>CM062933.1:54028458-56553937 GCA_031878705.1 Tapirus indicus | reverse complement strand
TTCAGCCCTCTCTCCCAAATGGCTGTCATGATTCAGCTGGTGCCTCCCTCCCACATACCGTCCTCCAGAGACATGCTGAGTGGGGGAGGGGGAGGAACAGAACGAGGAGCCACGTCAGACGACAGTGACAGCACCAACACTGGACACGCGGGCTCTTTTCGTCCCCGTCAGAAGGCACCTCCATTCCCCCCTCACCATCAGCCTCTGGAAGGTGCCTCTGGAAGATTTCCTGGGAACAGCGAAGCCACCACCTGTGGGCATCCAGGAGCTAATCTGCATTTCCAAAGTAATCGGCCAGAGAAACCAGCTCTAACCAATCGGTTGGAGCTGGGGCACTCTGTGGATAAGTAAACCAAGGCTGTAGAAGCTAAGGGGCTCGTTTATAGCTACTTTGCAGTTTATAGATGACTATGCAGCACTCAGAATCAGGTTTCTTGCTCAGCCCAGGCTGGTCTGTTTTGATCTCAGATCCTGAGGACACTGAGGAGACCTGTCCCTCTGAGGCCTCTTCTAAGAGGTCAACGAGACAGGGCGCACCCTGGGAGTCTAAAGGCCTGAGGCAGATCTGGTTTCTCTGGCCAATTACTTTGGAAATGCAGATTAGCTCCTGGATGCCCACAGGTGGCGGCTTCGCTGTTCTCAGGAAATCTCTTCGCTCATTCCTGATTTTACTGAAATTCAAATAAGTTTAAGAGAAATGACGAAACTTCGTCACAAGACGTCATGTATGGCTGATGTCTGTAACTGTTGTTCATGCTAATAGCGTTGGGTGCGTATTTTTCGGGCCGTAGTAGGTCATTAGCTCCTCAATGGACTTAAGAAAAAGGCACGGGTTATGGAAGGAGGGAAAGAGGGACGAGGTGCCGGTGACATAGCTCTTGCAGCTGGGTTTACTCTGCCCCGTTCATTCCTTTCGTAAAATGGATGTGTAAAGGAGGAGGTGGAATATCACTGGCTAAAAAAAAGGTTATTTTAAATTTTTTATAATAAGAAACATTAAATTACTTATACTCATTCATATAGAATTTAACTTTTTTTCTAGTTTAAACAAAAATAGGCGTAAAATTGGGAGAAGGGTCAGGGGGACTGGTAGGTTCTTCTGAAAAAGCGACTGAACAGAGGTAGGAAGTATATTGTCTCATCTTTCCTAAACCGCAGCAGCATCGACACCTTGCTCTGCTGTCAGTAACTATTCCAGAAGATGAGACGGAGACCAGACTCTGATCCCAGTGCTGCCAGTGGCCTGTGGGCGTTGGGAAGTCACATTCCACTTTTGTACTTGATTCCTTCTCTGGAAAACAGTTTATGATGTCCAAGTTCCCTTCTGAGCTCTGCAGTTCACCCCCCTCAGGACTGCACTGCTCAGGGGTGAAACGCGTGACACAAAGATAACACTGCTGAGCTTGAGTCCTGACCGACTGCGTTGTCTAAGATCCCAGTTTGTGTTGACATAACAATTTCCTAAGTCGTCCTGCAGGTGAGGCCCTGGGCTGGACACTGCAGCTGCGTCAAGGAGGAAGGACGTGGCTGCTTTCCTCGGGAGCTTAGAGCTAGCCAGGAGAGAAGACGCGAACGAGTAACTGACAGGGTGATGACGGTGGTGTCGTTGAGCGTCACCCTTGTCCCTGGGTGTTGTCTTGAAAACATAAATCTGATCATGCCTCTCTTGTTAAAAATTCTTTACCAGCTGCCCGTCACTGACCAGATAAAACCTGACTTGCTTGGCATCTGAGGAACTTCCTGGTCTCACCCCTGCCCGGTCGCCGTCCCTCCCCTGTGTTCTCCACCCTCCGCCCACGAGGATCCACTCCTCCTGCTGGGATGCCAGCTTGTCTTGTCTGCCTCTCTGTCTCCCCACCGCTTGTCCCCGTCCGTTCTCTCTCCAGGCCACTGAAGTGGTCACTAGGCGGCTGTTGGTGACCTTCCAACGAGCAGTTTCAGGGCGGTCTTTGGATTTAAGAAGCCAGATTTCATGAGATAATATTTTTATAATCGGAAAAATTCTACAAGTAATTTTTTAAGAAAGTAATGTCAACAAGGCAAAGAATATTTTGAGGTGGTGGCAGGGTTCAGGTAGCTTTGTTGCTTGTTTTAAAAACTAGAGCCAGTTAAGACACGGTTGTAGAGAAAAGGAGCCCATCAGGGGCCGGGACGGCCAACACAGGCGTGGAGGATGTTCCCTGAGGAGGCGCTGGTTGGCAGTGAACTCCGGCCAGGTCAGGTGTCGGCCCTGCCTGCTGGACGGGGACTTGGGGAAGCAGGTTTCGAGATGAAGCAGAAGAATGGAGAAGCGGTTCATGAGGGGTGTGCAGGCTTGTTAGAAACAGGGCCCCTCGGTATTGCTGTTTTTTTGGCGAGAAGACGCTTCATCTGGAGCTCTTTTTTTCAGTGCTTGTGAATTTAATGAGGTGACTTTTCCAAGACAAATGATAATGTTATTACAGGCTTATTTTTTTTTTATATGTTTGGTATTTCATTTGACTTCTTTGGGAATTTTTGTCCTTAGGGAAAGTTGCTCAACCTGATGAAACAATGAATTAAATTCTCTGTTGAGAAAAGAGTAAAGACAAAAATTAGGAATTAACAGAATGGACATTATATACAAAATGGCTCTTTACCTTCTCATGTTGGAGTCCATGGAAATCTTTTATAAACCAGCTGCTCTGGGTGTGGAAACCCTGGCAGGGCTTCACCCGCGACGGGGAGGTCGACGCACAGCGCGGGAAAACGAACAGCATTGCTGTCCGTGGGGTAACAGACATGTTGGGTTTTTTAATGTTAAGCAACACACAAAAGAAAGAATAGCAAAGACAGTCGTTTAAATGACCCGGGTCCCAACAAAGCGCTAGGATTGTCTAAACAAAAGGCTTGTTGTTTTGTTTTTGTGTCCGTGGCCAGCTGCTGTTTCAGCGATCCTGTTTTAATTCCCGAGAGAGTAAGTAACTTGAGTGCCTCTGTATTTCGCTCAGAGCAGCATAAAAGTGCAGCATTGAAAGTGCTGTGGGTAAGGTTCTTATCGTCCACTGCTCAGCCTCGTCTCTGTTGGTTTAGAATCTCTGCGGGGTATTTTGATATTGAGTAACCTGCGTGAAGCTCTAGGGCTGCCAGTCACAGGCTTTTTCATTCTAAGTGAAACGAGATGACCTCTAATCCACCTGCGCTCTGGTGGTGCCAGTGAGAACGTGCAGACTCTTAGCACACCCACGTTAACCACAGGCTTTCACTTAATTTAAATCAGATTTAGTTCTTCGAGTCTCCTTAAATTAATTTGGGTATGTGAAGAGAAGAAATGTTAAAAACTAGTTTTCTGCAATGGCAAATGACATTTTAAGAGTAATTCTTTCCACGGTTTGCAATGAAAAATAAAGCTAACAGTTTTATCCTGTTGGCTTAAGTTTTAATATTTAATTCCTAAGTTTTTTTGGAAGTCTTTATTCCATTCTAATAGGAATTAACCACAGAGGGAGGGTATTAATCAAAATGACCTTTTTTTCCCCTTCTACATAAAATGAGATTGCCTGTGGTGTTTAATGAGAGAGATAGTGGTCCCAGGATTGGGGGGGGATACTTTTCAATACGTGTCAAACATTAATCAGCAAGTTCATTTCCTGTTTGAGCTGGTGACATAGTTAATAAAGTATTTCCTGTTGGTGGTTCTCCACCTCCCTGTCCTGATCACTTCATTCCCCAAACACACTATGGAGATTGAAATAAGTCATTTGGAATTGTGCAAAAATAACTTCTAGGCATGTGAATTCAGTCTGTCTGTCATTTATTTTTTTCTTCGCTTGGTGAAGAAACCCGGCCACGTCACAGGCAGCACCATCACCACCTCCTCCTCCACCTCACTCCTCACTGAACTTCCCTGGGAGCCTTCTCTGGAGACGAAGCTTCTCAGTAACATCTGTTCCACCTGACCAGAAATCTTGCGGGAGACGCCCACGATGCAGTTAGTTTTTTAATGCTGGATGTGGTCAGTTTCCCTGAAATTCTACTGAGACTGAATCTCCTTGGACACATAACCCTGCAGAGCACTGAACATTATCCTTCCACCTCATCCTGCCTCCCTGCTCTTCCCTCTTCTCTTCTTCCTTGAGCATATGGTTGGGGCCCCTCCCTCATGAAATCCCATGTTGATGCTGGGCCCAACCCATCCCCCAGTTGTGCTTAATAAACACTGATGATGTGGCTGGTAACCAGGTAGATAGACAGGTCATGTGCCTCAGGTTAATTAAGGCGGGAGGCATGGCCAAGGATAAAATACACCTGGATGAGGGACAGGGTGCCATCTCTATCTCATAGTCATGGTTCCCTTTCAGGAACTGATGGTTCATTCATTCCGTGACTTCGCTGAGCACCTGCCACCCACCCTGAGTCAGGTCACGGAGGGCTTAGGAACCATCAGGAGGACATCAGCTTTTACTTTCAGGGCTGGGAAGCCATTGGAGAAGTCTGAACTCAGGCGTGACATAATCTGACTCATCGTCTTTAAATGACTCCATCTAGTTCTGTGTTGAAAGTTCATAGTGAGGGGATCAGGGTGGGATTACCACGGTGATGGGAGAAGGGGTTGTGGCCCAAATCAGGATGCTTCCTCCACAGCTGGAGCCGAAATGAGATGTTAAAATAACAGCAAGAACTCTGCCAGCATTCTAAAGGAATCTTGACATGGAAGGCACTTCCACAGTAAGAAAATTAAAGCTTTTCCTGAAACAAAACAGTATTCTTTAGGAACCAGTGTGGATCATTTGTGACCAAATCAAAGAAACAGACTACCCTCTTTTCCCTGCCTGCTTTTTATCACTTTTCAGTGGGAATTTGTAGGAAATCCCCAACCATCAGGATTCTGTCTCCCTCTTTGGGAGCCATGCCTGGCCCCTCCTCTGAGTGGACTTTTACTTTCTCCTCCTCCCCAAATGGATGTCCTGTCGAGCACCTTTCATCTTGTCCCTGCTGCTCTGTAGGCTCTTTCTTACTCTGAACGGTTTTCTCGCAGCCCCCAGGCCAGAGCAGGAGCATCACTAGCACCTTAAAAATGCAGGTTCCCGGCTCCTGCAGGCCAGCCTCAGACGCTCTGGGAGCAGGCCCAGCGATGTGTCAGCGGCTCTCCAGGTGATGCTGATGCACGTGAACTTGGAGAAGAGGGCTCCATAAATTGTCACATACACTTGCCTATTACTCGGCTAAACTGTGAGCACCTTGCAAGTGGGACTGTATCCCGTCGGCCCCACCAGCTCATTGCAGGCTGGGACTCGAGCACGGAGGGTCTGTTCACCTTCAGAGTCTGAGCTCCCGACTGCTGCCCTTCCGGTTCCTGCCGTTCTCAGAGGGCAGCCTCAGCGCCCCGAGACTCACTCCCTTCCCTTGACCCCTGGGTGGCAGTTGGCGTATTTTTGAATGGGCCCTCCCTTTCTTCTTACCCGCAGTGAAGTGCATCCTACTCCAGCACCTGGAATGTTCTGTCTCAGAGGCACCATTAAGGGAGGGGATGTTTACCTTCAGAGAGGCCTGGGCTTAATCATTAAAGCCACACTCCCTCCTCGCTCTTTTATGTCTGTGGTGCTGTGGGTACTCAGTGTCTTGGGAGTGATGACTGGCGAAGAAGTGGCGCTATGACTCAAATATGCATTCACTGGAAGACACATTTGGATTTAATACTTCACATATAGTTTGCTTTCATGTCATCGTAAGTATTCCTGTGTAACTACATACAAACTCTTACTCCAAACGGGAGAGGGAAGAAGAGAATGGTTAGTGTAATACTAAACTGAAAGGGCGTATTTATTTGGAATTTATCATTTAAAAATTGCTATCCAATCATCTAGGAAAGTGTCCATTGAAAAGATGTACACTAAATCCATGGGGTCGTTAAGATTGAACATGGCTTTTCAACACTTGATGCGCTATAAATAACTGAGTCACTTCAAAAACATTTGACCATTTATAGTCTCTTAAGTATGCTCTAATTTGTTGATTCTTGGAGACAATTTAAATAAATTGAAGTTCAACTGTTTTGTAGAATTTATGGAAAATCCAACATGCACGACTGGTGAGGCAGAATCTTAACCGTCAGTACGATTTCTCTTCTTTTCCAGTATTGCCAAACCCAGCAAATCAATGAACTAGCAGGTAGATCCCTTCTATTTTAAAATGCATTCTGGTTTGATTTTCGTTAAGAAAATACATCCTCTGATGTTTACAAAGCATAATATTTGAGTCCAGTAGATTTTTCCTGTGTGCTTCCTTGAAAGCTCAGACTAGATTCTTTAGCTACGTAACACCCGGAGCGGTGGTTGGGCTGAAGCTGATTTTCTTCTAAACGTGTGTGTCTGAAGTCTGGTGTGCTCTCGGTCCTCTGTACTGGACAAGGATGTGTAGCAGGACTGGCCCTCCTCCCCGTTGTTGACAATCTGATGGATAAACAACTGGAGTGGAGGTTAGGAGGTTAGGAAGCCTGGATCCACCGGAAACTTGACTCCTGGATTTCACAGTCCCTAAGACAGATACAAGATCTGCTTTCCTTCAGTTCCCACAGAAATATTTTTTTAACACAAAACAAATAATGATGGCTAAGGGCTTTCAGTTTAGAAAATAATGTATTTATTAAATGTTAGTAGTAATGGCTTTAAAAATCAGTGATCTGAAAAAAATTTTTTTAGAGTGTGGCTCATCATAGGACCTTCTCACTGAAGCATCATGACCGGGATTTTTATAATTAACTGTGGAACTGGAGTCCTTCCAATTTTTAATGACCTTGAATTATAATAGGATTATGAAAGATTTAATATTGTTAAAAAGAAACCACATTCAGATTTTAAAATACCACTTGTTTAGAATGCTATACTGTTGTAAAATACCGAAATTGTGCTTTTGACCTGTTTCAAAACTTTCCTAGTCGTTCATAGACGTACACACCAGCACTACCCATACGACCTGAAAAGTGACAGAATGGCCTTGACTGATCTTTGTGGCTTTTAATGCAGCAGCACTGTGACACTTCCTCATCCCCTCCTCCTCACGCAGCCCATCAGGTCAGCAAACCTCACATGTTCCCATCACCGTCCACTCGTCTTACCCTGTAATTTCCTTGGGGAACAGAGAAACAAATCCCTTTTTATTCCCACTTTGCATTTTTTTTCTGTCTCTTCTCCTTCTTTTTCCTCCCCTACTGTCTCTCATTTAAGCAGGTCAGACTTAGTACCCATTTATTTAAGAACTTTGTTCTCAGAGTATATTTCAAAATCTTTGTAATAAACTCAGGAAATTTTCACTCTGTAGTACATTATCTCTTATGGAATGATACATATGAAAAAATCAATTATGGTGAATTATACAAATCAGTGGTGAACGCCCGTGTACTTTCAGCAGCGTCACTAAGTGGCGTGCTTTTCCCCATAGAGGAACGTTCAGACTCTTGCTGGGCTTCTTTGGAGTTTATGTGTCTGAGCAGTGAGTCCTAGCGTCTTGGGGAGGGGTGGGCAGGACGAAGGGAGTACATGCATGTGAGACCGTGTCACTCTCTGTTCAGCGTCCCTGGAGGCACCCTCTTGGCCTCGTGTCCTGACAGTGACCACGAGGCCCTGGTCATCCGTCCCCTCTTCTCATCTGACCGCGTCTCCCGCTGTTCTCTTGCTTCACTCAACAGACATCCCACCCCCTCCAGCCCTTTCTCAGGATGGAACCCGCTCTCCCCGCTCAGAGGTCATCACTTGGGGGTCGTGCGTCAACAGCGCTCCCAGTTCCTTCTCTGCCTTGTTTTTCTCTGAGCACCAGGACCCTCTAGGATGCTGTGTAGTCCACCTCCTTTTCTGTCTGTGCCCCATGGGAGCGTAAGCTCTGTCTGTCACACACTTGGCAGGTGTTAGATAAATATTTGAGAGTTCATGGGTGAATGTGGGATGGGGGCGCTTTGCTCTGGGGTCATAATACACGAGTAACTGAGGAAAGAGAATAGTCTTAGGGGCTGATGGCTTCTGGTGGTTATGATCCTGCTTCTTTGGCAGTATCCTGTACTTCCTTTCTTGGTTATTCTTCCGTTGAAAACATCAGTCGAGCCTCTGTACTACATGAGGCACAGCGGAGGATCCAAGGGACGTGGTTTAGAGGATTGAAGAGTTCGGGCCGGTGTGGAAGGTTGGGGTGACCAGGGAAGGCTTTGTGGAAAGGAAGGTTTTTCTAGGAAGGATTTTAAGGGCACTGAAACGCAAAACTGAATGTGTCGATTTGCTAGATAGAGGCGGGTTGTTTTATACACTGTTGAGTGTGGTACGTAGATGCGGAGGGGGTAATTTCCCCTCGAGGCTCTGTGATTGTCTGCAGGTTGTTGCTCTCGGGGAAGATCATCAGCTTTGGGGCCAGAGCACCTGGGTTAGGACGTCGGCTCCACTGCCTGCAGCAAGTTTCCTTTTGTGTCTCAAGGTTTTGTGTGTAAAATGTGGATGGTTGCAATTTCCGTCTCTTAGGGTCACTGTGCAGAGTAAATACTGTATGAAAAGTGCTCAGGACAGAGCTTATTCTTAGGGAGCTCAGTCGGAGCTACTGTTATTAATATGCCGTAGTCTCTGTTACGTCTGCTGAGTTGTCGCATCTCACCTCTCCCCCCACCAGGGGGCACTTTTCTTGGGACCTTTGAGGTTGGTCCCCGAGGCTGACAGCAGCTGTTTCTTGCCCAGGGTGGCTCAGCTCTTCAGGAGTCCGATGGGCGTCTCCCAATGCCCAGTTCCTGCTGCAGTCTCAGTGCTCCAAGGTTCTGCCGAGGGGCATCTCCCCCCATTTCCTTGAAGACCCTTATGAATTTCCTCCACATCTTAGCGTCTCCGATTCCATGTGATGTTGGTTTCCTAGGGCTGCTGTGACGAAGTACCGCAAACTGGGTGTCTTAGAACAACAGAAGTTTATTGTCTCACAGTCTCGAGCCCCGAAGTCCAAGATCAAGGTGCCCAGAGGGTCCTGCTCCGTCCACCTCTAGGGGAACCCACCTGGCCTCCTCCAGCATCTGGTGACCCCGGTGCTCGCTGGCCTGGGGTCACCACTCCAGTCTCTGCCTGTGTCCACATGGTCCCAGTGTCTCTGTGTTCTCTGCTTATAAGGACAGCAGTCATTGGATTAGGGCCACCCTAATGACCTCATTTTGACATGATCACATCTGAAAAGACCTATTTCCAGATAAGGTCACTTTCCTGGCGTCTGAGTTTCCAGGGGGTTGGAAGGCAGCCCCAGGTCTCACAGGGAGTGAGTGGTGCTGGGTCTCTTGGACTCGTAGCTGCTCCTCCGTGCAGAGTCCCTGTCAGTGGCTAACCTCCTGTTACTAAAGCACAGAACGTAGCTCTTCATTGCTGTTGCAAATGCCACGTCAAACCTCTCACCCTCATTCAAGAAGGATTGGAAGTGTTGGGAGAAGGGATGACAAGAATCTGGAAAACCTTAGATTCAGTGTTGCCCATCCATTTGGAAGTCACTGGAGCTGTTTTTGGATGTTCTTATTCTCCCTTTTGCTTAGGAGATAGAATTGCCCTTCCTTGTCCCCTTGGAAGTTGGGTATGGCCGTGTGGCTTGTTTTGTCCAAAGAAGGAGGAGCAGAAGTGACCCGACTGCTTCTGGCAGAAGTTCCGGCAGCCGGGGTGAAACGCACCAGCTTCTCCTCGCACTGTCGCCTGATCGAGGCTGAAGTGGAGCCGCCCTCTGCCTGGTCCCTGAGACACTGTGGTGCATGGAGCCCCTGCCGGCTCTGCCTGGACAAGGGGATGTACAGGGAAGAATCTGCTCTTTGTGTTAAGCCACTGAGATTTGGGACTGTGTAACTGCTGCATATTCCAGCTCACTGTGACTGATTCTGTATATTTAGGAACAAAACATAGAAAGAAATTCATCAAGGGTTTCCAGTAAAGAAAATTATTTTGAAAATAACTGTTTGAAACTTCTTGCAGTAGACTGTCTTAACATGTCTAAAACATTAAAATGGGAAGTCTCAATAGCAGCTTAATGCATGAAGGTTTGGAGTGGAAGCAGAATTAAATTCCCAAGATGGTTAGATAACCATCTAGTTCTATGACATTTTTTCCCCTTCTATATTTAAAACTTTGGTCAACCAAGAAATGTTTGTCCATTGTTCTCGCGCTAAAGAAAATAGTTTGACATGAAAGGAAGGAGGAAATTTGTGGCTGGGAAAGCACAGGACACAAAAACAGTGACATGTTTATCCAGCAGCACTGTGAGGACAATAGTGCATCTTACTCTGAATAGCTGTGCGAGAGGAGATTGTGCTAAAGATGGATCTGTCATTACATTCCGTGTTGTGCTTCCAGCCTGTAGGTGCTGGCACAGCCGGCCGGCCGCCCTCAGTCAAGTGTTTGAAAGTCTTTGTTTATTCATGGCAGCTTGCACTTCCCACCCTGCAGACAATATACGCAGTTTTGCATGAACAAAGCTGGGGTTTAAACACTGAGAGCTGTTGCAACTTGACAAGAGGAAACTTTCCTAGATTTCCCCGCGAGCTGGAATAAGATAAGTGACAATGGAATTGATGAGTTTACTAGATTTCAGAAATTTGATGATAAAAAATTGGTCATCTGGGGGCCGGCCCGGTGGCGTAGCAGTTAAGTTTGCACGTCTGCTTAGGCAGCCCGGGGTTCACTGGTTCGGATCCTGGGCGCAGACCTGCTCACCGCTCATCAAGTCATGCTGAGGCGGCGTCCCATATAGAAGAGCTACAACTCTACAACTATGATACACAGCTGTGTACTGGGGCTTCTGGGAGAAAAAAGAAAGAGAGGAAGATTGGCAACAGATGTTAGCACAGGGCCAATCTTCCTCAAAAAAAAGCAGAATAAAAAAAATTTGGTCATCTGCCATAAATTTATATCACCTTGCTTAATCTTAGACCCAGCATCATATTTCATTTGATATACTACTGTTTAAACACTTCTGTGACATAAATTTCATTGTGGGAAGAGAGGCATTGTCTTTTAAACTAGGCTCAAAGGTGACACACTGGAAGTACTAATAATTGCCAGACTTTCAGGCTTTTCACGTGTGGATAATAATTTTGCAATATTTTGATCTTTTAAGATTTAATGTGCATCAAGTCATTTTAACTGTTTTTACTGTTATTGTCCAGAATATCAGAACTGATATCACCTTTAGAGATGGCCTACCCAGAGTCCCGCCGTGTTAACCAGCAGGGGAATCTTTTTCAAACACCGTCTTACGTGGTGCCCAACACACAATATCATACAATGTTATCATTTCAAACTTATACTTATTCTAGTGTTAATTTGTGAGGGAAAAAGACTATTTTGAACAACAGAAGGACTTAGTCTAAAGGGCCTCGGCCTTCACTCTGTATTTTGTTGTGTTTGGCGGGTATTAGAAAACACTGAATTACTAGTAGCTGCGAGTGGTAACAGCTTTTATTGGTTTGATTCATGAGGTTCGCCCTGAATCCTTTGGGGACTGCAGTTTTATAGGACGACAGAAAAGTTAATTTTGCAGCACAAGTTGGTGAAATGTGAAGCTATTGAGTTTGAGTGTTATTTTTTATCCTCGCTTTAAGGTAATTAGTTAAAATCAAATAAAAAATTTACAGAATCCTGAAACTCGGCACAGAGCCGCACTTGAAAACTACTGATCACGCCTGTGGAAAGTTCTCTCTGTAGAGTGAGCGAACGGATTCTGATTGTACTGTTTATTGTACTGTTGTTTTAGAGAAATTGTCAAATATTGGAGGAAATATAGAAATATTTCTCACTGAAAAGGGTTCGGTTAATACTAGTAAATCCTCATTAAAAAATAAGTTTGTTCTGGAGGTTTTCAGAATTTTTCTTTAATTTTCCATTTTACTCAGTATTAAAAGTGGTTGTCGGCGCAGCCCACAGAGTATTCAGCCCATAGGTAACTGCCGTAGTCGTGTTCAGCTCTCTTGTGATTACGTATGCATGTTTTAGTCAGTTTGGCCTTCTGAAAAATCCTCGTGACTATTGCCATGGGATTTTAAAAATCTGACTTACAGTTCTGGATGGGAAACTTCCCCTGTCCACTCCCACTGTGAGGTACAGAGGAGGGAGAGGGTATTTTCATTCCTCGGCTGGAGAATTGTTATCCCTCCACTAAAGCGACAGCCTGCCTCCTCTTTGGGGAAGAACCGCAGATCCTCGTGTTAGGAAGGCCTCTGAAGGCGCCCTGCTTTAGTTCTGTGCCTTTAGTGTCTGGTTTTGTACAGCTGCACAAAGAGGAGACTTTTCCAAAACCAAGCACATTTTGCGCTCCTTTAGCGAGCTGGATATTTAGAGGAACCCAAGGCGAGTCCTTCTGCGAGGCCAGTGCTCCTCTGGTGACAGGAAGGCTCCTGGGGCTCCAGAGCCACTAGAACTTTCCCTGATGCTCTCACCCCCGTAACTGCTGAGAGTTGTCGGTGCAGTGGCTCCTCCGTGAGGAGAACCCCCGTCTTTAAGCAGCCAGTGGCCCCGTCCCCCTGTGAGGTGGGGCACCTGCCCCTGGTTACTTTCTCCTCAGTGGTGCCGGGTGTCTCCCTGTGGACTGGCAGACGTCCCAGACTGCCACCCGACTTGAAATTAAATTCTGCACAGTGATTATAGGCTGTTTGGCATCAAAGTTAAACTGAGAACTAAAATCACAGCGAGAGCCTTGTGATCCATGATTTCCCATGTCACTTCCAGCTGCTGAGTCCAGGACAAAGTGTAGCAGGAGAATTGCCTGTGTTTTTAATGTGGAGTTACATAATCACCGCGTGTCAAAAATCATAGTAATTAAAAACCCTGGGTTCAAATTCTGAGTCCACTGCTTACTTGTGTAACATTACAGAGCAAATATTTTAATTCCTCTGAACTTGACTCGGAGGGTTGTTGTGAGATCTTAAGATAATCCATTTAAAGTATATTAACATGGAGTGTAGGGTGTGGTTGGGATTTGACTAATTCTCAGTCATTTTTACCATCGTTTTCATTATTAATATTATTATTGTTTTGAAATCTTGTAGAAAAAGTAATTAAAGAGGAGTCGATTTTCATGCCATCTGATTTTCCTGCCGTCTCTCCCCTCCTTGGCTCTTACCCCTCAGAATGTGATCGACTGCGGCAGGACGGCTCCCGGAGTTCCCAGTACTACTCCCAGGGGCCCACCTTTGCGGCCACCTCCAGCCCACTGTGTGATGATGACCGGGACGAGGATGAAGAAACAGATCAAAAGGTAAGCCTTCTCGCTTCCACATGGTCAGGATTGGGTCCCAGAATAGAGAAAGGACGTAAGCAGAAAATCTGGTGAAATCAGACAAAGTCTGTTTTTAGTTAATAGTATTATCCCATGTTGATTTCTTGTTTTGACAAATGTACCACGATTATGTGACATGTGAACACTAGGTGGCAGGTCCACGAGGAATTCTCAATCCTGTCTTTGCAGCTTTTCTCTAAGTTTTACAATTAGTCTAAAAACAAGAAGGCAAAGTCAGGATTCAAGGAATTCATTAAAGGAACATAATCAGTATATTTGTGCACTTTGGCGATTCTCTTTTGGGTAGAAGAAACAAAGGTCTTATTTCTGTTGTTTTGTTTTTTCATGTGAACCCAGTGAGATTACAAAGAAGAGGTGTAAGAATACAGCAAAAGCCACGTTTCAGCGTGGTTGGTGATTTTTGTCCGGGTGGAACACAGACCGCACTTTCATGTAACAACACAGCCCTGGTCGGTACACTCGTGGTGCTGGGTTGTGTTTGCCTCCCTTTCTCTCATCCATCTCTTGTGGTTGTATGCAAGCTACATAGGACAGATATATTTTCTCAGTGCTGAATGCACATGAAAGAATGAAAATGTATGGAGATTTTAACTTACATATTTTATTTTCATTTTATTGAGTAATGTGGACTGACACAAATTAAAGTTTGATGAACAGGGTTTGGTTTAGAAACCATTTTTAATTAAGAAATTTCAGTGGAATTAGGTCAATACACAAATGCCTTATTGTTTGGAGAACATTATTCAAAATTTATTATCCTTCCTCAAATGGGTAAATAGCATCAGAGAAAAAAATAAGATAACAGTTGATCAAAAATGGGAAGTTAGTACCTTAAATTTTTGGTCTTCTCGTGAAGATTGGTCCCAGGTTTTTATTACAGAATGTTTTTCCTATTCTTTAAAGATATTTTCATGTAGTAGGTTAGTTCTTTGAGACTCTAAAATATACAAAGACGGTCTCTTACTGTAAGAAGAAAAGCAGCTATTTCAAAGTTGATCTGTCTTCAACTTTAAAAAGTTTTATTTTTCTCGTGTTGGCATAAGGAAAATTAAAATCAGGATGAATTACACTGTAAGGATTTTGTTTTGATTTAAAATTTTTTTCAGCTTTATTAAAGTATAATTGACAAATAAAATTGTATCTCTTTAAAGGGTGATGATTTGACATTCTCATACTTTGTGAAATGATCGTCACAATCAGCTTAATTAGCACACCCGTCACCTCACATCTTACCTTGTGTGTGTGAGGCCAGGACGCTTAAGCTGACTCTTTCGGCAAGTTTCGAGGACACAGTGCAGTGTTACTGACTACGTCACTGTGCTATGTGTCAGATCCAGAGCTTACTCGTCTTAAAACTGAGGGCTTGTACCCCGTGACCAGCATCTCCCCGTCTCCCCGACCCATGAGGTTTTTTTATCCAGATATACTTCAGCCTTTGACTGATGCTCAGAGGGGAGAAACACTGGGTTTATAATGGGCCCAGTGAGGCGGGTGGGTTGGGTGCCGCATGATTGTCCAAGTTGTGAGTATTTGGGAGCATAGAGTCCCCTGGTGGCAGATAGGCATCACCAAGGCAGCATCCTAAGATCTTCTGGAAGGTGGAAACATCGTTTCTGAATCCTCACACAGCTGTTTATTTACCACGATGCTCAAACCTGAGGGAAGTCCAGTCTCTGTGGACTAGTTTCTACTCCTGTGCGTTGCCTCGGACCCTCCAAGCAGCCTTCTCCCAAACGAATCATTACCCTAAGGAAACGAGTCAGCAGATAATGATCATGGAAAAGAGTGTACGTGTAAATGTTGTCCTGAAGTGACATGACCTGACGTGTGGCACATCCCAGTGAGCGTAGGAAGTCCCGTGGTGTGGTTTGGTGGCACTGGGATCCACGAGAGCAGGAGCCAGGGATGACCTTAGACACGTCTCCTCTTGGCCCACGTGCTCCTTCTGTAAATGGCAGCCTAGGGGCAGGGGGGGAGCCTTCCCTGGTACGTGTGCTGGGCGGGGGAGGCCCTCTGAGTTACAGGCTCTGTCACAGCGTCTGGACTCATGCCTTCCTATATTTGGACCCTCACAAAAGCACATAGCTGCTTTCAAATCTTGCCTTCCCTCGCTGCTGTATATTCTCAGTTTAAAGTATTTTGAAATCCTTGGGATATGCTGTTAGTGATATTTAAGGGGAATTTTTTTTTCTTAAATATATAGAACTAAGTTGGATTACATTCAAAATTTTTTAAATCATTAGGTCTGAATGTCTTCTCAAGACAGTTTCTGTTAAGAATTTTTTTCAGAATAAAATATCAAATTATATAATGTATTATTTATAAATGATTATATATTAATTAAATATCAACTAACAAATTATCCCATCAGATTAACTAACTTCCGTCCCTCCCGCCCATGCTCATTTCTGTTAGGTTACATCATTCAATGTTGTATTAACTTTGCAATTTCTTGGTTCCACGGAGCATCAGAAAACCTACTTGCCATCCCACTACTGCATATCCAATTAGATGGTCTTGGAGCACATTCCCCATCTTTTTATTTATAATGATTGGATTAATTACAATGCTCTCTACCAAATAATGTGCTTTTTTTCTTATTAACTATATAAAGTGAACAAGACTCAGTGCTGTTTCAGTGACAAAGGACCTGAAACTGGTGTGGAGATTAACCTTCATATGCCCTTGAGCTTTCTCTCCACTTCCTGTGGGTGCCTCACCCTCACCGGTACTCGAGCAGTGCCTGGGGCAACTGGCTGCTTAGCTGGCTCCCTCACTCAGCAGTCACTCACTGAACAATTACTGCTAGGTCAGCATTCATCCCAAGTCTGAAGTCTTGATTAATCCCACCACCGTTCACCATTTCACGACGCCCTCATGATCCCAAGCTGTGCAGCCGTCAGAGGTGGTCACTTGGAACACAGACACGTTCCTTTTCCCTCCTCAGTGTGTCCCTAAACAGAGCTACTTGAGCACAGGACCATAATTCATTTTTAAAACATGTATTTATTAAGCACCTCCTGTGTACCAGGGACTATTTAGGTGCTGGAGATGTAACAGTGAAGCAAACAGAAGAACTCCTTGCCCCCGAGGGTGCTCTGACTGGATGCTGAGATACCAAGAGTAAATAAGGGACAATGCTGTGTTAGGGAGTGACGTGTCCTCTACAGTAAAATAAAGCAGAATAAGGCAGAGGGGAGGTTGCAGTTTTAAATTAAAAGGGTAGGTCTTCCTGAGCAAAGAGGTGGTTGAGATGAAAGAGTGAGCCATGCAGAAATCTTGGAGAAGAACATTCCAGAAAGAAGCAGCAGTCAATGCAATAAATGTTTCTTAAGGATCTATGCTACATACCAGGTGCTGCAACATGCAGAGATTGATAAGATGCCTGTACTTGCCTCGAGGAACTTAACCTCTCAGGCAGGGAGAACTAACCAGAATAAAAAGGTTTTATAAATTACATGTAATGTTTGTCATATAGTAACCTGTGAAAGAGAAATCCTTCTGACTTGGGCAGTCAGGAAATGGGGGAGGGTTGGGAGAAGGTCAGGTGTGCAAGAGAAGAGTTATAGGGCTGTTGCAATAGGTGAGACGTACCAAGCACCTAGGCTGAAAGAGTGTTTGCGTGGATGGCGAGGAGGGTGAGTGAAGAGATGGTGGCATTCTAGGATTTGGGAGACTGATTCAGAGTCTTAGCTCTGCCACTGCTGTGTTTTTTCTGGGCCTTCAAGACATTAATTTTCTCTTCTAGAAAGTGGGGAGTGGAGTAAGATTGCTCTCTGGGATCTTTTTGAACAGGCTATTCATTAGTAAATATTATTCAGCATCTCCAATATGCCAAGCATTGTTGTAGGGCCAGAGGAGCCATCGAGTGAGAAAGACAAAGTCCCTGCCATCCGAGGGAAATGATAGTAAACACACAGATACAGCGTAACACCGGGGCGATGAGTGTGTGAAGAAGAAGGAGATAGTGGTCAGGAGAGTTACAGAGTGACGGGGCTGCTGTTTCAGACTGAGTGTCCAAGAAGGACTCTCTGAGGTGTCAGCAGACCTCAGAACGAAGTGCAGCGTCCCACACGTGAAGCTCTTGGGGAAGAGTTTTCTAGCAAGAAGAGACAGTAAGTGCAAAGGTCTGGAGACTGCACGCTTGTGTTATGGGAGGAATAGCCCGAGTGGCGGGCAGCGAGCGAGGGGGAGAGAGACAGTGATGACTTGGGGGAGATAACTGAGGGCCAGATCGCATCGGACCTAGGTGGCCGTGGTGAGGACTGTGGATCTGTTGTTCCTGGGAGCGAGGGGTGGCCCTGGAGGAACTGGGAGAGTAGCAAGATCTGATTTCCTGTTGAATGCTGTTATCTGTCCGGTGTGTGGAGGTGAGGTCATGGAGGGTTGAGGATGGAAGCCCAGGCGTCGGTCGGCGGTCCAGCAGTCCTGGCGAGAGATCCGTGAGTGGCTGGGACCAGGTGGCAGTGGTGGAGGGTCTCGTGGGTTTATCTTGAAAGCGGATCGTACAGAATTTGCTGAAGTTATGAGAAAAAGAAGAGTCAAGGATGATTCCATCTGCTATCTGTCTCTCCAGCTTGATCCTACTGGAATCCCATTACAAAAATTATTTGACCCCATGAGAAAAATCTAACCCACTGACCCTACCCTCTTCATGACTTCCGGAACCCTTCCCCAGCCTGTACTACCTGGCCCACCGTGACAGTCACTTCTCTGTGCACACATTCAACTCTGCTGGCCCCTCTCTCCTTCCGCCACCTTCCTGGAGAAATCCCAACCCCGGTTTGATCCAACTCTCCCTCTGCTCTGCACTAAAGCCTGATTCTGTAACAAGGCTAGAGAAAAACACCAGGTACGTTAGCTAGTCTCACCATAATGTATGACCTCAAACCTAAAGTGCTGCCCAGCGGTAAAAATACGTTAACCCATCGATTCACTCTTGCACTCTACCAAAGTATATTTCAGACCTTCTCCTCAAAACTGCAAACCCCACTTCCTCTGCCTCACTCTCAGATACTGTCTTTGATGTTTACGCACTAGGACAAAACCTCAAACAATCAGAAGCCATGTCCTTTCACAGCCAAACTTCTCAAACCACTTGCATCTGTTCCCGTATCCACCTACCCTTTCCTGCTGTTGCAATGGGGGAACAGTCTTTGCTTCTTCTCTGCCTGCTGCATCCCTTGTGCCCAGATCGGGGCCTGGCACACAGCAGGTACTCAGTACTTTCCTAATGGAATGATTAAGGCCAGCCTTGCAAGGACTTCATACCTGCCACTTACCTCTCTCTGTTTTGCCTGGTCAATTTTCTCTCTCTATTGCATTATAACCATCATTATACAAACATTCTGGAGTTTCTTTCATCTTGAAGAAACTTTCCTTTGACCTTTCATCCCCCTCCAAATTCTGCCACATTTTTCAGTTCCTCTTTATAATACAGCTTCTCCAGAGAACTGACTAGACTTGCTGTCAACACGGCCTTTCCTCACAAGCTCCTTTGAACTCCCTCCAGACATGCTTCTGAAACTCTTGTTGAGTCCACTCATCACTCTACCTTGCCACCTCTCATCCTTAATCCTCAGGCTTCATCTTACTCAAGCTCTCAGCAACATTTGACATAGTCTCTTATTCTTTTCTTCTTAAAATATTGTCTTTACTCAGATTCCATGAGCTCGTTCACTCCTGGTCTTCCACCTCCTTCACCAGCCATCGCTTCTCAGTCATTGTTGAATGCTTCTCTTCTTCCAAATCCCTGAACGTTGATGTAACCCTGGGGCCCAAACCTTGCACATCTACTCCTCTGGAGCATACCCACTCCCTGGGTGATTTCATTGAGTCCATGGTTTCAAATTCCACATTGACATTTCCTAAATTTATATTTCTAGCCCAGACTCATGCATTTATCTGTGTACTATCCATCTCCACTTAATGTCATACAGGTTTCTCAAATCTATCCAAATCCAAATATGTGATTCTCACATGCCTCTTCCAAAAAAATACCTGTTCTTTCATAGTTCTCCCCACCTTAGTAGCCACAACCTCCATTTTACCAGTTGCTCAAGTTAGAAACGGGCACTTTCTTGATTGATTTCTTTTTCTCACACCTTCAGCAAATTCTGTAGGATTACCAAGTACTGAACCACCTCCAGAACTTCAGTTTAGGTGGCGTGTTAGGACTCATCCAGGGCATGTCCCTGAGAGTGGGTGGGCTGAGGGTGTGGGGGGTGAGGTTGTGGAGGGTCAGAGCAGATGCTGGCTGGGTGGACAAGCTCTGCGGATCTCGAGTTCACCAAGAGCAATGGCAGGATGTGGTGGAGGGAGGCCGAGGTGGGTCACAGAGGGCGAGGGTGAGTTACGGAGTTAGCCTCTACTGCAGAGCTGGTAGGAAATCACTAGCATTTTTTAAGCAGAGGATTTTATAGTTAGAGATAAAAATTATATAATATCATCTTTTTAGATGGAAGATATACAGATAATGTTGAAACTGCTTTTCTAATTTGTAAAATATATCAAACCTGACTCTAGAACTTCTAGAGAATGTTTTACTATTTTATAATTAATATTTTAGACTGATTTCCTTTTTTTTTTTTTTTTGGTGAGAAAGATTAGCCCTGAGCTAACATCCATTGCCCATCCTTTTTTTCTCACTGAGGAAGACTGGCCCTGGGCTAACATCTATGCCCATCTTCCTCCACTTTATATGGGACGCCGCCACGGCATGGCTGACAGGCAGTGCGTCAGTCTGCGCCCGGGATCTGAACCTGCGAACCCCAGGCCACCAAAGCAGAGCTTGTAAACTTAACCGCTACGCGACTGGGCTGGCCCTCAATTTCCATTTTTAAAAAAGAAATTTTATTAAAAAATTTTGCACCAAATTGGCCAAAAAGAAAGTAACTATGTGAGGTGGTCATATGTTAACTAACCTTATTTTGGTGATCATTTCACAATATATGCTTATATCAACATCATGTTGTACACCTTAAACTTACACAGTGTTACATGTCAATTATATCTCAATAAAGCTGGAAGAAAAAAAAGTGAAACCAGTAAAAAAAAAAATTGGACCAAATTTAAAAAAGCATCAAGTCCAGATGGTTTCACAGAGAGAGTTTTACTAAAGCTTTTAAAGACTGGGTGAACCCAATGATTGAAACTGTTCCAGAGCAAAGAGAGGGAAAGGCACATTTATTTTTAATGAGTTAGTTTAACACTGATGCCAAAACCTGACAAAAACTGCACAAAGCAGAAAATATACTGGCCAGTCTCTCTCCCAAGTGCTGGCATTAGAAGTTATGAATAAAACAGTAGGAATCATAATCTAGCAGCTCCTTGCAAGACAAATGCTCCAAAATCAATCTGGATTTATCCCAATTATAATGAAGGATGTTCAGTATTAGGTAACCCAATCATATATTAATCATATTAATAGATTTGAGGAGAAAAATTATATCAAAACCGTAGATATTGACAAGGTACTTGATACAGTTGAACAGCCATTCTGGATAAAAACACTCAGTAATATAGGAACAAGTGGATACTCATAACTTAACAAGATGTGTCTGCCTTGTCACCAAATCCAACATAATTTTTAACAGGACATTGTCATTAGAATGAGGCATGAGACAGGGACATTCTTTGTCACTATTGTACTTTTGTGGGAAGAACTGGCAGAATCATTGGAAAAGCTGTGGAATGAGAGGTACAAAAATGCAAAAGACTGAGGTGATATCACTCATTGTACGTGGCAAGTTTGTATTCTTGGTGAATCCAGGAGAATAAAATGAAAAAACTATCAATAATAGAATTCAATGATATTGTAAGATATAAAATTAATATATAGAAATCAATGTTTCATATCTACAAAGGCAGGTTAGAAGATATGATAAAAATATTTAAAATAGCTATAGCAAAGTAGGCATAAATTTAATAAGAAAAGTACAAGATCTATATGAAAAAACTCTCAAATACCATAGAAGAACACAAGAAAGATTTGAATAAATGGAAAGACATACCGTGCTCTTGGATCAGAGGACTGAATATCGAAAAGCTGTCAATTCTGCCCAAGATAATTTATAAAATTAACACAAAATCAATAAAAACATTGAGCGGTTTAGTTTTGGTTTGGTTTGGAGTTATTTTGGGGGGTGGGAGGGGGAGGGGGAGGACCAGGGAAGCTAAAGCTGAGGTTCATGACCGGGCAGCTGTGAGGGTCTGTGAGGAAGGACAGGGGTCGGGTGTTACTCCACGAGGCACCTGAGTGCAGACAGTAGCTGGAACAGTAAAGACAGAACATAAAGCCCAGAAACGGCCCTCAGTCTTCCCGGGATGTAGTGTATGATCAAGTTGGTGTTTGCAATCGGGTGGGAATCCCGTGACTGGAGGGGCTCCAAGCCAGCGGTTTGTGGTCTCCATGTTAAGACCAAGACCCCAACCTGCAGTTCCTGTTCTTGCAAGTTGCTCCAGCAGTTGAGGTCGTTTTAAATACAGAGCATGTGGAAGTCAGGTTGGAGGGGAAATCCTCCTGGGAAAACCCTTTCCTTTGTATTTCCTGGTAGGCAGTGGGGGAGGGTGTGGCGAGGACAGCATGGACTGTGTGGGAGAAGGGACGCGTGGGTAAGAGCGTGGCCTCCAGATGCTCGGACACCAGAAGAGGTATTTAGAAGGAAGAGCGTCTAACTTGCATTCAACAAATATTAAGCGTCTGCTGTGTGCGTAGGATGGAAGCCCTCTCCTGAGATGAGGGTTGCTCGTAGGGCAAAGGTGCAGGATGTACAAGTTAGAGCAGAGAGCCTCGGGCAGCTGTTTTTATTCTGGATCCTAATGTATAACATTTACCAGGTAGGACTCCCGTGTACGGCATGAAGGATGACATCCACATACATCCTTCAAAGTGCTGGTGTGAAGTAGCGAGCAGAAAACTTGCTTGAAATGTTTCCAACTGTATGTGTTATGTGTGTCATCTAAATGTCAAACACGCTGCATGAAAAATGCTGTCTACAGAATAGAAATGTAAAAATCTCAGAAAATGCCTTCTATTTAACTGGGAAATCGAAGAGTAAGTCATTGCTTTGGTGTCGTTCTAGTCTTGATGTTTTTTTGTTCTTTAGTGTTCAGTGTGTACCAGGCACTACCAGAGAGGTCGTTCGGGTATTTTAAGGAAGTTCAGTTACAGACGCCAACGTGTTCCTGCGAGTCGATAGGGCGTTTCCCCAGCTGCATTGTCGGTGGTTCTGCTTGGTCATCTGTCCACTGGGTTGGAAACATTCGTAGAGGCCCCATGGTCTCAGCAGAAAGGGTGTCAGTCATGACTTAAGTCTCTTGTGTAAAATTCACCCCAAACAGACAAATTAGACTGGGATTATGGTAATAAACGGTTGGCTTTGATGGCATTGTTTCTATTTCCTGTTATTCTTTGAACTGGCATCTTGGGCCCTGTTTTAGTCTTCGTTGATAAGAGTTGAAGGAGGACTTGGAAGAGGATGGGAACCCTGCTCTGTAGCTGAGATGCAGCAGGCTTCTGGAACGGGAGGCCCGAGGGTGCTGGTGTGGGGTGGCTCCACCTGTCACCGCCCGTGGCCTTCGGCAAATTGCTTCCCTCTGCAAGCTTCAGTCTCCTCCACTGTGAAGTCGTAAACGGCGTGTTCTGTTTGCTCAGGACAGTCCTGGTGTGCAGCTGCCAGCCTGTGTAATTATTAACAGCACCCCCTTCCCTCTCAAAGGCCGCCTCGTTTTGATAATCAACCCGCCCTGGAGGGTCGTTGTGAGGTTGGAGTGAATTAACGTCTGCGATGTCCTGAGCGTGGTGCCTGGCACAGAGCACGGGCTCAGATAACGGGATTGGTATCATTAAACTGCTTGGTTTTCAGACCAGACTTCAAAGAAAATGATTCTGTGGACAATGTCTGTTTTTATGAAAATTTGGCCACTCTCCCAATCATCTAAGGCTTTTATTCCACCCACATACAATTTCCTACCTAAAGCAAAGAATTTGAGAGGTTTCAGCAACTACCAAATAATCGCAGGTTGTCTGTGTGTAGAACCACCCGTGGCCACACACGCACTAACTTTATAATAATAGTGGAATATACATAATATGATAAGAGTGGGACACTTCAGAACACGCTCAGAACTTTTTCACAAATTATATCTCATTTTACCCAAGAACGCCCACGAAGTAGGTATTTTAATAATCACTACTATCATTTTAATGATCTGGAAAGTGAGACTCAGACGTGAGATCGCTTTCCCAAGATCACGCAGCCAGAGCGCATCAGGGAGGGCCTGACTCGGGGCTTCACACTTGGTTTCATTTCTTTTTATTGCATCACGTTGGTTAAATAGAAGGACAAGATTGCTAAATTACCCAATTCCTTCTCATTTTGCCTGCGATTGTCACTTTTCATTCCATCTTTGACTTGTCTGGTATTCGTTCACTCATGCGCTTTTCTCGAAAGCCGTTTGGGTCCTTCTTGGTCTCGGTGTACAGACGCCGTTCCGGCCTCGGGTCGCTTCTGGTCTAGAGACGTTCGTGGTGACTGGTTACAGGCATTCCTAGTGGGTCTCTCTGTGTGGTAACTTCCGGAGACACTGGAAACACAGAGGAGCCCGTGCTGCTCCATGTGCCCACTGCCCTGCGGTTCGTGCACTTGTTACACGGTCGAGAAGGTCGGGGTCTGCATTTCCAAGCCTTCGTGCCTTTGAACAGTGAGGGTGTCTCGAGTAACTTGTTCAGTTTCTCTTGTTGCGCCCCTTCCATCACACTGGAGTAAGGGTCTGTTCGTACCTGCCTTCCCTTCTAGACGGGGGACAGCATCCCTGTCTTGTTATCTCTGTGTTCCCAGCATGGGGCCGAGCACCTGGCACGTGGAGAAGCTCAGGAGCCAGAGGCTGGGCTCAGTGCTGTGTGGGAGTCTACCTAGCACTTATGGCAACCATGCAAGGTCGCTTGGATCATGCCCAATTCACGGATGAGGAAACTGTATCTTGGAGAGATTACATCACTCGCTTAAGATCTCATAACTTTACTGAAACTGAGATCTCTCTCTTTCTTAAAGCGGATGTTACAAGATGTAATTTGCATAAAATAAACTACACATTTAAAGTATACAATTTAATAAGTTTTGACATACGTATACATACGTGGGACCACCACCACAATCAGGATGGTGAACGCATCCATCACCCCCAAAAGTGAACCAGGACTTCACTCCAGATCTGCGACTCCAGAGCCCGTTTCCCTCCAGGAGTGAGTATGTGGAGAACTGAGCCTTAGCTACAGGCTTCCTCCGAACCACGCTCCTGGGGCGTTCTGCATCGTTGAGGTGATAGCAAGAACGTCTTTACAAGCCAACTGTCCATCAGTGAGAGAATGCATAAATGTGCTATTAGAGTGGAATGTGTGCCCCTGTGAAATCGGGAAATTATGGGCTCACACAACAGCGTGCGTGCGTCTTAGAAACATAATGGTTAGTAAATAATGCCACAAAGAAAACAATACCATTTTATAAAGTCAAAGCAAGTCTAAACATGTGATTTAGACATGTTCATACACACCCATAATGAAAAGTGAGGGGATGATTCACACACAATTCAGGGGAGTGGTTGTCTCGGGGGAGCAGGGAGGAGCGTGGAGGTAGATGCAGTTACTGGTAACATTTTAAGTCACGCGTTAGGTAGTGAGTTCTTAAATATTCATTATCTTACGTTACATAATTTGTATATATGATTTATGATAAAAAGATGATTAAAATGACATTATCAGTTTGAACATTTATGCTCTAAGTGTTTTATTATTTTGAGGAAAAGATCACTTAATATATGATAGTTTAAATCAAAATATTTTAATTCAATATGCGGTAAGAAGTTTGGAGCCCTTGATAAGGAGGCTAGGTTTGTGGTGACTGAGTCGGAGAGAAGGAACAACTGAAACGACTTAATAAGTGGATGTGGAAACCTCCTCCCACTGTCGCGGTCGCTGGAAGAGCTGTGGGTGTGCTCCTCTGTGGGTCCGATTCCAGCACCCTGTGTGGTGGTTGTCCTTGTGGGGTCCGGGGGGGAAAGGATAAAGAGGGAGCAGAAGTGAGTCAGGATCTCTAGTGTCTAAGGGTGTCGAAGGTGGGAGAAGCGCAGAGCCAAGAAAGACTGCAGAAGTTTTGACACCTTATAGAACTCTCTAGAATCTTAACCAAGAGTCCACCCGAGAGATTTAATTCTGGAGGAGAATCACCGAAGACGAGCACATCCGGCAGAAGGACTGGGATGTGTGTTGGTTTCTCTTAAGTAACGTTCCTCATAGTTTCTTCTGTTCTGCGTCTGTTTTTATGTAACAATTGCTAAATGGAGGCTAAGTTCAGCTCTGGCTATAATTAGGTTTTCTAATTTTTAAAAGCATAGCAGATGAAAAAAAAAAAATGCCTGGGCTCATCTGTGTTTCACAGGTACACCCAGTTTTTGGTAACTTGGCCATCTGCTAAGAGACCATATTTCAGCCCTGCTGTCTGCCTGGGGGGAATTTGTTTATTTCCAGACGGGACCTAGTGGTCTCTGAAATGCGGGTTGGCAGCATCCAAAATCCACAGAACACCTGCTGATGACACAGGTGAGTTCTCTCCAAATTAAGCAATTTGACACAAGGAATTGTGGTTTCTTAAGTGTCATTTGTGACTCCATTGCTTCCAGACAAGAGTGTGGGGTCTTGTGAACATTACTGACCGATTGACAGGTTCAAAAACTGCGTCCGAGTTCTGAAAGCAAGGGGACTTTAAACTTATATGTAACAAAATAAGTCACCTTATGTTGAGGCATTCTCTTAACACGAAGCGTGGCGGCGCCGTTTGCATTGTTCTGTTCTCAGCACAGGGCGCTCCAGTGCTCAGAACACACGCTGGTCAGTGATTGGTGCTGACCCTCCCCCACAGTGTGGTTCCACCCGCCACACCACTCTGCTGGCTGTTGCAGACGTCGGAAGCTTTTGTTCTTAATTAGAGAAAGGGAGGTTTTGTTTTTAGGTCAGAAAACCACGTAATTGCAGGTACCGCCAGGTTGGTTTTTGCACTGTTTAGCAGAGGCTTTGGGGTCCGGTGTGGGCTCTAATCCCAGTGGCCACTTGTGACCTTTCCAAAAGTAAAGCTACTTTACTCCGTTTCCTTATTTATAACACGAGGCTAACGTTGTGAAGATTAAGTGCGGCAACCGTTTCTAGAAAGCCTGTAACCCAGGGCAACAGCAACTAGCTACTAAATGCTGACCCCTTTTTGAGCTAAAATTCTGCAATAGCTCTCTATGCAATTCTGATTTAAAGCCCTCTGGAACTTATGTTCTCGTGGGAGAGACAAACAAGATAAATAACTACAATATTTGTATTCTAGTGATATGTACTAAAAAGAAAAAAGAAAGCAGAGAAGGCGGATATAAAATATTGGGGAGGAGTTGAAATTTTAGGTTGGGTGAACAGGTAGAGACCTCAGCAAGGAGGGGCTCTGACTACACACCTGAAGAGTAGGAGGGTGCTGTCTGTGAGGATGTCTGAGGGAGAGCAGCTCAGGTGGTGGGAGCGGCAGGTGCCGGGCCCGGAGGCACTGCATGGAGGAGAGTGTGGCTGGGGCAGAATGAATGTGGGATGGGATAGTGGGAGATGAGGCCAGAGCGAGGAGCATGGCCGATGTTGGAGGGTTTGAGCAGAGGAACAGCGTGATCTGACTCACATTTTAAAAGGATCCCTGTGGCTGCTATGTTGAGAGACTATTGGAGCAGGAGGAGGAGGGCAAGGGGGTGAGGGAGGTCAGGAGAATGGAGACCAGTTACGAGGCAGACATGATGATCCAGAGCCCTACAGTGTCCATCCTCATCGAGTAACTGAGAGGTCCTGACATCGGGCAGGACGTGTCTCCTGTGCCCGCTCATTGACAAATCCTGGGCGGGACGGGAGCCGGATCATTCTGGGAGTCAGACCATCCTAGTGTTTGTTTTTCCTTGGTAGATTGTGGCACCGTGGAACAGTCACATCTGCAGATGAGTAGCTGTGCACTGCTCGTCTGGGAAATTTTCTTGCAAATGAGGGGAGCACTTTATAAAATAGATCTCTTTGTCGGTTGTCACCTTGGGCGATCCCTGGCGATCGTCCGCTGGCAGTGAGGCTGACTGAAGTACTGTTCTCATTCTGACATGTCGGTCCACAGAGAGGAGCAGGTCAGCGGGCTGATGCGCACCCGTGAGGCGCACGCAGACCACAGAGGAGTCCTCCCCCCCACCCCCGACGTCGCAGACTCGCACGCGGAGGGGAAGGACGCCCTCTCTGCAGGGTGTCCTCACTGGTTCTCCATCATGCTGAGGTTTTGTTTTTCTTCCTTTCAAACCTTTTGGGTTAGAATTTGCTTCTTGTGGCCTTCGAAATTTGTGCTATATTTCAAGGTGGCCTGAAGAATTATTTCTATGTGTAATTGGAAAATCAGAGCAACCTTCTAATTTACTAGACTGAGATTCAGCCTCAGATGTGTGACCTGCACGCAAACTGTCATGAAATTCTCAAGTAAAATTAGTTGTAATGGTGTGTGTGTGTGTGTGTGTCTGCACCTTAAGGGCAGACAATATTTGTTATAAGTCAGATTTAACTGGAATGTCACAACAGCAAAAAGGCTGGAGATAATTGATTTACATGACTTTACAGTATTGACTCCACTGCTGCTGTGACTCAAAAATCCCTTTGAGTGTCTTTCTTTCTTTCTTTTTTTTTTTTGAGGAAGACCAGCCCTGAGCTAACATCCGTTGCTAATCCTCCTCTTTTTGCTGAGGAAGACTGGCCCTGGGCTAACATCCGTGCCCATCTTCCTCCACTTTTTTTATATGGGACGCCGTCACAGCATGGCTGACAGGCAGTGCGTCGGCGGGCGCCCGGGATCCGAACCGGCGAACCCTGGGCTGCCAAGCGTGGACTAAACCGCTGCGCCACCAGGCGGCCCCCCTTTGAGTGTCTTTCAAGGACCTGTAGGAGTTGTGACAATTTTAACCAGAATCGGATCAAACATGAGTGGTTATGGTGTAATTTAGTGGCATAATCAGATGTCAGTAACATATGCTCATTATAAGTTGAGTATATTTATTTGTCAGTTTAATTACAAACATTATTTCACATTTTCCTTAGGTGGAAAAAAACCTAGGTTATCATTTTACATGTTTTATGTGTTAAGAATATAA
This sequence comes from Tapirus indicus, assembly GCA_031878705.1. Taxonomy (NCBI): domain Eukaryota; kingdom Metazoa; phylum Chordata; class Mammalia; order Perissodactyla; family Tapiridae; genus Tapirus; species Tapirus indicus. The sequence goes on along the minus strand of CM062933.1, from coordinate 56,525,500 downwards.
AGTCAAAATTATATTGAGATGTCTAATTATGATTTATTTTGTTTTTATTTCCACAATGCCTTTATTATTATTAGTTTCCTTGCAATAAAAGAAAAACTTAGGTACTTGCTGATTCATGATTTTGCTTTCCTAAAGTCATGTTTATATGACCACCAGCTTCGTGTCCGTGGTATTTAACAGTCCTAGGCATTTTCAAGGTGTCATCTCATTAGGTCCTAGGAGTACCCCTTGTGGGATGCAGAGGTAGGCATAGAGCCCCATTTTAGAGTAAACAAAACTTCAACGTTTAGGAACAGCCTCGAGGTCACTTGACTGTAAGGTATAAAGTGAATAGACCAGGTCTTTGGATTCTTGGCCTAGGACCCTGTCCCCAGCACCAAACTCTTGTCATTAGCTCCTGTGTGGTCTTTTTCAGATTTGTGGAGCTATACTGGTTATAGAATAAACATAGATATTTGCAGCAGGATTAATTCAATAGCAGTAAACAGTGATGACAGTGCTCTTCTTAAGTGTTTGAGATTTCTAACTGATACATTTTTGCACATTTCTTACCTGTGTCCTCTTAGAAACTTCATTAAATTCAGAAAGGGATCAACACTTGCTTTTTTTTTGGGGAGGAAGATTAGCCCTGAACTAACATCTGTTGCCAACCCTTCTCTTTTTGCTGAGGAAGATTGGCCCTGGGCTAACATCCTTGTCCATCTTCCTCTACTTTATATGTGGGACGCCCGCCACAGCATGGCTTGATAAATGGTGCATGGGTCCGCGCCCGAGATCCGAACCTGCAAACCCCAGGCCACTGAAGCAGAGTGCACAAACTTGACCGCTATGCCACTGGGCCAGCCCCAACACCTACTTTTTAAAGATAGATAAATCCTCACAAACATAATGTTGAGTGGAAGAAGTAAGTCACAAAAGAGAACGTGCAGTGCCATTCCCCTTAGAGAAAGTTCAAATCCAGGGACCGAGTCTGTGGTTGGAGGTCAGGAGGGCAGTTACCCTGCTTGGGGTCGGGGGGTTGAGTGGACCTGGTGCTGGGCTCACAGGTGTTCCCTTGGGAAGGTTCACTGACTGTTTATTCTTAAGTAAAACTCTTTTAAATGCCTTATTTCCGTAGTTAGTTTAAATGCTTTTGACTTGAAGAGTAATTCTTACATGTTTGTTGTAATTATAAGCTGCCATTTCCCAACAAAGTCAGTTGCCCTCTTTCCTTTTTCTGTCGTTGTTCCTGAGCATGTTGCATTTCTTGTAAGTTCGTGGAGTTTCCTTGTCACAGAACCAGCTGCTGTGGTGACGTCCGTGATAAAATCCTTGTCAAAACGACTTCCCTGCTTATACTTTTTAAGATGTTGTGGGAAGAAAGGTGTTGAAGAAGGCTCCCAGTTCGGATGTTAATCTGTGTCACCGCAGACACTGCTGGAGATGCTGCCGTGGAATTTGGATGCGGTTCAGGGCCTTAGTCAGCTTCTTATAAGTTAACAATTTCACACTGATTTTTTTTCCATATAAATGGTTTCAGAAGACCACAAATAATTGAGCAAAAATAGCTCTGTCATTTTTGAAATGTTCTTTGAGGTCAGAGCCTAAAGGAAATGAGATTGAGGCTAGAAATTACTTTGAGCAAAACTAAATTTTAATAAAAATGGAAACCAATGGCCACAGCTGTGATGTTTCTCTGGACTTCTAATGTTAAACTAAATCCGTAAGCTCTCTGACCACAGTAAATATAGGAAAAGCAGGAAGAACTTAAAAGATTGTTGTGGGTCAGCAAAATCTTTGTAGTTCTCACGGTTTAGAGACGAAGACGTCTGTGAATAGTACACACTGTGGGTTATGCTCAGGATGGTGAGTAGGTTTCTTGCAAACCATTGCTTCTGTTCCTAAATGTGACCGATTTCTTTGACCTGCCTCAAATTTAAATATTTTTTTAAAAAAAGAAATGCATTTTCAAATGCTTCTGCCAGTATAGCTTCTTCTTACTTTTCCCCCTGCAGTGTTCCATCTCTTCGTCGGAAGATGAAAGACTTATTTCCATCAGGAGACCTAAAACGCCAACCTCAAGTGACTTCTCTGACCTTAATACTCAAACCAACTGGGCCAAGTCACTTCCCTTGCCAACACCGGAAGAGAAGATGCGGCAGCAGGCCCAAACGGTCCAGGCAGACGTGGTTCCTATTAACATAACGGGTATGCTTCCTGGGCAGACAGGTTCCAGGTGTGCTTGGGAGGATGACATGGCTTTTTGTCTGTTACATGCTCTTAGCATTTCACTTATTCATCAGAGGTAAATAGCTGTGGCCTGGCTTACTGCCCTGTTTAGTGAAGGGAATATTAAAACATATATGTGTGTGCATGTAGATATCTGTTGCTTCCGATAGGAGACTACGTCTCCAAAGGTTGATGTCAAAGAACTCAGTGGTCCAGCCATTAATCTAAAGTGTGTCTTTTTTAAATGAATTGCTTTTAAAAAATATTTTGATTATATGGGAACATCTTCCAAATGTGATCCTGAGTAAGAAAAAATTATGTTTCCCTTCTAAAGGGCTATTTTAAATAACATTTATAGAAGTGAAGAAATAACAGTTTTGTGAATTTCCAAATGATAGATTTTCTTATCTTCTTGTTTTCTCAAGTAGAAAAGGGGGAAATTACTTGAAATAAAAATATCAAGTGAATTAACAATAACTATAAAATATATTTTTTAAAAAACTTAATAGGCTGGTAAAATTACGTTTTTATGTCTATAATTTGAATTCTACAATCTTCAAATACAAATCCATTGCTTCTGAATATAAAATTTTTAGAACATTAAGCTGGAATATGAATATTAATTGCCAAATGTGAAATTCGAGTTTTTTCAGAATATTACACTCAGGTTTTAATCATCCATGATAATGAAGGTAACAAATAACAGCGTAGGTGAAGCTCTGGGACAGTATTTCACAAACCTCGAGGGGCTGTGAAGAGTCCAGAGTCTTCCTCCTCATCACGTCCACGCCTGCGGAGGGTGGGTCAGCGGTTCGGGGGTGTACTGAGTAGACGTGTGTGCAAGAGAAACAGATTATCGATGGTCATCACTGATAATCAGTCCATGCAAAGCATGGCCTGTGGGCCAGAACCTGAAAACTCAGGTAACCAGTCAGGATAAATTTTCATAAAAAACTGGCATGAACCCCTAGCGCCCTGGCTCTTTCTGAGGCTCCTGCTGTTAGGAGTCTTTCGGCCGTGGCAGTGGTGTGCTTGTCAGGGACTAGAATAGTTTGATAGTTATTGAAGAATTTTAAAAAACCTTATAGGGTGTTTAAAAAATACATTTAGAACTCTATTTTGAATTCCAGAGAAATTTAATAAACAAGTGCATGAATTACTTTAAATTCCATGTGCATTTTTCCACATTTATTGTACTTAAGCCTCAAAGGAACAGCATGGCATTTTATCCCATTTTCTTTGCACATAACATTGTTGATCTTTCTGAATGTGGGTCTCATTCACATAGATCATAATTTTTAAAGATTATTTTTATGAGTAGCTATGTTTCAGAGCAAAGTATAATGTTTATTGCTCAATGAAATACATGGGTGCATATTTTCTGTAAGAAAACACATTACATTATTTGCTTGATTAAAGGCAGCAGAAATGTAATTACATTATATATGCTTAAATGCTGCAGAAATAATATTATAAGATGATTGTGCTATGAAATATGACAGTCCTTAATGGAATTAGGATAAAATGCATTATTGTGAGATTAGGAAATTTAAAACAGAGTAACTAGAGTTTCAGGAATAAAGAATTATTTGCAATGAAATTAGAAATTGTCACAACAGTAGACAGTGTCACAGCAGTGGACATTGTCACAACAGTGGACAGTGTCATTTCTTTGAGCTTTAATTCTCCTGTTTGGTGACTGAGTGCATACGAATCACATAGTTTAAAAGGAGGCCTTCAAAATGCCACACAGGAAAGGCAAATGACAATAAAGAAATGAGCAGTATGAGTTACGTCAAAATGCAATTTACTGTTAATTGAGTGATTAGTATTTTCAGAAATGTAAAAGTTAATTATAATGCCTAATTATATATTTATTGATCCCATTTTCTGGATCCATTTGTTTACATACACACACATATATTTCATAAAGACAGTGGTTTTTCTAATATTCTGGTATAAAGAAGCATTAAATTAAAAATTTTCACTTTCAGTGGTTGAATTGACATAGATGATACAGCTTCCTGCTCTTTAAATTATATGTTTCTAAAGCCCTAGAAGACTTTTGGGATAACAGTGTAGCTTCCTGTCGGGACTTGTCATGTGCTCATTTATTTGGGTGAACACTGACCCTCTAGTTTGATTTTCAGTAAGTTTCAGCAGGCAAGAAAATGCCGATAAATGTATTATTTCAAACCCAGAGTAAAGCCTGCCAGGCGTGTAGGTGGAACATGAGCACAAAGAGCTGCCAGCTGGCAAATCGACTGAATCTGTTTAGTCCTGGTCCTGTGGGGACCCAGCATGTTCTAAGAGTTGAAGAGAAAATGTTTAAAATAAAATGTACGTATGAGTTTGTTCCGTGACCTGCACTTGGGATAACAGCTCTTCCACCCGGAAGATGAACAGTGGGCAAACGTACTTAGTTCTTCAGAGTGGCTTTCTGCTGCTATCTGAGCGGCTAAGTTTATTTCTAAGTAGTAACCATGACTGACAAACGCCCTTTTTCAATGAAAGGGAATGATTCAGTTCCTCTCCATTCAACAGATATTTACTGAATTCCTACTTTGTGTTGGGCATTGTGCTGAATGCCCCAGGGGATGCTGTAGTGCAGGAGTCATGGTCCCTTTCCTCAAGAAATGTGTAGAGCCTCAGGGGACAGTCCTTTTAGGTCACCATGCAAGGTGGAGAGCCTGGTGCCTTTAATGGTGTACGTCTTAGATGTCTGTCCTCATGGGCTATTTCTTAATTTCCTTGGAGCTTGGGGGGTTTATCTTTTGTTTTTGTTTAGGAAGCAAAACTGGGGACTGAATGCAACTGTCTGTTAATGTCTTGATTCAAGGACATTTTGTTCCTCTGCTGCAGGGCGCTATTGGACCATTGACGTCATGGTCATGACTTACCCCTTACAGGCGCCATATGTGCTGTCACACCTCGTGACCCATTCATCCCAGGAGTGGTGCCTCCTGCTGTCTCAGGGTCTTCACTCAACCATTTCTGTTTTTCTCCATTGGGAACACAGTTGCAAGCATTTTCAAGTTTGCTAGACTTTGTTTCAGTTTGTTGCCTAGTAGGCGAAATGATCATTCAGATCTTTTATCCTCTGTTTTGATTAGATAAGGTTCTATTCACAGTTTATTCCTGTTAAAACAGAAGGTACATTGCTGAGAGCATTCTCACTTTGAATGTGTGTCAACATTGCTAAAGAGAGTGAATGTTTTCATACTTTTCTTACAACAGAAGAATGATGGAAGTATATAATTTGTGTGTGTGTATATATATATATATTTTTTTTAAATCTCTTTTTGAGAAGAATAACCATTTACCAAGTAAAATACTATAAAACTTTAAACTGTCAGGTAATTTAAAACAGACCAGTTGATACCTGATACCTTAGTATTTTATGGTTTCCCATGGTGTGTTAATCACACAAACTTACACTCTAAAAAGAAAAAGTTTTGTGGGTGTGGCATCCGGGTTTGATCACATTTCCTGAAATGTCTGAATGAAGATCAGCTTTAGAAAGCGACTGTGAGAGAAGCAGTTCACGTCAACAGCAGCCGTGCTCCTGGGTCTCATGGTGATGAAAGTACTTTATCATTATAAGGCTCTTTATTTTCATTATAGTTGTGTCTCACACCATAGCAATTACCACAGTCTGTCCAAATTGTCAGCCTCCTTGACTGAAAGAAAAAGCTCTTTATCCAGGAATTCTGATTGTTTCATCACATAAGACAAGACATGATGTATGTCTCTGGAGTTGACCGAATGAATGAAATATGTTCATTACCGTCACCACATCAGTGCAGATGTGAAGAGCAGTTTAAGTTTGCATTTGCTACTCCACTCCTTTGAAAATGAGAGGAAGAAGCTTTCTTTGGCACACACAGAACTTGGGAAAGAGCCTTATGATGAAAATGTGCTTTCCTGCCTTTTTTGCCCTTCAGCATTCATTCATCATGTGACTGGCTAACATCATTATTAATACCTTCTTATCATTTTACAACAAGCTTCTGGAAGAATGTGCATGGTGTCAGCTTGCTGGGAATAACATGGCTTTGCTTGTTCTACTTACTCCACATTAGGGGAGAATTTCGATCGCCAGGCCAGCCTTCGGCGGTCTCTAATTTACACAGACACTCTGGTAAGACGACCGAAGAAAGTCAAAAGGAGAAAGACTATTACAGGAGTCCCTGACAACATACAGAAGGAGCTAGGTATGGCTCATCAGAACCGTGTTCTGTTGCCCCTCGTCGCTGCTCAGCACCCCTGTGCTAACCCGTTCTGTGTGCTTGTGAATCAGTACGTTCTGACAGCCCAAATGAGGCATCGGGTGCCAACCTTAACACCCGTGCAGATTTATTGAGTTTTTGTGAGAAGGTAAGAGGAAGAGCTTATATGAAAACTATTAACTGGGATGATAGAAATTTGCAGCGATGTCATCATCTCTGTGCACCTTGAACATGGGGTATTTCCACAGCTGAATTTACTTTTAATTTAGATCTTAAATTTTTATAAAACTGAAAACTCATTCTAGGACTTCAGATTATGCACATGGACTGCATTAGTTAGGCTGACAACAGTGGTGGTATTGTGTCATCAAAGAGACAGCAGTGTGGGATAATTAGTAAATACCAGTACAATAGCAAATAGTCATTTACTGGATAGTGCCTTATGCTACTTCCAATGAAACAATCTCATGGTTTCTTGACTCTGTATTTTTCAACATGTGATAAAAACAGAAAACAGAGAACATCATTTTGACTAGAGGAGAGGATGTCTACTTCATTATTCACTTGTCCATTTTGTTTCTGCTTGTCTTTGTATATGCTTTGGGTAATCTTTCATTCTTCCCTCTCTGTATTCACCTCCTCTCCTGGTTTAGTGGGGCCATCAGAAATGTCTGCAGAGGCCAAGTGTATAGAGGGTCGGGGCAGGGCCCCCGGTGCCAGACTGCTTGGATCTGAGTCAAGCTCTGCCACTTGCTCTCTTGGGGCCTCGCTGGGCACTTCACCTGAGTGGGTGATGTTGATGGAGCCTCCCTCACAGTGGGGTTTGAGGGTTTAATGAGGTTGTGTGGGTGAAGTGCATGGTACCTGGCGCCCCTGTAAACACAGTGGCTGCTGTTGCGATTATTGTAGAGGACTCGTCACTACCTGGCTTGAAATGCGCCTCTTTCTCCTGGGCCAGCCTGTGGACTTATTTTCTTATAGTTACTTTCACCTGATGTTTTCACCTGTGTTTCCTATTGCAAGTCACACCCTGGAAACTCAGAACATTCTGACTTCCTGTGAGTCTTTTGGTCACGTGAGTTTATCCTAACACTCGTGGCGCGTGCATCTGTTGCAGCTCTCCGAGGAAGCGTTACAGACGCTGCTCCTGTGTCTCTCCCGGCACCCCTCTGAACTGCCTCGTATCAGGGAGGGAAGGTCAGCCCTTTCCTTGGCCCCTGCTCTCTTGCTGCCACCCAGTTCTGCACTCGTGCGCTCTGCCTGCCGGACTGTGACCACGGCGGGACAGGAGGAGTGGTGCTTTGCTCACCCCGTTGCTCCGGGAGGTGGGGACCCTGCTCCGCTCAGCCTGTCGCACGGGGGTTTGTTATAAACGAGGGCACAGTTGCGTCCTCGGGATTCACGAAGTCTGTCTCTGGCTTGTGCCTGTGCCTCTGCAGACTCTTTTTTTCTCCTTTAGGTGACAGCTAATTTGAGAAATTAACATGTACTCGAATGTTCAGTACATGCCTAATGGGCCAATTCCTCACAGCACTCAGGTAATATTTATATTTTAACTAATCTTTTAGAAGATGGCCCTTGACCCAAAGGAGTGACTTTAAAGATAGGCCCTTTATAAGATAACAAGGTTGATGTTTCAAGGTAGGCTTCATTTTAAGGGGCTCTCCAACCAAAATAGGTAGATTTTAGATGACTTTGTGCAAAGAGTGTAAGAATAATGTGGCCCAGATAAAGATACATGTATGTATTCAATATGAATTATCGATCTGTCTGTCATATGATTTCTAGAACCTCAGAGTTATGAACTTGTGTCCCTTTTGTTACTGTCAACCATTATGGAGCCGATAACTCAGTTGTCTGTGGCCTCACTGGAATGATCTGACCAGCTGGGAATCATATCTGCTGTAATTTTAATATTTTTAAAATCAGCGACTGAGTCCCTGGAGCCCACAGTCATTTCTCTTTTGCACGTACCGTAGAAACACCACTGACGCTGGAGGAGAGAAGGCAGCTCTCCCCACGTCGTCTGTGTGGTGACCGTTGTCACACGAGAGATGGCTGACGTCACTGCGCTGATGTCTAGGACGTGAGCTGGGTCACAGCTGGAGGTCACCTGAGAAGGCTGCATCTAGGTTAAAAGTAGTTAAAAAGATCAAGCAATAATATTTACTGTTTAAAGTACATTTATGGCTTATAATTTGTTGCTTTTCATTTAAATGGATAGGACAAAATTTCTAACTTTTTCTTTACTCTTATTATCTTAAACATACACAGAAATGTATTTGAACAACCTGTTATGAGGTTTCATCTTTAGAATCAGATTATTTTGTTGGTGTGTAATTATATTGGCTACTGCATAGTTTGGATATTCCTGGAACTTATCCCAATATGTGCTCCCCAAGCAGAAAAAGCCTCATTTAAAGGAATCCCCTCCTGAATAATTTTTTTCTTTCTTTTTTTTTTTCTTTTGGTGAGGAAGATTAGCCCTGAGCTAACATCCATTGCCAATCCTCCTCTTTTTGCTGAGGAAGATTGGCCCCGAGCTAACATCTGTGCCCATCTTCCTCTACTCTATATGGGACGCTGCCACAGCATGGCTGACAAGCAGTGAGTAGGTCTGCACCCAGGATCCGAGCCTGTGAACCCCAGGCCGCCAGAAGGGGAGTGTGTGAACTTAACCGCTACACCACCGGGCCAGCCCCTGAATAATTTTTGATAGTTTGTACTAAGAACATTACTTAAGACCTGACAAGACTTTTAAAAAATTTATATACTAAACCTTAAACTAACTTGTAGATTTTTATCATCTTTGATTATGTATGTTTTTAAAAAAATTGGTCAAACCTTGTAGTATTATATAGTAAGTAAAAGAAAATATATACGTAATTATTTCTTTACACTATATTTTACAATCAGATGAGTCCCATCAGGATTTTTAGCAGCACTGAGTGGCCTGCAGCTGTTTGAATTCTCCTTTTGTGGCCTGTTTTTGTTACTTAACTCTAATTAACAGAGCATCCTTCTGTGTCCTGTAGTATCGTGACACGTTTGTGTCGTGAAGATATTGAGGATCTGTTTTGGGAATAGAGTTTTAGTGGTCCCTATGATAAATATCTGAGTTGTTTTTCACATGTTTTTTAAAGTCTTTAGGAAAACATTGTTTTTCAACAAGAAAGTTGTACTGGGCTGTAGCTGCTGAAGAAATGGCTATGCTCCCATTTTCAGAAGCCTAGAGGGGCTTCACGTTCAAAATTGCTAACTGAAATAATCAGGACTTTGTTAATGGCCCTTAAAGACAGTTAAAGATCTACCACTGACTCCAGGCAAAAACTACTACAATTTTGAAAGAAAAAGATATGAAAACCAGTTGTTGAAGGGAGTAAGGTATCTTGGATGTTTGGAATTAAACTGGTGCAGCCATACAGGTCAACCTCCCACCTCCTAAAATACCAAATGGTAAAAACTTGCATCTTTTGTTTTCTTTCTTCCAAATGGTCTTTCTTCTGCTCCTGCCCTGTTGCCCACTTCCCTCTCCCTGGGGGAGAGCCTTGTGTACACACGTGCGAGTGAGTGTTTCTTCAGTGAGTGTACTTGGCCGAGGTCGGGGAGGAAAGGGATCCTTTTTACTAAAGATACGAGTATGAATGGGACTCTCCGTCCTCCCGGTGGAGGAAGGGGCTGTAGGCTTTATTCCTCACAGGATGACATGTCCTTTGTGGCTGACACAGAACAGTGCTGCCATGTTAGGAAGACCCTCTGCTGTCTGGACGAGCAAAAGGCTTTCTGTCCAGTCAGGGACAGGTGGCATGCACGGGTTAAGTGGGCTTGGCGGAGTTCCAGGAACCCCCTCCCCACGAGGGTCCCTGCCCAGGGGAACGGTGGTGCTGGGGCTCAGCTGACATCGCTCGGCGAAGCTCAGCCTTGACGCCTTTTCAGGTCCTTGTTGGATAACAACGTAGAGAGAACTGTGATTTTGCTACTGTTTTTCAAGATGTAGTTTGTCCTAATGATTACTGTGCATGGGTTGATTTTTTTCCCTGTACACGTTGGGTAAGTTCTTGGCTTCATGATTTCTTTTAAAGCCTCTGTTCCTTCCTAGGTAGCTTGAAATCTGTCTACACTTAAGGTTTTTTTCTCGTCCACTTCTTCCTCTGTTTGGCCTTCCTCATGCCTTTTTTTTTCAACATACTACTCTCTGTTTGGTTGTAAAGCTCCAAGAAATGAATAACCCTCATCTGAGGAAATGTTCCCTGGATCCGTTCCTGCTTCCTCCCACCAGAACACAACAGATTGCTATTGGGTTTGAATGTCACTGACAGACAATAATGGCTTAAGATGGATAATGAAATGTCTGAGACACAGACGGGCCTGTAAATCATTTTCCTTACGATTTCCTTCTGACATAGAAAATCAGTGTAATTAACACTGTTTTATACCAGTATCCCTCATAAATGTCATCTCTGTGGCCCTGTTGTTGAGCCTCCGTCATCTCTCCTTGGGAAAGACGGTCACTGCCCCACAGACGCTCTGTGCGGTCACCCGGTGGGTGACAGGCTTCCTTGAAATCTACTGAAAGGAGGTTATTTGAAAAGTAAACCTTCCACGGAGCACTCATCCTTGATCTCAAAGGGAGCACCTAGGAATTCCACGTGCAGCCCTTCATCTGTGGGAGGAGTGGAAGTCCACGTCAGGAGAAGTACGTGAAATCCATCTTAAGGGTTTACGTTAGGAGCCATCAGTAACTATTGAAAGTCTCACTCGGGCGCCTGCGGGAGAAAAGAAACTAGATCAAATAGACATTTTTTAAAAGTACAGCAGAGTCAGAAGGGGGTGTGGGTCCAGGTAGTGAACTAAGATAGTGACTTCTAGTTTTAGGTAACAAACCTGTTTCTGCTTTATCTCCAGCATCGGGCACTGGCCACGATGATGCTGGTGGTCCCTCAGTGTATACCCCTGACCACTGCTCTACACTGGGAAGGCCTGGCAGCTGTTGGTCTGCTGGGCAGCGCTCTGAAACCAGGGACTCCAGCTGTCAGACGGAGGAAGTGAGAGTCGTGCCGCCTTCAATGAGAAGAATCAGGGCGCAGAAGGGGCAGGGCATCGCTGCCCAGATGGGCCACTTGTCCGGCTCCTCTGGGAACATGTCTGTCTGGAGCGATTCTGCAGGTGTCGTGTTCCCTTCTCGCCTCGGCCATGACGCGGGTTTCCACAGCCTCCCGCGCTCTGCAGCCAGGGCCAGTGTTCAGTCCCTGGAGCCGAGGCTGGGGGCCCTGGGTCCTGCAGACGGCCCAGACGGCACTCTCCCCTATGACAGGGGAGACCCACAGGGAGAGAGAACCTCAGGGCATTTAGGAGGCGCCTCAAGGACTGGGACACTTCTGAGGCCCAAATCCCAGGAGCTGAGGCACTTTGAGGGTGAAAACCTAGCAAGCCCGGCATGCGTGGTGTCTCCCCACGCGACCTACTCCACCAGCATCATCCCCAATGCCACGCTGTCCTCCTCCTCGGAGGTCATCGTCATTCACGCCATGCAGAGCGCAGGGACGCTGGACAGCAGAAGTACCAGCTCCCCTTCCTACACGAAGATAAAACCCAGGGACCACCTCGTCTCCAGGCGTGCTGGGAACGATGACCGTCGGTCCCCCAGTGGCAGCTGGCACGAGGGTCACTCCACTCTTTCACAGGCCTTGGACCCCCATTCCCCCGGTGCAACCACAGCGCTGTCCCTCTGTGACTCTGCGGTCTCTCGGAATACCCCGGCACACCTGGAGGACGGGTCTCCCGGCGTGGCCTACGACGGCAGAGACCAGCTGGGCTTCCCAGCGACCCCTCAGGATGCGGACGGCAGGAGCGAGTCCAGTTACCCCGGAGGCCGCGGGCACGGCGGCGCTGAGCCCTGGGCATACAGCGCCTCGGGGAGCGGGCCACGTTCGGCCACTCCTGGTTACTCCAGTCCCATCAGTAACGTGAGCAGCTGCAGTTTGGACCAAACGTCGCACAAAGACGATGCTGGGTCCCTGTGTTCGGGGGACCACGATGGCTACTACTCATCCGTGCCCCCCGACTCCGGACGCGGACCTGGGTATCTCTGCAGCAGCGGCGATGGCTTTGGGAACCCCAGGCACAGCGTGGTCAGTGTGTTTGATGGGAGAGCTCAGATGAGCCGAGGGGACCGGCCCCATTACCACGACAAGTGCCTTTCGCGAAGCATCTCCTTGAAGAAGGCGAAGAAGCCCCCCCTGCCGCCGTCGCGGACGGACTCTCTGCGTAGGATGCCCAGGAAGGGCGCCCCGGCCCACGGGTGGGCGCTGAACGAGGGCCCGCGGGCCTCGCCCCCGCACGCGCTGCAGCTGGACCTTGGGGGCGCGGGCGGCAGCTCGTCTTCCCAGAGCCCCTGCAGCGACGCGGACGAGCCGTGGCTGCCACGTTCCAGCAGCCAGAGCACGGTCAGCGCGGGCAGCAGCGGGGCCTCGGCCACAACGCCCGCCGCCTCCTCCCTGTGCGGGGCGGTGCACAGCGACACGAGCAGCGTCAGGTCCGAGGGCGCCGAGCCCTGGCCTCACTGCGCCGACGGCCTGGGCGCGCACGGGGACCCGGGTACGGGGGGCGCACCGGCGGGGGACGCACGCGGGTGGCCTGCGCGCGGGGGGTGCGGGGGCGCGGGGGCCGAGGGCTCGGTCGCCGCGGGGAGCCCGGCGTGCAGGGTCACCTCGCCGTCCAGCGGGTACTCCAGCCAGTCCAACACGCCCCCGGCGCTCACCCCCGTGCCCGCGCTCCTGAAGTCCAAGCCCAAGCCCAGGGTCCCTGAGAGGAAGTCCTCCCTGGTTTCCTCGGGCTCCCTGTCCGCGTCCTCCACGTCCCTGTCTTCCAGCACTTCGGCAGACGGGGGTGGGGCCGCGAGGACGCCCGGCTCCACGCCCCTCTTCCCCTCTTCGCCCTTCCCCCCTCCGCCCCCCTCGGTGGAGGCCCCCGAGGGCGCTCCTCGGCCTCAGTCCCCCCTGTTTCCCCCTCCGCCACCACACGTGCTCTCCCCCTGTACCCCCACGGACCCTGGCCCCCTGCTTCTGGAATACCCTGTCCCCGCAGTGCCCCCGCCTGCCCCACCGCTCGACCCCAAGCTGCTGGAGGATGCCCGGCCTCCTTTCAGAGACTCTGGCCAGGCAGAGCTCCTCCGGGATGCCCGCCGGGGACCCCCGAACCCGGAGGAGGGTAGGCCGCCCCCGCTGATAACCCGAGAGGCGCTGCGGACGGTGCAGCTGCGGCCGGTGAGGACGAGCCCGGGGCCCGAGGCGCCCCCGTTGCACGGGCAGGGGCCCTGGGGAGAACTCACGCCGGCCGCTCCTCAGGACCGTGGGAAGCCATCTGCTTCCCCGAAGTCCCGAAATAGCACAAGCGAGATGCGGAGTGAGACCCCGCCCACCTGCGCCCCCGGCTCGCGTCCCACTCCCGCCGGGAGCCCGGGCGGGGGACGCGAGGACCCCGGGGACCCAGGGGCTGGGCCTGGCCCCTCGCCCAGCAGGAAGCCGCCCCCCGTCGCCAAGAAGCCCAAGCTGGTCCTCATGGTGCCGCCTCCGCAGAGACGGCTCCCGGCGCCCGGCCCCCCGTGGGGAGAGGCGGGCTGCAAGGCCGGGGCCGGGCCGGAGGGGACAGCCGCGGAGTCCCTGTCCCCGGGCGCCGTGGATGCCGATGTCCCCGCGGTGCAGCCCGACGCCTGGCGGGGCCCCGAGCAGGAGCCAGAGGAGCGGCGCGCGGAGGCCGGAGCGGACCACGTGGGGAGCTGCCCTGCTCTGCAGGACCCGCGGCGTGAGTGCTGTCCCCTGTCCCCTCCCGCCGAGCGCTCACAGGTGGGCCGGTGCCCCCGGGAGCCAGCAGTGTGGGCTTCCTGTGCACTCTTGAGAACCTAGCCCTGCGGGTGGAGCTTGCGAGGCTGGGGTGGAGGGTGTGGGGTGCGCAGCGGGCGGGGCTCGGTCCCCCGGAGAGCCGCTGCCGCGGAAGGAGGTTCGCTGGGGGTCCCAGACCTCGCAGAAGAGAACGGGCGTCGGTCTGGGTGACGCTCAGCTCCAGACCCGCCCCTCCCGGGGCTCGCGGTGGTCAGGGTGGCGGGAGGCCTGGGGGCGGGGGGCTCGGCCGAAGACTGGGCTCACTTCGTTGTCCTTCTCGCCTGCTTCTCCGCAGCTGGGACGCCCGAGGCCTGTGAGCTGCCCAGGGAAAAGCGGGGCGACGAGGCCATGACCCCCAGCAGACCCCGGACCACGGAGGACCTCTTCGCGGCTATTCACAGGTGTCCAGAACTCCTTTCTCGTGTTAATCTGCTTTATGGGTCCCCGTTTCCAAAGGGCTCCTCGATGTCTTTCTTTCTTGAGGTTTCTTCTGTCCCCCAACTAGGCTTCATGAACTGGATCATTGGTTTTTTAGTGTGTTTCTGTATTTTTATTTCCTCCCACTCCAGTGTCTGTTTTATTTGTTCCGTTGATTTTCACGATGACGGGGGACAGGGGCTCCTTGCGGTGCGCCCTGGTCGGCGCTGCTCGCTGGAACAAGTGCGGCGGCCGCTCCTTCCACGGTGTCCCCAGGGTGAGGGCCCGTCCAGGAGGGGGACGCTGTGTCCTCTGGACTAGGACGCACAGACTAGTTCCACAGGACTTCTTTCCTTCGGGCGTTATATTTTATTCTAATTATTTTTATTTTACAGAAACATTAGGATTTAG
This sequence comes from Tapirus indicus, assembly GCA_031878705.1. Taxonomy (NCBI): domain Eukaryota; kingdom Metazoa; phylum Chordata; class Mammalia; order Perissodactyla; family Tapiridae; genus Tapirus; species Tapirus indicus. The sequence continues at coordinate 56,510,355 of CM062933.1, read as the reverse complement.
AGTGCAATTTTTTTGGCTACTTAAATGTTTCATAGAGTACGTCTTTTATAAGCAGGCGCAAAGGAACCAAATTTGCTTCTTAGTGTGTACTGCTGGTGCCACCTACTGGCGTCAGAAATTATTGGGCTTAAAAAAATGTAGAGTCAATTTTTCAGAATAACTGCCTGAACTGTTATAGTTTTTATACGTGGTCGCCTTGAAGAGTGAACATGATTTAGCACTAAAGTTTTATTTATCGCTTCATTTTCCTGGTCGTGAACAGGCGAGCATTCCTACAACAGTGTCGCTGTAAAAATTGTTGACTCTGTCTGTGCGAGTAGTTAAACCATAGCTGTGGAGGCCCGTGCTTCCCCTGGACTTCTCTCCACGGTGTCTTCAGACCACTCTGTGGATGCCCTTATGCTGCCAAGGCCTGGTATTGCCCTGAATCAAGGTCCCTCTTTCTCCTCCTGAAACAAACATCCTATAAAATCATTTGATTCTCTGTGTGAATAACCTGTGTCAGGACTGCTTTCCCAATTCCTGGAACCTAACTGAAAAGACTATTGCCCGAGCTGGAAAGCACAATGCTGTTCCCACCTGAAATTCCTCATGCGACATATAAACATCTAACTTGGGGAGAAACCAAGCTGTGAATTAAAGTGTTTGTCAGGAATTACCTTCTTCACCCCTTGGCTCTAGAGTTGGTACAATATCCCAGAAGACCCTAAAGACTGCCCTATAACGTTGACTGGTTTCTTTGATCTCTTTAGAAATAAAAATGTAGCTAGTTATCAAATTCCTTCTCAAAACGGGAATGAAAATGCTGCATCCTCGGAAACCAACTTGAGTGGCATTTCTAGAAGTTTCCACAGATGTTTCTGACTCAAAGCATGCTGGCCACATAATCAGCACTCAATAAATATTTTCTGAATCAAAGAAACCAGCTGGAATTTAGCTGTTAGAAAATTCTTCCAAGACTCGACTTCTTTCATTTAGTGTGGAATGCACGAGATTGCTCGACATGCAGCCGTGCGTATTTATAATAGCAGGCCTTGGAGAAGCTGTGTTGCCTGGACTGTGGACTAAATACCTGGTCTGGGTGAGAAACCCAGCTGTTGCAGGGCCAAATTACTACATGCTTTTCTTAAAAACATGCCAAAGGTCTCCTCTGTATTTTATTTTGGCACCCTTCTTAAGGCACTGAAAAATCTGTGGTTTCTCTTACTAGAGAGTTGTGTCTGAAGTCAGCCAGGTGTGTTGTTTTGTGGGCGTGGAAGAAGCGAAGGCGAGGAGGGTACGGATTGTAGAGAGAGAACAGGGCAAGTGCTAATTTCCATTTTTGTACTGATAGTATATTAGCAGACAACATAAAAATCCACCTGAAGTCTGATTTTTAGGGTTTTATTTTATTTCCTATCTCTCAGCACCTATGCTAATAATTTAAAAATAAAGAATAACTAAATTGAAACACAGCTTCCAAATCTTATAATGCAAATTAATTCGCTTCAGATTTAAAGCCAGATGGAAAATGTAGAACGCCAGTTGAGGTGTGAAGTGTTATATTTATTGAAGTAATTAGTTTTCAAGCCAGTGTTAACTGTTTCAGCACTTTTTATAGCCATCTTCTTTAGAAACATACACACACACGGTGTACATATATGTGTGTGTCTGTGTGTGTATATAACACATCCATATATGCAGAGAATTCATACGTTTACATTTAATTCTCATTTTAGGGGGCAGCTGCTCTTGAGACACAACGATGTTTTTATAAATTCCCGTCTCCTCTCTCAGTTCTAAATCTGTGACTAAAGACCACAGCTGTGATCAAGTGCAGCTGTGGCTTGTAGTGTGGCTCTCAGCACACGTCACTACTTAAACACCAAACAAAAATTACACCCCAGACCTAGACCTGCGAGAACGAGGCGAGCGGGGCTGCGGGGGGCGTCCAGGGTGAGCTGCGAGGTCCTCGCTGTGGGTGGGAAGATGCTCTGCCGGGTCCTGGTTCTCGTGTCAGGGCGTGACCTCCCGCTGTGGCCCTCAGTTACCGTCTCTGGTCAGACCAAACCATCCCAAGTCTTCTCCAGCTCTGGTTATGAGGGGTTATGTCTGTGGTTTCCGTCAGCTGGTCATTAACTCATGATAACTGAGCAGGGCCATTGACCTGAAGCACCATAGACCGGGCTCTGCAGTCCAGAGGGGCTGGCGCCACCATCAGACCCCATGTTGGGTCCTTACCACCCGCTGTCTTCCACTCTGGGGACTTCTTTTTGGCCTGAAGCTGGAGAGGACCCTGGAAGCACCAAGCCCAGGGCAGCCACCGTGGGCTGTCCTCCCCATACCTGGCTGTGCAGGTCATGTAAAAGCAGCGCCGAAGCCTGACCTGGGGCAGGAAGGGACGACTGTTTCCCTTAATGACACTGGAAGGTGTGTTAGCACCTTCCTGACACTTACGGCTGTTACTGCACCATCGTTATTGATAAACTGTGAGCCGTCCACAGCTGTTCCCTTTCCTGTAGGAAACAGGATCAGGAGCTTTCACTTGCCCAAGGTCTGTGTGGCTCCAAAGGTTCTTTATCTCCTTGAATCCTCACAAACCTGTGAGCTGGGCATCACCATCCACATTCTACACTCACGAGAACTGGGTGCAGTGCAGAGGGGTGATTTGTCCAAGGTCACACAAGGTCACGATAGTCGATAGTGCTCAGATCCGACTCTTAACCTGTATGTACAAATAGCATCCTCGCAGCCTTTCCCTGCTGCACATTCTAGAATTTTATAGCCAGGAAAGAGACATATGCACGTCTTTATTTTATTAAATGTATCGAGTTTCCTTCCAGCAGGTCTACCTGCTCTCAGCTGAGAGATCTCTCGCATGCTGAGTTGTGCAGAGACCAGCGAGGGTCCACGTGCCCCGTCTGCTTCGTTGCCTCTGACTCGTTCCTGAGCAGGGGCTTCTAGAGACCGAGGAGGAGGAGCCCCCCAGGACACGGCACTTTCCCTGAAGGCCCCTCCTCCTTCACACTCTGCCCACACTCAGGTCCTCTGATCAGTGTCAGGAAACAGGATCTGGTGCGGAGGTTCCCCTTGTCTTCTGGAAATGTGGATTTCAAGGAGTGGACAAGTGGTCCAGTGAGAGCCAGGGAAGACTGTTTATGTCAGACTCTAGAGTGACAGAATGCCAAGTTGTGGAGTTCTTCTAGAACCTAGTGGGGGGGCTGTCTCAGTGGAGGTGGCTGATCTGTGAGGCCTGTTCAGGTACTGGCACCAAACAAGGAAAGGAAAGAGGCTGGGCAGCAGCATCAGATTCCGCCAGGGTCAGTCCAGTGTAGGAGAGCTCAATCAAAAGTGGCAGTTAGTGAAAACTTTGGAAATGGTCCTATCCAAAGTCAGTTAATCTGACGTCTGGAATTTGTTTCAGATTAATCCAGGAGAGTGGAGGTGAACGAGGGGTGTCCGTGAGTTAATGATTCTCGTAGCTGGGTCATGGGCACACGTGGTGACACAATGAACTATTCTTTTTGCACAGAGGTCTGGAAGTTTCCTTAGTAACAACAAGAGGTGGTCACCCGAATATGTGGTGGGGAAGCAGGGTGGTTGTGGTGACATCTGGGGGCCCTCGGGGAATTCACCTTTATCTTAATGTTAAATCTCAGATCCAAGAGGAAAGTCCTTGGCCGGAAAGATTCAGATGACGACCACTCCCGAAACCACTCCCCCTCGCCCCCAGTGACGCCCACCGGAGCTGCTCCCAGCCTGGCCTCCCCGAAGCAGGTGGGCTCGATTCAGAGAAGCGTCCGCAGGAGCAGCACCAGCAGTGACAGCTTCAAGGCCCTCCTGCTGAAGAAGGGCAGTCGGTCAGACGCCAGTGCCCGCATGTCCGCCGCCGAGATGCTCAAGAACACAGACCCTAGGTTCCAGAGGTCAAGGTCGGAGCCTTCGCCAGACACCCCCGAGAGCCCATCAAGCTGCTCCCCGAGCAAGAGCCGGAGGGCCCAGGAGGAGTGGGCCAAGAATGAGGGCCTGATGCCTCGGAGTCTGTCCTTTTCTGGCCCCAGGTACGGCCGCAGCCGGACGCCGCCTTCTGCAGCCAGCAGCAGGTACAGCGTGCGGAACCGGATCCAGAGCAGCCCCATGACCGTCATCTCGGAAGGAGAAGGGGAGGCCGTGGAGCCTGCCGATGACAGGGCTCACTGGCCCTTGGGTGCTGCAAGGAGCTGTCCACTGGACGCACTGGCAGGGGATGAAATATTTGAGGGCAGCCTGCTCCGTGGCCGGGAGCCTGCCGCCTCCCTGCGGGCACAGTCTCCTGCCCTGCGGGATGGGACGGCCAGTGCAGAGGGCAGGGATCCGTCGGAACAGTGCGCAGGTCCCTTGAGGGAAGAGAGTTAGGGGCAAGGACGCAAGTCCCCCTGGTGGTGTGGGGGATGCGCAGCACGTCGCTCCAGGAGGCCTGACAGGTCCCCCCCCGACCCGTGGGTCCTCTCAGCGTTGGTGAGTGGGCCCTGCAGTGGGAGGGGAGGGCTCTTTAGGACTCTTGGGACTTGCCATGTGGCTTAAAAGCAGGTAGAAGCTTAACTTCTGAAAGTGCTTCCTGGGGAAGGTTTTGTTTTTTGCTAAATGCTGTGTGTGTGTGTAGGCGTGTCTGTGTGTGTGTGCATTTTGAACGCTTTTTATGTTAAAAAAATACACACAAACAGCATGTACAGAAATAGGAGAAGGAAAGAAAGAAAGAGTTAAGCTGGTAGAGTAACGGAGTGTTCTGGACGGGGTGGTGATTGCTGTACCAGAATCACGTTTCTGGAAGTCAGTGAGTCCCAGAAGGGAGAGACCGTGGTGGATGTTTGTGCTGGTCTGAATGCACGGAGTTCGTGGGTACACGCACACATGTGCTCTCGGGGGGAGCCGTGTCCTGCTTCATCCAGAAAGCTGGGAAAGGGCTAAGTGACTCATTGGTTCAGGTACTTTTTTCTGGGGAAAAAAGGCTTTGTTTCTTTTTTGTAAAAATGACACACAGTGGAAGTGGCCGCACTGTACCCTGGAGCCTGCTGCTGTGCAGCCACAGACACACAACTTTCAGCCTGAGTTTTAGAAATGTAGGTAATTTTTTAAAGACTTCCCTCCTTGGGTGGCAGCTGAGGCCTCTGAGAGCTGCAGGGACGGGGACACACAGAGAGAGGAGAGGGGGAGGAGTAAGTGAGATGCTGCTGGGATGTGTTTCCTGCTTCTTAAATAAAGTTATTTTTCAGGATTAAATTTAAAAACTTGCACTACAGAACTGTGGGTGGGGCTTTTCCCTTTACAACTGTTTTTTACCAGAGTTTAAACTTCCATTTGGCAATTTCTTATCACTTGAAATGTCAGCATTTGCTAACTTTTGGATATCCTTTTGGTTACACCAAAGAAAAAGTTATGGCTATTTTTCCTGGAACTGCCTACAGTTCATGTCCTCATTTAGAAAGTTTTATCAAAGTCTATTATATATTATCTTACTCTGAAGAAAATGCTGAATAGCTCTTGTTAGTCAAATAAACTGATAAAAATTGTCAGAGCCTGGCTATTAATTAGCCCTGGGAAATGAGTTTTTAGATTAAAAAGATTTTTTGCATCATTTGGTTTGTGCATTTTTATATTTTTTATAAATAATTGAGTTAGCTACTTACCTTCTAATCTTCTCCAGTTAGAATTTTAACACTTGTAGATATGGGAGAAAAATGTGCCGAGTATTTATTTTTATGCTGTATTCTTGTGACCCCTTCCCCCCATCCCTCCAGACACCATGTACTTAGACCCCTTTATTTGTTGGTTAAATAAAATAGTGTTGTCTCCTTCATTAGAAGGACCTAAGATGACAATACTGAGATTCTTGGCCTAAATACAAGGCAGCCACCAATTGTCATCTTTTTTGGTATGGAAATATCACCTAAAAGTTGGACTTCATAAGATTTATCTGATAAAATTTTAGATACCCATTTTAGACATGTCTTGGAGACAAAAACAAACCTGAGGAATTTAGGCTCCTTCCCTTCTCTGAAGAAACAGAACACTTGTTTTCATACAAGCAGATCAAAACCTGACGTCTGGCCAAGGGCACAAGGCCTTGTCAGCATTTGGAGCAGTTGTCTGCGACTCGGGCACCAGGGCCTTTTCTTCTCAACTTTACGAAAGTGGTGCTGGCTTTTGAATACGAAGTCTTCTCACAGCTACTTAAGAAAGATTAGAATGTATGTGGATATCAGAAAACACTAACTTAATATATAAATCGTTTATGTTGAAGGTAAGATAAGCAACATCAAAACTAATTATAAAACTATTAAAAAATCCCCATTTTTAAAGGAAAAAATATATTAGGTTTTTAAATTTGCTTTGAATAAAACAATTGTAAAGTAAATATTTGACCCTGAGTTCTTTTTGTTTGTACCTGCATTTTTGAATGATGAGATCGGTCTTCTCGCGCAAAACTGCGGGGGCCCCTCTGGGTACAGAGCGGTGAGACCAGAGGGGCCGGGGGAGGTGGGGCCCCGCAGTGAGGAACTGGCCCGTCACAGACACTGCAGACGTGCCGTCTAGACGGACGAATGGAAAACCAGCTCTGAAAGATGTCCTATGGATTTGCGAATAAAATACGAGCAGGGTGCGGACTGAGTTCAGATGGTGTGACGTGCGGGAGCTGGGAGAACCTGCCGCAGGCTTGGGTGACACTCAGGGAGGCGAGAGTCTAGATTCACCCCTGGAACATGACGGCACCTCGAGCTTCGCTTCCTCTTCCTCTGGGGGCGCTCGCTCTGTTCACGACCTTGTCATATTTGGAAACTCAGGGCGGACTTGACCCTCCTTATCCCCGAGATGTCAGGTGCCAGGTAGTCATAGACAGAAGCCCCACGGCTAGTTCCACCTCATTTTTCCTAAGAGTTGGGAGAAAAACAAATGGCCGTTTGCTCTGCTGGTTGGAAGCAGCCTCCACTTGAGTCTGATTTCTGCCCTCCTATTTCTGAAGGATGTTGATTGAAATAGCTGCTTCTCATGTGGGGATGAGCGTATTGTTTGGGGAGTCACGCAGACAAGGAAAGAAAAGGAGGCATTTCTGTATCTGGGTCTCATCCCTACCTGGCGGCACCTCTCAGCTCTGGTGGGCGTCGGGGGGACGGGGACGACGGGGCTGGCTTTATTGGTTCTGCCCTACTGTGTTTTCAGCACATTAATTGAATGTGGACAACGTTTTATGTTGCTGAGATTCCGTCGTGAAATGAGCACAACAGGACAGTTGACTTTAGCAGATATTAGGATATTTGGTGGGTAAGGAGGGTCTTTTGAACAAAACAGGGACCTGATTCTTGAGGTCTGGTTGATTTTTTGAGGTCTGTTTTCCGGCAATAAGCTATTCAGGTACTGTAATATAGTTTCTTTCAGTGAACTGCCCTACACCATCTTCCATACAGGCCAGCCTTTATTTGCAGAACAAGGACTGGAGCGACCCGTGATCATTTGCTCAGTGAAAAAGACCCTTTATTAAATGCTCCTCGTGTGCAAGATAAGGAAGTACACACTGACACAGGAAGGCCAGTTGGAGTGTAACACCTCTGGAAAGAAGAGGGAGGAAGGCGGGTGAGTCAGGGAGAGGCATCAGGCTGACATGTCAGCAGGTGCAATGGGGGCTCTGGGGAGAGGACCACCCGCTGGAAGAGTCCTGTGCTGGACAGAAATGGATGGGTCCTTTCCCACTGCCTTGCTTGGTCTTTGGCAACAGGCCACCCTGAGAAAAGGGTGCCCTCAGGTTCCACGGCTAAGTGGGTCATTGGCCACCAGCCTTTCCTGCCTTGAGAGTGGCATGACCTCAGCTGGAAAGCTCAGGTGCCCCTGATGAAGCCAACAGCTGGGAGCTGGTGGCTCACCTCCCTTTTGGCGGTCTCCTCTTGAAGGGGGATCTAAGTGACGTCTCCATGCCTGCCACAGTCCACCGCTTGCGCCGTGTGGGTCCTCTTTCCCATAAACACGTGGAGAGCGGCTCCTCCGGGGTGCTGGGAGCAACTACTGCTGGTGCCCGTCCCCCATCTCCCCATTCCCTTCTCCCGTGGCAGTCACCTCGGCTGGTCTCAGCAGCCCTCCCAAGAGTGTGACCAAGCTGTCCCTCCTGGGGGCCACACCTCTCTCAGGCCGGGTTGCTGCTCTGTCCACTCACAGTTACAACTGGGCAAGGAGGACGAGGGGTGCCCCGGTGGGTCCCCTGAGTGCCACCCCTCATGTAACAGCAGGCTCACCTCCTCTTGAGTTCAGGATCAGTCACCCCTGACAAGACAGTGAGTCTTCGTGGCTGCTGGTCCCTGGGCACAAGGAGTCAAGTGCCCAGGTGCACAGTAGGTTGAAGGTTAATGGACCCTTGCTCTCTTGCCTAGGGCGGGTGTACACCTTTGAGAGCAAGGGCCTCAGGCTCTGCAGAGCCCAGAGTTGTGGGTGGAAAGTCCTGTGTCCCTCAGTGGTTCACTGGGAGTGATGGTAAGCAGGGTCATCCTCCTTCCAGCCCTTGGTTCCCAGATCCATGCGTCCTTCCTCTTGTGGACACAGCACCAGATAGGTCCTCTGATTTAGTAAGTATACTGTGTCCAGGAGATGGTGCCCCATCTTGGCAGGGTGTTGCCTCCAACCAGCACTAAAGCAGGTCATCCCCGTGTTCCATCAGGCCAGCAGCTTCCAGGTTGTGCAGTGTGAGAGAGGACCAGCAGATCCCGTGGCCGTGGGCTAACTCTCCCTGATCGGATGTTGTGATGTGTGGATCACACATTCAGTAAATCCATGCCAGTGGGTCAGAGGTTTTGTAAGTCCCTAGACTGGTGCTGCTCAAGGCCCTGTAAGCTGGAAAGAAAACTGCATCCCTCAAATAGATGTCTACCCTTGTGCAAGTAAACTGCTGGCCCTTCCCAGAAAGAATGGGCCCAATACAGTCAGTCTGGGCTCACATGACCAGTTGGTCTTCTCACAGCCTCACCAGGGTCTCAGCATTGGTATGTGTGGCTGGCAGGTTGGACATTCAGTGAGCAGTAGCTAGTCGGCCTTGGGAAGTGGGAGTCCATGGTGTTGGGGGTCCATGCAGAGCCTCCATCTTTGCCACCACAGCCACTCTATCTGTGCGCATGTTTACCGGCCCTGGAGTGGGCACCAACAACAGCTGACGTCAACAGGCTGAGTCCTTTCTTCTGGTCATTTAGTGCCTCTGCTACTGGGCACTAACAGGTGATACAAAGTTTTCCAGGTTCTGTGTTCGTTCCCATATGTCCATCCAGAAGCTCTGCCCCCAGACCTCCTTGTCTCAATCATCCATTCTTTTTCTTTCCAAACTCCTGACCAGCTGGCCAGGTCATTGGCCACTGCCATGATTCCATATATATTTTACCTTTCCTCCCTCACAAAGTGAATGACCAGGTCCATCACCAAAAATTCTGCCCTTTTTTTGCAGAAAGATTGCAGATCTTTTTCTTGAAGCTGGCTTTCAATGTCACCCCTGAGTGATGATGTAATGCAACTGCTGTCCATTTTATCAGCTTTCACCCACACAGTAAGCCCAACCCATCAGTAAACCAAGTTCAAGCTTTTCCCACTTCCTTCAGCTGACCCTACAGGTCTTCCGAACAGCCATAGGGAGGAGGGGAGGAGGGGGGATACAGCCATGGTCCCGCGGGGTTGGGCTCCCTGCTTGTGCAGCCTGCTTAGTGCTCTGGCCTTCTTGTGATTGCTCCTGGAGTCATCGTTTCCGTCTTATGATGGACTGCTGCTGGTCCCACCAACTTCATTTGGACAGGGCCCAGCTGCGACGGGCAGTTCTGCACACATTATCACGGTGTCTCACGGTTCCTCTCTGCCAGGGCCCAGGAGAACACCACTAGCTTGCTTCAGGACGCCAGGGACCTGCATGGGATTCTCCCATCGGGACTTGTCATAAATTCCACACTGCATTTTTTTTTCATCGCTGACACCTCCAATACCACAGGATCTGCCAAACCACAGCGTCTAAGCTGCTAATTCCTTCATATGTGTAACTTCTGGGTCTGTTTCTAGTGATTGCTTTTTTCTCCCTAATTATGGGTCATAGTTTTGTGTTTCTTTGCATATTTTTCTGGTAATTTTTTACTGGGTGTTGGGAATTGTCAGTGGATTTTGTTTTATTCCTTCAGATAGTACTGGGCTTTGTCCTGGTGCACGGCCGAGCCTCTTGGAGTCAGCTTGATCCTTTCAGGTCTTACCTTTGAGCTTTGTCAGGGGAGGTCCTGAGAAGCCTTTGGAGACAGTTGAACCACACTGCTGCGGCGACAGCCTTTTAGGGACCCTCCCTGATGCCCAGGCTCCTCTCTTGCCAGCGGGAACAGAAGCCACCCGGCCCCATCTGTGCTCTGGGGATTGTTGTCCTTCCCCTTCCAGCTGCTCATTTCTCAGCTCGGGTAGTTTCTTCTTGCACCTTCCCAGGCCAGTGCTCAGCCGAGGACTCGAGGGTCACTGTAGACTGGGGGGCTCCGTGTGCTTCCTCCTCCTCTCCTTCACTCTGCCCGACAGATCCTACCTGCCTTGCCCTTCCTGCGGTGGACCTCTGTCTCCTCAGCTCAGCGGGGCCGCTGGTCTCTGTGTGGTCCCCCTCCCTGCTTTGCCGCCTAGAAACTGCCTTCCGGGCTGTCAGCTTGACAGGTCACTGAACTCACCTTGTTCCCCTTCTCCCAGAGGCCACGGTCATGTGCTGTGGACTCTCAGCGTCTGGTTCCCGTGTCCATCACGGCCTGCAGTGCCTTCCTCCCCACAGTGTGCCATTCCATCTAACATTAACTATTACCCCGCTTCCTGGTGCTCGGAGCCGCCTGTGCACTGCCTGTCCACTGGGGGCAGGCCTCGTAACCTGATAGGCAGTGAGTGACCCAGTTCCACAACGCTGTGTTCACACCCACAACCTTGGGCTGCCCTGATCCCAGCTGTGCCAGTGTAATGCTGCGATCGAGCTGGGGTCACAAAAGATGTATAGCCAAGTCACCCCTCTGAAAGGAAGAGGGGAAAGCAGGAGCAGGCGGGGGAGCTGTGGACTGCAGTGCAGACCTGGCCCAGTCTCTGCAGCCCCCAGGGAGCTCCGGAGACAGCCTTTATTAGAAGGCCCTGAGTCGGGCAGAAACGGTGGGTCCTTGTACCACCACCTTGCTCAGTCATAGGCTGGGTCCCCCCACCTCGAGAATAGTGTGTCTTCATGTTGAAATCTGCAGTGGACCCCGAAGGAAGTAACATCTGGAGACGTCGGCAAACCACACCCCTCGCAGGGGGGCAGCTGGTCCTCTCCCGAAGGTGGATCTGGGTGGCACACCTCCACGAGCCTGTCTGCCACAACCCCAAGTCCCAGAAGAGAAATGACTGTCCTTTGGCCACAGGAGCAAGTAAGTACCAGAAACCATCAGTGACAACTTGCACCAGTACCCTCGCCTCTGAACCAGGCTCCAAATCATGGTAACCAGCAGCAGCCCCACCCTGGGATCCACACGTCCGCGACTAGTGTTCCATCAACCGCAAGTGCTTCTGAAAGTCCACTAGTCCCGACCGCAGCACTTCCTGAAACCTGTAGAGGTCAGCAGTTTCCCTTGTCCGGGGAGTCGTCCCACAAGCACAGCTCTCCTGCTCAGCAAGCAGGACGTGCAGTTTTTGTTCTGGATCCTGAAGGTGGCATTTTCTTCTGACATTGTCACTCTGCCCGGGATGCCCCCCGCAAGTCCCCATCTGACTGGCTCCCTCTCATCATTCAAGTCTCAGATATCTCTTCCTCAGAAGGGCCTTGCCTGACCCCCCATGTGGCGTCGACTGCACTCTGCCAAGCCACGCTCCCCCCCTCGCCCCATTCCACTGGCACGTGAACCCTCTCCCTCTCTGCAAGGAAAACTCCACCAGGACAGGGACGGGGACCTGGTCTGTCCTGGCACCACTGTATTCTCAGCAGGAAGAGGGACGGGAGAGAAGAGCGAGAGACGTCGCTGGAGTAGTGATGGTGGAGTCACTGTGAAGAGGTCTGCTCACCACCGCATCCTGGGCCCTGGGACAGAGTGCAGTGCCCGGGACACAATGGGCACTCCATGATGCCTTCTTTAAGAATGAATGAAAATAAATGACATTTCAGTGAAATGTTTAGGGGAAAAGAAAGATTTTAGAGTGTTAAGTGATGACTAGAAAGCTTTGAATGAATGAATACAGTTTAAATGAATTGTTTTCAGACTTTTTGAAATATATACTCACGAAACATTGACGTACACATGGACAAACGTGGACGGCTCTGCAGGGAGCACAGAGGTGGGTAGGGGCTGCCACCTGTCATGGTCCCCAAGATGCCTCCTCACCACCTAGAGCTCCAGGGAAGCCTTTGGACAACCACGGCAGGGAGAGGTGGGAATTATTGTCCTACATAATGGCCATGGCGGGGCTCCGGTCTTAGTTTTGGGGTGGGGAGGTCAGGCAGAATCTGAGCCTGTTGGTGAGCAGTGATGGGAGCCTGTGCAGAGGGAGATCCTGGAGACGGGGGGAGAGGGAAGATTGATGAGCAAAGGTGGGGTTTGCTAGAATCATCCTTGGAGAAGAGTCTAGACACACATTTCCTATAACACAGAGAAGAAAACTCTCAGTAGAAATGTTGACATAAGGGATATTTTGCAGTCAGTGCCAGCCACACAGTTAAAATAACTGATTCATTGCTGTGAGAAATACTCTCTGGATTGATCAATTTAGGGCTGAAAAATGCTTTGGTTACGGTTTATGGAGAAGGAGGGAAAAATGGGATACCCTGGACTTGATGTACAAAATCAATGTTTTTATTGAACATGTTTTAGATTACAACTAAATCTTGGTAATCAGAAATATGCTTTTCTCATTTAAAATGGAATTTATTGCATAAGAGATGCCTATTTTATGTAGGACTCTAGAGTAAATATTAGAAATATTTACCTCATACCAGCAGAGGCTAGTGCTGTGGATGTTCTTCCGTGGGAGGCTAGAGGTGTCCTTTCACTGGACAGTTGGTGATAGTAAATGGGTTAAAAAAGAAATTTCATTTCTTTTTGACAAGCACAAAAATGCAAAGAATCAATAAAGAATCAATGCAAGCAAATACCTTTGGAAAATAACTGCCTGGGATTTTAAGGTTTATGTACATAATAATATAAAAACCAGAAATCTAGCTTGTTTTCTATAAAAAATTCCAGCCTAAAATGTGTCTCTGATTATGCATGCACGATGTGCAGGAAGAACACCTCTGTGTCCTAGGGCACCACCGGCCTGAGAAGGCCACACTCTGCAACAGCCGTCTGCCGGCGGGACGTGGGGCCACAGCGTGGACCCGGGAGTCAGACCACCTGGGCTCGGGCCAGCCACGCCCTTTCAGTTCGGGGCATGAAACATCTCTGTGCCCCGGTGTCCTCATCTGTGAGATGGAGACGATACAGTGTGGCACAGAGCTGTTCCGAGGGCTGAATGTGGTCCTTCAGGGAAGCGCGTGAAGGGTGCCCCAGAAGACAGTCCATACGGCAGTGATGGGAACTGCTACCATTGCTCTACTGAAGCCAGGCTAGGGGGATTCATCTTCAGAGATACTGTACAACGCTGGGGTTGAAGGGACCTTGAGCATCACCCGCCCCATTGTCTCAGCCATCGGATGCTCACATCCTGATGAAGTGATCACGTGGTTTCTGCTTAAACACCTGCAGTGACGGGAACTGGGAGTGTGGTTCTCGGCAGCTTTGACTGTGGGGAGTCACTGAGCTCCAGCCCGTCCTTCTTCACGCCCACAACCATCATCCTCGGAGCCCACGGAAAACCACGCCTCCCACAACAGCTTCCAGGTGTCCAAGTGTGACTTGGTCTTCCCCTGGACAAGCACGTCCCTACACTATTAGGAGCAGGTTTCAACCTCCTTGATTTTGCAGCAACCTGCTCTGAAAAACTGATCATTTTTATACGACCTCCAGAAATCCTACATGAAATACTTTAAAAATTCAAGTGAATTTTGAAATTACATGTTTGTATACATTTCTTCAGGGAAAAAAATGCTATTATTGAGTATCAAAATAGGATAGGATGTCCCTAACTCCATAAATTTGTTCTTTGTCACAAAATACTATCAACACTTTTGGGAACTGTGAGAATTTTCTTGGGTGGTGGGGGCAGCGAGGCAATGATGACAAGGACTCAACAGAGAACGCAACGGTGGAGGCTGCAGAAGACAATCTGACTTTTTGTCCAGCTGACGGTCACCTCTCCAGGCTGACAGTCTAGTGGTTTCACACGGAATAAACCTTTAACATCTTTATTGACAATATCTGGAGGGGATGACATGCAACCGACACACATCCAAGCAGAGAAAGGCCACGTGACTGTGATACAGTGAAGAAGGAGAGTAACGACATTTCCCTGGAGCCTCGGGGAAGTCGAGAGCTCCAGGCCCATGACCATTCACGGGGTGTAGAACGCTCCCCCCGCGCCCTGATCTGTGTGTCTAGATGAAGCTTCAAGCACTGAAAGGCACATTGGGATAAGGTCAGTTCACAGGAGGACCCTCGGGCGGAGTGGCAGACACTCCGTTTCCTGCCCCTGGCAGTGGAGCTTCCTCTCCTGTCTCATTCCTTTTCTGGGGAGGGTTCATTTTTCTGAATCAGCCACACTTCGTTGTTTCTGTTAAGCAATTTGAAAGGACTGTTGTAGCCTGCAGTGTAGTAAACCTTTTCATTGAAAACTTTTCCCTCTTCCCTCAAAATGCTTGCCAATGTCAAAAGTTGTTCTTGATTCTTTTGGGCACTGGAGAATCCGTCGAAAGATCTACAGAGGAGAAAGTACGCGACCGTGAGTGATGTCAATACTGATGCGAACGGCGGTCTGAGAAGAGAGGAGCTGACACCACGAATGCTGAGGAAGTCAGTTTCAAAGCTCCTCCCTCTCGGTGGCTGAACTGACCATTCCCTTCCTCTGGCCCCCGTCTCAATGTGACCTCGACACAGTGAGGACACCCGGGGGGAGCACACGCCCCATCGTGGGCAGGTGGACATGGAATTTACTCTCTCTCCTGCTCTGACTGTGCTCCTCCAACCCCAGTGTATATATGGTCACCTGGGCATCCCACTGAAATGCAGGCTTAGGATGCCCGTGATGGGGCCCAAGTCCACGTTCCCAACAATTCCCAGTCACGCTGATGCTGCTGGTCAGAGGACCACACTGAAACCCCTTAGAAGCCTCCCTTCCAGACTTTCAATTTTCTGTCGAACATTTCTCCTTTCTTCCTCTCCTTGGGAAAAGGGTAGGCACTGTACAGATGAATATGATATCGTTTTGAATTTACAGTCTAATGGGAGAGTCTTAGAGACGTGATCAAAGTGCTTTGGGAACACTGAGGACACAATTAAATCGGGGTTGGGGTGTCACCTGAGCTGGTCTGGAATGGAGGATGGTTTTGCTCGGTAGAGAAAGGGAAGGGATAAGGAAAGGAGCAGAAGTCCAAAATTACAAAGCATTTTCACAGTGAGGCAGAAAACGAGGTCAGAAAGTGAGTCAGAGCCAGAGGGAAGAACCTCGTGCGTCATCCTGAGGCCGTCTGAGATTATTCCAAAGGGTGCTGAGCAGGAAAGTAACGATCAGATCTGGGAAAGAGTACAGGCAGGCAGACAGAAAATGCACTGGGGAGAAGGAGCCAGTGGGTAGGAAAACACCATGAAATGCAAAGCTCCTGAAACACCGTAGGAGCACCACGGCCAGAAGAGGCAAGAAAAAGGCGCATTCCCGGGCTCTATCCACCCCTCACCGCACAAACACCGTCATCTCGGCTCTGTCTTCAATGAAGACATCCGACTCCGAGGGCCGGGGCGGATCGGGTTGCTGTTCCGAGGGCACGTACAGGGAAACCGTGATGGTCGGCTGGCTAAAGGGACCTGCCCCGGGCTCCACGAAGGTCGTCACTGGAGCTGTCATCTTTATTTTCGTCTCTGCGCCGTGAAAACATACATTGGAATACAAAGGGGACCGTGAAAGCAGATGGAGTGTATGTATGACTACTTTAAAAAACTTAACCTACTATTTTTTGATCTGGGTTTCTTGATTTACTTTACACTATTGACATAAACATTTACCTTTATGATAACTTTCATCTTTAAAAAATAAGGCCAAAAGGATTCAATTAGCCACTGCCCACGTTGAACACTTTCTGTACTATTAATATTTTTGGTTAATGAATTCTCTAGTTTTCGGAGTAGAAGGGAAAATTAGAGATCACGTAATTCATTCTTTATTTTTACAATTCAGACACTGGGGTCCCATTGGCTAAGTGATCGAAACGAACAGCGTCAGAACCAGAACCCGCCCGGAGCCTCGGGGTCCCGGGCGTTGTTGCTCCTGCCTCTCCTACCCGGCACCAACCATCCCCAGGCACGGGCCCCGGGCCCGGCTCACCCAGCAGGACCTGCCGAGGAGGCCCCGCCCAGGGCGACCCTGCTCCCGGCGCTGCGGGGTCCCGAGCACAATCCTGTCTTCAAACATTGTCTTTGATGACCTGGTTATTTTTCTGTTCTAAAGGATTTTTCTTTCAACAATAAGCCAGGGGACTCAACCACAACGTACACAGCCTCTCGCACCTGTCTCGTTCTTGCCTTGGACGTAGCTGCTCAGCCTGGTAAAGCCGGTCTGGACCGCGGAGTCCCAGTCCGCAGACTGCACGCAGGTGCTGACCCACTTGGCTGCTCCATAGTGTCGGATCTCGTAACCCCCGGGCTAGTGGAACGGGAGACGCGGGCGACAACTCTGAGGAGGCGACGCGCGATGCCACCGCAGGGCGCGCCCCCGGGTTAGAGACGCCCCCCACCCCCTCCCCGGGTTAGAGGCACCCCCTGGGGGGGTCCGCTCAGTTCAAGTCCCGAACGAGCCTCCGTCACGCCCCGCAGCCCGGGGGTCCCACCGCGGGTTCTGGGACGTGATGGCCATTTTAGAAGTCGTGCGTTTTACCGAAATCTGTGGCCCCTCTGGCCCCACACCCCCCGCGCGCACCTGGAGGCCCATGTCCCGGGGCGCCGTCCAGCCCGGCGTCTCCACCGCTCCGGCCGCCCCGAGCACCGGCTCCGGCTCCGGCTCCGGCCCCGCGGCCATGGGCGGCGCCGACGCTGCGGGAGAGCCTGGCGAGCCGGCCCCTCTTCCGCCCGCGCGCGTCCCCGCCCCGCAGCGCGGACCCCGGAGGCCGCCGGACACCGCCCGGGCCGGGCCACTCGTCCTCCTCCTGCCCGCGCGCGTCCCCGCGTTCCTCCTCCCGCCGAGAGCCCCGCCCGCGCCCGGACCGAGGGGGCACTGCGACCCCACCCCGACCCGCGCAGGGACGCCGCTTCTTTGGGGTTCCTCCCGTCCCCCGCCCTTGTTTTCAATGGACGGGCGCGGAGGTGTCCACTGTGGAGCGGAGTGTTCCGGTGCCACCGGCTCGGGAACCTGTCTCGCTGCCCCACCCGCGCTGGGACGGTTCCTCCGGGATGACTGGGGGCGGGGTATGTGTGCGCGCCCCGCCCCCGTGGGTGTGAGCGCCCCGCCCTCGGTGACAGGCGGGGAGAGCCCCCTCTCTGGTGGGAGGGGTTCGGATCCTGACCAGTCTGCACCCCTGTGTCCCAGGGCTCAGCACGCGGGGGTTGGGTCTGGGGGCGCAGCCAGGGGCAAGTGGCCGCACTCACACCTAGAAGGAGGGGCCCAAACAGCCCTCAGGGCCCCTCGAAGGAGGAGGTGGGTGGGGCGCAGTCGCACCTGGAGAGAATCTTGACCTTTCCCCGAAATGGCTCCCAAACCTCTGAGTCATCCCGCTGGACCTAACAGACTGGGAAGGTGGGGCAGGGGAGACGGAAAGAGCCCCCCACACCAGCCAGACTTTAGTGCTTTAAAAATTTTTTGGTTAGATTTATTCTTTATTTTTCCTAAGAAATTTATTGAGATATAATTTACATACCATATAATTCACCCATTTCAGTGTGCCTTTCAGTGGTTTTAGTATAGTCACAGTTGTGCAACCATCAGCACAATTTAGGAACATTGTCATCACACACACTCCCAAAAGAAACCGATCCCTTTAGCCATTGCGGCGATTCCCCGCTGCCCAGCCCTGGACAACTAGTGCTGTGCCCTCTGTCTCCACAGGTGTGCCCGTTCTGGACTCTGCATGTAGATAGAATCACAGTGTTAATCCAGTGAGGCTGCCATAACAACATACCACAGGCTGGGTAGCTTGTAAACACCAAATCTATTTCGCACAGTTCTGGAGGCTGGAAGTCTGAAGAGAGGGTGCCAGGACAGTGGGGTGAAGGCCCCCTTCCTGGTGGCAGACTGCTGGTGGCGTCCCCACGTGGAGGAAGGGGCCAGGGAGCTTCCTCTGTCCTCTTTTATAAGGGCACGAATCTGTTCCAAATTACCTAGTCACCTCCCCAAAGCCCCACCTCATAACACCATCACACTGGGCACGAGGTTTTCAACCTATGAATTTTGAGTGACACAACCATGCACACCATGGCATACAGTAAGTGGTCCTTTGTGACTGGCTTCTTTCACTTAGCAAATGTTTTCCAGGTTCATCCATGTTGTAGCGTGTCAGTGCTTCATTCCTTTTCGTGGCTGAAAAACATTGTTGCAAAAGCATTGCGTTCGTCCAGTCGTCTGCTGGTGGACTTTTGGCTGTTATGAATAATGCTGCTACAAACATTCACGCACAGTCTCCCATGTGACGTTTTCATTTCCCCTGGGTAAATAACTCGATATTGGAACCGCTGGGTCAGATGGGAACTCGATATTGAACTTTTTGAGGAACTGCCAGACTGGTTTTCAAAGTGGAGGCACCATTTTGCATTTTCACCAGCCGGGTGTGAGCTCTCTGTTTCTCCACATCCTCACCAACGCTTGCTATTATCTGGCTTTTTTATTATAGCCATCCTTGTGGGTGTGCCTAGTGCTTTAAAACTTTTTTTTTTTTGAGATATAATTCACACAAGAAGAAAGTCATCGTTTTCAAGTTCAGCAGTTTTCAGTGTGTTCACTGTGTTGTAAACTGTTGTCACCATCTGCTTCCGGAACATCTCATCACTCCAAAAGAAGCCTGTGCGGTTCAGCAGTCACTCCCCGTCTGCCCTCCCCTCAGCCCCCAGCCATCACTCATCTGCCTTCTGTCTCTGTGCATTTGCCTGTTCTGCACATTTCGTACACATGGAGTGGTGTAGCATGTGGTCTTTTGTGACTGGCTCCTTCCACTGAGTGTAATGTTTCAGGGTTCATCCATGTGTGGCAGGAGTCAGTGCTTCATTCCTCTTTACTGTGGGGTGATCCCCATTGTGTGGGCCCCACGCTTTTAAAGGGAGGCCTGGTTGACGTCCCCTTTGCTGCCCAAACAAGGGGTGCGGTGGCCTCTGATACATGACACCTTCTAGTGTTTGTATCAAATCTGTTATTATGCAGAGCGAAGTCTGAATTATTGAGTGAACGCTAAATAATGGATTTTGACTTATGTTTAAAATAACCCGTTTATTTTAATTTATATAACAGACGTGATCCATTGCTTAGGTGACTTTGCAAAGTTGAGAATATAATTTTACTTTATGGGAAGTGTTTTTAGAGAGAAAAAGGAAGCAATTTACATTGTTACTTAAGGAATCTGTTGTTTTCATCTGCAGAGTGCCTTTTACAGTTATCAATGCCTTTTGGCGGGGAGCATTCTATTTGTAGAAAAACTGAGGCTAAATTCAGAGAGCTTCATTTTATAGGGCGTGGAATATACAATTAATGAAGATAACAGCAGGCGACTGAGCTGAATTATCTATATTTATGAGGTGATAATTATATAAAAGAACAGAAGGAAAGAAAGAAAATGATTTATTTCAAAATAATAGTATTTCAGTTAGAACAAATTTAATGCAATTCAGAAGGCCCAAGTTTTATACCCATATGTCAAAATAATCTAGCTAGTTTTCTTATTGCTTAATTAAGGTAAAATTTTTCTTTCCATTAGCTCACATTTAATCAATGTTTCTGTGACACTGTGAAGAAGATGCCGTATGTAAGCCCTACAGTGCGTGATGGGGCAGTGTGTGCTTTCTATCGGCAGGGCCTGCACGTCACCCAGCCCGGGGGAGAGCCCTGGAGAGCCAGGCAGCAGCGATTACAGCCGAGTCTCCTTATTCTCGGCCCCTGCGTCCTATACAGTCACTACAGACACTGACTGAGGGAGCACTGAGCCATTGCTTCCAGAGGAAATGCAGACCTGGGTTCCCGTGAGCCTCTGGTCACATTTACATCAACCGATCAGTGTATAACCTCGTTTTATGTGTGTTATTGTATAAAAATAACATATATTGTTGATTCATTAACACTGAACTCAGCCAACAACACAGTAACTCATGGCTTAGTGACGTTTCTACAACATGTGTCAGAAAGGCACACAGCCCTGGGCTGAGGGACCCTAGACAGCACTTCAGCACTGTGCCTGGGAGCCACTTTAAACAGTGCAATCACCAAAAACACACCAAAATGTGAAAAACGTGGCCCTAAGTGGGCTGTGACAGGACACTGTTCACTGTACGAGAGCTGAAACAAGAAGGCCGAGCTTGGCCTTGTTCGACCTCAGCTGGGGACGTGCAGCGGTGGCTCTAACCTTTCACGGCTCTACACGCGTGCGTCCACCACGCGGGATGTGAGCGCTGATTCTGGAGTTACCAACATGTACCAGCACGTAGGTGAGTTCGCACATGTGGAATCTGTGAGCCATAAGGACTGGCTGTAAACCCTTCCTGCAGTAAAGTTACGTACGTCACTGTCACTTCCATCCATGGTTCATTGACCGAAGCAAATCCTCGGGCCTTGACTGACCTCAAGGCAGTGAGAAAGCGCAGTCGTGCTGTGTTCTCAAAGACGAACTCAGACATTTGAGAGAGGCACTCATGTCAATCACGGATACCATTTAGTCATACACTGATTATTCCATACTTGTGGCGGATTTTACTTCCCAAACATAGTGGCACCATTACCTCCCATCCAGCATGCTGTTCCTATAACGTGACCACCGAGACGGGGAGGTCTAGGCTCCCTTTCCTTGAAACTGGGCAGGCTTGTGACTACAGCAGAGGTAACGCTGTGACTTCCGAGGCTAGGTCATTAAAGGCTTTCACATTCTTCTAGAGACACTTAGAACTCCAACAACCACACCGAAGGAAGCCCAAGCCGCCTCGTGGAGAGACATGTAGCAATTCCTAGCTGAGGTCCTGGCTGACAGTTGGCATCAATCACATGTGAGTGACCAAGGGTTCCAGCAACTCCAGCCCCTGCCATTGTCACCTCCAGCCATCCTCGATTCCTCCACGCTGAGGCCCAGAGGTCTGGAGCAGACACAATATATCCCTGGAGAACCCACAGAATCTGTGAGCATCGTAAAATCGTTATTTTTTACGCCACTAAGTTTGGAGTGATTATTTTTCAGGAAAAATAACCGGAAGAGGGTCTTCTATGTATGGTGCTGTAGCAGGTATGAGAGGGTTTAGCAATGGATAAAATGTGGTCCTGCTATTCACATATTTTATGTCAGGTCATTGTTTACTCGGGGCCATTCTGGCACCCACAATGTAATTAAATGTTTGGTCTTTTCATAGTTTCCACCATCTTAAATATGATAACTGTAAAGTGGGTAGCAACTTGATATTCTAACAGGAAGTGTCGTCTTTCCTTTTGCCTGGCTTCTCCTCTAGTGTTGGTGAGAATTACATTACTCATCCATTATTTAGACACAACACGACCCACGAAGCCACTTGTATACTAAGCACTGTGCTCAGTGTCGACACATAATTGCTTGATAAATGTTACATGAATGCCAGCTGGAATTTATCAGACACATAGACAGTGAGCAAGGAGTTTTGGAGCACCTGTGAACCACCTGTCTCATGGCCACAGAAAAATGAAGAGAAAATGATTGAATGTGGGGTTGAGGATAAGAAAGCTGAGGTCTAAAGCTGGGATGTCTTTAAAAATTAAAACATCAATTCTAACCAATATAAGGCTTGATATAACTCTGATGCTGCCGTGAGTGTTTATAAAAAAGGAGAGATGTCCATACTGATTTTAAAAGGTTCATGCTTTGAAGGAAGTAGACAACTAAATACACCACAGCCAGAGAGCTCACATCCTCAAAAAGCTCTTTTTATTTAAATTGATGTCTTAATAGTTTATAGTGTTGTGAAGCTTTAGTTATACATTATTGTTTGTCAGTCACCATGTAAATGCGTTGCTTCACCCCTTGTACCCAACCCCATCCCCCTTGACTCTGGTAACCACCAAACTGTTCTCTCTGTCCGTGTGTTATCTTCCACATGAGTGAAATCATGTGGTGTTTGTCTTTCTCTCTAGGGCTTTTTTTCACATAACATAATTCCCTCCAGTTCCATCCATGCTGTTGCAAATGGGACAATTTTGTCTTTTTTATGGCTGAGTAGTATTCCATTGTGTATATATATATATATATATATATATATATATATATATACATACACACCACATATTCTTTATTCAATCATCGGTTGAAGGACACTTGGGTTGCTTCCACTTCTTGGCTACAGTGAATAATGCTGCAATAAACATAGGGGTGCATAAGCCTCTTCAGATTGTTGATTTCAGGTTCGTTGGATAGATACCCAGGAGTGGAATAGCTAGATCATAAGGTATTTCTATTTTTAATTTTTTTTTTTTTTTTTTTGTGGGGAAGACCAGCCCTGAGCTAACATCTGTTGCCAATCCTCCCCTTTTTGCTGAGGAAGACTGGCTCTGGGCTAACATCAATGCCCATCTTCCTCCACTTTATATGGGATGCTGCCACAGCATGGCTGACAGGCAGTGCGTCGGCGGGCGCCTGGGATCCGAACTCGCGAACCCTGGGCTGCCAAGCGCGGACTAAACCGCTGCGCCACCGGGCGGCCCCTCTATTTTTAATTTTTTGAGGACTCTCCATACTGTTTTCCATAAAGGCTGCACCAGTTTGCATTCCCACCAGCAGTAAATGAGGGTTCCCATTTCTCCACAACCTCTCCAACATTTATTGTTTTTTTGTCTTGGTGATTACAGCCATTCTAACGGGTGTAAGGTGATGTCTTAGTGTAGTTTTGACTTGCATTTCCCTGATGATTAGTGATGTTGAACATCTTTTCATGTGGCTATTGGCCATCTGTATCTCTTCCTTGGAAAAATGTCTGTTCATCTCCTCTGCCCATTTTTTGATTGAGTTTGTTTTTTTGTTGTTGAGTTGTATGAGTTCTTCATATATTTTGGAAATTAACCCCTTGTTGGATATATGATTTGCGAATATGCTCTCCCAGTTGGTGGGCTGTCTTCTTGTTTTGTTCATGGTTTCCTTTGCCTTGCAGGAGCTCTTTAGTCTGATGTAGTCTCATTTGTTTACTTTTTCTTTTGTTTCCCTTGCCTGAATAGACATGGTGCTTGAAAAGATGCTGCTAAGACTGATGTCAAAGAGTGTACTGCCTATATTTTCTTCTAGGAGTTTTATGGTTTAAGGTCTTACATTCAAGTCTTTAATCCATTTTGAGTTAATTTTTGTGTATGCTGTAAGATAATGGTCTACTTTCATTCTTTTGCATGTGGCAGTCCAGTTTTCCCAGCACCATTTATTGAAGAGACTTTCTTTTCTCCATTGTATGTTCTAGGGTCTTTTGTCAAAGATTGCTGTCCATAGATGTGTGGTTTTATTTCTGGGCTTTCAATTCTGTTCCATTGATTTGTGTGTCTGTTTTTGTGCCAGTACCATGCTGTTTTGATTACTATAGCTTTGTAGTATATTTTGAAGTCAGGGATTGTGATGTCTCCAGCTTTGTTCTTTTTTCTCAGGATTGCTTTGGCTATTCAGGGTCTTTTGTTGTTCCATATAAATTTTAGGATTCTTTGTTCTACTTCCGTGAAGAATGTCATTGGGATTCTGATTGGGATTGCATTGAATCTGTACATTGCTTTAGGGAGTATGGACATTTTAGCTATGTTTATTCTTCCAATCCATGTGCATAGGGTATTTTTCTATTTCTTTACGTGATCATCAATTTCTTTCGATAATGTCTTATAGATTTCATTGTATAGGTCTTTCACCTCACTGTTAAATTTATTCCCAGATATTCTATTCTTTTTGTTGCGATTATAAATGGGATTGTCTTTTTGAGTTCTCCTTCTGTTAGTTCATCATTAGTGTATAGAAATGCAACTGATTTTTGTAAGTTGATTTTATGCCCTGCAACTTTGCTGTAGTTGTTGATTATTTCTAATAGTTTTCCAATGGATTCTTTAGGGTTTTCTACATATAAAATCATGTTGTCTGCAAATAGTGAGAGTTTCACTTCTTTGTTACCTATTTGGAGTCCTTTTATTTCTTTTTCTTGCCTAATTGCTCTGGCCAAAACTTCCAGTACTATGTCAACTAGGAGTGGTGAGAGTGGGCACCCTTGTCTTGTTCCTGTTCTCAGAGGTATGGCTTGCAGTTTTTCCCCGTTGAGTAGGATGTTAGCTGTTGGTTTGTTATATATGGCCCTTATTACGTTGAGGTACTTTCCTTCTATACCCATTTTGTTGAGAGATTTTGTCATAAATGGATGCTGGATCTTGTCAAATGCCTTCTCCGCATCGATTGAGATGATCATGTGGTTTTTATTCTTCATTTTGGTAATGTGGTGTATTGATTTGTGGATGTTGAACCATCCCTGTGTCCCTGGTATAAATCCCACTTGATCATGGTGTGTGATCTTTTTGATGTATTGCTATATTCAGTTTGCCAATATTTTGTTGAGGATTTTTGCATCTACATTCATCAACAATATTGGCCTGTAGTTTTCCTACTTTGTATTGTCCTTATCTGGCTTTGGTATCAGGGTGATGTTGGCCTCATGGAATGTGTTAGGAAGTGTTCCCTCTTCCTCTATTTTTTGGAATAATTTGAAAAGGATGGGCATTAAATCTTCTTTGAATGTTTGGTAAAATTCTCCAGAGAAGCCATCTGGTCCTGGACTTTTATTTTTTTGCAGGTTTTTGATTACTGTTTCAATCTCTTTACCTGTAATTGGTCCATTCAGATTGTCTATTTCTTCTTGATTCAGTTTTGGGAGGTTGTATGCATCCAAGAATTTATCCATTTCTTCCAGGTTGTCCAATTTGTTGGCATATAGTTTTTCATAGTATTCTCTTATAACCCTTTGTATTTCTGTGGTATCCATTGTAATGTCTCCTCTTTCATTTCTAATTTTATTTGTTTGAGCCCTCTCTCTTTTTTTCTTAGTGAGTCTGGCTAAGGATTTCTCAATTTTGTTTACCTTCTCAAAGAATCAGCTCTTTGTTTCATTGATCCTTTTGACTGTTTTTTTTTTTTTTTTGGTTTCAATATCATTTATTTCTGCTCTAATTTTTATTATTTCCCTCCTTTTGCTGACTTGGGGCTTTGTTCTTCTTTTTTTAGTTCTGTTAGGAGCAGTTTGAGGTTGCTTATTTGGGATTTTTCTTGTTTGTTAAAGTGGGCCTGTATTACTATGAATTTCCCTCTCAGGACCGTTTTTGCTACATCCTGTGTGAGGTGATATGGTGTATTTTCATTTTCATTAGTCTCCAGATATTTTTTGATTTCTCCTTTTATTCCTTCAATGATCCATTAGTTGTTCAGTAGCATGTTGTTTAGTTTCCACACCTTTGTCACTTTCCCAATTTTTTTCTTGTAGTTGATTTCTAGTTTCATAGCATTATGACCAGAAAAGATGCTTGTAATGATTTCAATCTTCTTAAATTTATAGAGGTTTGCCTTGTTTCCTAATATATGGTCTGTCCTTGAGAACGTTCCATGCGTGCTTGAGAAGAATGTGTAATTTGCTGTGTTTGGATTGCATGCTCCCTATATGTCTGTTAAGTCCATCTCATCTAGTTTCTTGTTTAAGTCCTTTATTTCCTTATTGACACTCTGTCTGGATGATCTATCCATTGATGTAAGTGGGGTGTTAAGATCCCCTACTATTATTGTGTTGTTGTTAATATCTCCTTTTAGGTCTGTTGATAGTTGCTTTATGTACTTTGGTGCTCCTGTGTTGGGTGCATATATATTTATAAGTGATATGTCTTCTTGGTGAAGTGTCCCTTTTATCATTACATGTTGCCACTCTTTGTCTCTCATTACTCTTTTTATCTTGAAGTCTACTTTGTCTGATATAAGTATGGCAACCCCTGCTTTCTTCTGTTTGCCATTAGCTTGGAGTATCATCTTCCATCCTTTCACCCTGAGTCTGTGTTTGTCTTTAGAGCTGAGATGTGTTTCCTGGAGGCAGCATATTGTTGGATCTTGGTTTTTAATCCATCCTGCCACTCTGTGTCCTTCGATTGGAGAATTCAATCCATTTACATTTAGAGTGATTATTGATATATGAGGGTATAATGTTGCTATTTTGTCACTCATTTTCTGGTTCTTTTGCATTTCTTTCATTTCTTGCCCTGTGTGTTTCGGACTGCCAATTCAGTTTGGTAGTCTGTATGATGGTTCTCTTAGTTTTCTCTTTATTTATTGTATGTGTCTCTGTTCTGATCATTTGTTTAGTGGTTATCATGAGGTTTGTGTAAAAAAGCTCATAGATGAGATAGTCCATTTTCTTATTTCCTTAGGCTAAGTCAAGTCCATCCCTCTCCTCTACCCCTCCTTATTTCTTGTTGTCACTACTTATTCCATCATGTGTTGTGAGTTTGTATTTAAAGTGGTGAGGTTATATTTATTTTTGTTTTCCTTCCCTTAAGCTTGATTTTTATAATTGTTTGCTAACCTGTTCTGATAGGAAGCTGCGATTTTTCTGGTTTAGTCTACCTATTTTTCTCCTTGCTCAAAGCTTTATATCCCCTTTTCTCTCTCTCTCTCTCTCTCTCTCTCTCTCTCTCTCTCTCTCTCTCTCTCTCTTTGTTTTTCAGGTGTGAGGTCGTTCTTGGGCATTTCTTGTAGTGGGGTCTTGTGGTAATGAAGTCCCTTAGCTTTTGTTTATCAGGGAAAGTTATTATTTCTCCATCATATCTGAAGGATATTTTCACTGGATAGAGTATTCCTGGCTGAAGGTTTTTGTCTTTCAGAATTTTGAATATATCATTCCAGTTTCTCCTAGCCTGTGGAGTTTCTGTTGAGAAATCTGCTGAGAGCCTGATGGGAAGTCCTTTGTATGTTATTTTATTTTTTTGTTTAGCTGCCCTTAATATTTTTTATTTATCATTGATTTTTGCTAGTTTTGCTGCTATATGACTTGGAGTTGGTCTTTTCTTGTTGATATAGTTAGGAGATCTATTGACTTCATTTGCTGGTATTTCCAGCTCCTTCCCCAGGTTTCAGAAATTCTCAGTTATTATTTCCTTGAACAAGCTCTCTGCTCCTTTTTCCCCTCTCTTCTCCCTCTGGAATACCTATAATCCTTATGTTGCATTTACTAATTGAGTCTGATGTTTCTCAGAGAATTTCTTCATTTCTTTTTAGTCTTAGTTCTCTCTCCTCCTCCATCTGGAACATTTCTGCATTCCTATCCTTGATAATGCTAATTCTTTACTCCATATTGTCAGCTCTGTTCTTTAAAGATTCCAGATTTTCCTTTATCTCATCCATTGTGTTTTTCATCGCCAACATTTCTGATTGGTTTTTCTTTATGGTTCAGTCTCTTTTGTGAAGAAATTCCTGATTTCATTGAATTGTCTATCTGTATTTTCTAGTAATTCATTGAGCTTTTTTATGATAGCTATTAGGTTATAGATTTCTGTGCCTTGAGTGTTGGTTTCTGGGTGCTTGTCATTTTCCTTCTGGTCTGGAGATTTAATATGTTTTTGCATTGTGCCTGCGGATGTTGGCTTATTATATCTCATGAAGGTATCTGGTCGCAGGTTCCACCTGCCACCACTGGGTGGGGGTCAAGTGCTGTGTGTTCTGTCTCAGCTATGATCCGTGAGCACTCTGGCCAACTGGTTGTGCTGAAGCACTGGGCGTGCAGAGGGGGGGGCTCTCTCTTTGGCCTGCCAGGTCCTGGGGGCTTCTCATTCTTCCCTCGCTGTCTGCTCTCCTGGGGTGCTTGGATGTTGACCGCACCCCTGCCACAGTTCTGTCTCCTCCTTGTGGGAATTTCTCCACAGTCTGTGAGAAAACTTGGAGAGTGATAGTTTTCCCATGGAGGGCCACCCCCTGCCCCCCATGGGCTGTGTGGACCAGAGTTGCCAATCAAATGGGGAGAGGAGGATTTCTCCTTACCTCTCCCCACGTGCTCTGGGACTTCCAGCTCCTCCGCCTTCAGATGTACAGCTGCATGATCTCTCTGATGTCTTTTGTGATGTGTGAGTGTCCTCTGTTGGTATGTGAATGATCTTTTTGTTGTATCTTAGGGGGAGAGATTTTAAAGGGGAAAGCTCACTCTGCCATGATGCTGACATCACTCCAAAAAGCTCTTAAAGGAAACGAAATCCTTGATGCAGCTGAGAGAAAATGTTTCTAATAGGTCACTTGATTAAGGACCGTTTCCTAAAAACTTAGGGCAGCTAAGATGTTCCTGTAAACTTATGTGTGGTGCTTTTACTGTTGCCATAGGTCATTACATTATTTCTGGATTAGGACAAGTTAAAGAATTGGTGGGAATTAGACTTGGCTCCCTAATGACTTTTTTAAAACAGAGGTGTTACAGTGTTCAATGCACCCACTTCCGAGGAGGGCCACTCTGCCCCAGTGTTGAGCAAGGCCCTGTGAACCAGTCAGTCCTCAGCCTGTTTGCGGGCCCGGTGTTGTGGTCTCCTAGCAGCTCCACACCTGAGTTTGTTTGGGTCAGGTGTTGGAATGGATTCCAGGCGTAGAGAGGTCATGGCAGAGGAAGAATTGACTCCCAAGTAGAGGAGTAGTTCAGCAGTGATGTCTGGGACATCTCATCTTCTGGATCAGTGCTTTTCAAGCTTTCTGTGATGAAGGACCCCCTTTAAAAAGAAAATTCTTGTTCATCATAAACCAATATGTGGTTTTACTGTGCAAGACTGTATGCAGCTCACTACATGCTTCTTAGCCCACAAGTTCAGCAATAATTAATTGGTCTGTGTCATGCTCAGTGAGATGAGTCCAGTGTTCATGTGCGTGGGTTTTGTAAAAATGTTAAATTCCTATGACATCTCTAAACACTTACTGTCAATTTCTCTGGTTATCTTACCCCAGATGGGTAGCAAATAGTTTGTGAGCCAGCACCACTTCATGGACCATGCTTTGAAGAACATTGACCAACATGACCTTCCTGTCTCCTGCCCCACGGGAACCTGATCTAGGGTCTCACACCCATTCTGCCTTGCAATACGCTGGGGCTGACTCTGGATAACTGGCTTGTATTTACATTTTAGGAGGATTATTGCATATTATATCATTTTTATATAGTTTATTCTATTTTCATAAATGTATATTTCCATAAATATAGGTTTCATATTAATATAAATTCATATTTAAATACATCATATACATTTTTGTTTTAGTTTGGTTTTTATTATTTATTTAATGTTTAGAAATGTGGGGATTTTCTCCAGGTTCATATTTGTTGTACAAATTGAATATCACATGAGGAGTTGACATGCGCTTCTCCAGGCATGAGGACTTGATGAGGTGCAGACAGATCAGCATCCATTAATGTTGCTTTCATGGCTGCAGTACTTTTAGACCGACACATGAAGTACAGGACAATCGAAGCGATGTCCCTGTGTGTGCCCAGTACACAGCTCATTCTACTCGTGAGAGTGTAAGAGTGGAAATATGTTTTTATACCAGTGAACTGGAATTGGGCATCAGTTTCTGGGCCTACCATGGTTCCAATCCTGTCTAGTCACAAACTCTGCGGTCTGTGTCCTTCAACATACAAAGCCACCCCTCCGCCACGTCAGAAGAAGGTTCCTCCTTCAAGACTTACACCCATGTTTAAGAGTGTGGCTTTCCATCCCAACTCTACTACTTTCTGGTCATGCGACCTTGGGTACGTGACTCAGCCTTACAGAATCTGTTTCCTTATTTGTACAAGTGGAGGGTATTTACCTCATATGATTCTGAGGATTCCTAAAGGTAATGCCGGGCTATCTCCTAGCCCAATGCTTTGCATGTCATATCCTGATAGATGGTAGTTATTAGTATGGTCTTTCGTGAATAAAAACTCTGGACCATTTCATTAAGAACTGAAATCTTTGAACTCACCTGGCCTCCTGCCCACTCAACACGTGTGTTGTGTTCTTGCACCTTCTGCCTATAAATCACTTCAAAGCTTATTGCTATGATGACATTAACAAAGTGAGCGAAGCTGTGGCTAGAACCTCTGCGCGTGAGTAGGGATGAGAGAGATAAATCCGTTCTTATTTCCCTTGAAAAAATTCAGATTTCCCATTTCCTCGCCTGAAGCTGACTTGCCCTGATCTGGGAGCACCTCCCTCCCAGGGCCGCTTTACGACTGTGGTGGGCTTCCTCTCTTTGTCTTGGTCAGTCTGGCTATGGGCTTATCAATTTATTGTTCTTTTCAAAGAAGCAGCTTTTGGTTTCCTTGATTTTCTCTATTGATTGCCTGTTTTCATTTTCATTGATTTCTTCTCTAATTTTTATTATTTCTTTTCTTCTGCTGACTTTGGATTTAATTTTCTTCTCTTTTTCTAGTTTTGTAAGCTGGAAGTTTAGATTATTGATTTTAGATCTTTCTTCTTTTCTAATACAAGCGTTCAACACTATAAATTTCCCTCTAAACACTGCTTTTGTTGAATCCTACCACTTCCAATAAGTTGTATTTTTCTTTTAATTTAGTTCAAAATATTTTAAAATTTCTCTTGAGATTTCCTCTCTGACTCACATGTTATTTAGAAGTGTGCTGTTTAAGCTCCAAGTATCTTGGGATTTTCTAGCTATTTTTATATACTGAGTTTTGGTTTAATTTCACTGTGGTCTGAGAGCAGACACTGTATGATTTCTATTCTTTTAAAGATGTTACACTGTGTTTTATGGCCATGAATGTGGTCTATCTTGGTGAATGTTCCATGTGAGCTTGAGAAGAGTGTGTAGTCTGCTGTTGGATGAAGTGGTCCATAGAAGTCCATTATATCCAGTTGATTGATGGTGTTGAATTCAACGATGCTCTTACTGGGTTAATGAACTACAGTGAATAACCCTTCAGGGATGTGGTGAGGTGTGGGGG
Source organism: Tapirus indicus (assembly GCA_031878705.1). Taxonomy (NCBI): domain Eukaryota; kingdom Metazoa; phylum Chordata; class Mammalia; order Perissodactyla; family Tapiridae; genus Tapirus; species Tapirus indicus. The sequence goes on along the minus strand of CM062933.1, from coordinate 56,479,165 downwards.
AGGGGAGCTGTTCTAGAGTCTGGTGGTTCCGTCTCAGCCTTTTAGTGGACCTGTGCCTCTGGACTCTGAACTTCACAAGTGCTTCTCAGTCCCACCCACCTTCTCCCCACTTTGGTGGTTCAGGATGGGTAGAATGGGCTGGAGTTGGGTATTGCCCTTCCCCCGGGTCAGTTAGGCTCTGATAAAATGTGGGCAGGTTAGTCTCCGGTTAAACAGTTTCTCCTGAGGGCAGGCCTTGTTAAGAACAGAAAGCTCTGGTGGATTTCAGAATGGTTCCTTTTCCCCTCCCCGTGCTGAAGCGCAAGGGGATTTTTCTCTGACACTCACTGTGGGAACATGAAAGGGCTCCAGGAGGTAAAGCTCACAAAGTGTGGGGCCCATGTAGAGTTTGTGACCCTTGGGTTGGTCCACTCCGAGCCTCCAGCTGTCCGTTGGTTACCACTTAGGTTCCCTGCCTGCACCAGTCCCTGGGGAGGTACCTGCTCCAGGACGTGGGGGTTCTCTGTACCGGCCTGTCTGTCTGTCTGTCTCTAGTTTGGGGGCCTTGGTTTCCTTGTGACCTCAGTTCTCTATGGATCCAGGAAGAGTTGTTGGTTTTTTGGTTTGTTCAGCTTTCCCTTAGTGTTAGGACGGAGTGATGACTTCCAAGTTCCTTACCTGCCAGACCAGAAACCACTCGTTGTCCTTTTATAAAATGGTGCATTCATGAGATTTCTTCTGGCCCAGTGTAGAATTCAGTGAAAACGTCCACCTTCTAGCCACTGTTTACACGGCTGCTTCTACTACTGTGCTTGCAAATCCTGCTTCGTGACTGGAACTGGCAGGTAGGCTGATGGCTTCAGGAGAATCTGTAGAGATGTTGGGTCGTAAAGATGGCACAGAGCTAGATTCACAGATCTAGTTTCCTCTAAACCCGTCACCTTACGTCTGTCTGCACTGAAGCTCAGGGTGTGTTGTGGCCACTCACGTTACCTAGAGTAACGGCCTCCAGCCTCGCTTCATGTTAGAATCACTGGTTCTATTTCTATTGAATTGGTCCAGGTGGGTCAGTGTTTCTAAAAGCTTCTCAAGTAATTCTACCTGCAACTAGGGTTGAAACCCACTGGTCTACAGCAGAGGCAGCAAACTTTTCCTTTAAAGAACCGGATAGTAACTCTTTCAGGCTTTGAGGGTCATATAGTCTCTGTTGCAACGACTCAGCTGACTTAGCAGCCGTAGGCAAGTGGGCACGGCTGCATCCTGGTAACTGTACTTCTAGACACCAAAATTGGAATTCGTATAATTTTCATGTCATGAAATATTCTTCTTCTTTTGATGTTTTTTCAACTATTTAAAAAGGTAAAAACCATCCTTGTCTGGCAGGATGTACGCTAATGGGTGGCAAGTGGGACTGGCCTGTGGGCTGCGTGGCTCGATGACCCCTGGTTAGTAGTTTGTCTGCTTTACTGCTTTAGTTTGGTTCCAGAGGGAAAACGTCTTCTTCCCTGGATAACTGATAACATCTTACGTGAGTCCCAGCATTGAAATGAGCCTCGTCAGGACATAGTTAAGCATTTCCTTCACAGCCTTAGAAATCGTAGCAGTTGGGATGCTTCTGTCTACAAGTAACAAGCCTGGCTTAAAACAGTAGGACAGATATTCGCTCATTAAAATATAGATGTTGCAGGGTTAATTCAGCTGCTCTGCAATGTCATCAACCCGGGTGTTTTTCATCTTTCCACTCTACTATCTTCAGTACTAGTCCTGGTGATATCTTGCCTCGTGGTTGCGAGATGGCTGTAGCAGCCCCAGGCATCACATGCAGACACATAACATCCAGCAAAGAGGCAGAGGATTTTCTTCCATGTACTTATTTTTAATATGAGGCAACATTTTTTAGAACAAGCCTCTCCTCTTGTGTAGATCTCCCCTTAGGTCCCGAAGACCAAATCAGTCCCTGGTGAAGAACAGAAACCACCGTGCTTAACTATCATGATGCATCCCCTGGCATTGGGAGGAGTCTGGGCTGCGTTATGCAGGTGGCCTCAGGATCCCAGAGCCAACAGGGTTCTGTGAGCCAGGAAGAGGAAGGACAGGCGGCTGGGAGAGACTCTCCAGAGACTCACACAGACTAGATTCTCAGGATAAAATTATCTGAAGAAGGCAATTTCACTTCCATTTGTTTGTCTACTTCCCTTAAAGATCGTTAGGGAATTGTTCAGTACAATTTTCCCGCAAGAAATTTTATTGATTTTCACTCAAATAGGTTATATTTTTCTTCAGTTCTCAAAGATGCTATAATTTCTATCAGATTACATTTAAAAAGAAATGCATTCTCTTTTGGTTTCCTTTGTTATTTTCCTAAAACTGTACCACATTGTATATCTAGCATAAAAATGTTCACGTCAAAAAAGGTTAAAAAAGCCACCAGTTTTTGTTTACTTTGAACCATCAAAGGGTTGCCTAGTTTTGCATTTTGTATGGTGAAAACAATAAAAATAGCAAGTCATAAATCTGATAAAGGGCTAATATCTAAAATATATAAAGAACTCATACAACTCAATAGCAAAAAACAAACAATCCAATTAAAAAATGGGCAGAAGATCTGAATAGACATTTTTCCAAAGAAGATAAACAAATGGCCCACAGGCACATGAAAAGGTGCTCAGCATCACTAATCATCAGGGAAACGCAAACCAAAACCACAGTGAGACTCACCTCACACCTGTTAGAACGGCTGTTATCCAAAAGGCATGTGAGGATATGGAGGAAGGGACCCTCATGCAGTGTTGGTGGGAATGCAAACTGGTGCAGCCACATGGAAAACGGGATTGAGGTTCTTCAAAAAATTAAAGTAGAACTATCATATGATCCAGCAATCCCACTTTTGGTTATTTATCTGAAGAAAACAAAAACACTAACTCAAAGATATCTGCACACCTCCATGTTCATTGCAGCATTATTTACAACAGCCAAGACATGGAAACAACCTAAGTATCCACCAGTGGATGAATGGATAAAGAAGATGTGATACACACACACACACACACACACACACACATGCACACATACATTGGAATATTATTCAACCGTAAAAAGAATGAAATCTTGCCATTTGCAACAACATGGATGGACCTTAAGAGCATTATGCAAGTGAAATAAGTCAGAGAAAGACAAATGCTGTATGATCTCTCTCATATGTGTAATCTAAAATTAAAAAAAAAGCAAGCTCATAGATACAGAGAACAGATTGGTGGGGGGTGGGCAAAATGAGTGAAGGGAGTCAAAAGGTAAAAAGAAAAAAAAAATAAATACAGTGCATTACTGAGCAACCACAACAACAAAAAGAAGAAATTGTTTTAAAGGAAAAAGTGCTTGCAATGCATAAGCCCAGAGTCTTGTTCAGTGCTGTTAAATTTTCTGAATAGACCATCACCTCATAAATTATAAGGCTATACCAACACTTTGCATATTACACTTTATCCTAGCTTTGCCTGTCTTTTTGTTCAAAAAAGTAGTAAAAAATATAGAAACACATAAATATTTTCAGCAATTTTACAAAGACTTAGTGTTGCTGCAGAAACTAAAATATACTCATGGTTGAATACAAAGCATTTTCTTAAATAACAACACACAGTTTTAAAAAATATTGACTTTGAACTTTTTATCACTATCACTGAAACTAAACCATCATTTAAAATTATCCCTAAAAATCATAAAATAAACCATCAATTATAGAGAGGAAATTAATTTTAAATAGCAATGTATGATTCTGATAAGTTTATCTTTAAATAGTGGAACGTAACAGTAAATAACTTTGTAGAAATCAACTGATAAATGATTCAATGTCAACACTCAAATGCTAATTTTGCCCTCCATGTAAACCGTGTTTCATTTTAAGAAATTATAAGCCACACTGCAAAATTTATGTACTATTTCCCTTGTTAAAAAAACATTTTTAAGTATGGAGAAGTAGAACACATAGTAAACAAACCACGCTTCTTGTGTTCTGATATATTCCCAGATTGCTTATCAAAAGGGAAAGAAAAACTTGCACAATTACCTTATATGTAAGTCTAAAATCGGTATAAATATGTACCCGGCAAAAACAGATTCATATACTGGGTGTCAGATAAATTGCCAAATGTGGACAGAGGTATTTTGGTTGAGGGAGTAAACTACCTTTATAAAAATGGGATATTTTTTATTCTTCTCAGTAAAAAGGGACAATAGCTCATACTATAATTCCATTTTTTTCTCCAGTGGAAGTATCTTTTGAATTTAGAAACTATTTCCCTTTAAAAAAGACACCAACAGAAAGACAAATGGCATGTCTGCTGTGGCCAGTGCTTCTGCATCAGCACGTGATGAGGACACTGTGCCCCAGGAAATAAATATATAAAATCAGTTTTCCCGCCAAATTATAGCATTGAATAAGAGTTAAGAACCATCCATGTCATGCTCCTGCCCCCCCACCTCTAGGGGTCATCTGATTGCTCCCAAGTGGTCCACGACCCCCCAGCTCCCTAGTGGAGAACCGGAGGGAGGTCTGCATCCTCTCCAGCCTCAGCCGAGCTCCCCCGTGGCAGCGCCGACATCCCCGGGTGTCGGGGACGGTGCTCTCGCCCAGGACGGAGGGGCTGCGGTTCCCCCCTGGCTTGGCCCTCGGGAGGGGTCTGACCTTGGACGAGGACTGCACCTCTCAGAGCTCTAGTCCTGACACCTGTGCAGCGAGAGTTGGAACTGTGGTTTGTGAGGTCCCCTTGTCTCCCTTTACCACTGATCCGAAACTCTGACTTTACCTGCCCAGGTTGAACTGACTTCTACTCTGCTGGGTGATGGCCACCCGTTCAGTCCTCGCGTCCCCTGATGTGCTGCCCCCGCATGATGGGACCCCCGACGATCTATGCGAGACGTTCCCAAGAAGCTAAGCCGAGTCCCCTGCTCCAGGAAGCAAATCAGAAGACAGTGAGAAGAGCGACACTACGAGGAGGCCATCTGGGAGCTTTATTACCTTTGAACTAAGGTGTTTGCAAGTGTCTGCACTTTCCTTGTTAACACTGAAACATTTCACCATTATCTACAGCACGACAGTTGACCAAGGCAGCTCCAGAGGTGTGTTTTCTTCCTTCTGGAACTCTCTACCGACTCAAAGCCCTCACAGAAGTGAAACCGGGAGTCCCTGAACCACTCGTGTAGGAAGAGAAGTTTTATTTGGTGGCAAAAGCAGTGACTTTGGCATATCAGCATTCTTCTGTTTTCTTTCTCTTCAGAGCTAGTTCCTACGTTCACTAGTAATTCTAATCTTTTTTTCTCAACTCACATAGCTCTTTCCTATTTTCCCGAGGGGTGCGTGCATTTTAGAAGAGCCCAGTCACCTTTAGAACCAGCTGGGGAGAGTTTTCCCTCAGGAACTTGAGACGGGGTGACTCGATCGATGCTTGTTAAGTTTTCCCAGCCCAGAGTGTCCGTGCTTCCAGGGGTCTGCAGGGAACAGCGGCTTCTTCGGCCACGACGCCCTTCGCCCTCCTCAGCCGGGGTCTGTTAGGGGTTGAAAGCTGTCTTCAGTGGTTTCTGAGAGCATTTATATTAGCTCCTCCAGTCCAGGTGAGCCCTCTTCGTCCTGGAGGACCCCATCCTGGGCCTCTTCCCCAGGGGCATTCCTGGTGGCCTCCTCATAGGTGGGCGGTGAACAGGCAGAGAGGGGGGCTCCCCTCTGGGGCTGGGGAGAGTATGGGAAGTCCTGCTCACTGCTCCAGGGTAAGCCTGGCAGGAGGTCAGTCCCCTCTCCGGCTGGTGGGTGCTCTGGGAGGTCGATGCTGAAAACCTGCCCCTGGGGCCGGGAGGCCTTGCAGTGTCGCATCAGGAGAAGCAGCAGGAAGGCCAGGAAGAGCAGGATGGTGGCCGGGAGGAGGATGCACAGGAAGGGTTCCGCATCTTCCCTGGTGGAGCTTACCTGCTGGGTGCCCTGCAGTTAGGAAGGACACTGCGTTAGGGGAGCCCTGCACTTCTAAGGCCCCTCCTTGTCTTCGTCTTTTATTCTTCTTACCATCATTACTCACCTAAAAATCACTGTAATCGTTCATTTATGCCAGTGGGCTTGAGCCTGCGTGAAATGAAGTGAGTTTACACGAGGAGGGATGAATTCAGCACGTCAGGAGTACACGTGGACGGTGTCCTACAATATTTCCACTCAAGTAAATAGTAGAATAAGTTTTAGGTGGAAGGTCCACCACTCATTCTTTGAATGAGAATTCTTACTACTTACGCACTTATTTTGTTTAGAATTAGACCAATAATGGTTTCTTGCCACAAAAGGGTCATATGGAAGTTGAGTTCTTTAATTCCGGAGCCAAAGCTGTCATTAGTATGTGTTCATGTGACACATGAATCTGAAATCTGAGCTGACAGCTGACGCTTATGATGAACAAGATCCTAAAACTCCTTCAATTGTTTTTGCAATTTGTAGGATCAGTATGGAAAATTTTGAACTCTCTAAAGAAAAAGAATTGTGGATAAATTCTTAAGCAATCTAGAAGGTATTGATTTTATAGCATTAGCTGACAAGGAAATGATGGGTCCTGACAAAGTAAATAATACAATAGGCGTGAAATGGTGCTTCAGCAGCAAGGTGGAAAAGCAGCACAAAAAAATAAATACTGTTCCAAACTGCGTAGACCTTGCTTTAAATAAAGCTACTAAGAAATAATGAAGTATTAAAAAGCTTCTCTATTATGAAAAGCATACAGCGACAAATGTAAATGGTAGTGTCCACTACAGAGGAAAAAAAAAAAACATTTAAAGCCTATAGTTGTGCTTAAAACAAACAAACAAAATATTAAGCTCTTTATCTACTGATTTAAAATAAAACATAATAATAAAACGATGAGAGCTGGAGTTCTCGCCTTGATTGTGGTGGAAAGAACGAATGTTTTGCTGGTCATGACCTCTTAAGAGACTGGCTTATCCAGCGTTGTTTGTATAATCTCTTTTACTTCCTAAAGAATTTACAACTATGTGTGTTATTTTTGACTCAAAATTAGACAGTTTATTTAATAATTATACTGCCAGATATTTTGTCCTTGGTCAGATATGAGTTAAGATATTAGCTTAAAATGCATAAAAATTAAAGGTTTTCTTGGGGAGCAGGGTGGTGTCTTTGGGGTTTGAAGCTCTGACTGAATTACAGAATGACCTGATTCCTGTGTGACCTGGGACCGTTCACTTGCCCCTCTGGGCCTGGGCTTTCTCTCTGTGAAATGGAAATAACAACATCTTTTTGGGAGGGTTGCATGAGAATTTAATGAATAAATGTGTGTAAAGCTCTTGGTGATAATAGGTATTTATATATTTATATCCCAGGGACACAAATGCTCACATTTACTAGAAAATAAAATGCTAAAGATAGCCAGAAGTCTAGAAATTTACTGATAAGGCTGGAAAATACAGTAACAAAATCTGGCATTACTAAGTTTATATTTTAATAAGTAAATATTTTCAGAAAAATATTTTAGCAACACTAATATATGTTATATGTGAGATTGTTATGTTTCTAAACCATTGATTCTGTTTTCTCACACATAATCTAGTTTAGTATCAGAACTATTGACTTAAAATCTGTTGTGTGGTAATAAGAAACTTTGATTACAAAAGCTATAAGGATAGATAAACTCATAAATAAATTTAAAATTATTAAGAAATCAAGTGGGAGTCAAAAAGCAGTTTAAGTATGTTTATTTTCTCCCTCTAGATAAATCACTAAAAATGTTAAAGGTATTATGTCTTTTAGTACTTAAAACAATCACTCTCCAACCTTGACAAACATGGACCATTTTGCATAAACTATTTTTCTCCATCAGTAATATAGATGAAGATATTTTTCTGAACAGTTGTGGGCATCAAATTTTAAATACGCTATTATACCCTATAAATTCAATATGCATAGAATATAAAGATACTTAACGTTCCATTTAAGAGGTTTTATGTAATAGACCCTATTGTTTACAATTTTGCCACTTATGGTATTTTCAGTATTAGGTGCAGAAATTTGTGAAAGGAGAAATGCCACAGTCCACTCCTGTAATCAGTACGTCCATTGGTTGGGTTAAATGTGTCCAAGTGTTGAGTGGCACTAGAAGATTTACCTAACACAGCAGATTGGGGCAATTTCTGGAGATAATGCTTCCTGTTTTCCAGTTAAGAGATGTACAGGACTACAGGACAGATTTATGATGGTGTCCTTAATTTGCTTATTTAATGGTTCACAGTATATTGGTTCAAATTGTTCTGAATTTTTTTAATGCAGAAAGGATTACTGTTTTAGACAAATGTTCTAATTTGTTCACTTTTCTCAAAGTTTCTTAACATTTAGTGTTTCTCTGATGTGTATATTGACTCAAAGGTTTGTTTATCAGGGAATATTTTAAAGAAATATCCAGTTAAAAGTGTAACTGCTAAAGGATATATCATTTATATATATGTATATAATTATTTTCTGTAAAAGGTAGTTTTGAAGAACAATACCAATCTCGCCAGCTGATTTTTCCAGACAACAAGAAAATAAGTTTGTTTCCCTCTTTCTCGTGGGACAGCAGTACCTCTCATTTCCCTTGTGATCCTAAAATTAATTCTGAGTGCTTAGGTTTCTACAAATATGTTCCCTTAATGCTGCCTCAGATTGAAGCTTCTTGGGTGATTCCCAGACAAAGCGAGGCGGCTGCTGCATTTCTCAGTGAGAGACAAACCGTCTCTACCCGCTGCTGCCCCCTGAAACGAGACCCTTGTTCTACTGACTCAGGAGCAGTGGTCACTGTACAGCCGAGAGCCCGGGAGGGTCTTGTTTTTGAATACGTGGACGCTGCTTCCTGAGCAAAGAACAAAGCTGTAAAACCAAGCATAAACATTTGTTGATTCCTAGCTTCAGATGTTCTTTGATATATTCAATATATCAGGTGTTCTGAGAATATATTTGTGGCAAGTTTTACTTGAGTTTATCCTTGTCAAAAGAATACAACTTTCAAGTTACTTCCTTAGGCAGTGCCTATCAATGAATTCATATTTTTGTCATCCCCATAATGCAAAATGTTGCCACTAAATTTTAAGATCCTAAAAATATAGGCATTGTTGGTTTTAAAACTGACAAAGCTACTTTGGGGAAGAAAAGGTGTGTCATAGGTACAGACCTGCAGCTGGGTTTCCGGAAGAGGTAGGCTCGGTTCGCTGGTCAGCCACTCGTATGTCCCCCGGCCGGCGTGCCCAAACTTCTTCCAGCTGCTGCCCAGCAGTCCCCGCATGTTTTCATCCACCGAGGCACTCCCCGCCCGTCCACTTGCTGCCCGGATTTCAACAATGCCGCTTGTTCTTGGCCTGGCTCCAGCTTGGACGTGCTCAGCTGGTGGCTGTTGGTAAACTCCTTCTCTGGTGAGAGGTAACAGGGAAAGAAGCCAACAAGAGAGACCTCTCAGGACGGACTGTATTCAAATTCAGTCTCTGGATTTGTTACTGTGGCTTTATCACCATAGGGACTGGCGTCAGATATCAGATACGGAATAGATGTCAGACAGAAGAGGTCTCTGCATTTGCATTATTACAGCGCAGTGGATGGTCTCAGGGGATAGAGAGCTGTTTATATTTAGATGTAAAGAAGACCCTCTCCCTTCCCTTCCCACATCCCTCTCCAGAGACAGAGCAGAGCAAGAAAAACTACCAAGCTGAATTTCCTTTGATTATTTCTGGATTCTAAGGTACAGAGAGAAGCAAGACCCATTAATAACACTTTAGTGAATTATTCAGAAGAAAGATGCTAATGATAAAGTTGTACAGAAGCCAGACAGACAATGGCTCAGATCGTTTGGATGGAAGTTTGCTGGTTTCAATTTAAAAAAGAAATCAAATTACCAATACCTAAATAGTCTTTCTTCTGATTATCTTGTGACCTTTATACAATTATTTATATCAAGCTTAAAATGAGAAACTTTCAATTTATATGTTCGCTGAGGTAACTTTAGGATTTAAGACATTTAAGACAAGGCAGTTGGGTTCTTTCTTTCAGTGGAGTAAATTTCAGCTTCAAATATTTACTCAAAATGTTACAACTCAGTATTGCAACTACCCACGTTCTTATTAAGCATCATTTTATTCCAGTGAGCGTCATGATGCTGAAATAATATTTAACTGAGATTTTTTCTTACTTAGGATTCTCCATCACTGGCCCACTGTAGTCTGTGGGTAGGATTCCAGGGTTGATGCACTCTCTAAACTTTGTGGACATGTCCAGTTTTCTTGGGAGGATCCATAATTTTCAGCACCTGGTCAAAAAGACAGCTGCCTTCCCCAATAGAATCTGGCACTTTGTCAAACTTCTGATTTCCAGAAAAAGTTTTCACTGTTTCTCAGGGCCTCAACTGGTTTCTTAGTGTGGAGCTCTTGTCATTTCAGCCTTGTGGAGTGAGCTGATTTTGTGCTTTAGTTCCAATGTTGCCTTGTTCCATCCCTGTGTTCCTGCTCTACATCATCCTGTAGCCCCCCACCAGTGCATCAGAAGCACCTGGGACCAGGGATCTATGTCCCTCTCTTGCGTGCCAGTGGCTTTGCCAATACTATACACGGACCATCCTTCTCTACCTGTCTATGCATTTAAATACCTTCATTTCTTTTTTTTTTTTTTTTTTTGGGGAAGACCAGCCCTGAGCTAACATCTGTTGCCAATCCCCCCCTTTTTGCTGAGGAAGACTGGCCCTGGGCTAACATCCGTGCCCATCTTCCTCCACTTTATATGGGACCCCGCCACGGCATGGCTGACAAGCAGTGCATCGGCGGGCGCACGGGATCCGAACCGGCGAACCCCGGGCTGCCAAGCACGAACTAAACCGCTGCGCCACCGGGCCGGCCCAAATACCTTCATTTCTTGAGAAGAAAATTGGAAGTCTGGATCAAAAGCATTAAATATGCGTCTGTAGCATTGACCCTCCTCCGGCAGGGAATAAATTAGACAAAAACTCCTGCTTTTATGGATATGTTTTTGGGGACCAAGAAAAACAAATTACACAATATTTACAATTACATAATATATCAGAAGATGATAAACATTATGGAGAAAAAGCAGAGAAGGAGCAGAGTAAATGCTGAAGGGAGGGGTGCACTTTTAAAGGGGAAAGTCAGTTAGGACCTCATAGGGAAAGTGATATTTGCCCAAAAAGCTGAAGGATGCAGGGGACTGAGCCAGGAAGATATCAGAGGGAAGAGCATGGCAGACCAAGGGAACAGCCAGTGCAAAGCCTCTGAGGCAGTCACATGCCTGGTAAGATCTCAGGATGGCTGGGAGGTCCGTGTGGCTGGAGCAATAAGCCAGGAGACAAGTAGGAGGTGAGGTCAGAGAGGGTGCGTGGGAGTCGGTAGGGCAGCACAGAGAGCAGGGTTTACAGAGTATTGTAGGAATTTTTGGCTTTTACTCGACACAAAATGGAGGAGCCGCGCAGAGGAGTGACAATTGTAAGGATTCTATTTTCTAACAACCATTCAGGCCTCTGTGTTGGAGACGGATATAGGGTTAAGGGCAAAAGCTGGGAGATCTGTTAGGGGCTCTGTTAATAATTCAGGGAGAGAGAACAGAGCAGAGTAGCCGTGGGGGAGGGGTGAGATTCTAGCTCTATTTTAGGGATAAGCCGACAAGATTTCCTGAAGAACTGAAGGTGGTGCAAGATGAAAGAAGAACAAGGATTCTGTTTCAGGCTTGAGCAGCTGGAAGGATGACTCTTGTCATTCGCAAAGATGGGGAAAGACTGCGGTGGGGCAGGTTGTTTTAGTTTTCAAGCAGGAGTAAAGCTCAGGAGTGGGGTTTTGGACATGGGGAGTTTGCAATGTGTATGAGTTGGGATACTGGGATTTAGGGTTTGGGAGTGAGGACCAGACCACAGACAATAGGTGGAACTTGTTGGCAGGGAGATGGTATTTAAAAACACAAGACTTAATGAGATCATGAAGAAAATGAGCATTGATGGGGTGGGGAGACAGTGGGTGGCCAGTGGGGTAGAAGAGCGGCAGGGGGTGTGAGGGGTCCTGGAATCCAAGGGAAGAAGATGTTTCTAGAAGGGGCTCCTGTACGATCAAGTAAGATGAATGATGTTGACTACTGGATTTAACAAGACAGGTCGGGGAGGGGGGTCACCGATTATCTGGACAGGAGCAGTCCTCGTGGAGTGTTTGGGGAGAAGCCTGATTGGGGTGTTTTTAAGAGAGAAAAGAAGGAGACCTAGTGAAGGTAAACTCCCAAGCTGTTTTGCTTGAAAAGGGATCAAAGAAATGATGCAGTAGCTGAGAGAGAAGCAGGGTCAAGAGCTATACACAAAAACGGAGCAAGTTCATAGATTATAGAGAAAAGGGAATGTCAGGAGATGTCAGCAATTCCGCTTCTAGGAATTTCTCCCAAAGAAATAATCTGATGACTACTCGAACAGATATATTTTTGAAAGGTGTTTTAACACATTTAAATGTCTATAACAACAAACTGGAAATAAAAAAGTCCACAAAATAACTGGTTAACAAGTTAAGATACATACATAGAAAGAGATACTATAACCTGAGAATAGATACCAGAAAGATGTAGACATGTCCACGTATGAAGAGGAACTTGTCAGAGAACCGCTTGTTTGTTACAAATCTGCATACCGCTGTATGTAGAAAAAAGCGTAAACAGTAGCATTCTTTCTAAGTGGCAGGATTATGGGTTGTTTTTATGGGACTATGGTTCTCCTTTTTGCTGGTCAGCATTTGTAATTTTTTTTTTTTGTGGGGAAGACCAGCCCTGAGCTAACATCTGTTCCAATCCTCCTCTTTTTGCTGAGGGAGACTGGCCCTGGGCTAACATCGTGCCCATCTTCCTCCACTTTATATGGGACGCTGCCACGGCGTGGCTGACAGGCAGTGGGTAGGCGGGCGCCCGGGGTCCGAATTCGCGAACCGCGGGCTGCCAAGGGCGGACGAAACCGCTGCGCCACCGGGCGGCCCCAGCATTTGTAATTTTTTTATGAATACGTGTTATATAAACAAGACATAATAGTTTCCAAGATTTGTCCGTCTTTGAAGGCCCACGTAAAAGCCCCCTGTTGTAATATTCTGCAATTTCCTGCCCTCCACCCAAATTGGAAATGAGTCACAGTTTCCTCTGAATTCCCACAGCAAATTCGTTATCCCAACGTTGTAGCACGTATCTGAGTCAGCACAGTTTCAAAAACAAGTTTGGGGCTTGTTAGCTGACCTGGAGACAACTCACTGGAGCTGCTCAGGTGACCTGTGTGACTCCCAACTTCCCAGACGGCTCGGCCTGGGAGCCGGGAACCTCAACTTGCTGTCATCGCTGTGCTATTTCGACTGCAGGAAGTTACACCTGTGGGATTTTGACCCTCAGAGTCTTTTTTGAGACCTCCGTGGTGTATGCTCATCATCGTTCTTTCTCCCCCTACTAACGGGCAGAGCACGGCCTGTTATTCCCGCGGGCGTCTCACCTGAGGCTCTCTGCTCAGGACTCTGTAGCCTGGTGTTAACTGCAGACACTGACCACGGTTAGACCGACAGTCGGATCACTACCTCTAAACTTCTGAGTATTCAGAACTGAGGAGAGGAGAGTCTTTCCATGTTCTACTGAATTCTCTTACTGCTCTTGCTCTCTTTTTCAATCGGTTTTTCTTCACGCATTTGACTGCTCTGTTTTTTCTTAATCCCCTTGAACTTGGCATTGTTAATTTGCTGTTATATTTTCAAGACTTCGAGGTTTTCTGGTTCTACCGGTTTGTGGATTGTTGGACACAGGGAGTCTGGTTTTGCTGTTACATCTTTCGTCTTCTGGTCACTAATGGAGAAACAGTCACTGAAAACTTATGGTCAGGGGAGCTCCAAATAAACTAAAGTTGTGGGCAAAATGTAGGGCTTATTTTTCATATATAATTTCTAAACTAGTAAATACATTTGAGTTTTAGAAAACTGCTCAGTGTGCTTTCTCAAGATGCTTTTACAAGAATTAAATAAGTGTATATTTGATTAGGATGACTGAAAACTCACCAGCGGGCTGCAGGCAGTGCTGTGACCATGGCCGCCTGAATGCGGTCCAGGAGGCCCGGGGTCACCTCAGGGTCAGCAGATCTGGCCTTGGTTTTGTTAGACTTTGGGCCTGATAATCTGGAAGAAAAGAGCCATAAACGATTTGACTAACTCCACTAGCAATGGGGACTGAAAGAGGAAGATAGTCTAGAATGGTTTTTTTAAACCAAGCAAATATGGCAATAAAAAAAGAAAAATTATTTATGTGAAGTTTACTCTGGGAAAAAAACGAACAGTTAATAAGCTGGAGGCTTGAGCAGAAGATTCAACATTTTATGAAGGACAAACGGGCATAACACAGAGCGCAAAGCTCCACGGCTTTCAGCGTCGTCACTCCTGTGATCCCCGCCTAGAACAAGACGGAAAACCTTTCCATCGCCCCAGGAATTTCCCTCGTGCCTTTGTCCGGTCATTTCCCCTTCTCACTCAGTCTACTATTTTTTTATTTCCGTCTACAACGGAAGAATATTTTTTAAAATCTCGATTCTTCAGGAAAATTGGGGAGCAGCATATGAATTTTTAAGCTTACGGTGTTCTCTGGTTACGAACTCGGGTATTTTCAAACATCGGCTCTTAGTTTTCTATACCGGGAACCAAGGAAATCTAGGCATATTTAAAATACAGTTAATGATCACTTAAGTTGATATTCTTGAATTTAAAACAGGAACTAGTAGGTAGACACATTAGGTTAAAAGTCCTCGTGTAATTTGTCTATGCATATTTTCTTTATTCAAATATATTGCAGAGTGGGTTAGACCGGGTGGAGGAACACCGTTATTTATTTAATACCTAAATTGTCATATATCGTATTACCTGTCTTTTTACACAATTCTGAATTATAAGAATTATTCCTACTTTTGTAGATTGGGAAGTGAAGGTTTGCAGTAAACAATCTTGGGGAAGAAATTTCCGAGGTCTCCCACGATTGCACAATTCCAGGAGCAGCTCGGGGTGTAACCCGGGAAGCAGGGGGTTTACACGATGGAGACGGCCGCTCCTCGCCCAGCAGGGGTGGCGCGTCCTCCTGGGCGCGGACCTGGAGCCGAGGAGCATCCGCAGCCTGGACCTCCTGCTCTTCCTCAGCTCCGTGCGCTTCTCGGCTCCGCCCCGACTCGCCCAACAGTCCCCCCGCGCCCCCAACAGTCAGTCACCCCGCGCCCCCAACAGTCAGTCGCCCCGCGCCCCCAACAGTCCCCCGGCGCCCCCAACAGTCACCCCGCGCCCCCAACAGTCCCCGCGCGCCCCCAACAGTCAGTCACCCCGCGCCCCCAACAGTCCCCGTGCGCCCCCAACAGTCACCCCGCGCCCCCAACAGTCAGTCACCCCGCGCCCCCAACAGTCGGTCGCCCCGCGCCCCCAACAGTCCCCCGGCGCCCCCAACAGTCACCCCGCGCCCCCAACAGTCCCCGCGCGCCTCCAACAGTCAGTCACCCCGCGCCCCCAACAGTCCCCGTGCGCCCCCAACAGTCACCCCGCGCCCCCAACAGTCCCCCCGCAGCAACAGTCCCCCCTCACCAACAGTCACCCCGCGCCCCCAACAGTCGTCCCCCCGCGCGCCCCCAACAGTCCCCACGCGCCCCCAACAGTCACCCCGCGCCCCCAACAGTCGGTCACCCCGTGCCCCCAACAGTCCCCCCGCGCCCCTGCTCCGCCTGCGTTAGTTCACGTTCCAGTCCGCGTGGAAACTGCACGTCTTCTCTTGCCTCGCTAGTAGAAGACAAAGAACTGCTGTCTAGATTGCAGTTCTCGGCAGCCCAGTCAGGGCCTGGCAGGTTGGAGGCTCCCAAAAGCTCTGGGGGGAGACATTCTGCAGCCGCGTCTTCTGTCATCCGTGTGACTCTTCTGGTTGCTGCCGGGGGACAACCCCACGGGGGTTCTTCCTGGACGCGTCTTCCCGGCCCTGCGAGGCGCCGCTCCTCCCGACTCAGCACTTGGTGGCACTGGAGTCGGGCCGGGTACCGCGCCGCCGGAGAACTTGAGTCCTCAGAACCAGCAAGAGATGCTCCCGATAAGATACCTGTAAGCAATGTCGCTTTAATTATCCAGAATGCTCTTGGGAAAATTGTAATCGAAATGCGAAATTTAGCGAGTAGTTTGAAATGGAACAAATAATATAACCGGTTTATGTTAGGTATATTACAGTTCATGAATAAGCAGTAGCTGATGTTGGACACAGAAAAGAGCGCAGAACACCCCTAGCTCTGATTAAGAACATGTTTTGAAGCCCTCGTTTATGTTAAGGTCTTCGCCCTCTGATTAGAGATATTATGATGTGAAAATGCTTGATGGATTTGATTTCATGATTTGAAATCAAAGAGCAATGAATTCCAAATACATCTTGAGTATTTTCATATGAAGTCCGATAATCGAGACAAAATCTCTTCCTTAAACAATACGTTTTTGAAAGTTATATGATTAAAATAACAATGTATAGGTTCTCAGTATTCTTTCCCCTATATCAGTCAATACTTACGTGAGTTTGCCCAAGTAAGAATAAAAACTTATCTAAACTCCGCCCCCCCACCCCAAACACACACTTATGCTAACAGAATGAAATCTTTGGTGGGTTTGTGACTACAGATAGAATTATGGAAATTCCATTTCAGGGGAAATTACTTGTAGGGACCTTTTGGATTGTCTAAGCATTTTATTTATCTACATTTTCCTTTATTCACGTTCTGTGGTTAATTAATTCATAGCAATATTCCCTTCCTGTCTCATTTCAGGAACTTATGTATATGCAAAAAATAAAAGAGATCTTTTGGCAATATTTCCACAGACGTGTCTAAAATGTTGTCCTGTTTATTCTAAATAGTGTTCTGTGGACAGACTTATTGAGCAACTTGGCCATGCAGTTCTCTGGGCACTAAGTTGGTTGTGCGTCAAGCTCTCCAGAAATGAGAACTTCTGCTTGCACAGACCACAAACGTTCACCGCAGTCTAGCTGGCTTAGGTTCTACAGGGGACAGCATAGCTGCAGGTGCAATCAGACGATCCAGAGACGCGAGGAGAACGAGAGAGAAGGCCCGACCTCCTCTTGTTTGCTGTTGTTGTAGTCTAGCACAGTTCGTTTCCATCTGTCCTTGATAGTCAAAACAAGCACAAATCAAGCACCAAGGGACTCCTCGAAATATAAACATGGGAAATAGTCAAAGGAGTGACGTTTCGGTCGAATCCTTTAAAATCAGAAATGGGCATGGATGACACCTGACCTGTTATCTCTGTGTGGCCGACCTACTGTCCCCTAGAGAGCTAATAAGGCCACGGCTTCCGGGAGAGCTTACACACAGCCCCCGTGACTTTACCTCCTGATCCCGCCCTCTCTTCTGAGGCTTTAATCAAGAGGAAAAAACAGAAGCTTAAAGGAATAACAAAGCATATACGTGATTCAAAATCCGGGCAGTCAGCTTTTGAAAAATAATTGAAAACTAATTTTCTTTTCGGACTTTTATGAGAAACTATAGGATTTGAAACAACATGCCCACGTGTAGGAGAATGTTGAATAAACCGATGTGTCCACACAGCCGCACACTACGCAGCTGTATAAAAGAGCAGGGGGGGGGGTCTCTGGATGGAGGAGTGAGGACGTGGCAGAAGGGAGGAGAGGGACCGATACGTCTCAGATTCTTTCTGTACCTTTTTGTGTAACGTTGATGCTTAGAATGCTGGTTATGTTCCACATGTCCAAAAAATTTTATTTTTCTATAAATTGTTCAGATTTGTCTTCAAATTTATTGGTATTATTGATATTAATTCTCTTTAAATCACACCCATATCTATGGTTATATTCTTTTTTCATCCCCAAATTCGTCTTTCCAATTTTCTTTTTATCTTTGCACAAGACTATAAGTTTGTCAATTCTATTCGTCTTTTCTAATGACCATGTTGGGCTTCTTGATTCTTTTCTATTTTATTTATTTCCACTCTAATATATTTATTTTCTACTTTGTTTGAATTTATTTTGCTGTTCTGATCTAAATTTCTTGAGATGAAAGGAAATTTTTAGTTTTTTATAACAACTTAGTCTTTAGTCTTATATAATAATAAGTTAGGAAATTTTTAGTCTTTTTTCAAATATGAGCATTTAGGGCTATAAATTATTCTCTACCTATTGATTTAGCTGCATCCCCCAATTTTGATAGGTAGAACTTTCATTATTTAGTTATGAGTATTTTTTAATTT
Organism: Tapirus indicus; assembly: GCA_031878705.1. Lineage (NCBI taxonomy): Eukaryota > Metazoa > Chordata > Mammalia > Perissodactyla > Tapiridae > Tapirus > Tapirus indicus. The sequence goes on along the minus strand of CM062933.1, from coordinate 56,460,910 downwards.
CAATTATTTTTACTTGACCCAAGACTCATTTAAACATGCATTTAATTTCTACCTGTCAGAGGAGTTTTCTTTACACTTGGTTTTGATTTATCAATGTTTCATTGCTTTCAGAAAACATATTGGCATGATACTAGTTCTTTAAGATTTTGTAACTTAATAAAAATATGTGGTTAGTTTTTCTGTAAGTGTTGTGTGTGGTTGAAAACCATGACTGTTCTCTAATTGTTGGCTGTAGGGTTCTGAATACGATAATCAGATCGTCATCTTTTTTCAAAGAAATACAAAGACCTTGGCTCACCTTCGCCCTATCCCCCAACTTGAATGATCTGATATTCTAGTTTTGTTCTTTTCTTTTAAATTAATAGACTTTACTTTTTTTTGAGTAGTTTTAGGTTTACAGAAAAAATTGAGCAAAAAGTACAGTATTCCCATATACCCCTTCACCCCACCCCCAGTTTCTCCTATTTTTAACATTTCGCAATAGTGTGGTACATTTGTTACAATTGATGAACCAATATTAATGCATTATTATTAACTAAAGTCCATAGTTTAACATTAGAGTTCATTCTGTTGTACATTCTATGGGTTTTGAGAAATGAACGATGATATGCATCCACCATCAGAGTATCATTCAGGATAATGGTTTCACTGCCCTAAAAATCCCCTGTTCTCCACCTGTTCATCTCCCTCTCCCCCTGGACCCCTGGCAACCACTGATCTTTTTACTGTCGCCACAGTTTTGTCTTTTTCAGAATGTCATATGGTTGGGACCAGACAGTATGTAGCCTTTTGAGACTGGCTTCTGTCACTTAGCAATATGCATTTAAGGTCCCTCCGTGTCTTTTTGTGGCTTGACAGCTCATTTCAGTTCTGTTCTTTTTTAATCTGAGAATAAGACACTGTTGTGTCAGATGATTCTTGTTTAGATTTACCTATATATTTACAAATTTCTTGGCTTACTATCCTTCTTGCATCTCAGACTTTCCTTCAGCAATCATCATCCATCTTCCTTTCATGAAGGAGTAAAACAACTTTAAAAAAAAATATTTGGGTCTGGACTGATTGCCTAGTGGTTAAGTTTGTGCGCTCTGCTGTGGCGGCCTGGGGTTTGCAGGTTCAGATCCCTGGCACAGACCGACACACCACTTGTCAGCCATGCCGTGGTGGCGTCCTATATAAAGTAGGGGAAGATGGGCAGGGATGTTAGCCCAGGGCCAGTCTTCCTCAGCAAAAAGAGGATTGGCAACGGATGTTATCTCAGGGCTAATCTTCCTTACACACACACAAAAAACCTTTTATTTCACTCTTATTGTTGAAAGATAACTTTTCTGAGCAAATATTTCCGGATATTTTTATCAGCATTTTGAGGATTTATAATGCTGTCTTCAACAGCTATTGTTGAAAAGTTAATTATATCTGTAGTTGCTGTACCCTTGTAACTGGTCTGTCTCTTTTATCTGCTGCCTTTAAAGATTTTCTCTTAGTTTTTGGTCTTCAATATCACTATGAAATTAAAGGTGAAGATATTTTATTTACATCTTATTATCATAAGTTGCATTTGATGCATCTGTGTGTTTATGTCTTTCATTAGCTTTAGAAGAATTTGGAATCACTGTCCACTGCCTTCTTTCATCCCCTGTGAGACTTATGAACTGTGTTTTAGACCTTTCCCTCTCTCCTCCGCGTCACTTAACTTCCCTTCCGTGTTCCGTGTCTTTGACTCTGTGCTGCATTCTGCATTCATTTATGGACTGGTCAGTAATTCTCAGCTCTGCTGAGTCTAATCAGCTGTCAAACACATCCATCCTTGAGTTTTAAATTTTAACAATGATGTTTTTCATTTCTAGATGTTTTCAGATTTTTATCCCCTCAAAAGTGGTTGATGATTTTTTATAGTCTGTTATTCCTAGAATCCTTTATTTTTTGGAATCTATTATTCATTTCTTTAAATATTTTTTAAACTTTCTTTATCTGATCATTTAAATATCTGAGTCCTTTAGAGTCAAAGTCTGTTTATTTTTGCCTAATCTCTTAGGAGAGTGAGAGTGGGATTTTCCCCTGTGTGTTTGGTAACTTTTAAAATTGTGAGTTCATGGTTTGTTGAACCTGATCTGCGGGAATCCTGAGATACTAGACTGAAGACACTTTCCCTAGAGACAATTCACATTCAGTACCGATGGGGCCAGTGCCAACCTGGGGTCATTCGGCCACACCTGAGGATTCAGGACAGACCGTGGAGGAGCAGGTTCAGCTCATGCATCTGTGGTCAGCCTCAGGCTTGGAGTCCACTTCCATGATGAGAGAGGCCAGGCGACCTTGCTGCTCTCTGCTCTGGTTCCAGCTTCACCTCCCCTGCCGGTCAGACTCGAGTGTCCTGCTGTTGTTGCTATAGGGCAGAGCATTTCTTAATCTTATTTGGTTATGGAGCTTTTTTTTTGGACTCATTTTCAGATCTAGTTTCCCAACAAACATTCCTTGAGCAATGCTGTCCTAGTTCACTCCTTCATTTTACAGGCGAGGACACAAGCAGTGTGACCAGTCCAGTGTTCACAGTGTATTGGTGCTATAGCCAGGGTGGAATGCTTCATGTCATGAATCCAGTGTGCCTTCTAACTCTGGAAAGTTCTGTACATGGAACATTGCTTCCCTGGTGAAAATGTTCCCGTATGTGATGTCTCACTCTTAAACATGTTTCTGTGAAGTGACTATCTTGGGACAGGTTTATAATCAGGGCAGATACTTGTTAAAATATATAAGGAAAATCTTAGATTTTGGGGTGAGGGGAGCAGTGGGATGGATGTTATCAACAATAAAAGGCACAGATGCTTTTCTTGGTTAGAGGTATATGCTGTGTATCTCCCAACAGTCAGGCTGGTGGTTTAGAAAGACGTGTGTACGCTCCAGGGCACTGCTCTCAAAACAGAGGGGTCGGGGCTGATGGCGAATTCATGGCCCGTTTGTCCTTTGAATTGAAATGTGCATTATTTAACAGTCCTATTCGTGGATATACAATTGGGATACTGGTGATTTAATTTAGGGACATTGGATTTGAAATGCCAACTTTAATCTGCATTCCCAATTTAAGCTTCATTCTCTAAAAACAGTATTTATAACTCAAAGTTTTGCTGAAGCTTATATTTCAATTTCTTGCCTTTATATATTTTGCTTATATTTGACACATAGTTTTAAGACTCTGCTGGTAGTTCTCTCTGCAAATAGATATTTGTTATCATTGTAATATAGTGAGCAGTTAGTATTGAATTGAAATTTGGAACTCTTTATCCCCCGCTCAGGGAATACAGGAGTTTGGAGGATTTGTAGGTGGTGGACTCTGAGTTAACCACAAGCAAGGGGTATAGGCCCTTCACTGCTCAGCCACATTTTGATGTCATCTATTGAGCCAGCTTTTCTACTGGGCATCTGTTGAGTTTTAGGCTCTGTGATGTGTGCATAAAAACAGTCCCTGCCCAGAGAAGCTGGTAACGGTGTGGGACAGACGGGCACATGAACAGCAGAGGTCAGAGTGAAGCAGGTGGGCAGCCGTGTGCTCGGAGAGGAACTGGGCCGCGAAGGAGGCCTCCACCCCAGATCCGAGGGAGGCACGGGCTCTGCCTGGGACATTGGCCATGCTCTTGAAATCGTTTGCCAATCCCCTTTTTTCTCCCAGGCTCGGGTTTTCTCTCTGAAACAACTATTAAGCGAGAACCCTGTCCTAGTCTCACTTTTGTCAACTTTCCTCATCCACCAGATGGACGCATACAGATGTGGACGCACACGGACACAGGCACACACGGACACAGTTGCAGACGGACACGGATGCACTCGGACATGGACGTGCATGGATGCGGACGCACACAGACACAGTTACACGCGGACACGGATGCACACGGATGGCCGCACACGGACACAGTCACACACGGACACGGATGCACATGGACACGGACGCACACAGACGGATGCACATGGACACAGTCACGCACCGACACGGACGCACATGGACACAGACACACGGACACAGTTGCACTCGGACACGGACATGGATGCACACGGATAGCCGCACACGGACGGATGCACACGGACACAGTCGCGCACGGACACGGATGCACAGGGACACAGACACACACGGACACAGTTGCACTCGGACACGGACATGGACGCACGCGGATGCGGATGCAAACAGACACAGTTGCACTCGGAGGCGGACACACACGGACACAGACGCACATGGACGCGGACGCACACGGACACAGTTACACACGGACATGGATACACACGGATGGCTGCACACGGACGGATGCACACGGACACAGTCGCGCACGGACACGGACGCACATGGACACAGACACACACGGACACAGTTGCACTCGGACACGGACACGGACGCACATGGATGCGGACGCAAACGGACACAGTTGTACTCGGAGGCGGACGCACATGGACACAGACGCACACGGATGTGGACGCACACGGACACAGTTGCACTCGGACGCGGACGCACACGGATGCGGATGCACACGGACAGACGCACACGGACAGATGCACACGGACATGGACGCACTCGGACATGGATGCAGATGGACACGGACGCACACGGATGCAGTAGCACTCGGACGCAGACGCACACGGACGCGGACGCACTCGGACACGGCTGCACTCGGTCACAGACACACATGGACACGGTTGCACTCGGACACAGACGCACATGGACACGGATGCACACGGACACAGTTGCACTCGGACACAGACGCACATGGACACAGATGCACACGGACGTGGACGCACATGGACACGGATGCACACGGACATGGACGCACTCGGACACGGACATACATGGACGCAGTTGCACTCGGACACGGATGCACACAGACGGACGCACACACACCCCATCCTCTCCCTGCTCGCTCACCACAGGGGCCACATCCACACCGTCCCTCGTGGACAGTGACTGTCTAGGATTCCCCCTCGGTCCGTAGAGTCGGGTTGTGTCCCATCTGAGCTCCACAGACGAGAACTTGGGTCTTCTTCCTGGCCTCTCCTTCCCTCCTCCGTGCTCCTTCTTGCCCTCTTCACCTCCAGAAGGTAAAATGGCTGTTGCTCCTGCCTGCCCTTCTCCCAATTATCTTCTCTCCAGTGTGGCTTCTGCCCTGAACGGGTCTGAAGAAAGTCCTCACGGCCTTCAAATCTACCTGGACTGTTTCCAGTGCTCACCCTACTGATGCTCCTCCTGAACACCCTCCTCTGAGCGCTCACTTACTGGACTTGGTGACACCGACTGTTCTCCTCAGTCTCATGGTGGTGGCTTTGCTGTCTCAAGCCAATGTAAGGTTGGGCTTCCATTTTTGCCCAGTTGATTGGACCCAATGGTAAGCAAAGATTCAAACAGGTTAAATGGAAAAGAATAGAAAAAGTATACCGTGCAATCATTAACCACATGATTCATATCAGGTAAACTGATATCAGCCCAAGGAATATTAACAGGGATTTAAAAAGACATTTCATAATAATGCAGGGGTCAATTTGTTAAGATCACGTAACAATCCTAAATATATATACCCAACAACAGAGCTTCAATATATGAAGCAAAAATAGAAGAAATTAAAAGAAGAATTAGACAAACACACAATTATAGTTGGAGATTTTAACATTCCCTCTCAGTATAACTGACCTAGTTAATATTTATAGAACATTCTATCCAAGAACAGTAGAATATAAATTCTTTTCAACTGTCCATGGAACACTTAACAAGACAGACCATATTACCGGCCATAAAAATTCTTAATAAATTGAAAAGGGTTGAAATCATGTTCCCTGGAATTTAAATTGGAAATCAATAGAAAGTTATCTGGAAAATCTGCAACTATTTGGAAATTAAACAGCACATTTTTCAATAACACAAGGATTAAAGAAGTCACAATGAAAATTGGAAAATTATTTGAACTGAATGCCACCTTAAGAAACTTGAAATAGGAGTATATTAAATACAAAGTAAGCAGTGGGGAGAAAAACACTAAAGATAGTAGCAGAAATCAAAGAAATAGAAAATGGACAAAATAGGGAAAATGAATAAAATTAAAAGCTGGTTATTTGAAAAGAATCATTAAAACAACATTTAAGCAAACTGATCAAGAAACTAAGAGACAAGACAAAATTGCTAATTTCAGGGATGATAGAGGAGCGTTACTACAGCTGTTAAAAAAATAAGGAAATATTATGAACAACTTCAGGCTAATAAATCTGGTAACTTAAATAAAATTAATAAATTCCTACCAAAGCTCACTCAAGAGCTAGATATCCACATGATGTAGCATTTACACTCCTAGGTATCGATGTGAGAGGAATGAAAACTTGTACACAAACATTTATAATAACCACAAGGTAGAAACAACCCAAATGTCTATTGAATTATGATCAACAAACTGTGGTCTGTCCATACAGTGGAATGTTATTCAGTCATAAAAAGGAATGAAGTACTGATACATGCCATAACATGGATGAATCTTGAAAACATTAAGTGAAAAAAACCAGTTACATAACACTACAGACTGTATGACTCCACTTACAAGAAATGCCCAGAATAGGAAATTCTAGAGAGAAAGAACATAGATTAGCAGTTGCTTGGGGCCTAGGGAAGGGAGTGATAGCTAAGGGTATAGGGTTTCTTTTTGAGGTGGTGAAAATGTTCTAAAATTGACTGTGGTGATGGTTGCACAACTCTTTGAATCTAAAAAATCCACTGAATTGTACACTTTAAATGAGTGAATAATATGGTATGTGAATTATAGCTTAATACAGTTGCTATATTAAAAAAGGAAGAAATGGATAACCTGAATAGCCCATATCAATTAAAGAAATTAAATTCATAGTTTAAAACCTTCCCAAAAGAAAACTCCAGTCCCAGATGTATTCATTGCTGAATTCTACTAAACATTTAAGGAAAAATCAATATCAGTTCTACAAAAACCCTTCCAGAAAGTAGAATAGGAAGAAACACTTCACAGTTCATTCTGTGAGGCCAGCATCACCTTGATACCAAAATGAAAGAAATTACAAGAAAAGAAAACTACAGACCAATCTTGCTCATGAATATAGGTACAAAAATCCTTAACGAAATTTCAGCAAATTGAAGAAAAGGATAACACATCATGACCAGTAGGGACTGAATTGTATCCCCCCCCAAATCCTATGCTGAAGCCCTATCCCCCAATGTAACTGTAGTTGGAGATGGGGCCTTTAAAGAGGTAATTAAGGTTTAATAAGGTCATATAGGTGGGGCCCTAACTCTACAGGACTGGTGTCCTTATAAGAAGAGGAAGAAACACCAGAGTGCTCTCTCTCTGCACAGAGGAAAGGACGTGTGTGGATTGAGCAGGTGGCCGGCTGCAAGCCAAGAAGAGAGGCCTCCCCAGAAACCAGCCTGCTGGCACCTTGATCTGGACTTCCATCCCCCACAAGTTGTTGAATCTGCCCAGTCTGTGGTATTATGGTAGCACAAGGAGGCCAATACAATGACCACATGGATTTATCCCAGGATCATAAGGTTGGATTAACATTAGAAAATGATGCTTATTATTCACCATATTAACTGACTGAAAAAAGGAAAAATCGTATGATAATCTCAATAGCTGCAGAAAAAACATTTGACAGTCTTCAACAATCACTCAGGAGAAAAAGTTTTCAGCAAACTGGGAGTAGAAGAGAACCTTGCCAACCTGATGGAGAACCGCTAGCATCACACTTGGTGGTGAAAGACTGACTGCTTTGCCGCTGAGGTCGGAAATGAGGCCAAGACGTTCTTTCTCACCACTCTTACTTAACATCTCACTGGAAGCTAAGACCAGTGGGTAAGGCCAGTAAAAGAAATGAAAGACATATCGATTGGAAAAGAGGAATAAAATTATTTTAATTCTCAGGTGACAAGATTGTCTACATAGACTGTCTGATGGAATTTACAAAAAAGCTACTAGAAATAAGTGATTTAAGCAAGATCACAGGATATAAAGTCAACCTAGAAAAACCAATTATATTGTAGCAAAAACAATACAGATTATAACAGCATAAAAACATAAAATACTTAGGAATAAATTTAACAAAATATATGCAAGAATTATACATGAACTATACAACATTAATGAGAAAAATTAAAGAAAACTTTTAAAAATGGAGATATATACTATATTCAAGGATCAGAAGAATTTATGTTGTTGAGATGTCAGTTATCCCCAAATTGATCTACAAATCCAATGCAATCCCTACCTAAATTCCAGCAGATTTCTTTTTCGAGGAAATTGATAAACTTAAAAAAAAACTTATATAGAAATGGAAAAGACTTGGAATAGCCAAAACAATTTCAGAAAAAACAAAGTTGGATGACTTACACTGTGATGTTGAGACTTGCTCTAGAGGTACAGTGGCCATGTTGGTGTGGTTCAGTATAAGGATAAGCATACAGATCATGTGATGGGAATGGAATACAGAAATAAATCCACAGGACACGTTCTACTGATGTTTTGAAAATGTACCAAGGCGAATCCACAGGGAGAGGATAATCTTTTCAACAAATGGTATGGGACATCTTGACATTCATACACAATGAAACAAACTCAGACTTTACTTCAATCTGAATAGAAAAATTAACTAAAAAGAGATCATTGATTTAAACTAAGAGCGATAGTGGGAAAACTAGAAGGAAACACAGGACAAGTTTTTTGTGACCTTAGCTAGGCAAAGGTTTCTTAGATAAGATACAAATGTGATGAACCCTCAAAGATTAAAAGCGATAAATTTGATTTCATCAAAACTAAAACTTGCTTTTCCAAATTTTCTGTTAAGAAAAGGAAAAGACAAGGCACAGGCTATGAGATAATATTTGCAAAACCTGTATCTGAATAAGGACTGTATCCAGAACATGAAAAGAACTCTTACAACACAATAACAAGGCAACCCAGTTAAAAAATGAGTAAAAGATCTGAACAAATATTTCACCAAAAAAGATATAAAAATGAATAGAAACACATGAAAAATCCTCAACATTATTAGTCATTAGGGAAATACAAATTAAAACTATAATAAGACGTCGCCACATACCTCCCTAGAATGCGTAAGATTAAAGTATTTTAATCCTCCTGACAATACAAACGTTGGCAGGGGTGCGGTGCAACTACAACTCTCACACTAACCAGTGAGCGTGCAAAATAGTATTCCCACTTTGGAAAAAGTTTCACGGGTTCTTAAAAAGTAAAACCTACATTTACCCTAAGATCCAGCAATGCACTACTAGGAATTCACCCAAGAGATATGAAAACGTATGTTTGCACAAAGACGTATATGATCGTTCCTAGCAGTTTTATCCATGAGCCCCTAACCGGAAGCATGACGGCGAACATCAGCTGATGAGTGGCAAACGCGTAGTATGTCCCGCCAAGGATGCTCAGCAACGTGAAGACACGCAGTACCAACACTGCGACAACGTGGGTGACTCTCTGAAGCACTGCACTCAGTGTAAGGAGCAGATACAAAACAGCACACTGTGTGACACTAGTCACGTGAAATCCCTGAAAAAGGAAACGGTAGAGACAGAAAACCCAACGGTGGCTGCCAAGGGCGGGGGGAGGGGTGATTGACGGCTAAGGGGTTGATAGAATGGTTTGGGTGGTGAAAGTGTTTTATATCTTGATTGAGGTCTTGGCTATACCGCTTTATATTTGTGTCACTTATCAAATTTTACACTTAAAATTGGTACTTTTTATTATATGTAACCTAGACCTCTATAAAACTGATTTTTTAAAGATGCTGTGAGAGTGCACAGCACATGAGATGACCCTGGATGGTGCAGGCAGGCTGGTGGGCGAAGGCTTGAAGGAATTGTTGGGTTTTGAAAAGCACAGTTTAACTCTGAGAGGTCTTGGGTCACAATCCTCCTCTTGTTGGTCTCAACTCTTTAGACAAGAATGGATTCTAAAGAGAGTCTGGAGACCCCGTTGCCTTCCCTCTCCCCACGGGTGCTGAGGGACCCACGTGGGACTGCGGCAGACCTGCTTCAGACTCTGTGGGTTACACCACTGGACGGGTCTGGCTAGGATGGACCTGGTGTCTGGGGTGACCCTGTGTGGTTGGGAGAAACTGAGGTATCCACGCTGGTTCCGTCGTGGACCGAGCAGGGTCACATACTTCTTGAGGGAATATTTTGTTTACTTGTGATTTGTATATTACTCGCTTATGAAAAGGCTTTAAGGTTGTTCATAGATAAAAACCACACAAAGTGAAGGAGCAGGGGTGGGTGCTCCTGGGAGTGAGGGTGAAATTGTTCTTTCTTGGAGGAAGGACTGGGCTGGGCTCCACTCCTGACTGTTTCCAGCCGGGCAGCCTCAGGGACGTCACCTCAGTCACCTGCTGTAAGACGGTGTGGACTGAGACAACCTCGTCAAGTGCTGTGCTGAGGAAACGTGGCGAGTTCAGGCGCCGGGTTTCCTGGAAGTTAAGGTGGAAAACAGAAACAAGTCAGTCCCCACTTGAAACAAGTCAATATTGAATACAAGATCACATGACTGCCATCAAAGACCCTGGCCCTGGGTTCTAGAAGAAGTGGTCTCGTGGTTCCTTGCATAAGAAAACAAATGAGTAACGTTGGGGCACCTACTATTGATAGAGATTTATGGAAGACGTATTTGGCAATCTCTCATATCGATCTCTTTAAAGGCTGAGGGCATAACATTAAATCTCAAGCCAGTGAAGGCAATTCTAGAGCTGAGATAATTTGGTCTGAAAACATTGCTTCTCAATGGCATAACCTAATGCAGGAATAATATTAGAAATTCTAAAAATTGTGGATATTTAAAATGACCTTTAAGTTTGTCTTGAATAGGAGCTCTCTCAAGTTATCCTTTGGCAAATGCTGGACTGGAGGGTTGACTACAACAATTGGTTGAATTTTGTGCTGCTTATTCCTATAGCAGATAGATTTAGTCTGGATCTCCCATGCTCGTGACACCACACCCCGTCTCACTGTGAGGACGAGAGTAACACAACTATTTTGAGAGTACAGACTTTAAAGACGTGTGAATTTTAGTTTGTGGGTGATTTCACCGATTGAGGTTGGAGATGCTGCACCAGCAAGGCTTCATCAGACTGTTAACTTCATTTTAATTTTTACATCAAGGTATCGTGCTATCATGGAGAGGGCTGGCTTTGTGGTCAGAAGAGACTGGGTTTGAATTCTGGCTGTTTGACCTTCAGCTACTTGTGTCTCCTCTTCTCTTCAGAGCCTGTATTTCTCTGTCTATGAACGTGGCCTGAGAAACTCGCCCTGCAGAATGTTGGGAGATGAGAAGTGTGTTGTAAGTGAATTGTCTGTGAGGTCTGGGTGTGGAGGTGCGGGGACACGGGGCTTGTTTGGTTCTCTACAATCCGATGCTCCACTCAGACAGGAAAAGTTCTTTCTACGACAGATGAACGTGGAGTCGCAGAGATTCCTGCTCCTTTGGAAAGTTCTGTCCCCTCAGTCTCAGCTTTCTTAAGAAAATGCTAACTATAAAGTCTATAAGTCTAAAAATTCACTTAAAAATGAAGACAATGGATGAGGAAATGATTAAACAGTTACTGGTTGTCCTATTGTTGGTGTGGTAGGTAAAATTCGCCTACAGTAATTCCCTAGTCTTTGGCTAATAGTGTGAGATTGTGATAATTAATGGGTTTGATAATCTATCCATCAGGTTTCCTTAGTAAAATCATTGCCAATATTAGTTATTGAATATTTTAGAATAAATAGCTTAGTAATTAGCAGTCAAATTGTTTCCAGACATCTAAAGGGATGGTATATTCATTAATAGGGGATTAAATCTGGACACAAATTTAAAATCAATTTTTTGGTTTATACTTTACCCATTTCATCTTTAAACATTGTTAGCTCTATTTTTATTTTTGAAATATTCCAAATTCAAAGCCATTAAAAAGTTTTACATTACAAAAGTCTTTTTTTTTTTTTTCAATTTAAAGAGCCAATCCTGACATAAAAACATTGAACTTTATCATTTTTAAAAATGGGAGTGGAGGGAAATTTTATTTTTTCATGCTATTTTTTTCTTACAGTGCTTTAAAACCCAAACCAATTGGAATTTTAAGAAGTATGTGAAATTCATGAATATATTCATAATTGTATTTTTACAGTTTATAAGTTAACAATAAGCTTTACTTTATAGCAGGAAGACACTTCTTAGCAGGGAAAATTCTGTGTGCTGTGCCTCATTTGAATGCCTCCACAGCAGGAGCCTTCGCGGGAGTGTACAGGAGCCGCCCAGTGTCAGAGCTCTGGTCCGGGAAACTGAACTGTTTATGGTTAAGGGGTGCTGCAATCCCTTCACCAGCCCCGTTCATGGGAGAGGAGGGAATGAGACTTGGAGGGCTGGAGCGATTTGCTTGCAAACACCCTGTTTTGATCCAGGGCTGGGAGTTAGGCCTCCTGACTCCCAGGTGGTCATAGAATATAAGGCACACGAGAGAGAAAAAGCAGTTGTCCCAAACATAATTTGGTGACTTTACCTCAGATTTACAGCTATCCTTCCTTAGGATAATCCCAGGACAGGATTTCTGTAACTAATTGTGCCATGGACTCCTTTGCAGTTTGGGAGGTCTAAGAATCCCTTTTCAGAATAATTTTAAATAACTTTGAATGCATGCAGTAAAATACATTTTATGCCAAAGGAAGCCAATGTAGTGATCCAAACACTCACGTTTGGAAACAGTAGTGTGACGTGTTCTTCCGCACAGCACAGTGCCCAACAAGATGAGCGGGGCCTGAGGCCGCTCCAGTCCCCCCAGCGGTGACGGAGGGGTCTGCAGCATCGCTGTGACTCGGGGCCGCCTCCTCACCGCGGTGTGTTACCTCCATTCAACATCGAAGGGCACGTAAATGTCAGGTAGAAGTCAGTGAACGGAAGGCTGTAATCTTCCCTCCCTGTTCACGGACCCCGGTTCCTCGCGCACCCCAATTACAAACTGCGGTGAAGCGGCCTGGGGCTGAAGGCTAGAACAACCGCTCCCTGGTTGCAGGCCTCCACCTCACTCTTCTGTGTAGGGACCAAACTGACCTTCTGTCTGAGGTCGGATGATCCATCAGATTCTTGGAAGGAGACTAAGTGTCTTGAGTAATTTTCAAAGCCTGATCCATAGGCTCTCTCATTAGAATCCTTCTGAAAGCAGGTCAAGATGGCATCCCTGAGCCCTGCGCCATTCTCACTGGTCAGAATTTCTGAGGCAAGGCCTGGGCACCTGCAGGTCCAACAATCAAGCAAATGGTTCTTGCAGACATTCCGATCTGAGGCTGTCTCAGGTGTCTGAGCCGGGTCAGGTGCCTAAGGAGCCAGGGAGGGAGGAGGGCTTGTGGGTGAGGGGACACGTGTTTCTGATACAGGTGGAGTCCTCGGTAAGCTGTCGTGCTGTTGTGTTTTCGTGAAGGTTTTATAAAGAAGCCGTTTGCAGTTCTGAGCCTGCATCTGGCTATAATCCACGTGGGGTGGAGGTGTCTTTGCTGGTGAGCTACAACAGAAGTGGAGCTATTGGAGCTGGGCAGAGGCCGGTGGGGGGCCTGAGTTCACCAGAAGCATGGAGGGAGGTTGTGGAACCCGGCGGGCACACACTGGGTTTACCTGCAGCAGCTGGGCCTGCCCAGTGGGAGGGACCACTCTCCATTCCCTCAAACAGCTCACACATCCAAGGGGAGGAAATTTGGGACCCCGAGGGGAGATGGTCCCATGAGGCCGCCTTGCTCCCGGAGGGGGCAGGAACCTTTTGGCACTGAGGGCCACTGACACTGAACTTGGAGGTCTCGTCAACTGCCAAGTCTGGGCACTTTCTCAGAAATAACTGCATTTGTAGGGGCCACTGTGTCCCCATCTCACCCCCATTCCAGTCGCCTTACAAAACCAGACGTGCGGTGATTTTTGGATTATTCACTACAAAAGCAGGCATAAATCTCAGCCCACAACTTAATGTATCAAATTTTAATTTTCTTAATTTTTCTCTAAGTCAATGGGGAAGTGTTCTCAGCCTCCGTTCTGCCTCCAGGCTGCTCACTTTGCGGCTTCCGCACCGGGAACTGGGGAGGGATCCTCCTGTGGCCCTGGTCCGCGCCCAGGGACGGGACTCTTCCAGCCTGTCTGGCCAGCCTGCAGCCAAGGAACACTTACCAAGGCCTGCCTTCCTTGGGCTCTTACAGTCTTGCCAGCACAGGGGTCCTCCCTGACCTGCAGCCCTTCTGCTGTTGCGCAACTTCTCCTCCTTCCTTCCAGCCCTGGGAATTCAGTTCTAGTCAGAACAAGGAATCTTTTCCCCTCATGTTTCTACCCTAGAGAGTTTGTTTACACTCTCTCTTTCCATGGTACCCTTCCCTCAAAACCCACATTAAAAAAAACCCCAAGAAGCTTTTTACTTAGTGCATATGTATGTGTATATGTATATGGCTTAGGCTTTTAGCATATAAGAGCCAGAGACTCTCACAAGTAATTCTTTGTTTTTTTGCCCCATCATATCCCTCCCCTGAAACAGTGAACCCCTGAGCCAACTATCTACTTGAGTATGGAGAAAGGAATGGGGAAAATACTGGGAGAAAAAACAGAACACAGATTATTATCTCAAATATACTTTTCAGCAGTAGGATTCTACTTTATGCTTTTGAGGAAACACTTGTATTGAGGAAACGTGGCCTGGTAACATTCCTCTGGTCTCCGGGTCAGAGAGCTGGCCCTCTCAGTCTGGACCTATGCCTGTTCCTGCATTCTGGCCGCTCCCCAGTTTCGTGAAAGACACCATCCCATTACTCTGATAATTACTGAATCCTGTGCATCCTCTCCGTGGCAGCCTTTGAAACAACCCTAAGATTGATCCCTTGGAGCAGCCTATGCAGGGAAGCAGCACTGCGCACATGTGCTCAGCTGTCTGGAGGGTTGGGCTGCTGCCCACCAAGCATGGCGGGGAGCTGAGAGACCTGGCAAGGAAGAGATGCTGTTTTTAACCCCATGCCATGCTCTAGTCCCCAAAGGTTTTACAGACCTTTTCCCCCATAGGACTAAGAGCTGGTTAAATTAAATTTGCCAATTAAAGAGCCAGCCCTGATGGCCTAGTGGTTAAAGTTCAGCACGCTCTGCTTTGGTGGCCTAGGCCCGGTTCTGGGCATGGAACCACACCACCCATCTGTCAGTAGCCATGAGGTGCCAGCGGCTCACACAGATGAACCAGAAGGACTTACAACTAGAATATACTACTAGGTACTGGGGCTTTGGGGAGGGAAAAAAGAAAAAAAAATTACCAATTTAACAGTGTAAAATTTGACTCTTTAAACCTGTACTAATGTAAACACTGCCTGTGTCTTCAGTTGGTAGGGCTTAGAACAGATGTCAAATATGCTCAGTTTTCCAAGAAGCCCATTTCTAAATGGTTTTGATTTGAGAGCTGTAATAATATATATTCCTCCCATTTGAAAAATAAATCTATTCTAGGCTTTTAGAAGAATATTATTTTCATAACCCATTGTTATATTAGAAAACCCATCAAGTATTTACTGATTTGATGGCCATCCTAGGAGCAGATTAAAACAAACCTTGGAATATTGAACTTTTAACTATAATATAGCCAACATAATTTCCTTTATAATTGGTAAATTAACTTCAGTACTCATTTTTTCAAGTTGAGTTGGAGCCATCTGCATCACAACATTATTTTCTTGAAGATTATTTGCTAAAGACGCTGGCAGAGAATGTTGTTTTACTTCCTTATGTCATTTGTACTAGTTACAACAATAGCTAATATAGCAAATAATTGATATATTGATATAAGGACAACCAGGAAACCATATCAAAGTCAACTGAAGTTCAAGAGTTGAGTTCTCATTTCTAAACTGTTGTGAATTGGATCCCTTCATGGTGAAATAGTACTTTTTATGATTTAGAAATTGCTCATAAGTTTCTCTGGGATTTAATTATGCTGTTGCCATCTCTGAGTTTGGATGAGATCATTAAACTAGGTAGTTTGTTTCTCTGACAACAAAACATTTGTGCAACCAGATTAAGTTAGCAGGGCAGACTCAGGGCACCAATGACTGATGCTGTAGCTGGGAATCTGTGAATACAAACAAACAAGGAAGAGAGACAAGGCTGCTGCAGAGCTTCTGCACAGGCTCTAGATGACAGGAATGTTGGTCCATTTGTGAAAGCCACAATACTGCATTAGGCTTCAATTTTATTTTCACTTGCTTATTGAACCTACCTTTAAGCCAGATGGGAAAGTGAAGTTTCTGGTGAGTGATATGAAATATTCATCAAAGCTAAATTATAACACAAGTTTTGATCATAAGCCAAATAGTTGAAGCGTATCAAGTCTTTACTAAGAACTACACGTAGATTTATGCACATATTGTATTCATTGCTGGATATTAATAATGGAAGAATTGGCTATTGACCTAGAATTTATTTCCAGAATGTTTGATTAAAGTGATCTGCATGTGGCTGCCGACCTCCTCATATAAAGTTGGCACAAAATGCAAGGCTTTCTGTGTTTAGTGCATTGATGGACAGGAACGTCAAGGATAGGTCACGTTAGATCGCAAGTATAAATCACCTTGCAAAACAGTGGGACTATTTTTGAAATGGGTTATCCTCCAACACATAGTAGTTAGCATCTATTAGGCACTATTGTTTACAAAGCACTGCAACATTGGGGCTTTCGTGTGATCTTGAAACAACCCTTTGAGGTCAGAGTTTATATTCTTTCATAGAGTGGAGTCCTGGAGCTCTGCACTGAGGTGTTGTCTGGTTTTCCTGCTCCCAGGAGGGCAAAGCTTGGGATATGAACGCTGCTTTTCTGGCTAAGGCCCAGGCTGTCTCTGCTCTGCCCCAGCTGCCCCATCATTGAACATGGTTGGTCGCTTATGTTTGTGATGTCCTTATACAAAGTATGTTAGTATCTATTCTAGTTTTATTTCATCCGTAAGACGGAAGTAACTGAGTCTTAATCATGTAACTGTGAGACTCCAGGAGCGTACAATAGAATGGTAGGGTTGCGATCTAAGGTCATAAACACAGATTCCCTCTATTGGCCAAACAGCTGTTTGCCATGATTTGGGTATGATGATTCCTAGGCTCCTACTATTAATAGGCTTTTTTTTTTGGACATTTTCCAATCTTTATTATTTTTTTTATCGATGTCTTAATAGTTTATAACATTGTGGGGTTTTAGTTGTACATTATTGTTTGTCCGTCACCATGTGGATGCATCCCTTCACCCCTTGTGCCCACCCTCCACCCCCCTTCCCCTTGGTAATCACCAATCAGTTCTCTCTGTCCGTGTGTTCATTTATATTCCACATATGAGTGAAATCATGCGGTGTTTGTCCTTCTCTCTCTGGCTTATTTCACTTAACGTAATACCCTCTAGGTCCATCCATGTTGTTGCAAATGGGACAATTCTGTCTTTTCTTATGGCTGAGTAGTATTCCATTGTATATATATATACCACATCTTCTTTAACCAATCATCAGTCAAGGGACACTTGCATTGCTTCCACTTCTTGGCTGTAGGGAATAATGCTGCAATGAACATAGGGGTGCATAAGCCTCTTGTGATGGTTGATTTCATGTCTGTTGGGTAGATGCCCAAGAGTGGGATTGCTGGATCATAAGGTATTTCTATTTTTAATTTGTTGAGGAATCTCCATACTGTTTTCCATAGAGGCTGCACCAGTTTGCATTCCCACCAGCAGTGAATGAGGGTTCCCGTTTCTCCACAACCTCTCCAGCATTTGTTGTTTTTTTGTCTTGGTGATTATAGCCATTCTAACGGGTGTCAGGTGATATCTTAGTGTAGTTTTGATTTGCATTTCCCCGATGATTAGTGATGTTGAACATCTTTTCATGTGTCTATTGGCTATCTGTATCTCTTCCTTGGAAAAATGTCTGTTCATATCCTCTGTGCATTTTCTGATCGGCTTGTTTGTTTTTTTGTTGCTCAGTTGTATGAGTTCTTTACATATTACAGAGATTAATCTCTCGCCGGATAAATGATTTGCGAATATTTTCTCCCAGCTGGTGGGTTGTCTTAATAGGCTTTTTAAAGGCAATTTTAAAACTGCAATCCAATAAGGTGGATCCAGTTAAAAGTGGCTGTATTTTCAATACTACCTTTTAATAAGAACATTCCTATTAATTGAGGGATTTAGTTGTTTATGAACAAAAGGTAATACTTAGTTTTTTAAATGAATAACTCACGTCAGTAGAATCAATATCTACTGATATGAATTTGATATCCATTCTTATGAAGAAAAAAAACAATGTTGTAACATAAGCCCTCTTTTTTAAAAAAGGAAACAATGGTGTGTGTATATTTCTTCAAATGTCTTTTCTAGGCATGTACCAAATTGTCAACAGTGTCTATCTCGTGTTATGAAATGCCATGGAAAGGACCCCAGTTCTTTTGGCAGAATTCTGTAAACAGGATATTTACATAAATTATTTAGATCTATTTATTCGGTAAAGAAAATTTGTTTCACATATCAGATTTTTTAATGCATTTGAATCTTTATTCTACCACACAAGCGACATAAATACAATATCTTTTAAAATATTTTCTCTTTAGAATTTTCATTTTCACCTCAGATAAAATGTACACAAAATACACTTGCAAGTTTGCTTACAGGGACCTGTTAAACAACAAACAGATTATATCAAATCAAACAGGTATATCAACATATAAAGAAAGGTGGTTTTCAGTTGTTTTTTTAAAAAATAAAACTGACTAAATAAGGCAAAACAAAAATTGTACTTCCTTGACAAGTCCTTTGGAGTAAAGGAAATGCTTTGAGGCTCCTGGTGAATGGGTTGCAAGGATGAATTCTGCATTCTATAGATAAAATGGCACACTGACTCAAATCTTTATGGCTATACCAAGCTTTGTTTATTTATAAATTTCAATGAAAACAGGTCAATTCTTTGGCATAAACAAGACAGGATAAAGGACCCTTACCACCACTGGCTTTATTCAGAGTAGGAGATGGTGGTAGGGGAACTGTTCATAATGTGATTTATTTGTTTATTCCTCTTAGAAAAGCAGGAAAATCATCTTGAATAATAGTCTTTTGGCTTCATTAGGGCCATAAACTTCTTATTCTTGGCTCCCTCCCCCCACCCATCCCGCTACACAAACAAAAACCACCCAGCCTTTCCTTTCCTCCAGGCACCTCCTCTTACTCCCATCCTGCCACACCGATATTCACCACATGGCTTGAACTGAAGTGAAACCAAAAATATTAAAAGCATTAATCTTTGTCCAGTTTTGCCTATTTAGTGGGAAACTGATTTTTATTAGCGAGGACTACTTCCAACAAGAATCAGATGGAAGAACTGCAGAGAGGAACAGAAAGTAGCTTGCAGGGAATCACGAGGTAGCGTGGATGTCACGGTGGCTGGGAGGGCCAGGGGCTGAGCTTCCCTCACGAAGGGAAAACATAATATTCTACATGTTAGGTCGAAAGATTGACTTTTGGATTCCGCCTCCCCTTTTTGGCACCAGTTGGTAAAACAAATTCAAAATAGACTATTCCTACAGATTAATTTTTTAAATTTAATTTAAAATCAGCTATTATCAAAAGAACTAAATGCAAACATAATTTCCAAAAATGATTCTGGGAAACAAAAGTGAAATAAAGAAGCTTCAATTATTTCCATCTACAGAGGCAAGAACTTGAATCCTTGATACCATCAACACTTTGATGTGCTTTCTGATCTAATTCTAGTAAATATAGTCATTAATTTCTACTCATATAGCAATCTAAAGTAATTTAAATGATGTCAGGGTATTTAAGCAGAAGTCTTTAGTGAAACTTTATTAAATCAGTAATAATTGTGTGTAATGAATATAGTTTATATGGTGATTGATTTTAAGGTACTTAACTTTTTCTCTTGAATTATTCCCTCGATGATTCTTATTTTTTTAGTGGAAAAAATTTCCAAAGCTAATTAGTTGAATAAAGAGTTAAGAGATAAACTAAGGCCCCATCCATATTTGAGTTAACATGAGTTCACTGTATTTCCAGAGCGTATTCATGTACTTTTACATTTTTCCCATCATTTGGAAGATGAGATCATGAACATGGTGCGCATTGTGCAGACAAACAAAACATATTTACTGAAAAGCTCTTAAAACAGGCACATGTACTGCTCAAAAGGGTTGGTTCAGCTTGCAAATTTCCATGAAGCCATTTGGTAGACTCCTTACAGATAAATAGGAAATTAAAACATTAATTTATACCAGACAGTTAAGTGACAGACAAAGGTGCACCGAGCAGTAACACCATCTTGACGTGCTGATATCCTGATGACTAATGAGGGATGCAAAACTACTGGCAAGTTAGCCACTACGCAAAAACCTCTGGAAGCCAGGAGCCAAGGCGGTAACAGAGTCAACATGGAAACATCTCATTACAGGCGTATGGACAGAAGAAACTCAAACACTACATACTTAAATCTAAAGTCACCTCAGTACAAGTCAAACGGTCAGCACGACACAAATGATCATCCATAGAATCAGTGTTTCTAGATACAGAGACCAGCATCTCACTATTCCACAGAACTTATACATTCATTGTCTTCTGGCTTGTAAAAACCAGTTGTTGGTATAAGAAACCTGGGAAGACTGAGCAGGAATGCTGTAGGGAATCCAATCCCAGGTTGTCTGCCCAAGGTTAAGTCCAGTTTTCCTCTAGTGCTTGATAAGTCAAGCTGATCTTAAAGGTGGTAGCTGGAGATTTTTTCAAGGCAGTGGTTCTCCATGTGTGGTCCCCAGACCAGCAGCACTGGCCTCACCTGGGAACTTGTTAGAGATGCAAATTTCCAGACCTACTGAATCAGAAACTCTGGGCACGCCTGAGCCCTCCAGGTGGTTCTGATGTTTGCAAAAGTTTAAGAACCACTGTTCTAAAGTCTAAAGATATTAGACAACCCCTACTTAAACCTCCAGGATAGGAAGTAACAGTACAATCTTGGTGGTTGAAAGGCTGGAAGAACCATAACTAGATGGGATTCACCAGCAGTTGACTGTAGTTTTGTCACTAAGATGGCCAGCCACTCTCTCCTCCTTGGAACCCCCTGCATTATTACACTAAGATAGAGGGGACAGGTTTTGTGGGGGTGCTAGTGGGTTTTCTTCAATAAGTGGTGCCACTGTTTATGAGGATATTGAGCATTGATTTCAACTGAGTTTCTCCTAGACTATCCCAGGGGATTATTATTATTTTTGGTCTATCTTCCCTGAAGTAATAATCGTGTTTTGGATATCTAAATGGTGTTCTAGTCCAAAACTTTAAGTTATTAGTTACTTCCACATCAAATACAAACATTACAACACAAGCAGAGGAAGAGGATCTCACAAAAAGACAAAGTTTTCTAGATTGGTCCACTAATGAATGAGAACACTTTTTTTTAATGAGGCTTTTTTTTTAAACTAATTTCATAAATCTTGCCAATAATAAGCTCATATTTCCAATTAGAAGTGCTTAAAAATAGTCTCTTGCTTTTTGAAGGCTACACTAAACCTCACTAGGCTCACCGAAGTGGTCCCCAAGCATGTGTAAGTTCTGTCCTCCACGTGATGCAACACGTGGCTTGACCTCTGCCTGTTTCCTCGTCTGCAAAGCAAGCAGAAATTTGAGGAGGCGTCATGGCACCTGAGTACTGTGGATATTGACCTGATGCCCTCAGTACCTGGATCTTTACACAGTCTTGCCCGACCAGTCACTTCCTCTTCAGAGAAGGTGCATTTTGAAGAATGGTTATCATTTACTTTGCATATTCCCGAACTTTGCTTACCTACAAATTTAGTATGATCTGCTTCCTGGGAAGCAAGTAGAGAGGCACTGTTGGCTACAGGGCACTTTACTCTGAGTGATTAAGTGGGAATTGAAAGAGGTTTCCAAACTGTGCATGTCATTCTAGACAGATGTTCTTCTGCATGACAGCTGGCCATGAACAATATTATTCCCTCATTTCCACTTAATTTAGTGAGTTTTCTAAATTACCACTGAGGGTAGTAAGCTTTAAGATTAAAATTTAGATTTTGTTTCCTTGATTTTCAAACAGCCAAAAAAAATTACGTTATATATGATCTTTCTGTGTATAAACACTATCTTTTTCTTATTCTTTTTTTAACCCTATTTTTAAAATACCCATAACATGACAGATCTGGGGCATCAAGTCATTTCCACTTATTCTAGCTGTTTAATTCCTTAGAACACGGAAGTGTTTGTGCACTAGGAGCACTGGGAGCGTGAAGGTGGAGAGTTCAGGAACACCTCTTCTGCAACCAGCTTTGCCATTTACTGGTCATCTCCAGCAAGTTTCCTAAACTCTCTGGAAAGAGGAGGAAGACAGTACCTGTTTCACGAGGTTATTGTGAGAATGAAGTATGGTAAGGTGGGCAGTGGCACTCAACAACATCACCTCCTCCTTGCCGTCTGGAGCCTCCTGCTGGTGTCAGCAGCTCCCAACAGGGTCTGCAGTGTTTGGCTTCACGGACTGACACTGAGCTAGGGGGGCAGTACCGTGACACACGGAGGGGACGTCGAGGGTCTCTATGACACAACCGCATCACCTTCTCACAGTTAAGGCCATGGACTCTCTGCTGGCTCTGGAGAAGCCTCTCCTCAAAACAGGACAAAAAGCCTGATGATATTGTACCAAGAAGTTTCTATTTAAAGGTGCTTTTGAATTATGTTAGCACTTTGTCATGTTTGATTAAAATATTTTAATCTGAGCGGTTGTGTATGTGAGCATCTGCCTCGTGTCAGTCATTAAATAGCCTAAAAATGATAAAAGGTGCCCTAGTTTTGTATCGATGGAGAAAGCTAGAAAATAACCATACAGGAGAGATGACAAGAGGGTGCAAAAGCTGGTCAGGAGATGCAAGAGCCAGGAGAGGGCTGAGGACAATGCACTGGCCCTCCTGCAAACCCACACCATCCCGGCAGAGAACTCTGTCGCAGAGTGTGGTGCCCTTGGCTGGGCCGCTCAGGCAGGAATTCCTTTATGCTTTGAGTTTCCAAGTGCTTCTTTCGCGATGAACACTTGACCAAAATATTAGAGAGTAAATCTCAACCTCAGGGTAACATGCTTTTGGCAGTAAATACAGGCAAATAAAAGCAATGTGCAAAACCTTATCTGCTTAGATTGGTGAATACACGGTAATAACTGTTGGTCTTTGAGAGGCCGTTGGAGACAATGAAGGAAGAGATGGGGAAACAGACCCAGGAAGGAGGGCTGGTGGGGCAGTCTGGGAAGGCACCACTTGTCTACTAGGGGTTTTTAATGATCTCCCCTTCTTCTCCATCCCTGGGAAGATTCGACTGACTTCACTGTGACCTCAAGTCCCATTCCTTAGTGATTATTTGCGTCAAGCAATGTCCTTTTTGAAAACTGCAAATACCTGTGGGAAGTACTACTGTGACTTAGCTAATTTTCTGGCTGGAATCTGGCCAGAACCTGGAGGTGGGATGAAGACTAGTGTGGCCTTGGGGTGGGCGATGGAGAAGATGAAGGGAGGGACCAAATCCCTGACAGAATTGTAGGTCCAGAGCTCTGTACACGCTCTCACAGCTAGTTTTATTCCTGGGACTTGTCAGGCCAGTACTAGGGTGGAGTGTGGACACAGGATGGGGCAGACCTGTTTTCATAAACCAGCTTCGGATCCCGTAGTAGAGACTCTGTGGGAGAATGAATTTTGACTTCTAGACAATTAACTAACATACTGTGGGACATGACATCCACAATTGACTGGCTTCCTTTGAATTTTTATACTTTATAAAAAGTTGCTACATATAAACAATTTGTAGTTACTCTGCTTTACTGAAGCTTTTTTTTCTTTCCCTGGTAAATTTTGTAGCATTCACAGGCTCACAAAGGAGAACCGAACCTCAGATAAGCTACAAAAAGAAACCAACCAACCAAGGTGTACTGCTTTTGTTAAAAAAAGAAAGTATCTACCCAACTTTCAATTCTACTTACAAAACATAAAAATTCAAAAGTATGGAACACAGCTCATTGCTACCCCAACAATTCATTGCTTGTTAAGATCAAATCGTTGACCTGTTTCTAAACTTGAATTATTGTCTAATGAGTAAACACTGAAGGCAAACAGTGTTTTGTGGAACTGGAAACACGTCTTCTGAACCCTGTGGTGCTCTCGAGTTGGCACACGGAATGACAAGCTTCTTCTAGATGGTGGAAATGCGTCAGGGAGCCCTGTCGTGCTCGTAACCTTGCAGATCGTGTTATGTTTCCCAAGGAAGACAAAGTTTACAAATACCAGAACTGAATAAAATTCTGTTTTAAATCCCTACTTCCATACTGAAGAGTTGATGATTTTTAAATTATTTTTTAAAATGTTGTTTGTAGTATGAATTACTCTAAACAGAAGTGCTTTTTTTGAGGAAGATTGGCCCTGCGCTAACATCTGTTGCCAATCTTCCTCTTTTTCTTTTTTCTCCCCAAAGCCCCAGTACATAGTTGTACATCCTAGTTGTAGGTCCTTCTAGTTCTTCTGTGTGGGACGCCACCTTAGCATGGCTTGATGAGCGATGAGTAGGTCCACACCTAGGATCTGAACCAGCAAACCCCGGGCTGCTGAAGCGGAATGCGCAAACTTAACTGCTAGTCACGGCTGGCCCCTGATGTTTTATTTTTAAAGGATGACATTTGATTATGATAATTTTTAGGGGCTGGGAAAATTATAACATATGGCTTAGCAGCTAACTCTACTCTCTATAATGTATATGAGTGGACTTGATTGAGGAGTTGCAATCATTATTATAATTTAAGAAATATTAAATGTACTGTAAATAAGAAGACAAAGGTTCCAAATTAATTTTCTAGTAATATTTAGGGTAAGAAATAACCACTTAAAATATTGGCCTGAATAAAAAGACCTCAAACTTTGGATCATTTACTTGCCAGCAAGAACTTTTAAATTGAAAACGTACTAGCAAGAACTTTTAAATTGAAAACGTACTTTCCTAAACTTCATGCTGTGACCCTTCTCCTTCAGTTTTATTTTCTTCTGAGACTAGGGCTTGTGTAACTGACACCATGATGTCAGTGACTGTTGTATAAATTTAAGGTTTAACATGATTTCCTCATAATCTCCTTCCTCACCCCCTCCCTGAGAAGTCTGCTCACTGAATGGGGAACTGAGTTCCTTTCCTCCACAGGTGTTGATATAAAATGAGTTGCATTTTAATGTTTTGTTTTCTTAAAAACCAACTGTACCTTATGTTCAGATAACTGTGGAGCATAGAAATATCTGTGCAACAAAGGACTAAGGCACCTTTCTTTCTTTCTCTTTCCTTTTTTGTCTTGGGAGCAAAAGCAAAGACTCACGCGACAGCCAAGGTGGCCAGTCCCTCTTAGGTCTCGTGGCAACATCACCACTGGGTACTGTGTGTCAAAGGCTGCCATGCCACAGACTTCAACCCTGCCAGGAAAGAATTTTTCTCCCCCAGAAACAGAGAAATAAGGCATAACAGTAGCTGACTGAGGAGGTTGGTGAATACCAACCAGAAGATCTTGACAACTTAGGAACAATTTGGAATGTTTTGGACTATTTCACAGAGGAAGTCATCCCTCTCTTGATTATGACACCCAAGAATATATTTTTCCAGCTGTTTTTCTCCCTGCCAAACCCATAAACATAATACAAATCTTCCTCCAATTAATAATGTCTGGTACTGGATGTCTGAGTATATGTCGGCTTACCGGCAGATATTTCTTTAGTGATTGCATTATTTTTTAAAAAAAATGATGGATCAATGGATCAATGTAGTGTTTTCAAAGGAGTGGTCCTTGAAAGCGACCCATTTGGTGATAACATTGCTGGGAAATAAACTACAAGATTTAGAAATGTGTCAAGGAATACAGACTCTTCTGAAATAATGTGCAAAATCAGAGTATCGTTGTGTCATCTAGATACAACCTTAGTATCCAGAACGGCCCCAGTGCTGATGAGTTAGGGAGTGGCTGATTGTTCTCTGAGACACTGGTTTCAGTGGGGAAAACGCTATCCACCGGACTGGCAGGCATGCTGTATACTCTAACCCTTGCTATTGTGTTTCTTCGGGAACGGAACGTGAGTCTACTAAACAATGATGTCATAGACGCGGCCCACTCTGCCAAGCCACTCTCTCACAGCCTGGCGGACTCTGATGTCGGTCACGTGGCAGGTCAGCTGGCTGATGCACGGGAACACTGCTGGCTGGAGGGCTGTGAAGGTCTGGTCTGGAAGGATCTGAATCTGATTGAGAACTGTCAGCACCATGTTGGTCCAAGCCTAAGAGAA
The DNA here is from genome assembly GCA_031878705.1 of Tapirus indicus. Classification (NCBI taxonomy): domain Eukaryota; kingdom Metazoa; phylum Chordata; class Mammalia; order Perissodactyla; family Tapiridae; genus Tapirus; species Tapirus indicus. The sequence continues at coordinate 56,434,550 of CM062933.1, read as the reverse complement.
AGGTTTAAGAGAGTTAGCAGCTTTCTTCCGTGGTTTCCTTTGAACTCCTGGGTGTGGCTAAGCCCTCTCCATCTGCAATGAGTTTTCTCAGGCTTTAAGCTGCAACAAATTCGCCTTTATTAATTTAATGTGCCTATAATAAATATTCATTTTAAGTTCATATATATAAGGAATAGTAGAGACTCATTTAACATTAGGAATACCTTATTTTCAGCTTTCACAAACTACAAACGTCTTACTTATTCCTCAGATTTTTAAAGACTCTCTTGCCTTCTCATAATGAGATTTCCATAGGCCCTAGGACACTTTTAATCAGTAGTCCCTACAATGCCTAGAAAACTTGGAATAGGTCTACCTTTATTTAGAATAACTTTTAAAATCATAAGCACGTCTCCAAGAGATGAAGAGGCAATTAAACTATGTTATTTGTCAAGAAGGTCAGCTGTTAAAGAAAAACCATACATCTCAGTTTGACTACTTTTGCAAATTTAGTTTAAGATGACTCCTGCAGATTCTGAATTACAAACTTTAGTTCTATGTTCAAGACACTTGAGAGGAAAATAAGGTACCTTGCTAAATTCATACTAATTTCAAATTCATGTTCATTCTAAGAATACACTCCTGTGTAGGTTTATAGAATCCTAAGGCCCAAGATCTCCTAACTTATTATGCCTGCAACAGGGATCTACAATTTAAGATAAACATCCAGATTATTTTTAAAGGGCTCTTCATGACTCTAGATACATTTCTCTCTTTGCCCATCTCATCTCTTCTCAAATTGAATAAAACAGTACCAACACTGTTTTCTTCTCAAACTCATTTTTTGATGTACCATAGAATTACAATTATTAACTATATGAAGGAACAGGAATACTCAAAGCCCTCTGAACAATGAGAATTTTTATGTGCTCAGGATGGGTTAGAAAACTTGAGATGAAAAGAATTCATTGCTATAACCACATAATAATATGCAGTTTACCTTTTTCCTTTAATAATTTTTCATTAACTAGGGAATTTCTTCAGTGCTCGTTTCAAATGATAAACTCAGGACTCAACAATAAAGTCCACCCATTTCAAAAGCTCTAGCTTCATCTTATTCATACAGATGGGTTCCTAATTCTCAATATGTTATAACCCATAAAAACAATCCCTGAAACTATCTGAGAATAAAATTTCCGTTTCATGCTGATACACTGACACAGCTGGATCAGGCAGTCCTCTGACTTGGGAGGTAAACTGGCTTCTGTCTCCTGCTGGTGCACGAGTCCTCCTGAAGGGGACAGGCTGTCACGGGAAACCCAGCCTCCCACTGCACACCAGTGCCGCCCCACACTCCCCGGTGCAGGAACCCACCTGGATCTGTGCTTCAGCGTCTCTCACAGAGACGCTCAGGGAGCTGCCGGTAGAGCCCGAACGTGGCCTCTTCTCCTGTCGCAGCAGCTCGGGGCCCGCACTGAAGGAATGTCGCATCTGCCCTTGGTCTATCAGGTGCTGGGGACGCTGCAGTAGCGGGGAGTCTGGGCCCCTCGGACCCAGGGCCTCTCCCTTCTTCTCCACCTTGACTTCTTTGGGGAATGCGGGCAGGTTATGCTGCTGTTTCCTCCTTTTGTATTCAGTCATCAACTTGGAAATGGTTTTGTCGGCCGCCATGGTGTAGATCCTGTTGCCCGCATTCTCCCACCACTCTTTCTTCCGGCTGGGATCCTTCTTCTCCCCCTTGGGGCTTGGGGGCAGCGGCAGCAGCTCCCCACTACCCCCCCTCAGGTTCACAGACCCGCCTGTGTGATCCCGTGTCTGACTTCGGTCATCCTCAGAAGGTGTACCTTTCCCCGAGAACCCCCCGGTTGATGGGGTGGATGACTCGGACTGGAAGGAGGGAAGGATGAAGAATGGGTCGCTCTTGAAGGTGGGAGCTTCCTCCATGCTGTTCTCCAGGTCCAAGTGCATCTGGATATAGTTATTGCATAGTTCCATGCACAGCTTATGAAGCCTCTTGATCAGCCACACCCAGTCTGCGTTGCTGATGGGCTGGACACTCAGAGAGGGCATCCGAGCCCTCCACTGCCTCTTCTCCTTGCCTCTCGGGGGGCTCACCTGGGCCGTCTCCTCAAAGATGTCTTCATCTTCTGATGAACACTGCTGGGATGAGTCTGTGCTTCTCTCGTCATCTTCAAAAAGAACCTTCTTCACTTGCTCGGCAGTGATGGTTTCTTGGTTGGTGAGGACAGCGCAGACCAGTGCGTGGAAGTAAATGTTAAAACTCATTGCAGACTGGCGGTACAGGTTGGCGGCACCCCCAATGCCAGACACTTTCTTCAGCAGGCACTTCAACCCAGGGCTGGTGTCGAACTCTCTGGCCGTCCTATACGAGTCCAGCAGCAGGTCAAATATGACCGCCAGGTTCTGCATGGAGATGTATCTGAGGAAGCCGGCCAGCTTGGCTTCTGGCACTTGGATCGTCTTCTCCTCTCCAGGAGACGGGCGTTTGACAAACTCCTCTAACAAGATATCGTACAAGTTCTGGAGTAACACTTGGTGAGACAGTAAGCTCACCACGATTTCCCTGAAAGAAACACTACGAATGCAGAGAAAGGGACTGGTTAGTAGCCTTCTGCCTTATATGAGTCACTTTAAAGCGATACAGATGGTACACATTTCAGAATGACATGCAAAATAACAAAGTAAACTACTTGTATTTTAATGTCTTTCTCAAAAAAGGGCAAACTTTTTGGGCCATTACACGATAACCATCTTAATCATGATTAATGGAATTTCAGATACTTTACAGATTTATATAAGTTATGACACTGAATTAACAATTATCAACAAGCCTTAGAAAACAAATAGAACAGTTTTCTAAAAAATTTTTAATGTACAGTTGTCCCCCCTTATCCACAGTTTCACTTCCCGCAGTTTCAGTTACCCACTGTCAACTGAGGCCCAAAAATATTAAATGGAAAATTTCAGAAATAATTCATCAGTTGTAAACTGCATGCCATTCTGAGTAGCGTGAGGAAATCTCGTGCCCTCCCGCCTGGGATGTGAATCATCCCTTTGTCCAGCGGATCCAGGCTGTGTATGTTACTGTGCATAGTCACTTAGTAGCCATCTTGGTTATCATATCGATTGTTGGGTATGGCAGTGCTGGTGTTTAAGAAACCCTTATTTTACTTAATAATGGCCCCAAAGCGCAAGAGTACTGATGCTGGCAATTTGGATATGCCCAAGAGTAGTTAATGTTGTTAATCTCCTACTGTGCCTACTTTATAAATTAAACTTTACCACATGTACGTATGTATAGGAAAAAACATATTATGTGTAGGGTTCAGTACTATCCAGGGTTGCAGGCATCCACTGGGGGTCTTGGAACGTGTCCCCTGTGGATAAGGGGGATTACTGCAGCACAATTATGGGATGTGACACAACTTATTTTCTTTCATAGCTATGAGTAATAGCAAATCAAGAAAGCAACAATTTCTGTTGAGTTATATTAATTTTAATTGGCCTTTTCTCTATTGTTTGCCACTTTTTTCTTAAACCCAAAGTTTTCAGAATCTTCAGAATCTTATTGAAGTCTGGTTTTGCAGAACCACACCAGTTTTCCAGGATTAAATGTTAATGCTCTAGGTGCATGTATGTAAAAACCTCAGTGCTTCCAACATGTGAGATAGAGGAAAGCCGACACTGAAAAGTTTTAATATTAGAAGTATTATAAGGCTAACATTTTCAAGGACAGAAACTGATAATTTAATTCACAGCCTTCTAAAACAAACTTAGGAGAGAGGGCGGCATTCACTCAACACACACTAATTCCCTCTGCATCCTTTCCTGGCAACATGGCCTTGAATGCTCATTTGGATCCACTGAGATGCCCCTCAGGTCCACTGCATGGGATGGGGAGGTGGGAGAAGGCGTAGCCCACCTAGACATCGGCCGGGTCACCACAACCTCATGCTCTTGCTAACCAGGGCACAGCCAGAGAAGGCAGCATTAGACGGGAGGGCTCAAATATTTGGTGGTTTGGCCCCTTTTGTTTGGGTGGATTCTTGTACTAAGAAAACAAATTCAATTCCAGGTACTGTGTTTACTGGACATTTTAACTCACCATGTGGTTCTGGGTTTATGGTTTCATGCTCTTTCCACTGCTCTTAGAATTTCATGAAAATAGTCATAATTACAAAATTATGACAACTCTTGTTAACAATATTGATTTCAAAGGTCCAAGTGTTAATTTTTTTCTTTATTCTCATATGTCTAGCTATAACCTTGAAGAACTAGCAGAAAAGAACAAAAACCTTCCCATGTATACTTAAAGGCTGATCTTGCCCCTTGTGCAGTAGTACACGGAGGGAAAACACAGCATGCTCAGCAATGGGATAAGGAGCAAAGCACTGCCATCCAAACAGCCCTTTCTAAGAAATCACTTAAGTTTATTTTACCACAAAGTTACTTAACAAAGTTACTATTTTAACCATTTTTAAAAGAACAATACAGTGGCGATAAGTACACGCACAATGTTATGTAACCATCACCACTATCTGTTTTTAGAACTTTTTCATCATTCCAATCTGAAACTCTGTACCCATTTAAATAATAACTCCCCATGACCCCCTCCTCTCAGCTCCTACTTCAGTAACTTTTGACTTGTTACTTAAGATATTGAGAGACCTGATATGATTCTTTTGAAGAAGAGGGCTCTAAAAGCCACTGACTTATTCTAGTGCTTCATGTCCACAACTCCAGGACCCTCACTTAGCAGGGAAATCCCGTCACTGAGCGCTCAAGACCACTCCCTTGCCTGTCTCCCCTACACCACAACGTTCTCCAAGGACAGGGCAGTGACTCACTCATCTTCTTGTCTCCATGGCCTGGGAAAATGTCTGGTGAGAGCAGCACTCAGTAAATCTCCAACACAAAGCAAACAACAAACCTAGACTGGCTCTGAGTGCCGGTGTCGGAATGGATCCCTGCCTGGAGGAAATGCTCTCCCTGAGAAGTGGCTCCGACAGGTCAGCCCCACACCGGGCAGCCTGGACTTCTGCAGTGGAGCAGGAAGCACAGCCAGAGGGGTGTCTGATCAGCCCCTGCAGGTGTAACCACCTCACCCTCAAGGATGTTTCCTGTTACCTTCCCTGAGACACGGAAAGCCCTTCTCTAGCAAACACCTAACCAGAAGGCTGATGCAAGGCCATGTCTGAATTATCTTTGTCAACAAGACATTCCCTTTGATGCTTTAGGATATAAAATTGCTAACTGCGTGTGTAGAAAAGGACAAGATCCCCTTGACTTCAGGTCCAAGCTAAGAATGATGCAGCAATAAGAAAACAAAGAAGGGAAGCAGCAGCAATACTGCAGAGACGAAGATTTCAGAATGGTATCGACAAAGTGAAATCGCTGTTTACAGATACACAACTCGGTCATCTGTGCTGGCAGGAGACCAGAAAGGTCGGGAACACACACTTCTCCATTCGTGCACCCTCATGTTCCCACCTTTCTCTCAGCACAGCCTTCGTGGGGACTGTGAGGTGGTGAGACCTGTGCCTTCTGCTTGGAGTGCAGAGTGCAGAGGGAAGCAAGCACCCAGATAGAGGCTGGAGAGGTATCTGCAGAGCGAGTGGCTGACTGAAGACAGGCTGATGTCAGCAACAGCAGAGATAAAGACTCACAGTGTAAAGTACATCTTAAAGCTCCAAGTAAGGCTACATGGATTGGGCAAAGCTTGGGGCTATCAACGTCACAGCCATTTACCTAAATGCTGAAATCGGGGTTTCATTTAGGTCTTGTCTTCCCTGGGTGATTTCAACATGGACCTTTGAGGATGTACCTGACAGGCATACATGCAAACTTTTCTTAGGTCTAACTCACCTTCCACCACATCCTGTGCTAAATTAAGAACTGCCCCTGTAATGAGTCAAATCCAAGAATGCAAAATACAGTTTGGTGGAGAGCTCTTAAAGAAGGTTAGGGAATATTTTTTGGCTCAGTGGCCAGTGGACTCTGCTACGGAAATCAATAAGCTTTTCTTGTTTTACTGAATTTCATCGATGAGGTTATTGTCTAATAGTACCTAGTAAACTGACGAACGATGTTGATAAATTTTTAAATCTTAACCCCTTAAAACTTTTAAACCAATAGCATTGGCATGGCGAGTGATCCTGGTCCATTTTATTTATACTGTGAATTCAGCCTGCTCTTCCCCTTCCTTCCTACTTTTATTTCAAAAAATATTCCAGCAAGAAAAATTGGCTGAAAGGAAACTAGAAAGATAAGAAAAGGAAGCAGGTAGGGAAAGAACTGAAATTCTGAAACAGGTCAATGCTCAAAGATGTGGGAAGGAGAACACGACCTTTGGTACATAAAATAGATCAAAGGACATGACTTGGAAAGGAGGCCTCCAGTGGGGCGGAGCCCAGACCTGGGAGGAGCACTCAGGATACTGGAGAAGTCCTGTTTCTGCACTTCACTGGCAGGTTCACAGTCGTTTTAGCTTTTATTCACGCTTCATAACTTCTCTTCTGTATCTTCCACACACTTGGCTAAAAAACTAGTACCTGGAAATTTCACCCAAATGATTATATTAATCAAACTGTTCTACTGACCAGCTAACTTTTGGAAAAATCACTCTCTCTCTCCCTAAAAAGGAAATGGTGAAGGACACAGGCAGTGTGTCCTGGTTTTGATTCTGGCTCCCCCATTTGCAGGTGCGTGTCCTTAAATAAAGGACCCAGACTCTCCATTTCCTTGTGGGTGAACCGGGAGTGGAAATGTCTATCCTCAGGTACTCATCATCAGGACTACCCGTGCGTCCCAAGTCTCAAGGTGGGAGATTTCAGTCACGGCCGTCATCTTCAACTCCGGGAACAACAGTTTTTAGGCCAGTGATGGTATTTAAGGGCAAGTTTCTTGTGGCAGGCACAGACCCTTTTGTCTCCCGACTGCTGTATCGCTCATGAGAAGTCGATGCATTTCTCACTGAAACAATATAACTCATCCCTCAAATTACAATTATTATTTTTTTAAATTATAATATGTATAATACTATAAACACACTGAGTTGTGTTCCCTCAAAATTCTTATGTTGAAGCCCTAACCCCCAGCACCTCAGAATGTGCCTGCATGTGGAGATGGGGTCTTTCAAGAGGTCACTAAGTTCAAATGTGGTCACATGGCTGGGCTATAATCCAATATGACCACTGTCCTTATAAGAAGAGGAGATTAGGACATAGACAGGTACAGAGGGAAGACCATGTGAGGACACAGGGAGAAGATATCCATCTAGAAGCCAAGGAGAGAGGCCTCGGAATAAAACCAACCCTGCTGACACCTTGATCTCGGACTTCCAGCCTCCAGAACTGTGAGGAAATACAGTTCTGTTGTTTAAGCCACCCAGTCTGTGGTATTTTGTTATGGCAGCCCTAGCAAACTGATACATGTGAAATGTGGGAAATTTGATTAAAAGGCTAACAATTTTCTATGAAAACCTTTGCTAAATGACTCCACAAATGTTTTCAGTATTCTGGGCCAAACCTTGGTTTATAAAGAGCCAGCACTGGAATACATGAACTCCCCTATTTATCAGCACACTACATGTTTATGCTTCACTGCTTACCTCTTCTTGGTGTGTCCATTTGCCTTCTCGTCAGGAGGCAGCTCGATAATCAGCTGACAGGACTGGGCGTGATCGAAGTTGCTTGGAGTCTTTGGTGAGCACTGGGCGTCCAACATGAACACCTGTGGGGTGCACAGAGGGGAGTTCAAGCTCCACCCTCCTTGACCTGACTCCACCAGGGATTAGGTGATGGCCCCGGGCAGGCTGCTTACTCTTTCTACTCATTTTCACTCCCATAAAGTGAGGTTGACAATGGCTTCCTACCTGGTATGTTTGTGGAGAGAATTAAATGACTTACTATGTGTGCGTGTGACATAGGAAAGCATTGGAAGAGTAAATATTTGGTAAATGTTAGCTGCTGACACTCACAACACGGCGACTTCCACTGCACGACAGTTCATTCTACTCCTGCAGAGCGAGTGCTGACGGTTCACGTTAAGAGAGAAGAGAGGTGCGGTGTTTGTAAAGATCTTCTCTGATTTTGATGTCTTTTTGGTACCGTATTCCATTCAACGCAGGAATAAGAACTTACTTAGGACTTCTGTCAGGACTACTGATGTGGCCACGCTCCCTACTAGACAACCGGAGAAGTGACCAAGAAAAGTCACCACTTCCCTTTGGAAATATGAGTATTTTTAAGGAAGGTTTTCTTTCCAAATCTTGTAAGAATTGTGAGATTATTGAATACTGGGTTATCTGAAGAATGAATATAGGAGGAAGGTTTGAGACTGAGGAAGGAAGAAAATATTAAAAAGTGAAAGATTCACTAAATGGTCTCTGCTGTCTTTCTGCATTAACGATCTATTTCAGAACAGGACTCCACCGACATTGTCATAGTCTCGCTGTGTGGCGGGATGTGGTGGAAAAGGCCACTGTATGCACATGGGAACTCTTTATCAGCCAGGTGTAATGACCTCCTGTTTAGAGAAGCTCTCCCTGGAGGACCACCCTCTTGGGTTCTCTGTTACGGTTCCTAGCCAGACGTACTGCTGCAGACGTCCACAACGGCCAGGTTGTTGGAAGTGGCTCTTCATTGCAGCCTTGTGACATTTCTTCTGTCCCAACCTCTGCAGACTGGCCTTGGATGCTCTCTCCCTTCAGAACAGCAGAACCATCATGTCCTGGAATGTTGTGAATGTGCTCAGCAGGGGATGTGAGAAGCTGAAGGTGGTGGGTTCTAGTCCTGCTACCTGAGGAGAGCTGGCGAAAGCCCTTCAGAAGTCAGACCTGGCCGGGAAAACTTCTCAACTGACAACGTGAAAGCGACTGAGTTCTTTACGTTGATAATCAGGGCATCCTGGATTAACAATGTGCTAAGGGGAAATCTTACTAAGAATTTAAACAGTTCTTCTAGAGAAAGGGAGCCTTTGAATATAACCCTCAACTCACTTTATTTTTTCAAATTTAATTCAATCTGACAGTGCATATACATTTATAAAAATTGCTTAGTATTTTAAACACGCACTACATCCACACATGTATATGCAAATTATCTTCTGCATATGAAGACACAATTCAAATATGTTTGTTGCTATTACATGATAGAGTGTTTAGCCAATCAATGATTGTTGGGAATTTAGTCCATGTTCACTGTTGTGAACAAATGTGAATTTAGGGACAGTGCTTGACTGCACTACTGATAAAAGCCCCATGCAGGGCTTCTTAGAGGCAGACTGACACGCCACTGAAGCATTAGGGGGCACCTCTTGTGCTCATGCTTTAAGGCCTTCTGTGATTCAGCAATTCATTGACTCAACATTTACTAAGCACCTTTGACATGCTTGCTCTAGGAATACCAAGGCAAATATACAGAATATGTTCTCAGCTCCTCAGGAGCTCACAACCAACTTTTGTGACTTATGACATGTGTCAGAAGAAAAAGTCATGGGTAAGTACCTTTTAATTTTACTAATTAGTTACATTCAACTCAAATTTATCAAGCAATTTGTAAATGTTAAGCTCTGTGCTCTGTATGGGAGATATAAGGAAAAAAATTAAACGTTTGCCATCCTTAGGCACTCATAGCCTAGCAGTAATAATAATACTTATAATGTAAGCAGAACAAGCAAGCCAAGTTATGAATGAAGTGCAGTGGCCAGGTAGAAAAAGGCGCTAGAGGACGCAACAAGTGAGAGATGGTGGAGGGGGCCATACACTGCTGACTGGGTTAAAGGCATTCCTGGTAAGGAACAGCATTAGCAAGAGGTCAGGCCAGGAGGTGTATATCCCGAAGGGAATGGTAGGTAGTTTGGTGATGCAAGACCCTCAGATAGGAGCTTCTAGAGCCCCTGGGATCAAAAGCCCCAGCCCTTACCTGCTGAGCCATGGCTCGGATGCGCCAGTACTCGGCTTCGGCACTGGGGGAGGTGGAAGGGGCCGCCACCCTCACCTGGCAGCCTTCCCCACTGAAGCTCTCGGTGCCGCTGTGGAAGCAGCCCAGCAGATCCTAGGGAGAAACACAGCAGATGTTCCCTGGGTGCGTCTAGGTTCATGGCCCAGGCCCTGTCTTGGATCTGACATTGTCACTGTGCCTGGGACCAAAGTACTGATCCAGCCACTTCTTCCTCACCCTCTGCAAGATTTCAAGTGAGACTGCCTGCTCTGAGGAGGAAGGCAGAATCCAGGTGCCCAACCTGATGAGGCACCAGGAACTAAGGAAGATGGGAATCTGTGGGCGCTTTACCTTCACTGGCTTGAGTGTGGCAGAGAAGGCGTCCTGCAGCGCACAGCAGGCAAGCCTCCACATCTCCTCCGTGAACACTGGGCCTGCCGTCACGAGGACATACCTGCCAGAAGAAACAAAGAGAGACGTCTTGAATCCACACACGGAGATGCGCACAGAGACTTATTCCATAGTTGCCTTACCAGTCCTGCTGTCTTCCTATCACTCTGCCTTCAGCCCACCTGTCTTCCATCGTCATAATACTATTTCCTAAACCATTTTAATACAAAAATGCCAACGGATCCCCATTACAAATAGGCTGGTGTTTAAACTTAGGCTTGCGTGGAGGACTGTATATATTCTGTACTAATTTTTCCATTCTAGCCCCATTTTCCACTACTCCTCTACAAATAATGATCAAAACATAACAATAAAAGACTCTCTTGTCCCTTGTAATTCTTATCCCCTATATTTGCTCTTGCTGTCCTCCTGCTGGCAAAGAGAATGGCGAGAACCTATCATGAGCTCGCCCCCTTGGAAGATCCGATCAAGTGTCACCATGACAAAGAGCCCTTGCTGCCCACCCTACCCCGCCCTCCAGGGCATTTACAGCGCCTCTTACTGTTACCATGTTTCACGTGCCTCTCTCTAGTCTGTCCTCTAGGAGAGGCTATGAGCTCCTCCAGGGTAGGGACCCTGGCTTACATCACTTTCAAACAGCAAGGTACCTTGTATGATGACTCTCACAATAGATATTTGCTGACTGAACTCTAAAATGAGGAATTATTAGCACATAGTCATTTTTATTTATACAAAGTCATTTTCACTTATTAAAAGCAAACTAAAAAGTGGACTGCTGCCACAAAACAATTTAATTCCCTTGGATTTCATAATAAAAACTCCAGTTTTGTAGAGAGCCAGGGACCCTTTCTCACCGGATACAGGAGCAGCCCACCCTGGAGATGGTTTCCGTGGGCTTGGCTACGCACGCCACCAGCAACTCAAAGAGGTCCCTCAGCATGGTGTTGATCACGCCCTCGTACCTGATGTCTGCAGGAAGAGTCAAGGCAAGGTCTCACTCAGCTCTACTGTAAAGGAATGGGCTGAAATGGCATCTACCGCAAAAGAGGGAAGTCTGAGTGGTGAGATATATCAGTATCTGGGAAATAGAACAATGAGAAAAATGGCCCTAACAACAAAAAAAATCCATTAAAACAACAATGTTCTTGGATTTTACAACTTTAGCGTGTTTCATCCATTTATAGATATATCAAGACAAAATATGTGGTTCACTTTTATGTGTTGATGTACAAGTTAAGCACATAATTCATCTAAATTCGTTGAAAAAAGGGAAAAAAGAAAACATCTTCCTTACTGCTGATAGTCAAATTAAACTGAATTAAGTGCTTTTGGAAAACAAAGTCTCTCATCCTACCTCTTCTTGAACCTTTTCAATCTGGCTTCAGTTTGCACACTATCCACAGACTAAAGAAAACAGGACTCTCCAAATCACACTCTCTGTGCTCAATTCAAGGACTACATCTGTATTCTTTTTCTCAGAGTCCCTGTGAGGCCCCAGAATCAATTTTCAGTAGGATCCTCAAGGGTCCCATGCGGTGGAGAGCAGTGACTTGGTCAGGAACAGCTGCCCCTGTGGACACAGTTATGACCCGCACGTGGAAACACCCACTGTTTTCTTTCTCAGTTAGTGTCTTGTTTGCAGGGCAAACCGTTCTCACTAAACTCCGAGAGAAGCATGTCTTATCTTTGCTTTTGGACTCTCCCTTGGGGTGTCTCCAACCTCTCCAACAAGGGAGCCTCTTCCCTCTTCCCTCATGCTTCCGTATGCCCTTCCCTTTTCCTGGAACCTCAAGGGCTAGCGTGGTGTCTCTTCTGCTCTCACACTCTCAGATCCTCCTGTGGCAGAACCTCCGTCTCACCAACGGGGCTCTGCTGGTGCCGCTGCCGACACACTTCCCACCTCAAGCTCTCTCCACCTCTGACCTCAGCCTACCATCCACCCCACACTTCCAAGTCTTTTTCAAAATGCCACAGATGTCAAGAACTTTCTCTTCACCCTCAACCTGTTAAGCAAATTCTTGCCCATAATTTAAGCCTTTTATAAAACCCTGCCTCCTCCATTTAGCCTCCCCAGATGAAGCAGGACAACAGGATACACCCACAGGCTACAGAGATATTTCTTCTTTTTTAATTTGTTAAGTACTTGAACTTGTCTCCCCTCTCCTAATGCACAGATATCCTAGACCTCATTAGGTATTTCATTTTTAGTTGCACATGTATTTTAAGTATTCTGTTTGACAATTTTGTAGAGGACACTTGGGTATCAATTTTCTCTTTGATAATCTATTTGAAGGCTGGCACTGACCCCGTCATTCTATTTAATGATTCCAGGACAAAAACCGTGCACTGGTATTTGCATTAGGGATTTACTAGGCACTTTTAGACGATGATGCTGCCTCCTAAAGACATACTCATCATGAACTGCTCTGGCCCACAGATACCTGAGTGTATAAAGCTTTGAATGTGCTCCACCACCAGCTCACAGGACAGGCCAATGGCATGCTTGAAGTTAGCAGAGGCTGCATCCCAGTAAGAATGGTCCTTATGGCTACGACGGAGCCACAGGGACATCACAGGGAGGAGAAGATGAACAACTGCATAGATGCCAAACCCTGGTCCTGAAAAAGGAAAGTCCACGTCAGAACTGCTCTCAGCAGCCCTCTTGACAAAAGGGAAGCTCCCATCGTGCACATTGCTGGTCTCCGAGAAGGTTCGGGGAAAGAATCCCGCACTGATGGGACCACACGGTCTTCAGGGCGCTTTGCTCTGTTTCTGCATGATTTAGTTATGCACTTGGATGCACTCATAAAAACTCAAACAATACTGATAAATACTTGATCAGCTCCTTAGTCCCTAGATGCAAACACACAGACACATGTACACATATCACTAAAACACCCTTTAAGATGTAAGTACATCTATTTATATGAAACACAGAGAAATACAGAGTTTTGTTTTTCATTACTTTTATATAAATGGGATAATGTAAACCTTGGTCTGCATGCTGATTTTTTTGCCCTCAGTGATATGTGTTCCTCATTTTATTGCCACATACTATTCTACTGTATGAATAGGTAACACTTACCCATTCCCTTCCTGATGGATATTGAAGGTGTTTCTAATTTTTCACTTTATGGACCATGCCATAATGAAAATCTTTGTGAAAATGTTGATGGATCTTTAAAATTCTGATCACAAAAGCAAGGCATCCTTTTTATAATAAACACAGAAAACACATGAGAATACAAAGAAGAAAAAGAATTACATCTTGATGTAGTTCCTTCTAGTACTTCTAGTACTGTGTTCGGGTATGTACAAATGCATACAATTTCAGAGTTGAGATTGTACTCCACGCTACACATATTTTAACATAATGCCTTATAAACAATTATTTATGTCATTAAATATTATTCACACATATTCATTTTAATGCCTGTAGAGTATTTAAACACTTTTACCATAATTCAGTTAACCCATTTAGGGTATTCATAATTTTTTTGGTATTCAAGATGTTTCAGCAAACATCAATTTACATATATACATTTTTGTCTGCATTACTGATAATTTGCTTTGATGACAGATTTCTAGGAGAGGAAATCGGTTAAATGCTCTTCACACACACAGATACAATCCATGTGAAAGCAGAAAATGGTCCTGACCAGTGAAACTGATTTAGAAAATAGTAGTATATAATTAATTCTATCAAATACCTGCTTATTCTTGGATGGAAGGCTTTTAACTTTATAACATTTGGAAGTACTATGATAGTTTTCCAGGAAAAAATTCTGATATAAACTTTTCTATGGATCTTAAGAGAGTATCAATTATCAAGTCTTCATCAATTTATGTTGAATACAAATCTCCTCTTATTACTATGGAATTAACTAGTCGTTTCATTTGTGTTTCTGATTCTGCAGTGAAAACTAAAACTTCTATAAAAATGTCTTTGATCTTGGGAAAATCTGGACGAGTAAGTGTGAATGCTAACCTTGGATAATTCAGAACAAGAAATAAATTCCTAAAGGCCATTCTTTTTTTGTACTATCAGGTACGAGGTGATCTCTTTCTTTCCAAGTCTAATCACTGATGACCTTTATACAATCCAGATGCTGCTGCCTTAATACTGCATATACATTTGAGTGGTTTGTTCATGTTGGTGGTAGACCCGGTATGCCCTGACAGCCCTGGGGCCATGTGGGATCCAGCCAAAAACAAAGGCTGTAACCATGGAAGAGAGCAAAGCCAACTGCTCATGGAGACAACGATACCCCAGCCTTGGCCTGATTATTGTGGGCATCCAACACATTCAACTAACTGGCCACCATACTTCATTTGTAAATGGACTGGTAGGAAGACCTGCAAACAATAGTAGGACATCTCTTAAACATTACTGCATCATAGCCATTCAACAAATATTACTGAGCATCTATTATGCTGTCGAGGTTTACAGCAGTAAAACAGGTAGCCATTCACAGAAATACTTCCCTGAAAAAAGTAGTATGTATAACAACTTCCTGAAAAGATAGACATAGAAATATTTACCAGGTGTTTTGGTAACATCTCTCAACAGTTCAAAGAGTAAATCCAAGGTTGGTGGTTGGTGCTGACGTGGACAGTTGGACACGGCTGCTGTTAGCTGCTCCAGCAGGATGATCCAGACTTCTATTAGACCTGGGAACCAAAACCCGGCCTCTATGAAATCCAGTTAAACATAACACAGAATCACCACGTCAAAGTAAACACTGCATGTAAAACAGTTCTGTAAACTGCCAAGTGCTGTATGGATGAGAGGCATCCCCAGCAGGGCGGCCCTCGGGGCCCGTAAGCACGGACAGATCATAATTTACAGCTTCTGACAAAGTCAAAGGGAAAAACCACTCAAATTTCTTCCTTATTCCCCTTCAGGAAGAGGTAATTCTCATTACTGCTCATTACTTGGTGAGGGAAAAAGCATGAGATTCTTTTTATTAGGTCCAAACAGTTTTAGTTTTGCCATTCACACACAGCACCATATAAGCCAACATTCCTGCACATCACTGCCTGCAGAAACATGTGAGCTCACGGCTCAGACAGCTGAGGCAGAAAAAGGACTCAATTTCTCTAGCTTTATACAAAAGGACCTAGAGTAGAATATAAAAAAATAGCCCACTCTACATTTTGATTTTAATACTTATAATTTTCCTGCAAAAGAAAACTGTATCAGAAGATGGTAGTTTTTAAATATTCCTATTAAAAAAATGACTTCCCCAGTTTTGAATATCCCCATTAATAGGAGGCAAAATCAAAGTCATGGACAATAAATATAAAACTAGGTGACAAGAAGTTCTCATGAACCTCAAAATATGAGGAGTGGACAAGCTAATTTACAGAAAATACAGAGAACACAAGAACATGTCACCATGTCACACACCACTACAGGGGCAAACAATAAAATCCAAATGGACAAGGTACCTCACTTCTTCAACAAATAAACTGCAAAGGGGAAAAAAGAGTTAGAGAGGAAAAGTTATAGATTGAAAAGGATAAGAGACACACCACAGCCAAACACACAGTGTGGATCTTATATGAATCCTGAAAATTAACTGACACTTATAAGAAAATTGAAAAATTTGATGTTATTAAAGAATTATTGTTAATTTTTAGTTGTGATAATAACATTATGGTTATGTTTGTTATCGTTAAAGAACACATACTAAAACATTTACAGACAAAATGCTATAATGTCTGGGATTTGCTTTAAAATAATATGGAAAGGAGGAAGTGGGTGGGGGAGAGGGAGACAGGAGAGTGCACGTGTGTGTGTGTAGAGACACACATAATATGAGGCTGGCTGTGAGATCATTATAGTTGAAGCTGAGTGACGGACACCTGAAGGTTCACTACACCATTCTGTCTTGTTTTACATAGGCTTGAAATTTCCATAGAAAAAAAGTAACTATTTGCCTTTGGTTTGGAAACCAGAGGAATAATATCTAAGAATATATTAATGGTGAGAATTAATTTTTAATACTCTTTTATTCTTTTCTCTGATCTAGCTGTTTCACATATAATTATAACTTTAAAGCCCTCAATGAATTTATACTCCGGGAAACTTTAGACAGGTGCTTGGGTGAGCTTTATTCATAAGATGGGCTTTCTAGAAAACAAATGGATTAATGATTTGTGCAAATGGGACAGGAATGCTCACTGTCACAAACTGTTTACAACTGCTCTACAGACTGCATCATGGACAAGCAGCATTAGCTTGTCACTGTCTGGGTTGAAGGGTTCAGATGCTCAGGAAGTTATTCTTATCTAATCATCACAATGAAACCTCTGGTAGGCAACATCTAGCCAATTTCTAATATTTTAATTGTTCTCAACATTAGATATTTATTCTTTCCTATAGTTCTTCCTCACAACTTGTCTGAACTAGAGAGGTTTTACTGTTGATAATCCGTACTGAAAACTGTAAATCTTCTAGGCACCCCCATCAATGAATTGGTAACAGAAAAATTAAAAGCAAACAAAAAAGAAAATTAAAAAAGCCTGCCCCCAAAGTCCTTTTGCAAGGGTTTGAAACAACCTATGCTCAGATATCAGACCCCGTTAAGGGTATCATTTCTGTTTCTAGATCTAGAAATAGGACAGGGTCGCCTGAATCAGAAGACAGCAAGTGTGAGCATGAGTTAACCCATCTGAAAACTATCCAAAGCTCCTAGATTGAACTCCAATTCACAGGAAATTACATGGGAACCAATGTGAAATACAGTCTTTAAAATTATTCTTTTCATGAGCCTTCAGCTTCACCAGTCACAAGTAGGTTCTCTCTTCAGCAATGGCTTAACTTCCTCCATCTCTAACCACACAGTCCTGCAGGAAGTAATTATATAATGATTGTGTTTCCTAGAAGGTATTAAGGACAATTACCAGCCAATTTAAGTTCCAATGCCCCAGATACAACCACATTATAATTTGCTAAATTCAAGAGAATTTGGAGTTAGAAACTATATTTAGTGGAATCTGCAAATCTGCACTGGTTTTAGATGGAGACATCCAACTAAAAAGGTTGGGTTTGGAGACATCAATCGTAAAATGTTGTTTTTGGAGAGTCCATGGAAACTTTAGGTAGACTTGTTCTGTTAGAATTATAAACAATAACAACAAAAATGGACAGTCATTCATGACCCACGAGCTACTTTGCTTAAACCATGTTTTAAGCTTCTGGGAATATGAACATAGCAAATCAGCTGGTTTGGTCCAATCATTAACTTACCGGTGTCATCATCAAAATCAGACAGGACTGACTCGATTCCATCCTCACTGCTTGTCGACTGCTCCTGAAGTCTTCGAGGCAAGCTAGCAAGTCGCCCACTAAGGAATATTGGCTTCAAAGGCATTTTGTAGATTTTGGCCAATAACTAAATAAAAAATACCAAATTGCAATCATAAATTGGAAAAAGTTGCACTCTGGGTGTTAAAGAACAAAAAAATTATAGACCAGTAATAGAAGGAGGAGAGAGAAGCAGAGATGCTCCTACTGCACGAATTTTTTTTTTTTTTGGTAAGGAAGATTAGCCCTGAGCTAACGTCTTTTGCCAATCCTTCTCTTTTTTGCTGAGGAAGATTGGCCCTGGGCTAACATCTGTGCCCATCTTCCTCTAATTTACATGTGGGACACCAGCCACAGCACAGCTTGATAAGCAGTGCGTAGGTCCGCCCCCGGGATCCAAACCCGTGAACCTCAGGCTGCCAAAGCAGAGTGCGTGAACTTAACCACTAAGCCACCAGGCCAGCCCCCCACTGCATGAACGTTTTGAAGTTGTTTGTGATTTGGATTCTGAGGTAGCTCACAAGAGACATTCACCCCACGAAACAGATGAAACAGCATTCAACAGCAAAAAAGAGGCAGAGGAAGATGACTCTGGATACCTTTTCAGCATCTCGACTGCATATGAGTTTTATAGATGTGTATAAACCTAGCGAGGGAGCCATGAAACATGTCAAGAGTTTTTACCTATGGGAGAAAGTGTTCTATGGGGATCACTGAGAAAAGAGTCTGTAAGCAAATGGGACACCAGATCTGATTTCCACTTCCCCCGACTCAATGTCAAGAAAATGGGGTAAATGGGGAAATGGAGGAATCTGAGGGCAAGGTGGAGAGAGGAATGCATGAGAGCAGAGCTAAGAGACCACCCAGGCTCTTCGATCCCCTCTCACTGGTAGAGCCCAGGCCCAAGGCAAACTCCCAGGGATCCTTCTGTCTTCCTGAATCAGAACCGTGCCTGCTGTAGAAATCAAGGAAACAGCTGTGAGCAAGACAGACAAAATTCCTGTACTGTGGGTCTTGCAGACAATAATCCTTCACAAATAAATAAAATTTCTGACATAAATGTTCTGGGAAAAATTAGACTGGTGGTACTAGAAACAGTGACGGGGTGTGTGGGGAAGTTGGCAGGGAGCTGGTAAATACTCAAGCCCGGGTCTCTCTGAGAAGGTGACGTTTCAGAAGAGATCTGGGAGATAAGGAGTGTCATAAAGAGTTCTAAGGAGAAAATACCAGGTGGAGGGACAGCAATGGCCCTGAGCAGTAACAAAGGGGGTATCTGAGGGGCAGGAAATGAGTGTGGTTGGAGCAGAGTGAGTGAGGAGGGTCTGAGGGTGGAAAGGGAGTGGGGGTCATGTCACGTGGGGCCTGTGGAGGCAGCTGGAGGAAGCAGGCAGGGCTGTGTGTCCTTTCTGAAGCCATGGGGCTTAACGCTGTCACCAAGGGAGAGGCTCCAGATGTGGAGAGGCCTGTGGACACGTCCTCAGACAGGAGAAAAGCTACTGAGAGAGGGTGTCACTGAAGCCTGGGGGAGAAAGCGCTTTCAGAGAGGAGTACGGTCTTGTTCTACCAGCGTTTGACATGGTTAAGGACAGAGAATTACTGGATTTAGCACAACCAAGGTCACGGTTCACATTACGGGATTTCTTTACTAGATCTTCATTAGGTATGTCTCTCTTACTTTCTATGTCTCTCCACTGTTTGCACCCCCACCCTCCACGCTGTGGTACTATCAGGAGGATTTCCCATGACCTCATGACTTCTTCTCTACAACCGGACACAAATACAGAGATTTTGGTAGTTCACACATCTGAATGTGTGATACTATCAGAAATGAGATACTTCAAAAGTCTCAGGATCCAACTGTGCGTCCTAGTGTATCTTTGTCACTTTCTTTCTCTCCTTCACAGAAGGGGTGGGGACAAAACTTGTACTCCAAATCTGAGCCCCCATCCCCTCAGTCAGCAGAAAGTGTTTCTCTTGGCTTCAGCAGGACACCAGCATGTTTGCGAGCACCTTCTGAGGTGGGGGTCAGGGCCTGGGGCTCCCACGAGCATGCCCGTACCTGAGAGCAGCGCCTGAGGTAATCCAGCGCAGGCAGGCACAGGTCTGGGGACGTGGCTCCTGGTCCTGGGACACAGTCTCCAACCTCCTTACAGTCCACCTCCCCTAGAGGCAGCAAGGGGACACAGACAAAGTTACCCTTGTTTGTCCCCTCACCGCAGAAGACTGATTTATTCATACAGCATTAGTTCACCAAATGTCTACTGAAATAGAGAAAAAAGAAAAGAAAAACTACTCGAAAATTTTTCTACAACCCTAGAAAAATCCTTTCGGTCATTTCCCCCTGCATGTGTACATGTTAAATACAGTTGGGACCATACCATCCACCTTATTCTATTGGGACTATTCTGTTTCGTAACTCCCCTTTTGACTCAACAATGAACACCTTTCCATACTCTACGCCAGTGCTTTCAGTCCTTGGATGGTGTTGTTTGCTACTTGGGCCCCTGCTGTTGACGGTGTGAGTGCTGAAGCTTTGACGACAAGGACGATCCTGGAGACAAGCCCCGCACTCACTGGACTGAAGTGCTAGGCCTCCCTACTTGGCAAAGGGCCACGTTTGCTGTCAGTGCTCTGCGCTCAGGAGTGATGGTAAATGAAGGCTTGGGGAAGGTCCCAAACAGCTGGGGTTTGGGGATGGAGACCACTTAACAGAACTGAAATGATATCTACTGTTTTTGTGCATGTCTAGAGACTTAACAGATCTGTTGAGGGCATCTAGATATTCTACAGGTAAATAGTAGTTGAGAATTATCATTTTTCTTTTCATATTATGAATCTATTTCTATCTTTTTAATAAGTCACTCCGCAGTACTGTAATTATTTCTAATTGCCTACAATCATAGCGAACAGCACCCTCCCCTGTGGGTAAACAGACATAATTACTAGGCATTAGTTAAAATTTAGAAGCAGATAAAGAGGCATGTTTCTTCTTAAGAAAAAAAGATGAATCTTTTCTATGTTTTAGATCAGGGGTTGGCAGACATTTGTGTACAGGGCCAGACAGTAAACACTTTAGGTTCTGCAGGTCATACTGTCTTTGCTGCAAATTCTCAACTCTGCAGTGGAGCACAAAAACAGCCTTAGACAATGACCATGGCTGTATTCCAATAAACCTTTGTTTATAAAAACTATGAGTAGGTCAGATTTGGCCTGTGGGCCACAGTTTGTCAGTCCCTGGTTTAGAGTAGCACACCTTACACTATAAGAACACAGACCAGGTCTAATTCATGCTGAAATAACCACATGGGAATTAAAAATAAATTCCTTTCCTACCCTGCTGATCACAGTGAGTGTTCTCAAGTTTTTACCGAGGCTGCTGTGTTGCTCACCAAAGTCTATGCAGATGGTGCTCCCTGGAGCCGGGCAGTACAAACCAGCATGGCTATACTGGGGGCTCAGACATTCCCACCGACCCCAAGCCTCACACAAATAACTCGCCTTATAATTCACAGAGAAGATAGAACCTGTCTGTTTTAAATATCCTCATGTGCACACTGATAATTCTGCATCTCTACTTTCAGGCCCCGTCTCCCTCCCTAAGATAAAATCTCAAATTTCTAACATGCTGCTAGGCATCTCCACCTGAATATTTCACAGAAACTCAACATGTCCAGAAGTCCAAAGACAGAATTCACTACTTTTTCCTCTCCTCCACACCTAATCTGCTCTCCTTTTGGATATCCCAATTCTGAGTGACATCAGTCTTTGCAGGAAACTTGGGGAGCAGGGAGTTACCCTCGGCTCCTCCTCTCCAGGCCCCACATCTGAGCAGACCTAGCCCTGTAGATCCCACCTCTCCAATATCCTGAATTCCACCTTCTCCACTCCCCAAACTACCGCAGCACTGGTCTCCGACTGCAGCCTCTTGTCCCTATGTACAGGGACACGTGCCTGCCGGAGTTTAGTCTCTGATATTGATGTGATTGTCCTACTCTTTAGCTTAAAAACCTTCCCCCAACACCCCAGATTCCCTGAGGTGGCCTGCAGAGCCTCACAGCCTGGCCTCGTCCTTCTTTCCAACTCCTCACCCACTATCCCTCCCATGTGGGCACCCCCAATGTACCCTGTATCTTTAGAAAACTAAACCTACAGCTCCCTCCACAAACTTCAAATGTCACTTCCTCCCTGAAGCCTGCATGGACCCCACTACCACACACCCGTTTCAGCTGCTTGTTCATTTTAGCCTAAAGGGCTTTTTTTTTTTTTTTTTTACTAGCCTCTATAAAGGTATTCAACTTCCTGAACGGTAATTATTGATTTACGTGTCTGTGAGCCTCCCACAGGCAGGAAGCATGTTTTATTTATCGTTGTGTTCCCACAGCACGTCCAGGCCACCATGCCCACATAGCAGGCACTCAACAGTTCACTGAACAATAGAATACCAATAATCATGGTTCTTAAATGAAATAAAGGACTGTGAAATAATAGAAAATACGTATATTGCTCTCTGTCCCCAGTTCCTGGCACAGAGCTCCTCAAACCTTGTAATTTCCTAAGTGCTAAGAACACTAGGAGCATCTTCTGTTCTCATATTTGGGCTTCGACTCTGGTTCTTGATGCAGAGTTCCTAATTCCCTTGGAGTTTCCTGGGTGATGGGAGAGTCTTTTGTTCTAATGAGGCAATGCTTGGTAGACTCCTGGATGGGGCTGGTCACCAGAAAGACCACACCATGATTAGAAGCTTGGAATTTTCAGCCCCACCCTCTATGCTCCAGGAAGGGGAGAGGGGATGGAAATTAAGTTAATGATCGATCATGCCTACATGATGAAGCCTCCATAAAAACCCAAAAGTATAGGGTTTGGAGAGCTTCTGGGTTGATGAACACATCCACACCGGGAGTGGGGTGCACCCGGACTCCACGGGGACAGAAGCTCCTGTGCTTGGGATTCTTTTGGATCTCACTCTATATATCTTTGTCTTGCTGTTCATCTGTATCATTTAGCATATCCTCTATTATATAATAAACTGTAAATGTAAGCATTTCCCTGAGTTCTGTGAGCTGTTCTAACAAATAATTGGATCCAAGGGGTGGGGGTCATGGGAACCTCTGATTTGTAGCCAAGTCGGACAGAAGCTGTGGGTAACCTGGGGACCTACTACTTGCAATTGGCATCTGAAAAAGGGGACAGTCTCCTAGGACTGAGCCTTTAACCTGTGGGGTCTGTGTGAACTCTGGTTAGTGTCAGAATTGAACTGAATCTTAGGACAGCTAGGTGTCACAGAGAATTTCTTGGTGTGGGAAAAAACCCACACATCCAGCGTTGGAAGTGTGAGTGTGGTAGTCATGTCAGAGTAAAGGAGGAATGAGTTTTACCTGAATTTTCTACTCTCTAATGGAAAGATTCATACTTTAAGGTGTTCTTATGATTAAGATAGTAAATTATTTGGCTTCCATTTAATATAGAGCAGAGTTAAAAAAAAAAATAAAATCTTACTCTGTCATTCAACGGAAATCTTCCTCTGAAGCCCTGTGTCTAAGTCGATAAGCGAGGGGCCCCACGCTAGCCTTGGCTCAGCCCTCTATTTCCCAGAGTGCAGAGAGGAGAATGAGGGTGCAGCACTTACCACAAGGTCCACAGATCAGACCCTCCAGCCTCTATCCTGAAACTTACATTTTGTTCCTGCTCCAAAATAAGGGGAACACGAGTGAAGTCACCTAGGTTCTTTGTGTCCAGTTTACTTTTACAAAGGAATTGTCAGTTATTTAGCAAGAACATAAAAGAATGCAGTGAACCTTATATTTTTCTTATGTAAAAGCCCCTCAGGCTCTAGGTCTAAGAGCACTCCAGGGTGAAACTCTCAAAACTTTAAGATTTAAGTTCCTTCTAAACTTTTGGTTTAACTAACTGCCACTGCCTTCCATTTCACCCCAGATGTTACAGCAGGTAATGTATAGCATGCCTCTACTGTGTTAAAGTACTCCTAAATTAAGCATTAAGTCAGCTAGGTAGTTCCTGAAATACATGAGGCCTCAAAGAAGGGTGATTTCTATACTTCCAAAATACATTTTACGATTAATAAGGCCTGGGGGGAGGCATTGTTATTTTTTGTTTAGGAGCTGGGAACTCAAACTTGGGCTGCTAATTATGTGACATCGAGGAGAGTAGTTTCCTGCATAAGGGCAATTATTGAATATAATATTGAATATTTTAAGATTCAAGAAGAAGTTGGAGTAAAATAATGTGTATATTTAAAACAAGCCTCATTACAAGATTATCCCATGAGCACAATGAAAAATAACCCTGGTCAAAATTCAAGCTGCTTTTACAGTAAGCTTTCTGCTTCTGAGTACACAACAGACCGCCATCTACTTATATCCCAGATGCTTGCTTGCTCCAGGCGGTTTAGCCAAGCCATCCAGGAAAGGGTCCCCAGCTGTGATGAGGCATGAAAGGAGGACTACACTTACCCAGTCCTTTGACAAACTTCATAAGGCACATGATGTAACTAGTGGCTGCATTTGCAAAGACCTGGATGTTGTCAGTGTTGAGAAAAGCTTCAAATACATCAAACACCGGAGCCTGGCCTTTTCCTGAGGGAGGAAGATTGTAGAGTTTTAAGAGTGAAGTCTCTTCCCTTCAGGTTGCCCACACTCCCAGCACCTTCCAGGGGGCCTGGGAAAAGATGTACTGGAGGAAAGCCTGGGCCTTTGGACTGGACAACGGGCTTGGCTCCCATGTTGTCCTTCTCAGCTGTGCCTGCAGGGGAGCTCGGCAGAGATGAGGGCAGAGCTGGCTGAACGCAGGGCTGAGGCAACATGTGGCTCAGAGGGCAGTGAAACATGTGGGCCTCTGGAGTTCTCCTGCGTACACGATTACAGGGAGGGAAGGTTTAGATAAGCCCCCAATGGCACATGCTAATCTACTCATGCCTGTGTAGGAAAGAGTCAACATAGCAGGCCTGAGGCTGCCTTCCTTAGAAAGGTCTGCTTGCAAGGCTGGTCCTTGGCTGGCATCTGGGAACTTGGCTCTCAGAATATTGCCAGGCAACAGGTAACTGATAAGGGTGGTTCACTGTACCTGTTTGGGCAAACAATACAGTTTATTCTGAACACCCGCTTTCCTTCGGGAAGTCTGGATTTTTGTGCTTGCTAGGCAGAGGGTACCTATGTGACCAGCCCTCAGCTGGGCTTCCCTGGGCAGAAACATCACACTCATGCTGCTGCATTTTCACTGCTGGGGAAGAGCGTGCTCCACGGGACCCTTCAAGGGAGGGTGAGAACACTAGGAAGCCTGCACAGGGATCCCCCAGATTCTGTTTCCCTTATGATCTGGCTTGTCCTTACTATGGTGCCATAATAAATCTTAGCTGTAAGCCATGTAATAAATCTGAGTGTATGATAAACCTTAGCATAACTACATGCTGAGGCCTGAGCCCTGGTCTTTGCACGTGGGGGTGGTCTTGGGGACCCTGACACTACGCCCCTGGCTGCTGGGCCTGCCTTATGGGTGCCCATCCATTTCCAACCAGATCTGATCTCCCTAATTCAGATCCCCCAGTGTTATGATACTTCTCTGCATCTTACTAGCAAGAGGACAACATTTTTCTTTTTGGTTTTACAAATGAACTCAATGCAGACGTGTAACTGAAACAACTCAAGTCTCTTGGCCTTTTGTCCAATCTGTCAGTAAGGGCAGGGCCTGATAATGTGCAGGCAGGACTCAGCACCTGTGTCCCTGCCACACCAGCTTATCTCCTGCTGACCCAACAGCTGAATGTCGGTCTTCTCTCTTGCTCAGTTTCTTTGGATAGCATGAAGCTTGGCACAGAGAACTAACGCTCTACAGCAGAAATCACCCACATCCTTTCCACTCTCACTCTTCTGCAAGTCCCAGCCAGAGCAATTAGGCAAGGAATAGAAATAAAACACATTCGATTCGGAAAGCAAGAGGTAAAACTGTCTGTTTGCAGATGACGTGATCTTACATATAGAAAATCTTAAAGACTCCACCAAAAAAATGAGAATAAACGAATTCAGTCAAGTTTCAGGACTCTTACCCATGGAGTAGTCACCAACCAGGTACTCCTTCACCTCAGACTTGCCGCCACTGTGCACTGTTTCCAGGGCACTGAACAAGGGCCTCCACCCCGACTGGATTTGGGTGGAGCACACTTCAACCAGCTCACCAATGGATGTGACCACCTGGCAGTGGGAAAGAAGGTGGCACTTAAAACCCTTTCCTTAAAAGAAGCAGGGGAATTTCTGGGAAGGGTGATGTACTTCTCTGCTCCCTATTTCCAGGTTAATTTTAGTGAAAGAGAAAAATCAGAACCCAGACAAACTCACTAAAAATCTAACTAAACATCCATATCGTATTAATTTGCATTTTACTAACGACTAATGTTGCTGGGCAACTTTTCACATGCTTATCAGACATTTGTAAATATTTTGCTGTTCTTTAAATTAGGTTTTTGTTTTCTCATTATTGTCTTTTTATACATTCTAGATTCAAGTTCTTCCTGAGATACATGATTTGCAAATATTTTTTTACAGCTTTGGACTTGTCTTTTTATTATTTTTAAACGGTGTCTTTTGAAGAGCAAAGTTTTTTATTTTGATGAAATCCAATTCATCAGTTTTTGTTTTTATGGATCACGTTGGTGTCATTTCTAAGAAACCTTTGCCTAACCCAAGGTCTCAAAGATAGTCTCCTATGCCTTCTTGCAGAAACGTTTAGTGTTGCTCTTACATGGCCCACGTTGAATTGTTTCTGTGAATGGTGAGAAGTAGGGTGTACGTGCACTTTTACTGCATGTGCTTAGGCACCACTTGCTGACAGGAATATCTTCTCCTTCTATTGAATTGCAACGGCATCTTTGTCAAAAATTAATTAAATAAACGTAAGAATTTATTTCTGTATTCTCTACTCGGTTCCACTGATCTATAGGTCTATCCTCACACCAATACCACACCATGTTGATTACTGAAGTTCTGAAATCAGGTAGTTTAAATTCTCCAAATTTGTTTTTCTTTTTCAAATTTGTTTTGTCTATTCTAGATCCTTTGCACTTGCATATAAATTTGAGAATCATCTTGCCAATTTCTTAAAAATTGCACTGAATCTACACATCAACTTGGGGAAATTTGCCATTTAAAAAATATTGTCTTTCAATCCATGAACATAGTATATCTCACAATTTATTTGAATATTCTTTACTTTTTCTCAATGTTTTGTAGTTTTCAGTGCACAGGTCTTAAACTTTTGCTAAATTTATTTCTAAATCTTTTATTATTTTTGATGCTCTTGTGAATGAAATTGTTCTGTTAATTTCAATTTTTGATAATTTATTTCTCAGATATAAAATTCAGTTGATCTTAATATGTTGACCTTATATATAGTGATCTTGCTAAACTCACTATTAATTCTAGTATATTTTGGAAACCCCTTAGGGTTTTCTATATACAAGACCATGTTATCTGTGAACCAAGACAGTTTCACTTTTCTCTTCAAATCTGGATGCCTTCATTTTTTATACAATGAGTAAAAATTACAATGTTGAACAGAAATGGTAAAGATGGAGACTCCTGCCTTGTTCCTGATCACAGGGAAAAAGCCTTCAGTCACTATCTCACCAAGAAGTGTGATGTTAGATGTAAGATTCTCAAAGATGCCCTTGATCCAACTGAGGAAATTCCTTCTATTCCTCTTTTCTTAAAAGTTTTTATTAAAGATGGGTGTTGGATTTTGTCAAGTGTTTTTTCTATATCTATTAAGATGACCATGTGGTTTCAGTCCTCTACTAATTGAAATTTGGGCTGTCAAGCCAACGTAACACTGCTGGGACAAATTCTGTATGTTTTTTTTTTTTTTTAAACCTTTTATTTATTTATTTATTTGTTTATTTATTTTTGGTGAGGAAGACCAGCCCTGAGCTAACATCCGTTGCTAATCCTCCTCTTTTTGCTGAGGAAGACTGGCCCTGGGCTAACATCCGTGCCCATCTTCCTCCACTTTATATGGGACACCGCCACGGCATGGCTGACAGGCAGTGCGTTGGCGGGCGCCCGGGATCCGAACCAGCGAACCCCGGGCTGCCAAGCGCAGACTAAACCGCTGCGCCACCGGGCCGGCCCCAAATTCTGTATGTTTAATCTTCTTAAATGGTGCTAGATTTAGTTTGCTAATAATTATTAAAAGGTTTTTGGGTCTACATTCACAAAGAATATTAGTCTATAGTTTTCTTTCCTTATGGCTTTGGCATCAGAGTAAAACTGGTCTCATAAAATGAGTTTGCAAGTGTTTCCTCCTTTTCTATTTTCTGATTGAGTTTGTGTAGGGCTGGTATTACTTTCTCCTTCAATACTTTATAGATTCACACTGAAACCAACAGGGCTTGAGTTGTCTTTGTGGGAAGATTTTAAATTACTAATTCAATTTCTTTACTTGACATAGGTCTATGTATCTGGATTTTCTGTTTATTATGGAAAAGTCTGGTTATTTGTGTCTTTCTAGGAACGTTTCCATTTTGTCTAAGTTGCCTGTTTCACTGGCACACACCTGCTAACAATGTTCTCTCCAAAGTACTCTGGTTTCTGCAGGGTTTTCAGTGATGTCCCACTTTCATTCTTGATTTGGTAATTTGTGGTTTCACTGAGTCCCCTATTTCACTGGTTTCTTCTCTGGTCCTTATTATGTTCTCCTTTTATCTTCCTTGGATGAATTCTTCTTCCAGTGTCTTGAAGTGAAAGCTTAGATTACTGATTTTGGATCTTCCTTCCTTACTGAATAAGCATCTGCAGTCATAATTTCCCTCCAAGTACTGCTTTAGCTGCATCCCACAAATGCTGGTATGTTGTGTTTTCATTTTTATTTATTCAAGATATTTTCTAGTTTCCCTTGTGATTTCTTCAACCCATGGGCTACTTAGAATTCAGTTGTTTGGTTTCCAAATATTTGGGAATTTTCCAAATTTCTTTCTGTTGTTTATTCTGCATTTAATTTCCTTGTGGCTGGAAAAAATACTTTGTACGATTTCAACTCTGTTACATTTACTGAGTCTAGCATATCATCGATCATGGAGAACGTTCCATGTGCCCTTGAAGAGAATGTGTGTTCCTCTGTTGGGTGGAATGTTGTAGGTGTCAGTTAGGTCAAGCTGGTTGATAGTGCTGCCTCTCTCTCTACATCCTTATGGGTTCACTGTCTAGTTGTTCTATCAACTACTGAGAGAGGAGTGTTACAAAGTCCCACTATAATTCTTTTTTTTTTTTTTTTGTGAGGAAGACCAGCCCTGAGCTAACATCCGTCGCCAATCTTCCTCTTTTTGCTGAGGAAGACTGGCCCTGGGCTAACATCGTGCCCATCTTCCTCTACTTTATATGGGACGCCACCACGGCATGGCTGACGAGCAGTGCGTCGGCGGGCGACCGGGATCCGAACCCGCGAACCCCGGGCTGCTAAGCGCGGACTAAATCGCTGTGCCACCGGGCGGCCCCTATAATTCTTTTTAATTGTGGTAAAATTATACATAACACAAAATTGCCATTTTAACCATTTTAAGTATATAGTTCAAGGGAATTAAGTGCATTGACATTATTGTGCAACTATCACTACCATCCATCTTCAGAACATTTTCCTCTTTCCAAACTGAAACTCCATCCCCATTAAACAGTAACTCCCCATTCCTTCCTACTATAATTCTTACACTGTCTATTTCTCCTTTCAATTCTGTTTTTGCTTCCTGTCTATTTAAGGTTTTAGTGTTAGGTACATACACATTTATAATTGATATATCTTCCTAATATACTGACCTCTTCGTAATTATTAAATGTCTCTCTCTATTTCTAGTAATATTTCTCATATTAATGTCTATTTTGCCTGACATTAAGACAGTCACCCCAGCTCTTTTAAGATTACTGTCTGCAGAGTGTATCATTTTCAGTCCTTCTACTTTCAATCGATTTGTCTTTGAACCGAAAATGTTTCTTGTAGACTGCATATTGTAGTATCTTGTTGTTTTATCCAGTCTTACAATCTCTGCCTTTTCATAGTTTAGTAAATTCATGTTTTTAAAACATCGTCATTAAAATATAAATCACATATGATAAAATTTACCCCTTTATAATGTAGAATTCAATGTTTTTTAGCATATTCATAGAGTTGTGTAACCATCACCACAATCTAATTTTACAACATTTTCATTAAGCTCCCCTAAAACCCAGTACCTCTTAGCAGTCATTCCCCACACCACCACCCTGTCCTCTGCCCTAGGCAACCACTAATTCACTTTCCATCTCTGTAGATTTGCCTACTGTGGACATTTCATATAAATGCAATCATATAAAATGTGGCCTTTTGTGACTGGTTTTCATTTAATATAATGTTTTCAAAGTTCATCCATGTTGTAGCACAAATCAGTATTTTGTTTTTTTATTGCTGAATAATATTTCACTGTGTGGATATATCACACTTTATCCATTTATCAGCTGATGGAATTTGGGCTGTTTCCAACTTTTTGGCTATTATGAATAACGTTGTTATGAATGTTTGTGTACAAGATTTGTAAGGATATATGTTTTCATTTCTCTTGGGTATATACCTTTTGAGGAACTGCCAGACTGTTTTCCATGGTGGTGACACATTTCACCTTCCCACCAGCAGTGTATGAGGGTTCCCACTTCTCTACGTCCTCACAAAAACTTACTATCTGTCTTTTTTTATTGAAGTCATTCTAGTGGGGTTTGAAGTGATAGCTCATTGTTATTCCCCTAATGACCGATGATGTTGAGCATCTTTTCACCAATGCATATTTAATGCTACTATTGATATGGCTCTATTTACACCTGTCATTTTGCTATTTGTTTTCCATATATATCAAGTGTTTTTTGTTCCTGTTCCTCCTTTACTACCTTCTTTTGTGTTAAACATATTTTTAGTGTACCACTTTAATTCCTCTGTTTATTTTTAATCCATCTTTTGTTTTACTCTCTTGGTTGTTGCTCTAGGGATTATAAATATGCATCTTCAATTTATCACAATATACTTCAAGTTAATACTGACTTAATTTTGGCAAAATGCAGCAACTTTACTTCTACACAGTTCTATTTTTCTCCCCCTTCTTTCTGCTGTTATTTATATTACATTTTTATATTTAATAAATCCAAAAATACAGTGTTGGAGTTATTGCTTTAAACATTACGTTTTTAAAATAAATTAAGAGAAAAAAATATATAATCTTTTATATTTACCCACATAGGCACCATTTCTTCTTGTGAAATTGATTTACCATCTTGTGTTATTTCCTTTCAGTCTGAAGGAATTCTTTTAGTATTTCTTGTAGGACAGGCCTGCTGGCTTGAAATTCTTTCAATTTTTATTAATCTGGGAATGTTTTTACTTCATTTTTGAAAAGTAACTTCTCTAGAGTTATTCATTGACCTTTTTTCTTTCAGCACTTTCAATATGTTATTATATTGTCTTCCAGTCTTCCTTCTTTCTGGAGAAGTCATCAATTAATCCACTGTTGTGCCCCTGTAGTAATGAACCATTTTCTCTTGCTGCCTCAAGGTTTTGTCTTTGTCTTTTGAGCATTTTGACAATAATGTACCTATTGTGGATACCTTTGTGTTGATCCTAATTGGGGTTCCATTATATCTCTTAATATATTCTCCCACCCCTTGTCTTTCTCTTCTTCACCTGGGACTCCCACTACTTGTAGGCTTGACATTGTCCCACAGGGCTCTAAGGCTTTAGTTTTGGTCAAACTTAATTCTCTCTGATCTTCAGAATGTATACTTTCTATTAATCTATTTTCAAATTCACTCTTTCTTCTGCCACCTCAAATCTTGCTGGTAAGCCCATTTAGTGGATTTTTCATTTCAGTTTTCAATGCTAGAATTTGCATTTTTTCAGTTTCCATTTTTCTACTTAAGATTCTCAAGTTTCGAGTCATTATCATCACATTTTCCTTTAATTCTTTGAACATATTTATAATATCTGCTTTAAATTATCTGTTCCTTAATACAGCATCTGAGTTCACTTGAAGTCAGTTTCTACTTATTGTTCTCCCCTCCCCAAAGTATGTGTCACTCTTTCTTGTTTCTTTGCATGTCTCATAATTTTTTTGCTGAAAACTGGACATTTTAGATTACATCTTGTAGCAATGCTGGACTCTGATTTATTTTTCTGAGCTTTCTTTTAAACTAAGTTGCTTGGACTTATACCATGGAATCTGCCTCCTCCCATGGCGTGAGGCACCAAGGTCTCTGCTCAATTTATTTTTAGCCTGACTTCCTAATGTTGACCCTGTCTGCATGGGTAGTGATCAGCTGATGAATCGGGCAGAGATTGTGCTCAAATACCTTGAGCCTTTAAAGCTTCCATCCTCTGTCAACCAATCTGTGAGTGTAGGCTGGGGAGAATATTCAAAGTTCAGTCAGTTCTTTTTTTTTTTTGGTGAGGAAGATTAGCCCTGAGCTAATATCTGTTTCCAATTCTCCTCTTTTTGCTGAGAAAGACTGGCCCTGGGCTAACATCCATGCCCATCTTCCTCTACTTTATATGTGGGACGCTTGCCACAGCATGGCTTAATAAGCGGTGCGTAGGTCTGCACCTGGGATCCAAACCTACAAACCCCGGGCCGCTGAAGTGGAGTGCACGAACTTAACCACTACGCCACTGGGCTGGCCCCCAAAGTTCAGTCAGTGCTTAAGTCTCTCTGGTCTTTGCTTTCTGATGGGATCTCTATGGTCTGTCCTGCATATGCCCAAGTTTTAGTCAGCCAGAGATGTGTGAGAACTTATCTTGTCCTTCTATGAATCTCTGGTTTCCTGAGGCTCATGTTACATTTCTGACTGGTTCACCACTGCAACCTTAGGCTAGCAAAGTTGTAGGATTCTCTTGTTCATTTCCTAGTGAAAGGAACTTTTAGTTGACAAACCAAGTCTGTCCCATAAGCAGAAAAACTGCTATTTTCCCAGTCAGCTCCACACTGGGCACACTACTATTCTTGCCAACAGCTTGGGGGCAAGAGAGATGAGTGCAGTCCCAGGAAGAAGGTCACAGACTCCCACTGTTCTTAACCAAAGTCCTGGCAAGAACCATTTTTAAGCATAAATGCTACTCATTTTGTTGTCTGCCCTTGGTCAATTTCCAGAGCCCTGAAGTGGTTGCTTTTGACAACTTTTTCTTGTTGTATACTTGATTTTTGTGGAGAAGATTCACTGACTTCTTCATGCCCCTATAGCCAAAGTTCCTTCTATCCTAAATCTTTCTGAACACATTTAAGCATAGTTATTTTAAAGTTTGTCTCTGATAACTCTAATATCTGGATCCCCAATGGGGAGATGGGGGAGGGTGTGCATGTGTCTATTTTTATTGTTTTTCTTTTTTGTATTTAATTACATGTTATTTCCTAATGAGCCAATTGTTTTTAATGAGCGCAGACATTCAGCTTCACCTAATAGCAAATTCCCTCATGGCAAATCCAGTCTTAGAGCTCTGCTTACTTCTCTGGCTTCCCATTGTTACTTAGTTTTGGGCATCTTAGTATGCCTTACTTTCTTGCCAGTATGCAAACGTATTTAAAAGGACTTTCTTAACCCTTATTTAACATTTTCAGATTTCAGAGACAGAGGATCTGTCTGTGTTCCTAGCCCACCGTCATGCTAGATACAAAGTCTCCAGTTAGTCTCTTTACCATTTGTCTCCCAGTAGAGGGTAGGGTAGTGGTTAAGAGAATAGGTTAGTATAGCTGTGTGCCTGGTTCAAATCCCAGTTCCATCGGTCAGAAATCATGTATCCTTAGCTAAATTGCTTAACCTCTTTTTGGTACAGATTCCACATAGGATTATGAGAAAGATTAAATACGCAAAGCTCACAGAACAGTGCCTGCCAGTGCACTCAATAAGAGCCCACGATGATGATGATGACGCTGACCACCATGACACACTGACCTGGTCTTGGACATCCTCATCACACAACTCCAGCTGCATAATACGCTCAAAAGGTCGGAAGAGTGCTTCATTAAAGTGAAAATGAGGTGGCTCATTCCAGTCGGTGAGAACCTCTGTCAGTATGTCGTGGATGAAGGAAACAGCCTTCTGAGACACGTGTCTTTCCTTATGGCAGGCAGCCTGCAAAATTCGCCAGAGATGGGAGCACCATCAGGGCTTTCCTAGCCCACCTCATAGCAGGGAGATGGAAGCAGCAATTGTCTTACGGTAAAAAAAATTCCAAGAGATTAGTATAGATGAACAGCACACTTAATTGAATTTTTAATAATTTAACCAACTGATCAGACACAACGCCAATTTCACTTTAATAATGCTGCAAAAATCAGAGTTTCTATTAATTTCTTCTTTTTTTCCCTGTAAAGTGACAGTTTTCTTGGGTGGTATGGAGCATGCTGACTATAAGGACACCAGAACCTAGTCTGGGAACTGCCCATGCTCTCATTCTCAGCTGTGCCCCAGACACATGAAGGTCAGATGAGTCACCTGTCCCCCAGGAGGTGGGGCAATTGCACAGGAAAGCTCTAATTAGTTCACAGCTCTTGTACGCAGGCCCTCAGCAGTCCCCTCACACTGACCCTGGGCTTGGATGTGTGACTTCCTTTGGACAAATGGAAGAGCAAATATTATATAAGTAGAGAATTAAAAAGTAGTTCTGACTTGGGGTCTGCTCTCTTGCTTTCCTTTGGAATCCTAAGAATGTCACGTGAACAAGCGTGGCTAGTCAGCTGGAGGATGAGAGAGCATGTGGAGAGGCCCATTGGTCCAGCCTTCCCAGTCTAGGCTCTCGTGCAACGGCTGACCACAGGCACACAAGGCCAGTTGAGCCTGGCCCAGACCAGAAGAACCACCCAGCCAAGCCCAGCTTAAATTTCTGATCCAAAGAATCTGGAGCTAAATAAATGGTTGTTGTTTTAAGTCACTAGGTTTTTAGGGTAGTTTATTATAGTGTAATAGATAACTGATGTACTGTTCCTCTGTGACTAAGTTGTTATTTTCTACCACCTTTCCTTACTAGAATGTTCTCAGGTTAGTGAATTAAGTTCCAAAAAAATACTTAGTTTTATGACATATGACTACCAGGTAAGCACTAAAGGACTATTAAGAATAGTTATCACTGCAAAACAGGGCAACAGTTTTCCCATCAACTTAGACGTAGTCAGTCATCATGTACTGAGATGCTTAGATGGAGAATAACCCTATAATTTATCATAGGAACTGCCTTCCTTTGGAGAGTGAAAGGGATCCTGGTACTAATTTTGTTGGGAAAAGCAGGATGTATGGTTCCCCTACTTAGAAGGCACTGACCAGAGTATATTTAGTAATTAGAAAAGAGAGACTAGCAGGAACAGAAGGCATGGTTATATTCATGTATAGAAATGAAGCTCCAGATGCAGGTTGATACCAGAGCACAAAGAATGAAAAACTGGCTGTAGGGCACCAAGCAGGGCACATAACTGTAGAGAGAGGGTCAGAGTGAGGCCAGGGTAGTGCTGCCCTCTGGCCGACCCTTCAGATGCCATGATGTATAGCCAGAGAACTATGATGTTTGTGACTAGGTGGTGCAGACCTTCTCATTGCTCTGCGGCCCTACCTGACTGGAGACCCCTGCGCTTCCCACTTCCAGGTGCTCACCTCCACCAGGTGTGGGGCCACAAGGCTCCAGCAGCGCATCACGTGGAGCAGGGGCCGTGATTTGCTCCGCACGATCCTCAGCATGGCATCCCCGAGGCGGAACAGGTGGAGGGCACTTTTTCGGTCTTGGGTAGATTTAATTTCTCCTACAGGAAGGCAAGACCATAACAGCCATAAATCCCCAAATCAGAAATAGTTTGACCTGTTCAAGTGCAGAAGGAGGATGAAAATCAAAGAACTGTGCTCGGACTAGTAGGATTACTCGGCGTGGGCAAATCAAGACAGAAGAGGACCCTGGGCTCAAGAAAGACCAGGTAGTTCACTCAGCAAGGCCAGTGTCCCCTTCTCCTGTCTACCACTGTGTCCCCAGTGCCGCCATGACAACTGTGAACAATGCCTGCTGATAAGGAGGAATGACCCAGTGGTTAGGGAGGAGGGCTGGGGAGTCAGACTGCCTGGGCTCAGATGCTGGCGCCACCATTTAGAGGCTGGGTTATGTTGGGACAGAGATTTACCTCCCCAAATCCATAGTTTCTCATCGTGAAAGTGGGGATAACAGTACCTCCTTCTTCAAGTTCCTTTAAGGATTAAGCGTGATAATACTCCTGAAGTGCTTACACAGGGCCTGGCACATACTGACTGACCCACACTCTTAGCCCCTGTCCTTACTGTTGCCATCGCCATCCTTCACCGTCCTCGTCTACTCTGCCAATCTTCACTGGCACTGCTGAAGCCCCTGCCAAGCGGGGCAGGCACTTTGCTGCCCAGTCACCTGCCCTGCCCTGCTTCTGAACAGTCCTTGCCTACTCTGACCTCTTGCTACTTCTTTGCCTCTGTCACTTTAGTCTTAGCTACTCCCTTCATGGTCATGTCCTCTGGCTTCTCCTGTACTGCCTACAAAATGCTGATCATTATCAGGCTCTTCCAACCAGAATGTACCTCTCTAATTAGTCTTGCTGTATCAAATAAATTTCAACAGGACAGTAATAATAACAGTTGACATTTACTCAAGGTTTACTCTGCATCAGACATTGTGTTGGTTCTTTGCGCCTTTAATCACTTTAATTTTTAAAGCAAACCTGAAGAAGTAAATGTAATTATTGTCATTTTACAGATTAGAAAATTGAATGCCAGAAAGGTGAAATGACCTAAGATGCCTAAGATGATGCAGCTGGTAAGTGACGAAGGCAGCATTTTCACTCACATCTGACTGATTCCAAAGCCAATGCTTCCTCCTCTTAGGTCTGCTGCCTCTTCCTGACCCTGCTCATTGCCTTCTGTAAGCGCGGAGCCTGCTGATTTCTCCAACACAAAAGCCTTTGAAAGTTGCTCCTGGGCTCAGAGATGCTCTGGAAGTGTGCTGGGTCAGGGAGGTTGACATTATAGAGTTAAGGTTTTAAAGTCTATTAAAAACTAGCAGGGCAAGGACTGTGTTTCTCAAATCAGAATCTGCAGTAAGGATCAAAAGGCCAAATATATTACACTTAGAACCTCAGATTCCTAAACACGGCGGGACCTCGGAAGCTGTACAATCCAACCTGCCACCAGATAGTGTTCCCAGGACGTGGCTCTGTGCCTCTGCCTGAACTCATCAGGACAAGGTGCTCACTGTTTCAGCATAACAACCCTGGTTGTTGATGGACAGCTGCATTTGAGAGTAACCTGCCACCCATTTGGGACCCCTGGGCAACTCAGTACAACTCTGCTCCCTCTTCCACAGGCTGGTCTTCCAGAGGGCCCTTCCTCGTCCCCTGGCCTCATCGGCAAAGACAGTGATACGGAGCCATCATTAGAGGGACATGCCCTCACAGCACTTTTCTAAGAGTAGCATGACACTTCCATTGATCCTTGCATTCTCACCCACCCCGATCCCTTTTGGAATCAGTAGGTGCTTCCGCAAGTTGGCTGGACTGAGGAGAGTGGGGTGGTCTGTGACATGAAGAGGGTTCCCACCCTCACGTGAAGCTATCTGCACCCTGAGTGGCCAGTTTCTATGTGAAAAACTGAGTAGAACCCCAAGTACAGCTGCAGCAGTGGCAGCAGCATGTCCCTTCACAAGAGTGACACCGCCCCACCTATCAGGCCCATAACCAGATGACAAATCTGCACTTGAACTCATCCAGGTGGTCATGTGCGAAGAGAATGTGGATTCATGTCTCCAGGTGGCTGGTGTCAGAGTCTGGGCTGTTTCCTCCCAACTCTGTGGCAGTTTCTCAGGGAAAGAATTACCTGGCATTGCCAGAGAGTAATCCACTGTATCGGTGACGGAATGGAAAAGCTGGGACTGCGATGCTTTCTTCAGCTGGTAAAGAAAACCTCCCAAAGCCATCAGGTTCAACTTCTCCGTAGCATCTTCAAAGAGCCTGCATGAAACAAAAAGATTTGTTACTTGGGAACAATTCAGCAAAGTCCTTATGGCAGAATGATTATGGTAATTTTGTTGGTAGTGATTAATGAGAAGGTTGTATAAACACTGGAAAGAAATGTACGGTATTATTTTATCTATTCTTACTGGGTATAAGTCTGCTGTAACTAAGCAATTTTAATCTGAAGGGCACAGACCATGTTTAAAAAATTTTTTTTGTATCCTCATGGCCTAGCTCAGCGATGGTAGGCACTCACAAATGTTTGGAAAGAAGTTGAAAGATGGCAAAGAATCGCTCCCAGAAACTGAATAACTGAGACTGGAATTCTTAGAATTACCTGCAGTTTCATAAGCTAAATTAAAGAAAAACCCAGCAAGCTAATCAAGGCTTCTGCTGGGCTACAACTGGTGAGAACAATGCTGGGCTTGGCTCTGAGGAGGATACATAAGCTGAGCAAATGGGATCCTGTAAGCCCCCCGGGGGCACCCCCACTGACTCAGGCACCCGGAGCCCTGATATGTGGAAGCTCAAATATCTACTCCTAACATCATGGGCCTTGCAGCTTCTTTTTGTTTTCCACTCAGCTGGGCACACACATTTCCAGGGGTTCAGGAGGAGGACTTAGAGGAGGACCAGGGGCTCCCTGGAATCTGAATGTTGGGATCAAGGACCACCTCATGTGGCCCATGAGGTGTGAGGCAAGCTGCCTTCTGCTGCTCATGGGTCACCTGCTGCCGCCCCCCAAATCTGTGGTGACACCAGAGAGGCAAGCAGCCCTGTGGGGTGCCACATGCTGGGCAAGGGAGAGAGTCTAATAGAGACTGAACAAGATGAGAATGAGTGAATTAATCATTCACAAATTATTGAAACTAATACATTTTTCTTGCTGTTTTATAACTCTACTTTTAACACCTTTTGGTTTCTGAGTCCCATTGACCATTTCTTCTCCCCCTTTCCTAGGAGAAAGACAGTGGTAGCTATTACATCCCACCCGACACCACTTTCCAGATTCTAAAGCGCTTTCACACCACCTTGTTGGGTGAGCAGGAGAGGGATTACTGCACTGAGTCAGATGTGCAGGTACTGTGCTGCGTTAGCAGAGAAGAACTGAGTCTCAGTGCAGCGATTTACAGACGCAACCCTGCAGGTGTTGGTGTAGAGCCAGGAAAGAACTGAGGTCTTCCGAGCCCCAGCCAGCGAGTGCTCTTCCCACTTCTCTACTGCCTGCTGTCCCTCTGTGTAAACTTCCCAGCCCCCGTGCTGGGGAGTCTGGGGCACGACCACCTCATGCGGAGAGTGATGTGAGGTGGCACGACACGTGACTGGTGACCCACAGCGCTCTCAACATCAAGAAGTGTCACCAAACAGTTGGGGGTATTGTTGATTTTTCCCTCTCAACCTTGATGTGGTTATTGGGCATCGTTTCATAATATATCACACTCTTGGATTTTAAAATACTAATTATCAAAAGACATTGGATTTTTACTATTTGCCAAGTTCTGTCTTAAGTGTTTCAAGTGTGCTAATTTAACTTCCTGGCTACCCTGTGAGAGAGTCACTTTAGGACCCTATTTTTCCTTTTTTTTGTGAGGAAGACCAGCTCTGAGCTAACATCTGTTGCCAATCCTCCTCTTTTTGCTGAGGAAGACTGGCCCTGGGCTAACCTCCATGCCCCTCTTCCTCTACCTTATATGGGACGCCTGCCACAGCGTGGCTTGATGAGCAGCATGTAGGTCCACACCCAGGATCTGAACCTGTGAACCCCATGCCACTGAAGTGGAGTGCACGAACTTAACCGATACGCCATCAGGCCGGCCCATGACCCTATTTTACGAAGAAGAAATCAGGGCCCAGGGAGGCAGAGGTGCCTGAAGTCACGGAGTAAATGCACAGCTTCAACCCCAGGTGGCTGCTGCCAGAGCCTCCTGCCTCGTTCAGACAGTTCATGCTGCATGTGGGGCGTGGCGGGAGACAGTATGTTGGACAAAAAGTCAAGAGGTTTAAATGACTGGCTTATGGATCAAGTTGTCCTGGCAGTGATGTGAGACAGGGGAGCTGGAGATGGTGCTGCCAGGAGGCGGTGGGTGCCGCGTGGTGGGGTGAGAGGTGCACACCTGTCAGCCTGGGTAGACAGCGTGAGCACGGCCTTGGCGGCACTGCTCCCCGCCATGAGGCTGCCGCCGCGGAAGTCTGAGGCCCGGCCCCGGCTGCCCTCCCTGACGAGCTCCTGGATGGACAGTGGCTGGACAATGGGGGCCGTGCTCAGTGAGCTCTCCTGCTCCAGGCTCTGCTCCGGGGATGCGCCTTCACACTGCGGGGACCCGAGGAGTTCAGGGCCTCCAGATGCCTTCTGGGGCTGGCTGATGGTCAGGGAGGGCTGAGAGGTGCCGTCGCTGAAGTGGGTGTGCTCCAGCATGCCCACGTACTCACAGACCCTAGAGAGAGCCACAGACAGGGGCCATTACGAGCTGCAGCCCAGCAAGGCCAGCTCTGCAAACCGCAGTGAGACACAAAGCACATGTGGCCAGCTCCACGGTCCTCCCGCATCTTCCTCTTTCCTCTCGTCACAGCCACCTCTCCCTCTCTCCCACCCTCTCTCCCCTCGTTATACATATTTTCTGAGTTGACCCAGACAGGCTGGAATTGGGTAAGGATCCTTGATTCTCTCACCCCAAGCCGGGAGAAAGGTGAGTAATGAAGCCCTGTCCGTCCAGTTCCACCCTGGACAGCTTATGGCTCATCTGGACTTCGGCTGTTTGAGCAGCTTCCCCAAAGAGCCCTCTCCCCTCTCTCCAGAGCTCTGATTAGGACTTGAGGAGCGTTTCCTTATTCTGAGATCCCAGAATGAGTGTGCACTTGGGTGACAGGCCCTCTGGCCACAGTGGGCCCCACTCAGGGGTTTTGCCCAGCCATGTCCTTCCTGGTCCCGACAGCTCCATGTAACTAATGCTGGGAGTGGGTGGGGTGGTCTCCTAACCATGGTAAACACAGGGAAGGGTCACAACATATGGAACAGCCGCCAACTTCCAACAGAACCTCGGACTAAGATGGCTCATCCCAGAAAACGTCCAGTTCCTTGTAAAGACGGTCTTGGAAAATCCACTCTGATAGTCTATCATCAATTTTTCGATTCCATGTAAATTGCTCAGGTACAGTTTAAGTCATTTTCTTTTTCCCATTTTGCCTGTGAGAGCAATGAAGAACCTCTACATTAAACCCATTTTGCTCACGACTGATTCGTCCTGGCTCTTTCACGTGTCCCTCTCAACATGGGTTTTTCAACCCTTGAATGATCTGTGTGCCTCTCTCTTTGAAAGTGGACAAACACTCAGGGCTATATTTGCTTTGAGGACATTAAACTGAACCCAGATGCAGCTGGTGCCCTGGGCAAGGTCTGATGGCTGAGCCCTGCCGTGGGCTGTGACCCTGCCCCCACCACCCCACCGCTGCTCTGATGGGACTGAGCTTGGTGTGGGGCATCAGGCGTGTGCCAAAGAGGAGGACAAGAAACAGCCCATCCGCTGCCCTGTGCCTGCGCTGTGGGAGGTTCCTCCGTCTCAGGTCCGCCCCGAATGCCAATGCCCGGGGAAACATGCTTTTTGTCTCAGTTGTGGGAGGACTGTGGAGCCACCACTGTGTTCTCATCTTACAGGTGCTGTGAACTGTGTAGCTGACTGGGGTGGGGGCCCGTCACGTACCTGAACACGTGTGGCCAGCAGTCCGGGTTGTGGCTTCCCATCTCCAGGCCCACACTGAGGATGGCGTCCATGCACAGGACATGGGCTGTGTGCAGCCACACCCCCTGCAGCTTCCCGATCTGCTCCAGCTTCTGTTCCACTTTTAGTTTCACTATGCCAGAAAGACATAATTAAAATAGCAGTCCGAGAGAAGGAGACAAGGAAGAGGGAAAGGATAGAAAGGAAAGAATGTGCTATTGTGCAAAGGCAAAAGGGAAGCAGATGTCACTGGCAGCGGGCTCCTCAGTGTGAGTCCCTGTGGTCCATCAGGCAAACCCCCCAGCCCCAGGCACAGGTGACCCCGGCTCTGCGGCTTCAGAAGTTGGATGGATCCTGAGCTGGTAGGCACAGTTCCTCCAAGCCCACCCCTGGGTTCTGGGTCAGTCACAGCAGTGAGGATGGGCTTCATGTGCTGACTCCAGCTACAGCCATCTGTGCCCAAAGCCTCCCCAGCTGGTGCACTCAAATTGATACTAAGAAAGAACTCTTGGAAGTCTTCAAGTTCTCTCTGAGGTTGATCTAGCATTATGTGTTCATGATGATGACCACCTAAACACGTGCACATACACTCTGAGTGCCACGATGACTGCTCGGTAACTGAAAATCACCATATCATCTCACTCTGGGTTCACATTTATATGTGTGATCTTCAAACAACACTTTTTTATTGTGATAACTAATGAGAAAGGATGCAGAAGGTGACTGAGATGCCAATTACGCACACTGCCAAGGCAAAGCCAAATGACATCCCCCAAGAGTAAGGTTTCAAGTCACTGGAAGATGAGTCTGGTGGGATAACTGACTGATGGTCCAGAACGCAGAACGACAGCACACTCCCTATAGAGGAAGCCGAACCACATTCCTGTTTAGGGGTAAACTGATTTTTAGCAAAGTATTATTTGTCTCATGGATGTGATATTGATTTTTTTAAATTTGTACGTAATTTGAATATTAGTTTTGGTTTTATAACTTTTTAAGAACTTTAAATGTTAGAATTCTTTTTGTGTGTGTCTGAGGAAGACCAGCCCTGAGCTAACATCTGTTGCCAATCCTCCTCTTTTTGCTGAGGAAGACTGGCCCTGGGCTAACATCTGTGCCCATCTTCCTCTACTTTATATGGGACGCTGTCACAGCATGGCTGATAAGCAGTGCATCGGCGGGCGCCCGGGATCCGAACCTGTGAACCCCGGGCCGCCAAAGCGCGAACTAAACCACTGCGCCACCGGGCTGGCTCTAAATGTAAGAATTTTTATGTAATTTATGGTTGTATATATTCAGTAAAACTGTGATACCCTTTTTTCAGTTAACACTGGGGATCTGAAAGCTGCTTTCACATGAATCTCTATGTATTACTCAATTTTGAGGAACACCGACTTAACCTGTTTTTCTCAGCTAAAAATATGCCAGCTGTTTCTGTGCCTA
The DNA here is from genome assembly GCA_031878705.1 of Tapirus indicus. Lineage (NCBI taxonomy): Eukaryota > Metazoa > Chordata > Mammalia > Perissodactyla > Tapiridae > Tapirus > Tapirus indicus. Next base: position 56,391,713 of record CM062933.1, on the reverse strand, counting down.
GCTACATCTGATACACAGCGTTATTACAAGCTAGGCCAGGCTTCCCACTTCTCCCTCTGTTCGCTGCCTGCCATTTATCTCCATTGCTATTAGGAAGGCCATTCTCTTTCCTTATTCGCTTCATTGACTGACTGATTTTAACAAGTTAGAAATCAATTCTTTCCTGAGTTCACGAAGCTCAGGTTTTCTCCGACAAGAGCACAGTGTTCCCGAGCCTCCTCTCAGCGATTCCCTCCATCCGTTTCATTTTCCCGTTCAGAAAACTGGCCATTCTGCCCTCCCCACTATAACCTGAGGGGTCCTCAAACGTGCACTCTGTGAAGTGCCAAAGCCAGTGGCCAGGACGACAGAGTGACGAACTTGGCCAGGTGGGTCTCTGGTGTCCTACAGGACTCCTGTTAGCAGACAAGCACTCTTTCCTGGTGGCCAGTGGCCAATATGCCTGTTGTCTCCAGAGGGATCTCCTGTAAGCACTCTGTAGGGTCACCCACATAGAAGAGACCGAAGCCTGCGACCCAGCAGGATCATGTGATCAGTGGTAAACATATGCCGTGTCTCACACCCTGAGCAGGATGAGTGCTTGTGTGTGCAGGCGTGTGCACACTGGCCCTGCAGCTGCTACCTTGTGCTATGGCATCACTGGGTTCCGGGGCTTCCTTTTCCTCTTTCTCCTCCTGGACACAGGAGGCAGCTGCCATTTGGGCAAGGGCTGAGGCACAGTTAGCTGCAACTCCTGCAGAGAAGACAAATGGTTATCCCTTAACCGAGTCTGGTATCTAACTGTTCCCAGAGCAACATCCCTTCTACAAGGCTTGGTTCCCATGAGGGCCACTCCCACCGTGTTCTGTGGGGACGCCCCTCAGGCCCCAGGTCAGGAACACTGCTGCTGCCCTACCTAGAGCACAGCTCAGCCGCGAGGCTTTCCGCAGCCCGTCGAGGCTCATGCAGATGGCGTCGCGCTCTTTCTGGTTCTGCTCTTTGATGCCTTCAGCTCCCAGAATGAAGGCCAGCCCTCTGGAGCTCCCTGCCATTCGACCAGTCAGGGGGGTTGACAAAGTATCAATCAAGTTCTTCCAGCAGCCGACCAGGATATAGCGAGCAAAGGCCACTCCTAGAATGTGAAGGGGCATGGGTCACTTTCCGGAAACAAGAACAGCCTGGCAATGAATGACATGGGATTTTATGACCATCAGATTAGCAGTACTGAGTTGTACACAGTGCTACTACAGGAAGTATAATTTAATGGATTATATTGGACTGTTTCACTTTGTGCTTATAAATAATGAAAGCTGTATCATCAGCTGGCTGATGCTAAATAACTCCATCGGGTACTTCTGCCGAGACAAAATCTTGATTTGTTTATGTCAGCACAGAAAGCGGCCACAGAGGAATTCAACTGCTGGTAACACATGCGATGTCTGTATGTCCACTACCTGCCACGGTGGAGTCATCGATTCTCCTCGCCTGGGTGAAAGGAGACTCTGTAGACGCCGAGGCCATCAGCTGGCCCCCAATTGCACTGCTCTCTAAGCCATCGATATCTGTCAAGGAAAAAGAGCAATGTTTTCCTTGATTAGAACACTTCAGTCAAAAACAAATGGCCACCACAACAGTCATTTTCTTCCAGCAAATATCCATTGGATCTATAATATACCAAGTACGTAGCAATCTTTTATCAGAATATTAAAAATTTTGTTTTATTCATTCAGCACAGTTTTCTTTCATTGCTAGAGTGTTCTTCTGTTAGGCTGTTGTATATTTTTTATTTGAAAAAATAAAGATAAACTCTGCTATCTCTGTTAGAAAATCTATTGGTTTAGAATATTCTGATCTTTGAATAGACCCACAAATTGATGTTTCAGTCAATGATGGACTGCATATACGATGGTGGTCCCACAAGATTGGTACCATAGAGCTTAGGTGTGTAGTAGGCTGTACCATCTAGGTTTGTGTAAGTACACTCCATCATGTTCACACAATGACAAAATCACCTAATGACGCATTTCTCAGAACGTGTCCCCATTGTTAAGCGACGCATGACTCTACTCCCTTTTATTCAAAACCATGCATTATTCCCAGATTTTACAGGTTACCCTAGGATTACCCTAACATGGATTTCTCTTTCAGATCTTATAAGAATTAAGACCAGAATAAGTCTCTTTGGTCAGATAATTGTATAATCTGATTCAAAAGTACAGTAGTCCCCCCTTATCAGTGGTTTCAGTTACCCATGGCCAATTGTGGTCCAAAAATATTAAATGCAAAATTCCAGAAATAAACAATTTATAAGTTTTAAATTGTGTGCCATTCTGAGTAGCGTGATGAAATTTTGCACCCTCCTGTTCTGTCCAGTGGATCCACGCTGTATATGCTACTGTATATAGTCACTTAGTAGGCATCTCAATTATCATATTGATTGTCGGATATGGCAGTGCTTGTGTCCAAGTCACCCTTATTTTACTTAATAATGGCCCCAAAGCACAAGAGTAGTGGTGCTGGCAATTCGGTTATGCCAGAGAGAAAATGTTAATCTCTTACTGTGCCTAATTTATAAATTAAGCTTTATCATAGGTACGTATGTACAGGAAAAAACACAGTATTTTAGGGTTTGGTACTGTGGTTTCAGGAATCCACTGGGGTTTTGGAACATATCTCCTGTGGACAAAGGGGGACTACTGTACAATAATAATAATACCTTAATAATAATACCTTAAAATTTTCAAAGTGTTTTCACATAACATTTTTTTCATTAGATCTTCCCAACAACTCCAAGTAGGTGGGCAGGGTAGGTATTATTTTTCCTGTTTCATAGAGGAGGAAATAAATATTCAAAGTAGGTAAATTGCCCGAGGCCATGAGGCTGGTAAAGGAAGGAATCAGGCTTAGTATTCATGTCTTCTAACTCCCATCCAGGCACCTTACCTGACACTATACTCCAGCTCAATACCCGATCCTAATTCACCTTGTTTAAATTTTTGTTAAAACAAACTCTCATCATGGAATTAGCTTAATGAACTGCTCCTTAACATGCTGGCAAGAAGAGACTGGCCTGGGGTTGAGAAGACTGGTCTTCAGCCTTGGCTCTGAATTACGTAGCCTTGTAGCCCTGGGCCAAGTACTCCATGCTCTGGGCCCCAAATTCCTCAGTATAAAGGAAATAACCACCAGAGAAGGGACCATGGAGTTGAAGCAGATGTACTTAGATGCAACACAGAGAGGGAATGGGAAGAGGGCAGCACGAGTTCACTGCTCGACCCCAGAATGTCACCCTCACCCCAACAGGCTGAGACTTCTTTGCATGGTGTTTGAAAATTATTTCATTATATTTTTGATTCTTACAGTAACTCCAAGAAGCCTAGAGACTTCTGGCAGCACATCTCTGAAAGTTGCTAAGAGAGTAGATCTTAAAACTTCTCATCACAAGAAAAAAAATTGTACCTATGTGAGGCGATTGACATTAACTAAACTTATTGTGGTGATCATTTTGCAATATATACATATGTCAAATTGTTCTGTTGCATACCCTGGACTAATACAATGTTAAATGTCAATTATATCTCAGTAAAACTGGGGAGGGGGAAAGCAGGGAGAACTCTATATGGTTACTAAAGTGGGAACAGACCAGTTTCATGGAAATTAATTTGACTTACGGTCAAATGGTCTAATGACATTCACCAGAAATTGCCATTTATCAAAGTTATAATGTTTCCTATGTGCTAGGTAAAGGACTGATGAATTCGAGTAGTGCAAAGTTAATCTGAGCACTAAATTCCACAATTCTACAGAACACCCTGGCATAACATCAGGAACGGCCACAGCACAGTGCTGATGACCAGACCACCACCACTGCTTTTCCAGGCACATAATGAAAAGATCAGATGGAAGTTTCCAAGCCCTGGGTTAATAGCTGCTCAAATTCACTCATCATTTCACACCCGGAATTTTCTACAAAGAATCACAGGACCTTATTTTGTTGAATTCTTATGAAAAGCCGATGTTTTTCTATCATTAATCTCAAGTTAGATGACTTTCCCTATGTATGTAGCAATTGCCCTTACTGTTCCATTATAAAAGAGATGGCTGATTAATGTGACGACCAATGAATACAGCTACTGTGAATAGCCTTTATTTGTTCTTTCTACATCTACTGAATGACTCCTTTTATTAAGGTTCAGGTAACAGAGTCATAGAGATTAACTCTGGCACAAACTACAGTATTTGAAAATTAAAGCTGGCACATGTAGGATTCTCATCCAAATTTCACGGCATTCGTAAACTCTGGGCAGTACCTTTGATCCCTACTGAAGGGAGTTTGTGAAGACAGATGGGAACCAAGCCTTGCTTACAGGTAGACTAAGTGTCTCGCACATTTATGAACTCCTCTTTTTCAAATGGATGTCAATGTTACAGGGTTAATAAAATACAAATTGGTCACCTGTTCAGTGATCCTGACCCCCCCAGGGCCTGGAACCCAGCCTTGCTTCTCCCAATTCCATCCTGGTTCTGGAACTGGGACTCCAAGTGCCAGAACCATGCCTGCTGTGAACAGACCTCACTGGATGTCTTCACTCCCTGCCTGATTCCTAAATAGTGCCTCACCCCAAATTCCTCATTGTTGGATTTCACCTGGCATTTTATATGCCAGTGGTGCATCCCGCCACCTTTGTAAGAGCCTCCAAGACCAACCACAGGCAGCAGAACATACCCTCTGGACAACAGACTCTGATCCCAGCTAGACCATCCTGCCCAGCCCAGTCCTGTTCCCGCCAGTGTGCCTGGCGTAGAGCTGTGTGTGGACATGTGGCAGTGGCAGCACAGAGAGGATAGGTGGAGGGCTGTGCTCTGTACAAGCTATCAGCTGGAGCCAAGAGAGGATCGATCACTCAAATCAGAGACCAGTCCTGGAACCAGATCAAATAAGGATGGGCTGGAGACCTAACTTATTAAGGCTACTGACGACCAGACCAAAGTCTTGAGCATCTGACATCCCAGTTAAGCCACGAAAAGCCATGAATGGCTGTTTTGCCAAAAAAATTGCTTCATGACCACACCCTAGCCTACTCTCTATGCTCTCCTGTGAAATTTCTAATAGTTAAATAGGATTTTTTTTTTTATGTGAGGAAGACCAGCCCTGAGCTAACATCCGTTGCTAATCTTCCTCTTTTTTTTTTTTTTTGCTTGAGGAAGACTGGCCCTGGGCTAACATCATGCCCATCTTCCTCTACTTTATATGGGACGCCGCCACAGCGCGGCTGACAGGCAGTGCGCCAGCAGGTGCCCAGGATCCGAACCCGCGAACTCCGGGCTGCCAAGCGCAAACTAAACCGCTGCGCCACCGGGCCAGCTCCCTAGTTAAATAGGATTTTAAACACTCTGGACACTGAAGACAAAGATGCTGGGCAACTGTTTGGTATTATTTTAAATTCTGGAGCAGCTGAGAAGGGAAGGGAAACCCTCCGAGATGGACAGAAATGGGAATGAAGTCAAGTTTAAAATCAATCATTTTACATTACTGGCAAATTCCCAGGAGCACTGAACGACAGAGGGTATCTATTAACACGTGAGAGTTTCCAGGAATAATTCTGGCTTTGCACCCAGAAAGTACTTCATATGCCCAAAAGCGGCCTGCAGTTTTACACCAACAGACTCAGGTGCTAAGTAATCCCTAACCTAATGGAGCACAGGGAGCCCTGCAGGGTCTCATATGGAGGAGATAGAGAGCTCTTGTGAGTGACTTCACGACACTTCCTGGAACTGTTACCAACTGTCAGGGAAGCCCTGTGGGTCTGTTTCAAGGTCTGCTCAACACACTGCTGCTTCTCTGAAAGGGGCTGTGAAGTATGAGCCCCCCACCCCACCGAGTGCCATGGAGCTGAGGAACAAGCCACTGACCGGTCAGCATGGTGATGAGGGGAAGGCTGTTGTCCTCGGGGCTGCCCCAGTAGCCAGCTTCTCCGAGCATGTTTCTGTTGAGCACCTGGTGGTAGAGTTCCTCGATCCAGGCTTGGGAGAAGACCATTAGCACCCCGCTGGTCTGGAACTGCTTCATGAACTCTTTCTGCAGAGACAGAGCGCATGCAAAGGGACCAAATACGACCCCTGCAAACAAATGGACCAAATACGACCCCTGCTAACCGAAGCAAGGCTCATAGGAAAACAAAACCTTGTGGATTGGGCACAGGGGTGGCAAGGGAAGAGGACACTGAGATGTAGAATTCTAAACTCCATGAAGTTCCTTTCATTTGTGATATCTTTTTAAGGAACCCTGTAGAAGGATGAGGGAAATCGCACTTTATATTTTCACTCTTTGACATGTGGGAGGATTAGAAACTGCACAGAAATCTTTAACAGAGCGTCATCTTCTCACTGCCCCAAGACAGCAGAGATGGAGTGCGCTTGCTGAAAGAATGCATGTGTTTCAAGAGACACTCGACTTACATTCATGAAGCCACCACTTACCCTTGGGAATCTGCAGTTTAGCAAGCAAATGAGCGACTGTTGTTTCCTTTTCTGCAGCTCCCTGGATTTAGGCTCACAAACTGATATCAGGGCACACCGTGGGGCGGCTTGCTCAGGCAAGGGAGCCAACTCCAGGGCGTCACCATCCTGCTCACCCCACACCTTACAGGAGGTGCTCTGTTATCCACGTTAGCAAGCTTAGCTCTGGGTCACGAGTAGGTTGGGTACATTTTGGAGCATAATGAAGAGTTTTTGTAACAGCATGCCCTCATTTTTAGCAAAGGGGACCAGTCCCTGTATGTCTTCTGATGTTACTTAACATGCTGATCACTTGTGTTTGAACGTGTCTCACGTGTGTGTTTGATAATGCCACTGGAGGAAATTACTGGGCCACTGGCAGGCAGCCATTTCCAGGCACTGGGGGTTCTTTACTCTCTGGAACAAGGTGGGTGGGCAGTTTTGCGGCTCACAGCGTTGTGCAAACTGCCCACCTGCTCCTTCGTGCTACGTCTCTTTCCACCCTCCACAGCCCCACAGCTGTCGCCCACCCCAGAGCAGTGTGGAACAGAACACACTGTGCCGCTCCTCTCAGGACAGTGATGCTCGGCTTTCCAGCCCAGAGACCACCGCCTGTCAAACTCACCACCATGCCTGGCGCCAGGGAGGGCCGCTTCCGGTAGTAGTCACCATGGGAGAGCTTCAGGTTGAACAGCAGAGCGCAGTGCGCGGCCGTGTACAGGCTGTCTGCGTTCATCAGCATCTGCAAGCCGAGGCTGCTGCTCCCGTCCAGCCCAGGAGAGTGCATCATGCCTAAGGGAGAGAGTCAGGAGACCTTTGGGGCCACAAACAACGTGCTCAGCAAGACCAGCCGCGAGAGTCAGGAACTAATCCCAGCGAGAGGAACGTGCACCTTGGAGGACGTTTATGTAAAGCAACGACAGCCAGCAAGGAATATCGTTAGGTCAGATATGCCTGAGGCTGGAGGAAGAGCCCGTATTCTGCCGTGAATCTAGTGGGGCCAGTCCGGATCGGTCACTCACCAGCCACTCTGGTAAGATCACTTAAATCCTCCAAGTCTCAGCTTCGTGACCTATAAACAGGCAGAACAACCGATTGTGTCTATCTCCTGCTCACACTTTCTAACAGTTTCCCATCGCAATATAGTGAACTCTCGTTCGCCTTCTCTCTCCTTCCCACTCGGCAGCCACCCGACCTGTCTGCTGTTCCCTGACCACACCATGACTGGGCCTCCTCAGGGCCTCTGCACTTATTTTAGCTCCTCCCCAGAACAGTCTCTCAAGATCCCTGGATGACTTGCTTCCTCAGTTCTTCCAGGTCTCTACTCAAGTGTCAGCTTTTCAGAGACCTTCACTTTCGATTCCACCTGAAACAGCATGCCCCCAACGCCACTCCCTGCAATATTCTTCCTCCTCCCCTGCATTTTTTCCCCTTGCCTCAATGGCATTTATTCTACCAGCATTATATTGATATATATCTGTTTACTGTCTGCCATCACTACTATTGTGTAAGATCTATGAGAGGGTGGGACTTTGCCAGTTTTGATTCCCACAGAATCCTCAAGGCCTAGAACACCTCGCCCACAATGGGCCCTTAAAAAATATTTGCTGAGTAAATGAATAAGAAAGAATGAACATGTTTGCTATGATAACTAGATGCAATAGTGTATGTAAGATGCTTAGCGCAGTAACTCATAGGTACAAATTTTTCTAAAAGTAATAATGTTCCTCAAAAAGCTAGATACAGACTTACCATATGACCCAGCAACTGTACTCAGGATACACGCAAAAGAACTGAAAGTAGGGATAGGAACAGATCCTTGCACGCCAATGTTCAATGCAGCATTACTCACAATAGCCAAAAGGTGGACACAACCAAAGTGTCCATCAACAGATGAACGGATAAACAAAATGTGGTCGATCCATACAGTGGTGTTCTCACGCACGCTGCAACACAGAGGGGGCTTGACAACATTCTGCTAAGTGACACCGGCCAGACACAGGAGGACAAACATTGTACGATGCCCTTATGTGAAGGACCTAGAACAGGCACAGTCATGGAGCCTGAAAGTAGATTAGAGGGGCCAGGTGCTGGGGGCAGGGAAGTTTCTATTTGGGATGATGAAAAAGTTCTGGAAATAGTAGTGATGATTGCACAACATTGTGAATGTAATTAGTGCCATTGAACTGTACACATAAAAATGGTTAAAATGGCAAATTATATGTTACATGTATTTTATCACAAAACAACAATGTAATATATCAAAAATCATTGAACTGTGCACTTTAACTGGGTACACTATATGGTATGTGAATTACATCTCAATAAAGCTGTTAATAGGTGAGCAGAGAGTTTCAAAATATATATAAGTAATAGCTATTGGTTCCCCCCACTATTTTATGAAACATTATTTTATACTTATAGTGTTTTCATTTTGAAGGGCTCTTTGTGCTTTTTACAAATTAACTGAAAACCAAAACCAAACCCTAAAGAATTTGATCTCATGCGCTAGAGATGGGCTCATTCAGCCAGAGAGGGTCTGTGTTTTGTTCAAGTTTTCACAGCCAGTCAGCTTCCCCACATGGTATGACGTCAGCCCCACGCTGCCTCGTTCCTGAGAACACTCTGAGGCTGGATTTAGGGATGTGGGTGGAACAGCGCATCCTAAATATGTGCACGCAAATGACACACACGCACATATTCTTCAGAGCATATCTATAATTATCCTTTAATCAAAAATTGCCTCCTATATGAAATGTAAAAAAAATTTTAAGAATTATCGAATAAGTGGGAAATACGAATTTGTAACTGGAATGTTTACTTCTATACCCGTGAATTTCTTAATAAATATGCTAGTAAGATGATATGGACCAGAAGAAGCTTTTGAAGCTGAAAAAACGTCAAGAACTTTGCTATATTTGAGAACAGCATAAACACGCTTTGGTGGGAGTAAGTGTATCTATTCCAGTAAACCACTGTAGGCAGTCAAGGACTAGGCATGACCTTTGCTGTGCCTTATAGAGTTCTGTAAGAGCTCTGCAGCTGCCTTAGAGACGTTTTGCCAAGAGCACCTGGCAGTCATGGGCTGAGGTGTACTTTAAAAGGAAGGGCAGGTTGAGAGTGGGCTTTTACAATGATACCCTTAGTCAGGACAGGAGCAGTGTCTCGGGCCTGATGGTCCCCAGGAACACTCTGCACTCTTAAGGTCCTGGTGGGGTTGGTTCCAGTTCTCTGGAGGAGACAAAGGCACAAGACCAGTCTCCTTCCATGGGGAACAGAAAGCAGCATCCAGCATTGTTGGGTATTTAAACTCCTGGATTACAGATGAAAGGAATATTTGAGTCTATGCACCAGGAAAAAAAAAAGAATCTGCAAGTGGTTTTGATCTTAGACATCAGTAGTAATTTCTTTTAAAATTTTGAAGCCAACTATTATTTATGTTGGAATATGTTTTTGAAAACTAAGCACATGCTTAGATCCTGAAAGTGAAAAGGCAGCTAATGTGTCAACGTGACCAGTCAAGCAAGTGACCCATCCTCCTGCTCCCGACAGTAAAGGACATGTTAATTATACAGGGACAGAATGGACTGTAGTTACAGAACACTGGGAAAAACAAATAGCCAGAAAACGTTAAAGGTCATGGTTCCTATAGTTTGCCACCCCAAATGTGATAACACTTCACTGAGACCAGTCAGAAGGACGAGCAGAAAACAGGGTATCTATTACAAAGGGATGTGATAGAGCAGAATCTTTCCACAGCATTAGAGGCAAGTACAGCGTGGCATAGTGCAAGAAGCCTGGAGTTTGGGCCCCAAAGACCTTCCCCAGTTCTAGCTGTACAGTCACACGCTGTGTAAGGATGTTTTGGTCAACAACAGACCGCAGATAGAACAGTGGTCCTATAAGATCAGGACCATGTAGCCTAGGTATGTAGTAGGCTATACCACCTAGATTTGTGTAAGGACACTCTATGATGTTCACACAATGATGAAATCGCCTTACGACGTATTTCTCAGACCATGTCCCCATCGTTAAGCAACGCATGACTATGACTGGGTAAATTACATAACATCTCCGAAGCACTTTCCCTACTGGTAAAATTAAGTGAGTCATTGGTGTATATATTTCATATTTCAAATGAAACAATATAGGAAAAGAGATTGCTTCTAGAAAATAGAAAGCACTTAGTAAATTATAGCTATTGTGCTATTTCCATTATTAAAATCACCAGTGAACTATATCTGGTATAGCGAGAAAATGATTTGTGTTCCGTAAATTGATAGATTATACCTCCTTTTGTTTGATTCTCAAATTTGCCAGCTCTTTGTAATGTAGGAATTAATCTGCACAGAGAGATAGGCCAGTACCAACAGATTGCTCCTCACCAGTCTGACAAATCATCCCAGACCTCGGCATGCCCCCAGCAGTGCCTTCCGGGCTTGGCCACGTTTCTGCGAATGATCCGGGTCTCGGTGTCAGCTTAGTAACACATTTCTTTATGTCTACAGTTCTAGGTTTTATCTGACACTACTATTTTATTTTCTGAAGATAGAAGAGTTATAAGAAAATTTTTTTAGCTATTTGGAAAAAGAAGAAAATGAAAATAATCTGTAATCATACCATCCTAAGTATTATCAACATTTTGATGTTAATTTTGAAGTCTTCTTTTAAAAATTAACTATGACCATTATCCGTATCATTAAATATTATTCAAAAACATCATTTTAAATGGCTATATAATGTCATAAATGGATGTACTGCAACTCATTTAACTCTTCCTTTACTTTTGGGCATTTAGCTTATTTCCAATATTTTTGCTGTAAAATAATGCTATCATATGCATTTCGATACATGAATCTCTGCTTGAGTTTCTGTTCCCTTATTATAGACCCCCAGGAGCCAATGAAATGACAAGTTTCCATGGATATGTCTCTGTCCCTACTCGGAAAACTGTCCCACATTTGCTGGGCTATAGCTTCCCAGTCTGTGGTTGATTTTCCACCAGGCACCTCCAGTCTATCCGTCCACCCACCCTGGTACGGGTGACAACTGAGAGCTTGGTCTCTGGAGCCAGACGGCTGAGGCCCCTATCTGGCGTCACCACTTTGTAGCTGTGTACCTCGGGTGACCCACTGCCTAACATCCCTGTGCCTCAGCTTCCTCATCTGTAAAATGAAGATAATACTACCTACCCTGTGAGGCTGTTGTGAGTATTAAATGAATTAATATATGTAAAACCCTTAGACAATGCAGGGCATATGGGAAGTGCCATGTTAGGGTTAGCTATTATTATTATTGTAGATACATACGAATGAGCACATTTATATGCTGAGAAATGACTCCAAGAAGACACTCTAATATTTCAGAGAGAATCTCTGGGTGATTATTGTTTATTTTTTGTCTTTATATTATTATATTCTCCAAATTTCATATTCCACAAATAGCAGGGTGTTGGAGGAGGATTTTGTTAGACTACTTACTCCCTAACCCTGCTTCCAGAATACTTCTCTTCCTACCTTTATTAAAGCAAACCAACCAACCAGCCACCCAACCAGCCAACCAGCCAACCTTCGTCCTTTGAGGCTCATGCCATCAGCCCACACCTTCCACTCTTCCTCCTCACATGTGACATGCCAGACAAGTCCATATTCACTGATGACTTTGGTCTCCTCTCCACCCTGACACCTGCCAACATCCTGCACGACTTCAGTCTCCTGAGGGACAACTCATCTGACGACAGGTCCTCTTACATCCTTGACAATCGTGCCATCCATCATTCCCTCTATCCTCCCTCTGCCCGCCATCTCCCATAGTGACACCCTGAATCGAATCACCCCATGCCAACATCCTACCTCCGATGTCACCCATTCAGATGGCCCACTCTCCACCTGGATCTTCCTGTTTGCTTGTTCAGCCACTCCCACTACACCAGATTTTGACCGAATCCTCATCTTTCTCCCTCATGTACTACTGCATTTAATCTTCAGAATACATAAGGAAAGTATTATTATTATCCTTACATTACAGATAGGGATGCAGAGAGAGCCAAGTACTTGCCCATGGTCACAGAGCTAAGTGGTAGAGCAGAAATCTTAAGTCAGATGATCGTGACTTCAGAGCCTGAGCTCCTGACCACACTGTATGGCCTCAAGTGTCCCTCTTGCCCCCTTTGTACGTAAATATACACATATATACACAAAATTCCTGGCAAACTACCTTTAATTCTCTTCCTGTTTGAAACAACATTTGAGAATGGAAGTGACTAATGATGTTATTATAAGGATAACTCTGAATCTATACTCAGTTTTTAAAACAGAATATGGTGCTGTATTAGAAACTTCCAGTTGCTATTCAGAACCATTCTCTTCTTTCTTAGTAACAGAATTCTGATTTTATTTGGGGTTGCAACGTACCCTGTCTTCCTTGTAACTGGGGCAGGCCAATGAATTCAAGGTTGTTATGTGGAACTTCCAGAGAGCTCCTTAAGGCAGCCTTATTTAGCTCTAAGGTGGGCCTTTTGCCACTCCTTCCCCTTCTTTCCTGCTTGGACCGTGATGTGAAGGCTGCAGCTCCACTAGCAGCAGCCATCTCGGTAAATGAGGAAACCTTAGGATGAAAGTCAGATGTTAACAGGGGTAGGGCAGAAAGACAGGAGGAGCCTGGGTCCCTGATCATCACAGAGCGCTGGATGAACTACTCAGACTTAATTTAGGGGAAAGAAAATGAATCTCTTTCTTTCTCAAGTAATCAACTGAGTTTTTTGCTATCTGCAAACAAACCCAATCCTAACCCAAATCCTCGCCAAGAGAGGCGAGGTTTTCTTCCTGTGTTTTACCTCCTGCATTCCACAAAGATATTGAGGTAAACTGATATTACCATCTTTTCGCGTGTTTAAATCACAGCACCAAAAATTGAAGCTGGCAACAACACACTGGCCCTCCTGGTTTTGTGTCACAGAGCCAGAGCCCCTTCCCAAGACTGTGGTCCATTCCTGGAAGGCAATCAGAGGAGGGAGCGAGCAGCATGGCAGAGAAGGGAGCCCCCGGGCTGGGCAGAGGTTGGGGGTCTGTTGCTTCCTGCTGCCTGGCAGTGCCTGGTGGGTTGGCAGGACCCCAGAGGAGGACATATGATGGCACACAGGGGCTCCTGGCCTTGCCAGAGCATCCCAGCCCCCCCACTAGCAGTGAGGTAGCAAAGTCATGGGACCCCTGGGGAGCCTGTGGCGTGGGACAGTGGGCTCACTATCCAGATGCCACGTAAGCTCCAGCTCTGGTTTGACCCTGGCATGGGAACCTGAGGGACAGCAGAGACCAAGTGTCCCACCAGCTAGGCAGACTGGGGGTCTGGAGTCAAATGTGTTTTAATTTAAAGAAAAAGATATTTCTTGGACAGCTGAGATTCCTACTTGCTACCCTATCGTTTACGAAATTTGGTACTTTATAATTATCAAAGTGCTTGCAATAGCCTCCCCTTTGGTCACAGTAAGTCTCAAGACCATAAGTGAACACCAGTCTAAGGACTAGCAATCCCAAAGCCAAGTGCCCATGACCCTCTATCAATTGCAGTGAGAGGCCGGCTCTTTCTTTTTTGTCCCCAAGGAGCCATGTTCCACAGATGCCACTTTGTTCTAGGCGGGGCCAGGGAGGCGCATCTGCAGCGATCACAGCTTACAACCAGCATCACCTTTACAAAAACCACGTTTGTCTGAATGTTTTCAAACTCCCTCGCCATAAGAAACTCAAACTATCTTCAAAGGAAGGGTTCCCTTGACTCACGTGGAATGAAGGAAGCTCACTCAAGTGTACACCAGCTGTCTGAGGACAGGAGTCCCTGGAAATGCTGGGCGAGTCTGACCTGAGCCAGGTGCACAGACCCTGATAACCAGTCAGGGACAAATGCTTAATGGGAGAGTCTGGCAAAATAAGGTTTGAAGCTTTTGACACTGAACTAAATAATCAGTAAAATATCTGGTTTACGACTCAGGGAGACTCTTCTCTTCCCCCTTCTCCTATTTTCACTTTCAAAACTTCTTCTTGGGGAACAAAGGAAACCAGCCACGGCCCTTGTCGCCAGGGGACACAGAGCTGCACTTATACGAATCTTTCATTTTGGAGGCGACACCTGAAGGCAGGGAGAGCAATGCCTCAGCCCAGAGGTGGCCCCAGGCCAGCGTCCAGTAGATGACCACAGCAACAGTCACTCTGACACCTGTGATGGACAAGAATTAGCATATTGGTAGCAAGACCACAGAGTGATGGTCTGTAATCAGAAATACAAACCAGCTCCTAATTGGTGAAAGCACTGTGGGGGTCACTGGAGTTAAAAATACAAATGACCAAATGAATCACAGTCCATGACAAAAGCTGTACCTGGAAACAGTCAAAACAGTCTGAAGTCTCTCAATGGGTTGATTTCTACATGTAAAAATCAATGTCACACAACGTTTTGGGTCTCATGGGACACAGACCTCTAAAATTTGAGCAGTTTACACATTTATGGGGCCCTATTAAACATTCACTCAAGCACTGTTTTGCATGACCTCTAAATAAGTATTGATTTGAAAGGCACAAAAACACAAATGTGAGAATTTGCTTTGTCCTCAAATTTTACACAAGACCTTGCTAGAATCATGTTTCCTAATTCTCACAGGAAATGAGGCAGGGCCCTTGGAAGTCAGTCTTTACCACTGTGACAAGTCATTTATCTGGCATTACTCGGGCATGCAGAAAACCCTAAATATAATGTTACCATTTCTTGATGACTCAAGACCATCATTACTACACCCAGTGGCAGCGCTGCGATCTGATATAGAGCTGTTCTTGGGGACCACCAATGTGTGCCAGACTCTCTTGGTCCTTGGCACCAGGGACATGAAGGTGGTCAGGGCAGGCTGCTGAGCTCCTCTCCCCACGAATATTTCCAGCTGGGAAGAGGCACAGGCTCAGAGGCCCCACCAAATCCCTTCCCCAAGGGCAGTGAACTTTCCTTCCAACTCAGGCTTACCTATGACTCCATCAGCCCATGAACGATTTCACATCTTTAGGGACCAAAGAGTAACTTCATCAATCTACAGTCAATAAATACTTATTGAGAATAAGCCATGCACATCTTGGGACCCTTAGCATATGGCACAGTGAAGCTTCTCTATAAATGTTGACTAAAGAAGGATGTGTGTGCATGTATGTACGTGAAAAAAGAGACAGAGAGACAGAGACACAGAAAGGGGAGAAAGAGACTCACAAAACACACACACTAGGAATGTTCAATAAAAGAACGTCAAATTTAATGATGGTAGTATAAAAGATACTAGGGAAAAATATAATTTCAAGAAGAGTATTTATACATTTTCCTAGTCTTTCAATGAAACATGAATCATGTGTGTGTATGTGTGTGTTCCTTCACACAAATAAAATATCTAAAGTTCACTTTTATACCTAATTCCAAAAGGAAAAATATTGAGAAAAAATGTTGAGTAGCCTTAAAAACTGGTATTTTCCTGTCTTGAAAAGAATCACAGTGCAGTTAGGGAAGCTGAGAAATTACATGAGTCTCTTGACATCCCCTAGATTGTCCAGAGAGCCCTTTGAGAAGTCCAGGACTGGAAGTTCTGTACCTCCTCTGGTGCTGGCTACAACTCTGGATCATTCTCATATTAAAAAGTGTCCTTCCTTACACATACCTGGATTGAAGTGTCTTTTTCTTGTCCTTTTGACAGAGGACAATCTGGTCAGCTTCTTACAGATACTTATTAAGCAACCTCTTAACAACACAGCAGTCAGCTCTACCTAGTTCCAGTAACTGGGCTAGAATAATTTTGTGTGTGCATGATGTGTTACTTGTTGGAAGATCAAAAATCAGTTAGACATGGTGACCTAACTCATATTCTCAAGAGCTGAGAGCAGAGAGGGGAAGGTGGACTGTGAATACAGTAAGTGCGATGGCCCACACACGCTCCAGGCCCCGTGTGGGAGAGCAAGTGGTGACTGTGGCCAATTCGGTTCTGTGTTGGTCCTCAGGTTAGTCCCTTCGATCTGTGCACAGGCCCAGGGAGGTCCCCCCGTCAGTATCCTGTGATCGAGAGACCTCTGAATGTCAGAGGAAGGACGGCTGACCACCCTGGGGTCAGGCAATCAGTGATTCCTGCCATAAATTTCATGTACCCATCAATTGCTTTATTTCTGTATTACCTTTCAAGAAAACTATCTTTAAACTCATTACGCACTGCATGAAATGCTACTTCCCCATATTTATCTCCTTCCTCCACCAGAATTCTAGGGGATCACCCTCTGCCCATCAATAAAACCAGCATAACCATCTGGTACACTCTGGCCCGCCTTCCCAACGTTGCTCCTGTTCAAACATGGTCTAGGTCACAGGGCTGCCATTCGATAGACAGGAAGGGTCTGACTGGAGAATGTGACATTACCAAAACACAGCGGAATTTCACACTGTTTGGAAGTTCAGTAGAATTTAGAATATATTGGGAGGACGGCCTGCATCTGATCAAAACCTCATTCAAAACAGTCTGCATAGCGATATACTAAAAGTGCACTGTGCTACGATATTTAGACACCACGGCATAGAAGTGTAGAAAGAATTCAGTGTTCTGAGAACCACAGGTTATTTTGTTTCTGCAAGCAGCAGCTTTCTAGAATGCAGCCACTTCTTATGCTTTACTCCGCACCATCCACCTTTACCAACCTCACAGTACACTCCAGCCACCGATGGCTGCAGGATTCACACAGATGGCCATCAGTCAGCCTCACATCCCTCTGCTCTCTTTACACAGAAGACAGCCAAAGTTCTCGAAGAGGCTGTAAGCACTTCAAACCACGGCCATGAGGGTAATCACCCACCAAGGCAAAAGCCTCTGAACATTCTTATTGACCATATAACAAAAAAGTTTACAAACCTGAGCAGAAAGTGGAGGCGAAGTTCTGGAGGGCTGCGTCCACCTCCCCCACGCTGGGCAGAGCCAGCAGGCGAGGCAGGAGGCTCTCCAGGGACTGCACAAACAGCCTGGCACTCTGCTGGTCGGCTTCCTGGTTCTTCAGCAGTCTGAGAGACAGAGCAGCGGTTCGCAGGGACCTGTGGCCCAGGCAGTCCCGTGGGGTCTGCTCTTCGTCAGCTAGTGAACAGTTGTCTGACCCGATGTCTGACACATCAGACCGCCCCGAGTCCTTTTCTGCAGCCATCGAGTACTGGTCACAGGAGTCAAACTCTGTCCTGGAAAGGTCTTGGTCATCGACGCTGAAATTGCTCTCACTGTACCTAGATCCGTAGGACCTCATCCTGCAGTCCACTGACAGGAAGTTGGTGATATCGGGGTAAGCGACGGTGTGGCTTCCCTGCACCACATCTGGCTGGTCCACTGCTTCCGGTTCTGACGCCTTACTCAGGGTCTCCTTGGTCTTCTGGACAGCTGGCGACTTGAGCCCGTTCTTGTGGTGTTCAGAGTGGTCCTCGGGTGTAGTCTGACCCAACTCTCCCTCCAAAGTGGTCTGGCCCGTGTCTGTGGTCACACTAATGCTGATGTCAGGGCTCCTCTCATTCCCCAACTCCCACGGTGTGTGCTCTGAGGACAGGACTCGCCGCTGCCATCGGAAATCGGCCTCGTTGATCTCCATGGAGTCTCGACTGGACTCCGCCCCGTCCTTCAGCTCCTCAAGACGCAGAAGCAGCAGCTGGACCTGACCTTCGCTCAAGCCCTTGCCCTGGCTGAGCTCATCCAAGGCCCCAAGCAAGGTGCAGACACAGGACACAGCTGAGTAGCAAGCTTCAATGCCACCCTTGACACACGCTTCAGTCATGCCATCCATGATGCTAAAAGTTTTCAAGGAAGAAAATGGCATCAATACCAGCTCCATAACGAACAAGAATTGTTAGACTGGTAAACGGTATGGTATTCAAAACAGGTACTCTAAATTACACGAAATTGCGTGGTCTGGGCCAAAAATAAGATGAACAATAAATGAAACAAACATGCTCAAGCTGGCAGAGGAAAACCTCTAGGTAAAATGTCCCACCTCGAATCATGCTGTCTCTTGGTGGGCTGGTTTATTTGGGAACAAACAGAAGTTCTGGATGAGAATTTATAATCCTCACAAGAACAGGCAATGAATAATCTCACTTTCGTATTATGTTTAGTTTTCAAACAGAAAACAGTTATGGCTGTGTGATAATGTGGACCTCTTCTATAAAATAAACACATTCCTGAACAGATGCTTCTGAATACAACTATTGCAAATCAGATAATATTCAGTTTTCTACATGTAAAGGGGGGCCATGTGTACAGGAATCCTATAGCTACAGTATTATAATTCAAAAAGATTTTCCCTAAAATAACCCCAATAAATAATTTTTGTACATTTCATTTTGGACATTGGGCTTAAGTCAACATGAAAATATGGAAAGTTACATGATGACGATAAATTGAGATAAGACTTCTCAGATGGCTTGTGGGTTCGTTATTAGTCACATTCCATATCACGTAGTTACATAAAGAATCAGGGATTTGGAGACAAGGTTTACAGTGTTCACAGAAGCAGTCTTTGCCAGGCAATATAGACCGAAAAGGGGAATGTATCATACAGTTTGAGAAGATCCAGATGGGACTTTCTTTTTGAAATTGATCTTTTTCTGGATTCTGGTTCAGTGGAGCTGGGTCCTGCCAAATCGCAGAGACGTTGTGGGCTCCCAAGTAGCTTTAAGAAAAAGGAAAAATAAATAACTGAAAAGTAAATATCATAAAAAAGCACAAGGTTTTAAAACTGTGAGATCAAATAAACATGTACTTTCTCTACTAAGTGATATAGTCTAAGGAGGAACAAACTATTTGGAACCACAAACCTTAATGAAACTGATATAGCTTCTTCTTGACACAGAATGCACACTGAACTCCCAGCTCCCCAGGTCAGAACTGGCTCAAAGAAAATCCTCTGAGGGACTGTTCCCAAAAACTGTATAGCACACAACTGGGAGCACTTGCATCTATGTCCTTTAGTGAGACTAAGTCTGTTTTATTTTGCTATCAAGTCTTTTAAGTTAGCTTTACTTAAAAAACTAACTTAAAAACTCGGCTGAGAAGCACTCCCTCCTTCCATTCTCTGGAGAAGTTCATGTGCCATTGGAATTACCTGTTCCTTGAATGTTGGTGTAACTGGTTCTAAAGCTGTATGGCGCCAGTAATTTTTTTTAATCAAAAGATTTTAACTACTGATTCAATTTCTTTTAAAAGATTATAAGACTCTTCAGGTCCTCAACTTCCTCTTCAGTCAACTTTTTAAAGGCTGTGTGATTTCCTAGGGATTTACCCATTTCATCTGAGTTTCAAATTTACTGCCTCTTGTTGCCTTAATCTCCTGAGTCTCTTCCCTTCGCGACAGCTCTGGTTACATGCGTTTCCATCCTGATCTCTGTTCATTTGCTCCTTTTCTGGAATTCTTCAACTGTTTTTGCCTGGAGATTTCCAAATTTCTTAGTCTTTTCAGAGTCCTGGTATTTTCTACTTTATGGATCCACTATATTACATTTGCTTTTTATCACATTACTTTCTGCTTTTATCCTTATTTTTCCTCCTTTCTACTTTCTTTAAATTTAATCTGCTCTTCTTTTTCCAACTACCTAAGTGGGAGAATTAGAACATTAAATTTAGGCTTTCTATTTTTTAATATAAGCAACTGAAGCTATAAATATCCTTCTATGTACTGCTTTGGCTGCATCCAAGTTTTCATGTATAGAATTTTCATAATTGCGCAGTTCTAATTTTTATTTCTATATGGTAGAAGTCTTTACAGAAACTTTCAATCTGAGGCTAAATTAATTCAAGGAAAGACTGTTAATTAAGTGTATTGGAGTAGACATCCTATTGCCATGTCCATTATTTTCAAAGCAATTTATACACACAGGAAACAGTATATTAAGTAGAAAAAGTTATATCTTATGGGCATTCTTCTTTCCCTCTTTCCACATCTTTTTCTTACCCCGGAATTGGGCATTTCTGCTGTGTTGGAGGCACAGAAAAGAGTTTTGCACTTCTCTCTCCACATTTTATTTCTTTCACATCAAAAGAGGAGTGATGGAGGTAAAGCTCTCTCTCTCTGCCCGGCTGTGTCCCAGGGAACCAGGAGGCCTCTGGGCCTTCTGCTGTCCCACCTCTCGCTGGATGGGTACATGCATTTCACGGGTAGGAGTGGGGAATCTCGCTTTCCCTTGGAGCCCATTGATCTCTCTAATCTGACTTTACCAGTAAGAAACTGGATGATACATGTTAGTTCCCACATTAATCTTTTACTGTTTACTTCTTGGTTGCTTCAGAATCTGGAGGAAAGGGGACCGAGTGATTAGGCTTCTGAAGAACCCCCAACAAATACTTAAAGAAAGGCAAGACCTGTTTAATCTCAGCTTTCTCCGGTGGGAATGAGAGATGTGGCAGCAGTGGCTGGGGACTGATGAAGACAAGGGAACACCTCCTAACGCTGAACGTGGGAGAAAGAAAAGGAAGCAAGGTGTGCTTTTTGATTACTGTTCTTTTTTTGGGAAAGTGGAAACAGAAAAGAAAATGTCCTTTGAAAAACAAAATGTCCTCTAAGTCTTTGATTAACAGGCACACAGCGCATACATCAGATCAGAGAGAGATCAGGGAAACAACACACCAAGGGTTCAAACTCCAAAAGGCTAAGCAAACATCCTGGGTGCCCAGTGGTTTTCTCTGTGTGCATAAACCCTGCACGTTCTGGTTTCTAGGTTGCCAACCTTCCCAAATTCCTGTGTTGTCATACTAAGTGGAGGCACTGCTTTCAGAACCACCTGGCCCACACTAGTCTGCCTGCTCCATGGGGCAGCACTGCCTGGATCTGCCACTTAGATGCTGGCGTCTAATTCCAGCCCTGCCCTGCAAAATAATCTTGGGAAGCTAGAAAATCTACGAAAAAGGGGAAAACATAACTAATTTCCTTTGCAGTAGTAAAGAAGTGTTCACTGAAAATACACTTAGACGTCTACATACCCTGGACACAAAGTATGCACTTAGGATGCAGGGATCCAGGCTCCCGGTGGGCAGCAACTCTGGTGCCTGTCGGCTCCGAGGGGAAAGGCTGCTGCTGCTGACAGAATAGCCTCTGTGCAGACATCCCGTGTCTCCTGGCCAGGTCATTCAGTCAGAACGGATTCAACACTGACTCTGACTCAAGCACTGGTATAGACACCAGGGGAAGCTCACAAAAGCCATGTACCTACAGCTACATTTGAGGAGACAAGAAGCTTGTTCCACACTGTACTGCGAAACAATCAGTGTGACAGGGCACGTCATCGATTGCTAAATTGTGGGATGGGGTTTAAAGAAGAGCCAAATTCCTGGTCTGAGGAAGCAGAGCCATCAAGGAGGAGGATTTGACAGCAAAGAGGCAGCGGTACTTTGAATATCTGGGCTCACGTTCTAGCTCTACTGCTCACGAGAACTTTGGACAAGTAACTTCTCATGGAGCCTCAGCTCCCCATCTGGAAAATGGGCACATTATCATCTTCCCAAGGGAGTCTGCAGACAGCTATGTGAGGTGTCTGGCCTACCATGATCAACCACTCCACTCTGTGAAGTGGACGTAGCCAAGAGCATAGGGATAGGGGGTTGGAATGGAGGCAGGAAGGTGAGAACTGAACAACGCAGGTCAGTCAGATGGAATGAGGGTGATCCTGGAAATGATGGGAAATGAGAATGAGGACAGAAGGGTCTGCAAACTGGGCAGAGTGCTTCAGACTTGATGGGAGAGGCAATAAGGAGCCATTAGAGAGTGAAAAAATTGTTAACAGTGGTGATTTATGAACATAAGCCTGGGAAAACAAGAGGAATAAAACAGACAGGCAGGAGACAAGGAGACAGTGCACTTCTCCAGGCTGGAACTAACGAGGACCAGCTGTTTTCGTCTGTCTAGTTCTTCTCTTCCTCCGGGTAGCAATAAATGCACCAAATATTTGCTTATCACTTCATGCTTACACAGCACTTATATAAACTTCACCGCATTTTGTAACCTTTGGAATCTGGTTACTATGTACGGATGAGAAAAGGTAAGTTCAGAGTGACGTGATTAGCTACCATAACCTAGCTGGTGAGTGGCAGAGAGGATTCAGACCTTGACTCTTAAACTCACGTCCCGAAAGGGAGAGGAGCTGCTGGAACCATCTGCACTGCAATATGAAAGTAAGTCCAGTGATACGTGTGGTGCAGGGGAAGACCATAGGCTTCGGCTCAGACAGGCGTGTGCACACTCTCTCTTCATGACCCCGGGCAAATTATCTGACCTTTTGAAACCTTAGTTTCTTTATGGGAGGGAAAATTGCTTTTCCCTAGCATCATGTTTCTATGGGGAGGAACATCCAGTGGAATAAAATCCTGGGCCCTTCTCCCTTTCTCTCACTTCTCCCCGGTGGAGGGGGAGGTCTAAGCTGACTGGTAAATTTAGAGGATGCAGCTGAGCATGTGTGGCCAGCCCCTTCCACTCTCCTCTTCCTGGAGACCACCTACTCAGGGAAAGCTCACTTCTGCTCCTCCATGCTTCAAGCTTAACAGGGTTGAGCGGGTCCCCAGAGGAGGGCCACTGTTGTCTGGGTGGTGCCGGAGTAGTCTAGCCTTGCTCGCTCCCAAAACTGCATTATGTTCACCAACCTAGGGGTGAGCAGTTAGGAAAGCTGACCTTTTGATCTCCATTGCCTGAAGCTCTGATGGGGAAAAGAAGTAACATTCTTCACTGGTAGAAGTTCATACACAACGTCACAAAGTTATCATGAATATTAAAGATAATATACGTGAAGTACCTGGCATATAGTCAGTAAGAAAAAAAATGGTAATTATTATTGTGTGTTCACAGATTTTCTCAATCAGCTATTAAATCTGAATCGCTTCTTCATTTCTAGAAATGTTGGGTCAGAACTTTCCATTATTCATACAGTCAAATCTCATGAAAACATCACCAAGAAGCAATTCAAATTAAGCTTTTTAGAAATTGGTGAGTAGCAAATATTGCTTAAAATAAATGAATCATCAGTAAGAAAATTTTGTTACTCTGATTTTTTTGGTGATAGGTACAAAAGCAAATGCAATTTGACCTTCACGAACAAGTACACAAATACAAAAATGTGAATCACTTTTGTTTTTGGTTGAGAAAAAGCAGAGGAATCTCGTTTGAAGTACCTTCAAAATAACCCTAATTCCTCCTCAAAACCAAGAAGTGGCACACTGGGATGGCTATTCTAAGCTGGACAATCTTTATGTTCTTTCTAGGGTCACGACACTGGGATAGATGAGGCATAAGAAGGATTCCTTGTAGCCATCAGAGACGGTGAAGCTTTTTGGATAACGTACAACCTGAGTATAAAATCACTCTGAAATCCAACTTCCATGAAGACGAATGAGCATCTATATCTGTGCAAACACTACCTAGGGGAGCAGCTTGAAGGATCAGACGGCTTTGCTTCAGTGACCACTCATCACCCCCCCTCACCCCACTTCAGCACATGCACACACCTCCAACGCTAAAGACACTGCCTGTCCCTGGACACCCTGTGGTAGCAATTAAGTTCCAGCAAGTTTTCAGTTTTTTTTACAGAAGGTCCAGCGAGTGGTTGGCAAACACGTTCTGTGTGCACGACACTGTGCTCAGACCCGCTTGGCAAACCCGGGGGCATTCTGCAGCGCCTCCCTACCTCTTTCATTATTTTGATGGCTTCCACCCGGTGCTGGGGTGGGGGATAAAGCAGCACGCGGTGATAGAGAGACTGGAGCACGGGCTTCATGGAGTCCACTGCTCCCACCAGCCGGACCAGCTCGGCCGCAATGTAGTAGATTGTCCGAGCCACGGGCCCACTCAGGGCTGGCGCTGTGGAGGAACACCCTGAGCCCCGGCCGTGGTCGGAAACTCCTGGAGATGCAGAGTCCGACTCGGTGCTGGCACTCGTGCTGCTGCTGTGAGCAGACGTGATGGTCTTGTCATGAATTGGATTCCCCAGGATCACGATGAGAGCGGGGCAAAGGTTTTTCCTGGGAAGAGACGGGAGGAAAAACAAGTTTCACTGCAAGCCAAACGATAAAATGTGAATGCTGTCCTGAGGGTAAATACCAGATGCCACCAAAATGACTAATAAGAGTCAAGTTCTTTATTGCTGCTTCTTTTGGCTACATTCTGTCCCAGTTTTCCATGTCTCTCCATCACTTCTGGGTATGTCAACAGAATTCCTTGTAACTCAAGCTAGGGTTAACTAAGTAAAATATCAAGAGAAGTATTAAGAAACCATCTTACATGAGGAAGTAGACTCAAAGTGCTAAATGGCTTAGTTATAAATGTTCATTTTAATATAAATAACAAAATTATTTGTTCTTCTCATTTGAGAAGTTAAAGTTCTGACATATCATCTAGCGTCCTCCCTGTCAACAAGCCCAGGAGCCCAGAGCCCCGAGCTGGCTGCCTCTGGGTTCCTGTGGGGACATCTATGAGTGACTGGTCTTCAGGCTGAGATGGAGAAGGCACCAGGGCTAAGAATAAGTGTCACTAGCTTTTGCCCCCTGTGCAACTTTCTGGTGCCTTTCTATGGTCTTAGAACAAACTAATAACTGAGGAAATAATCTCCTTGTCCCCGAGTCTCATGATCCTACGATGTAAACACGACACACGAGGGCCTCGGAGGCATATTTTGCTACAGTAATCATCAGTTTCTCTCTGTATTTTGGATGGGTGCCTCTAAGCGAAGCAATTTCCCTCCTTTCCCTCTAGAACATTTACACACAGATGAAGCGATGGGGAGGTCCTGGATGCTGTGAGAAGAGACCCACAGATTCAGCTAGGAGTGAGCCCCTTGGGTTGGCAGGGGCGTTGGGACAGGCGCTCACCAGATCAGGTCTGTGAAGCCTCTGTGAAGGTGCATGGAGGAGGAGGAGCCACTGAGCACGGACAGAATGCACTCCAGGTACAGAAGCTGCAGCTGCTGATTGTCACTGCAGAGGAGCAAAACCAACACACATCGCAGACACAACAAAGGCAAGATTAAAGAGGTCACATATGGGGAACACTTAGAAAAATGTTAGGCATTACAGAAGTGTTCATTTGGGGAGGGGTTAGTGTTCTGTGTTGAATTATGTCTTCCCCCAATTTGTATGTTAAAATCCTAACCCACAGCACCTCTGAATGTGCCCTTACGGGGAGATGGGGTCTTCATATAGGTAATCAAGCACCCTCTGTCAGCAGGGCAGGTCCTAACCCAACATGGCTGTGTCCTCATAAAACGGGGAAACTACATATAGAGGGAAGACGATGTGAAGAGACACAAGGAGAAGATGGCCATTTGCAAGCCAAGGAGAGAGGCCTGGAACAGATCCTTCTTTGGCCCTCAGAAGGAACCAGCCCTGCCCACACCTTGATCTCAGACCTCTAGCCTCCAGAACTGAGACAGAAATCTCTGTTGTTTAAAGCACCCAGTTGTGGTACTTTGTTATGGCAGCCCTGGCAAACTAATAGTTAGGATGAGTTTTTTAGTAACAGACTTTACTTTTCAGAACAGTTTTAGATTTACAGAATACTGGGCGTGGTCCGAGAGTGAACGTATTTTACCCACTCCTGCACATGTTTATCCTGTTATTAACATCTTACATCAGTATGGTACATTTGCTACCATTAGTGAACAAAACATTGATATACTATTATTACCTAATTCCACACTTTCTTCCAGAAATGTTTAATTTTTAATGTTTAATTGTCTAAACCTTGCAAGAGACCACTTACCACATTTTCTTTTAATTGGTCAACACTTTATTACCTTGCATTTACTTTTCTTCTTTATTTATTGAAGGCAACATGCTTCTTCAATGAACAAATTATTTTTCCCTAAAATTATTATGGGATTCCTCAACAGAGACAAGTAAAGAAACAGGCAACTTCATGGAACGCCGATTCTCATATCCAGGGTAAGTTTTCTATGCAGCCCACCAGAAAGTATTACCAGCCAGCTGGGTGGCAAGAATGACAGGTAGGGGTAAGGAAGAATTTAATTTTCAAGGACACATTTACTACAAATATATAATAAATACTTTGAAGAGAATTCATTCAGGAATCCTGAATGGAATGGAATATTCAGAAAAATGAAAAACTTTCTTTAAAAAAAATATATATATATTTTTGGTGAGGGAGATTGACCCTGAACTAACATCTGTTGCCAATCTTCCTCTTTTTCCTTGAGGAAGATTGTTCCTGAGCTAACATCTGTGCCCATCTTCCTGTATTTTGCATATGGGACACTGCCACAGCATGGCTTGATGAGTGGTGCATAGGTCCACACCTGGGATCTGAACCTGCGAACCCTGGGCCATCAAAGAGGAATGCACCGAACTTAACCACTATGCCCTGGGTCGGCCCCCCAAAATAATTTTTGGTTGAGTCACTTTTCTCCTAATTTAAAGTAAATAAATGCCAAAAGGTAGCTTAGTGCACTTAAAATTCAAATAACTCCCAGGAGAAGGCGGTGAAAGAGAAAGACAAGACCAGTGACAGGCAGACTAGGGGTTTAAGGAGACAGGAAGGAAGAAAGAAAAGTGGACTCAGACTGCTCCAAAGGCCAGAAAGTAAGTCCATACAATTGCCACACTGAGAAGGGTTGTATCGTTGCAAGACAAGGATCGTGAGATGGGGCGGGGTTCCCTCATTTAGATGCTTCGTTAAATACCCTGACAGTATAGTCTCTGTAAAACTAATGCTATGCTCTAAAACCCACTGGAAAACTACAGGTCGAGGGCAAAATCTTGCCCATAGCCTGTGAATCAAAAAAGGTCTTTACTTTTTTAAAGTAAAAAAAAAACCGAAAAAAACAAAAATGAACAGGAAACAGAGGCAGTATGTAGTCCTTTACAGAAAGTTTGCTGACTCATACTCTAAAACAATCTCCCTTTTCCAAAGAGAACTGAACAATGATTAAAATAATGCCATTATTCTGAAAAAGGGAATTCCACTTCTATTTGGACGTACTTTACCACACACACTGAGGGTAGAAGAAAACGTGGGTAAAGGCTGAGTCTCCACAAAAACTATTACTATTTGCTAAGAGGAAGGTGGCGGTTGGAGGAAGAGTAAGAGATGAAAGACTTAATTAGCCTTTCTTGGGCCAGGTAAGGACTTTACATCCCTACACACCTCCACCCACAAGCTCCCCTACAGCTTTGAACAAGACATAGTTCCTGATGGGAAATGGCACAGTCTTCATTCCTGTGGGACAAGAGAGATAAGTAAGAAGCAGATCAAGTGCCGTGTAGGAAGTGCTACAAATGCGTAATTCAACACATGTTTCCATGAGAGCACACGGGAGCAGCATCTAACTCTTCTTGGACAGATCCAGAAAGAATTTCCAGAGGAAATGGTATCTTAGTAGAGATATAACTCAAGCAGGAGTCCGTCACATGGAGGTGGTGGGGAGAGGGTGGGTGTGGCATGTGTGGGGGTGATGTGTGGCTGGAGCAGAGGTGAAGACGTCATCAGCAAGAGGTGGGGCTAGGTAGGCAGGCAGCAGCCAGATCAGGAAGGGTCTTGTGGGCCATGCTACGACGCTGAACTTTATTCTGCAGGAAGAAGAGTGACAGGACCAGATTTGTATTTTAGAATGATCATTCTGGATGCTGTAGAATGAACAGATCAGAGAAGGCAAAATAGGAGGGCCAAAACATCAATGAAAAGCCACATTTAAAGAAAAATCAGTTCTGAAAAGACTACCTTTGCTATAGTCTCAGACTAATTTTTCTGACCAACCACTTGACTTATTATTAAGAAAAAAAATTATTAAATTCCCCAATTCAAAAATATATCTCTCTCAAACTGTCAGTTTAGCATCATAAAAGTAAAATAATTATAGACAATAAAGATTCTCAATTTCTGAAATCACTGGAAATAAACCCAGAAAAAAGTTATGAGCAATCAAGGTTCCTGTGAGTACCTACAAAGTGTTCCACAGCAATACCTCAACCCCAAGGCATCAGACTCAATGACAGAGAGAACGCATTGCCAAGGTAACTGGCCTGGGAGTCTCCTTGGAGATGGAATGTGGCAGCTTTTCCGTCAGCTGCAGCAGTCTGGACAGATGGGTGCTCAGGGCCTTGTATGAATCACATTTTTAAAGGAGCTGTCTGGAATACAAGCTCCTCCCTTCCACACAGGCCCCTCACTGGACGCACATGTGCACGTGCCCAGTATGTGTGCACTTCAGTAGACACACAAACATGCAGAACGCACAGGGCAGACAGGAGCTTAGAAACCAGCCAACTCTTTCAAAGCACACGAGGGAAACTCTGCCCACCTAGGAGGGCTGGAAGTCACTTGGCCTGGTTTTTGTTTGAACATTTCATGGCTGGCAGGTTGAGTGTCTGCTAGTCTCCATCTCTGCTCATCTCTGGATTTCTTCCCAGGCCCACGATTTGAGGAGAACAACTCTCATGAGTGGACCGTGGGCCGTGGCGCTAAGCAGCCACTCATCCTGGCAAGGTTACTGCAAGGGGAACCTGGTGGCACTCCTGGATCCCGAGGTTCTCAGGATTTTGTTTTATTTGAACCATTCTGACTTTGCCTCCCTTAGAAACAGATTCAAATTTAGTTACAAAAAGGAGAGGGGAGTGAAGTGACTGTGTAAGGAGTGGAATGGGATTGGAAGCCACAGATGGACACAGCCCTGCCCCACTGATGCCGAGGTGGCTTTGGCAGATTCTTCCCTGACAGTCTGCACCAGGAGGAGAGGGAAGGGGTGGAGGGAGACCACAGGCAGAGAATGAACACATGTCTTTCTAAGCCCAGGTATCCTTCCAACATTTCTTGGATTTAAACAGCATCACATAACTCACCTTGTCTTATACAGAACTCTATTAATACCGCATCTCCAAGGCATGTGCATTCTTCTGCACACCTGAATGCATCTTCTAAATTCTCCCAAAAGACTGAACATATCATGAATACACACCCTGACAGAGGCAAAGCTGTAGGAGGGATCTGGGCACTGACTCTGGAAATGGTGTTGAGGGAAGCACTGACCACAGTGCGATTTCAGAGGAAGAATGTATTTAGAAGGTAGGAGAGGTGTCAAGTTTACTCATAGAAATAAAAGGTGTGCAGGTGTCAGAACAAGAATCACCAGAGCCACCACAGTGAGGGCAGCCAGGAGCGGGGGGCTCCTGACCTGCTGGACTCAAAGTTCTTCCGACAAAACTGCACAAGTGTGCTGCACCCCCACCTTCTTCAGCAATGAACCCCATCCTAGGGGAAGGGAATCGTGATGGAAGAGACCAAATCAAATGAAGCGAACAGTCTCTAGAGGCAGAATTATGAGAGGGGAATTGCATTGAAAAACCAAGCAAGATCATGAGACTCCTATCAACACCTTACGCTCAATAACAATATGCCTGCAGCCATCTTTGATCCAACGTGCAATGAGAAACCCCAGAAAAACAAGTGTGTCACGTGAATTATTTTCCCCGTATAAAGCTTATGTCAAGTCACATGGTTCAGAAATGTGTTCATTTTTCTTGGTGACTGATAGAAATCTGTGACCTTTAGTTTCCAACGTGTGTGTACACATTTGCAGTGTAGGTTTGTGCAATGTATTTTCCTAATAATTGAGTCATATTTCTGATTTAAGATGCTCAATGTTCCTAACTGCATCATAAACTAGAATTAGCACCAATATTTCTGAAAACAAACCATTCTAGAGCTAATATATACCAAATATTTATTACATGCTAGGCACTATTTAGTTAAAAAAATTCCACTTATATCAGTACTTCCCAGAAGACAGCAATACTGAATGTCTATAACAATTACAACAGGCATAAGCTTGGACTGTCCCAGGTAAACCAGGTCGCAAGGTCACTCTGCAGATGGAGGTCTCTGCAACTGATGTCACAGCCACCTGGGTTTTAAAGAACCGTGAACTTGAAGCCCTCACTGGACCGAGCTGAAGACTTTCCCCACCAAGGAACAATGGTATATTTTAAACCTGTCAGACCTACAGACTCGTTCTGGCTTACTCTGACGGCTAGATTTTAATTTTTAATGGCATAACTACCACGAGCCTCCTCACTGTTCTAGCACTTAAAAACTTTTAGAGTTTTCCCTTAACAAACACTCAGAAAAAAAACCCACTTAGTTCATTTGTTTTCCCTTGCCTGCAAAGGAACAAACAAAGCCTGTATATTTTTCAAAGCCTTGGTGGTCTTTGTTTTGTTTCCTGACAATTGCTAAGACCTGAGGGAGGCATGGAGAAGAAGCATCCCTGACAGCTGGCAACTGCCTGGCTGCTACCAGCTAGCTGTGGTGCCCCCTGGTCAACACCAACAATTTCACAGAAGGTTAACGTCCGTGAGGACTCTCCAGGATGGTGGTGGAACAAGATGAAAGCCAATCTACAATCACACTTGAACAGGGATTAAAAAAAAAAC
The DNA here is from genome assembly GCA_031878705.1 of Tapirus indicus. Lineage (NCBI taxonomy): Eukaryota > Metazoa > Chordata > Mammalia > Perissodactyla > Tapiridae > Tapirus > Tapirus indicus. The sequence goes on along the minus strand of CM062933.1, from coordinate 56,360,788 downwards.
CTGTGTACTGTCCCAGGTAAACCTATGTATCCTATAAAATAATATCAAATTATTATATAATTATATATTATTATATACAAATTATTATATAATTGACCAAATATCATCCTCCCCTGTGAGTGACTCCTGCTTCTTCTCCAATGACAACTCCAGCTCCCATCCATTCCTCTCATCAGCTAGATAAATCTAAGATGCCCAGTGCTAGAACTGTCCCCACTTTCTGACAGCACCCAGTCCTTGAACAGACCTTCAATTCCTTTAATCCACCCCAATCACCTAACTCAGGTTTAAATCCTATAACAATCTTTCCAACACCCTTTTACTGGATGCCCCACGGCTCCCCGTAGTATGCAGGCTCCCCACTATAACAAGCTAACAAACTGAATTCTGTTAACTTCAGGTCTTCCTGGTGATCTCTGGCTGTTGGGCATCAATTGTTTTTTAAGTGAATTTTCTCATTTGGTCCTTACAAAAATTCTAATACATTTTATATTACTAATATTATATTTCATAAAAATTATAATTATAATAATTAATAATACATTATATTAAAATAATAAATAATATATTGTTTTATAGGATACATAAACTTAGGGTGGTTGAGAACTTTGCCGAAAGTCCAGAGCTCGTAGGGGCAGAACTGGGTTTACCCAGCTAATCCAACAAAGATAGTGCAGTTGAGCCAACAGTGATTCAACACCACACACAACTGTATCTTGAGAAAACAAGCCAGTGAGAAACATATCCCAGCTCTGGCATCACAGCTGACTCTGCTGCGACAAAGAGGACGGGGTGGGACCAGAGTCAGCCTTACAAAGATCTGAACCCTGGTCACGGCTGGGTGGAGTGAGTACAGAACCCCTGCCAGCCAGGACACTGTGGAGAGTAGAGGGTGATGATAACCATGCCCAACAGGCATAACCTGAGACATCCCAGGGAAATCACATCCCACGGGGACCCTAGAGATGGGGTAACTGCAGTTGGTGTGGAGCCCTTAGGTTCGGACAACAATCTGCTCCAGTTCCCTATGGTCAGGAAAGTGGGGACGTGGGCAGGGTACAGGTGGAGCCATTTACATCCCATCTGTTTTAGATACATCCCTTTCGAGGGAAAATAATGCCCTGCCTAGGGTCTGGGGGTGGGAGAAACTTGATGAGGGGCTGTGGAAGAAGGCAAGTGGTATTTCTGCTTTATATAACCTACACATTCAATAGGTCTCTTCATTTTTAAGCGCCTGATATGAAGAGAGCCCCATTTGGGCAAAATAGGCAGATGACCTAGAGAAACAACGGATACACTGATGTAGCAACCATTTGGCAACAACTTTTAAAAGTAAATCAAGCATAACTTAAAAATAATCCTGAGTTTATAAAAAAACAAAAACAAAACAAACAACAACAAAAACAAGTTTCTGCAATTCTTCCAGCAAAGTGAGACCTCAGTCATGTTTGTAACTGGACTTTCAGCTCGTTACTGCAAGTAACATTCTACTAGTAAAAGTGTGCTGAATTATCAAATATTCTAGTTACCCCTAAACAATAGTTTAATGTGTCCTTCAGAACTCAAAGGACTCTTCAGAATCTTACTATGTCGTAGAATTCTGCAGTTAACGGTGTATGCAGCTGGCAGAGACTTTTCACCTCATCCTGGAAAGTCTGGTCTTTGTGATTTGGCTTTACTGTGGATGCACAAGTCATCTTACTAACCTACTTCACGGAGAGCTAAGCAGCGGACATCACCTGTATGATCACTGATTAAACTGGATGAAAAAAAACCAAAAGTACATAAAAATCAGAGTAACCTGTTCTTTTTAAAGATACGCACATGAGCTCCTAGGCTCAGGAAATGTTAGAAGAAATATAGAAAGCCACGCAGTCCAACCTCGCCATTCAACAGAGGAGAAGAGAGCAGCACGGTTTGACGAGAGGACTTGTTTAGGGTCACAGAGCTGGAACATCCCTGGTTAGGACCTGCCCTCAGGTCCACCAGCTCTTGGCTGACATTTCTTTCCACTCAGCTCCATGCTTGGGGGACTAACTCCTTTGCATGGTATCATTTTCCCATCAGAAAATTCTCTCCTTCAGTAACGGTATTTAGTACTGTAGGCTTGCCCAAGGTCACTGAATATATTTCTCAGGAATGACAGGGGAATTCCAATGGAGGGAACCATTGTCCCTATAATCTGCAATTTTAAGTGATACCATAGATAAGTTACTTCAGAAATAGACCATTGGCAAATGAGAGCACCAACACTGCAGGCACTTACTTGATGGCGGCCTGTAGTTTCTCACACAGAACAGTGAGCACAGAGACAAGGTCATCACAGAGGGACTCTACCGTTGACCCTTCAAACAGAGGAGGTGACAGGCATTAGACACTGGCATGGGCACTAGAAGCTTCCTCAAGAGTCCTTCCCATTCTCCACTTTTGATGTTTTCAGGACTGAAAAGATGATTTTTAGATGCTGAGCCTTCCTTAGGCCACCAAAACAATCACAGAAAAGAATTAAATATAATTATTCATTTCTAAAGTAAAACACTCAAAAGGTAGTCCAGAAAGAAAATAGATTATTTCTTATTACAAATAAAATTCATTCACACTTAACAAAAGGAGATTTCATTAATTTAGGGAACAACAGTTGTGTTATTTCCTAAACACAACTGACAACAATTTTCTCAATATTTAGGCCAGTAGACTATATAGTCATGCATTGTTTAACAACAGGATACATTTTGAGAAAAGTGTCGTTAGGGGATTTCATCATTGTGCAAACATCATAGAGTGTACTTCCACAAACCTAGATGGTACAGCCTAGTACACACCTAGGCTCTATGGTACTAATCCTATGGGACCACCATCATACATGCAGTCTGTTGCTGAGCAAAACATCGTTATGTGGCGCATGACTGTACATGTACCCTTTATTTTGACCTCTTGAACTTTTGGGTCTTGTGAGGAGATTTGAGTCGTATCTCAGAGAGAGAAAATGTGGCAGCATGGAAGAAAGATGAGCTTTTCAAACTCAAACTAAGAAACTAGGGAAAGAGGGCAAAATAATTTAGTCACCATCTTCAGACATGGTCTTTGTTGCTAATGGAGCAACAGCTAATGTCAGAAAAAATAATTCCCCTGCAAAAATGTTCATGTCCAGAAACTAGCAACAAAACTCTTACAGAAGCACTGGAGTATATTGGAAAAAGGCTGAAATTTGGAATCTGTTTAAGTGGTGGGCCACAATTTGCTGATTGCATGAGTTTTGGTCAGCTTCAGTTCTCCCTTTGGCAAAATGGGATAAATAATACCAATTTCACAGAATTGTTGGGCCAGGTGAAGTAACAAGTGGAAGCATTTTTTTTATATAAAAAAACCAGTTAAGATCACAAACATGGCTAAGTATTTGATGAATGTATAAATGAATAATGACCATGAGGCCCAGGAAGATGGAGAAAAAATGGCAAGGGTGAAAGAGAGAAAATAAAAGTAAAGTTGAAGGAGGGCAGGGAAAGAGAAGTGGCTGATCCTCAGAATTTACGATCTTAAATGCAGGAAAAAAATTGAGAAATGACAAGGTACAATGATAAGACAGCTTAAAATATATAAAACCCATATATAGTCCTTAAACTCAATTTTAGATAAATTTCAAATGAGTCCATCAATTGTTTACTAATATATTTTTTAAAGATGTGTCTTTGACCAAGAGGATTTCGACCTCCGTTTTGGTTTGTAAAATCATCCCACACTAACATGGAGATTTTATGGGAACTGCGATCAACAAAGGAGAGAAAGGCAGGTGGAAATGTTGGCACACATCAGTGGGAGCTCCCAAAGGTGAAAAGATGCTGCAGCATGTCCAGCCCAAGCCCAAGCGTGTAGGGGACGTGACTACAACAACTTGTTCAAGCAACACTCTAGACAACTCCAACGTGCTCTTCCTTCTTATTTCCTTCCTTTGCTCTTTTTCTCCTAATTGGGGCTTCTCCCCCTCCTTCTCATTCCCTCCCTTTTCTGTCTTCTCTCTACTCCACTCCTTCTCCCTATTATTAACTGGCAAAAATATCAAAGAAAAGCAGATTTTTCCAGTACTTTTTAAATTACTGAATAAAATCTGAAATAAAACACATTTCCATTTTTAATCAAATAATTTGAATTTTTCATATTTCTTTCAGAAAGCAGTCCTACCAAATATTTTTAAAAGAATCAAACTGCTTGTCAGTTATATGTGGACCTCTCTATTTTCTTTTCCTATGGGACAGATGAAAGTTCCTTACCTTGATTTCATCTGCTACTTAAACTGTACTGTCTGTCCTTCTGCAAGATTCCTTGTGAGATGACTCATTTTTCATATCAAAAATTTGGTATTTCACAAACATACTGCGGGTGTAATAGCACTTTATGTCAATCAGGTTTTTACAACCATCTATCCAATTCTCATTTTAACAGTTAATAAGCCTGACTTCATGAAGAACAAAGTAACTAAAAAAGCCAGCCTCCAACAGAAAGGTGCGTTCCTCAGAGTTGGAACAGGAGTGGGCACGGGTGGCATAGAGCATGGAACACAAGGAAGGTGCAGCTGATTCAACACCAGGGAAGGCAGAGGTAAGCAGAAGCTCTGAGGAGAATGGTGAGCTAACCCAAAAGCCTACTATCTTCATGTCCCCAATACCAAGCACACAGTAGGCATTCTCATTCATGCTTTTTAAACTGAACCAGCAAAAATCAAATCCAATACCTTGACTCCTGGATTCCTGTGGGACATCCGGGTTTTCAATTATCTAGTAAGGGAGACACACACAGGACAGTTAGGAGATTCAGGCAAGAAAATTCCTGACTGTTAAGACAATGGAAAATTCTAGAAAACAAAGTGTCATTCTGAGTGCTCTGGGTTCAGCTAACTTACCTAAGTGCACTCTTCTGGTCTTAACAGCATTTCAATACTCATGGTATTTATGAAAAGACTATGATGTCTGAACTGAGCTTATTAGTTCCCAAAATAATTCATTCCAGAGTCCACAAACTTCCCAAAGTTTAAACCCCAGGGTGCACTTTATGATTCCAGGGTGCTCAGCTATGACTTGGGCCAATACCTGCGTAAACAGTGAGTTACCTTCACACAGAAAACAATTTGTCCCAACGTCACAGACTATACTCTGGCACCTAGTGAATACAGACTCTTAGTCATAAGAAGGATGAGCCTCCTGGACTTCAGAATGCAGGTCCAAAGACAGCTGCTGGTCAGAGCACCAGCTTCCCATCTGACAGGATAGCACACTGATTTCTAGACAACTACTCCAGGCTGCACAGGTAGAACTGTCAGGGCAGAGACAGAACTTCGGGGGAAGGGAGAACAGGAAGAGAAGGACATTTCTGAACAGTACGTGACCACCGAACGGAGAGCTAGAAGGAGGCTCTTCAGTCTCCCTCCCTCTTAGCACCGGGAGATGAGAACAGGGCCTCTTCATGCTAATCAACTACCAGACATATCAACATCCCATGGCACTGTTTTTCGTTTTCTCAAACTTGTTATATTTCTACTATTCTCTGTTCATTAATTTGCAAACCCAGCTGCTTCCATGTCATTCTTTGTGAAATGCTGTGTCAGTGTCCACAGCTCAGCACATGGCTAGAACAACATTTTCTGGAGGTTATACACCTGAATCATTTTTAAGGACAGAAACACCACCACCCAACCCCTCAAATATTTGTATGTGGCATTTTTTTGCTTTTTTAAATTAGTAACTTACAATTTAACAATGGCTTTTCTCATCTAAATAATCCAATAATAAAGTCTGATAATAACTCAGGGTTTCTGAGGATACAAAATCAAATTGGGTAATCTGTCCTGACAGTAGGGCTGGGGAGGGGATAGACGTTAGGTTGAAGGTAAATTTAACGTTAATGCTTTTGGCATTCTAGATTTATTTTCCTTCTATTATAGTTAAGTCTTCCTAATTCTGAGATGGCCCATGATGTCTTTCCAGTAATAGGTCATGCTACACACTATACACACCTTCCCTAGGTAAGGCTCAGCGTCCATGAGAGAACCTCACCATTCCTATAGACCACTCTCCTTAACAGCTTTTTAAAAATAAACCTTCTTAGGGGGCAAAACATGTGTCTCCCTCTAGTAGACATCACACATGCTTCAAATATTAGTGTCCTGAGAATTGTGCTTTTCTGGGACATGGAAACATCTCCAGGGACCACATGAGTAATAGAAACGAAATAATAAGAAACTAATTTTCCACCTAATTTGGGATCTTGTCTCTGGTTGGGGTGAGTGCAGATGGTCCGTGATGTGCAGGACCAGAAAACTGATTAGCCACATAATACAGGGGACAGAGGCAGATGACCCTCCAGCTTTAGCCAAGCCTCTGCAGCTGCACCTGCTATGGGTCTACAGAAGAGCAACATGAGCTAAAAGGCTGAGGCATTTCACCTGAAACCCAACCACTCCTACTTAGCATTTAACAGGTAAGAATGAATGAACTAATACAACTGAAATCACTTTGAAACTACAAAGTCCCATTTATGTTTCATCTTAAAACATTAAAATATCATTACTATTATAGTATTTCATCATGTTGGGATTTAGCAAGGATGGAATATGATCATATATTAATATAAGAATTCTCAACATCATAGGTTATCTCCAGTAAAAATACTTTTTTCTCTTAGTATGTTTTCTGTTTATAGATTTAAATTTCTTTCAAACTAATATTCCCGTACCACCATATTCAAAATCCTAGTATAAATGAAATAATTTTTAACAAAGAATAAGCTAATGTAATAAAAATATCTAAAGTTAAAACAATTCTTTAATAGAAACTTGGGCTTTAGATGTAGCAAATACAAAAAAAAAATCAGTGTTTGTTTTTTCAGATTAGTGTTGTTTCTTTCAATGCTGGGTGCCAGAACACACGTTAACAACCTGGACTGGGAGTCAGTCGGGAGATGGGGCTCCTTCTGGCTCTCCACCGATAAGAGCACCGATTTCAGATTTCAGTTTCATCTCTCTGAGCTTCATCTTCCTCAACTGCTTTGTGAGGAATAAAAGAATCTGACCAGGTCATCTCCAAGGTTCCACTCAACTCTATGATTTTCAAAAAATTAGAAACTATTTGAAGTTAGAAATTAAAAATATTTGAAGTTAAACATGAAATCTTAATTTCCATAAAATTAATTTCTGAGACATTTCAGATAGCCACTGAGATTTCCTATTCTAAAAAATAATAGTGTTCATTTCCAAACACTCTGCAGATTTTAAAAGAATTTTAATCTGAATTAAAAGGCAGGTTTTTAAAAAAACACCAATTTTGAAGAGGAATCACAGCCTCATTAACATCCCCAGAAGATAATATATACAAGAAGCCAATTACATTTACATTTTTCCCGGGAACGCTCATTTTGGACAATCTGTTTAAGTGTAGAGCAAAAAGCTCTGGTGGGCTCTGGCACAGAGAGAGGACAGACCCAGGTTTACTGAAGCTGATGGCACCAGCAGGTGGAGACGCCGGCCACAACCTTTAGTTTGCAGAGAAACATGTACACCAAACCTCAAAGCATGTAATTAACTGCGATGACATTTTTCTTAACTTCAAATTTACTTTTGTTATTTGTTAATATATCACAATACTTTTTATAAAAATTTTCAATATGAGTTTAAAAAAAATGATTAAAAAAGTGAATTTTAAAACAATGACTAAAAAGTGATAGAAACCATATGGAAAAACAACTCTCAAAGCTTTAGAGTGAAGCAGGCAGAGATATATTTAAAGAACTTAATTTATATAAAGAAACGTTCTTCTGAACCACGCCAGCCCTCTCTCCTGTTCAGCAGGAAGCAGCCCTGGTGGGGGCCATGTGGAACATGGAACACACAGCATGCAGTTGGACACAGACGCTGGCAAGACCGTGATGAACTGTGGACACCGCGAGGCTCACCGTGTTCTCCTGCCTCTGTCGCAACTGTAAAGTCAAGTCACTCAGCATTTGACTGAGAGTGGCCCGCACAGCAGTGTTTATACTGCGCTGGTGACAGCTACACATGTATGTCTCAATGCACACCTGGTAGGGAAATAAGACAGCAATACACACGCTCGGTAGGTACCAGTTCAATGACCAACATGCTGGAGAGGATATTGAATCCCTTTTAAATAGAAAGTCAGCCTGATTTAGGACTAGTTGTCAATGAGTCCTATAAATATTTAAAATCCCCAGGAATTTGCTTTTAAGCATATAGGAAAAGTAATATTTCCCTAAGGATTATCCTCTGATAATCTTATAATCTGATAAGCTTATTCTTCTGAGCATCACAGGAGGATGGAAATAATCCTATCTAGAGCAAACTCAGGTGGCTGGAATTTAACTAAGAAAAGCTCCTTCCATGGCAACAGAGGGACAGAATTTATTAACTGCTAAGTAATGAAGTGTGAGGAAAGGGTTAGTGAAACCCTTCTCCCTTCTCGCGCTCGATAAACGATCTGACCCTGGGGTAACTCTAGCTGTGGTGTGCTCCTAGAAATCTGATCTGCGTGGATGTCAGCTGTGTCACCAGGCAGCATGGCTTATAGTAAAATGTGGCCTGATTCCTAAGCTGCATCTGAACTGGGAAAACTGCGAATGAACTGTAAAAACCTGGTAGGAATTCACAGGCTTGGGCTTCCAGGGTGACTCTCTCCTTGGTCATGTCCTCTGAGGGAACTCTGCAAGCTCTGCTTGTGGCGTTGTTACGGAAATACTGGTTCCCACCGAGTTGAAACACGGGCTCCTAAGCCAAGGTGGCCCTGCACCCACTGAGGTGGCTCTCAGCGTCCTGCTCCTCAGCTGATGTCTGAGAGCCGGAGACCAGACTCTGGACTCCCATGAACCATGCCTGCCTGCTGCTGCCCTGCTTCGGCTCCCTGTCCCACGCCCTGCTGAGTGAACAAAACGCCAGTTGTGGCCTATTTGGGTCCTGCTAGTCTGAGCATCTAGTTGAACCTGAGAAGACTTCCTGATGGCTGCAGCAAGACGAAATCCCAATTTGGAAAAAAAAGTCCCTTATTTGATGATGATGATGTTAAGTATCATGACTTTTCATATTTTATTGCCTCTAATTCTTCTGGAAGCTACAGGGATGGGCGTGAGAATACATGCATGCTTTAAATCTGCCCATGTTTTTCTCTCCAAAGTATGTTATCCTTTGTTTTGCCAAGCATATTTAGACCCACAAAAAGAAAACATAAGGGACTTAATGTACCTGAATTATTTTTCTGGGAATAACTCCAAGATTATCCACAATGAAACTACAGGGTTTTCACCTAAATGGTAAATTTAATTTGACGATGGATAACTGAGATGGGAGAGAGACTAAATGTTAACTTCCATCGCTGCTACTGCTTAAGCTAGTGTTTTCTGCCAGACCTCACTATAATAACCTTTTTGGTAAAATTAACTAGGTAAAAGTAAATTTTTCTAACAGTTTATCTCTTATAGAATGCTTAAAATTCTAAATGAGCATTTAAAACTCATAAGTGTATTTCAAAGTTGGTTTAGATTAATTCATTTTAGAGAAAGTTCCAAAATATTTATTTTTCAAACTACCATTTAGTGCATGTCAATTTTAAATTCATTTTCTCAAATGATCATGGATTATAAAGTACTTGAAGGTACAATTTATACATACTCAGGAAAAAGTGTGTTTTAACCCTGAAAGGCTTTTTACTTTTGAATGTGAGGAAATGGTTTAAAAACCTTGAAAACATGTCTGAGTGCGGTGTTTCACTTTGATGAAACCAAATTCTCCACAGCGTAATTCAATACACTAGGACTATCTGTACCTCGGAATTTAACAGTTCTCTTTAAATCTTACCTTTTCCCAAGGAGTCTTTGTAACTGTTGATCTTTATAAGATCTCTAAGCTCTGACATTATAAATTTAAGGGGGAATTTTAAACCTTAGAAGCATTAAAGATGAGAGAGTAACTAATTTGAGAGCTGAACTGCACACAATATAAACACAATTCTCCTGAGTACTGAGAGCCATACCCACCAAACAACCTCCTTAAAAATTATACCAGTCACTGCAGAGCCCTGAAAGAAGGCACACAGCAGGAGCTGGATTTTAAGTAACACAGACAGTGCTGTAAACAAACAAGAACTCCCCAAATACCACAGGTATGCCTTTGAATTTTAAGGTCCCCACTGTTTCAGTGTGTTGCTGCTGACACCACGGTGCAACACTGCGAATGACTTCCTGCAGGAGGCGTCTTACTACGGGAAAAGGTAGGCATGTTTACTCTGCTAAAAAAAGTATTAATCTATAAGAAGCCCATTCTACAAAGTTGGGAGTATAAATACCGAATATGACAAGAGGTTATCCTTTTAAATATGAAAATGACATGTATCTGATAATATCCCTACCTTTAGGTCCCCAGGAAGAAAAGCCTTATCAGCTGTCCTGACATCTTCTAAGAAGTTTCTTAAACTCGCTATACTACTAATAAACTGGTAAATCGGTAAGGTTCACAGAACTAGGGTTTCCATTATAAACCTGACCACTGTGCTCAAGGCCAGTGGGTTTTCACTTGGTGAACGTTTTTCTTCCTCTATGCTGGGGCAGTGTAAGATGGACATGTTGAATCAGAGACACTAACAGAATACCAAGTCCAAAGGCAGGCTGAATTTCTGGAAAGGGCTCATCAATTTCTTCTTTTCGTATCTCCAATGTCACTTCTACCTCCCATGCCCTTTGCTGTCATAGTGCAGAACTGACACTTAAAAAGCCTCAGTCCTGCACATCGGCCAGAGGCTCAACAGGCCAAGTCAAGTACCTTGTGAAAAGCCACAGGCCCCTGATCGCCAGGGAACACACGAAGACACAGGGCAGTGAGGAGTTTCGTAATGGACATTTTGATCATTTCATGCATTTGTGGACATCCAGCTTTACGGCATGCTAAACACAACTGAGAGCAAAAACACAAATTGTTAATGAAGCAACACAAACGCCAAAAGCAGAAGGACAAAGAACAAGAAAAGACAAGTCTGCAAGCTGGCCGTAAGCAATAAGTTTTATATCAAGTAAGTAAACTGATAAATAACAGTACGAGGTTAAACCCAGGGTGAAGTCACTATTTTTAAATATGAAGCAGCATGGTGGAATGGGGCAGATATTCAATATTGGCCAAAGTGATAACAAATTTTAAAGAAGCTGCCACGACAGAAATTTGCTTAGCTTTGCAAAATATGTATGACCTCCACTTCGTTAAACTGTGCGTTTACCTTCTCTTTCCTATCTGAACGGAGTTAGTGGTACAGCTTTGTTAAAATAGTGCATGATATTGAGTAATACGTTCCACAGAGAGAACAGCTAGTATGTTTCCAATTGGAAAATTTTTAAAAAGATAAAAAATAATTTGTGATGATAAAAAATTGAAAAGATCAGAGATTAAGCTACAAGAAAGCAGAAGAAATGTCTTTTACATAGGGAAGACTATGAATCCTTGTTGATCACATTAGAACCAAACAAAATTTTGATTATCACTGCAAGTCTAAGCTCCAAGTTGAATCATGATGACAACTCCATGGCCAGGCGGTTTCCAGGTGAACAGCCATAACAGGTGAGTATGTGACAGGAGGCACCTCATCAAATGGGTCCCGCTGATGCACACATACCTGCACGCACAGAGTGAACTGAAGTTGTTTTATTATTCCTAAGAAATATGTGTATAAGTAAGTCTAATCACCATGCTTGCGTAGGGAAATTTGCTGGTTTTCCTTTTGGATCTCAACTTAAAAGGAAATTCTTCAAGTGCCCGGGCACACATGAACAACTCTGATTGTGACTTCTCTCTTCCTCCTCCACGTTCTTCTTGGCTTATGCTGGCCTATTAAAATGGCTTAAATTCCTGCACCTTCCCAGGCAGAGCCTTTTGCTTGGTCTGCAGAGGGTCTACTGAACTCTAGTCTCTGACCATGAACCAGCCCCAAATGAAGTAGAGAGGGTCTCTGCATTGCTCTATGCATCTTCTAATGCCAATCAGTTCTTCAGGAGCCATGCAAGTCAGAGGTGAAAGGGAAGTGTGGAAATTCCTTGCAAAAGGACTCGTTTGCTCAAAGCCCATCTGGCAGTAAGTAGCCAAAGAACAGACACCTCAGAGGAGTCAAACCAGAGTGAGTAAAGAGACGGACCCACGAGGAAGAAAAGAAAGGGTTTCCCAAAGGAAGAAAAGAGTTTCCATAAGGAAAAGTGGAGAAGCTTCTTAGAATGGGATTTTCTTCCTCCAGTGGCCTCAGTGGTTTGAGGCAATGGTCCAGGCTTCCTTGCTAGGTGGTGGGGTTACTCCTCCCAATCTTAGAAAGAACACAACAAATGAGATGCTTCCAAGATAAATGGGTCAGGTCATCTGTGCTCTTGTCTTCTGGGTTATATCTGGAGACTATCTGCTCCTTAATTGTATAATATTATAGTGGAGGTATGTCTCAGAAATAATGCTACCACATCAGACTAAAAACAAAAAGTAGCTCTGAATATTTCGAGTTATAAGTCAGTCCAATTAAAAAAACTACTAGTCACCTTAGTGACAACTAGAATCATTAAATCAGAATCTTTGGCAGCAGGTCTTGAGCCTCAATGTTTTTTAAGCTCCCTGGGGTAACAAGTGGAATTAAACTAAACTCCAGATCCTCTAATGGTAATATAATGGTCAGAAAAGATAAACTGACTTATCAGTATGTAAAGATAACCAAGAAAGTGGCATATGCCTAGTGGTCACTCGAATCTATGGTCACAAAAAAAGTGAAATTCGTCAATACTTCTGCTTTGCATGTGAAAACACCATACAGCCATTATCTAACTAAACGCCTCGGTAAAGGTCAAAGGGGATAAGACTCCTAAGAATTTCAGTCAGTTGCCAATATCATTATTAGTTAGATCCTACTAACTCTTCTAAGACTGAGGGTAGCCTGGAAGCAATACAGCATAGTGGTTAACAGCACATATTTGAAATATAAAAAGTCTGGATTCGAATGTTGAGCTGTAGAAACTTGGGCAAGCAAATTAACCTCACTTTTCTTGGGATTCTTTATCTAGCTTGGTTGTGGTAAAGATTAGAAGAGAATGTATGTAAAAATGCTACCATTGACGTGCCCTAGGAACTCAACCACTAGTAGCTACTATATTAACCAGTGTTTTGCAATTGAGGGATGGATGGGTAGATGGAGTGAAAGAGGGAGGTCCCTGAAAGTAGGAATCTTAAAGGAAAAAAAAAATAAGTCTTTGAGACAGACTTTGCTTGAATCTGACAGCATGTGACAGAATCAAAGACCATAAGTTTCCCAATGAGTCAATGAGACCAAACCAGCAAATACACATTTACGAACTAGGCTTTCTTACTTTGAGAAATCCCACAGGGGAGACTTCAGCAGGCATGAGAATATGCCCCAAACCTTTCCAATGGAACAAGGTCATTAACCGTCTTCAAATTAGTGTCATAGAGCTTCTGGCTATGACGCCACCTCTTCCTTAACCACAAGACCTTGGCAAGTTTTACTCCCATAGCTTTTTCCTATATTAAGGTAACTATCCTTGGAAAACTCAACATATCTGCTAATTTGGGTATCATACTAAGAGAAATCTTGGGTCCAGCCTTCAACCAATGAAGAGAAGATTATGTATCCATGTGGAGTTTTATTTTATTCATGAAGTTGAACAGAAAATACATGTTGGATATTTCAAAATTTCCCACTCCTAAATCTGGTGATATTTCTTATTCCTCTCGCATCATAAAATACCCTGTTTTGAAAAATTTTCATTACTACAGTTTAATGAAGCAAGTTAAAGTTAGACACACAAACAAAGAGTGCCTCTTATTTATGTTTTAAGTGCTTACTGATCCTTTTATAGTTTCAGCAGTACCCTGGGGTTTTCCATACTAGGTACACATCCCTGTTTCCTGATCAGCAGGTCTCAGGGTAAGCTCTGTTCTTGAGTCACAGTCAATGTACACCAGAGACATGTCTGGATTCTTTCTCAACACTGCCACAGGAGTTTTAAATGGTTTATTTTAAGGTGTTTTTATAAACTGTTTCCCTAGCTATATCAAAAGTGACAATAGGAGAAAAGATCTTTTTTTCCCCCTTAAAAGACTTATTTTTATGAAAAGTTCACATACAATCAAGACAGCTTCCAGAAGCTAAGTGGTAGTTTTAGGCTGAAATGTCCTGCTTTAAAAACAGAGGTACAGATTTTCAAAGGCTAAATTAGCAGATGCTAATTAGCAGATGCTAGCAATTAGCCCTTCAGAACATGCAAATAATTGGGTTTCAGTAAGTCTATAAGAATACTATGATTTTTTTGTGGCAGTATAACTCTCTTATGTAGTTAATTCTCTTTGTTGATGAAAAAGCATTTCTTAAAGTGATTTCTATGGTGAAAACCAAAAGGCTCGAAGGTATTTTGCAAATTTGAGGAAAGATAAAATGAAGGCCTATAAGAAAAATGTTTATTTCTATCTTGTGTATCTGAGATAAACAATGATTTCAGATGAGGCTACTTTTATCTTAAATTACCTATACATTTTTCATCTAATAATCTCATATTTGTAACTACTGATTCGTATGCTTCTATTCATAATATAAGTTGTTGCTATGCTTTTCGTATAAATAGATCTAGTCTGTGCTTGTTTTATGCCCAATTATATAAACATGGAATGGGGTGGGGGGCATGTTCCTCCTTTTTTAAAGGCTGACAACGGGCCTTATTGGTGAAAACACATTTGTAGCAGATTAAATTGTTAAAGCATTTAAGAAATAAGTTTGAGATCTATCAAGCACTGACAAATGGGGAAATGTGGAGGTGATTTGGCAGGAGGAGATGATGAAACAGAAGGGACCAGGGACTAGGAGAGAAGCTTGTACTTATTGGGGGTCACCAGTGAGAGGATGCTGCTGCTGTGTGGGGCTCTGTACTCTTGAGGGGTTGATCAGCCGTGGCAGAGACGAAAGGCAGCTCTCACCTGGGTTTTAAGTCCATAAACCTGGCAGAACAATCTAAAATGAGATTATATGAATATTGCCTTGTGGCAGTGCTTCTCAAACTTTACATGCATATGAATCACATGGGGATCTTATTACAGAGCAGATTCTGATTTGTAGGTCTGAGTTGGGCCTGAGGTTGTACATTTCTAACGAGCTCCCAGGCGCTGATGATGCACCTGGTTGGTGGCCCACATGACAGCTCACTTCAATACGGTCTTACAACAAAGCCTGGTTGGAGGGAACAGCAGCCATCAGAGCACTTATTCTCAACTTGACTACAGTAGAATCACTGGGGAGCTTTTTCAAAATGTGTATGCCCCGGTCCCTATAAGACCGAAAAACTCAGAATTTCTGGGGCAACCCTAGGCATCTTATTTTTGCCAACACATCCTAGGTGATTCTAATGTGTAGCCTTCAGCAAGAATCACCGACTTAAAAGTAAGGCCTCCAAAGCTTTGCATCTGTCAGCATCCCATAAGTGAGAGAGTTAGCTTCAGGAGGGGAAAGAGGATAAGTCCAAGTTCAGTCATGTAACTACTGAAAATAGTCAACCTTACATGGGAACATTTTGTAAGCCTGTCTCCTGGTGTGATCTTTAATCACTGTTAGCAGTGAATTGATGCATACAATTCTCTTAATAAAAGATATAAAGACAAAGGCAAGATTAGTTTACCTTCAACATTGTGTCTGCAGGGTATTTGTGCCTGAGCATGGTTTGGGACGAGCAGAGAGGTAGCCCCTTTACGATGACAACCATTTACATAGGGGGAAGCAAAGGGCCCCTAGGAGTGGGCCTCCCACAACCAAGCTGAGACAGCACGTGCTGCACACTGTAAAGACCGAAAACTGTGTTGTATGGGCTGGTCTTGCATCCTACTTCTACCACTTTCTAGCTGTGTGACTTTTGGAAAGTTGGTGAACCTTTCTGTGTCAGTTTCCTTATCTAAAAAATATGGATAAGAATATTTCCTGCTTCACATATTGTTGTGCAGATTATATGATTTAATATAAGTAAAGCTCTTAAAACAGTGCCTGGCACAGAGAAAGTGCTAAATAAATATTAGGTAGAGCTAGATAACATTGTCTCTGAGTTTGAATACTTGTCTCTTACCATGAGCGACATTTATGTCTTCACGCCTCCTCAGAATTACTGACTCTGAGAGGGAACGGCCACAGAGAGCCCAGCAGAAATATGCTGAGTTGCAGCCGTGCCTGACAGATCAAGGTCCACGCTCCTTCTCAGCAGGTGGAGCTCTCCAGGGTGTTTCTGTCGGCGGCTTTTTGATCTTTGCAGCGAGACAGAGGGAACCCCCGGCCCCAGCATCTGTGTGCTCATCGTGCTCATGGATCACTCTGCCCCTCTCAGCAGATTAGCTTGTAAATGTCCTAACCCACGGACTGGCCAGACAGAAGAGTCGGGTTCTTACTCTCCTGAAGCTGGTATTTATGCCAGGTACCACACTAGCACAGAGGACCAATTCATCCTGCACTCTGCCATTTATTAAAAGCATTTTCAAATGGTGACTCTTGTGGTTGCTACAAAGCAGCCTCCCTACCCTGCTATGCTGGCGAATCCTCCGACGTGTCTAGTCACCCGAGCAGAGTGGAGGATCTAGCAAGGCATGGGAGAACTGGCAGCCAAATCATAAATCCTGCCTTGGACAGGGAGGTGAAGGATCTGCTTGTGGGTCTGCAGGAGAGGCAGGAACTAAAAACATCTTCTGGGAGCCTGCACACTGTTAAGGGAGGGCCCCCACCATCAAATATAGGATGCAACGTTTAGTCTTAAGATCTTCACCAAGTCCTTCCTTCAGATGAATACAGTCCCAAGCCTTTATCATGACGGACAGGCCAAAGCTGGCATTGCTTCATTACCTTCATGCTGATGTTCTGCCAGGAGCTCTTCTCCAGCTAGGGGACCTCAGAGGGCTACAGACGGGATGAGAAGTGGGAGCAGGCTTGTTACTGTTCTCTCAGGATGCTGGCCTGATCCACAGCCCATCCTTTCAGGGTCCTGGGCAGATTGACACTGTTTAGTGGGAAGTGGACATCATCACCAGCCTGCAGCTCCATCACGATGGCACCTGACATTGACCGAGCACTTCCGTGTGGCTGGACCTGCACTGAAAGCTCTTCACATGGATTCTCTATTCTCGTCTAAGCACACAACCATACTGCAAGACAGGTACTATGAGCCCTGCTTTTACAGAGAACAAACAGGAAACCAGGAGGGCTCCAGGGCAGCACCATGGGGAGGCAGCAGAGCCAGAATTAACCCAAACTGGGTGACTCCGGAGCCCCTGCTTTCTCACCATGGGGCTCGAATGCCTGCATCCTGACACGGCTCTGGGCTGAGGTCTTGCTCAGAACACAAGTTTGTCTTTCTGTACCAGTGTCGGTAGAGACCACTGTGCTCGATGTTTCACCCTGTCTGGACAGGCCTGCTGAGTCTTTGCTCTGGCTTCCAGATGCCCTCAGGGAACACCCGTGACTTGGTGGCCCATGGTTGTGTGTGTCTGCTGTTTAGGAATTACATCTTGAATCTTTCAGATTCTCATTCAAAACCTGGTTCCTGCGAGGATGATAAAGGCAACCCACTTCTCCTCTTGAGGGGCGTCTTGGGAGTCCCTGGCAGCCCTCCCCCTCCTGAGGGTCTTGCAACAAACTGTCTGCCTACATCCAAATCTATCAGCAGGGGGACTGGTTGGGCGGTGACATGTGCATTTCCCTCCTCGTCCTTCATGTAGCAAAGGGCCAACAAAGCCTCCTACACACCAGTCCTGTTTCTTGCTATGATCAGAGACTACAGTTGTCATTTTAAAAGTGAACAGGCATGAGGTCTCTAAAATAGTCCAACTCGTAGAACAGAGTAGAATGGTGGCTGCCAGGGGCTGGGGCGGGCATAGGGAGTCACTACTCAACAGGTATAAAGTTTCAGTTACGCAAGAGGAATAAGTCCTAGAGATCTGCTGTACAACATTGTGCCCGGAGTCAACGCTACTGGATTGTACACTTAAACATTTGTTAAGAGGGTAGATCTCATGTTAAGTGTTCTCACCACAATAAAAAAAAGTGAACCTGCAAATAATAAAAGCACTCACAGGTATCTCTTAAAATTCAATTTAAAAACACTGGTAGCTATTCTATTTCTTTACTTACATAGAGTAAAATATATAAATGTGCTAAAGAAAAATGTTCTTTCTACCAACATAACATGCATTTGAGTAGTGATTTATATTGTAGTGAGGGGTCAGCTGTCTGCTGCTTTTTCTTTTGATAGACACATAAAAATGTTCTATGCATTCAAAAACAACTTTCTCTCAATTTGCACTCTTTAATGCCACACAATACCATAAAAGCACAAGTATTGGCCAATATAAGGACTAAAATACTACCCATGATAATGTTAACTATGTGAAGGGACAGATATGTTAGTTAGCTTGATTGTGGTGATTATTTCACAATGTATATGTCTATGAAAACATCGAGTTGTACACCTTAAATATATTCAACTTTTATTTGTCAATTATACCTCATTAATGACGAGAAAAAGAAGAAAAAAGAAAATATGCCCAAAGTGCTTAGCATCTACCTGGTATACTCAGTAAATGGTAATCACTACCATAAAAAAAACCAAAAAAACCCACAAGCACTAACAGCCTTTCTCTTTCTCCATAATTTCAGAATTCAGAAAATCACTGCCTCTTTCAGGTCTGAATGTGTACTCTTGTCATAACATACGAATCCTGAAGATATTCTTTTCAAGAAATGGAAGGAAAATTATTCTAAGCATATTAAGGTACAGCTTTGGAATGGCGATGTTTCCAAAAGCCGAAGGCACATGCCAGCAGCCCAGAGCCAAGTTTTCTGTTGGATGCACTCCCGAGAGTGCTGGAAGGTTCATACCACTCTCGGCTGCAATACAGACGGAAAGAGAAGGCTTTCCAATGACAGTCACAAAATGCATTCAGCAGGGTTCAGGAGACGGGATGGAAGTTAATCAATAAACACCTATCTAAATCTCATACTTGGTTTCTTAAAAACTATTTTTAAAATCAAGTGCTTTTCAATTAATCTTAGGAAAAACAATAATAGGAGCAATAGGTCGGTGCAGCAGAGTTGGGAGAACCAGTACTGTTATTTCCACGGTAAAAGCCTCAAAGCACCCACAGCATGCAGAGCATCGTGACCAAGGGTGCTGGACCACCCAGCCTGCTTCCCACAGCAGTGATCAGAGAAGGCTCACCCCACTGTTGCGGCCCAGCTCCACCCCAATTCTTATCCCAGATGGAGAAAAGCGGCTGTGAGCAGGCAGCACAAACACGGGCAGCACTGGCGGTGTGGGGGAGAAGTGGGCACTCACCTCCGCAATCTTCAGCACTGCGCTCCCATTCAGGTCAAAGGTCGGGGTGTAGGTTATGCAGAGTAAAACCTTTAACAACCAGGAGGTGAGGGAGGAAGGAAGAGAGAGCAGTCAAAAATTTAGAAATGAGTTTCCGTTTCACATGTCATTTGTGCGGTCCTGTTTTTACGACTCCTTTGCTCTACCTGCTTATTTCTGTCCTACCCACTACTCTCTAATTGGTGACCACACATTGTCCAATAAAATAGAAACTAATACTTTAAAAAGCAAAGTTTGCCAACCTCTCCCTAAGGGAAGGACCACTGCAAGACTGGCCAGAAACAGCATTCCACAACAACTCCAGGAGACCTGTCCAATAGTAAAGAAAACCACATGGCCGAGCTCAGCGCTGGGCTCTCTATGTGAATTATCTAGACCGATATTTTCAGTGTGTCACTATTATTATCCTCATTTTACTGACAAGGGAACTGAAGCTCAGAATGATTAAATAAGCTTCCCCAGGTCACACAGGAAACAAGTTGTGGAGTTGAGATTTGAACCCAAGTAATCTGATTCCATGCCCCGAAGCACTTGGCAATACCATCTCTACCTCCTGCTAGCCCAGACTTCACTGTAGTTTCCTGTGTCTGTCCCCTTCCCAAATCCACATGGGATTAGAAATTCCTTCACGGGCACTTTCCTCTTCCCTCCTGTAATTTCCCCCAGAATGCTGCCCAGAGCTTACTTAGCAGTCTCAGGTCCTCCTTATTCTCCAAGATCTGTAGACAATGAATTGATGACATTTGCAAGATCTTTAAGGACCACGAAAAATGTCACTTTCTACTTAGAGAGCTATTAGGAAATAGATCAATAAAAGCCCAGGGCATTTTAAGAATTACTTCTAATTTTGTAGATAAGAGACCAGGCTCTCGCCTGTCCATTTGGCTTCTGAGCTGCAACTTTTCTCACTGGTAGTCCAAGACATAAAGCAGCCACGTCCTGCCTGAAACTTGGCCTGTCAGGGGCAGCCTTCTGAGATGCTTCTCATCTGGTTCTGCCCAGTTCATGAAAGAGCACTGAAGCCTAGCTCATCGGCCTAGCACAGGATGTACACCTAACCAGCACACCAAGAAGTGCAACGGTCAAATGGAGCAGGCAGGAATCTCTGGTCTTGCAGTCTTAGCTACCAGCCGGCCAGCCCTAGGAGCAGTCACTCTTTGGGGAAAGCAAACATGTATGTAATTAAAAAAGGAAAAAGGGATTTTTGCCCATTTTAGTCACAAGGTTAGACAAGTTAATCGTGGGTCTGCTCCTCTGTCTTTTGATCCTGAAGTGCCTGATATCCAAGAGCTAAAAATCATCTCAAAGCCATGCTGGCTGGAAGAGAGGGACTGTGGGAGCAACTGCCATTGGCCTCATGGGAAAAGGCTTTCTTTGGGGGTCGGGGTTTGGTACAGAAGGGACAAAAGCTGAGGACAGCGGTGTCACCAGGACCTAGTCTGGCCTGGGGAGAGGCCATGTCCTCCTATGCCTCTGTCCTGGGGGTGCCTCTACCGGAAACCCTCCTGTCCTTGCTCCTCCTGCTCTTGTTCCTCAATGCGCGCACTTTTTGGGTGGGCTTCTTTCAGCTCTCGACTCCAATGTCACCCCCTCAGAGATGCATGTGGCCTTCTCTGACCACCCTCTCTAAAATGGCCTCTATCACATCTCTTTGTTTCATTTACTTTAGCACATGCACCAGTTTCATAAACCAATGGTTTATTTTCTTACTTAGAATCTTCCCATTACTCTATAACATCCATTGGGCATCTGAAAGGCCCTCAAGGCTTTCATGATGCTTTCTTACTTTGATTGTTTGCTACCTTGCACAGCTTCCCTTTCTTGAGTTATTTTTTTTTACGCCATGCTTCATGGCAGGCAGGTGAGAGGGTAGGAGAGAACGGCAGGTGGAAGCGGTAGTTTGTGGAGGTGGGGAGGTGAGTCGGTCCATCTGGGCTCTTGGTTTTTTGACTATTTACAATAACAACTGGCAACAATTTACAATATGAAAATAATGATGACAAATATTTGTCTGAATTGGTTAGTTAACAATGGTACTTACAGAACTGACGATCGACTTTCTGCCTTCCATTCTTCCAGGCATTCATACGAGGTGTGCAAGAGTAGGTTTGGAAAGAAGTTTTCAAAAGCCAACCCAGTTTTCTGTGAGCAAGAGCTGCTTTTTGGCAGCAATGGCTAGAGGAAGTGGGAACAGTGTCTATGGTGAAGTCTACATGAAGGGTGTCGCGCTGGCAATATTTGGTAACCAAGACTCTCCGGGGAACAGAGGAGGCTCAACTCGCTCTGCCACAGGGAAGCCAGCAAATGCAGAGTGCGGCCTCCCAGCAACAGTCTAAAGGAAGCTGAGGACCCCTGCACCCAGCCAGTGCTGACCCTGTTCAAAAGATCTTTGAAACAAGACTCTCCATACCTGATGTCTGGCCATTAATATCTGAAGACTCACTGAGCTATATGCAAAAACTAAAAACAAAAAATAATGAAAGTGAAGCACACTAACGAAGCTCGTTCCTTAACCTCATGCATGGTTTATTGCGTTGGAAGCACAGCAGGTTTTAATTATAGGTCTGACAGTGCCGACAGCCCCCCATGACTCACAAGATATATAAAGGGCATAGTGTCTAGTGAGGATGACGCAGCAGACAGAAATGACTTACCAAAAATTATAAATGGATTAACGGTTCACGTGCCCAATGCCTAGCAAGCATTAATTCACTGGATTAAAACACAGATGGGTGTAGGACACTTAGGTCCACAGCAAATTAATTTAACATGTCTGACTCCCACTGCATAATGAGAGGGCAAAGGGTTTCCATTCACATTCTGAGCACGCTGGCCTCAAGGAAAACAGGAGGACCTAAATATTGAAGGCAATTCCATTAAAAACACATCCCTCACAGGGTCATTAAAGCATACTGACTACGTTATCACGGAACAGCAGGAACCTGATGACAGGTGTCGTCTTGCAATCCAGCTTGCTGGCACAGCCTCCACAGATGAGCTAAGAGAACAGGAAGATAGGCATAATGCCTTCTGTGGAAAGGGAGAGATCCTTTCAGGGCTAATAAAAACCCCCATCACCAAAACACAATAAGTGAATAGCCGCCACGGACAAGGGGCAACCCCTCAATTTAACATGTGTATGGAAACCCTGGGTAAAAAAGATTAGACTGGAAAGGAGAAAGTGAAGCTGATTTACTGCAAGACTTGGGCACCAGTGAGAATCTGAAAAGCACAGTCACATCAGGAACAGAGAGGGACAGGTGTGGAGATGATGACGACAAGGACAATGTCACAGGTGTGTGCCTCTGATCAGGAACACCCTGGATCAGTCCTGTCCTGGGGGCATCTCGTGTGGTTGGGGCTTCTCCTTCGGGAACACCCTGCCTGCGATGGCAATCGTGACGAGCAGGGGCGGCGATGCCAGCACTAAATCCGTGTTTAGTACCATGACTGTGGCATGTGACTCGTGCTTAACTGCTGTGTGACTGCACTTGCGTCCTCTATCCCCTTATCTTTAAAATTCCTATCCTACCTCACAAAGATATTAGAGGAACAAATTAATTAAATGACCGTTTAAAAAAACAGTGCACATAGTGCTTATCTCTAGGCTGTGTACTCAGAGAGATGAAACAAGTCTTCATCTGACGTAACTCATGGCGACCATTCCAAGGTAAACAATTAGGCACATTTTAAGTAAAAAAAAAAAAAAATCAGAGTATCCACATTCAAAAGCATAAATCTCTGAAGTCTGCATTCTACTATATGGCACTGCTCCCAGTTCCTACTGCCCAAAGTCCTCATCTTTCTGACCCAGTTCCACTTTCTCTATCCTTTATCCTCTCTCTTTCAGGCCCCAATCAATTCAAGTTATTATACCCCAAGGTTCTCACTGCTGGGGTCACAAATACAAAGTAAGTGCCATCTTTGACAACAGAAACCTCACCATCTATTGGAGAAACTAACGCCTGCACAACTGTACTCATGGCCGACTGCAGTAAGTGCTGCTGCAACTGTGAGGAGTGTCACAGCCCTGAAGGCTAGAAGACACCATCACTTTGGAGAAGAGAGACTTCGCAGACCAGATGGCACGTGAGCAAAGCTCTGACACAGGAAAGAAAAGGGAGGGAAAGATGAACCAAGCCAAGGAAATGTCGCCAATAAAGGCCTGGAAGCATGAAGGTAGAGGCTAGAGAAGATGCTAGCAAGGTAGGCTGGAACTTACTGCACATCAACTGAAACACCCTGTGTTAGGACTGGTCAGGGCAACACATCACAGCTGAAGCCAGATGTATGGAGGCAACTGGAAACAGAGTGATGGAGCAGACAATGAGACACAGACGAAGTCGGACAGACCCTGGTCACTCCAGCGCCAAGGCACTGATGGGGGTGCATTTGGTGAAGCGAGGTAGGGCATCCCCGGAACAGAAGGCAGTGGTCGGTCACCACACGTGAAGCTTGGGTGTCGTCCAACCACTGTTCTCCCCACCTCCTCCCTGCCATTCTCGTCAATCTGACTGAAATCTCTCATATACCCCCATTCCCACATATTTCACAAAGCTTATACCAGATGTTAATAAAGTTGTATGTTTTAGAGAACAAAGATACACCTTGTTCAAAATGCATAATATATTACTCTCCAGATGTGACTGAATCACAAAATGGTCAGAAAATACAGAAGGCTTATTCTATAGTGTTTATTTGGAGCAGTTTAGATATACCATTTAAATCTGTGTGCCCTCTCCACCCCCCGTGAGATTTATAAGCTTCTTAGTAGCAAGGTGTGCCTTTTTGATGCCCACCATGTTTACATCACCTTGCTGGGCCCTGGGAGGTGTGGTGAGTCCTGTCCCATGCTCAGTCCCTCCTAGGCACTGTCCACATGAGTAATCAACCTCACAGTTTCAGTGGGACTGTGCATCTACGTGCCTAGTCATTACTATCAAGTGTGTAGACTGTGGTAAGACAGCCTGGTGGTACAGATGAAAATTGTCCTGGGAATCTGAATGCCAGATCCAGGTGGTGTGATTGGCTAAAGGCAGTTTTTGCAGCCACATACGTAATGACACTGGAGTTTCAGACGAGCTGGTTAGGCAGCCAGAATTGAGTAAGCCTCCATTCAGGATGTCTAGCTCTCTGGTAGAACGTCACCCAGGTCAGTGAGAAAATCAACTCTGCTAACCAGAGGGCACCTCCCACGAGACTGAGGAACACTCCCCGCCTGGCATCTCCCACTATGCTCTGCTGAGGCCTGTCTTTTGCACTCAACATAGTAAACGGTACCTTGCATAAGATTTATGAGTCAAAGAGCTCATTTCTGCCAAGGTTCCAAATGAGTCCTCTACAGGACCATTTCCAGGGAACGCGGGAGCGAAGAAGTGGTTCCTGAACTTACTGGGTAGCAACTGCAGGTCCATGTTACGTCTCACCTGTGTGTCGCATTTCTGAGGCTTTCATCCTTTCATTTAACAAGTACTTAACTGCGGGGTTGCTAGGGGTTAGATGTAGTGCTAGGTGCTGGGTGTGCAGTAGCGAACAAAAAGACACCCTGATTCCCGATCTTGCAGAGCTGCCATCTGGTTTTGAAGACGTCATAAAATAAGGGGTTACAATAAGCTATGATGAGCACTGTGACTGGGAAATGCACTGTGCTCTGGAAAGCACATCAGTGTCTATACACAGTACACTCGCTGTAATGCTATCTTCATCTTTTCACGGATCTCTAAACTTCACATGTTTGTAACACACACAATCAGTAAATTAAACCCAGGGAAGAAGACAAGGTACCATCAAGAAGTGAGCTGATTTACGGACTCAACCTTCCCTAAGGCACACCAAGGACATGGGGGTGTACTGAATGAACAAGGAATTCCTCTTCTCCTCTTTCTTAAACTATTAAAACTATCTTAATTTACACGAGTGCTTCTTGAAGTGATTGTAGTTTGATTTTTCCAAATACCAAATGTTATTTATAAATAAAACCAAACAAAATAAACTATTGTAGCTCAAAAAAGTAACTAAAATGGGAGGACAGCCACCGAAGGCCTTGTCTCCCTGGAGCATGGAGAGGGAAGACTCTCCCGAAATCCTTAATGCCAGGCACATTTCAAACCTCAGCTCTGGTTCTGGCTGAAAACTTAGCTTTGTTACTTAACGCACATTTCCTTCTGGAACTGTATATTGTCATGTATTTTGGCTTGAAACTTCATAAAATTAAAAGTAATTGCATAATTCCTCTCTTTAGAAGCATCCCAGTTCTTTTTTTACTCTGTCAAATTCAGCAAAAATGAGGACAGAAAATTCAGTGATGAGCAGGGGAATATGGAGACATCAAGTGCCTTTCCACGGGTGCAGGGCTTGCCCAGCTCGGCGAGTGCAGTCTGGTGGCGTGTGAACTGCTACAGTGCACCTCAGCCGTGAAGGCGAAAGAGACTCTTCCCTCCCAGTCCACGCACAAACGACAGGGGCTCAGTCTTCTGCAGAGAGCAGAACGTGTATCTTTAGACTGAGTGGGTGGGATTCACAAAGTAAACACAGAATTTCAGAGGACATCTTATCATCTAAACTTAAAATGCTGTGCCAAAGGTAAGCATTTTTTTCTTATTTTGATGAAAGTTTCTCAACCTCAGCACTATTGACATTTTGGGCCAAATAATTCTTTTCGTGGGGGCTGTCCTATGCATTGTAGATGTTTAGCAGCATCCCTGGCCTCTACCCTCTAGATGGCAGTGGCACTCCCTCCCCCAGCTGTGACAACCAAAAATGTCCCCAGACAGTGCCAAATGTTCCCTGGGGGACAAAATGGCGCCCAGTTGAGAGCCACTCTCCTAGGTCCTTTCCCCATGTGCCTTGTGGGTGTGGCTGAGAGCCTCTCCGTTACCACTGGTTCCCAAAGCGTTAGAGCTGGAATGCAGGGGGAGCCTGGGCGAGCCACTGAGATAGCGACTAAAAGTAACAGGTGGCTAAGCTACAACCCCAGCCTTTATCTGGATCCAAGAAAACGAATCAAACTATTTTAGTGTGTGAAACTGCTACCACTTATGACTTAAACTGATTTACCTTAGGCCGAGGTGACAGGTAATAGGAGAAATCATTTTCTGGCTCAACCTGCCCAAATTCTGACAAATAGTTATTCTGAGATATTTTTTAGTCAGTAGAAGATTTTTCTAGGGCTCCCAGTCCCCAGTTTGGAAACCATTTCAAATGACTTACTGGTTTATAGTCACATCTCAGGTTCTTTTCTGGCTTTATTTGTTGTCACCGGCAATAAGTTTGAAATTCACTGATATTCATCAGATGTGCCCTTAGCACCTAATTCTAGGAAATACTGTACCAGTGATATCTGTAGAAAAAACATGTAAATATTAAATTATAATGAACTGAGGTAATTCACTTGAACAAATAAATGAACCATTCTTATTTTCTCCTCCCTCTAAACTCTCTCCCTTGGCAAACTCTTATAACTCTTACCTATAACCAGAGGCCTCACAAATCTATTTCTAGAGCCAACATTTCTCCCAAGTTTCAGCTGACAAACATCACAAATGAATATACGCGATTTCATGAAAATTGTTATCAACCACACTAAGTCTCTAATATGGTAAACAGCTAACAATTTCCTCCCACTCTAAAATTCTTAATTATGCAACCATTATAATTATCCTTAAAGGAATAAATACAGCCACATGGTAAAGTTAAGTGAAAAGCAAGAAATAAAATCCTATATACACAATGAATGTAACTGCAAACACATAAATAGATATGATTAGAAGTGAATATACAAAAATCAGTCACAGTGATGGGGTTTACAATTAACTTTTTCTATTTTGGAAAGCCTGTAATGTTAAACTACTTGTATTTCTTTAAATTATTCTTTTAAAATATTATAATTCTTTGATATCTGACAATATGAACTCACTCTCTCTCCTAAGTTAGCCCCTTAAAATCCACCATTCAGCCAGCTGGCTCCAAGCCCTGTAATCATCCTGGATTTTCCTTTCTCACTTGCTCAGTGCACTCAGCTGCAGGGAACCCCTCCTATTGCCACCAACCTGGCTTCAGTCCTCAGGACCTCTTGCTTGGGCTCTCACAATAAGCCATTTCACCAGTGCCTCTACCTTGGTTCTGCTGATTCCCAGAGCATCCTGCAAAACCCTGCCCCTGCCCCCCTTCAACATCCAACACCAGCTCTGAACACGTCACTCTCCTGCCTTCTCTGAGGGCTCCCATCTCCACTGAGTCCCAAATGCTCACTCTGACCAGGCCCCTTAGAATCTGCTCCAGCCTCCCCTCCAGGCTCCTTGTCCACTGCCCTTCACTAAGCCCAGTTTATGCCTGTGCCTCTCTGTCTCCATGACTTCTCTACCAAGAAGGCCCTCCCTCCCACTATAATTATCCGAACTCCAAACACCTTTCAAAGTCCCGCTTATATAGTACCCCGCCTTGAAAGGCTGATCTGCCCAGCTGCACATGGTTTCTCTGTCTGACTTTTCCCATCGAACTTCCCTTCTGCTACAACACACACAACTACCCTGAAGTACGGTAACTGTGTACATCTGTCTCTCTTTCCTATTAGATTATAAACCTTGTCTTTGAATGTTTTGCTTTTAATCCCACAAAGTTTTATATATTGTTGGCAATAAAAATATATTCACAACCAATGAAATAAAGTCTAAAAGAAAACAAATTTAAAAGTTCAGTGAATTATCTTTTCTACTTTAATCTGTAACTAATTTACTTTGACCTAATCTCAGCAGGATTTTTAGGAAGTACATTTCATCAGAATGTTCAGATATTTGTTTTGCACTTTGAAGTGATTTTCGTCAGGTGTTTCTCACAGAAACCGTGAGTGGTAGGGGAAAATCATAATTTCACTGATGAGAAAACAGGGATAGAGAAGCTGTGAGTCTTGCTTCCTGGTTAGAACATTCAGCCTCTGCTTTTCAGGTCTGCTTTGTAGGTTCTTTGTTTTTGTTTGTTTCTTTTTTAATATCCCTGCCTTACTGCTGTAGAGAATGATGTATATTTTGAAACAGCTGATGTTTTTCTCCTACAGAGATATTCCAATGCCCTTGGTCAGCTCAGGAGTAGAGCATGGTAATTTGAGAGAGCTGGCGTTTGCAAGGTAACACCCTTACTCCCTTCTCTCTTCCCCTCTCAGTCTCCCCAGAATGGATGCCTCATCTCAAGATAGTCTACCCATAGATGCATGAGGCCTCTGATAATTTACAGTCAGTGCTTACAGATGTGACCAATCAGGCCCCGCAGGACAGAGGTGATAAAGGGCTAAGCCAACTTGATTCTCCGTGCTAAACATTTAATAATTATAAAGGTCTTTTAGAACATCCAAATCAGATGAACTCTGCCCAGTAGGACAGAACAAACACTTATTGGCACAGATAAACAGTGGAGTGTTTTCTGCAGATCGTGGAATCATGGCTAACGGTTAGGACCCTGAATATATCCAGGTGGATAACTGATATAACTTACAAAATTCCTCTTTTAAGCAAGAGAGCTACAATTAAACAGTAGTAAATCTGATGAGGTCCTTTTTTAGGAATCAGAAATATATGTGAGGAAACACACACTCTTCTTTTCCATTACTATAGAAGAAAATTACCCTATCACAGCCTGAATAGACCGGGCTACAGAGGAAGAAAAGAGATAATAAGAAACTCACAAAACAGTGATATTTCTAATGTTCTGGTTCATAATTTATGTGAGTTCAGAGGTGTTCATTTGATTATTATGCTACACATATTTTTTTCTAATGACTGTAACAAAAATGAAAGCTAATACTGACCCCGTGCCATGCATTTTTCTAAGCACTTTTTTATATTAACTATTTAAGACTCACTACAACCCTAGGAGCTATGCGTCATTATTATTCACATTTTACAGATCAGAAAATTGAGGCACAGATAAATTAAGTAACTTTCCCAAGGTCACAAGGCATTCTAGGTCCAGAAGCTGTGCTACCAGATATTTTGAAGAGAAGAAAAAGTAACAAGAAGTTTAAACACAACCGAGTCCACTGATTGCTTCCCAGGACAGTGGCATCAAGCCCTTCTCCCACTCTCGCAGATGCACTTGGCCACTTACAGGTTCCTCAACCAATTCCTATCTACTGTAAGAGAGTTCTCATCTCTCATTATGTTTCTCTCTTTTTCAGACGCCATATTACTCACACTGACCTTGCAGTTAACTCAAACCAAGTATGGAAAGTTTTCCTCTCCACCTATCCAAAACCACACACCCAAAGACCAGACCAACTCCTAGCCTTGCTACAAAGCCCTTCCAGAAAACTATAAAAGGTTGAAAAAGCAATTCTGCTACCAAAAACTGTGTAAGACCAGCCAAGTATCTGAACCACTCCAACTTCAATCTACCTATAGAAAGAAGGATCTGATGATGTACGAGGTATGCCAATTCTAAAGTGAGAATCCGTGTTGATCTTTCTCATTTTGAACTCACACAGATTATTATCTACAATCACAACTTTAGTTTCTTCTGTTTGTCGTTTATCCTGGTGGGCCACTGATAGTTACCACATGTGTTTCCTTCTCCTCTCTATTAGTCAATAACTAAATTAACAAGCAATTAGTAAGCCAGGTGCCAGATGCTCTGCCAGGCACCAAAGGGATAAAAACAATACTAATATATAATTAGTTTTCACTTACTAACTAGTGAAATTTTCCAGTCATGCCTGAGTCAAGAGTTTAGGACTGACTAGTTGGAGAGATTACAATAGGCTATTGCGGCAGTCCACCCGGCCTTAGCTAACTCACACCTCTCTGAATGCATCGTCATCCCTTCCCTCGGAGAAAAGTGCAGTAAAAAAAGAGCAGGAGGTAGCGGAAGGGATGATGTGCCAGCTGCCTCTGGCTGGGGGAAAATAAGCCAGACTGTGATTCTCACGTGATAAGTGACTGTGGCAGACTGCCAGATCTCTCTCAACACAATTCCTTCCTCTTTCAAGAGTAGAACTCTGGGCACATGGCTGCCCAAAATAAAGACTACACTTCCCAGCCTTCCTTACAACTGAGTGTTGCCATGTGACTGAGTTCTGGCCAATGCGGTGTAAGCAGAAGTGTCCTTTCCCTTCTCCTGCCAGTCGGCTGAAATGCAGATGTGTTGGCTGGGGATGGGGCGCCATTGAGGACCACAAGGTGGAGAAATAAATCCATGAAACAAGGCCCTCTGATAATGTGGTTCACCCAATACTGACCCAAGTTCATGCAAAATAAAAATAAACATCTACCTTATTTCAGCTGAAACAAATCCTAATATGGCAATCCTTTCTTCCCTGCCTGTCTGATTCTTATTTTTAAATCATACTCACTTTAAATGTTGCTTCTTGACTAGCCTTCTCTGTCCTCCTCTTTGTCTCCCTCCATCACGCTCTATTATAAATATTCTTTTAGCTTCCTAGATTTTTCTTTCCTTGAATTTACCACAGTTTATGTGTATTTTTGTATTTCATTGATTTCTATCTCCCTCACTAGCCTCCAAACAGATGAAGATTCTGCTTTTGTTTGGTTTTGATGTCATTTTCTTCACCATGGATCTTTTGTACCCAGCACAGTGCCCGACACACAAGAAGCAGTCATGCATTTGCTGAATAAATGATTGAAAAATTGTAGGCTGTCTCCACTCTACTAGGTACTCTAGAACATCCACAGTACATACTGAGGATGTTTGAAAAACATTTGTACTTTCTTAATGACAATAATGGGGAAAAGTTTAAAACACATAGCAGAGTTATTCTCAAATGTATTCAAATGGCATGGCACTTGGAAATGGTAGTGCTTAAAAAAATTTAACAGATAATATGAAAATCCCTTCATCTCAAAAAATAATGCATAAACTATTTAAAAATGAAAGTCACAATTCTAAGTTTTCAATGTCTGCTCCTTACTTTTTCATATATTTTTAGTGTCTGTCTAATACAGTCACACCAAAAGTAGAAGCATGGCAGAAAAACATAGTAAAAACTTGATCAATGTGTGTACAAAGCAGAAAAAGACGATCATCAGTGGATTTTAGCAGTAGGAAGAGGGAGGGCTGTCTGAGACTACTTAGCAGAACCATATATTTTAGACACTTCCCTGCATTAACTGCAGAAATCACATGCTTACAAGCACATCAGATCAACCTCCCACAAGTAGGTTCAGAAATTAAACATTTTTCATCAAACACTGGATTTTTCCTTAACGCTAGAGATTGCTGCAAATCTTCTAAAGTGTCTCAGTAGCTTTAGGCTAAGAAGGGAATTCACCTTGTTATGAGAAGGCAAGACTTTTCATCCATCTCCCTGCCAACTTCACTAATGATCATTCCTTTCAGAAGGCACTCCAGAAGAACAAATGCACAGAGTTATGAACATCAAAATTAACCATCTGGATTAATGGCCCAAATATGAGAGTCTGCCATTAAAACAGTAGTGAGAGGGGATTTAAAAATGGTTCTTCCTCCCAGACCAAGGCACTGACTGCATGCTGGCACATAATTCAACAGCACTCTCTCCTTCTCATCATGAGACCGGAGTTCTAATGGACTCCCTGAAGCTTAGGTCCACCAGCCCACAGCGAGGAAGCTCTTCTTCCATGAGTCACTCAGCTTTGCATTTTCTGATGATGTTTGCTTGGCTTTTACTATAAAATATAAAAATACCTCAGCAGTAAATGACATTCCCTTTCCCTTCCCCCAACCCATCACACACACACACACACACACACACACACACACACACACACACACCCAGAGCCATTAGTAATTTGGTGGGGAAGAGACTTGAATTATTTCTTCACATGTGAATCTAGCTCATGGACCAGAGAGGGAATACGTGATCGTGGGAGGACAGAAATACACAGCACTCTGAGCCCCTCCTGGCTTTGCCCCTTCTTAGCCTGTGACTTGACTTTTCTGTTCGATCATCTATAAAATGGGGACAGTAATGGTGACCACCTGCGTGTCTTTCAGGACATTCTGCTTAAGAACACAGGTTTGGCCCGAGGCTGAATTACAGTTCAAACACGGGCCCTGCCTCTTCACCGGGTGTGTGATCTGAGCAAGACTGGAAAGTACTCACCAGAGTGTCTGAGGCAGAATACATGTTAAATAATTAGCCTCTGTCATTTCTCCCTTGAAAATGTAAAGCACTCCACCAATACTCATTTCTGCTACCTAAGGATGCACATAAAATAAGGCGTCCGATAACAGAACACTCATCAGATGCTTTCTCAGTATCTGGTATCATATCCTTCCCCATCAAAGCCAGCCTGCCCTCCCCAGATAGAATGCTCTCATCTCTGACACACTTAAGAGGCAGAAGGCCAGTAACTGCCTTCACTCTTTGAAGACTCAGCCAGCTGTACTGCTTAATAACTTCACTAAAGGTCATCCATCAGAAAGAGGGGGGAAAAGTCCTGATTGCTCTAGTCAGAGAAGTCATTAGTTATGTACCTGGCTCCTGTTAAGTCTGCATGGCTCACAGCACGGGACAATGCTACCAAGCAGACCAGTATTTAACCTAAATATTGAGTAGCTCCCTGCTGTCTGTTAATCCATTTCAAAGGTAATGTATCTTCAGAGAAACCTTCTTTCTGGTTCTCTACATTCTGACACTTTATTTGCTCAAGCTACAAAATCTTTATTTGGATTCCATGGCCATTTCAATATATCAAGGCTGCCTTTTCTCCCCTCCTGTTAGATAGTAAAACAGATAAAGCAGTTTCTAAACTAAGTGATCCAACCTCATTCCTCTCTAATCTGTCAGAAGCGAGCATCACTGATTTTTTTTTAACTCTCCAGTTGAGAGTCTAGGGCCTTCTTTCTAAATGAGAACACTACCATTGGAATCTTGGGTTTCATTATTAGTTAGTTTCTGTTTAATCTTAAAACTCTAAATGAGGAAACCATATTATTTTCTCTCCAGGAATTTAATACAATTGCTAGACATCTTAAGAGTGTGAGTGACATGGTTCAATTTCTCATGTTTATAAACACTAGTAGATAGCAATATGTGAGTAAAATGCATGATAGAGCTTTTTAAAAAATAGCACCTAGGATTTGTTATAAAAATGTACTATGCCATGGTTGGACAGACATAATAAAAATTGCATGGTGTGGCTTTATCTCTCCTGAATGGTATACTCAAACTAACATTTGAAAATGCCTACCATGTCTGCTTTTAAAAGATTTTCTGTACCTACAAAATATTTATATAAAATGACTGGAGGAGTTCTACAGGAAATATCTGGTTTACTTAGCAGAACCACATATTTTAGACACTTCCCTGCATTAACCACAGAAATTTATTTATCAGAATGAGTTATGCAGAAGCATCAAGAATAAATTAAAATACCTTCACATGTAATGGAATCCAGTCTTACCTCTGAGGACTCATCCAATTCTCTCTCTCTCTCTTTTAATATAATTTTTGGAAAAACAAGTGGTAAAAGCATTTTAATATGGTAATGATATTAGCAAAACAAGGACTTATCTAAGAATTTCTGCCTGGGTCATTCCAGGTATTTCAGAATTACCAGATAAAAAGGAACAGGCTTCTGAAGATGACTGAAGTTGGTATAGAAAGTCCTCACGCATGGAGAAAGGTGTAGAACTTATTATTTCTAAACCACAAATGCTAAAATTTGGATAACTTTATAACCTAAGAAGTAATTTAAACCTCAGAAATAGGCAATGACCCTGGAGCCCTCACTCAGGAGCCATCACAGTCAGATCACCATCTCCGAAGTCTCATTTGATACTAATGATAATGTCATGCTAAAGTACAGTTATCTCATCATTTAATTTCCTAGCTGCTCAGCTAAAAATGTCTATCTAAAATAAAAGTATACTACAAAAAAATTAGCTTAAGGCTAGGTTTGTTGTGAATTCAAATATTCTTTTCCCAATTCCAATGCCTAGTTAAAAATGATATAGCATGTAGCAAAGGCACTTATCTTTTTAAGCATTTTGGAAATCTAATTGTAAAGAATGGCTGCCCTGATTATTGTTTTTCTTCTGACAATGTCTGATTTCTCCCCAGACATTAACTACAAAGACCATGGTCCACTGTGGTGTCAGTAGGAAGTCCATTAAGACAGGCCTTCCAGGATCTCCAGCAGAGCAAACACATGTCAACTCCTGTCCTCAGCAAGGCGAGCAGGAGGCACCGTTGGGCAAAATTAAAAAGCAAGTGTAAGTTTTCAGAACAGGTGTTACTGTTGACATAACCATTAAACATCCTGCTTTCCATAGCTTCCAGAAGAATAGATACTTTCTCATTTTAATTTTTAATACAAATTCCTGTATTCCACAAAAAGCTGTATTCCTGGGAGAATTTCCACAATAATATGAAATCTGTGAGGTATGTCTCTTAGTGGGACACCAAAGCTCCCTCTCCAATATCTGGAGACCTACTAGGAGAAGAAGGACTCACAGACTACACTTGGGAGTCACAAAAGTGATGAACACGGCAGGTGGCCTTGTCTCCCCCTCGAAGGAGGCACAGAGGTGGTAGGGAAGTAAAACAAGTCTAGAGGGATTACTCTTCAGTTCCTGTGAAAGCACAGCTGCCAAATGTATGTCAAAGGATCAGGCAAACAGTACATCCAGAATCCAGGTGAGTTAAAGATGAACGACTTCTTAAAGAGCAGCCAGCTCAGGGATTCTCGATGTTTACTGTGTATAAGAATATTCCTAGACCCGCCCGCTGAGATTCGGACTCAGCCGTGGTCGGTGGTACTGGCAGAAGCAGGAGGAGGAGAAGTAACATACAACATTTCTACAGCACTTGCTTTGTGCCAGACACTGTGCTAAGTTCTTGACAAACATCACTTTATTTCATCCTCACAACAATCTTGCAGGGCAGGTGCTACCACTTTCCCCATTTTAGAGACAAGGAGACCAAGGCACAGAGAGGCTAACAATCTGTCCGAGGACGTCCAACTAGGAAGAGAATAAGTACTCAAACCCAGACAGGCTGGCTTCAGAGTCTGAGCTCTTAATCATGACACTAAATCACCCACCAACAGGACTGGGGGGAGGCCCAGGGCTTGAAGAAAGTGTCACGACTGAAGTCAACCTTTCCTCTTGTAAATGGAGAAACTGAAACCCAGAGAAGTGAAGTCTCTTATCCAAGACAAAAACCCGGGCCGCCCGGTGGCGCAGTGGTTTAGTTCGCGCTTGGCAGCCAGGGGTTCGCGAGTTCGGATCCCGGGCGCCCGCCGACGCACTGCCTGTCAGCCATGCCGTGGTGGCATCCCATATAAAGTAGAGGAAGATGGGCACGATGTTAGCCCAGGGCCAGTCTTCCTCAGCAAAAAGGGGAGGATTGGCAACAGATGTTAGCTCAGGGCTGGTCTTCCCCACAAAAAAAAAGAAAGAAAAAGACAAAAACCCTTCAGTGCATTTCCAGGAAGGAATCAACCATTATATGACACCAACTATTCTTCAACATTTCTCCACACATGTGCCTCCAGGAAGTGGACAGATGGCATTACTGAAAGCCAGCTCGTTGGTTTCACCTGTGTTACTCTGACCAAGGTGCTGTTTTGGGGCAAAGATTTCCATCCTTTTCTGCTCAGCTCACTGTTCACTCACAGGGTCACCACAAAGGCTCCTGATCGTGGGGTTTCTCAAAGGTGGGAAAGGGGAAAGGCGAGGCAGAGATGCCATCCCCAGAGGGAGATGGTAATTGGAATGTGGGAGATAAAGTTCACGTAAATTGCGGACGGAAAAAAAAGATGTGATTCTGATATGGCTCCCAAGGACGGTCTTCCTTTCCCCAAACCGACTATTCTAACACCTTAGTATTTGTCAAAACATCATGAGGTCTTTGCTTTGCTTTGACACATACAGGCAGGCAGAATACCCAGAACGATCAGATCTACCCCAAGCTGGAACTACTCACATGCGTTCTCTCAAAAAGTGATAAACACATTTCCTAGCAACGTGTGATATGCAGGATCGGGCCCCAAATCTTACGGTATGTTGAAATTACACCTTTTTACTTAGTTGTCTTTTCTGTTCAACAATCAAGGTAATTCTGGGGGACCACAAGCCAGGATAATAACCATATATTCCAAGTGAAGGGTGTGCTAGCACAAGCACAGTGTGGAGGCATTTTTGATTACGGTAACAGTGAGGGCTGGGGGTCAGTCTGCTCCCGTCCCAGTGATGCAAACTGGGAGCCACGTCAAACTCACCTTCATGACTTCCACCTGCAGGTCTTCGTGCAGGGCAGGCGTCACTTTCACAGCATTCAGGATCTGATTGAGCAGCTGCTTCTCATCAGAGTCCGTTTCCATGGACACGAACCTGTCCTCTGACAGGAGCTTCTGCAGGAGGCACAGGGCAGTGATCAGAGACCGGTTTCCCTGCTGCCTTATTCCCTGTTTCTTAGTATGTACTGAGGGTAATTTTTCTTACTCGGAGGCATGTAGCTCAGGCCATTAGGAAAGAAATCATGCTCTGTGCCATTAAAAAGAAAAACATATCAAACCTTTGGTAAATGCTTTTTGGCAAAGACCTTTTCCTGCTATTAGACAATTCATTCTAAATTTTATCAGGTGAGATTCTAACGTGGCGGCCATATAGGTTATTTGGTTGATGGAGACAGAGGATGAGTGTGGCAAGGGGGATCTGGCCCAACAGTCACACTCACACAGACCCTTTCTGAAAGCAGCTTCCACAGGAAAGGAGAAGGTCTTGTAGACAACAAGTTCATTTTTCAGATATTTACACTTTTACTTCCTACTGTGAGCTGTCATTTACCCAGGAATTATTCACCAATCCATAAATCTTAATGCATTGTCATCAGAAAATGAATCCCACAAAAACCTAAATGAGAAGACACTCACTTTCATAAGGTTTCCCAGGAGTCATTACACCTCCGAGGACAGCCTTTTTCTGTTTCAGGACAACTCTTATTTTTCATAAAATTCCTTCTTAGACTGTACCAAAACCCACCTGCCTACAACTTCGCCTCCCTCATCCTTCCGTGGAGCCACATGGATCACGCTTCTAAAATATCTGAAGTCCACCTAAGTCCTTCCTTCTCCATACTAAACCTCCCTAGGTGCCTTCAACTGTTCTTGGCATGACATGGTTTCAGATGCTCTTCTGCTGAACATGTGGCCTCCAGAGCGGACGTAACACTTCAAGGTGATCTGATATTAAAGAGGGAAGCAACCAAGAGTGTACCCTGAGGAACTGTGGGCGATTATAATGTGTCAATGTAGGCTCATCCTTGGTAAAAAAAGAAAAGTACCATTCTGGTGAGTGATGTTGACGATGGGGAGGCTCTGCATGTGTTGGGGTAGGGGACATATAGGAAATCTCTGCACCTTCCTCTCAATTTTATTGTAAACCTAAATCTGCTCGAAAATAATAAAGTCTTTAAAAAGTAATAAAAAGATGGCAGAGGGGAAAGAAATGGGGTCTTTGGTGGCATGACTGAGCTTCTGTAAACCTGGAACTGCCCACCTCTAGAATCCTAGTTATGTAAGACAATTAAATGTGTTTATTGCCTAAAAACAAAAAAGCAGTCTAAGCATAACTTTAACCACATTCTCAGATCACATGAGATTAGCTGTGAGTCATAGCACCTTCTATTCCGACTTGCCCTGAAACCCCTAACACTCATTCACAAGGGCTGCAGTTAAGCTGTCCTCCCCCATCTGTCCTGGGACAGTTGGTTTTTGAGACCCCAGTGTAGGATTTTATATTTATCCCTGTTAAATTTGTCCTTGTCCAATTCAGCGTAGAGTCACAGACATGAAGAACCTTTCGAATTCTGATTTATCCAGGGCAATGACTCCCTCCTTTAGCTGAATGCCACTGCAGATCCGGAAAACAAGTATTACAAACCCTTCTTAGGACTCCCTGACATTTTGTCTATATTCTCCCCAAAGAGATTTTTCACTATCCTGTAGTGCTTGCAGGGCAGCCTGGAATTAATGTCTATATACAAACCTGTTGTACTAAAGTGATAAAGACTCGGAAACTCTCAAAAAGTGCTTGAAGTTAATGGGGGGTAACGAGGGATGGGTAACAAGGGATGGTAAGAGGAAGACGCCCTGCCCACCAGTCACTGAAGTCACCATGATTAAGTAAGCCCTTGAGAACAGGGTACTGTAACTTAGAGTGTTTGAACTTAAAAAAAAGTAACTGATGGAAAATCTATGCAATACTGGAGAAAAGTGAACACAGTGGCAGCTCAAAACCAACTCCCATGCAAAGTTATGTTTGGCCCAATTATTCTGGAGAAAGGCAAAGGGTTTTTAATAATATTACTGACAATGTTTAAAATTTTCTAATGCTATTGCCTATTAATACATGTATTATCTAATTCCAATCCACTGGAGAAAAAAAGAGTTGTAATTTTCTCACTCTTTCATACATACTAACTCTTAAAAGGCACAGTAGTTCCCCCTTATCTGTGGTTTCGCTTTCCGTGGTTTTAGTTACCTGCGGTCAACCATGGTCCGAAGATATTAAATGGAAAATTCCATAAATAAACAATTCTTGAGTTTTAAATCATACACTGTTCTGAGTAGTGTGATGAAATCTCGCGCCATCCCGCTCGGGACGTGCATCATCCCTTTGTCCAGCATGTTCAACGTCTGTGGCCTGTCAATTTCTGTCACCCCCGCGCACTCAATGAGAGCCATACCTGTATCCCTGCCAAGGCATGTTGGGCCAGCTTCACGTTCTTGGATTCCAAAGCCAACTGGAGAGGCAGCAGGCATTTCTCCCTGGCAAACACATAAACAAGGAGATGGTGTGAGCTCAGCAGAGCTGGCAGTCAAGTGACACAAGCCTTACGTACACCCACCCCCAAATTCTGCCCTACACACACACAAAAACTATAACCAATCATGAAAATGCACATGGACTTTAAAAAAAACAGCAAAAAAGCTGTGCAGAAATGATAGCATGTCTTGCCTTCTTTATGGATACAAAAAGAGCAAACACAAGGTCTCTCAAATAATTGTGCACTAATTATCACATGGTGGGACCCTCCCCAGTCCATGAATATGCCTCGCCCTTTCCCAAATTAATAGAATGGCTTGTACCCAGTACACATGGGGCGGAGGACTCTAGGAAGCACCATGGATATGGATTTCTACGCCTGACTCACACCTCTCCCTGTCCTAGGAAGTGACCCCACCCCCACCATGATGCTGCCTCATCAACACAAACGCAAATTCTATTAACTTGTCACCTTCTCCCCAACTCAAAGTGTTCAATAATCACTTATAATTTTTAAACTTCCTCCAGTAAGAGGTATATCTGGATTTTGTGATGGGTTCTTAATAAACATGTTTCCAAGATAGAAATACAAATGAACCTTCAGTAGTTTTGACCAATGAGAAGGACCTGGTGTCATGGGAGAGACAAAAAAATCCACAGGGAGCTACTGAGCACTAAAACATGTTAGGAATAAACCAAAAGGGCTACAAAGAGAAACATCTCTTTTCGTTAGAAGCATTCATTCTAAATAATTAAACAATAGACCAAGAATTTTAATCAACTCATTATTTCCCTATGGAGTTCCACTGGTACAACAAATGAAATGTTGCTTCATTTTAGCAGGTTCCTCCACCCCCACTTAAACCAGAGCAGCCCCATTTTTATCTGTTTTATATTTTCAGCATAAACTGGAAGAGTCATTGACTTTAGAGAGTGTGAAAGCCACAGGGTAAGACTACAGGATTTCATTTTTGGAGAAATTAAGGGTCACTGTTGTCAAATAAAATGAAACAGAAAGTTAATTACAGCTCTGATTCCTTCTGTTCCTCCCTATAGCTCTGCTGCTCTGCCATGGACACCTCCACCAGCAGCTGCATGACAGATGAAGTGAGAGTCACAGACACTCCCTACTGCCGGCCACAAAGACAGAACAAAAATGGGCTCTACCAGAAAGAACATTTGCCTTCCTAACCCTTCTCACCACTCCCTCACTACCCAAAGTTACAATACCCACTTTTATATGACAACTGATTAACACTACAGCCATTTTCATTAGATACATCCTTTGACAGATGGATAAATGACCCAGCTGTGTTACTTCCAGTTGGGTGGCTATAATTTTGTCACTGTATCATTATTGTCAGCTTGTCACAGTAACAAAGCAATCACTTCTATGCAGTCAATTAATGCAGAAATAGCTGGTTTTCCCAATTTTGTTTAATCATAACAAGTTTATAAGCTTGAAAAAATTAATTGGAAGGGTGAAAGTCCAGTGAGAAGTAGGAACAATGGGCAGATGGAGTATTAACAGAAGAATCATAGAATTTCATCTGTAAACACTTGATACAATCAAAGTTCCATCAGGATTAATTCACTGTGAAGGAACTTCTATCTAGAATTTGGAGTCAGATCTGCCAACAAGGGCACAGTACCAGTGAGCATGTGTGGAGGTCTGAAACTCTCCGAGTCTTACAGCCTGGAGCAGGGAAAGTCTCTATTGAGGGGATAATGTGCTGAAAATATATAAGCATTACCCATTACTCGCCAAGGGCACCAAACAAGAGTGGATGCCACATCCAGCAGAAACAAGGACGCTCCTGGAAATGCTGAACCTGCTGACCCTTGGGAAGCAGCGTTATGTTTGCACAGAAACACTGCATACCCACATTACCCTGCCATCTGCAGTGTTGGTCCTCGAAATCCTCATTCCACTCTCTCCTTACTTACACATTCACATGACTGATACCACAGACTTAAGCCAGGTTATGGACAAATACCAGGACCACCAGGCTGCACAATTCCAGGGGACATCACTGAACTGCTCCCCATGCCGGTCACAGTCACCAGGCAGGACTGGAAGATGTTATTGGTTCAGCTAGGTTTTGGCTGAGCTGAAAGGTATCAGTCTTTGGTGGAAAGAACATGGGCTGTGGAATCAGACAGACCTGGACTCAAACCCTAACCATTTGTAAGTTGTGCAATCACAACCAAGATACTTAATGCTCTTGAGTCTTAGCTTCCCAATCCATACAAAGGGCATCTTAAGACAATCCTGCAAGGTTATAGTAAGGAGTATAGATAACATACATCAGGGGTTGTCAAACTTTTTCCATAAAGAGGCCGGTAATAAATATTTTAGGCTTTGCAATCCATACGGTCTCTGTCCTAACTACTAAACTCTGCCATAGCATAAAAGCAGTCATAGACAATACGTAAATCAATGAGCATGGCTATGTTCCAATAAAACTTTATTTACAAAAACAGGCAACAGGCCAGATTTGGCCTACAGGCTGTAATTTGCCCAGCTCTGATATAGAGAAAGGCCCAGCACAGATCATGATTTTCAGCACAGGATAAGCAGATCTAATCTTGTCACAGTATCCAGAAAGATTGTGCACAGGACATAGGCTAACTGTCCTGGGAGGGTCTTAGCAAAACCAATTGTAGCACCGAGATCTCTCTTAGAATAGAAGTACTTTGAGGAAGCAGACTGAGAGATTTCATCTGGGCACTAGACAAGGCACTCCATCCAACTGACCATCCATTCAGCCGACATCTGAGTGCCTACTGTGTGCAAGGCACCATGATGGGTGCTCAGGAAGACCCAGCAAGGAGCAAGACAGAACAGATACTTGTTTCATTTTATTCATGGGATGAAAGAAAAAAAGAAAATTAGCACTTATTATTTCTTTAGTCTACATGTAACTTCAACCTTAAATTAGCATTCTTACCCTTGTTTTACATTTGAGAAAACGGGGGTTCAGAGAGGTTTCATAGCCTGCCCAAGGCCCCACATCTAAAATCTACTGGAGATGATTCAAACCCAAATCCATCTGACTCCCATGATGATCAAATCCCTGTCAACACTCTTTGGTCTCAAAAGATCAGAGCAAAGCTAGAATAGATCTGTTTCTTAACCTGTTTTGGATCACGAATACAAAAAATCTGGCAAAAGACCTTCTTCCTAGGGGATTATACAAATCATTTCATAGGAATCACAGGCCTTCCAAACCCCAACTCCACATGGATCCCAAGTTAAGAGCCTCAGGGGAAAAGATCTTGCCCAACATGGTGGACACTCCGGTGTCTGCGTCAGAGAAGGGGGCCATGTGCCCTGACTGGGCTTAGGGTTCCACTGGGGTGGGGTCTGAAGGCAAAGAGGAAGCTTCCTGTGTGTGTGTGTGGGGGGGGGGAATCACTAACTCTCCTCAGAACCCGAGGCCTCTCACTCCCTCAGACCCAGCAGTCCCCTAGGTCAGTGTCACAAGCCTCAGCTCCTGACTTTGACAGGAAATGAACACATGTGGGAAATGAATAAGCTCTCAGGCACAACTGATTTCATTGCTTGCTCTGTGATATCATAAAAACCCTGATGCCTTAAGTTTTTTAAAAGTGATTTTAATAAGAGAATAATAGGCTGTTAATTGGGTCCCAGAGTGACATTTATAACGAAGATGCAACGTGGCACACACTCAGTCCCCTGTGTACATTCTGTATTGGAATAAATCATCTTTTGATCTTTCCAGACGCAGCCTCATTGGGAAAAAAGCATACCAAAAACCAACATTCAATTACACGAAGTGATTATGTTTTATGCACAGGCATGTGCAAATTCACTCTTGCCTAATTAAACAAAGACAGTGGCCCCAGGTTTCATGTCCTGGCATGCCATCATT
Source organism: Tapirus indicus (assembly GCA_031878705.1). Taxonomy (NCBI): domain Eukaryota; kingdom Metazoa; phylum Chordata; class Mammalia; order Perissodactyla; family Tapiridae; genus Tapirus; species Tapirus indicus. Next base: position 56,317,718 of record CM062933.1, on the reverse strand, counting down.
TCTTAAAGAAGAAGAATTAGCAGAGCCAAATATGCACGAGGAAGACGTCCGTGACAGTGTGTCTGCTCACGTCAGGGAGACTGAGACTTTCCTTAACTGCACTGTCACGGTTCACAGACTGGCTTTATTGGGCTGGCAGATAAACAATGGACAAAGGGAAATTAAAATAGGTGAAAAGGGAAAGAGTTAGAATTTACCAAAAATTATCTTTCAATATGAGCTCAAGTAAAACCAAATATATTCCTGAATGTTAGGCTGATTCCTCTTTGATGCACCGCACGGGAAGGGGCACAAAGATACCTCCAATTTCAAAAGTCTGCTTACACGGTGCAGTTCTAGGACTCTACAATCCAAGCCATTTATTCAATAACTGTCTGGACTCCTTCCATAATAACCATGGCTCTGGCTGGAAATCAGTCACTTGAATGTGCAAAGTACCACACTACACACGTTTGTTATTTACTATTTTATTTAATTATAACTTTTGAAAGTAGGGATTTAATTGTTAACAAAACCAAATAAGAGAGATTGATCTGATCCAAGGCCCACATTTGTAACAGACAGAGGCGTGATTTAAACCCAGACCCTCCGTCTTCCAACCCACATCCTCAGGCCTCCACCTCCATGCCTGCACCACAGACATCCTCCCTGACTATGGTGTGTGGCACGCTGCTTAAAAACAGCAATCAAATGTCCACCAGGTACAAGAGTGGGGACAGACACCAAACAAGCAACATAAATTATCTTATTTTGAGTGGTTGTTCATGAAGCAATGCATTGTATTTGACAGCTGGTGTGTAGTTATGAGAACCAATAGGCAGTACAAATGAGTGGAAAAAATGTGGCTTTGAAGCCAGCTGCTGGGTTTGAGCTACAGCCATCACCTTTCCTAGCAGTCACAACCTTTCCCAATTCAAGTACAGAGGTTTTTCACCCCCGTGTTGTGACACTCAGGGAGTTATCATGCATGTTCATGAATACTGATGCCTTAAACAATTTGTATCAACATTGACAGATTTTCATTGACTAAGCATTGCCAGAGCCAACTCCATTGAGCCAGTCGGAACTGAATTGATTTCCTTAACTGATTTTCTCTGCAGTGCAGTTAACATGTTTCCATTTTATTTCTATTTTCATTTCTATTTCAATGAAAGTATTTTTATCAGTATCAATCCTTTCCTTTCATATTTCATAACAAAGACTGGATTCATCCTTCAGGAACTGTTTTGGGCCCCAGAGATACAGCTGTGAACAACATAAAACCCCTTTTCTCCTGCAGGCCTTCAAGATTTCTTAGCCAGCCTACTGCAATTACTAAGTTGAGCATATGAAATTGTCATCTTTGTAGGTTGGAAAGGGTTGCATATCAGCAGTTTTATGATTCAATCTATTAAAAAGAATCCTAAAGAATATGGGTATGCTCATATTTTCCCTCAAGATGTAAACTTTTATTATCTTCCATTTTATATTATACAAGGCACACATGTACATTAAAAGCTCCAAACAGTGCAGAGGGATACACAGTGATGAAAACAAGCAGGGTGCTAAGAAAGAGCGGGCCAAATGCGGACAATGGGCATGTCCAGAGACTGGCATGAGGGAGCTTTTCTTTTTTTATACTTCCTATTTGTATCAACTTTTATATAATAACTCTAGAGTATACTCACATAATCTGAAGAAAATATTTTTTAAAGCTACAAAGCCATTAGCTCCTCACAAAAATAACCATCATTGTGTTTCCTTCCGTTCAGCTCAAAAAAGTGAGTGAATTTGATTGTATTCAGACAAAATATTAAATATGGAACTCATTTTCTTCCATTTCTTTCTGGTACTTACATCAACAATCCATGTATTCTTTATACCTGCTGTCTTATCCATAAGAAAACCTTCACTCACATTATGGGCCTCACTGTGCTAACAGATTTGTTTTTGTAAGGAAAGGACAAGTGCAGGCAATTAAGTAGGCTTATCATCTGAAAAATTTTAAATACCATCTAGATTTTATTTTTGCTATCTGATATGTCTAATGAAAAAAATAAGCCACAAACGAACAGAAAGCAATGTAAATACAAAAACACTCTGTTACAGTATCATGATAGGACAATAGGTTTATCTTTTTCATTTTAATGTTTTCACCTAATATACTTGCAATGTTTAAAAAATACAAAACACTATTGGTCAAGAAGACAATTTATAGGGAAGACGAAATTTTTATTCATTTTGAAAAAATTTTTTTACAGTTTTATTGAGATATAATTGACATATAACATTGTATAAGTTTAAGATGTACAACAGAATGATTTGATACATGTATATATTACAGAATGATCACCATAATAAGTTTAGTTAACATCACCTCACATAGTTACAATTTTTTTGTGTGTGATGAGGACTTTTAAGATCGACTCTCCTAGCAACTGTCAATACACAATCAGTATTGTTAACTACAGTCACCATGCTGTACATTACAACCCCAGAACTTATTTATCTTTGAAAAAAATTAAAGATGGATTATGGCTTGGTATTTTCACTTATAATCTAGGATTATCAATATTAATACTTCTGCCATAAGATATAAATTCTATGTAATCAGGGGAAAACACTGAACTTTTTTATTTCTAGAGAAAAAAGAGACATGAAGTCCATATTAATCATAAAGGGGGCTGTTCTGGAATTCATTTTTTCTACAACTACTGGCATCTATTATGTTCAGGACACTGCATTGGCACTGAGTATAGAACAGAGGAAAACAGACATCTTTCTTGTCCAAGACAGGAACACGTGTAATTTCACCTCTCTTAATCAAAAACAAGGGAAACTGCCAGAGAGATGTTAACACCAAGGCCAGCTGAAGGCTGGCTGAGCCTATAAAGATGAGCAAGTCCAGTGAAAAAACCAAAGCAAGTGGCCTTCTCATTCCACTGGACACAACACTGTGTGAACAAAACATACGGGCTTCTGCATTGGATCGAGTGTTCTGTCACTTCACCTGAAGATTCCTAACTGATAAAAGAGTGGTGGGAAGTCACAGAAGTGCCATTCATTAAAGTCTTCAGGGTGCCAGGCACCAGGCTAAGGGCTGAGGCACACGAACTCACTTATGCCTCACGCCGCCCCAACAAGGAGGGAAGAACGTGTCGGCACTTACCAACGAGGCAAGTGAGGGGAAGAGGGGGAAACTCACCCCTGGAACGAGGTGGGGCAGTGACTGGACCCTGAGCTCCTCGGCAGGAGGTGGCCTTGATGCTTACCATCTGTCACTCTCAAACCGTGTTCCAAGAACTGGGTTAAGCATTTTACACACAGCGAGCCTGTGAAGGACCTTTCATAGAGACTCCTTTCTTCTGTCCATTGTCAATCCACCCTTACATTTCCTCACGTATCTCCCACGTCAAGCATTTACACGTTGACCTTTACACTTTTCCAGTGAGAAACACTGTACATCGCCCCCCAACCTCCACCAACACACTTCCCGATTCCTCACGTAACAACTTCCTGTGGCACCATGGAAAGTTTTTGCTTTAAGACTTTCATGAAAAACAATTTGTCAATAGATATCAAGAGCTTAAAAACATTAATATGCTTTGACCTAGGATTTTCTATTCTATGAAACTTTTCTTAAGAAATCATCAAAGATGTAGCAAAGTTCTAGATGCAAAGATTTTTCTATAGTTTTATTTATAATGCAAATAATGTTGAATAAATCATGGTACATCTCTAGAATGGAACAATACACAATAATTAAAAGTATTATAGAAAGTTTTCATTAACACCGGAAAATGCTTTGAAATGTTATGTCAAAGGATTAAACAATGAGAATACAGCGTAGAACACGCCAGACCATGGTCTCACACTTGAATAAAAAGTTACATACACATGTAGAGTGGGTGGAGGAGGGAAAGACACCAGAAAGAAATTCCTCAAAATACCTCCAGAATGTATCTCTGCTTTTTGGGAACATGGATGAATTTGGTTTTATTATTTATGTTTCTATATTTTAAAAATTTCCAAGAATAGAATACATTACCTTTGGAAACAGAGAAAAGTGAAGTCAGCTCTATCCAACATGGGCATAAACACACACGCCCCTCCTTCACAGCTTTCGGCCTGGAGCCCTGAACGGCTGTGTGTCCGGTAACAGCTTCGACCTAACACTTCCTCAATGTCCTCTGTGCTATTAAGTCACCACCTACCCATTTTATGAAAACTGGGCTGGGTTCCTGGAACAGGCTCTCTTTTCCTCTAAACATTTCCTTACTATCTTTCAAACACTTACTGAATTCCTTCTTCTCCCTGAAGCCTTTTTGACTGAAAACAGGCTTGCTTATGACCCTAAAATATAATTACCTTAAATATATAAATAATCTAAAATCAGTATGCTTAATTTAGTTTTGCTTCTTTCTGACATGTTTTCCTACGATCAAGCTTCTGGGCTAAGAGTGTGAATATACCAACAGCATGAAACACACCTATGGGAACTGTTCTGCCCTGCCCTATAACACAGAACCACATGCTTTTTGTTACTTAATGATGTTTTTTTGTGATGAAAATGCTCCACTGGCAGTCTAGAGGGGGCCTGTGCCCCGAATCTCTGCCATGGAGAGGCAAGTAGAAATTAACCACCACAACAAAGAAGACTTCTAAGTCAAATACTCAAATCATAAGGAAGAACACAAAATTAGCTGCACAATATTATAACAATCTTTTTATGTGCTGATAATTTTATGCAAATATATAGCTACCTCTTGAAAAACAGACACTCTATGGCATAAATGTCTTTCAGAAAGTCTGTACAACCAAAGACAAGTAACTTAAAAAACAAAACAATCTAATTGCTTTGAAACACAACTGTGATTTCTTTATGTTCTATTCAGAACTCACCGGCTTGGTAAAGCTCACAAACAATACACATACACATTTATTATAATGACTTCTCACCAGTTAAATGCCACAACAGTGAAATGGTAGGACTAAAAGTAAGGTAACATTTTTCTGTGCAACAGAAATTTTCAGTTATGATGTCAGAATGCCTTATAAAACTAGTCCATTAGCAGATCAACAAACTGTCAGAACTAAAATTAGTATTCCTAAATGGCTAATAATCCATTTGTGAGAAGTACATAAGATTTTTAGTAATAAAAAGATCTTTCACTTTATTAATAAATATTCCTCTAGCTTACTCTCTGACCAGGTTCTATATGACAAGGTAGGCATGTGACAATGAATGAGACATACAGTCCCCGTCCACATGGAACTGCAGCCTAAGGGAGGGAGGTAACAGACAGGGAATAATAGGCAACAGAAGTACAAGGTAATAAGCACTTGTGCTAAGTTGCACATGACCAACAAAAGAAGCCTATTAAGGCGTCCACGACTGACAACGAAGTCTACTAAGGCACACAGAACTGACTACAGAAATCTATTAAGGTGTATACAACTGACGACAGAAGTCTATTCAGGTGCATTCGACTAACTATAAAGGTCCAACAGGGTGGGGGAAACACCAGTGTCTTCATGGACAAGGGGACATTCACTTTGCCTTGAAATGAAGGGGAGAGTATGGGACTTGGTCAGCCAGGTGAAGAAGAGAGAAAGGACACACACAGCTGATGCTGTGAGTGCAAAGTGTGGAGCGGGTTCCTGGAACAACCAAGTACCATTGTGACCTGATAAGTCACGGTGGGAAGACCGGTGAGAAACGAGTTTGACAAGGCAGATCCTAGCCAGGTTCTGAAGGGTTTTGCATGCCACATTGGAAAGACTGGCCTTCAGCCAGCTGAAAATGAGAACCGAATGAAAGGTTTTTTAATCAAGGGAATAATGTGATAGACATTTTCACAAAATGGAACTCTGGCTACAACGTAAAGAATGGATAAAAAGTAGAATATCATGGGAAAAAATTTTGCAGTCAAACTAATCTGGGTCAAATTCAGGCTCTGCCAGTTACAACCTGTGCATGGACTATTTAACCTCTTCAGCTTTCACTTCACTCATCTGAAAATATGGAACTGGTATAAGCTACCTTGATTAGTATTACAACAATTAGATAAGAAGCTCCATTAGGAAGATTCCTAATTGCCCAGGACCATCCTAACATTTACAGACTCCTGAAGGCCCCTGGCCCAACCCCCTTCCCACCCTTGGCTCTGTCCTGCCCCATGAGGGGTTTCATGGGCACAGGTATGGACACCCCAGCCTGCAGGCCACTCTCAGACCACAACCCAAGCAAATAGCAGCCCCATGGCCAGCCCTCAGCCTAGAGATGCACACCCTGGTGACACCCTCTGGCGTCTGCTTCCGGAAGGGGGCTCAGCATAGTCTAAGTAGGGGTTCTGAGGTCTCAAGTACCAGAGCACGAGCTGAGGGTGCAGGGCAGGCTCTGGGTGGGAATGCTCCCTCGGTCCTTGGACTTTTTCTTACTGTTGCCATTGTCTTGTTATTATAGTTTTGTTGCTGTCATCATCATTTACTGGTGGCAGGAAAGCCTGGAAGAAGGGATTACATTCTGCTGTAAGGGCCTAGTGCTGAAAGTATACTGCACTTAGGCCTGTATTCAGGAATGGAAAGGAGGAAACAGAACCTAGAGACAGCACAGAAGTGGAACAGAGAGGACCTACTGGAAGGACAGTTTTTTTTTAAAATAATTTTAACAAAGGATGCATTTTTTTAATTTGTAGCATATGTTGCTCTTTCTTTTCCTTTCTTTTTTTTTTTTTGAGGAAGATTGGCCCTGAGCTAACATCTGTTACCAATCTTCCTCTTTTTTTCTTTTTTCTCCCCACAGCCCCAGTACATAGTTGTATATCCTACTTGTAGGTCCTTTTAGTTCTTCTCTGTGGGACACCACCTCAGCATGGTTTGATGAGCGGTGTGCAGGTCTGCACCCAGGATCTGAACTAGAGAACCCCAGGCTACTGAAGTGGAATACAAGAACTTAACCACTACGCCACCAGGCCAGCCCCTGGAAGGACAGCTTTGAAGAAGGAAGTGGGAAATAAAATAATTATATTTTTGTACATTTTGAGTTCAAGGTTCCTTGGGGCATCCAAAGGTAGAAAATTGGATGTACTGGTCTGTAGTGCAGGAAAAATTTAGACGTTATCCATCCAAAAGTGGTAGCTGAAGCCTTGGAAGTGGATGAAACTTCAAAGGAAAAGCACTTTGTGCAAAACAGAAGGACAGAGCTCAGAAAAATCCCCCCAGCCAGTGAGTGGAGAGAAGAAAGGATGCCAGCAAAGGAGAAGCCAGAAGAAGCAGTGACGCTCAGGGAGACAGGAGGAGGAAGACAGTCCTTCTGAGAGTTGTCCATTCAGTACCACACCTGCCAGTCAGTAAGAGCCCACTCTGTGCCAGGCATCATGACTTGGCATACATACATGACCTCACTTAATTTAGAACCTACAACACTATGTAATAGGCAATTATTTCCATGTCATCAATAGCTAACAGGCTCAGAGACGGTAAGTAATTTGTCCCACGTCACCTAAGTACTATAGAACATTAGGTCCTGTTAGAAGCTTAACCCTACTGTTAAAACTTAGAAAAAACTAGGAACACTTTGGTCACTGCTCTAGTGGAGGAGATACGGAAAGGAAGAGAAGTATGAGCCCATCCATCAGAGGCTGTGAGCTAGGAACTTTCTCATTAGGTTATCTCATTTAATCCTCCCAAGAACTGAGGCAGTGGGTACTATCATGTCCATTTCACTGTTCAACAGGCTCCCAGGGTCATGTACCATGGACAGAGCTAGTAAATGGACAGGTTCAGATTCAAATATAAGGACTATGTGACACAAAAGCCTACACTCTTTCCATGGCAACATGTTACCTTTCCATCACGAGGGAACAGAAGCTAAGTGGGGAAGGGAAACATGCACAGCCATCCCTAGAAATTAACCAAAATCATAAAAAATTTTAATCTTCCAGCTGTCTTATGTTTTCCCCCCAAACAACCCAGCACACGAAAGCCAGTGCAACAGTCCCCACTTTTCTCAGTACAACCGAGAACTGTTTCTGTCTGAACTGCACACTCAGATATAAAATGTGCAGGCCTACAGGTCCCAGAAAATAGAAAAATCTGTCTCCTTCACTCTTTTATTGACTTTTTTGCCTACAGCAATAAGACTTTCAGTGTTCAATTGTCAAATTGAGCCCAAGATGTAAAAGCTAAGCATCAGGCTAGTCTGAATACATGGAAAGGCCAAGGACAGTACCTTAAAGCTTATCCTCAGCACCGAGAGACTGCACCATTCAAGGCTAATGATCGTTCAGCACACATGCTCAGTGCCTTTAAGACTCATGCCTTCTCAAGTGACATCAGCCTCATGGCGGAGTGAGAGTCCCTCTTTGAATCTCTGCCCCCAAAGACACAACAAAAACATCATGCGCATACCAACAAAGGTCAATCAAACACTACAAAGGACTTCTAAGAGACCCTTGGCGTGGTACATCTGACAGTGGAAGCACGGGAAGCCCCAAAGGACATGAGGAGAGGTAAGGACTTTTACTCCCCCTCCCCAATCAATTGGCAAAGACAGACAGCGCAGGTCACAGACAGAGAGGGGGGAGGGGTGGCCCTCTGCGGGGAAAACTATCACCTTCCAGGTGCTCTCACAGACTGTCAAGAGATCCCCACCAGGAAGTGACGATGGACTGCTTCAGGGGTGTGGTAAACACCCCAAAAGAGCCAGAAAGGAAGCCCCCAGGTCAGGCAGCTGAAAGAGAGAACCTCTCCCCCTACATGCCCTGTGCTTCAGCACCATCCCTCTGGGGACTGCAGTGGACTCAGAGCACACCGCTTGTGACCTCCACCCAGTGGAAGCAGGTGGAAACTGCAGGACCAACTTCAAGATGAAGAACAGCAAAGGTAAATCAGCTGGCTCTATGCAAAAGTATCCTAAGTCTCCAGACCAAGAGGAAAATGACAAACAACCAGAAACCAACCCTGAAGGCACAGAAATCTATAACCTGAATGACAGAGAATTCAAAATAGCTATCATAAACAAACTCAATGAAATACAAGAGAACACAGAGAAACAAATCAACGAATTCAGGGATTTCTTCACAAAAGAGATTGAAACCATAAAGAAAAACCAATCAGAAATACTGGAGATGAGAAACACAATGGACGAGATAACGGAAAACCTGGAGTCTTTAAAGAGCAGAACTGACAATATGGAGGAAAGAATTAGCATTATCAAGGATAGCCACACAGAAACGCTCCAGATAGAGGAGGAGAGAGCGCTAAGACTAAAAAGAAATGAAGAAATTCTTTGAGAACTTCCCAAACCTAGGGAAATAGATGGAAATAACAGTGAATGAAATCAATAGATGACCTAAATATATACACAGGAATAGACAAACGCCACACCACATAATAGCTAAATTAACAAGAGTCAGTGACAAGGAAAAAAATATTAAGGGCAGCTAAACAAAAAAACAAAATAATGTACAAAGGAAACCCCATCAGGCTCTCAGCTGATTTCTCAACAGAAACTCTACAGGCTAGGAGAGACTGGAATGCTATATTCAAAATAATGAAAGACAAAAACCTTCAGCCAAGAATACTTTATCCAGCAAAAATATCCTTCAAATATGATGGAGAAATAATAATTGTCCCTGATAAACAAAAGCTAAGAGAGTTCATCACCACAAGACCCCCACTAGAAGAAATGCTCAAGAAGGCCCTTAGGCCTGAAAAAAAAACAAAAGAGAAAGGGGATACAAAGTTTTGAGCAAGGAGAAAAACAAGGAGACTAAACCAGAAAAACTACAGTTGGAAAACATCACAAATGAAGTTAGGCTCATCACTGTAAACACAAACTCACCACACAAGATGGAATAAGTAGTGACAACAACAAATAAGAAGGGGAAGAGGAAAGGGATTGAATCGACTTACTCTAAGGAAACAAGAGGCATCTGAAAAATGTACTATCTTATCCAGGAGATCTTTTATATAAACCTCACAGTAACCACTAAACAAATAGCCAGAAGAGAACCACATATGACAAACAAAGAGAAAACTAAGAGAATCATCATGGAGAACGACCAAACTGAATTGCCAGTGCGAAACACATGGGACAAGAAACAAAGGAAATGAAAAAGAACCAGAAAACGAACAATAAAATAGCATCATTAAACCCTCATGTATCAATAATCACTCTAAATGTAAACAGATTGAATTCTCCAATCAAAAGATACAGAGTGGCAGGATGGATTAAAAACCAAGATCCAACAATATGCTGCCACCAGGAAACACATCTCAGTTCTAAAGAGAAACACAGACTCAAAATAAAAGGATGGAAAACAATACTCCAAGCTAATGGCAAACAAAAGAAAGCAGGAGTTGCCATACTTATATCAGACAAAGTAGACTTCAAGATAAAAAGGTAATGAGAGACAAAGAAGGGCAATATATAATGATAAAAGGGATACTTCACCAAGAAGACATATCACTTATAAATATCTATGCACCCAACACAGGAGCACCAAAGTACATAAAACAACTGCTAAAAAACCTCAAAGGAGATATTAACAACAACACAGTAATAGTAGGGGATATTAACACCCCCCTTACATCAATGGATAGACCATCCAGACAAAAAGTCAATAAGGAAATAATGGACTTAAATGAAAAACTAGACGCGATGGGCTTAATAGATATGCACAGAGCACTCCACCCAAAAACAGCAGATTACACATTCTTCTCAAGTGTGCATGGAACATTATCAAGGATAGACCATATATTAGGAAACAAGGCAAACCTCTATAAATTTAAGAAGATTGAAATCATTACAAGCACCTTTTCTGATCATAATGCTATGAAACTAGAAATCAACTGCAAGGAAAAAACTAGGAAAGGGACAAAGATGTGGAGACTAAACAACATGCTACTGAACAACCAATGGGTCATTGATGAAATTAAAGGAGAAATCAAAAGCTATCTGGAGACAAATGAAAAGGAAAATACACCATAGCAACTCATATGGGACGCAGCAAAAGTGGTCCTGAGAGGGAAATTCATAGCAATACAAGCCCACCTTAACAAACAAGAAAAATCCCAAATAAATAATCTTAATCTGCACCTAACAGAATTAGAAAATGAAGAACAGACAAAGCCCTGAATCAGCAGAAGGAGGGAAATAATAAAAATCAGAGCAGAAATAAATGAAATTGAAACCAAAAAAACAGTAGAAAGGATCAATGAAACAAAGAGCTGGTTCTTTGAGAAGATAAATAAAATTGACAAACCCTTAGCCAAACTCACTAAGAAAAAAAGGGAGAAGACTCAAATAAATAAAATTAGAAATGAAAGAGGAGAAATTACAATGGACACCACAGAAATACAAGGGATTATTAGAGAATACCATGAAAAACTTTATGCCAACAAATTGGACAACCTAGAGGAAAGGGACAAATTCTTGGACGCATGCAACCTCCCAAAACTGAATCAAGAAGAAATAGACAATCTGAATAGACCAATCACAAGTAAAGAGATTGAAACAGTAATCAAAAACCTTCAAAAAAATAAAAGCCCAGGACCAGATGGCTTCCTTGGAGAATTTTACCAAACATTCAAAGAAGATTTAACACCTATTCTTCTCAAACTCTTTCAAAAAATAGAGGAAGATGGAATACTTCCTAACACATTCTACGAGGCCAGCATCACCCTGATACCAAAGTCAGACAAGGACAATACAAAGAAGGAAAACTACAGGCCGATATCACTGATGAACATAGATGAAAAAATCCTCAACAAAATATTGGCAAACCAAATACAGCAATACATCAAAAAGATCACACACCATGATCAAGTGGGATTTATACCAGGGACACAGGGATGGTTCAACATCCGCAAATCAATCAACGTAATACACCACATTACCAAAATGAAGAATAAAAACCACATGATCATCTCAATCAACGCAGAGAAGGCATTTGACAAGATCCAACATCCATTTATGATAAAATCTCTCAACAAAATGGGTATAGAAGGAAAGTACCTCAACATAATAAGGGCCATATATAACAAACCAACAGCAAACATCCTACTCAACGGGGAAAAAGTGAAAGCCATACCTCTGAGAACAGGAACAAGACAAGGGTGCCCACTCTCACCGCTCTTATTCAACATAGTACTGGAAATTTTGGCCAGAGCAATTAGGCAAGAAAAAGGAATAAAAGGACTCCAAATAGGTAACAAAGAAGTGAAACTCTCACTATTTGCAGACAACATGATTTTATATGTAGAAAACCCTAAAGAATCCATTGGAAAACTATTAGAAATAATCAACAACTAGAGCAAAGTGGCAGGGCATAAAATCAACTTACAAAAATCAGTTGCATTTCTATACACTAATGATGAACTAACAGAAGGAGAACTCAAAAAGACAATCCCATTTATAATCACAACAAACAGAATAGAATATCTGGGAATAAATTTAACAGTGAGGTGAAAGACCTATACAATGAAATCTATAAGACATTATCGAAAGAAATTGATGAAGACACAAAGAAATGGAAAAATATTCCATGCACATGGATTGGAAGAATAAACACAGTTAAAATGTCCTTACTACCTAAAGCAATCTACAGATTCAATGCAATCCCAATCAGAATCCCAATGTCATTCTTCACAGAAATAGATCAAAAAATACTGAAATTCGTATGGGGCAACAAAAGACCCCAAATAGCTAAAGCAATCCTGAAAAAAAATAACAAAGCTGGAGGCATCACAATCCTTGACTTCAAAATATACTATAGAGCTATAGTAATCAAAACAGCCTGGTACTGGTACAAAAACAGACACACAGATCAATGGAACAGAATCGAAAACCCAGGAATACAACCACACACCTATGGACAGCTAATCTTTGACAAAGGAGCAAAGAACATACAATGGAGAAAGGGAAGTCTCTTCAATAAATTGTGCTGGGAAAATTGGACAGCAATATGCAAAAGAATGAAAGTAGACCATCTCCTATCGCCATACACAAAAATCAACTCAAAATGGATTAAGGATCTGAAAGTGAGACCTGAAACTATAAAAATCCTGGAAGAAAATAAGGCAGTACACTAATTGACGTCGGTCACAAAGGGATCCTTTCAGATTCCATGTCTACTCAGACAAGGGAAATAAAAGAAAAAATAAAGGAGTGGGACTTCATCAGACTACAGAGCTTCTACAAGGCAAACGAAACCAGGATCAAAATGAATAGACAACCCACCAGCTGGGAGAAACTATTCAAAAATTGTTTATCCGACGAGGGATTAATTTCCATAATATGTAAAGAACTCACACAATGAACAACAAAAAAACAAACAACCCTATCAAAAAATGGGCAGAGGATAGGAACAGACATTTTTCCAAGGAAGGTATACAGATAGCCAATAGACACATGAAAAGATGTTCAACATCACTAATCATCAGGGAAATGCAAATCAAAACTACACTAAGATATCACCTGACACCCATTAGAAAGGCTATAATCACCAAGACAAAAAACAACAAATGTTGGAGAGGTTGTGGAGAAACGGGAACCCTCATTCACTGCTGGTGGGAATGCAAACTGGTGCAGCCTCTATGGAAAACAGTATGGAGATTCCTCAAAAAATTAAAAATAGAAATACCTTATAATCCAGCAATCCCACTCTTGGGCATCTACCCAACGGACATGAAATCAACCATCCCAAGAGGCGTATGCACCCCTATGTTCACTGCAGCATTATTCACTACAGCCAAGAAGTGGAAGCAACCCAAGCGTCCCTTGACTGATGATTGGTTAAAGAAGATGTGGTATATACATACAATGGAATACCACTCAGCCATAAGAAAAGACAGAATTGTCCCATTTGCAACAACATGGATGGACCTAGAGGGTATTATGTTAAGTGAAATAAGCCAGAGAGAGAAGGACAAACACCGCATGATTTCACTCAAATGTGGAATATAAATGATCACATGGACAGAGAGAACTGATTGGTGGTTACTAAAGGGAAGGGGGTGGGGGTGGGCACAAGGGGTGAAGAGATGCATCCACATGGTGATGGACAAAAAATAATGTACAACGAAAACCCCACAATGTTATAAACTATTAAGACATCAATAAAAATGAAAACAAACAAACAAAAAAAAGACTCATGCCTTCTCTACTGACACATCCATCCATCTTTACAAATGCCACCCTCCTTCACGCTTCTGCTTGACCCTACCAGCATTCCCAGAGCTCTCCTGGCAGGGGCAGGGCCTCCTCCACTCCCACGACACAGGAACAGTGGCCGGTTACACAGGTGGTTAGGAATATCGATAAATTCCTGGAGGGGCATGTATTAACCCTGCTTGGCTCACAATCACCTGGTAATGAATGTCCTTGTGAAGCTTCTACTAAGCAAGCGAGCTGCCTTACTGGTTGTACCATGGCATACTAACTTTGAAACCAAGACTATACCTTGAACGAGGAGGAGAGCTCCAGGGTTTTATGCCAATTTCTGACCAGTTGGTAGAATCATAACTGTAATGAGGGAAATAACATGACTTTTTTCCTATAGCACATCAATTTGATAGAATTTTAATGGCCCTTAAAACGTTTTTAAAGAACTCTTAATGGCGTTGGAAAATTTTTTGATATAATACTAAAGGAGAGTAGCAAGTTACAAACTATTATTTACCACACGACCTAATTTTCATTATATACACGCAGAAGAAAATAAGCCAAACATTAAGATTTATTATCTCTGGGTGATCTGACTTTTGCCTCCAACTGTCAAGAGTTCAGACTTTACAGTTATTACTAGGTAACCTCTCTAGGCCTCAGTTTCCTCATCTATAAAGTAGGGATGTCATGAAACCTACCGCACAGTTCACGTAACATGACATGTGTGCCAATAATTATATTTTCTAGGCTTCTGAGGAAGAACATACTCACTTCACAACGGAAAAATATTACTTTGTTTTTCAAAAGTGTATAATTTGTGTATTCTCTTACTTTCTAAATAATTTAAAACAAGTGTATTTCATAGCATAGGCCAAAATTTTACCTTTTAGACCCCTATCTTACACCATTCACAAAAATTAACTCAAATTGGATTAAAGACTTAAATGTAAGACCTGAAACTGCAAAACTCCTGGAAGAAAACATAGAGAAAAAGCTGCTTGACGTTGGACTGGGCAACGATTTTTTTGGATATGACACCAAAAGCATAGGCCACAAAAGCAAAAATAAACAAGTGGGACCATATTAAACTAAAAAGCTTCTGCAGCAAAGGAAACCATCAGCAAAACAAAAAGATAATCTACAGAATGGGAGAAAATATTTGCAAATCTTATATCTGATAAGGGGTTTATATCTAAATTATATAAGGAACTCATACAACTCAATAGCAAAAATACAAATAATCTGATTAAAAGTGGGCAAAGAAGACATGAATGTCCAACAGGTACATGAAAAGGTGCTCAACATCATTAATCATCAGGGAAACGCAAATCAAAACCACAGTGAGATATCACCTCACACCTATTAGAATGGCTATTATCAAAAAAGACAAGAAATAACAAGTGGTAGCAAGGATGTGGAGAAGAGGAAACCCTTGTACACTGTTAGTGGAAATGTAAATTGGTGCAGCCACTATGGAGAACAGTATAGAAGTTCCTCAAAAAATTAAATATAGAAATACCATATGATCCAGCAACCCCACTTCTGGGTATATATCCAAAGGAAATGAAATCAATATCTCAAAAAAATATCTGTGCTCCCATGTTCATTGCAGCATTCCTCACCACAGCCAAGATATGGAAACAACCTAAGTGTCCACTGACAAATAAATTGATAAAGATGTGATATCTAGACAGATGGATACATACATATACAGTGGAATATTATTTGGCCATAAAAAAGGAAATCCTGCCATTTGTAACAACATGGATAAATCTAGAGGACATTATGCTAAGTGAAATAATCCAGAGGCAGAAAGACAAATACTGCACAACCTCACTTATATGTGTAATCTAAAAAAGCCAAACTCAAAGAAAGAGAGAGTAGAATGGTGGTTGCCAGGGGCTGTGGGTGGGAGAATAGGAAGATGTAGGTCACAGAGTACAAACTTTCATTTATAAGATGAATAAGTCCTGAGATCTAGTGTACAGCATGGTGACTATAGTTAATAATATTGTATTATACACTTTAAAGTTGCTAAGAGAGTAGTTCTTAAGAGTTCTCACCACACATACAAAAATTGTAACTATGTGAGGTGATGGCTATGTTAACTAACTTAATTAACTTTGATATACATACAGCAAATCATCATGTTGTACGCCTTAACTATATACAATTTTGTTTGTCAACTATACCTCAATAAAGCTGGGGGGAAAGAAACTGCTATCTTTTTACATTTTGAAGCTACAGCCTCTGTTCCCCGTTACAAGCTCTGCAGCTCTCTCCACTGGCATCAGAAATCACTTTCAGCATCCATGGACAGGCACCTCCCCTGCAGCAATTCATTTTGGCAATAAACATCAGAAAGAACAATGACGTGAAATTTTATTTTCCCATAAACAGCAACTTTTCCCAGCAGCAATATATTTGTGGTGTTTCAGCTACTAAATATCCCATAGATTCTGCACTGCAAGCACTTTTTAAAAATAGGCTTTGGATGGGGCCGCCTGGTGGCGCAGCAGTTTAGTCCGCGCTTGGCAGCCTGGGGTTCGCGAGTTCGGATCCCGGGCGCCCGCCGACACACTGCCTGTCAGCCATGCCGTGGCAGCGTCCCATATAAAGTGGAGGAAGATGGGCATTGATGTTAGCCCAGGGCCGGTCTTCCTCAGCAAAAAGGGGAGGATTGGAACAGATGTTAGCTCAGGGCTGGTCTTCCCCACACACACACAAAAAAATAAATAAATAAAAATAGGCTTTGGAGGGGCCGGCCCAGTGGTGTAGTGGTTAGGTTCGCGCACTCCGCTTTGGTGGCCTGGGGTTTGCAGGTTTGGATTCCGGGCACGGACCTATGCACCACTTATCAGGCCATGCTGTGGTGGCATCCCATATGTAAAGTAGAGGAAGATGGGCGCAGATGTTAGCCCAGAGCCTATCTTCCTCAGCAAAAACAAACAAACAAACGAAAAAACAGGCTTTGGATGCAAGCCACAAAGGTTGGTTTGGTTCCTCACAAGCTGTCTGCTGTAAACACGTCGCAGACGCTACACTTCCCTCCCAGCCCGCCGAGCTGGCTGAAGATCTACATTCACCTGCCACTGAGCAGCCTCGGGTCCCCCACCTTCTGAGGCGAGGACCACACTGCTGCTTGGGATAAACTCATTGTTAAAGGTTGGGTTTGTGATTGGGCACTACGGTTATCCCTCGGCCTGTTTTAAACTACCTTAAACCCCCCACCCAGGAGGCAGCTGTGTTTACAATTCATCCGCAATGGGCTGCTCCACTCCACTCCAGGTAATATCAAATCTATTCCATAACCGCATGACCTTTCTAAAAGCAATGTGTACTGGAAGAAAAACAAATACGCCCCTATGTTTTTATGCACTGAAGAGAAAAAACAGTATCAGACTGTTCTTTTAGTGAAATTTTTAAAGACCAAAAGGCAGTAAAAGCTGCCTGACAGCAACCCCAGTCCAGGCATGAAGACAGGGCTGCAGGGACTGAGCCTGGCTAGACCAGGAGGGCTGTCCAGATCCTCCTCACGGGCGGTAGCACACATCTGCGGGCGTCATTCTCGGCATTCACACCCATCAGAGACCACAAGGAGCAAATGCAACACAGCCAGTGGCAATAGGCATGGCTGTAAATGCCCTAAATCCAAAGAGACTTAGTGAGTTTGCAAAAGCACACATATGCGTGCCCCCAAACCAGTGAGAACAAGCTAAGAGCCTGAAGGCTGACAAGGACGTTCGCACTGAAGAAAGGGAAATTTATCAATAAGCGTATCAAGTACTTGCATATTTTAAACACTGTGATTATTATTCTGCTACAATTAGTATTGTATTGGTAAAATCCCACTACATAGACTCTCCCAGCTAAAGAAAGGTCTCCTACAAGGTAAAAAAGGGCCCCACTCATTTTCATCCTAATATGGAGAAGAAAGGTCCCTAAACTGCAGACACTGAGAGCAAGTGACTCTTCCAGCCACGCACTTTCCCAGCGGCAGGTGCCTTGTCACATGGGTGGCTTGGCACACTGTCCACACCCCCGGGGGGGGGGGTCTTTCTGGGAAGTCTGAAGGCGTCACACCCAGCCTGGGAGGGCAGGACATGCTGAGCAGGGTCAGAGTGACCAGGCGCCCTGCTGCTGCAAGACAGGGTCAATCAATCTGGGAAATGACCTCCATACCCATATTATGGCACTTCCTCATCACCACTGCACAGCCACACTAGGTGGCTGTCCTCTCTCCTTGGGGACACAGAGGGCCCAACATCCCATGCAGGCTGAGCTCCAGCCAGTCGTCCCTGGAGAGCCAGGGCCACCCTTGCTGGGGTGCCAAGGCGGCGGGGCCTGCCCACTGAAGGCCCAGGGTGTCTGAGCAGGGAGCCTCCCTGTGCTGGCTTACGAGGGGCGACTCAAGGGAAGATCACAGTGTCACGGAAGGCAATGGAGTCTATAGGGACCGGTGGTTTTGATGGCCAAGAAACATAAGGTGTAATCCCAGGCATGTCACCGAGCTCTCTCGGGAATGCAGTTTCCAGTCACAAGACACTAGGAAGGTGCTAGCCTCCCTCAAAAGGGCGGAAAGGATGGACTGAGCAGGAGATATGACAGAGCTCTGGGAGCAAACACTTCGTAGAAACACCAGGGAGGCGCAGTGAGAAGACAGCAGAGTCTAAGGAAACAAGCTGTCTTCCTCAGTTCCGGCTCAGATGCTTGTGTTCTTTACATGTCTCGGCCGTCTAATCTGCAAGATGGGAATGTCTCAATCACCTCTTCAAATTCTAACAGCCTCTGCCTCTGCGAAATGTGGGGCTGGCCGTGTTAGCAGCCTTCTCCTTAACAACTAGGTTCCAACTCTGTTGTGGCTGACAGTGTGGTCAGGCCCAACTGGTAGATCAAGATTGGTCTGAGCCTTTCCAGACAATCCTGTTTCCTACTTCTCCAGCCTCCCTGTGGCTCTGGAAAAACTTTTGCTTTCCTGATAAAAAGAACTAGACCTCTTTAGTTGGCACTGCCCTTCTGCCTTTTGTCTTTTTGTCTTCTGTCTTGAACGGGGACGTGATGACTGGAGCTGCAACAGCTATTTTATAGTATGAAGGGCCAAATATAATCGATGGCCAACAGAATCTTGGATATACCAGTGCTGATAGCCTACCTCCAGACTGCCTATTATATGAGCAAAACAAGCCCCATCTCATTTAAACCCCTGTTAGTTGGCTTTCCATCACTTACAGCTGAATGCATTCATCACATATGCTCTGGTAAAGCCTATTCCTAGAGGAGCGAGTATTCCAATATCGCATATGTGCCCTCTGTCCCACCACATTTCCCAAAGATGAAAGGTGAAATGCAGGAAGAGGGACAATAATTCCTATTCTTACACATCTAAATCACACATATTTAGCAAATATGCATTGAAGGCATACAACATATTAGTTAAAAGAACAATTTTCAGGTCAGACCCATACTTTATCAAAGGTTAGCTATGTGACTTCAAGTAAATAATTTTATCACTCCAGCCTCAGTTTTCTTATTAAAATACAGATAATAATAGTACCTACTATAAAATTTAATAAGACAACACATAAAGTCATTAGTACAATCCCTGGCATAGATCAATGCTCCATAACTGGTAGCTTTCGATATTGTGGGGCAGGTACCTTACACCAGGGGCCCAGGGTATACGGATGATGGAGTTTAGGGTCTAACAGGGGGGTCACAAATGAATCAGTTACTTATAGTAGCAGGACAAGGCTATAATATGCACCTGTGTGCCCAGGGTGTGGGGGAGAACGCCAAGGCCATCTCCGAGCCCCCACATCTTGTAAATGCCAAGATGTCTCAGCTCTTCTCTCTCACTACTTCACCAGCTACCAAATACTTCATCTAGAATTTCAACCCCTTAGCCTGCAGAAGAAATCAAAAGGACATTAAAATGGCCAAATGGCAGCCAGACAAGAGGACAAGGGTCCACCAACAGATCTTCAGGTTTGCTGCAGCTGCCACATTCACCTGGGCTATCCTCCTACCCCTGGGTCCCTGAGGGTCACATGGATTCCTTTAGGGAGGGTGTGTCTGTGAGGGTGCTTTCAGCTGCAAGTGACAGGAAATCCAACTCCCCAAGTGACTTCAACAAGGAGGCAGGCTAGCCCTCAGTGTAGGGATTCAGTGCTCCCATGACACAGCCAGGACCCAGGTTCTGCCCATCTTTCTGTGGATGACCCATCTTCTAGGCATTGGCTTTATCCGCTGTTGGCTCCCCTCACAGCTGCAAATAGCTGTAGTTGCTATAAGCATCATCTGAATGTGATAAGTTTCAGAGGAAGAAAGAGCTTCACCCTCACAAGATGAGACAGCATCCCTCTCACATTCCATTCTGATACATCTGATGCAGAGCAAGCCTGTGGCCAGACCAGACAGTCCAGCCTCCAATGGGGCAGCTTCTTCTGAGGCACAGGACTGATAAGAAAGGCAGTTCCTGATACCCAGGCGGGTCCTGTTGGGAATAGAGGGCAGCTGGATGTAGGGTAGGTAACCAAAGGTTTCTGTTTCAGAGAAAAATGATGCAAGTCCCAGAGAATTTACAAATGCCAACAATTACCTCCTAAACTAAGAAAACCCCTGCACATCTTCTAGTTAAAACCCAAAGCAGCCCATTAGCTTCAGGCAGGTGTGTGTTGCAGCACTACTGGAAACTCAGTGTCTTACTCCCACCCCCATAACCCCATCAACAGCCACCTTCTCTGTGGACTGCCACAAAAGGGGCCAGCTCAAAGAAATGTCTTGAATCTGTAAGTAAAAATGGAAGCGGAACAAGCTGATAGAGTGGCATCAGGTTCCAGTTCCCTTATTTCAGATGCCAGAATCTCTTTTAAAGAACATTAAAACTGCCACGGTGGTTTCCCAGATCTTGCCTGCTCAGGCTGATTTGTTTATAATTCCCAAGGACCAATTAGGCCTCTTTGTATTCTTAGGAATTGGAAGTAACACTGCTTAAATCCAGATTCTTATCTGCTCCCAGACCTTGTTCTCCTATCTAAAATCACACTTTGAAGCTCAGCAAGGAAAGGAAAAAAAAAACCTTAATCATGCTGCAAATTGCCAAAACACTGTGAGTCTATTTTATCAGAGTGACATTTCACTTACGATGTTGTACATTCTGCAAGGTACCGTCTTATTTGGTATCCTATGTAACCTTCCTAAGAACCCAGTAAGGAGTACCTTGTTCGCAGGGCTATTACAGGGTGATGTCACAGCAACGGGGGATGGGAGAGGTATACAGTGTGACCCAGGTGGCAACTGCCTGGGCCTGTGAGGCAGAACAGGGAGCCCCTCCTCCAAAGCACACCCGCGTGCAGCCTGAAGCTTCGGGAGCCCGAGGTCCATCGGAGGCAGGGCTGAGAGCAGCTCCTGTTCTCAGGTAAGAGAAGAGGTGGTGACTCTCAGGAATGAATGATTCAAGACTCAGGCATCTAAAATGGGGAAGAAATGGTTTTCACAGTGTAGCCTGGACGCCTGAGGCCTTTCAGAGGGCTGAAGGGGTTCAGAACAGGCCTCCCCAGGATGTGCCACTCTGGCACGTGGAGTATTTGGAGCTAAAGGCAATCAAAACCCTGCGGGCTCAAGAGAAACTTTTACCTCTCCCTTAAGGAATTTAAATTGGGGGCCTTGCCCATAATAAAAGTTATTACCAGAAATAAATTTTTATGACCTTTCTGTATGGCAGGGCAAGACTCTAATGACTGAACTTCTGCTCTTCTTATCGTCCTGTGAATTACCCGCCTCCCCTCTGAAGCCTCAGGCTCCTGCCCCACTCCTCAGCTCCAAACGGCACATACCCCTCACTCTACCTTTGTCTCTGCACCTCTCAGGTATGTGGGGTTCCCATACATACAAAATTAAATTTGATTTTCTCCTGTTAATCTGCCTCATGTCAATTTAATTCTTAGAGCAGCCAGAAGAACCTATACGGGTAGAGGAAAATTTCTTCTGCCCCCACAGGGTCCACAAGGTCAAAATTATTTTCATTCTCAATCTCTCAGGAGTATACAGTGGAGTTTATCAAAAAAGAATACCCACAATTATCTGAAAAGAGTCACAATGATCACAATTAAAATTCCCCTCCCATTTTAAACCACTTATCTGCAGATGCTGGATTTTCTTTATCTACTTCAACCAAAGCAACAGATTGTGACTGATTGAATAGAGAAGCAGAGCTGAGAATTCAGCTGTTTTCTATCAAGTCAGATATTAAAGAGATTTACAAAAAATGTAAAATTATTGTTTTGTTTTGAAAGTACTTTTCATAAAATAATGTCATTTATATTAACATGCAATGTGTTTATTATTTTTAATGAATTAAGAAATATATATAAATTTTTTTTGTTGTTGAGGAATATTGTCCTTGAGCTAAAATCTGTGCCCATCTTCCTCTATTTTGTATATGGGATGCTGCCACAACATGGCTTGATGAGCAGTGTGTAGGTCCATGTCTGGGATCTAAATCTGCAAACACCGGGGCTGCCAAAGAGGAGTGTGTGAACTTAACCACTACGCCATCGGGCCAGCCCTAAGTTAATAAATATTTTTAAAATTCCTATTTTAATTGCTAATATGGTAAATATCGATAGGTATAATCCAAAATTTTTTAAAAAGCTCTTTGGGATCCTCAATAATTTTTAAAAGTATAAAGGGTCTTGAGACCAAAAAGCCTGAGAACTGTTGCATTAATGTGATGGATAAATGGCTAAAGAAAATGTGGTACACACACACACACACACCAGAATATTATTCAGCCACAAAAAAGAAGGAAATCCTGCCATTTATGACCACATGGATGGGTCTTGAGGGCACTATGCTCAGAGAAAGACAAATACTGTATGATCTTACTTAAAAATTCTCACCACACACACACACAAAATGATAACTACGTGAGGTGATGGACATGTTAACTAACCTTACTGTGGTAATCCTTTCACAGTATATACATATATCAAATCATCTTGTTGTACATCTTAAACCTACACAATGTTATATAACAATTATATCTCTATAAAGTTGAAACAAAATGTGCCGATAACAGGGAGGGACCTGAGAGGTAAGCCCTGTGGGCTGGAAGCTGCTCCCCTGCTGGGACGCTGAGGAGACACAAAGGACAGAAGAAGTAGAACAGGGCTCTTCTGGACAGAGGGCAGCATGCAGGCATGCTGAGCCGTTGTGGGGGAGACTGCGTCCCCCTCTGTGGCCTGAAATGGGGTCTCCAGATCTGTCTCCTCTGCTTCTACTACTGGTTGGTCAATGCTCACACTAGGGAAACAGAGGCACCTCACAACCTTTCAGTGTCCATCTCCATTTGTAGAAGCTGACAGGCAAAACAACCAGCTCAGGGTCCCAATGGTCACATGTGGAAGAACCAGGACTTCGTGCATTACGATTATCTGGGTACTTTCCCCTCAGCAAGTGCTGAGCTCTTGGAGGGGAGAGTGTGTCTCCTGTTCCCACTGTGTTCCCAGCACGCGGAACGGTGCCTGCTTGGTTCTGACACCCATCCCCCCTGCCACTGGCCCCTCCACCAGAGCCCAGATCCCCCTCGCACTGTCTTCCCACCACCGATCACAGCTCCAGACGCCTCTGACAGAGATGTCGGCATTCAAGCCTGAGAGCTGCAAGGCAGTCACAGTGAACAAATATTTATAAAGGCGCCTGCTGTACTGGAGGCTTGGGCACACACACCTTAAACTAACAATCGTTTTCTTTCTTAATCAAACATCCTATTTACTTTGAACTACATCTATATTTTTACTCTCTCTGAAACACACGGTGCTTCCCTCCCCCTTTTCAGCAAGTATCATGTTACTGGCCTTGTCTTCCACATCCAGCTTTATCCCCGAAGAGTGAAAAGCTTTCAGGTAAATACAGCAGCCCTCCCCAGCTCCACCCGGGCAGCCTGTGTCCAGCCCCTCCCTCTGCCCTTTCCCCACAACCCATACGCAGCTGGACACAGTTCCCGGTTGCTTATCTGAAATAAGATACAAAACCCCTTTTGTCTTTGAAGGGTTTTTCTCCCAGCTGGTAAACATAGAAAAACAAAATGGGGCTTACAAAATACAGCAAGTAATGGAGAAGTTACAGTTCCAGGGGGAAGAGAAATCTTTGATATACAACAATTCTCTCTGGACTTCATTAAATTAAAAATTAGCCCAGGTCTGCTCCCACTCAGAATGTGATCTGTTCTGGATGCATTCCTTCAGTTTAGGCCAAAAACGAGCCCTACATTAAGTCTTCTCTAGGTAACTCTGCAGGTTCACTCATCTGAACCCCCCTGAAGAAACCACCTCTTCCCTCAGCCAAGTGAGCAGCAGTCTGGAGAGGTGAGGGTTAGTTATTTAATTACATAATATTCAGGCTTCCCCAGTGGGTATTCACGTCAATTCCAAACTAGCATCTCTTTTATCTTAAGGTCTCCTTCCCCCTTACAGAAAGGAAAAGTCAATTTGGGTCATTTCCTGGGAAGGTCACGTACACACACTAATCTGGAGAGCTCTAATAATTCATGGCTCCCCCTCCATCTGAATACAGGAAACCCCCGTTTTCAAAGCTCTGGCTCCTTGGAAATTGCATTTAAAGCTGTTTCAATACAAGGTGATCCTGTCCCTTAAGCTGCACTCGTGAATGAGCAGGGGCCCAACAGAGCAGATTTCCCAAGAGTTCTTTTCAATAATGGTGCTTCATCAAATAATTTACTGCATAAATTCAGTTTTATAGATCTCAGCTTTTCACATAAATTACAAATAAGAAAAAATAAGCTTTTGTGTTAATAATGGGAAAGGTATTACTCTGTGACGGGTAAGAAGGTGGACTCTGTCCAACAGGCCTGACTGCCTCGGGTGGCTCCAGGAGTCTCTCCAAGCCTCAGTTTCCCTGCCACACGAAGTGCTGCAGGATTGAGACCAGTATGTATAGCACCTTAGAGAGTCCCTGCCACATAGTAAACATTTAAAAATGTTAACTTATGTTACAATGTGTCCCAAATTTAGTTGGGAAAATGTGACTCATAAGGCTGTTAAGCATGCTAAGAAGCATCATACTATAACAGAGTACTGGATATTAAATAGGTGAAGGGAGGTCTCCTGTGTCAAATTTACTTGACTTAACCTGAAAAAGATACATCAGGGCATTGTGTAGTTACATAATCCTACCAATTTATAAGCAGTTCAACTACACATAAATATGCAGTAAAAGAAAAATATGATAAAAATTTGGAATACTTAATAAAAAAAGATGTCAAAAGAAACTAAATATGATTCTAGAGTTTGCACCACACCTTCCCCAGTAGAAAAGTCCTAGAGGGTGAAAAGGGGAAACAAACACCCGCCTGGACCATTTACGTCACTGAATTGATGAGCTCAGTTCCCACCCACCTCCTGGAATCCATCTTTATAACCCATCAATATAAATAATTTCTCAGAGCCATACTTTGAAATTAAAACAGGAAATTTGGACCTAAATTGCCTATAAAGCACAGTTTATTTATGAAAACCATGCATAGAATAAGATACACAGCAAAAACCCTACCTTTATTCCATTCAAAAAGAATAAAGAGGCATAAGAAAGAAAATTCATGACTAGATTGTTATACCTTTTCAAAATGGGGTTATGTTTCCTTCTAACATGTTCCTTTAGAGCCAAGTGCTATAAAATAAAGACATCAACTACTTGTCATAAAGGAAAGATGAATGTCCACAGCTGGGTTTTGAACATTAATGTCTTGCTCACAACCCAAAATATCCCTCAAGCCCAACACCATACATCCTAGCTGTGGTGGGTTATGCACTTCTTTAATTGACTGCATCACTTAAAGTGCTTTTAGGTCAGGGGCTATTAACAAGGAGAAGCTTTATAATTGAGAGCTAATTGTAGGTCTTCCTTATCAAAGGGAATAGAACATGAAAACCACTGGGATTGGCTTACAGGCTGGCAGATAACACATAGAAGAAGCTGTTTGTAAGTTAGAAATGGTATAGTACTGTTACTTATGCTATGTTAAAAGGTGACAGGAACACTCTTTATCTTCCATAGCAGCAGGGAAGGAAAAAGAGAAATGAGACCTCCAGGGCACCTTGATTTTTAATGTGGATTTCAGCATCCGCACCGCTAAGGCTTCTCCACATGCCATTTTCTCCTTGCAGATGGGTTTTTGTGGCCAACACGGAAATGTCGTTCTGTTCACCTGTTTAGGGCAAACCTGATCTCAGGAAATTGGAACAATCCAGGGCAAGTCCTTGTTCACTTAAATGGTCCCATTGACCCCAACAAGGCTGACAATGTCTCCCTCCATACTTCCTTTCATGGCTTCCTGAGATAAAGAATTCTCTAAGAATTCTCCTATTCTTTTTTTTCTTGGTGCAGAACCAGCAAAAGATCAACAGAGCCAAAACTCACATTTGTGTGCCTCTGCAAAGAGAAGTTAGCTGTAGTAGGGAGGAAAGGGGAGGAAAGAAGCCAGCAAGAGATGAAACCTCAGGATGAGTTTAAGCGCAGGAGAAGCAAGATGTCTGCGACTCTCCCGGAATAACGTGGGAGCCTCATCAGAAGCACCCATCTACGCGTACACTGACACCCTCCATTCAGTTAGCACGGGCTGGGGACTCTTACACTGGCCTCCTCTGCTTCCTCCTCTTGACAGCGGGAGGTACCAAAGGAAGCCCAGCACTTCTCCAGGACATAAGAAAGGCAGAAACAACAACGATGAGATCGAAACTGCCTGCCAAAAACTGCTACTGAGGTATCTGCTGTCCTCATCCATTTTAAGTCACACATAGTCCTTCCCAGTGGATATGTTTACTCAACTAAAAAACAAACAAAAAATTCGCACATCCTGTAGAAGTTGCTCCAGGGTTTAAAGCACAGAACTAAAGCACTAAAATAGATAAAAGCAGCAGAAAAGCAATTAAAATAAAACCATACAAAGAATGGAATACTATTATGGATGGTTCTCTGCAAATGTAAATGCTGACTTATGTGCTCCCACCCTGATGAAAAATCAGTAGGTCCCCAAACCAAGATAAGGAGGAACATGTCAGCATCTGGGCTGAAAGAAGTGTCTGGACCAGGCAGGCAAAATGAAGCAGAGGGCTGGGCAGAGGCTCAGTCAAGGGGAGACAGGAGAGGGGTGAGGGACACATACAAGGACAAATGGGAAGAAGGGCTGTCAGAGACTTTTGGGAACTACAACTGGTAGAAAAGTAATGAGCAATGAGCCTGTGGGTGGCTCTGAAGAAGCACAGAAAAGGTAAGCAAAATGGCAGCTGGGCCATTGCTGGGCCATGACCAGAGTAATGGCTGGACTGTTCCCAAAGGGGCACTGAGGCATGCCAACAAAAGCTTCACTGCCAATGGCTGCCTTTTAGTAAGGCAGCTCGAGGATTCCTTTGACAGTTTTATCTCATCTGGACCAGTCCTGTTGTGTAACCTGGGCTAACAGAAAGGGAAAATCCTGGATTGGAGCAGGTCGGGGTGAAAGTTCTTTCGTCCTTTAGACCAGAAATACTCCAAGGCGAGTGAGTTTACGTTAGAGGTGGGGCAGGGCAGGGTATGTCTTCCAGGTGGGCCATGAGCTCTTCATGGGAACCTAGTGAAGCTGAAACCCCTGTATATTCAATGTCCTTTCACACAGAATGTTAATCAGGGTCCCAATAACTACCACCAAGCGCCACCCCTGATCTAATACACATTAGGCTAGTCAGGGCTTTGGCTGAGTAGAAGGTGAGAGATTTAAGGCTCTACTAGCTGAGGTCAATGGAGGGGTATGGGGCTTCTAGGTCTACTCTTGGGACCTAACCTTTCAGTCAATGAGATATCAGAAGTTCTGTTGCGCAAGTTGAGATTCCATTTGCCATGGATTCTTCCAAATACTATGTTTTCCAAGAATCTAGGAGATGAGGGCACAGGTTCCCCAGGACATGTGATGCAGAGTTTGGAGAAGCAGTTCTGCCCTACAAACATGTACAGGGCATTGAACCAGAGGATGCAAAGATGAAAAGTTTACATATATGAGCTCCTTGAGGATGGGGCCTAAGAATAGAACCCTTAAACAACTGCCACCCTGATGGATAAGAGCCACGACAGGATTAAGTAAAGACACAGTGAGGACACAGAAAAGAGAGGTCACTTCTCCAACCTCAGCTCAGTTTTCAAGGATAAGCAGGATGAACAAGTGAGAAAGGCTGTCTGTCACAAGACACACGGCAGACAATCCTGATGAAGAAACCAGCTCAGAAAATGTCCCCCTACTATTTCTGTGCCCCACATAGAGGGGAGCGCTGGACTGCTAAGCAAACACTTCCAGACCTGCAACTCTGGTTCAAGCTTCAGCATGCAGAGGAAAGAGGCCCCGTAACAAGTTTACTCTATGTCAACTTGTGAGCTGGCCCAGGAGGGAAGTGGGTGGGGCTGGGAGGTGCCTCCAGTAAAACCCTGGTGTGTGTGGGAGAGGGTCCAGGAGTGGGACTTACCAAACATGGCCCTGGTTGCTGGAAAGAGCTGTCTCCCTGATGGTGTACGCCACTGAGGTTCTGCTCAGAGCACGACAGAAGCCAAGGTCCTTAGTGCAAAGCAGTCTATGGGTCTCGAGGAGGCGGAATAAAGGCTGCCCTGCGTGTGGACGCCTCGGAGGCTGTGAGAACTTTCTGCCAGGATGGGAGTGCAGGGCCGGAGCTCGGGTGAGGGAGGGAGGCACTGGCCTTGGGCACAAAATTTAAGGGAGCACTAAAAAACTCAAGTCATTGAGATAAATAATATTTTGTGTGTGTGTGAGGAAGACCAGCCCTGAGCTAACGTCAGCTGCCAATCCTCCTCTTTTTGCTGAGGAAGATGGGCAGGGCCTCTACTTTATATGGGACGCCGCAATGGCATGGCTGACAAGCAGTGCATCGGCAGGTGCCCGGGATCCGAGCCCGCGAACCCCGGGCTGCCAAAGCGAGAACTAAACTGCTGCGCCACCGGGCCGACCCCAAGATAAATAATATTTTAATGTCACACTTCAAAAACTCAAAATGAATGCAAAAATTCCACGATGGGGCCGGCCTGGTGGCACAGTGGTTTAGCTCGTGCTTTGGCAGCCCGGGGTTCGCGAGCCCGGATCCCGGGCGCCGGCCGATGCACCGCTTGTCAGCCATGCCGTTGCGGCGTCCCATATAAAGTAGAGGAAGATGGAAACGGATGTTAGCGCAGGGCCAGTCTTCCTCAGCAAAAAGAGGAGGATTAGCAACGGATGTTAGCTCAGGGCTGGGCTTCCTCACACGCACACAAAAAATTCCACGATGAACAAAATATCAAAATCTCACATGAAGACAGGATCTGGCCATGTCCTTGCATGATGTGGCCTCACTCGCCTCACCCTGGTCCCGGTCCCGGGGGAGTGAACCTCTGGAAACCTGAGAGGGACGACGGAGTAGTGAGTCAGGGAGGCGGCAGCTCAGCCAGGACATCCAAAGTGGTGGAGGCCTAGGGTCTCTGGGCCTTGGCATGGGGTGAACAGTTCCCTCCTTGCAGATTTATGTGGAGCTATGTGAGGGCATCCAGACTCACAGACAGAATTTGGAGTTCCAAATCCACTGGAGAGGAGAAGGGGCAGGGCGTTCTCGCCCAAATGCTAGCAGAGAGAATGACCACTTCATCCGAGACTCAGAAGCAGAAGAACATTCCCTGGGAATGAGCCAGGAGGTCAAGAACGATCTGGAAGAGGCAGAGACTGCAAACAACTGAAAAGGTACTGAAATGTCCACAGAAAAGGCACAAGCGCTTGTCCTTTTAAAAATAGAGTTGGATAAAATATAGGCTCTTCAACATTTCAGAGAGAAAGATGATCAGACAGACCCAGGTACCATCATAACCACGCCATCACAAGGACAGTGGGCTTGGAGGGGGATGGCTGAGGTACCAGCTTGCAAGAAGAGGTACCATACAGAAGCTGTGGTACCTCCAGGTGGGCTTAAGCCCAGGGCTCCCTGCCAGGGAAGGCTGGCGACAGCCTCACAAAACAGACATCAGCCTTGAAAATTCCACAAGTGACTAGGTTATTTTGGTTATATCACTTGATTCCCAAACCACAGGAAAAACCACAGGTGAGAGGATAAAGAGATGCCAGAGAACAGAAAACACTTCATGTTATTACTACTAATAGTTCTTATCAGTTGCTTCCAGGTCTTATTTATCACTTGGTTGAAGAACCAGTGCTAATAACGATGGAGTCAGTGAGTTGAGTGGCAGCTTGTCTCAGTCGGAGATATTTACCATATCTGTCACTATTAGGGAACATCCCGAGCTGCCTTTTGCTTATAAAACAAGGAAGACATGGAGAGGGCAGCCCCCACCTAAGGAAGAGCCTGGGCTACCGACGGCCTCCTGAGTGAGGGACACCACGACGGCCTCACTAATTCAGAGGTTTGATTCAACTTGTGAAGGCATATGTGAGACCTGAAGTTTAAGAAGAAGGAAAAGAGAAGCAAGGACAGTGGGGGTACAGGCTCCTCCTGGAGCAAGATAAGGACTCTTAAAACTCACCCCCAGGACCAAAACAAGACAGAGGGCAGGCAGGTGGAAAGATGTTCACCTAACTGTCTACAAACAAATTCCAGAACCATCCCCCAGGACAGCTCCCTGGGCCTTCCTCCATCCCTGACATGGAGTCTCACTGGGCACTCCACATGAATTCCTGTCCCTGTTGCTAAAGCTGCCCACAGTATCAACAACAAGAGTGGGCATTTGCTCTACAACAGAGCCTGGGCAGAGATAAGCAACGCCTTTGACCACTCCTTAATTCCATCTAAAGTGTTTTATCCTGAGTTTCTCCACAGAATGCCCTATGCGTGACTGAATGCAGTCACTAGAGTCACCAAAATCATTCATATGACATCTGGACTTTAGTTTGTACAAGAAATCCTCAGAGCAATCAATGGCAAAAAAAAAAAAAAAAGATAATACAACTATAGGTCTCTCAAGGTTTCAGTTTTTTTCTAATTTGAGCTCTATCATTATCAATGTACACACTGATGAAAACAATATTAGTAATTATTTATGAGAATGTTAATATAGTTAACATGAAAAGCAGTCAATCAATGGCAAAAGAAAAACAGCACAGCAAAAGTATTTGAGATTTGAATTTTTCCCTAGAGCCCTTTCCAAAACCTGCAACAACAAAAAATCTACAAATAGTCACTTCCAGGTGATTATGTAACAGAAATGGAACTGAACCCGAATATAAAATCAGGAGAATGCAAGAAATAGTTTATGAATCTGGTTTCTTTCCCATATACTAAATATAAGTATAATTGAAGAAAGAATAATTAACATACTCAAATTCTTTCTTGTGAGCAGACAAACATCTACAGGAACTAGGTTCTTTTGACCAGGTGCTCAAACAACAGGAAGATGCCACGTTACACATAACGACTGGACAGAGGAAGCGCTCCCTGGGTCCTGAATCAAGGGATAAAGGAAGACGGATTCACAACAAGGGGGAAGTCCATTATAGTATGTCTCCTCATTATATCACCTCCCTGACAATAGAGGGAAAGAGTAAGTCAGACTACTACTGATTCAATAACCCTTTTTTGTTCTAATTATGGCTTATTCCTGTATCCTAAAAGAGGCTTTCAAAGGCTCCCCACTATCGCAAATCAGTCAAACTGAAACCTCCTTATATGTATAAAACTCTACAATAAATTTACACTTGCTACCACATAACAGTGTTTTCCAGCTATGTAGGTCTTCACTCTCCTCCCTCAGAACGTAAAACCTCTGAGTGCACGGCTCCATCTGCTATGTCTCATTCACATGGTTCAGTTCTCCACACAAGAATGCTTGACAGACCTCACGGCACCCCTGAAATACAATAGTACACATTTCTTTGTATACAAGGATGACATGCCCTGCTCTTTATCATTAGGATAAACATTCTGAATTACATTTCTAATAATGGTGAAGATATGTAAAGACACCTACACATCTCCATACACAGTTCCTCATCTGGCATGGTTCCCATCAATTTTGTGACTACCTCCTATGGCTTGTACAAGATGGCTAGTTGGCTCTGGCGTAAATCTCAAGACCATGGAAAAAATAAAGCTAAATGGCTAAATGAGAGACCAAACTTACGTCCTTAGGCCCATTAACACTGTACTTTTTCCAACTCTTCTGGCCACACACACACCAAGAGTTGGAAAATGCCAGTTGTCTTTTGACGAATATTCCCAACCAGTGCACCAGGAACCTCTTCTGGTATCATTGTCACCTTCTTGCCCCTAACACTGAAGGCAGCCCTTTTGTACAGACCCAAAACAACAGAAAGTTTCGTTGCAGGTTCGACAACCCTTTGGATTGAGAAACAACCTTTAGAGCGGTGTCATCAAGCACTTTTGCTCATATAGCCACTAAGAAGTTTTTAAAATTGTGTTTCACACATTTTAAGTTGACATTTAAATTTCTTCACCATAATTTTAATTGATTGCAAAGGTTATAATTATGGCATATTGGAATTATTAAAACTTTTAATTACAATATATCACTCATTTAAATGTATCTAAAGAAATTAAATATTACACCAATTTGAAAACCACTTTCATCCATCAAAAAATACATGAGCAAACTCCCCTTTAACAGTAAAAAAGGCTTCATTGTTCTCTTTTCCCCTTGAACTCATATTTCCATTCCACTTCCCCCACAGAATTTTCTCTCATTATGTTTTAACATTTGAAGGGCTTTTTATTAATCTCCCTAGTATACTTCTCTGTAACAAAAATGTGTATAAAGTGATTTTTTTGAAAATTTCCTGTGGCCATAAGGCTTGAAAGTGTTCAATTTTCTTCTGGTTTGAGCTATCATTATTAATGCACACAACTGATCCAAACAACATTAATAATTACTTATAAGAATGTTAATATAGTTAACATGGAAAGTACAATTTTACTGGAAATGCATTTTTAAAGAAATGGATAGGGCTTATTTATTTTTCTCCTCAATTAGTTCACACACCCATGGAGGAGTATTCCCTATTGCTATTATAAGGTGGGGTTTAACATCAATTCCATACATTTTTTTTCCACTTTCATAGATATAAGCAGTAAGAAACTTTGTTTACATAAATAAGAAAAAAAATGAAGACTTATCAAAAACTTTTTTTTTGAGGAAGATTGGCCCTGAGCTAACATCTGTTGCCAATCTTCCTCCTTTTTTGCTTTTTTTCTCCCCAAAGCCCCAGTAGATAGTTGTATGTCATAGCTGTGCATTCTTCTAGTTGCTCTATGTGGGATGCCACCTCAGCATGGCTTGATGAATGGTGCATCAGTCCGCGCCCAGGATCTGAACCCTGGGCTACCGAAGCAGAGTGCACAAACTTAACCACTATGCCACCGGGCCAGCCCCCCAAAACATTTTTGTCTATTAGCTTATAACCAGATTAAGTCCTCCTTTAATTTTGCTGAAAGCCAAGAAGTAAAAACTAATCGGCAAAAAGATGTGTACCCTGGTCATTATATTCATCTCCTTTACTAACCCAGACACTAATAGCTTCATAAGCCTTTGTTGGTGGGAAGAGATTTTTGCACCCAGGACCACACACCACAGTCAGATTCAGGATGGGAAGGTAAACAGCTGTGCTTTTCCTTTGACTGTAAAAGGTGAGATGGAAAAGGAGACATGGCAAACCAGTTTTGAAGCAAACCAGGCTCAGGAAGGGCACCTACAGAAGTCAGGGACCAGGAAATGGTCTCCCTTGATCCACCCATGCCTTCATATCTCTTGGAGTCTTCGCATCTCCCCAGCTGAACTCCCCTCCTCTAGGCAAGAATGTTGCTGCCAGACATTCTGTCCATTTAGGAGCATTATACACACAAAAGTACACTTGGTTTGATTAACACATGAATTCCCCTCAATATATCAGCCTGTAGCAGATACTATACAAGAAGGAGTAAATTTTTTAAAAAGACAGAAACACAATTTTTGCTCAACCTACTTTAAAAGAAAAAAAAAAAACCTAATAAATCATAGTGTCCTGACAGTATAGACACTATATTCAACAAAAGACTGTAAATTCAATATTTTTAATTATCTCAAAGAAAAAATCTAGAAATCCAAATAATAAGAAAACTACTAAATAAATTATGTTATAGCAGCTATATAATGGAAGAATATGCAATATTTTAATTTGAAGAACATATATTGACATTAGAATATGTTCTTCATATGGTGTTGACTAAAAAAACAAGCAGAAAACAAACTTGTAAATAAAATTTCATATTAATTTGTAAAAACATATATGTGTGGAAAAAAGTCTTTAAAAAATCTACTAAACTGTTTTCAGTGGTTATCCTTACTTAGATGGTATAATTATGGACTACTTCCTTATTTGTTCTTTCCAAGTTTTCCACAAAGGGCATGTATTTCTCTCCTGATGAGGGGGAACAGAAGGATGGGGGGAGGTGAGGAAGGTGGGGAAACAGGTTCACCGTCTCAGGGCTGCTGCATGTGGCTGCAGAGTTGTGAGATGTTGTCCCACCCAGGGGCCGGTGAGAGCTTTCATCCAGCTCACATGGCGTAGGGCTGCATCCCCCCAGAGGGGGCGCCATTTCCCAATCCGCAGTGGAAGATCTTGTCCGCTGTCCACATCTTCACTTGGGTTATGGTCATTTCTCGACTTGACCAATTTTATCCTTTCATCCCTGACTCCTACAGCTGGTTCCTTTGGATCACTGACCACTCTCTCCAAAAGACAGGTGGAAATCAGGTTCCCATCATGCTAACCTAATGAAACCCAGTTCATAATGCTAACCCAGTTCATGGATACAAAAAAAGCCATCCTTCAGCAAGTAAAATGCTATAAACCAACGAGGTTATCCAGGCTTTCAGGAAAACATGGTGGGCAATTTTCACTTCCACTATATTAAACAACTCCAGTCTTCTTACCTCAGCAAGTGTGGGGGGATCTTGACAACGGTATCCACACCACCCAGGGTTTCTGCAAAAGGAAAGTTACAAAGTTAAAAATAAATATGAAAAGAATGAGAATCTGTACATAATTTCACTGTTTCTTTTTTCCCCCCAGAAATTCCTATAATTATACATCAGTCAATTCTCAATTCTCTGCATGCAAATCATCCATATTTAAAAATCCTTCTCCCTTGATAGCCCCAGAGACTTCCCTGGGGAAGGTTAAAAATTAGGACATATTTCCCTATAGAGACACAGAATGAAGAGTTAAATTCCTAACCTGAACCAGAATGCCAATTTAATCTAGTTACAACTGGCTAAAATTCTATATTCTTGCAATAAAATAGAGAAAGGAAAGCTGTTTCCTTGAAAATACAATTTGAATACCCTTAAATAAAAACTTACACTTGTGAGAGACTTTCAAGTTCACAAAGCACTTTAGGTGACATCTCACTATTCTTGCACACATTCATGAGAGGCTAGATCAAACTTTTTTTAATCCCACTACAGTTAAAGGCACTGATTGGGAGGCTCACCTCTAAATCTCATTAATTCAACCTGGATGTTCAATACTTTACCATTGCTGTGGATTGTTCACACTATTACTGCCCCCAACTGTAGAGAGAATGAAAAGCTCACTATTTTCTTCCAAAAAAAAAAAAAAGTTCTATTTCAACAGCTCCAACTTGTCTCCAGTTTTTCATCTCAAACTGTGTTGCTGCCTCTCTTCACTGCTTAGAGCCAACGAGCCCTGTCAATTTGAGCCATTTTCTGGCTCTCCACAAGCTGACCCTCCCTTATTCTTTCTACCCCCTCATCAGACCATTCCCTCACTGAAAAGAAAACTATCCAACAACCTAGATGGCCCAAAAAAGAGGAAAGACATATACATATTCCTTGCCAGTTATCATGCAGCCATTGAGAAAACTGATTTTCAGAGAGGTATTAATGACAAAATAGAAGAAAATGCGAAAGTTAAAAAACAAATGACAGAGGCCAGCCCGGTGGCATACTGGTTAAGTTCCCACACTCTGCTTTGGCGGCCTGGGGTTCGCTGGTTCAGATCCTGGGCACGGACATACTCACCACTCATCAAGCCATGCTGAAGCGGTGTCCCACATGGAAGAGCTACAACTCTACAACTATGATATACAACTATGTACTGGGGCTTCAGGGAGAAAAAAGAAAAAGAGGAAGATAGGCAACAGATGTTAGCACAGGGCCAATATTCGTCAAAAAAAAAAAAAAAAAAACACCAAACAAAAACTATCCTTTCCAAGAAGGAAAGGACCTTAAAAACAAACAAATGACAATCTGCCATTTATGGTATGACCCTTTGCTGAAGAGCAGTACTCCAAAATTTGAACAGTGTTATGTCTGGATGGTCAGATTCCAGATGATTTTAATTTTTCTTAATACTATTCTAACATTTTTCAATATTCTAAAATGAGCATATACGACTTTTATAATTAGAAAAAAAGATTAATATCACTTAATGCCCAAACAAGTCATTCAAGTGTTGATTTATTGAACATCTGCCTCTCATATTGTAGGTACAAGGAAGTAGGTACAGAAGCCACAAGGAAGTATAAGCTGTAGTCCCTGTGCCCAAGGAGTTCACATCTACACTGTCAGCATTTGTTGTTTTGATTGACTGGCATACACTCCCCTGCCTTCTGAAGCAGCACCTGAATTCTGTTTAGAGGAAATCACCATCCTCCCCTGACTCTGGGATTTCAGTGGGACTTGTGGCCTAGGCCTAAGCCAGCCAGCCCATTCCATTCCTTGGCCAGAGAACTGGTTCAGGTATACACACGTGACCCATCAGGTCAAGAGAGAACAAGTGAAACCAAGGACTAGACAGGAGTGACTGGAAGAGTCCCATTCTCCTGAGATAGTCTAATGTCATGATGACTCCTCTCTCCTGTGACAGTTTTAGTGAGAGATGACTCCTCTCTCCCATGATGGTCCAAGTGGGAGATAACCCCTTTCTCCTGTAATGGCCTAAGTGTGGAGATGATCCCTCTCTCTTATGATGGTTTTAATGGAAAATGACTCCTCTCTCCTATGATGGTCTAAATGTCACAGTGACCCCTCTCTCCTACAATGGTCCAAGTAGGAGATGATCATTCTCTCCTGAGATAGTCTAAGTGTGCTGATGCCTGTTTCTCATGAGATGGTTTAAATGTGGCGATTCACGAGCCCAAAGCTGTAGAGGCATGCGCAGAGCATGCCAGTCAGCCCACAAAGAACAGAGCAAGGTCCTTAAAACAGTGTATAACTCCTGAACCAAACTCAACCCACAGTTAGCCTTCCAAGGGATATTTAGTTAATTGAATGAATAAATTCTGTTTTGCTTAAGTCAGCTTGAATTAGTTTTGTTTGGTCTCTTGGACCCAAGATATTTCTCAATTATCCTGCCCCTAGAAGAGTCGCTGTGCATACAACCAAACTATCATCCAAAGCAGCAGGTGCTCTGAGAGAGTTATGAGGGCAGGACTCTGAACCCAGAGGAGCAAATGATTCAACTGAGGAGCTCAGGGGTGCTTCATATGTGAGTTGGGCCTTGAGGAGTCTGGAAAGGGAATTCCTGGCAGAAGGACTAGCATGAGCAAAGGCAGAGAAGTGTGCAGTGCACAATATGTTCAAGAAAGTTCTACAGCTGACTGCCACTAGACTGTTGAGCCCTTGGTTGGAGGGTGATAAGAAAGAAGGCTGGGGCTAGATTCTGAAGAGCATTCTAAGGAATTCACACTTTAATCTATAAAGAAATTATGGGGGTTCAGGAGTGAAAAGTGTTTTATAGTAGAAAAAAAAATTGATAGAACAGTGCAAAATGGACTGAAGTGGGAAAGAGAACAGGAAACCATGTCTCCATGCCTTTGTTTATGCTGCATTCTCCCTCCAACATGCCCATCTAATAAAATCCTACAAGGAGGAAGTATTTTACTCATCCTTCTCTCTCCACTGCTCAGTACAGGGGAGGTCTTAATAAATGTCTGCTAATAAATAAGCAAAGAAAAGAAGGAACCCACATCTTACCCATTTTTAAGTCAAATCTACTTCAAAAGCCCCACCAGCTCACACCAACTTTCCCCCCACCCCCACCCCTGATGCCACATTCATCCCCTCTTCTTTGATCTGTTTTCCTGGTTTACTCATTCCAACCAAACAATGAATACCCTGCACTGTTATTTAACTATTTCAGGCACGTATGTCTCCTCTTGCTAACTAGAGAACAACCACTGGGAAAGGAATCCTATCTACTCTTAGAGCCAGGCTGGACTCCAGGCTCCACACAGATAATCTACCGGCCTCAGCTCTGAGCTTCCCGGGTAGCCTCAAGGACCTAAACTCAGCAAAGTTGCAGTTTGACTTAACAAGATGCTGAGCATCAGAATTCAAACATTAAAAACACTAGATTACTCTTCTCCTCCCTATTATCTAAATCTGCTTAACTGACAGCAAAATAATAATGACTACAAGGAATGGCATGTTTGGAGCGAAGTCAGGCCCAAAGCCATCTGTGACCCTTCATTTGAAGCACCTGGGAATCTAGCTCTGAATCTCTCTGCTGAACGACAATGGCAATGCAAAAACAGTACTGTGGCTTTAAGAGCCTAGCTGCTCACTTATTTATCTGGTCCATTTTTCTTTAACAGTAAACTAAAATGGTCAAGTCCTGGTTCTGCCTACAAGATAAACTTCCTAGACAAAATGCTAGACAATTCTGTGATGATATGCACAGGTAAAAAATTTAAAAAAGGATGTTGCTATGATTGTCTGTACACACACACAAACGTGAGAATTCAGACCTTGTAAATGTTAACAGTCACCAAAAACACTATCAGAATTCTGCCTTTAGTGGAAAGCCTGCTAACGGCACTTTCTCTCTCTTCAGGCTGTACCACAGCACAGTGTCGTGACAAGCACTGACTGTTTTCTGGTTGAGAGAGAAAGAGATTCAATTTTATGCGTTAATTCAGTGGCAAGTGAAGAAGCACGTGTGGGTCTGGGCAAGGCCCGGGGCCCACAGCGTGCCCCAGTTTCTCCTCGGCCTTCCCTTTCTAGAGCATCACCGTCACCCACAGCATGCTCCTGCTCTCTGCATTCCCATCCAAACCATTTTGATGGCCCGGATCTTGCCTAATTAGGTGGTTCAGTCTTCTCCCAGGCTGAGTTCTGCAACCTGAGTCAGATGGGAAACAACCCTGCTACCTGGCACCTACTTCAGTGCTCCCACAGCTCACAACCCAAAGGCCCACTGTCTGGAGGGCAGAGGTAACACAATCCCACCATATGTTATTTTTCCTGTACAACAGCCACGAAAGAGAACACTTAACAAGCTGGCCTCCGACAGGAAAATCAAATAAAAGGAGCCAGTCCTTCCTGGTTACACCCGTCCCAGGACTGGGATAGGCGTGATGGTTCCACTTCTCTCCTCAGGACCTGGTTCCTGCCAGCTCCTGGTGTGTGTGAGCAGGGGTTCGTGTCTGAGGGGGAGGTCATTCTGAAGGGGGGTCATGAGAGAGGGAGGGGGTCGTGTTTGAAGAGGGGGTCGTGTCTGGGGGTTGTGCCTGAGGGGGTGGCCATGTCAGGGAGTTGTCGGGTCTGAGGGGGAGCCATGTCTGAGGGGGTGGCTGTGTCTGCGGGAGTCGTGGTGTCTGAGGCGGGTGCTGTGTCTGGGGGGGTCATGTCTGAGGGGGATGGTTGTGCCTGGGGGTTCATGTCTGAGGGGGGATGGTGTCTGGGGGGGTCGTGTCTGAGGGGGTGGCCATGTCTTGGGGTCATGTCTGAGGGGTTCTGTGTCTGAGGGGGTGGCTGTGTCTGGGGGGTCATTTCTGAGGGGGGGCTGTGTCTGGGGGTTCGTGTCTGAGGCGGGGCCGTGTCTGGGGGTCGTGTCTGAGGGGGGCCTGCGTCTGGGGGGTCGTGTCTGAGGGGGGGCCGTGTCTGGGGGTCGTGTCCGGGGATGGCTGTGTCTGGGGGTCATATCTGAGGGGGGGCCGTGTCTGGGGGGGTCGTGTCTGAGGGGGTGGCCGTGTCTGGGGGTCGTGTCCGGGGATGGCTGTGTCGGGGGGGTCGTGTCTGAGGGGGTGGCCATGTCTGGGGGGGTCGTGTCTGAGGGGGTGGCTGTGTCTGTGCGAGTCGTCGTGTCTGGGGGGTCGTGTCTGAGGGTTGGCCGTGTCTGGGGGGTCGTGTCTGAGGGGGGGCCGTGTCTGGGGGTCGTGTCCGGGGATGGCCGTGTCTGGGGGTCGTATCTGGGGGGGGCCGTGTCTGAGGGGATCGTGTCTGATGGGGTGACTGTGTCTGGCGGATGGTGTCGGGGGGGGTCGTGTCTGAGGGGGTGGCCGTGTCTGGGGGGGTCGTGTCTGAGGGGGTGGCCGTGTCTGGGGGTCGTGTCCGGGGATGGCTGTGTCTGGGGGGGTCGTGTCTGAGGGGGTGGCTGTGTCTGTGCGAGTCGTCATGTCTGAGGGGGGATCGTGTCTGAGGGGGTGGCCGTGTCTGGGGGGTCGTGTCTGAGGGGGTGGCCGTGTCTGGGGGGTCGTGTCTGAGGGGGTGGCCGTGTCTGGGGGGTCGTGTCTGAGGGGGGCCGTGTCTGGGGGTCGTGTCCGGGGATGGCCGTGTCTGGGGGTCGTATCTGGGGGGGGCCGTGTCTGAGGGGATCGTGTCTGATGGGGTGGCTGTGTCTGGCGGATGGTGTCGGGGGGGGTCGTGTCTGAGGGGGTCGCCGTGTCTGCGGGAGGAGGGGCCGCCCACCTCGGGTCTGGAGAAGGGGCGCCGGGGGGCGACGACAGCAACGCCCGGACCACGACGCCCCCCCACGCCGGGCAGCTGCGCCAAATGCACCGGGTGCGATGCTCCCGCGAAGCCGCGCGGAGGGCCGCCCGGCCCGGCCCGGCCCGCAGGTGCCCGCGCGCTTACCCAGGGCCCAGGCGCAGCTCTCCCTGATGCCTTTCGACTTGCTCCCCGACGCCTCCTTCTGCAGCTTCCGCAGGATCTCTTCCATCTTGAGCTCCGCGGGCCCGGCCGCCGACAGCCGGAGGAGCGCGCGAGGCCCGGCCCGGCGCTCAGGCGGACGCTGCGCTAGTTGCTCCGGCCGCGGGTGAATCACGCCCGCTCCAGGCCGCGCGCGTCACCGCCGAGGCCCCGCCCCCGCCCGGAGCCCCGCCCCGACCAGGAGCCACGCCCACCGCCCGGAGCCACGCCCCGCCCGACGGCGGTGGGGGAGGAATAGGAAAACGTTAGCAGGAGGTGTTTAGGGGGTTTACTGACCCATTGGGGTGGTAGCAAACGGGGTGACTGCCCGGTTTCTTGTTTGGGAAAATGGGAGCGTGGTGGCTCCGGCCTCCAGGTTAAAGAAGAGAGGAGGAGAGGGTTTGGAACCGGGGAGTGTGCGAGTTCAGGTGAGACAACCGTGGGGTGCTCTCCTTTGGGGCGGAGCTCAGGACAGGGCTCTGAGACGGAAGCGGGGACCTGAAGCCGTCAGGCGTCGAGAACTGCGCGTGCCTAGGGTTTGGAGAAGGTGGCGGGAGGCGGCGGACCGAATGGGCAGAGCAGGAAGCCGGGGGGAGGTCGGGCCCCTTCCGCTCGAATGGGCCGAGGAGCGAGTGCCCACCGCGGAGGCGAGAGGAGCAGTCGGAAACCCGAGGTGTGGGAGGGCAGCCAGGGTGGCGTCCAAGCGACGGGGGTGTCCAGACCGCCTCTCGCACCCTCTTGGTACCGAGGAGGCAAAATTTGCAGAGTCCCAGCCCTGAAGGACCCTTCTACTCACCATCCACACACCCACGAAGCCATCATTGAAGAAAGGTTTCCAGTGCTTAAAGAAAATTCAAAAAGTATTGTGGTAGATAATACAATTATGTCAGACCACATTGTTAACTATTTGGGAAGTATACGTATAGATCACAACTTTATGCCATATAGAAAAATAAATTACAAATGTGTTTGAGTAAAATTTAATAATTGAACCATAAAAGTTTAGAAGAAAATTTAAGTGAAAGTACTTATCTTAATGCATTAAGACTATTTCTAACAAACCAGCTAAGACAGAAACTGAAAAAAAGGAAAGGCAAATAGATTTGACTATTTCAGTATGTAGAACCTTTACATCAAAAGTTCCATACAAAATTATAAAGCAAATGACACTCTGAGGGGTGGACTGAAGGAGGAAAGAGAGTAACTCATCTTTTAATTTTATGTGCATTTATATATATATATATATATATATATATATATATATATATTTGTGTGTGTGTGTGTGTGTGTGAGGAAGACCAGCCCTGAGCTAACATCCGTTGCCAATCTTCCTCTTTTTGCTGAGGAAGACTGGCCCTGGGCTAACATCCGTGCCCATCTTCCTCCACTTTATATGGGACGCCGCCACAGCATGGTTGACAAGCAGTGTGTCGGCAGGCGCCCGGGATCTGAACCCGCGAACCCCGGGCTGCCAAGCGCGAACTAAACCGCTGCGCCACCGGGCGGCCCTTGCATTTATATTTTTTACTCCTTTGAAGAGTATTTATTATCTTTGTAATTAAAAACAAATTTACTTAAACTACAGACTAGAAAAAAATCAGTTCAGAGATATAAAGTTTGAATAGCTTTATAAAAAAGCTTTTACAAAGTTTTAAAAAACAGATGCACACTCTAAAAAAACAGGCAATGAATATGAAGTCAGTTCACAGAGGAAGAAATACAAATGACTTAACAACCTATGAAAAATGTTCAAGCACATACTAATCAAAGGAGCACAAACTTTTAAATAAAATGTGATTTTTTAATCAATCAAATTGGCTAATAGATTTTAAATGCTATTGCCTAATGTTAATAAGGAGCTAGCCAATTGGGTCCTCTCATGTCATGGATGCTGGTGAAAGGGTAACTTGGTACCACATTCCTGGAGGGATTCTGGATGTGCATACAGCATAGATATGGCTCTGACTCAGCCATCCCACTTCTAGGAAT
The DNA here is from genome assembly GCA_031878705.1 of Tapirus indicus. NCBI lineage: Eukaryota > Metazoa > Chordata > Mammalia > Perissodactyla > Tapiridae > Tapirus > Tapirus indicus. Next base: position 56,274,619 of record CM062933.1, on the reverse strand, counting down.
TCATCCTAAGCAAGTGATTATGGAAGTGAATCAAGATTTTTCTACAAGGATTTCAATGGCTCATTCAATTATTTTAAAAAATTGAAAACTATCTAAATGTCCAACAATAGAGAAATGGATAAATAATCTATGATGTATGTATCCATAAAGCAGTATACTATATCGCCTTTAAGAAAAATATGGGAGAGGAATATTGAATGACATGAAAAGTGGTTTCTACTATACAATTATACAAAACAAGATTGTAAAATGCTGTATACTTCTGTGCACTAAATTATCCCAACTTTATTATTTCAATATTTGATGTGGATGTACATAAAAGTACATACATATATATATATCTGGAAAATAAACATAAAATATTAACAGTGATTATCTCTGATGGCATTATAGGTGAGTCTATTTTTTCCTTAAACGCTTTTACTTTTATAATTGCAAAGTGTTATATTTTAAGGTGATGGGAAAATGAAATAAAGTTATATCCAGTCAACAAGGTCCATGGCCACAGAGAGGATGAAGATAAACACAGAAAAGGATCAGATGGATGTGAGGGCTTGGTTAGGGAGCCTGCCCCAGAAGGACGTTGAGGGCAAAGCCTGGTTGCAGTGGAGTAAGAGCAGGTAGAAACACATGTATGAACAACCCACCCAACATGTTGACTGTGAAGGAAAGCGAGTAGAATAGTTAAAACACCTTTTTCTGGGGCCGCCCGGTGGCGCAGCGGTTCAGTCCACACTTGGCAGCCCGGGGATCGCGAGTTCGGATCCCGGGCGCCCGCCGATGCACTGCCTGTCAACCATGCTGTGGCGGCGTCCCATATAAAGTGGAGGAAGATGGGCACGGATGTTAGCTCAGGGCCAGTCTTCCTCAGCAAAAAGGGGAGGATTGGCAACAAATGTTAGCTCAGGGCTGGTCTTCCCCACAAAAAAAAAAAAAAAAACACTTTTTTCTTCTTTTTTTTTGCTGAGAAAGATTAGCCCTGAGCTAATGAAACACCTTTTTTTTTTTAACGTTCACTCACAGTAGGACATACCCTTTGCCTCGCCACCCAGTATGCACATAGATACATGTATAGATAGATTAAAAAACGGAAACAAAAGCTTTGTTTGTAAAACAATACTTACTGTTAAGTATGATTTTGTTCATCGTTGCAGACACACTTGACTGTTGTTAAGTTCATTCCGGGCTGGAAACACAAGGACAGGCTGCACGCACACCCCAGGTGCTTTGTGGTTTGATGCCCACTTCTCCCTCCTGTTCTTGGTTATGTTGCTTAAGATTTCTGGTTCACACGAAGAGGTTGCTGTGGATGCTATTAATAACAGTATACTCTACTTAGCAACTGAAATTGCAAATTCAGCAAATTCTTCTTTAATCTTCATCTAAAATGGTGACAAACGTAGTCATTCTTTAATGTATTTGAATAACAAAGCATTAGTAACTAGGTTTCTTCTTTGGGCATCAACTTTAACTCAAATATAGATTCAGGACTTTGAAAAAGAAATGGATCTTTTATCCAAATACTTTTCCTTGATATTTCAAATTTCTTTTTGGGAAATGTTTGAAGTTTGAAACAGAGACTTGCAATGTCATTAATATCTTTAATTTTATTCCATTCAAAGTATCTTCATTAATAATATTCTCTTCCTGTGTTGCAAAGCATTGAGGATATATAGTAACCATGGAGATTACTTAAAATATATTTTATAACTGTTGGATATGTTTAACATCTTGAAATATAATGTTACTTTTTCCCTGTAGATCCAAATTCAGTTAATTAAAAATGTCAAAAAATATGAGTTTTTGTGCCAATTTTGTTGCTGAAATATCATCTCCAAAAATGTTAGCCAAATGAGATTGCTTTTAAACAGAAGAATGTGAATCCCATTCTTGAGTTCGTATAACTTAATTGGTACTTTCCTCATAACAATCAATAACTCCAGCATGATATAATGTATACGTATATCAGTTAATGGAAAGGCGAAGCTGCTCTAATGAAGACCCAACAATACAGTGGTTTACGTTACACATTTATTTCTCACTTAAATTAAGTCCTGCGGCAGAGGTGCAGGTGGTACGGCAGTTCCCGGAGATCATTTAAGGACTACGTATCCTGCATCTTACGCTCCACCATCCTGGAGGGAGTTGTTCTCATCTGCGTGACCAGAAATGGGTCCTCAGCGGGTTGTGTTCTAGCTGATAGGAAGAGGAAGAGAGACAGATGAGCCCAGCCCTCAGAAGTAGTGGTCACACAGATCCCTTCTACTCTGTTCCATTGGTGAAGGCAGTGGCAGAGACACACCTGGGTACAATACAGGCTCTCTGGGCCCCGAGGCCCTGCCACAGCTCTGTTCCTGTGGCAGAGGGAAGAGGATCTGGTGGGTGGCTACCAGTCTCAGCCACAGCTCCAATTTCTGAACAAAACATATCAAAAAGAAAAGGTTCTCAAAGAAATTAGACAACTATCACTACTTTTGTTTTCAAGAGATTCAGTAGAATTCTCAGGGTGCCAAATCTTTACAGTGTATGAAACAGTGATTCCAAATAGTAATGTAGAGGGTAATTTCTAACAGTATTTTAAACTACTCTGCTATGTTTCCTGGTCATATTTGCTTCTGAATCACTTGCAATTCCATTGCAGTTTACCAGTTTATGTTTTTCAAATAGTGTATTTTCCCAATTCTATCAAGTTACTTAAACCAGTTATGTGTTAGGTTAAATTAAACAACCAATAAATCCTTTATAAAAATTGTCTTGTTATATATATTTGGCATAAACTGAAATTATAGTAACTTGAAATGTTAGTTTTTCATTAAGTAGAATCACACAATCTGTGTCTGCTCACATCTGTCTAATAGTATTAATTCTATTCTGTATGTTCTGTAGAGCTACAAATTTGTTAAAAGAATGTGTTATCACTTAGAAGTATAGTTTTAAATATCCCAGCTGATTTCTCATCAAGAATTATATTCACCATAACCATGTATGCTGAGAACAATTTTTCCAGCAACTATGTAAGTAATTTTCTCTTTTGCCACATATATGCAACTAAATATGACAGGAATACTTTCTCATTAACCAACGTGAAATAGTATTAACAAATTTATGTCTTTTTTTCTCTCTATGAAAATATTTGAGAATCTTTTCAATGTTTGGCTTGCTGTATTTCCAAGTTCTTTTCTTTTTTTTTTTTTTTTTGCTAAGATTTTAAGCTTTTATTTGCAAGAAAATCATTGCAAATAATACATTTTCAATGGTTTTGAGGATTTGACAAGCTATACTTAATCTTCATTAAAAAGTCTCGCATTTATTTCTTTTTCTTTTTGGATTAAGGTCAGATAAAAAAATTTATTGATTAGAAGAAACATTTTTCCCAATGTTGTCACTATTTATAGGTCCAGATCTGGCAGTGCAACCAGAACATGCTTCTGCGTTTTTCACATCATCATTCTTATTTCTTTTAATAATAAAATAAACTATTTTAAGAATAATTTATACAAGTTTGATTAAAATGTACAATTATTGCAAAGTCAAAAAATGCCTAACAATTATGTCTAATCCAAAAAACACTTCAAAAATTATTAACTCATAACCAAAACTTGATGAGAAGTCTTGCTGCCCTTACCAACAGTGGATAAATTCTAAACTTTACTTCATAATTAACTACAAGTTACACTGACATAAATTAAACTATAAAATATTAACTCTCCTGATACAATTATGATCAAATCCAGAAAATCATATGAGACACCGGTGGACAGAAGAGTGAATGGCTGACTGCTCTCAGCCAATGCATACAGTCATTACAGCCCCTCCATCAGCTGTCACTCAACTCAGTTGTTCCCAGTATTTACTGCAAGGTGGACAGCATGACTGAGAATATATATATTGCATTCTGATATGGAGGGTTCCACACTGCTTCATTTTTAAAAAGAATATCTTCTGGTGAAACAGACTAATTGATTTCACAACCCACTAATGGGTAAAGACCTGAAATTTGAAAAACATCAGGCCAGAGGAAGATTTGAGATGAAGAGTATATTGGTGGGAAGCATGTTTTTATAGTGAAAGAAAAGAGACATATAGGCACAAGTTGAAGAGGTGGGAGGCAGCCAGCCTAATGGGTGAAACAAGTATCCTAAGGAGGTGGGAAAGATGGTATTTAGAGTACAGATAGAGTCATTGGCCCAATTAGGGGATGAAGGCCAATCTACAGACAAGGAGGGGAAGATAGGAGACTGGGTTCTGATGGCATTTAGTGTGTTGATGTGGGGACAGGAATTTGTGGGATCTAACCTGATGGCTTCTGTTTTCCTTGTGAAATAGGAAGCCATTTGCTGAGGAGGAGAAGTGAATATCTAGGGCATCAAAAGTTTAGGAATGGGGGGCCGGCCTAGTGGCGTAGTGGTTAAATTTGCACACTCCGCTTTGGTGGCCTGGGTTCACAGGTTTGGATCCCAGGCACGGACCTACACACCTATTATCAAGCCATGCTACAGCTGTGTGACTGAGCAAAAGGGGCTTGTTCTGTTCGCTGCAATCCAATGCCAATCAATTGCAAACGAGTTGGTAGTTGAGAAAGGAAAGTTTACACAATTAGCTAGCACAATCGGAAGATGGTGGACTAGTGTCTCCTGAAGAACCGTACAGAATCTTGAGGCAGTTATATAGGGGAAATGGGCGGGGAAGGAGGGGTTTAGGGATGTCGACCATCCGGCGTGATGAACTTCAAGGCGCCACATTATCTCTTTCTTCTGTCATCCGTGATGGGTACCAACACAGAGTTTTTCTTTCTGGAGGTCATCATGTTCCTGGGGGCTCAGAGAACAAGGTTATCACCTTATTAGAAGCAAGAGTCATAATACTAGCAGATCATGTATTTTGCAAAAGCGAGTGGTGCTTCATCATGTAGGCCACGTGCAGGCCAGTGTGCATTCTCAGAGACTAGTGAGTCAGGATCATAGTTACAATATTGCTTCTTTTCCCTAAGATGGCTTCCTTCATGCTAACTTAAGATCTAGCTGTTACGGCAGTTGTCCCACAAATAAAGTAGAGGAAGATAGGCATGGATGTTAGCCCAGGGCCAATCTTCCTCAGCAAAAAAAAAAAGAAGATTGGCCACAGACGTTAGCTCAAGGCTAATCTTCCTCACACACACACACACACACACACACACACACACACACACAAAGTTTGGGCATGGGAAAGAGAGGTGACCAAGGGTGCACTGAAGGCTTCCTTGAAGAGTAGAGAGCCCTCGCAGCTCCCTGTTTATGGACATTTAGGAAGCAGTCCCAATCCAACAAAATTTCCAAGTCTGGTAATATCTAGTGAATTTGCTATTGTTTCAGACGCTGACCACCTGGGTTGATGGTGCTAAATCCATATTGCCAGCTCAAATCTCCCTTTCAAGCTTATTTGACCTGATATTCAAATGATTGGTCTTTTCACTTACTCTGACGCCTAATTCACAATATATTAAACAAACTTGTCTGCAGTATTGTTTAACCCAAATAGACATTGGTATAATCTTAAAGTAAAATAAATATATTTTTGGATTAAATTCAATTTTGTGCTAAATTCAGCCTAGGAAAATAGCATTTAATTTGAAGATGGTTTATAAAATCATTTGTGATCTTGGGCATTTAAAAAAGTAAGTGATTATTTTTAATACATTTTAAGTAATTTGTATAAGATATGGTGTAACCTTATTTAAGGAAAAATTTTAAATACCCCTAAAATAGATAATATTAATTATTAACATGAAAAATGATTCCTTTATTTGCAAAACAGTTTTCTGTTTTAGTAATAATTAATATGTACTTAAATATGATACACTGGACTTTTGCTTCTGGCTATGATACAGCAGCTTGTACAGAACAACCTGACTGTTGAAAACAATTATAAAACTGGATTTTAAAAATTAAAAGCAGTTATTTGAAGGTATCAAAAACAACTGGGGCAGTCAGGACTTGAAGGGCCAAGATCCTGGAGAGAAGGGCCTGCTGGGAGGTGAGCCAGCTGGTCTCCGTGACTTCTTTCCCTGAGCCCCTGCCAGTTCACATCCTAGTACACAGAGGCACGTTGAAATGGTGGCCTAGAGGTGTCAGAGTTCTCAAGGTCTGGGAAGAAAAAAATCAGAGTTCAGAGTTGTGAAGACAATTAGAATTTGAGGGACCAAGGTGCCAGGGAAAAGGGAAACACGCAGAGTTCAGGCCACATGAAATTATACATAACATTATAAATGATAAAGTAAACAGCCACAGGTTTTGTATCTGAGCAAAAGGGGCTTGTTCTGCTCGCTGCAATCCAGCGCCAATCAATTGCAAACGAGTTGGTGGTTGAGAAATGAAAGTTTACACGATTAGCTAGCACAATCGGAAGATGGTGGACTAGTGTCCTAAAGAGCCATCTTCAAATCATACAGAATCTTGAGGCAGTTATATAGGGGAAATGGGCAGGGAAGGAGGGAGTTTTTGGGGTCATTGACCATTTAGTGTGACAAAATTCAAGGTGCCACATTATCCCTTTCTTCTGTCATTTGTGATGGGTACTAGCACAGAGTTTTTCTTTCTGGAGGTCATCATGTTCCTGGGGGCACTCAGAAAACAAAGTTATCATCTTGTCATAAGCAAGAGTCACAAAACTAGCAGATCACATATTTTGCAAAAGTGAGAGGAGCTTAATCATCTAGTCTACATGCAGGCTAGAATGTATTCACAGACGCTAGTGAGTCAGGGTCAGAGTTACAACACTGCCTCTTTTCCCTAAGATGGCTTCCCTCATGCTAACTTAAGATATAGCTGTTACAACTTCCCCACTGTCAGTTCTAACTTCACAATCATGTGATGTACCCGGGAATAAGGCCATCGACATCTTCTGGCTACTTCCTGCTGATGAGGGATGCCGCAAGGGGGAAGAATTTGGAAGCTTAAAACTGACAGTATTGATCTAAGAAAGCCTTTCAAATTGTCCCACTCTTTACTGGAACTGAGGGTTAATCATGACCTTCATTAAGGCTGTTTAGTCTCCTGATTATTTTGATGGGGACCAACAACCTCATTGGAGAAACCAGTAATAACATTTTATACATTCCCAACAAAAGGAAAGGAAGAAAAGGAAAACAGTGGCACACATCAGGACAATGGTTCCAGTGGGGGTAGAGAGTGCAGTTGAGAGAGCAGAGAAAAAGGTAAGTCATCCACGTATGAATCCTGTACATGTATGTTTATATTTGTTGATCAATAATTTTTTCCATTCTTTACTGTGATCTGTACTAGATATTTGAGTAAACTAGAATAATTCAGGATCCAGACCAGTTTACAGATAGAAAACAAAAACCTCAAAAGTAATTAACAGAACCAGAATCCAATATCCACAAATGTGTTATAGTTTCTGTTGAAACATAATTTTTCTCTCTAAAATCATCCTCATTTTTACCAAAGATAGCCAAATTAAGACTCATTGGTTTGCAAAATAAGTCTAGTTTCAATAAACTTGGCCCAACTATTTACATAAGTACAGCAAGAATAGCAATTGATAATATAGGCTCTTTTAAATTTGCTTTGCTGGAACTCTTTATAAGAAATTTCAGATTGAACTCTAAAGGCCTCTCAAAACCAGAAAAGCTAAGCCAAGGACTTGTCATCACACTCCACCTGCAATACCTAAAGATTTGGGTGAATTCCTCTCTTCTCGAGGTTTCCCAAAATATTGAGGTTCCAGGCACCTATCAGATAAGTGACCTTCCTTACTTATCCATAAGGTTGCTGTTTGGGAATGCTGTAAACAAGGTACCAGGCTAATATTTCCAAGTGGCTTTATTTCATAAAGTCCAATCTTTGTTCCTCAAAGCTGTCTTGTCATATCTGAGTCTGTGTATGTTTTTCTTAAATACAACATTCCAGTCAAAGTTTTGGGAATATAACCAATGTTTTCAATTGTGTCCTCTTATAAGAACAGATTCTTATTGAACTTATGCAAATAACTATATTGTCATGAAAACAATACTCACTAAGTTTCCAAATTCTGGAGGGATCAGGTAGGGAGAAAAAAATAAATGTTTCAGTTCTGCTTACAAATTGCCATAAGTCATAGTTCCTTAAGAGAAAAGAGAAAAAGTTTTCTTTAAACCTGAAAAACAAAACATTAAGAAATCAGCACTATTTCGAACAAAAAGTTATAAAAATTATAATTATCCTCATCAATTTGTTCAGTCCCATGATATCAACTTTTGATCTGTTAGCAGTTTCATGAGGCCATCAGTGTTTTCATTACAGTTCTATAATTTCTTCTTCAGCTCAGTTTCATAATCTGAAATTTTGTCAGAAACCTGTATTTTAGAGCAAGTGTCAGAGTCCTTTCCATGAATCTCTCTGAAGATGAAATACATCTGCAAAATTATCAGAGTAAAACTGTCTGCAAATGACAAAATACTCAAAATGGCAATTGACAAAGACATTTGGCTATTTCTGTGACATAAACACTTTGAGATAATAACTAGAATCAGGACTGACAACCAGGAAGATCAGAACTTTTGGAATGTCATATATATTTTTAAAAACACATATTAATAACATTTATCCACACAATATAACCTAGGAAGGCTTATTATCATTTATTTGATAATGTTTTCCATGTAATTTAACATACCAAATAAGTCTAATTAGTTTAATATCTTCTTTATAGAAAGAGAGAACAAATTCTTTGAGAAGTCCCTGGGCTGATTGGGAATTCTCAGTTTCCCTTTTAAGTCAAAAGAAAGACTTCAATTTTGGGTGAAGTTTGTCAAAACTATCAAAAAGTTTTAAAACACTTGCTCAAATAGGAAACAATGCCTAGTTATCCGTTTAATCCAGGTGACAACAGGAACAGTCAAAGGCAAACAGAGAGTTAAAACAGTCAGAAAAACCTTAACAGACAAACTTCAGTCCTTTAGAACATAGGAAATGATTTTAACAAAACATAGATTTCTGTCTTTTAGGTAGACTTACTCAAAGAAACACATTGTTAACCTTTTTTTTAAAGAGCAGACCAAAAGTTTAAGAAAATTACCTTTGTAAGAGAGAAAGCCAAATCCTAACTTTTCACCAGATTACTTTAGCCAACGTGAGCACGCACAAAACTCCTCGGGGTTCTACTTCCACAAACCTTCTGTCACTTACTTTTTGCCTTCAGAATTTGCCCCATGCCTTCTTTCCTTTTTTTTTTTTCTTCCTAATACTTTAGGACAAATTTATCTTTTTTAAGAAAACAAACAAAAATGTCTCTATTCTTACACCTTCTTTACTGACAACATACATTTTGCTTTCCTTGTATACAGACTTCCCAGAAATATGTACTTTCTCATAGAAAATTTCTCAGCATGCACAAAACATGTTTATCAATAAACCCAAGCATCTTGCAGTTTCTTTGAGATGAGAAACCAAAGGCAGACAAATCTATGCTTAGTAATCAATTTCTAATATTTTATCTTATGTGGAAATGACCCAGATACTCAATAAATTTTTATTATTTAACTTAATTTAGCAAAATTCTAAAGTTTCAAGTTACCAAAAAGATTTTGGAAGCTATTTTTCAAGCATATATATCATGAAACATAATTATTGCACCCAAAAACTCTTACCCATTTTTATTTCTATTTATTTTACTTGTTCCCAATAATTATATTTAGATTGTCTACAAAAATCCCATGAGACATCAGACAGAAACAGTTGTTATTCTGTTATCACTTTTGCTAACAAATTTTATAACAGAGATAACATGTTTGCATCATATCCAATGCTGATAACTCTGAAAACATATTTATTTCTATTAAACCAAGAAACTTAAAACAAGTTTTTCACTTACTAAAGATCATTTTATATCATGTTAACTTGAACGACATCTGGGCTAGTTTCAATTACATTTATAACTAAATTATAAAAGTGTTTACTCCAAGTGAATTATATAGAGCTCCCTTAGAAACTGTACCATCCAGAGGCAGACAAATACACACAGAAACAGATAAACACAAACAGAGATCTTCAAAATTTTAGCCAGATCTCAGGTACAAAACTCAAAAGAACAGTTAGATCCAAACTATTTTTGTAGCAAGTGGATCTGCTCAGATGGCCAAAAATGTTTATTAAATTTTTTGTTGTAAGGCCTTCTTACAGCTGTTTTTGAAATAACTTTGCCTTTTAGAAGTTTCTGTATATTAAGCAAAGATTGCATCCCATCATGAGAGGTTTTGAATTCTCTCTTTTAAGGGTGACCCTTAAGGTGGACTCATATGTAACACAGGTTCCCCAGAATGGCCACTACAATTCCAAATTATCTCAGAAGTTTACTTATTTTCACTTGCTTAATTTTAGATGAGTAATTTCGGGGGAGTAGAAGTGGGGAAGCTCAGTGAGAGAGCAGCTTTGGTTTCCTTTTGCCAGTAGGGCTGCTGGCATCCCCCAGTCTGGCATGTTTATTTATTTTCTTTTAAAGAGACAGTAAAGTATTCCTGATTTCATTTATAAGCCTCAAAAGATTAAAATAGGCTTCCCCTTAGTTGTTTAATTTTATAGCCAGCGTTTTTCAATTGCAAGTGCAAATACATCAGTTTGGGTAAATTGAAATTGTCCCATTTTGGCCACTTTCTGTCCGGAGTCTCTGTGGCCATGTGGTGTTACAAAAGAAAATTATCCTCTTCTTGGACATGGGCTCATAACTGAAGTCAGCCCATTTAGCCAAGAGACAGCCCAGAGGGTTTTTCTTACGAACAGATGGAGTTCCCCCCCATTTCAGAATTATGCAGAGATGGACAGACACATAGATCCAGATGCAGAAAAAACAGACACCAATGAACCAGTTCCCAGATACAGGGTAGAAAGTCCTACAAAAGTTTCCACTCCAAATGCATGCCCAGGTGGCCCCTCTGCCAAGAGAAAGGACCCCAGATGGCCCCTCCATGAATGGAAGGGACCCCAGATGGCCCTGCCATAAATGGAAGGACCCCAGATGGAGGAGAGGGGAGTTCAAGGGCATCCCCCAGGCGACTTACCCTATTCCCAGTTGAGCCCCTCAACTTACCAGACACAAAAACAAACTAACAAATCTAGAGCCTGTTTCATTTCTTCAGCCACCAAAAAGCGTTGAAGGCAGTCAACAATCAGAACTCAGGGGACAGTCCCTGGGAGAAAGAACATCCCTGCAGCCACTGGGAGAGTCCCGAGATTTCTCCTGGAGTTGACTAGCCATGGGCAGAGGCAGGTCCCGTCTGGGGTCACCAGAAATTGTAACCACGCAAAAGGGGCTGGTTCTGCTTGCCGCAATCCAGTGCCAATCGATTGGAAACAAATCAGTGGTTGAGAAAGGAAAGTTTATACGATTAGCTAGCACAATTGGAAGTTGGAGGACTAGTGTCCTAAAGAGCCATCTTCAAATCATACAGAATCTTGAGGCAGTTATATAGGGGAAATGGGGAAGGAAGGAGGGGGTTTAGGGTCATCAACCATCCGGTGTGACGGACTTCAAGGCACCTCATTATCTCTTTCTTCCGTCATTTGTGACGGGTTCCAACACAGAGTTTTTCTTTCTGGAAGTCGTCATGTTCCTGGGGAACTCAGAGAACAAAGTTGTCATCTTATCATAAGCAAGAGTCATAATACTAGCAGATCATGTATTTTGCAAAAGCAAGAGGTGCTTCATCATCTAGGCTACATGCAGACTAGAATGCATCCACAGAGACTAGTGAGTCAGGGTCACAGTTACAACACTGCCTCCTTTCCCTAAGCTGGCTCTGCCTTTTCCTCCCGTTGGCTTCTCCCATTCTCCCAGGTGATTTTTCCAAAAGCAGGGGACCTGCACCTGCCTAAACAGGAAGTGTGAACATCCTGAGACTATGGCTTTATCTGGGACTTAAATTCATGGTCCACAGCAGGATTTATTATTGTCCTGATGACGCAAATCTCCGGAGCTTGTGTACATCCTCACGTCTCAATCTCTTTTCTTTCTAACAATCCCTTTCATCTCAAAACACAGATTCCCACAAAGTGAATGCAGGGGACACTATTTATCTCTGCCATGAACATCATCCCTTAAATAACTCACTTTCTGTTGTGCCTTATTGCTGAAGACACTAGCAATTTTCCAGTGTGGTCCTGCCCCAGCGTCATGTCGGTCATATTAGCTTTAGGAAATCCGTAGTCCAGGAAACAAACTGTCCTGCTGTGTGCGACCAGTTCACTTTATAATTTGTGCCTGGATCATGGATAATCATGTCTTCTTAGCAGCATTTTTTAATGAAAGAATCAGAAACAGGGATTTTAAATCACTTTTATCTGTTGTGTGTTTGTGAGTTGTCCTCCTGCGTTTATAATCAGTGGGCAGAGCAGATGGCAAAGCCAAGCATCAGGTGACATAATCATAAAGCACTCCCCGCCAAAAGCAGAAATGTCTGTATTGGAAACTTATTTCATTACTGAAGGGTTTTTTACTCCACTTGGGTACATCGCAAGAAATTATGACATTAGATAAAAAGATATTTCCACATCGGGAAGTTCAAAATATTAAGAAGCTACTGAAATGTAGGTTAAAGGAATTCATGAATATCTCAGAAAACGTTACAGTAGGATTATTACTAGAATTTGAGAAAGGCAGGCTCTTTGATAAAGTAAGATTCACTACAAAGCCAAAATTATTTTTCAAATCTCTGACATATTTAGATAGGATTTTCAAGCCAAGTTGAATAATTATGAAATTTAAAAATTGCTTGAAGGAATGCTTGGAATTTTATGCTAATAAGAACTTAACTTTAGAGGATCGTTTTTCTCTGTGAAAATGTTGTGTTTTAGAACTTTCTTCTAAGCACTTAAGGTGAGTAAGTGTGACGAAATCCCTATAAGAAGCTGAGGTAAGAGGAAGTCACTGTGAATGCTTATTCAAATGTTCCTTTTACTCGCTCACTTAGTCACTCCTGCAGGAGATAGCTATTGAGCGTCTGTCTGTGCCAGGCACTGGGCTGACTTCCAGGTGTGCGGCTCTGGAGGAGACAGACAAAGTCCTTCTGCCTCCACAGAACCATCTTCTGAGGGGAGACCCAGTCAACAAGCAATGGACAGCAAACGGGACATTTCAGACGGTGCAGTAAGGTTGTCTTCGCAGGCCTGGGTTGTCCAAACCCTGCACCTTCCAGAGCGAGGCCTGTCTTCAGGGGGACTGGCCCTGCGCTGGCTCCTGGGAGAAGCCTCCCAGCCTTGGACGGTCCTGCCTGACGAGGGTGTTGCAGATCCCCAAGGCCCTGGGCCGTGCTGTGTCAGTCTGACCTCTGGGGACAGGCTGTGCACTGAACAGTCAGGGCAGCAACAAGGGCACTGCCCGTGGGGCTGATCCACAATAGCACCTCTGGACACCAAGGCTCAGTGCACATCCCTGGGTGGTGTCCCTCATACGTGTCATCACCCAGTGTTGCTGAGGGAATTCAGGGCATCTCCATGTGACTCCTGGGAGGGGCCCCTGGTCTGTCCCCAACGTCACCCAGGCGCCTCTTCCCTTGGCCAGTGTTGATCTGTATCTTTTCACTGCAATAAACCACAACCGTGAAGATGACTGCTTGAGCCCTGATTCCCTAGCGGATCAGCGAGTCTGAGCGTGGCTGGGCATCCTCCACACAGATGACGTTAAATGAAATAAACAGGTGATGTGTTGGGGTAACTGAGTGGGGGGTGCCCCTCACCCCCGGTGACCCCCTTGACCCCTGACCCCACCTGATCCCCTGACACTCCCGACCCCTCCTGACCCACCCCCCGGCCTTGTTAAGATGAAGAATGAATTGAAGCCTGAGGGAGAAGACTGTGCTGGGCGTGAGAAGAGCTTAGGGAGGTGAGTTCCAGGCAGAGGGAACAGTCACTGCAAAGCTTTGGGACAGTGAAGGGCCTGGGTGTTGGAGGGACAGTGAGGAAGCCAAGAGGAGCCTGGTGGGGAGAGGCATGTGGCACTGGATGGGGTTGGCAAGATTAGCCAGGGATGGATCATGAGGGGCTTATAGGGCTCAGAAAGGAGTTTGGATTTCTTTACGGTCAGGCGCCGCATAGCAACTTGTCGGTCGTGACAGCGGTCCTATGAGACGAGGACCACAGAGCCAAGGTGCCTAGTAGGCTGCACCATCCAGGTTTGTGTAAGGACACTGTGATGTTCGCACAACGACGACATCGCCTAACGACACGCTTCTCAGAACGTGTCCCATCCTCCAGCAACACATGGCTGTAAAGCAGGTGAGTCTCGCCTGGCGAGGGTGCACCGGGTTCTGCTCCTGTTGCTTCTTTCCTGCGCTCATGAACTTGACACGTGTGAAGCTTTATGAACGGGCTCGTGGTCGGGTGCCATTATCTGCCCGAACAAACTGCTGGACCTTGACAGTGGAAGGACACTCTCTGCCTGGGTAAACCTCCTGCTCAAGACCCTCTGCGCCCACTCCTGCAGATCTCCATCCTCGCCACAGGCTCGTCGAGGACCATCCCTCCCTCGAGTCTAGGCTCAGCCCCACGTGCTCCACACCACATCCAGCCCAGGCTCCAAATGCCAAGCTCCATCACCTCCTCCCACGGGGCTTGCCTGCCAACCAGGAGGCTGGGGCGAGATGTGACCCAGAAGCCACCACCACATGTGCCCAGAGCCACTGTCCCTCCTCTGACCACACAATTCAGTGTGGGGACCAGCCCAGTGGGCCATCTCTTGTGCCTTCAGTGTTTTAAAATTCAGGGCTTTGTTGATCTTCCCTGGGGTGGGGGCACCCAGCTCACCTGGGCAAGTTTTAAACAACTTCTGGTCTCCAGAGGAAGGGTTAGGTGTCTCTACATCTTCCTTCCAGAGGCCACTGGGCTGCTTATGCAAAATTCCCTGCCTCCCTCTAAAAACCGTCAAGCCACCACATATCTGTGCTTTGTCTTATAAACACACCCATGTGACTCTACACTCTACCGTGTTTTCTCTCTTTACAGGAATTGTTTCTGTCCCCCAAACTGTGGACTACTCCCTGTCCCTGAACACAGCTCAGGTGGTTCTGTCTGTGGTCACTCTCCTCTGCAGGCTTCATCAGGCCAGGATTCACATCTCCTTGGCTCCTCACTTTATCCCAATAATCAGATATAAATACAGTACATAAATACCTATTGCATGAAAAAGCTGTTCCTCTCTCTGGAGTAAACTGTTTAGTACACGTGTTTATCTAGAACCCGTCCTTCCCTTAAGATGCACTCTGGTCCCTCCTTCATGAACTGCTCCTGAATTCTATGAGTGGCCTCAGGAACCCCACCCTTGGATAATCCCTCCGAGTGTGGTGGGACCCGGGAGTACCAGGAGCTATCACTCCTGTGATCGTGTTACCTTATACAGCAAGATGGGCGCAATCTCGTCACACGGCCCGTTAGAAGCAGAGAGTTTTCTGCGGCTGGCAGCAGCAGAGGAGGTCAGAGAGACTCATGGTGTGAGAGGTGTTGCTGGCTTTGAAGGCGGAGGAGGCCGGGGAGCAGTGAGAGCCGCTGACCGCCAGCAAGCAAGTGGGAACCTCAGATGTCCAGTCATGAAGAACTGGATTTTACTGACCACCCCTGTGAGTACGGAAGTGGACTGTTCCCCAGAGCTCCATGTGGGAGCCCGGTCTGGCCAGGCTGACACCTGATCTCCTTGGAGATGCCAAGTGGAGAAGAATCTGAACAGGAGCTGGAGGCTGCCTGGGCTTCGGAGCGGCAGGTCTGTGAGCTCACCGTGGGGCGCTGTTCTAAGTCGCTAAGTCAGCGATAACGTGTGATACAGCGATAGAAAATGAATGCACCTGCCAGCCGCATAATTCTCCTTCCAGCTCTCCTCTGACTGTCCCCTCAACATCTCCACCGAGCACTTAGTCATAAATATCTTTTAATGCCACTTGTTTTCATGCATGTTCCAGTGTGAGCTGTCCCCCACATTAAATTGTCAATGCAAAGGAGACAGAGCTGGGGGCTATTTTCCTTCCTAGCAGCCACAAACCCAACAGATGGAATGTGGATTAACTTGTAGCTATTTCAAAAGAAACACAGCTTTAAATCTTTCAAAAAGTAAAAAAGTGTTCCTCTTGAAATAAAATAACCATAATTAAACTGCAAATTACTGCATCAATTATAAAGTATTTTGTAACTCATAAAGTGGTTTGTAAACACTGAAAAAACCCATAATTAACTTGTGTTTTACCATTTGAGATTTCAACAATTTTTATTTTTCATAAGCCCACCAGTATTCTCTAGCTGTATCCCAAGATCATATGAGATAAATAAATATTTCCATAAATTTAATAAATGATATATTCATAAATTTATTAAATTTCCCAAACCAGAAATTTATCACTGGTTTACTAAAGCAAAGCATTTTTATTTCATACAATGTGTGCATTTGTGTGTGTACAGGACACTAGAAGGAGAAAAAGACGGAGATTTTGCTTCATTTAGGTACAAGGAATGGAAGGGTCCAACGAATGGAAGTAGTGACAAGGAGACCCTCATGGACAAGAAACGCCCCATTCTGCCACGTGCTTCTCCGGAAGAATGAATCTGAAGCTTGTCGGGAAGGCTTGGAGACCTCCTTGCACTGCACTGACCGTCTGTGTGGGTTCTCAGAGCCAGCGTTGCCTCCGGCTGCCGGAGCAGCGATGAAGCAGTGATGAAGGGGCCTCCGCACACATGACGCCGGCTCACTGCAGGTTCCCTGAGCTTGGGAATGACTGTGTGTTCCTCAAAAGAGGTGCTAAATGTTACAAAATTTTCACATATTCAAGAACATTGTTCTCGTCTCTATCCATACGGCAATCCAATTTATTATTTGGCGGTTACATTCCTGAAATCAAGAGATATGGGGCAGGCAGATTACATGGGGGCTGTAGGAATACACAGATGTACAGACTCTCCCTGAGGGATGTTTGAGGTCAGTTTGGGGGACGCCGTGGAGAACTGTGTAGGGCAGGGGACGAGGCCAAGTGGTGGCTGAGACGTCATTATGGTCTGGTTCACAGAGAGAACAGAGAAGAACTCACAGAAAGTTCCGAATAAAACAAAATGTCCACATCAGAAACAGACTGAAATGTGTGAACTTTACACGCAAAAAGTCTCCCAAACATGGATGGTTCCTTCCATTCGTCAAAGAAACAAGCCTGTGTAATTTTTTTTTTTTTTTTGCTGAGGAAGATTGGCCCTGGGCTAACATCCATGCCCATCTTCCTCTACTTTATATGGGATGCCGCCACAGCATGGCTTGAGAAGTGGTGTGCAGGTCCACGCCCGGGATCTGAACCTGCAAACCCCGGGCTGCAGCAGTGGACAGTACGAACCCAACCACTGTGCCACTGGGCCAATCCCAAGCCTGTGTAATTTTTAATACAACTCTGCTCGGCCTGGGCCTGGGTTTCCCCATCCCTTTCCCTATCTTGTGAGTGTATTTTTAAAAAGTGTATTTTAAGGGCATGTATTACACATTTAAGTCTTAGCTGAATATTTATTGGAAATTTTCCAGGCTGAAATAACCCTAGAATATAAAACCTGCATTTCAGTCATTGTCCCAGGAGCACAGTAATCATCTTTGTGCTAGAGAGGGAGAGACAGAACATTCTGGAACTGGTTTGGAGAGATAAGCAGTCTTAAAATATACACCAACAATTGGATATGCTCTACAAATGTCACGTGTATTCCAAAACATTTAAGATATGCACACTAAAATTGAGCTTTCAGAGTTAATTGTGCAGATCCTGCAGCCAAAGTGTCTGGTCTGAGGCCGTGCTCTGCCGCTCACCACCTGAGTTATCTGGGAAAGGCATTTAGCTTCTCCGTCCCTCGGTTTCCTCATCTGAATGCAGAAGCCACAGCTGCACACTGCTATGGCACTGTGAGGAGAGGAGGAACTACTGCGTGCTTCAGGCAGGGACTGGCTCAGAGGAGGGCTACGTAAGGGTGCTTGCTATTGTTGTTATTATTATTCGTGCAGGGGTCAGGTGATGAGGCCTCAAACCAAGAAGCTGGGTCTGGGCTTTAATCCCAGTGCTAACACCAACCTTGAGTGACCTTGAACAAGTAATTTACACTGTCTCAGCGTCCCTCTCTGCAAGTAGATATAATAACCGCACCAGCCCCAGAGGGCTGTTCTGAGAACAGAGACAGTACTACACGTTGTGCCCTGACGCACGCAGGAAACGCTAGCCTTTATTTCTAATTAGACTTTGGGGTCCAGATGACATCATGCGAGCTCAGTATTTCATTCTCCATGTGCCTGGTGACTCGGGGCTGACATTGAGATTCAACCATTATCTGGGCGTAGTACAGGTCTACATTGACCCTCATCAACTCCATTCATTTCTTCCAACTTTTAGCTCAACTCAGGGATCACGACGTCCGTGTGAGGGAGTGGACAGAGCACGGACATTGCAGCAAGGAGATCGGAGTTTGAAGACCCTTACTTACTAAGGTGATTTCCTTAATCGCTCAGTTTCACGTTTTTTATCCTTAAAATGGGCATAACAGCATCTAACTCTCAGCTGGTTGTGAGAATTTAGAGAGACAGTATTTGTAACGTAGCTTAGCGGAGTTCCTGGACAGCGATGTTAAATGTTCGTTGCTCCCACCCACAGAGGGGCTCTAACGATTCCTTTTGGAATGCTGCCACACGGGAGCCAGGAGGGGTGAGAGCTGGGATTTAGGTAGAATTAGGTCCAGGGAACAATTACGGGTCTGAATAATTGTGCTGATCGCTCCGGGCCCGGGCACACTGCACTGGCCGTGGCATCAACGGGCAGCGGTGTCGTCCCCAAACCCTGGGTGCTGAGTGGCGGATACAGTGTTGTTACTCAAGTATAGAGGCGGTAAAAATCACACTCTGTGACTGTTAGTTTTTCTATGGGCATTTGGTCAATTTTAAATCTTGCAAATGCTCTGCTGAAAAACGATGTTCCACTGCCATCTACTGTTCTGAATAAATACATATTTTTTCAGTTTTGGTTCTTGGAATGTTTTATCTATATTTTCAGAGCATTTTAGAGCTGCAAGCTTCCTTCAGTTCTTTTTTCAACCACCTCAACAAGCAGACCAATTCCCTGAAGCCCAGTGAGGCTGGGTCCCACGGGCAGCTGTGACACAGCCATTCGTTCCCTCACAGTCACCAGTTACCTCACACAGGTGTTAGGAAAGGTCCCGGGGATGCAGAGACCGGTAAGACGTGGTCACCGTCCTCAAGGATCCCATGTGTGCTGGGAACGCAGACAGCACATTATGGGGCCGTGGGATCAGCGCACACCCCGGGTGTCCTGGGAGCTCAGGGAAGGAGGCATGGCTGCCTCAGTCTGGAGGTGGGAACGCAGGGAACCCACCACAGTCTGGGGGCGCTTTCTGGGGGATGTGGGGTCTGAGGCAGATGGTAAAAGATCAGCAGGAAGTAACTGGGTGACTAGGGTGGGAAAGGGCAGGAAAGGTGTCAGTGTCGTGTGCGTGAGCGATGAGAAACGACTGGACAGCCCACGGCAGGCAGAGGTGGCAGATGGGGCTGGAGACGCCAATGGCCAGAGTGTGGAGGGACCTGTGTGTCACTTTAGGGGCCTCATTCTTGAGGGCAGAGGCAGTGAGGGTCAGCGAGGGGCATGAACAGGAGTGCCAGGGTCAGGTCCTCTGTGGCTGGACCATTTAAGCACCTCTGGAGGATGGATCTGCAGGGGAATGTCCACAACTGGAGAGAGCAGAGTGGTCAGAAGGTGGCGGAGGCAGCAGAGGCCATGGACCAGTCAGGAGCAGCAGGGCTGGGGCAGAGTCTGCATCACTGAAATATTTGGGAGGTAAAGTAGGTGACAAAACTATAAACTACTGGGTTTAAACTGGATATGAAAGAGTCAAGGATGATCTTGGAGTTTTAATTTTGGTGACCAAGATGATGGAGGTGCTACAGAGGCCACAGAAAGAAGATAATGGTTTAGGAGAAGAGAAGGCAATGCGAATTCTGTAGTGGTTGAGGTTAAAGTGTTTGAGAGAGAATCCACTGCCACTTGGTGGAAGTTGGATAACATTTTGAAGCATAGAGGAAAAGTGTGGGCTAAAGGTATGTATTTGCAAGTCACGAGTATATAGCATAGGTTAAAATGACGACAGAGGATGATCTAACAGAAAGAAAAGGTATAGAATGAACAGAAGAATCGTTCACGGAAAGAAAACCAGAGACTCCAACACTGGGCGAGGGGACAGAGGAAGACTAGCTCCTTAAGGAGAAAGGGAGTGATGGATGGAGAGATTCGAGGAGAACACGTGAGAAAGAAAAAAAATCCCCGATGGCTGGCGGTTAGCCTGGCAACCAGTCACTGGGCCATGGTGACCAGATGCTGAGCATAAGGGATTTCACAGAATATTAACATTGGACAAGGCCACTCTGTAATCGTGACAGAACAAGACAAAACCAAGACCACTCCATAATCGTATCTGAACACAGAGAAAACAAAACACCACACAACCACAAGATAAGATACGGCCTTTCCTGACATAAAGTAACTCAGAACAAAACGTCCACTTCCTTGAGCCCTCTCCAGAATCACTAACATAAGCCTGAACCTTATTTCTAGGCCTGCTCACACTCCTTACATCCCCAGGGTCCCCATGGTGTGCAGGCTCCCTCGCTGCAGTGACTTTATTTGACTATAGGTGTGTTCCCGGTGGACTCTGGGCTTTGTAGGAGCTGAAAGTAGGAAGTCTCATGGAGGGGGATGTCAAAGTGTTTAATGCAACAAAGAGGGCAGTGACATCCACTGAATTTGGCAAATCTGAGCTTATGGTGACCTCATGAGAGCAGCGTTAGCAGGATACTGGGGTAGACGCATGGTGTGCTCCAACTAGCAGGAGACGATTATTTGTATTTCTTGTTAACTCTGGGCTCAGGGTCGTCAAACTGGTAGCTGAAAGTCAGCCATGTGGGGAGTCCTGACACCATGCAAGTTGACAAGTGCTACAAATCAAGGATTTTTTTCCCTTCCAAGTTGGTTGTTAAACTTCTACCATCACACCGCTGGGGAGAAGAGAGGTTAAGTCGGCTGAGGAAGGAATAGGAGGTGAGGGAATGGAGACAATTACGTTTGCAGGAGCAGGGGGAAGAGAGATTGGACAAGGATTGGAGGGGCAGTGGGAGTCACAAGTCAGATGCCTGATCCCCTGTTCACTGCCCATCCCACCGCTGTGCAGCCACGGCTCTGGTAGAGAGACCCTGGCAGCTGTAGTGGGGACCGTTTCACAGCAGCTCAGGAGAGAACTGACAGTGGGTGGATGTTACAAAGGCAGAGAGAAGGGAAGGAAGGAGGAAGCTTTTGGAGAAACATATCCCCACTCTTGCGAGTGGTTGTTGTGTCTCTGGTTTCAAACCGCCTTGGGGGCAGCGTAGCTTTGCCGCCCAGGACCATGTGGTCTCCAGCAAGTGACTTAACTTGTGCCCCGTCTTTTCGTCCACGTGGAGGTGACAGGTGGATGTGACACACACTGGCCCATGGTGAACTCCCCACAAACGTCAGACAGCTGGTACTGTTGTTGTGACTATACTTTCTCTAGACGGGAAAGCAAAACAACCACAAATTTTCATCCTTAAGTTATATATTTATGTATGTAATATTCATTGCTTTTATAACCATAAACCACCAAAATTTATAAAAAAACTTTTCAGGTACAACCTACATTGTGAAACACTATGCAATCCCTCTGCTGTCCAGCAGGGAGCACTGTCTAGGTTCCCTATAATCGGTCATCTCGGGACCAGGCTGGATGAAGGGTGCATTGTCTAAGAACAACGGTTTACGTTGGTATTCGTGGACGGAACTAGCCCCTTATAAACGTGAAAAGTGGAAAACCTATGTGAAAATCATCATCGTCGTCACCATCAGCCCTTGTGTTGTGGCTCACTGTGCAGGCACCACCGCCAGCTCTTTCAACACTCATGACAGCACCAGGGAGTGAGCAAACCCCTGCTATGGACGAGGAGACAGAGGCACAAAGAAATTAGGCTGCCCGGTGTCACACAGCTGGAATGAGGAGGCATCTGACCCCGGGCACCCGGTGCCACAGTCCGAACCCTGCGCAGGGACCTATTGCTGGAACCCAGCCGGGTCGGTCGAGTCTTTTCCAGAAACCGAGCCAGTTTCCTCGCCCTCACCTCAGCATTGATGAGCTCTTTTCCTCAAATCCACTGGAACAGGAAAAAGGAATTAAATCTAGTCCAAAATGATGCAGATGTGAAGACACCAGTGAAGCTCTCATGTTGTCTGAAACCACTTTGCTTATGATCAGCACTCCGTTTGATTTGTAAGAATATGATTTTTTCTCACAAATATGTTATCACAGCTAATTAAACAAATATTTTCATCACTGCGAACACCCGAGGGCACGTTCTCTTCGCACAATCCCTGCCGCACGCAGCGAGCTCGGCGGGCGCCCTGTGCTGTTCTGAGCGAACACGTTTGCCTCCGAGGAAGACACGCGAACTCGGTCGATGCGGAATGATTTCATGCGGTTCGGGACACTAACTTTCTCGGTGCTTCTATTTTATTCGTCCTCAAACTTGCCGGAGACCTGCCCAAGACAAAGAAGTATTGTTTCTCTGAGAGAACGACACTGAAACACAGAGGCCTAAACTGTACACACTGCAACGTGCTTCCCGTTTCTTTTACATTAAATTAACTGGAAAAGTAAGAGATCCAGAAGAAATGTTTGGAGGTGCAAGGAAACGTGTGACCCTCGTGGGATGCTCTTGGAGATCTGCCCGAGGTCGCCGCGGTGTGGACCCCGAGAGTTGGTTCCTCCGGGCGCCCCCCCCTCCCCCACCTGCGCGGTCACCGCACACCTGCGCCGTCACCGCGGCGCCGGAAGTGGGGCCGGGACTGCAGGTGGGGTTCTGCGAGCTGGTGCGAGCTGGCACATGGCTTTTATTTGGAGAAACCTCAGAATAGTCCCTGGAAAGGGGGATCGAGCGGGGTCTACACAGGTGGAGATCTGTGGCGGGGCGGGGACTCCCCGGAAGCCGAGGAAGCGAGCCTTTGTTCAGTGCGCGGCGCTCACGCACCCACAGTCGCCTGCTCCCCACTCCCGGACACGCGCCGGACCCCGGGGCGCAGACCACAACCTACCCCGGCCCCGGCGGCCGAGGAAGGGCGGGCATCGGCGGGTCCGAGGGGCGGAGGTGCAGCCGGTGCCCCCTCCCCAGCAGGGCTCCGCGCGGGCTCCCGGGTTCGGCGCGTTCAATCCGGGGCGGCATGGGCCCGGGTCCAACCGGAACGCTCACCTCAAGCTGCCGGAGACCTAAACGTGGTGTGGACAGTCAGAGCCCTGTCCGACCTCAGGGGCTCGCGCGGAGGAAAACGTGCGCGTGCGGACGCGCCGAGAACAACGCTCGGCGTGCGAGGGTCGAGGGGGAGGGAGAGGACGATGCGGGGCCCCTTGCCCCCAGCACACCGACCTCAGGGCCCCCTGACCCCCCCACCCCACCCCGGGCCCTCCTGGCCCCCCTGAACCGCCCACATTCTCCCGTGACCCCGCCCCCCGGCGCCCCGCCCCGCCGCCCGCTCCGGGCAGGGCAGGCCCGCCCCACCCCGAGTGACCGAGCCCCGCCGGGCCGCTGAGTCACCGCCTCGAGGTGGGGCCTCGGGGCGCCGCCTCCCCGCCGCCTCCTCTTTTGTGGAGCCGCCCGCGCTCGCTCCCCACTGTCCAGCGCGCTGGTTTCCGCGCGCCTCTCCTCTCGCTGCTCCGCGCCCGTCTCCGCGCGCCTCTCCTCTCCGCTGCTCCGCGCCCTCCGCCGAGATGCTGCGCTGCGGCCTGGCCTGCGAGCGCTGCAGGTGGATCCTGCCCCTGCTCCTGCTCAGCGCCATCGCCTTCGACATCATCGCGCTGGCCGGCCGCGGCTGGCTGCAGTCGAGCAGCCACCAGCAGACGTCCTCGCTGTGGTGGCGATGCTTCCAGGAGGGCGGCGGCACTGGGTCCCCCGAGGAGGGCTGCGAGAGCCTCATGGATTACGGTGAGTGCCGCCGCCCCCGGGAAGTCCTCCGGGCCGCGGCCGGGCCTGCGCCGGCCTGGGAGCGCGCGGCCTTGGACGCCGCCCGGTGAAGGGCTGAACAGGGTCGGGCGTGATGGGTGATTAAAAAAAAATCTGTTTAGAGCTTGGGCTCATGCATCCGATCAGAAGAAAAGAAAGCAGTAGCTTAGGGTGCCCCCAGAACAGGCTCAACACGGGAAGAAAACGGTGCGAGTTCAAACTGCATTCCTTCGAAGGGTTTGTCGGTTACGTGCAGAAGAGATTTCAGCCACCGTTGTATTTAGCAGTGAATATAATAAAGTGCATTTTCCTGGAGACCTGGAATTTCTCCCCGTTCCGCCGCCGCCTCCGGTTCTTAGGGTTAAAATGCAAGCGTTAAAACGCGGGTCTTCCCAAGGTCGGTGTCGTTTAACCTGAACCGAGTGGAAGCAGCTCTTCCGTCAGAAAAGCCCCTTCCGTGGCAGTTTTAGCGGCTGCGACCCCAGAGATCCCGCGGTGTGGACGCTCCAGGCCGGTGCGTGTCAGCTTTTGTCCCCGCGGTGCCCTTTGGCTTCGGCGCGGCGTTGCTGTTTAGAGAACTTTATTCTAGTCTGATCTGAAATCCCAACAGCAAGCACATCTGCACCAGCGAGACGAAGCCGAGTTGACGGAGTTAACGTCTTGCAGGTGGAGCGTTTCCTTCCCCCGCGTGGAGGACGCCGCCTGACCTGTTAGGCTGGAGGAGGTCCCTCTGTACACGTGCACCCATGGGGTCTGTGGTCACCAGCCCTGTGCGTGCCGTGCCGGAGAGCAGGGTTTAAGTGGGACCATAATCAGAAGCTTAAAGCCAAACACCCGCGAATGGGGCCTCCCCGACCCAGGTGAACAGGTTTAAACGAGAAGGCATGCCGCGCCGCCTTTCTTGTTCCCTGCTGGGACCTCTGACTTGATTCTTACCCTCCCCCAAGTGGCCCGGGGCTGCCAGCCAAACTCTGTTTCTGGGGCCTGGTGTCTGGGCTCCTGCTGCGTCTTATCTGGGGTGGAATTGCTTGGAATTTCCCACGGTGAACTTTCCCTCAAAAAGAGGCATGGTCCTCATTAGCGGGTAATAAAATGTGAAGACTGAACGGAATTCCTGCTTTCCTGAAGGTCTGTGTTTTTCCTCTTAAAACACAGACAGCAGGCCTGCTAGGGTCTGTATTATCCCAAGTCTTTCAGGTTTTTAAAGGGAATTAATTTCTTTGAAATAATATACCTGTATCTTCTAGTTAAAATGCATTGGAACACAGTCTCTTGTAGGGGACTTAGGCCTGCTTAAATGGGTGTGTTTTTAAACAGACTTGGATAATCACACCTCACTCCAAAGACTGACACAGATGCAAAGAACACTCAGCAGTCCTAACGTGTGAAGTGAGAGGGTTAGCTTGCCACAGGCAGAGGTGCTGGCAGAACCGCCCACTGTTGCTGGGACATGATCTGGCCTGCAGGGCTCGGCTGGGACCACAGCCCTCTTGTGAAACACACACAATGCAGGTTTTCTTTTTCTTGACTTGCAGGTTGAGCTCACCTTCCTAGGGTGTGGCTCTTCCAGCTCAGACTGATACAGTGCTTTGTGCACGGAAGGGAGTAAGCAGGTTTTGTTTCTCAGTTTAATTTTTTAATTAGAAGTATAAAGGATTAATTTTTTTAAGTGTAAAGAAAACACTGATGCAGTGTATAGTTTCAATTTGATATGGAAATTGGTCTTTGTGACCTTTGCAAAGATACTTAATACCAATAACGTGTTAGACACGGCTTTTGCTCAAGACCTAGAGTCAAATCATGAATCCAGGATCCTCTGTATTAGGTGGCCGTGGGAGAGGAAAAGAGGTGAGCCTCCACCAGGAGAGGTCCGTCTCAGCTACTGGAGTTGAGGGGGAGTGCCATTACTTTTCCCTTCCATCTCCTCCACGGACTGTTGGCCAGTTTGCCCCACAGTGTAGAAGCGTGAATTCCTACACTGTAGGGCCATTAACTAGGCATCTCTGGACTCCTGAGATCTTCAGATAGCCCCAGTGAGACCCTGCCGAAAACAATGTTTACACCGGTCATACTTTATCTGAAATGTGGTACGGTTTACACCTCCCCCACGTATGTGCAAACACAGGGGGTGGTGATGGCTCTAAATAAAATGATGCCTCAGTATAGAGGACTGACTGTGTACATCCACTTTGTAAAAACTTCTTGATATGTAGTAGAAAATAAACGTTGTGATTTACCATTGTAACTATTAAGAAAATATATCTTTTTATTAGAAAGTTCTTGGCCATTTCTTTTATTAGTTGATATCCATATCATTAATATGTTCATTTGGTATTAAAGACACAGGTTATTCCTAGCAATAAGACTAATACAGGTGATTTTTATAAAGGTAAATAATTCCTGAGAATTATATAAAAAGCAGAATAATATATTCTGTATTATTAACAGTTTTTTTAAAAAAATTTCAGATTACCATATCACCTCATTTTTCCTCATAAATGAACCAACTTATCCATGGAATATTTTCTTTTACATGATAGTAGCAACTAAATAAATACCCAGCTTAACAGATACTTGCTTGAATTTTTAAAAAATCATGGTTTATATTTCTCAAAGCAGGAAAAGATAATCTAGATTTAAACTTTGAAATGATCATTCAAATTTCACATATAAATAAAATGCAAAATTAAATTTGAATGCATGTTTGTGCATACTATTTTTGCACTGCTGGAACCTTCTTTCCAGCTTTAAGGAAGAACTCATCAGGAGGATATTTTAAGCACCAGCCATGTACATTTCACATTGGAGCAGGCTCCAGTCTGTTGGGGGAGGCTGGTCAGGCCCAGTCTCTGCACTGGAATGTCAACGGGAGTCAGTGCGGCCTCTTGAAGAGTTTGCCTCGGATCCGACTCAGAAGCTCGGAGCCCGGCTCTCACCAGAGAGACCCTTTGAATCCACAGAATGTGGCGAATGTTTTTTACATGAAATCAGCCTTGGATAAGTCAAAGAATCAGAGTATTATATGAAATATTTTTAGGTTACTTAGCCCTATGGATCCAAAATGAACAGGACATGAGAAACATAAGTACGAAGTTAATAGGTTTCCATGAGGCTAAATTTAACTTAAGGGACTTCATGTTGATATTATGCTCTTGGGGTTTTTTTTGGGGGGGAGGGTGAGGTATTGAAATGTTCTTATTTTATGAAAAGGCATTCGTAGATAGATTAGTCTTTGGGGTCATGTGTTTTAGTCCTTACGTAGCAAAATAAAAAGTTGGCCACTCTCGATTTATTTTCATAATTTAAAAAAATATGTATATTTTTTGATTTATAAAACCTAGAAGACTGGGCTCCAGTGGTCCAGCTCAGTCCACTCCATGGTTGCTGCTCGTGGCAGTGACCACTGAGGACCTCAGCCCTTTTCGGGACCTGGCCTGTCTTCTCCCTGGAAAGGGGCCCAGACTCACAGGCCATTAGAATTAGGGAGGAGAGGGCCCTACCTCAGCGAGCTCTCACCAGAGCTGCTCATCAGCCACAACTGGCTCCTCGGAGCTTCTCTTTGTTCAGCAGCTTAGTTCAGTTCTGTCCACCATACTGTTTGTTTAAAAGTTCTTCTCGTCTTCCGATGGAGCTGGAAGGTGCGTCCCTGTAAATTCTGCCGTCCAGCCTCCTTCTACCAGACAGACTTCTCATGTTTAAGGGTAGGCCCTGAATTCCCTGCTGGTTATCTGGTCTGAATTGAGGGCACAGTCCCTGGTTTCTCGTCTGCCTGTGTAGGGCGGTTTCCCTCTCAGACTTTAAAGAAGACCATGAAGGGTCAGCATCAGAGTTCTGTAAAACACCGCGGTGAGCCGTTGTCATCGGCTCGGTTTCAGGAGGACTCTCACACCAGCGTGGAATGCTCGCCCGCGTGACCCTGCATTCCTAGAGTCGCTTCTTCCTGGGAGATTTCTTGGGAGGCCTGTTAACAGTTTGATGAGATCCCCAGGTGACTGGTGAGCATTTCTAAGTTTCAGGAGCACCTGCCTCTGTTACTTGCGATGACCTCCTCATTGAATGTGCAGCACGTTTTTTGAATATATCATCCACTCATGCTTGTGTTTACTTGTAGATAGGATCTTTTTCACTTTTTAAACTATGGCTTTATCTAGTTTTCAGTTCTGCCTGTGTATGACATCAGGAACCCTCTAAAAACAATATGAAGAAATCTGACCAAAATCAGATTCACTAGGTGGGGCCTTCAAATTGTGACTAGCCGAGTCTTCTGTTCTGGAAAGGGACCCACTCTGGTTGGGCAACAGGCTGGTGTCTGCTGGGCACTGAGTGATGGGTAGGCCACACACTGTTTTGGTCAATGTTTGATGTCTATGTGTGAAACTACTGAATAATGCAGCAAATCTATTAAAAGAAATCCTAACTTTGGGGGAAAAATTAGTGACAGTCTCCAAAATATTACCCACAATATTAAAAATATTAGTAGTGCTCTCCTTGTCTTAAAATAGAAGTTTTTTTTGTTTCTTTTCACAAGCTTCAGTTTGATTTATGGTTTCTAGCTTGACATTCAAGGTACTTATTTATTTTTACTTTTTGGCTCTTTTCTTGTCAGTTGACTTTACTGGTCTTTTCTCAGTCATATTTGCCTTGTAACATTGTGTTTTCATATGTCATCTCTCGAAAAAGATACAGCATGCTTCTTCATGCAAAAAACTTAAAAACGTTTCCCAGGAGAAACTCAGAATTTCATTAGTGATCATTGAATGGTTTCCATGTTGTTGACTTAATGTTTCATCTTTGCAGGCGAGAGCAAAATTTGATAAGCTGCTCTTCATCTAAATGGATCTTTAATGAATCTAGTTTAAAAGTGAATTTATAATGCTGCTGGTTCCTTTGACAGTATGAACATCTCCAAGTGGTACTTAGAAAATAAACTCAGGACAGAAGAATATATATAACACCAAACTGATCTTCCCTTAAGAAAACAAAACAAATAGAAAACGTTTCTACACAGAAACACAGCATCTGTTTACCTGGTAAATGATAATTGACATTGATAATTGACGATGAGAATCCTCTTGGCTCTTTCTCTCTCACACACATACATACAATCAGGAAAGGCAATAAAATTTAGTGTATAAAATAACAGTGAAGGACAGACTTGTCTTCAGTTTAAAGATGGACGGTCTGCCTTCTAAGTACTGAGGACCATCTGTTGAATCTTGGAAGATGTAGCTTTAGGGTAAGTTTTAAAAATTGATGTTTTCCATTGGGGTTGGTAAATATGATATAATGGTCTCATGGTATAATATAAAAGTATAAAGAGTTCCCTAAAAGGTTGGGTAAATTTGTAGATATTAGGTTCATTCTGGGTCATTAAATGAGGCCAAAAGCCCTTGGGGTACAGACTTATGGAGAATTGCTAAGTCTCAGTCTACGTGGCCGTCGGCCCCCTTCAGGCAGAGTATTGGGCGGGGAGGGCCCTGCTCAGACCTGGAAGAGTCCATCTCATATGTGACAACAGAACAGTCATTGGCACGGGAAGGCAGACTGCTGTACTTGCACTCATCAATCAGGACCTTCACGCTGAGATTTCTGTCTTACATGAGAGTGAAGTGACTCAGTGGGTGTTTCTGTGCTGCAGGAGCTGGTTTTACACATTCTGTTTCTCAAGACACAGTGTCCCTCAATTTTCCGTTTTGATTTTCTTTGGACTCAGCCTTTTAAATAAGCAAGACGCTAACTGAGTTTAACAGAGCAGGAGAAGTCTGTGCTTGTGTTTGTGCTCTCCTGTTGGCTTTAGGTTGGGGGAATCGGTTACTATTTTTGATTTAATTCCTTTCAAGTACCTGAAGCTGAGCGTAAGTTACACCCTAGCTGTGATGTTAGAGGAAGTAGTAATAGAACAGTCTAACTCCGTCTTAATTCAGATAAACAAGTAAAATTATTGCTATTACTCTTTATAGCAAGGTCACAGTAATTTATTTAGCTATACTTCGACAACTTTAATCTGAGATAGTCAAAGTTTGGTTGTTGAAATATGTTCCTCATTAGCATGTTCCTGTTTTTATTGAAAATTCACATTCTGCTGTGCAGTTTCTCCTCACCGTGTTGCATTCCTCTGCGTGCTTGCACAGAGATGTTGGCTTTCACTGCATGGTTTCAAACCTGTGAACTCAACTTAGAATGAAAAATCGGTGTCTGCTTATTTGAATTGAGGAGTGATTGGCAGTAGCCATAAAAAGCTATAGAAATGAGACTATAACTGACAGAGGGTCACACACTGAGAGCTGTGCCCTCTTTTTTGGCAGTGCTGAGTCTGGTTTTATGAGGAGCTGAATTGTCTATCTTAGCTCTGAAGCTTTACTGTGAATGTAAGAAATAACAGTAAAATGCAGCTTTCCGGGCCTACTTCTCGAGCTCTGATGCAGCAGGTCTGGAGGGTGGCACAGGAGTCTGTGTTTTTAGTTAGTGACACTGATGATTTTGACTCAGTGGACATGGGCTGGACTTTGGGATGATCTGTTTTACCTTGCCCCTAAAATCTCTTATTGATCTCACAGGAAGAGCAAGAAGATTTGAAGAGAAGTAATGAAAATTATAAATATAAAACTAGGCCCAGTTGTGTACCGTCCCAGCCCCATCCTGACCAGTGCTACTAATGGGTCATTTTTGGGAAAACATGGTGTTTCTGAGACATATAAACATGCCTTCTCCTCAATAACCTGTTATGCGCCCACCGTTCATAAATCCAGAGGAGGATGTGGAGGGAGCGTGGGGACAGGGAAGGGCACAGGGGACTGCACTTGGATCTGTCTGTATGGATGGAGATATAAACATGCAGTGGGTATTGAACCATCTTTGTGTGATGGTGCGGAACCTCGTGGAGGCAGAATGAAGTGAAAACTCGAGGTGCACATCCAAGAGGCGCTTGGGGAACAGCGAGGGCTAGAGGATTACTAGCTGCCCGACTTTCCAGATGACAGCTCTCGTCCTCAAGATAATCCTGAAATAAGGCGTTTTTTAGCCTTGGTTCCAGGTGCGTGACAGTGGCTCGTCGGTGGCAGAGGCAGCGTACAGATGAGGCCCAGCCGCCTGCAGAGCCCTCACTCTTCCTGCTGTCCCGTATCTTTGTTTACCTTGACCAGTCGAATGACCGAGAAGTCGGGAGGTAAACCCGTCGGCCAAGCCGTGTGGGCGGAGGAGCGCGTGGCTCCCCTCACAAGCAGTGAAGAGTGAGAGGCTGAGTGCGCGCTCGTCCGTAACGAGGGGACGGAGAGGTGAGGTGGGCACACCCATACGATAGAATGTGTTTGGGCCGTAAGAAAGAATGAGGTACCGACACCTGCTACAACATGGAGGAGCCTTGAAAACGTTATGCTGAATCAAGGAAGCCAGTCACAGAAGGCGCATAGCGTATGATTCCATTTCTGTGAAATGTCCAGAATAGGAAATCCAGAGGCAGAAAGTAGACGAGTGGCTTCCAGGAGCTGGAGGAGGGGTGGGACGTGACCGCTGATGAGGAAGACTTTGGACTTGTTACGTGGTGAATATCATAGAAACCACTGAGTTACACTTTGGGTGAATTTTATGGTTTGTAAATTATATCTTAAAAAAAGAGTCTTGTTTTGGGTTCAGTCAGGCTAGAAGTCAGACTCTGTCTGAGCCACTTCCCAGCTGTGTGGCTGCAGGTGGGTTGTTTGACTCTCAGAGCCTGAGCAGGTCCTCAGTTCTGTGAGCCTTCAGACGTTAGTGTGAGACTCCGGGAGCTCAGCACATCCAGTTCTTGGCCCAGCGCCTGGTGCAGAGCAGTCACTTCGTAAATGTCGGTTATTACCTCGGCAGAGAAGGGTGTGTGACGAGAATTAAGGGTCCGTGCAGGGTGAACTTGGGAGGTTGTCAGCCTGGGGGTCCCGGCTCCTCCCATGCGCACGGGTGCAGAGTAGATTGCACAGGTGGGGGATGCCCAAGTGGATCTTCAAACACAGAACTCAGCTCCCGCCTCATCCTGACTGCTGGTAGGGCCAGTATCAATAATTAAGTACTCTTGTGCAATAAACTCTGAATACTTCAGAAGTTAAAATTAGGCAAAAATTTAGAAAGATTGCTTGCACCTAGACTTGTTATAAAAATCACAGCTACTTTATAATTAAGTTGTCTTATTTCACATTTCTGCCTAGTCATAAGTATATGTTTTCAATGATTATTTTTGTAGAAACCAAACATTAATACAAAACAAAGATCCTTTTAAAGGCATTTGAAACATTTCCTAAAGAGACTGTAATTTGGACTGTTCAACGGCAAAAATGTTGTTTATTAGGGTCATGTTATGTTAGAACTTGAGTGAACCTTTTAAATATACCTGTTTATATGGGCAGTTTATGAAATGAGAAATAGTTTGATGAGGTTTCACTTTCATTTCAGAGATATAAATATTTGCCACAAAACCGAGGGGAGAAGGCATTATTGTCAATCAGTATGTAAACCTCCTGCGTCTGTGAGTTGCCAATCTTCCCTTGAAATATGGAGATGCTTGAGTACTGTCAGAAGAAAAACTGTCCTCCCACCCAGATGTACTAGGAGGAAGAAAAGAGTCCTGGCACTTGGACGGGTGGTCTGTAAGTCGGGCCTGTCTGTCGTGGTAACTGCGTGTCTTCTCCCGCAGCGTGGGGCAGGGCGGCCGCCGCCATGCTGTTCTGCGGCTTCATCATCCTGGTGATCTGCTTCGTCCTGTCCTTCTTCGCCCTCTGCGGACCCCAGATGCTTGTCTTCCTGAGAGTCATTGGAGGTCTCCTGGCCCTGGCGGGTAAGACTGTGTGTCGGCGGTTCTGCATCACAGCTCCCGTGACCTCGGTAGGGTAACGTCCAGTCCACACGGAAGCCGCCGACAGTTACAATTCCTGGTCTCCTCTCAGAAAATGTGTCCTCAGGGGCAGAAGTGACAGAGGAGAGAGGCGTTCCCGGATCTGAGCTCTGTCGCCTGTGGTGTTTCCTCAGATGCTATTCCGTGTCCCCATTCCGGTGGGGAGGTTGTCACTCTGAGTGCTTCTGTCTCTCTTAGGTGACCCCGTGTCCAGTGACGCCCTTCCCCCAGGGACAGGACTGGGTCAGCCCTGGAGGTGCAGTGTGTCCATGGTGGCCCCGTGTTGGCCTCGTGGGAGCTCTGTGCCAAGGGACTGGAATGTCCCGGAACCATTTCACTTGTTGAAGGGGTTTTGTGATCTTCGATGTGGTGGGTCATGGGAGGGTGTCCTGCAGGGGTGGGGACACGGGAGGGGCAGGATGTGGAATTACCTCCTTGCAGCATGGAGCTAGTGCTGGGGCCTGGGGATCTAGTTATGCAGGTGGGTGGGGCTCGGGGTGAACCCTTACTAATAGAATACAAGAACTGGGAATCTCGGAGTAAGAAGTAGCTGAGATTTTAGGCAGGCACCTGGCCCCGGGGGCACCTGTCAGAGGAGCAGGACCCCAGCTTTAGACACAGAGCTAGGTTTCCTGAGGGGGAAAGAGAAAGTGCTGGTAAGAGCAAGGCCACTGGTCATTTCTTAAGGTGCCAGCCAAGGCTCCTGGGACCAAAGCAGAAATGCAGCCACAGACCTGGGTACAGACACAAAGTGAGCAGATGATCTTGATAGGCCAGGGGCCTCACGGCTGGAAGGGGTCCAGGAGATGGAGCGTGAGCTGGAGGAAGGCGGCTCTGGCCTGGCCTCCCTGCATAGGAAAGTTGAGTTCACAGACTTAGGACAGGACAAGCGAGGGCGAGACGGCCGGGCTGGGAGGAGGGGCCTCAGAGAACCAGCCAGGGGGCCCAGCCCTCTCCTGGACATTGAAGAATTTCTCCTGATTAAAAATAAGGTTTACTCCAGTGTCCGTCATGTTTCAGAGTTGGCTTTTGGAATAATATTTTTAAATCAGAAATGGCTGGGAATCACAAAACATAAAAAGCCTTGTTGCATCCCACCTCCACTTGCGTTTGGTGTTTTCTAGGTCAGATTTATGAGACCTTATCCAAGAAACACATTTGGTATAGCTTCCTTTCCCATGTCTTAGAAGACTAGATGGAGGCCTATTTAAATCACCGTTAGAAGCAACACGCTAGGACATTAACATTCATTGAAAAGTCCCAGTAAATGCCGTATGACCAGCAATTCCACTTCTGGGTATATACTCAAAACAGTTGAAAGGGACTTGAACAGATATTTGTACACTCATGTTCTTAGCAGCATTATTCACAATAGCCAAAAGGTGGAAACGCCCCAAGTGTCCATCAACAGATAAATGGATAAACAAAATGGGATCTATACATACAATGGAATATTATTCAGCCATAAAAAGGAGTAAAGTTTCGATATATGCTACAATGTGGATGGACCTTGAAAACATTATGCTAAGAGAAATAAGGTAAACACAGAAGGACAAATATTTTATGATTTCACCTATATGAAATACCTGGAAGAGGCAAATTCATAGAAGCAGAAAGAAGATCCGAGGTTACCAGGGGCCGAGGGGAGGAGGTAATGGGAACAGAGTTTATGTTGGGATGTTGAAAAATTTTAGGTATAGATAGTGGTGATGGTTACGCAACATTGTGAATGTATTTAATGCCACTGAATTGTACACTTAATGGTTAAAATAATAAATGTTACATTGTGTATGTTTTGCCACAATTAAAAAAGTCCTAGCAAAACTCTTTCATCCATCTTAGCATTAAAACACTATGGTCTGGTAATGGCCATCTCCATGCTCATACCGTGCGCATACCCTGTGACATGGCAGTGCACACGTGGAATTTTAAGTAAAAAATGCATAACATAGCATGTATATACTCATTATAGCTTTATAGAATTAATGCATGTTCATTGAAAAAGACCACAAAAGTTGATTTAATAAAGTTATTTTTATTTTAAAGTGGCTTAAAATGTTAATACACGGGGGGGGTCCAGCCCGGTGGTGCAGCGGTTTAGTTCGCTGCTTGGCAGCCTGGGGTTCGCCGGTTCGGATCCCGGGCGCCCGCTGACGCACTGCTTGTCAGCCATGCCGTGGCGGCGTCCCATATAATGTAGAAGAAGATGGGCACGGATGTTAGCCCAGGGCCAGTCTTCCTCAGCAAAAAGAGGAAGATTAGCAACGGATGTTAGCTCAGCGCTGGTCTTCCTCACAAAAAAAAAGAAAAAAAATGTTAATACACAGATTAATAATTATTGTAATAATGGGACTCTTCTACCAGAGAGTTTAGAAATCTCCTTGACGTGCTCCTTCCCGTGTCCTCCCTCACACTTCCCCAAGGCACTGGGTAACCCCTCTTTTATTTCTATCCCCCTGCCCTCCATCTCCCCGTTTCTGTTCTTCAGATTCCCACTTCCTCTGCAGGCCTTTCTCGTGATTCTCCACATGGACCATTCACATCACTGGTGCACTGTTTCCTTAGTCATCCATTTGTTGAGTGGATATTCCACCGGTGTATTACTGAACATCAACATGGAGTTGTAAATGTGTGTCTGTGTGCACACGCACGTGTGTGCATGTAGGTGTTATTTTTGCTAACACTGAAAATATTAACGTGTTTGGCACAGGAAATACAGGGATGAGACAGTAGACTCTTCCTTACTGTCCTGCCTTCTCTGTGCCCCACAGCTTTGCACTTTTACTTCTGTATGTACGAGGCCTACACATGTGCTGTAGCGTGATTCCCCAGTGGTTTTCTGACGGTATTTCATACATTCAGTGCCCGGCATCTCTGCACACAATATCCAGTAGCCTTTTTTGGCTTGTGCTTAACTAGAGGCCCCCAGCCCCTTTCCTTAGTGTTGTTTAGGTGGATTTAACACTTATTTTAAGGCAGAAACGTGTGGAAGAGGGAAGTAATCTGTTGTTCCCATGCATTCATTCGTTCGTGCATTCACACTCTGGGGTTTTCTCTTCTCGTCAGCTGTGTTCCAGATCATCGCCCTGGTCATTTACCCCGTGAAGTACACCCAGACCTTCAACCTTCATGCCAACCCCGCCATCACCTACATCTACAACTGGGCCTATGGCTTCGGGTGGGCGGCCACCATCATCCTGATTGGCTGTGCCTTCTTCTTCTGCTGCCTCCCCAACTACGAGGACGACCTCCTGGGCAATGCCAAGCCCCGGTACTTCTACACATCCGCCTGAGGAGGGGCATGAGGAAGTCACTGCTGCCAGGTGGGCTCCGGGGGAAGAAACCGTTTTCCCCAGAATACCTGCAACCTCTTCAACTAGTCAAAATGCTAAAATAGTTTGGGAGAAAATATTTCTTAAATGGTGTTATAGTTTCATTGTCATCTTTTATATATGTTTGTAGAGTTAAACAACGTACCTCTTTTAACTAATTACTGTAATATGCCAATATTTCCTTATGTCCATCTATACCATTTATACTGCATTTGTAATAGAATATGAATATGAAACTAACCACTTTATAAGGTAATAATGAGAAAGCGTCAAAGATTTAAGTAATCTGATCAAGTTTCTGTTTTTAGCAGATAGAATGGACTGGGTCTGTTAAGGACTAAGGAGAAGAGGGAGATATTGGTAAAAATTGTCAATGACCAAATATTCTAAGAGAAATGTAAAAAATAAATATCTTTTCAAGCCCTCAGCTATTTAAAGAAGCAAAATAGTTTCCTAAATGCATATTGTTTCTGAGAATTTCTAATATCCTGAATAACGGATTTTTCGTGAAGCTTCACGTTAACCTGATACGACATCCAGGAAAGTATTCTTTTGTGGCCACAGCCTGTTGCGGTGCTAGGGCCTCCCTATGTAGCGAAATGTTAAGATGAAACTTTCTCTTTTAAAGTGGTTTCTAGGGTTGGGGTGTGGGAAAATGCTGTATTGATAAGTCTGCACGGTTGTGTCTGTGTGTTCAGGACCAGAGTAGACGGGATTGAACGATGGCCTGGGTCTGGTTCATCCCGACCGATAGATGTGATGGGCTGCTGCTCAGTAAGGCTTCAGAAGGGCCATTCCTATCCCAGGAGGGACGTTACAGTAGCCTCTGGAGAAGAGATGGCTTCAGTCTTTCATCTCAGGTTTGACTGGGCTCTGATCATACAAACACAGCTCCTGATAGGTGCCTCTGTAAGAAAAACATAGTTAAAAGCCTGGTCTTCCTTGGTAAACAATTTAAAATATCTGATGTAGAACATGCAGCAGGAGAGTTCAGGGATGGGCGATTTCTCTGAATGACAAATACGTGATGTATCGCATGGATTATTATTATTATTTTTTACCATTTGTACTTATGTAATGAAAACCAATTCATTTTATATATCAAATTATTTTTTGTAAGTTGCAGAATAAGCAATTGCAGTTTTCATTAGGAATTTTTCCCAATAAACCAGGTGTTCTACTCTTGTTTCTACTTTGCAGTTTTGTTTTTTCACATCTGGGGAAGGGAATTTTTAAAGATGCTTTGGGTGGAGTGGTAAGAACACTAGATAAAATGAAAAATTGCTGCTTAAGGGTCTTGCTCATTTTAGGTGTCCTTTGACCTAACTTGCATGGATTCTTGTAGTCTGCTCCTTGAGTTCTTCCTCAGTGACCAGCGCCCTGGACACAGATATCAAACTGTGTACCCAGTGGACTGCAATTTCTGTGAACCCAGATGCCAGGGTTGAGTGTGGTGCAGCTGGAGACACAGCTCCCCTTGAGATGGACCTTCTTCACTCAGGTAGAGGGGCGGCAGGCAGCTCTCTCCTGTTCCTCTTGCCGCCTTCCTGTTGGATAGCTTTTTCATGCCATTGGTCGTAGGTTAATTCTACTACAGTGTCTATAAACATATATAAAGTTACTCCTCTACGGTGTATGTGAAGAAGGCTTGCAGCGTGGCGTGGTGGGAGAATGGTGATATTTCGTCTTTGTGCTCCTGTTGGCCGGTGGGTCCTTGGCACCAAGTCTTTCTTCTGTGCTTTTCAAAATATGAGGAGAATGTTTCTCATCATAAATTCAGAAAAATGTAGTCTGGGTGATTATTTACGTCAAAATAAAAAAAAATTATGGCAGATAGAGGATTTGAAGTGGTGATTGTGTCGTCTTCTCGAATAATAGCACGAGAATTTGAGAAGATGATGGCTACGTAGAGATTAGGACACGGGTCTCCCGTCATACTTGCGATGACTCTCAGGTACAAGTAGCCACTCCTGTCTTGGGCTTCTTTCCCCATCCAACTTTCTGCTTCCCCTCCTCAGTAAATAACTCTTCCATCTTAATGATAGACCTTTAGGAAAAATACAGCTTCCTGGGACCAATAAGCTGACATTACTGAAGCGTTTCAACCTGAAACGTTTGTGACGAAGACTCACGAAGCGTCATCACTTTGGCTAAAATGTGCTGCTGCTTTCAGCTTCTCCATTCCTTGTGGGTTCACGTTCATCAGGGCAGATCCCTTTGTGTCCTAAACAGAGCAGGAGAATTCCAGAGAATCCTGGAGAGTAATGAGGAGTTTGAGAAACCATCTGAAGACTATCAACACATTGCATGGATTTCCCACGGAAAGCTGAGTGGTTTTCAGCTCTGTAATTACATTAAGGGTCCCCACCCTTTAAATCAGCAGTTCTAGGTTCCCAAACAATGATCTCATGCTTACACGATGAGTAGTCAGATGTGCTAAGTGCCATTTACTATTGAATGTAACAAAGGAGTAATATGTTTAGGTCTTCCAGTTGTCACACAAGATAACTATGGAGTGTTATTACTTTTAGCTTCAAAACCATGCACTGTGGGACTGACATTCAAGTTCATTAGGGTTTCCTTTTTTTTACAGAAATGAAAACAATGGAGGTATGCAGTTATAATAATTAGGTTGATTTTTGCTACAAACTCTGGTGAAACACAGTCCTATTAATATAGTAAATGTGAGTGCTGAATTGACCTATTTTGTTTTCTGGATGACCTTAAAAGCACACGTCTGAGTTTCATCCCAGCCTGGGCTCCTGCTTGCTGTGCAAGCTCTGGCAGTTCACAGTCCCTCTGGTCTCATAACCTCACCTGTAAAACGGTTGTAAATGATCCCTTTTCCTTCAAAATTCTCTGATTCAGTGTGTTTGTATGTGTGTCTGCTCATTTGTTAATTTACTCAAACATTCTTGGGAAAAGGAAAAAGGGCAAAGTGATACTGTTTTTTTGATGTATTTTTTTCAAATTAATTTTCATAACTAGAGACGGTAAAATCTTAATATTGTGATGTAGTATTTTCTTAAATTGAAAATTAAAGAATATTCCTTTAGTTGGAAGAACTACTACACAAGTGAATATAGATGCTATCGTGATTATAAGTAACCCTAAAGCTTAGCAGAAAAACCTTATTTGCATCCCAGGGAGCGTCTGATTCCAGGTGGTGGAGTCGACTGTTCAGCACATCCCCCTGTGCCGCATAGAAACAGGTGTAGACTAGTGCACGAGTACCAGAGGGAGTAAATCCACAAGAGAGGGATAGGATAGCTGACCAGGGATTTTGTCAAATTTCTGGACAATGAAAATTGAGTGATGTGGTCACCATGCGATGAGCCGCCACCCAGAGTAAACAAGTCGCTTGTCATAAGTGACAGCGGTGCTGCTGGGTAAGTGCAAGAGGCGTGGAATGGCAGGAGGAGCAGGGATGCGAAGGCAGGCGTGAATCCGGGGGTTCGTGGGGGGCCTGCCCACCAGGAGCTCGCCGGTTCGCCTCCCCTCCCCACCAGACTCCTACCCGGACGTGCAGCGGAACTACCTGCCTGAAGTGCTCACCTGTAGGCAAAACGCAGAGGTGATGGCCACGCTCCGGTCCAAGTGCTCCCGTGTGCCAACCCGGGTAACCCTCATCCAGACCCTCTGAGAGGATTTAATTATTCCAGTTGTTCAGAGAAGTGGAAGAGTAGGCATATGAAGCGACTTCCTGGAGGTCAGGCAGCTGGGAAGCAACAGCAGTAGCAACAGACGCAGACACGCAGCGTGGAGGTGGGCGCAGGGGTGTCGCCACCCAGCAGTATCTCAGGCTTCCCCTCCGCCTGCTCTGCTTCTCTGCGCTCCAGGGAGGGCTGTGCCTTCCCGCTGGGTTGGGGCATTTCACGATGGAGAGGAGGGAGGAAAGATGGTGGAGCACCAGAGTGTGGAGGACGCACCAGGTGGGGCTGCTGCTTCAGCAAGAGGTGGGGGGAGGCAGCCCAAGGAAATGAATGGGAGAAAGGGAAAAAGGGACTAAAAACCTACTTGTAGGATCTACTAATCTCACTGCATAGTGTTTAGGAGCACAGTTCATGCTGTTGTGGGTTTTCGTGGTGGGACCGCCTTCTTTTGGAGCGCTTCCCTGTGGCTGGACCACGGGAGGTGATACCTTGTAAGCCTCCCAGGTAGAAGCCATTTTCCGAGTCATCCCAGGGTGTGGTTGAGTGAGAGGGTCCAGTCTTGGTGGCCTGATGGAGAGGCCTCGTAAGTAAACCCAGTAGCATTTTTGTGAAGCACTCAATTTTAGCCTAAGATGTACTTCAACATTACAGATTACTGGTCCTAACTGAAGTATAATTTTTTAAAGACATTGACTCATTTATCCACTGTATAGAATGTTGTGTCTTAATTACTGTTTATAGGCTATTTTGAAATATGTCTTACAGAAAACCACATAATGAACACATAATATTCACACAGAACATGGACTACTGGATGTAGACACACTGTCCCTTATCCCTTGCCTTTCGTTATACTCTGGGATATTCCTGATCAGAAATAGAAACACGTGGAAGAAGGGCTCCTCTCCACTCATACGTCATCATGGCTAAATCTTCTTCACCTGGTACTCTAAGCAGAGGAAAGTGAAGGCATTACCCCATGTTTTATCTTAAATCTTTACATGTGTTTAATCTGAAATATAGCCATGCTTGTTTTAATATAAAAATGTTCTAAATCACAAGTTAATTGTGTAACCCTCCACCCCACAAATCTTCCAATAAAATGGGGCAGATGTGAGCCATGCTTGTCACATCTGGGAGGACGTTGTCTGAACCCTGACACCTCGACTTTAATTTAGATGGAAGATACAAGTCAACATTCTTAATAGTCCTCTAATACTTAATTCCCCTCTGCAGAAAGAAATTCAGAGACTTACCAGTAAAACCATAATAAGAGTTCAAAGAAATATGAAACTCAGTTGCTGTGAAAGAGGTTGGCTCTGAACAAGGCTATTTCACACAATTGTGCAGCAAGGACGTGACGGGAACTGTGGTGGGTGCTCCTTCCTGGCAAGAGCTGCCTGCCCAGGGAGCCGGGATGCAGAGTCAGCCCTGACTCCCTCTCTGGAACTCTCCCCTCGCTCTTTCTGCAACAGCTATTTTTGCAGTGGGGTTTTAAAAACAGGTCTATTGGGGTCAAAAGATTGGTTTCTCTTATCTCTGTATAGTGGTTTTAGGTTTTAAAATTCCTGAAGACAGACTGGGCCCGGTCAGAGCTGTTTGTTTTTTGAGATAATTCTTCAGTGAGCTTGCCTTCTCATACGCACCGTCCATTTGTCCTGCATTTCTGAATTCTGGTAAGTATCGGGGTGTGTTTTCTGGGTGTGGCAGAGGTGAGCATAACACACCTCAGGTGTGGGAAAAGACTACCAGGAAGGGAAGTGAAAACAGGTTCAGATCCTGTCACTTATTCTGTGCTTCATTGTTAACCTCGAGAATTTACTCTCTTTAGCTGCAGAGATAAAGGAAAGCTCAGAAGTGTGTATGTTTGTGTGTTCAAGATACTTCTCTGGTGAAGAAATGAATTCTGTTGATTTAAATGGCATCAGATTGTTTTAGTGATCAAATGAGTCATCAAACAGAGTAGGTGGTTGTATAATGGTTTGCCCAGCCAGTTTTTCCGGTACAAAGATTCAA
Organism: Tapirus indicus; assembly: GCA_031878705.1. Lineage (NCBI taxonomy): Eukaryota > Metazoa > Chordata > Mammalia > Perissodactyla > Tapiridae > Tapirus > Tapirus indicus. The sequence goes on along the minus strand of CM062933.1, from coordinate 56,232,734 downwards.
GGTAATTAACCTGCTCTTATCGCCTGTTTTTGAACAAGTTACTTTTAAGAAGGAACACTTAGATTTGAAATAAAACTCTGAATTTACACACTAAAAGTAAACTGCCAGGTGAGACTGAAAGCGAGTTCCGTATGCGAATCCTCTGTTCCCTCTTCTATGCTTTGTATTCTGGTTACTCGCTGGATATTCTTAAATTGGAATACTTCCGTGAAAACTCATATTTCCAAATGCGACCCACCCGGTTCTCAGTTAAACAACACCCTGATGCCTAACTCTTTTTCAAGGAAAACAAAAGAAAAACAGTTCTGAGTGCAGATAGAAGAGACCGATGAACTGAAATGTGTATAGGAAGCTGGCATTTGCCATGATTAATTTCACGTCGACAGAATTTACCATTGGAATAATCTCTTCTGAAATGTCTGGGTGGTTGGATGCTGGACACAAGACCAGGGAGTCCACACAATAAAGGGAATTCCTGGCTGACCCCGAGCAAACTTGCCTTTGTCTCAGAGCAGTGCACCTCCTGGCCCGAATTCTGGGGGGCTTCCCGGTGGGCTGTTAGGACTTAGGACTCCGCCTCTGCCGGGAGCGCCCTGGGCAGCTGCACGGCCCGCACCTCCCTCCTCCTGGCAGCCCCGGCAGTAGGATCAGAGCATCCAGACCCCTCGGCGGGACAGGCCCCACTCCAGACTGGAGCCTGTAGGGACGCAAGTTACCACCAAGATTGTTTCCAGAAGTCAGTCAAGCCTCTTCCCTCCCTCCTGCACCCCCACTCGCCTCCCCAAATTTGCTCTGTGAGGCTCAGAAACACAGAGGTGCTTTCATCATGGGTATCGGGGACTCAGTACAGGGGGAACACGTTCCCCACTCCCTAATTTATGTCTCCAAAGGGTCACTTCAACATTCAGAAACATCACCAATTAAAGTCGAAGCCCAGTCCAATGTTTGTCTTTTCCTCTTCACACGTGCTGCGAATACGCAGACCTAAGGGCAACGATGCCATATTAAATAAAAAGAAACGCTGCATTGACGTTCCTCGGCTGAGGACACCGCTTCGCATCCCGACTGAGCAGGGTGACAACAACCTTCCAGCGACAACCGGCTCCTTCTTAGTGAACTGCCCATGGGCTCCCTGGGATCGCTGGATGAGTTTTCTTAGAGGGGCGCTGTCCTCGGGCCCTGGTGAAGCTGAGCGGTGGAGGAAAGCCATTTCCAGCAGAGCCTGCTTCCAGCCTCCCCAGTCCTCTCCGGCCTGTTGGGTACCCAGGGGCTTATGTGTAAACCACGCCCAGTTGTTCACGCTCTTGTGCAGGACAGTTTTTGTTCTAAGAAGAGATTAGACAAGTCTTCAGAATTTATAGCTGTGTTGTCGGGCTGCTTTTGGAAGTAAAGGAGGGGACGGGAGAAGGGCAGACACAGGCAGCCTGTCCAAGGCCCGCAGCTCTTCAAGGAGAGTGCTCACTGTTTGCTTTGGTAACAGAGCAGCCAGTGCTTCCCTCCACCTGGGGCAGTGAGTCATCGAGCATGAGTCAGGACTGGCAGACAGGTGTAGCAGCTTCCACACCCTAACATGGGACTTTCTCCTGGAACACCTTCACCCAACAAAGCAGTTTGGAATAAATGAGCAAAATGAGAATCCTCAAAGACGCTTCTAAGGCTTCTACTCCATCCAAGCTGACATATTGAATAAACACAGGTTTCTCATTCACAGGAAGTAACGAATAGGAACACTTTTTTCTTTTAAAGTCTACAAACACCTTTAAGACTTTTGTAAAAGAAAAGTCACAAATAGAATTGTGATCCAATGTTGTCAGTACAAGATGAGAGATCAGATTTTCCCTAGAGGAATGCATATGGAGAGTTCCAAAAAATATTTGTATTCCAAATGTTAATAGATGTTACTAAGAAAGATTCTATGGTCAAGTAATTGCAGTAATATCTACTGTTTCTCACTCCCCTGCTGTGTGCCAGGCTCCATTTGACCTTACCAACAACGCCATCGGGCAGACACATCCTCACCTCCATTCTAGAGTCGGAGATTGACACTTGGCGAGGTCAGGGCCTTTCAGAGTAAACAACGGAGCCGCCATTCAAACCAGGTTGGTTTGATTCCAAAGTCCATTCTCTTAACCACACAAATGTATCCGGAAATACAGGGGCAAATAAAGTTTAAAGAATTTTGTTTTTGTTTTTTATTACTATACAAATTTCAGAACTATTAGTGTGCTGAAGCGAATTATAAGTCAAAAGGCGGTTTTTACGTCAGAACACTTCCTTTTTTTCACGGCACGCTGTCTTAACTGCATCCTGAGACAGGACTCGGGTAGTTTCCCTGGGAGGGATCCTGGGAAGCACAGCGAAGGCGTGAGGAGAGTGGGAGAGCTCAGGAAAAGACAGTCAGGTGTGTGTTTGCAGTCAGATCACTGCCCCGGGGTCCGTGCTCTCAGGACCCTCTGAGGGGCTGCACAGAATGAATCTCCAAATAGCCTGGCTGAGGGACAGGGAGGCTGGGTCATTTATCCAGTGACCGCTGTCCCTCACTGTTGACATTTGCTCCCAGGGTTAAATCCCGGCACGTCTGGGCTGCCCTGCCTGCAGGCTGAGCTGCTCCGGTGGCACCAGGTAGAGCTCTCGGGCGAAGAGGCAGAGAGACGGACACTTGGATGGAAGCTGTCAGAGGGTAAGGCGACCGTCCGCCGTAGCTGTAGGTTACGCTCCTGGCTTTGCTTGGATCCTCCCTGCCCCACACCAAGTAGCTCTGATGTTGATGCTTCAAGGTAGTTGTGGGCTATAGGCTCTACAGTTGCATTAAAAAACAGGAGGATTCGTGAAATGATGACAACCCCCACAGCTGCCATGGTTGCTGAGGCTTTAATTGATATTTTGTAGCGGCAACTCTATCCCCTTTTAATAACCAAGGTCGACAACCCCACCAGTATGTTAACTCCCATTGTTAGCCTGTTGGTCCACCTGCATGAGGAAATGACAATGGCCAGTGGCTTTAGGTTCAGTGGAACCCTTGTTGTGTCCCCTGGTTGAAGCATTTGACCCACCTTGGGAATCTAGACCTCTAATTCTGCAGAGCCTAAATTTCTATTAGAGAGAGCACAAATTCCCCCAAATAAGGTCCTGAGAGTAATGGTGCAAAGGGCTGATCCCAGCCCTAAAAGTTGTCATCAGTGAGCTGGTGCCTTCGCAGAGCCTCCAAGACGCTGTTTTAATATGTTATCAGTCTAGCAGCTTCTGGGAGATACATGGCTGGAAGGGCCAGCGGGCCTCCCGGTCGTGTGCCCCTGTCACACCTGGGCTCCCTTAGTTTGAGGAAATGTTATACAGGGTCTCGTGTCGATAAATCTAGAAGTACACACGTCCTTGGATGGTGGGGCTTGCAGGGGCACTGCAGGCAGGGAAGGGAAACTGAAATAAACATCAACCCCGTAGGATGAATGACTCCCCCTCAGGATGGACGTGTCTGCTGTAACCGACTCCTCTCTAAGTGGGCGGTTTATATTTGAGGGGTGGTTCATTCCACCAACCCATCTCTCAATCCAGCTTCCTCAAGATCCACTCCCACGTGTGCTCCCTCAGTGCCTGCTGGACGTGTCAGCCAGGCCCTGCAGCTCTCTGGGTGGACAGGCCATGTCCTCCTGTAGTGTGAACTTTACTTTCCCATTCAGGATAGTCGAAGACCTCACCCCGTCACTGGTCTAGAGGAAGTGAGGGGAGGACACCATCCTCTTGTGAGGCCCCTGGGCAGGGAGGCCTTGGCCGGGCTCCAGGCAACGGGAGACACTTTCCTCTATGAAGGGGGAGGGGACCATTTTGCCCAGCCGGAGCTTTCCACCCAAGGTCCCTGTGCCAGGTCTTGGAGTCCAGCTGTTTCCCTCTCACGGACTGATTTCTAACATGGAAGACCTCCGAGGCTGCGCTTTTGGCCTCCTTTGTAATTCGATCATCCGTGTATCAATCCTGGCCCTGATTTTCAGCTCAGTGTGCCCTACAGGTGCAGGCGGTGAGGACCTCTTCAGATGCTTCCATGGAGGCTGTCTCTGGGTTGATGGCTGCTGAACTCGAGCCTTTTATTGACTTCTCCGGTTAACAATTCCACAGTTCTCATCATCACATTGCCTCCATATCTTTCAAGTGCTACAGAGACCACGTAAGCCAGCGCTTCCTCTTCCAGCCCCACCCGTCACAGGTGATTGTTCAGTAACTGTGATGCTCCAGCCCAGGAGGAGTGATCCAGCCGCACCCACCACCCACAATGCAGTTCTGGTGCCATCTGACTGGACTGAGCCCATTGCAGGGTCCATCCTGACACCACTTCTGGAACCTCTTGTCTTAGTTTGGTTTTCCCCAAAAGTAGACTTTGAGGCAAGGATTTAGGAGTAGGTAGTATCTGGGAGGTGATCCCAGGAATCCCAAATGAGGAAGTGATGAAAAGGACACAGGGAAAAAAGAAAACCCAAAGAAGTGTTTATTAATGTTACTACTACTGGTTACTGGTGTAGACAGCTGGGCTCAATCCTGCTCTGGCTCCTCTGAGCAACCGTGTAGAAGCAGAAGGTGGAGTATTTATCAACCAGCCTCTGTCCCTGACTGGTTGAGGGTCCTGTTGGGGCACTAAATCCTCAGCACTTCAGAGGAGTCCTGTGGGTGGCCCCTAGCTGTCAGGTCCCTCAGGCAAAGGGGCAGAGACACAGCTGCTTGGGATGAGCATGGGAACCGTCCACTACAGCTCAGGAGGGGCCCAGGAGTGGGCCAAAGGCCTTTCAAGGTGGGCACCAACAGCACCTGCTACACAGACCTGTCCTCATTTAACAGAAGTCTGGCTGGGTCACTTCTCCGGTTTCTTCACCCCATTCACTTCCATTGCTTCTCATAGCCTGTAGGATTGAATTGCAACTCAATAGCATGTCTTGCAAAATCTCCTTGATCTGGTTCTACTTTCCTAGACTCATATCTTGAAAGTCATTCCCCTCTCAGCCACTGTCTTACCCCATACACACACACATGCACGCACACGCATGCACGCACGCACCATCACTGCCTTCTACACTCTGGCCGTAGCCAACTTTTTGTAGTTCCTTAGTATTTCATTTTTCTATACTAGCTTACTCTTTTCCTCTGCCAAGAATAAGCTTTCACACACTGTTTTTGCCTACCGAAGACATTCCAGGAGAGTAGTGGTGGTTACAGAAATAACAGTGTGAATGTACTTGATGCCACAGGATTTTACTCTTAAAAATGGTCAAAATGGTAAACCTTATGTTATGTATATTTTACCACAATAAAAATATATTTACAAAATAAAAATAAGTGTGCTGCCCTCCCCTGCCCAAATTCCCATCTGTCATTATTTAGAGAAAGCAGCATACCTCCTAGGAAACCACCTCCCCCAACAGAATGGGCTCTTCTTTCTGCTGCTTCTGTTTGAGCCAGACGTCGTTTGGAGGTTTCCGGTCTGTGATGGCTAATTATGTGTGTCGACTTGACTGGGCCATAGGTGCCCAGATATCTGGTTAAACACTATGCTGGGTGCGTGTGTGAGGTGTTTCTGGATGAGACTGACATTCGAGTCGGCAGACTGTGAAACAGATTGGCCAGCGTGGCCTCATTCAGTTGGTCGAAGGCCTGAAATGAACAAACACGCTGAGGGAATTGACTATGTCTGCCTGACTGTCTTCAAGCTGAGACTTTGGTCTTCTGCCTTTGGACTCGGACCGGAACTTACACCATCAGCTCTTCTGATTCTCAGGCCTTTGGACGCAGATGGGAACGATGCCGTTGTCTCTCTGGTGCCTCCAGTTCACCAGCTGCAGATCTTGGGACTTCTCAGCTTCCATAACTGCATGAACCCGCTCCTTATAATGAATCTCTCTCTGTATATATACATACATCCACCTGGGTGCAGAACTAAACAGCTTTTAACATTTCTACAAGATCTCAGACGGCACCAAGAATTTCACAGTGTCCGTGACCTCCACTGGCAGTCTTCAGGGATGTGGTCTCAGTGAACAGCATTCCATCACCTATCATCCCTTACCCTCCCCCATCCTCTCCCTCTTGGATTCTCCCGGAAGATCTGAATTCTTCTTTGAGATTATCTGGGTTCGTTCCCCGCTTTCTCTGAAGCCCTGACACCAGCTGGCAGCCACGCCCTGGCCCATCTCGGCTCAGGGAATCATTCTCACCCTGTGTCACTGCAAACCTATGAAGCGGAATCCCACAGTGACTGTAAGGAGGCTGGTGTCTGAAGTCTTTGCTCATTACTAGCCGTGTGGCATTCAAAAAGTACTTAACATCTTAAAGATTTAGTTTATTTATCTGTAAAATGGGGATAATTATAGTTGTTGTGAGATTTAATTGAAAGAAGACGTGAAAAGAGCCCAGCACGATGCTAGACATGCACCAAGTGTTGAGGAAGCTGGAGCCACTCTTATTCGTATATAATGGAGATGCATTTTGAAACATTTTGGAGCATTGTTTCCACCCCTAAACCTTGTTCTACTGTGGCTCTCCCCAGATGGAGAAGAGGAATCGAGGAGGGGTAGAGATCACAGAGGTATCCAGAGGGTGTTAATGATGTGTACGGTGTGGGGTATTGTGTGCTCTGCCTCCCACCAAGAACTTTAGAAGGAAGCTGTCTCAGCTTGCGGGGTGGTGGGGAAGGGATCCAACTCTCCCCACCCCCACCCCACTACGTCACCAGGCAGGCCGAGGGTAGACGAAGAGGCCAGCTCACTATCTGATGAGTTCAGAGGCTAGAAAAACAGCTCATGTTTATGGAGCATTTTTTTTTCAAACAAAGTGTTTTGCTGTTCATTATTGTTGTGAGAGAGAACAGACATTTTGACATAACGTGGGTACGTGACTTGTGCAGAATTTACTGTAAACCAGGGAGAGAAAGCCAGTGCTAAAGTCTACATTTTAACCCAGAAATTGACAACTGACCCTCTGGTCTTCATTAGTGAGATGTGAGAGAGGTCAGGTCATCCCCTTTGAGGAGTGTAGTTACTAGAGAATGACGCTGGGTGTTCAGGGACGGAAGTCACGCACGAGGACCTGGAATTTTGGATTACTGTCTTGCACATCCTTCGGCAGCATCTGGATTTCCACACCAGATTCGTCTGTCTTCAACCTGAATGTCTTTGAGGGGCCATTATTTTGTTTGAAAGCCTCAAAGAGCACCATTATTCCCCTCTGCCCCAGGATATTCTGGCCCAGGCCGAGCTTCTAGGCTTGGATTGCTGATGCGAGCAGATGCGAGGTCCTGACAACACAAGGACCTGAGGGAACGGCCCCAGACACGGCCTGTGCGTTTGTAGGTGTTCCTTCATTTCATCTTCGTGACCACCCAACAAGAGAGATAATGGTCTTTCTTAACCCCATCTTACAGGTGAAGAAACCAAGGCAGAGAAAAGGAAAGTAAACTTGCCTAAAATCACGGAGCTCATGGGTGGCAGGGCTGGGGCTCACCCTCCGGCCATCTGGCAAGACAGCCTATGCTTTTCGCTTCTGCCACGTGGCCACTTCAGGGCTACAGGGACCCACAGCACCACTGAAGCCAAGGAGGGGCCACATCAGAGCAGCTGGTGGCCAAGGTCCCTGAGAAGCTGCCTTGCTATTGCTAGAACCAAGAAACAGCCCATTCGTCACTTGGGGTGGAGTGGAGGGAGAGGCAAATGGGACTAAGTCAGGAAGACTGTGACTGATTCAGTTAAGACCACTCCCCCCACAAATAGGTAACCTGTCGTCCTCCTTGTGGGGGAGGTGGACGGGAGACCTTTGAGGAAAGGATGAAACAAAGAAGTGTGAGTGCTGGGTAACTGAATATTTGCCTCTGAAGGGACGAAGGTCACCTAAGGGAGACTGTTAACCCCAAATAGGCAAGTCTCAGTCTAGGTCTGCCTCCCTGCTCCCCGCCATCGCCCAGGCGCGAGCCAAGCTCAGTTATGGGAACACAGAGCCACGTTTTGTTAGGGAGGCTGGCGGGCATTGCCCACTCAGAGTGTAAGCGTTGACTCCTCTGCATTTATGCTTCTATTTCATGATGCTCATCTGCCAGCTCCTGAGGGCAGTGAGCTCATCTTGTTTTTCATTGCCTGCACAGGGCATAATGTCTGGGGCATAGAAGTGCTCATTCTTGCCTCCTGAACACATGAATTAATGACTGAGTGAATTAACGAATGAATCCCTTACAGTATTTGCCTCTGTGGCCCATAAAAGTCACTTTAATCAACTACTTGGTCATCCACCATCACTGTGGACTGACTTCACTACCAAAGAACTGGACGGGGACTCTCCTTGTTAACCTTCAGAGGCTGCCCGCATTGTCAGGGGTGCATTAGTCAACTGTTCTCTTAAGCTTGGGGCCTAGGTTTTTATAGTATTTTTGCCACTGTCAGGAAACGCTGCAATGAACATTTTCATGCATTTGGATTTATCCGCTGGATTTCTTTCTTTGGGAATAGATTGTCAGGAGTCATATTTTAATGAGAGCTAGTGTTGTGCCATGAAAAAGTACAGACTTTGTTATCAGCTAGAATCCCACCTCTTCCAATAGTTGTTTGTGTAACCCAAGCAATGGGCTTGACCTTCAGTTTGCTACGTGCAAAATGGAAAAATATGCCAATCTTACAGTCTTGCTCAAATGATTAATGAGATATTCCAGGATCTGCCACATAATAAATACTTCTCTTCATCTTACAGTTTTTGAAATATGCTGCCATATTGCTTTCTAAGGTCCTTATGGTGCTACCAATTCTAGGCGTTACTAAAATTTCCTCTTTGTCATGCAGTCATTAAAAAACCAAGCTATTGTATATAGATACACACATATATACACATATAATTAGTGTCCAGAATATATTTGAAAAGATTTCTACAAATGAATTATAAAAAGAAAATAACCCAGGAAAAAAATAGGCAATGAACATGAATAGGTAATTCAGAAATTGAGAACCTGAATGGCCAAGAAACATGAGAAGAGATGGTCAAATTCACTAATTTTCAGACAAATGACAATTAAAACAATGATATGCTATTTCACCTCACTAGACTGGCAAAATCAGGAAACTTGATACTTAAGTAACTCCATGTGGTGACTTAAACTGCTCATAAACTGCTGGTAAGAGTGTAAATGGCCCCAATGGTTTGGAAGAACAATTTTGTAATACTGTATTGAGAAAAGTTGAAGATGTGCTTATTGCATAACCAGAAATGCAACTTCTGGGTTTATACATCAGAAAAAAATCTCAAATATGTGTACTAGGTGCGGACATCTTCAGTGAAACAATTTTTGTTAGTAAAAAATTAGAAACAACCTAAATGTTCATCAATAGGGGAGTAGATAATCACATTTTAGATAAATAAATTTTAAACAATGAAATGCTATATGCAGTTAAAACTGTGGACTAGATCTATGTGTATCAACATAGACAAATTTAAGGAATTTTATGTGGAAAATACAGTTCCAGACTAATCCATGCAGTATGAAAATATTTACAAAAGGTTAAAAACCCACAAAGCATATACTACATTGTTTATGGAAACTATTGTATGTAACAAAAGCATAAAACATGGACTGGAAATATATTCACCAAATCTGTGATATGGTTGCCCTTAGGAAAGGAGAAAGAAAATGAGATTGGGGAGGAGAATAAAAGAGACTTCAAATTCATCTATAACATTCGATTTCTTTTATTCTAAAAAAACCTGAAGCAAAAATGACAGAACATTAGGTTTTTATTACTTGTGGTTGGTGAACACAGAAATATATCTATAATATTCTTCATACTTCTCTAAATACATAAAATGTTTCCAAATAAAAAAGGTTACTATAACAGACAAAACTGAAATTTTGTTACAGTTTGCAACCTTTCTCATTTTTAAGAAATTGTGACAGCCTTTCCATGACAGCATTGTAAATGCAAATACATCAGTGTCATTTATTTTTTAAACTTAATGCCTCTTAACTAATTTCCAGAAACATTGTAAATGCTTCTCCAAGCTTTTTGTGTCCTTTTAAAAAACAAGTCAAGATGATACATATGCTGATTTAAAAGTCATGTACTGCAGAAAGCTTATCTTGAAAACAGCAGGCCCTACACATCCTTTCCTTGCTCTTCGGTCCAGGCTCGGACTGAAAAAGTTAGGTGTTTCTTCCGACGGATCCTTCAAAATAAGGTGCCTTTTTTTCCTTGAGTTTTTATTTTGTATTGACCTCTTACCATGGAAGATAAGGATGTAACTCTTTTATAGCCACCCCACTCACCCCTGCACGTGTAGGTACACACACACACACACACACACACACACACACACCTGTGCACAGGCATGCATGCACATGTGTAGGCACTTCTCTTCTTCCCAGTTTCCAAATGGTACAATGGCACTATTTTTGGTTATGTCAATATTCATATTTTATATTATGATGACTATGTAAATATAGTTCTCAGCTGAGTCTCATAGTAAATAATTTCATTTCCTTTCTGTTACAACTTTTTGTTTTTATTGGAATTAATTCTTGACTCATTTTTCATTTGCTTAGAATTTTAGGTTGGAAATGATTTCTTTCACAGTTTGAAGGCATCGATTCTAGACTCCATGTAGTTCTTGAGAAGTCTGATGCTATTCTGATTTCCAACCCTTTCTTGTGTCTCATTTATTCATCTCTGGAAGATTTCAGTGTTTTCTCTTTACTCCTGTGTTCTGAAATCCAGGATGTGCCTCAGTATTGGTTTTTATCCACCTGCAGTGTTTCCCTTCTCTGTTCTGTCCCCGTGACTCCTGTTAATTGTATGTTGGACCTCTTAGTCACACCTTCTAATTTTCTGTCCCTCCCTCTCCATTTTTCCATCTCTTTTCTGTTTTACTTTCTCTTCAATTTTTCATCTCTTTGTGCTTCCTTTGCAATGATTTTCTCAATATTAATCTTTCAATCTTTTTGTTGAATCCAAAAAATTTTCTCCTACCATATATTTAATTTCCAAGAGCTTTTTAAAATTCTCTAATTATTTCTTAATTTGGGAAAACTATCATCTTGTTTTATTTTGTGGAAGCAAAATCTTCTCTTATTTCTCGTAAGATATCAAAAATAAGTTTTTGAAGTTTGCTTTTGGTCCCATTCATGTCTCTTTTTCCTTTGAACTCCATTTTTTTGGTTGTTTATGTTTATATTTTCATCTCTATTTTTCCATTTTGAGACTTTTCTTGGATGTTTGATGATCCTTGGTCATTCATTTATATTTAAGAGTGAGACACAAGAAATTCCACTTTGGAAGCTCCATGTGTGTTGATTGGGCTCACGAGTGGGGCTCACCGTAGGTTAAGGAGGTGAAATGGGTTGTTATCTTGGAGGATTCCAAATTGCCAGTGTTTGTAAGGCTTCTCTCTGGAGCTGCTCAGTTTTCCTGAAGCAGAATCTTCCAATCTCTTGCCTAGCAGGCAGAGCCTTGTTGCCACTCTTCTGGGAGCCAGTGGGAGAATAGCTGGGACTTCCACCCCTGAATATGTGGACTTTGACATAGCCACCTGTTTTCAGCCTGCCGTATTCTGCCCTTGGCTGTGGTTTGTCCCCGGTACTCTCTGGGCACTTTCTGTTCTTCTGCCAAGATTGAGGAGAAGTAGTCGCTTGACTGTGTAGTAGGGAAGGGGAACTGGGCTTCTCATAAAGACCTGGACTCTGTCCCCCTGTGTTCAACCCCACCCGAGTCCTTGCCTGCAGAGACACGGTTAGTCTTCAGTTCCTGAAGCCTCTGGAGCAAGAATCAGCTTGCTTCTCGTTGGCTTGTCTCTCTCCTCACCCTGCAGCCATTTTAAAGATTAAAAAGGCCTTAAAATTTTCAACGTGTTCTGACATGGGAAGATCTCAATTTATTCTGAAATAAATAAGGCAAGTTTGATTTCTGTGCTCTTATCTTTCCATATTTATGTATATATATAGTATATATTTATATATACGCATGTTATATAAGGTCTTATATATGTGTGTGTGATGTATGTGTTTATGTGAACAAAGGAACAACCGTGGAATAATATTTACCAATCTCAGAGGAGTTACTTCTGGGAACTGGCTTGAATGGGATATGGCTTTTGTTTTTTACTTTTTCCTCTTTTGTTTTTCAAACAGGCATATTTAAACTTTATAATAATTATTATAGATATGGGTACGTGTTTAATAGTTTGCCAGGTGACTAAAGCAGGCTATAAAATAGTGTATACTACATACATTTTATTATACACGTGTACACACACAAGGAGAGAGAGAGAGAAAAGACCAAACCTGAGAATGTGTAAGGAGTGGCTGCCTCTGGGTAATGAGGCTGAAATGTTCTTACTGATCCTCCATGTTTTACAGGTTTCCTGTCTTTGTTCGTTTTGCTTGTTTCATCCCTCAACACATGTTTATCACACACTTGTTTTGTGACCGGTGCCATTCCAGGCACTGGAGATCCAGAGGCGAACGAGACAGGCTAAGTTCCTACCCTCATTCAGCTGACATTCTGACGGGTGGAGACAGTCAGCAAACTGATCAAATAAATAAGATGATTTTAGACAGGGATGAGTGATGTTAAAAAGCAACCTGGGTAATAGGAGAGAGAATGATGGAGCTGTGGTGACTTCTTTTAGTGCCAGGGAAGGTTTCCCTAAGAAGGCAACATTTGGGCTGAGAAAGAATGTTGAGGAGATGAGAGCCAAGGGAAAATTTCAGGAAAGAGTGTTTCTGGCAGAGGGAAGAGCAAGATGAGAATGAACTTGACATGTCTGGGGACCAGAAAGAATGCCAGTGCGACTGGGATATAATGAGAAAGGAGAAAGTGGCAGGATAAGAGTTCAGCAAGAGAGGCAAAACCCAGATCCTGTAGATTTTAGATTTTATTCTACCTGCAGTGGGGAGCATTGGAGGGTGCTGGGAAAGGATATTGTCTAATTTATACTTTTAGAAATATCATCTGTCTGCTAACTGGAGAATGGACTGGGACTGAGGGGTGTGCTTGGGATAAATTGGAAGCAGAGGGACCAGCTGACAGACTGCCTCAGTCATCCAGGATGGAGAAAGTGGGGGTGTGGACCAAGGCAGTGGAGGTGGAGGTGGAGAGGGGTGACTGGAATCTGGACATGTTTCAGAGGTGCAGCTGACGTACTTGCTTGCATATGGTTATGGTCAGAGGGGGTGGTGAGAGATGAGAGAAACTGGATAATGAAAGATAGCCCCCCCCCTTTCGTCCTGAGAAGCTGGATGTTTGGTGAGATGGGAAGCCAAAGGCAGAAGCAGATTTGGGGGAGAAAACCTAAAATTCTCTTTTGGACATATTCCCTTTGAAGAGCCTACTAGACATCCAAGTATAGATGTTGAGTAAGCAGTTGAATATATCCACCTGCAGTTCAGAAGAGAAGTCAGGTCTCATCAGCATAAAGATTTTATCTAAAGCTGTGGAACTGGGTTAGATTCCATGGAAAAAGGAAGAAGAAGGGCGAGGACAAGACTTAGGAGTCTGCAACACCTAGAGACATAAAAGAGGTTAAGGAGGAGAATCCAGTTGGGAAAGAGGAAGATTAGGTGAGCACAGTGTCATGGCAGCCAATTTCCAAAAGCATTGAAGTAATATGTGAAAGATGGTACCAAAGTAATTTTGTACTTTGTGTATTTAAAGGCTGAGTAGCAAATGCTAATAAAGAATTTTTAGATAATTTTTTAAAATCAAGGAAACAGCGGAGTCAAGACAGCCAGTTACTAGTCTAGGAATCTGAATTTGGATGCCATGCTTTATCATTCATCCTGTGTCCTCTGACCAAGCATTTCATCTCTGTGGACCTAAAATGTACTCCTCTGTAAACTAGAGATAATCAGCACTGAGGCTGTGTGGACGAGCTGGTGATTGATGTATAAGTGGGGAGTCACTATTATCCCTTGGGCTGCCTTTGGACGGGCACGAGAACATGGCAGAACAAGGAGCAGGACATGCCCATCGCCTCTACTGCATAAGTCTGCCCATCATGGAGATGTTGCTGATGATTCTCATTCTATCTGTAATACATCCTGGACCAGAATATCATGACACCAATCTTCCCAATTCCCAGTCACCCACAACTCAATTCATTCTCCTGAGGAGCCCCAAAAAGACCCGAGATGAAGTGGCCCAGGCTCCAGCTAAGTCTATTAAGCTACTCTGAGCATACTTCCTACTCGCTCATGAGTCAAATGGCAGTCATCGTTTGGTCCTATTTATGAACTTTGCTTTAAAATGGTAATGCCTTCCACAGAAGTCAGAAAATACAATATTTTTGATTAAATTCATATAATTATTCAGCTTAGTAAGGATGGGCAGAACCTTCTCAGGCTTCCAAGAAATCCCTTCCATAAGAGGCTGCACTATGGCACTGTGGTGCTCAGCTGGCATGCTGAGGCACACTGATGACCACAATCCTGTCATTGGCCTGCAACCAAATTTTGATCAATGCGTAAGTTGTTGCTGTTGTTTTGCTATAATTAATGACATTGACATGCATACCCAAGGGGTAAAGGAATAACAAAGTAATTTACATCAGAGAAAGATCTCATGTCTACTACAACATGCGTGAGCTTTAATCATAAGTTTTTAAGGGAGCCCAGTTGGGGCAGTGAGCACTTCAACAAGAGTGCCAAGACCACTCAACGGGGAAAGGACAGTCTCTTCAACAAATGGCATTGAGAAAACTGGATGTGTGTGCAAAAGGATGGACTTGGACCCTGACCTTACACCATATACAAAAATTAACTAAAAATGGATTAAAAAGTTAAATGTAAGACCTAAAACTGTAAAGCTCCTAGAAGAAAACATAGGGGAAGCTTCATGACATTGGATTTGGCAGTGATTTCTGGATACAACACCAAAGATACAGGCAACAAAAGCAAAAATTGATAAATGGGACCACATGAAACTTAAAAACTTCTGTGCATCAGAGGACACAATCAACAGAGTGAAAAGGCAGTCTACAGAAAGAAAATATTTGCAAGTCATATATCTGCTAAGGGGTTAATATCTAGAATATATAAAGAACTCCTACAAATCAATAACAAAAAACCAAATAGACCAATTAAAAAATGGACAAAGGGCTCGATCGACATGTCTCCTAAGATGATATATAAATGACCAACAAGCATATGAGAAGATGCTCAACATAACCAATCATTAGGGAAATGAAAATCAAAACCACAGTGAAATATCACCTCACACCCATTAGGAGGGCTACTATCAAAAACCCAGAAAATAACAAGTGTTGTCAACGACGTGGAGAAATTGGACCCCTTGTGCAGTGTTGGTGGGAATGTAAAATGGTGCAGCTACTATGGAAGTTCCTCAAAAAATTCAAGATAGAACTACCATATGATCTGGCAATTCCACTTCTGGGAGTATACCCAAAAGAATTGAAAGCAGGATCTTGAAGAGATAATTGCTGTCTCATGTTTGTAGCAGCATTAATTCACAACAGCCAAGAGGTGGGGCAACCCTAGTGTCCACTGACAGATGAATGGATAGACTAAATGTGATGTATACGTACAATGGAATATTATTCAGCCTTAAACAGGAAGAAAATCCTGTCACATGCTACAACATGGATGAACCTTGAGGGCATTATATTAAGTGAAATAAGCCCGTCACAAAAAGTCAAATACTATATGATCCCACTTGTATGAGGTATTTAATGTAGTCAAATTCATAGAAACAGAAAATAGGATGGTGGTTGCCAGGGGATGGGGGGATGGGGAAATGGGGAGTTATTTAATGGGTATAGGGTTTTAGTTGTGCAAGATGAGAAATTCTGGAGATCTGCTGCACAACAATGTGAATATACTTACTACTGAACTGTACACTTAAAAATAGTTAAGATGGCAATTTTATGTTATGTATTTTATTACAATTTAAAAAAAATTAAAGTGTGTTATAATCCCCCAGAGTTTGAAAACCAGTGATGTGAAACACTAAGTGGTATAATTCTTACTTCTTACACCACCACTTGAATCTGTGTTCTTTTGAGGGAAGAGACTGAACTTACCTTGGCCTCAGTTCTTTCTTCTGTAAGACGGGAATATTATCTCTGTAGGTTGTGCACTTTATTTAATAAGCAAAAAATGTCAAACCTTTAAATTGATTGGTTTCCTTGAAAGAAGACTTTCCTGATGGGGAGGTACAGTGGGCCATACCACTTCTGTCCTCTGTCCTGAGATTTAGCCCCCCGTCAAGCTTCCACTTACCACAGCCCTTACTTCTAAAGGAGTCTTCTCTGGGACCCATCAGTCAATGTGGACATAGGGTTCTTCCTCAAGTCCACTGCTGACACTAGGGGATGACATGTGGCAGTAAGTGGAGATGGGTTTAAGGGCCTAGAGAACCTGGTTTATGAAACAAACCTACTCTGGTTTGAAAACGTGCCCTTGCTTGTAGAATGAGGGGAAGACAGGTCCTGGACTGCACTTTAATGTCCATGCCCCAGTCTGAGTGTGTGAGGCAGATACCGCCTATTGCCCAGTCTCTCAGGAATTCAGTCCTTGATGTTTGGATCCAGTGTCCACAATATGGTTAGCTTCATGGTGGGGGTTGGAGGGATGGTGCAGAAACTTTGTTCTAGAAACCTCTTTTGCAGAATTAAACTAACCAGAACCAAGTTTCTTAACAGATATCGGTAACTGGATTAATGAAACATGCCCTATTACTAAAATTCAATAATCAAGTCGACCAACAAGATACATGTATTAGTTAAATCTCCCCACAGGATAAGGGAGATCACACTCTGGTCAAACGTGTTTGCAGACACTGGGCCCCGCTCACGTCTCCCGAGTCCGCTGGGAGAGCGTGTTCCAGCCAGCACCGCTGAGGGGGACAGGCTGCGGAGAGGAGAGGAGCGAACCCCACACCTGGTGTCGGCCTGCGTGTGACGCGCCCTCCTCGCGGCTTCTGGGGGCAGCGGTGAACGGGGAGCAGGACATCAGCGTGCCGCTGACAGCGTTTCGGGCACTTCCAGCGTCCTTTCTTATTTGTGGCACGTGTCCGGTCTGTCAGGCCCTCTTCGTAGGGATGACCAGGAAGGCGAGTGGTGCCAGGGTTTGCTCAACGTGTGGAGTTTCTCCAGGGGTACTCCCGCTTGATTTTGAAAGGAAACACAGGTATTGTGTCAAAAAGTCAATTTCATAATCTGAAACTCTCATTAATAGATGCTAAATAATAGCTGTTCATCTTTTATCAACATTAAAAAATTGAATTTTGGGGATAGGTCTAGAACTGATAGAAACGCAGTACAGAGAGCTTTCCGGAATGGATTAGTTTTACAGTAGAGCTGGTTCCACGCTGACCATCAGAATGACCTGTAAACTGTTCGAAAATTCCAGGTACCTCCCTCCCTGACCTAGAGACTCAGAACTCCAAGGGTGGGGCTCAGGAATCACTTTTTATTGTTTTAGTTCCCCGGTGATTCTGAAGGGTGGTGATTAACCACTGGTCTAAACCAAAAGGGAGAGGGACCCTACTTCCTACTTCGTGAACACGTTGTTCTTGGTTTGAGCTTCCTGTCTGGGGCCCCTCCTCTCTGCCTGAAGATTGACACCAAATGAGCTGCTTAGAACAAAAGTGGTTTGAGCTATACTATTTATGAGAAGCTTCTAAAACAAGTGGCAAAAATAACGACTAATATTACATCAGAAAGAGGGCCCAACGTGCTTTTGGCAAAATGCCTTCATTAAACGACGCCAGAACACTGCACAAACGAAACGGCTTCCAACCTGAAGGAACAGTTAGTGTTGGGTCTTTGTGGGCAGACGTTCTGCGGACAGGTGAGTGAAGACACTGATGGGCTCTGTATGAAGCAGTTCTTGTTCACGTGTGATTTATGTATGATGGAGAAACACTTAGTGGGGTTTCGATTAACATATGACTGCAAATCTGTGTTGTTTTTATTTAGTTGCTATTATTTTATGAGGTCTACATCAGTGCCCACTACGCCTAGCGACTTTGCAGTAGGAAGGCCCTTGTCCTGCAGAGAGGAGGGTGCAGCTCTGAGCACCTACCCAGGGCACACTGGTTCTCACGATGCCTTTTTTTTTTTTTTTTTGTGGGGAAGACAAGCCCTGAGCTAACATCTGTTGCCAATCCTCCCCTTTTTGCTGAGGAAGACTGGCCCTGAGCTAACATTGTGCCCATCTTCCTCCACTTTATATGGGACGCCGCCACAGCATGGCTGACAGGCAGTGCGTCGGCGGGCTCCCGGGATCCGAACTCGTGAACCCCGGGCTGCCAAGCGCGGACTAAACCGCTGCGCCACCGGGCGGGCCCCTCACGATGCCTCTTGACTGCAATTCAGTGAAGACAGAAATGGTACGAGATTTGCCCCAGATCACTCACATCAACTGAATGGAGTAGCATTTTATTGGGGGTTATGGTCTAAACTCAGCATACAAGGAAAAACACTGGAAATCAAATTAACCTTGAAAATTCTTTACATTATCCCAACGCTGAAACCTGAAAGCAAACTTTTTTGGTTTCTCCCTGTATTTTAACCATGGCCTGCATTTTCCTACGGCAGTGCAGACCCAGGTCAGGTGTAAATGGAGACAACTACAGAAGGATAACTACACGGAACGGTAGCTCTTCTCTCCGATGTTTTTGCTCTGTTTTCCCAGTCCACATGGGTAGTTCATGCTGGTTGTGTATTCCATTCACTTGCCAGTCTTCCCTTTCTCTCAGCTCTTGAACTGGAGGAGCTTATGGCTCAGGTACACTGGTCTTGGGGTCAGGCTTCTTGAGTTCAAATCCAGGTTCTACAATTTATCAACTATCCCCTGGGGCAAATTACTTAATCTGTGCAAGCCTCAGTTTCCTTGTTTGTCACAAGAGGACAGTCAGTGTGCCTACACCATCAGGTTGTGCAGATCACGTGAGTCAGCACGTGGGAGCCCTAAGGGCCGTGCCTACTGAGAGTTGTGCTCGGATCTAGGTCATACACGAGGTGGTGACGGGGGCTGGGGGCAAGGCCGCATTCAATCTGAGACCCACAGGAGAATGAGAATCCTACGTGCTTCGTGAGCAGGCCGCAGGGGTGAATATTCCTTATACGGCTCCGGTTGTGCGTACTTGAACTTCAGCACAGCGCAGCCTAACAGCCCGGACATCACCT
Organism: Tapirus indicus; assembly: GCA_031878705.1. Lineage (NCBI taxonomy): Eukaryota > Metazoa > Chordata > Mammalia > Perissodactyla > Tapiridae > Tapirus > Tapirus indicus. Next base: position 56,213,582 of record CM062933.1, on the reverse strand, counting down.
CTGGCTAAAGCAAAACCCAAAGAGAGCTCAGCTGCCAAGAGGCACAGAGTCTCAGGGCCCTTGGAGAGCTCCTGCCATCCCTCCCCCCAGAGGAGACACGGGCTGGCACGTTTTCATCTGAGGGAGTCAGTAGCATTTACTATAATTGTTTCCAGGAAAATAATGTGTTCTAGCACATAATACGTTTGAGTGTCGGTGACAGGATCTGGAAAGCACATCAACGCTCATTTGGGTGAACTGCACACAGAAACCAGCTGATGAGAAATCGGATGAACTGGCTCTTTAAATGGAGGCTGCCTTGTCACTTGGTCAGAACACAGTAAGTGACCAACAGCCCAGCAATAAATGGGTGGCTCATTCAATTATAAGTCAGGATTTCGTCCCTCAGAGTCCCTGCTCTCATGATTTCTGTGGAAATTTTATTGCTTGGGACCAACCCACAAAGCCTCCAGATTAGGAAGCAAGGCCAGCCTCTGAAGTCTCTCTGATGTTGTGACGTCAGTGGGCTGGGAAAACTGGCCAGACTGCGGAGGCCTCGCCGCCAGGTGAAGGGACGGTCCACCTGGGCAGGGCTGGCTTTGCATTTGCATGTCAGGTTGGCAGTTCTGAAGGTCTCGTAGCTCGAGTCTCATCCGGGTCCCCTCCGTTTCCACTATGTGCACGGTGCTCACACCCAGCCCCAGTGTAGGGGAAGAATTGTGAGAATTAACGTGCACACACAGAAGCCAAAACAGCTCCTCCCCTCCCGACCTCACCCTGCCCTACTCAGGTTTTGACAGCATTCCCACCCGCCCTGGGGCCCTGCACGCGGCCGCACCCAGAGCTGACTCAGGAAGGCCGGCCCCAGCACTCCCGGGAGACCTAGGCGTGTGGCCGCCCCTCTGCCCAGGGCTCCCTGCCCCCTGCCCAAGTGAGCAACGCAGCACAGCACCATCCACGGGTGTGGTGACCTCTTGAGGTGATTCCTAACAAGCGTGACAAGGACTATTCAGATGGTCGCTTCCAGGCTCTCAGAGGCAGGAGAAGATGCAGGGACATCCTGCACAGCACTGGCAAGGTGGAGCTGCTCCCAAAACAGCTGCAGAAATTCACCAACTCACAGCATGTTTGCTGAGTCCTGAGCGCCACAGGCACCGGGAAATCAGGGCTGGACAAAGATGAACAAGATGTGGCCTGTGCCCGACAGAGGAGGCACACGCTACTCCAGCGTCAGCTGCCCACCCACTCTCCACACGTCTCTGACAGCCAGGCGGAGGCGCCTTGACCTCCATGTCTCTGCTGGGAAGCCCTAAGTCTCCCCCAGACAACTATCATCTATCTCCATCTGTCATCTATCTCAGTCTATCATCTATCTATCTATCATCTATCATCTATCCCTCTATCTCAATCTATCATCTATCATCTATCTATCTATCATCTATCCATCTATCTCAATCTATCTATCATCTATCATCTATCCATCTATCCATCTATCTCAGTCTATCATCTATCTGTCTATCATCTATCCATCCATCTCAATCCATCTATCATCTATCCATCTATCTCAATCTATCTATCTATCATCTGTCATCTATCTAATCTATCAATATATATATATATATATATATATAAAGGTACAACTAGAGTTGGCCTGGTGGTGTAGTGATTAAGTTTGAGTGCTCTGCTTTGGCAGCCTAGGGTTTGCAGGTTCGGATCCCAGGTGCGGACCTACACCACTCATCAAGCCATGCTGTGGTGGCAACACACATACAAAATAGAGGAAGATGGACACAGATGGTAGCTCAGGGTGTCTTCCTCCTCAGCAAAAAGAGGAAGATTGGCAATGGATGTTAGCTCAGGACCAATCTTACTCACCAAAAAAAAAAAACAACTACATAGACAACCAGTTCAAAGGGCCTGTGGTCTCATGATTCCAGGGTCCACGTCCGCGCATGTTGCTTCCGATTCCTGTCAGGCACACCTCGATGCCAAACCCAAACCGTTGCTACTTCCTGACAACGCTCTGCGGTTCCGAGGCTGGTTGGCGTTTCCAGGGGAAGGGTCCGTCAGAGTGTGGCCTTTGTATCTTGATGGCTCGGCTCTTTCTCTCCCCGCCTGTGTGTCTCTCCTTCCTTCACTCTCCCCTCTTGCTCTGAGGCGCGCACACACCCCTCTCCGCGTCGGCTGTAACCTTGACCTTTTCTCCGAGGCTTTAGCACCGGGCGATGCTGCGTCAGGAGCTCACTGGGTCCAAGCGATCTTAAGAGACCATCTCCCAACAGAAACGGTCCTGCCCTAAGAGCGATCTCGTGCCTGCACCAAGGAAGAGAACGTGCTCCACCTGTGACGCAGGTTAACAGCAAACGTCATGACGGTGGCAGGTGTCCTCACAGAGGTCTCTCTAGGGTACCCTGGTTCCCCGAGGGTGAGTGGCCAGCTTGTCGGAGAATTCAGGAAAGCCTCCACAGAGGTGGTGACCTCTGTGGGGCGGAGGATAGAGGGCAGTTTGGCTGACCTCGACACGGGTCCAGCTTTCGTTGGAAGCAGCGTCGCAGCCGAGGTGGCTGCCGCAGGTGGCTGCCGCAGGCGGAGCGGAGGGAGCGTGTGAGGGGCACGCGCGCCCCCTCGGGCAGGTCCACGCAGGCGGAGCGAGCGCGGGGTGTGGACAAGACCGGAACTGCTGCCGCGCGGTCCAGCGGGTGACGGCGGCAGGGGTCCAGCCAGGCGGTAGGAGCGCCCGAGGGGCAGGCGTGTGGGGACCTCGGCGAGGATGCCTGTGAGATGGGGTCAGGCAGATGGGCTGACGGGAGCTAAGAGGACAGAACGGAAAGGGGGTTTGAAGAGCTGGGCTCCCATCCCGGAGGGAAGGGACTGCAGAGGCTGAGAAGGTCATTGGTTTGGGGGAACCGGGAGCAGCTGGGGGCTACTTGGAGCAGTGGGAGAAACCTGGGTTCAGGTTGACCTCTGAGCGGCTTGAAGCCAGGCCGCTCCAGTCCTCTCTGGTGGAGTCAGGGGCACAGCTGACGGGGGGGCGCCGACGGGAGGACACTGGCTGACCGTGAGGATGAAGACGCAGGAAGCTGGGCCAGGCGGGTCTTGGCTGTCTCCTCACCCACCCCTCCCAGCATCAGACGCTGCCAGTTCTTCCAGAACTGGGGGTGCTTCAGCTCTTTCCTTCTCTGCACTTGCATCTTTATCGTAATTTCAGGGCTTGATTCTAGGCCAAGAGGCCCTTTCTTATTTTCTGCCTTTCGGGATATTTCTTGCTGGTGCTGAGCGAGACACAGCTGGACCCAGGCGTCTGGTCTTCCCTGGGCATGGCGCTGCCCACACGTGAGGCAGGCTCTGCGGCCAGCCTGCCCGGGTTTGAATCCTGGCCCCACCTCGCCCTGGCTGTGCTACCATGGACACGTTACCTGACTTTTCTTTGCCTCTTGTTTCCCCTGTAAGATGGAGATGACAGTGCCCATAAAGTAGAGCGGTTGTGAGGATTAATTCAATGAATTTAGGTATCGTGAACTTTTAGAACAGTTCTTGGCACTTAATAAACCATCGATAAATGGCAGCTATTGTTAACTGTTATTTCTCCGGTGAAGAGGAGGCCTGCGGAGGACTCTGGGTGGGTAAATATATTTTGAGTGTCTACCATGCGCGAAGTATCATGCTAGGAACCTGGGCTGTATCGGTCGGCAAAACAAAGCCCCCGCCCTGTGGGTCATCTTTTTCTGTTGACTCTGAAACAAAAGTGGGCTTTTCAGAACTGTTCTCTAGGGGAGTTGCAAGAATTCCTTTTCATATTTTTTCCTGTGTCACCGTTTACAAGGATTGAAGTAGTGAAAACCAAGCCCACTCCACCAGGTGGACCTGGCAGCGCTGTGACCGCTTCCCTCCTTTTGGGGAGCACGGGTGCCTGTCCCGAGAGCCACCCAGGACGACAGGTGGCCCACGTGAGAGCCAGCGACTCCTCTGTGCATCTTCTCTCCCTGCTCCTTACTCAGCGTGGGGTTGGTGACATGCCCTAGAGCAGGGATTCTCTCCCTGGGCACAGTGACGTTCTGTGCAGCATGGTCCTTTGTTGAGGGGGCTGTCCTGTGTGTCATAGATGCTTAGCAGCACGCCTGATCTCCACCCACTGGATGCTAAGAGCGTCTCCCCAGCTGTGACAATGTCTCCAGACATTGCTGAATGTCCCCTGGGGGTAAAATCATCCCTGGTTAATGGCTGCTGACCGATCACAGGTGAAAAGGTTGCCTAACACAGCCTCGGTGGCCCCTGTGTTATAGCCTCTGTTGTCAGTAGAGCCTCTCTGGGACCCCAAATCTGAGCACCAATCCTGGCCCAGGATACTGTGCGCTGTCAGCTCACAGCTTCCACAATCTTATCACGAAATGGGCAGCCCCAGGAGCCCTCTGAGCTGGGCTCACTCACAGCACGAGGGTGGGTTTGCGGATGGGAGGGTGGAGAGAGGGAAAGGCAGCCGCTCATCCCTTTGCATTTCTATGGGTCTCTGATCACACTTACAGACGGCAGGCTGCCCCAGGAGCAGCACCCAGCCCTTTCCCAGCTAAATGTCGAGTTTACGGCACTTGCGCAGAGAGTCAGGTCTGATTGGTGGCACATGTGTTCTCTTTATGTTGCTTCTCCTCCATGTTGCAATGTTGCCTAGGCTGGATTCCACTTGCCCAGGTGTTTTCTGAGGTGATTTGATCTAGCTCAGGGGCTCTCATGCCCAGTTTGAAATTCCTAAAACATTTGCAGAGAAGGGTCATCCCAGGAGCTCCGGGCGGGGCTCTGAGAAAAATCAGAGGGCCGGGTGCCCTGCATTCCGCAGCATGGCTCCAGGGATGTTCACTGGCCCTTGCATGGAAGTGCCTAGGTCAGTGTGTGATTCTGGAATGGTGTTGTTCTTCCAAGCTGACTGCCATATGATTGAATTATTTTAGAGTCGGATCTGGTATTGGTGTCAGGATATCTATTTTGAGGGCACACCTATCCTATTATTTTTAAATCAAGTCTTGTTTCTTTGTAAATTGCCCTTTGAATGATGCGGGTGTGCAGGGCTTGAGGGAGCTCACTTCTTGCAAGTTTATGGAGTGATTTGCCAGTTCAGCCGTGTGCTGCTGTCATGCTGTCATCGCAGTTCTGACCTGCTGCTTCTGGGTCTTTAGTGAACTCAGCCTCTTTAAGGGATCCGTCGTGAGCCATTATCTTAGGGTGCTTTTTAAGTATATGGTTCCAACATTACAGGCAAGAGAAGAACGAGTGAAGCAAAAGAAGCCACATGGAGGAGACGCAGCGAAGAAGAAACGGGAGAGTTTTGAGATGATGTGTCTGAAAGCCAGGGCCTCTGGGAAGCGGGGGTGGCTTCTGCATTCTCACCTGACTTGGCCAGGGCCACAGATGCCCAAGAGGAAGGATTTCATCCTGAAACTTGTCTCCTCTTGAAAGCTGAATTCAGTCACCTCTCATTTCAGTTCACTCTGTGTCATGTAGCTCAGTTAGTGGAAATGTCAAGAAACCCTGAGGCTTTGGTTTGCTCAAGTCAGTGTCTCAAAATATATGAAAAGTTTCTATCCTGGAAATTGTCCTTCTTCAAGTCACCTGAATATGGCTCAGCCTGTCACAGCTCTGCGAAGTCCTTTCTCCAGCCCTTGGTGAATGACAGAGGATCAAGCAGAATTTTCCCCTCCTCACAGAGTGTGCTGGGTTAGCTACTATGCTCTCTCATCTTAGCACAGCCCAGAGCTGGAGAGCTTAGGGAAGAGGAACTGTCAGTTGTTCACAGACTCTTTTCTCCCCCTTCTCGGAATAGCACTCTCTTAGCCATGCCATCTCGACAGGGGGACTTCTGTTCCTCCTGGGAACTGGTGCGTGTGAACCTGCCCAAGCTTGCTTCACCATGTCTGTCGACATCACTCAGGAATTCAGAATTAGTGTGCCAGGAGCAGACTTACATCCTAGTTGTTTCACAGATATCAGACCAGATAAAGAGCTGGGTTCGAGAAGACACTGTCCAGCTCAATTTTTCTTCCTCCAACATGAAATTCACAGGAAGGGCTATTTTCAAAATCCATGTTTTCAGACTTCTGGTTGTGCATCGATGAGTGAATGTATTGTGAACAACCAGGTACAAAAAGGAGCCAATAGATCCAGAAGGAAATGAACAGTTCAGCTAAGAAAAATACCTATCGTGATATTATGGCAGAAACAGGAAAAGGGTCTCAGAATTTTCCTCTAGAATAAGTGCACCACTGGCTCAGGAGTGTAGAAATAAGAAAAGTGCCAGGTTTGCAAATAACTCTGCATGAGGGCTAGACCGGTCAGTCACTTAGTGGACAGGTTTCGAATTGTGTGACCATGCACTTCACAGCTCAGCTCCACCCTCCTCCCCCAGCCTCCCCCCTGGCACAGCCCCTCTTCATCACGCACCATCTCACAGGACCCAATCAGGGCTGGCCTTCGCCTTTCGAACACCCAGCCAAATCCCTAACTTTGCTCTTCGTTGCTTTTTTCTTTTCCTTTTGTGCTTAGAAATTAATTTTCCCATGGAGGTAGTTACTGGAGATCCTCCACAGAAAGATAATATGTAAAATCCCATATGCAACAGGGGTGGCTGAGCTAGAGCTTTTTTCCTCTCCACTCCCTCTCATTCTGGAGGACAGTATCTACTGTCAGCCAGATATATGTGTGAGATTTCACTTTGTCACTCAGGGTGGAGGGGAGAGATTTTTTGGGATACGTTTTGGTTGGAGGGACGGGGAGGAGTTCTGTTTTTTCTTTAATTCTGAGTTGAAGCAAAAATGATTGTACTTTTCCTGTGTGCGACTTCAGAGTCTAGTGAGGGGCAGTGGCCAGAATCAGAGGCTTTGGCAGAGCAGCACTGGGGTCCTGGGAAGCCACGTGGCACAGACTGAGGGCTGTGGTGTGTGGCAGGGGGTCCTGGACCCAGTGGAGAACTGGACTTGATGACTTTACAATTGGATGCTTGCAATTCCAATAGTCTCTCTTGATACTGAGATTTCTTACTAATTTCACAGTTTATGCTATTAAAAACACATTGCCATAAGGTAATACTTTCAATATATTTTTCTTCTTGCAATACCGTCTTACGGATTTTAAGTAATAGATTTAAAATATGGATTGCTTAGTGGAGAAGTAAAAGGAATCCATTTTACTTGGACTAGCAACAGGAATTTCTCTACATCCCAAGCTGGCGGTATCGGGTCCGCAGCACAGCTGTGCCTAGAGTCTGCGTGGCTGTCGTCTCCATCCTGAGCGAGAGACCGCTTCTCACTGCTCATCTTCGGAGGGCTGGAGCAGGTCTGCAGCGAAGGCCGCGGAGAGGCTGGTGCAGAGGGTCCTGGTACCCACCACAGCGGTTCCTGACAGCTCCAGGCAGACTCTCAGGGGAGTTATGCCGCAGAGGAGCGGTCCCCAAGGCCTGACAGGACGCCTGTGGATCTGGCCAGGCCAATTGATATCTGGAGTGAAATGAGGAAGAGGTCAGGCAGGGATTCTTTTTCTTGGAGTTCGTCTGGTTAATTAAAGGCTCTCCTTTATTCCAATCATGTTCTTCCTGTCTTTAGATGTTACAGTGCCCTTTCATTTAAGAAACAGTGGTGAGAAAAGTGGCTGGGTCTTTTGTTCGTTTGTAACGCCCACACGTGACAAACTAAAACCTGCCATTCCCTGAAGTTTGTTTTGAGGTTTCATAGCTGGGAGTCGCTCTCACAGAGATAGTCGACCCGCAGACTTTCGGGGAGCGAGTCCTCAAGCTTGCCCTTCCCCTGGGCCTGGGCTGGGAGCCGGTCACTGCTGGCCTTTGCGAGGCCTTCTGATGCCTCAGTGCGTTGTTGAAAATAAACATGATAATTAAGTCATGGTCACATCTCTCGTCCCACCAAAACATTAGTTTCACTTAGCGGCACATTTCAGTGTTTCTCATTCTGGGAAATGAAAGGGGGTGGGGGCTCCTGTAGGGGGGGAAGCTGAGGAGAAACGTGGGTCGGGGAGTGCTCACAGGGTCCAAGGGAAGTAAGTCCCAAGAAGTACCAGTGTCTGGCCCTCACTCCAGATGACACCAGGCGTGGCCCCTGGGGAGTGGGACCTGCCGCGTCACTTGAGGGGCGGGATCCACTGGCTGGGATGGGTCGCTCGCCCTGTGCTGGGAAGCACCTCTGTGGGCTACAGGCTTTACCCGTCTGACAGCTCAGGAGCCTGGGGCACTGGCTGAGTCCCCACCACGTCTACCTGAGAAAACCTGCCACAGCATGGAGCAAGGCAGAACAGGGAGAATGGGAATGCTGGGCTGCTGCCAGCGTGCGGGAGCCTCAGGGAGGATTTACATCCATCTCGGGGAGAGTCTCTCGGACACTCTCCGCAGCTGGGAAGGACCTGAACACCAAGTTCATTTGCCTCATCCTGCCTTGCCTGGGGGCCTCCGTGTGTGGGGAACACCGGGGTCTGTCAAGTGCCACTGTATTCTGATGTAATTACCATAATTATTTGGGGCTCAAAGACAGAGAGAAACCAGTAGGGTGGTGGTGGTGGTGGGGAGGTCAGTGGCATTGTCAGTATCAGTTGTTGGGGTGGGGACTAGATGGATGGAGATGCTCCCTTTCCACTGGTCACGTCCGGGTCCCGGGGACATGAGTTCTCTTGAACTTCTGCGCTGTGACTGCACGAGCTCCCTGCGGAGTTTTCTTGGTGCTTGACGCCAGGGCAGGAGGCAGGGGTAGGTGTCACTGGCACGGGACAGGGGCTGTCGGGTGGTGGCCGCTCGAGGTTGTTCAGCCAGATGCAGAGATGTGGGAAACACGCCCAGAGACCTCAGAGACAGGCAAGCCACAAAGATCCGATGTGGCACCTAACACACGTTTGATACCCTCAGTGAGCTTTGCACACCCACACTCAGCTGTGCTCTCTGTGTGTCCAGCCTCCATAACTAAAATGTGGAGCCTCCATTTTTGTGAGAACAAGGTGTTCTCACTTATTCCTCAAGAGAGGAAGTATAAGTTCCATCAGTCATCGAGTCTGTATAGCCAGTTACATCTCCGAGAAGACCGACAGCAAGAGGATTAGGGAAACAAATCATAGTTCCTAAAGCTGTAGCTGGTCCTATGACCACAACTGATTTTCATCATCCTGTCACTTCACCATCCATTCTAGAATTCTCTGTTACTCAACCATCACTGAACTGGCCGGGATGACTTGCTTGATGGTTGACCCAGATCTTTATCCTCACGGCATGTTACCTTGCTCTTATTTGGGCTGTGGAACCTGCAATTGCCCATTTATCATTCTCACTGTGTGTGGAGCCTCCAAGAGATGACCCAGTGTGTCTCCTGCATTCTAAACACACTCTTCCCTGACCCACTGTGTAGAAGAAAACCTGGAACTTTGTGTTAATCATGGTCAATTACTTCCGTGGTAATATAATTCCTTCATGTGGCTGCTGGTCCACTGCTAGATGATCTGGTGGTAGTTACAGCTCCAAGTTCAGTGGAACCTTTCCTGTGTCCTCTGGCGGATGGTTTCTCCCAAAGAACTGAGACTTCTAACCTACAGAGCCAAAGGCTGCAGGGAAGGGAAGCACAGATTCTACAAGTGGGACACTGGAGAGAAAGTGAGAAGACCAATTCTACTTGTACTGCTGGGTCTCGGAACCCAGGTGTTCTAGCTGTGGGGGATGTAGCACTCTATATCCATCTTGGGTTGAGTGTGTCCACCACACTCCAGAGGCAAGTGTCTCCAAACCGTGGGGTTTTGACCCTGAGCTGACTCCTCACCTACATTTTTTAACAGATTACCATACTGTTAAGCCAAATGCCTCTGAGTGACGGGGCGCACGATGACAAAAGTGGATACTGTGTTCATGTGCCTGTATTTTTGAACCTTCCTTACTGTTACAAAGGTTCCTTGATCTAAGGCAATGTTGTGCAGGGTACCAAATGGATAATTCAGGTGTTCTCCATGCTATTGGTTCACGGTGCTGGTGGAAGGATTGAAATCAGAGAAGGCAAATGTATATCTGGAATTGGTATCAATTCTGGTGAGAATTGTCAGGTATGGGACTGATTTTACCCTGCTTGTAAGCTAAAAAGTTAACCTGTTACTGTGTCATGGATGCTGGCAGAAGACACAAGACTCTTGTGTCAGAGATGGACTTTGTACTTTCAGCTCAGCAGCAGCGTGATGGGTGTCAGTTCTCTGGTCTCCAAGTGTCCTGGAGGTGAGATAGAATGCCCAGCTACGTGTGGGAGACTTGCATCACGACAGAGGAATACTCGTCTTGGGGAATCTGGGGTTCTATAGGAAACACTCAATAAGCCTTCTCTTTGTCCTGGGGGGAGACATGACCTCACCCCTCAAGGCTGATGCTACAAACACAGCCCTGAGATGGCCAGGGTAAGAGCTAGGAGGACTTTGTGTTCTGGGCACACCCAGGAAGAATGTGCAGGGGTGCTCAGGGACTATGGCAGATGGCCTCTCCCAGTGATATGGAACCTCTTAATCTCAAGTTTGTGTGCCTAAAGCCCAGCAAGCCAAACACTGAGACGTCAGTGCTTGGAGATGGAGAAAGATTTACTCGTGTTGGCCAAAACGAGAAGGTGCGAGCCTGGGTTTGCTCCAGTCGTCCCCCAGGAGGGAGGTTTTGTAGAGCTAAGGGGCTTGCAGGAGGAGCTTCAGGGAACAGAGGCGTCACTCCTGATAAGCCCCCGGGCAATCTGACTTCTGAGTTTCACCAGCTGCTGAGGGCTGGCCATCCAGCGATCACAGCCTCCCTGAAGGCTTTCTCTTTCTTCTGCAAAACAAGCTCACACATCCTTGAGACCCGAGTCACCCGTCAAGTTAAACAAGAAAACAGTGAATTGACAAGATTCACCCCTGTCTGTGTTGGGAACAAGGGCAAAAGGCAGTCATGTTCTCCTTGAATATCTACAGTACCCCTTGGGTACCCGGCTTCACCAACAGGGCCAAATCCTTGAGTCCTCCAGGGCAGAAGGGGCCAGTGTTATCAACTTGCTACTGAGAGGCTTGATGGCCTCCTTGAGGAGTGGTCCCATGTTGAGGGTTCAGCCTCCATCATTGCTGCTGGAAGGCCAGGCGTTCACCAGCAGCAGCAGCTGGATCAAACTTTGTGAGGGGCAGCACAAGGGTTGGGCCAATGCAGAGTCTCCATTCCTGGGCCCGTTTTGCAACCACAGTGGTGGTCAAGGAGAGAGGCTGGTGGACATTCATGGGACAGGTCATCTTCTCCCCGGGGTGGTGAAGTGCCACTGTGCAGAGCACGCTGTCTCTTAGGCACTTATGTGAGATGCAGAGTTCCTTGTGGTTTGTGCCCATTTACATCCGCCTATCTATACCCTTTCTGCCCAACTTCTAATCTTGCTCCTTCTGAGTCCCTTCTGAGGAGTCCAGTTCCTGATTAAGAACCTGTGCGTGGTTTTTCAGGCCTGACTGTGGGCAGTTAAAGGCTTTACTCAGCAGGTCTCCCCAGGAAGAGCTGTCCTTCCCACACCAGACCGGGGGCCCGGCCCGTGCACGGCCGTCTCTGAGACCCCCCCGACTGGTAAAACTCTTCATGTTTTTCATTCCTAGACCAGGCACCTTCATTCCTGGGTCTCTATCTGAGTCCTTGGAAGAGTTCCTCTCCAGATGCCTCTGCTGAGGCCTCCTTATGGGGAAAGAAAGGGGAAACCTTGAAGACACCTTTCCCCACTCTCAGGACCCAGTGCTTTTCACTCCTAGCCGTCTCCCTCCCCCTCCCCTGACCTGGGGTCCATTAAACTGCAGGAGCCTTTTGTTCTGAGCTTCCTCAACAGAGGGAGGGTCCCCCACATCCGTGCTTATCCCCTTGACCCTCCACCGGCTTCCTGTTCCGTGGCGGGTAATGGGACAGGGGCGTTGGCACTGCTCTGGGATTATATTCTCTCACACTGTCCCTGTAAGTGATCGTGCCTCTGACTCTGTGGCTTGTGGCTTCAGTTGGCTTCTCCACACCTGGCAGCTCAGCTGAGCTCCTGACACCTTTCAAGTTGAGCAATTCTTCCCCTATCCCAGAGTTCGTGTGTATGCTTCCCATGAGCCATTTTTAAAAATTTATTTATTGAGGTCACATTGGTTTATAACATTATATAAATTTCAGGTGTACGCCATATTTCGACTTCTGTATATGGTGTTCACCACCAAAAGTAGTTGCCATCCATCATCATACATACATGCTCCTTTACCCCTTTTGCCCTCCTCCCTCTCCACTTTCCCTCTGGTAACCACCAATCTGTTCTCTGTATCTACGTGTTTGCTGCTGTTGTTTTGTCTTCCACATATGAGTGAAATCATATGGTAGTGCAGCCACTATGGAAAACACTATGGAGATTCCGCAAAAAATTAAAAATAGAACTACCATATGATCCAGCTATTCCACTTCTGGGTATCTATCCAAAGAACATGAAAACACTAATTCAAAAAGATATATGCACCCCTGTCCATTGCAGCATTAGTCACAATAGCCAAGACTTGGAAACAACCTAAGTGCCCATCAATGGATGAAGGATAAAGAAGATGTGGTGTATATATACAATGGAATACTACCCAGCCATAAAAAAGACACAATCATGACATTTGCGACAATGTGAATGGACCTTGAGGGTATTATGTAAGTGAAATAAGTCAGATGGAGAAAGACAAATACCTTGAGCCTTTTTTGACAACCAAAACCTCTAATCCCATAGCACTTATTTGTACTTCTGTCTGATCATCTATAACATGTATCAGTCAAGGACACACAAACCACTTGAGGTATTTCAAGTGCAAGGGGATAAAACACAGGAAATTCAAGTGCAAGAACACAGCGTGAAGGGTTGAGGAGCCCACCACCACTGGCTTCCAGGAAACCAGGAATTCCGGGAATTGTGTGTGGTCACCACTGATGACCTCAGGCAGCACCAAAGTGGGGGACTCCTGGAGAAGCTGCAAACTTCCCATCTGCTGTCTGTCAAAGACATGCCTGCCCATTGCTGCTCAGCAATAATGGCCTCTCCTTCTCTCCTGCCTCCCAGTCCACATGGTGTCTCGGGGGGCAGAACCTGAAGGAGAACCTTGCTGACGAGAGAGACTGGGATTCGTCCAGATCCTGGGGCACAGGGAGGGCTTCAGAGGAGCAAGAACGGCATTGTTACACCTACAATCTGTCTGGCCCAGCATATCACGTTCAAGTTGTGTCTTTCTCCTGCTTTGGGACTGCTTCTCCTGTCTTTGTTCCCAGTGCTCGGGGCACTGATGGGCACAACGGGGAGTCATACTCCTGAAATGTGGCTTTGTATGTTTTAATACACAATATGTTAGTTGTAGGATACATAGCTTTCTTCCTATTTTATTATTTCCAAGCATAAAACCCAATCATGTTTTCTAATAAAAACCCTTCTAGTCACCATCAAGGGTCAAGCTTTCACGAAAGGCCCAGCTTTGCTGCTCTTGGTTTCTATACTAATAAATAGCTGTGCACTGGAGAAAAAGATTATTTTGTCTCATCCCGTTCTCAGTAAAAAGTGCATAAAATTGTAATAACTCAAAAGTTAAAATAATGTGATAGATAAGTCATATTTATATAATGTTTTTTATTTTATGAAACATGTGTAAATGCTTTTTTTCCTTTCCTCATATCAACCCTGTGGGAAGACAATATTGTTTCCCCATTTTATTGACAAAACATTCTTTAAAAAGTTGAGATACCTCTTGCTCCTTACTTAACATTCTTTTACTGCATTTAAACATTTCAAGTTTTTTGTTTTTTTTTTGGTGAGGAAGATTGTTGCTGAGCTAACATCCGTGCCCATCTTCCTCTATTTTGTATGTGGGACGCCGCCACAGCATGGCTTGATGAGCGGCGCATAGGTCCGTGTCCGGGACCCGGACCCGTGAACCCCGGGCCAACAAAGCGGAGCACTTGAACCTAACCACTATGCCACCAGGCCAGCCCCAAGAGGTTTTTGTTTTTTGAAAGTGTTATTTTTTTATTAATCAGCTTGGACATTTTTCCTATAAAGACAAGGATAAAATGTTTACGTTGCTGACCACAAAAAAAAAGAAAATAGACAATGTTTTTATCGCAGTTGAAAAGAACTGCTGAGTTTACCTGATATAAATCTTTACTTCAGCAACATCCCAAGACCTAGCTACTGAGCTTTCACTTAATACTCCATTCGTGGTAAATTCATGATTTTACTGGGCAGTCCATGCCCTCTTGGACCAACTCTGAGCATAAACCGTTTCTCCTTCACTTTAACCACTTGGTTCTCGTTTTGCCTTCCAGAGTCATGCTGTGTTAAATCAAATCTCCACACCACGTGTCGATACTGTAATTTTTATGAGGACGTGTGGTGTGGGGGGAAGAACACTGAACCGGGCATCAGGAGACTAGTGTTCGCAACTCTACCACTAACGGGCTCTTTATCCTCATTATCCCTGCATTTCTTTTTTTCTGATGTCTAAAACTGTAGGGCAGTGGTAGTAAATTCCACCGACCTCTGTGCATCTCTTTTCTGTGGCTTTACTGCAGCTAAGCATTCTGGGAAAGTGGAGGAGAGTTTTTCGTGTGTCCTGACCCTGACCTTGGGGCATAGAAAGTCTTTCACCAATATTTGTGTTTCTGGACACGTGAAAGACTGTCTTTCCCAGCCCCCTTAGAGTTATAGAGCTCTGCAGCTGAATTCTGGCCGAGGAAATGTCGATGAGCGACGTGAGGTGCCACTCCCAGACCTGGCCTCACACGCTGTGCTCACACGCGCTCACACACACACGCATGCACATGCACATGCACACACACACCCGCACACACACGGTGCTTCTGTCTTATGTTAGCAGGTATAGAAACACTACATGAGAGAAATACAAATTAAAACAGCAGTGATAGACTGTTTTGGGCCATAAATGAAAATTGTTAAGCAGATTGGCAACGTGAAATGTCGGGAAGGTGTGGGGAAGGCGCTCTCACGCGCTGCCAGTGCTGATGGAACAGGAACGGCATTTTGGGGGCCAGTTTGTCAGTATTCATTAAAATCAAAATAAAATATACTTTCTCCAGCGTTTGCTCTTTCTTGAATCTACCACAGAGAAAACGCCCACTTGTCAGAATAAGACGTAGAAAAGGAGGTTTACGCACAGCAGCACTTTCAGTGTCAGAGAACCGGGACCTGTCTGTATGGCAGGCAGTAGGAAAAATGCTTACATAACATATTATATTAACATGGTGCATAGCAATTTAAAAAAGGAGGAGCAACTATGGATTAATTTGGCAAATCTCCCAGACAAAATGCTAAGTGAAAAATAAGCAAGTTGCTGAATAATAGGTAAAAAGTTTGATATACATATATATCTCCATGTCTATCTCTCTGTGTACAGAGACTGGCTATAAATGTATAGAAATATACTTTTGGGAGAGCATTCACACCACTGGAAATGATGGTTAACTCTGTGGAGGAGAACAGGATTAGGAAAGTCCAGCAAGAGGGCATTTTATATTTTTTACTATTTGTTTACTGATATTTTAAAAACGACTCATATGCTCACGGTTTCTACAATGATTCATATTCATATATTAATGGTGAGCTTGAAGTAATAATGAGAGCTACCAGGCGATTTCTCTTCATTGTCTGAGAACAGAGAGGAGCGATTACTTGTGCTGTTTCTTGGTAACTCTAGAAAGTCCAGGTCACCTGAGAGGAAGGCTTTGGTGTTGGCTGACCTGGCAACGTCACACTGGTTCTCTTGCGCTCCAGCCTCGTGTGACACTGTCCCCATGATCTGAAGCAGAGTGGCAGGAAGCCAGCTCGGTCCCAGTCCACACTTCTCAGCCAGGACTAACTTGTGTGGTAACAATAAACAAGCTGTAGAGCACATCCAGAATGCGTTCTGGTGTACCTTGTAAATCTCGGGCGCCTGCTGACGCGAGTCTTGGAGCTCCAGTCGTCCCACCAGAGTTGCCTCCTGGTGTCGAGCAGAGTCTTAGCTGCTCCCCGCCAGCCGTCCCTGGGGAACAGCTCGCCTGTCCGCTCCGCATTTGCAACCCGACTGGTTGCACGAGACTAGAGACGGATGACGGGTGAGGTTCTAACCCACGTTTTCTTAAATCCAACGACAGTCTCACTCAGAAATGACAGGACCTGGTAGTCTGCCTTGTAAGAACTGGTTCAAAGCTGTGGTTTTTATGACAGAGTTTTGATAATATAGAACCACATTGAACCATTCTAGGACTATAGCCTAATTTTTTCACAGGGTTAATCTTATAAAAACCCTACTAATCCTTGGATAGTGATGTGCTGTTCCTTTCAGTGAAGACAATATCAAGTCCCCAAAGTTTTCTAGCCAATTTTTTTTTATGGACAATGTCTAAATGTATTATTGTCAAATGGTTTCCTGCTGTATATGGTAGAGTCAACATGATGTAATGGCTGCCTTCTCTGATGATTCATTTTTTCTGTAAAAGGCATCCTTTACGAGTGGGTGATTCCTACTAATGGCTCACCAGTGACTTGATTCCTCAGGCAGTTTCTCTAATTATCACTTGAGCACTTGGACACTGGTCAGTCTGGGACCATACAGTACAAACAATGATACTGAAAACTTCTAGTGGAGGTGGGACAATAAAGTCTAGGTTACAATGCAGCTGAGGGCTCAGTACATCAGCGTCAGCATGACTTTTCCCGGATGTTAGTCAACCACTTTCTTAGCCAAAGGACCCCTCATTCCCTACGTGGTAACTGAGTCAGTGAGGTTTGTAAATCCATGACTACTGCCCTCCACCAGCAGGTGTCCACGGCAGCCACCGCTGGCTGATCCCAGTGCTCTTTCCAACCGAGCCGGACACGCCCTCAGAATCCTTCCCAAAGGACGCTCTAGACAGCCACCAACAATCAGGCACATGAGATCACCTGTAATGGGTTATCCCATCATGGGGTGTCATACTTATCCTACTATGTCATCAGCTGAGTCGTGTCTCCCTCAAAACTTCATGCGTTGAAGTCCTAACCACAGAACCTCCCAATGTGACTGTATTCGGAGATGGGATCTTTAAAGAGGCAGTTAAATTAAAATTAGGTCATTGGGGTGGGCCCTAATCCAACATGACTGTTGTCCTTATAAGGAGAAATTTGGACTCAGATATGGACAGAGGGAAGATGATGTGAAGATTCAGAGATAAGACAGGCATCTATTTGCCAAGGAGAGAGGCCTGGAACAGAGCGTCC
Source organism: Tapirus indicus (assembly GCA_031878705.1). Lineage (NCBI taxonomy): Eukaryota > Metazoa > Chordata > Mammalia > Perissodactyla > Tapiridae > Tapirus > Tapirus indicus. Next base: position 56,196,357 of record CM062933.1, on the reverse strand, counting down.
CCTGAGGGCCCCAGAAGGAGCCACCCCGCGACACCTTGACCTCAGACGTCCAGCCTCCAGGATGGAGAGACGATAAATGTCTGTTGTTGGAGTCACCCAGTTTGTAGTACTTGGAACTGGAGCCTTAGCAAATGAATACAAGTCTCGTAAACAGGACAGAAGCAGAAGTAAGAGTGGAAGTGATTGAGAAAACTCTTGACTCCTCTGATAACAGAAAGGAATCTTGGCAATTTGCTTATATGCACTCTCTTACCTGTAACGGGTTATCCCATCATGGGGCATCATACTTATCCTTAATATTGTTCTCTGTGCTGATCTATAAGCTGTGGATACGCCCACCATGGTCTGGCTCGGGCAGTTAGTTCCAGTACCACAGAGTGAGGGCTCTGTGAAAGGAACAAGGATTTGTGTGTTATAGAATGTTAGAACAGACTTGGACGTCAGAAACTGAATTTGTATCATGTTGAGTCTAAAACTGTGAAGGGCTCTGTGGTGAACACAATAATGGCTCCCAAAGTTGTCCATGTCCTAATCCTCAGAACCTGTGAGTATATTATGTTACATGGCAAACGAGAACAAAGGTTGTAGTTGGAATTAAGCTTGCTAATTGGCTGACCTTAAAATAGGATTATCCTGGATTATCTGGGAGGATCCAGTTAATAACAAGGGTCCTTCCAGTGGAGGAGGGAGCCAGAGTGATGCAAGGTGAGAAAACTCAATCACCACGGCTGGATTGGAAAACGGAGGGAGGGCCCAGGGGCCAAGGACTGCACGTGGCCTCCAGAAGCTGGAAAAGGCACGGAAATGAACAGACTCCCTGCTAGGGCTTCCAGAGAGGAATGCAGCACTGCAGACACCTTAGCTTTAGCCCAGGGAGACCGTGTCAGACCTCTGACCCACAGCACTGTCAGGTAACACAGGTGTGCTGTCTTCAAGCAGTAAGTCTGGGGTAGTCTGTTGTGGCAGCAGTAGGAAACTCATAAAATCCCAGTAACTGACTAAAGACATGTGCGATGCTAATTGTAGAAACACAGGGCCCAAACTGACCTGCTCCTGGAACAGTAGTAGGTTTGTTTTGAGGCAGGTGCTCCACGGATCACCTGTTCCGTCTTTGTCTCCGGCTGTGCTCCCTGACCTCCCCCTTGTGCTCCACACCAACATCATCAGGAGAAACGCCCGATTTCCTTCTTTTCTTTATGGCTTGCCTTCATCCGGTCACCTCACCTAAAACTCTAAGACGGCTTGGGCTCCTCCCTATCCTTCCCTCCTCGTCTTGTTAGTCTTCACGTCCTGCGTACCCGGTGCCACGTTCCTTTCACTTACTCCTCTCCTTTCATTCCCACCACAGCTCTGCTTGCCAGCCTCCATTCCTCTCGCCCGTCCACAGTTCCTGACTGACCTCATGGCCCTCCGTGTCTACACATACCGGTTCTTTCCCCCCAACTTTGCCAGAATAATCTTGCCATACACAGCTAATAATCTCCTTCCCTCAAGGTTGTTTCCTCAGGTCCTCCACAGCGAAGGCCAACGTCTCTCCCCACTGTCCACCTACACGTGCCTTCGTTGCCAGGCCAGAGGTTCTCAACTGTGACACACAGGAGAGTCACCAGTAGTTCAGAAAACACTGATCCCCTGGCCCAGTTAACCAGAATCTCCTGGGTGGGGCCCGGAGACAGGCACCTCTTTGAGTTCCCCAGGTGATAATAATGTCCAGCCAGGTAGTTCTTGAACAAGAGCGTTCATCAGAAGTGCCCAGAGGGCTGGTTGAAAGGCAAGTTGCTGGGTCTCCCCACCCCCCAATGGTTTCTGATGTAGTAGGACTGAGTTGAGGCCTGAGAATTTTTCTCTTTTTTATTTGAGATCTAATTCGCATACCATAATAGTAACCCTTGTAAAGTACACAATTCAGTGGGTTTTAGTATATCCATGAGGTTCTGCAACCACTGCTACTACCTAATTCTAGAACATTGTCATCACCGAGGAGCGTACTCCGAGGAAGGGCAGTGTGCTGTCTTCTCTCAGCCATCAACCCTGATCTCTCCTCGTTCTTCACCCTTCGTCTCTGTCCCTTAGAGAAGAGCTCTGGCCTGGGCATTGTGTTCTGTCACCAACTTCTACCACATAGGCCCTATCATAGTCTTTCTGTAATAATACTGTGTTTACATTTTGAGCTAAGAAGGATACAATTTCATGCTTGATACTTTGTGGTACGTCTTTAGAGAAGAATGAAAAATGAAGAAGCATGTTGCTTTTAAAAAAATTAAGCTCAAAAAGTTAGGCTTATTGATATCCTAGACATCAATGCTTCTAAGCAGCATAGAAAATTGTTTGATAATAACATAGCCAAACATAAATCAACCAGTGGGAGTCTGGACAGAAAGTGCTGACCTAATGTCTTTGGAAGACGGTGTTTCAAGGGGAAACTGTAAGACGAAAGATGAAAAGAACTGTGCTCCGGCTGGTAAAGTTGTTCCCCATGGGCGTGTGAGTGAACAATTCTGAAGCTTCCGTATATATGTGCTGGGATTGAACAAATCAGTAAATGGATGGAGGATGGTGGGAGTTGGGCTTCTCACTGTGGGAGGGAGAGGTTTCAAGGGGGGGCTGGAGTGAACCAGGTTGGACTGGGCTAGATTGCAGACAGCAGACTAAACTAATGTCCAGCTCAACACAGATGCAGATGGACAGATGTAGAATTTGGAGCTCCATGTGTACATGTGGGTTAGTATACGTGTGTCTGTTTCGTAGCCTTGTCTGCTGAGAGGCCCTAAAATCAATGACACCCCAGCAACAGCAAGCACCCCTAGCACCCTGATCTTGGTTTCTGATAGAATGGCTCCATTCTCTAATGTAAGGAACTAGGGTTCCTGGGAGAAATGGCCAATTCTGGGGCTGGTTCAGAGGGTACACAAGATAAGCCTGAAGAATCTTGTATGCTAGAGTGTGAGGCAGTGCTCAAAACCCACAATGGGATTTGTAAAGGGACATGGGACCCAACTAGGAGAGTTCCCAATGGCCAGCGCTAAACAATTTGATCAAGAAAATAAATAAAGTGTTGGATTATAATGTAAAGTATAAAATTTATGAGACCATATTGATAAAATAAGTTGTTGAATAGATAAGTAAATGAGAAAGAAGAGATAAATAAATCAACCCACTAAATATTTCACTACCTTTCCATACTACTTTGTAATTCCTGTCCTGGCTCCGTCCAGTGTCACTCATCTTCTTACGTCTGTGCTCCCTCCCAACACTGTCCCAGATGCTTTCCCCTGTCTCCTCCCACAGTCAAGTTCATCACATGATGATTATTCTAGCTCCTAGCCTCGGGGGAAACTTGTCCCTTCTTTCCAGGTCCCATGCTTCCTGGTGGTCCTCTCTGGTGTGGGCTGTGTCTTCTGAACTCCTTTCACTGTTAGGCCACTTGCAAGTCGGTATTTTTCTTGTTTTTCATTGCTGCTTCGTGCAAAACTGTCTTCTCTTTGTCATTTTCATGTGCCAAATAGGTGAGCACCAGGCACAGTTAGTGAAGATATATTTCTTTGTTTATAGCCTTTCTTTCTAGCATGTCTTACAATCGTTCTGGAAAAATTCGAAGTCTGCCTCATTTTTTTAGAATGAAGATTTAATACATGAATGTAGAAGTAGTCGTCTCATTTAACATTCTCATTCCTCAATTTCTGTCCTTTCAAAGTCTAAGGACTTTCATCTCTACTCCTTTTGGTGATGCTGGTCCTGATAATGTTTTAGAATCGCTTCACACTTAAAATCTGCAACCACGATGTCCTACTCTTGGAGCCTATCTCGTTAGTTCAGTTTTTTCACTCTGGATTCCACATACTTGCTCTTCAACATCGGTTCAACTCCATATCCATAGGCCTCCCGTTTTCTTTCGACCTGTCGTCTTCAGGCCTCATTTCCTCCCCTTTCCAGCCTCAGTCCCAAGGTCTCTTGTAATCAGACTTGCGCCAAGATTCTCAACTCTCTTGTCCCTCTGTCCTTCCGCGAAACTCACGTGTAGAACATCGGTCACAGCATCCTCTTCCTCTGCTCCTGCTCCAACTCAGAGAGGGAGAAAAATCACCCAGTCCTTAGACCAGAGTCCCTGCAATTAGTGGTGTCTTTATTCTCAAAACCCCAGAAATCCTCCTCTGCGCCTCTCACTGCCATTTTCTCCCAACCCCTATTGGCACTTACTAGCTGAGTGACACAAAGTGCCTTAAGCCTCGTTTTCCTCAGATGTAAAACTGAGCTCAGAACACTTCAGGAGTCTGTGATGGGGCTCAGTTAGAGAGCACGTATAAGGACCAGCCCGCCTTAGTACACAGCGTATGGGCCTGCTGTTAGCAGTGGTGGTGGCACCCATTTCCTCTAGTCTTGTAGTGGGCAGATTTTGTCCATAATTTACCGTGAAAACAAAACCACCACCAAGAACTCTGACTTTCCCTGTCCCATGTCTACAAATGTGTCTGCACCTGCACCAGTCCTTCCATCCTTCTCCTCCAGAGGGTGAGCCATTCACCCCTGTGTTCCAGGGACCCACCCTCTCTACTTACTCAGGAAGTAGATTGGCTCCATCAATAGTCTGTTCCTTTCCCTCCTGGCAGGGGAGCCAAGCTGGGCATTAAGCACTCCCTTCCCTTCCCCCACATGGAAACCAAGGAGAATTCTCACCAAAGTTTATCTGAGTTCTTCTTAAGTATCTCACCTCAGAATTTCTCTGGTGTAACTAAGGGATTACAATATTGTGTCTTATTGAATCCATGCAGAGAGGAATCTTGAAAATAATGAAAGAGTGAGAATATATTTTATTTCCCTTTATGAGTCCGTCCTTTGAGTATTAATGTTTGTGTTGGAAGATTGAATATGGACCAACAGTTGTGGGGAGGTGCAGAGGCACTCTGGCCTGGAGGACTCACACCCAATCTTGGCCACACCTGCCCCCCTTCCCAAACCACGTTCTTGACCACAGCTTTTAGTTCCCTATGCACTGTAATTCTCTCTTCATTTCTCCAGTCCTTCAGAAGGGAATGGCATCCACATCTCCAGTCCGGTGGGGAGTGTCTGGGAAGACCAAGGAGCTGGGGCGTCAGTTGGAAGAGTGGTGCTCTTGTAGTCGTGCGGGAAGAGGAGCGTGGGCAGAAGAGGCTGCGCCCAGGAGCCGTGTAGGAGCTAGAAACAGACTTGGGGCAAATGAGGTGGGTCCCAGAGCAGGGAGAGCAGTTCTGTGTGACACGCAGCAGGAATCTGGAAGTTAAACTTTCCCACCTTATGCTAAAAAGGGTGGGGACCAGCAGATGGGCCCCATAAATAAGCTCCGTTAATTCTGGCTTTGTCCCCTTGCATATCCTCGTGGGGTCTCCTCTCTCTCCCCCAGAGTCTGGTTTACTGCACGAATCACTCACACTTGCCGTGCATCCTCAGTTCATCGCCTCTCAGTGGCTCTGTCCAGAGCCCTCTCATCTAGGTCAACGGTAACTTCTACGTCACAAACACAATGGGCCTTTCTCAGTCCATTTCTTTCTCACCATCTCTGTGGTGTTTGGACTGTTGATCATGTCCTCCTGCTTGAAATGATCTACTCTTAGCATCCATGATGCATTTATCTCTGGTTCTCCTACCACTTGGTCAGATCACTCCCACCCGGCCCCTTCCCGGAAACCTCGTTCTCTGGCCTCCCCTTGAATGTTGGTGTTGCCCAGAATTCTGCCCTCAGCAGTCCTCTCATTGGAAAAGCCACAGATCCCAACATCGCTGGTCATATATGGTTTTTAAATCTATGCATAAGTCACAATCTCTTTCCAAAGCTGCATATTGGATGACCTGAATGACCTTAAACTCAATGCTCCTTATTCCAGAATTCCTTATTTTGCAGGATGAACCTGTCATTCTCTCAATGACCCAGGCGGAAGCCTGAAACATAATTTAAAATTTCTCCTCCTGCCTTCTCCTTCTGTCTTCGCTCACCCATATCCCGTGTTCAATCGTACCCATCTACCCTTCTAAATACCTCTCCTATTTATGTTCTCTCTGTCACCACAATGTCAGCGAATACTGAATAATCATTAAGGGCAGGTATTGTATTATATATCTTCTTGTCCCATGTGTGTAGAATACCGGCACAATTTCAACATGTTCTATAGAATATACGAAAGAAAGAACAAGTGAATAAAAGATTCAACAAATAAGTAAATGGATCAATCACAATTCCAGTTCAGCCCTTCTGATTTCAGGAAACAGAGGCTTTTGTAACGTAAGTTACTCAAGGTACAAAGGAAGGCGAGGCAGCAGGGTTTATTACTGTGAGGAACACGCAGCGTGTAGGGAGACGAGCCACAGTAGAGAGAAGAGACAGTGGATGAGCCAGCATCTGTGGGGACAGCAACGCACACCCGCAGCCGGGCTTCCCGACCTTCGCTCTGGTCCTGCTCGTTTACGCGGATCTGCTGTCTTCTCCTCTCACCACGACTCACGTTTCCTCTCTGCCCTGCACACCTCCTCCTGCATTGAGGGATCCGCCCGCTCACAGTTCTGCTCTCCCGTGACGCAGCACGACCAGGACCTCTGGCCTCGCCCGCGTCTCTGCGGCCTTAGCTCCTGCGGCCAGTGGCCTGCTTCTCTCTGTGCTCTGTCCTGAGGGCAAGAACCCCAGGGCCCGGCTCAGTTCAAAATCGCCAGCCGTCTGCTTAACTGCCTCCATTCGCACCGGCCTCGTCCACCACCGTCCAGTGGTCACCATCCACTGATGAAGGGTCATGGGACAGACACGGCTGCCGGGGCTGCCCGTGGCAGGGGCAGGGGTCAGAGCAGAAACTGACTGATGTGAACACAGACGTGATCACATTCTCCCAGGAAATGAAAACTCTAAGTATTCTGACCCCCGAGGAGGGTGGGAGGGCACCCACCGTGGAGGGAAAAGCTGAAGCTGAAGCAGCAGCAGAGTCCAAGTCCCCTGGAGCGTGCAGACGGCAGGATGGGTCCAGAGAACCAGAAACCTTGGGGACCAGGGTGTTGTCGAGGGAGGAGAGCAGGTCCACGAGTTTCCTGGGACACTGTTCTCCAGCTCGGGGGCGCCTGGCACAAGGAGGAGCACATACCAGATCCCTGATCCTCGGCTGCTGGCCTGGCCCCTCCAGCTGCCGTTCTTTCACCCTAAGCGACATTTTCCTCCCGATTATAAAATCGCTTACTTAGAAAGTTTGGAAAATAAAAATTATAAAAGGAGAAAATAAAAATTAGTGGTATTTTTACTACCCAGCAAGAACTGCAATTACTTCTTCATAATTTCTTCTTCTAGTCTTTTTCACCAGGCATTTTTCCTGAAAAATTGAGAATTTCTGAAGCATAGCTTTATCTTGTGCACTTTCCTTAGTTATTATGTCACTAGTGTAATGATACATTCCTTAAAAATATGGTTGGGAAAACATTCCACCATCGGGTGGTATCATAATCTATTTCACCGTGTCCTACTGGTGACATCAGATTGTCTCTGATCTTTCCATGATCATTTAAGGAGTTGAATAACAACTCCAGAAGTAACACCCTGCACTGAAGGCAACAATCTTTCTTTGTTGAATAACAACTCCAGAAGTAACACCCTGCACTGAAGGCAACAATCTTTCTTTAAAACTCAAATTTGATCATGTAACTTCTCAGCCTGAAATTCTTCAGAAGTTACCCTTTGTCTTTGGGATGACTTCCTAACTCCTTGGTTACCACGAAGGGTGCTCTGTGACCTGGCATTGCCTGCTTCTCCAGCTCCATCTCCTCCAAGCCCTCAGATGCGACCCCACTCCCGTCAGCCTCTCCTGCCCATTGTCTGCAGAAACTGCCACACTCTGTGTGCCGCAGGTGTTCCTGTGCATAGAACCCCTTCTCCCGCTCCTCCCCCATTCCTAACTTGTGTCACCCTCTAGGATTTAGCTCACCTGTTACCTATTCTAGAAAGCACCCCATCCTCATCACCAGTTTGGGTTTTTGCCTGTCCCCCTTTGCCCATTTGGATTCCATTCAGCTGCGAGTTGGAGAAAATTTGACCTACACAAGCCTGTATACAAATAGAGGAGCTTCTGGAATTGGCTGAATGACTCAAAGATGCTAGAGTCAGTGTATCTGTGATTCTCTTGCTTTTACCTCATGGCTACAAAATGGCTGCAGCAGCTCCAAGCAGCTGCCTTGGGCTTCAGAGAGAAAAAAGACAGGCTGTGGGCAGAGGCTGTACCAACCTTGGATATGCTGCTTTTTTCTTAAACAACAAAACCAAAGTTTTTGGAAGTTCCCAGTTGACTTTGGCTTATATCTCTCTCATTGGGTAGAACTGTCTCATTGCCACTCCGAGCTCCAGGGGAGGCTGGGGAAGAGAGCATTTAGTCTTCCAGTCACTACACTGAACACCAGAAGGGGTTTGGGAAACTGCTGGGTTGGCTGGTAAATAGCGTCTGCACTGATGCCCCTTCCCTGTGCTCCTCCCCCACACTCTCCCGTCACCGCTTTCTGATGCCCTGCTCTCTCCCTCCATACTTGGAGTCTCTTGAAGTTAGGAAGAGTGGTTTTCAAACTGTTTCCCGAGGGCCCAGCATGTGCTTCGGACACATTATTTAGACATGTGTTTGAACAAATGGACCACTGTTAGTGACCATTGGTACTGCCCTCAGGAGCAACTTAGAGCAGGAGAGCAGAAGGAGAAGCTTCCCCAGAGCACATTACCCAGAATGGAAACATTTAAAAAGTCATGCGCTGACCTGATGTTAAGCAGGTGATGGGAAGGCCCCAGCAGAAAAGCCTAGGAGAAAGTTACGTGGACCAGGTTGGTGGTCTTACACTAGGGGCCCATCAGAACCAGCTGGGATTGGTTTTCAGTGTCTTGTGCTCAGGCCTCACCCCTCAGCACTTCGAGCAGAATCCTCGTGAGGCTGTCCCCTCCGTGGGCTGCTGGAGCCGGTTCGTCCCCGCTGTGCTTCTCTTCCCAGCCCCATGTCCCGTAACATCATGGTGGTGGCTTAAAATTGCCTGCCACGTGGAATCTCTACTGTAGCAGTTGGCAAGCACTGCAGATCACGATCCAGCCCTCCCCATCCTCTGCGGAGAGCCGGTTTACCAGCACACCGCTGTCTGTGGTTTGAAAAACTCCCCGGATGTTTCCCGTGGGCAGTCGAGTTTAAGAGGAACTGGTCAAAGGAAAGCTCCTCTTTGGCCTGTGGTGCCCTATGAACACTCCACTGGGTCCCTGCTTCTGCCCTAACCTGCCCGTGGTTAGCATCCTCGCGTGCCAACTCGGCCGCCACCGGGAGCTCCAGTGCAGGACAGAGAGGAGAGTGTGGCTTCATTTTTCAGTTGTGAGTTTCTCTGTGCACCACTTGATTTCTTTTAAATCTAGACTCATCTCTGTCTGGGTGCCTTTAGGCTGGATCTGTGGAGGCATGCTGACCCATTAAGGGAGGGGAGCTTCTGAATAATGCTGTGCCATTAGGAACCTTAATTACCCCTGCCGAGATGGTAATTTCTCATTTGGAGGCATAATTGTGGTGTCATTTGCTGGGTCTGACCCCTGCTGCATCTGATTTGAGTAGAGTGGGCCCCACCCCATCCCAGGGTAGTGTCACCATAGCTGCCACGTCAGACGGACTTTCTTGTTTTGTTCTGAGATATATGCCACAATTTACAGACAGGACGCCAGGCACGGGGAGGTTTTGTAGCTTTCCCAATGTCACACGGAAGGTAAGTGGCTGAACTTAGACTCCGGTGGTCCCCCGCCAGAGCGAGTGTTTGGCCACACTCCCCTAGCAGGAGTACCGCTCAGACGGACTTTCCTGCGTCCTGAAGATGCAACAAAACGCCCCGTTCATTCTCCTCTCACAGCCGTGTCCGTCACCTTCTGCGTGGTGTGGTGGACTGCAGTGTAAGCCCAGATGACACTACCAACACGGGGGTGCGAGTCTGCCTGGAGAAGCTCTGGTTCAGCAAACTCTCAGTGCCCCGTGGGGCCCAGGAATCCGGGGGCAGAGGGGCCCCTCGAAGGGCCAGGAATGCTCTCTCCAGAAAGTAGCTCTGGGCCTTCAGAGGACACTCAGAGCTAGTGCTGGCCTCTGCCCAGGGGGAGAGGGAGGCCAAGAGCTGTTCTCAGTGCATTTGAGGTAGGAGTCCCCCCAGGATTTGTCCTGGGAGAGGCTGGGGCAGCAGGACAGTCACAGCTGGACGGACATACCTGGAACTCTGGGAGCCACGGGCTGCCCGCAGGAGACCATTTCAAATGCTCTAACTTGATTTCTGTCAAAGCTTTGTTGCTCAAACAACACCCTGAATAACAACAGGAAATTCCTCTGAAAATGTTTTTATCTGAAAACTTCATTGTGATTAGGGAGAATGGAAAACGATAAACTTAGGAATTAAAATATACTGTGCAGGAAAAAACATTTAAGTAGAGCCTCCTAAAGAGTGTTTTTGTGACAATAAATGGAATAGATGTAGATATTGACTAAATTATGAGGTGAGGGAAGTTCCTAGTATGAGGTCTTAACTCCTTGATGAATGGTTTTCTAGTGTTTTGTAGATGTTATCCTGCCCCTCCTCATCCCCAGACAGAGGCCAGGAACCAAGCAGGTGACAAGGCCTGTGCGAGGTTGGCTGCTGGGAAACCGGCCTCTCTGTTCTGTCTATGCGCTGTCGGAGATCATGAATTTATGACTGTATTTCTTCATTGCTTCTGGGCCGTAGTTCCTGTTTCCTTTTCCCAGCCTTTCTCTTCTCCAGAACAGAATGGAAACACCATGTGAACTATTGTCTCTTGGTGTATTTTCGCAGTTATCTTGTAGTGTTATATCCTCCTTGAATTTCTCTGAAAGAGTATCTTGTATTGGTTAATTTCATGAGTTAATTTTCCCTGTAGTCAGCTGGGTAGGAGAGGAAAAATCTTTTTCCTGTACCCACATTAGGTTCTCCCGTTGGCGCCCCGTAAGTCAGACCAAAAACAGATCAACGAGAGGAAACAATCACAAGTTCTGACAAGCGCAGCAGCGTCCGTGGGAGGGAGCACTCGGGGGAGTGACTCAAAGGGGTGGGTAGAATTTGGGCTTATCCTACTTCTTAGCAAAGAACAATGAGCGGTAGAGAAGTGACAGACAAAGGAGAAAGACCTAGAGTTTTAGGGCAGCAAGTGTGGGAAGATAAATATGGTGAACATATGGGGGAACTGGAAGATGAGAGCTCGTTAGTAAGGTTTGTCGTGTAGGTTCCTCTGGGGCCAGCTCTGGGTGATCGGGGTCCAGAGTTGTCTCCAGGGATTAACTTCTGTCCTTCCTGGCAGAGAGGGGAGGGGACACCTTACAAATCTATGTCCTGCTTTTAGGCAAATGGAGGAGGCAGAGCCTTTCTTGTATGTGCTGGTTCTCAGCTGCCTTTTGCTCAAGATATCAACGCGCCAGTGTGGCCTGTTCTGGGGTGGCATGTTCTGCTGCCCTCAGCTGGGGAAACTCTTCATTTCCTCTTGTTCTGATCTGCTGGCTAGCTAGGGTAGGTGCTGAAATGGAAGTTTGGAGAATAAAATGCTACAAATAAAATGAATGTTACCATTTCCTTGCTTTTCCGGGGTTTTCCTTGACCTTATTCTGCCCCGGCAGGCAGTGACGTGCCTGAATCCTTTCATCCCTGGACCTGCTGTAGGCCCTGGAGGAACCTACAAGGTTTGTTCTGCTTCCCACCTCCCGACCTTGAACATCACGTAGGACACGCAGCACGTCTGGGTGAAGCTCCTTTGTATACGGGAATTTCCCCGTCAACACTCCTTATCAGCCCGCCCCCTCCCCACTCTCGGTCCGCAGCGGGCGGACCTCCATCGGCCCTTCCTGGCGCACAGACCGGTGCTCGTGGAGGGGAGAGTGAAATGGGGGTGTTGACTTGAGCTTTCTCCTGCTCTGTTTTCTTCTCTTTGATGATTAACTTTTCAGAAGCCTTTCTATTTTCCTCAACTATGCCCCACGTCAAAACCACAATGGCATCACAGGTCGTCTACACTCCGGTTTAAACCATCGGGTGAGTGAGAATGTGGTCAAAGGAGAAGACGAAATCTGAAGATGTGAGCTGGAGAACAGAAACACTAATAATGGCGACTACGAGGGCTGCTTAGCAGTTACTCCTAGTGACCACACAGTCATTGTTGATGATCCGCTGTGAAAGGAGCGCTGATTTGGCTGCAGGTTTCATGTGATTAGAATAGTGTACACGCCTGTTCAGCCCTCAGACTTTTCTGCTCAACAAGCAAACCCACGATTTTAAAAAGCCCGAGTAGGGACATTTTTCAGTGTTACTTCAGGCGGGCTGAGATTTCCCCAGGACGGACGGCGGGGGTGCTCTGCAAACGGTCACAGAGTTCCTGCCCTAAATCCTTGCTACTCAAGTGTGGTCTGTGGACCAGCAGCATCAGCTGGGAGCTTGTCAAAGAGAAGCTCGGGCCCCACCCTGACCTGCGGAATCAGAATCTGCATTTTAACAAGGTCCCCAGGAGATTCAATTCACAACAGATTTGAGAAGCACCCCTGTAAATCACTCCTTCCTTTCTCCGGGGGGTTGACAGAGGAAGGAGAGAATGCGGGAACAGCTCACCAACATAGCTACTTGCACCTGGAGGTGAGCCCCTGGCTTCTTTACAGGAAGGTTCCCAGCCCCACCCCAGGGCTTCCTCCTCCACGGGGCCAAGCGGGGCCGGTCATCCGCTTCTTTAGCGGCCAAAATGTCTGGGGAGCCTTCAAGCTGGAGGTTCCCGGTCTGTGCCCACCTGCTCATTGACCAGAGAAAGGGAAAGAGAGATGGCCGCAGCGGAGGTGAGGTTGACCTCAAAGGACGAGGCTCCAGAAGGCAGAAGCTCCTCCCACTCTCTGGAAGCTTCTGTGTTTACACCTGAGTTCAAATGATCTACTAAAAAAATCTCTCAGGTAAAGAATGTGCTTTTTTGTTTTTGACTCTTCAGGCTTTCAGTGACCCTGAGCCTGAGATGAAAGCCACACTTTCTAGAGGAAATGTCCGTGTGCACGACAGCCTCGCCATGACTCCTATTCAAGTGGCTGCACTCTAACTGACTAAACCCCCCACCAACGGGGTCAGTCTTCCCTCAGCATTTTCAGGACTCCCTATTCTTATGACATTTGTAACGTCCCTGCTTGGGGAGCAAGATGACTCGTGGACATGTCTTCATCTCAAGCAGGACTTAGTAGCAGGGTTTTTTTCCTTCAAAGCCAAGACTATGGATTGATACATATATATAATGAGATAAATATTTTCATATAGCAATAATAAAAGGTGTATTAACTAATGCTAAAATATCAAATTAAACGGGAAGAAATGTTGGTTAGAAAATATTTTCTATAGACTCATCTGATTCTATGTGAATTTGACTCTATTTTCAGTAATTTGCTGAAACTAGCCAAAATAAGAGTATTGTTGCTATATTTAAAGGCCAATGGCTCAAGAGCCTTTTCATTTCTCCCATTTATGATGCACTTCTCTTCAGGAGCAATCGGCACCTTCCCCACAGCCCCACCCAATGGAATTTCATATAAAGGTTCCATTATGGCATTCCTACCCCACCCAGATTTCAGGGCTGGTATACTTATTCATTGTTGAACTGTGTGACCACGAGTCATGGTGGGTCACCAGTGCTTCTTAAGGTCCCATCAGGTGGATAAACATTTAATATTTGAAGGCACCTGGATCCATATTTGCTGAATACAGCATAAATCTGAAGTTGCTACAGAAAGAAAAGCCTAGCTGGTTCAGCCCAGAGTATGATTCATAGTTTTTAAATGATTAACTCCATGCCCTTCCCCACCCCAGCTGGCCAGGAGCAAATCGTCCTTCAGGGATTGAAGGAGTTAAAAGAACACGCTCAACATAAAGGACTATGTCCTGGGTCCTTCCAAATGCACCTGGTCGGATATAATATGTTCAAACACAGTTTCACATACAGTGTAATTTATATATTTGCATAATTTGTAAAACTGAAATTTTTAGGATATACCCTAGTATACAGTAAAAATAATTCTTTAAAAAAGTCCTGAATTCTTCCAAAGTCTCATTAATTATATGATGCTATGAGAAGATATGAGCCGCCTGAGAGTAGACAGTGTGTGACTTTCGGGTAAATGTGATCTATAGACAGAGCCACATTAGGTGATTTAAGAAAAATTTTAGAAATATAAATAAATAGATCCGTGTATATTACAATTCATAAAGGAAGATGCCTGGCAACTTGTCAAGGACTCACAACTTCCTAATTCAAACTAACATTGAAGACTTTCTCCAGCTGTTCGTCATTCATTCATTTGTCTTCCAAATATCTAGGGTCTGCCCTGTGCTGGATGTGTTGGGACATACATAGTCCCCAGGTTTTTCCTGTCGATTGGAAAGTGGATCCTGGACGTGCTACAGAGACACTATTGCTATAAAAGAGCATTTTAGAATGAAATACAGTGACCACCACGCATGAAGGGCATTTTTAATCAGACGACTCCGTTGACACATTCACACTCATTGTGACCCCTCTGTGCCTGACTCTGCTGTCGGCTCAGTAGTCACTAAAGCCCCCGGCTCCTTGGTATCATCTTAAAATCAGTCAGGATTTCTCGGGCACTTACTGCACTTAGCGAGGAGCCGGGAGCTACACAAGGAGGGGTGGCACCTGCCTCAGGACCGCGTGTTTCGGAGGGACCCCGGGACACACCTGTGGGTGTGACACAGGAGTGACGGGGGGACAGCGCCTCCCAACCCCTTCCTCCTAAAATGTGGCAGAAGAGCCAGATGATTGAATGTGTAAAATGCGATTTTTAAAGAGGAAAAAATAATGCAGAGATGAAGGAACCGCACTTCATGCCCCTCTGTCGTGACTGTGCTCTGCGCACGCACAGCCCATGGTCAGAAAAGCCCATTTTGGGTCAAGTTGGTGGAAATGGCTGTCCTCTGGCGCCACCTGGCGGTATTGGGGCCCAAACCGGTAAACAAATAAGGTCTTTTCAACCACAATCAGAGCAACCACTTCACTTCTGTTTGTTCACCAGCTCACTTTTTTTTTTCAATAGGGAAGCGTGATCTGGACTTGTTAAACTAGAATCTGTCCAAAAGTACAGATTTTCCGAGGAGAGTAGAGTTGAAGAGAACCTTAAGGAATGTCAGGGATTCTAACTGCGCTTGGGCAGCTGTGCTGAAAGTTTCCCTTATAGTGTAATTTACATATTTGCATAGTTTGTGAAACTCTCAAATTTTTATGATACACTCTAAAATATAATGTTTTATGTCAGTTATATCTCAATAAAAGATAAAATGCAGCAAAGCTTATTTTTTAAATAAATGGACGAATGAAGGAATTGCCACCCTTTGGTGTTCCACGAGATAAGTATAACTTACTAAATGTGCAGTTTTTTTAATACCTTTTTTGGACCCCTTCCGTTCACAAGGGCTTGGGGCCCTTTTCTTTGAATGCGGTGCTGAGCTTGGTCAATGTTCACGGATGGATGGAGAGGAAACAGGATTGTGGTATAATTTTCCTCTAAGAAAAAGTGTACAGTCTTCTGTAAATGTGAATCTTTCTAACTGGTTGAAAGCTCTTGTCTTCAGAGGAAATTTCCTTTAATGACATGATAATGCTCATGTTAATTTTCAAAAAAAAGATTTTATTTTCTGGAATGAATACTTGCCTCAAATCCATCAGCAGATTTGAAATTTCTGGATCCCTGCTTTAAATCCTGAGCCTTTCCTGTGACAGTAGAACCCGCCCACACCTGTGACACAAAGATATTACCAGCTTCAGCTTCATTCTGCATTGTAGGCGTTAAACTTGGTTTTACAACATGATGGGAAAATCGGTATTCTGGCTTATTAAACATTCTGATTAACAGAAATTTATCATGTCAAACACATACAATATACCAGTCTTCAAGAATCAGGACACATAAATGTAATTGGTAGCATGTTAAGTGCAGCGGAATCTTGGCGACTAGAAGTCCCTTCAGCCTCGTTTGCTGCCGCGGTGGTCACTGTGAACATTAGAACACGAGTCTAGAAGATGCACTGAAGGCTCAGTTGGGAGTTACGGTCTGAGATTTAGCATCGAGATCGGCTACTAGAAAAGGAGGAAGTAAATAAGGGTATTTAGGAGTTATTATTATATTAACTATAATTGCTATCACAAGCTAGACTGGAGAAAAATTTAAAATGAGAACGATATTTCGCAGTCCTCCCCACTGTAACTATGTACTTGTGAGTGTGAAGAGGGATCTCAGTTTCATGATAAATGTCCGGCCCTGGGAAGAGGGACAGCAACATTTTTTTCTTTAAAAAGAGGGACTGGGGCCGGCCCAGTGGCGCCACAGTTCGGTTTGTGCACTTTGCTTTGGCGGCCCGGGCTTCGCAGGTTCAGATCCTGGGCGTGGACCTACGCAACACTCATCGAGCCATGCTGAGGAGGTGTCCCACGTACAGCAACTAGAAGAGTGTACAACTATGATATGCAACTATCTACCAGGGCTTTGGGGAGAAAAAAGCAAAAAATTACTTCCTTTATATATTTAAAAAAAAAGAGGGACATACCAGACAATTAAGCAAATGCACTTCTTGGTATTTACTCAAATAAGTTGGAAACTTGTGTCCACATAAAAACCTACACATGGATGTTTCTAGCAGCTTTATTCATGGTTACCAAAACGTGGAAGCATCCAAGACATCCTTCAGTATGTGAGTGGATAAGCTGTGGTCCATCCACATAATGGAACATGATTTAGAGCTAAAGAGAAATGAGCTACCAAGCCGTGCAGCCATGGAGGAAACTTACATGCATGTCACTGAGTGACAGAAGCCAGTTTGAGGAGGCTACACATTGTATGATGCCAACTATGACATTCTGGAAAAGATAAAACTATGGGGACAGTGAAAACATCAGTAGTCGCCAGGGGTTGGGGGAGGGGGAGGGATGAAGGGTGGAGCACACAGGGTTTTAGGGCAGTGAAAACACTCTGTGTGAGGCCATAATGATGGACACATGTCATTATGCATGTGCCCAGACCCACAGAACGTACAGCGCCCAGAGTGAACCCTAATGGAAACTGTGGACTCTGGGTGATGGTGATGTGTCAGTGTAGGGTCATCAGCTGTAAAAAATGTACCATCTGGGGGGGATGTTGATAGTGGGGGAGGCTGCGCACGTGGGGGCAGGAGGTTTATGGGAAATCTCTGTAATTTCAGCTCAGTTTTGCTATGAACCTAAAGCTGCTCTAAACACATAAAGTTTTAATAAAAATGAAATAAAATTTAATTTTCAAACTCATCATGAGATAGATACCATAACTATCCCTATTTACAGATGCATAAACTGACTCGAAGCTATAAATTTATCAGTCACTCACGCAGGTGCACAGCTAGTAAGTCACAGAACTTGGGTTTGGACACAGATTCTCAAGTTCCAGAGTCTTAACTCTTTGCTGGACTCTCCCCTGCTGTAAGATTGAGTGTCAGTTATTCCCATTACAAAGATGAGGGACCTGTGCTCAGGGGAGTTCGGGAACCCACCCAAGGTTGCCCAGCTAGAGATCAATGAAACCTACATTCAGACCCCAGTCAGTTTGATTCGAAAGCCTGTGCTCTTCTCAGCAAAAGACTTGGCCAATAAAACCCTACCACTTCAGACCTGATCTGTCAGTCCAGGGCACCAGGGACGGCACGTGGAGAGATCTCCCCCTCTCGTCGGCACGGTCTGACTCTCACAGCACTGACCCCACATCGGCACGTCTGTTCATTTGTCCATTCCAGCATCTCATTTCCCATTCGTCCCTGACCCCTGTGCCCGGCATGGAGCCTGATGCACCACAGGTGGTTAGTGAATGCCCACTGAAATGGACAGAACTGTTGAACGGGATGTGGACACGTGGTCCCTCCAGTTCTTTCCACTCCCTCACCGTCCTCCCTTCCACGGCCTGTCCTCAAAGTCGTGTTCACCTTATGGTTACGACTATCACATTCCTGACACAAATTGAGGGGCTTCGCCTGACAAATGTGGGAACGATGGGAGAGAATATTTGAAATCTGTGTCACTTACATGAACCCTGACCTTAACTGAAATGTAAGCTGGATTTTCCAAGAGAAACTGCCTTAACTGAAAAAAGTTAACTCCGAATTCCTGGTGTCAGCATCTGGTGCCTCCGTGAATTTGGGTCTCTCTGGGTGGGCACCTAACCGCCTGCCTGAGCTCAGGACCCTTTGATACTCTCAGTTACCAACTCAGTTTTGAAAGATATTTAAGGTTCTGTGCACAAAGTCATTCTCAAGGAAGATCTATTTTCCTCCAGCTTTTCCACGGACTTGTTTCTTGCCTTGTTTTGGAAACTAAGTGCTTGGGAGTCAATTTGTGACTAGAAGTCACTTTGAAATAGAGTTAAATTGTGTATTTGTGAGTGGACATTATTCATTCATATAATAAAAAGTCCTGGAGCACCATCAAGGACCCTGCACTGCTCAGGGATGGGGCAAGAGCAATGAACCAAGCTGGCAAATCCCTCCCATCCTGGGCTGTTCCAGTGAGGAAGAGTGACAATCAACAAGTAATGAGGTAAATACACAGTGTGTCAGATCTGCACGTGCTGTGCAGAAAAATGAACCAGGGTGAAGGAGTCAGAAGAGCAGGGGCTGAGACAGACTGAAGAGGTGAGGGGCCGCTCTGTGAGCACAAGGAGGGAGCCCCGGCAGGAGTGACCAGCTGGGACAGCAGGAACATGCCTGGCATGTTTGAGGAGCAGTGTGACCACAGCACAGTGAGCAAGGGGGTCGGAGAAGACAAGGTCAGGGTAAAGTGGGCAGGGCATGTGGGGGCTCTGGGCCACCCGGATGGGGCCACTGCAAAGCCTGGAGCCCAGATGCGACGAGTTCTGACTTGTGCTTTCAGAGGATCCTTGGCTGCTGTGCTGGGGGGCGGGGTGGGTGGGGGCAGGAATCGGGGAGACCAGCTAGGACCAGTCAAAATTGTCTTTGATTCATTACTCAAAATGCTGTGTTCAAAACCTAAACCTCAGCGGTATCTTGTCTCCAGATGAGCTCGCCCTGTTCTGTAGATGAGGCCACAGGTTGACGCCTGCCAGGCGCCTCCTCCTGGCCGTAAGCAGAACTGACGGCTCCTGCACAGACGGATTTCAGGGCCGGTTCTGCGTGTCAGCCTCCTGCTCACCGTGAGCAGGAGAAACAGGGAATGCAGGGTGAAGGGAAGTGCGTGGGCTGTGATTCGTTATCGAGAGCATGACAAATGACCGCATTCACAGGGCTTCATGGAGAAGAAGCGTTTGAACCTGGCCAGCCTGTCCTACCCGCTCCCCGAAGCACGGACGGGCGTCAGAGGGAGTGGAGGCACAGAGACCCTGATGTGTGCACAGGGAGTGAGAAGGCGGGCCGTGTGGACTGTGACAGCCTGGCCTCGGCGAAGAAGGTGAGAGGTCCTGGAGTAAGACCTGAGAGCAGGTGTGGGGGCGCCAGGGCCAGCTGACAGGGTGAGTGAGCCCCACCCAGGCTGGGTGTGTGTGTGTGTGTGTGAGCGCACGTCTGAGAAATGAGCTGACGTCCTGTCTAGGATTTCCTGAGGTCTGGAGGAGGCCGTGTGGTGTCTGATGGTGGCCTGTGACGAGGTCCGAGGTCAGTGGTGATCAGTCTCGCAGTCTGAGTGACTTTTCTCAGCAACGTTGAGTCTTCACAGAGCCTTGAGCATAGTGTCCATCACAAACGCTTAGTGGGAGAGACTGAAGACTGTGGTAAATGCCTAAATTTTTAGCCAATTATCTCTGAGCTTTGTCAACAGTACAATGCCCCATAGAATAAAAATGTTAATAGATCGTAGTCAATAAAATGCCTTGCAATTATATTCGGCTAGATTGGATTTGTCGTGTATATTTGTGTGACTATTCAGGAAAACAAACTAATGAACTTCTAATCACTCTTCTCCACAGGTCAAGCAACACGTGGCTTACAGATTGAGTTGTTCCAGAGGTTGAATGTATTTAAACGTAGAGTCCCAAGTGACTTACATGTTTGAGACATGACCAAGTGTAACTTTCACAGAAAAGCCAGCACTTCTGGGATATCCAGGTTCCCACCCCCCATGCTACCTACCTGGACGTTCTTGGACATTTACACTCAAGAGGACGTGATACTTACTGGTTCACCACGAGCCGGGCTCTGATCTACGCTCTTCACGTGTATTAACTCTCGAATCCTCTCACAGCCCAGGAGTCGGCCGCCATTATTGCTCCCACTTTACAGACAAGGAACCCAAAGCACAGAAAGATGAAGTGACCTGCCCAGGGAGACGTGTGTCAGCCTCCCTGAGACCTGTCCAGGCTCGATGGTCTGCTGGGAGGATCAGGACTCAGCCTGTGGTCCTCCTTGGGGCTGTGATTTATTACAGTGAAAGGATTCAGAGCAAAATGGCCAAAGGGGAGAGGCGAAGTCTGGGGAAACCAGGCACCAGCCTCTTCCCTGAAACCGTCACACAGGACATCACACGGGGGTCACACCTGATTGAAAGAAGTGCTTCATTTCCCTGGCGATGCACCGTGACAACACCTGTGGAAAGTGACCACCAGGCAGGCTCGTGAGAGACTCAGGCCCAGGGTTTTTGTGGGCGGCTGGTGAGGCAGGCAGCCCCCGGCCAGCATGTATCAAATCCCGGATGTCCAGAAGGAAAGCAGGGGTGCAGCATACATCACACCGTTAGTTCAGTTCAGGCACAGGGGGCTGCTCTTAACAGTTTGGGAAAAGGAGGGAACCCTCCAGAAATCCAAGTCCCCGATGCCAGCCAAGGGCCAGCCTTGCAAGGAGGCCTTTCCAAGAAGAGAAGTCAGACTTGCTATGTCCACACTTCTCCACAATTGTCTCCTAAGTGGAAGAGCTAGGTTTCCCTCACAAGTAGATTCTGGAGGCCAAGCACACACCCACCGTCATCTGTGGGTTATCAGGATGTCCAGCAGAAAGATGGAGGAGCCTGGGGCTCAGGGGCGAGGTCTGGTTAGGGAGGTCAGTGTGGGAGCTGCCGGCCTATGGTGACACTGAAAGCTAAGTCCACTGAGGAGGTGAGTGTGGACTGAGAACAAAAGAGCCTGTGCCAGCGGCTCCACCATCCAGAGTTGGGTACGTGAGGGGGAAGCTCAGTGGACACTGAGAAGGGGAGGCCAGTGGGTTCAGAGGAGAACCAAGAGGAAGTCACACCCCACAAGCCAAGCGAAGGAGGTGTTTCAAGAAGGCAGACGTGAACCACAGATGCTGCTGGCAGATCACACGAGAAGGCTGTGGGGGACCAGTGAGCTCACCCACGCAGAGCGTGCCGACCCCACCAAGGACGGCTTCAGTGGAGTGGTCAGCAAAGGCCTGACTGGAGTGGGTGCAGGAGAGCCTGGGAGGGCTCACAGAGAGTACTGAAAACTCTTTTCAGGAATTTTACAGTGAAAGGAAGGAGAGAAGTGGGGTAATAGCTGGGGGAAGTGAATTTCAGGGTGTGTGTGTAACATGGGAGACATTACAGCACGTGCTGATGGGATGGGCCCAGTGGGGAGGGGAGTTGATGCTGCTTGAGATAAAGGGGTGATGGTGTCCTCCAGCAGGTGCAGAGTGTGGGACGTGGTGTGTGTGCTGGCCGTAGGTTAGACCGTGGGCTGTGCCTGCAGGTTAGACCGTGGGCTGTGTGCTGGCTGTAGGTTAGACCTGTGGGCACAGGTACAGGTGGGTGGTGGGGTGTGATGCGGCTGCGGTGGCATTTCTCTTCTCGTTGCTTCAACTTTCATTGTGAAGTTGGAAGCAAAGCACTCAGCTGAGAGTCAGGAAGGGGAGAAAGAGCTGGAAGACTGAAGAGAGAGGAGGAGGTGGAGACACTCATCTGATGGGGAAATGGGGAGGAACTGCTTGGGCTGCCGTGGACCTAAGGGACTCCTCGGCGGTTGCTGCCGTGAACTTCGTATAGGACCAGCTGCCTTGGGCGGGTAGGTCTGCAGCCACGTGCGGCTCGGGGTTGCAGGCACCGAAGGCGGTTTGTCTGCAGAGGGAGGTGGGTGTTGAGGGACGGAGCTCTGGTCCTTCCCCGGGGGTGGGTGCAGCAGAAAGCTCGGCACTGGAACGCCGCAGAGGGCATTTCCCCTAAAGGTACAGGGTGCCGAGCACAACACACAAAGGTACAGGATTCGCCTGTGAAATGCAGCCTGCTGCTTTTGTCAACCCGGGCTCACCTTGGGACCAGGTGCCCCATCTGGGGGTCACGACCCTCGGTTTTGGAGCGGAAGAGCGAGTGACAGGTTGTGGCCACTGTATCAGCTGCCACGAGCCCTTGAACAGGAACACGGAGCTCTCAATGACCCCGACCCTTTACGGTCAGGGCAAATTCACAAAGCACAGCCGCATCCACCAGCCCTTGCTTTATGGGAAATGGGCTGAGAGGTTCATTAGCTGTTCCGGCCCAGGTGTGAGCCCACTTGGCTTCCCCACCTGGCACCTGCCGGGGAGCTTGCACAGCTTCTCTGCTTCTTACTCAGCCCCAGGCATCTTCGAGCACACACCTCTGGGTTTTCGTTCTTCCCTCACTGCAGGCTCCGGTGACCCCGCCTGGTCTCCCGACCTGACTGCCCCCCGAGGGCCAGGCCCCCTCCCCCTCCCCAGCCCCCTCCCTTCCCAGTCATCTCTGAAGGTACGTCCTCAGGCCCTTTTGGTTTTAAAAGACTTATTGCATATCACAAATATATAAGACAAATAACAAATAGATCACAGATAACCAAACCTGCCGCTCACTCTGGCCCCGCAGAGAGTTCTGGAAAGGGTGCCACTGAGGAGCGGTGATTGCCTCGGGCTTTGAGATCCTGAGATGGAGGTTTTCCAACCTTGGCACAGTGACATTTGGGGCAGATGAGTCTCTTCTGGGGGGTGAAGGGCTGTCCTTCCCACTGTCGGGTATTTGGCATCATCCCTGGTGTGAACCCACTAAATGCCTGTAACATCTTCCCAGTCACGACGTCCCAAAATATCTCCAGACGTTGCCAAGAGTCTCCTGGGGAGCAACTTGTCCCCCCACCCTGTTTAAGGACCACTGCTTTCCACAGGAACAAAGGACATCCTGACAGTCTTGTTGATCTTGCTGTCCTGCTCATGGGCAAAACTCCTACCAAATCATCAGAGAAATGTGTGCTCTTCAAATCTCTGTTAGAGATTTCCAAGTATTGAATCCAGCCATAAAATGCCTTTATTAGAGCCAGGATAGTGTTGTCTATATGAAACAAATCAGCAAATATTTATTGTGAATGTCCTGTTGAGTGAAAGCCTACACCAGTCATTGCAGGGTTTTTATAGAAGTGACAGCAGTGAATGCTGGTGAATCTTATTATGTGTCAGACACTTTTCTAGCCATTGAGAGTGTCCATTTTCTATTTAACTCATTTAAACGTTGCAGGATCTCCATGAAGAAATATTATTTGCATTTTGTAGGTGAAGAAACTGAGGCCAAGAAAAGTTCAGTCACTTGCTCAATGTCACATTAATAGTAGGTGGCAGGGGCCAGATTAAATCCCGACCTTCTAGTGCCAAGGACTGTGTGTGCTCTGGTACCAGCACTAACCCTGGAGGGTCTTGCAGTCTAGTTAGGGGACAATGTATGTCCACAGGAAGGGTGTCTAATGTCACAGGCGGTAGATGATCTAGTCCAAAAGCCGTAAAAATGACAAGACACCTTGCCCTGGACCAGAGTGAGCTCAGACACTGTGAGGATGCAATGGATGGTCTTGATCTGTGTGTCTTTAAAGGATGGAGGATTAGAGAGATGGATTAGAGAGGTGGGCAGGGGCGGGTTCCATTCTGAAAAGGGACAGTCCTCTGAGGAGCAGTAGGACTGCAAAAGATGTTTAGAGAGCAGGGTAGTGATGGCTAAAAGGAGTGGGAGAGCCACGCTGAGAAAGGGAGGCAATGCAGGTTGGAAAGGGAGCTGGCAACGATGACAGAGGGCCTGGAATATAATCCAGATGTGACACTGGCAGGCCAAATAATGGATTTTGTTTGGCTCAGCTCAGAGTTGTGAAAATTGAGAATTTGAAAAAAAAAATCTGGATTTCTAATATTCTTGAATGTGGCCACATTGGGCTATATTCCTGTATCTCAACTGTTGCTGTCTTTAATGGGTTTACCACAGTCCACACCATGCCCTATTGCCCCATCACCCTCCTCCTGCTTCACTTAACTACCTGCTTAGCCCCTATAAGCAGTGGAATTTGCACCTACATTTAAAAAGGGGTGTTTTCAAAATGTTAATCTGATAAAACTGATTAAAAAAATCTCCTATTTCTTCTAATAGTCCACTAGAAATGGGAGACAAGGGCTAGTCCTCCATTCAGCATTTTCCACTTATCCAGAGATTTTTGTTAGACCTTCCTTTTGATCCTTCTCTCCTGAAATGACCATGGTCATTTACCTTCTGGTGGTTGTGCAGCTAACTTTTCATCACTTGTTCTCAACGCTGGGGCTGATGTCGATTTTCATGTCTGTAAACTGTGAGTGCCAACCTATAAACCCAGCACTCACGCCTTAACTCGAGCCTCGTTTGTGACAGCTCCATGCCACAACAAATATCTCGAGTGCCCACTATGCTCCAGGCACCGTTTTAGGAATGTAGGCGTCACTGAGCAACAGACGAAAACAAGAGGATTTATATTCTAGTGGGAGAGATGGACAATAAGCAACAAACCTCATAAATCAGCAAATTATATACTTTGGAAAATGATATCTGCCAAGGAAAAAGACAATAGAGTGGAGTGAGGGTGGCAGAGTGGGCAGGGTTGACCTCACTGAAAAGGTGACATTTAGACAAAGACCTGGAAGAGGTTGTTGTGGGAAATGTCCTCGGTGCGCTAGGGGCCTCCAGGGACCAGGCAAGCTGTTCTGTTAGGAACAGAGCGGCTCACCGACCAAAGCGAGATGCCCAGTCACACAGAGTATGACGCAGCCTGAGACACCTGGTGAGCAGCAAGAGGAGACACATGGTTTAGGTGAACACACCAAGGTAAAGAACGAGCCGGTGGGAGGCTCACACCACGTGCATCCCGGGTTATGCGATGTTCATATGTTCTCTGTCTCTCTCTCTCCTGGGGCCAACACACACACTTGCTCTTCAGAGAGACTCAGGGCAAAGTACTGCTGGCCAATAGCTGTGGCTCGTGTGTTAGCCTGTTGAGCAGCTATGAGCTTTCTCTGGTTCTCTTGGGCAGAACACATGTGGAGCCGGGGTGGGGGCCATAATACATCTCACCAAGGGGTGGCCAATCTGAGGTGATGTAGCTGTCCACCTGGAGGTGGCACCATCAGGGCCTTACTACTTGGTCCTCCCATCCCTTCCTTTGTAGAAATCACACTCTTGATTATTCCACGCTTTTTAAATCGTGTATCTCACTCATTATGTCGACCTGTAACATGTCTCGTAGGATCCTTACTTACTGTATTTGACATATCTTAGGAGCTTTACTCATCCCATTGTTTTTCTCATCTTTTGGAGCAGAATTGACTGTTCTGAGATAATGTAGTAAACACACATGGTAGAGGTGAAGGAGTTAGCATGAGGCTGTTAGAGGGGAGAGCCCACCAGGCAGAGTAAGCGATAGGGTGGGCGTGTGCCTGGAGAGTTCCTGGAGCCAGAGCCGGGGGCAGCTGGAGGCAGGGCTGAGTGGACATCAGCAGAAAGGAGGCCGGTTGTGTTGGGCCTTGTGGCCATCATGAGAACTTTGTCTGTAATACGGACACAAATCCATCCTTTACTGAATTATGCCAACTCTACTTTTCCATCCTCTAGGAATTACTCTATACGCACAAGGAGAAGAAAAATCACGGTAGTGCAGTGTCATGGAAGCCAGATAGTTTCAAAAAAGAGGTCATCTGTGTCAGCCATCACTGAAATGACTTAGATAAACAATAGACTATGGGGGATGATGAGAACGAGGTGGAAGAAAAGGCCATTTGAATTAGCAATACCAATGTCACTGGTGACCTTCAAGGACGAGTTTCGATGAAGCAGTCGGGCAGAAGGCTGGGGACGCAAGTCACAGAGGAAATGTGTGGGGAGGAAATGGATGTACTGCTTCCTCAAGCCCGTGACCTTTGTGCCTCAAGGCTGCTGGTATGAGAAAGCCCCCTACTCTGGAGGACTGGGGCCAAGAAATGAGGCACTTCCCAGCAGAGCCCCACAAACCCGGTTCCCATGTCTCAGGTTGCTGATTAAAGTATTTTCAGCAAAGTCTACCAGATTCTTTGAAAGGCCTTTGAGGTTGCTCATTCAAGTGAATCCTTTTACTCACTATTTTTTCTTTTGTTTTTTGTATGAGTGGAGGGAAAGATGAGATTAATAATTCTATCTGCTAATCGATCATTTCTAGTACTTAAAAATCCATCATTCTGGTTCTAAAGTTTATCTGCATTTCCATGCATCCATCCATCCATCCATCCATCCATCCATCCATCCATCCATCCATTCATCCATCCATCCATCCATCCTTCCGTCCTTCCATCCATCCATCCATTCATCCTCTTCTTGATAGTTATCTCTAGGAAAGACAGGCTTCCTGTCTTTACAAGGCTAGTATGTCGACCTGTACTCTGGATTTCAATACCCCCACTGCCCGCCAGTCCCTTCCACACTCCCTGGCTGCCCCCAGAGAACTTATAGATCAGAGAATCCCTTTTTATTTCTGATCCCCAATCTCTCCCTTTTCTAAATAAACCCAAGTTGTTTCTATCTTCAAAAATAACACCTCTCCCTACCCCATGTTCATTTGTAGTTATGACCCTAGGTTTCATATTTGCTCAGAACCAAGTTCCTTGAATGTAACATCTGCATAAGGTTGTATCTGCCCTTGTCACCCCACAAAAGTGCTGTCCCTAAGGCCAAGCCACACCCATGCCATCTCATGACACTCTCATTTATCCATTATATTTTATATTGTAATTGCCTATTTTCTTTTCTGTCTTATTCAACTAAGTTCCCTGAGAGTAAGACGGTTTCATATTTACCTCTGTTCTCAGCATCTAAAACAGTCTCTGGACATGTTAGTTATTCGATGTTTGTTGAATGAATGAGTGAGTCCTGTTTGCAATCTCTTTTACATCTGACTCAGTTAAACATGTCCTCCTTTTTCAAAACCATTCTTCTATTAGTTGTTCAGATAATATTCTCTCTGGCTTTCATTCTAACCCTCTATCAGTTCTTTTGTGACTTCTTATCTTTAAATGATGCACTTTCCTGGGGGTGTCTTTGGTCTTCTTTTCTTAACACTACCCGCTCTACCTGGGAAAGCACATCAACAGCCAGCAGCTTTAATTACAGCCTTGTCTATACCTCCAGCCCTGGTCTCGTTCCTCTTCTTGAGGCCCATATATCTAGCTGCTGACTAACCGTCTCCACTTACCTATCTCGTAGGGACCTCAAATAGATAAGGCAAAAAACTGAACTCCTGAGTCCTCTTGTGGTAAATGGTAGAGCTATCCATTGAGTCACCAAAGCTAGAGAGAGAGAGCCGGGAATTTCCCTAGATACCTCTTTTTTCCTCATCTGTCTAATTTAACAGGTATTAATTCTTTGAGGTTAGACTCCTAAGATGTGTCTGAAGTGTGTCCTCACCCTCTCCATAATTGTTGTCCTAGTCTGGGTGTCACAGTGAGATATGAAGTTTGTTGGGGTGGGGGTGATGAGTTCTGCTGCCTTCCTCCTGGGACCCCTCCCAATACACACACACACACACCCCTGCACCTGAGTATGCATATAGAGGGCTGAGACCAGAGTCAGCACGCTATAAGTCCCAGGTTCCAGGCCTTCTAGCCATCTGTGAGACAAAGATATTAGCCTCTTCCCAGCCAGCAGAGAGAGCAAACTGAAAACTAGAGCAAGACTAATGATGACGGTGGTCCCTCCCAATCCTCCCACTCCCATTTGAATAACTTCTCCCTCAAATAGTATAAAATAAAAGAAAAAAAAAGCAGTAAAGGGAACTAAAAGATATTATGACTGGGGCAATTCCAACCACATATTTCAAAATCACTTGTTAACTTCTCCCTCTCTATTTCACTGTACTGAGTATCCCCAATAAAGACTCGTCATTTCAGAATCGGAGTGGGTGGCCTCTTTTCTGCATCATTTTAAAATCAAATATTTGACACCCCCAGACACCAACTATACTGCTGGAGCATGAGACCGGGACAGTAGAGAGATGGGGGGACAGGGCTGGGACTGGGACAGCAGAGAGATGGTGGGGACAGAGCTGAGACTGGGACAGCAGAGAGATGGTGGGGACAGAGCTGAGACTGGGACAGCAGAGAGATGGTGGGGACAGAGCTGGGACTGGGACAGCGGAGAGATGGATGTGGGACCGAGCTGAGTGCAGGGATAATTCCCTAATCTCCTGGCCTTAGAGGAGGTCATGGCCCTTTAAAGCAGCACTGTCTGTGAAGCTGAAGTCACTGATGGTGGTAGTTCTCCATTTCAGTTATGGTGAGGGGCTGTGTAGGTGTTCCACTAAAACACAGGGCGGCGGTGGGGGGGGCTCACATAACTTAGAGTTTGGATTTTTATACTGAAGGCAAAAGGAAACAACTCAAAGATTTAAGCACAGGGGTGGTAGGATCAGATTTAACTATTAGAAATAATATAAATAGGCAATATTTATTAGTGCTTATTATATACAAGGCACTGTGTCAAATGCTCTACATAGATTATCTTATTTAATTTTTAAAACAGCTCTGTGAAGTACGTACTCTTAATTTTCTTCTCTTCACAGATACTGAAGCAAAGACCTAGAGGATCGTCTGTCCGGCTTCCCAGATGATAGGAGTGGAGCCGGGATGCAGTCCCAGGTGTGCTGGCCTCACGCCCATCTCAGCCATCACCCTGAGCCCAGAGTCAGGACAAAGGGAAGTCATCCGTGGACACTGTGAGGGCAGCTTGTTTGCCCCTGATGTGACTCTCTGCCATCCTTCCTCCTCTCGTTTTCCACCGTTTGCCTGTGTGTGAGTTGTGCGACAGTCACGTCCCCAAACGCAGGCTCTCTCTGGCCTCTGAGCCTTGCCACATGCTGGTCCCTGAGGAAAGTTCCTCCCCTCTCCACCCTGCGGCCCCCCAGTCCTTCAAGACTGCTCAGTCTCCACTTGCTCCAGTCTACCCCCTGCTTGCTCCTTCCCATTCCACGGCCCAATCCTGGGATGAACCCAGGTCTCCATCTTTGTCCAGCACTGCTCTTCAAATGTCTTTCCTTTGGTCCCCTGAAATCGTTTTAAAAACCAGGTACCGCCTTGTGTATTTTCAGCTTGATATTCTGAAATTTTTCATCATAAGCTTAAACAGTGGCAAAGGATATAATTTCTTATGTATTGTAAACAATAGACTTTAAAATAAAATATTGCATCACTTTCCAAAAAGTATCCAATGGAAAATAAGTACCATATCATTTGACATCCATCATCATCCTTTGAAAAAAAAAAATACATGAGCTATCTTTTCTTTAGCTTGAGGAAGCTAAGCCCTGAGCTAACATCTCTGCCCATCTTCCTCCACTTTGTATGTGGGTCACTGCCACAACATGTCTCCACGAGTGTTGTAGGTCTGTGCCTGGGATCTGAACCCACGAACCTGGGCCACTGAAGCAGAGTGCACTAGACTTAACCACTATGCCACGGGGCCGCCCCTAGATATTTTTATTTTTAGAAAGAAATACAATATGACACTTTTACCAAGGCAGGTTCTTAAGTACATCAAATTTAGGAAATAGGATACATGGATGTTGAGAATCTGGACACCTATCCATCCCATGTGCACTAGGAAGTACATCTATCCCTCACTGTCCACACCTGTGTCCTAGGAAGTACATCTGTCCCTCACTGTCCACACCCATGTCCTAGGAAGTACATCTATCCCTCACGTCCATCCACACGCCCTAGGAAGTGCCGCTACTCCTGAGCACACACAATCTAACTTAAAGACCATGGCGCTGTTTGTGCTTCCCAATAGTAGTTTATCTCATTATTGTATAATTATTATTTACCCACCTTCATATCCCGGGAGCAACTGAAGCGTGGACACAAAGCTTGTTCCTCTCTGTGTCTCCAGCACAAAACTGGTATTTAATGTTCTTTTTGAGGAAGATTAGCCCTGAGCCAACATCTGTTGCCAATCTTCCTCTTTTCCTTCTTTTTTTCTCTCCAAAGCCCCAGTGCACACCTGTATATTCCAGTGGCAGGTCCCTTTAGTTCTGCTATGTGGGACGCCACCTCAGCATGGCTTGTTGAGCGGTGAGCAGGTCTGCACCCGGGATCTGAACTGGCGAACCCCTGACCGCCTAAGTGAAATGTGCAAACTTCACCGCTGCGCCACTGGGCCAGCCCTAATAAGTGTTATTGATCCAATGAGCTGACTATATTGCGTCCTGTTCTTCTCCTCATGTTGTAGTTCCGTGTTCAGACTGTGGGATTCTAAACACTCTAGGTCAGGCCATCCAACAAGGAAACATAAGAGGAAATTTTAGCGGGTGAATAGAAATAGTTTACTTGCTCACCCGTAGAAGAGAAGGCAAGAAAACATGGCTCAGGCTACGCTTTCAAAGCTGGAAGCTCCAGGCACATAGGGCATGATCCCTGCTTCAAAGGGACTTTCCATCGTGCACAGGCGCATAGGTGTGGAAAAGTGACAGCGAAGTGTTTGGATGCGGGACGGGCAGGAATGTGCGTGCTCCCTGTTTATTCTGGAGCAGTGCACGTCACGAGAACTGCAAGATCAAAATAAAGTGTTGAATTCATCAGAGGAGCATGCCCCACGCTCTGGTCCCCTATCGTAGGCATTTAAAGAAGCACCCGTGTTATTAAATTCAGTTTTTGAGGAGGAGAAAGAGCCGGACTGCCTTTCGGTGGTGGCCAGAACAATTTTGCAGGAGGTGGTGCGTGTGGCAGACGGAGAGGGGCTTTGGAGTCTGACAGATCGGAACTTGAATTCAGGCTCTCCCACTTTACTGACTGTGGGAACTGGAGCAGCTCCTCCACCTTTCTGAGTTTTGGGTTCCTCGTCTCTGAAACGGCTGTGCCTGGGATCACCACCAGAGGTTCAAGTTCCCTGAAGAAAGCCCAGCTTGGGTCCGGCGTCCTCATGGCTGGAGCACGGAGGGCTGACAGCAGAGGGAAGCAATGGGACCTCGCATCCCGGATCTCCGGCCGCTTTCCAGGCACACATCCTCGCCAGCTCTGGTCAAGCCTGAGAACTTGAAATTGCCAGTTATCCCCAGCTGTGTCAGGCGTCGTCTCACATTGAATATTCTCCCACCCAGCTGTGACACAAACCAGGTCAAGGGAAGCCTCAAGTGAAGAAAATCTCAGTGAGGAGAGAGTCCCAAAGCTGGTGAAATTCCTCCCTCCCTCCCTCGCATCCTTCTCACCTCCTTCCTACACAAACATCCTCTGGGGTCTATTATGTGGATACACTGTGGGGACACTAAGATGTACATGACACAACACTAGCTTTGAAGGAGGGAACCATCTGGCAGAGGAGCACAGACATGGAAGCATGACTTGTTCCAATGTGATGAGGCGGGGGTAGGGGCGCAGTGGCCAGCTGAAGGGGGCGGGATGGCATGTGATGCTGGGGAGAGAAGCGTGGTGGATAGCGATGACTCCGTGATCCAGTTCGGGAAGGTGTGGCCAAGTGCCATTAGCATCCGTGTGGGAATGGGTGTGCGTTTTCAGGTCCCTTCCCTGCCGGCCCTTCTGGAGCACACGCCTGAGTGTCCCTGCAGCAGTGGTCCCGGAGTAGTCTCATCTAGATACTGACGTACTCTGTGAGTTGGAAGAGTGCCGAACAGCCCCTTGCCCTGACATCTCTTTCTTAGCTGGCTGCTCCGAGGCTAAGTTCCCAGACTGATTAGGATGATTCCTCTGGGAAGGGCATCCTGTGTCCAGAAAGCCCTGCCGGAACGCAGAGGTAGCAAGGACTAGCTCATCTGTCACGCGGGCTGGCTCTCAATCAGCTGGGAGTCGGATCCCCGGGGACTGAGCGTCAGGACAAGGGCCATTTGTCGGAAAGGAGGGGTGAGGAGATATTGAGCACTTTCCAGGAAGGTCTGCACCACAGAAGGAAAAAGATCCAGGGCTGGAGATAAAGGTGGTGAGGAGAAGGAGAGGCAGGACCTGGAGGAGGACAAGGACTCAGGGCAGTGTCTCTGCAGGCTGGGGAGCGTGAAAAGGTGTTCTCTGGTCATGGAAGTTTGGGAAATGATGGAGTAAACAGAATAAAATTCTCTATTCCTAAAACTCTCCCTAGATTCCTAATTATACTAACATGCCTGTAAATGTTAATAAAAATGCCAGGAATAATATCAGTTATAATATTGCCAGTGATAGCTAATACCTCTTGAAGAGTTGCTTCCTTCAATAAGAATTTGTGCTTTACATGCAGTAGTTCCCAGAGTCCTCACAGCCCGACAAGCCGGTGCTGTGCTTGTCGACCTTGAGCTGAGGTTAGAAGGGGCGAAGGGCACAGCTGCAATGCTGCGGGCCTCATTCTATAACTGGAATTCTTGCTTTGACTCCAGTATCAAACCCTTAACCACGCGAGTGGGGTCATGTCTGATCGGGGGTGATGTTCTAAAGCAGGGGTGGGCCAACTTTTTTTGGCTTCATGGGCCACATAGTGTCTGTCCCAACTACTTGACTCTATTGTTGCCCCATGAAAGCTACCACAGGCGGTGTATAAACAGCAGGAGTGGCTGTGATCCCATAAAACTGTGTTTACAGACACGGGAGAGTGGCCTGTTCTAAAGAGACTTAAAACAGGCAGAGGTTGTGCACACT
The DNA here is from genome assembly GCA_031878705.1 of Tapirus indicus. Taxonomy (NCBI): domain Eukaryota; kingdom Metazoa; phylum Chordata; class Mammalia; order Perissodactyla; family Tapiridae; genus Tapirus; species Tapirus indicus. Next base: position 56,163,507 of record CM062933.1, on the reverse strand, counting down.
CAAAATGACCCTTCAAGTAACAGGAGGTGCCTGCAAGGAGGGGACCCACCGTGAACAGTATAGCTGGGCCTACAGAATCACAATGGCAAAGAATTAATATTTGTTTCTCTTTGCTTTTCAGGGGTGATGTCTCCGGTCCTTTGGTGGTGGAGACCAAGTCTAGTTCCAAATGGGAGAAGAGAAATAGACGACATAAAGGATTTCCCCACCACCATCTTCTTTTCTTGTGTGAGTAAGTGTAGGTGAATCCTGGAAAAATAAGATGCATGTGGGCTGCCATTCCACTAGAGGCTCTTTCACAAACTGTTTAACTCACACTTCGGGGAGGAGACAAAGCATCTTATAGACTTGCAGTTCTCTGGAACATTCTTGAGAAAATGCTTGCCTGGGGTTATTTCTACATCCCTCTTTGGCCAACAGGGGAAACTACATCTAGAAAGTTAGAGCTGGGAGAGATGAGTTGGGGCTGAAAAGGGTAACTAGCTGGCCCCAGAAGCTGCCGCCTGGCCGCATATCGTGGGGATGAACTTATCTGGACGTGGATATGATTTCCCTGGAGGCGTAAGCCATGAATCCCTCGAGACGTAAGGAGAAAGAAGGTCTTATTCTGATTCGCTATAGGAGCTTGACTTTGGTCTGATTTCGGGGGAACCAAGACTACAAGCTGAGGAGGTGTGCGTGTTTGGGAATCATAGAGAAGTACTGAGAAGGCTCCTTCATGTACCAACACATCTCCCTGCTGGAGAGCAGGAGGTCCCTAATACAGGTTTACTTCTTGTGGTTCAAACTGTCCTCTCCAAGATCATTTTCTTCAGTCACAAGTGTCTTTGGAGGTACAAATGAGGGACGCACGTTGTGGGATGGCCGAGTACCCAGGCTCAAAATGTGCTGGGGTCCCTCCAGGCCCTACCACTTCCTCACTGTAACCTGGGAGAGGTCTCCGTCTGTAAAAGGAAGGTAATAATAAGGCCCACCTCCTAAAAGTGCAGTGAAGATTGAAATCTTGCATAAATGAAGCAATCTGCTCAGTGCCCAGCATACAGTGATGCTCAACAAGCCTTAGTCAGTGGGATAGACTATTAGTAAACCTTTATCAGCCATTGTCAGTAGAGTGCCTTCACCTTATCAGACTGATTTCACAGCAATAGATCCCCAAGGGTATTGGCCAGGTAAGGAGAAGGATCCTCTCTGCTCCACGAGGAGGACTGGGGAGAGCGTGTGTGGGGGTCAGGTGGGAGAGGTGGCTCAGGGATGAGGCACACCCAGATTCCAGTCCTGATTTTGCTACTTTCAGGACTTGGGATGTTAACTTGGGAATTTACTTAATTCTCTGCACCTCAGGTTCCATAAAAAAGTGGAAAGTAATACTGACCAGCTTTTAAAGCAGTGTCCGGAATAAGGAGGGGATAAGTGAGCAGATGATAAATAACAGCTGCCCCACGTGGGTGCAGCACACCGGAGCCCTCCTCTTTGACTTTGGGCTACAGGAAGGCGCTGGTACTGGGAGCAAGCGGAGTGCCCTAATGGAGAAGACGTGCCACGTGGCAGGTGGTCCCTAAAAAGAGGATAGAAGAGAGTCAATGAGAACCCTCACTTCACAATTCCTTCTAAGCAGTTGTTGAAGTATTCTGGTGACAACGAAGCTTGATTTTATTTCCCTCTTCATTACGTCCTGGACACACGAGGTGGCGGCGTGTAGTGCTTTGGGTTCAGTCTGGAGCAAACTGAACACACCCTGATGATGCGGATGCACCTGGGCCAAGGCCCACGAGGAGGCCGGCGGGCGGAGGCCCTCGGGGACTCCTGGGGACCTGGGGGAGGTGGGGGGCACAGTGTGTGGTGTGGGTGTGCGAGGAGGGGGCTACTTCAAGAGTAAATGTAAATACCCACCAGGACTCACGCCGTAGAGCGACAGCTGAAGGAGGCCTGTCGTGAAGTGTGGCTAAGGGCCTGCTGTCTACGCGCAAAGGAAAACAGTCGATTCAAAGAACACAGTGTTTTTGTGTCGGTCACACATTTACACGGCTCAAGATTCAAAGTGATGTAAAAGGGCACACAAAGCCATCCCTCCACACCTGTCCCCATCTGTCCTGTCCTCTTTGTCTCAGTGTTTGTTTGCTGGCTTACTCATTTATCTCTCCAATGTATCTTTATGCATATGCAAATAGATAAGAACAAAGTGTATTCTTACTCTCCTTCTATTACAGAAAATGTAGCATATGATCCATACTGTTTTGTGTGTTGTTTTCTTTGCTTAACAGGACAGCCTGAGCATCTCTACCCATCTGCACAGAAAACCTCCTCATTCGTTTTTGCAGCTGCATAGTATGAATTATGTAAATGTGCAGTGTTCATTGGGCCTGTCTGAGCTCAGCGGCAATAAGCAGCCTTGTACACGTTCCTTTACTGTGTGTGCAGAGCCACCACAGGAGGGGAGCCCAGGTGTGGAATTCTGGGTCAAAGGACCACCGGACCCGTAATTTTGGTCAGTATTGCCGGGTTCCCCTCCGCAGGGGCTGGGCCATATTCCCCTTCATGGTAAAGTAATGTAGTTTCAGTTTGTAGTCTCATTTTAACTTGTATCCTAGTTGGCCATGAATATGTCTTTTTCTGTGAAATGTCTGTTCCTCTGCTTTGCCCGCTTTTCTATTGAATTATTCCTAATCTTCTTAATTCCTGGGAGCTCATTAAGAGTTCATTATCTCTTCAGGAGGACAGTATTTGCCATTGATATGATTTGCAATTTTTTCCAGTTTATTATTTTATCATTTACTTTGTTTATGGTATATTTGCCATGCTAATGAATTTTTTAAATTATGTAATTTAATTTACCTTATTTAATTTTATGATTTCTGAATTTTCAGTCATATAAGGGCCTTTCCCTACTCCAAGGTTAGTTAGGAATTCAACCATACATTTTTCTACAAGTTTATTTATTTACTTATTCATTTTTACCTTTAAATATTTGGTATAATTAAAGTCTTATCCTGATGTATGATGTAAAGTATAGATCCAATTTTATCTTTTCTTTGAATGGACAATCAGTTGTCCCATTAGTCTAAATAGCCATCTTTATTCTATTGACATAGATGTCATCTTTATCATAGACCAAATTTCTGAATGCATTTGTGTCTATTTTTGACCTTTTTATTCTATTCCACTGGTCTTTCTATTCATGTACCAATACCAGATATTTAATTATGAAGACCCTGTGGTCGGTTTTATTATCTGGTAAACTGAATGTCCCCATATTCCTTTTTTTCTTTTCGTTTTTTGAGCTATTTAAATTTTATTTTCCCACATGAATTTTATGGTGTTATGTTTGTTGGGATAATGCCATATTTAGAAGTTAATTTTGAGAGAACTGACACCTTTTTATTATTGAGTCTTTCTATCCATGGTATCCAAGATAGGTCCTTACATTGACTGAAGTTGTAGGGAGGAGAAACTTGTCCTCTCTACCCTGCTGGTTCTTCAGCTGGAGCCCTGTGAGTCAGACTGACAGAAGACAGATTAACAAGAGAAAAACAGTTTGTTAACACAGAGAAACCTCAGTGATGAGTAACTCCCAGAGGTGGTTGGAACACAGCTTCCATAGCATCTTAGCAAAAGAACAACAGATTCTTGTGCCCGTGCTTTGTTAAGACATGACAAGACAGGGGCTGGCCTGGTGGCGTAGTGGTTAAGTTTGCTCACTCCACTGTGGTGGCCCAGGGTTCACAGTCCCGGGCACAGACCTATGCACCACTTACCTAAGCCATGCTGTGACGGCGTTCCACATAAAGTAGAGGAGGATGGGCACAGATGTTAGCCCAGGGCCAATCTTCCTCAGCAAAAAGAGGGGACTGGCAGTGGATATTAGCTCAGGGCTACTTTTCCTCACACACACACAAAAGCAGTGACAAGACCGAGGAAAAGAGGCTTAGGCTTTTAGGGGTGGCCAACTGTGAGAAGGTAAATGTACGGGTGAAACTAATGGGGGATGAGGGCTGGTTAGTAAGGTCTGTGATGTAGATCCTCTGGGCTGACAAGAGTCCACATTGTTTCTGGTGATTAAGACTTGTTCTGCCCTTCCTGGTAGAGGAAGGGAGGCAGAGGCACTCTTTTGTGTCTGCTTCGTTTAACTGCCTTTAGCCCAAAATAATCCTTACGTCAGAGTGGCGCATTTTGGGTGGCATCCTCTGAACTCCCTCAAAGCTTATTGTTAGGCTCTTCAGGAGGGCCTTAACATTTTCCTCATATAAAGCTGCACATTTTTGGTTAAGTTTTTTTCCCTAGGTATTTTATCTTTTTAGATGCTACTGTAAATATGGTTTTCTGTTCCATTTTATCTTCAGACTAGTTGTCTTTCAAAACTAAAGGTCAGGAAGCACCATGAGACAAACCATATATTGCAAGTTGAGTAATTTAGGAGGTCAGTCTTCCTTGACTGAGGCAAAATGAATCAGCTTCAGAACGAGCTCAGTCAACAAATATGCACAGACACTTGTCATGCTTTGAAGTTACTGTAACACATGATGGTTGTGTAGGTTCTAAAATACAAACAACACAAAGAAACTCTTGTTATTAGAAATGGCAGAACGCCAAAGCACAATTGGAGATATCATTGTAAAGGGGTTCTGCTCTAATTTATACCTCCTCACTGCCTTCCAATGGGTGGCCTTAGTATCTGAAGGGCCATCTCTTTTGCTGAGGGTCTAGATGTGAGGATATGAGTTGGATTGGGTGGAAATAAATTATTCTGGTAAGAAACAGAAGACAGACATAGATGCCTGGGGAAAGATCCCGGAATGTGAAAACCTAGAGCCAGTTGGGCTGGAATTTGGAGCGGGAAGGACTGAGAAGGAAACCTCTTAGTTGGATGAAAAGTTTGATGTGGAAGACACATACTTTATTGGGATATTTGAATTTGTATGCTGACAGCTGGGGGCTGTGTTGACCTCCTCCGACTCCCCTGCGCAATGGTTGTTACAGGTTGGGAAATCTATCCTTATGGATATCTGAACTTGTTCTCCCCCTCTCAACCCTGCAAGAAAAAGAGAAATCCATAAACATTTTTATTTCCCCAGAATTAGCCTTCCTGCAAAAACGTTCCTTTTCCCTGTTGCATCTCTCATCGTGACTATAGAATGTCTTAGTCAATCCTGTTGTGCAACGTTGTTTTGTGATGAACAGGTCTATGGAACAAATAGTTTCTCTCATTTATAGTGGTCCACTCTAACAAGCCTGGTTTTTGTTGCATTTTGGATCAAGAAGAGAAGGGCGTTGCTGGGTTCCTTTGCATTTGCTGTGGTCCCACCCAATGCCCTTCCAGATGACCTCCATGTTGATTGCTTCTTCTTATCAAGTAAATTCTTGGCTCAAATGCCACCATGTTTTATCTTCTTCCTGGGAAATACTTGTATTAAAATCACCTTATTTATTTGTCTGTTTATTTTCTTTATTGCAGCCTCTCTCACTCAAAAGTTCTAGGAGAGTGTGGATCTTGTCAACTCTGTTAACTGCCGTATTCCCCGTGTTCAGAACAGTGGCATGTGCTTGACCCTTGATAAACAGGAGCACAGTGAGTAGTAGGACGTGTCATGAAGCAAGCAAGAGGCTGGAGTGAAGCAAGGAAGGAGCCGTGAGCCAAGGAATGCAGCTGCCCTGAGAGGCTGAAAAAGTCAAGGAAACAGTTTTCCTCTCACAGCCTCTGAAAGAACCAGCCCTGGCAGCACCTTGACTTCAGCCCAGTGGCTTTAGGTTGATATTGATTTTGGACTTCTGACCTTCAGAACCGTAAGATGGCAACTTTTTTGTTGTTTTAAGCCGCTAAATGTGAGATAATTTGTTACAGCAGCATAAGAAACTAATATAAACATACAACATGGATAGATTTTGAAATCACAAAATTGAATGAAATAAATAAAAAAGATTTTACATTTTTCTGGAATACACACAGATCCAAGAACTGAAAGAAGTCTATTTATTGGATGGGAATGAGAATGGGGGTTACAGTAAAGTGAAAAAATAAAATAATTAAAATAGAGACACTTGTACAGAACAATTGTAACAGTGGGTCATAAAGAAGAAGTGGTATGATTAACTCAGTCTTTGTACCTGAGATTTCCTGTAACACTCCTCCTACCAAATTAAAAAAAAAAAAAGAAGCAATGGAGGAGAATTGGGATGGAAAATACAGAGCTGTTCTATGAAAAGACTATTAAATAAGCAAATCCCTGGCGTCAGTGACCATAAAGAAAAGGAGGAAAACACAATAACATTATTTGGTGTGAGAAATGGATTTTGAACACAGATATAGAGGATACTTAGAAATTCAATACTATTTACAATATTAAGCACATAAATTGAATATTTAGATGAAATCAATACTTCTTTTGCAAGAATTGTAAACTACCAAAACTGACTCAAGGAATGACTTTAAAAAAACCACCCAATCAGGTGGAAAACCAAAGAGGAATTTAAAATATTCCCTAATGTCTAATCCTCCTAAAGCTAGATCCAAATATTTTGAAAGACTAATTCCATCAATATCTTCCAACAAAAACAGATGATTTCCACGCTGTTTAATCTGCTCCAGAACAGAGAAAATGCTGGAAACCTTCTGTCCTACCCCTAACAGTAAGCCCTGACAGGAATAACCGTGTGATTCAGAGGAATCCTACTTAGGAAGTTTCTAGTCACGCACATTCCACTTGTGAACTGATGCTCTTGGGCAGGTCACCTGACACCCCCTGCCTTACAGCCTCATTCATGAAACAGGCGCTCAGTACATGCAGCTGTCAGCTCTGCCCTCGTTTCCCAGCCTTTCCCAGATCTTCACTACTGGGTTTGCTGTCACCCCCCACACAACCCCCGCAGGCTCCATCCCAGGCAGTTTCTGAACCCGTCTTGACTGAGAATAGGCCCAGTCCTCTTTTCCTCACCTCTTCAATCCGAGGCAGACTTGGTAGATTCTGGATCAAGAGGAGGAGCAGGGCTGCCCACCGAATGCTAACACTCACCCCCCCAGGCCATTCGTCTCACTCCCCCACAGCTCCACTTTCCTGCCAACCTGTCCGGTTCTCGCCCAGGGTTTCCCGGCCTGGTGACTGTGGATACCTGGAAGATCACAGGCAGCAGCTGCAAGGGATTTAAGAATCCTTTTATGTTCCAGATATTGTCTGCAGATTGACTATCCCATACACATACATGTTGATACTTTTCCAGATGAACTTGTATCAGTCTCGGTTCAATCAAGAGATAAAAACCACACAGTAACGGTGAACAGGGGAAGTGTAACATGAAGAATTATTAAACTATGACGGAAGAGTAACTTTCATACAGATGTGAAGAAAATGTTAAGGGGCATCCCAAGGTTGAGGAAGAATTCTCACAGAGGGGTCCCTCTCTCCAGCTGGGATTCAGGCCTTCCTGGACTGTTTATAGCCCCCTGGATGTCAGAGATGACGGCTGTTTGCTGGGGCCAGAGTGCCCACAGTCGCTGGACAAGCAGGGGCCTGGCAGGCACGCTGTGGGTGGGACGCGAGGGAGTCATGGGAGGTGCTCGCTGTGAACTGAATGCTCGTGTCCCCAAGATTTGTATACTGTGGCCCGAATGTGACGGTGTTCGGAGGGTTTAGGGAGGTAATTAGGTCATGAGAGCAGGGCATCCAGGATGGGATTAGTGTCCTTGTAAGAAGAGGAAGAGAGCCAGCCTTTCCTCCCTCAGTCTCCTCCCTACAGGAAGACCCCCGTCTGTAACTAGGAAGAAGTTCTTCACGGAGAACCCGACCAGGTGGGCACGCTCGGACTTCCAGCCTCCGGAGCTGTGAGAAATCAATGTCTGTTGTTTGAGCCACCAGCCTCTGTCTTCTGTCTTAGCAGCCCAGACTGACCAAGCCAATAGAAGGCCTGGAGGGCTCGGTGGATGTGTCAGGAGGGCTGTGGGGGACAATCCTCTAGGGCACAGGAAAGCTGGGGTTGGTGGCGGGTGCACTGAGGGAGCTGGGCCAGCTCTGTGGACTCGAGGCCTAGAGCATGAAGTGTCCGCATTGGAGGGCCGTGCAAAGGTGGTCACAGGCCCAGGCTGGGACTGAATGGTGGCTGTGCCTCTGGGCATGCGGCATGTGGCAGAGGCAGGGCCCCACTGGACGGCCCCACACGTGGCACCACTGACCAGTCATGCAGCAGGAACAAGAAAAAGCAAAACGGAGCCCACCAGAACCAGGTCGAGAAGCCCCCCTCCTCCTGCAATGTTGTTCAGTGCACACCCTCAGCAACAAACCTTACCCCGTGCTCACCGTGAAGGGGAAACTCTTCAGGGGTCCCGTGCCCACGTGCAGAGCAGATACGGGAGGAGGGTGGAACCGAGAGGCGATACATTGAAAACTGGCATAGTACTGTTGGAATTAGTGAAGTATAACTTCGTTTCAAAGTTTTAGTGATTCCTAGTTGATTTTTATCATTACGTATTTCTCAATGGACAGATACAAAGAGGACAACAATTAGCATGGGGGGTCCCCAAGATATTTTGATGTTAAACATGGAGCCTTCTCCTGACAGGTGGGACTGTGCCGCTCCAGCAAGCTGCCAATCATGAAGCCCAGGTGATCCCACCTGGTGGCCTGGCGCTTTAAAATGACACCCTCCCTGTCCAGCTGTCGGGTTTCTGTACCTCTTGTGCTGTTCACTCTAGTGTGACTCATTTGCACACACTGTGACAGAGACTCCTGAGTCCCTTGCACATCACTTCTTGACCCTCTGAGTCCCAGGATGCAATCAGCCTCCGTAGATACCTGGCCTTTCCTAGCCTACCTGTCCATTTGGCTCGAGGGGCATTTTGGCCTTTTGCCCACTCACGAGGTAGGAAAGTTGGCGGAATGAATGAGTGAATGACTGTCCAAGCACCTCCTGCAGTTCTGGGGATGACTGTGAGGGACACCTAAGAAGCATAAGCGGAAGTGCACTGAATAGTAGAAATCGTCATGATTGCTGGTGCTGGTGATGGCACAACTGTGAAATGAGGTTTCCTTTGCACTTCAGTAGATTTCATTTGCAAACTGGTGGGATGTGTATATATATATGTACAGTTTCTACTTTTATAACCAAGCTCACTGGCAACTAAGCAATTCAAAATTTGGGTAGAGTCTGCATTACATAGAAGATCCTGTCATTAGACTCTGCTCACTCGTAAACCCGTGTCTGAGGATCGCAGCTGCAGTGCCACACAGTCCCAAGTGCTGCAGCACCTGGTCTGGAAGATCAATTCTGTCTCACATCGCATCTGAGAACTCTGACCTGAGCGACATTTCAAGGAAGTAGGCGAGGGTGGGGCAGAGCAGAGAAGGAGGGAGAATTAAGAGCAAAAGTTAGTTTCATTTAAAATGAAACAAGCAGGTCAGCTGACAGGGTGCTAGATGAGCCCACTCGCTTTGCAGGTTGAAGTTTTACCTTAAACTCAACTTTTCGGTAAAAGAAAAAAGACGACTCTAGGATACAAATTGTGAAACTTGTAATGATAATGTGATACTTGATTTGGTTAAGATGCATGATGGTGTAAGTCAGGACGACTTTTGGTGACACAAATGAGGAGTTATGCTTAGGTGCTCAAAGCTTTCCCATGAGCCACTTGTTTTTGGTTTTAATAAGGCTCTGTCTCTTTAAGTGGATTACCGGTAAATTCTTTTGCTGGTTTAATGCTAGAAAACAAATGGGAACATTGAGGTTTTTCCCCTCAAGATGCCTATTTCTAATATCAAGATTGTTGCAGCCATTTGGGGGATTGGGGTATGGAGGCGAGAGAAGGCATTGAGTTAAATGTTTTGGGGTGGGGAGGTCACAGAAACCCATGCTAAGAAAGAATAGTTTTAGAGGTTGATGATGTATGCAGCTAAGCAACCTACCGAGCTGATGTAGTAATCCAGGTATACACGCCCTGAGAAGTTACCCAGGAAGCCCCTTCCTAGTATAGAGAGGACACTGAACCCTGGAGGTCTACAGACGGACTTGCCTAAAATCTCATAGCTCTTGTTGGCTGAACTGCGTCTAGTGATTCATCTAAGAATTTGTGTCTACTGTTCATTTCACCGAACTTCATTCAACTTTAGATGAATCGTACTTATATTTTTTATGTGCCCTAAGAATTACAGATCCCAAAGGATTATTACCCATTTGGGATCTCGGTTGTGAATGTTGCTTTCTCTTTCCTTGCTGGTGTTCTCTCCTGCTCTCCAAATCTACTCAACTTGTTTTCTAACCAACCAGAGCACAACTCTGGACTCCATGGTCACTGACTCCCTCTTTGGCCTTCTTGAGCCCAACCCAACTGTGGGTCACTCCCATCTGCTTCCTCTACGTGTCGCCGGTCTGGGAGGCACAGCTGTGAGAGGACCTGTCAGCAGGAAGTCCTGGCTCAGTGACATCTTGGGCACTATCCTCATGTTGCCTGTCACCGCTCTGCTGAGGAGCCTTTGTAGTGCTCTCTCTCCTCACAGGGGCTGTTTGAGGTCTGTCTTTAAAGTCCCTTCTTCCCTCTCCACAGATCATCAGACCACTTATTTAATTTTTCTTTTACCAAGATGATCCAAGCCAACACACGTGAGCATCGTCAATTAAACTTCTCTTCAATTCAAAGGACCTATCTTTACACCTGTTTCTTTGTTCTTATTTTCACCTTTGAAGAAGCAATATTCTCTGTGTCCTAGACTAGCGATTCTCTGACTTGACTGCATGTTGGAATTGGGGAATGTCACATATGTTGATGCCTGGGGACCCCCAGACTATTAAATCAGGAGCTCTGGAGGGGGTCCAGGCGTCGACTGTGATCAAAGTTCCAGGTGATTCCACTGTGCATCTGTGTTTAAGAACCGCTTCTCTCCATCTCCTTTGTCTCAGCTGCACTTGGAAGGGGGTTTGCACGGCTGTTACTCCCCCCTCCCACATCTTCACTCTCCCCCACCCCTCTACCCTCATGTTCACCTTCAGTCTTCATGGGTCTCCTGAATGGAGCCAATGCTTCCTTTCCCCGGCTGCTTCTCTGGCGACCACACCGCTGGTCTGCGTCAGTTTGCCACCAAATGTGTGGAAGGGATCGTCCACACCTTCAGCTTACACTTAGTACTCACTTTGCTGGTAATCTGTCTCCTAAATTCTCTGCTCTACTAAAACACTTCTCTGAAGTTTTATGTGAACCTAATTTTCTTCCCCAAATTGAAGAGACTTTTGATAGCATTGACCCCTCCTCCTGGAAGTGCTGGACTTCCAGGCGTGACATCGTCTGTGTTCCCCTTGGTCATCAGCCTGCTTCTCCTTACCTTCATCCGAGCATCGTTGGGCCTTTTCTCGCCGCCTGGTTTCTCTTCCCACTTCTGCCCTCTCTCCATGGACTCAGGGATGACATCCACATTTTTGTGGCAGGGTAGCTTTCCCTCTAAGTCTTCTTTCTCCTCCTCATCTCTGATGGAAGATGCTTCTTTGGAGAGATGGAGAGACATGGCCTAATGGTTCAGAACAATGATGCTAAAACCCTGTTGCCCAGGTCACAGCCCAGCCCTCCTAAGTAGCTCTGTGACATCAGACGAGCCCCAAGCCACGCTGTGTCTCAATTTCCACTGTAAAATAAAGAAAATGATAGCACCTACCTCATGGGGTTATTACAAGGAACAAATTAGTTAATGCACGTAAAGTGCTTAGAATAGTGCCTGGCGTGTGGTAAGTGCTGTATAAATTTTAGCTATTTTTAGAGACATTGGTATAAGAAGAGAAGGAGTCTTTGCTGTTCCCTTGTGAAAAATTCACACCACCAGAGCATGCTCCTGCATCAGGTGGTAAAGACCTGCTTTCGAGTCCTGAAGGTGACTCCTGAGAACCCATGGAGAGCCTCCAAAATGGATACGGGTGCTACAAGGAGGGACCCAGGAATAGAAAATACTGAAGGGATTTCTCGGGGTGGGGGGCGTGGATTACAGGGAGGGAGAGGCCCGTCTGAGGGGCACGCACCATCTTTGGCCTCAGAGAGTGTGTGTGTGTGGGGGGGGGCAGGGGTGTTTCTGCTGACAGACTCCATCCGCATAGCTTTCCAGACATGGTTTTGTGATCACAATGGTGGGGTTCTATTTTCTGATGCTCAAGCCTCAAACTCCTGGCCTCTCATCTGAGTAAAAGTTCTGACCCCCAGTGGTTTATCCAGGCACCACGCCTTGGATATGCAGCTCTCCACTCAGCATGACACATGTTCCCTCGGTGCCCTCTGTCCGAACCGCGTCTGTACCACTGGAAACACCTTCCTCCATCACCAGGGCTTGCGAGCTGTCGTATTTCCAACTCTTCACTCTACGGTTCAAGCTCTATTGCGTACTAGCTGAGTGATTTTAAGTAGCCATTTACATTTCTGATCCTCATTTCCTTCTCTGTAACTTGTAGTTAATTTTACTACCTCATAAGGGTCGCTGGAGGGAATCTGGTTCTACTGCTATGACTAGTGGTGGTGAGGGAGGAACAGCAGCCTCAGAGAGAAGAAAGGTGGCCCACGCTCACTGGTCTCCCGGTGTTTTCTCATCTAGCCTCGTGACAACCCTGTCAAGCAGGTTGTGGCTTCATCTTTGGGTCACAGGGGCTCCTCCGTATGTCCAGCAACGGTTCACTGCACGCCTCGTCTGTTCCCCATGCTTTTCCAAGGGCTTGAGACTCACCAGTAAGAAGAGAGGCTCCTCCATCTAACGGAACTTACACCTGAGTTGGGACAACCAAGCCAACAAATACATTAGCGACTCTGAAGAGTCCTGTGCAGTGAACAATAGAGTCTCCTGAGGGGGAGTAGCGGGTGGGTCGGCTGACTGCAGATAGGATACTGAAAGAAGGCAGCTCCAACCAGGTGACTCGGCGACGTTTGAGCTGAGATGTGAGGATGAGAAAGGATTCACCCAGGGAAGGGCTGAGGGGAGAGTGCAGGGGCCTCAGAACCAGCAGGGGCTGGCACGTGCTGGGGACTGAAGACAGGCGGGGCTGGAGCACAGTGGGGCCGGGGTGGAGGGGAGTCAGGTGGGAGAGGCCCGGGAGGCGCTGTGCACCATGACGAGGAGTTGGGTTTGTTTTGATGCAGGAGGGGGAATAGAGTTACGCAGAGCAGTGAGGAGACAGATCTAAGTCAAAATTTAAAATATCACTCTGGCTTCAGCGTGGCGAAGGCTTGGAGGGGGGTGAGGTGGACACCTGGGAGACCAGATGGGTGGCTACGGGGCAGCCAGGGAGGAGGGGATGGGTGAGTGGAGATGGAGAAAGTAAGTAGATGAGGGGCCTTTTCTGAGGCAGAGTCTTCGCGACCTGCTGGTGGATGTGGAGTAAAGTGAGGAAAAGGGAGGATCCAAGAAGAGCCTTCTAGCCTAAGCAAGTGGGTGAATGGCAGGGCCAGCAGCTGTGTTGGGAGGACTGGGGTAGAAGGTGATTCTGAGAAAGAGAAACGAGACCTGAGACCAAGAGCCACACTTTGGCCATGTTTAAAATAAAAGAGCAGGCATCCAAGTGAAGAGGTCAGTTGGACAGCTGGACACATGCATCTGGCTGAGGAGTCTGGCTGGAGATAAAAATACCGGCTTGTCTGCATAGACACTGTGTTAGAGCCAACGGCCTGGAGGAGAAAACACACACGGAAAAGAGAAGGCACGTTGGGTTCGACCACGGGGAACCCCAACATTTATAACTTACAGGTCAGGCAGGGGAGCAGGATCCAGAGATGTGAGAAGAGGACCTGTACAGCTCACCCAGTCAGTAGGAGCTGAGCCACGATTACTGGTGCCGTATGTGGGAGGGACCTGTGAGTCCAGTGCAAGGACGGCCCCTCCCCGCAACCTGAATTAGGGCAACAGCTTCTCCCACCTCAGAACTCCTTGTCCGGCAGTCAAGGCCAACTTTAAGTGATGCACCCCTACTTCTCCAACCTACTTCTGGCACCACCCATGTTCCTAAATATTTGTTGACTAAGAAACACTCTATAGCTTACAGAGTTCCAGATACTGTAGGGCACTGTTTTAGGTAACAGTAACCACCACAACAATAACATTCATTCATTCAACAAACACAGGGCACTTGCTGTGTGTCGGGCCCTGCTCAAGCCCCTGTGGAGACTCCAGAGAACAAAATAGAGGAGGCCCCCTGCTCCTGTGGAGCTGACACTGGAGAGGGAGACTCTCTATTCCAGTTCTCTCACAGGTCCTCCCACAGTCACAGCCATGGCCACCTCCAAAAAGTTTCACTCTTCTCCTTACCCTCTCTCCGCCCTCCACTTCCTCAAGTCTCCATTTCCATAGAACCAGCATCTACAAACAGCATCTGTTACGTTCCCACACGTGAGCACTGATGTATCTTAGTGTAAATATCTCCTTCTCACCTCCACTCTCTCCCACAGAGATCCCGCTCCAAACAGAGATATCTACACAGAACCCCCTGCAGAGACAATCAGATCGCCATGTGTGAACTGACACAAAGAGAAGAACCTAGAGAAACAGAGCCTCAGAAGAGTAGGGGAGCCTGAGCTTGGGCAACAAAACAAGAGAGGGGATTTAGGGAGAAAATGGGTGTTGTAGAGAAAACGCACGAGATGGATGGGGAGCTGGATGAGCGGCTGAGTGAGTGGCTGGCAAACACTCCAGCTCCTTGGATGGGACACTAAACCCAGAGGCCTTGAGGAGCTTTCGGGGGGTGTCCTGGGCCCCCATGCCAGCTCATTACCTCTTGTCAATACCGAGAGGCAGCGACAGCCGCATTGGGGCTTCTCTCAGGAGCCCAGGCTCGCAGGAAGGCTCTTGTAAGGGAGGTCAATTCTTCATCTCTAGTAAGTGCAGCCTAATTAGGGAATTTCCCTGGGTGTTAACCTATTTAACACGAAAGCCTTCTCAACCCTGGAGATTACTCTAATGCTCTCTCAAGCTGACCTACAGCTAACAAACAAATAACTTCCATGAGCACAACCGACATGGTCAAATAGTGAATTAGGGTTTAACACACAGAGGATCGTCTGCATTAAGGAGCAGTGGGACACTGGTTCATTTCCTTGCATTCCAGCAGATGGAGCTCAGCCTGGAGGGGCTCAAAACGCCCCAACAACTGATGCCCACCCCTCAAAAATCAATAACTAGAGGAGGTGTGGAGAAGAGAAGGAGAATTAAATAGATAAAATAAGGTTACTTGGTATGGAACTGTTCTGTGACTGTAGAAATACCTGCGCCAGTGTCCGATCCACAGTAGGCGCTCAGTGAATAATGAATGAATCCGTGTGGCATCATCTGGTGACCGGATTGTGGCCTGAGCGTTCTTAGAACAGCAATTTTCTCCCCCTCACTCAGCGGTGTTTTTCTCTCCTGTACCTTTGATTATTTGCAAATGTACACCCATTGGACACCTACTTCCCATCAAATGTCACAGAAAAATTCTGTGACACCTGATGGCAGGGTCAAACTGATGTCCCAGGGAGGTGTCGGGAGAGGCATGTGATGAAAACAGCCCAGTGACGTCCCGCTTGTCTCCATGTGCCAACGCTGCTCTCGGTGCCTCTGTCTCCCAGCTCTCCGCATCAGATCTTCTGGGTTGTTTGTCAAAAATTCCAACTCCCGGGCCACACCCCAAAGAATCGGGTTCAGTGCTTCTAGGCTGGGGCACCCCAAGTGGTTCCTCTGCACAACCAAGCTGAGAGCCTGTCTCGTGGAGGAAGGGGCGCCGCAATCCTTTATCCCCTGTCCTGAAATCCAGAGAGGGCGGAAACTCTGAAACCGCAAGTTTTCACAACTCATCTTGGAGGCAAAGTCTGACCCGCGAAACACTGTGAAGCCACGTGTGATCCTGGTTTTCACATGTAACGTGGACGCGCACACACTTCGCCGCAGAAATAATGTGTTTGTTGGAACCCGCTGCCCGCCCGCACTGCGGATGTTACAGGGTCTGTGGGAGCTGCACAGAATTGCCTTCCCAAAGTCCACGCGCCTGCTGGGCTCAGAACCACTCACGGCCCGAGGGTTGTCACAGGAAGGCCACCTGTGCTGTGCTCTCAGGTCCTGTCCGTAGGTGGTCTCTGAAGCAGTCATATTTGGGTTTGACAACAGACAGCCCGAGAGAAAGGTGACTGGACTGGGGGCTGGGAGACTTCATCCTTCTGGCTCTCAGTTCTCCCTCCTGAAAATGAAGGAGGAGATGACATTTAAGGCCTTCTGCCTCTAAAATTGTGATTTTCACACATTCTTGCTCTCTTAAGAAATGTTGAGGCACTACTGCTACAAAGATTGGATCGTGGTGTCTTGTTATTTTCATCAAGAAAATTTAAAAAGGCAAAACCCTTTTTCTGTCTTTTGGGTTTCCAGGCAGATTCTTGACTGACGTCCTCTCAGTGGTGTGGAAGGGCATTCACCCAAACTCTTCAGATCCTCTGATAGGACGCTGTACCCAGCAAAACTACTAGGAAAGCGCTAGAACCCAGAGGTGGTCATGAGCCCCAGAGAGTGCTGCGGAGCACGTGCAGGAAAGTGCTGTTGCGTTGGTTGTAGAGGAGGGAGGAGCGAGGACTAGGACCTGAAAGACTCCGTGAGCAGAGCTTCCTCTGTCCTCCCAGCAGGGTCCGAGACCTTAGCCCACGCGCTTGGGTCTCTCTCTGGCCATCTGTGCAGTAGTTGATGTTTGAATGATCATCCTAAGACACTTTCCAATCCTGAAGCAAGATTCTGAAAAATTAAAAACGTCATAAAACACAAAACTACCAGGTCTGAGTTTGTTCCATTGGAAGCAATGTGTTATGGGTTGAATTGTGAGCCCCTAAAATGCGTATATTGTCCTAACCCCTGTTCCTCAGTATGTGTCCTTACTTGGGGACAGGGTCTTCAGACAGGTAATCAAGTTGAAGTGAGGTCGCTAGATGCCCTGTTCCACTGTGAGGATGTCCTTCCAATAAAGGGGAATTTGTACACACCTGGGGCAACATGTGTTACACACCCAGGGGGAACACGTGTTACACACCCAGGGGGAACACGTGTTACACACCCAGGGGGTACGTGTTCTGTGAATAAGAAAGTGCTGTCCACGAGCCAAGGAGAGAGGCTGGAACGGATCCTCCCTTACAGCTTCAGAAGGAACCGACCTGCCGACACCTCAGTCTCAGACTCCTTGCCCCAGAACTTCAAGACAACAAGTTTCTGTTGTTTAAGCCGCCCAGTCTGTGGGATCTTGTTATGTGAGCCCCAGCAGGAGAACACACAATGTTTCTTCAATGGCAGGGGAGCGTCTGGGTGCCTCTGTGTGCACCGAGCATCCTTCACTCCCGGCTCCACGTAGGCTCCGTTCTTTGTTTCCCAGTTGTTTCATTTTTGTAATTTTGTCTTCCTTTTTTTATCTTACTGTACTAGACATATCTTTATAAACTGCCTGAAATTCTTTTTGGTTTTAGAAATGGTATAAAGTGGTAAGTAATTACTATCTTGGTGGGGCACATTGAGTTCATACACAGTTGGCATGAAACAATTAAATGGCAAAATCCAGTTCTCACATAACCACTGGGGAAGGAGTGTGGGGGTGGCAAGGTTTAGTCTCATGGAGCAGATGACTTCTGCTCTCTGGGAAAGAAGTCGTCGGGCAACACACCACTTTAAAGTGGTGCTCAAGTCACCAAAAAGACAGCACTGTCTCCAACTCTTCATGACAGAGTGGAGAGAGAGGGAGACCATTTCTAGACAAAGGGCTATGGCGGGTACGTCACGAAGTGTGTGGAGAAGTCAGGGAGGAAGAACGACTGTTTCCCAGGCATTGCTATGGGGCAGGCACTGAGGTAGACGCTCATTATGTGACAGGACATTCAATCTTTATGATAACTTTGAAGGAGATATTTCCAGTTCCCTACTTAAAACTGAAAAATACACAGCCCAGAAAGGTAAAGTAAGTCATCTGAGGGCAGGCAGTTAGTAAAAAGTTGAGCTGAGATTTGATACAGAGAAATCTGACTCAACCCCACAAATTTGCATCCCTCCCAATCAGCTCCTTCACGTTCACACATGGTTTGGCTCCTAAATACAGGTTAGGACCATCGACACCCACAGAAATGTAGCTGGTGAAGAGTCTTATCTAAATTGAACATTTAGAAATTTTGGCCAAGAGACTAAAAGTATCTGTATTTAGTGTAAATTACATAAAGAGTATGTAAAGAAATGACTTTACCTTTTTGACCCGTTTGGCTTGTAAAACACGTGGGCCACAGAAAAGGATCGGGGAGGATGGCTGGAGTCATAACAATGAAAATAGGGTAACTCCGGACTATGTTTCTCACCAAGTCAGTATCAGAACACCCTCCTCATTGATGGAAGATGTTACATTCTAACCCTCGGAAGGCAGGCTGTGGCAGAAATTGATAGTTGCCCTCCAATCCATTCTCTCCTTTAAAAAGGGTACATGGCCACCCAGCTAAAGTTTTTAGCCTTCTTGGGTTCTGGTCGTGGACTGTGAATGGGGGGGGGGTTGCTGTGTGCTCTTAGAGGGAGGGGGCCCTGTCCCCCACTCCTCTCTCTGGCTGGGACGCAGGCGTGGGGATGGGAGCCGAATCCACCATGTGGACCTTCAAATGGAAACCAGTTGCTGAAGACGAAAGAGCAACAAGAAGATCCTCAAGGTTGTAGGCTGCCTCCTGGGCTGGGACCGCCAACCTGCACTTGGATATCAGAGAGAAAAAAGTGTGTTTTTAAAGCCACTATTATTTTGAGTCTCTTTGTTACTGCAGCCAAACCAATATTCTAATTAATAAGCTATATTCTAACTAATAATTAAATAGAACACTTCCTTCCCTGAGTCTTCTGAGTGTGAATGTACTGAGAATCCTCTCTGCAGAATTAGCTACTAATTTCAATATTCCTTTTGTGGCCCCAAGAGAAATCTTTCAATATTGGGTGCTACATTACCTTGCTTCCTGCAGCCCCTTCAGGAAAAGTCTACCAAGGGGGTCCTAGCTTCTCGTGCTCTCTTGGGGGGGGGGGGCGTCTGACCTGGGTCTGGAGACCCTGGCTCATTTCTTTTCATGCAGGAGAGGAGGGAGCAGTTGTGAAAGTGAAGGAGCCATGAGGATGATCTGATATTTATTAGTGATTTTGTTTAAGCCCAAGCAGTCCAAAAAGTGACTAGAAATTTCTGCTGTGATCCGACCTATAAGAGCCCTTTGAAACCTGGGCAGGGTGTTGGATCAGGGGTTTCTCAGACTTGCCTGAGGTTTCAAGAGATGGTACAGTGGCAGCTTCCGGAAGAGAAGGGGAGGGGGTGTTACAACCAGATTTCCCCTCTCGTCCCCTTTTCTAAAATAGGGTTTAGAGAAGATGTGGGAGGAGTCCCCCTAAACCACTAAGAAGTCTCAGTTGTAAAACCAATGACTTATCGGTGAGCACATGGGGTCAGTCATGTCAAGTTTACAGTCCATTTCAGTGAAGAGGGAAAGACAAAGGGCACTTACCCTGCTTCTCCAGGTCTCCTAAGGAAGTCACCAGAGGGTTTAGAGCAGAGTCAGTCTCAGGTAGATCAGGACTCGCACATAAGCCCCTTGAGTTCTTAGTCTTCACTTCTTCTACACCACAGCAGCCAGCCTGACACAAGGACCAGAGTTAGGGTGGGTGGGATGGGGGAGGCAGGGAGACCACTGGGAAAATCCCCCCTGAAAAGAGATATTCGAGGTATGGTTTTCTTGCTTTGCATAAAGGGGAAAATCATGGGCTCATTAAATAAGAAAAGAAAAGATCAGTAATGAATATTAGGAGGGAATTCTAGTGTGAGGAGAGAGAAAAGTATAAATTCCTTTATTCTTTTTGCCTAATACAAAAGTCTGTTTTCCAAATTGATGGGGCGCAAGGCCCTACAGTTAAATATTCGGACAATGGCATCGCGCAGTGTCTCCAAGTCCTGAGCAGATCTGAGAAGAAAGCTGAACACACGAGGCCCAGCCTTGGGCGGTGACAGCCCGGGCGATGCTCTCGGTGATGGAGACGGAGGAAAGCTGTACTGCTGCACCCTCTCACGCTGGCCTTTTGACCACAGCATTATTTTCAACACTCTTGCCATGTTATCACCCAGGAAATGCCTGCTGCCCTGGACTTGTACTGAGCTAAGCTATGATTCAGAAGTACATGGGTTAACACACGTTTTCTCTAGTAGAGAAGCAAGTTATGCAAGAAGAAGACGATTTTAATAGAAAGTGACTACAGGCAACCTAAGAAACCTCTGCATGTCTTCATTTTCATTTAGTTGGCAGGACATTATTGGTAGAAGAATGGATATTCTGGAACAAATCCCTGTGAGCAAGTCCCATGTGGTTTCAGGCCCAAAGTCCCATCTTCACTTCACTTGGCAATTCTTTGCACTTTTCCTTCAGACGGCCCAAGCCCTCGCCTGCTGGTGGGAGACGGTGCTGACACCGCCGGCCTGCAGCCTTGTCGCAGTTTGTGCTGACACGGTCTTGCTGGCGGCTGTCTTTGGCAGACCAAGGTCTTCTCATGTGTCAGGCCAAACACTAAGGAAATGCCCAAGGCCAGAATTATGTGAAATAAGGGGAAAGTTGGGGCCTCTGCTGAGTTCATTACTCAAGATAACGAAACCAAACTGAAACAAACAGCCATCAAAATCTGAGAAGCAAGAAGGAAAGGCTGAATGCAGTGGTGACCCAGCCAGGCTGGACAGAAACAGGGTTTGGAAACAGATGGCGTGAAAGATTAAAACTGTCCACACGGCAGGATTAACTGAGAAGGGCAGGGCCGGCTGTGTGAGGAACAGGGGTGGACGTGGATTCTGCCTTGTTTATGGAGCTGAGGGGCCAGAGGGCTTTAGAGGACATCAGCGAGCCACCTCGGAAATGCGGCAGCGCGTGCGGGCCTCACGGGGACAGCACCCATCCGGAGCGCCCCTCAGGGCGGCCCCCCTGTGGTCTTTACTACGATGTCCCTCAGAAGAAAATGGAAGTGTATGAAACAGGATTGCCTCGTGTATTTGAACGCGATTCAAGAGCTTCAAATACGTTTATAGGCCTCACTTTGAATCTCATAAACTTTCAAAATAAAAATGCATTGATTCTTATCTAAAAGTTGTTGATATTCTTTTGCATCTTTTAAAAAAAATCTTTTGAGCCTACGAACCCAAGAGGAATGTATTATAAACAAAGAAGGCCCTCAAAATTTAAGGTGCTGTAAAATAATAAAGTAAGATTCGCCAGAAGTCTTTTTCTCTTAACGTTGTGACTTGTACTCTGAACTGTGCAGACTGACCCAGGGCAATGATGGGCTCCAGGTAGGTGGGCGTGTTTCCTGCAGGCCAGGAGGAGACACACAAGAACTCAAAGTGTTTATTAGAACAGGAAGGAGAAATAACCTATTTTGAGGCCCAAACTATTCAACTTAATATTCTAATATCATGTTTTAAAGCATTTTGATTTATTAAAACTCTAAATAACTCAGTTGAAGAGGAAATCCCCCACAGGAACCATGGAGTCTGGTCTGTCATGGAATCAACATGGGATCCTGGTCACCAGAACTAGCTTTTATGAACTTCCAGTTTACTTTTCTGTAAAATAGTTTTGTTTTTGAGGATCAACTCAGATAATACATATAAAAGTACATTGAAAGTGAAAATTATTATACAAATGGAGTGTATTATTTTATGAAGTTGTTATTCTTTACCCACAGAATCATGGCTTGGTTATCCTGAGAACTAATTGGGTTTTCTGTTTTATTGAAAAACAAAGGAAAAAACAACAGTAAACTTTGTCTCTTCTCACTGACTTACCAAGAGTTCTGTTATAGGCCAAACACTTTAAACCTGGCCTAGCAATTATCTTTCTTTTTCCCATTTCCTGAAAGGCAAGACTTTGTGCAAAGTCATCTGCTAACAGTTTCCTGTCCTGGCTGCTAAGGACAACTGCAGTTTATTAAGAACCTTGATCCCTGAAAATAATCCTTTTCTGCAAAAAGGCATCATAAAGGTTGGCTGTAAAATAAACATCTTGTGTTTCATCCAGATGATAAAAGGGAGCATTCATACTCTTACATTTCTTTGAACAGAAAAGTATCTAGATGCTTCAAGTCAAATGTTTAAAAGAAGAGAGAATGGAATAAAATATTTAGACTATATCTGATAGGTAAAGGATTATTTTATAAAAGAGCTCCTTAAGTTAAAAAAAAAGACAATCCAAAATAAAAGTGGCCAAGTGACATAAGTAGGCAGTTTCTAGATGTGAAAATGCAAATGATTAATAAACATATGAAATAAAAAACCCAATGAAATATATTTGCATCTGACAAAGTCTGCAATTGAAAAGACTGGTAACATGTGTGCTAATAAAAATAGGAGGAAATGAGGGTGCTCACATCTTACTAGTTGGGAGACAAGTTTTTGAAATCTTTCTGGAAAGCATCTATGGACCACTGTAATTCTAAATACCAGTGTCAGAAAGGAGGGTTACCTATCTTCATTCACTTATTCATGAAACAAATATTTATTGCATGCCTACCCTATGCCAGGGGCGCAGAAATGAACAAGATGGAAATAAATCTCCTCATGAACTCTCATGGAAACATGGTTTATTGGGGGAGAGACAGACGACAGGCATAATAAATCAGTAAACTGCATAGTTTGTAAGAAAGTATACGTACAACGGAAAAACGCAGCAGAGCAAGGACAACCTGCACTGTTGAGACGGGAGTGTGGGCTGCAGTTTTATCTGGGGGTGGGTGGGGGGGTGGTCTGTGTAGGTCTGGACTCAGAAAGCAAAATCTGAGCAAAGACTTGAAGGAAGTGAAGGTGTGGCTGTTCGGAAGTGCAGGGGAATAAATTTCCAGGCATAGGAGACAGCCAGTGGACGTATAAATGCACATAAATAGAAAAAAAATAAAGAAATGGTTGAATATAAATATAAAAGGCCGAATTTGTAAAAACAGAGAGTAAAATGGTGTTACCAGGGTCTGGGGATCGGGTAATAAGAGAGGTGTTGTTTAAGGGCACAAACTTGCGACTAGTAGATAAATAAGTCCTGGAGATTGATGCACAGCACCGTGAATATAAACAATATTGTATTATAAACGTCAAACTTGCTGAGAGACTAGATCCTAACTATTCCCACCACAAAAAAGAAATGATAATTCTGTAAGGAGATGAGGGTGTGGCAGAGCCACAGCGGCCATCAGGCCTTAATACACAAATGTATCAGAGCGACAGATTGTACACCCCAGACTTACACAGTGTTACATGCCAATCACATCTCAATTGAAAAAAAGAAGCTGACAAAAGAAGAACGGATGGAGGTGGCTCCTTTCTCTCCCAAGGTTGATGGTCTCCTTTCTGCTGATTTCCTCGTTCATACACTAATGAATAGGACCAACGTCCGCAACGTCTGAGAGAGTGTGTTGCCCAGTCAATTATCAGACAGTCTTTCTTTTAGTCTGTTGTGCCTGCTCACAGAGTCCATAGATTTTGGCAAATGATTTCTTTATTTTTTCCATAAAATCCCCCATCAGTCCCTACAGACCCGCCTGCATCGACAGCAACTTGAGCAGCATCAGTGACCGCCGTCGCTCCTCCTCATCTCATTGGTGCTTTTTCTCCTCCTCTGTCCACGCCCAGGGTCCTCATAGGCAGCCCCCAGCCCAGAGACTTTGCCTGGAGGAGACTCGAGGCCTTCAGATTGCTCAGTGAGGAGCAAGGCCGACAAACTTCTCTCTAGCTGATGTGATCTTTCACTGCCTTCATGTTGCATTAATTTTACTAACAAAAATGCTGTCAATTTGTTCTGTCCCGTCAGAGACTCCACTCATAATATAGTGGGAACCTTCACATCTCACAATGTCATAGTGGATTTTTTTTCTCTATTCCTTTCACTAGCTCTTCTGACAATTTCTCATACTTCGTTTTTAAGTTTTTTTTTTGAGGTTTAACATACTTTTAAGTGTAGAGTTTGATGAATTTTTTATTTTTAAATTTTATTTTTTTAATTGAGATATAATTGACATATAACATTATATTAGGTTCAAGTGTACTGCATGATACGATACATTGCAAATGTATACACTGCAAAATGATCACCACAACAAGTCTAGTTAACATTAGTCACCTTGTAAGAAAATTTTTTTTTCTTGTGAAGAGAACTTTTAAGACCTACTCTCTTAGCAAGTTTCAAATATGCAATATGGTATTATTAACTAGTCACCATGCTGTATATTACACCCCATGACTTATTTATTTTATAACTGGAATTTTGAACTTTTTGACCCCCTTCACCCATTTCTCCCCCCAGCAACCACTTGCCTCTGGCAACCACCAATCTGTTCTCTGTGTATATAAGATTTTTTTTTGTTTTTGATTTATTATTGTTGTTTTAGATTCCACATATAAGTGAGATCATACTGTATTTGTCTTTCTCTGTCTGACTTATTTCACTTAGCATAATGCCCTTGAGGTCCATCCACGTTGTTGCAAATGGCAAGATTTCATTCTTTTTTATGGCTGAATAATATTCCATTGTGTATACACACATGCGTGCACATATATATATGTATATATATGTACACACCACATTTTCTTTATCCATTCATCCATCGATGGACACTAGGTTGTTTTCTTGGCTACTGTAAATAATGCTGCAATGAACATGGAGGTGCAGATATCTTTTCAAATTAGTGTTTTAGCTTTCTTTGGATGAATACCCAGAAGTGGAATTGCTGGATCATATGGTAGTTGTGTTAATTTTTTGAGGAAACTCCATACTGTTTTCCATAGTGGCTGCACCAATTTCCCAACAGTGCACAAGGGTTTCCTTTTTTTCCACATCCTCACCAGTGCCTCATCTCTTGTCTTTTTGGTAAGAGTCATTCTAATGAGTGTGAGATGGTGTTTCATTGTGGTTTTGATTTGCATTTCCTTGATACTTAGTGTTGCTGAGCCTTTTCATGTGCCTGCTGGCCATCTGCACGTCTTCACCGGAAAAATGTCTATTCAGATCCTCTGCCCATTTTTTAATCGGGTAGTTTGGCTTTTTTGCTGTTGAGTTCTTTTAAGTGTAGAGTTTGAGGAGTTTTAAAATATAGATGCACTGACTTGACTACCACCCTGAGTAAGATACACAAGATTTCCGGCACCCCAGAAGCCTCTCTTATACCTCCTTCCAGGCAGTAACCGCACCCAGGTAGCCACTACTCTGACCTCTATCACCATAGATTAATTTTTGACTGTTCTTGGACTTTATATAAATGAGTCATTTTGTAGATATTCTCTTGTGTCTGGTTTCTTTCACTCAACATTGTTTGTGAGACACATCCGTGCTGTAATGTAGGTGGCAATAGCTTTATTATTTTTTGTTATTGTGTCATATTTTACTGTAAAAATATGCCAACATTTACTAGTCCTATTACTGGTAGACATTTGGATGGGTTCCAGTTTTGGGCAATTGTGTATAAAACTGCTATCAACATTGGTGTGCATGTCCTTTTGTGAATATACACATTTTTCCTCTTAGGCAGGAGGCAGCACACTTTTTCTGTAAAGGTCAGAATACTTTAGGATTTGCAGGTCATAAGGTCTCTGCCACAATTACTTAATTATGATGTTGTAGTGCAAAAGCAGCCCTACACTATACACAAAGAAAAGTTTCAATAAAACTTTATTGACAAAGACCAGAGTTGGCCCGCAGACCACAGTTGGTGAACCTTGCTCTGCTCTTAGGTAAATACCTAGAGTTGGAAATGCTGTGTGTTGGGATACCTGTATGTTAACTATGTTTTACCATTTTCCTAAGTGGTTGTGCACCAGCAATGGATGAGAATTCCACATCTTTACAAATGTTTCCCGAACATCTTTAAATTCCTGAAAACATTGTATCTTCTCTCATTTGTACATTAATATCATTATAGCTGTTACCATTATAACTAGAATCTATTATATAGCTTTTTCTTTGCCAAAAAGTCATGGTAGTAACTACCTATCATTAATGCCTCTAATCTTTGTGAAAGAATATGAATAATATGTCACTTCGTGCTTTTCTGCCCTTTCATCTGCTGTAGGAGAAGGGCACCGTATCGGCGGTTGGGAGACCTACGTTGAGCTGTTCTATGACTTTAATACAGCCCTTCTGTGCCTCATTTTCCTAGTCTGTAAAATAGGGCTAATAACTGCCGTGGCTTTTTCTTGGGTTTTTATAATGACAAACAAAACAACAGATGAATAAAATTAATAATAGGAAAATGCCTACAATACAGTAAGTAAAAAAAATTATGTCATAAAACGGTAAGTCTGGCGTGATCCCAACTAGAGAGAGGGTGGGGGTGGGGGTGGCAATGTATGTTTACAGACACAGAGAAAACGCCAGAAGGATATTTCTCACAATGTTCAGAGTGACAATTTGGGGGAGATGGTCTATACTGGTAATTTTATTTCATTCTGGATGTTTTTCAATATTTTCTAAAATTTCCAAAGTAAACATGAATTACCTACATAATCAGGGAAAAAAGTTAATTTTTAAAACTGCTCAGTATGGACTGAGAGGCTGCATCTGCTCCCTCTTGTGGGGTCCCCTCACTTCTGCTGCATTTCTCAGGCCTCGGCTGAATCAGAAACTTCATCCGACACAGCAGGAGGAGACAGCACGCTAACAGGTGAGGAACTGTAACGATGAGCACTGACAAGCAGCGGGAGGGCTCTGTCTTCAGTTGTGTAAAATGTGATTTTAATTATTTTCTCTTAACACTCAGGGGCTTTTGAGATACTATTACATCGTGTCAGGGCTTAGCAGTGAAAATAAATGAAGAAAAGCTATCTCAGCATCACCTGGAAGGTATATGGAAAATCGCTGTAAATTTCTCTCAATTTTGTTGTCAACCTAGCACTGCTTAAAGAAAATAAAGTTTAAAAATAAATTGCCTCGAGATAGGTGACAGGGTCAGTTTGCTAGGATGGGGATCCTGTGCTCGGCCCCTGACCCTGGGAGGCCCTGCAGGGCGGGGAAGGCTCTAGGAGCTTTGTGGGGGACATGGGCCTGTCTGGAAACCGGGTGCTGCAGAGCATGTCGCCTGGAAGTGGAGAATGCAGACCCGGCTGGCAGGCTAACCAGCCCCCTAAATACAGCCCAGCTCAGACTGAAAGTGGAAATGAACTCGGAGGGAGAGTGTAAGGATGTGGACGAGCCTGGCTCTCTTTATAAAGTGACTGATAGCTCTCCTATATTTAAAATTTCTCCTTCAGGCTGTGTTAAAGGTTAGAGACACATATGAAGTATATTTTCCAAAATACAAGCCTCTTTTTTTTTTTTTAAATTTAAAGCAACTACCAGCTGTTTCATGGAGCAGTGTTGGCAAAAGTCCAGAAGCTGGAACAGAACTGAAATGAAGATTGAACAGAAATGCTTCCCAGGGAGCATCCGTTCAAGTGGGAGCCGCACAGAACCGGGTTCGGCTCCTGCAGGGCACCAGGTGTCACGTTTCCCTGGGAGGACTTGCTCCTGACCATGGGTGGCAGGAAGGAAGAGGAGTGACCGTGCGCTCACCGAAGGACGAGTCCCCCCTCTCAGCACAGAAGCTGAATTCTTAGACGGCTGACCACAGAGTCGTGCGGCAAAGGAGGGGATTTCCACTTTCAAAAATAGGATGCCTTCAGTTAGATTTGAGATTGCCTTTTTGGGAAGTTTGTTATATTTAGAAGCTTCCCCCCCCCACCCCCCATGGCTTTGAAAGTCCATCTGCAAGATGGCACAAGTCCTCAAAATTTTTTGGCCTAATTTACCCCAAGGTTCCTTTTGGAATCAAGGTGTTTTCTTAAAATGTACAAAACAACAACTGCATTGACAAAAATTTGTTTCAATGAAAATGCTGAAAGTGGTGAAATGATAAGGGACTTGTTTTCATCTTTAGCCTTCTCTGTGCTTTTCAAGTTTTCTATTTTGTGGTTTTCACCAAGAGACGTCCCCGAGCTGGGTGGTGGGTCTGGGGGTGAGGTGGGGGCTCCCCTCCTGCCCCGGGAGCCGTGAGTACCTGGTCTGGAGCAGGAACCTCCGTGTAACCTAGAATATCATTACACGGAATGCACAGATAGAATCAAGGAAAATAAATTCTATTATGAGCATTTTTGCTTAAAAAGTAAAAATAAACTTGTTACTTTACAAAGTAAATGAAAATAATGATAATAATAATCCCTTTACAATGCAAGAGCTGCATAAGGGAAGGCTGTTCCAGAGATGGGCTCGGCGTGGAGGCCACATGACTGCTCATACAGAGCTCAGCAGGAGTCATGTGGACTGTTCTGGTCGCCCAGCAAGGTGAGGTGCAGACAGATGGCATATCACCGTGGATTTAATTCTGGATTTGGGGAGGTATGGGGTCTGCCCAATCCAGTTTCCATTTGTTTCCTGTCTTCTCAGCAAACAACTTTCTGGGCGACTGCAACAGGCCTTTCAGCTGCCCCAGCGTGGAGCTGATGGGACAAGACCAGGACTGGGGGGCTCTTTCTTGCTGCGCCCCAGGGACTCATAGAAGCTGATTCTTTGCCTCCATTTAAAAAGTGGAAGTCCCCCTCACCTCCTGTCCCCTCCCTTGGAGCAGTGACACCAAATTCATGGGTTGGTGGTTCGAGTTTTCCATCAGGTATTTTAAAATGTCTCCTCTACCGAGCACCATCCACTGGAAATGACCGATTCCTTCTGCTTTGGTGTGATTTCCCCCAAGTTTCTGCAGAATGCTTTATGACAAGTCTTCTGTTATAACAAGTCCCAACTCACTTATCATTTGCAGAATAAGCAGGAACATCCCCAGAGGGCAGCCTTTCCAGGTAAACATCAGACTACCTTCCCCGGGGGATGGGATCTGGGACCTCAGCAGTGATGTAGCAATGAGCCTGCTAACCTGTAATGAGGGTCTGGACATTCCTGGCGACTCCACGGCCCTCGTGAAGACTTTCCTGTCGTCTATCTTATCCCTTCCCGAGGCGCATTCCAAGGCGCTGGTTAGTACATATTGACCAGCTAATCTATTAATGAGCTTCTGGGATGAGAGAAAGGGAATGTAGGTGCATTTTATTGAAGGGTTGTAAGTTCCCCCCTGTTTGTTGACTCCAGTGGTGTCACAACAGCCCCCACAGTGGAGGGGAACTGGCCCTGGCAGGTCAGGATGAAGAGAGGTTTTGGATGTTGGAAGACCTCTCCATGCTGATGGTCCTGGAGATTTTCTCTCTGGAGCTGGGACCCCACAACACCCCTTTTTTCCCAGCCCAACAATCTTACTCTGAGCCAGGACCTACTTTATTGGCACCTGTGGAGACTGTGAGGACCACCTGGCAGGGTGAACGTGAAGGTCTTGGCTCAGTGCCCGGCGCACGGCAGAGCCACGCTGGCTGCTGCTGTGAAGCACACAGGACGGTGAAGATGGGAGGAGCACTGGGAGACTCTCGAGGACTCGGTGGCTTAGGAAAATCCCCACGGGGGGTCGGTGCCCAATGACGAAGCAGGCCCCAGAGGCCGTGCCTGTGTTCAATAATGCTGAGCCTAGCTTAATCTGAAATTTTCATATTTTGCTCATCATGGATTTTTTGCATTAATTTTTAGTTTTTAAAATATTGCATTAAAATATCTATCTTGATGACTGAGTTTTGGGCTACCCCTTAAATTCTGCAGCTGAGATGAGTGAGTCACTGTCTTACCCCAGTCCCCCCTCTGCCCTGCAGGTTGAAAACGTGTTTAGTCCTAAAGGCCAATCCTACGACACGAAGTACAGTAATTTGGTATAGAAGGTTGATGGCGAGCAGGATATACCACCGCAAATATGCCACTTTGACATAGAGTTGTTTTGAGCTGAAGGCATTTGGACTCCTGTGCTTGCTTATCTGCCTAAAGCAGAGTCTCCTCGAAGAACTCAGTTGTCCTAAGTCCGCTCCCTCGGCAGCTCGAATTTCTCCTGGAAGGAGTCAGCACCACACGGGGCAGCATCTCCCAGACTTCCACCTCCATCTGTTCTCCTCCACCTCCCCAGAGTGAAGCGTGCTTCCCCCTCCCTTCCCTGCTAAGTTAGGTCCACAGACCCCACATTCTAACCCCTGTGGGCCACTCATCACTGGTGCGTCCATGTGCGAGTGTGACACACACGCTAATAAACTCCTGTTTGTTTTCCCTTGTTGACCTGTTTTCGTCAGTCCAACTTACCGTGCTCCAGTTGGAGAGCCTAAGAGGGGCAGAAGGAA
Source organism: Tapirus indicus (assembly GCA_031878705.1). Taxonomy (NCBI): domain Eukaryota; kingdom Metazoa; phylum Chordata; class Mammalia; order Perissodactyla; family Tapiridae; genus Tapirus; species Tapirus indicus. Next base: position 56,133,324 of record CM062933.1, on the reverse strand, counting down.
AGATTCTTTTTTCCTTCCCTACAAGGCTCAGACTCACCTAAAGGACCACAACGGCAAGAAGAGAAGGAAACGTGCCCTTTTTCTGCTGAGTGTGAAAGGAAGTCAGAAAATAAGAAATACTGCTGTCTCCACTATCCCAGCTTGCTTGCCATAAAGGCAGAATTGGGTCCTTAGGGCCGTGGAGGAAGACAAGGGAGCACCATCCGCATGAGCCTTGTTTGGAGTCCAGGCGTGAGAAGACGACAAAGGAGCCTTCTGACTGGGAGAAGGAAGTGGGCTGTTTCTGGGGCTTGAGCAGGGGGCAGCCAGCTTCACGCCCGGTTGTCAAGGATGCTCCCCTGAAGAGGAGGAATTGTTCTTGGGGATTAGCGGCTGCGGGCCATTTGGATTTTATCAAGAGGGATAGGGAGGAAGAGTTAGGGGCTAGAGTCACGTGCAGAAGATATGGGGGAACAGCCGCCAGGACAAGGGCAGGCGGAGGCGCCGTGTGTGGGGCCAGCCCTCAGGGTCCCTCACAGACGTCCTGGCATCCACAGGTGGCAGGCCCGACTACCACTGGCAGTAAGTCCACGTCTTCAAAGAGGCTGTGATTATTACCTTACAGCTGGGTGCGCCGGTTGGGGGGGAATGGCCTGCTAAAAGAATCATGGAAAGTTCATGTTTCCCTCTGGCCGTTGTCTGTTCTCAGGAGAGACAACAGCACCATTTACGGTAAAATGACAGGTAACCTGGGCCCATTCACCCTCCAGGCCTGGGTTAGACCTGGGGCTGCAGTCAAGGGCCTCGCATGCAAGCTCCGGACACCTGGTGACTAACCAGGGTGCACAGCGCCCTGCCGTCTGTGTCACTCGGACAGCTTGTAAGGAGTTGCATTATATGTCTTACATGTATCGCCTAGTTTTTACTTTCACTGCTACACCGTGGGTAAGGAAACAGCTTTTAGCCATTCCTTTTATGGATGAAAGACTAACCCATAGAGTGGCTAAGTGGCTTACCCAACATCACTCAGCTGGTTAATGAGAAGGCGGGATGCTGAGTTTCCCAGTCCGCATTCTCCAATTATTTCTAGGAGACCACACAGTGGAGGAATTTGCAGCCAGGGACACCTCTGACCCCATATGAGCTCTTTCTCCCCAGAACAGCTGGGAAAAGGCCAGGACCCTGAGCCCACCAGCCCAGTCTCAGGGTCCAGCCCACTGAAGCTTTCTCTCACCCCTTCCCTCTAATCTTTGTCCAGGAAAGTATCAACACCTGAATTATCCCAACTCTGGCCACCAAGTAAATGTCTGGGCTCTGTGGTCTAGTCTGGTTCTTTCTCTATTAGAAGGGAAACACTGTGCAGGAAAACCCCCGACATGTCCCAGATAGAAAGACATTCACTCAGTAAGTGATAAAATGCTGTTTCAATGCCAGGGACATCATCATCATCAGTGGGTGCTGGAAAGTTACAAGGAAAATACGGGCTTTCTGCTTCAGGGAACTCCGTGTGAAGGGAGGAGAGGAGACAGAGGGAGACAGACTTACAGACAGACAGACAATCTGCACTTGGTGATGCTGAGGGAAGGCCAGGTTCCAGGAGCACTGGGAGCAGAGAGGAAAGGACACCTCAGCCTCCGGGGGGTGTGGAGAGAAATTCCCTGTACACAGACCCCTCATGTTTGCATGTGCGGGGGGAGGCATTCTGAAGGAGGTTCATTACATGTAAACAAATCCTACTTCATAGTTTAGAACTGTGCTTAGGTCTCCAGGGTCATCTGCAGTGCTACGGCCAGGACTGACTAGAGAATTCAGTAATCAAATAGGAAATTCGGTGACAATTTTGACTTTATGTCCCTGGGGCAGTGCTCTCGTCTGCTTTATAACTACAATACTGCCCCAAAACAATTTTTTGAGGGCCTACTGTGCACCAGATATTCTGGGCACAAGGGTAATTTCAGTGAACAAAACAGGAAAATGAGGCTTATACTCTAGAGGCGTATATTGAATATGCTTCTCAGATGACGTACGCTTCCCTTGAGCAGCGGTTCCCAAATTCTGCCCATCGGAATCACCGGGGACCTTTTAGAAAATTCCAAATTCAGGTGATTCTCCTGAGTAGGGAGGGCTAAAACCAGTGCCCTAGAAATTCTGGTGTACTCTCCGGGGAGGCAGGTCATCCCTTCCCACCTCCTCCAACCTTCTGAAGGTTTTTTGTGTAATTCACAGATGAGAAAACCCAGAGTCATAGCTCAGGTGACATGTCCAAAGTAAAGGGCATGTTCAAAGTCACAGGCAGAGCTTGGACTGGGGTCTTCTGATTTGGAGTCCAGCATGTTTTCCTCTGTGTTGATAAAGCAGAACCTATTGTTACAGCTCACAGCAAAGATCCCAGGGGCTCCCAGGGCAGCGAGGAGACGGTCTGCAAGGCTGCTGGCCACTGCTCCTCACTCACTGAGGATGTCAGCACGTGGACCGGTCTTTGTCCTAAGAAACGCAACTATCCAGAGGCCCATCGACACCGAGCCCAGTTGACCGGCTCTGTCCCGTGACCTCCTCGCTGTCCTGCTTCCCCCTCAGCCGTCCACTCCCTGGCCACCCCCGGACGGCACCTCTAGGACCAGTTCAGAGGAGGAGGTCTCCTACTAGGAAACCGTGGCCGAGTCCCTCCCCGCCGCAGCTCTCGACTCCTCCGCGTGGGCAGGTCACCAGCGCTCGCTCGTCTTTCCCCTCGTCCCCTCCAGACTCCTCACTTCCTCCGCCGAGAGGCGAACGTCTGTGACCCCTGCGCCTGCTTCTCCTCACCCTTTCCCTGGAGCACCTGCCCTCACGCCTGCTGTGACCAGCGCCGGGCACCCCTCCCTCACCGTTCGTCTGTGTCCTCCTCCTCCTCTGGGTCTGTTTCATCACCTGGAGAGCCCTCCGACCCCTCGGCCTGCGCCAGCCCCCGGTCCTGGCACAGGTCGTTTCTCCGCGCGTCTTTGGTGCCTCGTTTACGTCTCCCCCAGGCAAGGGCACGGCTCTGCTTTGATTCCTGCTCTTCACCTTCTGTTGACCCACCTTCGGGCACAAAACAGGCGCTTCCAAGAGTACATGAATGAATGAACGAATGAATTGATTAACATCCCCAGGCTCACGCAGGGTCATTTAGCGGCAGAACCACAGCTTACTCATTGATTACGGTTTGACCTTGGACACGATTTTCTGCCACAATTAAATTCTGAGCTGAGTCCTCTAAGGTGCTCGTTCGCGTGGGCCCTGTTGCCCGGGACCCCACAGAGGCAGAGTTTGCTCAGTATTGAGTCCCAAAGCTCCACTGAGGACCAGAGCTTCTACAGGAGAGGGTCAGGAAGGTGTCTACGCATCCCGGGTCCTGAACCCCGGAGGCCGCACTGCACACGGGGTCGGGCCAAGGGCAGCGCAGTTTCAGCCACTACTCTGGCTGGCTCTCCTGTCAGCCTGGAGGGAGGCACCTCCGGTTCTCCCCAGACCAGGCCAAAGGAAGCTTGCTCAGTGTGCAATTTCTCAAATCCAGTTTTAGGTGGACATTCTTAAATGAAAATGTGAACCTTTCTTCACACGAAATGTTTGTTTACATAGAAGGGCCTAAATGTTGAATGTGCTCAGATTTGCCCTAAAAAGTCACCTTCTGGCAGGGCCACCACAGGTTCAGACAAACGAGCTACCGTGAGAACTATTCTTCCCAGAGGAGATTATTTTGGATCCCTCAGGAATCTCAAACTTCCATTGGTTTTTAAAATATTTACTTAGGTTCTGACTGAGAAGCTGAACCAGGGCCCTGGAGAGTGAAATAAGATATCTACTGCCTTAACTGATTAATTTATTAAGCACAAACAGGAGGCTGACTGTGACAATGGCTTTATGGAGAGCAGGGTACAGGACCGGAAAGTTTGAGTGTTGGCCGTCCAAGTTGAACTAGGGAGAAAGGCACCCTTGTTCTCTGTGGGTGTCCTCACAGGGACAGGGTATGACACCTGCTTCTATTACTCATCAGACATCCAGATAGAACACCTGCTGGGTGACTTCTGTAACGACTGCTTTCACCTGGCCCACGTGACCTTGGCTTCCGACCTCCAACTGATGTGGAACTTGAACTTTACCCTAGAGATCTGACCAGGAGGAGTTGTAGCAGGAGGTGGGTGTCCTACTAGTAAAAATTCCGCAGGCAATTCTGATGCCCGGCCACAGTTGGCTGCTCGCCACCTCTGCTGAAATCTCTGAGTGGGAGGCCTGGCTGGTGATTTAGATGACTGATGTGATGTATTTGTTTAGGGTAAGGATCATCTAGGCTGTTTAGAGAGCCCAGTGTTTCACAAACACACACAAAATAAATTTGTTGAAGGACACACGGGTGGCTCTGTGGCTCCCAGGGATCTGTCACCCAGGGCTGGCCTAGTATATAATCCACAACCCCAAACACTCTTAACAGCTAAGACCATTCATGCCCATGGATGCTCCGCAGTGTTATAGGTGGGCCTGTGGGCAGCACGTAACCTGAAGTCTTCTCTGTGGATGGATCCACCTGAGCCCCCACCTCACGCATGTCCCTGTTGACCCTCTGCTCACCCTCTCCCTTCTCCTTCCCCAAACTAGCTAGAGTATCTTCTCGCGATGCTACGAACTTTTGGTGGAAAGGAATGATTCATTTGTAGTTCCTTCATAGAAGGCCTGTTTTCCTTTGACAAGGAATCCAGAGAAACCAAGTGGGGGAGCACGAGCCCTGTCTGGGCTATTAGTCTTCGCTGAACCATGAATTCCCCTGGACTGGGGCCAAGTGCTGAAATCCCTCATTCTTCACATAAATAAACAAATAAATAAGATCTTTTGGCTGGTACCTAATAAAAACTCATACAGGCAAATCAAGTTTAGCACATCTCCTGGAAACTCCCAGCTTTCAAACTTCAATGAGACAGTCATAGGGGATCCGACCCAATTAAGGTACATACCCAAAATCACCTCTTAGCCTAACAAATAACAAACAGTGGGGTCTCTTGCTTTTCTCCAGACCCTTTGATTAAGGTTTAGTGGCTAAGACTGAGATTACTGAAGAAAAATATTACTAATCTGAAAACTTTTTTCTTGGGCAGAAAACACCATGATGTATCAAAATGTCCTAAGTGATTATTTAAACAAAACAAAACAAAAAAATAGGCTGAAAACAATCTTTTGGCAAAGGGATTTGCTGCTCTTGGCTCCTGCGTATATTTCTAAAGGCAAGAGGAAGAGGTGGGTGTCCTACCCCGGCTCTGGCCATGTGGCTTCAGTTGTATTTGGATCAGTTTGCACAGAAACTTCCAAAAGCAGAAACAGATCAGCTTCCCAGCTTTCAAATAATGCCAGAGTGGGATCTGTCCCCAGCAAATTTTGGTCCCAAGTCCAAAATCATGAAATGAAAATCTCAGGCAGACGTAAATTACTTCTGGTGGCTTACACTTCCATTTAGAGCATGGGAGCTCTTCTCCAGTGAGGTGCAGACAAGACCTTTGGAGCCTCACACTTTGCTTCAAAAGCACGTGGTGCAGTGATTCTCGGCAGGGGTGATTTTGTCCCAGGGGGCATTTGACGGTGTCTGTAGATGTTTTTGGTTGTCTCAAAATGGGGCAGGGATGGGATAGGGGTGTGGATGGGGCGGGAGCAGGTTCTCTCCATCGGGGAGAGAACAGATGCTGCTAAATCCTACGATGCTTGGGATAGCCCTCCCAGTGAACAATGATCCAGGCACAACGCCAGGAGTGCTGATGTTGAGAAGCTCTGACGTGACGGGTGCTCTAGGCAGCTGTGGAAGCTGCTGTGTCTCGGACACACTCGCCAGGGAGGCAGTGAATGTGTGTTTATTGAGTGTCCCCTATGTTCCAGGCATTTCACGCACAGGAATTTTTTTAAATTAATAGACTTTATTTTTTATTATTATTATTTTTTTGGTGAGGAAGATTGGCCCTGAGCTAACATCTGTGCCCATCCTCCTCTATTTTGTATGTGGGACGCTACCACAGCATGGCTTGATAAGTGGTGCATAGGTCAGCGCCTGGGATCCGGGCCTGAGAACCCTGGGCTGCTGAACTGGAGCATGTGGACTTAACCACTATGCCACCAGGCCGGCGCAATAGACTTTATTTTTTAGAGCAGTTTTAGGTTCACAGAAAAATTGAGCATAAATTACACAGAGTTCCTGCATACTCTCTCACCTACCCTGACTTTTCCCTGTTATTAACTTCTTGACCTAGGGTGGTATATTTGTTACAATTGGTGAGCCAGTGTCAACACATTATTATTAACTAAAGTCCATAGTTTACAGTAGGGTTCACTCTTGGTGTTGTACCTTCTATGGCTTTGGATAAATGTATAATGGCAAATGTATCCACCATTATAGTACCACGCAGAATAGTTTCACTGTCCTAAAAATCCTCTATTCATCCTTCCCTTTTCCCCCCTACCCCTGGCAACCACTGATCTTTTCACTGTGTCCATAGTTTTGCCTTTTCTGGAATGTCATATAGTTGGAATCATACAGTAGGTATTCTTTTCAGATTGCTTCTTTCACTTAGTAATATGCATTTAAGATTCCTTCATGCCTTTTCATGGCTCAATAGCAGTTATTTTTAGTGCTGAATAATATTCCATTGTCTGGATGTACCACAGTTTATTTGTCCACTCACCTACTGAAGGACGACATCTTCGTGCTTCCAAGTTTTGGTAATTATGTTTTTTTTTTTTTTTTGTGGGGAAGACCAGCCCTGAGCTAACATCTGTTGCCAATCCTCCCCTTTTTGCCAAGGAAGACTGGCCCTGGGCTAACATCCGTGCCCATCTTCCTCCACTTTATATGGGACGCCACCACGGCATGGCTAACAGGCAGTGCGTCCGCGGGCGCCTGGGATCCGAACTCGCGAACCCCAGGCTGCCAAGCGCGAACTAAACTGCTGTGCCACCGGGCGGCCCCCCAAGTTTTGGTAATTATGAATAAAGCTGCTATAAACATCCACATGCAGGTTTTTGTGTGGACATATTTTTCAACTCATTTGGATAAATACCCAGGAGTGTAATTGCTGGATTATACAGTAAGAGTATGTTTAGTTTTGTAAGAAACCAGCAAACTGTCTTCCAAACTGGCTGCGCCATTGTGCATTCCTCCCAGCAGTGAAGGAGAGCTCCTGCTGTTGCACGTCCTGGCTAGTGTTTGGTGTTCTCAGTGTTTGGGTTTTAGCCATTCTAGTAGGTGTGTAGTGGCATCTCACTGTTGTTTTAATCTTCACTTCCCTGATGACATATGATGTGGACCATCTTTTCATATGCTTATTTGCCATCTCTACATCTTCTTTGATGAGGTGTCTGTTCAGATGTTTTGCCCATTTTTCAATTGGGTTGTTAGTCTTTTTATTGTTGAGTTTTAAGAGTTCTTTGTATATTTTGGATACCAGTCTTTTATCAGATAAGTGTTTTGCAAATATTTTGTCCCAGTCTGTGGATTGTCTTTTTTCACTCTCTTAATGGAGTCTTTCACAAACCAGAAGTTTTTAATTTTAATGAAATCCAATTTATCAATGTTTTCTTTCTGGAATCATGCTAGTGTGTTGTATCTAAAAAGTCATTACCAAACCCAAGGTCACCTAGATTTTATCCTATGTTTTCTTCTAGGAGTTTGATAATTTTGCATTTTACATTTAGGTCTATGATCCGTTTTGAGTTAATTTATGTGAAAAGTGTAAGATCTGTGTCCAGATTCATTCTGTGAGTGTTCCTTGTGTGCCAGACACTTCGTAGACATTATTTTTAATCCTCATAACTACTTTATAAGATTGGTAATTTCCCCACTCTAAGCTGAAGGAAACAGAGGCTCAGAAGGGTTAATTATCTGCAGATTTCATTATTGCTAAGTGACAGAGGGGAGATTTGAATTTGGGAGTGTCTTGGGTCTGACTCCCAAAACCATAGTCTTTCCACCACACTGTGCTCTTTTTCAAGTGAAAATGAAGATAGTTTTTTGGAAAGGTTTTGCAAAAGTCTATCTTCCACTCCAAAAATCCATATCCATTTTGGGGTAGAATTTGTTCTGAAATTAAATAGCTACCTTAAGGGAGAGTAGAGTACCGAGACCCACAAGGTATTAACAGAAATACAGGGCTTGACTTTTGCAAATAGGCTACTATATCTGCAACTAAATGGGTGAGAAGGACACCATACAGACCAGGGCTGACCCCGGGAAGAGCTGTGAATGAGGCACTGTTTCAATAATAAACATACATTGATTAAATTACGTCCCATAATGAGAGTCTGGAGACATGGAGTCCAGGCCAGCAGCAGCATCAAAGACACCGACTCCCCCTAGCTTTGAGGTCCGTAACGTCTAGTTGGCTGCCCTCTTGTCCTTGTGCTTGTAGGCTTACGATGGACAGATGGCCAGGCCAGTCACCACATCCACCCTCTAGGCAGAAAGAATCTGCCACATCTATTCCTTTTGTTAGGAAAGGGCAGAGCCCTCTCGCTGACTCCCTTTACTTCTCGTCGGCCAGGGCTACCTGACTTGGAGGCTCTTAGGTGTTCCGGCCTCTAGAGGGGGGCCTGGTGAGGGAGAGGGGGCTGGGGCGGGTGTTGAATGTATCTTTCAGAAGATGTCTGCCTTAGGAACCTCTTATAAAGATACTGTCCTATCTCTTGCCCCACCCCTTCCTGTGTGTAAAACCTCCAGCATAGTGACTGCTTAATCTCCCCTCCAATTCTGGCTCCCCTGATGGCTAAATCCATTTTTCTCAGGACTATATATATTTTACTCAGGGGACACTGGAATTATCCACAGGACTCAAGTAAAGAAGCTAGATTGGTGGGATTGGCACGGCTCCTTTGCAGAAAGATCCCCTGCCCCTTGACTTTCTCAAATCCTGGCGTATTCACTTAGTATTCACGTAGTCCAACACATTCATTCGCACTGCTGTGGTGACAGGGAACACATCAAGAACAAAGCAGGGAAAAGGGACCCAATGATTACATGAAATCTCAAATGCACCTTTTGATCCTTTTGTGGTCATCCTCAATACCCAACAGAGTACACACTCAAGAAATGCATTTCACGACCATCTGACCTGATGTATACACGTCTTCATGTTCTTACAGGCAGTTAGTGGTACTCAGCTTTTACGACATGTGGATTATTTTATGAGTGCACCAAGAATACAAGTGAGTTTATAGTGAATTGGGACTGGTCTACCACAGGCCAGGTTAAATCTGCTGTGAGACCATCACTTGCACCTACAGTAGAATGTGAGCACCTTAGAGGGGGAATGATATTGTCAAGTAGAAGGATTTTTTAAAATTACAGAACACAACATGGTCCTTTTCTCAAGAAGTGTACTTTCTAACTGAGGAGACTGCTCACTCCCACTACATAACCAGTTGAAGGGGGACCCTGGGAATACAGATGCTGAGGAGACACACTGAGGGGTGATCATAATGTCAGATGCGATTAATCAGATAGACACAAGACTGCTTCTGGATATAGTTCAATTGAGTCAAAGAGTTAGATTAAGAGAGAGCTAAAATGTTGGAGGATATAGCAGGCTGACAAACAAGGAAGCAATTGTGCTTGCTGGACAAATTCGTTAGGATGCCCTCAGGGCCTGCCTGTGAAAAATCTCTAAATAGGAAATGAATTAAAATGAAAGGGCGGCCACCAAAGACGAAGAGCTTTCAGGGCTGGAGACACAACTTGGCTCCAGGATCTTCTTGTTTCCCTGACATATTCCTGCCTCTCCGCCTGCCGATGGGCCTGTTTTGTAGCGTGAAGCTGTTTCCCCAGCACAAAGCGGGTGGCGAAGATGCCAAAAAGGAGCTTAGCTTTAGCCATCAATCCTCACTTTCATTCATTTCCTAAATCTGCTTATTTTTCTGTCTGCCTTGATGGGAGGGGAGTTTTCTGAGGAAGAGCAGCCTGGAGAGAGACTGTGGCCTTCTGGAGCTGAGAAGGACTAGCTCTGCAGATCAGCTCCTGGTCTGGGCACCTCGGCTGCAACCAGCTGAAAGGCATGTGGCCAAACGGGCATTTCCGATCCTCCCACTTCATTTCTACTCGATCAGCGCTGGTCCGGTGTCTACGCGGAGGTCCCGCTCGGGTCTGAGGTTCTGCCAGGCTCGGGGGGTCAGGAGGCGAGCACAGCATCCTTGTGCTGCGGGGTTCATAGTGGAGCCTATACCATGTGTGACTGAGGCGTGGGAACACGGGAAACTGTGAGGACATGGAGGGGGCACACAGCCCAGTCTCCAAGGCTTCCAACCCCTGGAAGGTCGAGGAAGACCTCTTAGTGGGCAGCAAGCATTGAGTGCCATAAAGGGCCTTCTTTAAGGGTAAAAAAACCTGAGCTTTGTTTATTTATAGGGAAATAAAATAGGAATAGAAAATTCCCTGTTGCTGAAAAGAGTAAGACTGGGGTGGAGGGAGATTTTGAAGAAGTTAATGTGTGGATCCATAGCTCCACTGCTGAGGTGGTGGTCATCGTCAGATGACTTGTTCACGGCTGCTGCAGGGACAGCCAAGGCCACATCGCACTGGATGCCAGGAGTTTTCAAGGTGGTGACGCCAAGGAAGAGACAAGGGACCTAGAAAGCCTATTAGGCAAGTAATTCCCCCAGGAAAACATAGGACGGGTGTTAAAAATAACACTCAAAAAATACAGGAGGACGTGCCGGGCTTTATTTTAATTGGTGGAAATCCCATCGTCTTGTGTTTCTACAAAAACAATACACTTTGGAAGCTGTGCTTGAAGGCCTCTGAAGGAGGAGGGGAGCGCAGAGGGGCCCCAGCGGAGAGGTGGGGAGGGAGTCTCTGTGGTTTGGCTTCGCCAAGGCTGCCTTCAGGCCCCCCTTGGTTCTCTTCCCATGTGGGAGCTGAGCTGCCACACCATCTTTTTCCCACACTCCCTTGGAGCCCAGCATGGCCTTTTGACCCATTTCTGGTGAAGGAGGCATTAAGTAGATTTGCAGCAGGAGTTTTGGGAAAGATATTTTGCTTTCTGATTAAAAGGACAGAAACTTTTCCTTGCCCCTGATTCCTGCTCGAGATGCTGCACTGAGGACAAAATCTTACAACCATGAAGTAAAACCACAAGTCAGAGATGAGCCCCTGAGGCTGGCTGAGCAGAAGGACACACGGCTTGGGGGCATACCAGTTACAGAGCCACCTAATGAACCCTAGAAGCACCTGCCTCCAGACTCTCGTAAACAACACAATGGAAGACATGGGTTTTTCTGTATGTGCCGTGATAAGCATTCTTAGTTCATCCAGAAGGACCAAGGAAGATGCCAGCTAGAAGAAGCAAGATTTTCTCACCTTAGCCCCGCCCCTAAACACACACCTTCTCTTTTACCACTTGAATTAAAGTAGATACCCAAATATATGCTAATGTTGTATAAAAGGAGATGAGTAACTAATGTTTATTTCTAATTTGTGAATGCAGAGACATTGTGAAAGAAAAGAATCGAGGAAAATCAAGTTGTCAGATGGGCAGATCACTGAGAGCTCATGGCCTCTCCGTCTGTGATGTCATAAGGAGCCGTAGTCTTGTTTGAGAGTTGGGTTGAATTACCTTCCTTTGAGACATCCTTGCACTTCAAGAGTGGGAGGGCACGAGAAGACGGAGGCCGTATTCTTGGTTTCCTGTATCTGCCTCGTCTCTTGTCTGAGGTAAGCCCCGGCACGGGCTTCCACGTGCCTCTTCTTCCTCTCCCATTACTCTTCCTCTACTTCTTCCTCTTTCTTTCCCACTGATTTCCCACTGACCAGTGTTGAGCGATGTCCTTGCCTGTGGGGTCTGCTGTCCATTCGCTGTCCTGGTGTGAACATGGCTGCTGTCTCCTGGTTTGGCCAACACCTTCCCTCCTTTCCCTTGTTTGCGCCCTTCATGTTTTGTCGGGTCCTCTCGCCTTCCCTTTCAGTCCCCCGTCTCTATCCTTCCCTCCTTTCTCTGAAGAAAAATGAGAAGTAATAAACTATGAAATTATACCTTTTGAAGACACACGTGATGTATTAAGCAGATTACTGAGCTGAAGTGGATGCACCGAACACGACGATGAATGATGAAATTCTTATATAGTTTAATTTTCATAAACCAACACGATTTAACTTTCTTCTACCTTTAAAGTCCTGCTTTACTACAAAAAGGGAGGGACTTTCACTCCTGCTCCATGAGTATCCTGTCTCCCACCCAGGTTCTTTCCCTCTTCCAGCTTCATTCTTTGCAGAGGCCATCGGGTGATCTCAAATGGTGAGGGCAGAGTCCACACTGGAACACCAGTGACAGGCCTGACACCTCAGACGAATGAAGTCTGACTCTCAGGTAGGGCTCTGAGATGGGTATTTCAAAACCTCCCTAAGTGATTTTAATGTGGAACCAGAGGGGAGAACCAACATTCCGGAGCAGGCGCTTTCCATATGGAACTGCCTGTTGAAGTTGAGGGAGTTAAAGTTGGGCTGTGATGAAGGAAACCCCCATTGAGCTGAGAGTGGTAAGATAAAGCAGAAAAAAGTCGTCTCCTCGTGAGGGCATCAGGACTTCCCAAAAGGGTAAGAGGAGGCTGAGTGACAATGCGTAGGTGCTGCCCACGTTCAGGGGTATGCCCGGAGCTAAAACTGTTTCCAAAAAACCCCTGTGTGACCACAGACGGCCCTGAGCTTGTCATACTTATATTTAGAAACAAAGCGGTAGACCCATGAAGGAATTCCATCAGCCATGATAAAATTAAAATAAAAAGCTCCTCTCCACCTTAGAAAGAAAAATGAAGTTTTATACTCCAGTGAACTTGTTGAAAAGGGCCCCAGAGAATACACTTTTTTTTTAACTCAGTAGGAGCAAGTACCACAACTTTTAGGGTGGGTAATTTTGCAAAAAGTTTTCCCAGGTAGTTTTAGTAAAACTTTTTGGAAGTTTTTTGGTTCCATTTGATGATTCAAGTTTAGAGTTCTGGTGTGTGTGTGTGAGAGACAGAGAGAGAGAGGATCACGGAATGGATCGGATACACAATTGGTGAGAGCTCATATCAGAACAAAATCTCTGGAAGGCAATATGGCATTATCATTTTTTTAAAAACTTAGAATTTTGCATTTCACTTCCAGAAATTTTTCAGAGGAAATCATCGAGGAATGATGGAAAGTTATAACTATTTATAGTATCAAAAAATTGAACACAGTCTGTAGGCAACAAAATAAAATAATTGAAGTAATTATAAGACATATATACAATAGAATATACTGTGCATTCATCAAAAAAAAGTTGCAGAAGAATTTTCTGCTAAGTGAAAAAATGGTTACATATATTATTTGTAAAAAATATCAGGTTACATAACTGCATGTGTGATATGACCTCGTTTGTGTTAAAAATATGTATTTATTATTAGAAAAAAGACCAAATGAGTATAACAAAAAAGTTTATAGTATTATTCACCAGAAAGCAAAATCTTTGAAAATAGGGAATAAATAACTGCATTGGGATGCAGAGTAAGTTATTAAAAAATACATTTCTAAATTCAATTAAATTCTGTGTAGAATTATGAGTGATTTTGATTTTCTGGTTATGCCTATTTTCTAAGTTTTCTGCAACTAATAGATATTACTTAAAAATTAGAAAACGTATCAAAATCTATACTATAGAAAATTTATGCATATGGACAAAGAATGAAATAAATACACAAAAAGTGAAATTAATTTTTGTTTAACTGGTAAAGTAACAGAATAATGGCTACCTTTTCAGTCTTTAATGTATCTCTATACACACATGTGCATGCACACACTCACACACGCAACTCAAAAATCACTCTTCAAGGGATAAAATTGTGTTCATGGAGATGAATCTATAGATAATTTATTGAATCTATACATAAAAGTCAATTGTTTTTTATAAAACAGCAAACAAGTCAGAGGAAGTAACCAAAATTTTTTAAAAAGACAGTAGTCACAAAAGCAATAAAGAACATGATGTACATAGAAATATGTTTTTCAAAAGAAGAGCAAGAATGTTATGGAGAATATTGTAAGATTTTAATTATTGAGCCCAGGTGGTCTGGCTTCTCTTGGTGAAAATCCAGCCAAAAATTGGAGAAGATATTTGCAACATACATGTCTAAGGAAAAAATAGTAATAAGAATATATAAAGACAGCCTACAAATTAATAAGAAATTACAGCTTATAAATTAATTTTTTAAAATGGCAAACAATGGAAAAATGAGCAAAAATACGAGCAGAGGAAACCCAAGTGACCAATAAGCGTATGAGAAGAATTTCAAACTTATTAGTAATTAGGGAAATTTGTACCAAATTCAGAACAAGAGGCCATTTCATCCCCACCAGATTGGCAAAAATCAAAAACTCCTTTAACAACATCAGCTGTTGGTGAGAATGTGGAAAATGGAACATCTCAAATACTGTAGGTAGAAGTGAATACTTGTTTTCAAAATATTTAAAAAAATGATTGACATCATCGTGTAAGACTGAAGACTCACATACCCTTCGACTTGCCAACTTGACTCCTGGATGTACACCCAGGGGAAGTTTCAGCACATGTACACAGGAGATTCAGACAAGGATGTTCTTTTTTTGTCGTAACAGCAAAAACTAGAAACAACACAAGTGCAGATAAATGGGAATGGATAAATGAACGTGGTGTATTCATACAGATGAACGCTATGGAGCAGTGGAAATGAAGAATACGCTGCTATCGGCGTGGATCGTTGTGAATGGAGAGAGCAAGGCACAAAAGAACAATTACATAAAGTTCAAACTTTGCAAGCAAAATAAAGCAATACATTGTTTAGGGATAAATGCCTGTGTGGTACACCTAGGAAGGAAAGTAAAAGCATCGTGAACCCAGAACAAAACCCACAGTCCTCTTCTCAGGAAGCCCACTTTCCAGCTGGGGAGACGGCGCCCTCCCGCACACTGATGAAGCTCAGGTCTCCGGAATGATGGAGAACAGGCTTGGGAAAGGGTGTGGGGATGTCAGAGGTAGGTGGTGGGCCTACCTGTATCCATTTGTTATTATTCTGTAGACCTTATACATATGTTACAAACATACTTTTGTATGAAATATTTATTTACAGTTTTTTGTTAACGAATAAAAACATTGAAAATGAGAGCACGTTTCGTCAGAGCTGATTTGAGCAGTCTATACACTGGTCTTAGTGTAGCACAGGCTTTTGAGACAGAAAGTAGCGTTTTTAGCCTTGGCTGTGACATTACTGAACCTCGGGTTTCTTGTTTGTTCAGTGGGGATAAAGTGTAGCTCATAATGCTTTGTTGGGATTAAATGAGACTTTTTTTAAAGCCCAGCTCATGGAATGCCATATAAGTAGTATGCAATATATGTGGTTTTATTATTATTGTTGACAGATCATACTACAATAGTGAAGAGTTCTTGAAAAATAAACTGGAATAGGAATTACAACCAGTCTTTTGAAATAACATCGACTGAGGTTATACTAAATTAGTGCCACATTGTTTATAATATTGCTCCCAAGTTTGAGGAATTTGTTTCATCCAAACAACTTGAAATACTGCTGCACGTCCTCTGAACTTCCTCACAGCCCATTTGCGGACATTCACCCGTCACTCGCATCGCATCCGTCACATTAGGCTCGATGCCATCTGAGTGACTGTGCGTCTTCTGACGGCAGGAGTGAAAGCCACTCATACCCACGTTCACTTCCCATCAGGAGAGGACCAAGGAGAAGAGGGAGAGGAGGTTCAGGGGAGACAGGCGTGACAGGTCTGTGCAGCCCTGGCTGAGAAGCGCCTGGAGCTACTCAGGGATGTAGAGGCGGGCAGGCTAGGGTTTGACGCGGGCATCCCATCTGGAGGGCATAATTGCATACAGTTATAGCAAAGCAAATTGGCTGTACAGCCCCAGAGAGGAGGGCTTGGGGCAGCTTCTCTTGACAAGCACCAAACTCCTAAAAAAAAAAATTACATTGCTGAAACTTCTGAACCAAGAGAAGACAGAATTTCCTCCAATGGCAAGGAACCAAGACAAATACCACATTTCCTGACTGCCCACTCACCTTACCGCCCCCGCCCCAGCTCCCCTCAGCGACAGAGAAAGAAATCACAGAAGTGAAGTGACACTATGAGGCAGACTTTCCTTCCCCGTGGACCAGCCGAGGAGGGTAGGCAGCGCGCTCTTCGACTCTGCGCGCTCGGGACTGGCTTTCAGTATTAGACATCCGGAGTTTTTGAAAATTAACACTGGAACAAAAGTGACTCTCATACTCCACATCCCCTTCACCCGCCCTCGGCCAAAACTTTGTTTCTTTGGGGCTGCTTAAAAAGAAAAAAAACGAAAAAAAAAAAACAAAAACAAAAAAACCAACTGGGAAACACTCTCTAGAAATGTAGAAATCAAACCAATACTAAAAGCTGCTGTAGCGATTACCGCCAACTATGACTGTGCTACAAACTAAAGGAACAATGTTTTACTATAAATGATGCTCCTTAAACTCTGCCATCAGCCCCTCCTCTCCCTTTCCAGCACGTCTGATAACCACGCATGACTGCGGCTGACTGGTGATGCAGTAATTCGGGGTCCTGCCTGGCCTGGGCCTGGGAGGAGAGACCTTGTGACGGAGGAGCCGTGGCCGCTGACAGCACGCTGTGGGCACGGGAGCGGCAGCTAGAATCTTTCCACTGTGGCCTTGCGGGGTGTCTATGTCACCTGACCCCCCCCGGGAAGTGCCCCAGTGATCACAGACCGGGTGGGAACCCCAGGGCACTGCGCTGACTTTCCTGCCCCACACGTTTCTTAGGTAAGGGTCTAATAATAAGCTCAGTTTCCAGTCCCCTCCTCTGCTTTCTGGGTTTTCAAAACCGGAAAGAATTACCTAAAACAGCGCACACATCCAGAGGAAATCCTGTCCTCTGTAGTGGGACTGTGGACTCTGAGACGTCCCCCTGACTCTCGTTTTTCAGTCCTCCATGGACATCCTCAGGATCATGTCCATTGGAGATATGCTTCTAGTCTAGGATGAGCTTCCTACCAACAGGCAGTGTGAACTCTTCCAGACCAAGGAGTAAAGTTAACTCTGTGTGCTGAAACCTCGCAGTGCTCCCTAACCTGGCGAGGATGAATTATTTTCTGGACAATTAGCTGTATGGACAACTGCATGGGATGGTTGTCCACCCAAGCAGAGAATGAGAGATCCTCAAAACACGTGTTTGGCCCCTCTGGGGGCACTCAGCATTCATTATTATTATTCTTCAGCACATGATAAACATTCTAGAAAGTGCTGGAAGGCTGTTCACTCACAAAGGAATAAGGATATGGTTTAGGGTTGAAAGGTGTTTGGACGACTGCCCTCCTCTGGGCCTCGTGTCCAGAGCAGCCGTGAGAGGTCTCCTCCTTCCTGCTCCTTTGGGACAGCTCTGCATTGACTTTGGACATCACCCATCAGTATGATTCTGTCCATCCATGCGTTTCACAGAAGCCTCAGGTGACACACGTGTAACTTCCCCGAAGAGAGACTCGGCTCCAGTTACAAGTACATTCCCGCCTTAGAAAAGAAAACTGGTCCCAACCTTTCCTCGACAGGGTTAACATTTGCTTAAAGAAGGAAGCTAAGATTTGACTTTTTTGCACATGATTCTTTCCCACAGACTTCCAGGGAACTGGGTAAATGGGCAAATAGTTCTTATGATTTAACACTGCACTTCAAAGTAGAAACTGCCGCACTCTTGTTACTTACGTCTTCAGGGCCACTCGTGAAGGACAAGTGCTGATACCAGAAGGGGCTTCTGTTTGGTGAACAACGTGGTGGGGTCTGGGCTTAGGGCTCTGGAGCAGGACCTGGACGGGAGTGTAATTGTTTACCAGATTTATCAGTCTTTTCCTTTCCTTTTGGCGAGCATATTTGGTCTTGTTTAAGAAATTTTTTTCTATCCTCAGGTCAGAAAAATATTCACCTATATTTTCTTCTCAGAGATTTAAAGTTTTGTGTTCGACACGTAAACCCTTGCTCTATCTAAAACTGATTTTGTGTGTGGTGTCACTTCGGGCTCCAACTTCAATTTTGTCCATAATTATAACTAGTTTTCCGACTGCATTTGAATGATTTCTTCCTTTCCCTGCTGCTCAGCTATGTCATCTCATCACCTTGCAAATTTCCACGCGTGTGCCATATGAAGGGGTGCTCTGCTCCCCCAGTGATCAAGGAAATGCGAGTCAGGACAATGGACATGTCATTTTACACCTGTTTATCGGCCTCTCTGTTCTATTCCTGTACCAATACTGTGCTGTACTATTTATCACAAATTGTTCTTCTAGGACAAATCCAGCTAGCTCATGCCGTATCCTTCCCGTAACAGTTAGATTTGGTTTTCTGAAAGTCTGGCGTTTGTGTGACTACACTGGTGGCAGTGCAGGGCCTATAATTTTCCCTCTTCATTCTATCCTCATCTAATTTTGGCAGCAAGGGCATACTGAATTCATAGGAAGGGCTGTGGCGTGTCCTTTCTCTATGAATTGTAGGGCTAATATGAAGAATAGGTTTTAAAACTTTTTTTAAAGATTACAAAAGTAATATACATTCATTACTAGAAATTGTAAAAATACCCAAAATTATAAAAAAAAAAAGAAAAGTAATTTATAGCATTACAGTCTAGGAAGTACTGCTAAATTACTGCTAAACATATTTTGGTGTATTTCCTGTCAATTTCTGCAGGATATGTCCACTTTGCTCTTCCTCTATAGACATACATGCACACTCACATGGAATGATGATCTTTGCAGGATACTCTATTTTATTTACTTTTGCTACTTTATTAGCATTTCCCTGTGACATTAAATATTCTTCAAAAACAGGAATTTTAGTAGCTGTATGTTAATCTAATTATTAAAATAAATCCATATTAAACTCCCCCGGGTCCCAAAGCAAAATTTTCACTTTTTTTTTAGACAAGTAGTTGCTGTTTAAAATTTCTACAATAATACATTAATGTATGTTTTCACTTCCTGTTAAGCTTCGGGCACCTGCACCTTCCTTCTTAGCTCCATCCTCATCCTGACCCAGCTGGCCTGACCCAGCCTGGATGGGTCAGGTGCCCCAACCTCACCCATGGGAGCATCTTGAATTTGTGTTGAAGCCGAGCCATGGTGGCTGGGGGGTGGGGGGGTCGGCTCCATCATCATCAGCTCCTTTCTCTTCCTCCAGGCCTGCACGGAGCTCGCTCAGCCCATGTCACCAGGCAGCTTGTCCTGAGTGACACTGAAGTTCATATGGGCCTGGGGCCAGGTCACTAACTGTACTCAGTTTATCTGAGGCCTTGACAATGTGCTTTCCTATTGCCAGATATTTACTCATTTATTTTGTTAGCCAGTTGGTCAAGCCAACAAAAATATATCAATCGCCTTCTCTGTGCCAAGCTACCATGTGGTGTTGTGACTGCCTGGACTTGGATCTGCTGTGAGATGTCATTCCAACACAGGTAGACCCCAGCCAACCCTGCCACGTGCCTCATTCTCAAAATCACAACGGCCTGGACAGTCTTGTTCTACCCCAAAGTGGACCTCCTCGATATTGATATCATACCAGGTTTCCTATATCCCTTTGGACACTATAACTTGAATATCTGGCCACCCACCTCAGGACCCAGTTCTACAGCCAGGGCGGCCCTGTCAATTCTGGCTTCCTCTCCTCTCCTCGTCTCCCCTGTGCCAAGGTCCCAGCAGACTTTTCAGGTAAGCCTTCTTGGGTCCTGGCCTTCACAGCGTTCATAGTCTGCCAAAAGGTCATCCTCTACATTTTCCTGTTCTAGTTTTAAATCTTAAAATAACTCTGTGAGGTAGGAGGGGAGGCTTGTTAAATTTCTGTTTCACTGAGGAGGAGACTGGCTTTAAGGGGACAAATGACTGACTTATGTTTACATAGTTAATAAATAGCCTCTTTAGGACTTGAACGCAGACCTTTGTCTTTGATTTCAGTGTTCTTTCCACTTGATGGGGCTGGGGATGACTAACCTCCACTTTGAATTGACCTTCAACTCATCTCGGGAGGCAGCCAACTTTCCAGGGTGAGAGATTAGTGTGTGAGGCCCCCAGGACCACACTTTAACACCCAGATGATTACTCAAAAGGTATGAGTATCAGTTACTGTACAGTTCGCAGGATAAAACCAGGGGATGTAAAGGAGCTTTAAGAAACATCTCTTAAATTTCTCTTGGTCTCTTGTGTGTGGAACTGCCTCCTGTGAGATTGGGGTTCTTATGGCACCGATCTGTTGTGGGGAGGGCTCTGTGCAGCATTTCCCAGATCCAAGCTGACGTGGCTGTCCAGAGGAGGGAGGTTACCCCAAACATTCAGTGTATGGGCAGTGCTATTGCTACCACGTTGGCCGCCCTTCCAACCCCTCCTGTGTAGGGGCTGAAGGCTCTTTGCTAGCAAGTTCTTTGTTTACAGCTCCTTTCTGCAAGGAACTCACAGAGATCTACAAGCAAAAGAAAAAGAGAAACTGTTGTTCTCTGGTGACAGCTGTAGGTAGAGACACAGGCAGAATGAAAGGCAATTCTTGCATTTTCCTCCTCTTTGAAAGTCAGCAGTGATGTTTCCTGAGTTTCTCTCCCCCAAAGATTCTGTCAGTTTTGTTAGCATCACATTTCCTACATTAAATCCCTTCCTGCTTAGAATTTCTAGAGTGGTGTTTTCTTTCTGACCCGATTTTGGCCGATTACAGCCCTTTCCAGTGGTGTTGTAACTTTGGTATTTGAATTTGTGTCTTTCTCTGGAGGGGAGCTCTTGAAGAGGGGGTGCATCTTGCTCGTCATTGTACCCCAATGCTTGCAATACAGAAGGCACTCAATGCATGTGGTTAAAAAGTGCACAGAGAACACATCTGAGTGGGGAGAGGATGAGATATTTTGGAGCAAGCCAAGAACTGTATATCCTGAGTGGGGAGAAAAGGAACTCTTCATAGTGTCAATCTTTAACTCCAGACTTGTTTTGTGGGTCAGCTAGTTGATACATATTTATAGCACTGCCTTAATTAGGGAATTCTGTGCAAAGAAAACCTCTTTATTACAAAGTTGGACCTCTTAAGAAGTCACAAAAATACTTGTACACCATACAAATTAGCATCAACATGCTTGTTGGGCTCAGTCAATGGTGACACTCCCTCTCATTGAGATTCATCAGGAGTGATCACTACAAGAGAAACTATGCACATACTTTTCATTTTTCAGCCCATGGTTGTAGGTAGGGAAAGCTGACCCTAGGTAAAACATGAAATCCTGATCCTAATAAACATGTTAGACTTCAAACACTGTCTCCACATTTGCTTCCAGAGAAAGTCTAAACCATGTCAGACATTGGGTTAGGTACACAGAAAAAGAAAGTTTCTCTATTTAAGACAATTCACATTGATAATGGACAAGTTAACCAATATCTACCAAATAGTGACAGAGTTTAATGGGACACCCACGAAAAGCAGCTGACTCAGATGGAGAGTGTGAGAGAGAAGGTGTTCCTGGGTTAGGGGACTCTGGGTTGAGTCCTGGGAGCTGCACAGGCGTCGGCTGGAGATAAGGTTGTGCAGGTGGTGGGAACAGCAGGGGCAGGCTGCCTGGATTCCACGTGGGTGTGCACATTTGCAGAGAACCACGGGCCCACGTCATGAAGGGCTTTGGGGCCACTCTTGGTGGGAAGTCCAAGGAGGGCCATAAAAACCAATCCTGTGGTTTGGTGAAATTCTGCTCAGATATCAGGGACCTTGAGCTTCACTCAATCCCTTGTCCCTGAAATCCTCCAGGTCCAGGTTATTCTACAGCCCCAAGGGGGGAACATGACTAGAGGACATTTAAAAAGATCCCACTGACCGCACTGTAAGGGTCATAAGTGAGGGCAAGAGGACCAGGTCCCAAGCTGGTGCAGTGGTCCAGCTGAGGAGCCATCTGATTGATGGACAGGGGGCCTAGAAGAGCTGGTAGATTCCAAAGGAATGGACTTGAACCCATCTTCTCCTCTCCTCTCTTTTTTTAATGAAAAAAAAAATTTTTTTTATTTAAAAATTTTTCTGGCTCGTATTTCATTTTAATTAGTATTAAATAATATTTTATAGTATAATCCTCTAACTATTTACCTGATGGTTTGGAACATATGCCTATGTTATGACATTTGTTAGCAAATTCTGTGACAATCAGGTTTGATCTTGAATGTATTTTGGGGATGGAAGAGACTTTAGTGTATTTACTCAGACGTGGAATACCAAGTTGTTCTTTCCTCAAAAGTACGAAATCCTACAAAGACAGCAAAAGAATCATAAAGTCAGTCTAAGTAACATGTTTCCGCACTCTGTGGCTGCATGATTGTGGTGCATTTTCCAAGACCCACACACGGTCCCTGCGGCGTCTCAGGGCCGCGCGTAGCGTGATCCAGAAGCCTCTGTGTCGACAATTTCCTTTCCACTCTTCGAAAGCACTCCTGTTTTTTTCACTGTGAAAAAGCCCATTCCTTTTTAATATCTATTTATTAAATCACTTTTTTTTTACCAGCAGTAATTTTGCACGCGTTCCTTTCCAGTCTGCTCACGGCTGCTGGAAAGCCGGAGGTCTCAGTCTCAGATAAAAAATGTCAGTCTCCTGTTTTGGAAATACTCTCTATTTTGAATTCAATATTTTAAATAAGATGGAACTTCAGACATGAGTTAGAAAACAATACTTTGAAGAGCGAGGAACAGGTAGGCAGGAACGTGACAACTATTTTTCCTTTGAAGTGCTTGTTTTAGAAACCACAAACCTGATGAAGTCCTTAAATTCTCAGGAAGGCATAAACGACCACCAGGGTTCTGTCTAGTCAGTTTAAGCTTTCTAAACTTAAATTTAAGTCATTTTTAGTTTAAGTTTTCTAAAGACTATCATGCAAAATGTGAAGTGCTAGCTACTTCCTATTTTCTGACTCATTATTCTACTGGGAAATCTGACTATAAGACTGGAATTCACAGAGAAGCATTATCTACTCATGAAACCAGCTCAGCATTCACCCAGCAAGTTAACTGATTTCCCCTTCACAAAACTGCTGGTGAGACGGGGTGTGGGACCCCGCACCTGGAGAATTTCAGGAACAAGGACTGAGTGCAGCCAGAGTCCCTGAAACCTGAGCAGAATTTCTCAGAATCATAGGACTGGAAGATGTTAGAACACCCAGATAAACCGAAGAGAACTGTTGTACAGGCGGGGGGTGGTGGGAGTTGGGGGAGGACAGTGCAAGAGGGATTATTCCATTCCTTTCCTTAGTCATTTTGGGACTCCAATTTCTTAATATTAGGAAATTCACGCTTGTGTTTGCTATGATTTCTCATGCACGCTGTAAATAACGTCTTCTCTTAATTTGATTCCTGTGTAGACTGACAGCTGGATGTTATTTTCAGTATAATAAAGTATTATAGCAATGTTTGAAAATATCATGTGAAATATCATTCTAACAAACTCTAAGGATTTTCCAAATGACTATCTTTTAACTTAAGGTTCTTAGGAAGTAACTGGAGGGGGTTGTAGCTTGGAAGTTGGATTTCCTCTGGGAGTTGAATAATAAACCAGCTCAGAAATGTACAAAGTTGCCGGAAGAGACAGACTGGGCCTAACTGATGTTGACATGATTAGAAGAAACTGGGCCAAAGGAGGTGGGGAGGTGACTCCAAGCACAGGCAGGGTTACCCGAGCACCGTACACAGGAGGTGGCATCCTGGAGACTCTGCTGTGCACAGGAGAAGACTCGGCCTGCCTGGCCTGAGCTGGCGCACAGCAGCGTGCGGGGGACTGCAGCCAGCACGCGGAGCCCGTCACTGGCTCCCCAGGCATCTGGTAGTGAGGAGTCCCCTGGGGTGAGCCTCTGAGGAGGGTGCACTGACCAGAGGGGGCGAGTGGCTGCAGCTCTTTGGTGTAAATTGTTCTCACGTAAATTATCAATACAGTCGCACATCTCTGATCTTGGTTAATAAGATATTGCCTCTGGAAGATGGAGTTTTTATGCCACTTTTATGCCAAAGAAGACTCACAATGATAATAAATGCCACCTACTGGGGGTGCAGATGACAAGCTGGCCACCTGCAGAAGGCACCCTGAAGAAGGCATGCCCAGGTGCACACTGTCATTGTGTCCCCTTCCCGTCACTGCTCCTGTGAAAATGGCGCTCTTTTGGCTACTAGTGATTCCAAACCCTGGCTGCATATTAGATTCACTTGACTTAAAGCAATCCAACACCAGCAGAGCCACCCCAGGCCAATGAAGGTGGGACTCTCTGGACATTGGCTCGGCTTAACAGCCCGCTGGGTGATTTTCGTCTGTCCCCAGGGTTGAGAACCATTAGCCCATTATTGATAGAAGAGTACACTTGCTGTAGGGTGAGGGGAGAAGTTCCCTAATACATTTTTAAAAACATTCAATGAGGGGCCGCCCGGTGGCGCAGCGGTTTAGTTCGCGCTTGGCAGCCCGGGGTTCGCGAGTTCGGATCCCGGGCGCCCGCCGACGCACCGCCTGTCAGCCATGCCGAGGCGGCGTCCCATATAAAAAAAGTGGAGGAAGATGGGCACGGATGTTAGCCCAGGGCCAGTCTTCCTCAGCAAAAAGAGGAGGATTAGCTACAGATGTTAGCTCAGGGCTGATCTTCCCCACAAAAAAAAAAAAAAAAAAAACAACATTCAATGAGCGTCTACAGATGAGGAAGCCAGGACTCAGAGAACGGGGCCACTTGTTCACGTCTGAATAACCACGGACAATGGGGTGAGGTTTGAACAGAAAATTTCTTTTAAGAAATATCAGTTCTTTTCACGATATCGGGAGACTGCAGAACAGAAGGGAGGCGCTCTGCCAGGCTCTGGGAGAAGGGAGAGGAGAGTGGACAGCAGCAAGGACATCCAGAGAGACTCCCCATGAACAGGCTGAGGGGTAGAGAAATTTGCAGAACGTTCTCCAGCAGCTGTCTCCAAAGTGTGTGCGGAGGACTCATTGGGGCCTGGCGGAAAAATGGTAGACTTTCTTTTATTTAGTGTTTATTTCTTAATTTTTTGCATGTTTTACAAAGCACAGGATACATTGATATAATATATGTATATAATTTAAAAAGAAATAAATACACATATAGTAGGAGTACATGCTCAAAAAATTTTACTGGCAAGGACAGTCAAAAAAGCATAGAGTCCACAGTTCAGAGAAGATCTTCTCCAGGGCTGAGCCGGCAAATCCGTGCTGAGTTCCCGGCCGGAGGCGGGGCGTGGACACGCGGTTCTCAAACATCCCGCAGGTGTGACGGTACGCTGACGGGAGCCCTCGGTTCTTGGGGTGCGGTCTGGAGGCCTCAGGGGTCCTTAAGACTCTGCCAGGGACTCCACGAGGTCAGAAAATACGCTCACAACGACACCACGGGGGTGTTTGCCTTCCTTGCTCCGTCTCTCATGGGTGTACTGTGGAGTTTCCCAGAAGCTCCGTGACATGTAGTGATGTCATCGTTCTGGAAGCTAATGGAATGTTTTCTTGTGTATTCTGTGCTTTGAATTTTTTAGTTTTAATTTCTAAAATGGTAAATATAAATAGATATAACACACAAACAAAAGCTCTCTGGGGTCCTTAATAATTCTTAAGAGTGTAAAGGGGTCCTGAGACCAAAAAGATGTCCTATTCTAGAGAGTCTGGAAGAATATAGAAAGCCATGAAATATATATATATATATATATATATATATATATATATATAATATAGTGGCAGAAGACAAGAACGGACACTTAAGTGGGTTCCAATTGTGAAGAGCATCAAATAGCATGTTGGAAACTGGAGTCCAAAGGCTTTCAATCTCATACGATGTTTAAAAACATTTTTGAGCATGCATTCACAATATATATTATCAATTAAATATCAATAATCAATTAAAATATGCTATTATATAAAACACTAAAAATCACAAAATACAGGAATTTTAAAACACTGAGATAAAGATGAATTAAGCAATATTTTAAAATAATTATTTTTATTATTGGTAAAAGCAGATTTTGCTCTCAATAAGGAATAATAAAATTAATAAATAGGCTTCATTATTTTTTAAAAAATCACCATTTATCACTTTGTGATAAAGCCATTCCGAAGTCTGGTTCTCAGTTCACTTTATTGTGATCTGTGATGCCAGTGTCTGTCAGGGCTGGAAGAGACACCTACGGGGACAGGAAAACAGTGGGAGTTGGATAGAGAGACAAAAATCACTGTGCCTCCTCATTCACGATTAATTACATTTCGTTTCCAGCTATCAACTACACAGAGGTTTTTGTTGAAACTCAGCTAGCAAATCCCGGTCTTCTTTGATGTCAGTTAGTGGGGAGGGTGTGAAGATATGTTGATATTTCCAATAAATGGGTTCAAAACCTCCTGAAACTTTTCATTTGGATAATTTTTAAATGGACCGGAAAGTTTGGTTTCAAATGTAAGAGTGCAGATAAGAGAGTCTGTAGGTGGCACAGCCACATCGGTTTCGGCAATAAAATCCTATAATGGTCAGACATAATTTGTCTCAATATGCAGGACACGGACGAGCAGGGTGCCACTGCTGCCCCTTCTGAGCTGAGCAACTCACAGTCACTTCAGGCCCACTCTGGTGACAGTGACCCCTGATGCTGACAAAGGGAGAACTCCAGTGGTAATTCGTTCATCAAACGTTAGCCAGAGGAACTCGGAGGCTCCTGTTTTCCTCCTGTGTCTCCTGGTTCAGGAGCAGCAGAAAGCCACAAGGGGGTTTTAACCAGAGGGGAGCGTCACCAGCCTCATGACCTACGAGCACAGGTAACCAGGCAGGGGACAGTGGAGGCTGTGAGGAGGCTGACAGACAGGACGAGGCTGGGGCCCAGCTGAGCAGCAGAGGGTAGAGGGAAGAGGTGGATTCGAGAGATGCGCTTCACGCAAGTCTGGATGTGGGAGGAGGGAAAAATCTAGAGGCCGTAGGAAGATGATAACGCCCTCCTCTGGGCATGGGAGGAAGAGGGCAGGGACGAAGTGTGGTGAGGTCAGCTTTGGATGAGGTGGGCTTGCACCCTGGTGTGGGATGAAGGTGACATCCTGCAGTCCAGGAAGTGGAGGGCAAGCCGAGGCACAGCCAGTTCCCGCCAAGTCTCATTGTTCTGCCCTCTTATGCCCGGGTTCTTTGCCTTTTTGGAAAGTCATCAATTTCTTTGAGAGTCTGAAGAAAGCCACTGATCGGCCCCACTTCAGAAAAATAATGTACGCACCCCAATGTAAAATCGTGCATGTGCTTTACAGGGTCCCGTCCCCCAGAGGTCCACCCCGACTCCAGACCAGAGCCGGGCTCTACTTGGCCCCTCGCTGTCCTTCGACCAGCCTCAGTCCCCGTCTGTGTGCTGGTCTTCTAAGTCAGACGTGACTTGCTAATTATGTCACTTCCTATTTTAGAAATCCTGATGACTTACGGTCAAATGCTTGTGTTCATCATGCTGATTGAAGCATTGTCATTTTTAATGCCAGGTGAGGGACGGGAGGAAGAAGGGAGAAAAAAGAGAAGAGGTCACTCTGAGGCCTTGTGAGTCCTCTGGGTGGGCATTCACACAGCTCCTACAGGAGGGAAGCGATGGGCACACTCCTGCAAATGATTCTTGCCTAATTGAGCTAGAATCTAAGAAGAAGTAGAGAAAAACAAATTAAATGACACCACAAGAAAGCAATCAACCAAATCCAGAATGTGGGCTATTCTACAGAATAAGTGACCTAATTGCCCTAACAAATTAATAGCATGAAAAGTTAAAAGGGAATGTTACAGAATAAAAGAGCCTTAAGAAATGTTAACGATCAGAAGCAATGGGGCTCTGACTGTATGGTGGACAATGTGAGAAATTAGAGTACATACTCAGATTGGATGGCATTAAAAATAACTTAGCTAGGTGTCATAGTGTTGGTTACGTGAAAAGAACATATTCTTATCAGAGATGTACACTGATGCATTTGTGGGGGTGAGGACACAATCTCTGGGATTTGCTTTGAAATAATCCAGAAAAAAACTGGAGGGGTGATAGATGAAACAAATTTGGCAAAATGTTGATAATTGTTGACACTGGATGATGGTTATGGGGGTTCATTATACTCTTCTCTACTTCGTTGTATGTTGAAATTTCCCACAAGTTAAAAAGAAATTATAAGTTTTTAAAAGCGTGGTTCTAAAACCTGGCCATGACCAGTTTTCTGGGGACCTTGAAGGAAACAGATTCCGAGTCACATTGTCTTCTTGGATCAACCTCCGAGAGCACCTCTGTACGCGGTGGGAGCATGCGTCTGTTTACAATTTCCTGGGACACTGCCGCTGCTGGTCCTTGGGGCCAGCACAGCTGTGTCTGACCCAGGAAATCCTACTTCCCTCTCATCTCGCTCTCTTCCCCACCTCTCTCTGCTCCTCCCTCGTCCTCCCTTTCTGCACTTTATTGGCCGTGAGGGCAGGAACCCTGGGGGCACAGGGAGCAGCCTCTCACAGATCCGGCACTGGCAGGCTGTTCCCCGTCGTCTGGGCGTCGGTGTCCCTGCTGTTCATCAGGCACTGGCCCTCAAGCAATTCCTTTTACAGCGTCCTCTGACTTGGGTGAGAGGTGCACACATTGCCCAGAGGCACCTTGAAATAAGCTGCTCGGGAGGCGTGGTCTTCACATTTGGGCCTGTCTTTTTCTTTCATCATTTGTAAATAGAAAACATCAAAATTTGTTCTTAAATAATTTATTTTTTAATATAGGCTTTTGTGAGAAGTTCTACTTATTTAGGAAAACTTGAAAAACCAACAGAGAGTAAATAGCACTCTATCACAGACAACTAAATGTGCAAATTTCAAATATTTTCTATAATAAGTATAAATAATTCCATTTTTTCACATTAAGAATGAAAATATTGATACACACAAAATATTAAAATACTGACATTAAAAGAACTAGAGAAAACACTGGAGTTTATTTGAAATCTTTATAAAGAAATTACAAGAAGACATCAGGGAGAAAGACTGAGGTGGAACACATTGGGCCTACAAGGAAAGGCTTCCTAGAGCTGCAGACCACAGATGTTTTCAGGTCTTCGTCCAGACTGAACAAAGGGCAGCCTTTACCTCTGAGGACAACATGTTTCCCCTCCTTTTTGTGCTAGAACAAGTATGACAGGAACACAAAGCATAAGGACAAACAGCTGGCCAAGAACACAGAGAGATTTCCTCACTCTCGGTGATGGGTTTTGCTGTCCCGGTGCCAGGGTGTCACCGGACACTAGGTCACCACCCAGCAGCCCAGGACGCAGCATGACATGGCACCACTGAAGGCCATGTCTTTCCCTGGGACCTGCTCCCTCCCAATCTTCTCTCTCCGGAGGTAGATACTCAGAGGCATCTATGTTCTGCGGAGAACACTCTCGCACAGTGCAACGGGGAGGTGGTTCTGGCCACGGCCTCACAAAGAGGAAGCAGAAGATTTCAAGAGTTGACCGTTGGTGCAATCCCTTCTCTCCCAGGAAGGCACCAAAGGGCATCGAAGAGGCCGACGCCCCCACCACAGTGAGGAACACGACCCAGAGCCAGGATGTTATCGCAAGAAGACACTAGAGAGTCCTCCCCAGAGGAGAAGAAACATCTTCATTTAAATAAGCTTGACGTTTGCAATAAAATAAATAAAGTGAATTACACTGACACAACAGTGGATAGAGTTCATGTAAGCTGTGTGTATGGGGGTGCCCCAACAACAACTAGAAAATAGGTTACTATTATTCAGTCTCCTATTTAAACCCCTGGGTCAGCATTTCAACATAAAAAAGTTCCCTCATCTGCAAGGAGACATCACGCGTGCATATTTACACGCACCTCAGTTCAAGTCAACCCCTTCAGAAGCGAAGACAGTGATAACCAAGAGTTACACCTCTCCGCACCGAAGGATTTTCATTCCTAAAAAGTGCATCTTGTTAAGAGGAGCTGGTTTGCTTTTCAGTGTGAACATACTCAGTGTCAGCAGCCTCGGCATCACAGCCTGCGATGGCTCTGCTTCTGCTGTGTCCGTGGGGCAGGGACAGGCAGGGAGGGAAAAGCCATTAGCTGCTGACACTCTGAATGTGTCCACTTTCCCTGAGCTTCTGAGCTTCCCGCAGATGGCTGTGGGCCCCGAGGACGCAGCTTCAAGACTGCCGGAGGGCAGGTGGACCGGCTCTGGTCTCCCAGCCCACCTGACCAGGTGTCTTCTCCCTTTTCATGGAGAGATGATGAAGCAGTCCAGTGTGCATTCCAAGCCCACACAGTTCCTGGTCTTCTGCCTTGTCGGGGGAGCCTGGGCTGACCCCACACCGTCTGCTGCCAGTCACGAGTGTCGCTCTAAGGCCACCTGGGGTGTTCCCGGTCACGCCGAGAGCCATCTTTCCTCCCTGCTCAGAGACACCTGGAGCCCCTGCTGCAGGGAGTGACCCGCACGTCCTCTGTCTGGAGGACAGCGCCGCGCTGGCTGGTGGCTCGAGGCCCTCAGCCGGGCTGGCCTGCCAGCCTGCTCAGCCGTACATCTGCCTGAACTGAAAGCACTCGTTGCAGTAGCCGTTACACTTGGCATTGCCGAAGTGGTCGCAGGCGGGGGCTCGGCAGCGCTGCGTGGGGGGCTCTTCGGGAGCAGGATCCGCACGGTGGGCCCCCAGCACGCGCTGGCTGAGGTGCCGGCACTCCATGCAGAGGTCCTCGCTGCGGCAGGCCAGGACGTTCTTGCAGGAGGCCCGGGCGCACGTGGGCCTGGTGGTGCCCTGGGGGGCCCGGGGCACGTCTCTGCGCTGGCTAGACCTCTGGGTGGAGAGAGCAGAGAGAAACATCGCTCATGAGTCCCAGGGACCACTACGCGTCTCCCGCGACAGTGGGGACCTACAAGGAGTCCCGCGTGTGGTCCGGGACACTGCCCCCGATCCGAGAGCAGACCCGGCTGCAGGGAGGCCAGCGGAACCACCCGTCCCAATGGGAGGCCTGCCCGCCTCCGTGTGGATTAGGAACGAGCTGCCCCACTTTGACAGGGGCCCCACCCTCTGCAGACAACAGTCAACACCTGCTGTTCCAAATGCCCTGCAGTGAGGGCGCCCGGCGCTCTGTCTCCCGATGAAGGATCATTTAAGAAAAGCGGCCGGCAGCCGAGACGGCTGTGCTCCTCCTACAAATCCAGGACTCTCTGGTCGCCATCTGGCTTTTGGAGGCATTAAGAGGTTCTATTCTATGGCTGATTTTATTCGCTTTTTGGAATGGACTCTAAAGTAGACTCAGGCCACAAAAATTAATAGCAGCTGCCGCACCTCCAGCCCTGGGGAAGGGCTGCACTTTCCTGGCGCCTCCCTGGAACTCGGCAGGGAGGAAAGTCTGCTTGTCTCAGTGGGAAGGAACCGCTCCAGCAAGGAGGGGAAGTACCTCAGAGTGTCTCACCAGCTGCTCTTCAGTCCTCTTGGCTTCATGAAATCTCTGATTCTGAGCTGCAATGAAGCACTTCTGACAGTACCCCTCAAATACGGTGCTTCCGAGGGTGCCGCACTCCCTCCCCAGGCAGGGGACAGCGTTCTGGAACCTGGAGGCTGTGGGGCCGGCCTTCCCCGAGGCGGCAACAAAATCTAGAAGAGAGTTGATGCTGATGAGAACCACAGGTGGGTCACCAAGCAGACAGACGCTGACCCGAGAGAAACGGACAGGCCCACATACAGACCAGGCGGCCTTCAGGACACATGGAAGAGGAGGCTTGGACAAATTCAGCAAAACACACACACTAATAATCCTATTATTGAGACATTCCTGACTTTGCAGATCTCTCCTTTCGGATGTGCCACACCGGTTGGTCACAGTAACAGGACAGACCTGAACTGCCCCCCTTGTCTAGAATCAGAGATTTCTAAAGCCCCGGTGTTTCCCACAGTGTCAGCAGAGTCGTCCCTGTCTCCAGCTACTGCTCCTCAGATTTTGAGTTTTCTCTTTTATAACAAAGTTTCAAAGAAATCTAGTCTGAACTCCTCTACCTTACAATGGCAACACCCAATGACCTTATGGAAGTGACGCTGTATACTCTGCCCACAGGGCACTCTGGGATTTGGGACGTGGTATTCTCTGCCTTTTGCTTCCACGTGCGCTGGCAGAGCCCCTGGGACCGTCCCTCTGTGCCAGCCACACTCTACCCCACCGCCCAGAGGGGCTCCGTGTTGGAGGTTCAGGAAAAAAACTCCTTCTAGGCAGGGTTGGAAATAGAGGTTAGGACACCACCATGTCACTCACGTTTGTTTTCTCTGTACTCAATAAAGCACAGCGTGCAAAAGCCCTTGTTTTCTGGAGTCCCAAAGTACACGCAGCCAGCCTTCCTGCACTTGCTGGTGGCCGTCCTGTCCCCCGGGGTCCGGGCAGCCTGAGACAGGCAGCCCGAGGGCACTTCGTTCCCAGCCCTGAGGCACGGGTGCGGGGAGAGACTCTGCACGAGCTGCGAGGGGTCCGACTTGGACCGCTGGTGGCAGGACGGTGGGACACTGGAGCCGAGGTCTGAGGGGGGCTCTGCCGTAGTCCTTTTGAAGCAAGTGCTGCAGATCCCATTAAACGTCCTGGTGACGTCCCGGAGGCAGGCGCGGCACTGGCCGGGGTCTAGATGCCCGGTGCCAGCTGAGGCGTGGCCCGCGCTGGGCTGCCGCGCGGCGTGGCACCGCTCGCAGAACCCGTTGTGCTGCACATTCAGGGTGAAGGGGCAGCCGGGGCTCCTGCACTTCATGGCGGTGGTCTCGCTGAAGAGGAACAGGCTGGGCGCTGTGGGCGGGGCCGAGCGAGGCCCCCCGGCCGGCGGCTCAGGGCTCCAGGCCGGGGGCTCACAGGCCTCCCCGCGAGAGGGCCCGAGCGCCACGCCGGGGAGTGCCTCGGGGCTCGGCCTGGAGCTCACCGTCGGGGACTTGTTCTGGCTCCTCGGCCGCCGCTCGGAGCACTCGTGGCACAGGGGCTGGGTGTTCACCGACATGAAGAAAGGGCAGTTGGGCGTCTCGCACTTGACGTCCATGAGAGAGAGCTGGGGAAGGGAAGGCTCCAGGGGGTTCTGGGCGTGCGCCTCTCTCCGCCCGTGCTCGCTGCTCTCCTGCCACTTCTTGTACTCGTGCTGCACCAGTTCAAAGTAATCCTCCACCAGGTTGATTTCCTTGGGTAAGTTAGCTTCATCCAACCTGGGATCCAAAAGGACAAATGTGAGGCAACGCACGCACAGACAGACAGACACCATTTGACATCACAGCTCACAGAACGAACCTTCAGAATCTGGATTGCAGCAACCGCTCTACAACCACTCACCAAGCCCACGACAAAGCATCTGCACCTCCGATTAACGCCGCCCAGTGCCGCAGAGAAGACTGCATTGTCCCGAGAACCACAGACTCATCTAATCAGTCCGGATCCACCCAAATTACAGACAATTCTAAAGAAAGGGCTACTCTGGCTGCCTCAACCCTGAATTACCGTCCTCTTTGAAACAGTCACTTACTCTCTACTATCTCAGAGACCAAATTCCTAGTAAAACGTTACTCAGGGTACTGACTCGGGACTAGTCTGCTTTACAGCACAAACTACTGGAACGCTGTGCTGTGTATTTTGCTGTGAGTAATTGTAAACGTGTGCCGGCCTCTACTAGAGGTAATAGTAACTAAGAGGCAGACACGCCCAGAGGCACTATTCACTTCTGACTCCGTAATTTGTTAACCTCCACTTTGAGAAGCCGATTCCCTTATGCCTTCGCGGTCATCTCTTGTGCATTTCAAATTCTAAGAAAGAGGCATCTCTTTATCATAAAGCTGGCGTTTAACATCTGGACACCTGTACACAGGTACTCTGGGTCTCTCCTCCCCTTTCCACGTGGCAAGGCCGTGTGGCTGCCACATAAACATGTTCTGTAACCCAGTCCATGTCTGATGTGTCTGTCCGTCTGTCCTCACCAAGAATCCAAGAGAAAAAGGCGTTTGTTTCCAAGAATTTTCACTTGCTGGTCTAATACTAGGGCAGTTAAAAAAAAAACTATCCTTGACATCAACACACTTTTAATTCCAGACACGCAGGAAAATCATCGCGGATCAAGTGAAACCACAGTCAGCACTGCCTGGCGTCACCCTCTCTGCCCCACGCGCAAGCCCTCGACCTGTTTCCCATCGGAGGAAACTGGCTCCACATGACTCCACTGTTAAGCTCTGGGGCGGCAGCTTCTGCGGCTGAAGTAGGAACAGTTAAGACGACGAAGGCTGGGGCTGAGAATAGGCCCTTACTTTGCGGCGTTTATCAGGTGGGTGGTCCCGTGGTCCCAGCCCTGCACCGGGATTTCTATCACCATCAGATACTCTTTCAAGAGCTTTTCCTTCATCTCGTTTTCAGGATCCGTCAGGAAGTGAACTTTCAAGTCTTCAAATCTTCCTCGCTCTCTGTTAACAAGTGGAAGAGCTCGGATTTCTGAAGGAAAAATAACATAGAAGCAAAATATGGTTCTCCTGCATGAGATTACGTGTGAGGCCACAGACGGGTAACAATGAAATTCTGCAAAAGCAGAAAGGATACAATTACAGGGTGGAGAAGTACTCTCTGGCTACAGGCTCAATTACAGAAACACACCCCACTGAACAGAGAAGGCAGTTTCCAGGAGGCTCACGGATGTTAAGCTCCCTGGAGGCAGCGGATCTTATTGGTTAAACACCCACACTTCAGGATCAGATGGACCTGAGTTTGAATCCTGACTTTGCCACTATCAAGCTCTGTGACATTAGCAAGTTGTTTAACCTCCCTGAGCTTCAAGTGCCTCACCTGTAAAATGAGGCTACAAATGCTTACAGCCCACTGGGATGCTGTATGGAGGCAATGAAGAAAACAATGCCTCCAAAGCACTTAGTGCCTCTTCCACTCTGAGCCACCACCACAGCAACCAACCCGACATTCACCTGCTCTGTGTCACGGCTCTGTGGGCCCTGATTCGTCGTGTGTTAACAGAAATGTAGCAGTGATGCTCCAGGTGTACTTTTTACCTGTAACTCACATGCTGAAGGACTGCCCGAGCCCTGCACAGAAAGGCAGCGTGTTACACTGACTGCTATTGTGCTCCTGTTGCTAACCCAGCACATGCCAGCACCCTGCGTCTCAGTAACTGTGGCAGGCTCAATGAGCCCACTTCAGTCCGGAGCAAGGGAGGGAACCCGAGGATCCCTGGGGACAGGGTGGACAGCGTCCACCAGCAGTACAAATATGAACTGACGGTCAGTGTTCTCACCAGGCCCGCTGTCCTTCAGGGTCACCAGGGGTACGAAGTGGTGGCTGTCGTAGCCGAGAACGATGGGGTATCGGTAGCACTCCTGGGCCGGCCAGTGGAGGGGCAAGTAGATGCCGCCCACCTTCAAAGGAGCGAAATTGGAACCCGACTCCAAACTTCTCAGCATTTTGTCTGTTTAAGGCAGAGAAAGGAAAAATAAGGCCCTCAGGTGACTTCCATCAGATTCCATTTGGCCACTGCTGCCTCTAACTTTGGTGGCGTGGGTTTTTCCTAAGAGTTAAAACATAAGAGCCGAAAAGTACTTAAATACAAAAAGTGACCTCTCACCTGAAATGACAATGATGGGCCTTCGCAGGATGTTGCAGAGGACAAATATGTGTATTTCCTCCAGGGAACTGTACTGAAGGCCACCGCGGGCCCCCGGGGTGTCTGTAGACGCCATTCTGACAAGGCTGTCCCACTCATCAGTCCAGTTCTGGGGGGAGAAGGGAAAACGATGAGGGAAGGTACTCGGCATCAAAAAGCATTCTGACTTCACCTGTAATTATTCATTTATATAACTCAGCTTACTCTTCCCCTTTCTGGAAATCATCATTCAAATTATCACCCTTTTTCCCCCTTTTTGGTTTTTTTCCTTTACTTTTTTCCACTACAAGGCAAACTCAGAAATGGGGGAGGATGGGGACAGCACCTGCTTTCAGAAAAATCCCTGATGAGGCATACCACTGAAGCCCCTCGTCCGCATGGGCACAAAAACTCCCAGCGTGTGACTGAGAACGGGGGGCCATGCCTGGGGGTGACTGGCCAGCTCAGGAAACACCCAGAGGACAACCAGATGGCAGAACGGGAGGGCCAGGGCCAGAGTGGCCAGGCCGAGTGACAGATCACAGCTGGGAGCTGCACCCGCACCTCCCGGCCCCATAGGAGCCCCGGCTCACACCACGGGAGGCTTCCGTGTTCCCCTCGACCACGCTCAGCTCAGCCCGGTTCACGGGGCCTGGTCCACCCCCCATGGAGCCCTGGCAACAGATGCTTACAGGGGAAAGAAAACATACCCGGGTGTCATAGCACAGCCCCGTTTCCACGAATTCCTGAGACTTGAGAGACTCCAGCTGCCAGCGGAATTTAAAGTTGCGCGTGTCCGTCTCCTTGAGGGTGCTGTAGAGCGCCTTCCTCAGGACGAGGTCTGCGTCCTGAACGCCCCACATGTACTGGGAGGTGGCATGCATGAGGCAGTTCCCGTCACCTGTGGACAGAGGAGCAAGGTCAAGGCCTGCAAAGGCTCAGAATAAACGAGCCCTCCGTGCTCGGGCCAGCAGGGCAGGAGAGATACGAAGGAGGGTCAACTGGTAACAGTTCACAAGGTGATGACAGCTTTAAGGAAAAACATCATCCTTTTACTCTTAATTTCAGTGACTGATACAAACAGCGAGAGAGCCAGGGCCTGCTCCTGAGGGGACCCTGGCTCCAGCCTGGCTCTGCCCTGACTAGTTTCGTGGCCTTGGGGGACATTCCTTAACCTCTCTGAGGATTTTTCCTCTTTGTGAAAGAGGGCATCGGATTATGATCTCTCAAGGCTGTCCCTTTCCATCGCTCCTCCACATTCCGGCCAAGACTCTGCGTGGACTCTCGGACTCCACAAGGCCACACAGGGCCACAAGCACAAACCAGGAGCCCAGCTTGGCTTGTTTACTGGGCAGGGACAGTGTGGCTGTGACTCAGTGGTAAATGGCTGGACCGTCCCCTGTAGCCTTTGGGGCCTGGGAGTGTCCCCTCCTGGTTTGTGAAGTGGGAAGGAGAAGTGCGAAT
This sequence comes from Tapirus indicus, assembly GCA_031878705.1. Taxonomy (NCBI): domain Eukaryota; kingdom Metazoa; phylum Chordata; class Mammalia; order Perissodactyla; family Tapiridae; genus Tapirus; species Tapirus indicus. Next base: position 56,096,289 of record CM062933.1, on the reverse strand, counting down.
TACCTGCTGCCCACCTGCCACCCCCCAGAAACGCCTCGTGTGAATCTGCTGGTTAGCAGCTGCAGAGTCCCTTTGAAAAGTCAAGGAGTACCTGAGTGTCTACATTAGAAAATAATTCAGTGTTTAGGGCTAGCATTTTAAGAATTTTGAGCATTTTGAGAAAAAGATAGGTCTAATTTTATTCTATTAATTTGTTACTTTCACAGGTTAAAATCCACAGTTGAAGGACTGCATTTTTTCCAGCCTCCAAACAATAAACATTTTGAGGGAATGTTTAATACAAAGAAGTTAAAGCCTAATCTCCTGCGGGGCAGGTGCACACCTGTTTTATAAAGGAACGTTCAACCGTTTTTTCACATTACTCTGTAAGTAGGGCAATAAAAGCTATTTGAAATGTTATCAAGTTTTAATTATAGTCAAACTGTAAAAAAAAAAAAACCCAAAACAACAAAGAAAACCCCTCAAATATATATCCACAGACAGTATGCCTTCAATTTACACACTTAGAAGAACTGGCTAAATAAGTGTCCAAACGAACGAACAGTGAGGATGGCTCAGCCCGGGTGGCAGCTACCGCGTTCTGTTGAAATTTCCCCTTTGCAAAATCTAGAGCAGAGATAAGGCTTTCTTCTTCTGCTTCTGCTTACTTTCAGTTCTTGACTGAGATGCACCAGAACAAAATTCCCTGAGCAACATCTGGAATTCCCCAGCGCTCAGTTATTTGACTAGCCATTGAGCAACAGCAATTGTACTTTTTGTTCTGGTGTGTAGACATTTAAACTGCAAAGTGCACCCTGGACTTTCCAAGTGGGTGTGGTCAGGGCGAGCTGGAATAGGCCACTCATTATACAAGTGAGATTGCCGCAGCCAATAGACGCTGGAATTTTTCACATGAAGTTTCAATTTTATGCCACCTACTCCCTTCCTCATTCACCGCAGGCTCATATCCTCAAATGCAAACTTGTGAATCACCCCCTCCCCAAACAGACCACTGACTGTCCAATGCTCCTACCAGGGAGAGCTTTACAAAAAAAGGTGCTAATAAAAATCAGAGAGGAAAAGCCATTTGTTCCCCCCGCCCCAAATAGCTTTTCTTCCTTTTCCAGAATTTTAAGGAATTTTCTTGAAAGTGGAGAAATAAAAGGATTCTGGGCCTAAAAATCCCTATTTCCCAGAAAATGTTATCAAAAGGCACTGGCTTTTGTAGCTTTATCTGTAGCGTGAATCCGTGTTGATTTAAATGACTTATCTTTGCAAAACAAGTGCTTACTATTTATGCCCATTTTTGTCTTAAGGAAATAGAGCAGGTTGAACCTAAAATGTCAGTTAATTCTGTTCATGATAAGGTTTTCCTCTTTCTACCATATTTTTATTTGGCAGAATCTCTTGTTTCTAAGTCTCCCACAGTTGACTCTATCTCTTTTTGTAAGAAAATGGGAGAGAGTTAAAACCACAAACTGTCAGGAATACAAACCTCTTGATGATGACTTAACCTAATTACCTACTTCTGTGTGCATCAACTGGTTTAATGCCCAGAGCGGTGTAAACACTAGCCACCCCTTTTCTTTGTAACGATGTTTCTAAGAATCTATGCTTGGAAAATACAAGCAAGATGTTGAGGTGATGCACGAGACCCCCCAGAAGCAAAGCAAAAAACACGCCCCCAATCACTCCAAGTTACCCAAGTCAGAAATGGCCAAAGTCAATGCACCAATTAAGTCAATCTTCTCTTCAACTCATCGTCAACAAGGATTTTCTGTGTGGATGTGTCACTTCAGTTGGGAAGGTTTAGGACCCTCCCTGGTAGAAGACCTGAGATTCCTGCTCTTTCCCAGACAGCAAGCATTTAATTGATCATGGACAGTCTACTTGCTTCTTGTAATAACTACATTAATAAGCTGCATGATAATGCAGAATTCTGTATCTGCATGAAACAGCATGCTTGGATGTTTCTATGATGCAAACAGTCTTGCTCAAAGGAAATAATTAAAAAACAAAACAGTAGAGCTTAGAGCAGGAAACAGACGAGTAATAAAGGGCCAAGGGGCAGACAGGCACAGATAGCAAGCAACTCAGTGCTAGGAATCCCTAAAAACCTTGAGGTGGAGGGCTGCCATCTGCGCTAAAATCTCAAACATCTTTCCGTGTCATATCACAGGACCACAGACAACAGAACGTAAGGAGTTTCGAGCAGCAGACAACGGGAGCCCTCGTGCCCCCCCTTCTCAGCCAGACATGGTTAACCCATAAAATGCCATCAATTCAGCAAGCGTAAGGTCATCACCACAAGCATTTCCTAATGACAGTGGGGACAACAGTAACACCAGTTTTCACACCATGCTTTCCTTTTGAACTTAAAGCCTTTTCATATTTCCATTACTGGCCAGAAAAGGGTATTTTACAGATGATTAAACAGTCACAAGAATTAGATACATAAGTCACCTAACGGGGGTGGGGGGAGGCTAGGTGTTTAGAAATGCATTCCCCAAGCCTCAGCGTGCTCTTCTAACAGACACAGCCACAACATATCCTCAACAGAATATTCACAAAGTGAGCTTGCTTTTATCACATGCTCCGTGGTTTCCAGACTAAGGCGCCTACGGATCAGGAGATCGGAGTTTGGGTGAGTGCTGTTAAAACTGAATGAACAGACCCTAGCAGGACGGAGCCCCCCCGCCCCGGACAACAGTGCGTCTTACCATTCGTTTTCAGCGCCACAAGCTTCCTGACTTCTCGACACCAGTTGAGCTTCTTCTGGCTTTCCAGGGACGCCTGGATGTTTCTGTCGATGAGAGCTTTGTGGATGATGTCCCGAAACTGTGGACAAAACTGGCAAGTTCTGAACATTTCCAGGGTGTATCGGTGCATGGATTTAAAATGGTGAATGATTCCATTGGTAGGTTTGAAAATGTCTTCTGGAGTCCTCTCCCTTATCTTCACAGCTTTCCGCATGTTGCTCAGATAGAGAGCCTGAGGAAGGAGTTGCTCAGCCATCACGCTCCACAACACCTGGAGGGGGGAAACCCGTTCCGTTAGCCGGCTCTGACACCACCCCTGGGTACCTGGTGCAGGAAACCCCAGTGTTGGATCTTGTCATTACACTAAGCTGTAGGCAAAGGATCTTAGTCGCCTCTACTCCCAGGTACTAGCTGGCCCCAGAGATGAACTCACACTGGACTGTTTTAAGTTACATCACTTTTAAAGATTAGCCTAAACAAGAGAAGGAAGGCAGAGAGTGGGTACTGAGGAGGAGGGGGATAACCCGCGTTTGCAGTAACGTTCATCCGGGAGCCGACCTGGCTGTCAGCAGCACCTCCCACCCCACTGAGGCTCCCACCTCACTCTGACACCCCCCCGGGATGGCCACTGGACCTCAGGAGCACTGTGCCACTTATGGCCCACAAGGGAGTGGGCAAGTCCGTGGCTCCTCCCCTAAGACCCTTACCAAGCAATCCTGGCTCTTAGACAAAGCCTGGATTTCTCTCTTTTAAGCACCCCCTCCCTATGCTGGAAAGACAGTAAATGTTTTTTGAAAAATCCTGCAATTTTGTGCCTTCACCTAGGCTGCCTACTGATTGAGGTTTCATCTTAAGCCCCAAAGAGAAATATTTATAAAGAGAAATATTTATAAAGAGTTGATTCACAAATTTATTATAATATCTATAAAGAGTTAACTGAATGTTTTATAATCAATGAAAAAGCCTATTTCCAGTAAGACACTTTGCAATTTTAAGAGCAAACCAAGAGCAGTCTTTCAGAACCTCTCCATTGACCCTTACAACACCAGAATAAGAAACAGAATAATAACAAAAGAAGAATAAGTTCTACACTTCCAAGATTAGACATTGGAGCTCAATGATTTCAACTCAACTGCCAACCAGACTTATCATCATCCTCCAGGTATCCATACTCAGATGCATCTCCCATCCTGTCTTCACCCTGAAATCTTCAAGCCTAACCAACCAATGGAAGGAAATGGAAGTGTGGAAGCAGACAAGGAAAGAAGCTCCAGCCAGGGCCCTCTCAGGACAAATGCAAGAGAAGGGGGCAAAACCCATCTTCTACAACCCACACCAACAGTGTGGGATGAAGTGAGCTGACGCAACGCGGGGGCTCTGCAGGGTGGAGATGGTGGAGAGCAGCTGTCATTCACCAGCCCTTCATAGGGTGCCTCAAGAAGGAGACAAAGGTGGTTTCAGAGCCTGAAGATACCCCCTGGGAAGTTTCACAGCCATTATTAACCCCACTCCTGCATCACACTGTTTGCAGAGCAAGGCTTTAGTTGAGAAAAACCTTAAACCCATGGAAGTGGGAGAAGAAAACTGGACTTTAGGGAATCTACTCCTGGCAGGTCTAGGCTCTCTCAAAGCCATTGATAAGGTGGTTTAAATCCTTGTGGCCCACTTAAAGGAGAGAGGTGGGACAAGACGACCCGAGGTTGCTTCTGAGGAGTTTTCTGGTGGTAGTTTGGGATTGGGATTCCTAATCTGATTGTTGGGTGAGGCCTGGGAGAAGCCATTCTCTGGGTCGGATGGTAGTCTCTCCTTTGATGTCAGAATCCCCTGCAGGTGCAACTGGGCAAAATTACAGCAGCACCCCTGACACGACGAAGGACAAAAACATCACCACGCTTTGCCTGTGTGGCATGGCAGGACTCTCTCTCACGATGTCATTCCATCACTCAGCAGGCACTGCCCCATCACCTACAGAAGGCCAAGGGCCACTCTTGAGGCTGGGCTAAAAGTCAAAGACGACCTTATCCCCCATCTTGAAATCTCTCGACCACCTTAGTCTGCAGCTGAGGCAACAGAAGTACAGGTCCCGCCCAGGTCCTGCACCATCCAGGGACAGAGCTTTCCAAGGAAGCCAGGTCCTCCAACACCTGCCCCTTGCTCAACCCGCAGCAGCACACCTGTGGCTGCAGCACCAGCCGCTCTCAGATGGAAACAGATGGAGCAGGAAGATCTGAAACCAGCTAAGCGCTGCCTCTGCTTTTCTGGCTCTTCTATTATTCTTTTCTGACCGAAAGATCTTTCAGCAAAGCTCTCCAATAGTGAGAGCTGTAAACATGCAAGCCACGCGAAGGCCACTGTTCCACAGGCCAGTGAGGTGTCATTCCAGGGGCAGCGCGGCACAGCCTGCAGAACCGCCTCCTTGCCCGAGCCCGGTTCTCGGGCTTCTGCACGCTGGGGATTAGAGGAGAAATGTTCCTGACCTCTGATGACAACGTCCTTACAGGCAGAGACATACAGCTTACCCTTACGTGTCTTTTCCATTTCTGTAACCTCACTGACTTTTTATCAACAAACACCTCATCGAAGTTTTGGAAAGTATCCCTCCAAAAATTGCACAAAGAATTGCAAAACTCAAAGAAGCGCCTTAGACCATGACAAGGGAGCAGTGAGCGGCTGCTCGATAACGGAGGCTGTGGTCCGAGGACCCCTTAACGGACGTGGTTCTCCCCAAACGCTGCCCGAGACCCTGGACCGGGCCGGCCTTCCAAGGAGCGCGCTAGAGGCAGCGACACGGGACGCGGCGCAGGTGTCCCTCCTCTCCCAACCGCGCGGCCCGGACCGCGACCCCCGGGGCCCGGCCCAGGCGGCCCGCACCGTCCGGCGGGGTCCACCAGGAGAGGGGCCGGGCCCCGGCGGCCGATTACCGCGGCGCCGGCGCTGCAGGTCGCCGCCCCCGGGCTCAGGGCCACCCCAGCGGGGACGGCGCAGGGGACGGCGCGGTTACCTGTGCGGCCGCGGGCCGGGTGCAGGGCGGCGGGCGGGCTGCGGCGCGTGCACGGCTGTCGGCTGTCGGGCGCCGGCGGCGGACTGCCGCTTCTCCTTTTCCCTTTCTGTTTTACCGCCGCGCCGCGGGGATTTCCACCGGGACTTTCCAGGCACGTGACGCCGCCGGCCCGGCCCGGCCCGCGCACCGCCGCCCGCGGCCGCCAGGGGGCGCCGGGAGCGGGAGCCCTGGGGCCGGCGCGCGGGGAGAACGCCGGCCGGCCCCGCCCTGCCCCGCCCACCCGAGGCCCCGCCCCCGCTGCGCCGGCCCCGCCCCCAGCCCGCCCCCCGCCCCCGCCGGGGTGTCCCCGTGAGTCAGCGGGCGTTTCGGAAGCCGGCCCCACGTCACATCCATGTGGAAATCGCGGTGATGGGAACTGGAAATGAAATCGGTTCTTTTTCTGAGCCGTTTTTCTGCAGAAAATCATCAGCGCGGCGAGCACGGTGGAAAACCGTAGACGCAGAAAACCCTGAAAAGCCCCCGGCGCGGGCGCTCGGCCGTCCCGCCCCCCCGGGCGCCCCCCCGCGCGAGGCCTGAGCGGCGGAGCCGGGCGGGCGGCGGAGGCGGCGCTGGTGCTGCCCGCGGGGAGCCGGCGGCCGCCGTGCGCTCGGCTCAGACCTCGGGCTGCCGTCCTTCCTCGTTCGCCGGTGTCTGCAGCCGCGCGCTCCAGCGACGGAGTCGAGCCGGCAACATCATCATCGTCGTCGTCATCGTTTATCAAGCCCACGCTGTACGCCTGGCTCTGGGCTACGTGTCTGCAGTGGTGCTGCCCTGTCAACGTCACAACTCCACCTGCAGCTGAAGAAATGGAAGTTTAGAAGCGCGAGCCGCTTGCCCAAAGTCTGCACAAGCAGTGAGTGGCAGAGCCGCGACTGGCCCTGGGCCCGTCCTGTTCAAAGCCCACACTGCTGAGTCTTCGCTACTAAACCATTACTCTCAGAAAACATCCCACAGGGTTTAAAGTCTCAGGGCCCGGTTTGTACCCTGCTCCCCAGCCTTGCAAACAGACGGCAGTCAGCCAACCATGGACCCTGGGCAGGGGCACAATGTGGGCTTGGGAGGCACAAAGGCCTTGGGTCCACCTTCAGGACACTTCCCAGGCTACCTGAGATGATAAAAGGTGATGTGTGGGCGAGCCAGTCCTCATGGCCTAGTGGTCAAAGTTCGGCACACTCCACTTTGGTGGCACGGGCCAGGTTCCTGGTCTCAGAACCGCACAACCCATCTGTCAGTTGCCATGCTGTGGTGGCGGCTGGCATAGATGAACTAGAAGGAATTATGCTGGAATATACAACTATGTACTGGGGCTTTGGGGAGAAAAAAAAAAGAGAGGAAGATTGGCAAAAGATGTTAGCTCAGTGTGAATCTTTCCCAGCCAAAAATAAATAAATAAATAAATCGACACTAATGATCCTTTAAAAAAAAAAAAAGATGATGTGTGTGAAAGAGCGTCCTCTGTCCTGGGGCCACTCTCCCCTCCTGCTCTTAGCAGACAGGATTTGCCCTGCTCTCTCATCTCTGTCTGGCTCTGGCCCCTCAACTTCTCCCTTAGCTCCCATTGCCCCTTTTCTGGTCTACCTTTCTCCCTGGTTTGATGAACTAGGAGTGCAGAAAGCAGGAGTAACAAGCCTGGAAGACCATGGGAACACTGTGCTCGTACCTCCCACGTCTGATTGTCAGAGGTGGCTGCTGGGCTGTCCTGCCTGCCGGGATTTGTGATGAGGGAAGGGGGTCAGAGCAGGAGTGGTCTGCAGCCTCAATTTTGCTCCACTCCCATTTCCTGTAATTCTACTACTGGAGTGATGGTCTCTGTAAGGAACTCATCCAGTCCTGCCCACCCTGGTTTTTACTGTCCTTCCCGCCTTCTCCATCAGGGCTCTGTTGGGCTGGACACATGGCTTTTCCCTTTTTTATACTTAACACGTGGGCAAGACAATAAGAATTTTCTTTGTGGTGAATCAGAAGGAAAGAGTGGAAGAGGAAGGGAGAGTGTAGAAAGTGAGACTCCTTATGGGAAAGGAAATATAAAATTTGGGGAGATTTGTGGAATAAACTGAAAGCAAAGAGCTATAGAGTGTGCAAAGCCTTGCAAGGGACTTTAGTTTCTGCAGTAGACCTTAGCAAGATGAACAGAACTCTGCGAAGAGGAAGCAGCATTTATTAACTTCTGGTGGAACATGGGAGACAAAACCTGTTTCCTCACTGAGGAAAGATGATCACGTGGCGTGTTTTGGACAGTTCCCGAGTCCTGCGTCCTTCTCACTGTGGTGGCAGCGTTCACATGCTGTGAACTGCATACAATGATTGGAACTGTATTGGAATTCCTCTTGGAATTGGACGGTCTGTGCAACTGTGCCTGCAGGCTGTCTGCTTATACCTCACAGTGAAAAAGAGGTGCACCCCAAGATAGCAGGGGCAGGAGAAACCGATTAGAGAGGCAAATGTGACAACTGGGAAGGGACCTGAATCTGGCTAGCTCAAAACACAACTCATGGGCCTTTCTTAATCAAGAAACCAGCACAGTATTTCTGAGAGTGTGCGAATTCCAGGGCCTGGCACCATCAGTCCAACTAGAATTGGACACTTTGTGTCCATTGTAAAATTGTTCCCCTTTTCCCAGCATTGTGCTCTGTTGAAAAGAAGATCCTTATTAAATGTATTTTGAAACAGCCTTATTACATGAGTATGGCAGTTGGTTATTTCAGGGTAGCTCTGAATCTTGCTTCGACTTTTAATAACCGTTGGCTGAGCTTTGAGATAACTAAAGAGTAGTGTTTGTGCTTACAAGGCCGCTATAAGGGCCAGTTGTGAGAAAACAGTAGAAGCTCTTTATGGGCTGTAACTGGAGAGCTGGGATGATGATGTCATTGATTTCATCATCACACCAACGCCAAATTCTCCTGAAGTGCTGCTTCTTATCTAGGACCTCAGATCCTTTACAGGTCTCATCTGGGCCCCCACGGAGAAGGGACTTCACAGAAGTAACCCAAGGAGTCACTCTAACAGGAACAAAGACCCTCCCCTAGAAGGGAGGGAGTTGGTTTCATGCCAAGAACAGCACCTTTTACCCACTTTGCCTGAAACCTACAACTTGTCAGAAAATTCATTCTCCATGGGTTCTGGTTTAATTTCCTGTCAACACTTGGCTGAAACACTTGGCAAAGTAATTTTATGTTACATCATGAATGTAAATATTCAATTTCTGGTTTCATTTCTGTTTCTGTGGGGGCTGCCAGTAGTGACCAAAAATGAACAATGACAAGAAGATCTGAAGTGGGTATTCCTGGGAGCCCACTGGCGTGTAGCAGCTGGATGTTCACAGAAATGTGCTAATTCCCGCTCTTTGGAATAGTGCAACCATTGCAAACGTCTGCCTTCAAGACTCCCTCTTCTCCTCTTTGGTCCCTCAATTCCCTCACCCAGGTTGGGGTGCCCAGGATCCTGCCTCCTTTCCCTCCCTGCCCTCATCTCCATAAAAAGGATTTCAGATTTCCTTCTCTCAGGGCCTGTCTTCTGGGACTAATAAGATAATTTTATTAGGCTAATCTAAGAAGGTAATTCATATTCATTTTCAAAAAAAGATTGCAATGTGTTATTGTGTTATATTTCTCGAGAAACATTCCTATTGAAACCAGAGCTTCCTAGAGCTCCATGGTGGAAATTCCACATGCCGGAGCAGCTGGAGAAGAAGCTGCTGTGTTTCCATGATTCTGAGCATCTATGATTGTAAGACACACCACGGATTTAATAACGTGGTGGGTGAGGAGACTCCCTCATTATATTAGATGCACATGTTCCTTCTGTTGCTCACTGAAAGTGCCTCCATTTATTGATGTAATGACGTGACTCTTTCTCTTCACTGTAGAGGGGAGGAAAGACTTTCCCTGTCCCTCCCAGGTTCAGTAGCTGGGTCTGTGAAATACCTTGAAAACAGGCAGATTAACAGGAGACAAGGTGTTCAAATGTATTAATCTGTAATGTTACATGCACAGGGGCATCACAGGAAAAAAAGTGAATACCCACAAAAGTGGTGAGATCTGACACCTTACATAGAGATTTGAGTCTTAATAGGGGAAGGAGAGCGGGATGTACGCAATTTAGGGGAGAGGAATTGACTTTTAGGGAAGACGAGTGGGCGCTTGGAAGAACAGATAGGAGACGTGATATCTTGTGACAAAGTTTGCCTGGGAATATGGTGTCCTAAACGTCACCAGCAAAATTAAAAGACAGCAAACTCACCCTGTTTTGTTATTGGTGTTTCTAGCTCCACAAGTAGCTCAATTTAACTTAAATTTGGATTCCTACTAGTTGAATAAAATATCTCTAAAAGATATATTATGATGCTGTATTGGTGCTAAAAGAGAAAAGCCCAGAACAGAAGCTCATGGACATACTCTCCATGAAGCAAGTGCTTGTCATTAGAGCAGTGACTGCTTCCCTGTCATTTCTGGTAAAGTGGGAACCGAGGGCCCCTGGGGCCTCACAGGAAAGGTTCCGCGTGGGGATAAAGCTGCGCGAACGTGTGACGGAGACACGAACCAGCCTGGAGAGCAGAGGCCTAGACGTGCCCAACTCCTCTGCACAGCTGGGCGGGTACCCGGCACTGACCAGAGGGTCTGAGAGGACTGTCGCTTTCCAGCTGACCTCCAAGAGGAGTGTGGAGGAATATAATCTCATAGTCAATCCCAAAGTTCCAAAGAGGCCAGAAGAGGAACCTGTTCCCGGGAACAGCCTATCGGAGCGCCGCCGTGCACTGCTGTCCAGGCCCAGTCAGCTCTGAAGCCCCAATGTGGGTGGCGACAGTTGAAGAAGTCAGATCCTCCAAAATGAGCTCACTGGTCACAGATCCCCTCCCTGGGAGTGTCGTCCCCCAGGGAGGATGGACCCTTGTCACAGGAGAGGAGACTGGAGGCTGACACCCACCAGACAAACTTCTCACAGGTTGTCACATCTCCCATCTAGTCTTCCAAGGGTCCACTCATCTTCCCTAGATATCAGTTACTCTCTCCTAAACTGCCCACTTTAAGGCAGTTAATAACAACTTCCCCTATTAAGATGCAAGTCTCTCTCTAAGCTGTCAGATCTCACCACTTTTGTGGGTATTCACTTTTTTCCTGTGATGCCCCTGTGCAGGTAACATTATAGATTAATACATATGAACACCTTGTCTCCTGTTAATCTGCCTGTTGTCAGTGTATTTCATAGACCCAGCTACTGAACCTGGGAGGCACAGGGAAAGTCTTTCTTCCCCTACACTGAACTCAAGCCTGCCTGCCTCAGGGCCTTGCACTTGCTGTTTTCTCTGCAGGGACTGCCCTTCCAGCTGCTCAGCATCCAGCTTTCTGCTCCCATGTCATTTAATCTGAGAAGCCTCCCTGAGTACCCCTCTTTTCTTTGCAGCATTGATCACTATTGGAAATTATTTATTGGTCGAATTTTTTATTATCTATTTTTCCTGTCTGGAATGAAACTCTGTGAGAGCAGGATTCTTGCCCATTGTTCACCTATGTATTCCTTGTGCCCAGAAGTGTGCCTGGCACATGGTAGGTACTCAATAAATAAGAGTTTGTCAGGTTAATGGGATTATTGAGTGAACGAATGAAGAGAGACCCTTCTAACTACAGATCTAAACATGCAAAGGGGCGAGCAATGACACCAATATCACTTTACCTCCTGGCATTCAAGTCTGTTTACATGAAATTTTAAACTAATCACTACATTAAAAATTCTTGAATGTTAAAAAAAAGTGTGTCATAAAATTAAAGAAATACACTATTGGGAGTCCAAACACATCAGTTCAGTTTACTGAGCCTGCTCTTTCAATTCAGTTCAGTTCTTTCAGTTCAGTTTAGGGAGCCTGTTGGGTTAATCCTACTAAGTGATTTATCTTTTCACATAGATAAGGGAATAAAGAGAAGACCAGGAAAGAAGAGGTGCCCTCCCCCCGTTTTTTTTGGTGAGGAAGATTGGCCCTGAGCTGACATCTGCTGCCAATCCTCCTCTTTTTGCTGAGGAAGACCTGCCCTGAGCCAACGTCTGTGCCCATCTTCCTTCACTTTATACGGGACGCCGCCACAGCATGACCCGGTAGGTCTGCACCCAGGATCCAAACCTGTGAACCCCGGGCCGCCGAAGCAGAGTGCGTGAACTTAACCACTACGCCACTGGAAGAGGTGCCTCTCTTTAATTTTAAGTCCCCAAACATTCTACTAAGTGTCTCTAAGTAAAACTTTAACTCATTGAAGAAGAAAATAGCCTGGCTGTAAGTAAGAGTATGTGCCCCTGAGACGGGCCAGCCAGTCACTTTCCTCCTCTTTGTTTGAACAGATCAACGTGAGCGGGGCAGAGAAGCGCTGACCCTGAGCGGTACATTTATTACGTATGTTTGTGCTTGTCTGTTATTCTGCTGATTACAGTGAGGTGACTGTTTTCCCATATGAATGTTTAGAAGTTTTAAAATGCTTGTTCATGCAGTTTAGTTTTTTAAATTCATTTGTAAACGAGCTTATCATATGCAAAAATATTAACCTTTTGTTTGTTTTATGTTACTGAAAAAAGAGTCTTATTTTCTGAACTGGTTCTGGTCGCATGAAGTCCTCATAATTTAGTTTGTTCATTTCTAGTTTTCATGAGAGGGCATTTAGAAATTTAGAAGAAAATGTCACAGTTGCCATATTTTCAATACATGCTTTGTAGGCTGCCTGGGTTTTTCACACTTGAAATAAACCTGTCGAATCCATCTTGAGACATGTTCAGCCCTCTAGAGAAAGCAACCAGATAGGCATCATGCTTCATCTCCAGAGTGAAATGTAGTTTTCTCCTGAAACAAGTCACTTTCATGGTATCTTACAGAAGTAACCCCCGAACTGTCAACTGGTTACATTTCAGCTCTGACAGAAGCCCTCAAGAAGAAGTGTCTTGATTCTTGAGGCTTTCATGGTTGGCTCCTGGCTCCTCTGGTTGAACTCTGGTTGAATCAAACAGTCATTCTTTGACGGGTTCTCAATGATGTCAAACATCCGAACTGGAACAAATGTGAGACTTGAGATTAAAAAAATTTTTTTATGAAAGCACTTAATTCATATATACATTCCTGGCTTTGAACTTCAGGAAAATTATTGTACTGCTTGGGTGGCTGAAAAATTCTTGGCCCTGGGCATTTTAGCTATAATCGCTCAGAAATGCACAACCTGTTATGTCTTATCCCCTAACTACGGTGGTTTCTCTACGATAGCTGGACTTCCATGCAGAACTCTGGACGTTGCTGTTTTCAAAGTGCCTTTCTGGAGCTAAATCAGATGATTTGAATGGAAAACTCACAACAATATATAAACAACCTCCTAAGCTAATGATCATTTACTCTAAGTCTTAAAGCTTCTATTTGTCTGATGTTTTCTGAGTTAATACTTGTTTTAGTTTTTTAAAAAAATTTAAGTCTTTAAGTTGCAAATTCTGATAGAAATCATTTTGAGAAACTTTAGGAAAAATGGTAGAATTTTCAGCTGAGCCATGAGATTATATTTTCCCTTCTTAAATTGGTCTTATTTATAAAATGAAAGATTTGGAATACACTGGTCCCTAAGAGTCATTCTAACTCCAACATTTTATCTTTCTTTGGTTCCATCAGGAGCACTGTATATAAATTAATATTCCGGTGGGTTACATCGAATACAGACATCCAAGGACAGGTTCTGAATCACAGGGCTGGGTTCAAAGCTTGGCTCCACCACTTACTAGTTAACTGACCTGGCAAGTCACTTCCCTCCTCTGCGTCTAGTTCTGCATGGGGAGAATGGGGATACTCACAGGACCCAGGGTTATTAGGAGGGCCAAATACATCCACACGTGTGAAGCGCCTAGAACACTGACGGGCACGTGATCATGTTAGTTATTACTATCTGTTCATTTCAGTGACAGGACAAATTGTTTTATTCCAAGGTTTGCTCGGAATTAATCCTGCTAAAAGGTACAATGAGGCATTTCATGGTTGTTTTCCACATTACTGGGGAGAGTAGTACCTGTCTTTTGCAAGTGGGTTCAAGAAGTCCTTTATACATTTGCTTATGTTTTTACAATTATAGAATCACAGAACTAATGCATGTCAGCCTGCGATGGGACTTCAGAAACCACGGGACTCATGATTTCCTTTTATTTTTCTTTTTCACAGTGTTTGAGTTCTTTTAATAAACTTCCCCCCCCACTTTATTGAGGTATAATTGACAAACAATGTAAGGTATACAACGGGATGATCTGATACATGTACACAGTGTGAAGTGATGACCCCACTAATGCTCACATGCGTCATCTCACAGAGTGACCGTCCTGTGTGTGTGTGTGTGGTGAGAACACTTGTGATCGACTCTCCTGGCAGATTTCAAGTATCCAATATAATATTATTATCTTTCAATAAAACATTTTAATTTTTTATGCATTAAAAATAGCACAGTAAACCAATTTCAGTTCAGATACTCTTATTTTTAATTCACTGAAAGTGTTTTTATCAGGATTAATTATTTTTATGTAAATGACTTGATTTCTTGTCCACATCATGATTTACTTTTCTAAAAAATAAAATTGTATGTATTTAAGATGTCCAACGTGATGTTTTGGCATGCACGTGCACAGTGAAGGGATTGCTACAGTGAAGCTAATTAACAGACCCAGCTCCTCACAGAGTTACCATTTTGCGTGTGTGGTGACAGCACCTGAAATCTCCTCTCTCAGCAAACTCCAAGTGCACAGGACAGTATTATTAGCTACCGTCACCATGCTGCTCACTAGGTCTCTAGACTTCTTCATCCTGTATAACTGCAACTTTGTACTTTTGACCTGAATCTCCTCGTTTCCCCACCTCCCTGCCCCAGTACAGTCACCATGCTGTACATTAGATCCTCAGAAATTACTCATCTTATACCTGAAAGTTTGTACCCTTTGACCAACACCTTCCTCTATGCAGGAATCCCAGAATTCCTTGGAAATGGTACAAAGGTCATCCTCAGGCCACGCGGGATGGGTGAGGAAGAACAAGCCTCCACGGTCCCTCGTCTAACTCCACCAGAGTGGCTTTGCTTCCGTCTACTTTATATATTGCAGTTCTTGGTAAGAATTTATCTGATTTAACACAAATTTCCTCATTTTACAGATGACAAAACTGAGCTTTGGTGAGGTAAATTGCTAAGTCCAGGGACACGTAGCAGGTGAACAGTAGACCAGAAATAAACCCAGGTTTCCTGACTGCCCACTAGACCACATTCCACACCTGCTACCATGTAAACTTTCAGACAAACCCACAGACAACAACAGCCGACCCAGAGGATCTCCAGGACACCCAACGCATTTGTGCTGAGTGGGGTCTCTTCTATTTGATAAAAGCAGTGACGACTAAACCATGGGGACTGGAACCTGGAGATTAAATGAGATACCAGAGGTTGGGCCTTCAGACTGTTTGGTAAGATCCTCAGAACCAAGTTTAGCTTTCCCATCCATAGAAAAATGAGTCATTGCTCTCGGTAGAAATCTTCCCAAGGGCCAAGTAATTCATGTGTGTCAAGCAGCGTGGGATTCAGGGACAAAAAATTCCCTGCAGCTCTAAAGCAAGCATCATAATTTGAGGTTTCCTGACAGTATTTGCAAGAAGAGAAATGCTAACCTTTCTTCTCCGGGCCAAATGCAAGGGTAGGTAATTATGCTTTGCCCATGTTCTCTCCCCAAGCTGTTCTAATTAGATAAGAGCTCTACCTTTGTTTCCTTTCCCGAGCTGAACTGCGATGTTGCCACATGCCTTTCAACAACTGCGAATGCCCTAGCTTGCTTTTCCCTTCAGAATGGGGAAGTTTGTGTCATACGTACCTGGCTTTCTTCAGGGTACAAAATACTTTCCAAGGAGCGCAGGGGTTAGGGGCCAATCTTTTTTTTTTTTTTTTTTTTTGTGAGGAAGACCAGCCCTGAGCTAACATCCGTCGCCAATCCTCCCCTTTTTGCTGAGGAAGACTGGCCCTGAGCTAACATCCGTGCCCGTCTTTCCTCTACTTTATATGGGACGCCGCCACGGCATGGCTGACAGGCAGTGCGTCCGCGGGCGCCCGGGATCCGAACCTGCGAACCCCGGGCTGCCAAGCGCGGACCAAACCGCTGCGCCACCGGGCGGCCCCCAATCTTCGTATCTCCCAACGCTAGATCTCTCAGCTTCAAGTCTGCTTGGAGACCTGGAGAGGGGTCAATGAGCCATACCTTCCCTGCGGGTCCCGACACTGACAGATGTTAAAGGGAAAGCTTTAATCAGTTTCTCAAGAAACAATCGATAAGTTGATCAAAGTCTTGCAGTCACCCCCCCTCCCCCCCCCACACCCTTTCCTCTTACTCCTTGAAAAACTGCCCAATGAGACAATGGATCCATGGAGTGCCAGCAGACATGTAGTCCATTGACCTTACCATCTCATCAACAACGTGGCTTTTCCACAGCACAGAGCAGCAGTGCCTGGTCAAGCACGGCTGTGGACTCAGAAAGAGCTGAGTTTTAGTACAACACCCTAGTTAGCAGCAAGGTTATCCTAGGCAAGTTACTCAATTTCTTGAAGCCTCTTTCCTCAGGCTTATCTAGTTTTTCACTGAAAATATCTTGGAGCTGTCCCATATCAGCGCATGTGATCTCCTCTATCATTATTTTAACGGCTACTCAGCATTCAGTTACACAGCTGAACCATGTTGCACTGTGGCCGGTCATCTGGGCTGCTTCCAGTCTTTCGCTCCGAGGGCAATGCTGCCACGTGGGTGGGTAACTGCACACATGGGGAGATGTCTCTGTAAGACACACTCTTGTAAGTAGAATGCTGGGCAAGAAACTCTTCGTATTTGACAGTTGGATTGATAGGGTCTCCACTGTGGTAGCCCTCATCTTCTCACCAGCCATGCCTGAGATCCTGTTTCCTTGTGAAAAACTGTTAAGCTGTTGACAATGGCCTCTCATTGTAGCTTAATGTGCATCGCTCTCGTCCTGAGTAAGGGTGAGCATCCTTTCATATTTTAGACAAGTCTTTCTGTTTTCTTTTCTTGAGTCTTTTGTGTATTTTCTCTTGGGTGTTGGCCTTTTTCTCATCAAGGTAGAAGAACTCTTTATGTACGTGGGGATTAGTCTTTTGTTGTATGAGTTGCAAACACACACACACACACACACACACACTTTTGTCTTTCAACTTTGTTTGGTTTTCTAAGCAGAATTTAAAAAATTGTTTTATGGCTTCTGGGTTTTTATCATATTTAGAAAGGTCTTTCTCACTTGGAAATTTTAAAAAATCTCCCAATTTTCTTCTGAATATTTTTTGACTTCATTTCTCATATTTAAATATTTGATCCATCTGAAACTTATTTTCTTTTAAGCTGTGAAATAGGGAGCTAATTTTATTTTACTTTATTTTATTTTTCCAGATGGCCACCTGGTTGTCCCTATGCCATTTACTGAATAATACATCATTCTCCAACTGATGTGGTCATATCCTAAACTTCTGTGGGTGTCTAATATATTGTTGGACTTTCCACACTCCTCTACTGATTTTTTGTCTGTTCTTAGGCAAAGAAAAGCATTGTTTTAATAATTAGGGTGTTGTAGTATATTTTAATGTCTGAGAGTATCTATTTTCTAATTTTTTCAAGAATTTTCCTGGTTAATCTTGCTTGATTACTTTTTCATATGAAGAATCCACTTATCTAGTTCCTCCTGCTCCAACAAAACTGATTGGTTTTTTGGGGGGATAGTGCACTAAATTTATAATTTTTTAGGAAGACCATATATTTATGATGTTGAACCTTCATATTCAAGAACATGGTACGTCTTTCCACTTCACTGTTTTGTGTGCCTCAGTGGAAGTTTGTGCATGTGGCTGTCATGAAGTGGAGACAATTGAGGAGGGGTAATAATGTTGCCTATGTCAAAGTGTCATTGTCAGGGTCAGTGAAGATGACGTACTGTGCCTGGCCCTTCACCAAGCTCAGAAGACATAATGTATGACAGATGCACACTTTGTTGCCATATCTTGGGCTACGTGTGACTAATCTAATAAAATAAATCAGTCTCCTGATAATCCGAAATATCCATGACTGTGACTTATACTTGGTCCTACCCTGAAATAAGAATGACTTTCCTATCTTTGGCTGTCTTCCTAGGCCCTCGGTGACAGGGCTAGCAGGGCGACCAGAAGTCCCACCAGGGCATCTGTGCATCATTGTTGGATGTGAGAGTAGAACAGGCCATGGGTGCCCTGCCTGCCCAGGAGAAGGCTCGGCACCCAGAGGAGGTGACAGGATAGGACTCACATTCCACATCTCTCTCCAAAGCTGTGGACAGGATGGAGACACTATTGCCAGATACATATAGATTTCAAAGCTATTTTATTTCTATTTTAAGGTAGAGAATCTCCCTCCACAGGATAGTAGGGGGTTTGGTTACGATTGCTCAGTTGTCAACCAAACGGAGAGTCTGGAGAAGTGCCCACTGACACGCAGTGCAGATGTCCACGCATTTTACACCCTTCATGGCACACTCGCCGTGTGCTCAGGACAGAGCCACCGTTTCATTACTTTCAGTCTTCTCAAGTGGATATCATTACCCCAGTTTACAGGTGAAATAACTGAGGGTCACCATCACAGATCTAGACACTGCTGCTGCAGATCTGCTTGTCCCCAAGTCTGTGCTATCTACCACAGTGCTTAAGTTAGCAGGTTTTAGTTAAACAAAATCAGCTGTAAAATAAATTGAAATGCTCTTTGACTGCATGTCAGAGCATGCTCCTTCATCTGGAACGGAGCGTTGTCATGTGAGGTGTTATCAGTGTAAGTGTTCCTTCTGTTAGGAGAATCACGCTTCTGCTGAGGGCGACAATTCCTGGTCCTTCCTGAGAACCAACCTGAAAAAGTCCTCGGGAAATTTACCGTCTTTTCAGCTGCATTTGCTTTCAGGGAGCAAGATTTATATTTTCCCATGATCCGAACGTACCATGGCGACAACACTGAGGGTTACTCTATTCAATCATTGGCGCTAATTTTTAAATGCCCTCCTTTGATGGAAAACTTATTTGTGTCACACCTCCTTTTGGCCTTTCCCAGGTAGCCTGTCCAACCTCTGAGAAATATTTCAGCCAGTGTGAAAGGTGATCCAGAAAATGGTTTACTCCCCAGGAAAAAAAAGCACGTGGCTGATGACTCAGGGGACACTGATGCCAGGGAGGAGCACACGCAGGCCCTCCAGCGTGAGTCACAGAGCGTGAGCACTATCCCGTGATCAAAAAAGGTGAATGAACACAGCCAGCGTTCCTTTTATAGTTTCCATTGATGTGCTCAGCTTGGGCTTGTTTCCACACAGGCCAGGGAGGCTTGAGGTGGTGAGGAACGGGGGACTATCCCCAAAGCACACACAGGGTGCTATGTCAGAGGAGGATCCAACCAGGTGTGGAGAGCAGGGAGCCTGGGAGCCACCACTGGGTGAGTGGCTGGCACGTGGAAGGTCAGCATCGGTGAGGTCCAGTGGGGGAAAGGCCCGGCCTCTGGGAGCAGCGTACATGGAGACCCACACGGTCCCAGCGCTGGCAGGAGATGGGGGCTGCACTGGGTGTCAGAGGCCCTCACTCCTAGAAGAACTGGGGAGGGCATTCCGGGACTTAGTCTTGGAGGAAGTGGAACATTTGCTGTTTCAGCAAGGCAGACGCTCAGATGCTCAGGGGAGGCGCCGGCTCGCTGGGGGACAGGGACATGTTCTAGGGACTGCATGTCTGCCTTGCTCACTGCTCTGCTGTCTTCAGGCGGCCTCTCCTTGGCACAGGAGACGCTCCGCCAAGTGTCGGCTGAGTGAATATTTGAGCACAAGGCCAGCATCCAGTCTCTCAGTGTGGGACGGGTGGGACGCGAAGGCCTCTGAGTGGGGCTGACTTGACGTTGAGTCACCTGAACACTGACTGACCGAGGACGTGGTTATCCCGGCGCCCAGGGCGGGGCTGAACCTGCAGGGGGTCAAGGGCCCAGGCGGGAAATGAGGAGGGTGGGAAGCAGGCAGGGAGTTCCTTACTCACTCTTGCCAGCTTTACTTTATTGTCTCCACCGCTGGTCAAACACATCGTCTTCCCCTGTTCGGGCTGCAGCAGAAATGCCAACGACTGGTGGCTTGTAGGCAGCAGAAAGGTGCTTCTCACAGTCCCGGAGGCTGTGAGTCCAAGGTCAGGCGCTGGCGGAGTCGGCGTCCGGCGACGGCCTGGTTCGTGGATGGCCGTCTTTCTGCCACGTCCTCACACGGGGAAAGGGGGCAACGGAGCCCTCTGGGGCCTCTTTGAGGGCTCTAACCCCGTTCACGAGGGCTCTGCCCTCCTGACAACTGACCTCCCAAAGACTCCACCTCCTCACACCATCAAACCGGGGGTAGGTCTCAGGGTATGAATTTGGGGGGACACAAACGTTCCGTTTGTGCACATGCTGCAACGGTCTTCACTTTTCATCAGACGAACTGGAAAGCTTTGCCAGTTTCCGTGGAGCTGAGATGGTTAGTTTCTTCTTAGGAAGTCACAGCCCAGACGTCCAGGTCCACAGTCTTCTGGGTTCCCGTTGTTTCAACTGCAAACTGTCCTATGTGGCTGGCACTGCACTAGGTCCACTGTAGAGGGACTCTCTACGCCTGCAAGTCATCCCTGGAGGTGGATGATACTGGGTCCACTTTACAGACGAGAAAACTGAGGGTCAAGTGCGGTGTTCACCAGAGGCTGCAGACAGGACATGTCTGAGCAGGAGTGTCAGGCCCAGAATCCACAATCTTTCACCAAACCTCCTTGACATGCCCCCCTCCCTGAACCAGCACTGCTTGGACTCTAGTGTGCAGATGGCTCACCTTGTCAAAATGCAGATTCTGACTCAGATTCTGAGATAGGGCCTGAGACTCTGCTTTTCTTTTCTTTCTTCTTCTTCTTTTTTTTTTTTTTGCTGAGGAAGACTGTCCCTGAGCTCACATCTATGCCCATCTTCCTCTATTTTGTATGTGGGACACCACCACAGCATGACTGGTGAGCAGTGTAGGTATGGGCCCAAGATCCAAACCCGAGAACCTGGGCTGCTGAAGTGGAGTGCGCGAACTT
The DNA here is from genome assembly GCA_031878705.1 of Tapirus indicus. Lineage (NCBI taxonomy): Eukaryota > Metazoa > Chordata > Mammalia > Perissodactyla > Tapiridae > Tapirus > Tapirus indicus. The sequence goes on along the minus strand of CM062933.1, from coordinate 56,075,404 downwards.
AACCACCACGCCATGGGGCCGGCCCTGAGACTCTGCTTTTCTCATGGGCTCCTGGGCGATGGTGCTAACACTGCTGGTCTCTGAATCGCACAGTGGGCAGCGAGAGTCTACCGCAGGGAGAAAGGCCCTGCCTTTCAAGAGTCTAGAGCAGTGTTGCCCGGGGAGTGGACACTCTCAGCTTTGTGGACCAGGTGCTCTCTGTGGCGTCTGCTCAACTTTGCCATCGTAGTGCAAAGGCTGCCACACACGATACATGACAGAAGAGTGTGGCTGTGTCCAGTAAAATTTGTTATGAACACTGAAACTTGGATTTCATATCATTTTCATGTGTCACAAAGTATTATTTTTCTTTTGATTGGTTTTCAACCATTTAACAGTGTAAAAAACATTATCAGCTCATGGGCTGCAGTTCCTGACTCCCGGTCTACCTAGAAATTCTGTGGCCTTGATGTCACGGGGGTGAAGAACTTACCAAAGAGGAGAGCCCAGCGTCTGGGAGTCTGGGAGACGGCTGCAGATGGGCTGAGAGGGGAGAACGGCTCAGAGCGCCTCTGCAGCAGGCTTCTGCACTCTCAGTGAGGAGGCGTGGGAAAGCCTCTCCATCTCCTAATGCCTCCTTTCCCTCAGTACAAGGTGGGACAGAAGAGAGGACCTTCCACACAGGGCCACTGTGAAGACGAGAAGAGATGAGTTGATGGGCACGGAGCCCTAGTGACGCTGGGCAGAGATGGATCAGACTGGCAGCATGGATGACTGAAACGGGACGTGGAACAAGAGCACATCAGAGGTTTGCGGCCCTCCGAGCTGGCCGGCTCCCAGGTGACGTGAGAAGGAATGTGCTGATCATCACACTGTGGGCGCAAACCATTGTCCAGTTTGGAGGAAAACTCTTTGAGGAAGTGAGAACTAAGTACAGTCCCATCAAGTGGGGCGAGGCCAGTGAGGGGCTCTGAAGATGTCTACTCAGGGCAAGGATGCCCCAGGTCTGTGGGCCTGACTGCCATCAATTTAATAATCACGGTTAATAGCTGACTCTTACAGCGCTTACCGTGCGCATGGTGACTCCTAGTGTCTTATAAGCAGTAATCCATTTAATCCCCACCATCACGGCACAAAGTGGGCACTGTTATCACCCCTATTCGATAGATAAGCAAACTGAGGTAGAGAGAGGGTAAGTAGCACATCGAAGGACACCTTTTCTTTAAGTGGCAGCACGCCAGCATCCCCGCTCTTAATCACCATGCTGGAAGTTTTCACTCCAGGATCTCTGGATAAAATTAGCATGGCTGGCACGAGGACCATGGGGAGGGCAAGGTCTTTTCCCAGGGAGCAAATGGGGCCCCGGGGATTAGCAATTCTTTTATGCCACTTGGTTCTGACAGAGAGCCAATCTGATTATACGGAAATGGAAATAGCTCTTTTTGTCATTGTAGTTCTTGGTCACTAGCCCCTCAAGGCAGAGTCCTGCCCTTGCCGTTCAGCTCGCAGTGCAAGTCAGACCATATTCTGTCTTGATGTAGAGCCATTTTCAGAAGCAGATGGGGGTGACACGCGTACTTTTTTCTCTGTTCTGTGTTGGTGATGACCCTGGCCTCACGGGTGGATCGTGCACAGGCGATGTGAAACAGAAAGATGCTCGTTATGGATAAGAAGGAAATGCCCCTCGAACCGGGTCTCCTGAAATTAATACCTCAGATTACTTGCATCCTATGAGTCTAGAGAAAACTTTGGGTGATTTCCCACATCGTGACTATTGTTTTTCCCATCAGTTATATTCTAACATTAAACAGATCTTTTAAAATTGAATTTGGAAAAGTAATTTTTAATAAGGGTATTCCCAACTCTACATACCTCAGAGAATTTGCCCTGGAAAGTTCTCTCACTGTGTGCCCATATTTGGTAGCTTCTGCATCAGTGAGATCAGATTTCCTGGATATTCCAGAATTGCCTTTACCACGTTGTTGTTTTTTTTTGCAAGAAGAACACTGAACCTAGAAATGTTATATTACCTTTTCTCAAAGGATTAAGAGTAATGTATGAACTGCATATCTTTACAGCACATAAAAACGCTATTCATAAACCTTGACCACAGTCCAACGGCAGCCTTCCTAGTTAAGCAAAACAGTCTCAAATTCTCCAAGGAATCCTTACAGCTGATTAGTGACTGTGAACCTCTGCATTAATTCCAATAGAGGAATAGATGTGTCCTGGACTCTAGTCTACACACAAGGAATGTTTTATTAATATAACATATAATGATAATATTTTTATTAGTATGATGATAGTCATTAATACGATGAATTCACACAGACACAGAACTGGCATCTGTGATGTGGATTTCCTTTCAGTTTTCTTTTTTATTGATTTAATACTTGGACTTTTAAAAAATGGAATCTATTTGTTTTATAAGAAATATGCCTTTAGTAGCTCCAAGGCAGAGCTTGCCTAATTTCTGAAGACTATATAGCCAAGAAAATCATCTGAAAGAGTTGTTTCATAGAAAAAGTCCTGAATTGCTTTAAAAATGCTTTGCAGCAATTTCTTAATATGTTATGAGAGTCAGTGCAATCAATTAGAAAAATACATGGAATACCAGGAATTCCTGTCCCCAGTCCAGCCTCACTCATAAATACCACCTGACTTTTAGTGAGAGACAGGACAGATACTTGCGGCTGGTGGCAAAGTGTTGATTTTGTGTTCTAGAAAGAGACTGGTCATAATTCAACCCCACATATCCAATTAACTAATATTTGCTGAAACCAAACCAACCAAACAAACAAAAAACAGAGAAAGCATTGCTAAAATGCATTTTCTAAAAAATTTTAAATTTGAAAAGAAATTCTTGAGGCAAAATGATTTCTATAGGTGTTTGGACATTCATTAAATAGATAACCTGACCACCATCACAGTCTGGGGACACAAAGGTGACAGAGGTTCTTTTAAGTGTTGGTTCCTTTTGGTTACATGAGGAATTTATTGTCTCATAGAGATATTGAGATGCGTGTGACTCCCAAGAGTCTGTCTTGAGCATCCAGGACAGCGTGTGATTGAGTACTGTTTTGTGGTTCAGATTATCAAATGCTATAGGAACTCAAGGAGGACATATCAACAAGGCAAGAAACGGCCAGAGCTTGAAGCTCCGTGGAGGAACCGAGAGTGGAGCCAGGTCTTCAACGACAGGGACAATGTCCGATGGGTTCTGGGGAAAGGCAAGGCCCTTCCAGGAGAGGGAAGAAAAGTGGACCGAGTCGTCGAGGTGGGAAATGAGCCCAGCAAGTTAATGGGAGAGTAAAAAATGTGCTTGACTTGAGCAGAAACAAGACCAGGCTTGGTGACATTATAGAGGCCACTGTAGTCACCAGAGGATACTGGCTTTGTCAGGGAAGGGGAAGGAGCCTGGGAAACTTGGAGCAGGGAAGTGCTACAATGCAAACATGGTTGAAGAAGATCCATTCAGCAGTGGGGTCCTCCACAGAGACTGAAGGGTAGTCCTCTGGGTGGAAGCTTCTTGCGTTTTTATACACTGTAGTGTCTGAATTTGGGAGGTTAGCCATTTTGTCGACCAATGAACTGTTTGTTTACCTTCACATTCACTTAGACATTTCATCTAATATTTTAAATTTATTTAATGCAATATTGTTTCAATATTTTATGTCAAAATAATCCATACAAGTGCCTGGCGCCACTTGCAGTCCTTCCGGACCAAGGTAGGTAAAAATACATAAGTGGGTACTCTATTTATGTTTAAATAACAGAATGTATTGGTAGACAAGGTGTTTGTGCTCAGAAAGCTCATCCGTCGAGAGAGATTGGCTGTCAGCAAACCATTACAACAGTAAAGAGGTACAATTGTGGTAAGTGTGAAGGAGAAGTAGGTAAGATGGAGAAGTCTAACAGAGGGCTCGAACGAAGACTTATGGTCTGAGGATTTGGGGAAAGTCTGTCTGGGGAAGTGACATTCAAAATGAGATCTGACTGGAGTGGAGGAAGGGAGAGTAGAAGCTGAGGAAATTCTAAGAAAAGGAAATTATGCCTGTGACAGCCCCGAGGTGAAGCAGAGTGCAGAGCATTCAAGGAACTGAAAGGCGGCCAGCTGGGCTGGAGTGCAGGGCGGGCCGGAGCAGAGTGGAGAGACCCAGACGACGGGAGGAGGCAGATGGCACCAGCCTTGTACAGCGCCAGCAGGGCTTCCACGATGCTCTCCGTCTTCCTCAAAGTGTGTGTGTGGGTGCGTGTGTGTGTGTGTGTGTCCCCTACCAAGAGCCACAGTGACTTCAACATCTATGCTTATTGTCCTCCAACGTCAAGCCCTCATACCGTCTGCATCACTCCAGCGCAGATCTGCAGCTGCTTGTGGGCACACCTTAGAATTCAAGGTCAACTGAAACTGCTCACCTATATTATCCTAAATGTGGAATTCAGTGTGGTCCTCTCTGACCACAGCCACTTATGCCCTCCTCTCCCACTGAACTGCTGTTTGACCTCGGAGCACCTTCCGTGCCCTTCCCTGTTCCCAACCTCTGACTTCACTAGGCTCTTCTCTGACTTTGCATCTACCCCAGCACTGAGCTCAAGATTGTCCACTTTTTGTGTGTGAGGAAGGCCAGCCCTGAGCTAACATCCGTTGTCCATCCTCCTCTTTTTGCTGAGGAAGATCGGCCCTGGGCTAACTTCCATGCCCGACTTCCTCTACTTTATATGAGACGCCTCCACGACATGGCTTGACAGGTGGTGAGTAGGTCCTCACCCAGGATCTGAACCCGTGAACCCCGGGTCACTGAAGCGGAGTGTGTGAACTTAACCACTATGCCACTGGCCTGGGCCCTAGATTGTCCACTTTTAACTGAACCCTCTTTAGTATCTGATGGCTCTCCTTCTGCTGGACCTTCCGCCACTCTCAGATTCCCATACCTCCGTGCACAGTAAAGGTGAGTGTTTGCTCTGCTCCGCTCTTGAGCTTTGCTGAGCAACTCTCTTCCAGGATTTTACTACTGATTCATGCTCCTGGCTTCAACTCGATCCTTATGCCACTTAATAACCATTTTTGGTTGATTGCTTATTTCCTTCCTCCCAAACACCACTTTCAAACTTTATCATCCTAACCCCCAAGCCTGCTCTCCACCATGTCAGCTTCCTATCTCAGGGATGGGCACTCATCCTTGGGTGACCCACGCCAGGAACCCAGCAGTTCTCCAGATACCTCTCCTTACTCTCACTTTCAGACAGTGGACAAGGATCACTGACTGTACCCACTCAGCCTCTCTCTTCCCCATAGCTTTTTCTCAGATTCAGGCTCTCGTCACTTTCCTTGTCGTAACTGGTTTCCTTGCTTTTCATCTGGAATTCTTCCAATCATTCTGCATGGCCTCAGGCATGAAATCCAACCTCGTCATTGCTTTGGTTTAAACTAGCCAGTGACCCCCGTTACCTATAGGAGGAAGTCCAGCCTCCTGATATATAAAGCAGGGCCCTCTGCGGCTGGCCTCTGCCCACCGCCTGACCCCTCTGTACAGGTGTGCCTCCTGTCTCTCCTGACCCATCCTGCCCTTGAGCCTTGCACTGTCTCCATTCACTCACCCCTTCCTCTACCTGCTGTGCTGCGCCTCTGGACGCCCTGTTCCTCTGTCAGAGTGTCTCCCCACCTGCGTTAGTTCCCAGATGCTTGACATCTCTTGAGATTCAGTTTACAAGTTACAGAAGCCTTTTCCGAATCCCCTTCCCTCCCTTCTCCACAGTGGTCCGCATCTCTCCTTCCTCCCCGTCCCACTCCATCTAGCACATCTTTCCCTCAGAGCATGGGTTACACTTAGTTGCAGTAATTTGTTTCCAACTCTCCCTTCTTCAAAGTGGTTACAAGCTCCTTGAAGACAGGAACTGGTATTGCTCTGCTTTGCGTGCTTGGTGCCCAGCACAGTTCCTGACCTGCAGTGGCAACTCAGAGGAGGTCACTAGACTGGACCAACGTCTTGGCAAATGATCTTCTGGTCTACCTGATGGAGATTAACTTCCCTTTTGGGACCCTTCAGTCTCTTTCTCTCCCTTCTTTCCAGAGAAACATCTTTATGCCCCCTCTCTCTCCTCAACACTGCCCCGATCCTTTCCAAGGTTCATGTCTACCCCAGGGCCTTGGATCTAACTCGATCCCATTTCTCAGCTCCTCTCTAAAGGTAACCCCTTCCCATACCCACCATATATTTTTCTGTTTTCATAGCATGTTACATATACACCTTAATATAATTGTCATATTGTAGTATAATTGCTTGATTATATGTCTATTTTTCCAATTAACTCTGAGTTAGTTAAAAGTGAGGATTATTTCTTACTAGTCTTTGTATACTAGCTCAAAGAATTACACGTGGCACGGAGTAGGTATTAGCATTTTGTAGATTATTGAGTGAATGAACAGGGAATGAACAGGTATGTTTCTTCATGTGGTCCCACATTAGTGGAAGTAACACATTCGTGCGTCTAGCCAGTTATGATCAGAGTACATGAATGTCATCTACAGCATCTGAAAACTTTGGTCAAAGCAGAAAATAACCTCCTGTGAAGCAGAAATGTGCAAGTAATTTATAAGTGAGTCTGGAGGAAGTGTGAACAAGAGATTTTGGGGTCTGCTCCTTTGGTATATTCCCTAACTCAGGCCTCAGACATTTTTCAGTTCCTCAAATTTTTGTTTTTTCTTAGTTTTCCTGAAGTCCATTGAAATGATAAAATTGTTTCCCTTCTCCAAGGTTTTAGAAGTTCCTGAAATGAACATGTATTACTCTGACTGTTAGGTTTCTAAGTGGGAATGGACTGGAGAGTCAGGCCAGGGAGGTAGAGGGGGACTGGGCTGCACGGGGTCATGAAGGGAGCAGATGAGACTCCAAGAGAGGGAAATGCAGGAAGGATTTAGAGTGGGGACTACGAAGGACATTGGGAATGCCCGCGATACAAACAGAGCCACAATCAGACAAACGCAATACTGTGTGCAGGGCAGCGTGAACCTGTCAGTTCGGGATTTCCTACCCCTGTTTGATAATGAGAACCACCAGGGGCTTCTTCTCACAACAGAGACTTCCATACTTCTCTCAAATCAGACTCTCCAGCACAAAAGGCTGGAAATTGGTGCCTTTGACGCTTGGCCCCTGGTGATTCTTATAAGCAGGCAAAGCGTTGAACTGGTTCATTGTAATTTCCTGATGGGGAATTTGGAAGGTGAAGTCCACAAACCCTCCTGCCTGCATTCCCACACACGCATCTGTGCCTACCGAGGTAATGGTTGATGGACTGGTAGATTCATTCTTTCTTTCAATTCAAAAGGCAAATTCACTATGCATGAGTGTCTGAGGTGGGAGGAAGACTGTTCATCACTGTCGGGGAGTTAAAGGAAGAGGGAAATTCAGTGTGACACTCTACATGCCACTACTTGGTATAATTTACAGATCCACAAACTTCCACGAGTTTTGAGTATATTACCTAACTAGATAGTCAGGCAGGTTTGTGTGTGCATGTTTTGTTTTGTTTGTTTGCTTTTAAAACACTCATTGAATGAAGTCTTATCAAGCTGAGTCATTTGGTCCCTTAAAAAGTCCCTAATTCCTCTTCCACTTGGGAATTTTGATTCTGAAAGTTCAAGTATTCTACATATGATATACTCTTTCTTGAAAACTATTTGCACAGACCCCTACACTATCTCAATCTCTGCATTCTGTGTGTTGACACTAAGGCACATCGGGAAGCCTTTGGCTTGAATTAACTATAACTTTGGCCCTCTGATGATTTTCTGACCAACACCCTCTTAATTTCTAGATAGGCTCCTTTTTGATCTAAATCAGTTCCTTTTTTTGAGAGTTAAGTTTCTGGGTTGAAAACAAGTATGTTGCATTTTCCGGGATGCACACATTTTACTTATAGTATCATTAATAAATGAATATGTCTCTACCTGAAATGGACTAAGAAAATAAGTATGAAACCACAAATGGAAGTCTGCAGTGAGGAAGCACTGAAATCCACACGTCTCTGGGTCCTCTCATTTATGCACTCGGAGGACAGAGCAAGGCGCTCAGCAGGCAGAAAGATCTGTTAACTCTGATCATAAACATCCAAAAGTGTGTGAATACAGGGTGAACTCCTCCACCGATCGGAGCTTCCTGGAGGGAAGGACGTTGCATTACTAACTCCCCAGTACCTGTTAACACAGGGGGCACATAGTAGGTATTCGTAGATGTTGATCAGACTTGAATTTGATTAAGGAATGCCTAGGAATGGTTGCTTTCTCTGTGTCTGATCCCAAAAAGTGGGGTAATCAGTTATGATTTATCCTCTCTTTCTTCCTCTCCAATATTGGAGAATTTCAGTGTTGGTGAAAAGCAATAATAAAACAATCTTTGGTTAATAAGATTTTCATAGAATTAATACAGTTTACTTCTTGTGAAGCTTGGCTCTATCTCCCATGCGTCTTTTCCTAATATGGTCAATAGTGCATTTCAGAGAGAGTTTTCTTGACTTGGTTTTACTATTAGTTATATGTCCTGTTTTCACTACCAGAAGTTGCTCATTTCTTGTTGGGAGCCGTGGTCATTGAGGAAGGGGAGTTCCTTAAGGCTAGTAAGACTTTGGAATCCCCAGGGATGGTCCGTGACAAAAGAGATTAGAATTCTGAAGCCTACCCTTCAAACCACAACTAGTCAGTATATGGTCTGAGTCATAGTCATCAACCAGGTCAGCCTGAACACACAAAGGGAAAAAAAGGATGAAATCCTCATAAAAGTACAGTATACCCAGTAAGAAGTTATTTGGTCATGCTTTAGAATTTTGGGATCCAACCCACTGAACTATTCCTAAACTTAAAATTCCAAAGAGGCTGCCATATCAACCATCTGCCATAAACGTTCCTATGCTATAGTAAGTATTGTTATCTATATATATCTTGTTCAATACATATTCTTTAAATTGGTCCATAACATCCTTAGGGTTTTTCTTCAAAAGAGATTTTTGCTAACATCCTAAGCTTCAAATTAATTAAGGTACTTTTTAAAGATGCCTACGTGTCTAGTAAAATGTAAAGAATTGAATTTATTTGAAAAACATAAACCACCAAATCATTTGTTAGGGGCTGTGTGAGTGATAGGTCTGAATGGAGGTACGGGTCCCTGCCATGTGCCTTAGTCACTGAAATTCCCATGAGGGGATCTCGTCATCACAGAGAGCAACACAAATCGAGGGATAATCAAATTAAATCATTTTCCTTTCATAAATAACTTAGGGATTAGTGTTTATGAAAGTGGCGGAGTCTTTCCGACCATTACAAGGAGGGCCTTGTCCCCCGCCGTCCTGCACTCTGGCCCAATCTAGGCACGGACAGCTTGCCTAACCGGGGCTGTCCTATCTACTTTCAGCTGCCGTCACTGCCACCTGTTATAAACTTAGCTGTCATTTTTCATGTTATCTTTTGCTCTCACAAGCAAAGTCCCTACCACGTGAGGACTACGGTGTAATTCAGAGCACCCGGGTTTTGTGCGCCTGAGTTTATAGCCAGCTCCCCAGCTTCCCGGCATCGGGACTCAGGCCAGTTACTTCACAGGCTCCCTCCCGCCCCAGCCCCTCCTCAGGGCTCCGTGTTGCTCTAAGACTGCAGGTGGATGGCTCACCTACAGAGCCACGCAGGGCGGGGGGAAACACGGTGCTGAGTTCCTGCTGATGCTGGCACAGAATCAACCAGAGAATGTCGACGTGGAGGAGAGTCCGGGAGGGCCCCCGGAGACCAGCCCGAGGTCCTGGCTCCAGTGTCTGCCCACTGCCCACCTTGGGAATTCTCCTGCCCACTGCTCGGTTTCAGCTCAGTTCCTCCTCTGTAAAGTGGGCAGAGTATTTCCTAACCTTCCTCAGCAAGTTCGGTGGCTTAAAGGAAACAATTTCTATGAATTTATCAAAACTCTAAGATAGTAAAGTGTTGTGACGTGATTAAAAAGTTCTGGGGAGTTAGCTTTACTCCTGTTGGGAATGGTCTTTTTTCAGTGGAGCTCAGTGGTTTTTCTGCTGAGGGTTGTGACACCCTTTTTTTTTTTTTTGAGTGACTCATGTGGCTCTTGTTATGAGCTATCTTGCAGGTTGGTTTTTTTCTTTGTCACTTTAACTCTGTTTTAATCTCTTCAAGGCAAAGGCTCAATTTTAGATTTGCGGGCTGGGCTGCAGCCCTCAGAGCTGACAGCAGGGCCCAGGGGAAGTCCTCTGGCACCACACCAGGTGGGGAGGGCAGGGCAGAGGGGCAGACACCGTCCCTGTGGCAAGAGGACAACAAGAACCTCGATGACGTGGAGAAATCTGAGATGAAGAGGCACACTGGAGGGCTTCCATCCACCGGCCCGGATCTTAGGAAGGGAGGAAAAGGCCAGGAGATAAAGGAGAGCGAGAGCAAGGGAGCTGGGGTCTCAGAGGGTCTATGCCAAAGCACTGGGTCCACTCTGAATCACTCCACGCTGTTCTCCCCGGGGTGAACAAACACCACGTCTTAGTAATTCAGTAAAATCCCAGCCCTGTCACAATAACTGGCGTATAGTTGGCACTAAAGAAATGTTTCCTCACTCCGAGATGAGTAGAAAATAATACAATTACTATTTTGTTATTTTATTATTATTGACGTTACATGATAATAACAGCTACGTAATATATAACAACATGTGCATGACGTAATAATAATAATAGCATTTATTAGGTTCTTATGACGTCACGCATTAGAACCTCATGTCCATTGTTTCATTTAATACTCAGAACAGCCTGACGAGGCAGATGCTATGATTATCCCCGTTTTAGAGAGAAGAAAACTGAAGCTTTGAAGAACGTTCTGAGACGCCGTTGGGCATAGGGTAGCCAGTGAAGCAGGGAAACATAGAGTAATCATGGGGGACAAGTGAGGGTCCAGCTGAGGATGGAGCACACGGGTTTGAGGTGAAGCTCCCGGCGCAGGTCCCGGGCCGCTGGTCGAGGCTCCGGGTTTCAGAATCCAGCGGTCACGCAGACATGGTCCCCTCCACGACCCTGGGACTGAACGGCTGAGTCACCTGATAGAGAGGGGCAGGTTAGCGAGCGGGGACAGGACCCCGAGATGAGTTCTTCAGCCTGGTGAGACAGGTCAGTCACTGGCTTCACCTGGGTGCGCTTCACCCCACCTCTCCAGCAAAACTACCCGGCTCCTGGCCTACATGACCCTCATTCATCTCTTTCAGGAGACTCTGGTTACGGGGTTCAGCAGGGGCCGCTTGGAGGCCGGTGAACTCGACAACCCCCGCGGCCTGTGTTTTGCGCAGCTCGGTTGTTTGCTGGCGGGTGGGGCAGAGGAGGAGAGGAATCCTCGCCAAACAGGGCACTGGGCTGTCGGGGTCGCGCCGTCGCCTCTCCTACAGCAGGGCAGGGCAAGCGTCCCAAGCAGAGGGGCGAAAGGCTGCTCCCTTCACCAAGGCCAAGTCCTCCTAGAGAAAGGCGGGAGTGCTTGTACCGTCTTTCCTGGACAGGGAAAGGGGAAACAGGACTTAAATGGTTGAGTTATGAAGCAACAGATACGTTTTATTTTAATTACTTTGGGCAAAAAAGAATTTGGTATTATACCAACCCAGCACTGACAGATTTGCGTTCAGTCTACAAAACAGCTCGTACAAATCGTGCTATGACTGCTGCTTGGTTCCAGACGACGGAGCATTCTGGAAAGAAAGCAGACAGGTTGGTGAGGAGGCTCGAGACAGTGTCAGCCAAGGAGCAGGAAGAAGAGACAGCCATGGGTCCCTACAACTAGTACTGGTGGTAAAAGTGGTAGAGAGGCAGATCCGGGCTCAAAGGAAAGGCTAACGTTTGAGAGCTTGCGCTCCACTGAAAATGGAAGTGGCTCAGTGGTCAGCAAGCTTCCACCACTGGAGGTGGTCAGGAGAATGTGGACGACTGTCCACCGGGAACGCTGACCGGGGCTGGTGACGGCCCAGCTCTGCCAGGAGGACCAGCAGCCTCCTCAAGCCCCTTGCCCTTCGCAGCCCTGCTTTCTCTCTTTTTCTTACTGGGTTTCCCCGTAGGACTTCCTTTGCAGAAAGAGATCTGCTCAAAAAAAAAAGTTTTAAAACCACTTAACTAGTTGACCTTTATGGCTGTTACCAACACTGAAATTCTATAGTATTAAGCTATAGAATTTGATGTTTTCTAAGAAATCAGGCTACTCATTGATCCATTTTCCGAAGTCTTAGGGGGGAGGAAGGAGAGGCTGAGGGGCATGGACAGTGTGGGCTGAAGGGGGAGGAAGGGCCGGATGTAGGAGCCCTCCACCCTGTCCAGTGCCCACTTTCCTGAGCTTTTTGATAAAGCCGCTTCCCAAACCAATTAAGAGTCTCTGGGGATGGTGTCTGGTGACAGGTGTTCATAAAAAGCAGCGAGGTTGAGAGCAGCGAGGATGTTCTTTTGTGTACACTGTCCCAAACGTGCTAGCCAACCTCCAACACCGTGGCTCTTCAACTTGTGGTGCATCTGAACCCCTGGAAGACTTGTTCAAACACAGGTGGCCGGGCCACCCCAGAGCGTCTGATTCAGCAGGTCTGTGACCCCCAGAGTTTCTGATTCAGTAGGTCTGTGACCAGGCCAAAAATGTGCATTTTTGACAAGCTCCGGGTGACGCTGACAGTGTTGAGCTGGGGACCACACTTTGAGAACCACTGCGCTAACAAAAGGGAATTACCTTAGACATTAAAAAGAGCCTCCTGACAGCAGTGAGCCAATTCACAGCACACCCCCTTGATGTGGCACAGTAGTGGCACTTGACCTCTGTGGACTTCCTCTCAAAAATCCGTGAACCTGGTCTGATCACGAGAGAAGCACCAGACAAATACCAGCTGAGGGACAGTCTACAACACAGCTGCCCAGTCCTCCTCAACACTGTCGTGGTGAAGACAAGGAGAGTCTGAGGAGCTGCCACAGCCAGGAGGAGCCTAGGGAGACGGGACGACTAAACATCACGTGGTGTCCTGGATGGGCTCCTGCGGCAGAAGGGCGACATCTGGGAACAGCCGAGAAAGAAGGTGTCAGTGTTGGTTCACCACTGGAGACAAGTGCACATGCTTGCACGCTGGTGACAGCGGGGGCCGGGAGTGCAGTCGGGAATCATTGGTGACAACACTGTGCTAATCACAACCCTGCACGTCTGAAGCTCTTCTGAGGTGAACAGAGTTTATTAAAAGAGAGAGAGAGGGAATTTCCTGGTGGTTATAATGCAGTTCATTCCTGATGGTGGTCGTGGAGCCGTTGTCCTTGAAGAGCATCAAGGAAAAATGCTGAAGTAATTGTATCTTCAGTTTGAATGAAGCCTCGTCCTGGATAAAGGGGAAGGAATTATACAACACGCCTGTGATCCCTTTCATGTATGTGATTGTGTGACTTTAAATATACGCATTTAAATATAAATAAACACACACGTCTCAGCACATTTACCGCTGGGAAGGAGAAGCAGCCGCTGCTCTTACTCTCTCCCCCCGCAGCCACGGGTGGGAGCACAGTGCTAGATGAGGGGCATCCGTTGCAATGAGTCAACGCTCTCAGCAGAAGTTTTCGACTTTGACTGCACATATCTGGAGACCATCACGATGGTTCTCTCCCTCTCCCCTCTTCCTCCCTTTTTGCTGCTCCAGGAGAGTCTGCTCAGGGTCTGGATGCAGCGGAGTCAGAGTCCTCCCAGGCAGGATTCTGCCGCTGGTTTGTAGTTGTGGGTTACCTTATTTCCCTGGCTTCAAGACTGAACTCTATCAAATTCCCATGTATTCATTTACGCTTCAGTGTGTCCTTGGAACACTGTGGGCTCTCGTGTGTGTGTGTGTGCGCGCGCACGTGTGTGGAACAAGCCCCTGCTCTCTGGACGTGTGTGTATTCATCAGCCAATATTCACGCTCTTTCCCCAACTTGGCTTCAGGTCCCCTCCACCTTTGGGTGTTGGTCCTGAGGGTCCCTGCTGCAGTACTTGGTGAGGTTCAAGGTCTTAAGTAGAAATCACACCTGAAAAGGAGATGATGATAACTCGAGGGCAAACCGAATGCCCCACGTCCGGTTCCGGGCACTGGTCTGGACCGCTTATCTTTTCAGGTGACAGCCACACGTCTGCAGGAGTCACGTGAGGAAACCAGAAGCTCTCCCAGGACTGGCAGTGGTCTCAGTGACAGCTTTAGGGGGAAGATTTGATGCCTGATTCATCCTCCATCCAGGCAGGGGCTCACTCCTGGGGACAGGATGGCAGGGTTAAGTGCAAAACCCCAAATCTGAAGCCACCTGGACTTTCCTCCTGCTAAATTGAGCAGCAATACTGGAAATAGTGATAACTGAACTTTAAAGGCTCCTCTGGGGCACTAGGCACCTTTCTAACGAGCTCATTTCATCCTCACAGAGGCCCAGAGAAGGTAAGCAGCTTACCCAAGCTCACACAGCTTGGTGTGAAGCCAGGCTGCTACTCTGGGTGGTCTGGCTCCAGAGCCACGCTCCACGGTCAGGCTCTCCTGCCTCTCCGGGAGAGCACACCAGGAGAGGTCCCTCTTTTTCAGCCCGGCCGGAGGCTTTCCTCCAGGATTGGGGCTGGAACATGCCAGGCACCTCCCCAGCTGTCTGGGGCCTAGAAAAAGAACATCCCAGGACTTTATCCATCCTGCTTTCCACACAACTGCCACCACCATCACCACCAGCAACTGGTACATGTTGATTGAGCTTCTGTTCTGGGACAAGTACCAGAGGCACGAGGATGGAAAAGAGTCTGTAATCCTGCCCTGGGGACCGGGGAGGAGACACACCCAAGCACACAAGCCAGCCAAGCCCAGGGCAGCCTCTAGCGAGGCCCGGAGGAAGGTCTGGGGGCCGACGGGCAGGGCCGCCTTGTCTTGGGGGGACTACAGGGCCTGCCCCAGGCTGCTCCAGTTCAGCTCTCCTCCTTAGGTCCCTGGTTTCCTCTCCTCACAGCCCACAAACGTAAGTGGCAGCGAGGTGAAGTTCTCTACCAGGTGCTGGGATATTCAGAAGGGAGGTACCCTGCTCATCCGGTAAATAGCTTGTAGCGGCCCCAGCTCGGCACGCGCTTGCTGCCTTCCCCCCAGAAACAGAGAACGTCTACGCCGCCTCCAGTCCTTCCTGGGGGAGGGATCTTCGTCCCAGGGCAGGCTGTGCAGGCACCTTCCCTCTCCCATGTCCCCGTCCACCACAACAACAAGCGGCGGTTGCTGAGGGGACGTTGTTGACGTACCACTTTTGAAAACCCCCTCTGGACACGGTCGAGCCCCTTCCTGCCGATGGGTTGGCATCATCTGGCCCAACCGGCGGCCCTGTTGCCGTGGAGCCCGGGGACCAGGTGCTGTCGCAGCGTCACCCGCCTGCTGCATCATGTGTGGCACCTGGCGGCTGTGGCCTGGCTTGTCCTGGGTGAGAACTAATCGAGGGATCAGTGCAGATGACGCAAGCCCTCGTTCGATGCATTCACAGTGACAGCTAACACGGCGGCCCGGGCAAGGAGGTTAGTTTGGGGGAAGGAAGCTCTTGGGTCAGCAGACTTGGGACAAACATGGCCTCGGGTCAGCATCGTCACTGCAAACTGCTCTGCTCTTGAGGCCGGTCTTCTGCCCCTGCTCTGATCTCCATTTCCTACAGAACAGCCCTCGCGGGTTAAGGCCTGTTGGCAAGTGCCGCATGCACCGTTTCCTGTTGCTCAACTTGTCACAACCGCCCCGCAGACGTCTCCAGCTGTCAGCTGCAACCGCCGACAGCAGCGTCTTCCTGCGGCTTCTCGTCTTCAGCCCAGGCTCAAGGACCCGGGAAGCAAGCTGCTGACTGATTTGATCGAGAATTCCCAATTAACTTGGCTAAATGTCCATATGGTGTGTAATCTGAAAAAGAAGGTAGAAATGCATGCCCCCATTCCTGAAAAATCAGTGATGACAAGACTCAAGACGCGAAGATTTTAAAGCAATAAAATACCGTTTAGTTTTTCTTCTGTTTGTCGACAGCAAAGGAGGGAAGGAACCATCAAGGGGTTTTAAGTGGCAGAAGCCCCCCCATAGGAAAACTCTAAGGACAGCATCAGGCACTGGTCAGACTCAGTGGGGCTCGAGCACACTCTGAAGGTCACGGCACTGAACAGGCCCAACAATTCGCGTCCAGTCTTGAACAGGTCACCGAGCCTTATTAACTGATGAATATTACCTACTGTAGTGCTTCTGTGAGCGAGACCCTGAACCAGGCGTATTCTCCTAGGGTCTTATTCTAAAATGATTACAATGTATAATAAGCATTTATAAAAGTAAAATATGCTTATCCAGGAATCTGGAAAATGCATGAAAGCGGAGGAAAAAATGCCACTCAGAGATCACCACCACTAACGAGTGAAGAATATTCTTGCTTTTTGTTGACTATGTGTGTTTTCAGCAAAGCTGACAATATACTATTTACACAATTTGTTATTTACTTTTTTCTTTTGCTTAATTTTTGTTTTTATAAACTCTTCAAAAATAAGCTTATTATTGATTATATAATGTTTATCTTATTTGTAACAAATAGTCTCTTTTCTTTCTGTGAACACACTGCATGGATTGCAGATTTCTTCATTTCTAAGTCAAAGGCTGTCTTGGCCACACTAACCAAGGTTCTTTGGAAAAGTTAACCTCACTTGTGTTTTGGGATAGCTCTACAGTTCTCCTGGAGATATAAACACACACACACACACACACACACACCCAGGTACAGAGAGACACACACACACACCCTGGAGCCTGACACAGGCAGAAACCGGGGATGTGGGCTTCTGGTCTTCAGTCCGACTCGACCGCCAGGCCCTCGTGGTGCGTTCAGGAGCGGGGTGTGTCCTGCTGATGGGCGAGGCTTCCACGTCTTTACTGATGCGTTTAGGACATGGTCCTAACAGTCACCGTCACAGCCATTCTCCCATCTGGAAGGACCTCTTCTCCCCATGGGCCACTCCCTTATGTCTCTCCCAGGAAAGCAGCTCTAATGTGGTTCCCGCCAGGTCCTCATCTTCCAGACAGACGCTTGGATCCTCTTCACGGCCACCTGGAAACACAAAGACGCCCTCAACTGAGTTGGGAAGGGTGGGAGGTTCCTGAGGGGTGGTAAGCCAAGCCTGGACCTGGAGATTTCCATGTCCTCTAGGGGCGAAGAGAGTAAAATTACCTTTTTTATTCTTTGAGTCTCCTCAGATGATGGAATGAAATGGAAACTATTCTCGAAACAGCTTATATTTTCATGTAATGGACTTGGCATAATTTATCAAGCTTTTGCCCTCAGGATGAAATTGAAACACAACATGATTGACAGGCCCGCCCCCTTTGGCTCCTGCCCACCCCTTCTGCCCTGGCTCCAGCCTGTGGGCCTTCCAGGTTCTCGGGCCAGTTCCTTCCTGCAGGTCTTTGCATATGCTGTTCCCTTCTGCTGGAACACTCTTCCCTCTGCCATCCCTGTCTTCTGATCAAGTTCACACGTTCTCACAGTTTGGTTTATGTCACTTCCTCTGGCTGGTCTCCCTCTGCAGGAGCTCCTGTAGCAAATGTCACAGTTACTTGATTAACTGCCTATCTCCTCCAGACAGTGACTTCCGCCAGGACGGGGACCCGTCTTCTTGTGTTGGCCTCTGTCCGGGCTCGGTGTGTGGTGCACGTCAGGTGCTCAATAAAACGCTGAACTGAGTGGACATCTAGGGTGCTTCCAGCTTTTATAAGGGATGCGGAAACAAGCTTCTCTTATGCCCGATTATTTGTCCATATTTTGGAATTTTTAAATTACTTTCTGATGGTAAATTCTTGGAAGTAGGATTATGAGGTTAAAGGATATAAACATCTCCGAGGCCTCTTGCGAGGGGACAGAGCTCTGTGCAGGAGGTTTTACAGCCCGGCCAGGAGTGAGCGAGGCTTCCTGCCCTGCTCTTACCAGCACTACTGGGAAAAGCCCTGTTCTTGCTGACTGGCGAGTAGGACAGCCTTCTCCTGCTGTTTCCATTGTCTTCGTGAAGTAGTGAGATGGACGTTTTTCATCTATTGCTTTATCCATTTATATTTGCTCTATTATGAATGATCTTGTGTCCATTGCTCATTTTATTCTGGAATCTTCATGTTTTTCTCATCAAGTGTTATAAGCTCTTGATGTTTTAGTGACGGTAGATTATCATCATATGTTCCTTGTGGATTGCCCTCTATTCAGATGTCCGCATGTTCGTCTTCTGTCCTTCTTCACCACTTTCGTGTGCTCAGGTCTGTCACCACTTCCTGGGGGATCTCTTCCATGACTCTGAACTTAGATGCCTTCTCCACCGGCCATCGAGGAAACATTCAGCCGTGTTTTCTTGGCTCGTGTCTGGTTAGACTCCTTTGCCTGTGTGTCTGTAACTGTGGGTCTGCATTTACGTGCACGCGTCCTTGGGGCTCAGGGAAGCCACTGGTGGGTGTGGAGGATCTTCTTTTGCCGTTTGTTGAATAGGTTTCCTTTTCCTGTGATTTAAGGTGTCTCTTTTCACTATTTACAAGCCACGTTGTTCTAGCTTCAGTAAGGCTGCCTGCAGAGGGCCAGGTCCTTTGTGATCATTCTAGGTTTCAGGGAGAGACTCTGGGGCCAGGGCACCTTCCTCTGAGCTTGTCCGCCCACCATGCCTGCAGGTGCAGCGGGGAAGCCTCACCCGGGCTAAACTCTGAGGCACCTGGGGAAAGTCGGTGTCGGGGCCTGAAACTGGTGAGGCCGGGGCATTGCATGGAGACCCACCAGGCTGATTCACTCATGTTCATAAAGTCCTTCTGGCATGATCAGAGCACAGCTTTAGTTTGTCTGGCATTGTCTGACCTCTGAACAGACACCCACAGAAGGTCAGTGCTACGGGAGAGAGAGAACGTCTGCAGCCCTTCCTGGTGCCCGGGAGACCCCGGTCTCCACGGCGATGGGTTCTTCGTGGACACAGCACCGCACAGTGTTCGAAGGGGACGTCGGTCTTAACCAAGACAGTCGACAACATGTTTCCTTTACAGGAAACCACCAGCCTCGGGCTCAGAAACGTGGGCGGGAGTAGATATCTCTAGATTAAGTTAATTTGCTCTCTCTCTTTCTCCTGGCTCCCTTGCGTCCTTCCTTTCTTGCTTGTTGGCTTTCGACTCAGGTACACAGTATCATAGTTCCTGCAAGTTGGTCCCTGAGAAAATTAGGCACAGAATTTCACATCTCAAGATACGAAGCATTGTCAATATTAACTTGCTGCACTTCCCATGAATCTAGAAGCAGAAACAGTGGGAGCAAAAAAATCTTGCCGCTTCAGGAAAGTATTGTAGTTTATATCAAATTGCAGGATTTAAATGGAAGCATTTTAAGAGTCTCCACACACCCTGTTCAGAAATGTGGATCTGTGTTTTAAAACAAATTAATTCAGTCTTTATCTTGAATTCAAATACAATGTTTTTTCCCCTCCTGAATCTTAAACGAAACTAATAACATTCCTTTTCTTTGGGGTTTTTTTTTTCAGTCTACTAAAATTTCTGCCTCTGGGTGTGTTGGTGGGGGTGGGGGTGTCACAAGTATTCAAAATGTCTAAGGTGTAGTAGTTTTATTTGCAAGTACTAGACAGCATAGTGGGAGACGGACTCATACCAGCTTGAAGGGGAGCCTGCTCCCCAGCCCGTGCTCCTGCCCACCCTCCAGGTTCCCTCACTGGTTGTGCTTGTTGTCCATTGCTTGTCTCCTCCATCAGGACAGGGATTCCCGTCTGTTCCAGGCATTGACGTCTTCCGAGTGCCTGACACCGAAGCTGGCGCATAATCATCACTCAAGAAATATTTGTTGAACTCAGTTTAATCAGCTCACATCCCCGGAAAGTCCAGGTTTCTGGTGAGGTGGGGCCTTGGGCTCAGTCATGTGGTCCGGGACTGAGTACTTCACTGTTTTCTTTGTCTGCTTTGTTTTTCTGGGTGTTGACTGTGTCCTCTGCGCACAGAGGCAGACTCCTCTGTGGTCCCCAGATGGCTCTAGCTCCAGGCTTCTTATTCAAAGATGGCAGGAGGGACATAGAGGCCTCATCTTCACTCCCAGCAAAAGGCCTGAGTGACACTGCGAACTGGCTTA
Source organism: Tapirus indicus (assembly GCA_031878705.1). Classification (NCBI taxonomy): domain Eukaryota; kingdom Metazoa; phylum Chordata; class Mammalia; order Perissodactyla; family Tapiridae; genus Tapirus; species Tapirus indicus. Next base: position 56,055,313 of record CM062933.1, on the reverse strand, counting down.
GGTCACAGTCACCGTGGCCAGCAGAGTGGATGTGCTGATGGTTTAGCCTGGGCCACATGCTCCCACCTGACCACCATGATGGAATTAGCATTTCAGGAACCATATGGGTCCCCAAACAGAAATTGAGGGGCTGCTGCAGAGGGGGACGTGGAGAATAGACGTCCAGGTTGCTCCACAAGGAGCAAGGACATGTTGCCAAGAAGGGCTCATGGTGACAAGCAAACAGCCTGGGAAATCCCCTCTCCGCTCTTCATAGTTTATACGAGTAGAGCTGAGGTCAGACTCAGCCATGTGGTTACGTTGAGTTTGTCTTCTCATTTTTCGGCAAATTTGATATTTCCTAAGAGTTGGAGGAATCCTCTAAAAGGATTCAGGAGAACAGGCAAACGAGCCGACCCTGCTGCTCCTCCGCTCCGTCCACTGACACAACCTGTGCAGTTCTAGGACAAGCGGTTGTGTCACCCTTTCCATTCTCGCTCTGGGCCGAGTGCACCAGGCGCTGCTCCTTCAGCTGCAGGCTTGTCGTCCGAGTGAGGAGCCCAGAGAGGGACTCCAGGTGGCTGCGAACAAGTGCATCCCCCCGAGCGGCTCCTGGCAGGGCCGAGCTCATCGCCGCCTGGAGAGGACCCGCTCGCGGGGACAGCCGGCCCCCTCCTTGCCCGCTCATCCCCGTGTGTACTAGCTCAGCGTTCAACCCCATTGAGAACACTGTTTAATCTGGCCGCCCGTCGTTCAACAGGGGCGGGTTGCTACAGGTATGTACGGGGCATGGTGCCATCTTCCGAGTTGTAGATCAAGTCGATGTGCGAGCCAGAAAGTGCAGCTCTGTCTCCGGGATCTTAGCCTTCCATCTGACTCACAACATAAGGGAAGAACTCTCATTTTCTAACATCTCAGCTTACAAAATAATATAAAAGGGATAATTATTTTCATTACTACAGCAGGCTCCTCAGTACCACACTGCTCCTCTGGGCTAGTGCTAGAGAACCTTGAATTACTCTGGGAATGAAACACGATCTCATACCCACGTGTTGTCCATTCCCTGCCTGCAAGTCCTTCTCGTGCTGACCCCTCGTTTCACTCTGCTCCAGCCACACTGGCCTTTCAGACACTGCAATAATCCCAAGTCCTTCCTTCCTCAGGGTCTCGCCTGCCTGGGTTCAAGCTCTGCCTTCACCAGCTGGGTGACAAGGACGAGTGACATAACATTTCCCCGCCTCAGCGCACTCATCTGGGAGGGGGAGCTAGCAATAGGATTGTGTCAGGACTCAAGGATAGAATATATGTAAAGATCTTAGACTGTTCCTGGTTCATAATAATTTAAAATGTTAGTGCCTTCCCCTCCTTCCATTCCTAGTCCCTCCCCCTCCCCCATCTCCTCCCTCCCTTTTCCAGATCTGGATTTTTGATGTCTTAGTTGTTGTATAAACTGTCACCACAGCAGAGGCCTGTTGCGAGCATCCCATCTGAAGTAGCTCCAATGTTATTTTCTCCCACACCCTCTCTTCTGTCTCCACACCTATCTCAATTTGCAGTTATTTATTTATTTGTTTTTATATACTGTTCATTGTCTTTCTCCATGAATAGAATTAAAATTCCATGATAGCAAGGTCCTGGGCTGTTTCATTCTTCGTTGCATGTTATACACGTCTGCACAGACAGAGCAGATAGTCAATAAGTATTTAGAAATGAAAGCCCAAGTCCTCTGAACAGTCGGGGAAGCACAAAGAGAAACTGAAATTCTGCATCACTAGTAATTCTGTAAACACTGGGGCGGAGGTTGGATGTCCTCCCTGGGGGAGCTTGGGGGTGGGGAGGGAAGTGCCCCTCCTTCCTAAAGAGAATGCCATGCCACTTGGACAGCTCGGACTTCCAGGGCCTCGCTGCAGGAGTAGGTGGACGGGCCCCGCCAGGAGGCAGTGACGGCATCGAACGGCCGGGAGAGACCGTAGACCAGCTTGGTGGAGGGGTCTTGCTCAGCAGCACAGGGAAGACTCCTTCTGGGGCCTCCAGAAGTATTTGAAATGCGCCTTCAGGGAGGTTGAAGACCCACCACCCCAGGCTGTGGAAAGAACCAGGCAAACTCGAGCTGGAGTTGTTCTTGTTTTCTGGGCAGTTGGGTAAGGCAGACGCAACTTGAATCAGACTATTAACATTCTCGTGGCCGGGACTCATCCCCACGTGCAGGGCCCAGAGAGAGAACAATGCTCCAGCAAAGGTCCGTAACCGGTCATTGATGGAGCATCACCATCAGGGAGGAGAGACCAGTATTATCACAACTCCCATGTCGTCACCCACAGGGCCTCCATGGTGGGCCATGGCCTCCACAGGCTGCAGGGAGTGTTGGTGGGCAAAACAGATCATTTCCTATCACACCGAACCTTTAAAACAATCACATTTCCAGCATTACCCAACAGTAAAGAATGCTAAAAACGTTTATCTTGTGTTGTCTGGACAACGGGGAAAGGGCAAGCTGGTAAGTATGCTTAGCAAGCTGGGAAAATGTTCACACTGACACTTTTAGTGAGAGGCAGTCACCTGAGAGTCAGGAAGTCACACCTGTGCTCTTTTCACCCCTTACTAGTTTCGCTTTAAAAACTTATAACAGGAGTGTGTAAAATAAAATGTGAACAGCCTCCTCCTCCCCCACTGCTCGGCCAATGCTATTCCTTGGAGGGAACCACTATCAATCAGGCCTGTGGCGTCCTTTCTATGCACACATACTTCTATACACACCTCCATCACTTTGTATGATCATCTTTTTATTGATAGGCATCCTCTTACTGAGAGTTGTTCTCAATGTTTCTTGACTACAAACACTGCTACAGCGAGAGGACTTGCACATATATCTTTGAACATATTTCAGGGTACATCTGCAGGCTAAATTCCCAGATTATAATTGCTGGGTCAAAGTTATGTGGATGGAAAATTTCTGGGGCCCAGTACTGATTGCATTTCTGCTGTTGAGCATTGACGTGGACACCCTAACTCCTCTGACCTGAGTTTGGACAAGAAGATCTTCAAACCCCTTCTAGCTCTAACCTGGTTTAAGTCTAAGAGCCTCAGGCTTCTCTGGATGTTGACTGCTTTAGGCTGACTTCTATACTGTGATTCTGAGAATGGTTCTCGATTTAGAAGCTAGAGGGAGCAGAAAAATTAAAAGCAATGAGTAAGTGTAGCTGAAAATGAACAGTTATTTTCCATAAATATGGAGAAAGGACAGAACTGAGCCAAGGCGCACTAAGACCCTCAGCTCTCACAAAGGGGTTGAGCTGGAAGTCTGCTTTCACCGTGAGCAGACAGCACAGGTGTTTGAACCACAAGAGTTCTTGATGTTGACAGAGATTAGGGCTCTTGCACCGAATGGAGGGCACAGAGTTGGCACCAACCCAGTATGTAACCTTTGAGCGATAGTCCTTGTGGCTGCGTCATCAGTGGTTTCATAAAAGAACATGGCCAAACCTGCCCAATCCTTGGCCGGGGATCCCTTCAGGAAAATCCGGGTGCTGGGAAGTGTTGTGGGTGACTCAGGTCGTGGAATTCTGCCTTTGAGTCAGGGAACACTCTCAGCTTTTCCCTGGTTTGGGGGTTTAGTCACTGGAGCTGGTTCTCTACAGTCATATTCAAGACTTATAAAAATGTTCTACACAATATGTTAACTTGAAAAGGTCATTATTTTAATTGAGAAATTCGTAAGCGATTTCCTTAAGATTCCACTTCAAGTTTAGTTGGAGACCTTGTTATTCATTTCCTCTCTAGGAATAATAGGTGAGCCCTAGAGAACGATCCCGGAGGTTTCCATCCGTAATTCAGAAACAACTAAGATCTCCAAACCCTATGACAGAGGTTTTGAGGTCTTCCTAAATGAAAGCCAGTGAAGAATCTTAGAGCAATTCACTCTAAATTATTGTTAAAGCTTCTCCTTAATAAAATCTTGAGCTTTCCAATTTACTTCAGTAGTATTAGATCCCCAATCTATATTACTGAAATTTCTTAACTTTTATGAAATGGACATTTGAGGAATGCCCATATATAACTAGACCTAATGGGAAGGAATACAGAAAATTGAACATTTTTATTTAAACAAGATATGTAAACATACATGTAAGTACAGATCAGAATTTCTCCAAAACAGGATGTCAAGAATAACTTCAATGAATGCTCTAAAGATACAGTCCTGACCTGCATACCTGCTCTTCTCTTTCGCACTCAAAAGTGCTGATCTAAGATGTTAATGGCCACATGTATTTCTCCAGCTTAAATCTGTAGTATCACCAGCCCAGAAAGGTTGGGATAAAGGAGTAGTTAGATACACACATGGTATTATAGAGCTGATAGATGGCTGTCTCGTCTAGAATCCCCAACAATCCATAAATTATTGTATGAGAGTGAATTATTATTTCTCTTTTTAGCCAAACTTTTATCCCCCTGCTGATGACTTTATGAGCACGTTGTGTGGAAGTGTGTAGAGCCTGTCTAAGTGATAGAACATGCTCCCTGGTTCTACGGCTGAGACAGCAAATGAGCCCCAGAATCTAGCTTTCCTCCTTCCCTGTGATGGACTCCTGGCTGGGTCCATGGCTCTGCAGAGAAAGATTGCATTTCTCAGCCTCTCTTGCAGGAGGTGTGTCCAAGTGATGAACTTCTGACTGATGGGATGCAATGGGAAGTGCCACTGGGGTGGAAGCTTCTGGGAACTTTCCCTAACAGACAGGTGGCGTGCGGTCTGGCCCCTTCGCCTTCTTCTTTTCCCTCTCTTGCTATTTGTAATATAGGTCTGGTGGTGGGACTTCCCTCTTGGACCAGAACTTTAGGACCGCAGCTTTGGGACAGCAGAAGAGAAAGCTGGGTCCCTGAGAACCCTGGGGATCAGAGGGGTCTGCCAGCCCAGACCCAGTTTCCTACCTCCAGACTTTTATATGCGAAAAATAAACTTCCTTCTTTTTTTAAACCACTGCTAATTTATAGCCAATTCCCATAACTCACCACCTATTCCTTTGGTGGCATTAGCCTGATTTTCCTTGATAAAAAATCTGACACATTTTTTTCTGAAATCAATGTCCAGCTATACGACCTGACATGTGGTCAGTGAGTGAACAAGAATGTCTCACACTGAGAACAGGTGGAGAAGTGAGAAGGGAAGCTGCCGTCAGTTCACATATCACGTGTCGGTGGATGGTGTTTTGGTTGGAATGATGATAGGTGATTTAATTATCAGCGATACTGGAATAGTGGGATGCTGATGGGACATTCTGATGTGAGAGGTTTATAGGTCTTTCCTCAGTTTCCCCATGTCAGGGTAAGTGGTCCTCCCTCCCTTAAGTCTCCAAGGGCTTTGGCTGACTAGTCATCCACCCCCACCAGCCATACTTCTTGTCAGGATCTGTAATGAGAGCATATGCTCACCCTCTACCCCACCTCTAATTTACCTGTTGTTTTCTTTTCCAAATCATTTTCATGCCAATAATCCTTGGAAGAAGGGGAAAAAATGAAGCATAACCTGATGCTGATAAGGAGCTTAACTCTGGAGGAAACAGAGGCCAAGACAATGTAACTGGACAGCGTGTCACTGATCTTTTTGGGAAAAGCATATTTTAAATTTATTTACATTTGCTGAGTGCATCATAGTAATATTTTGTTGGCTTTTTTCAAAAGCATCAGATGAGGTAGTTGTCACTGCTCCCTTATCCTCTTTTAACGAGAAGGACTTTAAACCCCAAGGAGCTAAATTATATGGGAGATATTTGCAGAGGGCAGAAGTGGCCCCCAACCCCTCTGCCTTCCTGTCTGAGCCCCAGCTTGCCAATGATGTTGCTTCAGTGACATTCCCCCATCCAGGAAGTTTCCTTATTTCTATTTCAAATCCGCCCTACGTACCCTCAGACCTCCTTTCCTGCGATTTTGAAATTCCTTGAAAACTCTCCTTGCATCACTTGGAATCCCAGAACCAGCGCTTCTGTCATGCCGTTTGCCTCACCAGAGACATCCCCGAATGCGGCTCAAAGGAAGGACCCCCGGGGGGAAGGGGTTGCCCAGAGAAATGATTCATTCACTACAGAGACGGGCTTTTTAAAATGTCGTTTCATTCTGGAAGGAGGAACCCGGTTTTCCTGCCTTTTGCAGTGTTGCCACAAAGCAGAAGCTGGAGAGCAATCATGTATGAGGTTTTAAATGAACAGGGAAAGAAGCAATCCCACTGAGGGAGGTCTGCAGCTCCCACCTGCCTCTCCTCTGTCCCTGGTCTCCCAGGACGCAGAAGCAGCCTTGCTGCCGTGCAGCAGCGATGACTCATGGTCAGCTGACAGAGCAGGAAGTCACCTTGAGCTGCCCTGACAGATGGGAAAGTCCAGAGTAGATTGAATGTACTTTTTAAGAAAAGGAAATAAAGGAGGCACTTTGCAGCTGATGGGCTGTGTCATAAGGCCAGAAAGCCCAACTACACTCCATGGTTCTGTGCAGGGCAGTGGCCTGGGAATGCATTAATCTGTGTATAAAGTCACTCCTATGACATCTGCAAGCTACTCGAGTGTGTTTTAGTCATTAAATGCAGAATAGCACTCTTGTTGGAAGAATGAAATCACCAGTCTTCCCTGGGCTGGATTAAATGATAAGTTAATTGCTGGGGTCATGGCAGGGATGGTCATAAACAAAGCTGTGAAGCGGGGCATCTTCCCTCTCAGTGTGGTGGCCTCCTCTTTGGAGTTTTCTTGTCCTGGGGCCCAGGGATCTCATGGGGCCCTTTTTTTTTTGAAAGAGAGGAAGTGAACTGTTGCAGTCAATCAACAGATCCGGAAATATGTGTGGACCTGTGGCGTGCCAAGTACTCTGCAAAGGCGCGTGGGAGGACTGGATACGAAAAGATCTTTGAGGAGCTCTGTCTATTTGGGGGCAATAAGACACAAACATGTTGAAGGGGGTAACAGAACAGGAGATGTTTCAAGGAGATGATGAGGGATTGCCGAGCAGTGAGTCAAGAGGACGCACTGTGGGCATTGAGAGGAAGGCAGGGTCAGTGCGGAGGAGCTCGGGGAAATCTGTGCCAACAGTGGATCTGGGGCTATACTCCACCTGAAGCAGACAGAATCAATAAACAAGTGGCAAAGATCAGACCAGTTCTCCCAGGAATGGCAGCAGCCAAGGCAGATCCTGGACTAGGACAGTGGTGCAGGGACGAGTGTCTGAAGACCTGGGTCAGTCCTGGTTCAGAAAGACCGTCGAGCAGGGAAGCCTGTATTTCCTCATCTGTAGGATGGGTGTAATAAATGCCCTACCTGCCATCCAGATTAAGAGAAATAGAGTGAATCATGGTGGAAACTATAACCCACATGATCAACTTAAGTTATTTTTAATGGTGATTTGTTATGATTTTAGGAATATGATTTTGCAAACAGAGATACTGCTTAGCCTTAAGGACTGACGTGTAATCTAAGCATCCATGCATTGTCATGAAGAAGAGAGGGAGGTGGGGGGCTCACTGTAAAGACGAAATCACAGACGCAGCTGACCGAGGAGCACGTGCATCAGCCTGGTCTGGGTCTTGTTAGAAGCAGATGAAGACATTTGCTTTTTAACAGTATAACTAATACAAGTATTGTCTATCTGAGGATCTCTCCATTATCCCTGGCAGTGAGGATAGTTTGCTCACAATGTCCCAGATGAACATTACAGTTTAAATCTGGACTCACAGAGCTTGCACATTGCATGGTACATAGTAAGGACCAGTAATGTGGAATGAGGAGCTTTCCAGGTTTAGGAAGCGATCTGGTAACCGTTGCTTCCAATCGGGGGAGTGGGAAGCATTTTTTTCCTCTTAGCCTTGATGGGAAAATGCTTGATGTGTTTGTAGTGGGATCAAAATACATGCACTGTGAATCAGATGTGCATAAATAAAACATAAAGAACACATCTTTCTTTTCCTTCACTGAGCTCATCTGGCTCAGAGCCCCTGTTCCCAATGATGGAGGGATGGGTGTCTTTTCCTTGACAATTTCCATTCTCTCCAGGCTAAAGAAGATTCTTCGGGATAAATATTGAGTCCATTCAAAGTTCAAACCCTCCTTCAGGGGCAGCTTCTCCCCTCAAGGTGCTCCCTCTCCCTCTGGACCAGTGGGCTGTGTGCCAGTGGAGCGGGAGAGCCTCCAGTCCCGCATCGCCTTCTGCTGCCCCCAGGCTTCTGCTCAGGAGCCGCTCCCTGGGCTATGCTGCTCTTAGAGGGGTGATCAGCCCCATGCACCTCGGATAGTGTGCTGTGTCCCTGCTGACGTCCAGGGGCCTCCTCTCACAGTCTCTGTGCGTCTGTGGATTCTGCACCGTGCCCAGGCCTCATCCAGTCAGATGGTCCCCTTGGCACCTGCATCCTCCCTTCTGCCCCCATCTCATCCTCCCCTTGTCATCTTGGTACCATGCTGCAGCATGGGAGACCCTGGGACTGGGGCAGCCCAGGCCTGTTCCCCAGGTCGGGATTGCTGGATGTGTGTGGGAGCCTGGCTGTGTCCCTGGCTCACTGTGTTCACAGATTCCCTCATACCTTTCTGACCCCTAGGCCCAGGTCTGGTGCTGACCCTCCCTTCCCTCTCATTCAGTGCCTTCCCACAGCCCAGGAAGGCCGTCATGGGGGTGAGCCCGTTAGTCACTTCTTGGGCTGGAGCTGCCATCTCCCCCTCCTGCCCTGGATCCCGTCCTCCAACATCCTGCTCCTCAGACCACACACTTCCCTTCTGAATCTTTATCCCAGCTTTTGGAAAGCAGGAGTGTTTGTTTTCAGATTTTTGTCTGACTCTGATCTTTTAAGACCCATTTGTAAACCAAGTGCAGTGGTGGCTCTTGTTCTCGTCAAATTCTGCCCGTGGTCCCAGGGGTAGTGACTTCAGGACAGGTAGGGAAAAGGAGTCCCCACAAATAAAACGATCCTGACTTAATGTCTCACAGCCTTCATCCCAGTCCCAGGAGTTTAGGGCATCTGGGTGGTTGTGACTCTACTGTGAAAGGGTGGTGACATCAGTTCCCTGCTTGGGAGGGGCTGGACCACTCAGTCTGCAACTGAAACGTGCCCTGGGTGTGAGTCATTCACAAGACGTGTGTTAGCATGTCTTCACTCCAAACATGGGGGAGGAGACCAGGTTTTTACAGCTCGTTGCTAAACAGGCTGCAGGTAAGCCACTCAATGTGAAGACTGACGGCATGGGAAGGGAGGCAGAACTTCAGGGGCCCCAAACAACGGAAAACCCTGGAAAGGGAGGGAAGTCGGGCCTTGTCAGAACAGTGCACCACAGTCGAAGCCGAAGGTGGATGGATACTCTGGGAACCAGAGAAGAGGTGCTTTTCACCTGCAGGCACCGGAGCAGAACCTGACAGGCTGCACGAGAGAGAGAGAGAGACAGAGAGACAGAAAGAGACAGAGAGACAGAGAGAGACAGAGAGAGAGAAAGAGAGAGAGAGACAGAGAGAGACAGAGACAGAGAGAGAGAGAGAGACAGAGTGAGGGAGACAGAGAGCACACACGCGAGCGCTCAGTCCATGCCCACGAGGCCACACCTATAAAGACACTGCCCAACCATCCTGTGCCAAGTGCCACAGGACCCCCAAGAGGAGAATCTATCGCTAAAACCAAGGGCGTCACCTGGCCTTGTGAGTTCCCGTTCAAGTCACACCCATTTTCTCATGTATTACTTTTATAATCATAAAAACCATCATTTAAACGAACAAAAACAATTAAGTCACTTCCTGCCCTGCCCTTAATCTCACTTACACAAGCAATCTGACTGAGGGGTGGCATCTTAACTGGCTCTCCAAAAATAGACCCCAAACTTTAAGTAGAAATTGTTTGATCTGTTCCTATCTGGAGGTGCTTATTTGACACATTGTTTATTTTTATTTGCGCACTTATCTTACGCCTTGAAGTGACTCAAACAATTGCAACTTTTCTGGTTCTCCTTAGCATAACAGGCAATGCACTGTGTGCTGCGCACAGTAAAGGTTTTTTGGGTGAACAGAAGTGCATAGCTCTGAATAGCGTTTTATGGAACCTAAGCACTGGGATGCAAAATTCACATAATCTAGTCTCCGTCTGACTTCAAAGGTGACCAAATTGAAGTCCAGAGATCTGGGTCTGAGAGCAGGACCTGAGTCTTACACCACTCTATCTTCTGAGAGACGAGGACGAGACAAGCAGAGTTATAGTGTCACTGTCTCCAAACTAACAGCACAGGAGCCCTTTCTACTAAATAATTTATAAACTTAGAGGGAATAAAGCTACTCCAGAGAGGAGGCACTTCAGCTGTGCCCGCACCAAAAGATGGCTCAACAGTCCTGCACAGTTAGGGTTTGCCATTGTGTTTTCTATTGGGTGGGGTTTGGTTGCAAAGATGTTTTAGGATCATTATTTTAGAAGAGATGTGTCACTATGGCAAAAATGTCAGTACAGATAATAATTTGAAAATTGTGGGAAAATGGCAAACGTTGCAGGGAAAATTGGATGAATTGCTGGATAGTGGGAAATACCTAAAGGGCAAAGAGTGAATCATGCACCCTGTGAAGAATGACACATCCGTGTGCTCCGCAGCACCAGGAGCAGAGGAACGAGGGGCTGATGAGATGGGAATACAAACACTGGCTTGGGCCAGACACAGCAAATGTGAGGTCAGGCGTACTCTTGAGTTCATGCCTAAGATCCAACGCATTTCCCTCACGAAAATATAGCAAGTGAAGCAAGATGTGAAGGACCTCACAGCCACACCCAGATGTCATCCCTGAGAATATCCCGAAAACCCTTCAGGCTCCAGCCAGCCTTGCCCCTTGCCTGGGAAAGGAAATGGGAGATCCAGCAAGGGCTTCCTGGGGCCCACTGAAGGGGATCAGGACACGCCACCCCTAAATAGGCCGCTTTGGCATATTGATTATTTGAGCTGAAGGCGACTGAGAAACAGCAGATGCAGGAAGGGCTCTCTGCCCTCCTCATTTCTGCCCAAAAGCTGAGTACAAATTTCCCATGAGCAAGGGGGCGTCCTGGGAGCAAGGAGAAGAGAGCGTTCTCCCCACGGAGACGGGGAGTCGATGCTGAGATGCCCTGCACAAACAAACCTACTAAAATAGCCCGGTCTTCCGTGAGCTTCCCTCACATGGTTCCTGGTCACCTGCCACAATTTACAGCCCCTAGAGGCCCAGACCCCTTTCCTTTGTCTGCTCACTTCTCCACAATTTATTGCCCTTTGTAAAATGACACATAAGCCCCAAGTTTAACTGCCTCTTTGGGAGTTTTCGTGTCTTTCTTATAAAGTCCTCCCCGCCACACCATGTCACATAAAAATACTAACGTCAGGTAAATGTGTACGCATTTCCCTGTGAATCTGTCTTTTGTCGTGTAGAGAGGAAAAATCCCCCTCTAGCCTCTCTGGGTCTCTGGCTGGGCCTGAGAACTGCACTGACATAAGACGAAGTAACAGGAGAGAGGCGTACAGACTTTATCAAATGTTTGCACTTCCACGGGAGCTTTCACAAGAGATTGAAGACTGAAGAGGTGACTGGAGCAGGAAGCTCTTATACCTTTTACACAAAGAAACAAGAAATTTGTGAAGAGCTGACACAGCACATGGGTTTGGCTGGGGTCATCAATGGTGAAGAAGTAACTAACTGAAAGATAAGTGTTAGTTTAACAAGCTTTGTTTGTACAGATTTCTCAGCCTCAGATCCCCCACATCTGGTGATAAGAACATCTTCCTTCCTTCTGATTCAGGCCGGGCACCTTTCACACGGGAGTTTTATCTCCTGCTTTCAGGAAGAAAAAGAAGGATCAGAGTGTCCTTCTTGCACCTACTGTTTCTTAAGTGTCTACAATTCAGAATAATCAATATGCCAAAGTGGCATATTTTGGGGTGACATATTCTGGTTTCCTTCAGTCAGTTTAATTCACAGGCTCCAGGAAAGGAACCCAAGAGGGTAGAGAAGATTTTCCTCCCCTACACCATATAATGCCCTCCAAGAACTTGGGTTTTGAGAGGTGGAGAGGTCAGCTCAGCCTCCCCTTGTGTTAACTTCTGTGATGTCACCGTCAATTTAGCAGGGATTTTCCCAAGGTTAGAAGGTTCCTATGATTCCTGTGTTGGAGACTTTGAAGGCAGCCTTTGACCTTGGTAACCACGTAGTGGAAAGTACTGGAGGGACCAGTGTCAAGGTTCAGCATTAGGCTTGTGGTGGCAGAAATAAGACAGGATCCTCTAGGCCATCCAGCCAAGTTACGGAGACTAGATACACAATAGCCTAAGGTTAATTTAGGAGAAGAGTAGGCTGCGGGTTCAACAATGCCAGGCTCAAGAATGGCAAAAATGTGACTGAAGTTTTCATCAATTTAACGCCTGTTGGGATTTGTGTAACATCAAAATGTGGTTGCTAAGGGATTTCATAGAACATTGGAAAGATCATCAAGTGAGATGTCATTTTCCTCAATAGATCTTCATTTTAGTTGAAGCTGCTTTATTTTAGAAAAAAGATGCCAGATGCAACCACGACATATCCAAGAAAAGAGTATTTCAAATTCTAAAATATGAAAGAAATCATTCCCACTTCTATTTGGTGGAAATACATCAAGAAGCAACACAATATTACACACCTTTTTGTCTGTTTTTCACTTGTAAACAAAGGGGTTGATGAATAAACGTTTGAAACCTGACCTGTTTGTGAGTCGAGAGCTCCTGGATTAGAAAATTTTGCAAACACTTCCCACCTCAGATGCAAAATGGGTCCCTCATGGCAGTGGCCTGGTTTGAGCCTGGAGAGACAGGATCTTCGGATCCTTGGTCTTTCCTGAGGTATGAGCGAGAGAGCAGGCTCTTGTTACACACTGATCACTTGCTGACTGAGCGGAAGGAATAGCTCTTCATTCAGCGTGGGAGGAAATGGCCAAGAACAGAGACACACCAGCTCTGAAGCTCATTTAAAGTACAGAATGTTCAGGAAGAGGGAGAAAGGGCACTAGGTGGGTTTTCAGATCACAAATGATCTCGCTCCAAAAGAGAGACATATGTACACATACATGTTTCTTGTTAGTCCAGGAAAGACACACGGTTTGACGTAGCAGGAAATAATCTTCTTTTAAAAAAATCTTTTATTTGACTGATCCCAGGCTTTAAGTTGAGAATTTTCCAGGATGAAGTCACCTGGGTGCTGTGGTCTGCAGCTTTATTTTAAAGTCTGAAGCACAGTCTTTGACAAAACTCATTAATTTTTCCCCCCAAGATCCTTTAGGGGGTTTAATGAAACTTGACATTTCACTGAAGACAGGGAAACACAGGACAAACTAGAGCTGCCGAATCTCTGTCAAGACAACAGTTTCCACTGTGACTTGCTCTCCTCAGGCCTCTTCAACCCAACCAGAAAAAGCATAGGACGGAAGGCCACTGAGGCCACTGCGCGCCCAGCCCTGGGCCATTCCTGCTCCTGAAGACGGCGGTGTGGACAGACGCAGACTCCACGCCAGACGACGGCTCTCAGCCGCCCCTGAAGGTCGAAGCTTTTCTCCCACAGGCGGTTCCTCTTCTCCCACCAGGCAGACAGGGTATGCGTGTCTGTGCGTCTTCGTGTGTGTGTCTGTGTCTGCATGTGTGTGCATTCCGTGTGTGAGTGTCTGTGTGTGTGTCTGTATATGCATGTCTGTTTGTGTCTGTGTGTGAGTGTCTCCCTGTGTGTGAGTGTGTCTGTGTGCATTCTCTGTGTGTGTGCATGTCTGTGTGTCTCTGTGTGTGTGTCTATGTATGTGTGTGCATTCCGTGTGTGAGTGTCTGTGTGTGTGTCTGCGTGTCTGTGTGTGTGTGTCTGTGTGTGCATGTCTGTTTGTGTCTGTGTGTCTGTGTGTCTGTGTGTGAGTATTTATGTGTCTGTGTGTGTCTGTGTGTGCATGTCTGTGTGTATGTCTGTGTGTGTCTGTGTGTGTGTTCCTCACTTCTCCCAATAAAGGAGTGGTGCATGGGGCGATTTTGCTCTCTTTCCCCCTAAATATTTGGCAATGTCTGGAGACGTGTTTGGTTGTCACAACTGGGGGTGCTACTGGCATCTGGTGGGTGGGGGCGAGGGATGCTGCTTCACACCTTGCAGCGCCCAGGACAGCCCCACAGCAGGGTTACATGGCCTAAAATGTCCATGTCCCTACGATTGAGGACCCTGATCTGAAGGTGTGGATGTGGAGGCCTCGCTGGTGGTAGGACAGTGTGTGGAGGAGCCCCAGTTAAAGAACCATCAGAAACTACGAGCTGTCAGGTGGCGAGGTGGGTGGACACACGGGCTACTGCGCTCTGCACTCGGCCGCAGGCATCATGGACAAGTTGCTTGACTTCTCTGTTCCTGTTGGGAAAATATAATTAAAAACCAATCTCCTCCCAAACCAGGAAACCTCACAGCAAAGGTAGAAGAGAAAGAAAACCATTTCATTATTGAGTAAACACTGAGCCAGAGCGTGATACACACAGAGGCAGCCTGTGACAGGGATTGCAAAGACATGTGGGTAAGGGGTCCAGCCCGTTACACCAGGTGGGTCTGCAATCTGGGGTCAGGTGACCGTGGCCCATCTCTTCCCAGGACACTGGGAGGTGGGGCTGTATCTTCCTTGATGATATTTCAGAGAGATGGTTCCCAGTTCCTGAATTGTAAGACGGCTGGAGGTTTATTTAGCTATTAAAAAAGATTTATATACACTTGGAAAGGACAAAGAATGAAATTCTGAGAGAAAGGGGAGAAGTGGGGGGTTTCTTCCCTTATTTTCAACAGGGGGAATTAAACCTCTTATTATTAACCTGTATTTGCCTTTATACCTCAAGTTACTTGTCTATAAAGAGAAGATAATAATAATAATAGTATTGACTTCTTAAACCTATTGTAAGGCTTGTATGAGTTAAACACGCACAGTGTGGACTTGTTAAAGTCATTAAATAAGGACCCCATTAGATGGAGAGGGCCCTAATGCCATCGTGGCCTAAGGCTGTGGATGCCTCAAGGTTACAAAATCAAAATGCTGAGGACAGCCGGTCACAAACAGCCCCACTGAGCTCTAATAACACAGTCTGCCAACAATGTCCTCTCTCTGCTTCCACGCCTTCTCTGCACAGCCCCCAGCTCCCGTCGGGGGAACACTCCTGACCACTTCTGGTTTGGTGCTGCCCAATTGGAATTAATTTTTGCTCAAATAAATTCTTAAAAATTTTTAATATGCCTCAGTTTATCTTTTCACAAGTTTTAGACCAGTGTTTGGCATCAATAAACCTTCGCTTCTTTAAACTCTGTGACAGGCACAGTTTTAAGGTGGCCCCAGGATTCCTGCCCTGGTTTATACTCCGTGTGTAGTTCCCTCCCCGTAAGTGGGAGAACCTGGGACATATCACTCTTGGGATGAGGTCACTCATCAGTTAATCCGAGTTTATTAGAAGGGAGATTATCGGTGGGCCTGACCGAATCACATGGGCCCTTTACATCTGGGTCTGGAAATCAGAGACAGAATAAATCAGGATGATTCGAAGCGAGAGACCTCTGGCGGAGGCCACATGGCAGGGAACTCTCCAGGAGCTGAGAACGGCCCCAGCCAACGGCCGGCAAGAGAACCGGGGCCTCGGTCCCACGACCACAACCACAAGGAACTGAAGTCTGTCAACAACCATAGACGCTCGGGAAAGGACCCTGAGCTCCAGAAAGGAACGCAGCCTGGCCGACACCTTTTCTCAGTTTGTGAAACTCCGAACAGAGGACCTAACTCGGCTGGGCCTGGACTTCTGACCTGCATAACCTGGAGAGATGATAAAAGATTGCTGTTTGAAGCCACTAAATTTGTGGTAATTTGTCATGAGCAATAGGAAACTAATACGGCCCTCCAAAAGAAGTGACATTTCAATCTTGTGTCACCAACTAAGTGTCAGTGGAAGGACCTGACCCAGAGGGTCAACTGTCACAAGCTCTAAGTAAGCGACACCTAAAGTCCTTTTGGAGCAGGAAAACCTATCAAGAAATATGTGGACAAACCACGTGGGGGTGGGACTCGGGCCCGTCCCCTCAGCTGGTTCCCTTCCATCCCGTCAGTGCGTTGAACCCGCTGGAAGCTGGGCCGCTCTGCTGACTGCTCTTCCAAATTATCTTTGTAAAAGAGACCATTCGTGGCTGAGCCAACCGGACCCCACACCTCGGCTCCCCCGGAACAGACATGCATTGAGTGCTCCTGAGAGTGTAGATGGGATTTGTGTTAGGCAAACTCCAAACATTCAGTGGGTCTGGCTCAGAAATTTCTTATTTAAAGATGCCTTTTTCTCTTAGAGGGTTAAGTTACCTGAAATGCATGTAATTAATCTGTGACTCATCCTTAAAGAATAAAGAAGGGCTTCACCCTAGGGTTCTGGAAAGCTACTGAGGCGCCCACGGACACCCTCAGGTGCCAGCTGCTCCAGCAGAGGGGGCTGGTACGAGGTGGTTTCAGGGGGGCTGTGAGCCTCCCCAGGGGTGGTTCAGACGAAGGCGCCCTCATCTCCACTGGACCTCCCAGAGGTTCTGAGTGGGAAGCTGCGGGGACGGGCCCAGGATTGTGCATTTTAGCACACACCTGCAATGACTCGGAGAGCAGGTGGTCTGTGGGCTGAACTCTGAGAAACTCTGGGCTTGAAGGAAGTAGCACAAACAGTGAATCGGAGATTATGGAGTATCAGGAAGTAGAATGCAATCCTGTGACTGAGTAAAGGAATTTCCATGAGGAAATTATGGGGGCGTGGGCAGGATTAAGGGAAACAATAGGGGTTGTTATGGGGGGACGTCACCACGCCCACAGGACAGAAGGAGCAAGGGGACTGCAGTGGCATCACTAAGTCCTATGGAGTGCCGGGCTGATGAGGGCACTGGGTGGAGGCTGTGGTCAAGGAGGGAGGACGCCCCAGACGCCAGACTCTGCGTGGAGCGGGGGGTGGGGGTTGGGGAGGGGTGGGACCCACCTGGAAGCCAGCCTGCAAGAATCCCCAACACCGTCCCCCGAGAGCTTCAAGGGCACTGACCAGGACAGAGAAGAGCAGTACATGCACGGGGTGATAAGAGGGGTGACGAAGAATGATCAGCAGATGCTAGGTCTCAAGAACAAATCACCAAGGAGAAGAACTGCTGGGAGTTAAGAAGTGAGTAGGCCAGAGGGAAGCAGGAACTACCACCAGGAGCCTGGGCCTCGGGGCGGGAGGCGGAGGTGAGAGGACGTGTGGGCAGGAGATGAGAGGCGGGGAGGCCGGCTTTGGCTTCTGTGCACCTGCTGCAGTCAGCACTGGAAACAGAGAGAACCACACCGGGACGTGCTGAGCAGCCTCCAGAGGCCTCCAGTCTGCCAGCCTCAGCCGCTGCTCCCCGCTGCCCTCCGGATCAAGCAAATCAGTGTAGCTGATGCCTATAGCCTCCTCGTGAGGTGCCTCGTCACTGTGACTGATGATGGAGCATCTATTTCCCTCACTAGGTTATGACTACCATTCAAAAAATAACCAATTAAAAACTTTTCTAATGTTACTGGGTTGCATATTTCAGTTCAGAGTACAGCTGACATATACAGAAAGAAAGGAATTTCTTTACCTTCTATTTAACTGAGTTGGTTCTCCTCCCAAGTCCCCATCCACTGGTAAATGGGAGAAAAGCTAAATGTCCCATCTGACTTAAGACTGCAGTAATTTAACGAGTCCCTCCCGCTGTCTTAAGTTACTGGTGGATACAGCTGCTCAGTGGCTCAGCTAGGCTGGCCTTTCCCTTGCATTTCAACATAGCTGACATGGTGGAATCCAGGTGTGGACATGGGAAAGACTCTGGCCTACTGGTTCTCTGCTGTGTTGGTGGGACATGGACAGGCCCCTGGCCTCATGGGTGTTCGTGGGTTGCACTGGCAGGAATCTGCACATCTCCAGTGGGCACCCCTTGTCCAGGAAGCCCTGTCGTCCTTAGAGGCTGAAATCTGCAGCTGGCAAACTCTGGCTCCAGCAGTGTTCTTGAAAAGAACTTGCCATGTGTTTCCTGCTCAGTGACTTTTCTTCTCTTCAACTCTAATGAGCTACAGACCCTGGGTTTCTGCTATTTCCCTTCAGCTCCTTGGCCTGGCTATCCACCGCAGCTTTGCCGTGGGGTCACCTTGCTTTGTCACAGCAGGCCTGTGGCAGACTCTCTGGCTCTTAACTCGGCATCCTGCAGGGCAAGGGAAACAGGGAGGCCAGATTGTCACCTAGATCTCTCTGGTCTGCTCATGTCCTCCCAAGGACTGAGATGACCACATGTTGGCGTGGGCCTTCTGTTCTGTAATCTTCTCTCTAAGATCTAAACAGGCGTGTAGAGCAGCGTCATCCCCAGAGTGACCCCTTCAATTCATCTAAGATAGGTACAGTCAATCCTCATTATTTGCAGATTTCATATCTGTGAATTTGCTTACTCACTAAAATTCATTTTAAGCCCCACATCATCACTCCCGCACTTTCACGGTCCTTTGTGGACATGTGCAGGCTGCAACTACTTTGAGTTGGCCATTGTCACGTTCCTAGATGAGGACAAGTGAGGGGACACTCGGCCTTTTGTTTCGGCACCCACTCTGTAAGCAAGTGTCCTCGTGGTCTATTTAGTGCCACGTTCTCCAGACGTTTGTGCTTTGTGTCGGTGATTTTGCTGTTCATAAGGACCCCAGTGTGGTGCTGGAGTGCCGTGTCATGTTCCTAAGAGGAAGAAGGCTGTGCAGTGCCTTATTGAGAACATATGTGTGATATGGACCGAACGCCTGCGTCCTCCAGAATTCACGTGTTGCGCCCTAACCTCAGGTGTGTCTGTGTTTGGAGATGGGACATCTCAGGAGGTGACCCAGTTCCAGTAGCTCGGGGGGCCTGATTAACGTTGTAGGAAGAGATGAGCTCTCTCTCTCTGCACTCAGACAGAGTGGCCGTCTAAACCCAGGAAGAAGGCTCTCACCAGAGGCCTACTGTGACCTTGACCTTGGACTTTCCAGCCTCCAGAACAGTGAGGAAGTGAATGTCTGCTGGTGGAGCCACGCGGCCTGCAGTGCTCTGTTGTGGTGGCCCGAGCAGACGCAGACAGCGGGTGTTAGGGGAGCTTCCTTCAGGCCCGCGTTACAGAGCTGTTGGCTGTGAGTTCGGTGTTAGCGAGTCAATAATATGTATTAAATAAGGTGTTTTTAAACAGATACACACATAAAGCAGGGTTATATATTGATTGGCTAATGACTTCAACTCTGCGAAAGATGCTGTCAAGAGAATGAGAAGACAAGACAGAGACTGGGAGAAAGTATTTGGGAAGGACACATCTGATAAAGAACTGTTATCCAAAATATTCAAAGAACTCTTAAAACTAAACAGTAAGAAAATGAACAACCTGATCACAAAATGGGCAAAAGACCTGAACTGACACCTCATCAAAGAAGATATACAGATGGCCAATAAGCACATGAGAAGATGCTCCACACCGTCTGTCATCGGGGAAATGCAAATTAAAACAACAATAAGATACCACTACACACCTGTGAGAACCGCCAAAATCCAAACCACTGACAACACCAAATGCTGGTGGGGATGTGCAGCAACAGGAAGTCTCACTCAGTGCCGGTGGGAATGCAAACTGGTGGAGCCACTGAGAAGACAGTTTGGCAGTTTCTTATAAAACTGAACATATTCTTACCACACGATCCAGCAGTCGTGCTCCTTGGTATTTACTCAAATGAGCTGGAAAATTATGTCCACGCAAAAATCTGCATGCGGATGTCTATAGCAGCTTTATTCATAATTGTCAAAACTTGGAAGCATCAAGGTGTTTCAGAAGGTCAAAGGACAGATTAACTGTGTGCATTAGTCTGCTCCAGCTGCTATAACAAAATAGCACAGACTGGATGGTTTAAACAACAGAAATTTACTTTTTCACAGTTCTGGAGGCTGGAAGTCCAAGACCAAAGTGCTGGAAAATTCGGTTATTGGTGAGAGACTTCTTCCTGGGTTTTGAATGGCCACCTTCTCCTTCTGTTCTCACCTGGCCTTTTTCTATGCCAGCTTGTCTCTTCTTAGAAGGACACCAGTCTTATGGGATTAGGGCCCCAACTTTATGACCTCAGTTAACCTTAAAGGCCTCACCTCCAAATACAGTCACATTGGGGGTTAGGGGTTCCACATATGAATGGGGGAAGCACAATTCAGTCCATAAAACTGAGGTACATCCAGACAATGGAATATTATTCAGCATTAATAAGAAATGAGATATCAAGTCATGAAAAGATATGGAGGGACCTTAAATACATATTACTAAGTGAAAGAAGCCAATATGGGGAGGCTAATTTGTGTATGATCCCAACTCTAGGACATTCTGGAAAAGGCAAAACAACAGAGTGAAAGATCAGTGGTTGCAGGGGTTGGGGGAGGGGGATGAATGGATGGAGCACAGAGGGTTTTCAGGCAGTGAGACTATTCTGTGTGATATGACAGTGATGGATACATGTCCTTGTTTGTCAGAACCCACAGAATGTACGCCAGAAGTGAACTTCATGTAAACTATGGACTCGGTGATGATGATGTGTCAGTGTAGGTTCATCAGTTGTAACAGATGTACCAAGTGGGGGGATGTTGATAATGGGGGAGGCTGTGCACACTTGGGGGCAGGGGGTTCATGGGAGTGCACTGTGCCTTCCCCTCCAATTTTACTATGAACCTAAAACTGCTCTAAAAAATAAAGTCTATTTAAAAGAAAAAAAAAATGTCACAATCAGAGGCTCTCAGGCACTAACCCTGCACCTCTCCCAGGGCAGTGGTCCAGGATCTGCTAGTTCAGTGTTTGCGGTGATTTTATAGAATAGACCCCAGTGAATCAGGAGTCACCTGGATGTGGTCCCATTCTGGGCCAAAAGCCAGGAACGGGCAGATAGGATGCCCATCGGCTCTCAGCCTCCTGTACCTCACTTCTCCTTTCTTCTCTTTCCCACCTCTCTGGGGTCAGAAGGAGACAGCCCCCTTCCCTCCGTGCACACTGGCCTCCACAGACCCACACCCTGTTCCTGAAGAACCTTGTGTGAAATGCTGGTCCAGGCAGGCTCACTGCCAAGATAGAGGGTGAAGACCTGGGACGAGGTCTTCTCGAGGTATCAGGCATCTCCCTGATCTCCTCCCTACTGCCTTCCTCACCTCTAGATATTCTGGGCCAATGAGGAAAATGGATGTGCTGGCAAGGCAGAAAGAGCAAGGTTAAGCAGTCCCCTGTAACCAGAGTCCTTGTTTTCCCTGAAAGCCTCGTGGCAGAGCTCTGCACCTTGAATGTGCTCAGGGCTCAGTGAGGGACCGCAGCCGGGTCAGAAGCTGTCAAGTAAGAACCGTGGGGCGGTTGCCACACCTCCATAGGGGGAGCGCTGATTGTATCTCTTCCTCTTCCTTCTTCCTCCTTCGATTGGCACACCTCAGTGATCTTGTAACCAAATATCCCTTCAAGGATAAAACCCCCCAACACACAGTCATCTTGGCCACACCTTTTCTATTCTATTCTGGAATACTGCCCCCTCCCGTGAGCTACCAACTCTCCAGCAACCATGCAGTTTTCATCAGATACCTTAGTGTCCTTTCATAATGTCGGTGGCACTTGGGGAAGTGTCCCTAACCACCTGAAATGAGACAGTACCCTGTGCATTAAATGAAGAAGCCAGCACACAGACCCCACAGCCACAGTATGCAATCCTACTGAAGGACTGTTGCTAAACTCTAGGGAAAGAAGTTACGTAGTTAAAGAAAAAAGAGGTGTCAATCAGAAAAGGAATTAATCAGCCACAGACACAGAGGAAAAGGAGACTCACAAAGGCATGTGTCCAAGAAGGAGGGACTCAGTCGATGACCATATGTTGGGTCTGTCCGGCAAGTCCATCTCTAATATGGACATGGACACAACAGGCCATTGGAGCCCAATGCCATTGTGCCAAATTACCTCAGTTTTCATCCACGCTCACCAAGCAATTTGGCAATAACATAGTTTGTCTAAAAGGAAAGAGAAGGCTCCTTAGGCCACCATGAATGTGAAATGCTAATTAGCTTTCTAACTCCATACGTCATCATCTTCCGGGCTGTCTTTGAATGAGTCAGCAACTCAAGTCTGGCCAACACTGGGGCACTTACCAGAATGTTTCTGCACCAACGAGATTTGAACCAGATTTGGGGAAGTGGTGAGCTCTCCGAGGTAAAGGCTGACCTGCGGGGTCTCTCTGGGGGCCGGCTGTCTCCACACCACTCTCTAAGGCTTCCCCACCCTGCTCAGGCCTGTGGGGCTAAACAGCAATTCTTGGGTAATGCTCAGAAGGACATTTCCTTTGCTAGAGGGTTATATTGCTTCTTGATGCCAGTCTGGCTGGAAATACCCTGGGGGCCTTCTCTCCCACAACACCGGACACTTCTGCTTCTGGTGAGACAAACCTCTTGAGAGTGGTGTTTGTAAGACGTAGAGTAAATTCATAAAAAATTACCAATACTTTTACAACTTCAGGCAAAAAGTTTCTGGGGAGTTTGGGTTTAAGTGGAACTTCTGCCCCACTCCCACCCAGTTTCCCTGCCTAGATCGCATGGGGGCTGCGGGCACGCTAGCAATGTGGGGTTTCTTTCCTAAGTTTTGTCATATGGCCTTGTATCAAACAGAGGTGGCATTAGTCAAAGAGGT
Source organism: Tapirus indicus (assembly GCA_031878705.1). Lineage (NCBI taxonomy): Eukaryota > Metazoa > Chordata > Mammalia > Perissodactyla > Tapiridae > Tapirus > Tapirus indicus. The sequence continues at coordinate 56,032,660 of CM062933.1, read as the reverse complement.
GGGCTGAAGTTTTTTCACTTTGAAAGTTGGCTGAACCTGCCATATCTACCGTCAAATTAAACCTATAAATGAGTTTCAAGTATGCCCAAGATCTTGGTTGACCTCTTGGCCATTTTCCAGCAACTTCTTTTCACTTCTGGACGGGTACGGGTGCCCTGCCTGAGAACTTTGTCCTGGCGCCATGGGACCCTTGTGCAGAGAGCAGCCCGCCCGTGTCCACTCCTATGCATTACAGCCCGGGAGCAGCAAGTGTCAACCACACATATTTTAAAAGGATTTGGTTTGGAATGTGATTCTGACCCTATAACCAGCCATCAATCCTGTGGGGTTCTTCATTTGGTATATGACCCAAGTCAGCCTTATTCTTGAGGATGTGGCTCTGGTTGTGACTTTCAACTGTGCCCCACCGAGATTTCAGCTGGCCTGTTTCTTGTTTCATGCTGGAAGTCAGGAGTCTATTGCCTGGATTTTCTCCTATGATCTAGATGAGAATCCAATCCCAGGAAAGCTGTGAAGATCATTGGCAAAGGCTAAATTTTATCTGCTTATCAATTGGCTGTAAGCTCTTGTATCTTTATAAATAAGAGGTCACATTTTTGAGAATATTATATGTCAGTTCCTGGGTAGGAAGTTTAACATAGTCTGGACCATTTTAGTAATGGATGTTTGATGTACTCAACCACATATTTATATGGGCCAACATTAGCTTCTGGTTAATTGAGGAGTTTTACCTTATCAGTCTCTTAGGCACCTAAATGAGGAGTTGGCACACGGAGCAACTTCTTTTTGTTTTGGGCTAGTTCTTTGTCCTTGCTGCCAGTATCCGTATTTCAAATTTCAAGGAGGGGCAAGAGGTCTACCAGTTATCAGTGCTTCCAAAGATGGAGGTTAGAGAGGGGTTCCCTTCCCGCTCCTTCCACCCCAATTCCATCAGTTACTTCAGCACTAAATCAGAGCTCACTATCAGGTGACGTTAGAGGACTCTTGTTTGAAAATAATGGTGTTATCAGTGCATGTCTTATTTTTAGGAAAACTTTTGAGATCATTGGGGAAAAAATGACCGACAATAACCTCCTTGTATTAAGTCCACAGTTGCTGCCCCCTGCAATACCATTAATGTTTAGTATGATAATTTTCCAGGGCAAAATACCCTCCTGCAATGCCTAATGTTCTACACAGAGAGGGGAATCTTCCCTGACCTATGAAACATGTTATTGATTTATTCTTACTTTACTTAGCTATAAAAGTTATCTCTATAAGCTTGATGAGAATTTATGTTTATAAGAAATGGTACCTATTTAATGAGATTATAAAACAATACTAATTTTATCATTTCAAATCTAGGGTTCTATATCAGATGCCTCCTAAAGACTAAGTAATTTATGCTTGATTTGTTTAAAAAATAAAACTTTATAAAGACAACACAGGGAATTTTTAGAGGATGTAAATATTTTCAAAACATGTGATTTTCATCCAATACATGGTTCCAACAAATGAAACAACTTACGTGTTTTCCACGCTGAGAACTTAGCTCCACTTTGCTAATGCAGCAGAACAGCACAAGACATTTTCTTTGATGGGGAGATTTAAAATTTCATTTCTGACTTTTGATTCAGTTCAGAAGTGGATTAACATCTTTTGGCCAGTATTTCTGGGAACAAAACAAATTATGCTGCGATGAAAGAAAATGAACTTAGGTTTTAGAATAAACTCTATAGTCTTGAGGGTTCAGATTCAGTGTGGAGGTCATTTGTCTGCCTCTATGTAAATGTCTCAAGAAGGGCATGTGGGAGGGAGTGGGAAATGATTGAAATGGACTCAGGTTATTGGTGGGTCGGAGGCCTCGGAAGTCAACCTCGGGTCCCAGTGGGAGCTGCAGGCTGGCGAGGGGCAGAAGCCCTCAGTCCAGATCTCGGCACTGCTGGTCTGGCTGTGTGGTGGGCGCGTTGCCCACCCTTGACTCACCCTCCGGCAGGCAGACTAGCGTTTCTCACAAGACACAATGGTATCCTCAAACTTGGAACGTGGGGAAAAAGCAATTCATAGTTCTTTCGGTTTGAGGAACTATGATTCAATATTTAGCATTAGGCATGATCAATTCAAATGCTAAAATTTTATGATCAAAGGATTAGGTGTAGTTTATCCTAGTCCAGTACTTATTGTCTACCTAAGTGGCAGCTTAAGAAAAGACATTCTGTGACTTCTGCCCAGTTCAATGGTTTGTAACATCCAGCAAGAAGCAGTGAATCCTACCTGGGAATATCACACACAGCCACTTAGAGGAAGTGGCTTGTGAAGAACGTGCTCAAGGAGAGGAGGGAGGTAGCTTCCGGGCTTTACAGATGGTGCCACATGGAAGAATGGACAGAAACAGAACAGAAGGAGCATGGGCGAGGCAGAGCCCACGACGGTTTCGGCAGCCTGCACGTGCCTGCAGAGTACAGAGCAGGAAACAACCGCCAGTCCAGAGGAAGCCCTGCCCACCCCAGCCCCTGCCTTTGGAAGGGACACTGCTGGCAGAGTCTGCCCAGCCTGCTTCTTGGCGTTGGTTTGCTGAACAAGAGATTTGGGCCCAGGAGAAATGACGGATGAAGTGCAATAAAGCCTGCTATCCTCTGCTCTGGGGCCAAGGCTCAAAGAAAGCAGGACTGTCTTTCAAAGGAGGAAGACTTTGGGGCACTTTCTGGGACAGTTTTTGAGGTCCTGCTGTTCTCCGTTCTGGCTTCTGATTGCTGGTGGCAGCCCCACATCCTCTAGGGCCACAGGCTGTGGAGGAACCGCCAGACGTGGTAACTAGTTCAGACTGGGTCTGAATTCCCCCAGGAAGTAAAGTACAGCACCGTGTGTGTGTGTGTATGTGTGTGTGTGTGTGTGTGTGTGTGTGTGTGTGTGAGAGTGAGGGGAGGGGCCGCTATCACTCATCAATATGCCTAGTTCCTGGAAAAAACCCTGAGGAAGTCGGTGGCTTCTTGTCTGGGAACTTGTAGAGAGAAACACTCACTGCATAGTAAAGCATGAGGCTGTAAATTACGTTGGGCAGAAAATGTGCTTTCCTTCAGCTCTGTATTTGTGGAGGCATTTTCTTCAGAGGGGAACACAGGAGGCTGCAGTCCTTGCTGCTGACTTCTGTGTTGTAAATATGTGGACCATGCAGGTTCCGCCTGCTGGAAAAGAAACACTTAGAAGAGGGAGTCGAAGCAGAGTGAAGGAGGGTGCTTCCTTTGGGGCAGAATGCTGGGAAATGGTGGGAAATGAACCATCCACCTTCACCCACCATCACCATACCACACACACACACACACACACACACACACACTACGAACACAAACATGCATCCTTGAAAAGTGCCCGTATCTCTACTCCACCAGCAACACCCTGGGCCCACAAGAATCCAGTTACATGAATGCACCCTTCAAACTCACAGTTCAGTACTCCTCATAGTTACTGTGTATTTTGTGTACAGTAAAATGCACACGTGTTAAACTTGATGAGTTTTGACAAATGTAGACACCCAAGTAACCACCACATCAGAATATAGACCATTTCTTTCACTCTAAAAAGTTTCCTATGCTCTTTCATAGTCCATCTCCCCACCTCACCCCAGGCACCAGCAGCCATTGGTCTACTTCCACCCAATGCAGATCAGATTTGCTGGTTCTAGATTTTCACATAAATAGAATTATACAGTATGAACCTTGTTGTGTCTGGCTCCTTTTACACAGCACAATGCTGTCTTCAAAATGTTAAGATCCATGTTGCTGCATAAATGAGTCATTCATTCTTTTTTATTGCAAAATAATATTTCATTGAATAGATATACCACAACTACTTATCCATTCACCCCTAATAAACATTTGTGTTATTTTCAGCTTGGAGCTGCAATGAGTAAAGCTCATATAAGCATTAGTGTTCCAGCCTTTGTGTGAACATATGTTTTCATTTCTTTTAGATAAATACGTAGGAATAATATTGATGGGTTATTTGATTTCATTGAAATTTCTCTGTTGTTTATGCATATTCCATTGCAGTAATTTCTGCTCTTTATGATTTACTTCCTTCTAATTACTTTGGGTTCAATTTGCTCTTCTCTTTCTAGCTCTTAAGGTGAAAATTTAGATAATTGAACATGAGAATTTTCTTTTTTTCCCCAGCTTTATTGAGATATTATTGACATATAACATTGTAAGTTTAAGTTGTGCAATGACTCGATACAGGTATATATTGCAAGAATTTTCTTATTTTCTAATGTAAGCATATAAAACTACAAATTTTCTTTAAGGACCACTTTAACTTTATCTCATAAATTTTGACATACAGGCAGTCCTTGCTTTACACAGTTGTAAAGGACCATAAAAATGACCATGCAAACTGAAATCATGCAAAGTGATCTTAATCATTTGATCAATGTAAAAATTACAATTGTTCCATGACCTTTAAAATTTTTTCGTCCTGACATTAAAAACTCTGTCTGTTATAATTGTATAGGAAAATGAAAAAAAATAGTGAGACTAATATTTATTTAGTATATTGTAATTTAAAACATTAAAAATATTAAAGTGTTTCTAATAAACACTTTGAGAATTAAAGTGTTTCACTTTATACAAAAAACTTAGGCAATGGATACAGAGTTTCATTTTGGGGAAATGAAAAAGTTCTGCAGATGGATGGTGGTGATGGTTGCACAACAACGTGAATGTACTTAATGCCACTGAACCGAACACTTAAAAATGTTACCATGGTAAATTCTTTATTATGTATATGTTACCACAACTGAAAGCAGCTCATCGGGAGTAGTTTGAACAGTGCTTGCTGCCTCCTCAAGGTATAATTCACAATATGGAGTGAGCACCTTTTCTGTGCCTCTGTGGATTGTCATATGCAGAACTTTCTAAGTTTGGATCAGCTTCCAACGTTCTATCTTCTGCACACTCAATGGTTCAAGGTATCTGAGAGTTCCTTTCATGTAAAGGTTTTGCCAGCATCACTTCCTCTGGGACATCTTTATTCTTTTCATTATGAGCACTTTTCTCACTTATGTCACCTTCACCACATTACTGGGACTGCAAATTTAGTCTCTAAAAAAAGTGCCAATATTAACATTCCCACATTAGCTATTTCTTTTATAATTCCAGTTGTATTTGGTTCAGATTGCACTTCCTACAGGATCCCTGTTTGTTTGTTTGAAGCACTTTCATGTTTGTTGGCCAGTTCCTTCTTTGGGTCGCCCATTTTTGTAAAATGTCATGTGGTTTATCAGCGGGAGGCAAGGAGGAAACAGCTTTATCATAGGTGTATGAACTGAGTAATAGAAGCACAGCAACAAATCGCCAACAGATTTTGGAAGAAGTGATGTGATTGGTCACTGGTCATGATGCTCATCTGTTATTTGCATAGTGATTCATGGGCTGGTAAGCTGACAGTGAAGTTTATATAATTACTTACGGTTACTATACCATGGTAACTGAGATGTGGTATCTGAAATTTGAACCATGTTGATGGGGGACTGCTGTTATTTATGGCAACCGAAACTGGTGCATATTGGAACCTGTGCAAAGCAAGGATTGCCTGTGCTGTGTTTTCTTTCTTTGTGATTTCTTTTTGATCCATGAGTTATTCAAAAGCGTTTAATTTCAAAATATTTGAAGATTTTTCAGATATCATTTTATTTTTGCTTTTTATTTTAATTCCATTTTGAGCAGAGGACATACTCTGTATGATTTAAGTTCTTCTAAACATAGTGAGATTTGTTTTATGGTCAAGCATACGGTCTATTTTAGCTAATGTTCCATGTGCGCTTGAAAAGAACGTGCATCCTGCTGTTATTGAATGTGGTGTTCCCTTCGGTCAAGGTGGCCGATAGTGTGGTTAAAGTCTCTAGATCTTTACTGGTTTTCTACTGACTTTTTCTATCAAATACTGAGAGAGAAGTATTGAAATCTCCAACTATAATTGTAAATTTGAATATTCCTACTCTCAATCCATCAGTTTTTGTTTCATGTATTTTGAAGCTCTATTATTAAGAGAATGTATTTTTAAGACTGTTGTGTCCCCTTGATGAATGGATCCTGTTATTGTTATGAAATGACCTTCTTGACTCTTGATAATGTTCCTTTTCCTGAAGTCTGTTTATCTGATATTAATATAGTTATTCTAACTTTCTTGTGATTAGCGTTTCATAGTATAATTTTTTCATCCTTTCACTTTCAATCTACCCTTGTCTTTATATTTAAGGGTATTTTCTGTAGCAGCTGGTAGTGGGTGTTGCTTTCCATCCAGTCTGGCACCCTCCGTCTTGTAAATGAAGTGTCTGTAAACGTAACATGCAAAATCCAAACGTAAAATGGAGACCATTGGTGTTTAGTGTACTTATGGAAATACTCACTGTGCTGGTACTTGCCTTTACACATGTGAGTGTATTTAAATATATGTTTTAAAATCCTTGTCTGCTAATCCTGTCACCTGGGCTGGCTCTGTTTCTATTGACTGACTTTCTTCCTGGTTATAGGTTTTGTTGCTTTATTTTGCATGTCTAGTAATTTTTCATTGAATGCCACACATTACGAATGTCATGCTGTTGGGTGTTTGGATTTTGTTGTCTTCCTTTGAAGAATGTTGAATATTATTTTGTTACTTAGGCAATTAAGTTACTTGCCATCAACTTGATTTTGGAGACTTATTTTTAGGCTTTTGTTAGGAAGGGTCTGAAATAGTCTTTCCTCTAGAGCTAATTTATCCTTCCTGCTAAGACATGACCCTTCTGTGGTCATGGGTGCACCACACGTTTCACGAGGCCCCTTCCCTCCAGCTGGTAGGAGCTCAGATTTCTCCCAGATCTGTCTGAGCTCAGGAAATTGTCCAGCTTTATTACTCAGGCAGTTGTTCTAAAGGCAATCCAGCCCACCACGTGCAGATTAGTGTTCAGACAAGGGGTGTTAGTGTTTAAAGGGATCCTTGGAGCTCTTGTTTCACTTCTTCCTCTCTGGAACTCTGCCCTACAAATGACAGATACCTCAGTGACCCCAATCTCCTACATCTGCGTCCTCTATTCGGAGAAACCGCTGAGCTCTGCCTGGGTCCCACTTCCTGTGGTTTGGAAATTGCCTCCATGCAGAAATCTGGAACAATCAGAGGGGCGCCTCATCTGTTTCCCTTCTCTCAGTGGCATCTAATATTTACAGGATAAAGTTCCAGCTCGTTTACATAGTGTGGCATCTGAAACAGATTTGTTTTTTCTTTTTCCCAGTACTTCAGACTTCTTCCTCAGTAGCCTTTATACCATAAGGACCTGGTCCCCGGTTTCACAGAATAAAGAGCACAGAAACAGCTGTAACAAAGAAGCTGTTTGCTCAGCTTTGAGTTTGGATGTGAAGCTTCAGTAGAAGACAATAGTCTCAGACATCAGGCTTCAGGAGACAGAGTTCTCCTGAAAACGCTCACAGTTTGATTTCTACATGTGAAGAAACTGAACATAGAGGGCTGCCGCAGAGCAGGTCACAGATCTAGAAAGAAGGAAGTTCCCTCCTCATAGCAGGAGAAAAGCCCTGAGGAGGCTCTGGTTTCCGCCTCAGGGTCAGAAACTGGGGTGGAAGCAGGGGCAGGGAAGTGCAGACAGTTATGAGGGAACATGAGATTGTTCTAGAACATTCTAGAGAATGTTTTCCTAGGGATAGCTGGAGGGGCTACAGGCCTTCCAGAGAAGCAGGTGTTGGGCCTGGCTCTCCACCTGCGTGGCTAGGTGGCTGAGGGAGGGGCTGAGGGAAGTGGCCCACAGCAGCCTCACTGAGCTCTGCACATTTGGGTGAGGCCGGAGTGCAGCACCAGGTCCCAAGGTGGGGGAGCGTGAGGTCACCAACAGGGTCAGACCCTGATAACTTCCTAGATCTTGGCACTGTGACCAGGCAGGTCACACTGCAGAGCAGCAGAGGCTACCGGGAGAGAGGCCCACGTCCAGGGAGGACACAGGTGAGTCGGCAGTTGAGTGGGGGACTGGAGAGTCACCTTCCCTAACACAGGACAACACATGCTCCCCGTCTCTCCCCCACAAACTTAGAAAAGAGCGAGTGAAGAGGCGGTGGGGTAGAATTTCTACAGAACCAGACATTTATTCCCTAAAGGGTTATATTGGAGCTGGACAATGATTGAGATAAAATATGTGAATCTGGATGAAAAAAACCATGGCATTGGGCTAAGTACCGTAGAGAAGGAGACACTTTTCCTCTACCCTCTTATGTTCTGTGGCTGAGAATTAACTGACAAAGCCAGGTTAACAGACGGAAAGCTGACACGTTTTACTTGATGTTAATATTTTCATGTGGCAAGGGAACCTTCATAGAACAGAAAGGAAGACCCAAAGAAACAATTAGGCCTGAGCACTTATGTACCATTTTAACAAAGTACGATAACTTGTGGAGATGTGACAAGACACAGGAAAAAGAGGTTCGGGCTTCTACGGGTGGTGAATTGTGGAAAGTGATGGGGAAACATCTGAGGGAAACTAAGGGAAGATAGGGGCATTTTAGTAAGGTTCGCGCAGACGCATCTCTGCATCGACTCCCCATCTCCAGCTGTAAGAACGTTCTCTTCCCCGTAGAGTGAGGGCAAGTTTTCTGTGGGAATTTGTGCCTTGTTTTCAGGCAGAAAGGAGGAGGGCAGAGAGCCCCTCCTCCAACGGCTGTTTCTCAGTCAGCTTCAGCTCAAATCACTGCACCGACGTGGGATGTTTGGGCGGCGTGTTCTGATGCCCTCAGTGCGCGGAACGGTGTGGAACAAGGGCTCTGCCCCAAGCAGAGCATGAGATTTACAGCAACACCAAGTCAATTTTCGAAATAAAACCAGTTGTGTTTCCGCACATAACTGTGCTGTAACTGCTCAGTTTTCACCCATTGGAAAGGTTAAAAATAAAACAAACAACACTATGATGTCGTCCCTCTCACCACCTGCACTTTGTTCTCAGGCATCGCTGAACTGCTTCCATCTCACCCACGTCACTACCCTGTGATCGCCTCCTCTGCGTCTGCAGCCCCGGGAGAAGGGAGCTCCTCACAGGCTAGGAATGAAACTCACTCCCCCTTGCGTTCCCAGACCCTGGCACGTACCTGTCGGACAGGAGGGGCTCAGTGAGCATTAGACCTTCCCCCACACACGGCCAGACCACCGCTGGGAAAGGCGAGAGGTGGTCTGTGCTTGCAAAGGCCTACGTGCCTCCCCGAAGCTTGTCCTAGGGCCGCAGATTCTTCCACTGGGGGCTCTGCTCTGAGTTACAGTGCCAACTCCTCAGTCCTCTTGATTGCATTGCTGGGCATCAGCACCTCGTCATAGACAAATTCGGCGGAGGAGGGGCGAGAGCAGGGGTCTGGAGGAAGGAGATACAGGAGACAGGGCTCCGAGGGGCCCTGTAGGCAGGCGGCTCCCCTGGAGAAGCTAGGCTGAGGCTTCTTACTGGGGCTTGAGTGCCAGGAAACTGAAGCTGTTGTCAGGAGTAGGGGGCAGGGATGGGTTATTGGTACGGGACCAGTGTGTTTGCACAGGGCCACCCATTTAAAAGGGCTCATGCTTGGTTCAATGCTCTGCTATTGTCATCCTGAAATTCTTAATTTTTGAACAAAGGACCCTGCATTTTCATTTTGCACTGGGCCCCCAAAATTATGTACCTGGTCCCGGTTGGGGGACACCAACAGGAAGGAAAAGGCACAGAGAGAGAAGATGGGAAGAGCACAAGGGGAGTTACTCCCCCTCCACAGTTTTGCCCTAAGGTCAAGCTATAAGCCAGCAGGACGGACAGGAGGACCGAGGCAGCAGGCAAACCTGCGTGGCCACCAACTAATGTTTCCTGTGTCCCATACATGGAGGCGGGCTTCTGAGAGAGGGGTGCAGGCCTCGGGACCTCTCAACCGCCTCGCTCAGCAGAGTCTGCCGCCTGCTTGTCTGCTGGGGCACTTCAGTGACACCATCTGGATCAGGTCCCTGGTGGCTCAGGCTTCCTTCCTCTGAGGCAGATGACGGAGAGCAGGACGTCCTTTGCTAACATCACATTGCTGACCTTAGTAATACTCCAGGAGGTAGCCAGACACAGTGGCAGTCATAGCCATGCTGAACACCAAGAAACACAGCAGGAAAGATGCTGGGGATCATGCAATCAATCAGTCACAGAGGTGGACAACTTCACCTTTTATTTCGGTAAAAATAAGTGGTTGCAGCCTGATGGGAAACAGTCACAATCATTAATGTCTCATCTGAGAACCTGTAAAATAACCTCCTGGCTGACACAATGGTTAGGAGTGTCCCCCCTACCCCTTTTGCACTATTTGAAACAAAAGATGACAATCTGCTTCATCTCATGCGTTTCCTTGGTAAATTAATCATTAGTATCGTCATCTTCCTTTCCAGATAAGAGTTCTTCACGTACAACTAGCTAAAATTTATGTCTCTAAATGTATTTTTTGTCTTCAGTACGAACTGGAATGAGAGCTGAGTGAACACTTTGTTCTTCACCTGTAACTAGAACAAGACTGAAAAACGACAAGCATTGCACGAAGGAAAGTCCCCTCTTAGCCATTTTTCTGAACATCTTTACAAGCATTTACTATACTTGGCTCTGTGCTAGACTTAAAGCCAACCCGAAGATGATCCTTGTCCTGGGGGAAGTAATATTATCTCTAGAGCACGTGGGAGAATGTGTACAAACCCCTCCTCCTGCTGTGGGTAGAGAAGACCCGTGAGCTTTTAATTTTAGTTTGAAGGAGCAGGACAGAGACTGCGGTTTTGCTAATCCCCACATGAAATAGCAGGACATTTCCGGGGTAACGCAGGTGAGAACACACGGTGCTGGTGGCCCGAGGGAGCTCCTGTGCTGTTCCGTGCTATGTCCTTGGCACAGTCTCTCAGTCTGCGTTAGACACTCACATCGTCGACACTGGATAAATATTTGTTTAATGATAAAGGAGGTGAATTAAATCCTGGCTCCCAAACAGAAACTTTCTTTGGGCTCTTTTAGTCCTTTGGAAATCATGAGGTAAGTGTCACCAGGACCGAGGAAGTCTCCGTTCATCGCCTTCTCCGATTACTGTCTCCCCTTCTCCTCAGCCTAGGGTCCCTCTCTAGCCGGAGCAGGAGAATGGGGCAGCTGCAGGGGTCGATCTCACTCTGCTTGGAGCTGGTTCTTCATTGTCCCGAGGGGTGACTGGGAGCATCGATGTCTACAGGGTCTTTTATCCTTTCCCGCCCCAATAGGATGGGCTTTTAGCCTCGTCTTGAACAGTACAGTACAAGAGAGCTCACCGTTTCCTGCAATAGCTATTCAACTTTTGAAACAAAAATTTTAAGAAAGTTATTCCATATATTGAAGTAAATGTCTCTTTTTAATTCCTATACACTGGCTCTTTTAATTCCTGTTTCTGGAGGACATTCTCTCCCCTCTATATCTCCAGCCCATTGCACTGGTCTGACAAAGAACAATGTTTGTGGAACAATGGGAAACTGGAGGGGCCCAGGTTCTGAGCAAACTGGCAAGTTGGGACGTGGTGCCGGTCACAAAGATGATGCTCAGAATAAGAGGAGCAGGTTCTGGGGGAGGTTGATGAGGTTGGGCTTGATAATATAAGTAACCCCAGTTATAAATCAGAAGCTAGAAAAACTCAGCAGGCAATCAGGAGTGAGAAGAAAGGGATAAAAACCAAGGACTAGATGAGACCATTCATGCCAAGTGTGCAGTGAGAGAAGAGAAAACTGAGAGAATTATAGTCCAACGGAGTCATGTTCATTCAGTTATAAACAAGTTAACAGGGTTATGACATTATAACGTTAGTTATAAGATACAGGATAATATTATGCTAGGAAACCAACTAGGAAGAGCTGTAATGTAAAATTTGCATGAATGACTGACGTGGAAGTAAAATAAAAGTCAGTGGGAGGGAGAGAGTACCTGTCACCAGCCGTCGGCCTGAGCCTGAGACCCAGCCACATGGTGGGTCCTAGCAGGTCAGGAGGTGGGGAAAGTCACACCCTCATGTTTCATGCAGGAAAATTTGCCTGGAGAGAGAGCGCTAATAAGTTGGGGTTTCCCCGACCCTTGCACCTTGCTGCTTCTCTGTACACCATGCTATTTCCTTGGATCAGGAGACAGGACTCCCCAGAAAGGAATCAGTTGACAGGATTTAGGAAGCTTCTGCTACTTTGTGCTAAGCCTAGTGCAGGGCCCGGCTGGTGTGGACATCTGGAAGATGGGATGGGTGGAGCGATGGGAGGATGGGACAGCATCTCCAACAGGAGGCTCTCAACGATTGTTGGAGGATGAAAGTATGGCTCTAGTGTTCACTTCCTGTCTCTCAGATGGCCCTTTTGTCTGCCCCACAAGATCTCTAGTAGGAATCCTAGGGAGAGGGGCTCCAACTAAAACCTAAAGGACCGCTCTCCAAGATGATTTGAACCTGTGGAGCATGGTTCCGGGTCTGTCCCATACGTGAGGTTGGCTCACGTTAGGGAGGAGAGTTCTTCTCACTTCATTGAAGTCCATTCCCTGGCAGCACTGGCTTGGAGGGCCCTGCACGGGAACACTTTGGGTTCTGAGAGTTGTTGGCTCAGGGTGTCACCTTTAGTTCTACAGAACACTGATGAGGGACAAGTCAGATGGATGCTGGTGGCAGATGGTAGTATTGTCCCTGGAAGGTGACTTCATAGACAGTTGCGAAATGTACACATTACTTCTGAAATATACAAAGGACATACAACTCCAATTTCCATAACTGATTTGAAATTCTGCAAGAGTGCCCACTGCTTGGTAGCAGATATCAGGAAAAGTTGTGCAAGACTCTGAAATGGGCAAAAAGATGACTAGTGCACCTTTCGGTTATTGTTGCCTTTCATTGACTTAGAGCTATGTTGCCGCTCTGTAAGACGTAGAAGACTGACAGTCGTGTAAACATCTGCAAACTGTCTGGAGGAGGTGCAGTTAACTACTGCCCTGTGGATGTCGACCAATTTCTGGTAGTCGTTTCAGTCTTCCTGACGGCCTGTGTATGTGGGTGTGTTTAAATTCTCCTTTGAATTGGTGGTAAAATCTTACCAGTTCCTCATACCTTGAGTTAATAAAATCTTTAACACATGACAGTCCTGTGTTTTTTATTTTTATTTATTTTTTTAAAAATTTATCTTTTAACACAAGGGAAAACTGACTTTAAGCTTGACAACTTATGACCTTGCTATCTCTGCTGGTTTAGTCTGCTTCAGGGAACTGCTCCGTCTTTTTATTTCACCGTCCACCCACAGCTCCTTTCAAGGGGGCATCTTGGTGTGAGGGAGACGAGGCTCACGTGACTTGTGGTGGTGGAGAGACAAGAGCTGAGGGTCACGTGGTGCCTTGTGGTCCTTTGGCCATCGTCCTGGCGCCTCCCACGGGAGGCTGTGGACCAGGCATACATGACGTCTTCATCTTCATCACAGGTCTCGTCCCTCGACATGGCACGTGGAAGTCTCTAGGTACAGGGTGTGTCCTGGGCAGGCCCTGGGAAGCGTGCAGTGCTGCCTGGGGTGCTCTGTCCCATCGCTGCCCTGCACCAGTGCTGCCCTGTGGCTCCTTCTCCACATTGATGTGGCTGCATCCCAGACATGCTGCTGGCCTGGAGTGATCCCAGTCTTCCCTGAACCCACACAGGTGTTTCTGCCACTGAAGAGTTGGCACACATGCCGGAACCTTCTGCCCACTTTCCGTCTCTTCTCTTTCCTGTCATCCAAAGACTAGATGGACGGGCATTCACTTCCTCTTGCTGTCAGATGGACCCTTCCCTGCCCTGTGCCCTTCCAAAGTGTCACTCACTCTCCTCCTTTCCCCTGGGACTGTAATGGCAGAACGGCCATGATATACATGATACATGGAGAAAGGGGATGAAAAACCCATTGGTGTAACAGCTTCAAAACATCACCACTCTTGTACAGGGTATCAGGGTTCTCAGAAGTGGAAATCATCATGGGAAGACAGAGCTGAGGAAGAGGGAGAAACTGGGACCAGAAATAGGTGAGAAGACACCTTAAACAAGGAGAGCTAAGACATCCCCGGGACGCCCTTGTGAGTTAAAGTAGCACAGTATCTTTGTGAAGACTCTTGCACAGAAGGCAATCATTCTGGACCACCATTAAAAAGGTCTATTACTTTATCTGGGGATTTTATGCCTCTAAAACCCATATTGGTCCCTAGGGATAATTGCTTTGAAAAAAATTTGCTCCCAAACCACATGCTTAGTATTAGGTTAACGAAATTTGCCAGGAATAAGCATTAGCTCGCTATTCTGTAGAACTTGGTTTCTATCTTCTCCTCATTAAAAACAAAAAGGGAAACATTTTACTGATTCAGTTTCCTTGAACTTTTCCTATTGCCCCTAATATCAGAAAATGAGAGTGATTCTGACACTGTCTGGACTCTCAAAAGGCAAATAATATTCTCAAAAAGTATGAACTTCCATCAAATTTCGATGACTCAGATGAAGTATGAATTCAAGTGCAATGTGTTGGGAAGGTTCTAGGGTTTCTGGAAGGGATCTTTTCCTTTTCCTCTCAAAGGGTAGGAGGCTCTGGCTCTGGATAGCAGCTATGATAATACTTCCTCAGACATTTCTGTCAACACGTACAGGTGAGGCAGCTCCCCACAGAATTTCACAGCAAGAACTGGTGGAAACTGGGATCGTATAATTGAAATAGTAAATGATTCTTTAATGTGGTGTAATCAGTCTTGACCCCGATATGATTTCCTATGAATTACATGACCTTATAGAATAAACTTTTACACACACGCATTCACGCTTAGTCAGCCCGGAAATAAATGCTCGGTTCTTCTTCGTGTGTGTGTTGGACTCATCCTCAGAGGGAGTGGTTCTCACCATTAACGGTAAAGACGGCTACCCGAGACTGCTTGTTCTTCAGTGGCTTATGCTGCACCCACTGGTCGGTCACTGTGTTATACAATATACACAGATTTACACCTTTATTGACTACACCCACGTACGTTTACACACAAACATATGATACTTACATATGTCCTTATACACACCTCTCCATATGAAAACATTAACTCAGAGACCTTTCTTGTTATAAACCATGGAATATCTGTCATCACCGTCTAACATTTGCGAGGATGCATTCTGAGCCAGATCCTGGGAATACAAAGATGAGAAGGAGGGAGTCTGTGTTCCAGGAGAACGTACTCTGGCTTATTCTCCTGGAATTTGGGTCACGGCATACTGCCATTCCCTGACCTCAGATCTACGCTCCGCTGCACCAAACACAACACGTCCCAGCCCAGACTTGCCCTGGGCGAGCTCTGTCCTCTGGAAGCTGTGGTAGGGCTGTGGTAGGACACACTCTGAATTCTGCTGATGTGTCTTCGTCTTCATAGCTCACCGCTTTGTATGGCAGAGACGGCTGCCTCGCACTGTCCATTTCTCCTACAGCAATTTATCTAGAACGTGGAGGGTTTAAGAAGTCCTGAACTTGAACTTGTATGAGAGCGCCAAAGAGCACACCAAGCTTGTTTCAGGGTCACCTTTGCCACACTGTGGATCCAAGTGATCACAGGGACAACAGTGTTGGTGCTGGTGAGTGAGTACGGCTGTTGGTGACTGTGCTCTAGGCAGCACCTCGTGAGACCGCCGCCCCCTGTTGGATGTCCCTCAGACAGGCTCATATTGAATCAACAGGAGGTGTGGAAGCAAACAGGGGAGATAAGCCCTGGATCCCGACACGTGCACTGACCTTCGGGACCCACACCACGTCAGGTGTAGGAACCGTCTGGTTCCTGGAAATTGTTCAACCAGAGTTGTCTTGGATGACCAGTCAACTGTAGGGGAGAGCAAAAAAAAAAAACCCTTTTTCTCTACCCTCTTAGGCTCTCTCAATGGGGTCCTGCAAATTAGACTGACAAAGGCATACTAACAAGAGAAAAACAGAGTTTATTAATGCATGCACATGAGAGAACTCAGTGATGAGTAACTCAAAGGGGTGGTTAGAACTAGGGCTTATACAGCATCTTAATGAAGAACAATAACTTCGAACAGAAGTGACATGACAAAGGAAAGGGGGCTTAGGCTTTTAGGGGCAGCAAACTGTGGGAAGGTGAATGTTGGGGGAGCCAATGGAGGACGAGGGTTGCTTAAGAAGATCTGTTCCGTGGGTTCCTCTGCTGTCTGTGGGCTGAGACGTGTCTCGAGTTGTCTCCCGTGATTGTCCTGGTGGACAGCCGGAGGCCAGAGAGCTTGTCTTGGATCTGCTTCTTCTCAATCGCCTTCAGCTCAAAATAATCCTTACGCCAAAGTGGTAGATTTGGGGGTGGCACGTTCCGCTCTCCCCGCGCAGCCCGGGAAGGGCGGGCCCAGTGAGGATGGCTCTGTCCTGCCCCCGTTCTCACCTGCGGAGCATGAACTCAAGTTCGGAGACGGGTTAAAGGTGTCGCCTTGAAGACTTTGCTCTTCTGATGGGAGCCGCAGGTCTAGAAGACGGCTCGAGGCCAGCCAGCCTTCACCGAGTGCCTCCGCGCGCCAGGGCCCGGGCTGCGGGCTCCACACACGCGCCATTTAGTCCTCAGGTGGGACCCGCGAGGTGTAACTCAGTCTACTTGCCCGAAGTCCAGAGTGAGGGTGGCGCCGGGGTGGAACCTAACGGTCCCTGCATTGTGTGACGCCCCTCGGTGGACGCTCACAGCAACTCTGTGCTGTAGGCTCCACTGCGGCCCCGCTTTCACAGACCGGGAGACGGGGGTGCAGAGCCCCACAGGGGGTCACTGCAGAGCCCAGGCTTGAGCTCAGACGTGCCCGACTCCAGACTGCTCCCTCCTTGTCAGCACAATGCTGTGCCGCATCCTGAGATGCCCTTCAAGATGCTGGCCACCCCAGCGGAAAGGTGCCCCCTCCTGCTCCCTCCCGGGGACGCGGTCGCGTGTGGATCAGCTGCTCCCTCGCCCCTCCCTCCACTCTTCTGCAGGCACAATGCTGCGCTTGCCCGTGGCCACGTTCCGGCGTCTGTAAAATGACACGTGATGTGGCGTTGGGCCGGTAAGTCGAAACCACATCCCTCTCACCTGCTCTGAGGAGGTCCAGTGACAGGTCCTGCGAGAAGGGAACTTGTTGGTTCCTTTTGTCGCTGAGGCTGAGGCCTAAACTGCTGAGCCACCCGCAGTTCCTGTACAGTCGTGAAGGGAGAAGGCGCAGGACACACCACAGGGCCGGGGAAGGGGCAGGAAGTGAGGGGGGAGCGGGGCCTTGGTGGTGGCCTGGCGACTGGGCCGGGCCCAGAGGGCAGCGAGCGGTGGAGGGCAGTGAGGTGGGGGCTGGGCCTGCGCCGACCAGTCCCAGCTCCCGTCAGTAACCGCTTTCCTCGCTGCGCTTTCTTCCTTCAGACGTCGTGTTGTCAGTGGCGTCCAGTTACTACTTCGTGCAGCAGCGAGTCGGGGGAGAGGCAGCAAGGGCATCCGTGCCCCAGTTCGAGGCTCTGCTTCTCGCCTGGACCATCAAGAAGGCCCAGGTACCTCGTGCTGAGTCTGACGGTGCTGGGTTCTCCTGGGGGAGGCTGTGGGAAGGGTGTGACCTGGCCAGAAAACGCAAGCCTCACCAGCTATGTGCCTGAACACGCTGTTATCTGGCCCGGCCCCCAGGAGGACTCTGTGCTTGGCTCTCCATCTCTGCTTGGCCCAGCACAGGGCCCTGGGCTGGAATGTGGTCTCTGACCCTGAAGGCAGTCTAAAGACCTGAAAGAAAACAAAAATCACAAATTTTTTAGGATTACAAGGGGATTTAGAGAGTTCTAACCCAACAACTGATTTTTTTCCACAAAAGGTGACTGAGGTTCAGAGACTGGACTGCCATGGAAGGTTGGGCAGGTTGTTCACTGCCCAGTTCTAGGGGATCCAGCTGCACTGTTGTCTTGAAAGACCTTTTTCTGCTGAGGGAGGTACTGTCCTGAGGAGTGGATGTCCTTCCCTGTGTGCACGGGCTCTGGACGGATGGGCAGCTGGGATGCTCTGGGGAGGAAGTTGTCTTATTCAAGGGATAAAAAGAAGGGAAGTATTCCCTATCTACTTAGGGAATTCTGAGCTGATTCAAGTCATTCGAACTATGGTTTAGTAACATTTGCCGGGCATTTTCTACGCAGGTGCAGTCACCATCTCTAGTTCACAGATGGGGAAAGTGAGACGCAAAGAGGTCAAGTGGTTTTCCAAGGCTGCACAGCCAGTGAGTGGCAGAGCCAGAATCTAAACCTAGGAAGTCTGGCTCCAAGGCCTACACACTCAGTCACCTCAACTATCAAGACAGCGTCTTCACTTAGTAAGGACACGGTTAACCCAGAGAAATCTCTGGTGGGATAAGCTGAGGGGAAGTGCATAGTCACCTACGACCCCGCTCTTATCCTAAGTTGTCCAGCAAAGGGAATAAAATAAGGAGGCCCCTTAGGAATGTGCCCCTCGCTCCCTCCCCTCCCCTGCAGCTGCAACTTGGTCTTGCTTTGCATGTGTTTCGAGGTATGGCCGCGGCATCAGAGAATATCGAGATTTTCCACTGTACTCATTTGCTTATTGTGATGGACATAACAGGACATCACATGTGAATAATCATTTACTTTACAAGGTGCCTCCCCATTAATGTCCTCATTTGAGCTTCCTAACCCCTGAGGGGCAGACAGCGTTATTACCCCCGAATCACAGGCAGGAAACAGCATCTGGAGGATTTCCAGAGGGCGGATGGAGCCCACGGGTCCTCAACTTCTGTTCTTTGTCCTTCGTTCTACCTGGACATCCAAACTGATGTGTGTAGGTGTGTCCAACTCTAGAAGCATTTCACATTTTATTTTGATTGAAAAATGTGATTTTGAAAAGCACTTTGCCAGACACATGAGGATTTCCGTGTGAGCTTTGTCACGTGTTCTGGGGTAGTGAGGGTCCAGTCTGTGGGGATTTATGGTCACACTGACTTTGGGATGATGTGGCAGTGCTGCCACCGGGACTCCCTGGGAAATGCGTTTTCCCACTATCTGTTTGTTCAATTTATGTGCTTATGGGATCAGTTCCTCAAACTTGAAGATTCATTATTTTCCGCCCTGGAGGGACCCGTGTGAAATTTCCCCATTTTCTCTTCAAGGAATTTCAAGTTAGTCACCACCCTTTGCATTGACTTTGAAGATTTCATACACACTGTTCTCAATGGCACAAAAAGAAATTCCCACAGAGGAAGCCCACAGTCAGGTGGCCCCAATGCCAGGCACTTGAGTGACTAAGCAATCAGGTGGGTTTACAATGTAATCTGCAACCAGGAATGAAATTCCCTGTAGACTTCCAAATCTGAGCTCTCCTGCACACTCCCTCCAATTTTCTAGTCATTTTCCTTAAGGAGCTGGAAGACTCAAGCACACATATTATCAGCAATGGAAAAGCACGTGTTACCACCGTCCCGGTAAGAATTGTCTTGGTCGTTAACAATCTCCCCTCTCATTCCCCTCAATTTTAGGGATGCTCTTGCCCACCTACTCTTTATCTCACATCCCTGAAGAAATAAACAATGCCCTCCAGGAGTGTTGTAACTTAATTTCTTCTCAAAGGCTTAATTGGTTTGGGGCTCATTTTCACTCTAGTGGAAGGTGTCCAAGGAAACTCCCAGAGTATTCAGGAAATGCTGTTTTAGTGACTCAAAAATTATACTAATTTAGCTTTATTACAGTATTTCTAGTTTGAAGTGATTTACACTTTATCTAGTCATCATAAAAGAGCATATTTCTTCTCTGACACAGGAAGCCTCCTTGTGACCTAGGGTAAATGACTTAAGCTATCTCCCTCCAATTTCCTCAGTTGCAAAAAACGGGGCCAGGCATGTTGATCTGATTACTCAGTAAGGAAGGTGACTGAGTTCTTATTTATAACATATCCTGAAGATCATATACATACATATACATATAATTAGTAATACTGCATAGCATTTGGTGTAACCTATGGAGTTATGGCCTTGAATTACTGTGACTCATCCTGTGCATTGTATTCAATCAAGTCATTCTCAAAAAGGAAAGTGGCATAAGTAAAACATTGGCCCAACATTTTGACGACACAGTAGATTGAAAGAGGACCAGAGGAAAAGTCCTCTTCAGCGGGGGAAGTGGTTTCACAGACACAAAATAACACAACATGCAGGGCAGATGAAGGACATCCTAAGTGCTCAGAGGCTCCTGGATCAATCGCGCTTCCCCGGAGAGCCTCACATCACGCAACTTGTGCAAATCCTGTGAGGTGGGACCCCCCACCCACTCAGACACGCAGAAACCTCTGAGGAGGTGGGGTGGGACATCTTTGGAGGAGAAGAAGTACCAGTGGCCAGGGAAGGGAAGACCGTAGGAACTGAATGTCCTGAGGGGAGGGACACATGCCTTGGGCAAAACTGTTTTTTTTTTCCAGAACTTTCTTGTCTTGACATTCAACTGGATGATGACGGCAATCTGTGAACTCAGTCATGTGCCCCATGGAAGTGTCTACACTGTAAAAATGCATCTCACCAAACCTTCAAAAAGGCGCTTTAGACCTAGGGCACATTCAGCATGGTAAGCGAAAATGAACGGAACAGAGCGTCTGTAGCAGCCCTGTGACCCGTTGCTAAAGGAACCAAACCCACAAGCACCAGACAGAGCCTTCGCGGGGCAGACAGCTCACTGGTGAGCTCAGGGCCATCCTTGTGCCAACCGCCACCGCCCACTGCTGAGGGTGGCCCACGTGCCACTGCCTGCTCCTGCTCACCCCGCTCTCAGCATAGAGGGGATGTGCGCATTTCAGTGTGCTGTCTGCAGCAGTTCCAATTCCCTCCTCGTCCTTTAGGGTGGGACTGAGAAACAGTCTACCGGAGGATTACTTCAACACACACACACAGTAGATCAAGAGACACGTCAGGTAAAAACATTACAGACTCGTTCAAATCCAAATCTGTGGAGAACAGTCACTACAATTTCTACAATAAATCAGAACAGTCTGATTTATTAGTCTGATGACTTTATTTGAACACTGACTTTTAAAAACAAGCAATATTCCTTTAAATATTCACATACTTCTTGTCCAAATAATGAACCAAAAATGTAATTCCCTAAACTGTCATACATTGATTATAAACGTAAACATATCTAAATGGTAAATTAAAATCACAAATCTAGTATATCAGATTTTCTTGTACCTCTCTGTGGTAGGCTGAATTATGGCCACCCAAAGATATCAGGTCCTAATTCCTACAACCTGTAAATGTTACCTGATAAGGAAAAAGGATCTTTGCTGATGTGATTAAGGACCTTGATGTGGGGAGATTATCCTGGATTATCTGGCTGGGCCTTAAATCCAATCACAAGTGTCTTTACAAGAGAAAGACAGAGGAGTTTAGGCAGACACAGAGGAGGAGGAGCCTGTGACCACAGAGGCAGAGACTGGAGTGACATAGCCACAAGTCAAGGAATGCCGTTGGCCACTAGAAGCTGGAGGAGGAGGGATGGGTTCCCTCCCAGAGCTTCTGGAGGCAGCACCACCCTGATTCCAGATCTTTGCCTCCTGCAGAACCGCGAGGGAATGCGTCTCTGTTGTTTCAGCCCCAAGACTGTGGTAATTTGTTGTACCAGACACCGGAAACTAACATAGTCTTTAACCTTTAGAAGCAAACAAAACAACGTAAAATGTCACTGTGGTGACATGCCTGTTTAAATCCTTTCTTATCATTCCTGTTTAAAAAGTACCAGAATTTGATTTTGCCTCTTCATCTTATTTCCCATTTTGCTAGGTTTTCAATGTCTGTTTTCCTAGGATTAGGGCAACTGTACCATCCCAAGTGTGAAAGGTTTTCAGATCCGCTGAGGTTGCACATTCTGGCTTCGTTGACTCCTTAACTCGATTGGGTCCTAGGACCTGGTTGTACGGCTGAGGTGAGGCAAACCTGAGCCAGTGTTTCCTTCTGGGATAAAGCTCCCTGGTTTTGTCATAGGACTTTAATTTCTTTAGGTTTTTTTTGCAACTTGGTGTCTTTAAGTTCATTTGGCCTGTAATATAGTGACAGGCTGTAGGATAATTATATGTGTCTTACTGTGGTTCCTTATACCATGTAAGGAAAGTCAGACATTCTCTCGGGTGGGCAGTTAGCTCTCTTTCATGGTCCTGAACGCCCCTGTCGAGAGTGCTTCTGGACTGATGACCGTCCACGCCTCCTCGCTCTCACCTGTCTCCACCTGCTGGTTAGGGGAGACCGGCAGCAGCGAATGGCTCCTCCTGTGACCGACACAACTCCAGGACTCCCTGGAAAGTGTGCTCACCCACAGTTTTATTCTCATGGTCCCAACATATTCTACTATATACGTGCGCCACAAGCCAGGATGGGGGCAAGGGATCCATCCCTTGGGGCCTCTCTCCCACTCTGCCTCCTTCGTGGGTTGCCCCTATGTTCATGCCCATTGCTTTCATGGATTGCATGTGACGGTTCCAGGTGTTACGCAGGAAGAAGAGCAAAAATGGGCCACTGCCCCAAAGCTACCCTTCCATCATGAAGGCAAAAGCTTTTGCAAAATGCCCTCCCTGACAAAGCAGACTTCCATGCACCTCTCATTGGCCAAGGGCATGTCATATGACCTCCTAGCTTCCAAGGAGACTGGGCACAGCTGCTTAGAAATCCCAGTCTCTACTGGAGTGGGGAGAGCCAGGAAGAAGTGTTGGGAAGGGCAACTGGTGCTCCATGGCCTTTCTGGTTTAGATTCACTGGGGATACTTGTTCAGAGTATCCTGTGCTCCAAACCCACTGCATCGGACACATCCTGAAGCTCAAAGACCCTTCAACTCTAGTCCTGAAGATATGGTGGCGGAGCTGGAGGATCTTGTATCATTCTATGTACACTAAACTCGGAGAGTCGGTGAACTAGAGTCTTTGTTTCCCAATTCCAAATTCCTGGGAGTGGGCTTCGGATTGGCCTGTTTGGGTCAGGCATGTGTAACCCTCATTCCATTTAGGGGTCGCCTGATAGCACTTTCCAACGCGGAGCCCAAGAGCACGGCCAGTCTCATGGAAAAGCTTTGATCTTGGATGCCACTGGAGCAACATGGCTCTTGGATCACAGATCAAGAATGCCTGAGGGTGCCATCGGAAGGCAGGTGGGCTCAGGGCCCATGGCACTGCCCTCCTACCAGCGACATTAGAAGCAGACTCTCTAAGGAACGTGGACCGGGCAAGAGAAGCAAATCCACTAAGTTCCCCACTGCAGGGAGTACAATGCCCAGCACACAACTTCTCACCACTCAGGTACCCTCGATGACCCTGGCATTCGGTCACCCAGCAGGTCTCTGCTTACACAGCTCAGGCACTGCCTCTGGCCTGGTGCCCCACCCTCCTGCTCCTCTGGGTGGGCCTGACTGCCGTGGAGAACACCTCACTTCACTTCCTTCGTAACCATTTCCTGCATAGTCCTGGCCTTGCTCACGCCGCCCAACTTTGAGTGCTACGGGGCTTTTGGTTGGTACATCACAATTCAACCCATGTAGCAAGTTCAAAATGCAGAGCCACAAATCAGATGGGAAGAAATGTAATACTTTTTATTTTTCTTTAATTAAACTCAGCTCAGCTCCATTTGTAGACTTGATTTTTACTGATAGCCTAAAGCTCTTAATATTTCCATGTTAAGGTAACTCCCTACTTTCAATCTAAAATTTTGCCTCTTTTAGTAAGAATGCATCAAATTCGAAGTTCTCCCTTTTCCTCCCCAGGAGTGGCCTCAGTGTGCCGGGGGCTGAGGAGTAACCTGGTTTCTCCTGCAGTCCTCTGCCTTTGACGGCCACTGTGCGTGCACGCTCTGGGCTTGGGGAATCGTCGCTGCGCCTGGTCTCTGAGGCGGTGGACTGGCAGCTGCTGCTGCTGACTCCGGGCTCTGCCGGGGCACTGGTCAACCAGCAAGCCCATGCTTCCGTGTCCTCCTGCTCTGCTCCTAGACTTCTTGTGACTCACCAACTCCTACAGCCCCTCCACACCCCTGCTTGGGCTTTCAAAACTCCCAGTTGCCTATTCTTATTGCTCCACAGTCTGCAGGACTCTGCAAGGCTGTGATAAGGCCCGTCTGCCTGGCCGCTTCCCTCAGGCATTCCTGATCTGTGATCCAAGAGCCATGTTGCTCCAGTGCCATCCAGGATCAAAGCTTTTCCATGAGACTGGCCATGCTCTTGGGCTCCGCCTTGGAAAGTGCTATCAGGAGACCCCTAAACACACCGAGGGCCTCTACCACGCTCCGCCTGAGGTCTGACGGCAGGACGGAACAGGTTTCACCACCAGCGTCTTGTTCTTATTACACACCTGCCTTATTCTCTCTGAAATCTCCTCCTCTTGCTCACTGGTAAATCATTTCCTTTTTGGGTAGGAAGATAGATATATCAACTGGCATTCTTCACTACTCTGGAAGTTAGTGAAACTCAGTGCTCAGTCCACCAAACCTGGTTCTTGATCATTAAAGCCCAGCTCTTAGAGTTCCACGGAGTCCATTCATTTCTCTCAACAAAGGCTGGTTCTTCAAATAAGAAGCCCTTTGTCTTTCAGATTGTAGTGTCTACTCTACATTTAAGAGATCCAGTCACAATTTCCATAGACTTCTCTGTTTTAGGCTGGTCTGCCCTCCCCTGACAGCAGCTTACAAGGAAAGTGTCGTTGGCACTTGAAACATCTGGAGGAGGAGAGAATCGACGGGGAACACGTGAACACGTGCATCAACACGAACCCTCTGGGCCACCTCACCCTCAGTTGCATTGTCTTGTGCTCCACGTGTTACTCTCATCTCTCCCAACAGCCTGGAAGCTTCCATCAGCATGCCGGTGTGTTTTCAATCTCCCCTCAACCCCCGCCACTCAACAGGTGTCCTTTCCACAGTCTGTTCGGTGCCATGTTTTCCCCATTTTTTCTTTTTTGTTGGTGATTTCAGTGTTTAAAATGGTCCCTGATCAGAGGGCTGAAGCACTATCTCTGTTCCCAAGCTGAGGAAGGCTGGGATGTGCCTCACGAAGGAAATATGTGTGTTAGATGAGCTTCATCCAGGCGAGAGTTAGCAATGTTGGCCGTGAGTTCAGTGCCAGTGAATCAACAACGTATATTAAATAAGATGTCTTTACACAGAAATGCACGTGAAACAAGGTTATGTATTGGTTGGTTGATGGAAATGTTGTGACCAGAGAGGCAGGAACCTAATCCAGTGTTTCCTTTGGGAGCAAAGGCTCAGTGTTTGCTAATTCAGGGTTCCCAGTGACTTTATAGAGCAGAACTACTGCAAATAATGAGGATCAGCTGCGTGTGTTTGCAGTCATTGTGACGATTCTCCTTTACATCCTCAGCTTGCTCTATTATCATTAACTCTTCACGATGCTAATTGTACTGATGAGCACCAAATAAGGAACCAGGCAGAGAACTACATTTAGATATGGACACGGCTGCGAATGAATCCAAGTTCTACTTCTGGGAAAATAATCTTTTTGAGTCTCAGTTTTCTTATCTCCAGATTTGTCATGAAGATTAAATGAGATAATATATAAGCCTGGCATAGAGTAGACACTTAATGAATGGTAAGCATCACTGTAATTAGCTGTCAACAAATGGTTGATTTCTCAAGACAGACCTCACTGGTGTTTGAGTAGAGGCAGGTGACTAGTCACTGCCTGACACTCACTTCAACTGGAAGGTTGGGTTTGCAGTATAGTGACTGGATTTATTACCTAATACCACATCTCTGAGATCGTGCGAATGGGTTAGCCTTAGGACTCCACCAGAGCAGAACAGAGGAATTCAAACAAAATCAGTTTATTATCATCAATGCCAGACCAGCTTGGAAATCATTAGATGCATCGGGAAAAATACAACTCTGGGGGTGCCTCTCTCTCTTTTTTCCTTCCAGAAGAAAGGAAGGATACAAACATCAGAAGATATGAACCAGTGAAGCAGCATTTTATCTAGCATCAATGACTGTACACTGTAAGAATTTTCTTATTATGGAAACCATGTTTCTGACGCTAAAACTGAATCAAACTTGCTTCTATCATGTTTTGATGATCACAGAGAAATTGTGGTTTTTACTGAGCCAAACCTGATGTATCAATAAAGATAGTTTAAGAGCCATTTAAATAAAAGTTTTCAATTTCACAAAGAACAGGGAATATCATCTGTTAATAGGGTTAATTTTTTTTTTCAATTTGGTAAAACTGAATTGGATGTTTTACATAATGTGAGTTTACATTACACTTTATGCAAATACTATCTCCCAGGTGTGGTCCTGACTTCCAGACCGTATGTCCAGTGTCTGCTTGGCATCTCCACGTAGATGTCCACCGATCCTGACACCAGCTGTCCTCCCCTCCTTTTTACTGTCTTAGCAATGGCATTACCGCTCAGCCTGTGGCCCAAGTCTACTCTCTGGGAATCAGCCCTGATCTCTTTCTTTCCTCACATCCAATTCTCTGGGAAGCCCTGTCACCTCTACCTCCAAAATACATCCCCAATGCAACCACATCTCACCTCCTACTGCTACAAGGCTAGTCCAGGAAAGCTCAGTCTCTCAGCCGCCTCCTAACTGGTTGGCCTCCATTCACGCTCTCTCCACCCGTGGACCCTCCCCTTCATTGCTCATAATCAGACAGAATGTTCTTTTTAAAGACATACCACCCCGCTGCACACACACACTTAAAACCCTCCCACCATCTCCTAATTAAAATAGGACCTAAACTCTGTTAGGGCCCAAGGCTTTCCTGAGCTGGCCCCACCATCTTGGACCTAATATTACACCCCCTCCCTGTCACTTCCTACTCTCCTCTCCTTGTCACTCCTTGGCCTTCTCTTTGTTTTTGGGAAATGTAAAATTTGTTCTGCTCTCACAGCCTTTTCTCTTTGTGTTTCCTCTGGTTGGAATGCCCTTTCCCAGGGTCTTGAGCTGCTCTGGCTTCCGTCCTCATCATCCAACACTCAGAGAGAATGTCAGCTTTTCAGAGAGTCCTTCCCTGACTACCCGGCTGGAGCAGCTGCCCTGCTGCAGGACGCCCTCCACCCCATTGCTCCGGTGTCTGTTTTCCCAGGGAAAGTCGCTCTCTGAATCTCCTTCCTCCCCCCTTCCCTCTCTGTCCTCCCCTTTGTCTTTCCTGCTTGTTTGTTGGCTACTTGCCCTCACCCCCGCATAAACATCATTCAGACAAAGATTTCTCTCTTCCCCACTGTAATTCCAGCCCCTAGAACTGTGCTGGCTCATTGCGGGCGCTCGGTTAATAAACACCATTTACTGAGCGGCTTCCGGGTGCCAGGCCCTGTAGCAGGTTTGTCACCAGTGCATGCCCTAAGCAGCACGAAGGAAGTTTGAAGGTGCTTAAGGCTCCCTCGAGGTTGTTTCCAGAGCTCTGTCGGCAAGAGATACCAGCGTCAACCGGCCTGAACCAGATGGGGCCCCACTGCAAGGGCGGCGCCTGCGCAGACGGCCGGAGATGCCTTTACTTCATCTTAATACTAAAATCTCCACCCTTAGGAGGAGCCTAGGCCTTATTAGCATAACATGCGATGTACGTGAGAGCAGGTGTTCGGACTCCGCCTGCGCCAGCTCATGCCTCCTCTTCGCGTCACGACAAAACTTCCCTTTCCAATATTCACTCTCCGCCCGGAATAAAAAGACCTGCTTCCCTTCGTTCGGGGAGCCACCACCTTGGAAGTGATTCCACGTGGCCTCCTACTTGCTGCAAATGTACTTTACTTTGTGTGACAACTGCTTCTGTGGAGACTCTGATTCTACCTCGCCAGGGAGAGAATGCCTTTTGGTTCAGTAGAGATTAGACACCTGCCTCTATTTCTCAACACAAAGACGTAGCTACGGAGAGGCTCACGGCAGAGGTCACGCGGCACAGCTCGCTGCTGTGACACTAGGCGGAGTCCAGGGTCGTCTGGTTTCAAACCCCGTGCGTTTTGTCTGTGACCCCACGTTGCTTCAGTCCCCGGATTTTCAGGCCCCGCGTTTGTGACTGAGCGTCCTCGCGCTTCTCTGCCGTGTCTGGTTTTGCCAAACGGTGGCCTTTATGCAGCTGCTGATGTCTAGTGTCACTTTTGCTGACACTGATAATGATAAATTTACTATCTTTGGACTATTTTCCTTCATAGATATAGACAATTTTTAACCAAATACAATCACACTCATGTTAATTGGTATCACGGCAATGAGTTTTTCTGAGATAATTGAGGATACAGAGGATAGTATTGGGTAGTTTCACCCTCGCGGTCACTTTCCCTGTGGCCGTTCTGTTACAGTAACGTATCGGCTTGTGTGTTTGTTTCCCCCTTTCTCCACATAGTTTTATTTTCTATTTCAGTTTATATAGAACATCAATTTATAGGCCTCAGATCCTTTTTGAAAACGGCTGTGGGGAGCGAGGGACGTGGAAGCAGGCCCCGTGAGTGCACAGCCGCCTCTGGGACTGTGGTAGCACTCGGGGGACGTCCTCCTGAGCATCGTACACACAGACGAGGAGCCTGAGGAGTCGGGCAGTGGGGACCGCCCAAGAGAGTGGGCACCAGGCAGACTTCTGCCTTCAACGCCCCCAGACCCCCCAGCTCTTCTCGCTGTGCGGGTTCCCGCCACAAGCGGGTGGACGAAGCGCTGGGGCCCAGGCTCCCGCCGCCCGCCGGGCCTGAATTACTGTGTGTCTTGGGGGCACAGGGACCAGAGAGCGCAGAAGAGAGGAAATACAGGAGAGCCGGGATTACTCGCAGGTTTGGAAAGAAGCCCCGAGGCCACACCATGGGCTCCCCAGGCCCCCCGCTCCGGCTTCCTTGACCGGGTGTGACCGGGTCCCTCCACCTCTCCTCTTCCTTCGTTATCCTCAGCTTCTTGGCGCCAGCTCACACCCTCCTTTCCCGGACTCCCCGAGGTTCCTGGGCCACCTGTCGCCTCTCTCGGGCCTGGAATGTCCGGCCTGGCTCTGCCGGGCGGTGTGTGAAGGGGATCAACACGCCCACCTGCGCTTTCGCAGTGAAGCCCACTCTTCCTTTTCCGCCGCCATGCCACTCCCATCCCCTCCACTAGACCTTAAGAAAATGAAAACCACGTCTCTGTCATCCACAATGCTCACCCTCCCCCAGCCGCCAGATGTGGGGACGGCTGATGGGACTTTTTAGTGTCGATAGCACAAGCAGTTTAGTCCACGCATGGGTACCTGCAAGGGTATCAGGCAGAACAGCACAAAAGCGCAGCGGTTCCTACCTCGACTTTGAGGTTTCAAAGCCTCAGTAAGCTAGAATTTACCTCTACTGGGTGGGTTCTCAGTCTACAGAACTGAGGTCTGCACCATTCAGAACTGCTTCCAACAATTTAATTATGCTCAAAGAGCTTTCGCTGTTTTCCCTACAGGTAGTTAGATCAGATAACAACCTAACACAAATATTGAACCACTTTTGTTCATATCTATTAGAAGGAAAGGTTGGGGCCCACCCAATGTGTAGTGGTTAAGTTCGCACACTCTGCTTCGGCAGCCCGGGGGTTCACAGGTTCGAATCTTGGGCGCAGACTGATGCACCACTTGCCAAAGCCATGCTATGGTGGCATCCCATATAAAGTAGAGGAAGATGGGCACAGATGTTAGCCCAGGGCCAGGCTTCCTCAGCAAAAAGAGGATGATTGGCAACAGATGTTAGCTCAGGGCTAGTCTTCCTCACACACACAAAAAAAGGAAAGGTCAATGTGCATTAATCTGCTATGTGGAAAATTTTATACGAATAATTATAATTTCTATGTAGTAATTTTAAATTTTACAATTTTTATTTAGTTTGAAAAGGAGAAAAATAAACCAAGTTGTTGAAAAGCTAACAAAAAAGGTAAAAATTACCCTGATTAAGTTATTTTCAACATTTCTAGGCATTTTGGGTGACCGGCTTTTAAAAAATAAAATCTTGTAGAAGTGTTATGAAAGTAAGTACATTTTCATATTTCGTACATCTTGACCGTTCTTATGGTGTAACAACACCATCACTGTTACCTGAATGGAGGCAAGTTATTTACTATGTAAAACAAGGCTATATTTTCCAGAACAATTTCTTTATTGAGCAGAAATGTAGTTTTCTCCAGCAAATCTGGAGCACATTCTGGCAGGCTGCCTGCTTTTTGTCACACTCTTGTATTATGAGGATTTCCCTAGGATAGTAAATGTTCCTTGAAAACGTGATTGTGATGGCTGGGTACTATCTGATCAAATGCTGTTGTGTGATTTTGTTGACGATATCTCATGAGATTTGGTTTGTTTCTTATTTTTCCATATTAAAAAAATTAGTATTAAGATTTCTTGAGCTCAGAACTTATTTTTGCCTGACCTGAAAGAGTGAGGTCTGGTGTGGAGCTGAGATGGAGTTTATGTACTGCTGGTGGACACTTCAGTCGTTCCTGTGGATGGATGCTCTCCTTGTGGATGGTGGGGGAGGGTTGTAGGTTTTAGGGCCCCTATCAGCCTTGGCTTGGTGCTTCGTCCCTTCCTGGCAGATAGCCGGGCCACCTGACCACAACGGGGCCGAGACTGTAGACACAGGCCCAGCTGGGCTCCAAGTGGCCGGGACCAAGCTGGGGTGTCTCCTCCGCTGCTCTCTGCTCTTGCTGCCACTTCCTGTTGGAGGACTGGCCTCCCTCTTCTTCCTCAGATCAGTCCTCATCTCGCACTGTAGTTTCCATGGCTTGGTTTCTTTTGGTTCCAGTGCTCAAACTCCCCTCCCAGTAGCTGCATAGACAACTGTGATATTATGATTTGTAATAAGAAATGTATATTTGGTGCTCCACCCATTCCTGGCACAGAGCTCCTAAAACCTGTGGAATTTTCCGTGATGAGAGTGATAAAGCTGTCTTTTGTTATGTTAATGAGGTGACTCTCAGAAAGCACCTAAGGAAGGGGGCTGGTTGCCAGGAGAATCAACCATGAGTAGAAGGTTAGAGCTTTCAGTCTCCCCCACTGATTCCCGGGGAGGGGAGAGAGGCTGGAGGTTGAATCAGTCGCCAATGATTCAGTCAATCATACCTGTGTAATGAAGTCTTTGTAAAAACCCAAAAGGACGGGTTCAGAGAGCTTCCCGGGTGGTGAGCGTGTGGAGGTTTGGGGAGAATGGTGCTCCTGGAGAGAGCGTGGAAGCTCCGCACCCTGTCCCTTACCTTGCCCCGTGCATCTCTTCCATCTGGCTCTTCCTGAGTTATATCCTTCCGTAATAACCCAGTAATCTAGTGAGTAACATATTTCTCTGAGTTCTTTGAGCTGCTCTAGCACATTAATTGAACCCAAAAAGGGGGTTTTGGGAACCTCCAATCCACAGCCAGTTGGTCAGAAGTACAGGTGACAACCTGGATTTGTGATTGGCATCTGAAGCGGGTGGTGGATGCAGACAGTCTTGTAGGATGGAGCCCTTAACCTGTGTGACCTGACACTATCCCGGGTAGATAGCATCAGAATTGTAGGACTCCCACCTGGTGTCAGAGAATTGCTTGGTGGTGTGGAGAAACCCCACACATCAGAATTAGTTGCAATCAGAATCTTAACAATTCAGATTTGTTTCAGTACTAGAGTCCATGTTGGGCTTTCCCATTCCCTCCTCAGAAACTGGATCCTGACCCGGCAGCTGGGTCCTGCTCTCTGCTGAAGTCCTGCCTGCCTGCCAGGCCAGAGGATTGCTCCTTCACAGTGTCTCCATCCCTGTGGTCTACTCCTGTTTGCTCAGATCAGTATTCTTGGGTCCTAAACACGGAGACTCTTCCAGTGCCAGCCACTGTGTCTGTTCTCTGAGTATCTGTCCCACACCAGCGGTCAGAACCATCTCCTGGTTGTCATCCCATCTGATCCTGGCTCCTCTTTACTCCGTTGGCATGTGCCCCCACCTCTCTGTGCCCCTTCTACATCTTTATATGGAGATAATCATAGTACTTGCCTCACAGAGTGGTGAGGGCGCAGTAAATCAACGTGTAAAGAGTATAGAACATGGACACATAGTGTTGAACACGTCTCAGCTTTATTACATGAGAAGATTTCTCTCCGAGCGCCGTTGTCACCCATGACTTCAGGCTACAGTCCCGCTGCAGGGAGGGACAAGGGTGGGTGGGGAGGCAGGGTGAATCGCTGCTTCTCTTACCAGGAAATCACAGCAGCATAACAGCCTTCCTGCCAAATCCGAGCCAGGGGTCCATCGTGTCTCCCTTTGATCTGATGTGAAGCAAGCAAATAAAAAGAAGCATTTTCCTCTGAATTGTACACCATGGACTCTAATGGGTATTTGTTCAGGGAAACGTTCCTCGGGTACCAAGGACTTGCTCTGAACTGTGTCTCCCTCGGTCTCACATTCCAGGCTTAATGTGAGGAGGAGACTGGAAAAATCATGGAAATCCTGTATATTATGTAACTCTCGAGGGGTGGACCACAGAAAAACGTGCTGACAAACTCCTAGAAATAGAACAGTGGGTGCCCGGGGTTGGGAGAGGGGAGACCAGAGACGGTAGTCAAAGGGCACAAACTTGAAGTTTTCAGATGAATCAGGTCTGAGGATCTAATGTACAGTGTGGTGGCAACAGTTCACAACACTGCATTACAGACTTGAAAGTCACCAAGAGAGATCTGAAATGTTCTCACCACAAAAACATTGTAATAAAGTGAGGTGATGGATGTGTTAACACACCTTCCTGTGGTCATCGTTCCACAATACATTCGTGTATCAAATCATCACGTGTACACCTTACACTTACATCATGTCACATATGTCTATGACGTGTCACTCAAGCTGGGGGAAAAGGGTGTGCCTGTTGGTGAGAACACCGAGCCGGTCGCAGCGGAGGACGCTGAGTAGAGCAGGTGAGCTAGCTGTAAGAGGTCAGAGTCTTGGCTGTAGATGACACACTGAAGCGTACTGAGGCCTCTTCATGCACAACTGTGCCTCGAGACTCTGCAGGAGGAGGTCATCAGGGCGGTCCACAGATGGTCACCAACCTGGGACAGTCTGACTTTACGATGGTGTGAAAGCAATGTGCACTCAGTAGGAACCGTACTAGGAGCCGTGAACTGTGCTCTTTCCCTGGGCTGGCGATGTGCGTATGATCTCCCTGGTGATGCTGGGTGGCGGCAGCCAACACAGCTCCCCGCCTCCCCGCGATCACGAGGGTGAACAGCCGACACACTGACAACAGCCTGTACCACACCACCATTCTGTTTTCACTCTCGGCACAGTGTTCAGTTATAGGAGATGGTCAACACCTCATTATAAAATAGGCTTTGTGTGAGAGGATTTTGCCCGACTGTAGGCTCACGTAAGTGTCTGAGAACATTGAAGGCAGGTGAGGCTAAGCTGGGACGCTCGGGAGGTTAGGGGGATTAAATGCCTTTTCAACTTACGATATTTTCAGCGTAGGATGGGTTTACTAGGATGTAACCCCACTGTAAGTCAAGGAAGATCTATATGGCTGTCCCCACAACCATGACTATGTTGAAGGCTGACAAGAAGAATGAAGCAGGAACGGTGTTCCTAGGTTCACGGAGACAGTTATGCAGCGTTGGTAGCCGCATGGTGATCATTCCTGATTCATTTCATTTTGTTTAGTCTGTTAAGCCTTTCAGATGCGTGCCTAAATTCTTGTGCTGAATTAGAAAAAAAAGTTTCTACTGGAATATTCTAAAAATGAGCAGGAGAGGTCCCTTAAGTGCATACTACGCACAATTAGAAGTCACACAATCAAGTGACAAGAATTGGAAATGACCAAGAAGCCTGTCAAGTGGGAAAACTCCTGGTTAATTCTGATCTTCCTGTTGTGTGGGTCTGAGACATCCCCAGAAATAGCAGCCAGTCCTGGAAGCTGTGGTCACAGTCTGAACGGGGCCTGGAAACGGGAGGAAACAGGAATGAGGCGGCCGGTTATGCCTCATCCCTTTCAGCTCCCCTTACATATACAGGAAGTGCCAGCAGGGCTGTCACCTTTTAGGACAAAGGATGATGATGTAAAGAGAATCTGAAATACGAAGATCTCATGTAATCATCCGTAGGTCACGCAAACGGCCCGTCTGACACTTCATCTGATCCGTTTGTGAACCTCAACATCTCATCCTGTAATTTCCGTGGCTGTGGACCCCCTCCTGTGCCCTGAGAGTGAGACGTACTTTCTTTCCAATCAGGATCCAGAGATCAGCCTGATGGGGGTGGAATCCTTTTCCCAGGGACCCAGCAGCGATTACATCAGGGCCTCTTTTTGACTTGGCTCAACGACAAAATTTTGAACTGGTTCTAAATCCAGATTAAACACAGAAAAAGGGAAGGTCTTTGAAAAGACATATTTTCATTTCGTTTTCTTTCTTTTACAAAAACAGCACACATGGAAGCAGGCTAAACAATGTGGCTTTGGGATCACATCCCCTCTGATACTCTAAACGTCGCCTGTCCTGTGCCCTCACTGACATTGCTGTTTGCACAGGTAACACATTTAAGTTGCTGGTGCCCCTGAGCTATTCTCATCCATGATCGCATCAACCACTTTTTTTAAACTTATTTTCCCTTATGTTTTGGAACATTTTTTCACTAAACACCAAATAAGTGAATAATAAGTTGAAGATTTTGAAGCTTTCTCTATAAGTACCATTAAGGTTTAGAGAATTGCTTTATCTTTACATGCATTTTTTTCTTTGTATTTCTTGTTTTCCTTTATTTTCTTTTTCAGAATTTTCAGTGTACTATTACCAGTTACCTTGGTAACTGTGTGCCCAAGGCAGAAGCATCTAATATATTTTTCCTGTCTGAATCCTTGCAGAGGGATTTTCCAGGTTATTTTCCTGTCGCTCCTTAGTGAGGTTCACACAGGCCCTTGCTCTGTGCACGTCTGGTTAACAGACAGATTTGTACCTGAACCGCGCAAAGCAAGGGCTGCTGCTTGGTTTTTTTTTTTTTTTAACTTCATCAGGATTCAAACATTACTTTTAGGGGACTAGAATGGCTTTCGTATCCTGATAGCAGCGGCATTTTTCTCTAAAGTTGTTGAGAAGTGATATAGATCGCCTCTAACCAGCGTACAATTCCTCAGTTAATGCCGGCCTCGGAGTGCAGGCCACATGCAGCGGCTCCCGCGTGGTTCCGTGCTCCGCCAGGCGGTTCAGCTCGTGTTCTGGTCCAGTTCTTTCCAGTGTTCACGAAAAGAGCGGGGAGTCTTCTAAGTGACCTTTTGTGCAGCCACCTACTTCCAAGGAGCCTGAATAGCCTGTGCCACTGCCCGGGTGGTCCTTACCAATAGTCTGCAGCCGCTCGGCTGCACCTACTCCGCTCCCTCTCCCAGGGGAGTCCCGGGTGGGGGGGTTCCCCCTCCCGGCCCCTGGCAGTCTAGCCATCTGTGCTGAGAAGAAAGGAAGATATCGTCAGTGTGCACCTTGTACGGTTGTTGTGAGGGTTAAATTAGATGCCTACAATACACTACATTTTCCAAGCACATAGTAAATATTCAATGAATGTTGACAATTATTGTTGCTATTTTTGCCTGCCCACAGGAGACAATTATGGGGCTTATAGCCACATTCTTATAAGACATTAATTTTCGGTTTTCAAGAGCAATTTGAAGCTTCCATTCTAATTTGTTCTGGGCCACTGTATTAGTTTCCTATGGCTGCTGTAACAAATTACCACAAATTTAGTGGCTTAAAGCAGCACAGATGGATTATCTTACAACTGCGGAGGTCAGAAGTCCTGAATCTGGGTGTCAGCAGCTTCCTCCAGGACCCTTGAGGGGGAGAATCCACTTCCTTGCCTTTTCCAGCTTCCGGAGGCTGCAGCTCACCACCCCGTCCTCCATCTTCACAGCCAGCAGTGCAGCATCTTCAGTTCTCCTTCTCCTTGTCCTCTGCTTCCATCGTCACATCTCTTTCCGTGACTCTGACTTCCCACTCGCCCTCTCTCTCTGATTGAGGACACTTGTTATGACATTGAGCCTGACCAGATGAGCCTGATGGTCTCCCCATCTCAAGAACCTTAACTTAGTCACACCCACAAAGTCCATTTTGCCATGTAAGGGAACATATTCGTTGGTTCTGGGATTAGAATGTGGTCATCTTTGCAGAGGGGAGGGGCATTATTCTGTTACTACAGTCCACTTTCTGGATCCCAAAGGTTCAGGTCTGTTCCAAGTGCAAAATACATTCACCCCGTCCCAACACTCCCCAGACTCTCAACTCATTGCTGCTTCAACTCAAAGCCCAAAGCCTCATCTCACCCTTATCAGCTCAAAAGTCCCAAATCTCGTCATCTAAAGCATCGAGGTCAGGGAATGGGTGAGGCTCTGGGGCAAAATTCCTCCACATCCGTGGACCTAGAAAACAAGTTATTTGCTCCCAAAATTCAGTAGTGGGACAGGCATGTAATTCCAGTTCTGTGTGTCACTTATGAGTTCTGCCTTGTGGAAAGGACACAATTGCACGTTCCTCGTTCCTCCAAAGCTGTCACCCGTGGGGCTCTGAACGTCCACGTTTCCACCAACAGGCTGTTTATGATGATTTGGGCATTTTCTCAGATATATAAAAGCTATACTGCTTTTCTCCGAATGTTCCTCACTTCCTTCTAAACTCTCAGTGGCAGCCTTAAAATCCATATTTCTACCAACAGTCTATTTGAGGCGATCTAGGCTTTTTCTGTCAGGCTCCAAAAAATTCTCCCAGCCATTGCTGAATTCCAAAGCCACTTGCACATCTTTAGGTGTGAGTTACAGCAGCACCCACTGCCAGGTACTGAGACCTGTGTTCCTTTCTTACTGCTGCTGTAGCAAATTACTACAAATTTAGTGGCTTATAACAACCCAAATTTATTATCATTCAGCTCTGGAGGTCAGAAGTCCTAAAATCAAGTTGTCAGCAGTGCTGTGCCCCTCCTGGAGCCTCCAGGAGGGAAGCAATTCCTTGTCTTTTCCAGCCTCCAGCAGCTGCCCACACTCCTCGCTCACGGCCTCCTCCTCCACCTTCAGAGCCAGCTGTGAGGCATCTTCACATCTCCTTCTCTCTCTGTCCGCCGCTTCCATGATCACACCTCCTTCTGTGACTCTCACACTCCCGCCTCCCTCTTCTAAGGAGCCCTGTGATCACACCGGGCCCACCCAGATCATCCATTATAACCTCCCCATCTCGCCATCTCAGTTCACAGGTTTGGGGGATTAGGATGTGGACATAATGGGGGTCTTTTATTCATCCACCCTGGCCACTTTTAAGATTTCATTAGATTGCTCATCTTCAGGAAAAATCAAAGCGAAGTGACATTGGAATTTTAAAGTTAGGTGACTCAGAACTATCAAAGCTATTCATTCCCAGGATTATTTACATATTATCCTGTATCAAAAATATCCAGACAAAAACTCAGGCAGACATTATGAGTTGGCTGATCCATCACTCATTTCCAATCCCCTTCTCCCCTTATTGCCTCTACTCAAAAGGCCGTGCTTCCTTGGCATGGCCAAGTGACACAGTTCTCACCAACGAGATGTAAGTAAAAATCTGTTGGGAATTTTTGGGAAACTTTGCTTGCATCACTAAAAAGGACACATATCTTCCCTTTTTTGGATACGGACCTGATAGTTGGAGCTTCAGCAGCCATCTTGTAATTATGAGAGAAAGGCCAGGCTAGGAAAGACACACGGGCCCTGCCATTGTTGAGTTACTGAAACAACCCCAGCAACCACCCCAGCAGCTTCCTGCTGTGTAAGAACAAGTGAACTCGGATTTGTTCTAGCCACTGTATGTAGGTTCTCTGTTACTTACAGCTGGACACATATAATAGCAGTTTAAAAACTTACCTCACCTACCCATAAACGCCACATCCCACAGAGGCCATATGTAGGCCTGAAAATCGCAGGAATAAACACTCACGACATTTTAATGGATAATGAATTTATGCTATTATTTGATAACTTTTAGACTTATTAATAGATTTTTTTAGTCTTATTAATGGAAAACCCCCTCTTGAGTCAAACCAGTAAGTCCACAGACCAGAAATAAATTGTTGGCTAACGTAAGCTGGCTGAGGAAACCTTGCCAAGGACTTTTCTTTTTAAAAACATCTTCTATTTTGATGTTTAATCTTAACCTCTGCTTGCCCTTGTTTCCGTAGTGAAAAATATTTTTCTGCCTCTGTTTACACTGGACTTGGTTTACTTATTTTCTCACCATTGTTTTTTCCCCAGGTCATTGAGTTTTGTTCCTTTCAGTCCTGAAATGTCAAGGTTCTGTATCACTGTAGAAGCAAAAACCTTTGTTTCTAAAGGCTAAAAATCTTTCTCTCCGAGGGGCTTTCCAAAGGACTGGATGGCGCACTGGGGGTGCAAATTACAGGGAAACCCCGTAGCTCCCGACCACAGCGGCAGCTGCCTTCCACGAAGCATTGACCACCGACCCAGTAGAGCGACCCGCACACGGACGTCTGAAGACGCCACGCCGGCCAGCGGCTGAGTGGTCAGCAGTGTGTGTGCAGAATCCTGTGCAACGTGAGATGCTTGAGCGGGGGCCAGGAGAAGCAGAGAAGGTGAGAGGGAGGTTGAGTCGTCAGCAGTCTTCACAGACGTTTTAATCATAAGAGAAAAGTCTACAGTCTTATCTAAAGCATGTTAGTGAAATAATGAGAACTCTTCCCAGTGCAATTCTTGTGATGCTAGAACATGGGAAAAATTTTGTTATTTCAGCCCTGTTTGCAGTAGAGGCACTTTAGAGATAGTCATACATATATATTTTTGGGGGGGAGAAGGGGGGTGAGGAATATTGGCCTTGAGCCAACATCCGTGCCCATCTTCCTCTACTTCATATGGGACACCGCCACAGCATGGTTTGATAAGTGGTGAGTAAGTCCGTGCCCGGGATCAGAACCTGTGAACCCTGGGCCACCGAAGCGGAGCGTGTGGACTTAACCACTATGCCACCAGGCGGCCCCATATATGTTTTTAAATTTAAGATGCCACAGGTTTTACAAAACATCATCAATTTAAATACAGCTTTTTTTTTTTTTGGTGGAGGGAAAAAAGCAAACCACATTAATTGGACAAACTAATTCTTACACAGACGAATTTCGGAAAGATTTAAGGTGCGAAGGGTGAGAATTTTAGTCTCGAAGTAAAACTGCAGTTCTCGTGGCTCCACCTGAGAGCTCTGGGTTCAGAGTCCTCGTTTCGACTGTGAGCCGTGGTGGTGCCAGGGGTGGGGGCTGAGGGGACTGCCAGAGGGAAATGCCGAGACAGTTATGAGAAGGACAGATCAGATCACACTTGGTCAATATTTACAACAGATTTAGGACTTGGGTGTCTTCAGAGAACCATAAGAATTTCCCGAGTACATTTTACTTGTCCTGGTTTATTTGAAGATACACAGAGCCTGCCCCCGGTAATATTGTGAAAAGATGAAGACATTACAGCTTATGGGAAAACGCCCAGGAAGTCAGGAACGTGAGTTTGGGTCCCAACTTACAGTTAATCTGTGATGTGACAGGGGCACATTATTTCACTTGCTGGTCCAAAATAACATCTTGCAACATTAGCATGGATAGACTGCTGATCGCCCACCAAGCATCTGAGCCATACGGAGTGCGGAGCTGTATTTCTTTGGGATCATCCAGTGCGTTGGGGACAGCGGTGAGATGAGGGATTTTGAGCCACTCATCCATGTCTGTTGTTGCAACTTCCCTGACCAATTTCTGATGACTTTCCTCCCACCCCTTCACATGAACAGCCTGACTCACAAGCTGCGACCCTTCCACCAGCCAATTTGTGGTCTTTGTCAAGGTAAAGAACTGTATTTATTGTAGTATTTACACATTTCGTATGCTACTGTTTTTATGAGGTCTATCCCTTTTTTCACATGTCACTGCTGACATTTTTTAGTGTTTTGCCCCAATCACATTTCTCATATTAGCCCTGTGGTTGTCATTATGTGATTTTGCAGGGCATGGTGATTTTTAGGAACGCTATGTCGTGTGACAGCAGAACTGACTGTATGGCATCTGAGACCATGGTACTGGATGAGATCATCCAGTGGGTGAGTGTAGACACAGAAGAAGAAGCCAGGTTGAGTCCAGGAGCACTCCACCCTTGATGGATGGAGGAGAGGAGGAGCCAGCAAAGGAGGGGAGATAGGAGGAAGCCCAAGAGACTGGGATATTCTAGAAGCCAAGTGAAGAGAGTGCTTCAAGGAAGTCCTAACCAACCATGTCCAGTGCTGCAGAGAAGTCAAGAGAGAAGAGGAATGACTGAGAAGTGACCACCGAATTTAGTAACATGGAGGTCTTAGTGATTTTGATAAGTGCTGTTTGGGTGGAATAGTGGGGATAAGCCTAACTGGAGAGAGTTTAAGAGGAATAAGGAAGAGAAGAATGTATTTTTTGAATAATCATGGAATAAATTTTATTTGATTTTAATATGTCTTTTTCAAGTTAGCTCTGTCATTAACATGCACATTTATCTCGGTGTCTTATAGATTGGGATCTACTTACAATTTTCAGAGATTACTATGGAGTTCCTACTACGTGCCTGACAGTGGGATAGAAGCAATGTGTTTAAGAGAGCAGATGCTAGAATTGAGACAGACTTGACTGTGAATTCTGATTCCACTGCTCCCCAGCTGTCTGACGTGTCCTCACTCTTCAGAGTTCTAAAGGGGTTAGTACACTTTCTCAGTGGGTCGTTGTCAGGATTAGGTAAGTGAAGTGCTTAGCATCTTGCCGACACACAGGTTGGCTCATAAATGTTATTATCAATATGTTTTACAGTGAGGTATAATAAAATTTGGGCTTGAATTTACAATGACGTAGGGGAGATAAGGCAGACACAAACATTAAATAAGTATAAATAAGTATAGTGAAAATGACCAGGGAAAGCGAGACTTAAAATGGAGCTAAAAGGAGGCGTAGCTCTGCGAGTGTGTGATACCTGCCTGTCTGCACCAGCTGATGCCGTGACCACGTCTCTTGTTTCATCCTCACAACCGCGCCGCGAGGCAACACTTCTCCCAGGTCCTGGGCGAGGAGACTGAGGCTCCAGGAGGCTCGTCATCTTGCTCCAGGCCACTAGCTAGTGGGGGAGCTGGAGACAGGCGGGTGTGCGTGTCTCCAAACTCCACGCTCAGTGGTGGCAGAGCAGCAGAGAGGCGTGGAGGCGAACCTCTCCTCTCTGCGCCCTGCGCCACGTGCAAACACCAACCAGAACAAAACCCACGGCAGGCAAAGCCCCACCATAGCCTGAGACTTCGTCCAAAGAGCGGCGCCTGAGCAGCACACCCAAGAGAAGCTGGTGGCATGTTCTTCCTCTTGACCTTTTCCTTCTCCGGTAGAGTTAATCATGTGCAAAAATGGTGTTCAAGGAAAGGCAAGAGAGGGGACAGACAGGAGGGGAATGATCAGCAAGTGCGTATGAAGAAGTGATTGGGCTCCTGGGAAAATGGTTACATCCACTGTGGCATCTGTTTCCCGACCTGCTGATCCGCAAGTCTATTCCTCAGTGGACTGTAATGCTGCAGTCCTGCTTCCTTTGTGGTTCCTGTTGGGATAACTAACAGGCGGGCAGGCATTTGGGTTTTAGAAGGTCTCCACGCTAGTGGAGCCTCTCACTCAAGCTGGGGTCCTGCAGGGGACGGTCTGAGAAGTGGCCCAAATCACCCTCCACTAACTGGCCATTAAGGGTCCTTAAAATGCTTCCATACGCAGACGGGAGAGTTTATCTGGAAGAAATGTGTTGTGGGCATTGTGCTGGCTAATTATCACAGAGCCGGCAGAGACAGTGTCCTCACCTCCTCCCAGCTGGTAAAGGCCATGACCTTGAAGAGTAAACACAGGACAGACAAGCTTTGATGGGCTGAGAGAGAATGAAACACAAGTCTTTGTAGACCTCCGTGGGACTTCGAAGGAGGGCCTTGACGGAGACGTGTATTCGTGTCTTAGGGCTATCGTGACAAATCCCCACAAACAGCGTGGCCTAAAACAATGGCAATTTATTCTCCCACAGTTCTGGGGGCTGGAAGTCTGAGAGCAAGGTGCCAACAGGGCTGGTTCCCTCTGGGCGTTCTGAGAGAGCTCTGTTCCAGGCCTTTCTCCTAGCTTCTGGTGCTTGCTGGCAAGCCTTGGTTTTCTTGGCTTGTAGACGTGCCCCTCAGTCTCTGCCTCCATCCTCCAGGCTCTTTTCCCTGTATCACTGTCTCTGTGTCTCTTCGCCTCTTCTTAGGAGGACTCCGTCACGCTGGACTAGCCTCACCCCACTGCAGTACAAACTCAGCTTAACTTAGTTACATCTGCAATAACCCTATTTCCAAACAAAGTCACATTCTGAGGTTCTAGGAAGGACATGAATTCTGGGGGGACACTATCCAGCCTAGTACAAGAGGAGCATAAAACCATTAGGTGTCATTGTTTGGGGAGAGAGGACAGTAGGAAAGGAGAGGGAGAGTCTTTGGAGGCAGGCTCGAAAGCACTCAGGACACTAGCGACGAGGCCGCCTTATTACGAGAAACAGATGTCCCAAATAGGGTAATGGAGGAGATTTTAAAGAAGGGACTGTTTAGAATGAGTGGCAGGCTCATTAGTAAAAACAAACCGAAAAACCAAGAAGCTGGTGAAGAACCCCAGAGCCAGCAAGAGCAGGGCACCATTGTCACAAACGCTCTCGCCAAGGAGATGAGCTCCACTCGGGCCTCTGCCCGCTTCTCTGCCATTGACGTGCTCCTGATGCAGTCCAGCCCTGCGGTGACGTGGCTGCCCATGGGCCCCTGCCCGGCGTTCAGGCTTGCACAACCCGGAAATGGGCGAGTCTGTGCCGGTGCCACCCGTGGAGAAGAGGGTGAGGCCAGTTGATGCCCACTCCCCTGCTTCTTCCCGAGCAGACTGTTCTGCCGTGGGTTTCAGAAGATTCCGAGGACTGAGCACCAGTTGACGATAGCAGTGGCCTATTCAACACCTTGTCCTTGTTTTGGGTTTTTACTTCCTTCTTTGCTCTCCCTGCCTGTCTTTCCTGTCCCCTGAGATAACGTTCCCAAATAAACCACGTGCGCACAAGCCTTCCTTTCAGTCTCTTCTTTAAAGGAAATCCAGGCTGAGCAACCACTCCTAGGTCAGCAGGTGCAGGAGAGTGAGGGTTACTGGGATGAGAGAGACGGAGAGGGAGAGGGAGACGGAGAGGGGAGACAGAGAACTGAAGCTGAA
Source organism: Tapirus indicus (assembly GCA_031878705.1). Classification (NCBI taxonomy): domain Eukaryota; kingdom Metazoa; phylum Chordata; class Mammalia; order Perissodactyla; family Tapiridae; genus Tapirus; species Tapirus indicus. The sequence goes on along the minus strand of CM062933.1, from coordinate 55,989,500 downwards.
GAAAACAAGCTGATCTTCTGAGGAGGGTTGCCGTCCCTGAGAACCCTCAGGCCAGCAGGCAGCCCGGAGACGAAATTCACAGCCATACACAACCTCCTCCCACCACCCATGTCCCCTGCCGGAGCCTTCCATGGCTGAGCTGATTCCCAGAGGGCGAGGAGGGCTCGCCTTGGGGCAGGTCTTGGCGGTCGGCCTCCCAGGGCACAGAACGGATGGCAAGGATGGATGGTAGAACTGGAAGCAAACAGGATTTCCAGCACGGCTGGGTGCCTTCACAGATCAGCGTTCTCCCCACTGACCGTGGGTCTTACACCACCGACTGCCCCACGGACATGCCTCACACGGCCGTCCTGTCAAAGAGGTGAATGCTTCCAAGATGAGATCACTCTTCCGACCACACAGGACTCACTCGTCTGCTGGGCAGATTATCCTTGTTTCTCACCTCTGAGCGTCCAGGTCACACGAACTCAGTCACCTGGACTAAACAGCCTGGTACAGCAGGAAGACTGCAAGCTGGACTCAGCCCCGGTGCAAATCCCAGCTCTGGTGCGAACAAGCACCGTGCCCCTGAGCAGATTCCTAATCCCTCCGAGTCTGTTAGCTCGTCTGCAAAATGGGATTAAAATGGCAACCCCACCTCACAAAATTTTTGTGAGAATTTAATAAAATAAAATGTAAATGGTGGCTTTTTTTTATATTATTATTACTGATCCCCTATTACTGCCTCAATTTTCTTCTTACATCCATATATTGAATGGATGTTATTAACAAATTACACAGAATTGGATGTAACAGTCTCAGAAATCTAAACTGTTCTCTGAATATTTGAGGATTTCTCTTAAAGTGATAATTGGATAAAGTGTAATATTTTATCATTCTTCTGTCTTCTTGCTCTTAACTGTATAAAATATCCCGGAGTTAATTGTAAGTGACAAACGAGCTAGCTGTTTCTCAACTGCACTCAGACTCCGATGGTCTTTAAATTGGCCTTAAATTAAAACTGACAGTGATGAAGTAATTTATGCTCAGACTGTTGGCGACAGTTTGCCCGACTGCTGACAGCGATGAATCACTGAGGGAAAGGCCCACATTTCTGGGCTGTTGGTGGCTTTTGCTTAATCTCTGAGTCGGTCGGGCTGCATGCCGGCTCTGGAAAATGAGCTCTGCCTGGGAGCCGGGCTCAAGGATTCCTCCTTGCTGGGCTCCCCCTCGGCCGCAGCACAAAGGTTCCTGATGGCTGGGCGGTAACGGGAGAGTGTGCTCTGTCTGAGGCGTAACTCGTCTTCTGGTATCCAAGAATTTGTGACTCTGTGAAACGCAACATATTTAGTTCTTTCCTTGTCCTTTGAGGAAAATCTACTGATTTCTTTTGGAGTAATGATGCTATATAAACGAATGTATCTCTCCCTCCCTGTAAACTATATTTCCCCTTATTTTTTTCTCTTTCCCAAATAGGATTTTTTTTTTTTGAGCGTGAGTGAAGACACAAGAAAAAGAGAATTTAATGAAAAGAAAAACATGGATACAAATTTATGATAATAGTAACATTTTTTTAAAAAAAAACAAGGAAAATAATGAAGTTGAAGCAAATTGGATAATGAAGAGAAAAATCAGATGTATTATGAAAATAATAATGTCTATGGTTTCTCTCTGGATTATGTAGTTGTTAAACCATATATTTAATTTGTTGACTATTTTGTGCTTATTGCTCTGTTTATAAAAATGATTGCCAATTTCAAGTCTCGTTGAGGAGAGAGAGCCAGAGAGCAGTGAATAGCTATGCACTAGTCCTAGAGCAGTGTTTGAACACGAGAGCTGGTGCTCCTTAGAGGGACTCAGGTGTTACAACCAAGGCTTAAGACACAACAAAATTAGAAAACTATCCTACATGGAAACCTGTTTCTCAGGGACGTATATTTTGAATTTCTGTTTTCAGTGAACAGAGCAAGAAGGGGCTGTGAAATGCACCTGGGGCATTTTAACTGAGGACATGTGAAGGGGCTCATGGAAGGAGGCAAGTTAAGAGATGAGTCAAATCTTTCCTTTAAAGAAAGAAATCAGGAAAGCCCTAGCTGGACTGGGCTTTGGGGACACCGTTGCCTCTAGGACTCTGTCAGTGGGAACTTTTAGGCATAGATCCTTGGGGAAATGACCAGACTACTTGCCCCACACTTCTCTTTGCTGGTAGGTAAGTATCTACCTGCCATGGAATTGTCAAAGCCCTTCCTTCTCCTGGAACATGAAGCCCGTGTGGGAAGAGGCAGGGTCTAAGGAAGCACTCACTCATTTTTATGGACGTGCGAGTGCAGAGTGGGCATCTGACCACGAGTGGCTCCTTGCTGGCCTCTTCCTAGTCTTGGCCCTGAGAGCCCAGTGTGTCTGAGAGGTCCCAGATTTAGGCAGTTCAGTGATTTGGGCGTCCCCAAGGCACATGCAGAGAAGTGAGAGAACGTGGCTCAGGGGCTGCATCGGCTCCAGGAGAGAAAGTGCTAGTTGCTATGCCTCAGCCTCAACTGTGCAAAGAGATGGTTTACTCCTCTGACTAAACTGCCAAAATATACCCACAACTGATTAGATCTCAGAGTCAGCCCAGGCTGGTCTGCTGAGCAGCCAAGAACGTGTGTTTCCAGAGCTATCTCGTTTGACTGTTTCTCAGGTGGCTTACAGATGGCCGGCTGGTCTTCTAGTAGGTTCTCTCTGGCCCATCCTCTCCAGTTCTGACCTTCTATCCCCAATCCAGGGATCCTGAGACCTGCCGTCTGTTCTGTTTGGTGATCTGGCCGTGACTGTTGCCATTCCTGTGATCACAACACCAGGCGCTGGTTCTCAGTGGACTGTGCCTTCCCCACTGCAGGGGAGTAAGACTGTTCCTGGAAGAGTTCTGGCACAAAATGTCTCAACATCTCGGATTTTGCATATGTAGATAAAACTTTTCGTTATGATTCCCAGATATGGCTCCTTCCTCTCTACTCCCCAAAGCACCTGCCTTACATTTCTGTTTATTGCTTCCTCTGCCCTATATCCATGTGCCTGGTGTACATGCCTTGCCCTCCCCAGACTACGGGCTCTGTGAGTCCAGAGACAGTGTCTCTTTCAGCTCTGATTCTCCACAGCAATTGATTCTTGGACTTGGGACGTGTCCTGGGAAGAATTCTTAAATGAATGAATGAGTGAATAATTGAAATTATTATTATTATTTTTGCTGAGGAAGACTGGCCCTGGGCTAACATCTGTGCCCATCTTCCTCTACTTTATATGGGACGCTGCCACAGCTTGGCTTGACAAGTGGTGAGTCTGTCCATGCCCGGGATCTGAACCTGCGAAACCCTGGGCTGCCGAAGCAGAGCGCGCAAACTTAACTGCTACGCCACCAGGCTGGCCCCGAATCTATAACTTTCAAAGGGAATTCACAGAAATTTTAGCTTCTAATTGGACAGGAATGTACTCTTCTTGGTGCTTAAGTTTCTCTTTTCCGGACAAAAAGCTACATTGGGAAGACATTGTGGTGACTGAGGGATGGTCAGAGGCAGCACGAAAACAGATCCAGGAAAGAGACGTCTTCATGAGTCAAACTCAGGCCCTTATTTAGATAATAAAGGGTAATGCCCGAGTTAGTAATAAGGTAGACTAGACAGTTACAAAAGTACAATATGAAGAAATAATTATTAGTTGGGATCCTGTTGCTTTAGAATGTCAGTGAAAATGTGGGCAAATTGTATTTCTGTTGGATAAGATCCTTAGACTCTATTGTTCCAAATACATTGTCAAGTTCTATGGTGCGGTATAGCACATCCATGGAGTGGAGTCAGGAGCATCATGGTGTGATGGAGAGATCCCTCAGCCACTATTTGCTTGGTCGTTTCTGAATGAGATATTTAGCTTATAGGTCAATTTTTGTTATAGAAAACAAACAGAGCAGGCTAAGCAACACCTGAGATTTTCCAATCTCTAAAATCTTATGATTTTGTATTTTTAAGTGGTTTTGAAAAACACACAATTAATTATTCAGAGTGCTCTTTACATAAAAAAAAGATCCAAAAGTACTTCTCCCCATGCATATAATTTAAACATTTAAATGTAATTTGTTATATGTTCAATGATTCACTTGAAAACATTAACTTTTAATAACTGTCTGTTAGTGAGGGCTCAAAAATGTATGCACTACTTTATTTCTTAACACAATACCTACATTTTTCTCAAAAACAAAACAAAAAACTACTTTCTCCTAGAGAACTACTTTCTCTCTCATCACAGTTTGCTGAAGAGCATTTTGTTGGGTCTGACAAGAGGGAATTGATCCTACAGCCCTGAGAGCCACAGACACCTTTGCGAAAAACCCTGGTGGGAAGAGTGGAGAGCTGTCGCCCACTGGATAGGTAGGGAGGGGAGGGGCAGGTATTTGATTTCTTCCACTGTAACTGTCCTTCGACCACCAGCACATCCACAGGGCCAGGAGGAAATGTGGAGAAGACGGATGACTTACCTACGTATCATACACAAATCGAAACCCACCAGTTCCCCTGTCCCTTCTGTCATCCACGATTTCCCCAGCACTCCCAACCGTGAAACAGGCTGACCTTACATCAGACACAGAAGAAGGAAGAGAGAGTTTGGCACTGACTTAAAGAAAAGCTCCTGATGAAAATATAATTCCTTTTGCTTTACAAATATATACAAATTTTTACACAAAAAAAAATTCTTCATGGTCTGACTCGAGCATTAAGTTCCATGACACATAGCATACATTCTTTAGTCCACCAAATGTAGTAAAAGATGAGATTTTGTGGCTCTCTAAGCTGGTTTAATAATGAGGAAGACGGTCAGGCTTGGCCTTTCCCTGTTTTAAGCTAAAACAGGCTCTGATAGAAACAAACCCAACTTCCCCTTTCCTGTTTCATAGCTTTGTATCCTTCCAGAACACCGATCCTCTCAGATGTGAGTTGGGTGTCTTTGAGATTGCCCATCACAGGGGAAACACACCTCTGATGGTTTTATTTACTGGGCGAGTGCTAAGGGCTCTGCCTTCACGATCACCAGGCAAAGATAATTATGTGGGGTGAGGTCAGCTTGATTGGAACCGTAATCGTATGTTCTTATCCGTCTCTGCCTCTCAGTACTCAGTGTCCAGGGAGTTGTGCAACTGATCCAGGGTTTTATTGCATAGGGAGCCTGGGCTATGCATACACTCTTTGTGGAAAAAATTGCTCCCAAGTCCCAGAAAGTCCAAAGATGAGTCATCTGGTATGTGGTTGCCCTGGAATACGAATCTGGGATCAATCTGGTGTTATCTGGGGTGTTGATCAGAGTGTAAATGAGGGTGGAGGGAGATGGCAGATGTAGGAAGAAGGCACTTTGATGGATGGCAGCTATCAAAATGGAACAAGGAAGGAGCAGTCCTGACTACTCTGCCCTGTGAGGAGACGCCTATGTCGGCAGTGACAAGCGCAAGCAAATGAATTGCTAACTTCAGAAGTGTCGAGGCTGGGCAGAGTTCTCTCCGGATAGTAAACACTTTACAGCACCGTCCAAGTTTACTGGAGACAGAAAGGAGACGCAGTTGGAGAAGCGCCCAGAGGAAAACTGAACCAATGTACACACTTTCCCGGGTAGCACAGACCATCCCGGATACAGAGCAAAACGCTTCCTTAAGAAAAACCACACACACTCCTCCATCTCCCTGACTTGTTTGTATTTTCTCTCGACTTCTTGATAAGTTTGGTTTCTTCATCCTGTATTACAAGGTATTTTTCCCTTCATTTCTCTTGCAGAATAAAAGACAGAGAATTAGAAAGAAAAAGAATATCTCAACTTTTCCTTAAGACGCAGTCCTACCACTGCTTTTTGAAAAAGGCAAGAGTTTGTCAACTTCATGAAAAAAGTACCTAGTCTTTGCCGGGTTTTTCTCCTTTTGTCTCGCTCGCGTCTGTGTATAACGATGGAGAGGTACTTCATAAGAGCTGCAAAGTCGCAGGTCTGGGGGAGGGGTGTTGCGCTGCTGCCCTGACTCCTGAGCGGGTCAGGCAGTCCACAGCCGTGTGAAAGAACAAGGAGAGCTGGAACAGACAACGACACGCGCGTCTTCTTGTCGGCTCTGTGGCCGTCACCACTTACTCATTCAGCTCTAGGTAATCTTTTGAAACCTTGCTCAGGTATTGCCTTCTTAGGAAGTTTTCTTCCATACGTACTCCCTCCTCCCCCGCCCCAAAGCGGCACTTCCCTGTAGTGTTGCTAGACTTTGTGCATATTTCAATATATTGAGACCATTGATTTGCAAGCGTTTATCAGCGTCAGCTTATCAGCGTCTATGTCTTCTGCTGGTATGTAAATCCTACAGAGAACAGATGCTATTCCGCCTGTACCCCACACCTCTTGTGAATGGCAGATGGCGGGACCAAATAAATGTACAAACTAACACGGCGGCAGTCATTTTGAAATGGCACATAGGCAGCCCCAGGAATTTACTGTTCTCTAAGTGCAGGACCAATCTCACTGATATTTTATTTACTTTCTGGCTCAGTAAGGTTCCCTCAAAGCCAGTTCCGGCCTGTTGTGAAACGTCCTTCTCATGAGCCACTTCCCCTTCCATCCTGTTAACACACATGTACAGAGTTCAGGCAGAATGTTGCTTTGGGGATTCTAGGCAGTGAGGGGGAAATGAAAATACCATATTGCATTAATTATAAAATGCAGACTTTTTTCACCTTTTGAATTGAAATTAGGAGTATTTGACAATCAGTGGCATCTTTCATGTATGATTGGTCGTGTTTTTTGCTTTCTGAATGGTACCTGAAATAATGCATCTTTCAATGATGCTGTCTCAGATTTGTTGAAATGTGGCACGTACGTGAGAATTTCTATGGTGTCCAGCCCTACCAGGGGATATGGTGAGGTTCTGGATATGCTCCAAGTGCTACACTAAAAACAAACCAAAAACAGACTTTTCCAGAATAGCGTGAGAGGGTCGGACTTGAAGGATCAGAGTGCAACTTGCATGTGGCCGTGGTTAATGTCTGGCATCTGGTGTACCACATGCCTGGCACAAATAGATATTTAATACATAAAAGTAATTGCTAACAGCTATTGAGTCTTTACTCTGTGTTAGCCACTATATTTTTAAATGCTTTTCACATATGAGTTCATTTAATTTTTAGGACATCACTTTGAGTGGGTTCAAATATGACCCCCATTTTTCAGATGCATAAAGTGAGGCTGAGGGTAGACAGGTAACGTGCCATAAGTGCCATAGATAGTGAGTGACAGAGTCGTGGCTGGACCCTAGGTCCATTTGACTTCAAAGGCCAGGCTCTGGTGCTCCATGCAGCGCTTTCTCCCAGTGGACACGACTTTGAATAAATGGCATTTCTACTGATTTTGATGGCCATTTGCTAGGTCAGAGTTGCCAGTTCTCGACTTTCTTTTCAAATTGTCCACTTTCCTAACCACTTTTCTGGGCCCCATAGTCCCTACTGGCTATTAAATGACCATCTTAGACTTAATATTAAGGTGAATATTGCTAATTTGTAATAAACAGCCCATTGGAAAAATATTTAATGATCATAGGCAAAACCCTATCAAAACCAAAAATGCCCGAAAAGCCATTTGTGGATATTATGGTGATGGACTCCACAGGTGCAGTATTGTGGAGGTAAAATGAAATTTTGCAAGTAGAAGGAAAAGATGCAATTTCCATTTTGTAGGACAGTCACCCTTGAGGCCACTGAGAGAAAATTAAGTTCAATGGGCTTGACTGACCTCCTCTGTTGGGGCTGAGACCTGTTTTCTCCAAAGCCAAGAATCCCAAGCATAATCTTCAGAAATGGCTGAGGATATTCACTTCAGGTACAAGAGATTCTGTTGGACTAGTCACCTCTCTCTCTCTCTGTTTGAGAGGTCAGAACTAGGGGCGGTGGAGTGGGTGCCACGCCGGCAACGGAAGCAGCATGGGTCTGGACCAAACTTGAATGTGTGTTGTGGTCTCCTGGAGGGCTTGTTCAAACACAGAGATGCTGATCTGTGAGGTCTGTGGTGGGCCCTGAGAACCTGCATTTAAAACAAATTCCCAGACGCTGCCGATGCTGCCGGTCCAGGTGCCACCCTCTGAGGCCCACGGGCCTCCGCAGTAGAAGACCTGGGTTTGAATCCCAGATTCCTCGCTGTATTAGTTGTGACTGAGGGAATTTACTTATCTGAGTCTTGGCTCCTTATCTGTAAACTCCCTGTTTATCCATTTTTTTAGACTTGTATGAAAAGAAAAGAAAAGAATATATTTGCAAATTACTTAAAGTCTACTATTGTTATTATTACTAAGATTATTGTGAAAGAAGCTGTAGATTTTTGTCACCCCAGAGAGGAGCTGGCAGAACTTTTGAGTCACACAAGGCCTGGGGGAACGATTCGGAGAATTCAAAGTGAACGTTGTATCCTGAAGTGTGAACGCAGAGGCCTTGGAAACCAGCACAGAACATGAGTGGAAAGAACACAGTTCTGTTGCCCTCCAAACCTGCATATATGTGTTTCAATCCTGGCTCCATGGGACTCAGTCTGTCTCCCGTCTGGAAGATGGGAATGGGAGGACCCACCTTCAGACTTGTTGTGAAGGCTACTCAAGACAATGCATTTAAAGAGCTAGCATGGTGCCTGGCACTCAGCAGCACTCAATAAATAGTACCTCCTAATATAGATTCCAGCTGTATTAACAAAGTCATATCACATGATATTCAGCCAGCTCCCTAAACCTGAAAGGCCGTATTCCAACAATACTGCTCTGAATGAGCAATTGGACTCACTGACCTCCAAGGTTATTCCAAATGATATTCTAATGTCAGCACAAAGCAAATGCAGTTGGTCAGTTGCCAGCAAGCAGGACTGTTTTCCTCAGTCTTTCCTTATGACTGACAGCTGTACCACGCATTTCATTGCCACGACCTACCACATAATCATTAAGCAACACTTTCTGGAATTCCCTAGTAGGCAGAGCACTAACAACAGAAAAAATGAGATTACATGAAGATCAGTGTGCAGAGCTCTTCATTTTCCCCCTGGATGATGTGACAGTTGAATCCAGTCTAAACCAGAGAAGGCATGACAGTGCAATGAGCTCGTAGCTAACAAACGCCAGATAAGACTCAGCAATCTGCTCCGGGTGGATGGAAGTTCCAGGCTTGCAAAACCCTGTAGCTAATAGAAGAAACAACTGAACACAATCACTGACCAAGTCATGGAACCTGATTTTGTGTCATGGGGCTGGAATGCGGCTGGTGGTGCCATGTTGGACAGACTTTCCTTTTATACCTCATGCGGATTAGAGGTTATCCACCCGGGCTGCGTGTCCTCTTGCATGTTACCTGGACCAACGTTCTGCCCATTTGAGTTGACATCACAAGGGAGGGATACGGGTGGGCAGGGTGACACAGATGCAGGCCTGTTTCAGTGACAGCAAGTGACTGACGACAAAAATGGAAGGGAATTTGCTCAGCTTCCATCTTTCTCTTGCTGACTGGGTTTAAGTAGACTGGGTGGGTCGCAGGACAGGTGAGGACAGGTGAGGGAAAAGCATTTCCATCTGACCTGACAGCATTAGGTGCCTCTCTTGACACTCCTTGCCAACAAATATGAAAAATGTAATTCTTTACACAAATGTCTATTTCATTTGTTCTTAATTTTAAGTTAGGAGTGAGATGTCTGAATTTTTTTTCTATTGGAAATAGCTCCTATGATTGCAGGATAATGCACTATTCACTTTTTTTGACTATTTCTATCCCTGACTCGTGGTGAATGCCCTACTCTTCTGCCCTCCTCTTTGCTTCCGGGTCTGAGTACTTTTTTCTCATCGTCTTCAACGTTTCAACCTGCAGAGCCCTGACTTCCTTCCCTGTGGTTCACCGCCAGCTTCCATGGAGACTTCCAGACTCACAGCCCCTGTCCCCCTCAGATGAGCTCTGGTTTCATTCTCTCTCAGCCCCTCCCCAGCAAGGCCACATCTTACACGTGGTCACGACTCAGATCTGCTCCACTTCCAGGATGGCAAAGCCTGAAATCCCCTCCTATTCTCTCTCCCTCTGCTTTCCTTTCATCTCTATTGAAACCTCTAGCCCATGAGCAGGCCACCTACTCCATCACCTGAATTTGGTTTCACTGCTTCTGGAGCTCTCTGAACTCAGTCATTTCAACTTGGTGCCACCTACGACCCCCTCTGCCCTGTATCTCGAATCCATCTTCCCTTTTCGTTCTTGCTGGCTCTCGAGAACACTGCAAGTACTCCTTCCTGTCTTCCTGCTCTGCTCTAGTCAGTCCTAGTTACCCCTTCTAGAATGATCACCCTGATTTTAAAGCTCCATGAGAGCTTGTGTGACTCTTATCCTCCAAACACCTTCTACTTTTTCTTCCACGTCTTGCTCATGTCCGTTCTCATCTCTCCCTGAAAAATCTGTTTTTCATCTGTTTTCCTTAAAGTCCATCTCAGATAACACCTCCAGGTTCCTCCAGCTTGATCGATCCCTCCTCAGTGTTGTATTTCTACGTGGCTGCCACAGTTTGTATATTTGTTTTATCTTCTCTACAACGAGCTTTGGCTGTGGAGAGACCCGGGCGAAGGCCCCAGTTCCAGCATTTGCCAGTTGCATGATCTTGTGCAGATCTCCCCATTTTGCTGAGACAAAGACTCCTCCACTACAAAGGGCGTGAATCTCTCCACCTCGTGGGATTGCTGTGAGCATTCAGTGAGAAAAGATGACTGCCATATGACAGCCCCTCAAGGAAAACTATTTCTCCCCTTCTGCCCCATTCCCTGTACCCTTGAGGTGGAGGACCATCCTCATCTGTGTCCCTTGAAAGGCCAGCAGTGTTTGGCCCTTCATCAGCCACCAGTAAATATTTACTGAATCCACATGTCCACGTCAGCTGTCTTTTCTTCCTGCTGAAATGTGGAGCTCCAGAGACGATGCATCTTTCACATGCAGTCCATTTTCCACTTAATTTTAGTAAGTTTAAAGCAGACTATTCTTTATATGTTGAGCAGATACTTAACAGATCACCCTAGTGCCAACAATTCTATCTTCTCCACTGAGAAAGCCTTGTGGCTGTGTGCACTGTGTCTGGCCCGGAGTTAAGGAGACAATTTTTCTGTAAAAACTCAGTCCTAATAATGATATCTGAGAAACTTCCCCTGCAGGTTCCTGACTGAGCATGGCCCTCCCCCGGATGCAGCAGTAAGCTGGAGCACTGATTCGCGCCCCTGCAGTAGAGGGTACCTCTTACAAAACCTGATGGAACTACAGAATTCTGGGAAAAGTAAGTGCTTCTTTGAGGGAAAGCGTGGCTTCCCGCTGGATGTTTGTTCGAGGTATCACGAGGTGGGGAAACACCATTTACTCAAATCTCAGCTCCACTACATCGTCGCTGTGGAGCCTCGTGCAAATTACGTGGGCCTCCTTCATCTTTAAAAGATAACAATACCTACGCCATGGGTGTGTGAGGATTGAATGGCACACACGTGGAAGCACCCAGCAGAGTGCGCGGCACACACAGAGAGAACAGTTAACAACTGTTTGATGACATATCAGACAGCATCGAGAAATTTCTCATGAAAGGAAGACCCAGCTCAAGTGGCAGGCGCACAGTAGGACACACTGTACTGTTGTTGGCAACCTGTGCCCCGAGGGATGGTTTCTAATGTGTCAACTTGACTAGGCTTTGGTGCCAAAATGTTAGGTCAGACACCAGTCTAACGTTGCTGTGAAAGTAAGTTTTAGATATGATAACATTTGCATCAGTAGACTTTGAATAAAGCAGATTACCCTTCATAATATGGGTGGGCCTCATCCAATCAGTTGAAGGCCTTAAGAGAAAGGGACTGAGGTCCCCTGAGGAAGGGGGAATTCCACCTCCGGGCTGCCTTCAGACTAGAGCTGCAACATCAGTTCTTCCCTAGGTGTCCAGCCTGCTTGAATATCAGGGACATATCTAACTCATCTTTACATCCTCGGTACCCAGCACAGTGCCAGATCCACAGTAAATACTCACGCTTACTGAACTGAAAAAGAACAGCTTGCATTCATACACTATCTTGTAAATATGGTGGCTGCACATAGTGTTCAATTAATTCATTCCTCTCCCTAATTATTGATTCATCAAACATTTTGGGGGAGCCTGTTACCTATTACCGTGCTTGCCGCTGATGATGCAGAGAGAAGAGAGAGGGTGCCTTCTCTCTAGAAGCTCACTGTTCAATGGTGAGTGGGGGATGGGTGGGAATGGACGGGCTGACGCATAAATGTAGGGTCTCTGGGCACGAGCGTGGGCAGTGAGAGAGCATGAGAGCCTGACGTAAGGCAGGGGCAGCTGGGAGGAGAGGAAGGCATGGATTCAAGAGAGATGGGGGGTGGAAGTAGTAGGAAGGGAGAGACAGGGAGCAAGGTGTCTCCCACGGTTCCAGATCCTGGCTGAGGGTCTGGGAAGACGGGGGGAGGAGCAGAATTTCTCATCGCCTTATCTGATCCTAACATTCCTCAGCTTCCTAAAACACAACCCCCTCATTTTAGGGGTACAGACTTCGGGGCTGAGGGAGAGCAGCAACATCGCCCCAAACCTCATGAACCAGGAGCTGGCACAGCTGCTATTAGGACCGAAGCTTGGCCGTCTGGGCTGTAACATCCCCTCCCCAGCCCCACGAGCTGCCTGCCCAGCTCCTTGGGCAATGAGGAGCGAGGAGGGGCCCGGGAGAAACTGCTGTTTCCTTGCGGTGCAGTTTCTCTCTCGTGAGCTGTCAGATGGCTGACCGGCCCGCCTACTCTCTGACCCCACAGCTGCACTTGGTAATGACCTGGGCGTCGTTCTCTTCCTTTCCCGCTGCCTGTGAAGAGCCGAGAGACGAGAGACGGGCTAAGCTGTCAGTTGCCCGTCCCAGGTGGACAGGGGGGCGTCTATTTGGGTTGGGGAGGGAGAACGTTCAATGGGAAAAATGAAAGTACATTTTCTCTGAAAGCCTGAGGCCAACCTATGTTTCCCTCAGAAGCGCCTGAGTCTCGCATGAAATCGTGCTCCCTTTCCAGCAGACGAGGGTCCTTGCCTCGCGCCCTTTACAAGCTGCCCGCCCACCCCTCCTTCCTGCCCCCTGCTGGCCGGGGGGACGGCCAGCCGGCGGGGCCCAGAGCCGGAGCGGCCCAGCCCTCCTCCCGACCCGCCGCCCAAACCCACCTCCGGCGTCCGGCACCGTTTCCACGTCCCTTTGCCCTCCCTCGGCTCTCGTTTGTCTTGACTCTCTTAACAGGGCCCCCGGGTTGGGGCGACCCACAGACCGCCGGCGTCTGTCCGCAGCACCCGTTCACATGCCGGACCTCCGCCCGGCCTGTTTCGGAAGCCGCACCCGAGCCTCCAAGGACACCTGTTTTTCTGGCACCTCCCCACTCCCTGCCCCGCAGGACAGCCTCGTGCTAGACGCTCAGCACAGTGGTCACCAGGGAATTCAGGTGGCGCTTAGAACTCTGCGAGACACAGAGGACGTGCCCAGCGCACGTCAGTCCCTCCTGCTGCTGCCGGCACACCGAGCCCCGCCCGCCCGGAACGCCGCGGGGTTCACGCCCCCCCCAGGACACCCTCAAACTGTGGTTCGGGCGGCCTCCGCCATGACAGAGGGAGTCGGGTATGAGGGCCCGAGTCTGAGGTCAGCGGGGCCCTGACCAGCACCTGACTCATTCCGGAGGGGGGTGCAGTCCTAGGCCAGGCCTCAGCCCCCACCCCCTCCCCAGCGTGTGCAGCTGTGATTTGACAAGAGTGACTTCCTAAATCGCAAGGGATGGCAATCAGATCCGTGCCAGATGGCCAGGCAGCTGGACGCTATTTTTGTCAAGATCACTGCAGAGCCATCTTCATGGAGACTGGCTTGGCCTTGCTCGGCCTTGCTAACTTGGCAAATTCGGGACCCCTCCAACCATTCGTCCAGTAGATGAAGTTGGTGCTCTTCAACCGGGCCACATTATTTTGAGTCCAAATTCACAGTTTAGTCTCTGTTGGCGGTTTCCCGAGAATCGGAAGAGGGCACAAGAAAGATCAAGGATCACTGTCGTCAGATTACTTTTTGTGAACTCACATTCCTGGCCAAAAAATAGTTTGGAGAGGTTAATGCTGTTCCTTAGCCTACATTGTTTTGAATTTAAAACCATCGATATGACTGGGCTTCACCATCGTGCTGGCTAACCCCTGCTCACATCTCTAGGTTTCAGTTATTCATTTCACCCTGGGTTTCCAGGCTGGGCGATTGAGAGCTGCCGGGCTGTGCAGGAGACCCCCTGATGTGGTCCCTGGTGAAGGGCATGGCGATGCCCGACAGCCTTGGCTGAGCCCCTCTCCATTCGCTTGCCTTTGGGCGTTTGTCTGCTGTCTGCTGGGCTGTGTGTCCATGAGGCCAGAGCTTGTAGCTGCCGCGTCCCCTGCTCTATCCCCAAGACGGACTCGGGGCCTGGCACACAGAAACCACAGCATAGATATTTACCGAGTGAATGCCTGGAGACCCATCGTCAGCTGCGTAATGGCATTCTCTGTCCTTTTCTACAACGAACGATTCTCAAAGGCCAGGAACGAGGCGATGACAACAGGATGGAAGCAGATCAAGTCGCGGCACCACATCATCGGCCAGATCTCCTCGTCTGCTCAGATCTCAGGTCCTCTGCAGAGCCCTTTTCTCTCTGCTCTTGAAGAAGACTGGAGAGCCTGTGCAGTCACAAGGCAGGGTGACAAGAGAGCAGAGAGAAAGAGGAGTTCAGAAGGAAAAGTCTAGATGTCCTCTCCCTGTGGAAATAATGATAATAGTCAAAGTATTAAGACTACACGGTATCGAGCACTTTCCATGTGTCAGGCACTGTTCTTTACATTTATCGTTTGGTTAATCTTTACAAGAGGCCTATGAGGCAGATATTATTATCATCATGCCCATTTGTAGAGGAAAAAACAGGAACTTAGAAGAACTTAACTTGCTGAAGCTGGTGGGTGAGAAGCTGGAATTCCACCCCAGGTCTGTCCAGACTCCAGGGCTTAGCAACAAGCAGACCAGCTGCATAATTGTGTCCTTTGTCCTCTGCTGGTTTGAATATTTACAGGCAAAGTCCGAGTCCCATTCATCTTTGTTTAACTCACGGCACCTGGCCCGAAGTCACGCAGGCCATGCGGAAATGGTCAATATTTGTTGATTCGAAGGTAGAGATAGTCAAAAGGCACTGGGAGAGGGTTATTTGACTTGAAAACAGAGCATGCAAGAAATCAAATTCCGGAGCCCACGGAGGGAAGGTGAGCAGCACCAGGGGTCTGTAGCTGCAGAAGACAGAGGCATCATTACAGACGTGCAGGATTCGTAGCATCAAGTCAAAGGAGCATTTTAAAGTGGCTAAAGCATAAAAAATGATAAATGCCGGGGCAGCTGGAAAGTCCTGATTCTTGCATTCCTTCCACCAGCCTCACGAAGTGCTCCACACACGGCAGATTCTTGAGAAATGGCAACTTAATTTTAAAGATACGAGCCATCATTTATTGCTTTTCCGAGGTCCTGAAGTAATGCTTAATTGGGATAAGCATCTTGAATGTGGACGTCACCCATCGCTAAGTTAAAACTCAGAGTCAAAAGGATCTAAGTATTGTCAACTCCCTAGCAAGGTAAGTCTTGTCATATTCTCTGTGTTGAGGCTCTAACACAACCCAGGAACGCTTTTATACAGAATCAGGTACAAACACATGCTCTTAGGGCCGACCCATTTACCAAGTCACCACATCCTCCTGCGGTTCGTTTATGAAGAGCTACAACCCAAACACACACCACCTCTAGCCCCATGACCCAGTGTGTGTGGGTTGTGCTAACACTTCAGTAGCCGTCATAGAAGTCCTTTATAAATAGTATCTCACTTAACCCATACGAGACCCTGGAACGGGTAAACGATTACCTTCATATTATTGATGAGGAAAGTGAGGCACCGACTATTGACATACCCAGCCTAAGAACCCACAGCTAGAAATTTGGTGGTAGTAGGAGGGAGGGGATTCACACCAGTGGTCTGGCTCCTGAGTCCAGCTCTGACCCACCAGGCAGTGTCCACAGACAGAGTTCGGACATGGCAAAGGCCAACCTCACTGCCTTGTTTACTTGTCACCTGCCCCATCTTCAGCTAGGATTTTCACGTGACAAACACCACTTACTAAGCCCAGATACGCTGAAAATAAGCCCCTCACTCTGTGGTCAAGGTCAGGGAGTGACAATTTGTTCACTTAAAGTCCTTTCTCAGGAGGAGCTAACGATTTCATCTGTCATTAACAATACCGGGGAACACCTTTACAGTCAGACTAGGAGGGGTGACTTTCTTTTTCTTGGCAGTTATAGTAGAAGGTTTTCCTCCATCATTTGAGTCTACAGTAAAGACTATTGAGGGAGTGCTTGTAATTATGATCTTATTAATCTACCTAAATTCCAGAGCCTTTACTACAAAGCCCATGACCACACCCAAACAGTTAAAGCAAAGCGTGAAACCACACTTCAGTGACTCTGGGGGCTCAGACAGCCGGGCAGAATCCTTGAAGCCTGAAGGTAGTAGTTTGTCTTTGGATTATTCTGATCACCTGTGCCAATTCAAATAAGAATTCCACTCTTATTTTCCCTTATCTTCCCAAATCCCAACTCTGCCATTTTCTGGATCAGTAAGACCTCTGAGAAGTCACACATCGTCTCTAATCCAGGCTCTTTCTTCTCCGAGAGATTATAGTGATGACTTGGTGCTGAGCAAGCTGATACCAGAGGACTGGCTTGTGACTGCCTTAAGATTTTGTCATTATT
The DNA here is from genome assembly GCA_031878705.1 of Tapirus indicus. Lineage (NCBI taxonomy): Eukaryota > Metazoa > Chordata > Mammalia > Perissodactyla > Tapiridae > Tapirus > Tapirus indicus. Next base: position 55,972,690 of record CM062933.1, on the reverse strand, counting down.
GCTAGAGATTTTTTTTTTTCACTTCTACAGCCAGGAGGCATTAACTATTTTAAATGGTGGTGAACTAACCTAGGTAAGTTTGTACAGAAAAGCTCATGGCCCTTGTTCAAGTTTTTGCCTGCAGGAATTTCAATTTTTAGTAAAGAGAGAGTGTTGTCTGTGAGTCGGTCTGTTGCTCACCACAGGTGTTGGTGTGGGAGTGTTTTGTGGGGAGCGCAGTTTTTAGGTGGCGTCCGCTGTGCTGATGTTGTACGATGCCTTTCACTCCTGACATCCTCTTCGGCCTCCTCTCCACTCTGGCTCTTGTCACAAGTCCTTTCTTCCAGGAACCCCCTCTTCTTCCATCACCCAGTTGCTCAAGCCGGAAAGCCAGAATTATTCTCCTCTGAAGGCAACGAATAACCAAGTCTTGCAGATTATACCTTCAGAACAGATCTCAAATCTAATTCACCTTTTCTTTACTGCTCTCCCCCAGTCCAAGCCTTCATAATCTCTCTTTGTGCAGATGTCAGCCCCAGGAGGCAGATGCCTGATGACACTACTTGGGCCACTGCAGTGGTTTCCACTCCACCCGGTCCTCCGTTCTTCACACCGAAGTCAAAGTGCTCCACAGCGCTCACTGTTAAACCCTCCCAAGGCTCCCAGTTGACCTTAGAATCCATTCCAAACCCATGTGGATGTGGCCTTCCCAGCCTCACCGAGACCTGTCACTGTACTCCCGACACACCGAGCTTCCTACTGTCTCCCCAACGGGCCGAGTCCTTTTCCATTTCCTGGCCTTCTCCTCTACTTTCCACTCTGCCAGGAAACCCACCCACCCACCCAACCGCCACTTGACTTTTTTTTACACATCCTTTAGGTCTTGGTTCAAATATTACTTCCTAGAGAGGCTCTTCTGAACTTACACCCTGAATTACATGCTAAATGCTGTAGGAACCTGTGCTCGTCGCCCCTGTCCTCATGGAACCCTTCCTCAGAGTATACCTCGGCGTCTGTGTGTTTATACTGATCCCTTGCCTCTCACCGGAGATCGTAACCTCTGTGAGGTCAAGGACCATAACTTTTTGGTTGATCACTTAGCACTGGGGCGAGTACACAATAAGCCCTCAGTTACTCTTTGTCAAATGAGTAAATCAATACAACCCTAACACAAGCACATCTCCTGACATACAAAGTGGATGTCTCTTTGGAAGACAAAAGAAAAGGCCCACGAGTTCTCAAAGATAAATGACATAGTTCAGGGGCAAGGCCTTGTGGGCTAACCCACAAGATAATACAGGACTTTTGTCTGTGAAAGGAATCAATAGAAGTGGAAATATTAATATATTTGAGGGGCTGTGTGACAAAAATACTCCGAAAAAAGATGTCAATGTAAATACCAGTGTTTACCATAAACAACAAATAAACACAGCACACGTTCTCACAATGATTTGTTTCAGCAATGTCACATCTGTGCACTCAGGTGTCATAATCCAGCTTCTTCAAGGCCATTAGTCGAGCAGCAGCATGTCCGAGAGCTCCTGTTCAGGCCCGGGAGGTGAGACCCTTCTAGCCTGGGAAAACGTCTCACCTGTCGGGGTCCTCACCCAGGCACTGTGGTCAGGACCTTGCTCGTCTCTCCCCTGGGACAGGTGTCCAGAACAAGATGGCGCGGCACTTTTCCAAAGTTAGTGCTCAAGGTTAAAGCTGACTTTTCCTACTTGTTCACACATATACCTGTTAGTGGTTAAAAGCAGAATTTTAGGGGCCGGCCCGGTGGCGCACCGGTTTAGTTCGCGCCTGGCAGCCCGGGGTTCGCGGGTTCGGATCCCGGGCGCCGGCCAACGCACCACTTGTCAGCCATGCCATGGCAGCGTCCCATATAAGTAGAGGAAGATGGGCACGGATGTTAGCCCAGGGCCAGTCTTCCTCAGCAAAAAGAGGAGGATTGGCAAAGGATGTTAGCTCAGGGCTGGTCTTCCTCACACACACACAAAAAAAAGCAGAATTTTAAAATCCTAGACATAAAATCACCCTTTACTGCCAGCCCAGATATCACCTTCCGTAGCTGTTCCACTCTTTCCTTTCGGTTGTTAGTGTCTGTCTGTCTGGCTGTCCGACACTATGTACATCTCTGAGACTCCACCTCCATGTCACCAGCTGTGGCACATTTCCAGCACTTTCTCGCGCCTGTCTGCTGGGCTCCTGACAGTGAGGGAAACAGTCCAGGTTTATGGATAACGTCACTGTCCCTGGATTCTGTGTGCTGCACCTCATGCAAATGTCTTCAGTGTGTGGTGTCGTGATTATTTCTGTCACTGATCCACAGTCTTTCTCAGTAATGTTATCCTCAACACACAGCACACTTTACAGGTGCTTTTACAAACAGTCTGATCTTTGAGGCAGGTCACCTTGTCCCTATTTCACTGTGTATAGTGGTGAATGAACTGGTATTTCTTAGGTCCAAATCAACGCATTTAGAGTCTCTTTTTTGGTTCTGGGCTGGGTCTCTGAACACCCGTCTTCCCTGTGTCATCTCCTGTGGGGTTCTGCCCAAAGGGACCCCGAAGAGAGATGGGGAGGCAGGAGGAGGGGGGCCTGATCCTCCGTGTGGTTCCTGCGCCAGGCAGCAGCCCTCTGTGCCAGCTCCCCGCTTCTTTCCCCTCCTCTGGAGCCAGCCTCACTGCACCGCTCAGGCGTCTGGGCAGTGCCCCCTCGTCAAGGGTTTGAAATGCCACTTTATAATTCTAGAAAGCTGTCTTATTCACTTGAAGATGGGGCAATTTTTCCATGTGTAGTAAGTGGGTATTTAATGCGATTATTGCTAGAAACGGGAATAAAATGTTCTCGTGGTGTGGTTATTACTGGGCGAATGAGTGTGTGCAGAGGCGGATCTGCACTGTCCACTGCCGGTAACGCGACAACAGAACTTCTGCACCGGAGCTCAGAGCTTGGCCCGCCTCTCCCGCCGGGACGCGTTTCATTTTCACAGTCGCCCAGCACTTCCTCTACTGTCACTCCTGGCTCACAGGTGCGCATGAGGGCCTTGACACAGCACGGGGGACTCAGTCACGGGGTGGCAGTAACGCGGAGTTAAGGTGAAGACTGAAAAAGAATTGTGGACTTTGGAAAACATGTCCGTAGACCTCTCAGCGTCCGAGTCTCGATTTTACTTGTTAGATGCTTGTGCAGTGCTCACCACATTAGCACTGTTCTGAGCACAGCTCCTCCCTCAGTCAGTCCTCATGACAGTGACAGGAGGTAGGGGCCACTAGTATCCTCATTTTCAGACATGAGGAAACTGAGGCATAAGAGGGTGAGTGACTTGCCCAAGGTCACATAGCTACAAGTGGTGGAGCTGGGATTTAAACCCTGGACATCTGGGTCCTGAGCCCACGCCTCTAACTGCCAGGCTGTGTTGAGAATCATCCATCGTTTCAATGAGATGATGACCCCGAAGTTCAGTGTACAGCCCACAGTTGCATAGCTCACAGATGGCAGGAGTGACGTAACTGTGGATTCCTTCCGCACAGAGATCAATGAGGCAGCCTGGACCCCACGCAGACACTGACCAACGTCGTACAGGCACTGGGCTGGGCTCAGAACCTCCCAGACATCTTTTTACATAATTAGATTCCTTCTCTCACCCTTTGCCACACAAACACCTCCCAAACACCTTTCTCAAAGCACGCCTGGCTAGAGAACATGTTTCTCCACGTCTAATTAACGCTCGCTTCATTTTCACAAGGTTCTTCGTCTTACAACATTCTTACTCTGGGAGGGGCACCCATAACAGAGGCCACTGGGACATCCATGCTCAGGCCAGTGTCACACTGTCCCTTAGCTCCACGAGGCCAAGCTCCAACAGGATTTGTGGCTCAGCTTGCCCTGGTGGCAGCAGGAAGGCAGCAAATACTCTGTAATTTCTTCCTCTCTGCTGCATGTCTTTCTCCTCAAGATCTCGAGAACTGAACACGTTCTTCTGGTTTTCCTGGGTTTGCATCTTCCAGTTCTACTAACTAAACTTGACACCTTTCCCTCCTCCAAAACAGTAAATTGACTCTGAGTGATGCTGTTTACTTTACATCTGGGACTAGATGTCACATCTTCTGATCTCTAGGCCTTTCCATTGCGCGACACTGACTTTGATGCACTTTACAAAGGGTTGGGGTCTTGCTCCTCAGAAAGTGGTCCACAGAACGGCAGTGCCAGCATCACCTGGAGTTTCACAGAAACGCAGACTCTCAGGCCCATTCCAGACCGACTGAGTCAGAACTGGCATTGCTTGATTCCCACGCACCTTAAAAACGGAGAAGCGCTGAGTTAAGGAATGTCCAATTGCCTTTATGTTTACGAATAATTCCAGGTGCTGACCTGGGATATCTGTTTACAATCAGCTAAATAAGCACCACACGTCAGTCACCTCATCTCTAAGTGCTCTGGTGTCCCAGTGACACGAGCACTGGCAGCAGGCACAGCAGGAAAAATCTGTTTGAAAGACTCTGTCCCACCTGGAAAATAACAACCTTGCTCTTCCTTGATCCCTGCATGATGCTCTGGGGCCACATGAAGGAGAAATATTTGCCATAAGACTTGTATGCTAACTTTGAGTTAAAGTAAAATTGTTGAAAGGGTGTAACCCAACCTTCCATGTGCTCAATACGTGATTCTCTGAATTTTCCCCACTCTCTATACGTCTCAGTCCTGTTCCTGCTGCTTAAATTCTTGGATTCATCATTGACTCTTCCCTTCCTCACTCCCCACGCCCAACTGAATAGCAAATCCTCTTTGCTCTTGTCGTTGTTAGTGCTGTCCAGTGGATTCTGAGTCCTAGCAGCCCTGAGGACAGCAGAGGGAAGCCTGCCCGGTCTCTCTGCGCCATCCTCTCCCCTTCTGGCTCTACATCAGGTACGGACAGGCAGCAAGATCTGCTGCTCTTCACAGGGTGGCCAGGTTCTTCTTCCCCATCCATCCAGTCTGGAAGCTCCGATGAGGCCTGTCTACCATGGTGACCCTGCAGGTATTTGAAATCCCAGTGGCCTAGCTTTCAGCATCACAGCAACACGCAGCTGCCACAGTGTGACAGCCGACAGATGGGTGATGTGGTTCCCTGACCCGGACACGATCCCGGGCCACACAGGTGAGAGCACCAGGTCTAACCACTAGACCACCAGGGCCAGCATCCTGTTGGCTCTACTTCCAAACTTATGCCGAATCCCATCCCTTCTCACCACCTCTGCTGCTCCCACCTGGTCTGAGCCACGGTCTTCTTTGCCTGGATCATTGCGATTTTCCCCTAGCCGACCTTGCCTCTGCCCTGAGAAGGCAGAACAGCTTCTCAGTGCCCAGCAGCCAGACTGATCATGTGAAAGTGGAAATTCAGCCCTCCTGTCCAAAACCTGCCCATGGAAACCGTTTCGGAGTAAAGGCCAAAGTTCTCACAGGGATCCACCTTGTGCCACCTCCCACTTTACCTCCCACAGCTCTGCCCGCCCGCCTCTGGCCGCAGCGGCCTCCTCGCTGCTCCTGGAGCTCACAGGAAAGCTCACGGCTGGGGCTCTTTGCAGGCGTGATTCCCTACATGTGGAAGGATCCTCCCCAGGGTATCCACACATCCATAAAATACTCCCCATCTCCCTTCTGTGCTCCATTTCTAATGCTGCAGCACTTTCCATCTTTGTCACACGGGGAATTGTTTCATTGCTATGACAGCCTTTAATTCCACAACCAGGCAAGCTCTCTGGGAAAGACTCACAAATTGAATTAAGATGACCGAATCACACGGTTTATTAACTCCACTAAGACTCACACTGGGAGAATGATGAGGTGAGTCAACACACTTACACCGTGAGCAAACGGGCAGAAGAACCGCAGGGCCAGGTCCACGGCTGCCACAACGTTCGGGGTCTGTTTCTTCCTCTCCACGCCAGCTCTCCCTGCGAGTCACCGGGACCCAGGCTGAGCCTGATGGCGGGGCCTCAGCAGATGGAGAAGGTGTCTGGAGCCAGTACACAGCCGCAGAGCCTGCTGGCCAACTAGCCTGCTGGGCAGCTAGGACATATTTGTGTTTTTTGGGCCGTGGTTACTTGGGGCCAGAATGAGTTTCCCAAATGGGGGGCCAAATTAAGAAGTCACGAATACTGAGTGTCTGGCATCTATTTTAGCCTCGTGAATATCAGGAACCCTGGCCCTGCCATTTCTTCCCATCCTTGTCCACGCACATAAGCTCCACTTTGTCTTTCTCACACGTCGCATATGTTACTGGTTTACTTATCTGTGCTTCAGTTTGAGCTTCGTCCATCCCAACGGCATTCTTCTGGAGCAGAACTGAGTAATCTCGACAACACTGCAAACGCTCAGCACAGCGGGCACGTCACAGGCTCTCCTGTTGTTTTGTTCACTGTCTGTCTCGCTCACCCGGAATACAAGTGCCAGGAACACACGAATTTTCTTCACCGATGTATCTCAGCACCTAGATGTGTGTCTGGCGCAAAGTAAATGCTTAAAAAATAATTGTTGAGAAATGAATGAAATTCTGAACCACGCAGATTAAGTTAAGCAATGTCTGAATGGCACTAGCACAGGAGAGGCAAAGACCTGGAAGAGGAAAGGATGAAGACAGTGAAAGCTGCGTCCTGCGTCCTGCGTCCTGCAGGTGCCAACCCTGTCCAGGCCCGAGGGGCTGCAAGGGGCCAGGCTCGTCCCGAAACCAAGGAGGTCACCTCTTCTTCTGGACATGGTGGCCTTTTCTTTCTATGCTCTCAAAATAGCTTTCCTTTGCCCACTTTACTCACTAGATTTAATCGTGTATTCTTGAAATATCTGTTCAGTGAATAAATATCCTGTCACAGTTGTACTGAGACTTCAAAGCCATGTGAGGGGTGACACTTGAACCGACTGGGACACTCACCACTGAGGAGGAGCCTGTGCTTCATTCACCCACAAGCATAACTGGGGTGGAGGTTGCGACCTCAAGGACCATGGGCACAGGCAGGCCTCAGGCCTCGTATAAGAACGCTCTGGCTGCTGTAACAAAACACTCCAGACTGGAGGCTTAAACAACAGAAACTCATGCCTCCCAGTTCGGGAGGCTGGACGTCCAAGGCCAGGGGGCCAGCTGACATGGTTCCTGGTGAGGGCTCCCTTCCTGGTCTGTAGACGCCTGCCTTCTCCTCGGTGCGTCTCTCACAGCCTTCCCTCCGTGTGCACAGGAGACGGCTCTCCTCCTCTACTTGTAAGGCCACCAGTCCTATTAGATTAGGGCCCCACCTTTATGACCTCATTTAATCCTAAGTCCCTCCTGAAGACTCCATCTCCAAATACAGTCACACTGGGAGTTAAGCGTTCAACATACGGATTTGGGGGGAGGGCACAATTCAGTCCACAGCAGGCCTGATTTCTGCCCACTATCTTCTTCATTTTTCCTTTTCTACTGTTACTTAACAACTTAAAACATTATCCATGTCCTATGAAATCCACATTCAACCCTTTGCTACCCTGGGCCCTCTTCACTCATTTGTTTACCTGCCTGGCTCCTTCAGACATTTCTGTTGTGACCCCTGGCCTACCAGGTGAACCAGTGGCTAGATTTTCCAAACTGAAATTTAGGACATACACCAGCATGAGTGTGAATGTTTGTGGAAGAATAGCCTAAAGTTAGGATTGTTCTGGAAAATAATGGCTACACGGATGATGCCGATGACAGATGACCTAACTCTCCGCACACACGGACCAGTGGGCAGGAGACCTTGAATCTAGCCTGCTGTCTGACGCCATCACACCCACCCGAGACTTATCTGCTAAGTTAGATTTTTTGATAGTGAGGAGCTTATTGGTGTTGGACTAGCAGGGTTCTGCACATTTCCACGACCCAGAGGGAGAAATTTTGCCTTAGAAGCCTGTCCACAGGGATGCGCTCTGGTGTACTGTGGTGTTGCATTATTGTGTCCTTATCCTGTCCCGTCCTGTCCCGTCCTCTCCTATCCTGTCCTATTCTGCAGCGCTTGCTGTGGCCTACATAGTTGACTTCCAAAATTTGAATCAACTGTGACCGGTAGTTTGAAAAACACCGTTCTAGTGGGCTGGCCCCAGGTTTCCTTTCTATTAAGGAACATTTTGGTTAACCTGGAGGTTTTTTGTCTTGTTTTTCAGATGCATGTAGATGCAGCCTTGGCTGGTGTCAGGTCAGTGCACATGGCTCGAATGTCAGCGTCCCTGTTAAGGCTCTTGACCTGAAAGGCCAGCACAAGGACCCCTGTCTTTGACTCCTCTGAAGGTCGCGGGTCCGGCCTCCCTGCCCTGCCCGCTGCTGCCCCCGCCCCGAGGAGCTCGCAGTGCGGTTTTTGTCTTGTTTTTCGCTTCCTGGTGCTCGTCCAGGTCGCAGGTGCGCTGCCGACGGGGTGACTGCGGTCTGAGGTCGCAGGCGGCCGCGTGCGGCGGAGCCCGGCGGGGAGGCGCCCGCGGGGAGGCCGGGCCGTGCGCCCCCTGCTGGCGGCGCGGCGGGGCGGCGGGCGGAGGCCGCTCCCGGTGTCCGCGCGTGGGATCCACCCGTCCTGCACCCTCCTGAGGGCGTCCTGGAGCAGACCGAGGGGACGGGGACCCCGTCTCGTGCTGTCCAGGCGACTGGCTCCCCTCGGGAGGGCCGAGGGGCGGAGGGCCCGCCGCCGCGGTTAGGGCGAGCAGAGAGCACTGTGTCCCCTGCGGATGCCCCTGCCGCCCCACGGGTCCCGAGACAGCGCAGGCTGCGTGCGGAGGGCGCCTTGGAACAGAACTAGGGTCCAGCCGCGCCGGCTTAAGGCCGCAGCGGTGCGCGCCCGGGTTTATTTATTGGGGGAAACTGGACATCAAGGCCCGCCCGGCCACTGCCTTTCTTAAAGGGGCCCTGTTCCTTAGAAAAAGGGAGATGTGCCTACACAGAGTTATCAAAACTGTGTATCTAAAATGTTTACACGGAAAAAAATTACCACTTTTACAGGTGAATGCAATGCAATTTGTGTTAATCATTATGTAATTGTAGGGTTTATTTCAAATATTAACTTATAAAGCACAACAGCAATGGAGTGAAGAGCCGTGGGACACGCTTAGAGCAGAGGGCTCTCCAGTACCCCCCTCAGTGCTGGGCTGTGTCGGTGCATAACGCTGGCTCTCCCACCTGGAGGGCACTTCTAGGGAGGATGCGCAGTGGGTAAAAGAATAAGTCAGTTATACGTAGAGCACCGCAAGTAGGTCCAAGTGCTGTTGATGGGATGGGATGGGATGGGGATGTGTGTGGAGGGCAGCTGTAGTGTTGGGGGTGCAAGGTGCGCCTTCTGGAGAAGCTGGCATCTGAAAAGAGACTTGCAGTTCGAGAAGGAGTTAGCCAAGTGGGTATGAGGATAATTCCAGGCAGGGGAGCAAGCAGCTTGTGCAAAGGCCCTGAAGCAAGCGTGTTCTGGAAATAATAGAGGAGGCCAGCCTGGTGGGAGTGGGGGGGGGGGGACTAGGAGGAAATGAAGTTGGGAGGAGATGCAGGGAGTGGGGACTGTCCCTGGGCTTTTACTTTTACTCTCGAGTGCACTGGGGAGTGGTCGAAGGTTTTGAGCAAAGGAGGAATGTAATCGGCCTATAAGACTTATGCTAGCTCTGTGTGGAGAATGGGCCATAAGGGGCGAGCACAGAGGCCAGGAGTCCAGTTAGGAGAGTCCTGGAGAACCCAGTGAGGGTGCTGGGGCTCCCCGGCTCAGGGGAGGTGATGAGAAACGGCAGATTCTGGATGTGATCTGAAGAGGGAACAGCGAGGTTTGTGGGTAGATCTGTTGTGACCTGTGAGAAAGAGAAGAGTCAAGGAGCCCGGAGGCTTCTGGTCTGAGCCCCAGGGGTTGGGCTGGGGTCACCTGAGACGGGAGGACTGAGTGTGGGGTAGTGTCAGGGGAGACAGAACCGTGCCTCTCCGTCCTCTCGGGGCTCTGAGTCTGTGTGGACACCCTCACTGGGACGTGATCTGAGTCTAAATTCACAGCCTTCTGACAGCAGAGCCCCCGCAGTGAGGAGGGTCCCGGCTCCCCCACGGTTAACAGCCGCCCCGTGAGGCTCCTCATGTTCCTGCTTCCCCAGAGCGTGCATTTTAGTTACGACTTTATGACATCTGTGTGATTATTTGCTTAATTACCGTTTCCCTACAAGGCTCTGAGTCCCGCGGACGAGGCGCCTTCGTCTGCATCTGCTTCCATCCTGTTCCCCGCTGCTGGGCAGGCCTGGTGGGATAGGTCTCCAGTAGACGCTGGGGAAGGAAAGAAGGAATCCTACTGAGACTTGAGGGGCCTGGTAAGACCCGAGCCCATAACCTGTAATCCCTTGTCACTGCCTCGCCACCTTGGTTTGTTTGACTGCCTGGGTCACGGATTTTGATGTGCTGAACAGAGACGGAGGCGACGTGGCCCTGCTCTTAAGAGGCAGCTATTCGGGCGGGGAGAGCACAGGCCTGGGTCCGTCCATGCTGAGGCAGCACCTCTGCCCCCCCGCCCCCGCCCCGGCCTCTGTGCCTGACCACCTCCCCGCACCTGCTCCCCGTCCTCCTCCTCCAGGGCACACGCGGGGTGGGAGGGAGGAGGAAGGGCACTGCCCCCACCCCGCTCCACGCTCGGGCTCCCAGGGCACCACAGACCTGCCCCGGGCTCTGCGTCATCTACACGGCTGGCCGGGGGCTGAATGTGGAGCCTAAGAAAGTGGGGGAGGGCTGTGGATTTCAGTGAGGAAGGTACCTCCTCGCTCTCCTTCTCTGACTCACAGTGAACACCTTCCTGGCCTTTCTCACCTAAGTTCAGTGTCCTCTGGCTCCTCATCGCGTTCTGGCTCCCAAGTGTACCCGAACGCACGGTTTTTCAGCTTGGGCACTACTGGCGTTTGGGCTGGATAACTCTTCACCGTGCGGCCGCCTGTGCGCCTCAGGGCAGCGGCCAGCCATCACGCTTAGCGGTCTCTCTGGCCTCTGCGCTCCAGATGTCAATAGCGCCCTCTTTCTCAGTGTGACAGCCCAAACTGCCTCCAGACATCCTAAATGTTGCCTGGGGCAACGCCAGCCCCGGTGGAGATCACTGGACAATGTGTGGCTGTGTTTTGTGGAATTTTTGTCCCTTTCCACATCCTGCCCTGTAAGGTCTCCCCTCTCTTCCCTCCCTGCTTCACCTCCTTAGGGAATCCTGTCTCTCCAGAAGAGAGGTGCTGGCCTTTTGCTCCACCAGCTCCTTCAGCCTGCAGCCCTCAGAGCCCCTAGAATCACCATCCTCCCCTTCCGGCTCGCGGTCGTGTTTATGATGCGAGGACAGCCTGCTCTTTTATACGCTGTCTGCACTTCCATCCACGGGATGATCAGTCATTATACTCTTTATTCAGTATTTTCCTTGTTAACTTAAGAAATGTTTTTGTTGGTGATAATACTGATGATGGAAAGCTCAAAAAAGTTGTTAGACACCAAAATAATCTTTGGCAGGAAATCCTGGGAAACTCCCGGACTAGTGGTAAAGTTGCTGGTTTTGTGTGTTCTGATAAACCTCCAGGAATCCCGGGAAGGGAGTAGCTAGCTGAGTTGCAAACGGAGAAACTGATGAGACAAAATGCGCTCCGAAAGTTTCCCTAAAAGTGTGGTTGAGTCGGGACAGGAGCAGATCTCAGCGTCCACATTATAATCAGAGACACAGGAGTTCAGAGGTCAGAGCTGAGGGCCCTCGAGAAACAAGCCCACAGATTCCCTCTCTCAGGAGAGAACAGAGCAGAGGCAGAGGGGCAGGCTTTGCCCAAGGGACACAAATAGCATCGGAGTCTGGATTTGAACTCAGATCTCTTGCTTCTCTGTTCTGATTTGTGATGAAGTTTCCCCAGTCTGTGGAAAAATGAGAAAAAGAGGACAGTTTGGAAAGGATTTTCCAAATTGAATTAGTTACATTTTATAACTGTCCTTTATCCTGGGATTTATGCCCTTCTGGCCCTTTTACCTTTTTTTGGTGACAAAATATTGTCTCTATTAAGAAATAATGACTCTAGACAATTTTGGAGTTTTGGGGGTTTTCTGAATGCCCTTGTTTTGGCAACCCAAAGCAACTCACCACCGTCCCCTCTTCAAAAACAACAAAAGTCTGGGAGCCACTGATAGGACCCTCATCCACAGACCAGTAGAGGTTTTCTGGTTCTGGAGAGCAGGGTGGGAGGCCCAGGCCTGTGGGTGAAGATGCTGGAGCCAGAGGAGCCGTCTCCACAGACAGGGGCAGCCCAGCCTTCAGACCCAGCTTCTCTGGGATCGCCCTTCTTCCTCCCTTCACTCTCCCCAGGACTCAGAACTTGCTGGAGTCCTTGGGCATGACCCCCGAGGTAGGGCCCTCCTGACCCCCAGGCCGCTGCACCTGGTCTGAACCAGACTCCTGGGTGCACCTGGCGGGGTGGGTGGGCTCGGACTCTGAGCCACGGTGGTTCTTTCTGGTTGTGGCTCCCTCTAGAATGCAGAAGCACGGGGACATTAGTTCTCCGATGTTCTCGAGTGCTCTGCGTGACAGAATACCGAGACCCAAGGAAAGCCTTTCCCATCACACAGGAGTGGGACTGGAGCTGCTCCTCCCCTGTGTTGTTGGCCCAGCTCACTCCCGCCCCCAGGAAAGAAGGACCCAAGTCCCTGGAACAGTTTCATGAGGCTTCAGTCTCCACCAGAACATCTTGTACGCCAGTTTGACCAGGCACTCAGATTCCACATCTACGTCTTAACAGAGGCTTCTGAAGACACCCGAAAGCTAATCTGAAGAAGCGTGTGAACCACAGCCCCTCGTGGCTGGGGGTCGGCACGCCACGGGCCGATGAGTGTCCTTCCAGTCCTGCGGCCTCAGCAGCTGCCAGCCAGCAGAGAAAGAAGGATCTGAGGGTTTAAAAGAGGAAGGTAACAGAGGACATCTGAGACCTGCAAGGCTTTCAAGGGAAAAGGAAACCGAAAAAGGAAAAACACGTGGGCAACGCTTAGCTGCGTGTCCTCGTTTCTAGTGAATTTCTTGACGTCCAACTCCCCCATGTGCAAGGGGTCAGACAGCGCTTCCCGGCCAGACTGCTCAGTAGGGTTATGTCTGGCTGAGGAGGAGGCGGCCTGCACCTTTTGACTGTTTCGTGGGCTGTTCAGGTGGGCTCACCTGGGACTCCAGAGGCTGCAGCTGCAGAGGGGAGAGAAGGGAACCAGCAGTGATCCTGCTGGCGGGGGAGAGGCCACACCCAGAAGCCAGGCATGTGCTGTCTCATTTACTCTCACAACAATCCCACGTGGGGAGTGTCATTGTCCTCATTGTACAGATAAGGAAGCGGCTGCTCAGAGAAGTTAGGTAACTTGCCTCAGATCACAGAGCAGACAGGGGGCAGAATTGACACACCCCAGATCTTCCTGTCTCTCATCTTTTCACAAGGCGGCCTGCAGGACTCTGGCCCTCTGATGCTTTCAGGAGACGGGGGAGTGTGGTGTCTGAGCCATGATGTAACACAGGGAAAGCCTGAGGGGCAGAGGCGAAAACCCATGACAGGCACAGTCACCGTGAGCACACGGGGTCACCTGTCGCTCCCGTGGCCCTGTCTCTGGAGGCCCTCCGTGGAGAGCCGGCCTGGTGGTGAGGCACGTCAGCTTAGGAAGGACAGGAGTCTGTGTCCAGTAGGAAATAGACAGACTCAGGACAGCGAGGCTCCATCCCAGTCAGTGCGAAGGTGGACACTGATGAGCTTGGGTTTCTAGCAGTTTCTGGAGTGGAGAAACATGTAAGATAGTTTGTGCGATGTGTTTATTACAGAATTATGATTCAGTTGACTCGCCCTTTCTTTGCAGACCCTTAATACTAACTGACACCAGAGATAGTATATGTTTAGAGACTTAAAAAGTTATACCTAATGAGGCAAAAAAAAAATCTAAAATTAAAAAAAAAGCATCAAATCCTTGGATCCAACATGTGCAATTTTGTGACAGCTCAGGAAATCCGCTGGCTTCTGCCTGGGATCTGAAGATTGTTTACATTCCAGCGGAATTCCTGGGAAAGTCCAGAGTCTCTGTGCTTTGAAAACAATGGCTTATGGAGATCAACTTCCCAGCTGCAGCAGCCTGACCGGAGGGGAGGCCGGAGAGGGTCCTGCCGGGTGGACGGGCCAGACCCAAGCTCCTCAGGAGCCCTGCCTGGCTGCTCCCTGGAGCAGAAACTAAACTGGTTGGGAGGTGTGCAGACTCCCCGCTGCTGAGCCCGGCTGGGCTTGGAAGAAGATTGCTCCTTCATCAATAGCATCAACAGCAATTATTGCTGACAATTTCTGCAAATTTTCAGAGTCCAGCCGTTCCCTGGACAGGCTAGGTACTCGTGAGGTGTGGCTACCTTGTCATTCACTGAGGAGTCATGGAAATAGGGCCAGCAACAGTCAGCTTAAGCTATCCTAGACCCCTCCTTCTGCAGAAGAGGAGACTGAGGCCCTGAGAAACTCAATCAATTTTTAAAAATCACACAGTTGGTTAGTAGCAGGGCCAAGGCAAGGTGCCAGTCATCATTAATTTATTCAACACCGATTGATCGCTCTCTACACCGTGTGCCCCTAAACTAACAGTTAGTAAAGGAGGGATGGGTTAGGGGGCAGGTCTATCCTGCAATTTTGTTCAGTTATCAACCTCTGAAGAGAGGGAAGCTGAGCCCTTAAGGTTAACTGCACCTCCAAGAAGCCAACATGGAAACCTCATTCCTCTCGCCAGGGGTGGATGGGGGGGTGGATGTGGGCGTGGGCGTGTGATCTCGTTCTGGTCAAAAAGACGTGAAGGGAAATTTGCTGTAGGTCTTGGGAATATTTCTGGGAATGTTTTTTCTTCCTCAAAGGTTGTCATCTGTGGATGTAACGCCTGGAGCCGGGAGCTGGCCGGTTGAAGCCCTGAGGCCAGCAGAGAAGGGAGGTGGAAAAGCCTGAGTCGTTGAGATGTCATTGAGCTCCTGGAAAGCCAAACTCAGAGGCCCTTCAATGACACTCGTTGATATGGGTCTGATCAAATTATCTTCCTGATGGAACCAGTGGAGTCAGGTTTTCTAATACTGGCAACAGAGAGCATTCTTCAAAAACATTTGAAGTTTTAGTGGCAAGTCATGACTCCATCTAATGACTTCTCTTTTATCTTAGGAAAGTAGGAGGATGGGGGATTTGAAGAAAGTAGAGAATTGGGAAATAGCTTCTTAGGAAAACTCAGAAGGGAGGCTGAAGGCCCGAGAGATGACAGCAGCACCAGTCTGTTCACGTAGGTGACTCTCCTCCAGCCGTGCTCGGTGGCCCCAGACAGCAGTGGAGAAAATGGATAATTCCATTCAGCAAGGTTTGGGGTTTTCCGGGCTTTTTTGGTGCTTCTCTTTCCTCTCTGCTGCATCGTCTTCTCTTCCAGGTCAGTACAGTAGTAGTAAATGTCTACCTTGGTGGAGGCACTCGTAAGTTCCTGTGAAAACAGAAGAATTTTCTTGTGACTTCCAGGTTGGTCGGGATAAAGCCAGAGGCTCTCCCAGTGGGTCCGTGGCTTCATGGCACTAAACGTTCTTCAACCGTGAGACTCTAGATTGTCAAAATGGAAAACAATTCACAAGAAAAGGACTGCTTTTGAATGTCTTTGGGTTAAAGCAATGGGAATATGGTGATCAGATGCTCTGGTTTACTTTAAAAACACAGAACAGCCCTGTGTCGGTAAAGGTCTTCATTCCTTCCCTGCAGACGCCGTCCCTGAGTGACCACCATGTGGCAAGTGTACGTGCTGTGAATGGCAGACTTGCTCTCTGGAGGTCCAGTGGAGGAATCAGACAAAACCTAATGCTTACAGCACCGTTCATTTCTTACACCTGGAGAGGGAACTGTAAGGAGAAGTGCTGTCTCCTCTTTGGAGTAGAGGTGGGCAGCTAGGGAGGATTTCTCAGGAGTCCTAGTAGAAATTCTAGAGGCCGGAAGGGCGGGCAGCACATTTCAAGCAGTAAAAGAAGCTTGCTTGGGGGTCTGGGGGTGGAGCAGCCTGGCCCATTTAGGGCACTGCTGGTTGTGTTCTGGGGCTCAAGCGGGGTGGAGAGCCTATGGAGGATTGGTGGTAGAAGGTCAGGACCACTTGAGAAGCTTGAATTCAAGACTGCTGGAGAGAAGGAGCCCTGAGGAGCTAAGGAAGGCAAATAATCAGGTTGACTTCCTAGAAAATGGCCTGTGACAGGGCAGAGGCTGAGCCGGAGGGGAGAGACCGAGAGGGAGGGAAACGGGGAAGGCGTTCTGGCCTGTGCGATGAGCATTCTTACAGGAATGGAACTGGTGTTTTGAAACAGAACAGGCCCTGGTATCTGGGGGACAGAGACTTCATGGACCATCACATTTGGATTTACAAGTTCAAAAGCATGTTCTGAATCCTTCGTCAAGTTGGAGTCCGCCTTGTGCTCTCCCGGACTGCTGATGTCAAGCAGAAATACAGTCCAGTGACCAAAAGAAAGTTTTAAAAGATTATGTTAATCACTGATTTGAGTGGTTTAAAAAAAACCCAAAACTGTGAAAGGGATCCAAATACACAACCACAAGCATTCCTACAATTCCCTGTGGTCTGCAACACTCCCGCACACTCTGCCTGCCGCTCTCCACACGGTGCTGCTACATCTGCTGTCAACCCTCAGCCCTGGGCGGCTCTTCTCCCCCCATTCCACAGGCCCCCTCTGTGTCTCCACCTGTCACCTCTCCCCAAGAAAGATCCCCAGCTCCACCGGGGGGAGAAATGGCACCAGCCGTGAGCGGGTCCTCTGGTGGGTGAGAGAGGGGGCGAAGATGGAATCACTCCCAGGTTAATGATTTTTCATCCCATCGCAGTACTTTCTTTCTTCGAACTTGTGTTGATTAGCCAGGACTCAACCATCAATATGAAATAAAAATTGAGATAATTGAGTAATTTTGAAAAAGAGAAGAGATTTCTGCTTTAATCATTCATCAGTGTTATATCTCCTCTTTTAAAAAATAAACTTTATTTTCTTGAGCAGGTTTAAATCCACAGCACGTTTATTTTAACAGGAGTTAAATGACCCCTCAGTGCTGAAGGAAAGTTCTGACTTAAGCAGAAGCTTGCTACAAAGATTCTACAGGTAGTGAGATTTCCCAGGAAACAAACAGAGAGAATTACCTGCTGGATGGACTTTATTGGATTAATTGACATGACAGTCATAGTGTCTTTTGAAGGTAAAATCTATTGAGCATTACATCTGGGCCGGGCCTATTCCAAGGCCTCTACTTGTTCTAATTCATTCCATCCTCACAACCGCCCGACTGCTATCAGCATTTTGTAGCTGAAAAAGCTGTGGGACTCAGCTAGTAAGTGGTGGAGTGAGCGAGGGTTCAAATCCAGGCCATTGGCCTCCAAAGTCCAGTTTTAACCACTAGTCTTGATGGCCGATGGCCTCGTATGGAAATGTTGGACTGGTATTTTTCTCGGGGACAGGCTCCCTTGGGTAGAGGTGGAGGGAGCGTCGGGTCTGGGTGCTGGGCGATGTCTGGCTCCTGGGATGAGCAGTGAGAGAGGACGGGAAGAGGCCTGAAGGTCCCTGATGGCAGGTGCATCTTGCAGATCACGTTGTCTGGGTTCACGGCATTTCTGTCTTTCATTCCTGCTCTTAAATGCTCTTCCAGGAGGGGTGAAGGCGTTGGGCCCTGTTTTCAGCCTAGACAAGGGTGTGAAGGAGGGGGCAGTGCTGCCCAAGGCTGTCGTGGGGGTAGCAGGGAAGATTGAAAGAAACCTCCCAAGAAGGAGCAAGTCAGAGCCGCCAGGTCCAGCCACCTCTCTGGAGAAAGGATCCTCACTCTGTTGCTAACATTGGACAATCGGGCTGTATGATGTCGTGGTTGGAGGAGGTGGCAGTTTTCTTTCAAAGGGCACAATACAGCAACCAGAAACTAAAAGTACAGGGAAGAATGCAGCCTCAGGCTGGTAAGTTATGAGACTTTCTGTTCCTCCACCCACCCTCCGGCTCCCGTCTGCTCTTTAGGGCACTCTTGTGTGGATGTTAAGATCCCTGTTAACACCACCAATTTCTTCTCTTCATCTTTGCCTCCCTGAGTCACTGGTCCTGTAAATCACTGAACTCCCCCTTGGGTATGCATGGCTGATCATAAGCTTCCCATGAGCCTGGCCCACAGCAAATACTCAGTAAATGTTAGTGAATTCATGAGCAAATCAAACCTAAGTGAGGAGGAAATAATGAACATTGAACAATCCACTCAAAATGACTTTCCTGCAGTTTTTCTAAGTATCCTAAAAATAGCAGGAGGGCAAATAATTTCCTGTCTTTTTCTTTGCCAAAGGACCTTCTCCCATAAGCAGTTCGTCAGCAGTAGCTCCCCAACTTTCTGAGACCAAAGAGCAACAAGAGTGAACCAAGGGGAAGGATTAGGGAGTCCAGGAGTCTGCACTCAGCTCGGGGACAGGCTCTGAAGTCGTCTCCACTCTAACACTAAGGCATTCCCCTCCTCCTTCATGTTCTTGAGCGAAGTTTCTCAGACATATTTCCACCCACACAGAGATGCTGACGTTTTTCTCCTGACCTTTCTACTTCAGTTATTTCCAAATTGGTTTCCACATTGCCACTGCTGTGAGATGCTGTGCTTATCGTTCTGCTCGCCTCTGTTCTGGTCACCACTCGGCGTGGATGGTGGGGGTTCCATGCCCATTTTCTCCAAGCCTCTAGTGAGCTCCACCGAAGTGTAACTGATGGAGCTGGGATCAAAACTTCCCATCCAGCTCTAACCTGTGATTGTCCACTGATACAACTTGCCTCCTTCTATCTTCCAAAATTTCAGCATAAAAATATTTCCTTGTTTTGCAGACATTCTGGCCACCACAAATGACAGGCCTGTCTCTGGGCTTATGCTGCCAAATAAAACCAGGTTTATATTGTGTTATGATATGCCATTGTTGATACTCCCAGACCACCCAAGACCTTTGGTAGCCTATTATTGTGGAAAAAAGTGTAGATTGACTCAAAGGAGAGACACTGACGAGTAAATGAAAATGAAGGAGGCACTCTGACCTGTGAGCTGGGCATTCCAATAACAATGGAATTCAAATTTTTAAAATAGACAAGACCCTAGAATTTGGGGACCAGAGAATGTATAGACCACCACATTTAGATTTATAAATTTAAGAACTTACTTCTGAATCCTTCATCAAATTGGAGTCTACCTTATGTTTTCTTGGAATGGTGACATCATTGCAGAAATACAGTCCACTGACCAAAAGAAAGTTTTGAAATTTGCTTAAAACTGTAAATTGAGTAGGGGGTGTGGGGAGAGAGGTTTACCGTAAAGATTTTTGCTAGAGAATCTGCAAACAAAAAAAGTTCATCAAAAATTTCAGCTTTCTTCAAAGGCCACTTTTTTATTTTTTAAATTTTTTTTGTGTGAGGAAGACCAGCCCTGAGATAACATCTGTTGCCAATCCTCCTCTTTTTTGCTGAGGAAGACCGGCCCTGGGCCAACATCCATGCCCATCCTCCTCCACTTTATATGGGATGTCGCCACGGCATGGCTGACAAGCAGTACGTCAGCCAGCGCCCGGGATCCGAACCCGCGAACCCCGGGCTGCCAAAGCACTAATTAAACTGATGCACCACTGGGCGGTCCCCATTCAAAGGCCACTTTAAACGGGCACTTAAACATTGGAAACCAAGCATAAGTCCTCTTGGAACGACCAGGAAGAATATAGAGATAGAGACAGAGATAGAGATACATAGATAGAGATAGAGATACATAGAGGTAGAGAGAGAGAGAGAGAGATTTGATGGATGTTATATGTCCAGCTGTGGTAAGGCCTGCCTACGAGAAAAATCCAGAGAAACAAACTCTGGTTAGTAGGTGAGGTTTGGCATGGCTGTATTTCACAGCAGGACTGAAGAAATCACAGCCATGAGGCATGTGCTGCCTCCTCTCCTTCCTGCTTCCTTCCCTGCCACCTGTCAATGCACACGGCCCAGAAACTCACGAGGGTATTTACCCAACAGGAGGTGTAGCTCCAGGCATCTTAGGAGAGGAGGCCTGTGCTGTCGGATCAGATCCACCTTGAAGAAGACACAGCAGCAGGTGGAAAATGAACTGGGAAGTAAGTGAAAAGAAAGTGAAATACCTAGTGGCGAATGTTTAATGCAAATGGCTATCCCCATTCAAACCCAAATGGGTGGGCACTTTTAACTGGAGGGAGTAAGAAAAGTCAAAGAAGCATCTGAGGAAGCAAAACATTTCACTTTAGCCCTGAATCTGGAAATGAAGGCAGACTAGTGATTATGAGGTGCCCAGCTCAAAATAACCAAGCTCAAATGTGTCCCTCAACATCCCAGGCGTTGTTGACGGAACTCTGCTGTGGTTTCTCCATCACAGTTTTCCCCCAGATTCCTCAGAGTTGAGTTCTCCAGCTTGAGTAAAATCATCGCTGTGATGTGAAAGATGACTATGTTTTGGAACAGAAAGCTTAACACAAGAAGAACTAAGTACAAAGGGCTGAAAATGTTTTCAGTGTTTTCTAAACATTTTTTAGCATTAATAGTGACTAACACTTGACCAGATGGAAGAATGACCCAAATTGCAAAAGGCGAGATGTGGCAATGACAGGGTTCTGCTATGCTCACAGCTGGGTTCATCCAAGCTAAAAGCAGAATCCTGGCTCATTCTTGGCTTACCTGGCTAGGTGTTGAGTCTCCTCAAAGGAACAAAAAATTATGAGGAACTTCTACCCTAAAGGAATTATGACAAACAAGTGAGAACAGGTTGGTGAACTGAAGGGGAGAGAGGGAAAGGCAAGGAGGAAGGGCACACCTTTCCTGACTGCCCACCATGCATCAGATGTCCATCAAGGCACTTAAAATGTAGCATCTCATCCATCCATCTGCACAACTCTGTGAGATGTGAGGTGCCTCTGTGAGGGAATGCGCAGTTATCTCCGTCCGGCCTCAGAGAGATCAAGGAACTGGCCTGAGGTCACCCAGCTAGTTTAAGCAGGTACTAGCTTCCAGCAAAGTCCTGACTTGGAGTGCACACCTCTTCCATAACCACGTTGCTTCCTTGAGAACCTTGAGAAAAAAAATGTCCTGTTCCCTGAGGAGTGTCAGACATTTAAAGTCGATCTGGGAAAGCATTTCAGAAAGAGTCCGTTGAAGGCAGGTATAAGCCTACGACTTCAACTGTAAAATAGAGATGACAGAATGTTTGGGTGACAGATGATCTCTGCAAATAACTCAGCCTGAGTGAAGCTGGGGAGGTCCGCAAGGATGCCATGGCGCTCGAGGAACTCAGCTCAGATTTTAGAAAGACCCATAGGAAAGGCAGAAAAGCTCACAATGAAGGAGAAACGTGCAAGTGGGGTTGCCTGCAGCATCTGGAATGCTAAGGTTTGGTAGGAACTGAGGCCTGTGACAGTGCGGAAGTGCACAGCAGTGGGGGAGGGCAGTGTCTGGGATGTGCTCAAAACAGGAGCCAGAAAGAGGAAGGCAAGGACATGCTCCAGGGCAGATGGCGTGATGACAGCAGGAAACAGCGAGAAAAACCAACCCTTCGCTCCTATTTGCTTCCATTCTCTTCATCAACGAAAATAACCTTCAGACCTGCAATGCCGGATCAAAATTTGGTAAAAGACCCTCGAAACCCAATTGCCTTAAGTGAATTTAGGTCTCTTGGTCTAGATGAATGAACTGTCTGAGAGAAGTTGCCAGAAAGGGCACAGTGCTGTATCAATCTGTGACAGCGAAGAATGGCACAGGCTCCGAAAAGGTGGAGTCTGGCATGTGCTCTCTTGATTTCCAGAGGGAGGAGGGCGAAGTCGGAGCCACAGTCTGGCAGGTCATCCAGGAGAGATTAGGAGTCAGCACAGATTCCCAACAAACAAGCGCACTGGGCTCATCTCATTTATCTGCAGAGTTCTTGTTTAGGTAGACCAATGGAAGGGTGTTGGCAGAGGATATTAATAGTCTTTAACATCCTTGGAGATGGAAGGAAAATTCTGGGCTGGAATATAATCAATTGAGTGGGTTTGTAACTAGTGAAGGACCATATCCAAAGAACTGCTGTTCATGAAACCATGTCATCCTGGGGAGAGCTCTCTAGGAGGTTTCATCCACAGCCCTACCCTGTCTAACATTCCTGTTTTAATTAATATGGACTGAGCTGGCTTCTTAATTAAAGTTTCAAATGATTTAAGACTGAGAAGAATGAGTGAAACACAGATGTCAGACTTAGGTGCAAAAGGAACTTGATGGGTTAGAACAATGATGTGAATCCAACAGGAGACATGGAATGTGGTTAATATAAAGTTCACACTTAGATTCCATGGTGAGCTGAACAGGTGTGCATGTCCAAACACTCATACATGCAAAGAATACCTTCAGAGGTTTTGTTGACTCAACATGAGTACAGAGTGTGGAGGAGCTGCTAAAACCTTGGCTGCCATCTTTGGTTGCATTAATGATATATGGACCTGGGACACTACAGTCAACAGACTCTCTGTTCTGCTCAGATTAGACCCCACCTCACAAAGGATGTTAACTTCTGGGTGCACACTCCAGGGTGCACACTCCAGAAAGGACAGTGACAATTGGGAGCATGGCCAGAGAAGAGGAACGAAGATGGGAAATAAGAAATAGTTAAAGGAACTGAAAATGTTTGGCCTGGAGAAGAGAAGGTGGTAGGGAATGGGGTTTCTAATATATATCCTAGAAGTTAGAACCAAGGCCAGCTAGGTAGGTGTTGGGCTAATTGTCAGGAAAAACATTCTAATAATTAAGATGTTCAGCCAAAAAATGGACTGCCTCACCAAGCTGTGTGTTTCCTCTCATTCTTACTCTTCAAATACAGCTTGGACAGTCACTTGTTGAGGATGAGGAAGAGGGGACAAGAGGTTCTTGCCTTAGGGCTGCGTCATCCCCAGTGGCTGGTCATCTAGGTTTTTCTTGAAGATTTCTTGGCAGATACCCACCTCATGACATTGCCTAAACATTTGAATCAAAGCTTATTAAAAATTGTTCTCACTTTTTAGATTACTACAGGTCTTAGATGATTCCTGTAATGCTCTCCAGAATTTGGAACTGTCCCTTCGGTTGGATCTAAGATAAATTCCTCCCTGCATTCCCTGCTCCAACTACCTCATTCCTAATTCAGACCACCATCCTCTCCTGCTCAGAATACGCTATTCTTTCCGAATGTACTCTCCCAGACCCTAGTTTTATGTTCCTTTCAATGCACTCATCAATCTGCCCATGGTATTCCTTCCTAAACACATATTTCATCAGGTCAGCAGCATCTGTAAAACCTGTAAAGACTCATTTTCTTCAGTAAATTTGTGACATTAAAGGTGGGATAGGAGGGAGGGAGTGATGGGCAATCAAAGACAAGTAAAGGCCTAACCACAAGATGCAATGTTTAGACCCCGACTGGACAGTCATTTGTACCAACCAATTCCAAACGTTTTTATACATCATAATGGAAATCTTTTGATTCATTTTTTTAGGCTTTTCCCCCCAAGAAACCATCCCACGTTGCCTTTCCCCACAAACAATCTAAAGCCGATGTTCTCCATCTTTATAAGCAAAGATGCAGACTAGAAGCACTGGTTTGACTCATCTGTCTGATTGATCACTTGTGAGTGTAGTGGCAGATCTAATCCTCTGCTCTGTGGAGCGCTATCCTGATTTCAGACGCAGTCTTTAGGAGAGAAATCGCACAGTCAATTCTTGATTATCCGCTAACAGATGGAGGAAGATGCAAATGTAATTAACTGATGGGTACTTTACCTAGTGTATTCCACTGTCATAATAATGTCTAAAAACCTGGCTACAAAAAAGCCTAAGGAAACAGGGAGATAAGAAGCAGATTTTGAGAAATGTTTGGGAGAAGGTTTGGTGGTGAACTGAGAACATTTAATTCTTTTTCTTTTGACAATTGCTTCTCAATTGCATCTTTTAAACTACTTATCCTGAACTAACAGCTTTACCCCACGCCCACCAAGAAATTTTAAGTTGGGATTCTCTCTCTGCAGGTGGTTGAAATTACAACATGTAACTTCTGGAACTATGGGATTGCCTCCCCATGGACCAAAGAAGCAGAAGAGAGGGTAAAGCAGGTACTTTGAGAGAAGCAGAGGGGGATCTGAAAGGGAAGACTTGGTGCTTTCCAAACCAGAGGCCCGGCTGCCTTTCCCTTCTTGGAGTTGTTAGGACACATCTCTATTCTTATAATAAATCCCCCCTTGTTGACAAGAGAAAGGGAAAGTAAAAGAAAAACCAAAATGAGGTCTGATCGTTATCTGAGCATCCTTAAAGTTCTTACTTTCTCTATGAAGACTTCCCTGATTACATCAGCCTGAGCAATGGTATCTTCTCAATTCCTATAAATGTTTATTTTCTCCTCCACTCACTGAACTCTATCACAGACTGCTGGCATTGTTAAGTTACATTATATATCCACATGTGGCTCACATGTTATTTGAGAACAGGAATTATGTCTTTTACCCCTTTGTACTCCCCATGGCACCAAGCAAAGCATACAGTAGGCAGACCCTCAATAAATGTTTATTGATTTGATGAGACTGACCCATGCTCAGCAGGTCAATCCACCTAGCTGTTGGGTAATCGAAATTACCTTGACTTGTGATAAAACAACAGATACTAACCACATAGAAAATGAAAAATGGGACACTTAATAACTCTAGGGGAATCCTACATCACGTTCCAGTGTAGAAACAGTTTGAAAAGACCTTTCAGAAAGAGAGTGCATGGATTAGCCGCCCCAAGAATTTAGAATGTTTGACTGGCTTAACAAATGTAATCAGTTGATGACTCACTGGTGTCTGTGTAATTTGCCTATTCAGTTGCCTAACTTTCGTGTGCTGACCATTATCTGTGCGAAGGCTTTCCCCATTTACATCATCCAGACAAAGAAAGAACTTTCTGTGCATGTGCAGGTTCCGGGAAGTCTGACTTGACAGCATTCTTGTGAAAAAGATCTGGGGGCTTCACTTGATCTCAAGCTTAATTTCTTAAAAAGGCTAATGCAATTTTAGACCAAATTAAGCAAAGAATCACATTAACTTAGAGTCAGTGTTTTGGTTATCCAGAAGTCCAGTCTCTTGCATGGTGTTGGACTTTTGCTATCTTGAATCATCCAGGGTCTCTTTTGACCCCATTAGTGACCCCTTAAACAGTTCCTTCTGTGTAGCACAGCTCAGATGCTAGGAAATTGTTTAGTATTTTAAGCCTTTATCTACTGTCTACTTCCCTGGCAGTCCCACCTATGGAGCTTAATTCTTCCCATGGAACCACATGAACCGTCTCACTCTTCTCCATCCCAGTGGAGAGGCTTCTCTCATCCCCCAGGTCTGGACTTAACATCTCTCCAGGTCTCTCTCTCTTTTTTGAGACCTTATTTTTCAGAACAGTTTTAGGTTTACAACAAAATTGAGAGGAATGTAAAAATTGAGATTTCCCATATATTCCTGCCCCCCCCATGCATAGCCCCCCCATTATCAACGTCCCCACCAGATGGTACATTCCTTACAATCAATGACCTTACCGTGACACATCAAAGTCACCCAAGTCCATAGTTTACCTTAGGTTCATTCTTGGTATTGTACGTTCTGTGGGTTTGGACAAATGTGTAATGACATGTATCCAGCATTATAATATCATACAGAGTAGTTTCACTGCCCTAAAAATCCTCTGTTCTCCACCTACTCATCTCTTCTCCATCCCCCAACCCCCGGCAACCATTGATCTTTTTACTGTATCCATAATTTTGTCTTTTCCAGAATGTCATGTAGTTGGAATCATACAGTTTGCAGCCTTTTCGTATTGGCTTCTTTCACTTAATAATATGCGTTTAAGGTATCTGCATATCTTTTCATGGCTTGGTAGCTCATTTCTTTTTAGTGCTGAATGATATTCCATTACCTAGATGGTAAACCACAGTTTATTTATCCACTCACCTACTGAAGGACATTTTGGTTGCTTTCAAGTTTTGGCAGTTATGAATAAAGGTGCTGTAAACATTCACATGCAGGTTTTTGTGTGGACATAAGTTTTCAGCTCCTGTAGGTAAATACCAAGGAGCACAATCGCTGGATCGTATGTTAAGAGTTGTTTAGTTTTGTAAGAAATTGCCAAACTGTCTTCTCAGTGGCTGCACCACTGTGCACGCCCACCAGCGATGAAGGAGAGCCCCTGTTGCCCCACATCCCCACCAGCACTGGTGCTGTCAGTGTTGCGGATTTTGGCCGTTCTCACAGGAGTGCGGTGCTGACCCAGTTCTCTTAACAATTATCTAAGTCACGTGGTTTCCAGATTCCTCACTGTTCTGCTTGCCCTTCTTGGGAAGCTCTGTTTTGTGAAGAAACTGTCTCCAAGAGATAAATTATTTGCTCAGAATCATACAGTCAAGAACATCAGAGCTGAAATTTGTATTCATCATTATTTGCAACGAATTGACTCACAACGTGGTGATTTCTTTTTTACCGTGAATAATGCTGTACTATAAACATCAGAGAGCCCAGTGGTTGTGAGAAGAATGCAGACAACTTCTAAGATCTCTGTGTCTTCCAAATGAAAGCACGCCTGCCTTTCTGACCAAAAGGCCTGAACAGGTTTGAAGGAAGTCAGTATTGTTTCTATTTCTTAGTTAATGAAAATGGTAGCTTTTGGAGAATATGCTAAGCTTTCCCAGAGCTAGGAAATCCAGGGCAGGTAATGAGCGTACTAGATTTTTAGTGTCTGATTCTCACATTTGAGACGATCACACACATTCCCTTTATACTCCGTAAATTGTTTCTCTATCTGAATGTATCTTTCTTAGAACATATGAACACCATACACAGTCCTGAGAAACAGCTTCGCACTGTACTTCGCCTTCATCCGAGAGATGAAATGCATGTCGTGATCTGGGTTTATGTTTAAGTGGTAAGGTTTATGGATTGACACGTCAGCCTTACCAAGAATCCTGGAAATGGGATCCCGATTTGACTGTGATCTCTCCCTGAGGTCAGCACTAGTTCATGACATTCTGAGTCTTCATGCCACTTAATTGTGTTCAGAATTACAATTGATCTGGATTTCCCCACTGACATTTCCACTTGATTGGCCCTGAAATATAAAGTGTATGAGTTCTCTTTCATTCTAGACTTAAGTAGTGGGAAACTTCTGCTTTTCTTCCCAAACACACTCCCTCAAATTTATAGAAGTCAGAAGTCCCAGTAAAATCACAAAACAGATGTTTCTGGCTTGTGATTCACCCATAGGGACTATGTGGGCACCCTATAGGAATTTTTCCCGGGTCCCTGGGGTTCCACTTAACAAATTAGAGCCATTTCTTACTAATTCAAACTAATGGACAAAGAACAGTCTGAATTAGTACAATCTTTAATCATATACTTAAGAAAAGCTTTTAATTGTAATAGTTTCAAACTTTTGCAAGAATAATACATGAAATTCCCATATATCTTTTACCCAGATTCCCAGATTTTTAACATTTTTACCACCTTTGTTTTATCGCTCTCTCTATTTATGCATGTCTCTGTTTATTTTTTCTGAATCATTTGAGGGTTATCCTTTTATATTTCCCTTTACCTCATATTACTTCCTAAGTATTTCCTAAGAATAAGGGCATTTTCTTAGGTAACCACAGCACAATCATCGAACTTGGGACTTAACAGTCATGCAATAGTTTAACCCATCATTCATATTTTTTCAATTATCCCAATAATGGCCTTTATAACATTTTCCCCAGCATCCAGGGCAAGATTGTGTGTTTCCTTGTCTTTTTAGTCTCTTTGACTCTGAAACAGTTCCTTAGTCTTTTCTTTTCCTTTAGTGACAAAGGCAAATAATTGTATAGAATGTTTCTCCATTTGGATTTGCTGGTATTCCCCATGACTGGATTCAGGCTATGCATCCCTGGGCAGAAAACAACATGAAGGAAGGTGTGTCCCTCTCAGATATCCCTGGTATAGGATATCCATCTGCCTCTCGTTCATGATGTTAATTTTGATCACCTGATTTCTTTTCTTCCTAAACTGGATGATTCTTGCCCCAACCAATCTCTGCTATGATGGTTGTAAAATGTTAATTTTCCATGTTTACCCACCATTTCCACATTTATCAGTAGTTATTCTTTTCTTTGTAAGAAATGCCTCTCTCTCTCTCTCTGCCTCCCTCCCTCTCACTGATCTATCTATTATTAATATGAGTCTATGGATTCTGATTTTATTCCGTGGGTTACAATCCATTCCTGTCATTATTAATTTTAATGCTAAAATTGTCCCAGATTTGGCAATTTGGTGCCCCTTTTAGCAGGCTCCTGTATGCTTTTGATATGCTCCCATAATTATTTGTAAACACTTGTTTTCTAGTTCAACAAGATGTTCCAGACTCATTGTGCCCCTTCTCTGCCCCAGGATTGGAAGTGGCCACTTCTCCAAGGACCACTGTTTCCTCTTAATGGGGAATGGTACCTAGAAACTGAGATCTAGATGTGCTAGCTCTAGATCCAACAAGCACTAGATGTGCTCATTGGTCCCGGGGAGTTTTGCGTCTAGGCCCTTTCAGAGCACAGAGCTAGGAAAATAGACACGTGCACACATGCACGGGTGCACACACACACACGCACGGTTGTCTACATGCATAATAGAAGTTCTGAAGTTGCACTGGTACCGTCAGTATCAATTCCTCTCCACGATTTCTTCCCTGCCTTCCCCACTCCATCTTTGTGTCTCCCTCTTCCACAGTGAGAATCCTGCCTTTCCACAGTATCAAGATATTGGCTCATCTTCCCAACCCTACCACACACGTAAAATAGCGTCAGAATTGCTCTCCCCAAATCACTGTGTATATCACATCTGCTAGGAAGAAATTAAGATGCATTTGCCATTCTTCATTTCCCCTACTGTTCTAAGGTTACTTGAATTAGCCCTTCGCCTTCAGTGTAGTTGTGTTCCTGTTTCCAGGGGGAACACTCAGGGAAACACTGAGCACCTCCACCTGTTCCCTTCACCCCTTGTAGGGAGCCAATTTCATTGTTTCATGAGTTTTCCTTCTTGTGTTTCTTTTCCCAAGAATAAGCAAATTTATGTGTTTTCTTATTTCTTCTTGCTTACACGAAAGATAGTATGTTGTAGATACTCTTGCAATTAGATTTTTTTTTTAAACTTAACATCTCCTGGAGTTGGTAGAAATCTTGTTTTTTACAGTAGTCTAGCACTCTGTTATGTGAAGTACTCCTAGGCATTAAGATAGTTCCCAATATTTTGCTATTAAAAATAATGCTGCAGTTAAGAACCTTGTACTCATGTATATTCATATTTTGAAGGTCGGTCTTCAGGGTAAATTCTAGAAGTAGAATTGCTGTGGTTTTGCTCGATGTTGACAAATCTGCCTCCATGGGGTGTATTCATATTGTGCACCCCACCATCAGTGTGTAAGAGAGCATGTTTCCTCACAGGCTCATCAACAGAGTGCCTTGTCAGGCTTTTGAATATTTGCCAATCTGACGGGTGAGAAACGGTACCTCTGTGTGGTTTCAATTTTAATTTGTCAGGAGTGAAATTGTGCATCTTTTCATAAGTTTAAGGGCCATGTTCATGTCTTTTCGGGAATGGTTTATATCTTTTGCCCACTTTAAAGCAGGATTTTCAGTGCTTCCTCAACTTTTAAAAGTTCTTTGTATATTAGGGATATTAACCCTTTATCTGTGATGAATACGTCAAATATTTTCTCCCAGTTTGTTATTTGTCTTCTAACTTGGCTTATGGTTTTTGCCATTTAAAAACTTTTGGGAGTCAAATTTATCAAACATTTCTTCTCTTGCATCTGCCTTTTGAGTTGTAGTTGGAAATCTTCTACCTACACTGAATTGTAGAGGAATCCCTGTTTTCTTCTAGTATTTGTCCAGTTACATGAGTCTACGTTTAGATCTCTAATCCGTGTGGAGCTGATTCTTGAATGCGTCAGGAATGGACAGAACTTTATCTTTTTCCAAATGTCTGCCCAGTTGCTTCAGCTAAAAAGTCCATTTGTGCCCCCAGAGGTCTGAGATACACCTTTATCATTGGCTACGTCACTGTACGAGTTGGGTGTGTTTCTAGACTTTCTCTTCTGTCCCACCTGTTCATGTCTCAGCAACACACTGTTTCCAGTGTAGAGGCTTTGCAATAAGAGTGAGTGTCTGTCTTCTATTCTTCCACTCCCCAGCCCACCCCAAATCTCTTCCTTTTCAGTGTTTTCCTTAAGTGTTTGTTTTTCCATATGAACTTTAGTATTAATTGCCTAGCTCCAGAAAAAAAAAAAGTGTGTTGTTTTATTGGAATGGCACTCCATTTATAAATTATCTTAGGGAGAACTTGTTACTGAGCACAAACACGGGTCTGTTTACCCATCACACAGGAGGGCCAAGAAGCAGAAACACCAGGCTTGTGCAAGGAAAGAAGTTTGTTATCAAAAGGCAGCCAGACAAGGAGATGGGAGTTAGAACTCAGACCCACCTCCTCGAGGGAAATGATAGGGGTTTTTATCTGGGGTGTTGGGTAGAGGAGGGGGAGCATGTGGCCCTGCTGGTTGGCACTTTCCCACCAGCTGGCATTTGGCCTTGAAGAGTGATTTTCTTTTCCCTTGACTGTCTGGACTTTTCTGGTTAGTTTTCATCTTCAGCCTGCGTGTGGCCTTGTGAGGCTGAATCTTTATGTCTGGGCTTGATTTCCTGGGAAAGACAGCTCACTCATGTACTAAGGAGGGACAGAAAGACCTGTTAGTTTTGAACAACAGTTGACTGTGCTGAGTCTGCACAATGCAGTTAGCAAAGCTTATCTCAGAGTTTTTGCTCTAAGGAAGATTTGTTTTAACTTCTTCGTTCTCAGTTTCAAACTGACATCTAAATACCATTGAGACATCCTAACCAAGAGCCCAAGATGTCTCTCTCTTTTTTTCAAGTCTACTTTTGTATCTTTCAAGAGTGTTTATAATTTTCTTCATTTAGTTTTTGAACATTTCTTGTTAAGTTTATTCCTAAATATTTTATATTTCCTATTACTATTGCAAATGTTTTTTTCTATTATATGTTCTAAGTGGTTATTATTTGTGTATATGAAGGCTAATGATTTTTGCAACTGATAAACTATTTTAAAATATAATTAGTTTTATTGCTTACAAGCATGTAATCTCTTAACATTTTTAATGCTTCAGAGTTCCCAAAGTTTTTTGCAATATACATTTCAGTTACATACAAAAACCAAATGCCTCCTAATGGAATATATGGCTTCAATGAAAAGATCTATAATTAATATATTAATTGCATGTCATTTCTAATGAATGTAGTCATTATACATAGTCTTCTTAAGTACTTTAAAATATTTACTTCAACAATTGTACAGATGGCAATGAGGAGCTAACTTTTAAATGAATAAACACGACTTGCAATGTGTTCAAGAGTGTCTGTAGGAGTGACGGCTCAGCAGAAGGCAGCAGATCTTCTCCAGCCTCAGATGTGAACATCCGAGCAGACTGAACCGTGTTATCTATTTGAACTTATCATTGCCCTTGTGAATGCAATGACATTGATGAAAAAGGATCTTTGGTGGCAGTTTCTGCCTCTCTGGAACAGGAAAGACTTGATTTGAACGAGTTTGGGAGAGAGGGACACCCAGAATCCTCATCTTCCCACACCACCAGAAAGTCAGAAGCTGAGGGAGCCCGACAGGACAGTGGGAGGAGACAGAGCTCCTGTTCCCACGCTCAAAGCCGCCTGTCGAAGGAAAAACCCCACTCTCTGTGACATCGTGTCATCATGCATGAAACAAAGGAAAGTGCTGGAGGAGACTTTACCAATGATCCCAAGGCGACAGAGAGGCTGAGGAGACAGTGTGATCATGTGCGGGGCTTCCTTCCCCTGGCCTGAAAGGGTCGGGGTCATTTGATGATCTGGGTCCAGCCAACACTCCAGCGTCATCTTTGCCCTCCCCACAGTGGACCAGTGTGGTGTTAGATCCTCAGGTTGCCTGACAGAAACCAGACAAGCCAGTGGACACAAAAAGGGCATTTGTTAAAAGGGTGTTGACATATCTCCTGGAATCCAAGGAGGAGGTAAGCCCCCAGCCTCTGGAATATCCAGGAACTTCCACAGAGGGAAGTTCCATCCCTCTGCCCTTCACATGGCTCAGCTCCCAGCAAGCCTTAGTTCTAAATTCCAAACTCTTGAGAAGACTCCAAATGACCCAGCCAGTATTTCCCTTAGGTTTGGGTAAGGCAGACCTCGGCCCTGGGTGCCATGTTTCGGGGGACCCTGCATATCACAAGCCACAAAAAAATAAAACTGATTAAAGAGCTCGTGGGTATCTTCATCCCTGGGAGCCTGCTTGTCATTGGTGCAACATGAGCCATAATCCTAAACCCTCAGGTCTGCTCTCCTCTATGCGTCTTCTGTCAGGACTCCCATAGGAGGCCCCACACCTGGATTACGAGAGGCTGTGTGGTTTGTGTTGTGTTGATGCTGGAGGCGCACGCTGCCTAGAGAGCCGGGAGATTCAAGCAGCTTTCGCATGTAGGAAGGAAAAAGACGAACTTGTCAAACCTTCTTCCTAGATGCCATAAATAAAATAGATCCCTCTTCAATGAAGTATCATTCTCCAGTAGTACTGAACGTCCAGTCTCCTGTTTCCCTTCATGTGACCATTTGTGGGAGCTGGGGCACTCGGCACTTGGTTTTTGAAAGTTTAAATGGGAAAAAAGTTGGCAGTATTCAGCAAAGAAGGTAACACTGGTATAGGATGTTAGCAAGATATGTTCAGAAGAGTAATATCATGTATTCTGTATTCATCCCAAGCTTTTCACAGCACAAAATTTACAGATAGTAATAGAAAATTTATAGTTTTATTAGAAATGGTTTAGAAATTTTATGCTATCATGGATGAATATGTAAGCTGAGTAAAAAATAAAGAAGAAACTCAATATAAAATTTTTAAATCTTATATATAATAAAGTGAGAAAAATCAATCATTCAAAAAATAAAAATCTAATAATACTAATTTCAACTACATTGTATCAGAAACAAAAGTCATGTTGAAAAATAACTTTCATTTTCCAATTTTTGAACCACCAGGAAAAAACAACGAAATTGAAATTAAAGAGCGTTAAAGATTACCGGGGCAGACCTGTGATAACGGCATCAACATAGCTGTTTAACAAACAAGTACACAAACTAGGATTTTGGCCCAAATTCAAGGAGCATTCTTGTACCACACTGTGCATTTGTCACCTGAGACAAGGCCGGCACTGTCAACAGCTCAGTGGTAACATTTGGTGGAACAATTCAGTGATTATATTCGATATTTTCTGGGTCTGCCCATCAAATGTAACCTAACCACTTGTCTGGCCACACGCCCAGCTGTGTGAGCAGTGTGGGACAGGTTGCGGAGAAACTGAAGAAAAGACCCAGATGGCATCTGAGACATGTAGGTTTATTGGGACTTACATACAGGGAGTGTCTGGGGAGGCCGGCTGGACAGAGTTACTGCTGCCTCGACCAGAGAGTGGGCTGCTGATACAGGCCCGGGAACAAAGACGGCGTGGTTGCCAAGAGGGACTGTTCTCAGTATGACCAGCGTTCCCAGCAACAGTAGCTCACGTGGAAGAGCTCTGTGTTCCTGTGAGACGTGAGGTTCTTTGAGATCAGTTGAGATCCAGGTTGGCCAGGCCCTGGATCGTTACAATACCAGAGGGTTGGCGTCCTGCCCAGACGGGGGCCAGGAGGACACATGGTGACCATAGGGCATGTAGGTTATTGCTGAGCAAGCAGGCCCTACACCACTACACTTAGACACACACTGAGAGTGTCAGTTAGATGCTGCTCCAGCAATTAGATTTCATTTCAGCAAAATATATGAAGTACCCCCTGAAGAGGAAAGCAGAATAACTGAAGATCCCCAATAAAGAGGAATCAGGCTTTGACAAAGAATGAATTCATCTTGTATTTGGTTTTTTCGTCTGAGCAAACAGATACTTTGGGTCCACTTTAAAAAATTTTTAAGTGTTTTAAAAAATTTAGAAAAAAAATTTCTGAATTGAAACTGCATGTAAAATAAACAACAAAGGTATCATTGCAGTAAAGAAAGGAGAAATGAGGACGTTTGCTTATCTATGAAGGAGAAGATTCATGTACTCACAGCCTCTAAACCAAGTTCTACAGGGGTCATTTTCTGAACATATTGTAGGTTCAAATATAATCTTGAATGAAGAGACATTTCAATAAATTGAGCAATATGTTATAGCTATTTTCATTTTCTGCAACATTACAACATTGAAATTTTTGAAAGAAGAAAAACTTAAGAAGTACTGTGTTGGTATTGCTGTAAGAGACGCTGAAAATTGTCAGTGACAGTGACGTGTGAAACTAAAATAGTTTATAACAGATTCGGTGATCGTGGTAATTTATTATCTGTAGCTCCAATACAGTGACTAGACATTAAATGTATATCAATTATATCCCAATTTCTTAAAAAGTAAAAAAAAATTATATGTAGATTTTTTTTGTTTATTCTGAATCTAAGTATTGCTCTAAGAGTTTCATTGACAATTCCTGTTGCTGCTGTCTCAGGAAAGTAAAGTTGACCCAAACTGAAACTAATGAAAGCTGAGAAGTATAAGGATTCAGGAAACATGCATTACTATTGACAGAACACACATTTTGTGAAAATCTGAATCATGACAACATAATTATTAATTTGAATAAAGTAGAAGGAAATAAAAATATATTTTATGAAATAAATATATAATAATTCATGAATTTATATGTCATTTATTATTTATCCAAACATTGCTGTCCCATCAACTAGATGCATTGACATGCATAATAATACCTCAATTGTCTTTAATTTTTACCAACACTCAATTATACGAGGGTCATAGCTTTACACACATGTACGTATTTACAGTGTTATTGTTATGAAAGTGTATATCTGCTCTAATTTAATATGGGCGGAGGGGAGGTGTCATATAGTACGAGCAGGGTTACAGGAGACCAACTCGGTGCATCGGGGAGCATTTTCCAGAGGAAGTGAGGTCATCGGAAGCTAACCTGATAGCCTCAAAGAGTTTGTCTATCCCATTCTGTGCTGGGCACTCTGACATCTCTATTCCTTTATTCATGCTGTTTATTCCACCTGGAGTCTCCTTCCCATGTTCTCTGCCTGGAGAATTTCAGCTCTGGTTAGCGTGTGCTCCCAGGAGGCCTCGCTGTCCTCCGCGCAGTGTCCTGCGCCCATCGATGCAGCACGTCTCTACTGTACCACTTCCCACGGTGGGTCAGTTATTTCTGTGTATTTACACTGGGGGATCATAAACTCTTCAGGAATAAGGACCACGACTTTGTCACGACCGTGGCCCTGACATCTGGCTCAGAGCCTTACGCATGGAAGGTACTTAAACATTTAGTGAATGAACGAGTAAATTCACGGAGATTAGACTTCCAGAGTCTCCAGTATTCATACTACATCTCAACATTGCCTATCATATATCATATTACATAATATTAATATATATTATAGTGTCCAGTACAATTCCTTTATATCTTAATGTGTCAGAAAGATCTTAATTAGCCCTTCGATATTGAAATGAAAAGCAATTTACATTCATATTCCTGCTAAATGTTAATGATATTCAAACCTAAGGAAGTTAGGAGTCAAGTGAGACTTGATGTTTCAGAACTCGGATAGGCTTCTTCTAACCGAGTTTTTAAATGACAAATACGGTAATGCTAATCATAACAAATGCGAACAACACAAAAGGCCCTAGAGTAAGACCTGAGAATCTCCTGCCCCCTCTGTATTCCCGGAGGTAACTGCACGGGACACTTTGATCGGTTTCCTTCCAGACATCCAGATACTTTTGATGCCTTTTTTCAAACACACACGACCACTCACAGGAGAATTTTTCTTTTTCTTTTTTTTCCACCAAACTGGGACTGTAGTATCCAGATTGTTCTGCAACTTGTTTTCATCACTTAAAAATGTTGCAGTGTGAGCATCCTGCTCGATAGTTTTTAAAATGTTGTCGTCAAGACTTTTGGACACGGTATAGCAAGGTATGTCAAGAGTTTGTTTTGAACATGCAATTACAGGTCCTTAATGAAAGCGAGACTCTATTAAATTGAACCTCTCACAGAGATCTCTCACATTTGTTGTCTGAGACAATCTCTGGAAATGCTGGCTTGGTCTTGAAATTCCTGATTCTCAAAGCTCATCTCACTGTGACGTCACTTGGGAAGTCCAGGCTTCTCCAGCTTTTCCACGGGCAGAAATCGCCCTGGGGATTTCAGATCCACCTCATCTGGAAAATTCAGAAAACTATGTAGAAGTCACATCAAGAGAACCTTTGATTTGAAGGTTAATCAAGAGTCATTTATTAACTTTCCTATAATTTTTAAAAAGGAACATGTGTACATATCAGCATCTACTTTTAAAAAAAGCGGCAAGGCTGCAAATAACTTTTTTTCACTTAGTTTGGCAAAACGTTAAGCTGCAGTAAACAAACTACCATGTGACTAAGTAAATATAAGATAGTTTTACTCAGAAGTAGTTTTCAGTATTTTATTTTGACACCATTGAGGCAAATTATAACTTCAACCAAAATTATAATCCTCTTACTAAGGATCATTTGGTCTATTTTCATTCACATTAAACAAATATCATTTTTAAGCTATATTTTAGGGTGTAGAGGAGAAAAATTTTTTCCTCAACCCCCTTAGGATCCCTGGCTGGGTGTGCAAGTTAAACTGACAAGGCAGATCAACAGGAGAAACCCACACACGCCCTATTAAATGTTTACTCGAACGTGGGAGCCTTCACGAGAGAATGAAGACCCGAAGAAGAGAACAGAGCGGGGAGCTCTGGTCCCTTTTAGACAAAGAAACAATCTGTGAGGAGCGACAAGACAAAGAGGTTTGGGCCGGGGTAGGAAGTGGTGAAGAGGTACAAGGCGCTCACACAGCCCTGTCAGCCTGAATTCTCCCCTCCCGGCGGTGAGGACCCCCTCCTGGCAGTGAGGACCCCCCCTCCGGCGGTGAGGACCCCCGCTGCAGTGAGGACCCCCCCTCCGGCGGTGATGACCCCCCCTCCTGGCGGTGAGGACCCCCCTCCGGCGGTGAGGACCCCCGCTGCAGTGGGGACCCCCCTCCTGGCGGTGGAGACCCTCCCCTCCGGCAGTGAGGAGCCCCGCTGCAGTGAGGACCCCCTCCTGGCGGTGAGGACCCCCCCTCCGGCGGTGAGGACCCCCGCTGCAGTGAGGACCCCCTCCGGCGGGGAGGACGCCCACACCGGACGCTCCTTTCTGCTCTCAGGGAAGTAGGCGCGCGGGTGGGTGGCGGACCCTCCTGCCTCGGCCGTTTTCTCCGACTCCGTCAGCTTGGTAGTCAACAGGCCAAGGGGCCGTCTCTTGGGTGGCGTGTCCCGAACCCCATCAGGGGCAGACTGTGAGGAGCCGCCCCAGTAACTGAAAATAAGATGTGGCCCCCTTTCTCCTCCCAGAGTTAAACTGTGAAGATAATACAAAATGGACCACAGCAGAAAACGAAAAGTTTGACCCAAAATACTAGCACATCTAGAGGAAGAACCTGTCAGAGCCCTTGCCGCCCTGGCCTTCTCCACGGGGTCACCAGGGCGGGGCCCAGGGGAGGGGTCAGAGGTCAGCGTGGGGCGGGGCTGCCGTTCTCCCGTGACGTCGGTGGGGACGGCACGTTCCCTTTACCCGGAGGATCTCGGCCGCTTGGAAGCGGGGAAGCCGCCTCAATTTCCGGCGCAGACGCAGCGCCTCAGGTCGGGGCGTCGGGACCCGACGCTCCGCGTGCGTCTTCCCCGTGCGGCCTCCGAAGAAGCGGTGCTCCAGCCCACGGCCTGGCCGCACCTGAGGCTGCCCCCGCCGCAGCCCCGCTCGGCTTCCAGCCTGCCCGTCACGGCAGTTAATGTTCACCTTTCCCGCACCCTTCCCTCAAGTCCTGTAACGCTCGTCTTTTCTCTTGGTGCAGACGCTTCACCGGTCCGCTGGGGCAGGCCCTCTCCTTACAAGGGGTCAACACACCTGGCTCTCCAGACTTCAGCGCCATGCCTATTGGTCCGGGCTGACGGGCTAGGACGTTGGTCGGTCTGCCGCACAGAGAATGCTCTGTGTCCCTGTCATGCACTCTCACGCTTCTCATGATGAGTTAGTTCTTTTAACTTTTAAAATTTTTGATTCTTGCTTATCATTGGGAAACAAGAAAATTAATTTTTAAGCCTACAAAGGTGCTAAGGGCCGATATCACCACATAAGTCACACATAAGCATCTCGTGGGGTTAGCAGGTGGCCCCAGAGACCACCTGTGTGCACAAACACAGGGTCCTCTAACTTGTACACATTCCAGAATGCTCCCTTTTTTTTTTTTTTTTTTTTGTGGGGAAGACCAGCCCTGAGCTAACATCCGTCGCCAATCCTCCCCTTTTTGCTGAGGAAGACTGGCCCTGGGCTAACATCGTGCCCATCTTCCTCCACTTTATATGGGACGCCGCCACGGCATGGCTGGCAAGCAGTGCGTCGGCGGGCGCCCGGGATCCGAACTCGCGAACCCCGGGCTGCCAAGCGCGGACTAAACCGCTGCGCCACCGGGCGGCCCCTAGAATGCTCCCTTTTTTTAATAACCATAACACCGCATGCAGATATACGATGGCTCAGTGAGCTGCAGAAATTTGGCAGAATTTTTGTTTGAGAAAGTAAGGAAATTAATACCTTAATTATTTGGGGGGAGGGGGAGTAATTTACGTTTTGGAAATCAATTCATAACAAATCCGTTTTAAACAGAGAAAGAGGTTTGCAAAGCCCTTGCCCTGGGTTTTCTCCACACACGAGGTCTCAGCCTGGCCTCTGCTGAGGTTGTGGTTCTGTGCAGGGCTGCGGGGCTGAAAGCAGCCCGCCTTCACACCAGGCAGCCTGTCCGAGAGTTTGCTTGAATAATATGCTTAGCTACCAAAAAAGAGTCTAGAAATCACTGCCTTGGTGCTTTTTCTATCCCTCTAGTCTGTGGAGTTGGTGTGCTGGTTTTAATCACAAGAACCGTCAATGCTCCCAATGGCCCTTATGGGAAAATACGTAGTTCTCAGGAATTTTGGCTCTGTATTCGGTGGCCGGGAGCTGGCTGGGACGCAGTTCACATCTTCCTGACTGAAACTGGCCAGAAGAACGAGATACTAGAATGAGCTCAGTTTCTCTCCGACAGAGGGCAGCAGTGCAAAGATTAACCTGGACCTGGCGACATAGCCGGAACTGAGACCCAGGACTGGCAGTGAATTGAGAAGGTGGGCAGGAGCACAAAGGTCATCGACTGTATTTCCTTTTGCCTGGAAGAAAGTGGTAACCACGTTGCTTTGCCCTCTCTCCATCCCGTCAGCACCCATTCCTTTGTCAACCATCTAAAAACAGAAACCGGGTGAAGAGGCAAAGGGTTTATTTGGGATCAAAGAATTGTAATTCGGGAAACACAAACTGTAGCAAGCTACAGGTGTGTCCTAAGAGACAAAGAGAAGGTCGGCGTTTATTAGGTTTTAGGAAGAAATTGGGGAGGCTTGTTTTGAACAAGCGTTCATTGGAGAAGAGGAGTTCGAGGTTGTGGCAGTTTCTCTTGGGCTGTGAGGGGGGTTAGTGCTGGAGCAGGAGGGGTCTTCCTTCTCCTTAAGAGCAGGAGATGGAAGCCCAGGTGATTCATGTCCTTCCTAGTCCAAATACTTCTCTTCCTTCTTCCTGTTGGCTGTGCAGCGGCAGCAGTGGGACTGGTGGGTCCTGGTACCTGGGAGAACTGACCTTCAGGGCCTCCCAACTCCGTGTAAACGAGGCTTCCTGTGTTGATGTTCACACTTTCTTGCCTTTCATCCTCAGTCTTCCACCTGTGCTTCCTCCTTTTAGTTTTGGAAATCAGAGTTCTCTCCCCGAGACCCAGGTTAACAGCTGCCCGGAGGCCTGGGACTCTGATGACCCTGACCCCCCGATGTGACTGCTCTCTCATCCTTGGATCATTGGGGTGCAGGGAGCTCCTCTGAGACAGACAGGCGGGGAGGGGGCTGGGCTTTCACCTGGTGTGAAGAGCTCACGCTGTTTAATCTCTGACTTCTGTTCAGTCGTGACAGCAGCATGGAATTCGCAAAGCTGGTAACGTCTGCCTACTGAAACAGCATCAGTTGAACAACTGTCTGTGTCTTTAACCCATAAAATCTCCCACAACACAGAAACAAAATTCAAAAAAATGTTCTGACGTTAATATCATGCTTTAACTTGACGTATTTCCTCTAAAAGCACCAAAGAGTTTCTAAATTAGGAATCATGTCCTTTTCTTCCGTGTGTTACAAGTGTGTCATTCTTTTGAGAGCAGAGCGAATGGTGCCCGTGAAAAGACAATTCAGTTGGAATTCCCAAATAGCCAGATTCCACGCCTGCCCCTGCTCTCACTAGTGGCGTTTCTTATCCTTATTTGAGTCAGCTTCCTTTTCTATTAAACAAAGGGGCAGGGTGAGTATTCTCTTCAAACCTGAAAATATTGGGAATCTATCATTATTGATGCTCATGTCTTAAAAGATTATAAAAGGTGTTAAAGGTGTTTACATGTTATACACATATCTGACTTTACACTATAGTAAAATGTTCATATCTTACCTTCCCTTGTTTCTTCCTCTTTCTGTGAATATGCTTTTGTTTTTCTAACCTAACTATTGTCTTTTCAGGAGTCTTATAAAAGTTGCCCTGGTGTACCCACTTTATACCAAGAAAGAACAGGCAAAGATGGACTAAATAGCTTCATCCAATGCTGAGAATTGGAACCCAGTGTTGATGTCACCTTAGAGTAGAAGCTGACCCGCTAGACCTGTGGGCCAAAGCCACCCGCTCCCTGTTTTGGAAAATAAAATTTTATTAAAACACAGTCACACCTTTCCCACCACAATGGTGGAGTGGAATGGTTGCAACAGAGACCTTGTGGCCCAAAAGCCTAAAATATTTGCTGATTCTTTACAGAAAAAATGTGCTCACCTCTGCTTTAGAGAAATTGTGTGATTCTTTAAAAGGATTAACAGCAACAACAAATTTATTTTTTCTCCCCTCTGAAAGATCACAGTGACCAGAGAGGGATCAATAGATGTAGAACGTGAACCAGAGCGAAGTCTGGCTGTAATTGCTCTGCCAGATGAGCGTTGCTGCATCCAGTGGTAACTGAATACGTGTAGCCAGGTAAAGGGTTGTTACTGTTAGTATTTCTTTTTTCCTGAGTTTAATCACAATTCTTTAGGCTTGGGCTAACATTTCGAGGTAGAGAATCAGTAGCTACATGAACGGAAGCAGGCACTCCATTCCATTCATTATTAGCTGTCCTTCCCTGGTCTGTCCTTGGCCCTGTTCTCTGCGGTTTCTCCAAGTGTGAGTTAAAATTCTAGTGCATTTTGCCGTCTCACCTCTCAGTCCACATGGAAAGCCAGAATGCCATGTTATCTGCCTGAATATGCGATTTAAGATCAACTTCTTGGTGACCTACTTCCAGACAAAGCAGAGTGCTCTGGGCCCAGCAGAACTACACATCTGTGTACTGCATGTAGGGCATGCGTTGTCACTTGTTTTAATAGCAAATCTTCATTGTCGGGGCTGCTGGCTCTTCAGTTCTCGAGGCCTTTTCCCCGGCGTCACAAGACGAATGTGTGAGTTGCCTGGTTCAAGATAGGAAACGTGGGCCCGATGGCACCATGTCCATTCTGTCCAATCAGAAACCCAAAGCCTTTCTCGGAAACATCCAGCAGGTTAGGCTTTCTTCTCACAGGCCAGAGCTGTAGCAAACGCTCCTCCTGGTGGCCGGTGTGTGTCCCTGAGCACAATGCTGCCCTACACGACATTGGGGTTCTGTTAGCAACTGAGGAATGGGAGAAGGGAAAGTGGGGAGGCAACTGACCACACCTGCCTCCAGCTCTAGAATCCCCAGAGTAAAGTGAGTCAAATGGACAAATGGGGCACAAAATACTTTTCTAGTTGTTAATATGATGGGAATTATCCACTAACTCAACAAGTATTTGTTAAACATCCTACCTATTCTAGGTCTAAGAATTCTACTGTGATCCATTTTGATTTTTGATTCAAGTCAATCCAACTTAAATCAAATCGTGAAGACACTTCTTGATATCCTTTGATGGCATACCAGATCGGTCAAAACCAGTCAACTCCTTTGAACGTTATGTTGGATGAAATAAAGCACATGGATAAACAAAGATGCTGAGTAATCAAGTTGAAACAGAGTTCCCCCATTTATTGGGTCAGTTAATGACTGAAAAGCCTTTTCTTCAAATTTAAAAACAAATTGTCTTGAGACTGAGATCCAGGGTTAAAAGGAAAGGCCCATCTCCCTCAGCCTCTGGCGGTGAAACAAAGCAATGGGTGGGAATTTCACAGCGTTGATGTGGAAGCTCTTGTTCTCTGATCCCTAATGAATAACCTGGATGAAATGAACCTTCCTTCTTTGCCAAGGTGCTTTTCCACCCTTTTGATGAACTAATAATCATTTACCTACAGCAATGCAGACTTATTAGCACAGAAATGTTATTCATATTCAGAACGAACTGTGCATTAAAAATAGGAACCAAAGAGGGTGGACTAAACAGACAGTCTTCCAGGACTTTGGGCCCCAGGGTACAAATTTAATCCTCTATTGCCATAACCTCCAAATCCTTTATTTTACTGGAATTCAACTGTATTGGTTGTTTGCAAATAAATGGGTAATTGGCTGAAGATGAAAGATTGTCTGTGATATGGTGAAGGCCTTTACTGTGAAGCACATTTCTCAGAATCCCATCTCCTGTCAGAGATCAGTAGAAGGAGCAACAGAAGAGTACGAGGAGGCTGGGGTCCAGGGCTTCTCTCTGTCCCTGTTGTCTGAACCTCTGAGACTTGGTGACCTTAACTATGTCCAGAGTCTCTTGCAGGGACAGTATGAATGGAGAGTAGTGGATCGTTCTCCACCAACCCCCACCTAATGGACAGCACCCTCATCCCTGAGTCTTTATTGGAGGGTGGAGTTAGGGGCCAGAATATTCCAGGAGGTGGCAGGGCACCTGGGGAGCTTCATAAAACTACCAGTGTCTGACCCCAACTACTTAGTGAAAGTGGCCAATTTCATCATCAAAAAGAATAAGAATTTTTAATAAAATTGTAAATGTATTGGTTAATTGAAACATACAGGCTCCCTTTATGTAATTAACCTCCTTCTATAACATCCCTGGGAAGTAGTTATGAAAACTACTTCAGCAATCACGGGAATTTAATCATTTCCCAAAGTCACTCATTTAAGTTGCTAGCAAATTTAATTGGGATATTATTCTTATTTTAAATAGATATTTATTTCCCTCTAACTCATCCAGTGGTCTAAGTTCTGCTCCTGGAGATGGGAAAAATAAATCATCCTCCCACATCACGATCCTGCAGCTGTTTGAAGGCACCTTCCACCCTCTTAAATAAACCCTGCATCTTATCATTCTCAGAG
Source organism: Tapirus indicus (assembly GCA_031878705.1). NCBI lineage: Eukaryota > Metazoa > Chordata > Mammalia > Perissodactyla > Tapiridae > Tapirus > Tapirus indicus. The sequence continues at coordinate 55,929,160 of CM062933.1, read as the reverse complement.
GGCTGAGTTTCAAATCCCCTCACTGTCCTGGATGGGTCTGCAAAAAAAAGCTCCTAATGGTAAACATTTAACTTAAAGCAGTGGTTCTAACACCCTCCCCAGAACTCTGATTTCATTGTTCTGGATTGGGGCCCAGACACTGGTAGTTGTTAATGATCCCCAGTGGGTTCTGCTTTGCAGCAGCCGGGGTTGAGAATCTAGAAAGCGTGTGGTCTGGCCCCAAACTCAGCACCTCTGGTGTGGAGAGGGCTGCAACGGGCACGCAGAATAACCGCCTTCCTTGGTCTAGACACTAAAGTTCTGTTGAGGCAACCCAAGTGTCTCAGAGGATTTTAGTGACAGTTACAGACACTCTGGGCTCCAACCGAGCGTAAGGTCAATCCCAAGGCTAGTGCATTTGTCCAGTGAATTTCTATTAACTTACACCTTTCTGGTCGGTAGAGATGGAGTCGATTTTTGGATCTAAGTCTAGAATTTTTGTTTTTTACTTATTGCCTGGAACTGTATTATTATTAGTATCAAAGAAAATAGTAGTTGAGCGTTAACCTGTGTGAAGTGCGGGGCATACACTGTCTTTTAATCCATTGTCTTAACTGAATCTCCACGGATTATCCCCATTTTACAGGTGAGAAAATTGGGGCTTAGCTAGATTAGGTTAGATCCATCACCCCTGTCCATCACTCTAGGATTCTAATGCTATCAGACTAGTCTATATTCTCTCTTTATGTATCTCTATATCCTCCTTCCTAGCACAAATGTCAGCGTTTCATCAGCACTCACAGATGTGATCTGGGCACCTTATAAATCCTCTCCAGATAGTTGCAAAGATGCAGAACAAGAGGGAGCATCAGTGCTGTCTTTCCACTAGAAACTTCCATGCAGGTGCACTAACCAGCATTTCAGAGCCAGCTCAGTGCAAAACAGCTGTGAGTCCATCAGCACGGACACATCTTTCCTTTTTGTCTGCAAGGATGTCATGGGACCCTTGGTCAATGCCATGCCAAAATCTGTATTCACTGTTCCTCTTTCTCTAGTAAACCCATCAATTAAGGAAATGAGCACTGTCCAGATGGACTTGTTCGAATGGACCAGATGCTGTCTCCAGAAATCACCAAGTCTCCCAGGGACCACCATGTCATTACACCACAGGCCATCCTTTTAATACATTGCCCTAGGATTGTATCTGGTACTAACCCCAGTCTGGCTGATCTACAGTTTGCAGAGACCAAATGAATGTGTTATGTGCTTCTCTTTTCTTTTTTGGATACCCCCCTCACTATCTCTGATCCTTCACTGCTCGGAGATTATTTTAGGCAGTCAAGAAACCTCCTGTCCGTTTTCACCCTCGTTTGCCTGAGCCACAGAAACCTGACCGCCTTTGATCAGCTTCGTCTTCATAAATTACCCACAGATCTTGGGCTTCCTTTGACCGGCCTTTCTCTCTCTCAGCAGTCCTTCACTGAGAGAATCCTGAACTGGGGCTCTTCTGCTTTCTCTCTGATAGCTATCAACATCTCCTCACTGCCCCAGGCAGTGGGCAGATCGCTTCCTTGTTCTTCTTGCTCAAATAAAACTTACTCCCCCCCACCAAGTTGTAATTTCCCTTCATATTTTCCTAATATTGAGTTTTGTATCCTTTTCAAGTCTCAGCTCATTCTGGGCGGTAGCCTTCCTGACACCTTAAGCTCATAATTGTATGTTAAGTGAAGGTTTAACCCAAAACTATGCATACAAGGCTAACAAGTCATACATAAATTCCAGCATCAAGAGGAAATATGTTATCAGTCCAATCTTTCTCCTTTCATGAGCTGGTCGACCACCTTTATGCTAAGTTCAAAATGCATCACATGTGAAATCACTCTTGTCAAAACTTTCTTGGTATACAACTATCATCTTTATTTTATTTGCAAAGAAACAAGTCCCCCAAATCCTTCCAGAAGCTAGGCAATGATCAAGGTCACCTCCAGGGATTCTGATTTTGAGTGGAGGGCTCTTGCGGTTCCCTCAGCTGGCTCTCAGATGCGCTGTGGGAGACAGTGGTCTCCAGCCCTGCTCAGTGTCTGACTGGAAAAGCCACCACATGTCTCCCTAACTGACATAACGGAGAAGAATTACGGTCAGAGCCAGCAATGGTGAGTCCATTCTTCCAGGACACCATAGCCACTGTGTGTGTCGAAGTGTTTACCAGAAAGTGTTTTGTTCCAGAAAATGATGTTATGATTACTAACAGTCCTGAATCCCTCTTACCACCAGCCAAGCCCAGGGATTTTCGAAATTTGAGTCCCTTCAGGGTCACTTGTGCAGGCCAAACCATGGGAAGCTCTCCAGTCAGTGAGGAGCATGCCCAGGACCTGGAGAGTAAATATAAGGCCCAGGGCAGGTTACTTTGGTAGACGGTGGCTTTGCTCTCCAAGCATCAGGTTAGAGGTTACACACCAGGATCAACAAGGCCCTTCTGGGTGGAACACACCATTAGTTTTAAGCCACATGGGCTCGGTGCGGTAGTTACCCTTAGAAGGTCCTCTCCCCATCTCTCTGTCATCCCCACCCCACCCCATCCCTGACCTATACGACCCTGCAGGACTTGGCATATGGCGTGCACACAGTCTCTCTTTCCCAGTTTGTTTTCTCACCCGGAGAAGAAGCAGGCTTCATCCACCCTCCTGCTCTCCCAACGTGGGTACCAGAACCCCGTCTGCTGTCCGTGGGTCCAGTGATGGGGCCATGACCCTGCCAGACATATTCTGATCTTTAGTGTAAGGATCAGACATCTTTTTTTTTAATTAAAAAATTTATTGAAGTGCAATGTCCATGCAGAAAAGTGCACACATCTAAGTGTAATGCCCAACAAATTTTCATCGACTGACCCATCACCTGATAAGAAACAGAATACCGCTCACATGCATGAACCCCCTTCCTGCCCTCTTTCAAGCCCCTCCTCTCCACGGGGACCGGCTCCACCCCCATGTCTCCCGGCACAGGTGGTGTGACTTTGAACTCCGTACAGCCGATTCAGGCAGCCTGTGTGCTGTTGTGTCTCGCTTCTTTCAACAACGTGTGTGCGAGGTCCACCTGCGCTGCTGCATGGAGTCGTGAATTGCTTATTCTTTTTGCATTTGATGACTATTCCCGATTCCTCTATCCCATCTGCTGTGGGGTGCATGGGTATTTTCCAGTCAGGGGCTGTTGCAGGTGGCACTGCTGTACGTACTCCAGGCTCTCGGCCATCATGCCTGCCCATTTCCGTGTGGTAAACTTCTAGGAATAGGACTGCGAGGCCACAGGCTGTGCATATGTGCAGCTTTAGTAAATACAGGCTGTCTGCTTGCTTTTCATTTCCTCCTCCTCCTCCTCCTTTTTCTTCTTCAAGCATCTTTTTTTTTTTTTTTTTTTTGGTGAGGAAGACCAGCCCTGAGCTAACATCCGTTGCCAATCCTTCTCTTTTTGCTGAGGAAGACTGGCCCTGGGCTAACATTCGTGCCCGTCTTCCTCCACTTTATGTGGGACGCCACCACAGCATGGCTGACAAGCAGGGCAAAGGTCCACATGCAGGATCCAAACCCGCGAACCCTGGGCTGCCGAAGAGGAGTGCGTGAACTTAACCAGTGTGCCACTGGGCTGGCCCCTTCAAGCATCTTTTTAACAAGGTAAGATCCACAGGTGTTGGCTTCACAGCCCTGTATTTACAGATAAAGGAAAACCCTCCACCAGCTCGACTGTCAGAAGTTGGCCAGCCCGAGGCGACTCCCGAGCTTCTTCCAGAGTTCTCTAAGAGGCGTCTGCTCAGCGGCGCCAGGAGCAGACCTTGGTCTTCATCTGCTCTGGCCTCTTACTGCCGCCGTGTGCACTTGCCGTCTTAGAACTCCCGTGAGAAGGAAGAGGTGACCGCAGCTCTCCACGGTGACCACCACCCTGGCCTGGAAGGGCCTGGTGTTCTGCCTTGCTGCTCAGTCTGAGCAGGGACGGTCACTACCCTTAAAGGCCACAGCACAGCGGAAACCAGGGGTGTTAGAATATGGTTTTACAAAGAATCCGGGATGCCTGACGGGAAATACCACGCAGAACATAATTCACATTATTGCTACATTGCCGTGTCTCTCTGGGAGCACGAGCAGCCCGGGCTCGTCTTCAGAGCCCTACAGAGTCGCCTCCCTGCCTGCTCCAGTCTGTCTCCACTGTCCCTGCCCCTGAGGGCCTGGAGAGCTGCCTCTCAGAGTCCAGGCCGCTGCCTGCTCCCCGTAAAACACTCTGGTGCTCATCCCGCCATCAGCCTCGCGCATCTTTCATGCCGGCTAACAGGTCTCTGCTGTGGATCCTGACCTGTGCAGAGGAAAGTTCTGCTGAAAGATACATAAATGTTTATATATATAAAGGTATGTACATACATCCACCTAGACGTCAGCATCCAGAGACTCCGGTTGAATCCTCCGTCCACACTGTGTCGTGGAGTGACCTCCAGCAAGTCACTCAACTGTTTCCTCACTCTCCTCATCTGTCAATTTAGATGACTAATCATTCCCGCCTCACAGGATACACCTGAAGGTCACATGAGAGAATACCTACAAAATGCGTCAGACCCCAGCTGGCAGGCTGTCGGCACAGAGACGTTGCTGGAACTACAGGGAACAGAAAGCCAGTCTCCCAAAGGCATCCCACTCAGGTTACTGATCGCTTTGGCTCACATCCCTCACCCCCAGCCGTGTGTACTGACCTCCTATCTGTGCTGTGGGGGGTTCTCAGGAAAAAAAGGGGGACAGGGACAGTCTGCCCCAGAAGTAAATTCAGCTCAGGCGGAAGTCGTTTATAACTTCTAAATGGAAAGTTCTTTTCAGCTTTAAAAAACATTAGAATGCAGTCCCAGTAGGACACCTCATCACAGGATTATGAAAGGAGAGAGAGACTGTCAGAACAGCTTAACAACTGCAAAGCGATCCCATGGAGGAGGCTGGGCCAGGAGACAACCTGGTGGGGACCAGACCAGAGGGACCAGGGCATTTGCCGGCCTGGTCTAGAGTCTGGGCCACGCTGCCTACTAGCTGTGCGTTCTCGAACTTGGCCTTTTTGTATCTGTAGAACGGAGACAATCTTACCTTCCCGAGAGAACTGCTTTGTGGCTCAGAGTTAAGGCATATAAATTGCCTAGCTTAGCAAATATAAAGGCCTTTGAAACAGCAGCTGTTGTTATTTGGAATCTCACACACACGCACGCGCACACACACACGCACACACACGCACACACACACTGTATTCCCCTAACGAGAAAGGAAGATCGCTCTGTCGGTAATCGTCCTGTGATGTTTCTAACAGAACACACGGTCCTTCCATGGGACACGGATAAGACCAAGCACACGATGTTTCTCTAGAAGGCCACACCACAGCCGCAAACACGGTCGCCGGTGTCCTCCATTGTTGGCTGCTTTCTTGCCAACCACATACCTGGGTCCACGCTGTTCCTCCTGACTCCCAGACTAAGGTTACTGAGTTTGCTGAAATGATCCTCTTGATAACCTCCAAGCCTGAATGTCTGCCTCTTCCCAGACCCTCCCCAGAATTACCCAGCTCCCTCTGTAGGGATGCTCTGGGCTTCTCTGGAGCTCTTCTCCCTCACAGGAGCCACCAGCATGGACCTGACTCCTCCCCTGCTCCTCCCCTCCCCCTTCCCTCCTCCTCTTCCCCTCCCCCCTCCTTCTCCTCCCCCTCTTCTCCCTCCTCCCCTTCCCCCTCCCCTCCCCCTCCCTTCCTCCTCCCCCTCCGCTCCTCCTGCCCTCTTCCCCCTCCCCCTCCCCTCCTCCTCCGCCCCCCCCACTCCTCCTCCCCACCCCCATGTCCATGTGCTCGTGGTTGTCTTTAGATGGTGGCTTCAACACTAAAGAGGTAACCTCCCTCAATAGATAGATTGATAGAAAAAGTCACATAGATAGGTAGAGATATCCATATCTAGAGAGAGAGACTTCTAGAAAGAGAGAGACTCTTACTTTAAATCATTCTGGTTCTCTACAGTTCAGTGACCCTTCAGGGTCTCACCCGTCCATTACTCTGCCGACATACTTTAACAATAAGAACACAGACTATGCAGTGCTTACCGCAAGCCAGGTGACCTTCTAAGCCCTTTGCATGAATAACTCATGCAACCGTGACAATGGCCCATGAAATAAAGTGATGCTGTTACCCCATCTTACAGACGGCGCGGGTGAGTCACAGCAAGGTTGAGCATCTCGCCCAGGCTGCACAGCTGTGGGTGGGGTGCTCCCTCTCACCCTCACACTCCCGCCCTCACTGCCCATTGAGAGTGGCACGTCCCCGTTGCTGCCGAGCACTGATACCGAGGCAGGGCATCCTCAGTTCCTCCCCGGGGGCTCCGAGTTCAAACTCCAAGTGTTTCCACTGGTGCTTACTGAGCCCTGCAACATGTACAGGATGTAATTCCCATTACCGTGGGTGTTCTGAAGAGTTCCTGCCGCAGGAGTCTTTTCAGGAATGGTGAGGCCTGTTCTCTCATTCTTTCATCTTCCCTTCTCTTCTCCTGCCACTCCCCACTGTCTCTCTCTTTCTTCCTGTCTTCCTTCTGGAGGCGGTGAATGGACTTTGTAGCTTCCCCCGCTCTACCCCAGAGGTAATGGCCACGTTTTCAGTACTTGCTGCGTGCTGGGCATCGTGCGGCATGATGGGCATCGTGCGGCATGCTGGGCATCGTGCTGTATGATGGGCATCGTGCTGCGTGCTGGGCATCGTGCTGCGTGCTGGGCATCGTGCGGCATGATGGGCATCGTGCGGCATGCTGGGCATCGTGCTGTATGATGGGCATCGTGCTGTGTGCTGGGCATCGTGCTGCATGCTGGGCATCGTGCTGCGTGCTGGGCATCGTGCTGCATGCTGGGCATTGTGCTGCGTGCTGGGCATCGTGCTGCGTGCTGGGCATCGTGCGGCATGATGGGCATCGTGCGGCATGCTGGGCATCGTGCTGTATGATGGGCATCGTGCTGTGTGCTGGGCATCATGCTGCGTGCTGGGCAGGGACTGGCTCATCCGATCCTCACATCAACCCCTCTGAGGTCAGCACTGACAGGAGCCTTGCTTACAAGGAGGAAATGGGAGCTCAGGGTTAGTTCTTGTCCCGGCCTCAGTAATCAGGTGACAGCGTAGGACTGGAGCCCAGGCCTGACTCAGGAGGCCCGTTCACGACCTCCAGGCCCTCACTCACCACCAGCCTGCTTTACCCTAAACCTGCCAGGAGAAGAGCTCGAGAGGGAGCCTGAACCCTCGCACAGAGCTGTTGTCATGAAGGTTTCCTGTGCGGCATTACAAACGACCAACTCTTCCCGTGGGCTGGCACACACACTGGGAGGATGTTGTCTTTTCAATGGCACCCTTGGAAAAACCCCTTATGGCAAAAAATCCTTTTAGAAACCTTGTGCTGTAATAGCAGAATCTTTCAAAATAAATGTAGATTTCAATTTACTGGCAAGGAAATATGTCCATATACGTATTGTTAAGTGAACAGACTACGTTATGAAAAAGTATGTTTACTATGGTCCTGTGTTTGTAAAAATGAAACAAAACAAAGCTATGTTAATAAATATATGGATATGTATATGTGCATACAGCTGTATTTTTAAATTCTGGGAAGATACACACCTTTACATTAATGCTGCTTTCTCTGGTTTGTGGGATTAAGAATGATTAGGAAAGACTTTTTATTCTTTCCATTTTCTGTTGTTGTATATTTTTGTAATTGGGAATAAAAAGCAGTTTCCACTTGGAAACAACGTATGTGCAAGGAAATTAATTAGGTGGCGAAAAGAGGTTTATGTAAGACAAAAGTGTCTTTGGTAAACTTTTTTTCTGATTTAAACTGAGTGGAAAATCTGCATTAGTATATGTGTATGTACGACGGATATGTGTACATAGCATGTGCCACCGTCTGTCGGCTGGAGGATACAGGAAGGCTCTGAAAATGTTTCCTTGTGTCCACGTCAAACAGTGCCGTCCAGACGACCAGTAATGAGCGCAGGCAGAGGGAGGAGGTTCCCCACCGCACGGGGCCAGGTGTCCCCAGCAGGTGTGGCCGTGTTGTGTGCTGCTTCCAGCCCCTCCGATTCTACCATCATGGCCCCTTCCATGCTGAGACTTCCCTTTCCCACTCCCCACCCTTGGGGTGTTGTCTCTCTGAACACCCAGTCCCCCTCCTCACCCCTGGAAAGAGAAATGTTGATTAAAACTCGAGCCCTGGGCCTCCCACTCCTCAGTCACTTCCTTCCTGGTGTGAGCTCCCCCTGCGTGGTTTCGACCCTCATCTGGCTACAGAACTGAGCACCGAAGTCATGTAATTCAGGGGTCCCCTGCATCCTAGATTTCAGTATAATTCAGACCAGTGCTGCCCAGACTTTAATGTGCATGGAAGCACCTGTGGGTCCCTACAGATTGTCTGTGATGGGCGTGAGACTGGGCATTCTAACACGATCCCAGCGATGCTGATGCTCCTGGTTCAAGAACTGCATTATTTTGAGCATTCAAACTCTTTAGGAGGCTGTCCAATGGGGCTGCAGGAATCAGAAGCACATGGTGGAGTGGTCCAGAGCCTCTCACATTTGGTGGGTGTCAGGAGAGGTGTGGCATGTGAGAAAGGGGAAACTTTCAGGAAGGTTTATTTATAAGCGAGAATTTTCAAGGATATCGGTGCAGGGGCACGAGGAGTAGCACAGGAAGGGGAGCTAGTTAGCAGCAGCAGAGCTGTAACAGCCCCAAGCCTAAGGGACAACATGGTGGGGGGTGCTTACAGACCAGGGAGGAGAGGGTTGTGCAGTAAGAGAAGCAGTGACCTCTGTCAAGAGACGGCCTGGGGTGACCTTGAGAGAGAGTCCCTGACCCTACTCCCCTTGCTCCAGGCTCCTGCCCGCTGCCCCACCGGTGGGGGCGTTGACGGGGCCCATGCAGGCAGCACCGTGGAGTGGAGAGCAGGTGAGGAACGTGGAGAGACGACCCACAGAGGCAAATGGATCTGCCCTGCACAGAGCGCCTCTCGAGAAGCACTTCCAGAGAGACGACGGGGAGGCTGGCCTGTCACTGGGGGCTTCCTTTCCACTGGAAGAGTCTCAGTGATGAAGGACCAGAGGGAATGTGAAGAGAAACTTAAGAACTAAACCAATTTGGGAGGAAAAAAAAAAAGCAGGTCCATGTAATTGAACTCTACATTTAGCAATGTTGACAAACTTTGGGGAAAACAAGTATGAACTAACAACAGTCCTCCGGGGGGGAGGACACAAACCATCACAAAATGCAGTGAGGGGAGGTTTATCCTTTAGGATTTTTTGGTTTGAAACGACAGAAACAACCCCTGGCTAATTTAAGCAAGAAGGGATTTGCTTTAAGGATACTGGGGGCTCCCCAGACCGCTGAAGCCCCGCCCAGGAACCAACGCAGCTTTACTCACAGAGAAGAATGATTTCCCATGTAACGTAGCTAATAAAATTATATTACACATAATGCAAGGAAAGTTTCTATTCATGCATGTTTTGAGGATTTCCAAGCTAAGTTCAAGGATCTCAGGGGCGTGCCCCAGAAACAGATCGGCATCGCCTCTGATTAAACAGGAAACTCCTCGAAGAGGAGGAAGAATCAGGCGGGAGGCGAGGAGTCCCCTGGCTTTGGAGCCACCTCACAGGGTGTCCAGGTATGAGGATTGCTGCAGGGCTGCAGGGGGGAGATGCACCTGTTCATGGCGGTTGAGCACGCAAGAAAGCACACTTTATGGGGTCATCTGCCCACATGGGCACCCCCGGTCAGGAGGCAGGGGCTCAGAGCAAGGGTCAGAGCTGGGGAAGAGCTTAAAGGGGTCACAACCCCAAGCTAAAGACCGGAGTCCAGAACTCCACCCTCAGAGGCAGCTGGAGCAGTTTGACTGAAGGCCAGTCCTCGAACAGAGCTGTCTGGCGGGGTGGTGAGGAGTGTGGGCAGGTTCAGGACTGGCCAGAGCCCAGGTCCTCTGGCTGGCTGGCAATGGTACAACCCGGCCTGTCCAGGTTCTGCCACTGACTAGCCGAAGGCCCTGATTGAGCGAGGTTCCTGGTGTCACCTATCTGTAAAATGGACTAAAACCTCCCACATTAGAGAGTTTTGGTGAAGGTGAAATGGGACAATTGTGAAGCTTCTGGTACGTCATACACATTGTTTGATGTTTGACTTTTATTATATCTTATCAGGTTTTTGTTAAGGTTAGTTTACAGTCTCTTTACAGGAAATTTGGAGAGGGTGGCCCACAATTATTCTAAGTGATAGGAAAAAGTAGCCGGGGACTCAAACTTCTTTAACTATAATTCCACCTTCACTGCGTTCATTCCTCTTCACATATTTGTTCCCAACATTCAACAGTGTACTTAGGCGATAGGGAATTTTGTGTCATTCAAAAGAGTTGAAAGCAAAACTGTATAACACAGTTATTAATTTTTAAAATTATACTTAGAGTGTACTTTCTCTCAGTTACATTTATAGGGTAGTTTTTTCCTCCGTTTACTTAATAGGAACATTTAGTTTTGGTAGATACAGTCACAAGCCTGGTGCTTTTCAGAATTCAAGTCAATTCCTGGCCAAGTCTGCATCAGCAGAGTGAAGCCCAGGAGAGTGGGGCGATGCCCGCGAGGCCCAATGAGTGACTCCCTCCCGATTTTGCTCTCCCTGCGACGGTTTCTTTCATGGAGCAGAAACTGGACCGACGCTGATCAGACATGACTCTTCAGCCAGAACAGCAGCCACGTGGCCCCTGACGAGCAGCCACCAGCCCCAGGACCTCAGGTTTCCCAACTTCTCTGAGCCTCCGTGTCCTCCTCTATTAGATGAAAGAACAAAGCAGGACCATTCTGAATACAGAATGTGACATAATGTACGTGAAGTCCCTTTTATCTGGTTATAACAGGTGCACGAGTAATGGTGTTTTTATTGTAAAGATATAAAACATATTTAAGAACTATAAACTATCATTGGATGGAATATTATTCCTATACTTCAAAAAATTAGGATTACAGGGCTAAAAGGACCCTCTAGATTTTAAATCAAATCTCCTACTAAGATCATACTGAAAATTCCTCAGGAAAATGAGTTACTTTATTATTCTGGGATTCCAGGGAGGGAAATAAAGAATATTTTCCGGATTCATATGTCTCTAAATATTTCATAATTTTAAAAGTCATCTTTTTTATGAAATTGCGCTTCACTTGATGACGCCTTGTATCTCTTATTAAAAGTGTCTCGTCATCTAGAAATAACCATCATGGTCATATGAGTGCAGCATCTTGGAGTTTTCCGAATGTCTTCACACCCAATATTTCATGCGATGTGCATCGTCCCTGCTGAGGACGGCGGGGCAGGTATTTCCAGAGCCATAGCTGGAGAAGGAACTGGGGTTCCTTCAGGATGACTTGTCCTGGACCCTGGTCACCTCCACATAACCTGCTGATAAGACAGAATGAACCACCACTGCCACAGATCCTTGAGCGAAACCGGAAATGAAGCGAAAACTCTGACCAAAAGGTCAGGACCACCTTTTATTCAAGATATTACAAGCTTTACACAGAAAGAAAAATAAAACAGAAAGACAAGGCCGAGAGTTTTGAATTTTAAGAATATTTGCAAAATGTTTGGGATTCTAACAGTGTGGAAGGTGGTGCTGAAAGATGAACTGAAGAGATTTTTAGGATTGGGAGGACTTTGTTTCCCGTGTACCGTCGTTCCCTCGCTGCCTGCTGGAATGCTGGCAAAGCAAGAGTCAATTTTCAAGACCTGCCCGAGGCCAGAAGAGGGCAGTGTCCGCCAACAGGACAGAAGACGGCGTCAGCGGCAGGAACCCCCAACAGGGCTGCGCTCTGCAGGGGTCTGCGGGGTCGTCTTGTGTTCCGTGTCTGCAGCAACAGTAACAGAAAAGTCGGCACAGTAACTCCAGCGAAAGGAAGGAAAATTAAGACCTCATCATTGAATGAAGACATTAGGAAAGAGTGGGAAGAAAATATTTCGTATACACTCACTGTGTGTCAGGCTGTGAGCAAATGCCCCCAAGAACAAGAACACCCCGGCCCTGCAGGAGAGGAGTTATAAGCCAAGATCTGCCCGGCTCCCGCAGTCCTTGTGGCCGCTTTACCTGTGAGTAAAACACACGCGTAGGACCAGATGACCAGGCCAGGACCCCTCTGGGGCCCAAAGCCTCTAGCTCTTAGGGTGGCGGCCCAGCATGGATGCAAATCGAAGCGCCCAGGATGAGAGAGTGGGGAAATGCCAGCATGTTCCGTTTATACCTATATAGGTACAACATAGGAGCAATGCATTTCTATTGCTCATTCAGATGGAAGGTATATACGTTTCATGAATTATTCTCTCAGGGATCAGCAGAAAAACATGCTCATGGGTGTAGAATCAAGAAAAATCTTATACTAAACAAATGACCTTACTGTTAATTGGAGTATTTTCTACCCCCAAAGCCCCAGTGTTTGCTGAGCACCCTCTGTGCTCAGTAGGTGAGAGGGGCGGGGGGTTGGTGGGGTGAAATGTCCACACGTGGAGACAATCTCTCACAAGTGGTACAATGAGAGAAATGCATAAGATGCCCAGAAGAGGAAGACCCGCAGTGGATTGGGGAGTGGAAGAAGCGGGGGGCGTTTGAGGTGGGCCGTGTCGGTTTGGGTGATGGCAGAGCGTGGGTTGGAGATCTGATTGTCGTGAGGGGAATTTCAGGTGGAGGAAACAGGCAGAGGTGTGGAGTGTGGTTGGCATGGAGAGTCTGTTTCCAATGTGGGAGCTCAGGCATGAGTCTGGCAGGATGGAGAAGGGACAAAGCGAGGAGAGAGGAAGGCCAGAGCCCAGAGGGTCTTGAAGCCGTGCTGCAGAGTCTGACCTGTATGGGCCAAGTGTTGACACTCCACCTTAGTGAGAAGACTTGGGCTCTATTCTGTAAACGCGGGGAAGGCAGTGAACATTGCAGAACATGTATGTTTAGATTTGATGTGCATGCATATGTATATGTTTGGCTTTTTTTAAAGACTTTACTTTTCTACTCTTTTACCAGAGGGCGCATTTGTTACGACTGATGAACCTGCATTGACACGTCATCATCACCCAAGTCCATAGTCTACATTAGGGTTCACTCTGGGTGCTGTACATTCTGTGGGTTTGGACAAATGTATAATGACATGGATCCAGCATTCTGGTATCACACAGAGTGTTTTCCTGCCCTAAAAATCCTCTCTGTTCCAGTTAGTCATCCATCCATCCCCCACCCAACCCCCAGCAACCACTGATCTTTTCACTGTCTCCATGGTTTTGCCTTTTCCAGAATGCCATGTAGTTGGAATCAAACAGTGTATAGCCTTTTAGGTTGGCTTCTGCCACTTAGTAATATGCATGTAAGTTTCCTCCATGTCTTTTCATGGCTTGACAGCTCATTTCTTTTCGGCTCTAGGTAACATTCCACTGTCTGGATGGACCATGGTTTGTCTATCCATCTTTGTTGCTCCCAAGTCTTGGCAACGATGAATAAAGCTGCTGCAAACACCTGTGTGCAGGTTTTTGTGGCATATGTGTGCTTTATGTGTGTGTCTACGCAGGTCTGACGTCATGGCTCTGTGGCAACCTCCCTGAGCTCACAGCCACTGCCTCTCTGACAAAGATGATAAGGATGGGGACACCAAGTGTCTAACCGTGAAAACCCAGGCAGCTGGTCAGAATCTCAGTGACCCAGGAGCTGGTCAGGCAGGCAGGCAGGAGGCGGCTCTGTTCTGAGAGACCTTCCTTAGGAGACGGTGGCATTGGTGCGACTGTCGGCCATGTGCAGCGGCCCCCCGGAGACCTTCATTTCAGTCCCACTGCCCCGCAGACACCGTGGGCATCCGTGTCTTCCACTGACATGCGTGTGTTCTGTTCTAGCCTTCTGGCCTTGTATTCTACATCAATATTCATTTCAGAAATAGTGGATTGTTACGAATGATAAGATGTTTTCCCCTCAAAATAAGCTTCTTTGTATTTTTCATACGATATGTAGGCAGGATTCTTCGGTTTGGGACTCAGATAAATGCTGTCAGGAAGACACGAGGAGATAGAAACTGCGCCTGGGTGGCGCTAATGCATTTTAGCTGGAGGGGCATCTGGGAGTTGACACAGAAGGGTCGGGGTGTCTGTGGTTACACAGAACACAGAGAAATGAGAACACACAGAGAAACTCGGCCTGTGCTCCTCTCACGCAGTCGTTGAGCATGTGGATCATCCGGGGGGTCGTAATAATTTTGGTGACAGACCCCCACAAATCCCACCAAGCCGAGAACCCTGTTCACAGAAGAGCACGCATATCCAGTGAGTCACGGTTCTTTGCAGAGGGATTCATCAGTCCTGAAACTCAGTGGGCCCGGGTTAAGGGCCCTGGCTCAGGCGTTTAGAAAATGTTGAACCCCTGAGTGTCTCCCCTAAAATGTCCCCTTCCCACGTTACACATCCTCCTCCACATCTATGCTGAGGACTGTGGGCATTTCCTAACCAGGTGATGACTTTGAAACCCAAAATGTGGTTTTGTTTTAGCATTCCAGGGAAATCCTGGAGCCTGTGATCCCACACTTGTGAATATAAATATGTGGTTATTCTGACAATCTAAGGTGATATTGGGAGAGGAGGTTTGTGAAAGGCCTGTTCTTTCACAGAAGCAAAACTAGGATTGTCTTTCAGTAGTGAAAATTTGCAGTCAAATCCATTTTCGCCTTTTATGTTCTGATGTTTATAAGGCCCTGGCAAGATTGGACCCAGACCGCTTCAGGTTCAAGTGGCTTAGTGAAGTAACGGCCTCATTTAATTTTTTTTTTTTTTTTTTTTGTGAGGGAGACCAGCCCTGAGCTAACATCCGTTGCTAATCCTCCTCCTTTTGCTGAGGAAGACTGGCCCTGGGCTAACATCCGTGCCCATCTTCCTCTACTTTATATGGGACGCCGCCACGGCATGGCTGACAGGCAGTGCGACTGCGGGCACCGGGATCCGAACCGGCAAACCCCGGGCTGCCAAGCGTGGAGGAAACCGCTGCGCCACCGGGCGGCCCCCTCATTTAAGTTTTAAACAAGGAGCTCGTGACGCAGGGCTCTTAGGCTGGACGGCAGATTTCACGCGTTTCAGATCCGCTTTTCGGGGCTGCTCAGCAGAGGCCCTTCCTTGACAGCCAGGACCTACGGCTCACATTTCACACGGCATACGTGTGCTGCGTCATACTGCACACACATGTCACACGGCACACTGCACACATGTGTCGCATGTCATACTGCACACGTGTGCCAGGCACTTTTGTAGGAGCGTCACAAATAGAAACTCATTTAATCTTCCCAACAACGTCAAGGAATACAGAGACGTCATTCTGCCTGTTTAAGAGATGAGCAAACTGAGGCCAGGATGGTGAGTGGCTCCCCAAGAGCTCACGGCGGTCAAGCCAGGCTTCACACTCACGCCGCCGTGTTCCGAGCCTGCACAGCGGCCTCCACGCTGTTTGCCCTACACACAGCCGGCACGTTCAAAGTAACGGCCTGAGAGAGGACGGGACAGCTCTCCCTGTGCCGCCCCGTTTGGGGTCTGCAAGCTGGCCCAGGCGTCTCCCGGCCCCTGTGCGGGCGGGTTCTCTCCCTCCGTCGGTCGGTCTCGGGGCCAGCGCACAAGCGCGGCGCGCAGAGCCCTCCAGGCCGGTGGAGCGGCCGCCCGGTGGGGACACGCCGGCCGCTGGCGTCCGCTCCCGCGCACCGACGGCCTGCTTTCGCGCCTCCTTCTCCACGGCCGAGAGAAGGGCGAGAGTTAGGGTGCAAACAGGAAAACTTCAGTAGCGATTCCCCCCCCTGAAGACTTCGGCTCCTTTTGTTGCTGCTCATTTGTTTCGTTTTCTAGAAAGGTCTATTTCGTGTTTCCTGTTCCCCCTCTTGGCCAGTTTTTCTGTATAAAAATTTTTGAAGCTCATACTTCCAAACTTCTGATTCCTCTCTTCCTTTGGGACTATACTCACCAGACTGGAACTCCCTCATGTTTAAAAGTCTCCTGAATTTCGAGACCTTGACTTACAGAGTTGACGAGGTCATGGTGAAAACCTATACCCTGCACACGTCTAACTCAGCCCCGGGTTCTGATCGGTGCGCTGCTTCAGCAATGACAGGAAACACCACTAGCATCGGAGGAAGTCAAACCCGCCGGAGTCCCTGGACCAAGGCAGTGGCCTCACGCCTGGTTGACCAGCGGCTGACTGGCAATTGTCCATAATGGTTTCTCCTGTAAAGTGTACAATTGACGGCTAAGGAAGGGAAGAAAATAGCTAAGAAATAGAAATGTCCTCCCTTTAAGAATAATTTTATAATTTTGGCTAATTTTTAAAAGGTTGAAAAAGTCCTATTTTTGAACTATCAGCCTTCTAGATCAATTTGAAAATATCTCCAAATTTGATGATAATTGTTTAATGTATATTGTGGTCTTTTTTTCTTCATGCATCTTGTATGCTGAGGTCACAGTATGTGAACAGATGGAATATATGGCAGGGGCCGACTAATTAACACTAAAGACAGGGGACTCGTCTTTCTAAAACTCCCATCCACCCACCTTCATTTCTGTCACCATGGTACCTAATAGTTCAGTTACTGAGTGTTGTGAATAAACAATTAAACAAAATCCACTTCATACAATGTTGCTGCTTGGTGTCCAAGAAGCTGTACTTGAATATTTTTCAAGTCACTGGAACCTTCTCAGTGATTTCAGTTGTGAAACTTCCACGGATAAGGGAGGTGAGACTGCAGGGATTCGTGTGCAAATTGTTTAGTTTACGGATGAGTGGAGTGAGAACTGGCACAATGTAAATTGCATCATGGACATTCCTGTGGTTTCAGTGGTAAGGGCCAGCTCTAGACGGCGTAGAGATTTGTGCCAAGGGAGCATTTAGAAAGAATGTCGGGTCTGTAAGCTCCTGTCACACGCAGCAGGCTGGGGACTCCAAGAAAGCAGGCAACCTTCCCGGACGTGCAGGAGCTCCTGCTGCTTCTCACAGCAGCCAGTTCCTGACAGAAGTGATGGGACAAAACCAGGACGTTCTGAGCGCCATGAAAGTTCTCAAACGTGACCAGTGAGTTTTTCCTCGAGGGTCTCAGGCAGCCTGTGGCAAGACAGCACTGGAAATAGATGCAGCAGAATTACCCTGTGATCCAGCAATCCCACTTCTGGTCATGTTTCTAAAAGAATTTGAAGCAGGATCTCAAAGAGATATTTGCACTCCCATGTCCATAGTAGCATTATTCACAATAGCCCAGAGGTGGAAGCAACCCAAGTGTCCACTGACAGACAATGGATAAACAAAGTGTAGTACGTACGTACAATGCAGTATCATTCAGCCGTGACAGGGAAGGACATTCTGACAGAGGCTGCAACAGGGATGAACCTTGAGGGCACTGAGCTCAGTCAATAAGCCAGTCACAAAAGGACAAACACTGCATGATTCTACTCACGGGAGGTGTCTACAGTAGTCAAACTCACAGAAACCGAAAGTGGAACGGTGGCTGCCAGGAGCTGGGGGAGGGGAGATGGGGAGTTTGATGGGTCCAGAGTTCCAGTTTTGCAAGAAGAAAAAGTGGTAGAGATCTGTTCCACAACAAGTGACGATACTTAACACTGCTGAGCTACGCACTCAGAAATGAATAAGATGGTAAAATCTGTTATCTGCTTTTTACCAAGTTAAAAAAAAAAAGGGAAGCTATTGTCCCTTTACCTTGAACTGACGGTTTCCATGACCTCAGCGGCGAGTCTGGAGAGGACACTAGGAGGTAGTTCTGACTAGAGAGAGCCCTTCTCCAGCTACAAATACTTGCATTCAAGTCAACCAGTGTGGCAGGCCTCCCGAACCTACTCCCTGTCCACACCCCCGCTGGGCCCTGAGGACGCCTGCCTGTGGGTGCCCAGGACTCCGAGGGGCACAGCCTGAAGACCACCGCGCCACACACCCTTTTCACTCTGTGCTTGCACTACGGCATTTATAGACGCCTTTGTAATTCCTGCTCAGGAAGGAGTCCCTAATAGTAACAGCTGCCATATGCTGAGTACTCGTTCTCCACTGGCCTACTTGCTAAGTGCCTCACAGCCATCATTTCATTTAATCCACCCCAGAAAGTTATTGTCTCATCCCGTTTTGCAGAGGAAAGAAACTGAAGTCTACGTAACTTAAATAGCTTGCTTAGACCAACACCCGATAGACTGCAGAGCCGGGATTCAAACCCAGCCGTGACCAGAGGCCCGTGCTCGGTACTGCAGCACAGTCTGGGTGGCAAGGGACTCATCTTCGGAGCCCGTCACCTGCCACAGAGCTGGTGTGTAGTAGGCAGTTCATGACAGTATGCTGGCTGGGAGTCCTTTGGTTTATGGATGTCTTCTACAAGTGCAGACTTCTCTTGGGGCTGGCCCGGTGGCATAGTGGTTAAGTTCGCATGCTCCACATCGGTGGCCTGGGGTTTGAGGGTTCGGATCCCTGGTGCAGACCTGCACACTGCTCAGCAAGCCATGCTGTGGTGGCAGTCCACAAACAATATAGAAGAAGATTGGCACAAATGTTAGCTCAGCGACAACCTTCCTCACCAAAAAAAAAGTGCAGACTTCTCAGGGAGAATAAATGACTATCAATTATTCACATGTAAGTGTGAATTAGTTTAATCTGATTGCTTTACTCTTAGCTCTTGACAGTAGCTGAGAGGAATCAAGTGTAGTGACTAAGACCATTAATTGGGGTCCAACTATTGGGTTTTTTTTGCATCTGTGTAATCCTGGGCAGGCTGTTTAACCTCTCTGTGTCTCAATGTCCTGGTCTGTAAAATGGATGTTATAATAGAATTTACCAAGCAGAATCGTTATGTGGATTAGGTGAGTTTATGCTTATAAAGCATTTAGAACAGTGCTTGGTGCAGAGAAAGCACTCAATAAATATTAATTATTATTATAAGCTGCAGTGAAGGAAAGGGTATTACATTTGTTTGTTTTGATTGTCGTTGGTTTTTGGAAAGGAGGGAAGGTAGGCAATTTTTAAGCGTGGTTGGGGCGGCTGGCGTGGGAGACCAGGAGGTGGCTGGGAGCTCCACAGAAGTGGCATGGGCCAGGCCCTCAAAGAGAGCACGCTTCAGGCCCGCTCTGCGTCCTGTCAGGGAAACGACCTTGTCTTTCTCTCTCCTCGCTCCTGCACCTCCTCGTCTCCGGTCTGATGGGGTTTGAGCCACAGATCAGCTGCTCTGCCAGGTAGGTAGGATTTCTGAGCTGGCACAAGACTTTGGCCATAACAAAAATGGGAAAATCTTACCTCAACTCACAACATAGTTTCAAACGAACGATTCGGTGTGTGGTCAGCTTTCCTCACCCAGGTTCAGACTCGTCTCTGAAAAGGAAAGCGAGGACACACACAGAGAGCAGGCTTCTGGGCCCGGAGGAGCGGCGGGGGCTCTGCCACGGAGCAGGTGCGAGACCCACATCATTTCCTCAGAGGCTGAGCGGTGAGGTGGGTACAGAAGACGCTCCTGTGAGGGTTTCCGAGTTACCTCCGGATGGACGCTCCTGATGGAGGCAGAAGCCAGCTACTCCTTCTCTTTGCCAGATGATGTAATGACTGACTGTGCTTTAGAACCAAATTCTGGTTAATTATTTAATATTAATCAGCAAACCTGTTCTCAAATCACTAATTAAACATGAGGGGAAAATAAAAGACACAAAGGTATATAACCTATAGATTCATTTAAATTAATTTAAATTCCATGGGGATAAAACTCCTTTTACTATGGGGATAAAAGTCAACTTTTCATAGCGTGTATGGCGATCCGCTGCAGATTTGTCCCCAGCTCCATCCCTGCCCTTCCCCCCAGCTCCATCCCTGCCCTTCCCCCAGCTCCATCCCTGCCCTTTCCCCCTCCAGCTCCATCCCTGCCCTTTCCCCCTTCCAGCTCCATCCCTGCCCTTTCCCCCTCCAGCTCCATCCCTGCCCTTTCCCCCTCCAGCTCCATCCCTGCCCTTCCCCCCAGCTCCATCCCTGCCCTTTCCCCCTCCAGCTCCATCCCTGCCCTTTCCCCCTCCAGCTCCATCCCTGCCCTTTCCCCCTCCAGCTCCATGCCTGCCCTTCCCCCCCCAGCTCCATCCCTGCCCTTCCCCCCAGCTCCATCCCTGCCCTTCCCCCAGCTCCATCCCTGCCCTTTCCCCCTCCAGCTCCATCCCTGCCCTTTCCCCCTCCAGCTCCATCCCTGCCCTTTCCCCCTTCCAGCTCCATCCCTGCCCTTTCCCCCTCCAGCTCCATCCCTGCCCTTTCCCCCTCCAGCTCCATCCCTGCCCTTTCCCCCTCCAGCTCCATCCCTGCCCTTTCCCCCTCCAGCTCCATCCCTGCCCTTCCCCCCCCAGCTCCATCCCTGCCCTTCCCCCAGCTCCATCCCTGCCCTTTCCCCCTCCAGCTCCATCCCTGCCCTTTCCCCGTTCCAGCTCCATCCCTGCCCTTTCCCCCTTCCAGCTCCATCCCTGCCCTTTCCCCCTCCAGCTCCATCCCTGCCCTTTCCCCCTCCAGCTCCATCCCTGCCCTTTCCCCCTCCAGCTCCATCCCTGCCCTTTCCCACTCCAGCTCCATCCCTGCCCTTTCCCCCTTCCAGCTCCATCCCTGCCCTTTCCCCCTTCCAGCTCCATCCCTGCCCTTTCCCCCTCCAGCTCCATCCCTGCCCTTTCCCCCTCTAGCTCCATCCCTGCCCTTCCCCCCAGCTCCATCCCTGCCCTTTCCCCCAGCTCCATCCCTGCCCTTTCCCCCAGCTCCATCCCTGCCCTTCCCCCCTCCAGCTCCATCCCTGCCCTTTCCCCCTCCAGCTCCATCCCTGCCCTTTCCCCCTCCAGCTCCATCCCTGCCCTTTCCCCCTCCAGCTCCATCCCTGCCCTTCCCCCCCCAGCTCCATCCCTGCCCTTCCCCCAGCTCCATCCCTGCCCTTTCCCCCTCCAGCTCCATCCCTGCCCTTTCCCCCTTCCAGCTCCATCCCTGCCCTTTCCCCCTCCAGCTCCATCCCTGCCCTTTCCCCCTTCCAGCTCCATCCCTGCCCTTTCCCCCTTCCAGCTCCATCCCTGCCCTTTCCCCCTCCAGCTCCATCCCTGCCCTTTCCCCCTCTAGCTCCATCCCTGCCCTTCCCCCCAGCTCCATCCCTGCCCTTTCCCCCAGCTCCATCCCTGCCCTTTCCCCCAGCTCCATCCCTGCCCTTCCCCCCTCCAGCTCCATCCCTGCCCTTTCCCCCTCCAGCTCCATCCCTGCCCTTTCCCCCTCCAGCTCCATCCCTGCCCTTTCCCCCTTCCAGCTCCATCCCTGCCCTTCCCCCCAGCTCCATCCCTGCCCTTTCCCCCAGCTCCATCCCTGCCCTTTCCCCCAGCTCCATCCCTGCCCTTTCCCCCTCCAGCTCCATCCCTGCCCTTCCCCCCAGCTCCATCCCTGCCCTTCCCTCCAGCTCCATCCCTGCCCTTCCCCCTTCCAGCTCCATCCCTGCCCTTTCCCCCTCCAGCTCCATCCCTGCCCTTTCCCCCTCCAGCTCCATCCCTGCCCTTTCCCCCTTCCAGCTCCATCCCTGCCCTTCCCCCCAGCTCCATCCCTGCCCTTCCCCCCAGCTCCATCCCTGCCCTTCCCTCCAGCTCCATCCCTGCCCTTCCCCCTTCCAGCTCCATCCCTGCCCTTTCCCCCTCCAGCTCCATCCCTGCCCTTTCCCCCTCCAGCTCCATCCCTGCCCTTTCCCCCTTCCAGCTCCATCCCTGCCCTTCCCCCCAGCTCCATCCCTGCCCTTTCCCCCAGCTCCATCCCTGCCCTTTCCCCCAGCTCCATCCCTGCCCTTTCCCCCTCCAGCTCCATCCCTGCCCTTCCCCCCAGCTCCATCCCTGCCCTTCCCCCCAGCTCCATCCCTGCCCTTCCCCCCAGCTCCATCCCTGCCTGTTCCCTGTCCCTCCTGCCCTGCATCAGGGGGGCTACATTTCCCAGTCTCCTCTGCCTGTCTTTCACTCCCAGGCTGCTTGGCCAATGCCAGTTCCTGGTGGAAGACTGAAAGAGTGAAAGACACGAGAGAAGGCCAGTGCTTCCCCAGGCCTCTCCAGCTGAAGCTGTGCTGCTCTGGGGCTCCACTTCCCTCCACACAGCCTCTGTTGTGGTCCAGCTCCTGCCAGGGGTCCTCACAATTGTCCTCAACAGCCGGGCTCGCCTCACTGCGTCCTGCATCTCCACCTCCTCGACACTCCTAGCAGCTGCTGTCGCTAAACTCTGGGTTGCTCCACTGGCTCCACTTGGCTCCTCAGCTCTCCTGTCATCACTGTCACCAGTTCCGTCTGTTTGAAGTATCTATAGCAGTTTCTGTTTCTGTTTTTACCTGGCGAGTATCTAATGACTACACAGAAAGAACTCTCACACACTGAGAAACAGGAAACCTTACCAAATCAAGTGTGCTCGCCTCCCAGTGAGTTAAATAAGACTCTACACCAGTGGAAGTTGTCTCACAAAGTAAAGTGTATTTGCAGCAAATAGGAGGCCATGAGGAGTCATTTCCAAAGTCATGGCATCCTTGAAAACAGGGAAGCAGGGAACTTTATTTTGGTTGAGAAATGAATATTCAAAAGGGAGAGGCAGGTATTTGCCTGCACAGGCTCAGTTGGAGAACATGCTTCCACATAATGAGGCCTAAGCTCCTCCTGGAGAGACCTTTGCATTAAAAATAAGACAAAGATGATGGGCATGGCTCTTATGGTGAGACTTGCTCAGTTTCATGGTGTTTGGTGGTTACATCTCCCTTGAGTTTCTCACTGGGTCAGTTTCAGGATGGTGGTGCTTACATCTCAACATACAAAAGGGAAAGAAACAACTTGGAAAAATAGTTAATTGCTTCCCAATCCACCTTTGAGTTTCTTGAGGCCCCTAGTCAGTGACAGAAAGAGGGAGCTCTATTTCTACCCACCTATTCTTACATCCTTCAGGACATATTCTTCTTTATTTTTGTCTCTCTTAATAGAGAGTTTCATGGAGCCAACAGTAAATCAGCAACTATTTCTTGAACACTCGCTTTCTAGGTTGTAACCATTGTCACCATTGTCTGAGAAACAGTCAGTAGAATGGCTGCCCCGGCTGCGAAAGCGGACAAGTGCAGGTCATCCCAGTTGAGGCAGCGGGAGGCTGGACTTCCTAGACTCTGGCTGTCTTTCTAAGCGTTTAAGATGTCTGTGCCATGCCCTCTCACATCCAGACAAGAGAGTGGAAGCTGGAGCATTGACATTGCCCCTAGAACCTTCCACGTCCTGCCTGAGCGCCCCCCTGACCACCGTGGTCCTGGGAGTCACCCAGGAGCCTGTGAGATCACGGCTGTGGACTACCAGTGCGGTCTGTGATGGGCACTTGCCCACCTGCTGGAGTGAGTTTCTTTCCTTTTTAACAGAGTGGCTTTAGCGGGATTGCAGCCACCGAACGTCACAGCTGAGGGGCCGTGGCTGCCTCATTAACAGGAGACTCAGACACTCCAGAGAGGTCCGCGTGCATTTCTGTCCTTCAAAGACGCCCTTTCTGTCCTGACACATTTCTGACGATTCTGCTTTAACAATCATGTTTCATCTGCTTGGAAGTGCCACAGCTATTGATGAACCACAGAAAAGGATACCAGACTCTCAAAGCTTAACAGAAATAGTGCAAACTAACCTTCCAGAGTATTTTAGAATCTGCAAAGTTCTCCAAAGATAGAAGTACTCCAAAATAAGGAGCGTCAGAGGCAGGACAGGCGAGAAACGAGACTCAGACTGCTCAGAGCCCGTCCACATCGCCGGGCACCTAGACTCTCTCTCTTGCCTGCTTTGTTCCAACGGACACGAGCAGAAATTCATACCTGATTCTTCAGATTATTGCCAGAGTTCAAACATAATACATCTCAGCAATCACACACTGAGCTCAGAACGACTGTATTGAATCAAGTTCTTAAGAGTATCAAAAATTCCCTTCCCCTCCCTCAATTAGTTGTAAGTCAATCAAAAAGAAAAAAAAAAAAAAGCCCTAGTCTATCCAGGCTTGCTTTCAAATGGGCCAAACCGTTTTTGAACAGTTACTTACAACAACCTGTCACTTTCCATTTCCTAACAGGCATGAAGTTAACATTTTCAGAGAAAGAACAACTTCACTAGTAACCCAGCTGCGAAAAAAAGATGTTCCGCCTTCTAATAAAACTAATGCTGCCAGCTCAGCGGTTCATCAAACATTTATAACCTTCAGCCAGTAAGGTGCGGAACAGGAGACTTAAATGATGCTGCTTGACGGAATGGAGCGGTGCTTGGTATAAACACCACCGAGAAGCACGTGGGCTGCGTCGGGGTGCAGGGAAAGAGGTCCCTTGTGGCTGCAGGTGTCTATTTTGTAGTTAATCAAAGGTATATGGTCCCTTTCTGGTTTTTTCTTTGGCATCCTGGAATTGCAACGTGAAATGGGGTAGGTGGGAGAGAGGGAACTGAGCTGGAATATTGTCCTTGCCAACCCGTGTCACAAATGCAGTGAACCAGTGTCCTCTAGGTGCAATAAGAGTGGGACACCAGAGGCACACTGAGCTTGCCTTCCCAGCACAGATGTCTCTCTGCACGGTGCTTCTACTGCTGCGGGAGATGGGCAGGGAGGAAGAGTCATGCGCCCCATTATCCAGCGGTCCCTCTGCGCATACTCTGTGTGTGTCAAGTGTGAGAGGGAGAGGGAGAGGGAGAACTAGAGAAAGTGCTGGGTTGTTTCCTTTGCTTACCACGGAGACCATGACTGGGCATGTGTTAACAGGAACAAATTCCTACTTTATAATAGAGATTTGCATATACAAATTTTGCATTATAAAATAGGGACTGGCTCATGTATGCTTTCAGTCTGAGGATTTGTTTTTCAATTATGGAAAATTCTCAGCTGTACTAAATATCTACCATGTCCTCAGTTCTCCACTTTGGAACTCTTGTTATATCTGTGCTAAAACTTGAATCTAACCCTTTCTGTTTCAAGTTTTTAAATCTGTGACGGGGCTAGCCCGGTGGTGTCGCGGTTAAGTTCGCTCGCTCTGCTTAGGCAGCCCAGGGTTTGCAGGTTCGGATCCCAGGCGTGGACTGATGCACTCCTTGTCAAGCCATGCTGTGGCAGGAGTCCCACGTATAAAGTAGAGGAAGATGGACATAGATGTTAGCCAGGGCCAGTCTTCCTCAGCAAAAAGAAGAGGATTGGCAACGGATGTTAGCTTAGGGCTAATCTTCCTCACACTCAAAAAAATCTGTGTTCTGAGTGAATACCCAGGGTGCCTTCCAATTCATTAATTAACATTGTGTTCATTTTTTCTAACTATAGAGGTGATAGTTTTCATTCCCAGGATTTTCTCCTAGTTCTTTTTCATATCCACTGGTTTTCGTTTCATAGATCCTTCCTATGATTTATTATCTTGGGAGATATTTTTTTTCCTTTAGCTCATTAGGAGTTTTACCATGGTTTTCAGAGGGCTGTATTATTTCCATTCTTTCAGGAATGAATTCCCTGGTTTGTTAAGCATTTTGGATATCATTTATAACATGAATTTCTCTTCAGTGATTTAGAACTTTAGTTGCCCAGTCATCTTGAGTGGAAATTTCCTTCGATGGTGTTTTTGCGCCACCGTCCTGCTCACCTCTCCCTTCCTGGGAGCGTGGTTGCCCTCACCCCACCCAGGACCCCATCGGAGCCAAGCTCTGCTGGGCAGTTTGGGTGTCTTGTCCACGGGAGTCTTGCTGATCCCGCCTCTCGGCCAGCAGGTGCCACTGGGCACAGGCTCTGTCTGGGGATGCCAGCTTCTCCCTCTTGCCGCCCCAGGCAGCTGCTGGTTACTGGTCACAACACCCTGGTCACAGCTGTAGCTTTTCCTAAGCCCTGTTCCCAGAAGTTCCCCTTGCCCTGACCCTCTGTATCTCACAACCAGCCCAACTCCAGGCCCCACACGGGAACAGGTGGGGTCCATCCCCCGAGCCCAGGGACCTCCCAGCAGGTATGCCCAGTTTCCCGTTCTAGTGCCCAGAAGACTGGAGCCTCCATCGTCCCTCACTCCTCTCTTCCTGGACCACAGAGATGTTCTCTTGTTTCTCAGAGTGGTTATGCATTTTTAATTTTTAAAAGTTTTTACTTATTTTTGTCTTCTGCATGAGGAGAAAGGGGTGTGCATTCCACCCGCACCTACTCCATCAACTTCAGCAGGAATTGTGAGACCTGTCGATCTCCCTCCAGAGTTTAAACTCCTTGGAAATAGAGTAATCCTTACCACATAGTACACGCTTTGGGATGGTTGTTGAATGAAAGAATGAACAGGTAGAATTCTTTTTCTTAATCAGAATCCCCTTTTGTCTCCTCACTCCCCAGTCTGGGGATTTCACTCCGAGATCGGGCAGCCACTTGCTCCCCCTAGAAGAAGTGTTTGCTCAACTTACCTTACGAAAGTCTTGCTTCTTTCTGGTGCTGCTCTGGGCCACTTGTTTAAAACTGTTTGAACTGATATTGTTTGATTTTAAAAGTAATATGTCCTGTTCGGAAGATAATGCAGACCTGGATCACAATTGAGTTAAACGTAACATTTGTTCTTATTGAAAACAAACGACATAGCTGTAGAAAATGTATCAGTACAGGTAAGCAAATCTAAGGATAAAACCTCTCAGAGCCCTGCTGTCTGGAGCTGTTTGTGGTTAACATTTGGGACGTAACCGCCCGTCTTCTCTCTCTGGCTCTGAAGTGCCCACACTAATCAAGGTCACTCCTTGTTTTGTCCCTGGTTCACAGATTGACGTACTGCTCTCGCGGTGACTTGTGGAACCCTCCGTCAGTGCCAGCATGGCATCAACCGTGGGTTTCAGTCACAGGAACTGCAAACATGGCTGTGTTGTAGGATTTTCGTGTTTTCATTCTTTGTTCTGAGGTGGAAGTGAGGAGGTGAGCAGATTCTGACTTGAAATGTGGAATGTTCTGCTGACTGCTGCAAACATTGCTAACACAGGTGATTGTCACAAACAAGCGGATAAATAAGTTACTTCTCAGAGGACAGACACTGGCTACTTGCCTTGGGGCAAAGGCACGGGTACTGCCTCTTCTGGGGTCTCTGCTTTCCTGTTCTTCGGTGGCTTCCCCTCTCTGCTGGGACCACCTTTATCTACCTCTTGTATTTGCTCAAACTCCTTCGTAAAACAGGAATGGCCGTGCTTAACTGAAGGGATGCCGCTTAGACCCAGGTCATTGCACACATGGAAACAGTGAAGAGCCTTTGGGTGACTTTTCAGGACCAAGGGAAACATAAAATCGAGAACCCCGCGTCCAATTCCTGGTGCTTTTCACCATGCTCTAAGAGGATGCGTCTCTCCCCATCATGATCGTGTGATTGGCGTGGGCTCCAGCAGCCCCAGTTCCCTGTAGGGTAGGGAGAGGGCAAAGAGGAGGCACAGCAGGAACCTGAGGACGGTGATGGGTGGAGGGTCCAGGAGAACAGGATCTGCCAGGCCGCCTGAAGAGAATGGAGCGAGCAGAGACTAATGCTCTGCGCTCCAAGATTATGTCCACAGCCATGCCGAATAAAAACGACAAATTCGGATTAGAAAATGAAAAAAAGTTCCTGGAGTGGGGAGGAGGCATAGACAAGTCCTGGGAAAGTGGTAGAATAGAATTAAGAATATAAACAGTCTGCAAGTCAGAGAATAGAAGAGAAAATGTTTGGGTTCCTGAAGGACAAAGGTCAGGGAAGGGTCAGAGGGCGTGGAGTGAGGCTGAATCAAGCAACACGGTTCCTGCTGAGGAGACTCAAGGAAGACAAGAGTTGATGATAATGTCAAAGAAGAATGGAAGAGGACCAGATACAAGGGAAACTCAACCTCCTTCCAATTCAGAACCATGTCGTGTTTCCCTTGGATTGAAATCTACTCGTTCAGTGCAACGCCAGTCCGTGTTTTAAAGAGCGAGATATTTACTGGGCACTGGCTCTGTGTTAGGAGCTGTTTTGATCATCTCAGGCCTGACTGAAAATGCAAACAAACAAAAAGCTCCTGTTTTCAGAGAACTTAAAGTCTAGCTGGAGACACAGAGCAAACCAACAAAAAGCTCCTGTTTTCAGAGAACTTAAAGTCTAGCTGGAGACACACAGCAAACCTGTAACACCGTGGTGTAGAGTTAGCTCTCTGGTGTGGGTGACAGGACTGAGGGTTCAGAGAAGAGTGTGCCCAGAGGGTGCAGGAGGGACCAGAGGAGGCGGGACTTGATTTGAATAAAAAGAAGAGGAGGGAAGAGGAGGGAGAGAGAGGAGGGGAGGGGAAGAGAGAAGAGAGGATGGGGGCGCTATTTTAGCTGAGAAGTTCTTGCACCCCAAGGCCAGCACTGTGGCCAGCCTTCTGTAGGAGATCAGTACTATTTGTTCACGAAAAGATGGAAGGTAGAGGGGCTGATGGCAGAGCCAAGCTTGCCCATGGGACGGTGGGAAAAAGTACCCATAAACCTGACAAAGAGGGAAGGGAAGCCCATTATGGAGGCTCACGAGCAGGCAGAGAGAGTTTAGAATTGACAGAGTAGGAAATAGAACTCTACTAAAAGTTTTAATTTTATTTTTAAAATTAACATACATTAAAATCGACTATTTTGTGTGTGTACTGTTTTATGAATTTCAGTAGATACAAACATGCCTTGTACCTACCACCACAATGAGGACACAGAGCAATGCCAGCACTCCAAAACCTCCCTGCACTACCCTTGTAGTCACGCCCGGCTCCCATCCCTAGCCTCGAGCATCCACTGACACATTCACCCTCACTACAGTGTGTCTCCGAGAATGTCACAGAAATGGAATCATATGGTGTCTATTCTTTGGAGACCAGCTTCCTTCACTCAGCTTAATGCTTTGGAGATTCCTCCAAGTTGTTATGTGCATTAATGTTTATTCCTTGCTGAGTGGTATTCCATTGCACTAACCTGTTACATTAAGACATCTGGGTTGTTTCCAGTTTTTGATGATTATGGATAGAGCTGCTGTAAACTTTTGTGTACAGGTTTTTGTGTAAATGTACGTTTTCATTTCTTTAGGGTAAATACCCAGGAGTGAGATTTCTGGGGCATACAGTTAAGTGTATGTGTAACTTTATAAGAAATTGCTAAACTGATTTCCAGAGTGGCTGTGCCATTTTGCATTCCAACTAAAAATGTGTGACAATTCTAGTTGCTCTGGATTCTTGCCAGTATTTGGTATTACTAGTGTTTTTTTTTTTTATTTTAGCCATAAAATAAGTATGTCATTGTATCTTTTGTGGCTTGAGTTTGCATATACCACTGGCAAATGAGGTTGAATATTTGCTCTTGTATATCCTCGTTGGTGAAGTATCTGTTCAAGTCTTTTGCCTATTTTTTAGTGGGTTGTTTGTTTCCTTACTGTTGAATTTTGAGTGTTCTTTGTATATTCTGGATACAAGTCCTTTGTTAATATGTGATTTGCAAATATTTTCTCCCAATTTGTTATTGCTCTTTTCTGTGTTTCTCATGAAGCCAAATTTTTAATTTTGATCAAGTTCAATTTATCAATTTTTTATTTTATGGATTCTGTTTTTGGTGTCAAGTCTAAGAATTCGTAGGGAAGGAAAGAATTCTTTTTCCTACTACCTAGGTCTAGGTTTGCCAACTGGGGCCCTGTGAATTGGACTGACAAAGATTAACAAGAGAAAAGCGTACAAATGTGTTTATTATAAGTTTTACGTAATGTGGAGACTTCATAAGGAAATGAAGACCTGAAGAAACAGTTAAACCTGTGTGTTTATACTATGTTTGATGAAGAGTGGAAAGTGTGGAAAAACATGAGAGGATAAAACAGTCTGAGCTAAGGGGAGAAAATGGGGGATATGTAGCGAGTTCATTCCAATTCCTCTTGGTGTCCCTCCATCTTCAGAGATAAGATGCTCCTCTCTTCCAGGTATCATACCTTCCACATGAGGGTCTTACAACCTTCTTCAGGGGAGAAGGGGGTGGTCAGAGAGTCCTTCCCGCACCTGCTTTTTCTCAGATTCTTTCAGCTTAAAGTATTCGGTGTGCCCTGGTGCCATATCTGGGGGTAGCATGTTCTGAATCCTGTCAAACTCTTTGCTTAACCCCAGGTCATAAAGATTTTTACTATGTTTCCTTACAAAAGTTTTATAGTTTTACATTTTATGTTTAAGTCTATGATCCACTTTAAGTTAATTGTTGAAGTGTGAAGATTAGATCAAGGTGGGTTTTTTTTGCCTGTGGGTGTCCAACTGTTCCAACACCATTTGTTGAAATACTATTCACATTGAATTTCCTTTGTATCTTTGTCAAAAATCAATTGGTTATATCTACATGGTGGGTCTGGTTCTAATTCGCTGTTCTGTTCTATCAATCTATATAACTATCCTTTCACCAATACACAGTGTGTTGATTACTGTAGCTTTATAGTAAGTCTTAAACTTGAGTAGTGTGATTCCTTCAATTTTATTTGTCTGTTTTCAAAATTGTTTGAACTACTCTGATTTCAGTGCCTCTCTATAAAAATTTTAGTATTAACTGGTTTATATCTTCAAAAAATACTGCTGAGAATTTGATTGGAATTCCTTTAAATCTGTAGATTGACTTGGGGAGAAGTGACATCTTTACTGTCACTAAATTTTTGAATAAAAGAGTGATATGACCACTCTTCATTTCTGGGAACTTTATTTGTATAGAGAGGATAGATGAAGGCCATTTTTATATTTTTCATACTCTTCCCAGCCTAAAAGAACTTCTGAGCCTGTAAACCCACTCACCTCGATCTCTGGTCCATTAGGAACTACTGGCTCAGATAACTGTTTCTCTAGGTCCACACTGGGTGTGACAGCTCAGAATGTGGCCCCTGAGCTGTCACCAGCCAATGTACACAGCTGCCCGGGCCGTTTGGTAAGGCCGAGTCAATGACCAGAGGAATCCAGGTGCCCCACTGAGCCCAGACAAAGCTTTCTGGAGGTTAGCACAAGGGTTCTGCTTGGCCACTTGGTGACCATACTCCACAACAACGAGCGTCTTAAATGTATTTGCACAGAATTTCTGAAAAGAGTAAGACCTTGTCCTGTCTGTGAGGCAAGAGTTGGAAATCAGACTGACTTGCTTGGTGATTTTAAAAAAACTTGACTTTTCTCTGACTCATTTTCCTCATCTGTAAAGTGAACATAGTTCTTTCAAGCTATTAAATATGAAAATACCAAAATACAACAGATCAGGAGAGTCTAAGATACAAGAGAGATACAATAGCTGGTGAAGAAATCCTGACCTTAGAGACTTAGAGTAAATGATTACCCCATAGAACAGTCTGTGACTTCACTCGAATTCAAATGGCCAAATCTTTCAGTGACACAGAAAAAGTATATCTCTATGCCTGTTCAAAATGCAAGAGCCTCCTGATTTTGCACATAACTCTGCCCCAATTCGTGAATGAGTCCCAGATTTGCTCTTGTGAACCCTGTTTTGAGTGGATCACAGTTATCCTCATTCCTTAACTTGCCCTCCCGTTTAGAAATAGGATCACCAGGCAGCATGTAGGGCTCATTCCATCCTGCCTTGCTATGCTATTTAAAAACGGCATGAGATAAAAATAAAACTTGTCTAGGAAGTTGATGTGAATGACCTGCTTCTCAAATCCTGAGATGAGGTTTCATCCCACAGCATGGGTCAGTGAAGAGTAAGAAGAATGATGTGATATAGAGGAGAAATGCCTGAAAGCTACAAAACTCTGTGTGTGTGTGTGGCCAGGGGGAGATTGGTGGTAATCGCCTGAATGAAGACTCCACTTCTCTTCTGATTACTAGGGACTCTACAGTCACAGGGAGAAAGTGAATGCACGTCCTTTTACCTACCATTGTACACTTCTTCCAAGTAGGACAAGTCTACAGGTTTTCCTTAAATACAATCTTTCTTTTCTTAGTAATTTTCCTAGTAATTTTCAAACCTCTGTGCACTTCTGTTGTTGGTGTTGTCTGTCTTTTCCCCTCACTGTTAAGTAGTGTCAGTTTCCAAAATGAAATGTATGGAACCCTGACACATGGAAGAGATGGCAGTGGAGCGATTCCGCCATGAGTAGAGTGGAGGACTAGCTTTCAGCCTCTCGGTCTCCCCCCATCCTGAGGGTCCCTGGGGCACCGTCCCTGGCTTTGAGTGTTCACCTAGGTGCCCAGTCACCAGACTGCCCAGTCCTCTGCTGCAGTGCTTAGAGGCCCAGGATAGCCAGCCTGATTTCTGGTCTCCACCAAAGTACGTGTCGGTCCTCTGTGGAGGTCCTTCAAACCCTGCCCCTGGGACTGATAAAAGGTGAGCCTGGGTCAATCGAGTATATCAGTCCATAGGAACATATTAGCTTGCCAAAGTCTTTTCCTTCAGATTATATAGTGTTTAATCTGGCTTAAATAGCCACTACCCAGGCCTGTGGCTCCCAGTGAAGGCCAGTGAAGAATGTTTAGGGGGCTTCTGGGTTAACCCCAGTTGTCCCATCTCAGACATGCCCAGTTGGACACTAGGCTGTTTCTAAGACACAAATTCCTTCCTCCTTATGTAAAAGTCTAAAAATATAGAAGTTACATTGATGATTTCCCCTGTAAAATAGTTATAGGACTTACAAATAAATACTTATAAGATTGAGGAACTACTTATAAGACTTCTGAAAGTTCCAAACCTTCTCGTTAAAAACAAACGAATACACGGCAGATGGAGAGAGAGCAAGAGAGTGAGAGAGAGAATGAGAATGAACTCCTTCACTGACCCCACCAGTAATTCTATCAGCATTATTTTTGAAAGTGAAAAGTCATTAAGTGTCAAGCAAATTGACTTTTGAAAGTTTTAATAATATGCAATGAAATGATTGAAGTTCGTGTGAAAACATTCAAGCTGAAATGTCAGCTCAGAGTTGACCCCCATGCCTCTAACATGCTTGCCCGCGTGTGGAGATTTCCCTTCCTTGCTCTGTTATTAAGCGTTTGACATCTTCCGTGGGCCAGCCGCCAAGCACAGGCTTGCTCAGTTATCCTACTCCACTCCCGTGGACTATGATGTTCTGGTTCTAGCCTGTAACTCTACGTAAGAAAAAATAATCGCAATCATTAGTACTTCTATAACCTGAAACAGCAAAGAGAGGACCTTGTCTAATTTAAGGTAAAACAGAAATGGGAGCTGTGGATATCTGGTCCCTCACAGAGATCCCAGTGGGATTTTGAAGAAGACAGAGTTTGGCCTTCATCTTTGCCACTGGGATAAGACGTAATATTGATGATGGACAGCTAATAAAGGCAGAAGGGGTTAGTTTTTAGGAAAAAAGTAAACATTCAAACCATAACTTATTTTGGTCTTCACCTGTGTTAACAGGGCCAAACTAAGGTGTTTTTGTTTGTTTTATAGTTTTTTAGAATGACCAAGTTGAAAGACTAGTAAATCTACCCCAATTTTTTCATGACAAAGTATAGCTACAGAAACAGGCTTCTGGGTTGCATGAGGATGGCTACATCATGAAAAAGAGTTTGTATTCCTTGTTTCAACGGCAAAAACTACCTGTAATTATTTCCTCACTGGGGCTGCATAAAACCCGAATTCCATTTAATCTTCTAGTAAACAATTTCTATATTTCATGTCATGGATGAGAATGAAAGTGGAGATAGTTCATCAACACTGATCTGTGATATAAAAAAGAGCAGCAGAGCCGAGGGTATGCGAGTGCATAAAAATGTTTTGTGTTCTGACCAGTACATCGCTTTAAAAAAATTTTACAGTCAGGCTCAATTGTTCATTCTCGCCATGCAGAAGGTACTCACATATTCATTTTTAAAAGGGCAAATCAACCATAATTCAGTTTATAAACTGTGAAGCTGGTTGCGAATGTCTGGATGAATATTCATTAGAATCTCTTAATCTGCCATCGACTGTGATTCATTCGGCATATGTAAATATCACTCACTTTAATTGCCCCTAAACTGACTTAACATAATATTGTCATTAGCAAATTATTAGTTATTTGTGTAACTAATGGTACATTATGGTGAGCACGTAAAATCTCCAAATATATGATTACAATTATGATGATGTTTTATGCTGGGGGCTTTCTAAACTATTTGATGAAATATAACAGAGTCAAATCAAGTCTGGTATGTTAGTAGGGCCGTTGCAGAACTTTTTTCTGCGCTGGGGTCTGTTATCACACCCAGCTACTCACTCTTCCTGACTCGACTGCTATAGGTTCTTTCTATTGTCTTGGCTGCACCAAGTCTCAGGAACTTCCTCAACTCTGTTCTCCCATGTTTTACCTAATGGGCTCAGTCCCTGGTTGCTTTCAAAGTGACTTTATTTTTTAAAATATCCGCTCATTGGAAGTGAAACAAACAACATAAAATGAACAAAGAAAGTATAGAAGACCCTCCTGAACGTTGATGTAAAGGGATAATGCTAGCACGTAACTCAACCCCTCCGAGGAGCTTTCCTCTCTGTGGTTGACCTGTATAAATCACTAGATTGAAGCTGTGTTCTCCAGAATGATCATCTGGTGAGGAATTCAGTACTGGGAACCTCTTGCCTTCTTAGTGCTGTTCCTCCTGAAAATTGTGTTTACCTGTCCGTTCATCTCCCCAAAGCACTTATCTTACAACAGTGTCATGTAGAAAGGGACTTCCTCTAATCCCCATCTCCATAGCAGTATCAGGAGGTTTGGGTTTCAAAAAGAGTGACTTACTTTCATCGCTTATAATTATTACCAGTTCACTAAGTGAGCTCCTAGGAATCAGGTTGACCCGGAACACTGGCAGAAAAGCCTGCAATTAGTATCCTTTAGTCCCTGTTAATGGCCTAACTGATGACAAGAATATGTTAATGCAAAATGAGCTAACAGAGGCGGGGAAGCCTTTTATCATGTTGCCCTCCTAAATATTAGTATATTAACAGGCCATTGATGTTTATAAACAGAGACTCAGACAAATGTGTGTTCCTGTCTTTGAGAATGCTCTAGATTAATTGCCATTTCATCTTAATTTAATAAGCAATTCTTTTGGTAAAAAAAAAAATGCTCATACATGAAAAGAAGTTTTTGAGATAATGACAGCATAATGAATACAGATTGTGGTACAAATCTCCTAAAGAGATACCAACATTCCAGAAACATGGTCACACATTATTGTATTTAAAATAAAGCAAATTTTTCAGTCTAACATACTTCAAGCTTAACATTACTGCCATAAAGTAAAACAATTTTGGCTATTTTGATTGATGGTGAGTGACTGAATCCTCCCCACACCCAAGAAGCTCAGTTTGAGTTTCAGAGATCTCTTCCAGCCAATAGCATTCCTCCCATTTCACAAAGGGGTGGGTTGAGGTGCCACTTCTACACTGTACATACTTCTGACGTAACACCTGTTATTTTCTGGTTCACAATCCTGCCTGCCTCCTCCGCAGACTCTAAGTTCCTCAAGGTCAAGGGCTTTGTGTCTAGTATGGAGGTTGGCAAATGGGCCAAATTTGGTCTGCCACCTGTTTAAATAAATTTCAGTTGGAACACTGCCATGCCCATTCATTTACTACTGTTGTCACAGGGACCATATTGGTCCACAAAGCCTAAAACATTTACTATCTAGCCCTTTACAGAAAAAGTTTGCCAACCCCTTGTCTAATATACAAAATTTTGCCAAAAAATGAATGAATGCAATCCCCCAAACAAGCATCTTGTTTGTGATAAAAATTTATGCCTCGAATGTCTGCAGAATCACTGATTTATCATGTAGCTAAATAAAGTTTGGTCACTTCTGACTCTGACGTCAGGGAGATGTCAAAAATATCTAATTTATTTGAGCCCTGTTAATTCTGTTATGTAGCTTGGCTGAGGTATTTGGCTGGGTTTACACACCAGGTCCATCGTCTTATTTATGAGTTGTGGTTGAATGCAAACTGACTCAGAAAGTCGCTTTAAATTTTGTTCAGACCTCTAAGTCCCAAATAGACTCAAATACAAGTCTTTTTCGTAATGTAACACTCCTGCAGTGATGTTATTAATAATTATCAGTAAAACTACCAGTTATGCAGCCACTTGCTTTGTGCAAAGCATTTTGTGTGCATTATCTCACGTAATCTTTACAACAACTTTATGGTACAGAGACAGCTATGTTTCTACATTAAAGATAAGAATATTGAGACTTAGAGAAAACATGTGTCTCACCTGAAGTCACACAGCTAGTAAACGGGAGCCAGGAATTGGTCCTCAGCTTTTCTCTCTATGACCTGTATTCCTTCCATAGCTCCATGCTGCCTCAGGATCGTGGGCTGAATTATGTCACCTGCATTGTTATGCTGAGATGCTTATCACATGGCCACTAAAAATTATGTTTTTGAAAAATAGTCGACTATCTGGAGACAATCTAATACAATAATGTTTAGTTAAAACAGCAGAATATGAAATTAAATATATTCTGATCCTAATTCTGTAAAACATATGTGTACTAGGGTCTCCGCTGGAACCTAGATTGTCGAGCCTGCAGCTGTGCAGGCATAGCTGGGTATGGCCGTGAGCTGGTGGGCCAACCTAGCCAGTGTCCTTCTGCTCCTATCTGATGAGCTTCCTGGGAAAGACCTCTTCCTAAGGACACAGCTGGACTATGAGCTTGACCTCATAACCGGCTCCTATTGGATGGGAGAAGCGATGTTGAGAACACCGTGAAGGAGGTCACTCACGCTGCCCCCTGCCAGATGCCTGGATCCACTGAGGCACAAGCAACAGGACTTGAGAACCCCTCAACCTGACTGCATGTCCGAACCACCCACGAAGCTGTTGCTGGAAAGGCAATCTTCCCTGAGAGCTGAGCTCACGTGGGTTCTCGGCTGGGTCGGCCCAGAATGGGAGGCCTTGACTCTTCTTTATCTAGGCCATTTCTCAGGGCTCTGTTTACAGCCATGTCTTAACCCCTTGCTGTTTGGGGGCATCCTCATAATAATGTGCGTACCAGAGAGACTCCACATCTTGTTACAGAAGTGGGAAGAAAGAGGGAGGGCCTCCCTTACCACATCCCAGGCAATCAGTAAATGGGCCTGTGACTTAAATTCTGCCACTCAATCCAGAGGGGGCCTGCAGGGGTGGGAGGAATAGTGAGGATCCCTTCAGAAGAATGGGTCATCTTCTTGGGTGTCAGAGGCATGTGCAGCGACAAGACTGATTAATCCACCGAGAGCAGATGACGTGCTGTCTGCTCTTCCCCAGAGATGCCTCAACTCCTGCCCGTTTTCCACGTCTTGTGTCTTGTCTCCAGCCTCCTATCATCTGGTGCAATTAATTCCCTTTCTCCTTCACACGGCCAGAGTCGGTTTCTGTTGCTTGCAACCAATGACCCTGACTGCAAGGGTTCTACACTGTGGCCCTTTAAACACCAAATACATGCCATCCTATCGTAACGTGGGAGCGATGGGAAGGGGCCTTTGCCCCTCTCCCCCTCCAGCTTCCCTTCACAGAAGAGTTTCAGAATACACATAAAATCAGCTATGTAGATAGAGAAGCATGAATTTTTCTATTCTGCCCATGTGTAAACATTGCAAATGCTTCAAGATAGGAAATGATGAACACGGGGAATTCTGAGTGCCGTCTTGTAGAAGACATGTGGTGCCCAAGGCAAAAATGAAAGTTGTCACTATTTCCAGCCAACCACAGTTGATATGGACTGTAATGACCACTGGTCATTCCTCTGTCAGAGAGCACACCCTCCTGGACCAGATGTCATGCCAGGAACTAACCGTCTTCAGAGAAATCGGCTTCAGTGGTCTCTTCCATGACCTCTTTGGTGACTGTCACCCAGATACGGGAAGTTAGCACCTGTTTTTTTTTTTTTTGCATTCCAATTAGAAGTGACTAGATTCCTCCCTCAGACCAGGCCTTCACAGCTGTCCACAGACAGTACATCTGCTGCCAATCTCTGCTCTCCAGATCCCCCCAAGTACACTTTCTCACCTCAGGGACCTCTTCTTGGCTAATCTGATAACTCAGACATATTTAGCTCAGAAAAAAACCTGTGGGAAACCTCCTTGTAGACATCTGGGCTGAAATCACCTTTTTTTGTGGAAAAAAAGTAGTTTGGACTGAAATCACCTCTTTTTGTACCTTGCGCAAATCTCCATCTTACTACTTCCCACATATTAACTACCCCTTGCTAGGCTTTGGGCGTCTTCATTTCAGGGACTGGGGCCACGTCTTTGTGTCCTCGGCACATACTGCAGCTCCTGGCACCTGGTAGATGTGGAATCAATGTTCGTAAAGCAGAGCTGAAAATTAACGTCAGTGTGTTCTGAAATGCCAGTCTGTTATTCCTCTCAAATAACATTTTAATTTTGACGGGAGAGTTTTTTTGGAGACTATTTCTAGTTCCAGAGTAGAAGTGGGTTTGTGGGGCTTCAGTTACTGTGTCAGGCTGATGAGGAGGGTCGGGAGGCCCAGGCGTGCTAGTCCCCTCGAGTCACACTTGACACCGCTGGGTCCAGGTGATCATGGTGCGAAAGGCTTTTCGTGGAGGGCGAGACTCTTCCTGGCTCAAGCCCTGGCCGGGATCCTGGGCTAATATCTCCACCACAGAATGCAATGGGTGGCAACGAATCCCTGGATTTCAAGTAAATCTTCTCAAACAGAATGAAAAGAACTAGAAAGCTGAAATGAACACATCTTCAGAAACAGACAAAAGTAGTTACATTCTCAGTCTCTTTGTAATCGCCAGGCAAGATTCTCAATGGGCAAGTCTGAGGATGTGCCTCCAGTTGGCATGGACCACTCACCCCTCCTCTGTGACCCGCTGGCCCCAGTGGTGTGATCGGCCATGCGCTGTTTCTTGCTCCTGGTCTGTTCTATCCCCTTTAATTTTCTACAATCTTTTCTTTACACATCTGTCCAGTGTATCTTGACTCAACCACCTAGGAAATCCTCGGCTTCCTGGGAATCCTCGGCTGGACTGTTGACGGTTCTTCCTGAGGGCTTGTAGGTTTCCCCATTAGGATTCCCTTCTCTTGGTCACAACCTAGCTTCTTGGCATATTTGATACAGCTCTGTCTCCTTGGACATCAACCTGAGTGTAATTTAGATGTACATGAGATGCACAGAGGACAGCAGGTATGACTTGGACATACATGAGACGCACAGGGGATGGCAGATGTAACTCAGATGTAGATAGGATAGCAGGGACGTGGAGAAAGGATACTAATTTTGCTTCGGCTTGGGAGGGTGGTGTCAGAGAAGCATCAGAGTGGAGGTGCGTCTTGGAGAATGAGTAGAACTCTTCCAGCAGACAGTGTACATTCCAGGCAAGAGAAAGAGCTTGTTAAGAAGCAAACTGTGTGAAACATTGTGGGGTATGTTGATGGTGGGAATGCAGCTAGAGAACTATAAGAACCTTCATTTCATTGTAAGAAGTTGGGAAATCATTCAAAATTGAGGCAGGAGTGTGACATATAAGACTGATGGTCTAGAAAACTGTAGTGACAAAGTGGAAAATGGATTGGAAGGAGTCAAGACTGGAGAAGACAAAACAAGAGACATTTACAATAATCTGAGCAGTGGTGAGTGAGGGCTTAAACTATGTGACAGGCCAAAGGGACCTGATTGGAAAGAGGTTAAGAGGATGCCGTCGATAGACATGTGGATGCAGGAGAGAGCAGAGCCAAGAAGGACCTTGAGGTCTGTGGCCTAAGTGACAGAATTGTCAACAGTGGCATTCACTGAAAGAGGGAGGAAAAAGGGGACAGTGAGGCATGCAGGTGGATGGTGATTGCTGTTTGAATGTTCTGAATGTGGAGTGTGCTTGGGACATCCAGGTGGGGCTGCCCGGCCAGCTGAGTGATACGTGGATTAGAAGACTCCGGACTGAGATACAGATCTGGCATGTTAGAACCTCTAGCTGGGTGAGCTTGGACAAGTCAATCAACCCACCTGTGCATCAGTTTCTTCATCTGTAAAATGGGAATAACTTACTTCACAGGGTTGCTACTAGCGTCTGCGACTTAATACCTACAAGCTTCCTAGAACTACACCTGACACAGGGAAAGTACTCACTCTTGTTTATTATTATTACCGTTATTGCCTTTGACAAGAAACCCCATTACATGTATTCTTTTTTCAGTTTTCTCTTTATTTTCCCATCTTTACTGAGGTATAATTGACAATTAAAATTGTAAGATACTTAAAGTGTATAACGTGATGATTTGATGTATGTACACATTGTGAAAGGATTCCCCCCACGGAGTTAACTAACACATCCGTCACCTCACATATTTACCCTTTTTTTGGTGAGAACATATAAGTTCTACTCTCTTAGCAAATTTCAGTTATACAATCCAGTGTCCTCAACAGCAGTCACCACGTCATACGTGAGATCCTCAGACCTTACTCATCTTATAGATGAAAGTTTGCACCCTTTTATCAACCTCTCCCCATTTCCGTGTCCCCAGCCCCTGGCAACCACTTTTCTACTCTGTGTTTCATTAAGTTCCACTTTTTCTTTTTTCAGATTCCACGAGATCATGCAGAATTTGTCTTTGTCTGGTGTATTTCACTTAGCATAATGACCTCCAGGTTCACCCATGTTGTCACAAATGACAGAATTTCCCTCCTTTTTAAGGCTGAAAATATTGCATCATATATATATATGTATCTCACATTTTCTCGATTCATTCATCCATTGACCATTAAACTTTTCCAACCCTCCTTCCTTTCTCCTGCCACCCATCCTTGCTGAAAACCTTAGTTCTCACAGTTCATGCAAAGTTTCGCAGTGGCTCGTATCTTTACAAACATCCCTAACCCGAAACAAGTTGTGCTTGTGGCCAGTGGGACGAGTTCAGGATG
This sequence comes from Tapirus indicus, assembly GCA_031878705.1. Classification (NCBI taxonomy): domain Eukaryota; kingdom Metazoa; phylum Chordata; class Mammalia; order Perissodactyla; family Tapiridae; genus Tapirus; species Tapirus indicus. Next base: position 55,888,307 of record CM062933.1, on the reverse strand, counting down.
CCCGCTGTGGGGGGTCTGTGCCGCTCCTCCGAGTCCACGCCGACCCACCCAGAGGACCACGAGGAAGGCCGCGCGCCTGGAGCCTCTGCAGCTTCACAAAACAGTTTTTCTTCCTGATTACAGAATTAATACACGCACCTTGCACAAATCTTGGGAAAAACCAAAAAATATAAAGAAAATAAATATCATCACTTAATCAAGACATAACCACTTGATTTATTATTTATCTATCGTCTGCTTGTTTATCTTCAAAGGTTTCCTTCCTTCCTTCACCGCAGGTGAAGAGTAGCCCCCACCTCTGCTGCCTGCTACTGGCCGTGCTCCCTCTGGTCTGTGCAGGTGACCAAGGACATTCCCTGTGGTCACAGGGTTTCAGAAAGTTGTCAAGCTGGGAATAAACACAGCATTTGTTCCCATGTCCTGGCTGGATTCCAGCTGAAGCCCTGGTGGTTTTGGGGTCTCAGTTTGGCTTCAGTTGGATTAGTTGCCCATTAGTTCTTATTCTGACCCTGGGCAGAGGGGTGCTGGCCTGGGGAAGCCAGGAGTGGCTGCTGTTAAGCACAGGGAGCCCTGCCGAGTGGGCCTGTAAATCACCCCAAGGGGGAGGATCAAAGGTTCTGGGAAGGAGCAGGCGTCACTGACCCTCCGCTGCCTCCAGCCGCTGGCCCCCCCTTCCTGCAGTGGGGGCGGCTGCTAGGGCATTTCTCTATTATGGAATCTCCATCTACCACTGAGAACATGAGTGCCTGCTGACCACCCTGGCTCGTCCCCTGCCCAAGTTTTACTAACATTTTTGCCCATCTTTCGTTTTCAGGTCGAAGAGGAAATTGAGGCACACCTGCCAGGCTTGGCACTGTGAGAAACCTCGGGGTTGCTATTCCAATATTCCGATCATAGGCAAACCTGGGATGCAAAAACCAGTTGATTGCCCCAACATGTATCAGATGGTGAGGTGAAAAGTTTATAAGGACCAACAGCCCAGAGACCAGGCTGGCAGAAAATGTTACTTGAACATTCTGATCATGTAGGAAGGGGGTCAGCCCTGAGCCTTGAACCAGAGGAAATCAAAATACACTGAGCCCAACAGGATCCAAAGCCCTAATTGCTGCTGATTTGAATTTAGCAGCAAATTTTGCATAATACCCATAAATGACCTTTCTTCGGGGGTCCACGGGCATGACGGTCTGGACCTCGTAACAAATACCTAGTGTCGTTTAATGATGGAATGACATATCTCTGATATGCAAATTTTTACAGCATAGCAATTAAGCAGTTTAGGATTTTATGACAGTGTTTGGACTTTATACAACAACAAAAAGGGGCCCAATAAAGGGCTGTGATGGATGGGCTAATCCCCCTGGAAATATACCACGTACCGCTGCGGAGACAATGCATTATGGATACAGTGTGATGATTGGGTGTTAATCTCCCTCCCATCCCCCCCAGATCCCAGTAAGCCCTTGCTCACCTCCCACCCCCCCACAGTGAGTGGCTGAAAACTGCCCGCAGTCATGTTGTTGGGACACGAGTCTAGGGTACAGATGGGAAAGTTGGGGCATAGAAATCTGCTGTGTGCACAGAATACAGAGCAAAGGGGCTCGCAGCGAGGCAGCCTGTCAGCAGGGGACAGAACTGGGGGCCATATGTCGCTCTTCTTCTCCCTTCTGTCACCGAGTCTGCCACCGCATCCTTCTGTCAGGGGACACTAATGATGAACATGTTTTAAACAGTTTTGTTTACCTAGCAACAGCTTTTCTAAGAGGGGGTCTTAATTAGTCACCTTAAACAATTTTTGCTTTGGATTTTTTTTTTAAAGCATTCATTCATTTGTTCATTCATCTGGAAGAATCTCTCTTGCTCATTCCACACACCCCACCCCGCCCCCCTACCCCAGAGGCTGTTGTTACTGTTTCCGTGAAAAAGTGTGTCTGCGTTACAAAACTAGTTTTAATAGCGATGTGCCATTTTTCTTTCTCTCGTACGCACTTTAACACCATGATGGGCTTTGAAGGGTCGATTTTTCTCCACTCGTCAGAGGCGGCACTCCTTTGCGAAGCTCTTCAAATAGTATGTGCATTTTAAAATGAAATCCTATTTGGCGACTTTTTTTCATAATTTGTACCACTGGCTGCAGCCACTTCTATGTTAAAGGAGCAGGCCCGAGGCTGATTTTGCAGCTCACTCTGTCACGACAGGAAACAACAGAAATTCTAACCTGAATTTCACCAATGGTGTTTCTGGTTTTCTTTTCAAACTTCATTCACAAAGCACAGTGAAGGCAAAATAACTTCTTAGTGTTTTCTGAGTTTACTTTTGCTTTTGGTTCCCTTTCTTTAGTATAAAGCATTTTGAATACTATGAATTCATAGGTTTCCATTTACACAAAATAATGCAAAAATTTTAAAAATCTGTTAAAATGGGGGCCGCCCGGTGGCGCAGCGGTTTCGTCCGCGCTTGGCAGCCCGGGGTTCGCGAGTTCGGATCCCGGGCGCCCGCCGACGCACTGCCTGTCAGCCATGCCGTGGCGGCGTCCCATATAAAGTGGAGGAAGATGGGCACAGATGTTAGCTCAGGGCCAGTCTTCCTCAGTAAAAAGGGGAGGATTAGCAACAGATGTTAGCTCAGGGCTGGTCTTCCCCACAAAAAAAAAAAAAAAAAAAAAAATCTGTTAAAATGTAAAATATTTAATTCAAAATGAATTAGAAACAAATTCCAAAGTAGCATCATCCAAAATGTGGAGAGTGAAATGCTTTTTTTTTTGTAATAAAATTTGTGACGAATGGGTTAACAACCAAAACACAGTATCATCAAATGTGTTTAATGATTAACTCTCATTAGACAATAGCTTCCATAAAAATCAATGGCACAGGCTAATTCCTGCAGGACTATCTCTGCTTTTACCTTATTGAACCGACTTCTGCCTTATTGTAAAAGAACAACATCTCTTTCAAGCCACTAGTTGTTTCTATTAGAACCTAGGATCCACTTAAGCCATGGGAGAGTTCACCACTGAACACAAGCTTCGTGTTTATTCAGAACAAGGTGGAATGATCGAAATGGAGGCATGGTGGAAACAGAAAAGAGCCGAGCCCGGAAGACAGTTCTTAGAATTAATATTTTTGTTAGTAACTTAGTTTGTGTTTTAGTAAGTCAAATAGTCACATTTAATCAAATATTTCTTTTTTCTCCATACAAATTATGGTATTCCAGAAGCAGATTTTTGTTCAGAACTCTAAAGATGAATTTTTTAAATTCAACTGATTTTTAAATTAATGAACTTTATTTTTAGAGATACTCTGTTTTTAGAGACTTTATTTTAGAGTGTTGCAGGGTCATATGGAATAGTTTCATGGCCCTGAATGTCCCCTGTACTCCACCTGTTCATTCCTTCTTCTACCTCCAACCCCTGGTGACCACTGAGCTTTTTACTGTCTCCATAACTTTGCCTTTTCTAGAGTGTCGTGTAGTTGGAATCATACAGTATGTAGCCTTTTCAGACCGGCTTCTTTCACTTAATAATATGCATTTATGTTCCCTCCATGTGTTTTCATGATTTGATAGCTCATTGCTTTTTATTGCCAAATAATATTCCACTGTATGGATGTACCAAGATGAATTTTTATATCATTTAATAGTCTCATTACTATCAAAATAGGAAAAAAAATCTACCCCTCAAAGCTAATTGAATGTATGTATTGTATGGTTCATTTGATTCTTAACTTTGAATAAGGTGTTTGCTTAAAAAGTGTGGCCTCAATTTTGGGCTAACTAGTAACATACCCACTGTAATCACTTAGTGTAAGCTGCATAAAACATTAAGTGGAAAAGAAAAGAAAGTCCTCCGAGCTGCCGTGGTCAGGGGAGGATGCCTAGCAAGGTTTACGGTTGACCGAGAAGTGTCATGGCGTCTGACGTACGTGCCAAATGGGGAAGGACAAAAACATTCCATGCATCAGTGTGCGCATGTGTGCACACCTGTGCAAGTGTGCCTGTTGAAGGAGAACTTAACATTTTTAGTGAGAAAACTTGCCAGGAATTCTTTGTCAAGAAGGTGGGCACAGCAAGTCACCCTGGCAGACTTCCAAGGATCATTCGGTCAATGTCCCTCAATTACACATTCTAGGATGGGTAGGTACCTATTATCCAAGGAAGAAATGAGACGGAAACGTTTGTGGTCGATGACGCTACCTCCCAGTGTCACCTGATGTAGGCAGCTGGTCATGGCAGAACAGAGAAGAATTTGTGTAGGAATCAGGAGTCTTTGTGGCGGGGGAGGGAATTGAGATACTGCTGACTTCCCTTTTCACAGTCAACATGATTAGAACCTAACTGAGAGGTTGAGATAGTCCCAGCTGAGGTCCCTGGGTCAGAAAGGACCCCAAAGTCCCTACAGTGGAGCTGACATGTTGGAAGGGGAGGTCAGTTCTCAAACCCAGCCTAACACCAGAGGCCATGTACGTAGGGCACCGAGTGCAGTTGGGGCTGGAAGCTGACCCAGAGCCACTCTCTCACAGAGGGTGTGCGTCCCAGGTAGGTGTGGCCCGAAGGAGCAGGACCAGCAAGCCCCAACGTTGGGTGGCACCGCAGCCCTCCCGGGGCCTGGCCCCGTAAGCATCACCTCAGTGGAGGGAAGTGTTTTGGGAACCACGTGAGACCAGCACCGGCTTTTAACGTGTTTCCTCTCCAGGCTCCGCCCGGCCTGTAGAAGCAGAGGGACCTGTGTTAAGTCATCTAGCCCCAGTGCTAGGATAATTCAAGGAGTGGGACGGTCTCAAGGGGACGTCTTCCTGCTTGAGTCACTCATTGAAAAAGAGAGAATGTGGCGTCCCTTGTACCCCCGGCTGATGAAGAGAACCGTGTTACAACGTGCTCCGGCTCGGACTCTGATTAAGGAGCAGCTCGTCTTTCACACCGAAAGGCGTGAGCGCAGAACACGGCCGGCGCCTCCCCTCAGGGCTCGCAGCGCACGGACGGCGCCGCGCGCAGAGAAACCAAGGTCACCGGACGCACAGGTTAGACAGACAGACTGAGTCTCAGCGTCGCTCACGGAATAGTTTCCTTGGTAACGAGTAATTCTGCACAAACATTTTGTTGGGCACATTACAGGGCTGCGAAGTCTTTTTTGCAATACACCTTTTTTGTAATATACCTTTTTTTGTTTTTTTGCTTCTAAGGTGCACATTAAAAAACATATATTCCGACGCCACTGACGTCGGGATCTGTTATGATCAGACGCGTCTCCCATTTGCTGTTGGCGTTGGTGAAGCAGCTGCAATGCTCAAGTTTGACCCGAGCTGTTTATGTCACTGTCACTTCAGTTGTGTCTGTGTGCCTGGTTAATGCTAATGAGTTGACCTGACTGTTGTTGGAGAACTTTCTATCGATTACTTCCAATAAATTTTGTTTCTTAAAATCAGCATCAATGGTGTCAACGACTTAGAAGAAAATCCCAGAGGAGCGCTTTCTAAAGAAATGCTGCATCTCTGGTCCTCCTGTTGGCAAAGACTTATGCGTGGAAAAGCCCAGGTAATCAGAAAGCATATCTCCGTGATTTAATTGCCAGTCTCTTTCTTGGTCTTCCTTAGTGACATATACAGTGGAGCATCTTTCCATCAAAGATCTCTTGGTTACATAGCAGATAACCTGTTGCACAGAAGCCTGGCCACCACTTTTTCGCCGATGACGGTTAACATTTCCCTGTTACCCAGCTCAGGTGTTCTTGCTCATGCAGCCAAGCCTCTAATTCCAACACTTTAAACATATTTTGCTTTGATAAAATACAGGTGCTTTAATTTTTCAAATGTTGTACTACTGGTCTTTCTTGTTGCAAATTTTTAAGGAGCATATGGAACAAATTTTCATCATTTCCAACAACAATCTGTTTGTCTGACGTCCTAATGTCGCTCCTCCAAGCACACATTATCTAACACGAGGGCCCGTTGGTGCTCATATATGTCAAGATATCATAGTTCTACCAGATTTCCACGGTCAAATACACCTGTGCCATTACAGGTGGATGTGTACTAGCTGGATGCCACCTTACAAGGGAGCCAAGCTACCCGGGGAATCAAAGACTCTGATGCCCAGAGAAAGCAATCTGAGCAGCTGCACTTAAAGAAAATGGTTTCACGTCATTTTTATTTAGTTGTTTGTTTAACAAATGTCATTGAATGCTGACTGTGCGCTGGCACTGTCCTGGATGCAGAGGCAGCAGGTGCACAAGCGCACGTCATGGGAACACTCAGCCGTCCCCTGCTATACGTTTACCCACTAGTCAGGACAGGCCTTCTCTCTGCTAGGTTAAGCAATCAACACACGATAGCTTCTAAAATTTTGCATGCGAAAAGTTTTACAGATCTAATGTCGTGTGGTCCTTCTCCATGTCATACTGAGAATTTAGCTGTTCGTGGTGTTTACTGTCTGTTAGGAATATGGCGGTGTGAGAGTGAAGGACGTGGCCGCGGATGCTGGAATTCCCAATGATGCTAACATTGCAGTGACCTCACCGTACTCACCACTGGAGACTCCAGCCTGAGTCCTTGCTCTTCCGGACTGTTCTGCCACCTGGCGGGCTGGGCTGGATCAGCACCAGAGGCTGATGGAGGTTCTCAGAGCCTCCCATCTACACCCCTGACCCCACCACCCCCTCAGCCCACACTCCCCATCTACAGCCCTGACCCCTGCCCTCTCGCCCGACCCACATCACTTCGCTAGCCCACTGGATCTTACCAATCTGACTGCTGAAAGTGGAGGAAAGATGAGAGAAAGCCCTTTTCCATCAGGTCATGGCTCTATTGTTTTAGGGAACATAAAATTACAGGAGGAGTTGTTAAAATGCAGATTTTTAGGCTCCACCCCTGGAGATTTTGATTCAGTAGAACAGGGTGGAGCCTAGGGATTCAGGTGGTCCCTAACTGCTCTACGACCCAAGCAGGGGCAGTCTAAGCAGTTCATTCTCTGCCTCATTCTCCCCAGAAACCCATGGTAGCCGTTTAAAGGAAGGGTCACCACTCATTACGACACCAGCCACACGAGAGGCGAGAGTGTGAATCTCTCTCTCTCACACACACACACACACACACACACGCACACACACGCACACCCCACGAAAGGAGGCAAACAATGCTCAGGAAGAAGACATTATGGCTCCTGGTTCCGTCCGTGATAGAATGATGAGCATGGGCTCCCCCTCCCGTAGTAAACAGCTACAAAAGCAGACAAAGTAGTGAGGAAACTGCTTTTGGACACTGATTCACAGACAGTGCAGGGTGGTCATCCCTGAAAGAAGGGACACTCCTGAGGTGAGTTCCACACTCAGCCCGCTTCGCCCGGAGGCCCTTCCCAGACCGCAGCTGGAGAGCCGCACAGGCAGGGAAGCAGCAAGGGGACTGGAACCCGGGAGCAGCTGTGGTTTGCACGGCCGGGCATCGAGCAGGAGGGCGACATGCAGGAAAGGAGCTCCTGCGCGTGCGCGAGCGTGCTCTCGGTCTGTGGTCGGACAAAAGCTGCGCACGTGCAGAGCGTGACTCCGAGGCTCGGCGGGGAAGGGCGGCGGGTCTGTTGGATTTGCAAAGCTCTCAGTGCAGGAAGGTGCCGGATTTCCAAACAGCCTGAGGGAAACTCTCTCAACACCCTGGGCGTTAGCTGAGACACCAGAAAGGCCAGGCCTTTCTAGTCACGTCATTTCCAGGGTAGAATCCTCCCTCGACTCCTCGTTGCTCTCAGGGAAAAGGGCTAAATTCTCAGGCTGGCCTCCAGCATGGTGTGGGCCCTGCGGCCCTTCCAGCCGTCTCCGCTCCCTGCTGTGGGGCTCTCTGCGTTCCAAGCACCCCTTGTCAGGTCCCTCAACGTCAGGGTCTCTAACCATGCTGCTCCCCTGCCTGATAAACTTGCTCTATTTTATCTAATCAGACCTGATGAGAAAGCAAGACCCCAGGAGAGGGGCTCCCGTCTGGGGGATGTCTTTCAAGCCTTTTGACAATGTCCTGCACTAAGAAACACAACTGAGCATGCAACCCAAAACACACACAACACACTGGTGTGTGCACACACACACACATTCACACACCACACTGGCGTGCACACACACACACGTTGACACAAAACCAAAACATCGGGCATTTCATGAAACAGTACTTAATTTTTCTATTCTATTCTATTTCATTGTATTCTTGCTGGTAAATACCTACTATCTTGATTTTATGACCCTTCAGTTAGTGATAAGCTGCAGTTTGAAACACACTGCCAGCACTGGGGTAGAGTAGGGATGGAGGGCAGCAGACACAAATTCCAGGCAAAGAAAGGAACATTCCCGGTCCCTGAAGTGAACTCAGTGTCTGCTTTCAGTTCCTCCCAGGCACCTTCCTGCACTGAAGAGGCTGGAATGGAACAACCATGCTTCCCAGACTCCCTGCAGCAGGGCTGCATGTCTGACGTGAGCTCTGCAGGCCAGGGCCAGGGCCAGTGGCAGGGCCAGGGTCAGGGGCAGAGCCAGGGGCAGGGCCAGGGCCAGGGCCAGGGGCAGGGGCAGGGGCAGGGGCAGGGGCAGGAACAAGGCCAGAGGCAGGGCCAGGGCCAGGGCCAGGGCCAGGGGCAGGGGCAGGAGCAGGGCCAGGGGCAGGGGCAGGAGCAAGGCCAGGGGCAGGGGCAGGGGCATGGGCAGGGCCAGGAGGCTGGAATGGAGTCAGACACCCCCTTGCTGTGGATTTCAGGGGTTTGCAGCATTTCAGCTCAGGTACAGGACAGCGGCAGGCACAGGCGCTGCTGCGTTGTCTCCAGCTCAGGCTTCGGAGAGGTTGTTGTGCCCGTGACCTTCCGATGGCGGCTGTGTCTTCCTATGCTTCATAGTGGCTTCTGACTCTTGCTCCCTTTCAGTGATTTTGTAAGCACCTAGTTCCCTGTATTAAATTCCTTTCTTCTTAAAATTAAGAAAAGAAAGCAAAGCCGAACTGTGTGTTGATTGCAAGGGACACAATTCAAATATAAAGACAAAGAGAGATTAAAAGTGAAAGGAGGGAAAAGATACACCATGCCAACACTAATCATCACAAAGCTCGAGTGGCTGTGTTAATACCAAAGCAGACTTTCACTTATCAGCAGAGATAGGAGGGATATTTCACAGTGATGAAAGGCTGGCTCAGCAAGAGGACAATAATCCTATATGTGTGTGTATCTAAAGAGAAGAGCTTTAAAATACATGAAGCAAAAACGAAAGAAACTAAGAGGAGAAAGAGACAAATCTACACTCACAGTGCATATTTAAACATTTCTCTTTCAGCAGAACAAGTAGACAGGAAAGAATCAGTTAGGATACAGAAGATTGGAACCACTACCAGGCAGTCTTCCTTCTTAGCATCTGTAGAACACTGCTTCCAACTGCTGCAGGATGTACGTTCTTTTCAAGTGCACATAGACTATGCACCAAAATAGACCATTTTCTGGTCCATAAAACAAGTCTCAAATTTAAAAAGATAGAAATCATACCAAGTATGTTTTCTAACCACAATGGAATTAGTTTAGAAATCAATAATCAAAAGATAATTGAAAAATCCTAAATATTTGAAAATTAAAAAACACTTCTCAATTACTCATGGGTTAAGGACGAAATCACAATGGAAATTTCAAATATCTTTGAACTAAAGGCTTATGAAAATATAACATCTTAAAATTTTCAGGATATAGCTAAAGCCATGCTTAAAAGGAAACTTATAGGTTTTGTAGAGCAAAAGAAGTCAGATACAGGATTATATATTGTGTGATTCGCAATTATGTAATGCACAAAAGCAGACAACACTCATTTATGCTCTTAGAAGTCAGAATGGCGGTTCTCCTTGGTGGGTGTGTCGGTGGAAGGATGTATAGGACGTTTTCTAGGACACTGGCAGCTTTCTGTTTCTTTGTCTGAATGGTGGTTCTCTGTGTTACATCTGCATTCAGTCTGTAACAATTAATTGATCAGTTCATGTATGGTCATGTACTTTTCTGTATGTATATTAAAAGTTGAAGTTAACTTATAAGTATAAAAATCTATTCTTTATAAGTATAAAACAATTTAAAGTTGAAAAGGAATCCATCATGCAGAAAAGAGAGACCGAGGACGAGTAGAGTAGTTGCCCCACATCCAGCTCTGCACAGAAAACCCTGAGAGCTTGGGGTCTACACTTCGCCAGACCAAGTCTGAGACTCAGCTCCAGCATGGAGGGGTTGACGACTCCCTTCTGCTCTCAGTTCCCTCCAGTGTGGAGCAGAGAGACCATCCGCACCTGCCTGGTAGGGTCCTGGTGAGAGCCGAAGCACTCAGCCAACGTTGGCTCCATTACAATTCCTGCTGCTGCCTCACGCAGAGCTTCTCCGTGGAGGGCCAGTTGAGAGCACGGAGGAAGAAAGTCTGTGCAAATCTCAAAGATGATACAACCTCCTTTTTAGAGTCTTGAAATTCCACTCTGTGGAGGGAATTTTGGTCAAAAAGTTAGGAATTTGTGCTGCTTTTGAACAGGACAACAAATTATTTGGTTAACATTCCATAGGTGTCACAGGTACACAGAGAATTAGGGGTGAAGCTGGGCTTAAGGGATCAGAGTTGAGGGGTGCCTAGGCATAAAGTTTCTGTGTGTAGGTCCCTCCTTCTGTTTTTCCCCCAAACTGCAATGTCCTTCTCTTTTCCACTCTCTTAGTAGGAGTATCCACGCATCCTGCATGGTTCACTTAAATGCCACTAAATTGATGACCCCATCTCAGATTGCTTTAATCCATATTAATCTTCCCCTTCTTTAACCTCCAGTGACACTTACTGTTTATGGCACTTTTATTGTTTCTTAATCGCACTGTAATCGTATTGTAATTTAGCTGGTTCTTATTTAACTGTCTTCTCATTGAAATTGTCAGCCATAAGAGAGCAGAGACTTCCTTTCCAGTCTTTTCTGCCAAATTGGAAAGGTCAAGGAAGAGACCAGTTGGTCTTATTCACGGTTGTAGCCACAATTTTGGCCCAGGCCCGTCCTGGCACGTGGTGCCCAGTAAGTGCTGTTGAATGGAGGCGTGGTCACCGGTGCCGTTATGGAATGTCGCGAAGGGGCAGCAGTGACATCAAATTCTTCAGAGCCCCTGCAATGTTTCAAGGAAGGTCTAAATGGAAGACAGAAAAGAAGACTTTGCTAGAGACGTTGATGACAGACCATACTGGGCCAGTGCTCAGAGAATAAAGAAATGGACCAACAGGTGACCATTTTATTCTCTTGAGAGACTAAGGCTCAAAATTCACATTTCTGGGGCCCTCTCCTGCCTTCTCTCCTTCAACGAAGTTTTAGAATCCATAAAATATGGTACCTTATGTGTTTCTGCTTGCTATCTTTTCCACAAAGTATATTATATGCTTTTCTCTCTGTGATGATTATTTTTGAAAGCATTTTTAATGGGTACCAAATAATCTATCACTGACACAGATCAAAATTTATTTTGTCATTCCTGACCCTTGAAAAGTTAGGTCGTTTCCAAGTATCACACTGCTTGTAAATCATAATTTGGTTATTTTTGTACATAAATATGTCACTGTTTATCTGGTTATTTCCTTAGGCTAGATCTCAAGGAATTTTAGAAGTGCATTACTAGGTCAAAGTGCACGAGGATTTCAAAGACTTTCTTTTTCTTTTTGCTAAATTGCTTTGCAAAATTTATATTATCACCAGGAATATATCAGAGAACGTTTTTTTTTAAAGAGCAGTCTAAAAAAGAAAATTGGAGAAGCTTACTCCAGGTGCAAACTATGGGACTATGTGCAAAGAATAATAAAACAAACACATAAATAAAGGTGGGGCTCTCCATTTCAAGTGATGCTTGGGAAGGTTTTGGTGGCAGTAATAGTGGCAGGAGTGGTGGTCATGGGTGTACTTAATTTACCTTTTCATTCAACTTTCCAGTAAGAAAACAGTGCTTGATTATGCACTATAAGGGTTCCCGACAAGTAAATAGCCTGGGCTCCTGAAATTGAGGGAAAATTGGCCTTGATTTGCAAAGCTGGAAAATTCCTCACATTGCATGCTACCGGATATGTGTAATTTTATAGCAAATATAAAATGTGGCTCTATTTTGCTACTCTGCCTCACTCAAAATACGGGTCCAGTCAAGTGACAAGGCTTAACGTGCTAGCATAAATTTTGTCAGGCCCACAGGAGGGAGTCTTGAACTGATCCTGTAAATAGGGGTGTCTGCAGGAGTTTCTGTCCTGCGTTTACCCTGGCGGGGCGTGAGTAAGACAGGTGAGAGCACGGATGAGCAGAACTGGAAACGGGGGAAGCGGGTGTGCGGACTCAGTTTTTCAGTCAGGAGGGCAATGAGCTTCCGGCTCCGGTGAGGGCGGAAGGAGTCCCGAAAGCAGGTCCTTCACGGGGCAGAGCTCTTCCCCGGCCGACTGCCCAAGCACAAGGCCCCACAGAAGGTCTCCCCTGTCACTTCCCAAATCCGCAATCTCTTGGCTTTCCTCCAGCTTCTCTGATTTCTGCTGCTGCTTCTTATTTGCCAGCTCTCTCTGCCCTTCTCTTAAATATTGTTTCCTTGGGATTTTATTCTTTTCTTCTTACTTTGCATGCTCCACATAAAGCACCCCCTTCACTCCCATGCATTGAATTACTGTCTATCCATCCATCCGTCCATCCATCCATCCGTCCAGGCATCCATCCGTCTATCTATGCTAAAGTTCCCAAATCTACATCTCCAGCCCAGAAAAACCACATGCCCAGGAGGCTGATATTCTCACGGCCCCTCTGCCTCCTGGGCTCCCTCTTCCTCACGCTGCTCTGTTTGAAGCCAGTGGTAACACTTGGCCCTTCTTTGTAAAGTAACTCTTCACGCAGAATTTAGGGGCACAGTAGACTCTACTGCAGAATTGGGGAGAGGGGCAGAGGAGGGAGGGGTTTACCACGTAGAAATGCCAACAACCTCATCTGGAAGTTCAACACCAAGAAGGCTTCCCTGGGACCGAGCTGTCCTTGGGCAACTCACCCGGGAGTCTGAGTCTGGCCTCGTCTCACCCTCAGCTTCAATGGGTCTCTCTCTTCCCTCTCCTTGCCCTCACTACCACCCACTGACCGCCCACCCCCACCGCCGCTCCCAAGTAACAAACAAGTCTTTCCTATTGTCTTATGCAGAATGGCTTTTAAAAAATCTCTTCTCTGGAGTTTGGCAGCTGACAGCTACATCCCCAGAATGCTCCTTCCAGCGAAGCACTTGTCAAGCATTTTATAAACAAAGACACCCCTTCTCTTAGTATCTTTCTATCAGGTCATTTTCGATACATACAAAATATTCTTTTCCAATCATGTGATATCTAAAATGACGGTCCTATTATGTCACCACTCTGTTTTAATGCCTTCAGTGGCTCCCATTTTTCTGAGAATAAAATCCCAATCCCTTCCCTTAGCTTCCAGGGCCCTCGCTCCTCAGGCCTGTGCACCCCTCCAGCCTTGTTCTCTTTCTTCTCACGCTCTGTGCCACAGCGAAACTGAGCTTTTCCCCTTCTTCAAACACTCCATGTCCCTTTTGTCTCTGGGCCCCAGCACACGTGTGTCTAGAAGGATCCACCTCACCACATTATCCTCCTGCCCGACTCCAGCATGTTCCCTGACTAACTCCAGTTACCTGTAGGAGTCAACCCAGTTGTCTGCTCCCCTAAAGTGCCCTTTCTGACCCCAAAGGCCGACAGTCCTTCTCACACGGTGCCCTGTATTATGCAGGCGTGTTTAGTTTTCGGTCTCGGCCCGATGGACCACATCGGTGAATTTCCTGTCTCTGAAGCCGGGCGTGGACAACACTCAGATGACGACTGCAGGGTTAATAAAGGAGTCGGCAATTTTCTTCTGTAAATGGCCAGAGAGTTAACATTTTAATTTCTGTGGCAACTACTCAACTGTGTTGTAGTAGCAGCGAGAAAGCAGACACAGACCAGAGGGAAGCCAGTGGACTGGCTGCGTTCCAGCCAGACTCTCTCTACAGAAACATGCTCGGCTCCGCAGCCCCCGGTGTGAGGAAGCAACCTCACTCCGGACACAGAGCACCGTCCTTCTACAGAGGCCGAAACAGCCCCACACACTCAGCCCGTGCCTCCTGGTCCCACAGCCAACCTCAGCCGGCTCAGCGGCTGGTTGAGGGGCAGCCCGAGGGAGGGAGTCACGGCCTCCCCTATCTGGCCAGCGGACGAGCTCCATTTCCAAAATCCCGGTACCACGCTCCTTTCCTGTCACTATAAAAACAAATCATAAAACGAAAAAGAATAAGGTTTTTTCGTTAAAATCTCTCCAAGATAAATGTTGGGCTTAAATATTAAGATAAATTTGATGAGATTTAAAAGCAAATATAAAAAGCCAACGAGATAAAAAGCTAAAAGTAGAAAAGAGAGAGATGAAGCTATAAGGCCAAAATGCAATGAAAATTTACACATTTAAAGTAAATGAGATTAAAGATAAAAATTAAGTACCAGTCATGTAGAGATAAAAATTATAAATCTATAAGAATTAAGAGGATCAAACAATATCTTAAAAAGGAAGAAGAACAAAAAAGCATAGAGGTTACAAAAAGGTAGATGCAAAGAATAATAAAGAGAGGAAAAAAGTAAAGACAGAACCAATTAAAAGCAGGGGACACCAAGATCTCAAAACCAAGACCCTGGGAGAGAGGGCCGGGCCAGCTTCCCTGCCTCCTCTCTCAGGTCCCATGTCCCACGTGGGAACCAAGACAGTAGGGAGCTCTCCCCCACTGGCACTGGCTGTGGCTCCTCCCTGAAGTGTGACAGGACCAGGTGGGGTCCTCGGGATCCCGGCTGCATAGCGTCACGGGTCACAGAAAACTTCCCCGGAGACCATCCGGAGGAGGAATTAGCCATTACGAATGAGCTTCAACTTCAGAGCACCTGGTTCGGATCATTTTCTCTTCTTTCCCATCAAATATGGAAAAAAAGAAAAGAATGGAAAGAATTCTTTTGCCAAGTATATATATTATACACATACATGTATGTGTGTGTGCATATATATGGAAATTGTACAAAATTTTACACAAAATTGAATTAAAATTATATAAAAAGTGTATATAAAATTGTATATATATGAAAATTGTATATATTATACACAATTGTATATATTTTACATATAATCATATATATGTGATTTTATAGATGTATGAAAATGTATTTGTTTACCTCTAAGTCAGATCTTCTGATAGAACTTCTAGCCAAAAATATAAATACATACACACACACAGAGCTACACACACACACACACTCACAACATCACACTGCTCAGGACAGATCACAACAGTCTCTTGGGCATTGAACTCCCCGTCTGAGATAGATCACCATCTGGAAGACGGTCCTTTGCAGACTCCAGGGAACCCCTGCTCCTCCTTTTCTCAAGGGAAGAGAAGCCTCAAGTGGGAAGGCTGCCCCAGGGGACAGCTGTGTTCCCTTAGTGACCCACAGTTGTTCCCGCCCCTTGAAAAGAGGTACAAGAGTCCTTTTGTTGGTAAGCACAGGTCAATTGGAAGAACGTTCTTTTCCAGCCACAGGCACAATAGAAGAACAGAGCGTGTTTCCCTGTTCATCCGCACGGTGAGTTTGAGCTGGGAGGGTGACTGCTGGTCACGGTCTGTAGGTTGTAAAATCTAGAAATCTCACATGCTGCAGGCTCACACTTCACCAACACTCGTCATGGGGGTGACCCTGCGATGTAAGAAAGCCCTTTCACAGGAACTGCTTTTTGTGAACGTTTGTAAGTAGATATGCCTTTTCTGACCCCAGACCAGATAGACATGAGGTGTTGAACTAAATGAGAGCTTATTTTGGGTCTAAATAATGGAGTGACTGTAAATGAACCAAAAATAGAGGGTTTTTGCTTGCTCAAACTATGTAAAACTCAACAGGTAGTGACATTCTGGAACTGGCTTGAACCCGCTTGCAAGAGCCCATCATTTGCAAATCTTCCCAACTTTGCATTCGGTCAATTTGATGGCTTGAAATCAGCCACGGCAGAAGTGTTACACCACAGAAATCAGCAGACACTGAAAAACAGAGCTTTTTTCCCCTCAAGAGCTGGTTGCTGAACATTCACCAGCCCTCCACTGCCACAGGGTAGAGGGAGAACTGTTCGTGCAAATGCTCTCTCTGCACTAAAATGGAGAAATATTTTTGTTTTGAGAGTTACTGATGAAAACTATTTCATAATAGAAGGATTGACAAAAATATTTAGTTCTATTTAGTATCTTTGTAAAAACTTCAAGTGGATATTAATTAGGTTAAGTTCTACTAATTAGTATAAGAAAATTTCCCGGTGTTTAAGTTATTCCCTCTGGAAACTGCTCTGTTAAAGTTTACCAGGTCATCAACTGATGGACGGTTGTTCTCATGTATATACACATAGGTGGCTTGTGTAACAATTATCAAGTGATAGCTGAGTGACACTGAGTCATCATCTCTAACCGCAACAAAGGCACTGAGAAGACCCGAATTAGGAGTGAACATACATCACTTAAAAAAATCAAAGCACAAGTCCTTCTAAATAACATAAAGTGTGTATCTCAGACAGGAACAGATGCCTAGAAAGGAGTCTTCCCCCAACTTTGGCATCTTTGCTACCCATAACAGTGATTTCACTTGCCGTTTGGCTGTTTTAAGTAGTGACTGACATTACAATTAGAAAAGTGAAATTGATCTCTTCATAATTAAGAAGGAGATGGTATATATCTTTGCATAACATGCGGTGTGCACAATTCTGTTTTTTCATTAAAATGGAGATAAACCATTAAATGTTTTCATTTCTCAACTGTATATTTTTAGGCAGTGGAATACGTCTATCCACGTTTCTTCTTATTAGCCTCAATGTTGTTTCAAATTGAAAAATTCAGCCCCGGTAGAACAGGCTTTCTGAAATAGTGGTAAAATGAAAATCCAGAGCCTCGGGTCTTTTCACATGTACAAAACGTGACAAGGATGTTTCCGTGGTTTTGCGGGAACACCTGTCATCCATGGACAGCCAGGACAGATTTGGTCAATTTTACTGGCTCAGTTTACGTGCCTCTTGACCTGTTGCCCTCCAGTCAGACCCTCAGAAGACTATGCCCGTCAGAAAGACACCTTCCCGGGGAGAGGTGGTCGGTCTCGGGTGGGGAGTAACAGAAGAGCTGCGTTCTCCACAGAGTTCTCAGGGCCCCGTGGGAAGGAAACTGAAGGAAGAACATCCAAATGTGACTTAATTTTTTGACAAATACAAAGTAATGGTATTGTTAGAGAAGGCATCTTGGAAGATATTCTCTGATTTGAACATTTTCATAATAAAAATTTAATGTTAAAAATTTTTAATTAATTATAATTATGTTCTAATTCCAATTTAATATAAAAAATCTGAGACAAGTTTTTGTATTTTGTTCATTGCACACACTCATTAAAAATGATCTTTCCAAACAATTTCAGAAAGCACATCAAATGTTCATTATAGAATGTTAAGTGAAAAAGTCAAGCTATATCACTAATTATGTAAAATATGAGCATATATACTGTGTTATATATCAATCAAGAAAGAAAATATGTCAAATATTTCAAAATGAGCTAACATTAGGGGATGGAATTATGAATGATTTTTTTCTGTTTCCTGTTTTCCACAATGCACAGGCATTATATACAAGAAAAATAAAAGTTATTAAGATAATTTCATTTCCTGCTCAGTAGGAATGCTGTTAGAACATACTGCTGGGCCAAATATACAATACAGATGGAAGGTCAATGGAATCTTCTGTCTGGTTCCAGAAGTGGATCGTGTGACGAAGGTAGAGACCTGTCCGGAAAGAGCCGGTTAGACAGCAGCGCTGAGGTTGGAGCTTTCTCGAGGGGCCTGGACGTGACTCCAGAGAGACAGCTCGGAGGCGCTGGTGACGACCTACACACGTGCAGCCTCTAGTGCTCGGGGCTCTCGGCTTTTAATTGCAGTTAATTGAATTCTCACAAGAACTCAGTGAGTTTGGCACGAGGGTCCTCAATTTCCAGACGAAGAGCTGCAGTTCGCGCTCTTTCTAACACGTGGCATTGCGGAGGCGGCTCCAAGACGAGCAGGAACTTCCTGGAAACGATTCAACAGAAAGAAATTACGTTACGCATAGTCCATGAAGACAACTGTAGATTCCAAGAACATCGGTCTTTTGAGGGGAGTGTTGAGTTTACGTAGAGAACGTCTGCATTTGTATATTACCCCTGCTTTTCTTCTTTGGAAAAGCTGTACAAAGTACGCCTTCCCATGCCAGTCCATTGGACAACACGCACAGCACAGTGTGAGCCCCAGAACACGGCTCATCTTTAAATGGAAGTTAGAAGTCTGGATGTCCTGAGGCTCGTTTTGTTTTGTTTCTGAAAACTGTGTAAATGTTCGGGTATGTTAATGGGAAGTGTCACAATAAAAAGAAAGAGAAGAAATCGGGAAGTAGCCGATCCCCATGTTTTTAGTTTCCTCAATCTGCTGGAGCCTTCGTTTAAAAGTTTACATCTTTTAGTGGAAAAATTAATTTCTCTTTCACAAGTTCCACTCACATTTTGTTGCTAATAAAACCAAGGATGTAAATACTATTAAGTACAAAACAGCCTGCTGCATAATTGTTTCAAAGCAATTACAGATTATATCGAGCCATTCGTGGAGCAGAAACAGTTTTTTCCAAGACACCAGCTCCCTGCACCTTGAAATTTTATTAGTCTAAGAATTTCATGCACCATATGTTAGAATATGAGACTAGCTGCAATTGAACAAACAACTTTCTGATATATAAGTGAATGATAACCTGATTTTAAATGTGTTTATCTAATGAGATAGTAACTGTAATTTACAACACAGATAAAAACCCCCACTGTTACTCCTGGTGCACCTTTTGGCTAAAAAGGGTGATGCAGAAAGATATGCTAATGACGATCGTCTTGGTTTTTACCAAGTCAGTAATAAAATTTGCATTTGATATTGTGCACAGTAAACTGGGTTATTAGCCTTGAAAATGAGTCTCATAAAATTTAAATACAGGCTTAAATCATATTAACTGTCCTGTAGGTTTTCTGAGAGGCTTTAAAGCATTGTGTTTCCTCCACAGGGTGGGGAATGCAGATGTTCCCATGCCTTCAAGGGGGCACCCAAAAGGATACAGCTTGGGAGATGCACCAGAAAAGCATCCACGACTGTGCCTCGAGCTCCGAGGACCCGCCCAGGTCGTACCTGTAGATGAAGGAGGCCGGGGAAGGGGGTCTTTCCAAAGAAGCCTCCTAAGGGATTTCCAGCCACAGGTTTTGCCAGGGTGGCCAATCCACCCCTCCAGGAGGACCGCCTGGATTATCAACAATAGGATTTTGAGGCTCCCATGGCTGGACGAGGCAGGCAAGTTGATGGTTGTGAAATGCCACCTGTTATCCTCAAGATGGAGACGAGTTGCAGATTAAATGCTGAAGGGCCTATGGTCGCACCTTCTCCAGTCACTTCCAGTTTCCGTGTCCTGCTTCTCAGCCCACACTGAGTCGTAACCATTTACTGTTATGAGAAAGAATACACTTGAGGGTGCAGACACTTCGTTGTTGACTCTCTAACTGAGTCAGACGCACCCCCAGCACCCTGAGCTTATGTTGTAAGTAGCCCTTCAGGACCCTCCAGCAATCCAAAGACAGTTCTCCGTCCCTGAGCAAAGCCTCAGTTCCACCTGTCACTGCCTCCTGCTCTCCAGCCAATGCATAAGGAACCCCTTGGAAGTGTCACTAACCAGCCAAGGCTGACTGCCAAGAGGCATAGGTGACCCTCCACTTCTGACTCCAAGACTGTGATCAGGACACTGCCAGGACTCATTACTTTCCATTTTCCTACCCAGCCAAATTTGCATGCTCTACGTACATCTCTGTTCTCCTTGATCACTACCCAAGGTCTATGTCCTCAGATGTCAATCTCCTCCTTGTATCCCCTTCCTTTCTCCTGAATCAACTTCTTCTCCACTCTTTTCTCCCTGGACTCCCATGTGCCCTGCAGAACTCTTGTTTTTGGGTGATGGATCAGACGTCCTCAAGGATGAATGCTCACATGGCTCCCTTGCCTTGAGAGAGCCCGGCTTTCCCCAGGGACTGGTGCTGCTCCTGCTCCCCTCTTAGGAAGAGGCTGCCTGTGTCGCCCATCTCCTACGCTGCAAGGATGATGGGAGGCTGTCCTTTCTTCCTACTCAGCACGACCCATCTAGTACGTGAACCTTCCATCTTGATGCACAAATCCTTGCTTGAAGGGGCTGTCTACTCTCTCTACTTGTCCTTTTGCTAACGTCTACAATTCCTCCCCTTTTCATGAAAGACTCTAGCACGTGCTTCAAAACTTTCTTCTCTGCTGCTCTGCTTATGAAGAAGACGCATCCAGAACCGTAACCTCTCGGCACTTTGTTCTCCTAAGCTCCAGGGACTCATCCTCCATTCACGAACTCCCCACTCACACTCCATGGACACAGCAGGTATCCTTACTATCTCCCAGCATTTCTCCGTCTCTGAATTAATAATTCAGAGTCCACTCTGACCACAGCCTCCTGACCTATTTCCTGATCTCCCTCATCGGGACCTCTAGTCCTCAGCCCCGTCTTTCTCCACATCAACTGCCCTTCCCGTCTTAACTTCTTTCCTAAAGTTCTGTGGTGCTCCAACCCTTCCACATCAACTGAAGCTTCCTTGGCCTGGGCCATTGATCACCTGCTCATGCCAGCACCACAGGAAGTGGTCCCATCTCTTCCCAACTCGTCCACCCAGCAGCAGGCATCTCTGCCAAACCCTCCCTCTTCCCAACACCCTCCTCTCCTGCTGCTGAGGTTCTGCCTCCTAACTCTCCAGCTGTTCAGTCTCAGGCTCTCTGGGGTCCTGCTTTCTCTTCCCGACAACAGTGTTGACGTCCCTCAGGATGTGGTCCCAGGATGCCTCGTCTCTCTGACTCCCTACACCGCCCCTGAGCGTCCTCGTTAGCTCCCACAGCCGTCAGCAGAGTCTACATGCTCACAACTCCCAACAAGTGTGTCCTCGGTCACACATGCAGTTTTCCAACATGGGCAAGTTACTGAACTTCTCTGTGCCTCAGTTTCTCCTCTATAAAATGGGGACAATAATAGTACCTACCTCTAGGGTTGTCACGAGGAAAAAATGAGTTAATTCAAGTAGCACTTACAAGAGTGCTTGGTGCTTGATAAGCCCTCAGTAACTACTTCCTCCCGTCTTAACTACCATCACCGTTATCACAGGGCACCTCTTCCTGGATGCCTCATGGGAGTCTTACATGTAGTACACTGAAAAGTGGAAATTATTACCATTCAGCTTTTCCCTAGAAGCTTAAAGATTTCTCCTGCTGAGTCTCCTGGCTCAAGGAGCATCGATATCATTTATTCACACCAGAAATAATTCCTCTCTCCTTCTTCTTTAGCCTATACTCCTGGTCAGTAGCCAAGTCTTGTACATTGTGCTTAATTTCAAATCTATCCTCTATTCCTGAACTGACTATTTCCCTAAATCAAGACTTTGTCCTGCCTGGACCCCTGCAGTAGTCTCCCAGCTGATCTCTTGATCTGTCCAGTGCACAGCCCACACAGGACATTGCCCAAGAGGGCTTCCACAGTCCACATATAAAATGCCACCTCCCTCTCTTGTGTAAGTCCTTTTAATGGTTCCCATTGCCCTCAAGACAGAGTCTAGCTCTTCAGCCCAGTGTTTAAGGCCATTTTTAATAGGCATTCCTTATCTTCCCGTATCTTCCCTAAACCCAGACTCTTCCAAGTCCTTTCACTCTGTGCAAGGGGCCAACAGGCCAAATCCAGCCCATTGGCAGCTTTTGTGTGGCTTCCAATCTAAGAATGGTGCCTAAATTTTTAAATGTAAAATATAAAAACAAATGAATACAAAAGCAAGATGATTAGGCTTTCAGCAAGAACAGCTGCTTGAAGATTTTAGGACATTGCCTCTTGGTCTGCACACCCAAAATATTAACTAACTGGTCCTTAACAGAAAAAGTTTACTAATCTTGCTCTAAGCTCCATTCACTAAACTGCTCTCAGTTACTCGACTATCTATGCCCCAGGACCTTTGCATATGCTTTCTCTACCTCTTATCCCCAGACCTAAGTCCTATTCGACCTTCAAATAGTAACCTGCATATTACCTTTGCCAGCCAGACTTCCCTACTCTGTAAATCAAAATTAAGTATCCACCTCTTTAGTTAATTCCTAAGTATTTTTGGTACTATTGTAAATGAGATTGTTTTCCTAATTCCTTTTTCAGATAGTTTGTTATTAGTGTATAGATACACAACTGATTTTTGTGTATTGATTGTGTATTCTGCAAGTTTACTGAATTTGTGTATTGGTTCTAACAGTTTTTTATGGTGTCTTTAGGGTTTTCTATACATAAAATCATGTTATCTGTAAAGAAGGACAATTTTACTTCTTCTTTTCCAATTTGAATGCCTTTTATTTCTTTCGCTTGCCTAATTGCTGTGGCTACAACTTCCAGTGCTGTGTTGAATAGAAGTGTGAGAGTGGGCGCCTGATCACGCTCCTCATCTTAGAGGAAAAGCTTTCAGCTTTTCATCTTTGAGTAAGATGTTAGCTGTGGGCTGGCTGAGGCAATTTCCCTCTGTGCTTAGTTTGTTGAGCATTTTTATCATGAAAAAGTGTTGAATTTTGTCAAATGCTTTTTTTCTACACTATGTAAACCAGTATGGAGGTTTCTCAAAAAATTAAAAACAGAACTACCATATGATCCAGCTGTCCCACCTCTGGGTGTTTATCCAGGAGAATGGGAATCAGACTCTCAAAGAAATCCTAACACTCTTACGTTCATTGAAGCACTATTCACAGGAGCCAAGAAGTGGAAACAACTTAAATGTCCATTGATAGAAGAATGGATAAAGAAAATGTGGTATACACACAATGGAATACTATGCAGCCTATAAAAGAAGGAAATTTTGCAATATGTGACCAAATGGATGAACCTAGAGGACATTATGCCAAGTGAAATGAGTGAGTCACAGAAAGACACATATGACATGGCTCCACTTATATGAGGTAGCTAAAGGAGTCAAATTCATAGAATCCGAGTGGAATGGTGGATGTCAGGGGCTGGGGTGGGGAAATGGGGAGGTACCAGCAGTGCGCATAACGTTTCAGTCCAGCAAGATGAGTAAGTTCTAGAGATCTGCTGTACCCACCCTAAACGCTCCCAGCAAACCATGAAGTTTTCCTTTCCGGCTTTTTGTGAGGGGACAGGGGACGTTGTTCACTCTGCAGCTCCTAGAGCCATGCAAGGACTAACCAGCACTGGGCTGGCGTTTCTTCCTGGAAGTGGTTTAGGACTCAGTTCATGCACGCCTCTGTCACGGTAAAGACATGCTGTGCTGTCGTAGTGTGTCTCTGCTGCGTCTTAGGACATGAGGTCCCCAACCGTGTGCTTCGTCCCTCCATCCCTAATATCTAATGAGTTGTGGCACAGACTAAACACTAAAAACTACTGAAAACAACTGGTTACGTGTCCTTACTTACAGCAAAGACACTGCTCAGCTAACCTTGCATGCGGGGGAAGCCCAGAGGGAGGAAGGCTTCAGTAGTTGTGCTCACGGAGGTGGACTGGAACTACCACTTCCATCGTCCTCCAGCCATCTCCTTTTCAGCCACTCTTCCTGCAATTCCAACAATGCCCAGCAGGTGTCTGGAAACTTTTAGGTCATCTAAGGTTCAGGTATGAAGAACTCACAGGTAAGATTAAAATTGTGTCCAGACGAATTTTCAATTTTTTCAACAAAATCATAGCAATTTACCGAAGAGTATAAACATTGACCAAATACTAATTAGCTTTGTTTACATACTGCCTGGACTTAAAATGCCTAATCAGAATGATATAAGGAAACAAGAACAGTTCCGCAGAGACTGATGCTGTGTCCTGTGTGATCAGCTGTGATCCAGCAGCACCTCCTTGGTCTCTAGTCGTCCTCTCCAACTAGGGGAGATGTGATGAAGCTGTCACCGTGGCTCACTGGTTTTAGATCCTCTGTACCTTGCTGTTCCCTGATTCTGTCAGATCACGTTTAGGTCTTCTCTCCTAAATGTCAGAATGTGTTGCAGAATGCAGAATGTCAGGTGACTGCGGTTTTTCTCACTTTTCTGTATAAATCTTGTCTAAACTTTGTGACAGTTTCTTCCAGTCATGCTACAGTTTCTGTAGGATCAGGATGGAGAAGAAAGGAGAGAAGAGAATTCCAGAAACTTCTAGGAGGCCATAGCCAGTGTTCTTGGGGACTCCCATGGTCCACGAGCACCAAGTAGTGACTCCTTTATCTAAGCTTTCTAAGTTTGTGAAGGAGTCTGCTTGCTTAAAATGATGGGCTTTGCTTATTGGGAGCTAATTTTTCATGGGCCTCGGCTCTGCGTAAGCCAACAGTCAGCCGTAACGGAGAACAGCCTCATCAGACACGCTGCGTGTGTGTGTGTGTGGGTGTGAGTGGGTGTGTGTGGGTGGGTGTGGAGTAGGGGGAGGAGAAAGCAGAGCCGTGCATTTTTGAATTAACAAAATATTAAGGATCCTAATTTTCTTTTTAAAAAAAGAATAAAACATGTGAATGAAAGACATCAAAATGTGGTCATAATTTATGTTTCCAAGCTTTTAAAACAAGGACTGTATTTCTTAATCAGGGAAAATTTCATTTTTATAAGATAGAAAGAGGAGGACGCTTTCTGAAACTGTGGCTTGGTAACCCAGATATCTAGTTTTTCCATCAAATTATCCCTGCCAACCAAAAATGCAAAAGTCATTGGGGGAAATCAAAGAAAGGCTGCAGCTGGCCTTATGGCGACCCCAGCATTCTGACGAGCGGCACGGTGTGAGCATCCGTGCCTGTGGCATCCCGGAAAGTTAGCACTCCGGTGTGCTGGTGTGGTTTCTCCACCCAGTGAGGCTGACCGAAGGGCGCCTTAAGGAGCCCCGTGCATGTGACAGTGAACAGACATTGTGTCCACAGGTTCAGTGACGGCTGCCTCTGAGGAGGCGTCCCCGTGTGTGCTGTTTTATCCCGACCCACCATTCCTCGAGCACTGTGGATGTCGGCGCACTGGGGGCTTCACGGCCCAGGGCTGCTGGCCAGACTTGGGGAAAATGCCCACAGACGTGCCTATGGCTACTGTCTTGAAGATGAAGTGTGGGAGCTGCCGAGTGCATCGTCTTGAAGATACTGGAAGGTTCCTGGCTCTGGGCCACACTTTGATACGTATTTATCTCTGTCCTCAGGACACACCCCCACTGTGTACTCAGAAAACCGCTCCTTTTGGCACGGATGCTGGTTCGGTGGACGGTGCGCTGGGACAGAGCCCTTCGTGGCTGGAGGAGTCTCTGCTGGTCGACATAAGAGGAGAGCCCGCCCTCAGCCTCGGTTTCTCCTACTCGAGTTTTTTTTAACAAAGGGGTTTTCAAAGCTGGCTATGTATCAACAAAACCACAGTCCATGGCTCAGCAGAAGGGTCCTCATTACCAGGCACAGCCAAGCACAGCCGTGGTTCTCCTTCCAGGGTTTTGCTCGTAGATTGGTGACAATTTGAAGATGTTTGAGCCAAAGTGATGAGTGTTTTTTCTGCATTTCACTTTCATCTTTCCTTATTGTGTGACCTTTTATTTGGGAACATCGATTGCTTTCTGCCATTTGCTTAATGATTTTGACTTCATCCCTTTGGGCTTCAGATTGGAGTCATAAAAGGAACAAAAAGTCACACTGCTCTATTTCCAGAGATATAAACAAAATTGCATGTAAACTAAGGCCAAAAATAAGTATTTAGAAATGCAAATGAATTTTAGAACGGATAATAAATGTCAGAAAAGCTGCCATGTTGTTTTCAATTTGTGCTGACACTAGATTTCGACTCTACAGGAACAGGCAGATGCCACCAACCACCGCCTCCTGGCCCAGCTCGCCCCGTGCTCCCGCGCCGGGGGTACTTCCTCCCCGGTTCGGGAATTAATCAGCACAGGGTGTACGCAAACAGAGGGGATCCTTACAAAGGGATTAAATTTTGGTACAGATGAGACAAACCCCTTGATTATCACGAGAGGGTCCCTGAAACTGTCCGTCTTGTTCATCACACTTCTCACTGGAGGTTTTCTCTGTTTACTCTGCCCGTCGTTTGATGAGTCAACATTGACTGTGCCGTCTCTCTGGGGCACGTCACCCCTGTCATCACATGGATTTACATCTCCTGTCCTGGCTCTTGTTTTCTCTGAACTTCTAATGTGAATTCAAAAAAGAGAGAATAAGAGCATAAAACATGTTCCTTTACACCTTCCAAATTGCTGCTAGACACGCAATGAAAATCACTTGTTTAGAACACCAGAATTTTGTATGACCAACGTGATTTGTTTTGAATGTTATGTGCAAAGACCTGTTGACTTCCCGGGAGAGTGGGGAGCCGGGGAACAGGTTCTCCGATTAAGATGTCTGCAGTAAACTCGGGCTTCTGTCCTGTTGCTACAGGGAAAGCCCATGAGGTCCCTGAGCTGACATCTCCTGGCCCTCCGATCCCTCTCCACCCTGCTGTGTGCTGGTCCAGTGAGCACCCTGCCGTCTGACTTCTGGTTGGGTTTAGCTAATCGGTGGGGGTAGGGGGCACAGACAGGAGATCAGAGGGAACAGGAGAGTGCGGCTCCTTGAGGGCGTCTCTGCAGGTGGCTCACTTCCTTGACCTAAGGATGCAGCTCCTGTTGGGCAGCCCTTTTCACAGAGATCTTCCCTCCCTCTCCTCTCTCTCTACCTCTGAGTTCTGGCAACCCCCCACCTCCCCACCAGGAGCGGGAATTAAATTGCTCCCCAGACGTTACTACTAGTCCGGGTATTCAGCCCCTGCCTTCTTGCCCTTTACCCACACCTCTGCTAGTCGCCCCTTTAACAGACTCTCCTCTAATCGCCTTCTTGCATGCACCCCCTCTTTCCCGTCAGACTCTGTTTGATCATCTGTTGTAGAAGTCAGGGCAAAGTTGTGCACTGATGTGCAAGATCCTTGAAACCATCAGCAATCAGAAGCAGGAAATTGCTTGGTAGTAAAGAGTCGGACTCCATTTTCGATGTTTGCAGACAACTTTCAAGTCCTAACCCTCCCTCTTCCGCTCTTGCCCTTTAACTAGATGAGCTGATAAGAAAGCCGGGGTCCTCCCTCCCTGGTCCCAGGAAGTTCAAGTCACTCAAACCCCCTGCTGTGCCGGGAGCCCTCACCCCAGCCCTGCACCTCAGCACAAGAAAAGCCAAGCGGGTGCCCTGGCACTGCCCTCTGAGGCCATCTGGGCCTGCATGGGAGGCTGCCCTGCTCTGCCCAGAGAGCCCCCCACGCGAGTCACCATCCTATTCATACCTCTTGGTGGGTGTGCGGCACCGTCAGTCTTGATGTGAACCAAGTTTCGGGAAGGGGGCTCCATTCTGTTTCTGTGGGGTGACCACAATAGTCTTCATCCTGTAACTGTCAATGACCTTAAACAAACCCATCCACACAAGTTCCACCACACACAGTTGGCTAACGGAGGGAGCAGCAGCACGGGCCGCTGGTCACCTGTCTCTCCAGCCACAGAGCCCCCTCCCCCAACCAGCAGGAGGGGAGCATGACCCCCCTCCCATCCGCCCACCCCCGCTGCCTCCCTCCTGAAGGCTTCTGGGGTAAGTCTTGGTGGGCAATGTGAGAGATTTCTCAAGGGAAACTTTGGCAGTATGAGATTTTTCTCACCACAAATCAACCTCATCATCTGACTACCCCCCCTCCAAAGGACTGGAGCATCCACGAATGCTCACTCCTTCAGGGTTTATTAGGTGTTTACTTTTCGGTTGAGGCTGTTTTACCTGTAAAGACTTAAGTGAAAGGAGGAGGCGGCTGGGAGAACAGGGTGACACCGCAGTACTCAGGGCCCGGGGGTGCAGCTGGGCCTCACTGGGAACCCTCCCGACTGCCCTCTCTCGGGTCTATGTGAATTGTTAGATGCCGCAGCAGCCTCTCCCACTCCTCCAGCTGCCTTCTGCCTCAGAACCTTCCTACAGGCTGACCCTGGGGAGGGCAGAGCACTTGCTCCGCTGACTCCTGTTCATCCTGCGCATCTCAGCCTCGACGCCACTCTCTCTGGGGCACCCGTCTGCACCTGGACTGTCTACAGCCCTCACCACGCGGTGCTCGTCCACCTGAGCGTCTCGACTGTGTCCTTCATGCGGTGGAAGACCGTGTGAAAACAGACAGTAACTTAGTTACCGGATACAAAGCAGGTGCGCAGTTACATTTAAATTTCAAATAAGTTCTTTTTAAATATTAAGTCCTGTACAATATTTTTATATGTTAAGTCTGGCAGCCATCCCATGATTTTCTTCAGCACCTAATGCAGAGCCAGCGCACAGCGAGCACTCGGCAAATTTACTGGATAACTGAGCCTGGATCTGGTGAGCCGATGCCGACGCGGAAGGAATAAAATCCAAGCCGGGCATGGGGATTGTACCGGTAAAAGGTAAGAGCACCGTCTCTCACACACTACATCCGCTCGTAGCACGCCCATGGTTTCAAACTGAGTATCAAATAGAAGCAAATTTTACCAACAAAATTAAATCAATTATGGAAATCAATTATGTAGATTTCAAAACCAAAATCTAATTACCTGAAGATAATGAAGAAAACCTTACCCACAGAGAACATGCGATGACGACCCTGATAATCGTGTATTTCCTCCTCAAACGAGATTTGGATAAATGCACTCTTAAGAGAAGTCTTAAACAGGAGCAAGGAAAGTATTAATTCTACACTTTCAGAGTCTACATTTTCAAAGTCCTCTGTGGATTATAATGAGCCTAGAATCTGTGGAGCATGGAGCTGTGTTAAAATACGTCTCATTCAATCCTCCCAATAGCCCTGTGGAGGAGCAGCCAGAGTGGAGGCTTCGAGACTTAACCTGTCTGAGCACACGGATTGGAAGCGTGAGGGCAGACAGTCAATCCTAGGACCTGCGTTCGTAACACCCTAGTCATACATCCTATTTGCATTCTTGACTTTTGAAAACATGAGAAATCACACTTAAAATGTCATTAGAGTGTTTTTTAATTCAAGCACCATGAGAAAACACCGTGAGGGCCATAGTGTCTACTACAATTTCACAGTTAGGATGTAATGGTTTCTGTGTGATCAATGAGGACATGTGTGTGGCTGGGAGGGACGGCGTGTACTTGGAGGGCCTTGGTTTGGCACCAAGGTATCTGAGGGACAGAAAAAGGTGTCGAGTGTTGCTTCAGGAAGTGTACTGGCACCTCCTCCTGGACCTTACAGCTTTTCGTCCTAATTCTAATAGTTTGTTCTGGGACAAGACCCAGTCTGTTTCCCCGTCCGTGCTACTGACCGCACAGGACAGTACTTCACTCCAGAGGCTCCATTCCCCTGGACACTACTGTCTTTAGAAACGGGCCCCCGTGCTGCCGGCCCTCAGGAGCGGGACTTGGCTCCCTGGCCTTTGAGCTTCTGCTCACTCACTTGCTTTCTGTCCAACTTCTCAGACCTGACTCTTCGCTCATAAGGAGCTGGGATGATGCTTTTATTTACCGAGCTCAGAAATTGCAGCAGAAACCATTCCTACGTCAGACATTGCTCCACATCTCTGCCAGGGGTCAGAGCTGGGGCCTCCCTCACCCCCACCCCAGGCCGGCCAGCGGAGGGTTTGGACATTCCAGGTGGAGGAGCCTGGTGGAGCAGACCTGCAGAAGCAGGAAAACAGTAAGTTCACTCTGAACAAAAATATGCAATTTTTCTTACTCTAACGGCAGTTTCGGTAAGCACTTAGTGTTCTCTTGGAAGAGAAATAAAAATGTGTTTTTAACTTTTCTTTACAAATGTTCTGCGCAGCTGCTTTGGTGATGAGTCAGTGGATCTCCTCAAATTGCCTGGGGGCAGGCTGCACACCGCCAGGGTCTGAAGATCCGTTTGCATAGCAGTTGTGTGAAGTGGGATAATTCTGCTGCTACTAGGACCCTGGCCTTCCAGTCCAGGGGCTCTGATTGTCTCTCCCCTTCCCCCCACCCCCAGGCACCTGCCCAGCGTGAGTTCCGTGTGTGGACACCCCCATGGGAAGGAGCCACGAGGTGGTGGGATTTACACGCTTAGTTTTGTCCTAGGTAACCTGGCAGCGTCCCAGCTCAGGGAGAGACGAGACAAGCCACCAGAGAGAGGTTGTCCTTTGCTCCCGGTCCTCAGGTGTAGACGTGGGGATGAGGAGGGGGCAGCCCGGAGCAGCAGAGACGATCAGACACCTCAGGGGAATCTGCTGGTCACTTGCGAGGTTAAGACTCTCCGCCTTCCTCGCACGGGGACCGGGTGTAGTGATACCAGCTGTGGGCGCGTGTCTGTGTCCCCCCAAGGTTCACGTGTTGAAAACCTAACCCCCAAGGTGACAGTGTAAGGAGGCGGGGCCTCTGGGAGGTGATGAGGTCATGAGAGTGGACCCCCCCCCCCCGTGAATGGGATCAGTGCCTTTGTAGAAGAGGCCCCAGAGAACTACTGGGGGCCCCCAGAGGAGGCCACAGTGAGGTGTCTGTGACCTGGAAGAGAGCCTTAACCCAACCTGCTGGCACCCTGGTCTCGGACTTCCAGCCTCCGGAGGTGTGGGCGGTACATTTCTGCTGGTTCCAAGCCTCCTGGCCTGCGGTGTTCTGCTCCGGCAGCCTGAGGGACTCAGAGGACACCCAGCAGGACCAGCGTCCGAAATCCAGAAATGTACTTAGGCCGTACAGACGTCCCCCAAAGCTGCCGCTGCTCCTGCTCGGTCCGGCCCTCCACTCCTCGGCCTCCGCACCGTCGCCGGGACCCCAGGCCCAACGCTCATTCTTGCACTTGGGAGGAAAAGAATCGTTTTTCCAACCCGAGTGCGCAGAGTGCTCAGAGAGAACAAGGCACGGACTGAGGCTCGAGGAAGGCTCCCGGGGACATGTCACCGAGCGGGAACGAGGTCCCCGGCGCCGTCCCCGGGGGCGCACCGCGGGAGGCCGTTCCCTGCTGTTCAGTGAGAGGAACGCGGCTCCCGCGTGGCGCGGGCTGCGGGGACAGAGCAGGACGCTTTGTGCAGAAGGCCCCACGCGGCAGCTGGCGCCAGTCCTCAGTGGAGGCGGGCCACCAGGGTCCCCGCACTGTTCCCCCGCTCAGGGCCTCCCAGCCGTGGACGTGTGTCCGGAGCTCTGGGGGGACGCCAGTCTCACTCACACCCGCGCGGAACGGGGGACCCGCCTTCTCCAGACGCGGAGCTGCCTCCCCAGTCCCGTCCCTCCGAGCAGCTCTCTCCCCAGCCCGCCCCCAAATTCAGACCATCACCAGCGCTCTCCGTCTCGGCTCCCGGGCTCCTCTCAAACCCTGTACTTCCCTCTGTCCCCGCTGACACCACCGCGTCCCCACGGACCGCGCTTGTCACCCGGATGAGGGAGGAGCCTGCTCACCCATCTCCAGGTCACTCCCCACCCCGCAGGGACACGCGTCCTTTCAAAGCACAGACAGCTTCACGGCAGCACCGCCACCCCTCCCCGTCAGCCCCACTTACACCCCTGCAAAGTCTTCCAGTGACTCGAAGTTGAGGGCAGCACACCTTAACGAGGCCTGCGAGGGCCCATGTGCTCCGTCCGCCTTTGCCCCGCTCCCCTGGGATCCTCTGCTCCAGGGCACAGACCTTCCCTTGGGACCACACGCTTGCTGGGCTCACTCTGCCACAGGGCCTTTGCTGATGACATTTCCCTTTGTCTGGAGTGTTCTCTGCTGCCCTCTTTCCTATTTAAATCTGATTCCTCCTCCAGATCTCACTGAAGCATTCCTTCCTCAGAGAAGTCTCGCCTAACCTTCCTTCTTGGGTCGAGTCCACCTGCTCCTTCATTCCATTTGTCACAAGAGAAATTTTAAATTTAATTGTGTGATTATTTGATAAATGTCTTTCTCTTTGAATATATGATCATCTCCTTCAGGGCAGGGACAGTGTTTGCTTTTGCTCATTGCTGCAACTCTTTACAGAACACATGTGCATGTATAGATATTCTTTTTCTTAGACACAAATGATGGCACATGTTGATGCAAATAATCCATAATCAATCTACAAATCAAATTGGGGTGAGTTTATTATGAGCCAGATCTGAGGACTATAGCCCAGGGCCTTCCCTCCCCAAGGAAGGAAGGGCATCAAAGGGGTGTACAGAGTGGTTATATACCATCTTGCAACAAAGAGCGTGCACCACATATGACAGGAATATCTCTTTTATTACTGTCATGAGAGGCTTAGCTGGCACAGCAGATCAGTGGTCAGCAGGTCAATGGTCACAAAGTGAGCACAGCAAGTCAGTGATTAATCCTTAGTTTCCAGGAAGAGATGCTTATCCTTAAAGAAATGCCGATATGGAGGGAAGTTACATCTCTATCTTTAAGGGCATCATTCTTGTCTTTGAGATAGTAAATGTTTAAAGCAGATGTACACTGCATGCTCAGCAGGCCACGCCAGGCCCTTTTGGAAAAACAAGGTCAGGCTGAATTAGTTTTAACCCAAATGGCTTCCTCATATACTCCAATATATTCTATTGCTTGTCATTTGTTTATCACACAGTATGTACACTATTCTCTTTTTTTGTTTGTTTTTTGCTGTCTTCGTGTAATAAGATATCGTGCAGAACTCTCCAGACATTGTGGATACTGAAACTGTGCATGGCATCCTAACAGGTAGATGCAGCAGAATCTGTATTCAGTCCCCTCTTGATGGACATTCCAGTTGTTTGCAATCTTTTCTCTAAAACTGCAATGAGGACCCTTGTACACGTGTCGTGTTGCACACACCTCTACTTATTTTCTGGTACTTTGTTTTAAAAGATATTTATTGAGGGGATTAATTCAGTGTGATAGTTGCTTATGATCAGAGTTAACCAACTCACTAAAATGTTCACTGAGCGTTTATTGTATGGCCAGCACCACCATTTTATTCAAAGGTGTTAAATATTAACTAAAGATATATATTGGGGAAGGGGAGAGGAGTGTTGATTTTACTTAAAAAGAACATTAATAACATAGAAGACAAGATCTTTTTACTCTCATGAAGCAAGAGCAATACACTCCATGACAAAATAAAATTAAGAAGCAAAAATGAGGAAATCAAAATAATCTTGCATGTGTGTTGATCACATTAGTGATTGAACCTCTAGTCATGTAAATGAACCATCTCTAAGGCAATTTTGCAGTGGGGAGAATCTATAATTCTCACAGGGCAACAGCAGAGCAATTATTTCATAAGTAGGACTGTTTGTATTTGATATTCCTTTCTATCAATGACTAATCTCTCCTAATCTCTCTCACTGACATATTTGCACAACATTCCATAGAAAACAATCTCACTTCCCTACACGAGGAATTTACTGCAGCATTTGTGCAGAAAACCGGGGCTACCACAGTGATGGAGAAGCGTCATGGAAAGACTGGGATGGTCTTCCAGGCGGCCTCTCTGAAACCTTGGAGAAGAGCAATGCCCTTGACGCGTGACGGCACTGGCTTCCGTGAGGTTAGGAGAGTTTTCCTGAAGCAAGTCGTCTTCAAAAGCTGAGGTTGCCAAACTTTTTTAGTTTCTCAAGGGTGTTAAGCTGCCTCAGGGCAGTTTAAATAAATGTTTGTAAAGCAGCCACAGGTCACCTTGTGAGGACACATTTCCGGCCAGCGCAGCATCTCCCGGGTGACAGAGCACTTCCCAGTGGAGGTGGTTCCTGAGATTCTCAACGGGCCAGGAGGAAGGCAGGACAGGTCTGATTGTCCCCTCTGCCTGCAGAGGAGCCCCAGAGGGGGATGATTAGCCCATCACTGCGTAGCACCCGGCGGAGCACAGATTTTTACTCTAAGAATTGCAAGGAGGCCCTTAAGTTTATCAATTTGCGTTAAGGGAATCTTTTCATTCTAACTCTGCTGCTTTTTCCAATATTAAAAACTCGATTCAATACCGTGGAATTCCTGTACTCCAGGAGCCTATGTTCCCAAAGAGGAAGCAGATCACACACTCTAAAAAAGGAAACTGAAATTCAGTGCAGAATAGATGGGAGCAAGAGAGTGACAAGTAATGTGTCTGTAGTTCTGGGGAGTCAAGGACAGCCTTGCAAAAAAAACGAGACATTTGAGCCGTGCTTTAGAGGGTGGGTAAGGTTTTTTATTTTTTATTTTATTTTTATTTTTTGTGAGGAAGACCAGCCCTGAGGTAACATCCGTTGCCAATCCTCCCCTTTTTGCCGAGGAAGACTGGCCCTGGGCTAACATCCGTGCCCGTCTTCCTCTAGTTTATATGGGATGCCGTCACGGCGTGGCTGACAAGCAGTGCGTCAGCCGGCGCCCGGGATCCGAACCCGCGAACCCGGGGCTGCCAAGCGTGAACTTCACCGCTGAGCCACCGGGCGGCCCCAAGGGTAAGGTTTTAAATGGAGCAGACAGATATTCTAGAAGATTGAATAAGTCTCAGCAAATTGCCTGGAAAGCAGCGGGCGTGCTATGGGAATGGCCTAATTTGTTGGCAGCATTGGGTTCAGGCTGTAAAAAAAGTGGACCAGCTCTTGGTTATGGAGGTCAGGCTAGCTTTTGAAGGCACTGAATGCAGACTCAGTAAGACGGGCTCAGTGCCCTGGACAGGGGGCTTTGAAGTGTCCCCGATAGCTGGCCCGTCCTCCCTCAGTGGTGGAGGTCAGTGGTCAGCCCTGCAGTCCACCTCCACGGGAGCGCTCCCTTCTGAGAGCCGCAGGCGTCTCCGGACCCACACACGGGGCTCGCAGTTTTAGTGCTGGGCTCCTGCATGATTTCTGGTCATCACACCCCCATCTTCTTGTTAAAAAATCTAACACTGGGAGATTTTAATAAACAAAATTGTGGCACAGTTGGAGATTTTGGCAGGAAGGTGGTGATTAATCTGGCAATAATACTAGGGATAGGAAAAGAAGAAACAGAAACAGGAAACGAGTCTATGAGATCATAAACCTTGTAAGAGAAGCAAGAGAAAATAAACAGGGAGGCAGCGGAGGCGCTGGGGAAGAGGGCAGGTGGAGGAGGCCCGCAGAGCAGGCCAGTGAGAACCAGATCATGTGCCCGAGAGGGTGGTGGTTCGAGAGAGCCATCGATTCAGTCGTTGACCCAGGAGTGTTTCTGAGCACCGGCTGGAGCCCGGCACCGTGCTGGACTCTAGAATCCAGCTTGTGGCTCCCTGGCCTCGCCTCCCTCACCCCTGCAAACCACCGTTTCCACGTGGCGCCTGCAGGAGGCACCGTCAGCTCACATGCTGGCAAATGCAGGGGGTGCCTTCCCGTTTTCGTTTCACTTAAACTGTAACATTTGATGCCATTGGCTACTCTCTGCCCCTTAAAACTCTCTTCCCCATTCGCTTCTAGAAAACTCCTCTTTCCTGATTCTCCTGGGCCTGTCTTGCTGCTCCTGGTTCTCCTTTGGAATGTCTTCATTCACCCCTGACTCCCTCACCATCTGTGTTCACAGATCTGTCCCTGACTGCAGTGCACCTCAGGTCACACACCTGCACCCCGTGATCTATGGCTTCCATCACCATCATTCCGGAGAGTTCTCAGGCCAGGCCACCCCTCAGATGACAGCCAGTTTGCTGAACAGATTCACTTACTTGTCCTTCAGACTCAATGTGGGCTGAAGGGAGCTGGGCGTCTCCCCTCAGTGTTTGTTCGGCCTCCTGTAGTCTCAGAACAGTAACACTGTCAGTGACCTGACAGTCACCTTAACCTCTTCCTACCTTGTCCCTCCAGCTTCTAGTCCCCAAGGCTTGATGAGTCCACTACTATAGGTCAGCTTTTTCCTCCTCTTCTCCCACGGCCAGTCTTTTCAAAACTTCTCCCCTGGATGCTGCAGTGACTCACCCTCTGACTACAACCTTGTCCCTCTTCATCGTCCTCAATGCTACCACTTCATTTCCCTACGTAAAATTCCTCAATGACTGTGCATAGCTTATAAGGTAAAATTCAAGTCCATGGTTTATTCCATGTGGCCCTTCCTGACTGGCCCCTGGTGGCCTTGCTTCAGCCTCTCCTTTCCCACCAGGCTTTCCTCTCTGTCACCAAACCCAAGAGCTATCAGGTCCTGGTGCCGGGTAAACCCTTTCATGCAAGCCTTTCACCAGCCTAAAACTGTCGTCTCTCCTTTTTTTATCTGCTTCAAGTCCTTCCGGGCTTAACCTAAATTTCACCTTCTCCAGGAAGTCTTTCCTGACCCTCAGTCGATTACATATCCCTCTCCTGTGTTCCCATAACACCGGACGTGGCGCCTGGCAGGCAGCTGCCATTGCGAAAGTACTCGTATGTCTCCCGTCAATTTCTGAGACACTGTGATTTACCAAACTCATGTTTTCCCAGGTGTGCTCAGGCTGACCCGCCTGAAGTGCACACTCATGCATCCTTGTGTGTGTGTGGATGTGAGTGTGGAGAGAGAGAGGAGAGGAGAGAGAGGGAGGAGGAGGAGGAGCAGAAAGAGAAGAGCGAGACGAGGAAGAAAGGAAGTCCCTGTTTTCACTCAGATGGGAGGACTGGCATAAACACCGCTGTGGATGTAGAGAAGCTTGTTGGTGTAGCCTGGAGCCAAAAGTTGGGAGAGAGGTTTTTTTTTATTTTCTCTGTAAAATTCAAAATGAAGTTGTCTTCTTCATTTTGAGTGGGGAGCTGGAGGAAAGGGATAAAATCTTGAAGCAGTTGTGGGGGGACAAGCAGAAGGACTTGTGTGCAGCATCCACCAACTGTCTGAGGTTGCAGACCCTGAATTCATGTTGGCTTCCCCACTAAGATTTCCCACGGAATCTGTGCTGGGTCCCCATTGTGATCAAAACCCCCTTCTTTATATCTCTGAGAAAACTCTCACGCACGCTGGCAAATTCAGACCTAACAGAGGTCAGTCAGGAAATTGACCTTTGGGGTTTCTCGATGTAGCCTTTGCCCTTTGGAGCAGGGATACACACAAAACTCTGCCGC
The DNA here is from genome assembly GCA_031878705.1 of Tapirus indicus. Classification (NCBI taxonomy): domain Eukaryota; kingdom Metazoa; phylum Chordata; class Mammalia; order Perissodactyla; family Tapiridae; genus Tapirus; species Tapirus indicus. Next base: position 55,851,298 of record CM062933.1, on the reverse strand, counting down.
CTCCAGGGCATGGCTTTCCACCACGTGAGCCAGCACACCCTCATCTAGCTGAGCAATTCTGACTGGTTGTGTCCCAGGAAGAACGCCACAGCTGAGGACATTCGGCTACTATGCAGCCAGAACCCTCGCCCGCCTGCCTTTGAGCTTCCTCCAAATGACTATGACATCCCTTCTAAAACTTGTGTCCATACAAGAACAGAGATAACCCAGCCAAAAATAACCATCAATTCAACTAAAATGGGCCATTAAAAAATGAAAGCCACTTGGCCCACGTGTTCTCCATCTCTCTAAGAGCCGTCGGCGCTGTGGCATTTGGTGTGTAGCCCCAAATCCCTTTATGAGGGCTGTGTGAGGTCACAGAAAGCCGCATACAAAAGGATCCCAAAGAAACTGAACCTGGCATCTTCCTGCATCCTCGGGACTCGGGGCTGGGAAGGAATGGCTCTCCTTTTATTAGCTCGCCTAGCCGAGGGGCTTGCTGCCTCTCTCAAACTGCATCTATTAGTTCCCACTAAAATATTCATCAAGCAGCTCTGGGGGCGCCGATTCCTCAGCCATGCCTGTGATCCAGACGATCTGTAAATAGCACCGCTGGGTGAAGTACTGTGCGGAGTGCAGTCCTTTAGAGTCCCAAGTCAAGGCTGCTTCCCGCCATTGAGGCGACAGAACTGGAAACCCGACTGCTCGGAGCCCGACCTTTGCCTTTGATGAGGGTGGGGTCTGCAGGTTTTCCTAGGGATACAGACGAGTTCAAAAAGCAAAGGAGGACAGTGAAAATGCTCGTAGAAGAGAATAGTAAATTCTACAGGGAAACAGCACAGAGGCGGCTCTGAAAGGAGGAGGACTGAGAATTGCAGCTCTCTCCCCCCACCTCCCCTACTGTGGGGTGAGTACTCTACACAGAGGATTATTCTCTAAAACACTGAAACCCAAAAGCTGTCTCTCCCAGCGGGTTCACTGTGGACTCGGTCCTCACCCCAGAGCGGCACTTACAACGTCCCCAGTTTGACTGCAAAGCCCGTTTGGAGGCGCCAGTCGGGGTGGACGTAAGCCCCGGGCGCCGCAATGCTGGAGGCATTGGGTCCTCGCCCACAGTTGCCGCATTGGCACATTTGGCCCACGTTTCCGAAGAGGCAGTGGCTGTGACGGCGGAGTGCGCCCTGCCTGCCGCTGCTGGACCATTAGCATGGAAATGAGGCATGTGTGTGACAGGTGGCCTTACAACCAACACAATTAACTTTCTCCATTAGCCGCCGCGCCGACAAACAGATGCAGCTCAGTAAGCACCCCCTCTCCTACAGAAAAGGAAGGACACACTGCAAACCCTCATTTATAAGAAGGAGCAGGATAACGTCTTCTATACACACCAAGTGGGTGGCACCGGAGTTGGCTTTTGTCTTATTGCTGTGGTTGCTTTTTTACACCCTCCTGCATTAATACTGCACTGCGCCCACGGGTTAATTAATGCTCCTGAGGTTCTCGAGAAAGAAGTCATCACGGAAGAAGGAAGAGTGAAGGTGGAGAAACTGCCTTCCAGCTGGAATCACAGCTGATTACCTGGTCTGGCTGCAGAGGGAACAGGCGGTTTCAGAGTTTCACACACACACACACACACACACACACACACACCCCGCCGCCAGCGGCAACACTAACTAGCAGAATCGTAGACCCTGGAATCTGGTTTTTAAGAACTTTGTGATTCAACAGAAAATGTTCAAAGTTGAATGGAATACTGAAATCTGGGAAACCAAAAATTGCCTTCAGAAATTCCTCAGTGATTTTACGGAGGAGAACACAAGCACATCCAAGATTTGGGACTTTCTGGATTCTGAAGTCATGAAGTAACCTACCAGTGGACTGTATTTTTCTAATTAAGCTCATGTCTCTTATCTTACTAGCTCACCTTGTGCTTGTCTGGTGTTTTGAAATTCCTTCAGACACAGAACTTTACTGCAGCAAAGCAGTACAACTCTAAAATAATAACTTTGCTGTCATTGCAAAAAAATAGAATGTGAATATTTAACACATGTGGACTATTGTCTATTATAAGGGAGAAATTCCAGCACTCCCCCCAAATTATTCTATACATATCAGATTTAAGATTTCTGTTATAAAATTCTTCTAGAATCCGAAATATTTGTTATCCTCTGGTGTTATGATCTCCATGTGCTAGACCAATCATCTAGAAAAAGCTTTTTTTACCCATCTAAATGGAAGTTCTTAGTGTTTTTTGCTGTGTAGTCTAAGGCTTCTTTATAGAAGTTGGAATATGAGAAATTTGCCAAATGTCTCCTGGTGGAGCGGGGCTCAGGCCTGCTGACCTGTCCAGATGTTTGGAAAGGTCAAGAGGTGGTTCTGTCTTTCCACTGTGACCTGTCCCGGGCCACCAGAGTGAGAGGACACCGATGGTTGGAGGGAGAGTGACAGGGATTCGACCTGGCTCTCATCCTTACTCACCACCCTCCTTCCACTGTCACTTGTAAAATGGGAATAATATCCTACCTTGTGGGGGGGGGGCGGTGAAGATGAGATATTCGAGAGACGACACGTGTGAAAGGATTTGCTTATTTCATGTTCAATCCCTAGATTGTTTTGGAGGAGGGTGGCAGAGTCTCAGACACCAGGCACTACAAATAGCCTCCACTCTCAGTCATCTGCTCTTTCACAACCAGCTTGAATCCCCCTCACCTTGTCTGAAACCATGGGCATTCCTGCAGGATTTGGGTCTCCACAACAAAATATGTAATTGAGTCTTAAGAAGAAAACCATCCTATAAAAGCCCAATAAACCACCTGGAAAACTTTAAACCGACGTTTTTCAACACTTGCTTCAGAGTAGAATCACCTGGGGGGACTTTTTAAAAATACCCTTATCTGGGCCCCCACAACTGATGGAATCATTATCTTGGGGGGAGGGGCTTGGGGAGGGGGTGCAGGCACCAGTGTCTTCAAAAAACCCTCCCTGGTGATTCTGAACTGCATGCAGGTTTGAGGACCACTGCCTTAGGTGGTCTGCAATTCCTCCCTCTCTTTCCTACTCCTCAGCCCAGTGGCATCCAGTTTCTACTTGTTTTTCTCCCCAAATCTCTTCATCTTTACCTCCATAGCTCCACTCACTTCCGGCCTGTCTGCCTCACACTGACCCACTGCAATAGCCTCCTCATTGGTCCTCTTGGCTCCAGGTGCTCTCACAATAATCATGCACGTTATCTCAAGATAAACATTCCCAGAAGACGTCTTTGATCTTGTTACAACCGGCGAAAAAACGTCAGTGGCTTGCTGCTGCCTAACAACCATGGCTCCATTCTAGAAATCCAGAACTACGATGCAAATACATGTGAATGCATTTGAAATGATACACTGATAGATCATGTTGTGTGGGTTAAGGAAATGCAGAGTTTAACACCCTTCTCTTCTGATCCCTCCCTGACAGAAATCCAGTCCATCCTTCACAGCCTAGCTCCACTGCAGCACCTCCCCTGGCCATTGGTGCTCTTGACTGGAATGGGGTGACCAGCCATCCCAGTTTGCCCTGGACTGAGGGGTTTCCCAGGACACGGAACTTCCAGGGCTAAGACCAGGAAAGTGCTCGCAAACTAGCATGTGTTGGTTACTCCAGGCTGCAATGATATCAAGCTGGGGCAATGACTTCTGGGTCATGAACTCCATCACGGAAAGTATAGAAGCTTCTGCTCACTTATCAACCGTCACTGTCAGCGCAAATTCCTAGATGAGTAATTAAGAAGTCAGCCTGTGCGACTTCTGAACTGTGTTCCCACTCCAACCTTCTAGATATTAAAAAAGTCCACGTTGGAATTGAGGAATTATTCTGGAATCCCCATTTAAATGATAGGGCTTGGAGTGAAAGCTGTTCAGTTACGATTTTTTCAGCATTGTTCTCCTGGACCTCCGGGTTTCCTTATCTATGACAGAATCCCTTTGTCTGGGCCCCCTGAGAGTTACTACGAGGGGTTATGTAACAGGTCTGCTCTATTGTATGCAAGCAGATGGAGCCAAGAAGAAGCACTGGGCCGAGGGAGGCGGGCCCTTGGCCTATGGGCAGAGTTTCGTGAGCTGCCAAGATTCACAATAGCGGAACAGGGTGCGTTGCTGTAGACGGCAGGCCGCAAGTTAGTGACCAAGGTCACTCAAGTAATGCTTCCCAACAGTGTATTGTTATGATGATTAGAAAGAGCTCAGATTGGAAAAGGATTATGGGACGTTGCACGGGGAAAGGGTATTTTTTCTCTTTCTTTATAAGTCTTGTTCAAAATATCTATTTCTGATACAGGTTGGAGATCTCCTTTAGTTCCCCTGGTGTTCAGCAAGAAAACAGTTTTATTTTTAATTTTTTAGTTTTTGAGTACATAACACCTCAACAAAGCTCACATTTCAAAAATGCAAAAAAATAAAGTAAACTCAAAAATATTATGCTAAGTGAAAGAAGCCAGACACAAAAAGGCACATAGTGTGTAATTCATTGATCCGAAACATCCAGAATAGACAGATCCACAGAGACAGAGGAGGACTGGTGGCTGCCAGGGGTCGGGAGGGGTTGTGAGAAGGAGCTGGTTGCTGGGTCAGGGGTCTTACAGTGGAGCCATGGAAATGTTTTGGAGCTCGACAGAGGCTAAATACCACTGAACTGTGCACCTTAAAATGGTTCATTCATTATGTGAATTTCACCTCAATAAATTATTTTTTAAGTAATAAAGTAAATATCTCGCTCCTTCCTCTGTTTACCAGCCACCCAGTTCTCCTTTCCAGAGGTAATCAGTGCACCCAGTTTCTTGTGTTTTCTTCTGGAAGTATTTTATGCATATTCAAGCAAATTCACATATATCTTTTCTGTCTTTTCATTTACACAAATCATAGCAAACAGAGCCCACTAGTCTGCACGGAGTGGTTTTGTTTGTTTGTTTACTTAGCAATAGACCTTGGCAATCACCCACACCAATATTTAATGACATCAGTATTTAACTATTTTTAACAGCTGCATGATATCCCAGTATATGTATGTAGCATGATTTATGTAACTTATCCCCTACTCACAAGCTTTTAGATTATTTTCAACTTTTGCTCTTAGAAACAAGAAAGCAAGAGTAGCTTTGTGCGTATGTCATTCTGCACGTGTGAGTATATCTGTGGGATAGATTCTTAGAAACATGTGTTGAGTTGAAGAGTATGTGCACTTGTAATTTTGATAGATAAAATCAAGCCACTTGGCTTAAGGTCTGTACCATTTACTCTCCCACCAGTAATGTATAAGAAGCCTGTTTTCCCATAATCTCTGACAAAACAGACACTAGTTCTTTTTGCTCAGAAATTTGCTGTAGCAATACAGAAGACAGTACCTTCTTTAGCTGTCACAAACACAGGCTCGGCTTAGCTTTGTTCTGCTGTGCTGTGCTTTGCTGTGCTGGTAGACTCATCCCAAGTGGGAACTTTCCTCTCTTTCATCCAATTTATTTCCTAAACACTTATTGCTTTGAATTCCAGATGGTTTGGCCAATCTTCCGGAATATTAACTTCCTGAACAGTTTTTGAGTGCCCTTACTTTCTGGAAACAAAATCTTTAAGTAATTGTCAATAAAAATAATTATAGATGTGTGGTTTTCAGTCTCGCCTGGCTAATGGTTACTGAGCCTAGTTCACGAGCTAAGAAAACCCTCAGTCAAACATGTCAGATCCACACATACAATCCAACCGATGGATGTCAGGCATCTTCTGGTTGCAAGGTGTGTGTCAAGTCCTCCAGACAACACGATCGGGAACGAAACAGTAAGAACAGGAATATAACACAGAACATCGCAAACACTCTAAGAGGAAAAGTGCGCCGAGAGAACACTATGGTCAGCTGTGAAATTAATACATTTCCACGGAGCATAATATGGAGGGCCACATTTTAAAGCTGCCTTTACAATTATTTTACTATTTTTTTAAGATAAAGTACATATTATACAGACATATGTGATATATTTCTTTGTGTTTTTCATGGAATCATTGCATGCTTTCAGAAAATGTTCTAATATACCTAATAAGCTAATTATTGGTCAAACTTCTGCGTGGACTAGAAATGAGCACAAAAATTAAATGGCAAAGTTACTGGTGTTCCACAGAAATTGATTTGAAATATAGACTCATAGCAAGAATTCAGTTAAAAATAAATAAAGTTTTGGTTGGATAAAATAGAGCTTATTGAGTATTAAAGCATAATATCAATGTGCTACTACCTAGGACTAAAGAAATAACGCAAAGTCTCTAATTTAGGAAGATATCTGTAGCTCCTAACTTCAAGGAAAACCTACTGGAACTGAGGACTTAATAGTCTTTAAACTCATCAGAAAATGTCTTATATACACAGTAAAATGGAGGTAAGGTTCGTTTACTTTTAAAATCTACAAATTATTAAAATTTCTTAACAGAAAATTGGCTTTCATGAGCCTGAGAAATAGAGGCAAGATAGAAACAGATATGCAGAAAATCACTCAAATGGTAATATTTTTTGTTCACAGTCTAAAAGAAAAGAAAAAGTCACGTTTTATTTCCTCAAAACCTTTCAAGAGACAGTTAGAGGACTGAGAGATTAGAGCACAGACAGTTAGAGGACAGACTAGAGGATTAACTCTTCCTGCCTCGGGAACACGTGCACAATTGTATTTAACATGTTCGTGTCCCCAGGCGCACAGGTACGGTGGCGGGGCAGGGAGAGCAGAGATCGAGGCTGGGCCTCCATCAGCACGGTTTCCCCCCAGCCCATCAGCGGGGGAAGCGAGGGCCTCTGTGCTCTGCCTTCTATTACAGGAAGCAAACCTGGTTTATTTCTCTTCAGAAGGCATAAGAGTGAGCACTTGTCTTCTATCACTTCAAAGGTGGGTTCTACCCACCTTTCCATTGAATCTACTCTTTTTTTTTGATTATGATAAATGCATAACATAAAATTTACCATCTTAACCATTTGTAAATGAACAGGTCAGTGGTGTTAAGGATATTCTCATGTTGAGCAATTAGTATCCAGAACTTTCCTTCTTGCAAACTGAAATTCTATACCCACTGAGCAACAATTTCCCATTCCCCTTCCTTTCCTCCCCCAGCCACTGGCAACCACCCTTCTACGTTCTGTTTCGGTGAGTTTGACTACTCTATGTCTTCGTCCATTTGGCTTCTATAACAGGATACCATATATGAGGTGGCTGATAAGCAATAGAAATTTATTTCTCACAGTTCTGGAGACTGGAAAGTACAAGATCAAGGTGCCGACATATTCAGTGTCTGGTGAGGGGCTGGTTCATAGATGGCCATCTTCACTGTGTCCTCACATGGTGGAAGGGGCAGAAAAGCTCTCTGGGATCTCTTTTATAAGGTCACTAATCCCATTCCTGAGGGCTGCACCCTCATGACCTCATCACCTCCAAATGCCCTCATATTGGGGATTCAATGTATGAATTTTGGGAGGACACAAACATTCAGTCTATGGCATCCAGGTACCACATGCAAGTGGAATTATGCAGTATCTGTCCTTCTGTGACTGGCTTATTTCACGGAGCATAATGCCCTCAAGGTTCATTCATGTGTAGCACATGTCAGAATGTCCTTCCTTGTTGAGGTGGAGTGAGATTCCATCATATGTTTAGATCACATTTGTTTGTCCATTCATGTGTCGATGAACACTTGGGCTGCTTCCTCTTCTTGCCCATTGCAAATAATGCTGAGTTGAACATGCGTGGGCTGACTCTACTCTTGACTGCAGGCTTGGTCTTCATCTTGGGACATGTGTTTGTTTTGTCCTTTGGCTGTAGTAAACTCAGGGGCTCCCTTACTTTGATAGGAGTGGTTGATCAGGGATTGGGAAGTACTGAACCCATTTCTCCTCCTTTTTGCCTCCAATTCTGTCTCCCACAGGTGCCAGCAACACTGATGGCAGGTTGGAATGCAGTAGCACCTTCTCAGATTCAGGACCAGTCGCCCAGAGTCACCAGCGGCTTCTCTTTCGTCTCAGTGTCTGCAGCACAGGAGAGCCTCTCTCTTCTTTCTACACTGGGGGAATGCCAGGTTTAAACCTTGGAAAACAAGTAGCTCTTCAGGGAAAATGTTCACCTCATGTTTCTATTACACGTTGTCTAAGTTTGCAGAAAGTTTTGCATTTCAGCAATGTCTTCTTGGGCTTCACGGCAAGTCTGAGGGGTTCCTGTGGGTGAGTTGGTTGGCATAACTCAACTCTACTACTCTAACATGCATGACTCAATTACACAAGCGTTAGCTAACCAGCAATGAGGAAGAAGTTACAGGTTAAAACAAATGGCGCCCAAATGAATCAAGTGTCGCCTTTCAGATGCCCCCCATTCAACAAAGACCTGGCAAGGCATTTTCTTCACTGGGTATGAATCATCCAGATAAAAGGGAAACCAGGGCCACCTACGTCCATAGCTTGTACAGTATGACCTCGAGGCCCAACATCTACCAGGAGCTTCCTAGCAAAAGGCCAAGTTCCAAAGAATGAAAGGGCTTACACATCAGCATTAAACAATTCTCTTAGAGATGCAAATTTCTAATTAGTTACTGTGGCAACTGGAGAGGCCTAGAAGTAAGCCCCTCACACAATGAACCTGAGAGTTTACTTTTTTGATTTACTAGAGGCCTGTAAGAAGCACGGAGGAGAAAAATAAATACTGCTCTAACTGTGACGAAAGAATAAAGTGCACCAAGTGAAGGGATTTCATCCTTTGTCCGCATGCCTACAGGTCTGAGAGGAGCATTACACTTGACACACGGTCTTGCTGCCAAGAGAAGCCAGATTCTCCCAGGCTCCACAAAATCGTGATTGTTACAGACACGATCCGAATGTAGACTATTTCTTAACCTACGCTGACATTTTTACTTCTTTACAGTGAATATGGTCTAAGAGTATTTCAATCTTGTTTTGACAGAGTGTTTTTGTTTGTTTTATTTTCTATGTTTAGTTTTTATTCTTCTGAAATTACACATAATTCTTCAAACCTTTTACTTAATATGGGGAAAACAAAATCTTTATTTTTTATGTTTTATGGAGATTTTATTCTCCAAAGTCTACTTATTGGAGAGTAATCTTAATTTCCCAACTTTGAATAATACATGAAAAGAAAGGATCAAAGTGCTCACAAGAAAGTCTGGGCATCAAGGAGAGAATATTAATATTGTGGAGAAGTGAACAAAACTGAAAACTTGCCCCAACAGAATTTTTAAAATATTTTTTAGGACTAGTTATTTAAATTAGTCCTAAAATAATGACTCCAGGTTTTGAGTCAGGTTGGGAGGTAAATGCATAAGTGTTTTCCCTCATCTTTCAAAGGCAAAAAAGGAAAAATTATTGTCAACAAACTTGGGTAATATTTTCTCTGTGGAATATATTATTTTCATCTATCTTCTTTCCTAAATGTTGTAAGTCAAATTTAGAGTCCTAGTACTTGCTCAAAACAATTCAAATGAAACCTTGGAATCTTATAACTGTGCTTTGTTTAGATTGTAAACTCCTATATTCAGTAAATAAATAGCTGACTGAAAATTAAATGCATTGGGACAAGGCTAAGTTTAGATAATATTTCTAACAAAGGAGAGGTCATCTTGCACGCTTTTTCAAATCTCTTCACCACCACTTAGCACCCCCTGCTCTCTTGCCTCCACGGGAAACTTCTCTCCTTCATCTTCTTACAGGTTCTTCCCAAGCTTTGAACCTTTCTCTTCTTCTTCCTCATCAAACTTCATTTGTCTAGTGTCCCGATCTTTCAGTATCCTACTCTGCTAGAATAGGATACATTCAATTTACATACACTTTCACCTTAAAGAAAGGATAATGGCTTGCTGAGTCCGCAGGTGAGAGATTTAGTTTTTAATGGGAGTTTCTGCAGATACACTAGCTTAATCCAATGCAGCAACTTTACTTCGCGTAGAACTGGAACAACCACGATATTTGGTTCACGACACCTTCTCATCGCGGGCCCGTGCAAGGCTCTCTTCTACTTATATATCTGTTTATTTGTATTTAATAATATAATAAACGCTGTGGGGGCCAGCCCAGTGGCATAGCGGTTAAGTTCACGTGCTCCACTTCGGCCGCCCGGGGTTCAGATCCTGGGCGCGGACCGGTACACCGCTCGTCAAGCCGTGCTGAGGCGGCATCCCACATAGAGCAACTAGAAGGATGTACAACTATGACATACAACTATCTACTGGGGCTTTGGGGAGAAAAAACAAAAGGAAAAAAGAGGAAGATTGGCAACTGATGTTAGCTCAGGGTCAATCTTCCTCAAATAAAAAAATAAATGCTGTGAACCTACCAACAAACACTTTGTCCTAAACTTCTCTGTGCCAATGTAGTTCTTCTCCATCCTATCTTCCTGGCATGTCCAAGACCCCAGACCACTGAATGGTACACTATGTGCCAGATCCCTGACTCTCCATGGGACTGATCCTGTACCACTTTCCTAAGATAGCCACAGCATTATCCACTTCCTTCTCCCCAGGTCCATTTGGCAGCATGTCATCAGTATAATGGACCCTCATGATATTATGTGGACTATGAAGGGTGGGAATTCCTGAAGACTGTGTCATGCAGGAGAATTAACAGGGCTACCAACAGTGAGACATCTGGGAGAAAAGGACCACCAGGCAGAGAGGACTGTGAGTCCGAAGCCCAGAGGCTGACGGGTGCCTGGCACAGGGAAGCCAGTGTGGCTGGGGCTGAACGAATGAGGGCACGTGCAGTGAGATATGGGTCCAGAGAGGTGAGGTGCTGGCATAGAGATAGATCCGACTGCAGAGAAATTGTTTTATTTCTGAGTCAATTCATTAATCAACGGAATTATTTGGAAGCCACTAAGGGATTTTTCTCTCTCTTTATTAACATGTAATCTACATAAAGAGAAACACACGTATCATGGTGTGAGTTTTGGGTGAAGAAAGCTCGTTACCTGTGTTTTAACAGAATCACTGTGACTGGTATGTTGGGATTAAATAGTCCAGAGAGGGACTGGTGGCTTGCATCTGAGTGGTGCACAAGGTGGTCGCACTCTGTATGTTCTGAAGTGGAGCTTACATGGTTTGCTAATGAATCAGATGTAGGGCCTGCAACGAAGGAAGAAGTCAATAATCACTCCAGGTTTTGAAGTGAAGTAACTAGAGGAATAAAGTTTCTATTATTTGAGAAATAGCAGTTTCCCCTGATTGGGAAGGGATGACAGAGAAAGAGCAGGTTTGGGGTTGAATTCAAAAGCTGGCATATTGGATTGGCAATGTCCGTTACACAGCCAGGAGAGGTGTCACCAGGAACTGGATGTGCAGCTCTGCTACCAAGAGGACATAGGAGGGCTGAGGTCCCTGAGGGAACAGTAGTTCTGATAACAGTAGTTACCTTGGGAACAGTAGTTCTGGTGAAGTTCTAAGGACAAAAACTCTACTGGGGAATATTTAAGAAAGATGTTGATGTGGGAGGATAGGAAGTGAACACAGCAAATATAGGTCACTCTTCCAGGGATTTTTGAAGAAAAAACAGGGACCAGCCCGGTGGCATAGTGGTTAAATTTGTGTCCTCGGCTTCAGTGGCTGAGGGTGAGGGTTTGCACATTTGGATCCCAGGCTCAGACCTACGCACTGTTTATCAAGCCACACTGTAGCAGGCATCCCACATATAAAATAGAGGAAGATGGTCACAGTTAACTCAGGGCCAATCTTCCTCAGGAAAAAAAAAGAAATGAAGAAAAAGACAGGCAATAACGGATGGAGGGAGTGTGAGTCAAAAGAGGAATTTTTTTCAAGAAAGGAGAAATAGCAATGTTTCATTTTTTATCACTGAGTAATATTCCATTGTGTACATATACCACATCTTCTTTATCCATTTGTCCCCTGATGGGCACTTGGGTTGTTTCCAAGTCTTGGTTCTTACGAATAATGCTGTAATGAACATAGGGGTGCATATATCTTTTCAAATTAGTGTTTTTGTGTTCTTTGGAAAAATACCCAGAGGTGGAATAGCTGGATCATATTGTGATTCTGTTCTTAATTTTTTGAGGAATCTCCATAGTGTTTCCATCGTGGCTGCACCAGTTTACATTCCCACCAGCAGTGTATGAAGTTTCCCTCTTCTCCACATCCTCTCCAACACTTGTATTTCAACATGGATGGACTTTGAGGGTATTACGCTAAGCGAAGTAAGTCAGACAGAGAAAGTCAAGTACCATATGATTTCACTCACAAGTGGAAGATAAAAACAACAACAACAAACGCATAGATACAGAGATTAGATTGCTGGTTACCAGAGGGGAAGGAGGTGGGGGAGAGCAAAAGAAGTGACAGGGCACATGTGTGTGGTGACAAATGGTAATTAGACTTTGGGTGGTGAACATGATGTAGTCTACACAGAAATCGAAATACAATGATGTACACTTGAAATTTATGTAATGTTATAAACCACTGCTACCTTAATAAAAAAATTAAAAATAAAAGGAAGAGAAAAAAAGAAAGGAGGAGTAATATGTTTGCAAGCTCTTAGAGCGACTCAGGGAGAGGGGCGAGAACAGCAGGAGTACCACCCTAAGGAGGAAAGAGGAGGTGGGGTCTCGGGCCCCAGGAGAAGGCAGGTCTCGGAGGGAGCAGGGAGAGTTTGCCCCTAGGAACAAGGGGGACAAGAGTAGGGCACGTGAACGGGGAGACTGACGGCCTCTTCTGAAGGCCTCATTCTATCTCAGTGGACTAAGCTGGGGTGAGGCTGGGAAGAAAGTGTTGGAGACGTGGGGACAGTAGAGAGAGTATGTGATAGTGTCTAGGAAAACAGGATAGTGAGCTGCCTAAAGACAAGGAATAGAATCTCCAAGCCACATTACAGGCTCACCTGAGGTTGATGATGCTTAGCTGAGGGTAAGACCCATCGGTGCGTGGAATGTTCTTCGCCAGCCAAGCTGAGCTGCACTGGTCCCTGGTGAAGTCACAGAGCAGCAACACATTGTAGTCCTTGTGGAACATTTCTGCTATTCATTTCCAATTTCTTTCCACTTAGGAAAAGTTGAAAGCCTTGACCCCAAAATGACTAACAATTCTGTGAACTGTAGTTGATCAGAGTTTCTCTGCCATTCTCATTTCTCATGTTCTCCTGACCTCTGTGAATCTCCACACTTTTGACCCCTCTCTGACCTTCCTTGAGAGATGCAGACAGTGGTGTAACCACGAGAGGAAAACAGGAGAGGGACATAGGGGGAAGATAAAGGGTTAAATTTTGGACATGGTGAATTTGAGGTTCCTGTACAATATCCTGTTAGAGATGTCGATTAGGCAGCTGGATATATGGATTCAAAATTCAGAAGAAAGATCTGCAATGGAGAGAAAGTTGGCATTTCACTGGCACTTCTTTGCAGTAGCTGAAGCCATGAGACAGCAGTTGTAATCGCTGAAGGAGAAAGTGTCCACGGGAGGACTAGAGCAGCACCCGGGGGGTGTACCATCGGGCAATACTGATCGGGATGGAGGGAGCTCAAAAAGAAAGAGATGAAATTCGAGCAGCAAGAGAAGAGCCTGGAGAAGGTGTAAAAGCCAACACAGCAGAGTTTCAAAAGGAGGGAGTGAGTGATGAACTGAGTCACAGAGCAGAAATTCAATAAGAGACCGAGAAACATGGACAGCGTTTGGCTTGATTTCTGCTCACAAAAGTACCTTACAGGTTGGTCTCAACTCAAAATGGCATCTTAGATTCTATGAAATATGATATTCATTCAACAAATATTTGTTCAGCATGTACTAAGTACCAAGCACTGTTCTGCGTGCTGGGGATATGTCAAGGAGCCAAAGAAAGAGTTCTGCCCCCAAGGAGTTGATGTTCCAGCAGGAAAAACAGACAAAAACCCTAATAATCATTATGTTTGAACTACATGGCCTATGAGGAGGTGAAAAGTCCTGTGGAAAAGAAAAAAAGTCGATCTAGTGGGGAGGGATTGGGGTGTGGTGGGCAGTGTGCAGTGTGGACGTCACTGAAAATCTTACTAATAATCTGCAACTAGAGAAAGAGAAGAAAGAGAAAGTGGGTTGCCAAGAGAAGGTTTAGAAATTACTAGTACATGTGTAAATCCTCTGCTAGACCACCCTGATGTCCGCTCAGAGAAAGGAAAAGGAGAAAAACCTTCACTGCAGTTTCGGTGATTTTGTGCTGGGAGAGCAGATGTTAATATTATTCACTATTTCAGGCAATAAGTGGAAATTTAGTCAAAAAGAGAAAAATAAAGGAATAATGTTAGAGAAATGTCCCTATCCTACGGATCCTATAAACTAGCCACCCCCAAAATTGCCTTTTCTGTATTCCCTCTTGGGTCCGGGGAGAAGAAATGGTGGTTGAGGAGAAGGAGATGAAAGCAGGAAAGTGAACAGCTCTCGCTCTCTCTGTCTCTCTCTCTCTCCTTCCCTCCATCTCAGAGTTAAGGCACCAGAGCCGTATGACTTGGGAGAATGAGCTGAAGCCTGGAAAAGACCCCGTGCTCATATGTCATCATCCCCAGACGAGAAAATCTAACACAACAACAGAGAAGGAAAAGTCAGACTTACCAACCAGAGAAGGTGAAACAGAATCCAAACAGAAGATCAGGCCTGGGCTGTCAATATTAAGAACTGGCAAGTCAAGAAAACTGTAGAATAGCACCCATGCATCCACGTATTCACCTCTTACTTCTAGCAGCAGGGCACAGAGAATAAACCAACAGATAAATAGAACATGAGTGAGTTAGTCATAAGTGCAGTGGAGAAAGAGAAGCGGGGAAGAGTGATGGAGAAGATGGAGGGAGCGGCTCCTTTATGAAGGGTGGCCAGGGGAGGCCTTCCTGCAAAGTGACTTTGGAACAGTCATGCAGATATCTGGGGGAAAAGCATCCCTGGGCAGAGGAAGCAGTGAGTGAAGAAGGAGCACGCTTGACATGTTTCCAGAAACTATTGTCAGGAACAGAGTCTGAAAGGAGAGAGTGGCAGAGGGGGAGGTGGGGGAAGTCAGGTAGCCCAGTGCTCGTGGAGGAGGGTGCTGGTGAAGGTCAGGTAGGGCCAGAGCGAGGACCTTGCTGTTTCCTCTGGGAGGAAAGGGAAGTCATTGGGAGGGTTGAACAGAGTCTCCAGCTGCTCTCTGAAGAGACGATGAGGAGCAGGGGTGAAAGCAAGAAGACAAATTTATGAGGACCCTGCAGTGATCCAGGTCAGGGGTCGGCAAACGTTCTCCCTGAAGAGCCAGCTAGTGAATACTTTTGGCTTTGCAGACCGTATGGTCTGTGGCGACTGCTCACCTCTGCCGTGGTCATGGTCAAATGAAAGCAGCCGGCAACAATCTGTAAACAAGTGGGCACGGTCAGATTTGTCCCCTCCCGCGGTCCCGGCTACGGTCTGCACTCTCCTCGTCCCGGTGATGGTGGCTGGGAAGAGGACGGTAGCTAGAGAGGGTATGAGATGGGGTTGGATCCTGGGTATTTTTGGAAGTAACAACGTACAGGATTTGATAATAGATACTAATGAAGGAAAGAAGTCATGGGTGATACCAAGATTTTTGCCCTAAAAAAGACCAAAACTAATTATCTTAGTACAGTTGTGCAGGTTATGCAGGGCAACACATTAAACAAGACCCCAGCTGCATCATAGACATACCCATTTGTATGTTTATTGTTGCAATTTCCTATCAGATGGCACTAAAGTGTCCTTTCTGACAAAATTGTATATCACAATAATTTTCCAAAAGATGGAAATAAAGTACCTTGAGGAAGGAGCTGTTTTTATGAATTCACACCAACTTGGTGGGTTAGTGGTGGTCCTGCTTTAATTTCATAGATATCATGATGTCGTTTCATTAGTTTTCTTGACATATCCCCAAACTAAGAGTCCAGATAAAGAAATGTGGGTTCATATAATTGGGTTTATATAGTATAAATAGTGGAATAAGGTTGATGACCATCTCCTGAGTTTTGGTAGAATACATAAATAATTTCCCTTTAACTACCTGCATTGTTTAATATGACTTTTCCTTAGAATTGCAGCTGTGTGATTTGACTCTCTGGGCCCCAGTGAGTTCTAATAGCATCATTGGCATTCAAAGAACATGTACATAGAAAATGACTTTAAGGTACATTTTAACAGTTTAATGTTAGGTTTTATATAAAATGTAGATTAATGAAGAAGAAATATAATATTTATTGGTTTTTAAAATTCAATACAAATGTATGTATAAAACTGTCACTTGTGAAATTAATTTCCTAATGAGTTCATCAATCTTTTAGAATGCTAACTACTTTAGTAGTTGAGGTGTCTTTCTTCATATAAGTTTAGAGATATCACTTAATACAATGAGAGAATAATTTATTCACTTCACTAGGGCAGCCAGAAAGACTTAATGCTTTCTTTAAACAGGAGTACATTATTCCAGGAAGTCATATCATGGACTAATGTGGAGCCAAACATTTTGCTTTAATATATATATTTTTCAAACTAAAACTTAAAAGAGAAAGACATGCGTTGCATTATTCTGTAACTATGGGACTTAACTCGTGGGCAACCAGAGAGACTAAACTGTTTTTCAGTTGTTGTTGAGTTTTTCACTTTTTAGTTTCAGGTCAAAATGTTGTGTCTTTAGGATAATGTGTACCTAATTAAAATTTTAAAAAATCATTTAGTACCTAGTATTGCTAAAAATCTGTCTCTGTGGGCTTTTTCAAAGAATGATTGGAAAAAAATGTTTTAAAAGAAAGCATGTTAGCTCATAGGATAGAAAAAAGTGAGGCTATAGACACACAAATATTATCAACAACCAAGCAAAAGGAAGAATGCGTGGCTGATTTTTTATTCATTTTTATCCATTTTTATCAGAGTTGGCATGACTACGTCACGTTAACTATCTACAAAATAGGGAGCGATGTCTCTCTCTTTACAAAACACACACACACAACACTCACACACCCATCCTTACTCCAGATGTCGTGAAATTCTCTGATTTCCTTGGGAGGGAGGAACTGTTGAATAAATAAGCATTGCTACATCTTTGGTGTGGGGTGTGAAATCTACATAGATTACATGACACCCTCCCCCAAAAAAACTTAGAAAAAAAGATGCCATTCATTTTACTAGTAGCTCTCAAATGGAAGTATAAAATAGGTGAGCTCTTCACTTCCACACTTAATTGCAAAGCCATATTACCCTTTGCAGAAAAATTTGGGTAGGTAAATTAGTTTTCTTTCAAAACTTTACTTGGAAATTTCCTGACTTCAAAATGTTTCATTTTTTGAGATGAATGTTGCACGTATAACCTGTGAAGTACTGTCAATAGGAACTATTTTCCAATATAGAAATGATAGCCAAATGTTGTCATACTTAAAAGATCCCCCCGGATTGTACACGTCCATTAGTGGTCTCCTGCTGTCAGGAGCGTGATCAACCAGAGGGAGAGCAGGGGCTGGTGAGCAGCTTCTGGGAAGCCTCTTTATACACTCTTCAATGTGCCAGTCTCTTTAGAATGAGATTTGGGTGGAAATTTGGTAAAAGCTCTATATTTTTCTTCATTAAAAACTACAGATCTCCCTCAACTTACGATGGGGCTACATCCCAATAGAACCATTGTAAATTGAAAATATTGTGGTCAAAAAAGCAATTAATCCACCTAACCTACAAACATCCTAGCTTAGCTTTGCCTGCCTTAAATGTGCTCAGAACTCTTACATGAGCCTACAGTTGGGCAAAATCATCTATCACAAAGCCTATTTTATAAGAAAGTATCAAATATCTCATGTGATTGATCAAACACTGTACTGAAGGTGAAAACAGAATGGTTGTGTGGTACAGAAGGGTTGTGTATCAACAGTTCACCCTCGTGATCGCGGGGCTGATTGGGAGCTGTGCTCACTGCTGCTGCCCAGTATCACAGGAGAGGATGTATCACATATCAGTAGCCCAGGAAAAGATCAAAATTAGAAATTTGAAGTACAGTTTCTACTGAATGAGTATTATTTTCTCACCATCGTAAAGTCGAAAAATTGTGAGTCAAATCATCCTAAGTCAGGGACCGTTTGTATATCAGCTAAACAATCCGAGAAGGAAATCGAGAAAACAATTCCATTTATAATTGTACCAAAAAGAATAAAATACTTGGGAATAGATTTAACCAAGGAGGCAAGACTTGTACACTGAAAACTACAAAGCACTGCTGAAAGAAAATAAAGAAGACACTAATAGGGGCTGGCCCAGTGGCGTAGCGGTTAAGTTTGAGTGCTCTGCTTTGGTGGCCCGGGGTTCACAAGTTCAGATCCCAGGCACAGACCAATGCACTGCTTATCAAGCCATGCTGTGGCAGCGTCCCACATATAAAGTAGAGGAAGATGGGCACAGATGTTAGCCCAGGGCCAGTCTTCCTCAGCAAAAAGAGGAGGATTGGCAACGGATATTAGCTCATGACTGGTCTTCCTCACACACACAAAAAAGACACTAATAAATGGAAAGACGTCTTGTGTTCATGGACTGGAACACTTAATATTGTTACGATGTCAATACTACCCAAAACAACATACAGCTTCAATCCCTATCAAAGTCCCAATGATGTTTTTTGCAGAAATAGAAAAATCATATGGAACCTTAAGGGACTCCAAATGGCCAAAGCAACCTTGAAAATGAAGAATAAAGTTGGAGGTCTTATAATTCTTGATTTCAAAACTTGCTACAAAGCTATTGTAATCAAAACAGTATGATACTAGCATAAAGATGGACATATAGACCAATGGAATAGAACAGAGAGCCCAGAAATAAACCCTCACATATGTGGTCAAATAATTTTCAACAACAGTGCTAAGACCATTCAATGGAGGAAGGACAGTCTTTTCAACAAATGATGTTGGGGAAACTGGATATTCACATGCTAAAGAATGAGGTTGGACCCTTACCTTACACCATATATAAAAATCAACTCAAAATGAATCAAAGACCTAAATGTAAGAGCTAAAACTATAAAAGTTTAGAAGAAAACATAAGGGAAAGCCTTCATGGATTTGTCAATGGTTTCTTGCCACCAAGATATGACACAAAACACACGTAACAAAAGAAAAAATAGATAAGTTGGACTTCGTCAAAATTAAAAACTTTCATGCATCAAAGGACACTATCAACTGAGTGAAAAGGCAACCCATGGAAAGGGAGAAAATAATTTGCAAATCGTATATCTGCTAAGGGGTTAATATCTAGACCCAAAAAACTCCTACAACTCAACAACAACAAAAAAACAACTGCCTTGTTCACATCTGAGAACAGGACTTGAATAGACATTCTCCAAAGGAGATATACAGATGGCCAATAAGCACACGAAAAGATGCTCAACATCACTAATCATTAGGGAAATGCAAATCAAAACCACAATGAGATACCACTCCACACCCTTAGGATGACTATCATCAAAAAACAAACAAGCAGACAAACAAAAGAGAAAATAACCAATGTCGGCGAGGATGTGGAGAAACTGGAATCCTTGTGCATTACCGGTGGGAATGTAAAGTGGTGCAGTCGCTGTGGAAAACAGTATTTGATTTCTCAAAAAATTAAACATAGAATTATCATGTGATCCAGCAATTCTCTTCTGGATATATAACCTAAAGAATTGAAACTGGGGACTTGAAGAAAGGTTTGTACACCCTCGTTCACAACAACACTATTCACAACTGCCGAAAGGTAGAAGCCCCCAGGGGTCCACTGGTGGACGAATGGACAAACAAAATGTGGTCTCTGCGTACAGTGGAATGTTTTTTGGCCTTAAAAAGAAAGGAAATTCCGACACATGCTACAACATGAACGAACACTAATAAGGATATTACGCTAAGTAAAATAAGCCAATGACAAAGGGACAAACATCGTATGATTGCACACACATGAAATATCTCCAGTAGTCAGGTTCACAGAGACAGGAAGTAGACTGGTGTTTGCCAGGGGCTGGGGGAGGGGGAGGGGGAGTTAGTGTTAGTGGAAAGTCAGTGTTTAATGGGTACAGAGTTTCAGTTGAGGAAGATGAAGAAGAAGAAAAAAACTCTATTAGAAGATCTAGTGTTTCTCTTAATAGAAAACTGTAGCAAACAACCAGAGTGGAACTTCGAAGTCATGTGAAATGTTCAGGGAAAAAAAAGGTTGAGAGCCTATAATTATGAGGTCAGCCAAAACGCAGGTTCCCTTCCAAGAGTGGAGTTAGAAGCACGATCTTCCACAAATCTCCCCTAACTGCGGGAGAGGGTTCGGGCAGTTCCATCCTCCCGGCAGTGCTCCTGGCTCTACCACAGCTGTGGACAAGGGATTGAGGATAAAATGCCATTTCCAAGCAACTCTCCTAAGTAAACTTCAGTTAAAGAACAGTAAAAATTAACCTGAGCTAGTAAAATACTGTGTGGCAACAAAAGAAGGGCCTGGCTGTCTGTAAATTGCTAGTGTCCACTCTGCCGGGCCCGTTCCACGCGTGAGAGGGTGCTGTGTGGACAGAAGTCTGAAGAAGTGACCCTGGGCTGCCTGCTGTCTGTCATGTGCTCTGCTGTTACCTAGTCAATTCCACAGCCCGCCTGCCTGGCCCTGCTTCAGTGCCCCCAGCCCCCAGAGCAAAGCCCGCCCGTTTTGCCAGGTGGGACGGCCTCCTTGGTGTGGCCATGACAATGGATGTTCATTTTACCACTATAAAAAGGCTTAATGATTAAAAGGCCGTGCCATAGCACTCAGCCACAAAACTCCTTCTTTGGCTCCCAGGAAGCCCCTTTGATTCAAAATGTTCTTTTGACAGGATCAAGAGCAGTTCTCCTTCTGCTGGGCTGCAGAAACATCTGCATTTTTATCTACTACCTTCTACTCAGTGCACACAGTTAATGTGTAATTAATGAAACACCCTTTCTCGGAGGGGCACACAATCACGCCACCAACCTCGCTCGGGCCCCAGTAAAGCAGGGCTGCCTTCAGATCCCGGGCCTCATTCAGAGCCGGTGATAAAACCAGTCACAGGCTCATCTAGCCAGCTTACATCTTAATCTTTTTTTTTTTTCTCTTTGTTTTTTCTCTTCTTCTTCCACCTCCTCGGGGAAAAGGAGTGACAAAAACGGGGAGGGGGATGGAAAACCCACACAGCAACCACTGACCTCTTTCTTTCACATTATCGCAGCTTATTGGGACGGGGTGAACCAAACACACACAAATGTCAAAGCTGGATGGGGACAGAGCTGAAAGAGGGTCTAGGAAAGAGCCAAAAAGAAAAAAAAAAAAGAAAGAAAAACACTCCCACATCCATGTGGTTTAAAAAGACGAGCAGGATGGACTTGAAGACTGATGTGGGAGGATCCCTAGTAGAGACCAGTGGCTGGGGTACAGTACTAGTCTACTGTGCATTCCCGTTAGGCACCAATGTCCTAGTGCTGGTTGACACCGTCCCCAACATGCCCTCCTTGCTGCTCAGCCCAGCATAACTCCGGCTTCTGAATTCCCTCCGACCAGACGGGAGTTCCAGCAGTGACCGGTAGCGGCAGAGGTGTCTCCGGGAGCATCCTCTCTGGAAGGCATTTGAGCGAGTGCTTTCCTCGACCGCATGAGGAGGTTCGCTATTTCAGCCCCTGCACACCATGTGCCTTTCAAATAAGCTTTAAATATGGATTATTTCAGAACATTCGCAACTATCTCCTGAAAGTTTTTGAATAACAGTCTTTGAAAGTTAAATACTTTTCCAAGGCTAAATCCTGTAGTCAAATGAATATGTTTTCATTTGTAAAATACTGAGGCAACTCTTCTTGAAAACAAGAGTTCAACTGTAATTTCTAGCAATGTAAAATCCGGCAACTGCGATCATTAAGTGCTCCCTTTTTTGACTCTTGACCTGGACGGAGAGAATCTCAATAAGCATTAGATGCTGGGATGTCATGGTCCTGGAGAGGCGTGGTATCTTGTGTGATGGTTCGTTCCGTAGACAGCACATTTTCCCCAGTCTAAGTATTTTTACTGTGAAGTGAACCAACAATCAGAAAATAATATAAATGAGTCAGTGTGTCCATTTGATTCTGCTGTAGAGCTTAAGGGCTACCCATGCTCTCGTCTCTTCTATACCTGGACTGAGACTGCTCACTTGGGCGCCATTTGTTACTCCACAGCCTGAGAAGCTTCCAGAAATCCCTATGCAAAATAGCAGCTGGGAATCCTTTCAATTCTACAGTCCTTGCCTTGGCTATCTTACGTGGCTTTACCCCAGAAGCAAATGCCTCTACTTGAAACTGCAACCTAAAGAAAACCAGCAGCCTCCCTTTCAACATAAGTACACGTGGTGCTAGGTGTCCTCAGACTGGTGCTGTGTGTCCTCAGGCCGATGCTGTGTGTCCTCAGACCGATGTTGTGTGTCCTCAGACCGATGCTGTGTGTCCTCAGACCGATGCTGTGTGTCCTCAGACCGATGCTGTGTGTCCTCAGACCGATGCTGTGTGTCCTCAGGCCGATGCTGTGTGTCCTCAGGCCGATGCTGTGTGTCCTCAGACCGATGCTGTGTGTCCTCAGACCGATGCTGTGTGTCCTCAGACCGATGCTGTGTGTCCTCAGACCGATGCTGTGTGTCCTCAGACCGATGCTGTGTGTCCTCAGACCGATGCTGTGTGTCCTCAGGCCGATGCTGTGTGTCCTCAGACCGATGCTGTGTGTCCTCAGGCCGATGCTGTGTGTCCTCAGACTGATACCTTGTGTCCCCCCATCAGCTGTGAAGCTTCAGTGAACACCTTTGTCTGAATCTCTGCTGTTTCACCTGTAAAGTAAGAGTAATAATACTCATTAACTACATAGGGATTGTTATGCAAATGCCAAATATCGTTGTCTCTCTTCCTTAGGTAAAGAAGAGCTCTGAAGAATACTCTGGAAGCATGGAATACTGTTTGCTATGTGCTGTGAATATTTTTTAACCGCCGGGTTCAGCAGAGGTTTGTGAGGCTTAGGACTTAGGGGCCAGCTCTCCATCTGACTCTGGAATGGTTGAGTCTACCCTCATCTGCGACAGGATGGGCGCTTTTCTCTCTTTGCACCACATAACCTGCCTAATCATGAGCTGCGGTTTCCTCGTCTGAAACTGGGTTGGTGAACAGCTGTTGACGTCCATCATAATAGATTCCACGGGTTTTAACAGCATATTCAAGTGACCATGATGGCACATGAAGACATTGAAATTACACGAATTTATACCAGAGTTTAAGCAATAGTAATATCTCCTAATTCTCTACATACACTTCACACAGCCAAGGCCACAAAAGTTGCTGTCAACAGCCTGTTTATGACTTGCAAACAATAACAGAATTACTACAGAGTTTTTACTTTATGAGTGGCCGAACAGCATAAGAAAATTGTACTGATATGGTGAAAAGCAAGTGATGTTGGAGATAAAGCACTGTTTTTTCATCTGAAAGTTTTGTGATCAAGTTTTGGAAAATGAGTAACTGCCAGAATTTACTGGTCTGCTTTGGATAAACTGATGACAGTCATTCTGCTGGTAACGAGGTTTATTAAACTTGAAATACTATGAGGGTTTCACTCCCACTGTCCCAGCCACAGCACTATCTGTGACAAAATAAGAAAGGATTCAATAATGTAATATTCTAATATACCTGATATGGAGAAACTATCCCTACAAGTCACCTATCAGACTATCATTTATTTATGTAATATTTTAATTAATATATTTAATATTTTGGCCTGATATATCAATCTTACTTAAGCCAAAGTTTTAAAAAAAAAGAGGAGGAGAGATTATGCATCCCAGACTTCAGATCCTGTAAACCCACACATACCGACACTCCCGCATTGGCTGGAAAGAGCTGGAACCTGCTAAAACACTGACATCTTCCCATTGACTGGACAGGAAGCCCTCCTCACAAAGCCGAGGTTAGCCTACTTTCTGAGACACAAATAGAGAAGAAAAGAAAGCTTCAAAAGGACCGTTCTCTCTGGATTTCAAGGCATACAGGGTCAGAGGATATGATGTTTGTAGAGGGGATTAGCCCCCGATGGTCCTTCTCCATCTGAGAACACTGAGCCCTCCACCCACCCCCTCCATGGGGGGCGCTAGGATCAGCTGACTCTTCCAGAGCTGTAATTTCTCCAGAATAATTTCCTGACAACAAATGCCCAAAGCACAAAAGTACCATGAAGGCATGATGTCTGCAAGCTCCACATTACCCCAAAGGTTCCCTGTCAGACAGAAAAAGAACAGCACGAGGAGAACGCAGGGGTGGAGGGCATTGCTCTGAGGAAGCAGAGGGTCAGGAGAATGCAGCCTTCAAAGCAAACTGATGATGAAACAACTTCACCTTTATACCAGCTTTTATAGTCATTGACTTCTGGGTTCATCCAGAGAAAACTGATCTCAGAGCCGATGTTCCCTGGAATTAACCAAATGCAATTGATAAAGCCCACATTTTTCATTTGGAAAACAGAAGGAGAAAACATGCTTGCTTGTTGTGTTTTCCTTTAAAAAAGAAAATCAGAGGTAGAAACCGCCCTCGGGTGCTCCAGGCATGTTCAAAGTGCTTCTGCACCTCCCTCTGCTGAGCACCAAACAAGGGGGAACACAACTTATTTGTGTTCGGTCATTAATGTGTTATGTCTGCTGCCCCTGTCCTTTAGGTGATAAAACCTCAGAAGGGCAAGGACAGTGTCTGTTTACCTTGCCTGGTGGCGGGCATACTGAACACAGCGGTCTACACAGCGGACGCCCGGTGGGTGCCCACACGTCGGCCCGATCGTGCTGTTGAGGGAGGGGCCGGGGTTGTCCTGCTCTGTTTAGTCCTGGTGGAGGAGCTGGTGCCTAAGCAGCCCCTCGAGCTGACAAACTTGCAGGTTTCCCCTGTGGTGAGCTGGCGGCTGGCTTTTCGGCCCCGCCCCAGGACGTGGAGGGCTGGGCTCTGGCGTGTAAAAGCCAGAGAGAGTCAATCATTGGCGGGTGTGCATCATGCCCAAGTAACACCACCAGACCGTGTGTCTAAAGTGCCAGAGCGAATTGTTCGTTAGCATGTCTGAGAAATGCCGGAACGATGCCGACATGGGTGTTGAACTGCTCCCAATTGTTGGTGAGTTTTTGCTTAGGGGAAAAACACCCACAACTAAGCTTCTTGGATGAGGGTCAGTCTCTTCCCATCCTCAGAGGGACGGCCAAATAAAATGCAGGGGAGGGAGCAGCGGAGGTGGCAGCCTCAGCCTCCCCGTGAGTCTCTTCTCCTGTCCCCACGCAGAGCGTGGATGAGGAAAGAAATGTCCACTGGCTCTCGATTCCATTTCCTTCGTTGGAGATCACGTCTTCTTCCTTTAAAACTGTGTTTTGAGGCCAGCCCCAAGGCCTGGTGGTTACAGTTCCTCGTGCCCCACTTTGGCGGCCCCAGGTTCAGATCCCGGGTGCAGATCTACTCCACTCAGCAGCCATCCTGTGGTGACAGCCCACATACCAAGTGGAGGAAGATGGGCACGGATGGTAACTCAGGACAGTCTTCCTCACCAAAAAAGAAAAAACAACAAAAACGCTATATTTCTACTTCTACTTTACATGGGTATGAGCTGAGTTTTCTGCCTTAAGAAATTTGTAATGCTCCCTTTAATTTGCTAAAGGGTCATGTTGCCTAAATTTTACATTATTAATAGCATGTAGCACACAAAATGTGCTTCCTTGATGTATTCTGAAGGAAGAAAGGCCAAGTATATAATATTAGAGCCACAAATTGGGATTTTATTTTCCTTCAAGATTCTTTGAAACATGTCGTTATGCACATGACTCTGCTTGTGAACTTGTCCTCATTAACTTCAGAATTAGCAAGCTTTTGTTTGATCTTGGAACTCACTAAACATTGCAGCTGGAAGACTGCTTCAGTTTTAACACAACAGAATCGACAATTAAGGTGATAAAAAAATCCATATCACTTTCCTGCTTATTACATTTTTCCAAGGCTGCACTGTGCCTAATTAAACAGTGTTTTACATTAGAAATACTTTTAAAGTAATATGATTCCCATTTCTTTTAACATGAAGGCAGAATAAACTCCAGCTGAGTAAAAAGCTGTCACCGATTAAGTCACAGGTAGAGCTCTAGTGCTCAGTCCCCGACCTCATCTGCTCGCTGCCCCCCCAACCCTGCCCCATCCTGCAAGGGTGAGGTGGATTTCAGAAGTTCCTTCCTGCGCCTGAGTTCTCAGAGCATCCCCCCATTTTCCAGAATTCTATTCAGAATTCCACCGTGCAGTCGGGGGTCTCAGTTCTAGTCTGGTACTTGGGGAATAACAACTTTTTCATTAATTCTCTTACTAAATTGTGTTTGACCATTCTTGGCACTTCTGGTATTTGATGCAAATGTGAATTTAGCTCATTCAGAAATTTATTTTTTTTGCTCGTTTTGTTTCATGGTCAGAATTTCCTGCAACATCACAAATTTCATGTAAGTTCTGTGCAAGATTTACATCTGCAAGGTCAGCTCTCACATGAGAGCCGCCACGTGCTTCATCCTGGGGGGCGCGGCCTCCTCACCTCCCTGCAGCTCCCTTGGCATCCTCCCCACCCGGAGGCGTTCAGTTCTGTCTCACTGCGAGACATGCTACCTGGCAAAGCAATTTCCCCCCCTTTTTTTCAGTTTCTAATTGTTAAAAATTTCTTTTAAAGTTGACTCTCTGTTGCTTCCACCCATTGACCATAGAAAAATTCTTCAAACATCTAATGGTATAAATTGCACTCTCTGACAAATTCTGTTTCCAGACTCAATCTGCTGGGTTCCCTGACACAGCTTTCAGTTCCTTCCGTATTCTGGCTGCTTCCTTCTGGGCAGTCCTGCCTGTCAAGTGTCACGACACTTCCTCAGATGTAGTGGCAATGCAAACACAGAGTAATATACGGGGACTGGCCAGTTTATGAAGGAAGGTGCTGTCCTCTCCCTAGTTCTGAACACCATACATCTATTAATAGAGTCTCATTGCATTTGTTTTGGGGGATATCTTAGCCAGGATAGTTCCAGAAAGCAGAACCTGAGGTAAGAGATCGTATACAGATAAAAGCTTGTGCACAGATAGCGTATTTGGGACTGGAGAATGGAGAGAGTGACACAGAATGAAGGAGAGCCAGCACGGGGCACATTGTCCAATCTGTCACCTCCGTAGGAACCTGGGGCTCTGTCCCTCCAGGACCCTCTGAAGAGCTGACTGGGGTGTACCCCAGAATCGTCTGGCAAGGAACAGAAGAGGAGCACAGGGATCTACTGTCCCCTCTCTCACTGATCTGGGGTCACAGGATGTCACCCATCCTGGGCTGTCAGTCCTCAGCTTCCCGTCTGTGCGAGTGCACGGCTGATTCCAGAAGCCTTGGTGCAAAAGCCGAGACATAAGTGGTGTGAAGTGCTTACAATGGCAGTGGTTTTAGGAGAACGGGGGCCGAAAGGACGTGAGGCGGGAGACAGGGGGTGTGGGACGCAGGTCACTGAATCCGGAGGCCGAGTCATGGTTAACTTGTGGTCTACCAACCCCTAAGTCCTTTATTTTTGTACTACTGGGTTTATTGTTGCTGTTTTCTAAAGTTATAGAATCACAAATATTTTAGAGGCAGACTGGACCTTCCAGATTACGTGAGAGAGAAGGAGACTGGGGCACAGACTGGGGAAGCAGCTCTCCCGGGTCACAGGCCAGTCTGCACACCGGCCTCCATTTCTACCGCACTTTGTAGAGGTCTGTTCAACTACACATCTGAGAACCGGTTCCTAGGCCTCCAGGATGCCGGGAAGAGTGATGGGGTGTGAAGGCCCTGGCCTTCACTCGGGGCTCTCGGATGTCAGTTCCGCCGGGCACGCAGGTATTTATTTAGCCCGCTGAGATCCACGCTTACACTGGACTGTGCTACCAGGAGAGGCAGCCAACCGTTGTCTCAAGTCTGCTTTTCTTTATCTCGCAGCTAATGCCCTTAAAGTGTTTACTGTTCCTTTGCTTGTCCTAGGTTTGAGGTCACACAGCAGTATACTCAGCACAAGTGTGTCAGACACAGGGGCAGGTCGGGAGAGGCCGGGAGCCAGCCCGTCTGGGTGTGTCACAGGGTGGCTCAGAGGCCACTGTCCTGGGGTGAGTTACACTGCCCCCCGCCCCGGCCCCACTTTGCTCATCTGTAAAATGGGACAAGTGCAGCACCTCCCCTGGGCCTGTTATTATGCTTCTGAGTTAATACGTTTTGTTAAAATAATTAACATATTTAAGATAGGTCTCTTTTGGGGGGAGGTTTTGTTTGTTGTTTTGTCTTTGTTTTCCTTACAATATCATCAAGGCTAATTTTCTTATTCAAAACTATCTCCACCCTTCTCTCTCAGGCATGGGAGAAGGTGGACATCTCTGTCGTTGCTCATTTATATATATTTAGCTTATATTGTGTTACATACTCCACGTCAGTGACTTACAGCACAACTTTCTCTTTCGATACTAAATATAGTAAGACCAGTTCCCTACCAGGTCCTACGTTTTGAAAATATTTTCCGCCCTAAAATTTTTCACATAGTTTTTAATAGCAATTAGTGATTTTTTAAAACAATAAAGGAACAACAACAAAAATGAATATAACCAAGTGGAAGAGATGAAGATGTTTGAACTGTGAATCCTGATACAACTTTAAATTGTAGTGACCACCTGGATGTGCGTTCATGGCTCTTTGAAAATATTTCAGGCTCATTGGGGTTGGGAAAAAGTATCCATTCAGACACATGAACTGTATTTAATATAATTATGATACCTTTTCCATCAAGTGGAAATAGCAGCATCTACATCATCTTTTCTCGCAGGTTTGTAAAATTGAAAGTTTCAATTTTTTTGAAAAATGCAACACTTTCATTGTTAATCACACGCTGCCCATATAACTTGATTCAAAAATAAGAAATTAAATATTCCACAAACTTTAAAATAGTCTGTTTGCAGAAGTTATTATTTGTGAATAGATGGATTCAGGCATTCTTCCTGAGGAGGGGAAGGCAGCCACATTTCCTTTAGAAACTTCAAAAGCTGTCCGTCCTCCGTACTGACAGTTGCAGGCAGGACAGTCAGAGGAGACACACACGCTGTCTCGGAGAAACAGAGTCATTTAGAAATGTCCTGTCTGTCTCCTGCTTCCAAGTGAAAGGTCTTGACAGGGTGGTGTCTGTAGGATTATTTTATTTCTTGATTTTTCAACAGAAATTTCTGCCCCTCCCCACTCTGTGCAGCAGGAGCACCAGCTCAGAAATCTGTAAACACGCCGGCTGTTTTAAAGGACACTCTGGGGCATAATGAAGTCCGCACAGTCGCGGCCTGGCCTGCTGGGTTCAAGCCACTGAAAGCAGCCGCCAGGCGGATTTCGCAGCTTTTGGAAACTCTCAGCTCTGGGTCTGCTCGAGTGTGCGAAGGCTGTTTGCAAGGGATGCCTCCCGCTGGGTGGGTTTGCTCTCCTCCCAGGGCTCAGAGAAGGTGGGCCGACGCCTCCACATCTTCTCTTCTCCTTGAACTCACACAATAGTTGCTTCAGCAGGTGCCTCTGCCAGGGAGCTCCCCTCTCGCAGCTCTCTCACTGGGACATTTTTCCACATTTCCAGGATTAGGGCCGCTTTCACTTAGATCTATGTGTGCTGCCTGCACACACAAAGGAGCACTTGGGGACAGGATTAGCAGGATTAGAAGAGGTTCACATATGTCCAGTTCAAGCAATTGGTATTCAAAGCTTTACACTTTCAATGCCACCAAGAGAGAGAAAAGGAGCAAGGAGCTTGCTTTGCATTTCAGCGCCTCCAAGAGGGGAACAGGGCTCTCCATTGGTGTTTGAAGCGGAGGGGATCAACAGATTCCTCCTCGGGTTAATCCAGTCCAGCCACCACGGCCTCTAATCTAGGGAACCAAACAGCAGCGCTCCCAGGCCCCCAAATCTCAGACTCCTGCATTGGGGGGCTGCCAGTGTCCGAGTGACACACCACACAGCATGTGCTGACAGCAAGTTATCTTCCCAGGGGTGACTTCCTGTGTCAGAGAGAGAGGCTCGTCTCCAATCGCCCTTGTGAAGTGTTGGTAACTGTCTGCAGGGGTGACGACGAGATGCAGCTTCTCAGCAGTGACTTACAGGGGAGGTTTGGTCTGTTTGCACACATTGGTGGCGGGGGTGAAGGGATGTGATGGGCAATGGAAAGGGAAGGAAATGCACTAGAATTACACTTGAAATCTGAAAGCCAGTTGTTGAAATAATGAGACTGTTTCTTATACTTCATGTGGAGACTAGGAGGACACCCCTCCCCGCCCGCGCAACTGAGCTGCTTTTCTTTCCAATCTTTCTGTTTCCGGGCCGTGAACCGTTGTGTCACCTCCCCCTCCATCTCCCCCTCCATCTCCCATTCCTGTAAAGGCCTGTTTCTTTATGAAGGAGCAAGGTATCCTTGGGAAACACCACTACTTTTTTAGGTTATATCATATCCCTACTGATTCCATAACTCCCGTTAGCTAACACATAAGAAAAGTTTTGCTCTAGATTATGTCATATTTTGTATTTTACTTAGCAATGGGGAACCTTGATTATAAGGTTCTATTTAGATGTATTTTGCTAGTGCTTTGACACCTTTCCCAATGCTGTGGAGTTTAAAAAAATTAACTTCTCATAAACTCTGGAATATTACTTTCAATGAAAAGGTGGTGCTAAAAATCATATCCCTTTTCTTATGGAAAAATCTCTTTCTACATTATTTTTATTAAAGGAAAATGATTTACACTAGTTATTATTGGACCCGGGGTGCAGTCCCAAATCTGTCATTAATTAGAGGTTAGCCTGACAACAAGTCACTTATTTTCTCTTGCCCTCAAATTCATTATGTATAAAATAAAGAGGTTGGACTAAAATATTAGTAGCTTGCATTCCTAGCCCTGTGCAGCTTGCAAACTGCTTTTGCATACTTCTTTAAAGCATTTTTGTGCTTAAGACTTTTGCTTCTCTTCATAATCATTGTGAAAGAAAGGCACTTCTGTTAACTCTATCTTAAGAACAGTCACATCTTCATAAGACAAAACAAGTTACCTTTACAGTTACCCTTTATTATGGCAGCTCTGGAGCAGGAATTATTTTAAGAGATATTTTACAATGAGACCCCATCTCTGTAAGAAGTGATCTTAAATACAAAGAAGCTGGTGTGGTGCCAAATTACATCTCTCCCTCTGTAATCATTTCTTTTTCAGTTTATTTTCTCTTTATTGTTCAGACTGGGTAAATTGTATTGTTTTATCTTCAGACTCACTGCGTCTTCCCTCTGTCATTTCCTGTGTTCTGTTGAGCCCATTTAGTGAAATTTTTATTTTGGTTGTTGCCCTTTTCAGTCATAAAATTTCCATTTGGTTCTTCTTTACATCTCCTACTTCTTTGCTGAGTTCTATTTTTTCATTTATTTCAAGTGTGTTTGTAATGGCTTGTTGAAGCATTTTTATGGTGGCCGCTTGTCAGAAAATCTGACACCAGTGTCATCTTGGAGTGGTGTCTGTTGATCCTTTTCTCATTCACGTTGGGGCGTTCCTGGTTCTTGGTAGGATGAGTCATTTTCAACGTGTCCGGGACATTTGGGGTATTCTGTTATGAAACTTTGGATCTGACCTAAGTCTCCTATATCAGCAGATCTCTGTGGATACCACTCCAGCAGGGGGGAGAGAGGCACTGGCTCTTTGCCACTGGGAGGGGAAGTAAGTTCAGACTCCCTGCCCCCTGTAACAGACTTTGAGAGCAATCATTCAGAATGGTACGGTAGACGAAGTACAGGTTTTGGAGCCAGACAACACTGAGTTGAATCTGTGTGACCTAGGTTATGCTCCATAACTGTCCTGAGTGTCAGTTTCTTTATCTCTAAAATAGGGATGATAATATATACCTTGGGAGGTTGTTTCCAGGATTAGAAATGCTGCATGTGTAGAGCCTGGCACAGAGTGGGGGATCAGCAAATACTGGGCACCTCTGGTCATAAAGTAAGAATCAGGGTGTTTGAGTCTCCTAATGCAGAAAAACTTCCCCACTTGATTTTCTCCCCATATTTTTTCCCAAACAATTCTGTTTTCTAAAAATTAATTTATATGTCCTACAGATATGATATATTTGTAAAAACCTCCTCTTGATGTTAGTGGCACAACTTGCAGGCCAATAGACCATCCGATTGACTTGTTCATACTCTTCCTTCCTTCTTGAAGTCCAGTTACTCACACAATTGAACGATTTTTTAAAAACTTCTGCTGAAAACTTGTCATGATAAAAAAAATCTCCCTGTGTTTGATTTTCATGGATCCTACATTCCTCAACAAGCTTTATGGTTTTATTTGAGTTATCCTTACCTTGTTTCTCAGTAGTATCTTTTATTTTTATTTTTCATTATGGTAAAAGACATGTAATATAAAATTTACCATCTTAGCCATTTTTAAGTATATAGTTCATCAGTGTTAAGCATATTCACCTTATTGTGCAACCAATCTCTGGAACTTTTTCATCTTACAATACTGAAACTCTGTATCCGTTAAACAATAACTCCCCATTTCTCCCTCCCCCTAGTCCCTGGCCACCACCATTTTACTTTCCGTTTCCATGAATCTGACTACTTTAGCGACCTCATATAAGTAGAATCATACAGTATTTGTCCTTTTGTGGACTAGTTTATTTCACTCAGCATAATGTCTTCAAGGTTCACCCGTGTTGCTGCATGTGTCAGAATTTGCTTCCTTTTTAAGGCTGAATGATGTTCCATTTATGTCTATACCACATTTTGCTTATCCAGTCATTCACTAATGACACTTGGGTTGCTTTCACTTTTTGGTTCTTATGAACAATGCCATGAACATGGGTGTACAAACATCTATTCAAGATCCTTCTTTCAATTTTTTTGGATATGTACCCAAAAGTGGAATCTCAGTAATATTTTTAAATTGACAAACCTAATTTTGGGAGAAAAGAGGAACTGAGTCTTCCCCTTATATAGCCACATACTGTCTGTATTATAGTATAAAATAAAAAAGTTGGTTATCATCTTGGAATCTAGGAATATCAGTTAAAATGCATACGCCTGCAAATAACAGAATACCCAACTACGTGGCTTTAACAATAGAACGAGGCTCAAGAAAAAGATCGTAGAGAAGTTGATCCGGGTCTGGTCTCGTGGCTCCGTCAGTGCTTGTCCCCTTCTTCCTTCTGCTCTGCCAGTAGGTTGACTTCTCATTCTCATGCGACCTCATGGTCACAAGAAGCAGAGAGTAAAAGTAAAAGGGAGTTCCTTCTATCAGAGAGAGAAAGAGCTTTCCAGAAGTCTCTAGCAGACTCCTCTTATTCTCATTGGTCAGAACTGGGCCCTGTGGCCACCTCTATCTCAAGTAGAAAAGTGAGTATCTAACAAAATGGAAGTAGATCACTATGGTTAAGACCAATCTTGAGTTGTCCCCCCAGTGTGAGCACATTGTCAAATATACAAAATCAGGCATCTGCTCATGAGGAAGAAGACGAGGAAAGGTTTGGACAGGCAAGTAGAATCTGCGTGGTGGACCCAGCACCCCAGCATCTCAGTCCTTCCAATGCTGCTTGGAGAACTGAACCAGGCCCGTAGGGTTCTCACTGGGACATCCTTGCAGTGCACCTGCTGGCAACCACTCTACGTACCGTGGTCCGTTTATTCTCCTGTTCTCCTAAAGACCAGCTCATATCTTTTCTCTCTTCAAATCTCCAATATCTCATTCCCCAATTCTCAGTTTTGACTGTGACCTTGCTTCTTATTTGACTGTGAAAATAGGATTGGAAAGGAGATCTTCCAGAAGCACCTACCCCCACTTCCACCTACCTTCCTGCATTTGGGTCCACATATTCTGTCTTCTTTCTTGTTATTATTTCTTTGTTCCTATTTGAGGCCTGTCCTCTCCACTGGTGTATAGTGTCCATCCCTTCTCACCTAACCAGCAACTTTCCCCTTCTCCTCTGCAGCATCAGTTTCCTCCCACTACTAGATTATTCCCATAAATATAAAAACATGCTGTAATTTCTCCGATCTTAAAAAAAAAAGAAATACTGCTCCAGTAACTGCGCCATTTTTCTGCTTCTCTTTTCAGCAAAACTATGGTTACGTTCTCCATTTTCTCCCTTCCCATTTTTTCTCAGACTTACTCCATCTGACTACTGCCCCCTCTATACCATCCAAACTGCTCTAGTCTAGGTTGCCAATGACTTCCATGTTGACAAATCCACGTGGTTGAATCTCAGTCTTCCTCTCATCAGAACCATCGAGAATCTGACACTGCTGAGAACTGCCTCCTAAAAACCCGTGTTCACGTGGCGTCCGGGAAGCCACCATCTCTGGGCTTTCCTCCGACATTAGTGGCTGTTCCTTCTCAGTCTCCTTTCTTGCTTCCTCCTTTTCTTCCCTCTTTCCAGGAGGTGTGCCGAAGTCCTTGGAATGTTCTCATCTTTATCTGTGTTCAATCCCCTGGTAATCTTATCTAATCTCAGGTCTTTCCCTGAACGTGAAAGGCAGACATGTTTATACAACTGCCCACTTATGTGTATTTGGATGGGCATTTCAAACTTAAGATATCCAAAATATCTCCTTCCTCAGTCTTTCCCATCTCAATTGTTAAGAAATAATTGTCAAAAAATGATAAAAACCATGACTCCCATACAGATACAAAATGAACTCAAGTCAAAGATTTCATTTAACTCAATATATGAGGGAAACCAGTAAGATGTCACAACCAGTTTAAAGAAGCATTCAGAGCAAA
This sequence comes from Tapirus indicus, assembly GCA_031878705.1. NCBI lineage: Eukaryota > Metazoa > Chordata > Mammalia > Perissodactyla > Tapiridae > Tapirus > Tapirus indicus. Next base: position 55,816,557 of record CM062933.1, on the reverse strand, counting down.
CGCATATATATAGGGAAGAAGAAATTCTGAAATGAATTTACAAATACATTCAAAATGGGTCTATCTACAGAAAATAGTCAATTACATCCCACTAAACACTATCAATGTGCATTTTTTTCTCTTTTAGTTTTAAATTTTATTTACTTTATGTGTTTTATAATCATGGTGATATTTCAGATTAGAAACTTCTAATATATTAATTTATCTGTAAATATATTATCAGTAATAGTATATTACTGATTAGTAATTCTTACGTATTTCTTTTATCTGTTGATTGCTTTTCTACTGTGTTCAATGTGCTTTTTATGGGCAAGAATAATTTACATTATTATCTGTTTTCTATGACTTACAAAACTGTAAAACATCTTAAAGACAATGGAAGGCAGAGACGTCCTGAATGAATGAGTTAGACAAGACACCCATCAATCTTTGAATCTTTTTTTTCCCATTTCAAAGTCCTTCACAGTTTTTCCTGACACAGTGGATTGCATCTATATTTTTCTACAGGATCAAGCCAAAAACTTTGAGTTCATTTTTAACCTCTCTCCTTTCCTCACTTTCCACATCCGATCTCTCAGCAAATCCTGTTGGCTCATCCTTCAAATTATGTCCAGAATCTGACACCTCTGGACACCTGCACCACACAAGTGGTACAAGCCACCACCATTTCTTGCCTGGATTCTTACAATAGCCTCGTAACTGGTCTCCCTGCTTTTGGCCTTGACCCTTTCCATCTCTTCTCCACAGAACAGAGTGAGCCTTCCAAACTATAAGTAGATTCAAGTCGCTCCTCTGCTCACACCCTCTCCTGGCTTCCGTACTTAGAGCAGAAGCCCAAGCTCTCACTAAGAGTAGAACTTACAACTTCCCGCACAGCTCTACGCCTTCTGCATCCTCAGCTGCTGCCGCAACCTCGGAGCCTTCTTCCTGACATCAGGTTTTCTCTCTGACGGCACTCGCTCTGCTTCGGCAGCATCGGCCTTGTTTCTCCAACGTGCAGGCTTGCTCCTGCCTCGGAGCCCTCCTGCATATGTCGATCCCTCTGCCAGGAATACTTTTCCCCTGAACCTAAATTACTTGGCCTTTTGTCTCCTCCAGGTTTTTACTCAAGGATCAACTTCTCAGAGACCTTCCCTGACAATATTATTTCTGTTGCAACCACCGGTCTCCTACCCATTCTCCATCAGTACTTCCTGCTTCCTCCCCTGGTTGATTTTTCTTCCGTAGCAATTGTTACCATCTGACATAATGCACACTTTACTCATTTACGTGTTCCCCTTATAATTTAAGGCAATTGAGGGAAGGGATGGGGGTTATTTTTTTCGCTTTTGAATGCTCCATGCCTAGAATAGTTCCTGGCACTTTGTAGTTGCATAATAAGTTCTTTTCAATGAACGCACGATTTCTAGCCCTTATGAAATATCCTGGGGACATTGTAAGGAGATGATACTGGTGGTGCAGTAAGAAACTGTACCCAAAACCCAGATACTAGGTGCAGACGATATGATGCACATCGTAAACGTCCTGGGGTTTCAGGTGCTGTGGTTGGAGGTAGGAGGCTGAGTAAACCTCAACTTGGGGCTCTCTGAGACGTGGAAGGACCTTTCCCTGTAAGGCTGAACGTCATCACCACCAATCCAGGCATGTCACCCGTGAAGAACATGGAGGAGACAAAAGAAGCCATGTTCTCCAAACATCTCTCAGCCTGGCGCCTTCTGGTAGGCTATGTTGGTAATACATCATTTAAACTATTGTAATAAAGTGTAAGTTCGACAAATGGTTTGTGTCCTGGTGCTCACTCTTGCCAAGCCTCAAACCCAGTCATCTGCAGACCACTTCGCACTGGGGACAAGAAGGACCTCACCAGTCTCCCCAGAAGCAGAGCTGTTTCCACATGACATCTCATGCTATACACCAATGTGGCCTCTCCCTGGCCCTGATAGTGGTTATCAATCTTGTGAAGCGTTCTTGTCTATCCAGCAAGCAGAGAACACAGTTTACTTTCCCCTGGAAAGGGTAGCAGTCCACATTAGTGCTGTTGCTTCGGGCTTAGCTTTCTGACATAATTCAGTCCATCTAGCACCACTCACTACTGTATTTAGTAACCCACCAGCAAAATGTTTGCTCTATGTTTATACAAAGTAGAGTAAAGCAAGATTGCTCTAACAAAGAAAGCCAAAAATAAAGTGACTTATAGAACAGAGAGGTTTATTTCTTGTTCATGTAATAGTTCCAACACGATCAGTCCAGGTCTTCAGAGAAGTTCTGCTCTACATTACCATTTGGGGCCTAGATTGTTTCTAAGTTACAGCTCGCACATACATAGGGCATTTTCATCATCTGCATGGTTCAACTGTAGCCAGAGAGTAGACAGAAGGAAGAAGTGTGGAAGGGGCATACCCAATGTCTTAGCTCCCAGACCTGGATGTGGCACTTACAACTTCCATTCACGTTCCCTTGGTGACAACTTGGTCACATGGTTACTTCTAAGAGTAAGGATGTCTTGAAGCTAGTCAGGGGAGAATCGATTTGTGGTTAGCAGTCTCGGTCACACTGTCCTTGTTACTTTGGGCTCTGCTCACTTAACAGCACTAGTCACCAAGGAAGAAATGCTTCCACGAGAAGACACAACATTATTTCTAGTGAAGTGGAAGTTGGGACTACCACCTGGTCCTGTTGGGTTCTTCACATCACTCAACCACCAGGAGAAAAAATATGTCACTACATTGGCTGAAGTTACTTTTATGCTGATTATCAAGAGGAAATATTCTTGCTACAAAACAATAGGGAAAGGGAAGAATATGTCATCTCAGGAGATCTGCTGGGTACCTACCACCACTTCCATAGTCAACAGTAGAAGTTCTTGGAAAACGATAGCAGCATTTCACCTGCAGGACCACCAAGGCATGTTAGTTTGGCTCACTCACCAAGTGAAGACCCCTGGCTGGTTGAGATGCTGACCAAGGGCAGAAGGAATAGGGAACACTCCTTCTGAAGGAAATTTTAAAACGGAACAGTATCTTCATCAATAGTGGCCCCCAATTTTCCTTATTCTGTTTAATATTTATGATATATATGAATATATATTAACCAATTTCCTTTTTTCTCTTCTGCTTTCCCCCTACTATTTCAGGTAAGTTGTCTTGGTGGTATTTAAATGGATATTTTAACTTATAGATTGCCTGATATCGAAACAAAATTAACTAAACTGGACGAGGCCAGCCCTGGTGGTCTAGTGGTTAAGATCCTACACTCTCACTGCTGCAGCCCTGGGTTTGTTTCCTGGTCAGGGAACCACACCACCCATCTGTCCACTGCCACACTGTGGCAGCTGTGTGTTGCTGTGATGCTGAAAGCTCATTGGTATTTCCAATACCAGGACAGGTTTCAGCAGAGCTTCTATAGTAAGACAGACTAAGAAGAAGGACCAGGCCACCCACTTCCGAAAAAACTGACCATGAAAACCCTGTGAACAGCAGTGGAGCGATGTGTGATAGAGTGCTGGAAGGAGAGATGATGGCACAAAAAGACCGGGCAGGGTTCCACTCTGCTGTCCACAGGGACACTAGGAGGTAGGATGTTAGGTTTCCCCTTTAGGAGAGAGGGTGAGTACATTATTTTTTTGTTTGCTTATTTGTATGAGTGGTAATTGTGTTATGCTGGATGTGAGTGTGTTTTTACTGTGATAGTTGCTGGTCAGAAGTTTAGCTGTGGGTGGAAGTCTGCACACGGATGCTAGGTAACCAAAGTGCTGGACTGTGGTGGGCAGGATGGATTGGCTTTTTCAATTTCTATTGTAGTCTCTTTCTAATTAGAAAGAATAAAAAGTTAAATCTTTATTTCATCAATTATCTTATAAGTGGATACAAATTAGAGTCCTTAATTAGATGCAGTCATGCGACACTTGAAAAGTAGAAGTGAAGCAGAAATCACATTCCTACACCTTTTAAAAAATTGTCTATTAGCTAGCCATGTCCTAGAAATAATACACTTTTTCTTTAGCAATGTCCAGTGTCCATTCTCCTGCATCTGATTATCAGAATCAATTATGACAATTTCTTCTTGACTCCAGCTTCCTGATTCCTGGTCAATTTATGCTCTGAATTCCTGAGTTTGGGATTCTAGTTGCACCATCAGTGTCAGAGGTGGTAGCTCCCTGGCAGATTATTTTTGTATTGTTCTCAGAGTCCTTCCTGGAGACCCAGCCTAGAACCCACTCCTTCGGTCCTTCCAGAGATATTTGCAGCAAGCAATTCCGTATATTAAATCCTTTGCTGCTTAAAATAGCTAGAATGGTTTCTATGCCAGCACTGAATTCTCACAGACACATGTGTGATATTTGCCCCCTTCTTCCCTGTCTTTTTCTCCGTCACGCTTTGTGGAATCCAGATGTGGTAACAACCTTTTTGAGCCAAGAGCATAAGGGTCACGTGCTAGAGATGTTGGAAGGATAAGCTGGGAGTAGCCAGGTCCCTGAGGACATGATGAGGCAGAGCCACCATTCCAGCCTAGACTGCCTTCTTTCTGGCTTCACGTAAAAGAAAACTTACATCTTTAAGAGAACACTATTTGGATGTCTGTTAATCTCAGCTGAATTGTAACCTTGCTAATACAAACAGAAGAGATTCAGCACAGGACTAGCACATAGTAAATCCTGAGTAAATATTGGCTTTATTATTTTCACCTAGAAGGCCCTCTCCTCCCATTTTGCCTTTAGAGACACCCCCCGCCCCATCCTTCAACGCCCAGTGAAGATGCCTCCTGTTCTGTGACATCTTCTTCCATTTCTCCACCGAGAAGGTCCAGCGAACACAGCTGAATTACCTAGTACTTTGGTCACATGTCTGAACCTTCCCTAGAGTCTTTGTAAATGGGGATCAGATATGAATCAAATTTACGTCCCCTCATAACCAGAAATACTGTACCCTGCAACACGTGTACTTACCAATTAATAAAGTTTCATAAATCTGACTAAGAACTAGATTTTGTGGTATAGAAGTTAACTACAGGGATTTACAGTCATGGGGGACGGTTTCTTGAAGGAGGTGGAGTTGTAGCCGGACGTGGAGACAGGGTAGAGTTTGAATGGGCAGCGAGGTGCAGAGAAACCGCGCGCAGCAGCGGAAGCTCCACTCACGAGCGTGGGGTGTGTGAAGGAGCCGTGTGGAGAGCAGGCAACCTGCCCACCTCCACGGGCTCTTCTAGGGGGACGGGAGGCCGGAGGAGGGCGGGGGGGAAGAGGTAAAATGAGCTCCATCCTAGGTGAGCTGTAAATATCAACTTGCATATTCCTAATAGACACCAAGGTGTCCGTTTCAGAGTATACTTTTATTATTTGTTTTTTGGGTTTTGTTTATTTTTTGAGCCGCCGCCATTAGAGCAATTGTAATTCTTTGTTCATACGCACTCCCATCGTTGGCCCATGCATGTTTGTGTTTGTGTTTACATAGAATAACGGAGCGAACAGCTGTCAATACTCTTCCTGCTACAGCAACTGGAGCCTTGACAAGCACTTCTGTACTTGGCCGTGGTTCCCTCCTCCCACACTGCCCCCTCCTTCACCTGAAGTTCTTACTGTCCTGGGTTAACCCTTCCTTTCTTTCTTTCTTTTCTCTTTAAAAATATAGTCTTTCACTTCCCATTGTATTCTCAATAAGTATGTTTTGTTTTAGTTGTTTTTAACTTTACAAAAATGTTATCACTCTATGTAATCTTTTGGGATTCACTATTTCTTACAATTTTATGTTAATAGATTTATCCATGTTTTTGCATGTAGCTTTGATTCATTCATTTAAACTCCTGAGTACTTCTGTGCATGTACCCCAATTTGTTTGTTTTCCTATCCTTAGCCATTTGCTATTGTGAACGGTGATGCTATGAGCATTCTAGTGCAATATATGTCTTTAGGTGGACAGTTTCAAGAGTTTTGAGTGGAGGCATATAATCTAGGAGTAGAATTGCTGGGTCTTAGGGTACATGAATGTGCAGCTTTACAAGATAATGCCAGACTATTTTCCAAAGTGGCAGAGCCAGAAATGTGTATGAGATCCTGTTGAACTACACTGCCTTCAGCATTTGGTACAATCAAACTTCTTAACATTTGGTATTTAAATGGATATGAAATGCTATCTCCTTGTGGTCTTTATTTGTGTTTTCCTGACTACTTGCTGAGATTGAACATCTTTCCATAAGTTTATTGGCCACATGGATTTTCTCTTCCATGATATTTCTATGTCTTTTGTCTATTTTCCTGTTATCCATCTTGTATTGATTTGTCAGCATTCTTTTTTTATCCCCTTCACCCATTTCTCCCATCCCCCACCCCCTGCCTCTTGCAACCACCGATCTGTTCTCTGTATCTATGAGCTTATTTTGTTGTTGTTGTTTTTAAATTCCACATATAATCGAGGTCATAAGGTATTTGTCTTTCTCTCTCTGACTTATTTCACTCAGCATAATGCCCTCAGGGTCCATCCATCTTGCCCATCACAAATGGCAAGATTTCCTTCTTTTCTGTGGCTGAGTAGTATTCCCTTGTATAAACATATCACATCTTTATCCATTCGTCCATTGATGGACACTTAGGTTGCTTCCATATCTTGACCATTGAAAATAATGCTGCAATGAACATGGGGTTGCAGATATCTTTTCGAATTTGTGTTTCCATTTCTTTCAGATAAATACCTAGAAGTGGAATTGTTGGATCATATGATAGTCCTATTTTTAATTTTTTGAGGAATCTCCACACTGTTTTCCATAGAGGCTGCCCCAATCTACATTCCCACCAGCAGTGTATGAGGGCTCCCTTTTCTCCACAACCTCTCCAACACTTGTTATTTCTTGTCTTTTTGATAAAAGCCATTCTAACAGGTGTGAGGTGATATCTCACTGTGGTTTTGATTTAATCTCCCTGATTATTAATGATGTTGAGCATCTTTTCATTTACCTGTTGGCCATCTATGTCTTCTTTGGAAAAATATCTATTCAGATCCTCTGCCCATTTTTTTGTGTGTGAAGAAGACTAGCCCTGAGCTAACATCTGTTGCCAATCCTCCTCTTTTTGCTGAAGAAGACTGGCCCTGGGCTAATATCTGTGCCCATCTTCCTCTCCTTTATATGTGGGACACCTGCCACAGCATGGCTTGATAAGTGGTGCATATGTCCACGTCTGGGATCCGAACCAGCGAACCCTGGGCTGCCGAAGTGGAGCGCGTGAATTTAACTGCTACACCATGGGGCCGGCCCCACTTTGTCCATTTTTAAACGGGATTGTTTGGTTTTTTTGCTATTGAGTCGTATGAATTCTTTACATATTTTGAATATTAACCCCTTATGAGAGATATGATTTGCAATTATTTTCTCCAATTCAGTAGATTGCGTTTTCATTTTGTTGATGGTTTCCTTTGTTGTGCAGAAGCTTTTAGTGTGATGTAGTCGCACTTGTTTATTTCTCAGCATTTTTAATATATTTTCCATACTAGTGCTTTATTGGTCTTGTATGTTGCAAAGGTCTTTTCTCAGTTTAAAAATAGTCTTTTAAGGTGAGTTTTGGTTAAAGGAAGTTCATAATTTTAATGTAGTCATATTTATCAACGATTTTCTTTTTTTCTATTTTTGTCTATTTAAGAAGTGTATCTCTATTTCAAGATCATAAGGGTATATATTTCTTATTAAATGTTTTAAAGTTTTGCCCTTAAAATTTAAGTCTGACCAATCGGGAATTTATTTTTGTTTATGTTTTAAGGTAAGGATCTAATTTCAAGTTCCTATGTAAATAACTATTTTTTCCATTTCCCCCTCACATCTTTCTATCTTTTCCTACGTTTTTCCAACTGATATTCCATGCTCCCTTTATCCTGTTTCAATGGCCTGTACGTGTGCAGATCTCTGTATTCTGTCCCACTGACTGTTGCGACAAGCCCACACTACTGTTGTTCCTGTAGCTTTAAGATAACCCTTGGTGTCAGCCGGGCGTGTTCACCTCCACCCTCCCTCAGAAGGGCTGACTCCTCTCCGTCCTTTACTTCTCTGCGTGTGTGCAGAATCAGCTCATTAAGTTCTACGACACCTTCTATTCGGATTTTATTTTAAATTTTACTGAGATAAGAGATCAACTTGAGGAGAATTGACACTGACTAAACACGTGTGAGATCTTTACAGGAAAAATTATAAAACTTTATTAAATGTCATTTTAAAAGATGAAATTAATGGAGAGTTATACCATGTTTATGGATAATGAGATTTAACATTGTAAAGTTTATACATTTATATTGTACTTGTAAATACTTTAGGAATTCCGTACTGGCAAGGCATCTTATGCACAGTTTCTGCATTGTTAGGATGCATTAGACACACGTAAATGTCCCCTGACTCCCACCTGGTGGTGTTAATGCGGTGATTGCCCTCGTGTGGCAGGAGAGGCACCGTGAAGCCACCATTTCAAACAAGAAAGAACTTTCCATGTTAGTACATGCCCTCTCATTTCTGTTTTTAGTTTAACCTTTCTAAAAAGAGTTTTAAAATATTTTGATTTTTTTAAATGTCCCGTAGTGAAGAACATAATGGAAGAGAAATACACAGGCATTATGGCTGTAGGGTTTTCCATTATGGTGGATTTCCTTCACGTCAAAAATGCACTTGTCATGAAGGTGGACCTCAGGTCTTCACTGCACCTGCAGCTGTCTGGAGGAGTTCCACCAGTGCCTCGGGAGGAGAGCCAAAGGGACACAGAGGCTGGGGAGACACTTTCTGTGGGATGTCTCTATTTGGGAAGCATTCCACATCCAGAGCGCTCTCGAGGGTCCTATCTGGGAGCAGCCTATGCAAATTACATGTTTACTTAGCTCCCCTCAGTTATTGCGTTGGCTGCTTAAACCAATGCAATGGTTTAAGTGTCCCTCTCCAAGTGTTCATCGCCTGTCCTCAATCCTCCACTGGGGCTGGAAATTGCCTGGGTGCCACAGAGATGTCTTCCACAGCTGTATTCTCCATCACCTTCCTCCACCAGGGAAAACAGCAGACTTTCCTTGTGCTCTGCTCCCCATATCCTTGGCCTGCCTTTTTCCTCTAGCCCTTGCTGGCCTCGGCTGGGGGGCATACCTCTTGCTTTCTGCCTGGGCTTCTCCGACACATGACACGGGAGCAGCTGTGAGGACTCTTTTGTCCCTCCCCCATGTGTGGCCCAGAACTGTGGAGGTATTTAATGGCCATGAGCAGCCCTCACCCCAGGCCAGGGGGACTGCAAACGATGGCTAAATGCTTCTCCATTCCATCCGTTGGGTGACCACGTCAAAGTTGTCTTCTAGACACTCACGAGAAGGACCCGGAGAAGTCAGTCCCCGTGGTCCAGAGCAGTGATCACCTTGATAAAGCACCTTTCCACCGACCATCCTTCCTCCTCTCTTTCGCTCTCCCCATGCCGCCTCTCCTGCTCTTGGGATTGTTCTCCAAATAAATGTCCTGTACAAAGAGAAACCAGGCTAAGACAAGAAGACATGCCTCATATTCTCCAGGACAACTACTTAGTCTGCTAAAATGACCAACAGTAACAGCAGAAGCTTAAAAGTCACATTCACAGTGTCCTTCAGGAGATTATTGGCTTTCTCACACCTAGATTATAACACCATAAGTGCAGGGACCATGTTTTACTTGACTTTGTTCCCCCCAGAACCTCTAATTGCTGATACATAGGAGGCACTTAAGAAACGCTGAATGAATGAAAACAATGCCCTGTGGTTTTTCCAGAATATCAGTGGTACAATACTATGGCCAGGCAGGACAGAAGAGGACTGAGCTGATGCCAGCCATTGGAAGGTCTTTTAGGACAAAGTTTGGCAGGGCTTCCAAATCCCAAAGTGCAAGTGTCACCCACCTGCTTCTCCATGTGAGGCCAATCTTGCTCTAACAGGCCTGAAGAATGCCCTGGGGTCAGGGATGGGTAGTGACTGGGGCACAATAGGAAGACTGGGCTTGTAAAATTTTGTTTGGGACTCAGAATTTAAATAAGCCAACTGGTTTCCAGGGCTTTCCCTAAGAGAAAAACATAACAAAATTTAAATCATGTTTCTTCCAAGAATCTTTATTTCTAATAAACCATCAGACACTTCCCTACCATGCTACTTAGAGGGATTGAGAACTTGTTATATGGCCTTCTAAGACTACTGGATTCTATACTCAGTTTCATTTCCAGAATTCCTAACATTTTCCAGGTACCTACTACGACATCTGAGAGGTACTTTGGCATACTTTATATTACTAATTCTCAACTTGTGAGGGGGTGGGGGCAATAGGATAGGATGACTTCTGCCTTGATAGTGATGGTAGATGTAAGAAATTTTTTAAAGAATACCAGGATGACATTTTACAAGGCAAACTATAAAAGAATAAAGCTGAAAAAATATTTTTGGCTAGCAAAAATATATATAGAAGACAGGGTCAGAAAATATTTTATTTCAAAAGCGTAATACTGCATGATTTAAAAGGTTTGCAAAATACTATTATTTAACCCTCACAATGACATATGTCATGAGTATTATTATTTTTGTTGTGCAGATGACAAAATGAAAGTTCAGAAATGGTAAGAAACGTGTGTGAGTGTGCACAGCCGATGAGCAGCAAATCCCACCCAGGAAATCTGATGGTGGTGAAGTCTTTCTCGTGTATTGTCTGCCTCTGGTCTGCATACCCTGGAAGGGCTCGCCCACCGGTGGGAAAGTGGTGTCTCCATGTTCACAATGTAAAAGTCATAAAAAAATATATAGTTTACATCTCTCCAAGAGCTCATCTTCCCTATGATCCCACGGCATCTGCACGTTTTGGCCAGAAGACAACTTATGCAGGAACCTACACAGAATTCTCTGTGTGTTTGTATTCTTTGCAGGTGCTTTCTTTCCTTTTGTTGTGGACGGCTTTCTCAAACAGGGAGCTGAAGGACACCACAAACATTCTGAGGAGCTGTGTCCTGTGAGTCTAGCCACGTCTCAAGAAAGGTTGTCACCCCAGGCTGCATGTGCCCTCTAGTTTTTAGTTTCTACAACTACATAAGACTCTTGAGTTGAGTTGGTTAAAGACCCCTGGCCCACGTCTTTCCTGACACACACATCTTTCAGCAATATTTTTCTACTGGGTGTCTGTTCTCGGCATTAATTTCCCCAAAGGCATTATTTTCCATTTAATGTAATTACTTCAATTAATAAATCTAATGGGAGCAAAAGAGGTATTATCCCCTGCTTTACTTTCACAGGAGGCAAAACTTTGATAAAGATGAAGAGATAGGACAATTATAGCAAGTGTGCTAGAAAATTATACACATAGCTACATTTCTTTTTATAAAAATAAATCACATAAAAAGCTTTTTCCAGAGAAAAAAGAATTTTAACCCTGGAAAGAATTTTAAAAGAAGTTTATAAATCCATGTTAAGAAAATAAAAATTGTCTTTTTCTAACTATGAATGTCTGGTTTCATAGTCTTACTTAAGTAAATGGATTACGGCGTTATGAGCAGTTAGTGGGACGCTGGAGTTGTCCCTCAATATAAAGTTGAAAGCTTTTTTCTTTTTCTTTTTGGCAACAGAAAAAATTAAGACCTTGTTCGGGAGCTCTGTCTAGCAGCACGAGGATAGCTACAGTGTTAACTTCTAAAAATTCTATTTCTCAGCAGAGTTTCCATCGGACAGTGTCCTCAGTGTCCCACTGTCCTCTGCAGCAGACTCTGAGCCATCCAGCATCCAAAAGTACCATCCCTGAAGGATTGCCCAGTGCTCTCGCCCCCTGGCTTTATCTCAGGCAGTTTGCCCGGTGTCACCTCCCGCAGGATGGATGAGCGGGATGTGAGCACGACAGAGTCCACTGGGCACTGAGGGAAGATCAGCTGACTTGCCGGACCTCTGACTTTGGAAAACAGCCACAAATAGCTCTGGATTAAAATGTTAGAATCAGTGTTAAAATTTCCACAAGTATATGAAGTAAACCTATATTTGGGGAGCGCTTTCATAAAAGAACTCTATAAAATACTCTTGAGGGTAGGATTAAGTTTACATATTATGAACTAAGGACGTATACACAGTGTGTTCTATGCCCTCCTTCTTTTTCTTTTCCCCCTCATTGCAAAGGTTTTTTTCCTAAAAGTTTACTCATATTTACTATACTTGCCATAATAAAAAGGACAAAAAACAAAGTTCTAAAGTATCTAATTGAAATACTCATTACTGTGAACATGAATTGTCCAATATTCTGCTATTTCTTATTATCGAGGGTTATAGGATAGATAATGAAAATTACTAATTTTGAAAAGTTGAGGGTTTGGAAGATTATCAAGTTTCTTTCATCAGTATCTTAAATAATGTCATGTTATGAAAAGATATTAATTTCCATTATCATTTTATGTTATAAAAATTAGCATATTCCAAATTATAAGACTTTCTTACTACCAGTTCTTGATAGTGCTGTTGAGAATATCATTTCAATTGTTAAGAAGGAGACTCAGACTGGTCTGCAAATTAGATATAGAATGATAAATTTCTAGAAATTGTGAGTGACAATTTGTTTCCAGCCTGCTTCCCCTCTTCCCACACTCTCCCCCTACCTCCCCCCAAAATAAAAGAAAAACAGGACTTGAGGCTTGAATTGTCTGGATAATTGCTTCAATTTTAGTATACATTAAAATATGACGTAAAGATGAAGATGAAAATTCAGCCAATATTGTAAATGGTGACAATTTGGTTTTACAAACTTTACATTCAGACTGATGGTGTTATGCAAGCAAAATAAAGTACACTATAAATAGAAAAATACAATGGACTAATGAGAAAGGAGCATATATTACATTTTCATTTGTTCTTAGTAATGATAGAGCAGAGTCCGCCTGGTCCATACCAGATTCTACATAAAATCAATCAGCCATGGAAATGTTGATTTTTGAAAATTGCCGTTTTGACTTTTCAAGATTCAGTAGCAGACTCCTTAATTATCATTTTCTCAAAATAATGTGTGTAAATCTATATTTGTTAGGAGTCAATATAATGTTTCAAATCCACCTCTACTTGTGTAATATGTTTTCCTTTGTCTTTATTAGCATCTGAAAAAGAACTTATTCCCTTTTATTTAGGACTCAAAGTCTATGAATGCATATTTAATGTGTTTAACTTTATGCACATATACACATAAGTTTCAGAATGTATGTGTATAGACACCTGTAATTAAAAAGCAGTGTAATAAACTGGTTACATAAATGTGAATGTCTCTTTAATCCTCTATTGCTGTATACTTAGGTTCTTACATTCTAATCTCTTTGTTGTATCTATTTGTTTATATACTTTGTGTATAAACCTGAATGTTACCAAACACAAAATGAAAATAACACATATGCCGCATAAGACATTTATCTCTAAAAGAAACATTTACCTCTAAAATAAAACTAACTTCCTTAAGCACTTTAGCAAAGAAGACAGCAAGATGTGTCTAACTTTACCAGCAAATAGAATATACCAAGGAGATGATACAATAACTTCCAAAAACAAAAGGCAGCATTTAGTATTCTGTGCTATTTTATATTAAGATATGAAATTGTACACAGGAGCTTTAACTATAAAATCACAGGAGAAATAAATTAATACCAATAAAATACTAATAAGAAATCATTTACTTAGTGATTCTTAAAGTACTGGTATTAATGGAGCCACAAATTTGAAATGTCAGGGCACATGCCAAGAATATGTGTATAAGTATGCAAATTTTAATCTAACTCATCAGTTTGCGTGATTGATCACCAGTGATATTTAAATCAACCTAACATTCCAATCTTGAGGAAAAACGTTCTCAATTTATAGACTTTCCTTAGGAGGAAAACTCAGTAGAGGTTTTGGCAATTGAGCAGATGTTACCAGAAAGTTAAAAAAAACAATAACAAGGGGAACTGAAGTATCCTCACTAATTGAGCAAAATCCTGTAAATGAAGCCCAGAAGTTCCTTCTCCTGTGAGTTCAGTCAGTCTTGAGACGATCATAATGAGTCTGGAGGCTCTGGCCAGCCTTGTTGCTCACGCATCATTAAAACCGAGCTTCTACTTGCGCCGGTATGGTGACTGTCTGTACACACGCATAATTAGCACCTCATCCTTCTGTGCTCGCGTCTCACATCCAACACTGCGAACAGCAGTTACCATCGCCTCATAAAATTCTGCCGTCCTTCAACTGCTGCTATTTTTCCTGTCCGAAAACCAGATTTTAAATAATGAGGAGAAATACCGGACAGATCAGTGAATGTTCAAGATATTATGTAAAATATGGGGAAACCCAGAAAACGGAAACACTTGAGTCCGTTGGCGCAGATCCACCCTCTCGGGCCCTGCTGGCACCTGTTTGATGGTTGGGGTTTCCATTTTGGCCAGGAGTGCGGTACCCCCACCTCCCTCCTCACCCGGGACGCGCCGCTGCGAGAGGAGCGAATTCCCGCCCGGCTGCGATTTCTGTTGACATTTAATTTTTTTAAACTTGTCTTTTTTGGGGGGCCGTCTTCTCTGGCCCGCCGCACAGCCGCCGGGGTCCGGCCCCACCGCGGCCGTTGCGCGCGATGGTTCCCTCGGCTGAAGAAGGACGCTCGTCTGGGAAGCGGTCAGCCGGTCTCCAGGCCGCTCCTCCGCGCGCTGGCCGAGCGCCGCTGGGGACGGTCGGCCGCCCTTCGTCTTCCTCGTTTGGGAAGCGGGCCCGGGCGGAGGGGACGCCCGCAGGGCAGCCTCGGCCAAAGTTTCCGCCGGTCGAGTCGCGCTGGACGAGGAAGCCCGGACGCCGCCGACCGATCGGCTCCTCAAGCGGCCGCCCGCGGTCCGGCCGGCGCGACATCTGCGGCCGGACTCGGGCGGCGGGGTCGCTCCCAGCCGGAGCCGCGGAGCCGGCGGGTAGGAGCCGGCCCGGGGGCGGGCGCAGGAGGAGGGCCCCTCGGACCCGGCCCGCGCCGCCGCCTCCCCGGGCCGCGCGGGGTCCGACGCACCTGCTGCGGCGGAACGACCCCCTCCGCGCCGCCGAGCCTCCGCGGGCGCCCCGCCCGGGCCAAGGTCACGGCGTCTGCGGCCGGGCCCTCGGGCTGCCTCCCGCCGCTCCCGGCGCCCGTGGGCGGGGGCGGAGGCGGCCCTCGGGAGCGCCGCGCCGGCTCCTTCGGGCTTCGGGGCCGACCCGGGGGCTGGGGGGCTGCGGTGACCCCTCCGAGTGAAAGCGACTCCGGGGTCAAGCTGGCCGGGGCGCGCCGCCGCCTGCTGGGCCCTGGCGAGGGTCAGCCCATTTTATGGCGGCAAGTTGTGGCCCCTTTGCTCGCTCGCCGTCTTCTCGTCGTTAATCCCTCAAGAGGGGGCGTGGGGAACGAGCCTCCGCGGAGAGTCTGGGGCTCCGGGCCGGCCGGGGCCTGCACCCTGGACCGCCCCACGCCCACCCAGCGGCCCTTCTGGACGGCAGAGGGCGAGCGGGGAGGAGAGCGCGCGCCGCGGCCCGCACGGCGACGAGGCCCGGCCTGGACAGGCGACCTGCCGCCTCGAGCCCGCCGGTTACTGTTGCCGTCATCTGCGGGCGGAGGGGCCTGTCCGCGCAGGCGGAGGCCTGGGCGCCCCTTCCGCCGCTGGCCAGCCCCCTCGAGCCGGTGGCGGCGGTCTGCGCCCGGCTCTCGCGGATACGCGGTGCCGAGGAAGGGCCTTCTGGTTCGACTCCCGGAACCCCGGCCCCTGCCTTTCCAGCACCTCAAGTGGGGTGTTCAGCTCTAATTGAGAGGACTTGCTCCTCGCCCCCTTTTTTCCCTGCAACCTTCTCCATTAATTTGGGGGAATTTTACACCTCATTTCATATTGTCCACTGAGAAAACTAGAATTTAAAAAAAGTAAAATACCTTTCAGCAGCATGATTTTTCTACTCCTTCACTTGCAACATTCTGCTCTAACTAGACTTTGCTACTTCCCGAAATCAAAACTTAGATCACCGAAACTGAGTTTGGGCGTGGGAAAGACAGACGTCGATGCCCGAGGGTCAGTAGGGCTGTGCAGGAGTTCGGCGGGTCGCGCCTGTGCTCTGGACCAAAGAAAGGCGCCGGAGCCGTTTCTCTTCCAGTCGAGGCTCCCTGGGGACCCCTCACTCGCCTGACCTGATCAGCAGGGAAGCCGCTGAGGGCCTGGTCTGGACCACACCTCTCCCCCACCTTCTGCCCATCACCTGGGAAGGAGTCCGAATATATGCAGATGACCTGAAACCCTTTTTCCCAAAAGCAGTTCAGGGGATGTCACTGTCTGGGCTCAAATGGGCGAGTCTGGGGAATTAAGAAACATTCCTTTTGCTGGATATTAGGAGTGCGTTTGGACATCAATCTTTCCACATCCAATCGAATCTCTTGGATTCTTCCTTTTAAGAAACTTCCCTTCTACGGAGGCGGAGGCGATAGGAAGATAGGAGGCAGTGTCCAGTCTTCAAGGGCACTAGGTCTTGGCCTTGACGAGGGACTGTTGGCCATTTTCTCTTTTTTTCGAGAGAAGCAGAGTTCAGTGTAGAAAAAGCATCGGTTCCAGGATCGCGTCTCCCCATGCGTGTGCTTTCGCGGCGGGACCGTCCATCCACCCGGCAGGGCCTCGCGGAGCGCGGACTCCTGACCCGGGCGCGCACCGCTCTCGTGTCGACCGTTCGACTGGTGTCGGTGGACAGCGGGGCCTCCTTTGCCCCTCGAGTCCTCGGAACTTGCAGCGACTCCGCCGCGAGGCCTGCGGCCCGGGATCGTCTCGGGTTCGCACTTTCCACCCAGACGCTCAGCCACCGCCTAACGTCTGTCTCGGGTCCCTCCGAGCCCGGAGCGTGGCGGTGCCCAGGTTCTTCCAGAGGCCTCCCGGGGCCTCTCTGCCTCCGGGGACGTCTGCCTTCCCGCCCCTCGCGCCGCTTAGCTAGCCCCGATTGACAAAAACACAGCAAGGGGGTGAGAAAGATCGGCGCCACCTCCGCGCTCGGGCGAGGGCTGTGAACTCCAGACCTCGTCTCCGTCCCGGGAATCGGCTGTGCGCCGCCCCGCAGTGCCCACGCGCGCACGCTCAAGGGGTTCTCCAGATCCTTTCGCTGCTGACACATCCACACACACTACTGTAGTTTATTATTTGACCCTGAGCCCCCGCTTCCTCCGGCCCGGGGGCGCCGAGCTGCAGACGCTCCCCCGGCGCGCGCACAGCGCCCAGAGGCCGCCCTGCGGGGCTGTGGGCCGGAACTGACCCACCGGCTCCGCTGGCGCCAGGGGCCCGGGGCTGCGGGGAGGCCGGGGCTGGAGCGGTCGCTCAGGAGATCTGGGGAAACTCTCAGTCCCCAACTCCCTCCTGCCCCATCGGCTCCTTTTCCTCCCCTCCCCTTCTCAAGTTGCTCTTCTTGTAACACCCGGGCTGTTTTCTCCCCTCAGTTCCAGGTCTAAGAAAGTTAGAGAATTTGGCAAAACTGAAATTCTTTCAGTAATTTAGTTTTTAAAACGAAAGAGAAGATACAGAAAGCCAGAGAACCATTCCCGCAACAGAGTCGGGGCGAACCCATCAGTAGGTGCAGACATCCCGTGGAAACCACGGCAGGAGGGCCCAATAAATAGAATGAGCCCAGTGTCCGTGTTCAGGAAGAGACTTCACGGACAAAACTTCCACAGCGCGCGTACGCGCGCAGCCCGCCTCCCGTTCCGCCCGCGCGCTGAGCCCGCGCTCCGCCCGCCTCTCTGGCCTGGAGACCCTTCCCGGGGACCGGTTTCCCCACAGTTCCCCAAACTTGGGAGGAGCTCTGAAAGGGAGGAGAGCGAAGGTCTCAATTCCTCTCTCCAAACCCAGAGGCATCTCCGCCAACCTTCCCTTCCTCCGGTTCCCTCGGTGTGACTTGGTTAGGGAAACTGGGAAGGGGGGTGGGGTGGAGGAAAGTTTTTTGAAAAATCAGGAAGGCATGAGCTGGAGAGGTGAGTGTGTCAATCAGAGGGTTTTGTGCCTGGGGGCTCCTAGCGGTTCTGAGCAGAGGTGTCCCAGGGCGGCCCCACAATGAATATGAATAGGAATCCTTGCTAAATGGGACGGCAAAGCGCACCGCCCTGAATGATGGCACGTCATCCTAACCAGCCAGGATAGATAGGAGGGCTCCTTTTGTCTCTTTTCTCCGCCGCAGCTCTATAAAAGCCCCTTGTTTTCAGCGTGAGGTTAGTTCAAGCACACACCGACAAGCTGTTCAGGCAGCAGCCCGACCGGAGAGGGAGCGGGGAGGGAGCCAGGCGGGAGAGGCGGCGCCCCAGCTTTTCTTCTCACGTCTGCCTCGGAGGAGTGGGTTGCCGGGCTGTGCAGATTGTTTGCATTCAAGAGTTTCTTTCATTTCCCGCCTAAAGCCTCCCCACGGTAGGGCCGCATCCCCTGTAATAAAATGAATTCTGATTCGAGCTCTGTCTCCAGCAGAGCTTCATCTCCGGACATGGATGAGATGTATCTGAGGGATCACCACCACCGCCACCACCACCACCAGGAGAGCCGTCTCAACTCGGTCTCGTCCACGCAGGGCGACGTGGTGCAGAAGATGCCCGGGGACAGCCTCTCGCGGGCCGGCGCCAAGGCCGCGGGCGACAGCAGCAAATACAAGATCAAGAAGCAGCTGTCGGAGCAGGACCTCCAGCAGCTGCGGTTGAAGATCAACGGGCGCGAGCGCAAGCGGATGCACGACCTGAATCTCGCCATGGACGGGCTGCGCGAGGTCATGCCCTACGCGCACGGGCCCTCGGTGCGCAAGCTCTCCAAGATCGCCACTCTCCTGCTGGCCAGAAACTACATCCTCATGCTCACCAGCTCCCTGGAGGAGATGAAGAGGTTGGTTGGCGAGATCTACGGGGGCCACCACTCGGCCTTCCACTGCGGGACCGTGGGCCACTCGGCCGGCCACCCGGCGCACGCCGCCAACGCCGTGCACCCGGTGCACCCCATCCTGGGCGGCGCGCTCTCGTCCGGCAACGCCTCGTCGCCCCTGTCCGCCGCCTCGCTGCCGGCCATCGGCACCATCCGGCCGCCCCACTCGCTGCTCAAGGCGCCCTCCACGCCGCCCGCGCTGCAGCTGGGCAGCGGCTTCCAGCACTGGGCCGGGCTGCCCTGCCCCTGCACCATCTGCCAGATGCCGCCGCCGCCGCACCTGTCGGCTCTGTCCACCGCCAACATGGCCCGGCTGTCGGCCGAGTCCAAGGACTTGCTCAAGTGAGCGGCGGGCCGGCCCGGCTGCCGAGGACGCGGGGACAGCGGCGCGGGGCCTCGGGGCCGGGCCGGGAGGGAAGGGGGAGGTGGGCGCTCGGCTGGCGGGAGGGCGGGCGCGGGGCCCTGCGGGCTCCCACCCCGTAGAGAGATCTCAGACTCACTCGACCCCCGGAGGGAAAGGACCAGAACCAAATCGCAGTTTCTAGGTGGTAGCGAAGGGGGACTCGAGCCAAACGAGTTTGCATGCATGCTTCCTTTCCCCAGGCCGCACGCTCTTGTGGAAACTGCATTTGTCGTGTAAAGACGGATCGGTGTAGCTAAAACTTGCGAAGGGACTTTGCAGTTGGCTTTCTCTGGCTCTGTGATCTCACCTTGGAAAAGACAACCATCCCTTTTGTGCAAAACAAATGTAAATATTCTGTTGAGATGGATGCAATTATGATTGTCACTGTCCTCTCCACAGTTGTTTCTCTAGACACAGCGGAGAGAGAGAGAGAGATCAAGACCGCAGGTTTGAATCTCAGCTCCGGTCCAGGGCGTGACGTCTCCTCTGTGGGTTTTCCCTCAGATGCAGTGTAGATCAGAAGAATGCATGCACGCTCCTCAGTGAATCTTGTCTAACCATGTTGTGCAGGCCGTGGTGCCATTTCCTTGTAACAAGGATTTATTAGTGAATTCTTGAAGTACTCCATATATCTGTCTGTGGTTGTATGACATGACAAAGGGAGCAGAGTGCAAAGACCCCAACCCAGCACATGAGCTTCTTCCCCATCCCCACCCCCTTCAGACTGTGTTCCAAACCACCCTGGGCTGTTCCAGGGCCCCTACTGCAAAAGCTTGGGCTCCCTCGGCTAGCTTGCCCCCACCCCTTGCTCAGTTATTCTGCATGCGGGGTCGGCTCTCTCTATCATCAGCTTTGAAAACTTATCGTGGTTTGGGGAGGGTGCCATTTTTATTTTCCTGAACATTTGCTTGAAATATTTTGTTAGGGGCTCAAAGACAATACCTGTCTTTATTTTTTATATATTCTTGATAACTATGATATATTTATTAATAACCAGTGTTTCTGGATGAGATTTCAAATAAAAAAGAAACTTTAAATCCTCGCTTTGCCTTTGCCTAAAATTTTTGAAGATGGGGTAGTGGGTAGGGATCATGTGGACCCAGTTGTGTGTGTCTGGGAGTGGGTGAGAGATTTGGGTAGGTGGAGAGATGCAAAGATTTTTCTCTGGTCATTTACAGGTGAAGAGGTCAGACAAATTGGTGTTAGTGATTACAAGTAAATGTCCTTCAAATAGGGGCATTGTCCAAGCTGGTAGTCTTGTGATATCTGAGCTTCCTATTTCTCTGCAATAATCAGACCCTCATAAACTCAGCAACTGAGATTTTTTAAAAAGTAATCTGGAAACCCAAAGTGACAGGAAATGAGGTGCAGAGCGGTGACTGCGCTGGCTGTGTTGGCAGCAGATAAGAATGAAGAGTAAGTTAACTTCTTTTCACTTTTAATTGATGGGGTGTGTGTGTTTTTTAAAAAGCAGGTTAAAATCTAGAGTATGTTTTTAAAGTCAACAAAGAGCAGTCTTGGAAAATAATTAAATACCCAGCCCACCTGTCCCCTTGCAGTGGCCCCTCAGAGAAAGGGAGGCCACTCTGCTTTGTAAGGTGAACTTGAGGTGAGACCAACAACTGCCCAAGTCTCAGCATCTCACAAATTTAGAGCAGGAATGCTCCCTCTTCCCTCCCTTAGAAGACAACACTGGGCATCTTCTACATAAGTGATGGCTAAAACAGGGTCATTTTAATCAACTTCTCTCTTCACCTCCCTCCCCCATAGCACTTCCAAATAGTTTCTGTGAGCAAAAGTGATTGGCAAGAAGGTTTTGTTTGTTTACAGAGGACCAGAAAGCAACCCCGAGTGACGATAACCCCAACAGCACGGCCTCTGTTTCCCACTAACGGAAATGGAGACCTGATTGTATGTACCAATCCAGAGTGTGCCTGGACTAGATGTAACATCCCTTCCTGTTGATGAGGCTCCTTTTCAAGAGGGGAGACCAGTGGTTTCCACTGCAGGGCACCAGAGCAGCCTCTCTTGGGGATCCCAAGGTCAGCACATCTAGGAAGCATGTACCCTTCCTTCTGGGTCCCCCACTGCCTGCCAGGTGCTGCCCCTCTCTGGAAGAGCATCTCTGTGGGTCCCAGTTCTATTGCACTCATTCTCCTCCTCTCTCCTTACCCGCTGCGCCCCAGCTCCCCACTGCCAGGGAGAAAGACCAAAGTGAAAGCCTATGGTGGAGGCACTTATTTCCACTGGGTTTAGGCAGACAAGTGGGGGAATAATCATCTGCTTCCCAAGGGTGATTCATTTCTCTGGGTGAGGAAAGAGCAGTTGAGGATTTATTTGAAACCAACACAAGGCAGCCCTCCAGCCTTTCCCCCGAGTTTATTATTTAGAAAGGGTAGGGGAGGTAGAAGTTTCATCAATCAGGAAAACGACCTCCCCTTGAGCTGCTTGCCTCTTCTGAGTCCGTTTCCAAAGGCCCGGACTTGGGGAAAGGCTGGAGGCCTGACCCCCGGCTCAGCGGTGGGCACCCCTTCTCCAGAGCTGCAGCCTAAATTGGAGGCTGGAAAGGAGTCGGCCACACTCCCTACACCAGTGGCTTTGGAGGTAGTGCTGCTGGGTCAGGAATCCCTTGAGTTACACCCAGCGGTCAGTGTAAAGAGCTGTGAGGTCCACACTCGTGGGGGGACTGCGCTGAAAGGAACCTAGAGCCCAGGGAATTCTATCTCGAGTTCTCCATCTGAAGAGGAAACAAGACTGTGCTTCCAGCGCTGAGTGTTCCCTGGGAGAGGTTGAGCTCTTCTCTGCTCACAGAGGGTCCTCCGGCCTCCAGACTGGGAGAAAGGATTCTTTTAAGAGCAGGGCAGGAAACTCAAGGAGGGCAGCGGTGTGGGAGCCAGGTCGGCCAGATATTTCGGACTTATCCGGAGGAACCGTCCCCACTGGCCTCCCCGGGCAGGGCCTGGCTGAGTTCCGAGTTCTGGAGCTCCACTTGGAGATGTGATTGCAGGCAACTCTTACTTGCATTTCCAGTTAAATTCTCAAATTACTGATTCCAGAAACAGGATTACGTGGCTGCGAAGGTGAGAATGGTTCTTGGCCGGGGTTTTTTCATTGTAAATTTGCCACTTTCTCTAAAGTTCTCAAATTTAAAGTAGTTTTTAATTCAATCTAGAAACAGGACAACAGTCCCTTCATTCCAGAATAAACATTGCTTTGCTTTTAAAGGATCCCGAGAGCCTCGAGGGCACAGATGTCCCAAGAAGCCTGAACCTCCAGAATCCTCTGGCCCGTGTTAGCTGGTGACAGGGCCTGAAGAGCGGGTAAGGTCACACTCGGAACGGGACACTAGCACTGGCTGGTCCACCCAACCTTGTCCCCAGCCATGTTCTCCCCTCTGCGGATTCTGGGGCTGTGGGTTTATATCCAGAAATGAGGTGGGGAGTGGCTGCCTGGGTGGCAGAAGCCCAAGGTTTCCCAGCTCCTGCAGGAGAAGCCGGTGTCTCCTCTGCTGTTTGTCAAGCGGCTGGGTGGAGGACGGTTTCATCGCCTCTGCTCATGCCCTCAGCAGAAACCGCCAAAGTCCTTCCCTCCAGGAGGCCATGGATTCTCTCAGCTCTTGCTCAGCTCACAACAGTGATTGAGCTTCCAGGGCCCTGTGGAGACTCCAGACCCCTCTCTCCCCTCCCACCACCCACCTGAAGGGTGGGCTCCGACCCTGGCGCCCACGAAGATGCGCCCCTAGCCCACCCTGCCACACTCGCTCTGTGGCACTGTGCTGGGGACAGGCCTGGGGGGAAAGGCCTGGAGGACAGGTCTTGGGGACAGGCCTAGGGGAACAGGCCTGGGGGGACAAGCCTAGGGGACAGGCCTGGAGCTGGCATGCCCCCCCCCCCCCGCGATCCCGAGGACGCCGCGCAGAAGCTCTGTCTCGCCCCTTGGGGGTCCTTCCGGGACCCTGGCTGGAAGCCCCCTGCACCTCTCCCGCGATCTTGCGCCGGGGAAGGGCAGCTGTGACGAGAGGACGTAGGGGACTCGGCCCCGCGGTCCAGGCCCTCAGGCTCAGGACACAAGCGGGAGGAGGAGACGCGGCAGAGGGAGCTGGAAGCGCCTGGAAAGAAATGGGACGTGGAGAGGCCCTGCGGAGCGGGGTGCGCCTGCCTCTCCCGCCGGCTCCCTGCTCTGCCGGCCCCGCGAAGTGTCGAGGCTCTCGAGGCGGGTTTCTCTCCGTGGCCCGGAGGAGGCGAACCGAGGGCCGGGTCTGCAGATTCGCTGCGGGGCCGAGGGGTGGGAAACGCGGGGGGCCGAGCGCCGGAGCCGCGACCCCCGGGCTCCGCTCCGATCCCTCCGAGCCCCGGTCCCCCGCACCGGCGGGAGCGGGCCCGGCCCCCACCAGGCCTCTGGCTCTGCGGCCGGGCGCGAGCGGGGTCCTCGGGCTGGGGGAGCGCCAGGCTGCGCGCCCGACCCCGACTCCCCGCCTTCCGCCCCGCGGGCCCGCTGGGGGCGCAGGCGACAGAGAAAGATGCGCCGGGAGGGACGTCGCGGGCCAGGCCTCCCCAGACCGCGCTGACCCTTGCGAGGAGCCTCGGAATAACGAAGTATTCGGGGAAACCGGGAGGGAGAGAAAACAAGAACAGCAAACCAGCGCCGGGAGCTGCGGGCGCTCCGTCCTGCGTCCCCGCGCCCCGTGAACCGCGAGCAGAGCCCGGCCGGCCCGCGGCTCCTCGTGGGACCTCGGATCTAGGCCAAGCCCGTCCTGTCCGGAGCGGACTCTGTCCCCGCAGCCCGCGCCCGGAGGGAGGTTCATCTCCTGGGGGGGGGGGGCGGGCCGGGGAGGGCGCCCAGTCTTGACGCTCCACCGGGCACCGGGGTTCGGGGGAAGCCGGGTGGGCGGGTTTCTCGCCCCAGGAGTACAAAGAGGGCTAGCGCCGAAGCAGAACCTTCGGCAATTGGGGGGTAGCTGCCCCGAAAGTTTTGGGGTTCCGTCTGGTCCTGATTTGATTAGGGCCCGTCGTTCCCTCGCGGTCTTGGAGGGTGCAGGAGCCCGGCCTGATCCAGGGGCGCCACGGTTTACATGCAGGAGGCAGCCCCTCGAGCACCCCTCCTCTCCCTGAGCCTGGAAAACTCCAGAAGCCGGGTTCCGAGGGGCCCCCTGTCTGCGTGCTGCGGATCCCTGACCCCCACGAGGACAGAAAGGCGGGAGCGAGCACGTTGTGTGGAGACTTTTCTTCTGGTCATTCACCCACCCCTTCCCGTCTACCCCGGAGAAGGACGAGGAAATGCACAGCGTCCGAACCCGCGCGTGAACCTCTGGCGCTGGAGCACCCCCGGCAACACGAGCCTTCGCTTTCCTTCCTTTGGAGTTTCCCTCAATCAGCCTTCCTCCACTTCAGCAGGGTGCCAGGCACTGTGGGGGGCACCGGAGGAAACGAGGAACGAGGCGTCGAGATGCATATGAAATGGGCCTGCCCTCGGGGCCCTCAGAGCCGGGGGGGGGGGGGGGGGGGGGAGGGGGGGGCGGGGAACAGGTCAACTAAGTCCAGTGGCAGAATCTCCGCGGCCGCAGGAAACACTGGTGCTGCAGGCACGTCCTTCCAGGGGCTTTTTTAGACGCTAGAAAAGTCACTGCCCCTTCCCCGTCCCAGACAGAAAGGACGGGAGCAGGTGCCTTTGATGAATATCGAAATAAGCAGCAGCAATGGTGGCAGTCTTTGGTTTCATGGCAGTGGTTTAGAGATTTACTGACACCGAGATAAACTTCGGTCTGGGGCATCTCCGTAATTCATGTCCCCCTTAATTATTACCAAATGAGCAAAGCGTTTTTCTTTTAACTGGTTTTTAAAAGAAAAAATAAAGGGGGGGGGGGGTTGGGAGAAATCCTTTTTAAATGGGATTAGAATCATTATCCTCCTTGTCTCCGTGGTCCCTATGCTACAGCAGTTTGCCTCCCGACTCCGAGTTCACCAGGCCCTGTCCTAAACATAAAACAATCCTGTAATTTCCTTCAAGAACAAAAGTTTTCAAAGAAATGACCTGCACGGTATCCCCCGTCAATAAAGCAGAATTGACTTAATGGTCTGTTAATTACTCGGTCCCTGCAGGGGTGGGGGAGCTCCAAAAGGGTTGCTGCACACCCTCTGTCGAGGGAAGCTGTGGTCTGTCCCCAAATGTACAGCTGGGGCTGGGCCATTGAAAGCCCAGACAAAACACATCCCTGATAAATAATCCACCTAGAACACAAAGGTTCAGCACACAATTGTTGGGTCTTTGCTGGATCCTTAGAGAGGACCCAGGGAGCTCCTCGGGGCTTCCGGTAATCTTTAAAGCTCAGAGCCAGGGGTTCTTGGACAAAAGTGAAAGGAGATGGTTTGACTTTTCAGTCCCCTTTTCCTCCTGTGTCGAATTTTTTCCTTCTCAGTTGAGACTCTGACTATACTTCTTTTATCCGATCTTCTTTTGTGCTAATTACAGTGTGTTTTGTCACTTAATACATTTTTGGTTTGGTCATTTTTTCCAGTTGTTTCTCTCTTAATAGTTTAAACCTGAGAAGACAAATTTGAGTGTCATAGTAAAAAAGGACAAAGTAGAGAATCAATAATGTAAAGACGGATTTGGGTTATTATTCTCTGTGACTTTGTCACATCTGTTAGGTAACCAGTGCATCATGCAATTAAATATATTTCCAAAATGAAAAAGTTAAAAAGTTCTACTTAAGCCCAAGCAGAACTGAGCAATCATCCAGTTAATTTGGCATCAGAGACAGTTAAGCAGAAAAATTCAATTTTTAAAATACCTCTTTAAGGAAGAAAACACACATAAACATGTCCTATACTAATTGAGAAAGTATTGGTTTCAGTTTGGTATCCATTTAGCCATTGTGGGCCAATTTAAACAAGCATTACAGAAAGATGAAATGTGGCATTTACAGAGATGGATCATGAAAGTGATCAAGATTTGGATATGATCTGTTTTGAAAATTAGTTCTTTGAACCACACAAGCCACGCTGTTAGCCACATCCACCATCACTTCTTAAGGAAGTGACCGTTAAGGGTCTTGTGCGGAAGCCAACCTTTGCCTTACTTGCCACAGTTCTGGACCCTGCGTGGTGTGCGAGCTAACTGACAAAAGCGTGGACAAGAAGAAGGCTAACTCTAAGGTACTGGCGTTAAATTGTGTCTATAATTTTGTATAGAATGGTGGCAAACACACACTTTTCTCTCATTGGGAAAGTGTGAAAATCTAGTGAATCGAAAGGAAACTCAGCATTTAAACTCAGCTTGACCCCCAACCAACGCTGAACTTATGTTCTGGTTTTTTGTACGGCTGGCTGTTCATCCCAGTTACGTGAGAAGTGGGATCCAGATACGGCGTGACAGACGGTGTGATCTTTGGAGCCCAAATAAAAAGCGTTGTTCCTCTCAGTAAAACCCAGACAAAAGGCCATCTTTGCGTGTCTACTCAGCACCATCCTCCGGAGCCTGACCTCCCCACAGTGCTGTGTACCTAATATACAAACGTGCAAAAAGAAGCCATTCCTCTTGCTAAATTGTCCACGGGGACACTAGAAGTGGGGGAGGGAATTTGTTTCTGGTGTTTACTAGAATTATACTGTGAACAGGTTAGACTCCAAGACTGAATAAAGTACGGTTTTACAAATTGTGCTGACTGGCCGTGCAATGTAGCGATGGGTTAGTTTCTCTTTTTCTCCTTTGCAGATATTAACGCACTCTGGTATCAATGCCCCTCCCTCAAAGGGCATTTTGATTTGCTAGTTTCTTGATTTTTCCCCCTTAGGTACTTGATTTCTAGCAATCCCTTCACCCGTGGAGTGTTGTTTTCCAGGCTGTTAACTGAGACATTTGATCTCTTGAGGACCACAGAGTACATTGACTTACCACCAGTAACTTTTCATCATTACTGGTATGGGCAAGTTTTCAAATAGAAAATACTAAGAGTTCTGCACTGTATTTTTCACAGTAAATATTGGATCTCAGTACAAGAAACTTACAAAGGAGCTGTAACTTGAAGGAAAACAACAACAGTAGACACTTTTTGGAATATATTAAACATGGAGAGAACTAACAATTTTTTTTTGTTTGTTTGTTTGTTTTTTGTTTTGTTTTGTTTTGTTTTTTTTTGTGAGGAAGACCAGCCCTGAGCTAACATCCGTTGCCAATCCTCCTCTTTTTGCTGAGGAAGACTGGCCCTGGGCTAACATCCGTGCCCATCTTCCTCTACTTTATATGGGACGCCGCCACAGCGTGGCTGACAAGCAGTGCGTCAGCGGGCGCCCGGGATCCGAACTCGCGAACCCCGGGCTGCCAAGCGCGAACAAAACCGCTGCGCCACCGGGTGGCCCCAACAATTTTTTTTTTGAGACAACAGTTTTATTTAAGCCTCAATCAAACAAAGCTGACCTGTCCTTGAAGCGGCTGGTGCTGATAGTGCCAAAGAGTGGTGGGAGAGGACGGGGCAGAGAGAGGGAGGAGGACGCTGCTGTTCTCACTGTGGTTCTGTGAGCTCTCACCATGCGGACCCTAAACCTCATCCAAGGGGACAGCGAGAGGAGACGCTTTTCCTACAGGTATTTACTTGACCACTAGAGATTATTCTCTTTTTCTACAATTAACCTCCTTTGAAATTGTATGTGAAGGTTCCTCATCTAAAATATGTACCATTAATGTATAAAAGGATGTTCTAGAGTTTGTTGAAACTAGAATCAGGTTCAATGAAACATTCTGTGTCTTTCTACACTTTAGTCTTGAAAGAAAGAGATCAGGAGTGAGAGAGGGAGAGGGCCTGCAGAGCAGGGACGAAATGGATTTAGTACGTGAAGAAGGTAAGGCAAGAAACAGTGTCGGCCACTTTTTAAAAAGGCAAAACATTTCTGCTGGTAACATAGTATCAAGAGCTCCTCCTCTTAGTTTGGCCCTCACATCCATAGACTTTAGGTCATTCAGACGCCACTTAGAAAAAGGACTATGCTTGCTTACTTCCAAGAGATGAAAATTTATGGGTGATTTTCTTTCTCCACTGTCTTCCTCCTCAATTTTCCTTTCTTCCTGGATTCCTCCATCTTGCTTCTCAGTTATCATCTCCTTCTCTCTATCTTCTTCCCCCTCTCTGTTTCCACTTTCTACTGTATTCTGCATTCCAATTCACCCCCCACTCTGTTTGTCCACTTCCATCTGCCACTTTGTTGCTTTAGCGGGGGCATGGGGTTTACACTCCCCCAGCCTTCTCACTCTGTCCTGCACACAATCTGCTGGCTCCTCCTGCTCCTGTTGGGGTTTCTAGGAGGCCCCAACACTCTTTTAATATCTTCACTCTCCGCCTGCATCATGTCACAGAAAATTGAGCTATGTGGAAGCATGTTCTGGAACCAAAAGTGTTAGAAAGCGCTTTAACTTTCAAAGGCATCATTATCGTGAGGATGCCTTTCTAAATGGTAGGGGTATGGTGGTCGATGCTATATATAGGTTTTACCAGCTTGCGTTAACTTAGGGTGAATATTTATATTAACAATAATAGCAAATAGAAAGTGCTTAACATATGCCAGTCATGGTTTTAAATACTCAACACATATTCACTTATTTAATTCTCACTACAAGCCTATGAAGGTGGTTCTGTTATTATTCTCACGTTTGCAGACGTGGAAACTGAGGCACAGAGAGTTAAATAACTTTCCTAGATCACACAGCTGGTATGATCTAGAACAGTGGAGTCCCCAGACCAGCAGCATCAGCATCATCTGGGAACTTGTTAGAAACACAAGATCTGAAATTTTATCTTACTAGCAAACTAATAAGATAGACTATCACAGTTTCGTGGGTGCTGGCAGAAGACACAAGACTTCCAGGTCAGAAGTAAAGGGTTTTATTTCTCTGCAAAGAAGGATCCTGGTCCTCATGTTCACGGGGTGCCCCGGTCCCTAATTCCCATGAGAGCAGTGCAGGGGTAGACGTGGCACATGCAGTGGATTGTGTTACCTCTGAGGAATCTTGAGCTTAGAACCCCCCAATCTTTTATAATGAGCTTCCAGCAAACCTGCCTGGCTTTTGTCCCAAAGTGTGACATTGTCCTTATTATCTTGAGCAGCAAACGAACCTGCCCTCTGCTCTGGAGGGAGATACTGTCCTGTCTTCCAAGGCTGCTCCTTATACAAACGCCCTTGAGTAGACAGTCCAACAAAGTTGGCCAACAAAATTGTTGGTTAACAGCTGTCTTTTCCCAGCCTAATGTCTTAACTTTGAGTTTTATGTGCTTTTTTCTCTCTAGGGTACCCCACATTTCCCAACATTGTCTGCTGCACATCTGTCTTTTCCCCCTTGATTTGTGGTGGCGGCTTTTCCTGAGACCAAGTTCCTGTATATTCTCGGTCTGTTTCTGAGCTCTCTCTTCTGTCCCCTTGGTGTGCTAGCCTGTTTCTATGCCGCCACCAGTATATTGCTATTGCTGTGACTTAGTATTATGTCTCAATATGTGGTGAAGTGAATCCAGGGAGAATAAATCGTTTACAGGATGTCCATATTTGTCTCCAAACTTAGTACATTCTAAGCCAACCAGAATAATGAATTTTCAAAAATGCAGTGCAAACATTGTTACAAGATTTTTATCACCTGTCTTTTTAGGTGGTGGGGCGCTGGTGGGAGAAGAGATGACGTGTATATGCAGGCCCCTTGAAGTCATAATATTCTTATTTTTTCACTCTATTTCCTGAACCTGCCAGCTAACAATCATGGGTAGGAGTTCTCAAGCTTTCTGGCTCCCCACGTGAAGCTGCCTGGTGCCTCACTGGTCGGGGTGCTGGGACGCCACCATCGTTAAATTTGACTCCATCGTGTGCTCTACATCGTTAGGGACCTGCCGCCCAGTGTCCTGGAGGGAGGAGTAGAAGGTCTTCTCAGCAAGGAACCTCCTGCTCACCCTGAGAGAACGTTTGCAGAGGGATTCAGATCTCCATGGAAGCCTTTCCAGCAGGCTCTTCCCTGCCTCGGGCCTGGACACATGCGGTCCCCATTGTCTGGAACCCTTGTTCCCACCCTGCTCCCCTCCCCCGGCCGATTCTCCTCCAGTCCCCACTTCCCAGCTGGCTCTCTCTTCCTGGGGAAGCCTGGGCTGGTTGTAGGTACCCCCCCGATGCGCCCCCCCGCAGCCCGGCGTACCTCCCCTTCACTCACCGCCTGGAACTGGCTGCTGGTCTCTCTCCCACGAATGTGAACCTCACGGGGACTCATGCACCCAACACAGTGTCTGGAATACAATAGGAGCTTAAAGAACATTTTTCGAATCAACGAATTAGAAACGTTAGGCAGGAGATCTAACCTTTGGATGGGTAGTTGCATAAGATGACCTTTAGTTTTCCCTTCAAACCGTGAGATTTCATGAACATATGATACAAAAAAATCACAAAGTCAGAATCAGATTTTTATGTCCTGATACATTTATTTCTGTTTAGAAAGCTGTAGCTACGCTGGAATAGGGGCTTTTATCACATGTGCTTCTGGGCACTTTTGGGGTAGAAAGCAACTTTATAACTTAACCAGCTAAACTTAAGAGGAAAGAGTCACCCTATGACCCCTGTTCCGTTTCTGTGTGTTATGTTAATAGTAGCTGCCTTTTAATGAATAACATGCAGTGTTATTTCATTGAATTCTTTCAATAATCTGGCAAGACAGTACAGTGGCTCCTGCCTACAGGCGAGGAGAGTGAAGATCAGGTTAAGTGACGTGGAAGTAGTGCCCAGCCGGTGAGTAGTATGGCTGCATTTTGAACCCTGTGCTGTCTGCTGCAAAGGTGGTGCTGCTGAAAGCTGCCCTACATCTTCATGAATATCCTTTTGATCTGTTTCTTGGCCTCTCCCTCTCCTTCTTCTTGGTGGCCATGTCCTGTTGATGGCAACCTACGTGAGACTACTCCTGCCCACCCTCCCTAGTGGTTTCCATCGCCTCCACAGTGAGGTCTTGTTTCCAGAGTGTCATCAAATGTCCTGGTAACTTTTATGCCCGAGTCATTCACTCTTCCAGTGCACCTTGCCCTGCTCTGGGCACCGTGCTCAGTCCTGGGGGTGCAGAGGGAATGAGAAAGATGAGGTGCCAGCGCTCAGAAAGATTATAGCCCAGTGGGGAAAGTAATCAAGCAGATGGCAAACAGCGTGCTAACACCATGAGGGAGGGTGCAACAGCAGTCCCCGGGGGCGCTTAACCCTGTCTGGTGGGGTGTCAAGCTGAGCTGTTGGCCGAGTGAAGCGGTGGGGCAGCAGGCAACAGGAGAATGTCCAGACGTGGAGGAGCAGAGGGCATCTGAAAGGAGTCTTAGTGCAGCTGGAGTGTAGAAGCCCTCCTTGGGAATGGAGTCAGCAAAGCAAGCAAACCAAGATGAGGTGCTGCAGAGAGAAGCAGGAGCCGGTTGCCAAGAGGCACTGCGACCCACTCATCTTTTCAACATGAGTCAACTAAGTTCACGCTACGCTAATAAATAAACTTACCAGAACCCGTGCACTGTTCTACGTGCCTTACATCCATCAACACATTTAATCATTGCAGCAACCTGTGAGTTAATACTATTATTATTCCAGTTCTAAGGATGAGAAAATCAAGGCTCAGAGAGATTGCGTAACTTTCCCAAAGTCACACAGCTATTAAGTGACAAGGCTGGAATTCAGACTCAGGCAGCCCATCTCCAGTGTCCGTGCTCTTCACCACTGTAGTAAAGTGCTTCTGGGGATGAAGTGACAAACAAGACAGACAAACCTACTTGCTCTCTTTCTAGGGACGAGACAGAGAATAACCAGCCAAACCACAAGTGAATTCACAAGACAGAGACGAGAGGTATGAAGAAATCCAAACAACAGGACAGCCTGAGTTTGACTGGGTTAATTAAATTTAGCTAGGGCAGTCAGGAGGGCTCCACTGGGGGCGACACAGGAACTGTGACCTGAAGGGCAGACAGGCCGGAGAGATCCAGGTAGTGGGAACAGCATGTACGGGTAGATGGGGGAGACTTGTGATGGTGAATTTCATGTGTCAACGTGGCTAGGCTGCGGCATCCAGCTGTTTGGCCAAACACTATTCTAGATGCTACCATCAAGATATTTTGTAGATGTGATTAACATTAACTGTCAGTCTGCTTTAAGTAAAGGAGATCACTCTCCACGGGGGTGGGCCCCATCCAATCAGTTGAAGCCTTAAGAGCAAAGCCTGAGGTTTCTCAGAGAAGAAGGAATTCTGCATCAAGCCTGTAACACAGAAATGCTGTCTGAGTTTCCAGTCTGCCGGCCTGCCCTATAGATTTCAGAGTCAGCAGCCCCCGCAATCACACGAACCCATTCCTTAGAGTAAATGTCTGTCTCTCTCAGAGCCGTGACAGACACCTGATGATCAGTAAAGAAAGACCCAGCCCTCACAACGCTTCATTACAGAGGGAGAGAGGGGCATGAAACGACAGATTCCATAATTAAGAATTCACTTCCAAGAGCAGAGACGGTCTCCTTATTCTTTATTTCTCCTTAAGTGCTAGGATCAGGACCCTGAACCATAGACACTCGGAAAATCTTTACTGGCTGAGGGATGACATTCGGAGTCAGGAGAACAAGATTCCAGTGCCAGTTCTGCCCCAGCAGAGCTGTGTGACCTGAGTCCACACACTTAACTCTTCTGAGCCTGTTTCCTTCTCTGTGAAATGAGGGCATTGGGACAAATGTTCCCAAGGATGCTTCCTTTTCTAATCGTCTGTGATTCTTCTGAGAGCGAGTGGAGGCAGATAAGCATAAATGGGTGGCTAGCTGTCCACTGATGAGAGCAGCAACCTTCAGAAATACAGCCCTCGAGGATGGTTGTTAGTCGTGCGACACGTGAGAGATTGCCAGATCTCCGAGCCTCCTCCCAACCTTAGCTGCTGTCACAGTTGGCGGGCCCCGGGGGGCTGTGTGCGGACAGCATCCGGGCCAGTGGCCTCCGCCCCTGGGACTCTGGCTCTGGGTGTCCACAGGTCCCCCAGCACGTGTGAGCTCCGTTGGTGGAAGACCCAGGCTGCAGCAGGTCTACTCAATGCCCTTGCTCCCTTGAGACCTCTCGTGTTAATGTCCTGGGGCTGCCGCAACAACGGACCACAAACTGGGTGACTTAAAACAACAGAAATTTATTCTCTCATGGTTCCGGAGACAAGAAGTCTGAAACCAACCTGTGGGCAGGGCCGTGCCCCCTCTGATGGTTCTGGGAAGGGTCCTTCCTGCCCCGTCCAGCTTCTGGCAGCCCATGTTCCTCGGCTTGTGGCAGCCTCACTCCGTCTCAGTTCCCGTCTTCATACGGCCTTCTTCCCTCCGTGTGTCTCTGTGTGTCTGTGTCCAATCTCCCTCTTCTTCTAAGGACACCAGTCACGGGATCCGGGGCCACCCTCATCCAGTGTGATGTCCATCTTGACTTGATTGCACCTGCAAAGACCCTATTTCCAAAAGAGATCCCATTCACAGATTCTGGGGGATGTGAATTTGGAGGGGCACTATTCCCCCCAGGACACTCACTTCGCCATCATTTAGCCTCCAGGTGGGAGGCTTGCTCCACTGACCATGCAATTCCAGAGGGACGATTGGGAGCTTGTGAGCTTGGGATGTTGCCTCGCTCTGTTCTAGTTTCTGGGGATCATTCTACCTCCTTTTCCATGAACTGGTTATACATGCCCTGTTTGATCCAAATAAAAGCTTACGTGTGTATGCGTGCAGGTATGTGTGTATGCGTGTGATTTTCGTGAGACGTATTAGCAAGTGGGGAGGAGCGGAGTTGAGGAAGGGACGGGAGGGGTGTGGACGGGGGCAAGAAACTCTCACACTCCCTAGACAGGAGCGCACGTGAGCCACAGTTCTGACCAGACGGTGAAACAAGACACGTTAGAAAGAAAGGCTGCTGTTGAGTGCCTGACCGACAGCTCATTAGCTTCACCCCAAATCCAATTCTTAAGACAATAGCGGAGCAGTCCAGGTGGAGCGCCTCATACCTTTAGCTTTATAGAAGGGCAAGTAGAATGTTTAAATCAGAGAATTTTTTTGTTTCTCCTTAAAATGAATGTTGGAAGGAGAAAAATCAGGATTATTTTTTACCTTTCATGAGATGAAAACTTGCCTTTTCTCTATATTTGTGTACTAAGTCTTTCTCTGTTTCACTATTATAAATCAGCTTGAATAAATCATTATTGTCTACTTCTGTCTTTGTACCTAGGGTTGTCTTCTTGTCTACTTGCTTAAAATTGTATTTCTTTATAACAAAGAGGAACGTTCTTCCATTAAATAATGAAGATTTTGGGGGGCATCTGCTATGGGATGGGATCTTTCCAGTATTTTGGAGATACTGCAGTAAACAATGTTGGTTAAGTTCCTGGGCCTTCCAGAGTTTATACTCTGGTGTTATGATTATCAAAAATTAGTATTTCCTTTCATGGGAATCATCAGTTTATATTTTTTACCAAATTATTGGAAACTTAGTATTTTACTTAATAATTTGTGATATCTCTATGTAGAAGGTGGTAGATCTTTTCTTAAAAATGTCTTTCCTAGTTTGTCATTTGCCTTTGAATTTTGGTTACTTTGTTTGTTGTTTTTTTTCTTTTTTTGTTTTCATTTTTGTTCTTTTAAAATTTTTTTCTTGTATTTAATTTCTTTTGGTTACTTTATTTAATTCAGAGAGAATTTACAATTACATGTAGTTATAGCCACAAATTCATTTATTTCTGATTACATTTATGCTTTAGCAAGGCCTTCTGTACCCAGAAATTGATAATCATTGATCTTTTCTATCAGTAATTATATAATGTGACTCAATAACAATAGCTAGTATTAACCAAAGGCCAAATATACTTCAAAAATTTTTCATATTTAAATCTAAAAAACTCTCTTGAGGCTGTTATAATAATTGTCTCCATTTTATGAACTAGCAGCGGTTTATTGAGGAGATTTAGAGAAGCAAATATCTTGCCCAAATTTTAACAGCCTCCACTCAGATGTGAACTAGTGTCTTCACCTGGAAATTATTTCAGAGTACGGTGCAGGCCAAGGACCAGAATAGATGCTTGTCCCTTCATTACTGACCGCACTTCCCGGAATGACCTATTGATCCCCTTCCTTCCCCATTACTGAGGCTGCCTCTGCAGCACATGGGACATTTACATGTAGGAAGGACTTTCTTGCACAGAGAAAGGGCTTTTTTGTATACAGTAAGCACATTAACTATGTTCTTGCTTTATTTTGTTTCGAGGATTAAGAAACATGTTTAAAAAGATTTTTTTTTAATAAAAATTTCCTATGTATTTCCTTTTTTAATCTCCTCTCTTAGAGACCTTTGAAGAAATGTCTTTCAGGTGTAACAGCTGCATTCAGACTTAACACTTTAGGAAGAAATCTAATGCATATAATATCTTAGGTAAATTTTGTTGACTGTTCTTCAGGGATGATTGGACTGGAAAGATATTGTTGGGTTCTTGAATTTCAACCTACCTACTTCCGACTCAATTTAGAAATATCTGGAAAACTAGGTGTGCGGTGGAAAGCATTCGGCCAAGGTTTCCCAGCAGAGTTCAGACTCACTCTTATTTCTGCTCTTTCCCAAAGAGGGTTTGGGGAACTTGAGGCAGCTTCAGGCAGATGGAGAATGTAAACGACCCCACTATGCCCCCTGGTTCCAGCCCCACCTCTTAAAAAAGCCCCATTTAGCCCCATTAATCTCCAGCCAAAACAAAATTGAGGCCAGAGAAGAGGAGGAAGTGCGACAGTTTAGGATGGTCTGGAAACGAGGCAGCTGAGAATTGTTTCCCCTCAGAAAAGATGAAGATGTATCTGACACTAGTAGGAAGAAATAATCTGGCCCCAAAGAGAAGCTTTGTAGTATCCAATTTTGGTTTTTCTGGGATAGGAGCTGGTAAAGGAGTAAGTTTTTAGCTCTGTGGCATGCCCGTCACCCTTTGCCATCAGACTGCCCTTTCTGGAAGTTAGGAGACTTTCAGGTCTCCAGGAGGTAATTGGTTGACCATTAGCGACCACGGGGCCTTTGCGCAGGCACCGCAGTGCCGCTCACATCTCTGGTGCACACTGAACTTTGGCCCTAATTCCATACCAACCTACAGACAAACAGTTTAACACTTGATTTAAGTAAAAAACCAACAACATGTCTCTTAAATCTCTCACTTGAAAAGATTGCTGGTTGCAGAAATCCAAGGAAGTAAAGACATTAAATCTCAGTTTCTTGTTTTAAAAGCGCTTTACATATATCACCACCAACCAGCTTGTAAATTTTAGTCAGTCCTCAAACCAGTCTTTTTGAGGAGCTGAGAAATGTCCCTGTGCCCTCAAAGGACACACCTGTTATCTGAAACCGTTTTTAACCAGCTTGTTACGCAGTTTTGACAGATCAAAGACCCCAGACAATGGACACAAACTCTCACAATAGTGTAGCCTTGAGCAAAAGGTTCTGCAAAACCAGGCTGTGCCCGTGGCTGGATGGCCGGCAATTGAAAATAAATTTTACTTGAATAAGTCCCTCCACCGATCAGAGGCGCTGCCGGGCTGAAACAAAAGCAGTTGGGGATAAGTTATTGACTCCACTGACAGCCTGAATGAACTTCATTATGCCAGCCCACTCCTGGTAAATGTGTCAGGTTTTAAACTGAATTAGGCGGCAGGTGCATGGACCATTTTCCTGCCCCCCTTGAGACAGCAGACAGCCCATCATCACCTGATTCTACAGACAAATGTTTAGATTTGTTTTTCATGTTGCACGGCCATAAGTGAAAGCACATTTAAATCTTTTCCCTTCTCCTTCATCGCTGCTGTGTTATGTGCCCACGAGCAGGTCACACCCATGCTTCCGTGCAATGGGATTCATAAAGCCTGGGCTGCCACCCCATCCCTCCCCACTTCGCTTCAAGGCACAGATTTCAGGGATGATTTGGACTCTTCACTTGAGGTTACTGGATTTCAGCCCCAGAACAGGAGCTCCTCTTCTGTATTAGGAGATGAAAATACAAGGACACACATCCGTGCTTGCTTCCAGCTTACGAACCTTGAAAGGACAGAAGCATGGACATTCCTATAGGTTTTAACTAGAATGATTAAGTAATGGATTGGGTTTTCAATTGGGAGCTAGAATACAAAACTCAGATATTTTAGTTTGTAAAAAGTATTTCCTACCAGCAAACCTTGTAACTCCAGCCAAGCTCCCTGAGTTCAAGCAGAGTCGGTAAGAATGGGCATTTTTCTGCTGTGTGCGTCTCTCTCTGTCTCTCTATCTATTTGCTTGCATATTCCACTTTAAAACATTTTGTTTTACAATCTCCCCTGGGCTACAAGGAGAAATGCAGGCTCAGCTAAACTTCAGACACTTTGATGCCAGCTCTCATTACTTAATCATGAGACACAGGACTATTAAGATCCTAAAAATGAAAACCCAGACTTCCAACCAGAGAGGGAGAGGCTGGCATATGCCTTTGGCCACGTGCCTTGTTAAAGTTAATGAGCAAGAAAGACTCCCATCTCCTAAGTATCTTAAAGACCTGGAATCTTTCCTCTCAGTAAAGCATCTTTTTCTTCTCAAAAATGCTTCCATTACTCATTATAAATAACGGGACTTTTCTCGACATACACCTTGAATTGTAAAGTAGAACTCCTTCCAGAAACTGGCAGCCCCCTCTCCTCCCCAAATATAATAACAAAAATGAATAATAAGATTTTTTTAAATCCCAAAGGAAAACATCAAAAATATATCACCCAGTCATTGCTGCCTTTTTGATGATGTCCACCCACAAGTTGGCTCAAATCTCCAAAGGAACTTTATTCAGTTGTGGACTTTATTATTTCACGATATCATTTTGCTGGATTCAATGGTTTAATGTTTGCATTTTAATGTAAAGATAGACTCGAATTTTTTCACTTCCACGGAAACATCAATATTCTCTCATTTTCATACATACGAATCTGGATGAGACATTCTACCCAGAAACACAAAATTGGTTTGGCGTTGCAGCTACCCAGAGGCCGCCTGCGTTGACCTGGGGCAGGGTCTACAGTGGCTCTCCCTTGCTGGAGCCATCCCTCCCCCAACCACAGCAGATGGCGTTTCATAGCTGGTCACAAATGGCTGTCAGCGAGCGTTTGTCTGCCTGCCAGTAACCTGTGGTTCGGGGGCTCCCTCAGAGAACGTACCAGTTCCGACTCTGCTGATAACAGCATCTGAGAAAACGATCCATCCTTTCTTGTCAGGCACAAAATTAGCCATCTCACTTTCAAACTGTTGACAAGGGGGACATGAAAGAAGTAAGGACGGTGCCAGCCCAGCTGACATTCCCTCAGCTTGGGTTCTGTGGGCCTAATGCAGACGACTCCAAAGCAGGCTGTTGGAGCAACCCCGGTTATGGTTTCAGCGTCTCCTGCAACGATGGGCCGGAACTCTCCACTGGGCCAGTTCTGATCTTTAGAGCAACAGATATTTTCTCACCCCGGCTTCAGTCACACTTTATACTGAAATGACCTTTTGTGGCCTGACCTCAGATGAAGGGGGAGGAAGGACAGAGTGACGTCCAGGGTCCCAGCAGCCGTCCGGGCTGCTCTGGGCACCACCCCAGCAGAAGGCAGGAGCCCGCCCTCATGCCTTGTGGATGCAAACAGCCTGAAGCACATGGGGTAGCCACTGATGAGCCAAAGCGGAGTGGACGAGGGAAGAGGAAAGAGCGAGAAGGAGAGGGACCAGAGGGGGGAGACAGGAGTGGGACCAGCCAGGAGGCTGGCCGGAACTGACATTTGTTGAGTCTGTTATGGGCCAGGCACCGAGCTGGTGCTGCTGATGCACCGCAGGGGTGGTCCGCCTGGTACCCGCGCGAGCTGTGGAGGGTGAAGTCGGTTACCGCACGAGTACCCTGAGCAGGACTTAGACGAGGGGAAGCACTTGGCTAGCGCGTGTTTTTGTGCTAACTGCGCTTGTGATTTTCACTGTTTATCTCAGTGTTGGACCAATATCTTCTTGCTGGTGTGACCATTATCTCCTTTTAGAATCCTCACTGTAACAAAATACTTTTCTTCCAATGCTCTTACATTTCCAGTTATTGCTTATTTTCTTATTTGACTTTTTTAAGCAGATGAATTTAAGTTCTAAGGCTATATCATCAATGTAGTGTACAGAGCAGCAACTTTTGTATCGGAAAGTGGTTGAATGCTATTTATGCCATTTCTTACCTGTGTCATCCTAAGCAGGTTACTAAACCCCACACAACCTCAGTTTGCCCATCTGTATAATGAAAAATACTTGCGAATTTATAGAACTATTTATAGAACTATACTAAATGAGAAAGGTATGTAGAGTGCCTGGCACACAACAGGCGTTCTGTAATTATAGTTATTATTATTTCACTAAATAACTAAACTCTGGCTTATATTGTGTACTGTATGTGTCAACTCCAATGTGGGTCACAGACGATGTTCCAGAATGTCTGGGGTGTGTGGACAGATTGACTGAAGCTGCCCTGACTGTATCTCTTTTCCTCCCATGATGTTTCTCACAGTTAATTCCCCTGAAGCAATATTCTGGGTAATGACCACCAACTGCCATAACCGTTTTGTCTGGCAAAGGAGCTTCATTTCCTCACCCTAGATTGTGCCCCTGCTTCTCTGGGCGACGGATGCCTGGACCTCAGGGAGCCGGCTGGGCTCCCTTTCAGACAGCGCCAGCCTCTGCCGGGCGGGGTCAGCGTGGTGATGAGGGGAACATCCTGCAAGGAGAAGCGAGGGGAGCCTCCTGCCAACTGTTAATGATAATGGTCTTATAATTCCAGCACCACATTTCACCCAGGAGGATCCCAAATGCTTCGCAGATCTGCGAATAGCTGCACCCTCTCTGCCCGCGGGCCTTAGGCGGAGTTAGCTTGGAACACAGCCGCCATGGGGAGCGTTACCTCCTATTTTAAAAAATGTGCAAAAAAAAATATGAGTCCAAGCAACTATAAAACATAAGTCAATGTAAGTGCTTTACTTACATGCTTTCCTTAGTAGCTAAAATGGGAGTGAGAACAAGAGAGAAGAGGAATATTTGTGCCATGTATTATTTTTGATAAAAATTATTCGTTTTACTGCTCTAAGCATGGAACTCCCAGATGAGCATATGCTTGTGTTTGCAGGTCATTAGTCCCTTGACAGAGGGCTTAAGGGACAACAATTCTTAAAGTTCAAGTACTCAACAGAAAGAACAGGAGGCAGCTCTAAATTATGAAGTAAATTAAGGAGAATTATGGCACCTTTATAAAAATAGTCTTCACACGCAGCTTTTCAGCCATACTACTTTTTCAGATTATCTGTGACTATGTAACAAACCATCCCTAAATCTGGTGGCTGAAAATAACAGCCATTTAATTTATCCCACAATTTTGTGTATCAGGCATCTGGGCACTTCTGTTCCACATGGCATCGACCAGGGGCCTTTCACTGGGACTTGGCTGGTGGCTTGGGCTGGTCTGGAGGGTCGAAGGCAGGTTCACTCCCATACCTGGAGTCTTGGCCAAAAAGGTTGGGAGACTGCACTTAGCTGGGCCCCTCTCCTTGTAGCGTCAGGACCTCCCCACGCGGTTTCTCCAGTCGAGTGCCAGAACTTACCTGGACACTCAGATGGCCAAGAGGGGCTAAGAGCAAGCATTCCAAGAGAGAGGAATGGAAGCTGTCAGTCTTCTAAGGCCTGGGCCCAGAACTGCCACCTCCACTGTCTTCTATTGGTCAAAGCCGTGACAGCCCACTCAGACGTGAGGGAATAAGACACACTCAGCTCTCAACGGGAGGACTGTCAAAGACTTTGTCTTTTTTTGTTGTTTATTTTTAATTGGCTGCATTTTAGTTGAATAAAAGCAGTTTGGAGCAGAAAATAATTAATGGATGGATCTTTGTACTTTGTTCTGACCTTATTCCAGGGAGGCATTCTGTTAACTTAAACAACTTCGTACTTCAACTCTTACACAATGCCAAGTTCAGTGTAAACACCACAAAAGCTGAGAGCACGGATTCTCAGGAGCTGTTCTGGGAATCTATGAGCTGAAGCCAGCTACTGCAAGGGGTACGTCCTCTAGAGACTTTACTCAGTTTAAATTTTGATGTGTAAAAAGACGAGAAAACTATGGGCAAAAACTTTCCTCAGGAACAATAAGAGAGACAATTCCAAAATGAGAGCAGAGGGAAGATTTTGCCATTGGATTTCTCTTGGTTTTTTTGTTTTATACATGTTTCCCCTCTCACATCTTAGGTTCTTATTATTCTAAGCACCTCACCATTCCATTTCTTTCTAACTTTCTAGTCCGTTGCTTTATCTTAGACCCTACAAATAAATGCTTTAAATCTCCTTCCTGGAGCCCTGGGCTTATTGTCACCGACTTTCTGCCATCCCCATCTCATTAGCCTCCAGCTTGAAGTCATCCCCATCACGTACCTCCATAGTGTGAATTCCAAACAGGGGATCATTGAGATGAGCCTACATCTGAAGAAATGGGATTTACATTCTTTAGCATGGCTTGGCAATTACATGAGTCTTACTGCTTGTAACTTACATTTCTCCCTTACCACATAAGTTGTTTAAATTTTCTTCTCTCTCCTCCAATTTCTGTGTCTCTTGGGTGCATCTCTTTGGTGGAAGCCAGTGCCTGTCTACTCTCAAGTGTCTGGAAAATGTAGTTTTGGTGTTTCGTGTGAGGAGGGCAGGGTTCACAATGACTGGAATGGCAACAATTTTGAACAGGTGCATACGACTGAAGTCCAGTAGAGTCCACTTGTTGATTCCTCTATATTCAGTCTTCCAAACCATAACACACAAGCATCAGCTCCCACTCCAGTCTAACACAACACAACTATCCCTCAAAAGTGGGAACACTTTTACACTCTCTCCAAAAGGCCAGGATTCAGTCTCACTATTTACCAACTGAGTCCAGTATTTCTGGGTGATATTTATTCTTCCTCCATTACGGTCACAATCCCTTCTTGATTTTCTGTAATTTTTAGTACTCGATTATAAAGTAACCACTATCAATGAACACTGTTTATTGAATTTGGATAAACTGGAGACATTCCCCATTTGTAAGATGTATCATTATCAATGCTGTTCCACTTAAAAGAAAAAAAAACACTGTCATTAAACCATAGCATGCCATTAATTGTAAGATGCACTCCAGTTTCTGAGTTGTTGACACGTGTAAAAAGGTACATACACACATTTCATGGATGTTAATGTGTGAAGAAATAGAGTAAAAAGTAAAGGAAAATAAAAAGGAAAATTAACGAATATACACACATATTAATGAACATAT
Source organism: Tapirus indicus (assembly GCA_031878705.1). NCBI lineage: Eukaryota > Metazoa > Chordata > Mammalia > Perissodactyla > Tapiridae > Tapirus > Tapirus indicus. Next base: position 55,773,987 of record CM062933.1, on the reverse strand, counting down.
ATACATGACACGGCAAGAAAAAAAATGTTGGATACCACAGGCCTCGTTTCTGCAAAAGATCAGAGGCGATGGTTGGTGTCTATCACTTCCTTCTTCACCTACCCAGTCCATGACTTGTTTCCCAATTTTTTTAATTTTAAAATTCAACCGTAAAGTTACTATGGTAAGTTGCCATAAAAGTTCCTAAATGGCATTCTCAGTTTCCATACCTTTCTCATGGCAGACTGGTAGCGCCAGCTCGTGGGTCTGCATGGGGCTGGAGCACATACTTTGAAGAAGGCTGCTCAGCTTCAGCTCCCTTGGCTCCCTGTGGGTGTATATTATTTTAGGCAGGAAAATGGATATTCACACTAAGTGTCTACTCCAGGGAGGAAAAATCACTGATTCCTCCATGCCAGGTATTCCATGTATTCAGCCTGCCCCCGAATGAGGCTAATACACCTGGAGCATGGTGCTGGGTCTGTGACTCAGTGTTGGCTTCTGGTGGCCAGCTGAGTACACAGCATGTTCTTATCCAGGTCAGCCTTGGTGAGGCAAAGTGTTTGTGTTGAGTAGCTATGTGGTATCCATCTCCTGCGACCATGACAATTTTGTCCACGAGCGCATTTAGCACATTCTGGAATGGCTGGAGAAGAGACTGACTGGCATCCACAAAACAAGTCATTTCTTAATAAGAAAGCCTTCTCCTTCTCTGATATTAATATAATCACTCTAGATTTCTCTTGGTTAAAATTATGTATGTATTATTATAATTATGATTAGTATGTATCTATGTACTTCTCTATCTTTTTACTATTAGCCTACTTGTGTCTTATTATTTAAAGTGAGTTTTTTTTAGGCAGTGTTATATTGGGTCTTGCTTTTTAAAAAAATTTCATCTGACAATCTCTGCCTTTTAGTTGGGGTGTGTAGGCCATTCATATTTAGTGTGATTTTTTATATGGTTGGATTTACATCTACCACTTTGTCATTTGTTTTTTTATTTGTCCCATCTATTTTTCCTTCAATTATTTCCTTTTTCTATCTTCTTTTCAATTGTTTGGACTCCAGGCTGACAGATTCCCCCCTTATTTCATAAATGCTGCTCCACTGTCTTCTAGCTTACATTGTTTCTGATGTTTCCCTAGAATCTCCCTTCTCAAATAGAGTCTGTGTCTTATAGCTGTTTGTTGTAATACATTGTTATTATGTTGGAGTCCTGTTGATGGGGTGGTAAAGTATTCAGGAGGGGAAGCCTTCTATAAACTTATTAGTAAATGTCCATGTTTTTATCTTCAAAAGAGTTCCCTAACCTTTTTTTCTTCCCTATGTAAGACAGGAAGGCTAGAGGGGCTGGAGTCACTAATTGCCCTTCCCCTGGTTCAGATAACACTCTGGTAAAGTTATTTCCCTTGAGGGCAGGCCTTGGAGGGTATTTCAAAATGGTTACATTTTCCCTTCCCCTGAGTGATGCATGTGGAAAACTTTTCCCTGCTCTTTACTGTGAGAATCTGTTGGAGCTCCCAGAGGTAAAACTCATGAAAGTGTGGGTTCCCCCTAAGACTGAGTCATCAGGAGTTTTAACTCTCAAGCTTGTCCACATTCAGTCTCCACCAATTCGTCAGGTACTCTTTCCATGTCCCTACCAGTTACTGGGCTCCAGCAGCTTCTGCTCCAGGTAAGCTAGGATTCTCTGTATTCGCCTGTCTTTCTAGTTTTCCAGGTGACAGGTTGCCCTGTGACTTCAGTTCTCTGATGGATCTAAAAAGAGTAGTTGATCTTCAGTTTTTCAGCTTTTTTCTTGCTGTGAAGATGAAGTGATGACTTCTAAGCCCCTTACAAGTGAGAGTGGAGACTGGAAGTCTCTAGAATTTTTTTCTGCTTGTTTTATCAGCTATTGTGAAAGGCGTATTAAGCTTCCTATTATGATTATGGATTTATGGATTTATTTTTTTAGCTTTATATATTTTAAAGTTATATTATTGGGTGGTGCATCTGTAAATACTTCATTGTATCTTCCTGATGGCTTCCTGGTAGTTTGATCCTTTTATTTTTATGAAATGCTCCTCTTTTCCCCTATAATATTTCTTGCCTTAATGCCCACTTTGTTGTTTACCCGTCTTAGCTTTTTAATTTTTACTCAAATACTTTTTTTTTATGAGGAAGACTAGCCCTGAGCTAACATCCATTGTCAATCCTCCTCCTGTTTTTGCTGAGGAAGATTGGCCCCAGGCTATCATCCATGCCCATCTTCCTCTACTTTATATGGGATGCTACCACAGCATGACTTGACAAGCAGTGCATCAGTCCGCACCCAGGATCCGAATCTGTGAACCCCGGGCCGCTGATGCGGAGCCCACAAACTTAACCGCTATGCCACCAGGCCGGCCCCTACACAAATACTTTTTGTCTTTAGATTTAAAGTGTTTCAATTTTAAACAGCACCTAGTTGCTTTGTCAATGTAGTCTGACAGTCTTAGTCCTTTAATAGGAGTACTTATTTAATTTACATTTAATGTAATAATTGATAAATTTGGGTTTATGCAGTCATGCATCACTTAACGATGGGGATCCATTCTGAGAAGTGCATTGTTAGGTGATTTCTTTGTTGTACAAACATTATAGAGTGTACTTACACAAACCTAGATGGTACAGCCTACTACACACCTAGGCTATATGGTACTAATCTTATGAACCACCATCGTATATGTGGTCAGTCATTGACTGAAACATCGCTATATGGTGCATGACTATATTTACCATCTTATTATTGATCTGCTTATATTTCTTTTTAATCTCTTCTCTTGCCTTCTTTTGGTATATATATTATATATAATTTTATTTATTATATATAACAATATTTATATTAATTATATATAATTTTATATATTTATATATTATATATATAATTTTATTATTCCATATTCCTCTGTTAACTTTTTATTTGTACATTCTTTTACTACGTATTTAGAAAACATATGCTTGACTTATTATATACTTCTACAAATAATTAATTTGCCTACTTCCTAGCTTATATTAAAATCTTAGAAAAATTCAACCATATTAATCTCCTCTTGCCTTTTGCATTATTGTTGTCACACATTTTAATTATACATACATTTCCACCATAGAAGATACTTTTTTTGTACATTCAGTAATCAGTCAATATTCTTTTAACTTACCCACATATTTATTTTTTCCACCGATCTTTATTCCTTTCCACAATTCTGAGTTTCTCTCTGTATTCATTTTCCTTCAGGCTGAAGAACAGTTGTTACTATTTTTTTTTAAGTTCAGGTTTGCTGGCAACTAATTTCTCACTTTTTTTCTTGTCTAAAGTTATCTTAATATCATTTTCATTTATTTTTGCTTGTTATAGAATTGTAGGTTGGCAGTTACTTTTTTCCCCAATGTTTTATGTTATTTCATTACCTTCTGGTTTCCATCATTCCTGTGACATGTTAACTATTAATTTTGGTGCTGCTTTGAGTGTCTCTTTCTTTGGTTACTGTTACTATTTTCTCTTTGTCTTTGTTCTTTTATTGTCTTATTTGGATGAGTTCCAGTTGTTTTTTGTTTGTTTGTTTGTTTTTCCCCATTTGGTGTTTGTAAAGCACTTGGACTTGTGGATTGAAATCTTTTGTTAGTAGGAAAGTTCTAGAGCATAATTGGTTCATATTGCTTCTGTCCCATTGTCTCTTCTCTGTCCAGAAATCCAATTACACATATTGGAAATTTTCTGAGTCTTACATGTGTATGATGCACTATTTTTCTTCTTCTCTCCACATTCAGTATAAATATTTTCTATTGATCTGTCAGTTTAGTAATGTTTTCTGATGCATCTAATCTGCTGTTCAACCCATCTCATAATTTCTTACTTTCAGATTTTGTTCAGTTCTGAAACTTGCATTTTGTCAATTCTTATAGATTCCAATTCTCTGGTGAGATTCTTGACCTCTTCTTGTCTATTTTCCCATCTTTTCATTTATCTTTTTGAATGTAGTTGTCAGAGTTATTTTAAGGTCCTTGTCATCTGAATTTTATACCTGGATTGTTTGTAGGCTATTTCCATTGTTTGCTTTATTTTCTCCTTGATTTTGGTCACATGGCCTTATCTTCAGAGAATTCTAGTCCTTTTTGTATATGAAATAATTACAGAGGCTCTGTATGATGTTATTTTGCTCTAGAGAGGGTTCACTTTTTTTTCCACTGGGCATATATATAGAGAGATCGGTTGCTGGTCACTTTAATTTAATCAACAGCTTAGCTGAGTCAAGACTGGATTTCAGCTCTAGCAAGGCTCAGCCTACGTCTTGTTCATCCCTAGCCTTCCTAAGTTTCAGTTAGGAAACTGGTGTAGTCTATGTGGCCCCACATCCTGGTGAGAACCCAGTTCCAATCTTCATTTCACAAGATAGAGAGAAACTTTGCTCTGATTTTAAGAGACTTTTGCTTGGATTTTTAGCACCTTCCTTAATGTGGCCTCAGTGTTCAGCAAATGTGCTGAGGAAAAATACAGCCATGGGCTTGAGGCCTAGTTATAGGCTGAATTGTGTCCCCTCCAAATTTATATGTTGGAGTTCTAACCAGAATGTGACCTTATTTGGAAATAGGGACATTGCAGATGTAATTAGTTAAGAGGAGACCATACTGGAACAAAGTGAGCCTCTAACCCAACAGGACTGGCATCCATATAAAAAGGGGAACTTTGGAGACAGACGTGCACATGGAGAGAACACCATGTGAACATAATGGCAGAGATCAAGGTGATGCGTCCACAAGCTAAGGAACCCTGAAGATGCCAGGAAACCACCAGGAGCCAGACAGAGGCCTGGAACCAATTCTCCTTCCCAGCCCTTAGAAGGAACCACCTCTGCTGATACTTTGATCTTGAACTTGCAGCCTCCAGAACTGTGAGACAGTAAATTTCTGTTTCTTGAGCCACCCAGTCCGTGGTACCTTGTTAACAGCAGCTCCAACAAACTAACACTGGCCCTGAATCTCTACAACCTCAGTTTGTTCCTTTGTCCCCTCAGTGGACATCCACTAGGCTTTGTCCCTGGTTCTCATCCTCCCGCTTGAGCCCAGAATCACCAAATGCCCCCAGGATACAGTGGCTGGGGAGGTCCAGCTCACCTCTCCTAAGGTCTTTCTCACTGGAATCTCAGCCGCCTTACTTCTTGTGGCTACAGAAGCTCTTAGCTGCCTAAAGAAAGTTGGTTTTTATGTTTTATTTGGCTTTTCAGGTTCTAGGTTGGAGTTGTAGGTTACAGCTACTCCATCACATCCAGAAAAGGCAGTCCCCTACCATTCATTTTATAAACAAAATTGCCCCCACATCATTCTCAGTTCCTCTGATCAAGAACCATTGAGCTAAATGATACCAATGAACTTCTGGCCTCCCAAATTCTTTTAGCGTGTCTTACACTAATCTGAGGTCTCAAAGAATGGAACGTACACTGAGAACAACTCCCAGTAATTGAGCTAGCATACTGACTCTATAATCTCTGCTAAGTATTTTCAGATAATTTGTATTATGTGCAAGGCTCTGTGATTAAAAACTATTGGAATAATAAGATAATTCAAAGTCATGGTAGATTTTAAACACTTCTTTCAGTAATTGATAGAACCACAGAAAACAAATTACTGAATAACACAATTAACAACATGTGATCACGATGCAAATAAATTTGAAAATAATCAGTAAGAGATAGTTAGAAATCCCCCCAAACATTTGGAAATTTAAAATATTCTTTTAAATATCTCATGGAACACACTCACAAAACCATAATGGAAATTTTAAAAAATGAGCACTAAATTATAATGAAAATAATATACATCTAAAAATGCTGCTAAAGCAGTGTTTATAGCAAAATTAATAGACTCTAATGCTTGAACTGGAGAAAAAGAGAGCCTGAAATATCAAGAAGTTAGGAGGAAGAGAAAATGAACTCAAAGAAGGAAGAAAATAACAGCAAAACTTAATGAATTACAAAATATATCAGCAAGGGAAAATCAAGGATGACAACAACAACAAAGTCCCCAGTTCTTTGAAAATATGAACTAACCAGACAATTCCCTGGGAAGACTTGCCAAGGAAAAAGAGAGAGAATGTACAAATACTTAATATTAAGGAATTAGTGAAAGAGAATCCAGCAGAGCATGAGATTAAAACACAAGAATAATGTGGAAAAATTTATGACAAACTTGAAAACTCAGATAAAATAGATAGTTTTGCAGAAAAATATAAATTAATTACTAAAACTTACTCAAAAAGTATAAGTAGCTAGCCTCATAATCATGAAACAATTTCAATCAATAGTTTAAATATATTCACAGAAATAGTTCAATCAGAATGCTTTTACTGGTGAATTGTGCCAAATATTCAAGTAATAAATAGTTCCAATTGTATAGACACTCTTTCATAGAACAGAGAAAAGGCAAGGCTCTCCAACTTGTTCTATGAGGGAGATAAACCTTGATGGCAAAAGCAGATAAGAACAGTCTTGAAAAGAAAAATCACAAGTTTATTTCACTTGTAATTTAGATGCAAAATCCTAAATGAAATACCAGCAAACTGAATTTACTGATATATCCATCTATATTCTATATCTATCTATATATTTTTTCCAATTTAATCACAGATGTTTAAAAACTGATTATATATAAATATTAATTTATATATTACAAATATTCATTTATATATGAGTATTCCTTTGTTTTATATAAATAAACAATCAATTTGGATTCTTCCCAGGCATGCAAGGATGGTTTAACCTAGTAAGTTCTCAGTTAACTGACAGCAGCTCTACCTTTCCCTTGGAACAGATGACAAGCCAGCTAGGACAAGACTTTGCTCTGTGAACCAGCAGGTTAGGGAAGAGACATGATAACTCTGAGCTGGGATGCTCTGGGTACTTTTTTGACCCACCTCTGCCTGGTTCTCTTGGTTACTCAGCAAAGGCTCATTAGACAACCACAGGCCACCAGTCTTGTCTCCCACGTTTGGACACCACTCTCGTCCTCCCCTCCTCTGTCCTCTGGTTCTTTCCCAACGGGCTGATGCATTATTCGCTATTTAGTATTTCTTGGTTTTGCTTTCAAATACCATGATTTAGCTGTTAACATTTTGTTCACCTCAAATATGAATATGTTCAATTTGTGATAATGAAATTAGAGTGATTTTTTTCAAAATCTTGACTATGTCTACATACTTGTGACTCGTTCTAATAAAATGATGTGCAATTTAAGGTCTCTTTCCTAAGACTTCACTTTTCTTACTTCACTGCCAATACTCAAAAGGTGAAGAACCTCAAATGTTTCCCTTTGTATATCCCAGTGACATATCAACTCAGCAAGTCTAAATCTCAGTTTCCAGCTCCCTCCTGCTATCTAGCTTATTTCTGGGTCTCTGCTTCAATGAATCACACCATTTAGCCAAGCCAGAATGCTGGTTCCCATCCAAGGCCATTCCCTCTCCCTCAGCCTCCACTATTAAATTAGTCATTAAATTCTATAAATTCTGTCTTCTAAATATCAGTTAAATCCTCCCTCTCTTCTCTGATACCACTGCAGCTATCTTAGCTCAGGGTGAACCATAGTCATGAGCCAAATCTGGCCTGCTGTTTATTTTTATATGGCTTGAAAGCTAAGAATGTTTTTTACATTAAGTGGTTGAAAATACTGCTTTTTCCATATTTTTCCAAATAATTCCATATTATTTTGGAATAATATGTTGTGACACATGAAAATTATATGAAATTCAAATTTTAGGGTCCCTAAATATAGATTTACTGAAACACAGCCATACTCATTCATTTATGTATTGTCTATGGCTGTTTTCACTCTACAATGGCAGAGTTGAGTAGTTGTAGCAGACACCATATGGCTTGCAATAACTAAAATATTTACTGTCTGGCCCTTTACAGAAAACTTTGCCAACACTTGCCTAAATGATGATCCAAACATTTCTTGCCTGAACAATCATCAAGAGTCTTCCAATTGTGCCCCTCATTGATCCACCTCCCAATTGCAAGAGTAATCTTCTTAATGTATATTTGGAGAGAACTTCCCTTTTATGTAATTATTCAGTTATTTTCTAACACCTCCATGTATGAATTAATCAAAATAAATGATCAGTGTAGTCTATCTTTCCCATCAGAGTATCATGAAGAAGTAAAATGTACTGTGTCTGATGTCCTACTAAACGGCTCTTTCTGGGAAATTTAGATATTTGCTAATGTCTAGCTACTACTGTACATACTATTCTTAAACTATTTTTCAAAAAGTGTAACTCTTTAGCGACCCAAAATTAACACTATTTTTAATTGAGTTACTCAATGTTTGTGACAGAATCATGGAGTAACTCCATAAATTAGTGATGACTATTTCAACATGATGTTCGTTGTTACTCATGGTTTCTCTACCAATATTTTAATAAGAGGATTGGAAAGTCTCACATGGACTCCCTCTAAAGTATAACTCACCAACTTGTACGACTCCTGGCAAATATAACTACACTTTAGAAACATAACATAAGCAGAACAAACTATTATGGTTTGTTCTGGTTTTATTTGGCTGCTCAGATGTCCCCAAACAATAGTTTTTGATTTGTTTTGTGACTCAAAGTATGCCCCTGGGTGTCCAATTGAGTGACATAAATTTTCTTAATTTTATCCTTAAATTAGGAAATGTTTTCAAAAATGGAACCTGCTTGATTCCAAACATACTAAAATGGGATCTAGATGTTTGAACATGATGGTAGAAGGAAATAAGAGAGAACAAAGCTGGGATGTGCTGACAATCAGGCTCTGGGGGGAGGTTTTGAGTAGTCTATTGGATTACGGTTGGGTAGCTCCCCATTGAAAGGGCTGTCTCCGCAGTCTCCCAGTTAACACTTCAGCACACCATTTGTATATTTTCTTGTAGCCTGGATCCTTGCTGCCTGGAACTTCATGAGTTACACACAGTATAGTGACACAAGCCTGTGGTGGCTCGACTACCCTTGGGGTAGGGGATGTCCCTCAGTCTCTTCATACCTTTATTGTGATAAAGAGGCTCCACTCTATCAGATCTAAAATTTCAACAGCCTAAGCTTGTGGCCTGGCAGATAGCTTTTGGTTTACTCATTTACATCATAGAGAGGATTGAGGGACTTATTAACTCAAGAATAAAAAAAAGACTTCCTCTATTTTAAAGAAATTCATAATCTAGTAGAAAAGAATGATGAAGCAAAACTATCATGTAAAATAAATCCAGGCATATTGGTGCACACAGAGAAATTTAGTGGGAAAGATAACAAGAAAATGATTAGTAGTGACAGTAAAATATTTATAGAGTTTGTGATGTACGAGGCAGCTTAAAATAGTTTTTAAAGTTTGAAATCACTACTGTACCGAGTACTAAGTACTGAGTCTACAGTATTTAGCACATGTAATAATAGCCAATATTTATTAAATACTTACAATATGACAGGCTGACAGTGATAGGCTGTGGCAGGCTAAGCACTTAACATATACTAACTCATTGACAGTGGTACGTTATTTCCCTATTATTATCCTCATTCTGCAGATGAGGCACTCAGGGCACAGAGTTATTAAGTGGTAGAGGCAGAACATAAACCCGAGCTATCTGGCTCAAAGGAGCATGTTCTAGACCATTTCAAAATACATTCTCTCTAGTAGATATTCATCATATATGTATTCATCAAATGAATGAATCAATCAATCAATAATCCATCAATAAACTGGTGAATAAAATAATGAATGCACAACAAAAAAACAAATGGGGAGATCCAGAAATCATTTATTTGATTCATTAAAAAAATACACACCGCAGAGGATCTGGGATTAAAAAGTATACTCCTACATTAGGGCTGGGACTATATGGCTTGGTTAATCTGTTGTATTGGATTAAAATAAAAAATAAATTAAAAAACCACCACAATTTCCTTCGTTTTGTGTGTTCAAATATGGAACATGGTAGAGCCTCATCCACAGGGCTACTTTCCTCACATGGGAAGAGGGAAACTAGCTGTCTCCCAATATTTGCTTCTCTTTGCAGGATGAATTTACATTCTTGCACTTATCCATAATTATTTGTAATTCTTTAGCCAAATGCTATGAAGGAGAATAAAACTTCCATCTTTGAGACTTGATATCCTTTTTAATTAACATGACTACATATAGGGATACTAATTAGATTGATATAAAACTGATGGCAATGCCAAAGAGCATAAGTATTGATACCTAATAGCATCGAATGAAAGAAACTAATGAGTCAGTGATTCCCAGAGCAGAGCATACAGAGCTATTAAAAACCTTATTCATGCAAATGAGAGGCTGATTAGTTTAAGCCATTGCCATGAAGTTTAGAATGATCCATTTACAATTAGTCTAACGTCCCATATTTTTTGTAATAATTAGAATATTTTTGTGTTTAATTTTTTTAAGTTTAATTTTCTACCTGTAATTATTTCATTTTTTTATAAGGAGGGTGAGAAGTAGACCTATATGAAGTCAAATTTTTCTGGGGATTCACGAAAAAAATTTCTTAATTTAAGGTTTTTTTTTTTTTTATTAGGAATGTAATCCAGATGTTCTTGGCTGCTTATAAGCTCTGCAAGTTATGTTTATTCACAGAAGTTTAATACCAGGAAGAAAGTCTAGTGATTCTTGAGGTCAGAGTTTTGAACTGGTGATCGTCTGAAATGAAAATCAGTCAGTTTGTTTATTGGGAAATAAGAGACCTTAGAATACGTAAATTAAAAATTAAAACATCCAAGTAGAGGTTAGGGAAACACTGAGAAGAAAGTAAATATGGAAATAAAACTCCACTTGGTGCCTTTAAGTGATCTCATAACACACTTTCTCAACAACTGCCAGCTTAGACCCTGTAACGAAACCTGTCTTTTCTTTAATCATTTCAACCAAGAAGTGAAAAGTCTATTTTTGTTTAAGTTAGTGAGGTTTTCAGCAAACATTTACTGGGTAACTAGATGATTCTCTAATGTTCTAAGAGGTTCAAAAAGCTGTTTAAAATTAAATATTAAATCAATGAAGCAATAATTTGAGTTTATGACAGTAAGGAATTATTCTGACAAGTTTTTTTACCAGTTAGAAGCTTGGGCAATTAGGCAGACACTAACATTAACCTCTAGGTACGTGTCCACATTTTACTCTTCAGCTCTAAGTAGTTGAAGTAAAAGTGTGATTTAAAAAATTGATTTTACATAGTATTCTTAATGTTCTGAATATGAAGTTAATCTATTTACTTAAAAAATTAAGCTACACAGAATTTTTTTAAAGAAAGCAAAAAGTCAGGCAAGATTCTGAAGAAAATCATGATCAATATTTTGACAGGTATTTTTTCCAAACCTCTATGCAAAAAATGTATATAAAATATTTAAATGAGATCATTTTATATGTGCTATTTCATACTATGCTGTATTATTATTTATAAAATTTATTTTCTAATTATATTTTTGCTGATTATAAAAATGCAATTGATTTTTGTATATTGATCTTATAGTCACCATGTTAAACTAACATGTTGATTCTTATAATTTGTCTATGGAACACACTGTTTTATTCATATAGAATTCTGTGAATTAAGACAATTTCAGCTTTTCCTTACCAATCTTTATACTTTTTAAATTTTTTTCTTACATTATCTATGACCTAAAGTTCACTGTTGAATGGAAATGGTGACATTAGACATTGTTGTCCTATTGCTGATTTTAAATGCTTCAAATATTCCACCATCTAGAAAAATATTTGCTGTTTTTAAAAAAATTATGAATAGATATTGAATTTTACCCAAAGGTTTTCCCTGCATCTATGGAAATAATCATATTGTTTTTCTTCTTTAAACTTTTATTGTGAATAGTACAGTATAGGTGTTCTAATGTCAAAAACATTTACATTTTGGTAATATTCACTACTTGATCATAGTCAGTTATCATTATAAAGTCAGGTTTTCTTAAAGTTAACACAAATTATTTCAAAATTCTATCACACAGATTGTTTGCAAGCACTGGGCAGCAACTAAGTCAGGGCTTCAATCTTTGAGAGAGAAAACAGTTGAAGTGAGCCCAGCTCTCACCCTGGTTTTCTCCCTAAAAGTCCTTTCTAAACTGTGGTGCAGGGTACAGAATCCAAGCAGAGTGTGACAGTCTCACTGGGTGGAGGAAGCAGAGACCAGAATTCAGGGTTGCCAAGGCTGCTAGGATTTAGGAGGAGAGCACCTTAGAGGAGGGAGCTGCACATAGTCCCAGAATATGCATGAAAAACCTTCTTTGACTGGCTCTTAAGCCACACCTGCCCAGAGCAAGTTTCTAGGAGACCTAGCGGAGTGTAGCTTTGGGGGGCTGGAGTGCTTTGCAGGCATTTTAGAGGCTTCAGAGCTGCAGGGAGGTGTTGGAGTTTGGGCTCAGTTAGAAGAGAGAGACCTAGGTGAACACTCTGTGCTAAGAGTGAGGGCAGCACCCTAAGAAAGGTGCAAAACTAAAACAGACTCATCCTAGTGAAGGTTAACAACAAGATCTGGCAGGTCAAGGTAACAAACAATAATTTAATTATCTGTCAGAAAAAAAGAAACCTAATACTCCTTGGAGTAAGACAAAATAATCTAGAGTCTCTACAATGTATCATCCAAATTGCCTGATGTACAATTTTAAAAAATGCAAGAATGTTAAGAAATAAGAAAATTTGCCATTAATGAAGACATAAAATAACCAAAAGAAGTAGACACAGAGATGATCAAGATATTAGAGTTAGCAGAGACAGACTACAAAATATCTAGGATTAATATGTTAAAGGAAATAGAGTAAAATATGGAGAAAATAGACAAAAGTTGGAGGATTTCAACCAAAAATTAAAATATATTAAAAATCAAATGACTATTCCAGAACTTAAAGTACAACATCTATAATTAAGACCTCATTGTTTGAGTTTAACAGTAGACTGGAGAAGGCTGAGGACAGAAAGAACTAGAAGATATCAACAGAAATGATTCAACTAAAGAATAGAAAAGGAAAAAAAAAAAAGAATCAACAAAACAAAACACCAAGATAGAGTGCAAGAAACATGAGAGATGTTTAAAATATCTAATATGTATAATTGGAATCCCAAAAGAGGAGAAGAAAGAATGGAACCAAACAATAGTTGGAGGAAAATAGCTGAGAAGTTTCCAAAACTGCTGAAAGAATTGAATGGACAGATTCAAAAAAGCTTTGAACACCAAACACAATGAATTCAAAGAAAACCACACACAGGCATATCATAGTCGAAGAAAATCTTGAAAACAGCCAGGGAATCGAGACACTACCTTCAAAGATGCAAGATAAGAGTGACAGCAGACTCTTCATCTGGAACTCTGGAAGCCAGAAGACAATGGAAAGGCTTCTGCAAAGCACTGAAAGAAGAAACTGCCAACCTAGAGTTTTGTACAAACGAAAATATCTTTCAAGAAAGAAGGCAAATGGCAATTTTGGATCACTTGTTCGCGGAAGCCAGCTGCTGTCTTGTGAGTATACTCCAATTTTCGTATGAAGAGGCCCATGTAGAGAAGAGCAAAGCCTCTGGCCAACATCCAGGGAGGAACTGAGGCCTCCTTCTGACAGTCATGTAAAGTGAGCTTGGAAGAGAATCCTCCAGCCCTGGTCAAGCCTTCTGATGCCTGTGGCCTTGACTGACAGCTTGATTGCAACTTATGAGAGACCCTGAGCCAGACTGCCCAGCTCTCAAATTTCTGATTCACAGAAACTAAAATAGTGTTTGTTATTCTAAGCCAAAACCAAAAAAACTACACACACACAAAAAGAAAAATAAACATTTTTCAGAAAAAAAAAATGAGGAAATTGATCATCTGTAGATCTGTACTTCAAGACATACTACAGTTTTTCCAAGTGAAGAAAAATGAGTGCTATATATTCTAGACTTAAAAATGCCTTTATCCCCTTACCTCATTTGGGAAAATTAATTTCTTACACTAAGCACATAGCTTCAGGATGCTGACATATCTAGGCAGATAATCTGAAACAAACACTGTTAACTAATGGAGGGATAGATGTTACAGTCATATCACTATGGTTTTCATTCTGAATAGAGTACATATTCTTAAAAGTATGAACTGCTATCTTTGTCATAACTATTATTTCTTATTTACCCTGAAGTAAAATATATATAGCAGACTCAGCTCCTGATTATCTGACCTAATTTGGTTTATCTATGTTAAATCTTGATTTACAATTCTGTTGACACAAATATGTGCTCTGATTATAGCCTAAAGTCCATGAGAAGGTGACATATCTACTTACTTAAAAAAAAAATGTGAGTGCTCCTGAGATGGTGAGCCAGAGGAAAACAGCCCAAACAATAACACTACACAGTGTACAAGGATATACACAGATTCAAAGTTACCAATCACACACATTAGCAAGGTTTCCTGTGGGAGGAGGTGAATGGAAGTGGAAAACAGGATTAAAAGAATAAATAAGTAAAACACGAAGGGAGCCCCACAACATGAGAACATGACTACAGCAGACGAGTACGATGAATCCAGCCCTTCACGCCTGCGGGGATGTGCGGTGAGCTCACCAACAGGGGTTACGTGGCCAGGGTTTGTGAGATTTCACTGTCTCATTTCTGTCACTGTCTTTGCCTCAGGTCTGACTCTGTGTTCTTAGAGAGATGAAGCAGTGAACCCAGTGAGTGCTTGGTCAGCCGGGCTCAGGCATCGCTTGTCTCGGTTGAGGTTCTAGCTCCACGTAAGTATTTGCATCCTTTAGGGCGAGTTATTTTCTTGGGTTCCTAGTCCCTAAAATCCGGTGCTAGTGACACGAACAGAGTTCTCTGAACACTAACTGGGAGACGACACATAAAGTACTTAGTGCAGTGTCTGGCAGGTAATTGCCCAATTCAAGGGAGTAGGAGTTACTTTTATTATTCTAGAAACCTCAGTGACTTTCTGTTACTCACTTTTATTCTTGTCCTTTTTTGCATTTTAATCAACAACTTGGATGAAACAGTTATGCTGTACTTGCCAAATTGAGAGACTGCACAAAGTTGAGAGGGCAGACTCAGATCTCGATCCATAAGCTGAAATGATGAACTGAGGTTAAGATAACACGTAACAGGGATTAACGTAAAATTGAGTAACGGCAAATTCAGAGTGATGAGAACTGAATAAAAGCAAAATGTAAGAAAACCCCGAGGGTTTTAGGCCAATATAAATCCACAGAGCGATGAGGTTGTTGAAAGAGTCGACACGGTCTTAGATTACATCCACAGAATTGGTCCCTATGTGGCCCAGGGTCAGGCAGAATCCCATTTCAATTCCATGTTGGACATTCTGGGAGGCAGTTCTCAGCTCTGGGGACCGTGCTTCAAGAGGAAGGCTAGCTAAACAGAGAATGTTGGAAGAGAGGGAGGGGAGAAGGCAGAAGGACTGCAGAAAGAGTGAAAGTTCTGTACTTAGAGAAGGGAAGTCTGGGGAGGCAGCATGAAAGCTGCCTTTAACATCACCAGACGGGATCAGACTTACTTGCATGGACGTTCACCATAGTCTGGGGTGGGAGTTCTACAGGCACAGTTTTCGGCTCAGCATCATGACTGCATTTCTACTGTCAGAACTGACAGGCCAGGGGAGGGCATCCTTGCAGGATGGTGGAACCCCTTTGTGGAGGCACTTAGGCATGGCGTCCAAGGGATTCCCAGTCAACGCAGAGGATTCCACTGGATAATTCTAAGGCCTCCTGCTTCCAACTCTGAGGTTCTAATACTCATTTTCAAGGGTTTATCACTTGCGAGGACCCAAGAACCTTCAGGGGACCATGTTTCTGAGATCTCAATCTGAGTCAGCATAAGGTTTCGATATAGTTTTTCAGGAATACAAGTGTTTCACAGGCCATGAAAACCTGTGTATTTTTCAGCTATTCCCATTCCCAGAATAGTTTTATACTGCCCGCTAAATTAAGCCAATCACTTTTCTCTCAAAATTTTCAGTTGGGCTCTATTAGTGTTTAGCATTTGCTCTTTCTGTCAAGCTACTGAAGGTGTCGGGTTGAGTGCATCCAGTTCGGTTTCACAAGTTACTAGATGCAATGAAATGTCAGAACTATGTATGATCAAGTGATTTGTTAATTCTGATTCCTAAAACTCCTCCTTCCCCATTGCCAGCTATTTTTCCAAGTGAGAGAGAGAGAGGAGATTATTTTGGGGGCCACGACCACTTGCCTTTGTGTCTTTCTCTGAAATCTTTCTGCAGAGAGTGATTGGCGGCTGAGCTGAGTAGATCTTGCAGGACAGAGAGCAGCCGCCCGGCCTCCGGGAGCAAGTGTCCACCGTGCTGGTGGACAGATTCACAGCCTCTCTAGGGCTGAGAAGACAAGCAATCTGAGAGCAGGAACCTTATCTTATAGATAACTGTGTCCCTCCCAGCTCCCAGCACAGCCCCCGTGCATAGCAGGCAGACAATATGTTTATTGCCTGAATGAATGAATTAGTGAATATGAATAAATGAATGGTGGATGATGGCGGACAGATGGCACGGAGGAAGAATCTGCTTTGTGCTTTAAGTTAAGCATGCCACAGTTCAGCCCAGGTCTGAGCTCTGTTTCTGCCCCTGCCCAGACCAGCTCCCCTCCGTGGAGCTCAAGGATGTGGTGCCTGTGGGTGGAAGTATTCTGGGGGAGACGAGGACCGCCCGATAGGAGAGATGATATCAGAGATTAGTTAACCGTATGGGCTTCGTCCCAGGGGAGGTGTGTGAAATGAATCAGATTAAACAAAATTGATAATGTGAATGCTTAATCAAACAGACAAAGGTAGTCTGCGCAGCTAATTAGGGGCAAATAGAGCGTCCCTCTTGTACCTCATTTAACTGACAAATTGTGCAGACAGTTTTAATGGGAGTCTGTTTAGCAAAGAGAAGGCTGTATAGTTGACAGCTTGGCAAAATGTGGTTTCTGTAACACCACATGATGCTTATGGAAATTAGCCTGGTGCAGCTGAGCTCGGGGCATCCTGGGCTGTGCAAATCACAGCAAAACGGACCTTTCACAGGCGGCTGGCCACTGCGCTCTTAAAGGCAAAGAACTCATTTTTAGCGTTTGGAAAGATCAAAGCATTTAGACTCTGAACATTAAATGAAGCCTGGTATTACCAAACCCAACGCAGAAGTTGAAAAGTGATATGAGAGAGACCTCCTGGTCAGAGAAGCAGTCGCCATCCAGAAACGAGAAGCTGCAGCATTTTCGGCTGGAAGCACTGACTTCGACTAAACACGCCAACTTCGGGAGAACAGTGCCCCACGGGTAAAGAAATTTGGTCTTCTGAAGCTTCAAAAGGGGTAGAGGAGCTGCACCAGCACGTCCCAGCATTTTCACCACGCTCTGCGTCTCCTCCGCTTACTTCCCTGCTGCCTTCCAAACCTCAGCAGGCCCTGCTCCTTCGTCTTTTCCAAATGCAGCACCTTCCTCTGCGGACATTTTCCTATCTTTGGACTTGTCCTGGCGTTGGAGACGGTGCGAGTTTCTGGGAGCAAGTGTCTTCTCAGTAACGGGGAGCACGTGCAGCTCGTGCTGGTTTCCCAGGGTTACTGGGTTAGAGCTCTTGCGGCCTGTCCAGAAGGAGACAAACTCCAGGCCCCACCACTGTGCCTGTTGGAACAGCGTCATTGGCTGCCCATGGAGAATTCGGGGGAAAGAATAAAACCAGGGCTGGTGTGGGGACTGGGGTCTCAGGGCCTCTCCTGTGGGATTGGCTTGCCCGGTGCTGTACGCAGCCCCCAGTTGCATGAAGTAGGCGTTCCGGGGACAAATGGAGTCACAAGGTTTGCTTAGCTTGTGTGCCAGCCGCAGGGTGTCATTGTCTGAACGCAGGAACTGGAACTTGAGCCTGGATTCCCGTCGTGGAGATGACTCCCCCTCCTGGGTCCCCATGCACGGCTCACGGTTTCTGCCTCACTGAAGGGAACAAGGCCACGCATGACGAGCTTTCCTCTAATGAAGTGGTCTTTGTGAATCACTCCACCAGTCAG
This sequence comes from Tapirus indicus, assembly GCA_031878705.1. Lineage (NCBI taxonomy): Eukaryota > Metazoa > Chordata > Mammalia > Perissodactyla > Tapiridae > Tapirus > Tapirus indicus. Next base: position 55,755,969 of record CM062933.1, on the reverse strand, counting down.
ACGTGGTCCATTCCGGAAAATGAACAGTTTTGCATAAAACGGTCCATTAGTGTCCATGGAGAGGGTCTGACCTCCTTCAGCTCCTCTGCAGCCCAGTCAGGTGGAACTCCCCAGTTGTGCCGGGGCTGGAAGACAGCATATGTCCTGGGAGGTTTTACGCCACATTATTATGCAAAACATTATAAATGCAAAAACAAGAGTAATTCCACTTTCAATTTGCCAAGTATAATTTTGGCAAAGTTGGATAAGTACTTGAATATACCCAAATACACATAATTTTTCAAAAATTATGGCAAGTTGTCTATTTATTAATTTAAAATATTTAAACCAGCAGAATGACTGTGTTTTCATCACACCAAAGCTATTCACACCCTCTCAAAACTGTCTTGGCGCTAACACGAACCAAATTTATTCTTCCCCTTTGGCTCTGAAGTCTGGCCTTTTCTTGCTCGAGCAATGGATCAGGAGAAGCAATCAAGGATTCAGCAAAACACATTTGCTGGAAAAATGGGTAATGTTATTGGAGTCACTATGAAAACAGCTCCTGGGGTTTCTTTATTTTTCACTATGTTTAAGTTTATGAAACTAATTACTTCCTTTTAAGTGAAGGAAAAAATGAGTAATAAAAGGAATTTATTAAAGAAAAAGGAAAAGATTCTGCAAAGCAAAAATATAACTGATAATACCCTGTAAGGAATCCATCTACATCCAAGAAGACGGCATTGTCTTCTACTTTGGGCAACGTGACCACGACCAGAATCCGCTTTATGGGTGTGAAAGCCTGTGAAATATTCTGATGCCTCGGATTTTAACCATGTGCAGGGATCATCCATCTTGTATGACAGTTGGACATTTTTATAAAAAGACATAAATGTAACTATTCCTGCATAGAAAAATCAAAATATTGAAGCAGTAGTTTTCAATTTTAAAGAAAATTAAATGTCACATTTTGATTAGTGTTTTTATATCACTTACAGAGTTCTGTAGATCAGAATTCATTTACTCGTGTTAACATCAAAAAAAATTTTTTTTAGATAGTTTCTCTTTGGAAAGAATGATACATTCTTATGTAATTCAAAAACAATGGAAAAAGTTTCCCGATTGAAGGAAGACTTTGGAGCCTAAATTATCCATGTGAATGGCCCAGGGCTGCGTACCGACCCGCATCAGCTTTGACCTGGACCAGCCAGGATAGATCCTCGCAGACCCACCTCAGGAGGAACTTCATCAGTGACAGAGTTTTTGTCCCGTTCCCTTTAAGGCCCGCCCACAGGGCACCTCTGGGTTAAATCACCAGCATTCAAAGCAAAGTGGAGAAGAGTTAACTCCTGAGGGGATGTCGTTTGCACAGGACTGATCTACGAGATCCAGGCCTCTCCAGATCCAGGCAGCGCCTAAATGATTAGGTTCCACGCTTCAGGAGAGAACAGCTTTGCCACGAAGGTTGCATGGCCTCACCAGGTGGACCTGGTCACTGATGGGAGGGGACCTCTGAGCCCTGAAGAAAGGCCAGAGAGGGAGAGGGGAGAGGGGGAGAGCATCTAGAAGGAACCAGAGGGATGAATGACCCCCAGGTCAGGCCAGTGGTCCGTAGTTGAGGGTGTTCTGGCAGCAGGAGCAAGACTAGAACTGGATTAATAAAAAAGAAAACAGAAAGGCCCTCGGGACTCAGGCAGAGTAAGATAGGAGGACTATTAGTATTTTTCCTGAAACCAACATTTCCATTTTTCTTTTTGGGCACTGCCACTAATGAAAAAAATTTATATACATTCAGGCCAAGCTTTCCCTCTGTCTTTCCACCACTATTTTATTTCACCATCTTTACATTTGCTGGAGTAATTCTGGCTATATAAATCGGACCTTTGTTTGCCATGTTAAGCTTCTGGCAATCTGTTGTTCCTAACATCTTTGATGTTAGTTCCAAGGCAACGTTCTTCCGCTCTGGATCTTAAATCCGTGTTTGTGCAATGGCAAACACCTGGATGGCAGAGCAGAAATTCAGGCGTCCGTCACACTGTCTTTTTCTCACATGATTACTTGACAGTTTTACCTCCTTTACGCAAATTTAAGTGACATGAACTTATGCTCTTTGTGACCCCATGTAGTCACACCGCTTGGCATGTGATCAGTTAGGAACTGTAGGTTCTATGGAGTAAGTGATGGCAAGTTGTTATATTTTACTATTTAATTTCAAATTCTGAATTTTCAGCTGACATTACTTTCAAAGGTATCAAAACAAGCCTATGTTTTTAAAAATGTTTTTGAACCAAATAGTTTTTAAATGATTACTAAGAATAGAAAGAACATATAGGAAGAGCTAACTTCATCTATCCTTTCATGTCTGTTAGGTGAAATGTTCTAAATTTCACCTTCAGAGCTTACTTAATGGCAAAATTGACATTCATTTCAGAGAAAAAGTTATTCCATTTATTATTAGGATTCTGTAAAAATTACAATTACTTGGGGCCAGCCCTGTGGTGTAGTGGTTAACTTTGGTGCATTCCACTTCAGCAGCCCGGGTTCATGGGTTCGGTCCCCGGGCAAGGACCTACACCACTCATCACCCATGCTGTGGAGGGGACCCACATACAAAATAGAGGAACACTGGCACAGATGTTAGCTCAGGGCTAATCTTCCCTGCCCAAAACAAAAAAAATGTGAAATGATTAAAGACATCTATAATTTTTAAAAAATTATAATTATTTGATTGACTTTTTTTCACTTTTTGCAGTCAGTCCATAATTGCTCCTAACAACCTTTGCAAAACTTGTGTAAAAGTTTTTCAGGGGACATGTAACTCGGTAGTCAGCTCTGATTCTAGTGAATTCTATCAAACAGTGTGACTGCCCTTCTTGGGGCCTTGTGTCTTCTTCCACTATCTGAAATGACAGGCTGTTGTGTTACCTGGATGGCCTCCAACTATTATTCTGGGGCATCGTTGCTTGTGAGGGAGGGTGAGGGAGGGAGAATGAAAAGCATTTGGAAAGCCAGAAAATTCCCTTTACTGAGTAGCAAAGAAAATAAATAAAATAAATTTATTTATTTATTCTGATCCTTTTTTTTCTTCTCACTTTCAGGTGCTTCACTGTTTCTGTCATCAGCAGATCTGAAGTTTTCCTGGACCGTTTCATTAGCGTGGCACAACGGAAGTGGGGGTGGACTGTCTACATTGTCACTGTCTACACAGCGCTGCCCGAGTTAATTGATAAACCTCTCCTTTTTATTACCAGTGCTTGCCTTCTGTCTACAGTCACACAGCCTATTGCCCCTGCAAGGCATTGAGATTTCCTTGTGGAATTCTAGCAGATATTGGAAATTGTGGTGGCAAATTAGCAGGGGCCACAAACCAGAAGTGACAGCTCCAGGACCCTGATGGGGGGGATGTAGCAATCCCTTGCCCACAGCAATGGGCCAGGGTTATCATATGGACTAATCACAACAGATCGGGGGAAATAATGGGCACCAGATGTTGTCGCTTTGTCGGCTGGGGCTCTCCAGAGATTACAGCACGATGGGAAAGCTCCCTGAAAACAGGAGCACGATGCTGCTGCTTATTAATCAACCCTGGAGGCTGGGTGTGATGCTCCACTCCTCCCTCAGCACCATGGCTTGTCTCTGTTCCGCTGATGGACAGGGAAAGCAGTTTCTGTGTGTGTGTGTGCGAGTGTGAGAGAGAGAGACAGAGATGCGGGTGGGAGAGAGAATCTAGATGTGTCCATCACACACGTACCCACACAGTTCAGTTTATTATCTACAAGCATATTTCCCAGAATTAAATTTCTTTCTTGATTCAATTGTATTCAGCATTGACATATCAGGAAGAACTTTTTAAATTAGATCTTTCATTTTTTTCCATTTTATTTATTCTAATTACCCTCAACTTTAAGAAGATTATATATTTTTTAACACATAAAAAGGGAGCCCCAGTGATGAACCTCATTTCTATTGGCCTTCCTGATAATTCTCCACGGATATTCTGGGGTACCACAAATTTGGCTCCCTAGAGCTGATGGGGTTTAGGACCTGCTACCCCACAATGTGGCACTTTGGCATGTTGACTATTTTGAACTGAAGGGTTTCTAGAAACAGCAGAAGCAGGAAGTCTGTCTGATATTCCCCCTGAAGCAGGTCAGAAGACCCTCCTGTGAGACGGGCCCTCCCCACACTAGGAGGAAAGGAGCGTCCTCATCTCCAAGACAGAGCGACGCCAAGAAGCGTCCGCACACACGGGCCTTGCTGTGTCCCCGTCTGCCGCAGTGGCCTCGGACTCCCTGCCCTACGGTCTTGCTCCACAGCTGTCCGCTCTCCTCAAACCCAGCGTAAAAACCCTCGGGTTTGCCTGCTTCTCTGGGTCTTCATTTCCTTATGAAGGCTCCCACGTCATGTAAAATTTATATTAAATAAATCTGGAGGCTTTTCTCCTGTTAATCTTTGTTGGTTTAATTTTCAGACCCAGCCAGGGAAGCTAAAAGGGTCAAGGAAAACTTGTCCCTCCCTTAAGGACGCAGCCCACGCTCTCCCTCCCGCCCCCCCGGTTCTGCACGTTCCGCTGTGGTCCTGCGTCACTGGAGGCCCTCACCGTCCCCCGCGGGTGAACCCACGACTCTGAGGCCGCCCTTGCTTCGTCTCTCCCAGTCCTCGCTCTCAGTCTGTCTCCAAGGGGCAGAACCGGCCTGATTCTCGCTCTCTGTCTCTGCCTCCGCCTCTCCCGCTGCTTCCTTTTCCCTCCCACTGCTAGTCCTGGTTCAGCCGTGCATCATGTCATTTGCCGAGATTTACTCCAACTTCCGAATCGGCTCATCTTCCCGTACCATCCGGCCCACGGTCTGACCCGCGATGCCTGTGCGTCCCTAACGCCTCCTAAGCCGCAGCCCCGCCCACCCCTTGAAGACCCACCTCCGGGTGCCCCTGACTCAGCTCCTCCTGCACCTGGCTGTGTTGAAAGGCGTGGAGGGCGAGGCCGGAGGCAGGGAAGCAGTCTGGAGGCTGTTGGAAATCTCGGGGAGAGAGCAAACAGGCCCTGAACTAAAATATTGGGTAGTCAAAATTGAGAGAAAAAGGATGGGGTTGCGGAGACGAGCTGGTACACCTAGTATTATTCACGTTACCACGGGGGCTCCTGGGTGTTCAGAGTCCGTCCGCGTCCGACGACACTAACAACATCAACAATACCAACACCTGTCGCCGACTCAGTGTCTCCTCTGGGTCAACACTGCCCGAGGGGCCTCACAGACATTGACTCTTTCAGTCCTTAAAACGGCTTCATGAGGTGGGTGCAATAATTATTGCTACTTTTAAAAACATTTTGTCATGGAAAATTTCAAGCTTTCCATTAGGAAAATCTAAGCTAAGTAGTGAGAAGAGTTTTATAAGCTTTCGCGTGTCTACAAGCCAACTCAACAAATGCCCCCTCAGGGTTTACCTTTCTACTGCTACTGTACCCTCCCCCCAATTTCTGAATCAAATCTCAGGTATCTTATCATTTTATCTATCTTAGCTCCATTTTAAAGATGAGGAAGCTGAGGCACAGAGAAGTTAAGTAACTTGTCCGAGGTCACATAGCAAGTAAGTGGTAGACTCAGATTTGGACCCATGACTTGCCACTGGCAGTCTTCTGAACTATGCTTTTACGCTAATCTCCAGTTGGCAATCCTCCGATAGCTTAGACTGCACCGATGGCCTCTATATGCTGCGGGTCCTGGTGGACCAAGCCAGCCAAGAGCTACTGAAATAAAGATGACTTCTGTGGGTCCATTCTAGAGCTTTGGGGAGTTACGAAACAAGAAAAGCCCTGAGTTCCTCCTCATTCATGCCACATCCTTTCTGTGTCCTCTCTCCTCATCTTCTCCCAATAGGAAAGGATTTCAAAATTAGCCCTTAAGGGCCCCGGAAGTCTCTCTCTAGTTGTCAGCCTCTTCCCTGTCTGATGGCCTAATTAGGCAATGACTTTCTGCCGTGAGCATTCTGTGTTTCTTTCAGAGACTCCCAATGGTTTGATAGACTGGGCTGGGGTCCTAAATCCCCGTGGTCCAGTGCAAGAGTGGATGTCTAACACTAGACAAAACCCAAGTCCCTGGGTGTCCCTGAAGACACAGCCAGTTGGCCATGTTCTGTCAGTTATTCTGGAAGTGTTGCCCAAGTCCTCCGTACGCCTAGCAACCGTTCCAATATGGCGGTCAAGTGGATCGTACTGAGGACATTCAAAGGGTACGGAGCTGGTTCTCCTAGAAGATTTGTAACATGTGATTCCATTTACTTCTCAGTAACTTGGAGCTAGAGAGAAGTTATAGACATTTTCACCAATATTTCTGCTCCATAAGTGTTTGCAGCTAAGGTTATTTAAGGATAATAAAGACTTATTAACATGGGCCTCACAAAGTTACAGTTTGTGATTGTTTGAAATAGTGCTGGGATAAAGTTTAACCTATTTTTTAAATATTTTTCTCTAAAAGGAAGGTTTGCCACATGCATTAACAGTGTAAGCAAAACTGAAGGGAGCATTTTCCAGTTAATTATGAAAGTAAACCCTTCCCAAACAACCTCAGCAGAAATGCTCATTTACGTACAATTGATGTGTCATGATCAGATTGTATCTGTGGTAACATGTTATTCTCTAGTCAATGAACTAGTCACCTAGAAGCTAGTACTAGAGGAGACTAGTTCTGTTACTGTGTGTACTTGTAAGTACGTTTCTTTAGAAGAGCTTTATAATTCAGACTCTTCCCTAATTTAGCCAGAACTTTGCAGAAAACGAATCCTGGTTCGTGAGGCTTGTGCAGGTTCCCGTCTGAGCATGTTGGTGTTGGTGCAAGCAGCTCCCCGTCATTCACATCATCCAGTCAGCTGGTGGATCCCCAGAGGCTTCCCCACAGCCTCCCAGGAGACACAATTCCGAGTGGCTAATCTTCTCCCCTCTCAGGACCCAAGGTGGCTTTTGAGTTTGAAAAATCCTTTCTTAGTTTTCCTTGCTTTTTTTTTTTTTTTTTTTTTTTGTGGGGAAGACCAGCCCTGAGCTAACATCTGTTGCCAATCCTCCCCTTTTTGCTGAGGGAGACTGGCCCTGGGCTAACATCGTGCCCATCTTCCTCCACTTTATATGGGACGCCGCCACAGCATGGCTGACAGGCAGTGCGTCGGCGGGCGTCCGGGATCCGAACCCGCGAACCCCGGGCTGCCAAGCGCGGACTAAACCGCTGCGCCACCGGGCGGCCCCATTCCTTGCTTTTTTTATTCTACATTTTCCTGATTTTTATTTCTAAGGACACACTTGCCCTGAAATCCTTGCAAAAATGATGATGAAATATGAAAAAGAAATCAAAGAAGGAAAACAATCTTGTTTGAGAGAGGGACATGGTGAGAGGGATTTAAGGGGTAAGGAGAGAACAGGGAAGAGTGAGGGTCTGGAGAAGCAGGGGAAGGATTGAAGGATGGAGGCAGGGAAGGGGGGAGAGGGATTCAGCTCAGATGAGGGAAGGAGGGGAGAGGGATACACACACACACGAAGCAGGGTGGATTGGGGTGGAAGAGAGAGGAAGTCAAGAAAAATGAAGGAGGAATGTGTCAATAAGCTCCTGTCAACCTCTGACAGGGACGGTCAGCCTTTTCTCATTTCCTGAAAGCGACTTTCTTTTCCCGCAGAGTCATTACCAGTTGTATGCTTCCCTCTATCTGTCTTTATTCCTACAATTCAAAAGTCAGAAAAGAAAATTATGTTCACATTAGCAACTCATTAAATGCCTCTGTATTTGTCGCTGAATCACTGCTGGGTCTGAATGCATTGTTTTTGCACATCTGAACGCCCACTTGGAGGTATTGTCAGCCGGGCATCTAGGCTGGGAGCCCTTCTGTCATGCATATGGGTAAGTGGGTGGGATGGGGCTGTGTCAGAGTCATTCATCATCCTCCATCAATGTCACCACCACCTGCGGGGACCCAGCCAATGGTCAGCCAGTCACTCAGGCCTGACAGCTGGCCATCAGTCCCCAGTGGGGGCTACGCTCTGGGCTCCAAAGGTATTAGCTTCTAGCTCTTTTTTGCTAAGACTGGTAAGTTCTAGGAAGCTCTCCACCTTCAGAATTACCAAAAAGAGTGGTGATTTTGCTCACCTGCATGACAGCTGGTCAGAGTCAGGCCAATCAAAGGTGAGATTTGCTCTGTATTGACCTGCAATTATGATGGGTCATCATTTAAAATCAAATATTGGGCCATTCAGACCAACATAGCAGGGACTTTCATGGGGGCCACAAATATACATTGTTGTTTTTGTCATGCATGTTTATTTTAGTGTTGGCACTTTAATATCAAGCAAATCCAGACAAGGTCACTGCAACTAGCTGCCTAATGAGATAAGGTATTAATGAGTTAAGGCTGCCTCTTTGTCATAAACTCTCTCTTTCTCTGGACACTTAAAAATCAATGCCTCCTTTGTTAAAATGAGGGATATCAATTATATGTCAATATAAAATAAAGTTTGCAATCTTAAGCGTAGGTGCCATGACTCTTTGCATATGTACACATTCCTGTAACCACCCCTAGATCACAGCATGGATTACAGGCTTTTCTTCCAATCACATATCTCGTTATATCCCATATTAGAGTAACTTATGAATATTCATATCTCCTTTATTAGACAGTAAACACTTAAAAACAGAGTCCTGGTCTTTTTCATACTTGTGGCTCTCACAGTGCTTGCTTCGTATCTTGCCCATAGCATGTGCTTCATTTTCTTTCAAATTAATGAAACATTCTCTAAGTAATTTTGAGGTCAGAATAGGTCTTTACAATCTGATATCCTTACTAGGTGCCTTGACAAAAAGAGGTTACACAGAGAAGAAAATACAAGCGAATGAAATGAAAAAGAAAGCTCACCCACTTCCCGGTTGCTGACACTGAAATCCATTCAACAAATATTTCTTGAACATGTGCATGTGCCAGGCAGCAGGTTCTAGGTTCTTGGAACAACTGGTGAACAAACTCTGCCCTCGTGGAGTTTACATGCTGGTGGGGAAATGACACTCCAGGCTCCGAGAGAGAGGAGAGCAAGGGTTCACATGAGAGACGATTACAAGACAGCAAAAGATCCAAGACGCACACAAATTGTGTTTTAGCGAAACTTAAATGGAGTCTGACTCCCCATGGCTCTCCTGTTCCACAGAGAGGTCGGTGCACAATGTCCTGCTGGCCCAACAGCAAAGAGAAGGCAGAAGCGAGAAATTTGCACACTTATTTAATTCAATATGTGTACACTTCGGACATGGCATGTCAGAACTTGGTCCTGGGATGGAGACTTAATACTAAATTTAAAATCACTGCCGGTATCAGGGGGAACCAAAATCCGTGAGGGGTACTTAGCTGCCTGCCAGTGTCCCCAATAATTGATATTCAGGAAAGCTCTACGTTTCTCCATCAGTATGGGTCCTGTTGACCTCTTCTTTTATTTTTCCTGCCTTGGTCTTAACTCAGCAACATGAATCTGTACTGACTGCCACACCCCTCATGAAGAACCAGGTCCGCCCTATTTTTTAAGTCATTTCTGAAAGACTTTGAAACTCATACAGCAGCCTTCACTCCAGAGTCCACAGGAGTCTGAATTAAGTTATACTCACTGGACCCAATATTAGAGATCTGCCTGGGTCTGAGAGCCCTTCAGCACCAGCGGGCAATCCAGTCTCATGAAATCTAGGGCCACTGTCTCCAAGTTGCATCACTTCCAATTCCTGGGTTGGTCCAGCCCTCACACCTGAGCTTCTCTGTGGGGGCCCCACTCCACGGCTCAGACTCCCTGCAGGTCTGAATGCCCTACCCTGAGCCCCAACACACCTGGTGGAGGTCCAGTTCTTGCCTTCATCTTTCCCATGTCGGCATCCTGCCTTCTTGCTGAAGCTGCGTCACATCCTGGCCGAGCTGCCAGAGTGACTGTTTGTGAACGTGTCCATCATCTCAATCTTCCTCTGCTGTGCTGGACCAGGCGGTCAGACTCCTGGGAGGGACTGAATCAGGTTGAGCAACTGCACTTTGACTTGTCCTGTTGTTCTCCCCAGGACCAGGCTCTGATCTGTCTTGTGTCCAGTAGACAGGTCCCCACCTGCTCCCTGCCTTGAGGCTGCCAAAGTCCCAGCCTGCTTTGTGACGGATCACACCAAAGTCTTACAGAACCCCACCCTTTGGCAGTTTAACCATGAAACCCGGGACTGCGGGAATAAACCTTCAGCGGTCACTGTGTCCAGCCCCTGTCTTCAAGATGCACTGTTCTGGGGCCGGCCCAGTGGCGTAGCAGTTCAGTTAGTACATTTTGCTTCGGTGGCCCAGGGTTCACCGGTTTGGATCCCAGGTGCAGACCTACTCACCACTCATCAAGCCATGCTGAGGTGGCGTCCCACATAGAAGAACTAGAAGGACCTACAACTAGGAAATACAACTATGTACTGGGGGCTGTGTGGAGAGAAAAGGGGAAAAAAAGAGGAAGATTGGCAACAGGTGTTAGCTCAGGGCCAATCTTCCTCAAAAAAAAAAAATACTTTGAAATATGGCTCTGTTCTGCTTAGGGGTTACTATACTTTCTCAGAGTTATTAAAAATTTGAAAAAAAATGAAGTACTGTTCTCAAATGATCCTGGATGAGAGGTATCAATTGTTTGTAAAAATTTCAAGAGTCCTGCAGAGAACTAGGTATTCCCACATGAGGAGAGAAGACGTGAGAAGAAACATTGTTTTCATGGTAGATCTGAGTGATAAGCAGCATTTTAAACATGTCAGGGCTTTAACCAAACTCCTGCCCAGCCCTATGGACGTCTGATTTTATAATCACTTTGGTTTTGCCCCAATCACCATGCAGACAGAATCAAGTGGACTGAAATGAGAAACCACCTGGAATTCTCAGAACTGAAAGGGCGCCCATGCCTTGAATTTACTCTACAACAGTGAGCAGCACACTCAGGGTCTGCTTCATCCCCTCCACTGACGGGCAGCTCACTACCTAACAAAGCAACAATTCTATCATGAAAATATCTAATTTTAAGTCATTGTTTTCTTACTACCAATTGAAATAAACTTTGTGATCTCCTTCATCCATTAATAAAGAATACTGAATGTGTTGGATGCTTATATTCCAAGCATTCTGCTGGATTAGAATTTATGGTAAAAATAGACATGATCTTCTACTTTAAGGTCGAATGACATGACCTCACAGCCATTAGGTCTTCTAGGGGAGATATACTCTTAAATGAATCATTCCAGCACATGATAAAATTGATGTAAAACACTTCAAGAGCTTTAAGAGAAACAACTAACTGTGGCAGAGGGATTTAGGTTGGTGGAGAGTCAGGGAAGTTTTCACAGAGGAGGTGAGAGAGCCTGAGGCTCGAAGAATGACTAGCAGTTTTTAGACAGAGAGGAGTGTTCAGAACAAACTGGTCCAAGGGAAGATCATTTCCAAAGTATGCTAGAGTTCTTTACGTTGAAGGTCACAGACTACTCAACTCAAATTGGCTTAAGTCAAAAGCTGGGAAGGTCTGTCTTCAGGTGTAGTTTGGTCTAGGGCTCAAACAATGTTATTGGAATTCTGGCTCCATTTTTTGTAACCCTCCGAGCTCTGCATTCCTTCCTCTCCAGGCTGGGTCTGCTCATGGAAGCAAAATGAGAAAGCAGTTCCAGACCTCATATTTGCACCCACCATTATCTAGGGGAAATGTGGCAAAAGTCTTGGGATTTATTTTGCTCATTAGACCTGATTGGATTATGTACTCATCTCTGAATTTATTGTTGTAGTTGATGGAAAGGAGATATGGCGTCAGCCAATCAAAACTATCCCTGGAACTGGAGGTGGGCCAATCAATCCCATCTGAATCCCAAGACTAAGAATGGGGGACTGTTAAGTTCCTCAAGGGGACATCAAAATACTGTGGCCAGGCAAGTGGGGATGGATGATGGGGGTGCTGGAAAGTGTTTTGATTTTGCTGAGGAAGATTCGCCCTGAGCTAACATCTCTTGCCAATCTTCCTCTTTTTGCTAGAGGAGGATTCACCCTGAGCTAATGTGTGTGCCAATCTTCCTCTATTTTGTATGTGGCTCACCACCACAGCAGGGCTGACAAATGGTGTAAGTCCATGCTAGGGATCCGAACCCATGAACCTGGGCTGCTGAAGTGTGCCCAACTTAACCACTAGGCTATGGAGCCGGCCCCTGGAAAGTGTTTTTATATGTGGTCTTATCATATAATCGAAGATTTATAATTTATAATTGGAGGTGGGGAGCATTTGGAAGTGTGGCCACTGATGAGATTGGAAGGGAGGCGGGAATCCTGTTGAGAAGGATGATGCTGTAACAATGAAGGTAAACACCAAGCTGCTGGAACAAGGAGCCCCAAACTGTGGCTTAAAGAAGACAGGAGTTATTTCTGAGTCAAGGAACAGTCCTAAGGAAAATGGCAGCTTTGCTCCATGTGGTTGTTTGGAAATTGGGTCCCTTCCTTTTTGTTGTTCCACATCCCCTGGGGCAGTGAGCTTGCATGCATTGTTGAATCTGGGTCATGGCCATACCCATACCCATGTCTCAGCTCATGGGATGGAGAAAGACAGAAAGGCCAGGGCAGCAATTTCCTTTTAAGTAAGTGTATATATCACTTCAGCTCATTCTATTGGTACAAATTTAGTCACATGGCCCCAGAGCCACAAGGGGGGCTAGAAAGTGTGGTCTCTAGCTAGAGTTGGGGTGGGGCTTGGGTTGGCGTGTGCATCCAGGAAGAAGGAAAGAATGGACCTGAGAGGCAGAGAGCACTTTGCCACAGATGCTAAATACTCTGGCAGCATTATTTAGTAAACAAAGAGATAGCATGAGATGATCAGATTCAGGTTTAAAAACTTTCACTTGGATGTGAAAGGAGGACTGAAGGGAGACAGAATTGCCAGCTAAGAAGCTGTTGCAATCATTCAAATGAGAAAGAGTGAAGCCTGAACTAAGGTTTCCTGAAGTGCGTGCCCCTCAGACTTCTCCCACTCTACATATCAGTCTTCTGTGAGATGAGCAGCTGCTCGCTTCCGTGGCTCACAAATTCTGGAGAGGACTAAGCAAATTTTAAAAATGAGCCTACCCACACAAGCACTGAGCAGGTGTTAATAAAACACCGGATGCTGTCAGGAGCACGGACAGAGCTGTTCCTACATATGACAGGCTAGAGAGCAACCAATTTCTGCTTATCACAATGCGACACTGAAATACCGTCTGTCAGAGTGGCAAATGCCCTCAGCCACTTACTAACTGTGCAGCCACGGGTGGGAAGCTGGGTCTCTCTGCCCTGTGGTTTCTTAGTATGGAAAGAAGGGACTAACACTATCGGAAAGTGTTTTGAGAATCAATGAATTAACCCATGTCACAGTCAGGTGCTCGATGGGGCACAACGATATGTGTCCCTTCCCATCCCACACATATTTGTAAATTTGCCTTTCTTCTTAAGAACATCTCCATACCCATCTCAAGGAGAATGAGGACAGATTTTTTTACCCAGATGTTACGTTCTTTGTCCTGGCCCCACCCTAACTCAGGCTCTTTACTGGGTGCCTGGTGACCGAAGATGCACAGGCTCCTTGCAGCTGGGAGAGGTGGCACATTAGAAATTCATTTTTTCCTGCAAAGTGCCGAGCAGCAGCCTGGGCAGTTTCGTGCAGGAAAACCCAGAGCGGGACAGCTGAAAGAAGCTGTGCTTTCCTCTGGTGTTTCTCGTCAGAGAGAACCATCCTCAAAAGAAAGGGAAACAAAGAAAAAGAAAAAAGTCCCTGTTGAATCTGGGTGTCTCATTTCTAGGGGCAAAATGGTCCTGCCCTCACACCCCTTGGCCTGCCTTCCGCCAAGCAACGGTGGGGACGCCTGGTCCGGGCTCCACAGGCTTGTCTTCGTCACAGAGCAGCAGCCGCTCAGACAACCAGACTGATGTTTTCTTGATTTGCCTCGGGAAACATTTCTTCAGAAATTACATTGCTGCGTTCGTGTCTTAAGTCCTAGATGTGGCAGTTTAATTGGTAGAAATTAAGAGAAGAGAAACTCGGGTTTTTTTCAGAACAAATTAATGGTTGTAACTGGGTGTGTATGTGCACGCGAGTGAGTACGCCCGCCTGCAACTTGGTCCACACGTCTCCAGGTGCAGGAAATGCTCGCAGGAAATAAGTCTCGGTCTTCAGGTCAAGAGGCAGGATGACATCCAGGGCCTGTGACATAGCTGCTTGGGTGGTGACAGGGTTCAGGACATGCTACCCCAGAACAGGGCACCTGGGCGTGTTGAATATTTTCAGCTGAAGGAGTTTGAGGAAACGGCAGATTGCTCTGATCTTCCTGACCCTTCTCCCCTGAAGAAGGTCATGAACCCTCACGTGGGAGGTGCACCCAGAGGAAAGGAGCATCCTTACCCCGATGACAAAGAAGACTCTGAACACACAGGTCCTGCCCAGCATCCCCAGTCTACCGCTCTGACCTCATACTCCTTAACCCACATGTTCAGTCCACTCTTCATCAAACCCAGCACGAGAGTACATGGGTCTGACTGTTTCTTTGGGTCTTCACTTCCTTGTGAAGACTCCGTGTCATGCAAAACTTACATTAAGTATATCTGTATGCTTTTTTCCTGCTAATCTGTCTTTGTCAACTTAATTTTCAGACCCAGCCAGGGCCCCGAAGAGAGTGGAGGACGACTTTTTCTTCCACTACGGTGGCTTCCTCGCCAGTAAGCAATGTTTTGCTTAAAACACATGCTACAGTGTAGGAGGAAATGGTTCTAAGAATACAAGGAGGAAGCAGGCATCCTGCTAACAAGCGAACAGGCACCACGATGTCTTGGGACACAAAGGGAAGCTGCAGAGAACAGTGCTCGGCCCAGGCTGCTGGGGGATGGCTGCCTGCTCCACCGGCAGGCGCAGCGCCCACCACACCTTAGCAGCCACAGAAACCTGTTACATTTTGCCTAAGAGAGAAAAAACTTGACCTATTTAAAGTTACATAATAATATGTTGCTACTATTTTGGTGTGAGGGGCCCAAAAAGGCACAAGTGCCCAGGGGCCACGCAAGTGATAACGTGGCCCTGACAGGAGCCGGACTTCAAAAACAGAGAGAATGTAATAATATGAGTAAACTTTTAAATGGAAGCTTGTATTTTATAATTTATAATCAACAATAAATCTAAGGACTTTTGTGGAAGAACAGTTCAGATTTCCACAGATGGTAGACTATGATGTTCGTCACACCAGTATTAATATCAATCCAATTTGACTCCTCTTTTCTTAATTTAGAGTAGGTCGACACTAAACGCTCTCACTCTATCATGTCGCCCCCGGTGTCCTGTGCTCCCAGCTCCCCCACCACCCTGCGCCCTTTATCCCCTTCTGGAGGGGAAGCACTGACAGCGCTGGGCTGCTCTCGCAGTCCCCGTCAGCCAGCAGGGGAGGCCAGAGGACACCGAGGAGCCAACAAGCCCTCTGAGAAATAAAGCCTTGGTGGTGTCAGGGTTTCATGGCCCCACAGCACAAGGAGCCTGAGTCCCCACGGAGAAACGAGCCACTCTGGGCTCAGAGGTTCAGAAACACACATATCATAAGTGCCGTTTCTTATTTTCAAAGGCTCTGAATCTTTGTGAGCCGCACGTGGACTTCAGATCTCCGGGCCCCAGTCACCCTGGTTTCTCCCGTGGCCTGGTGGCCCGGGGACATCAGAAGGAGAAGGGGCAGGAGGAGCCTGAAGCCCTGCCCTTGACGACATGCTGAGTCTCAGACAAGGGGGCCCGTTGTGTGTCTTCTCTGAGCCTGCTTTGAGGAAGGCAAGATTTAATTCTGAACTCTAGTCGGGCCCGGAAAAGGACTCCCTGACACGATCCCAGTGACAGCGAACAAACTGCAACTTCAGACAAGTTCTGTGTTTTCTCGCTGAAGATTTAATCAAATGCTGCTGCCCGCTAACGGCATCAGTCAGCCATCCACAGAATGCGGCCACTCTTCGTGAACGGCCAGTTTCAGCAACTCTGTCTCGAAGGGCCGTTGCTGTCTTGCTGCTGCCTATTGTGTTAAGGAGGTGTTTGGGGGGGGTTGGGGGGGTTGTGAGGGTTTTTTCTTTTTGGCCCGATTGTAAATGTTTTGAATTTAAAAGACACCCAAATTCATTAAATGTGTGAAATGATGGGAAAAAAAGTGTGAAATTGTAACAGTCGGTTTGTAGTTGATTAATAGAAATCTCTTCTAACAATCCCCAGAACCTTCCGGGGGTCGGGGGTCGATGGAACAGAGCAGCTGTAGAGACAGCAGGAGCTGTTTTGACACTGCCCAGTGAGGGTCGGGCGGAGTCCCAAACAAGTGAGCAGAGTCCCATGCACTCTACGCCCTTGCAGGCCTCTGGGCCATGATTGGCTGCGAGGTCAAATGAATATGCAGATCGACCAGCAAGGTGCTGCTTTGCTCTTCGTCCTGGAGGGTTTCTTGTTATGATGCATTATAGTTTCATAGCGGATGAGTCCCTTGGAGTGAACTGGCCACTTTGGCCCCAGGTAACTGCTTGCTCAGGGCCAGTCTGATTTCTTAGCTTGACCATCTGTGCCGCAAGCAGAGAGTCATAATTTGGTGTGTGGCAGCAACTTTGGGGTGTCATGAAAGGGGCTATTTAATGAGCGTAAGACTTGGCAATTGATTGGAGTCTCCTGGTCCCCGTTGGCCACACTGCCCCTGCTGCAGACAAGCTTTGACAGGGCAAGGAAGAGAAAGTGAAAAATTGCCTTTCTTTGGGGGAGAACATTTTTCCATAATTTTTGGCCTCCACCCACCCCAAACCTGTAGTATTTTTTTCTTTGAAACCCTGCTGCAGGCTACCGTCCTGATGTTAAAGGATTTTGCCTTCGAAGAGGTACAAAGGGAACATCAAAGTAAATGTCTTCGCAGTGACATAAGGATAGAATAATGGTGACCCAGCAGCTAGAGACTTGGCCAAATGCTGAAAGTAATTCACGCCACTCACTAACAATGGGGGACGTGTGACAATGATATATATCAGAAGACAAGGACAACCACTTTGCAGGGCTTCGATGCCCCACAAACCCAATTGTAGGCAGATCAATACTGTCATAAGACAATTATCAAAGACCATCAGCACATCATATTTTCATACCATAAACAGCTCAAGGCGCCAGGGATGGCTTTCCTACAGAAAGCACATAGCATAAATTTGAAGGGTGTGAAATTGACATGATTAATAATTATAGTTATTAGCACATGTGCCAGCTGCTCATGTATGGTTTATCCCTTGATTTATGGTGCCATAAATGCCCATCTCTCCCTCTGATGCCGAATCGAGGGGGCACACAACCGTGGGCAGAATGAGTCTCTCTCATTGCTAGGAGTTTCATCACAAATAAAAGAAAAAAGTGGGTTGAAACCACTGGGATCTGGAGACACCTCAGGGAGAGGGAAGCTGCCTTTTGTTTGCATGGCTGCTCTATCGGCTGCTGAAACCTGTCCTTACTGTTCTCAGAGCCTTTGAAGTTTGGACGCAGCTAACAAGGGGCTGCCGTCGTCCAGCCCCCCGCTCCCCAAGCTGTTGCCAGGCTGCAGACAATCGCCACACACATTACAGACGAAACCAGGAGGGCCAACAATGGAAGGGCAGAGTCTAGTCTGGGTGCCAAAAGTCAAAGCTTTTGTTGTCAAATGCAACTTGAGAGGGGTTTTCCTGGACTTAATAAAAGTTTCAGTTATTTCATATGGTTATAAACAGACCTGGACATTAATGGTATATCAAAACACACTTTAAGATCCAGTTCCTCAGCAATCACCGTCTTAGGACAAAGAGACACATCTAGGAGCCAGTAAAGACCGAGTCTGAACATATGAATTCCTCTTGCCACTAACCTCCTAAATTATGAATGGATAATTTCAATTGCTATTCATGACTTATATAATGTTAACTTACATGTTCAAGACAAAAAAAAAGGATAGTGACAAACATGAGATCTATGTTAGCCATTTGAAGAACAGCTAGCTTTCTTCACTTTTTGAGACATATTAAAAAATAAGAAGAAAACTGGTAGAGGATGCTGAAAATTTTTTTGTTGTTTTAGCATCAGCATCATAATTATTCAAGTACATTTATAGACCTATAGAAGGTAAACAAATATGTTGGAAGGGGATGCTTTTATAAAAGGCAAAACTTAAAACCTGCAACCCAAGTACTGAGACTAGAGGCCACATCGAACCTCACGAAAGAGGAATGAAAACGTCCTTTACAGATCTGCCCAACAGCTCAACAAAGAGGCACAGAAATCGTGGAGACTTCTCTCCTGCCGTGCTCCTTGTTTCCTGCCCTCCTGTTCTGAGCCAGCGGCCCCAGCAGCACGGCAGCCTGGCTTCAGGGCTCTGTGGCTAGTGCAGTGGGGGAGAGGTCTGAGCAACGGAGGCTGCCCCTTCCCACCACACCTGGCTCAGGAATTCACCTTCCACAGCTCCCACTCCTGAATTGAGGCTGAGATCCAAGGATCGTTTATCCTGCTAGGAGACTAACTGACAGAACGTGCATTTACTCACAGAATTTCAAAATAATGCATACGGATTTTGTTTTGACCCTGGAAAGAACTCGAATTCCCAGGTATGAGTCAGATGGTGAGGGAGCACTCCACTGAAAACAAAAGTACTCTGGAGAGGCCAGCAGGTACTTCCATAGGCTCTTTGAGGACAACAGACATTCCAGTGATATCTTTGGAAGTCATTTAGAAAAGACTGCCAAGCTTTAGGTCTCTTAAGTGAAGGCAAGTAACCCAGGAAGTTATGAAGCCAACAGAGCTTGAAAGATATGTTGTAAGCAAGTAGTGTTTAAAATAAAAACTGATGTTTTTCTGGTGAATGAATATAAATAAAAATGGGTAAATCCTTAATCCAAAGCTCAATAAACATAATGTCAGCAAAGTGTTTACTATTTTAATTAAAAGCAAATTTACAATAGGAACACTTTTTAAATGTTACTTGCTTTAAATGTAATCTTATATATATACATCAAATTAATGTTGTTAATAACGGTTTTGAAGCAAATCATCATAGACAGATTACAGATTAAATATTTCTAATTTGAAGAAAGAATAAACAGAGGAATTTAAAAGTAAAAGACAATTTTAAAAAATTAGAATGAATAATGCATTAGATAATGAAAACTCAGATAATTCAGGTTCTGAAAGAACCAGAGTTTATTTATTTAAAATTTTAAAGAGTTATTTATATGCAATGACATTTGGGCTGTATGCTTGAATGGTATGATCAAGAACACAGGTTTTAGCTAGAGTAAAAAAAGCTTTAACAAAATAAGTTAATGGATAACTTTCCATGTGTTATATAGCATAATTTTAATGCATGAGGAGGAAATTTCAGGATTAAGACTAACAAAATGTCCTAAAAAATACTATGCACATAGACTCCTAAAGTATTATTGGTCAAAGGGCCATTTCAGATCTTGCCAAAATGCTTTACACTGCAAATGCAGGAACTAGAAGACATTTAATAAGTGCTTTGAAAAGGGTGGGTGAATGAAGTAATAGTTACATATTAAGAAAATAAATAAAACTTGATAAATTTGAAGAAAAATGTATCTTTTCCAAAGATTAAATGATGAGTGAATTTTCTTGGTAACATCTAGAAGAAAATAAAGGGATATCTACTCCCAAGAAGATGACAGAGTGAACTGGCATCCACATGAGTCTCTGAATTTGAGTTTTCCAAAGAAGAAAAAGAACGGATGTGAGCAGAGAACCAGAAATATGTAAGAAGGCAAAATCAATACTTTTGTCCATGTTGACTCGGCATTGTTAATAATTTCCTTCTGATCCATGAGTGAGTCACTGGGTCCCCACAAACAGAGACCCAGGGAACTGCTCAATCCCACTACTTCCCACTCATGAATGTCTGCTGGCTTCCTTGATGTGTCTGGTGGTTGAAACATTGTCTCCTTCCTGGCCTTTCCCTCTGTATGACTCTTTCAGAAAGACGCTCTGCATTGACTGTTGGGTCCTTGACCCTTGGCTTCATTTTTGAATTTGATCTTTTTGACTTCCCTTGACTCTGCCATTCAACCTCAGAGTCAGCAGTGTCTTAACACTCAAACCCGGCTGAAGCCTGCTTGCCTCCGAGAGGAGCTCAGATCTTTTGCAATTTCAAAATCCTACAGATCTTGTCATTTGCAGTAACACTGGAGGAGCAGTGTCTGTTAAGAGGCTCTCCCTATCTGCCCTCTTCCCACTTAAGTGATCCAGAAAATACTTCTTTGGGTTTCCTGATATTACTCAGGTTGGCAGAAAATGGCAGCAGCCATCACTTGTGTGTTGGTAGGTTAACTATACTGTAGGACCTTCACATTGCAAATTTCAGTCATGTATGACATTTTGGTAGGTCCAAGGCCTGGTCTCCACGAAGGAAAGGCCATTGCCATTGTTTGATATGTCCTTGGTTCAGTCCGTTGCTGGCAGCTCCACTGTTGCTGTGACATTTGACCAAACAGAATGGCCTGACTGAATTATGTCTCTCACCTCTTGGTTGACAGTGGCATTGTTTGGTTGGGTGCTGCCAAAGTAACAGGCTTTAGTTTTGTATTCCAAGGGGAAAACTTGTATTGAATAAAGACTTCCCTGATTGCAGACTGGTTCCTTGAGGTTAATCACGAGCTCACAACTGTGAGTCTGAAACTTACTAATCACTAACATGACTTATTGATTTCATCTTTAGAGAGTCCAGGAGTCCGTCTATTTCAGGGACCCGAGTGGCATTCATGGAGTGTCACACTGGAATACTTTCCTGGAGGAGTTCAATACCAGCATCTAGATCTCTTGTCGCATCGCAGAGCTTGGCTTAGCAAGGTAGATTTAATAAAATGGAACCTAATCCATTGCCCAGAAGTAATTGTTTGGTGACAGAGAATGAATTAAATAGAACATCAATTCTGACACAATTGGCACATCATTGAGGAACAGGTTTAGGATCTAAGTCAATCTCTCTGGGTAGCCAAATGTCCTTAAAAGCTTCCAGAGACCAACCTGCTAATGTTATTAAATGCTTTTGGAAGTTGAACTATACACATGTGGCCACAGTATATTGCAATCAGCATGTAGTTTGGACTTTGCCAGGAATGGAAGTTCTGTGGGCAGTAAACATTGCTCAGGGGAGGAAGGGTACCAAAGAAGATTTAGTCTTGGCTTCAAAGAATTCATCATATCACTGGGGAGAACAATCGTAAAATCATAAAAGTGGTCAAGGAATGTATGGTAAATGCCAAATGAAGGCACAGAAAAAACACACCACAGGAGGTCTGAAAAATGAGAGGTCAAGTGAGAGAGGCTGAAGGAGGCCTTACAGAATAGAAGAGATTTTGATTTGGTCTTGAATGGAGGGATAGATTTTGCTAGACAGAAGAATGTGGAGGGCCCCGCTAATAATAAGAATGATGGAAGAAAAGGACTGTCTGGAAGATGGTGCAAGGATGTAGAGAGAAAGGCAGAGGAGGAAGAATTAAGATGTAGGACTCCAACCCTAAAGCAGATCCAGTGCTACCAACCTCCATGGGGTACCAGGTGGCAGAAACGCCCTAGTTTCTAAACACTCTGTGAATTAGACTCGATGTATCTTTTACTTGAAAAGCTCTTGCTGCTGTTTATTCTAGATCCTTCCCAATTGTCAAGAAGTCTGTGTCATTATTCTGTAGTGTCCTGGGGGGTCCTGAATAATAAATCTTGTGCCTGCACCATGTTCTTGTGACTTAGGAACAGACTCTCAGCTGGGTTGAGTTACCACCATGGTGCAGGAATATGACTATCTTGAGATGGCCGTGTCCAGTTCTGTATTATTCTTCTAGGAAAGATAATGATCTTGGTGTCTTCAAAATGCAGTGGTGGTAAGCATGACAGAACTATTCCATAGTCAAGGAGGGGTCATTGCTATAAGCCATAAGGAGTACAATGAGTTAAACATTTACCTGATTCCAGTTACCTTGACTTAGATTTCCTTGTTGGGCAGCTGTAGATGTGGGTGAACCACCACAAGTATGAAGAGCTAAAGGGAACTTCTGAGGCTTCTGAGGAGCTAAGAGGGACTCCTAGAGACTTCATCTTCTCATGAACTCTCCATGTCTTCCTCCTTCATAAGGGAAATTCCCTCATCAATGTCCTCTGATCTCAGGTCAGGATGGTGTCACACATGCTCTATCATCACACAGCCTCTCGCGTGGGCAGAGGGATAATTAGTTGCTCTTTGTTTCTGTTAGGGGCCAGACGACTCCTTTGTCACTTCGTCTTCCTGTAGACTAGACACCCATCTTTAAATGGTTGCTGATTATTCTTCCAGGAACTCCTGGAAGTCTTGCTGAGTTGGTTTGTTTTTCAAGTCACTATTAGATCAATTTCATCACATTTGCCCAGCAACTACAGACAGCTAGCCAGACACAAGAGTATTATGCATTGTGCCTGTAACGATCTCGTCCTTTGTTTACCACTGCCTTAGCTGAAGTGAGACATCAGATTGCTCTCCAACAGTGGCAGTTCCTCTGTGCTTCATGCTGTAGCTATCTCAACAGAGTGTTTGGAATCGGTGAGCATATCATAAGATGGCAAGGTTTTCTCCTTCTTGCTGGGTACTGACCTTCGCTCAGCTTCCCTAAGAATAATGGACCAAATGTCCATTTTATGACATGACAGTTTCTCCCACTGCACTGTAGATTTTAACAAGAAGATTCAATTTGATATCCAGGCTAAATCCCAAACTGCTCTATGTATAAGTCATTCTCCCAGGAGGGCAATCGATGGCAGAAACAACATTATAGAGTAAGTAGGTTGAGATTTAGCCACCAATTGATCAAGCAGCAAATAATTAATAACACAGCAAAACACCCTTCTGTCGCTTTAATGGAAGACAAATTAATAGACACTCATAAGATTTCAAAACAAATATTCTATTTTTAGATGGGCACAAAGAGTAGAAGCGAGGTACTTCGAGACTGTACCCTTTGATGAAACCTGCTGAGTTAATACACATAAATGATGTTAGGACATTTCTCCCTTTGTTCAGAAAGGAAGCAGCAGTTCTCTTCACAGTCCTGATTCACAGCCCGCTAACTCCTTTAGTACGAGAGTTCACAGGCTATCAGAACTCTTACTTGTAACTGCAGCACTTTAAGTACATGGACTTTTAAAACGGAAAGAAATTTTTCACTTCACTTTTCAATTTATTCTCACTAGGCTTAATTTACTTCTGTCTTCTGTGCAATTTAAAAGAAAAAAAATTGGAAAATGCATTATTAGTTTCAGCCTACTAAAACATCATTTAGCAAACTGCTGTTCAGTTTTTTAATAGGCTTGCTGTAATCATGGAGCACCAGAAATTCTAGATCAAATCAACAGTCCCTATTAAGTCATTGTAAAGGGGTCTGTAGAGTAAATGAGACATACAAGCTACAATCGTGCCCTTAAGTTGTTACCCGGTTCTTGGTAGGACAGCAAGCCAGTAAAACAAGCCCTTCCCTGGTCCATTATCTCGCACTGCCCTGAGGTTGTGAAGTCTCATCAGCTTACACCCCCAAAGTCAGGCCACAGAGATAGATGCAGACTAGGGCAGCCTACAAAAAGTTGGTTTTGATCATTTCATGTCATGTAAAGAATGCATGGGGATATTGGATCAAGTCCTTCCGAGTAACTACCCAGAATCTCCAACTAGTTATCTGAATGAAGTGCAATCTTCAAGGGTATTTGCGGTGAAGGGGTGAGGAGGAATGGGCACACCCAGCCTTTCTTACATAGAAACTCCTCCTCACTTCCCATTCAAAGGGATTGCCCCTGGAAAAGTACCTTGACTCTCCCCAGAGTTGGGTTTATCCCTTCTTCCCAGCACCTGGCACACGACTCCAATATAACACTGACCCCACTGGGATTATTTCTTTGCTTGCTGAGTTTTCCCCAACACTGAGTCCTGGTAGGACAGGGGCAGTTTTCTGTTCCTTTTCAAACGCCCAGCCCATAACACAGTGCCTGATGCTAAGTTATTAATTAGCTGGATGACCAACTGACTGAGTGAACAATGGGACCAAAGCTGTGTTTCTAGGGATCATCAGGGAACCAGAACAGGATTCACTTGGTAAGTGATTAAATTCTTGACTAGGGCCAGGTCACACTGGAGAAGAAGTTTTGGAGATTGGTTCCAGACCAAAAGGGCACAAGAAAATGTTCCCAGGCCAGACCGACCACCATGAGGCAGCCATGCAGATCTCAGCGGCCCCTGAGAGACAGTGAGGAAAGACGGCCGCCACATCCCATTTGCGATATTGACAGCCTGAGGGGTCTTTAGCCTGCCGACGTTTACTGCTGCCGGTGGTGTGGGCTCCTGGACCCTCCACCCACTAGACACTCTGCCTCATGCACCAATGTGGTTTCTGAAATGTTCTTTTGGAGAACTACCCCCACACATTCACTGAGCATCTACTGCAGTCCCTCACTGTGGAGGAAATACCACAGATGCAGGCCCATCACCAGGAGCCGTCTAAACGGTCCTACATCAAGGAGTTTCCAAAAGCGTCAATCTTCCAGGGCTTTTCAAACGTTTGTTACTGACTTTGGTAAATTGGCAACACAAAGAAGAGGCCGTGATCGCCAGTACATAGTACATCACAGTCTGCAGGGTGTGTTGCGTTTCCTCTTTCCGAGGTGCCCTGGCTGAGGGTTGTCAGTCTCAGTCCTCCCACCGCTGTGAAGCTGACGATACTGAGTTGGCGCTGCCTCCCAATAGATGGCCCGTGGTCTCCAAAGACAGGACCTCAGTCACACGCCGTCCCCAGCATTTAGAGGTGGATGGTGGCTGTGTGTAGGAATAGGTTTTTCAACTCCATTCCATGTAGGAACATTTCTCTCCTACGTGTTTCTTGTCTCCCAGGCTTTTTGCAAAGCTTCCGTTTGCCCAGTTATTTCCCTTTGTCCATTTTTTTTTTTTTACTTAAAAAAAAAAGTCAGTGCTGTTTCTAACCAACTGAATATAAATGAACACATACTACCATTGTTATCAGTTTTAGTCTGAAACAGAACAAATGAGAGATTTTATCTTTCAAAACCTTTTTAAGGGTTTATATTCAACAGATACAGATGACAGGGAGGTATTGATCAAAGGGGACAAAGTTTCGTTTTACAAAATGGGCAATTCCTGGAGATCTGCTGTGCAGTGTGGTGCCTACAGTCAACAACCCTGTACCGTATACTTGAAAATGTGCTAAGAAGATAGGTCTCACCTTCAGTGTTCTCATCACACACAAAAACGAATAATGATGAATAAGAGGGTGGGAGGAGACTTTGGGGGGTGATGGGTAGGTTTACAGCGTAGATTGTGGGGATGATTTCACGGTCAGCTGTACACTTATCTGCAAACTCATCAAGTTGTATACGCTAAATACTTACAGGTTTTTGTATGTCCATCATACCTCAATAAGGCAGCTTGCTAAATAAATAAATAGATAAACCATTAAATACAGATGAAATCATTTTTGTATTGGTGAGTCTATGCAGTAACAGCTGAAAAAAAGAAAGCAACCAGCAGAGACGCCTGTGTTAGATAAAGACAATTTACTAGACAGCTGGGGTCGTACTGCCCTAAGTGAAGGCGGGATTACAATAAATTAGTGGGTTCAAAGATCCACCACAGTAGGTGGGGCCTAGTCTGGAGTCTTGCTCTTAACTGAGGAATTGAATTTCAGCATTTAGCCTTATTATAAAATGACCTTAGATTTTCCTCATAAGAATGAAAGAGACACCCTTCACATTTTTGTCTGTGTGAAAAGAAACCTTCATCTTTCTGCCCATTTAGGTGTTTTTACAATGATACTTGTCTATTCAAGCTGTTTTTCTGAAGACTGTTTATGCTGAAATGGGCATCTGCTCAGCTCACCAAATTCAAAACAAAAATTTGCATAATCTGTATTTGCAGAGCAGCCAGTGGGTGGGGTTTCGGCAAGAGCACAGATGAACATAAAAATCAAATATGGGCAGGAGGAAACTCAACTTCATTATGAAAAACCATGTTTGTTTAAACATAAAAAAGCTGTGTAAACCATCCAAATATGTTTACCGCAGTGTAGCCTACGAGGTTCCCATTTTGTTCTCATCCTTTCAGTGGCTCAGATGAACAAATGCAAATAAATCTGTGCTGCTCACAAGAGACTTCAATTTAAAATTTCCTCTTGGAAAAATATAAGAAATAGAATGGAAAAGCCATGAATGGGAAGACATGTGCTTTCTGAAAGAAAAAAGTGAAAGACAATGATTATCAGAAGGTATAAGTAAAGGTTTTTTGAAAATTATTCAAGCAGTCAAAAAAATGAAAAAATTTAAATAAAAATATTAAAAAGTTTATATACAGCAAAGATTTAAAGAATTTAGAGGTGGAAGCAAGTGTGACTAGGAGTAAAAAGGATACAGATGAAACATTGGGTTAGCAAGAATCATTTAGGAGGACAGCATCCCATAATAAAGAAAGAGAAGATCATTGAAGGGAATATTAACTTAAGAGAAAATTTTGGCACAAACAGCCATCTAGAGTGGTTGGGCCTAAATCTATGCACACTGCACCCAAAGAAGTAATACTCTAATATTAGACGTATAGTTAACATGCTGTGGACCTGGATCTTACCAAATGGATTGTCATCTGTGGTCAGCCAACGAGCCCATAACGTTTGGTCTATCATAACACAAACTGTGTATTAATGGAGCCATTAATCACCATCAAAACTGGATTAAGAGTGAAGATAGCCAAAGAGAGCTTAACTGACAGCAAGTGGCCATAAACCTGTCCAAAAACTAATTTGATTACCATCATACCAGCATCTGTGCCACTTAGGAGGGTTCATTTTTTTGATGAAATTAAGTAGACAAGTCATTCATGCGTATAATAGACATCTAAATCATGGTAAACATGTTGCTGGCAACAGAAGTAGTTAAAGAAAGTGTGGGATTGTTTTGGTGTCTGAATGTAAGATCAACTCAATGGAAAGTGTCTTTTGCACAACAGTTGGGTTTCAAAATGCCATCAAAGAAGCTTTGGATGGAGCTAAACGCCAAGTGAGAAATAGATGGATGCAAAGTCAGCTGGTGAGATTCAGAGAATGCTGGTTGTTTACAAGAAAGAATGTTTTGCCAGGATAAACTCTCACTCTTTATGGGTCATAAATGTTCCCAGCAAACAAGCTGTTTCATTTGGAGACAGTTGGATCTGTTAGATTTTAGTCATGACAGACGGAATTGTGGGATGTCATATTTAATGGCAGTCTAGAGAGAGAGTCTAGAATGTGCGTGTTAAATAAGAGCGGAATGAGCTTGGTTGCTAAGAATGACTATGTTACACCCACATACTCATTTTCTCAGCTGGCTGTTTTAAAAGAATCTGGAATTCCCTATCTAGTTGTGCTTATACAATTTTGTCTTAGACCAAATGTGGCTTTACATTCTGCATATTTTAATTATTCTATTCCTTTAGTGAAAGGATCACCCTTCCCAA
Source organism: Tapirus indicus (assembly GCA_031878705.1). Classification (NCBI taxonomy): domain Eukaryota; kingdom Metazoa; phylum Chordata; class Mammalia; order Perissodactyla; family Tapiridae; genus Tapirus; species Tapirus indicus. The sequence continues at coordinate 55,728,454 of CM062933.1, read as the reverse complement.
AGATTCTAACTTATTCAAATTATTAGAGGATTGCTACCCACTGACCTTGTGAAAAACAAATAAGTCCCAGTATTTGTTTCACAGAGAAAACAATTCATTTTTAAATGTTTTATGCAGAAAAACACCGGTACATTTGACTATAACAAAGAGCAGTTTATTTCAGGTCCGTCATCAGATCGTTCACGTACCGTGTCCAAACAGGCCACAGTCTTATAAATCTAACCACTCTTGCTCAATAGTCTCGTCCTTGGAGACAAAGCCGTATCTCCGGGTACATGTCTATTAGGCCGCATCGCCGTACACACGTGTGAGAGCTTTGAAGAGAATAAACGAACTCGAGGCACAGGAAATCTCTCCTTTAATACCAAGACTGAGAGCGCCTCCCCCACGAACATCTTGGGGAAAACCAGCAAGAGGGACACTCACCTCCGGCGCCTCCCGCAGCACGATGCTGCGGTACCCAACACCGTGCACGCTGCAAGCACGCCCGGCCGGGCAGCTGCCCGCCGCTCACAGCTCGTGCCTGCGGGCCTCCCTCTTACCTGAGTTTGCAGATGGGCCATTTCCCAGGTGGGCCCGGCCAAACACTCCTCATTAATCATGGCTTAAACCTCTCTCAGCGGGAAGACCTCAGGTTAGACATCATTTGGAAACAAATTGGGTGAAAAATAGCTCTGACAATAAGGAGCCCACACGGAACTCCCCTGTGAGAGCCTCGGCAGTGTGGAAACAGGCGCTTCCAAGACACTAAATGATCTGTCAGGCAGTGAATGACATTATAATCCAGTTTTATGTCATACGCAGCTTTCAGCCATTGCTGTGAGCTCCAGCCTTTTGCTGCTGTTGTGTTTCCAACTCTCTAGGCTCACTTCATTTACAAAGAGGGCTTGGATTTTGAACCACAAAGATGTGTGTGTGTGCGCGCGCGCGCGAGTGTGTGTGTCACGTACAACAAACACACTTATGCAGAGGCACACAATAGCAGACAAAGTACCTGGCCATATGCTGCCTCGCTGAAATGATCCTCACTCAAATATCCTGGTGGAACAAGAAGACTCACGAGGGTCCAAGCCCTGAACTGAACGATCCTGCGTGACAGAAAACTAAACAAAACAAAAACCTGGAATGGTGACAACGTGATTTATCTTCTGGGTGAGAAAAACTCAGCCACTTTTCGTCAAATGCATTCCAAGCTTACGAGCCTTGGGATGAATTTATTCTTCCAGGGCTGCTTTTCTTAAAAGTAACTGTATGTTTGCCTTAAAGTGACAGATGGCTTTCCCACCACATTTTAGCCATTATTTATACTAACGGATTGCATCTGAATTGACTGTAAACCAATGTATTTTGTCTTCCATTATAATCCTCCCCCTAGGCTGACCTAGTGGGAGAAAAACAGAAGACAAATACCTGCCCATGTACTCTTGGCACCAGGATTCCACTTGTAAAAAGAAAACTTTCCAGGGCACAAACGATGGTCACGCTCCTGTCCCGAGTAAGTCCAGTAAAGTCCTTTTTCTAGAAAGAGCTGGGGAGCATGTGGCCTGGGAAAGAGCAAAAGACTTTGAACGCTCAGTTTGTTATAGTCCAGAGAACCTTAGGAAACTCATAATACACCCACGTTCGTTAGCTTATGCTCAACCAGCCCGTTTCTCTGACCTTCAGAAGTCGGAGGGTGGAAAGCTTCTCTGCCTTCCTCTGTGGACCCGCAGAAGGTTTCCTCCTAGGTTAACTCTTGAGAGGATCCTGGCCCTGGGCCTGGAAGATTCCTCCATTTTCTTCTTGCTTTGACCTTCAGAGAATGTGCATGAAGGATGTTTCCTGACCTGTCACTTTCAGATGGGCCTAGCAAAACAGAGTTTAGTATTCTGGCATTTAGAAATTATAACAATCTATACTTTTATTTGATTTTGGTGTCAGAACACACGTTGACAATGTAAATTACTGACACGAGATTTCATTTCAGGTTGAGAAGCACGTACCAGATGAATGGAGTGGGCCAGGTCTCACAGCTCCATGGTGGCCCCTCGTCACCTTTGGGGGAAGCACAGACAGGCCTGAGTCAGAGGCTGGGCAGAGTGCTGCCAACTAGTGGCACAAAACAAATAAAAGTGGGTCATTAATAGAGTGTCTTGCTTTGGATGATTTGAAAAATCACACAAAGCTTTATTTTTAAGATCCATCTAACTCTTACACTTGTCACTGTTGACTCCTTTGTGTTCTCACATACGTGTTTCCTTTGGTGGTTCTTCTCCAACCCACGTCTCTCCCATGAACTCCAGACTCTAGTCGTGTAGCTCTAACCCCCTATTAGACAGCTCTCCTTGGCTGTTACATAAACATTTCTAATTTAATATGTCCAGAATTAAATTCCTTTTCTTCTCTCTTTTTTCTTTCCCATCACAGCAAATGACAGCATCACTCACCCAGTTGCTCAAGCTGAATAACTAGGAATCATCCTTTATTGTTCCCCTTCCTTCATCCTTCCTGTAAATCTATTAGCAAGCCTTGTCTGTTCCCCTTCCCAAATGCTCCTGGACTTTCCTCATTTCTTTTGCAGGGGATGGCACGAGGATGTCTTGGTGGATGATGGTTAACACCAGGGATTGATTGCCCCTACCAGTTTTAGCAGTCTGTCAGTTCCTTGAAATTTATACACAGCCCAGGGGAAAGGGAGAGTTTAAACCTCAATTGGGATTTAATGAACTCATTCTAAAACATATGAAAAAATTAAGGTTCACAAATGGTTAAATCAATTTTTATAAAGAAGTGAGTCTTGTCCTATCAAATATTGAGGTGTGTTATAAAGCCACAGAAATAAAAAAACATCGTGGTATTGCTCAAGAACAGACTAACGAACCAATGGAACTGAAGAGAGAGCTCAGAGACTGACCCATGAACATATGGGAGCTACAAATAAACAGGAAGAAGGCGGACTGTTTAGTAGATCATAAAAAACAACAAATAAACAAAACAAACCCTCCACTGACTGAGATAAATCTATGCCACCCAGCAGAAATGCAGGCTCATAATAAAAATTAAATTGAATATAAAAAGCATCTCATATCCTTGCCTACCTAAACTTATAGAATGAGGTTCATATTTAGTACAAGAGTAAGTCTGGGATGTGGGGAGGGAGGGATGCTTCCATTCTACTCAAAGCAATGGACTCAGCTGAGAAGCCAGGAGAGAAGGCAGGAAAGGATCTAACGCTGATGGAAAAGCTGCTGTGTTAGGCACTGTACGAGGCTTCATGGCCAGTTTCTTATTTAATATTTACAACATCCCCATGAAGTAGGTGCTCTTTACCCTGGTTTTACCAATGAGGAAACTGAGGAAGCTTGAGCAACCTGCCCAAGGTCTTATTCTTTGATTCCTTTATTAATTTATTCCCAAGTGTCCCTCAAGTGCCTACTCCCTGCCATGTGGTTTTTCCAGGCACTGGGGATGGAGTGGTGGACAAAGTCGACCAAGCCCCTGACCTTGATGACGTATTCTAGAGGCAGGATATAGACAATACCGCTTATAAATAAGCACACATATAAAGAAATTTCAGAACGAGAAATGCTGTGAAGAAAGTGTGGAAAGCTAGTGAGATTGCTGGGCGTGGGGTGAAGGAGAATGGCCACCTCACCTGGGTGGTGAGGAAAGGCCTCTTTAAGGAGCCATTTCTGCAAATGACGGAATGGTGAGAAGGCGGCAGCCATGCAACGATCCTAGGGAAGAGTGTCCTGAGCAAAGGGAAGAGCAAGTGCAAAGGGAACACTTGATGTGGCAACAAGCATAGCATGTTCAAGGGACCGAAGAAGACCAGTGTGACTAAAGCACCTCGAGCCGTGGAGAGTGTGGTAGAAGACGCGGCCAGAGGCAGGAAGTGTATTACAGTCACCTTTCACATTAATGCATGGAAATATGTGTTCATATGTATGTGCTAACACGTGTTAATATGCAGGTCATATTTTAAGGCATTTAATAGGGATTTATTTGGTGAGTTTCCTCTTAGTGGAAGTTGTTTTCCCCTGCAATTATTTACTTTCACAATTAATACCTGAGTGAATTCTCTTATTCCAATTGTCTCATAAGTTCAGGGGAACTAGGAAAAGATTAACTTAAGCAAGCCAGTTTTGCAATATTTAAATTTAGTGATAGACTTGGAGGGAGTGAAGGTTATAAACACAGTTGCAATCAGAATTTGGAAAGATAATTATTTTCTCTTTCTCAATTTAAACTTACTACTTCTTGAGAGCATGTCATCTTTTTCCTTTTGATTTTCTCCAAAGACAAGAAGAAGCCACAATGTTGAATAAACAAGAGGTCATAAAGGAGAGATTGTATGAGTCAGGGCAAGTCATTTAGGCTGAAGTGGAACTAGAATTTGAAACTGAGGGACTTGTGGGTCGTTGCATAGTTCCAAGTTAAATTTCCAAAGGAATGACATTGAATATATAGAGAGTCCCTCCTGTTACTTCTACATTCTGAAGAAACAAGCATGCAGAAGATAAAATAATGCTATTAATTTAATATTAAAGCTTTCCCAGGAGATTTTTACATGGGATTTCAGACTGACAGGATTCTGGGATCTACAAATTTGCTGAAACCTGAGTTAAGTCTAAATCTAAAAATCTGTATACCACCCCAAAGACTGATCCCTTCTTTTTTTAAAAAAATTCCCATTGACCTTAGCAATCATATATCACCAATGGGTGGAACTTAACCTACCATGATTTTGGGACAGCTCAGCATCCCACATCATGAAGTGCTTGTGGTGGAATGTGCAAGAAAAAAAACACAAGGAATTTCACCGCCATGAAGAATGAAGAGGTTGATACCCTTGACTGGGTCGTACTTTTTAAATCAAATGAAGTTGTTGAGATGATGACCACAGCTCTTGCTCACCAGAGTCTGGGCTCCTCCATCACCCACTGAATTCTCAGTTTGTCCTGCGTTCCAGGGTTGCAGGAGGATACTGACATATAAACAATTAACTCTTTAAAAAGTAGAATGGAAAAGAGGGGCTGCAAAGAATTTCCAGCAGCTGCTGGGGGAGCCCCAGTGAGGGTGCGAATGCAGACTGGGGGGGTGCACAAGACTTCACAGGTGCTGTGGCTGGAGAAGGAGGAAGTCAAGCCAGAGCCTAAGAAGGATGACATCAAGCTAAGAATAGGTTGCTTATTTTATTTTTAAAATATATATGAACCGAGCATTTGCTGTGTCTTTTGGCAATTCCAAAATGAAGCAAACAATCTCTTCGTCAAGAACAGATACAAAGACCGGCCAGACCAGGTGGTAGATAGGATGTCAGGGTGACAGCATCAGCCAAGGTGGCTTAGCGACTCCCAATGGTCAGCATTTGCTCCTCAACCTCAGTTCTAAAGAGAGTCATTGAAGGTTTCTCATCAGTGCTGATGAGCCTGATGGACAACTGGGACACACTACAACCAAGTTGACATTGCACCTTGATTATGTCCTTATGGACTGAACAGCTAAATTATTCATTAATTTAGCAATTAATCGTCAGACACAGAGTGGGGCAGTTTGTTCCAGTCAATAGAAATCTTTATTTAAGCATCTGTGTGGAAAGATGTACTAATGACCAATTAATGTATTCTAAAAGATGACACAATTTAGAATAAAATTTATAGTGTGTCGAAATTCCTAGGTACAATTTTGTCTTAATTTTTTTTAATTCCCTTCTTGAATATAACATATAACAATAATTCACTGTAAAACCTTTATCTTATATTCCCCACTCATCTTTGGCCTTAGGGCTCTAGTTAGCTTGGCAGTAAATGGCTTTGAAATGGCCTTTTCTCAAACCTTTGATTGTCTTTCTGATCCAAAGGTGGTCAGCTTTCCTCCTGTCGCCTCTATCCTCCCCCTACAACCATCTCCTAAAAGCAGGAGGGGGATGTTAGACAGGTCTGATCTGTGAGGAAATGTAACCGCTGTCTTTTTTCCAGTTTATGTTCCTTACAAGTACCTGGTAAATTAATCTGTGTCCCCTCTCAAATCCATGGCTTATCTCCTTGGAATCATTCTCCAGGAACTGTCCCCTCACAAACTGCTCTGACACAGATTGCTCCCGGTCTAGTAGAGATCTGGGGGAGGGGCACAGGGGAGTCGCTGAATTCTGTGGCCCAGGAGGTGGGAGCTGGAAGCGCTGACCTGGAGGGACACGGAGAAGGAAAGTCTCTAAGGGCAGGTAAGAGCCCAGGCCATACCTGAGAGTGATGCCTAGGGTCAAAACAAAACCCTAATGTGTCTTCCCTGAAAATGGCAAACCCTGGGAGAACATGCTGGAATGAAGAGGGGAAGAAAGAACAAGAGGGAAAGCAAAGCAAAATGTTCCCATCCAACTGCTGTGAAAGAGGCTGTCCATCACAAGGTATGAGAAAGGAATGGGTGATTCTCGTAGATCTGTTCCTTATTGGGGACTCAAAGGTGCAAAACTAGGCTAAAATCTAAAAACTAGGCTAATTTGAATGTCTAAAACACTCTTAAACAGAACATGACAGCTTTTAGCAGAAATAGAGTGCTATTCCCTTCTATAAACCAAACCTTCAAAAATAATCTAAAAAGTAGTATAAAAATTATTTCCTTTATTTCATGTCACTGTTTGATACATTTATTTGCACACCAAATCTTTCCTTTGAAGAAACAAAATAATGGAAATATAAATAAAGCCCCATTCATGGCATTCCCTATGACCTTCCTTTGTCTCTCTCCAAAGGCCACCAGTCTCCCAAGGTTGGTGATTGCCCTTCTCCGAGATATTTTCATAGTTTTACTATAGCCTTCAAGGCACATTTTTTTTCCCTTAACTGCCTAATTATGCATCCAGAAATGATATAAACCCTTTTCTTTTTAAATCTTTATATGAATTATATTTTTCTTTATCTGGTATTCTGCAACTTGCTTTATTCACCCCACCTGTCTTTGAGTGACACTTATAGATCTAGTTGATTAATTTACAACTGCTCTACACTATTCCCCTGTATTAACAAACCACAATTTATTCATTCTCTTGTTGGTGGACATCCATGTGGCTTCAAATATTTTGTTATTATGTTAAGATCCTAGTTCTGAAACAAGAAGGGAACTCATCTTACTGTAAGTACCAAAGAACCAACGAGAGGAAGAGTTTACACATCAAGTATTAAGGAGAAGTCTCTATTCATTGAAGCAGCGTCTGAAGATTTGGGGATCCTGGTCTTGGAAAAGGTATGTTCCTAAATGAAACATTTCTTTAATACCTTTTCACCCTGATCAAATAGGTTCAAGCCAGGGTCCTCACTCAACATAAACCCTGTAGCCTCATTAGTTAAGCGATCCACACAGGCTCACTTGGACCGCGAAGAACCGAACGAATGAATCATGTCCTTTGTCTTGACATGACTTTTTCTCTGTCTCTGAAGTAACTCGTTCACTGAATAGTAAGCCTCAGAACAGCTGTTATTGGTTGAGTTACCACCATGTGCTGGGAAGTCATGCGCTTGAGGTCAGCTTGTCACCGCCTTTCACACTCGTCTCACAGGAGGAACCTGAGAGTCAGAGAACTGACGTGACCTCCTGGGGCCGCAGAGCTGTAAGTGAAAGAGTCGGAACTTTTCTGACACTTTTTCAGGGCTCCTCGAGAAGAAAGCACACTGAGAGCTCTTTTGGTACAAGAAATATTTAATTCTGTGAGCAACTGGCCCCCGCGCCACAGCCCCGTAAAAGCACCAAGCACCCCTTGGCAGAGAGAGAGAGTGTGGCCTGAGAAAATGCATCTTTTTGGATCATCGCTCTTCCTTAGGCCATCATAACAGAAAGCCAAAAGCTAGGAGAGAATCTAGGCTTTCTAGAAAAGCACAGAGCAGATGGCATCTTTGGGATTTTGCGTTTAACCATTTCCTTTCAGTCATCAGTCACCGTGGAATCCACAGGAGGCGCGTTCTGGATTGTTAACTATGTAGGAGTTTATGGGGTTAAGTAAAATTTGGCACGGAGCAAACAGTCTGTGGTTTTAGAAGCAACACAATACTTGAGCTGGGGACGAGGAGACTCTGGCAATCTAATAGCTCCTATGTGAAAACTGAAAATTTTTACCTAAAGAGGACAAATTCTAGACCCAGTTACATAGTGAATTTGCCAGAAAGTCAAACTGAAATGGTTAAAATACATTTCGCTTCATCTGTAGTAGCTTGTATGGGACCCAAGTAAATTATGAAGTCAGTTATTGGAAAAGCCTGCACTTGGGTGTTAATTTCCCTGTCTACACCGAACCGTTCACCTTAGAGTAAGAGGAGGGGAACAGCAGTGCTATTTATGAAGATCACCTCCACATCCTCCCATGATCTGATTCTCTTATTCTAGAGGTTGGAGAAAAAACAAACGACAAGCAGACTAAAAGGATATAAACAGATTTCTTTCTGCCTGGACGTGCTGAGTGCTAAGGTCACTGAATTTCTCCAAAAGTGAGCACAGTCAAATCCCAGTTTTACATTTCCCAATTCTGATAGAAATGCTGATTTTAAAAAACACAGCACAACACACACACACACACACACACATACACAGGAGAAGTAAATGATTGTCAAAGGTAAAATAACATGCCAGGAGCAACAACGAACATTAAACCTGAAACCCTGATCCTCAGTGCAATTTTCCTGAGAACTCCCATCCCATTCTGACCACTTACTCTGTACCACCCCTGATGCTAAGTACCCTGCAGGCATTGTCTCCTTCGGCATGCCACCAGCCCTACACAGTCAGTGCTCCTACTATGCTGTGGAAATTGAGGCACAGAGTATGTAAGTGACATGCTCAGGGTTGTGCAGCAAAGGTAGGATTCACACCCCAGCAACCTGTGCAGATTCTCGGCTCTCAGCCATCGACTGAGAGATACTCTTAGGGATATTCAGTTAAGAGCTCTCAATATTCCTCACCCACAGCACAGACATGCACAGAATTCCCATCCTATCACCACTCTGGGTCATATTCATTTAGTGGCAAATATGGCAACAGATGACTTTTGTTTCCCTTCCCTGGAGACAATCTCACATAGAATAAGGAGAAATACAACCATCTACAAGGGTTATGAAGCTAGTGATTCATAGGATCCAATCCAATCACTGCTTTCTCTCCTCTGGAGTGGCTAAGGGAGCAAACCTAATGGGAGAGAAGAGAAGCCCCAATGTTCTGGATGGTGCATCCCTCGAGAAGGGGGTTATGGAAAAGCCCCATCTCTTATCACCTAAGAAACGAAATGAAGGAATCCTAGTATTAAAAACAGCCTCACACAACAATCCAAACCACCAGTTTGCCAGGACCATGCTAGTCTCTGAAAGTTGTCAGAATCCAGGAAGGAGAGAGGATCCAAAGAGGCATTGCGCCAACGTAATTAGCAGTGCTCTCGTGGCAGATTGCCTGTGGATTTCCAGTCGTGAACTGAGGGTCCGGGGAAGCAGGGCTGATCCAGCAATCATCCCATCTCAATATGTTTGCACCTTGATACCAGTCCCTGGAGGACACGGGGCTCCGCCAGCCTCACTCATCACACAGAATTAGTGGGTGTGCGAGTGCCGTGGCTTGATGGCTCTGCACAGCAGTCTCCAAGCGAGAAGATTTATTGCTCTATTTGACAGTCTGTTATTCACTAACTGAGCATGACACGTCTGGGATTTAGAGTCATCAACTTCATCAACTTGACATCGAACAGGAGAGCAAACCTTTGGGAGGGGTTGGGGGTGGGGAGAGCAGAGGAAAGTGGCCATTTTCAGAATAGACTGTCATTTTTCTGCTGCCCCGGGTTGTTGGTCCAGGCTGAGGTCATTGCCAGACCAAAGGGCTGAGGCCGATGCACGGAGGGCTCTGGTCTGGAGCGATGTGACACAGCCACAGATCAGAGCAACGAAAGGCACTCTGGGTCCTTGCAGGGGTGGACATCTTTCTGGGAACATTAGGCAGGCTTCCGTTCTTCTCTTGCAGGAAAGCACGTTCCATGAGGACACAGAGAGCTCCCTTCCACTCCTCCTCCCTCTGCAGGTGAAGCAGAGCCTTGCTGGAGGAGAATGGGGTCTACGGCTTGAAGTCTAGGGCCAGTTGGCCAGACGGCCCCTCACCCCTTTTCCATGCCCTGGCCGGGCCCCAGCTGCCGGGTGGGCTGAGCTGGGCCCAAGCACCCTCTTCAGTCCTCTGCACGGCCCCCTTGCATCAAAATAGGAGAGAAGACAAAGGCTTTTCTTGCCCGGTCTGAAGCTGGGACTCTGTCCACAGCATTACCGCCCGCTCCACCTTTGCCACGAACAAGAGCTCAGTAGCAATTGGAGACGTCATTTATTTAATCTTCACGGATCCACTGGGAGCCACAGCTCAGAGCCCCAAAAATGAAAACGGCGTTTGCTCAGAGCATTCAAGGCAGTTAAGACAATTTGTTTGGCCTGCTGCTAAGCCTTCCAAGGACTTGTCCATCCTGGCTGGAAATAGCATGCATTCCCCCCACCCCTCATAAAAGCACCTACTCTCCATGCTTATATCCTAGCAAGTAAATATAAGATGAAATGAAAGTTTTAATGCCTGGTTTCTGCCTCTTTTGGTTCCCACATATTTCTCCTGTATGTATTCAGTCCCTCTCCACTTATCTTCTCTGTCCATCTCTGCTTCTCCACCTCTCTGTCTCTCCTCTCCTCTCCTCGCTTCTTCTGTCCCCTCCACCCCCCTCCGCTGACTTCCTCCTCTGTCTCAGCAAGTCCAGGAGACCAATGAGGCAATGAGACCACAAGCAGGCGCTCTGGTCCACATTGCCTCCTAATTCCTTTTGCAAAACTCCGTGAAATGAACGAATATGAGCAGCAACGAAGAAGGAGAACTAAAGCACCACAGAGAATTGCTCTATTTTGCTCTAAACATTTTTTAAGTTGAATTGTGGCTTAACTTTGATCTTACTGAAAAGCGCATAGTCTTTTAAAAAACAGAGACAAATTTGACTCTCTTTTTGATCATTTATTGAGTTGCTAGAGTAGAAAAAATTGAAAGATCACAAACACATTAGTCAGTACATAAACTCTTAGATGTTTTATACTCACAGAGAAAGTTTAAAACAATTTAATCAAACTAAGAACAGGAATAGTTGGCAGTGGGACAAAAATCAGAGGTTCCCCAACCAGGAAGCAGAGTGAATGGGACTGAGTTGGTGATCCTCAGAAGAAAAATACTTAAGACACCTGCTAGGAGCAAGTCTCAGATCAACAGAGAATGACAGAGAGGCCTAGAGTTCCCGGCGTCAGAAAATCTCTCATGTCCCTCCCTTTCCCGTCCTGTGATTGTGGTTTTATGAGGACACAGTTACCCTGAGGGACACGGGGGCTCACAAGACTTTGTCATCGTTGGTAACTGTATTTCCTCTATTGATTAGATCCATTCTGTACTCTTCCATCAGAGTGATTGTAAGGGGAGGAACCCCAGGAGCTTCTGCTTAATATCGTGTGATTTTCTAGGAGCGCTGAGAGGGGGACACCAAGTGATGTCCACGGCCAATGCAGGTTGTCTTGGTCAGGTCCCTATGGAAGTTTCCTGAAGGAAGTGTTACCCACCCTTGCTGGGATAAGGGTCAGCCTGGGTCGGGGTGCTGGACCTGGCTCAGCAGCTCTGGGTTCAGGTAGGAGTGGGTGCTCATGACTTCAAGGCATCCGGGAACTTCGGGTCACGGTGTATAACTCAAAGTGCAGCACCAGGTGATGGGCGGTGTCCGCAATTCCCGGTGGGCAGGGACTGTGGGAGCCGCCACTGCTCGAGCAAGAGCTCTCAGTCTCCTGACCCAGCGTGGCTTTTCTCCCCACCAGCTGGGTCTCCCCACTTGGACCCGGTGTCTTCCTCTGAGCCTCCAGAGGCTTTGCTAATTTGGCAATTCTGTGTCTCCTGGGAATTAAGACATTTCCCCAAATACTCAGAAGTGCCACCCAAGGAACCAGGCTCTGTTGTCCCCACCAGCACCCACAGAGGGGCAGTTCGTTCCTCCTTGGCCTCTTCTTCCCGTATAGAATGTCCCTTTCTGGGAGCATGTGGCGAAGTCTGGCCTGGGACCAGCACTCTGCCTGGGTGGTTTGGGGATGGCCCCCTCCCTATGGGATGACTGTCACAGTCCTTGGTTCCTGCTGCCTTCGTCAAGCTCCCTGTCCTGGTTAACTCTACCCACGGTGTTAGTCTGTTTGGGCTGCCGTAACAGAATACCACAGACTGGTGGTTTAGACAACAGGAATTTACTTTCTCACACTCCTGGAGGCTAAAAGTCCAAGATCAAGGTGTCGGTGGGTTTGGCATCTGCTGAGGCCTCTCTCCTTGGCTCACAGGTGGCCCCCTTCTAGCTGTGTCCTCATGTGCTCATCCCTCTGTCTGCGTGTCCTAATCTCCTATTCTTGTAAGGATGCTAGTCGTATGGATTAAGGCCCACCCTAATGGCCCATTTTAATTGAATCACCTCTTCAAATGCTCTGTCTCCAAATGTAGTCCCATTGTGAGGTGCTGGGAGTTAGGGCGTCAACATATGACTCCAAGGGCCACAATTCCTACGCTGTACACGAAGCCCACTCACTTAGACTGACCGCACTTCTGCTGCTTGGATGGGGCTCTGAAGCTCTCCGTCAGGAGCCAGGATTGAATGTGAACTCGGCTACTTCCACATCACTCTTGCTTCATTTTTACACAGAACTTCTTTCCCTTTCACAGGTTCTGTCATCCGGTTGGACCACCGATGTGCTGGCCATCTTCACGTATTCTCCAAGGACTCCGACCCCTCTCACTGCCCAGGGTAAATTCAAGAGCCACGTGTACAACCACCTAAAATCAGCTTCCCACCCTCGATCTCACCATGCAAGAACGTGATCTCTCCTTCCCTTCACAGCCACACGCCTAGGAGGGAATCTGTACATGCTGTTTCCAGAACCCTCCCTTCAGTCCTGAATTCAAAACAACCTGGTTTATACTCCGTCACCCGTTCTCCAGTGAAGCTGCTCTTGCTAATAAAATCTCCAAAGACCTCCTATTTCTAATCCCCGGACATTTCATGTTTAAAGCAGTCCTCCAGTTGGCCCAGCTTGAGTCACATGCCCATCCCTCGCGCCAGCTGTCACCTGGGTCTGCCCCATGCAGCAGCCTCTCTCTTCTTCAGAGTGGCTCTCTCCTGGTCACGTGGCTCTGACAAGGGCTGCCAGTTGGCGGCAGACACATTTACAGTTTGGAAGGATCCATCGGCATTTATCAAGTAAAGAAGGCAGCAGAGAGGGCCAGCCCGGTGGCACAGCGGTTTAGTTTGTGCTTTGGCAGCCCGGGGTTCGCGGGTTCGGATCCCGGGCGCCAGCCAACACACTGCTCATCAGCCACGCTGTGGCAGCGTCCCATATGAGGTAGAGGAAGATGGGCATGGATGTTAGCCCAGGGCCAGTCTTCCTCAGCAAAGAGAGGAGGATTGGCAACAGATGTTAGCTCAGGGCTGGTCTTCCTCACAGAAAAAAAAAAAGGCAGGAGGGACAAGGAGGTTGTATGACAGAGAACACAAAATAGTGGTAGTAATAACAGCAATGCTGATGCTGATTATTGTTAACACATGAGGCACTTATACCGGGCCAGGCACTCTTCTAAGGTTTTAGACCATTTATTTAGTCCTCTCAGCAGCCTACCCATAGGAGGCAGGTGTTATTGTCTTTCCCCTCAGGTACGTGAGGAAAGCAAAGCACAGAGAAGTCAGGGAAGTGTCCTCGTGTCTCCCGCTAGCAGAAGGCGGGCTGGGATTGGGACCAGGCAGACGGGCTCCACACTCTTCTTTCAGTCCCCACATGACACAGCTCCCATGTATGGTTATTTGCATATCCTGGGAGTCAATAAGAACCCAAGGGGGTAAGACCTTCCCAGGCCTCCAGCCCCCATCAGCCACTTCTCTCCTCTCCAGGGGCGCAGGAATCTTTCAGCTGCTCCCTGCCGGGACACAGCACTTCTGCCTTACCGCGGTACCCGGCACAGTGACCACGCACACGGGCCTGCCGGACGGACCATCTCGGGCTCTTCGGATCTCAGAGGCCGAAGCCTATCCTCCCCTCATCAGGTGCTGGCCTCATGTGGCCAGAGTTCCTGGTCTCAGTCTTGCTGTCCCACTCTGTGTCTCTCTCTCATCCCTCGTCCAACCTAAGGATCCTCGTCTCTTCTGGAATGGGAAGACTCACGATTGCACCGTCTACATCTGCCTAACCTGTCATTTGTGGCAAAAGTTTTACGTGCTGGCCTTTTATGGCCTTGGGGTTTGTGTCTCCAAATCCTTTTCTCTCGTACTTTTACTTCTGCCATGAGTTACAGAAGTTCATTTTGAAACTCAGAAGCTGAAAATTGATGCTGTGCTTCCTCTTTCCATTTTGCCACAATAATACCCCAGAGAAGGGAGTAAAGAACCCACTTAGTGCTGGCAGAGGGTGGAGATGGGCAGGGCAAGATTAGCAAGGAAATTCTGAGGAAATCAATGATTAATATTTCAAAATTTATTTTTAATCACAGATGCATTTTACCCATGCTTTATATTGTGTCCATTGACTAATCCTTAAAGAGGATAACTGCTTCCAGATTCACACATCAAGGAGACAGCATTCAAAGCCATTTATCTCTGAAACTGAAATCTATTTTCTTCCCACAAGTGGACAGTAGTTCGATTAGTTGGAGTGACTCCAATGAGGACAAAATGTACCAGGAAGCTCTGGCTTCTGTCCAGTGACTTGATGAAAGCTTTATATCGATAAATAAATGTTCATATACTTTCCTTTTCCCAAAAAAATTTGAAGTATCTTATAAATAATTACAAAGTGTGTTAAAAATAGATGGATATGTAAATCAAGGTGAAGGGGGGGCCGGCCGGTGGCGCAACGGTTTTGTCCGCGCTTGGCAGCCCGGGGTTCGCCGGTTTGGATCCCAGGCATGGACTGACGCACGGCTTGTCAAGCCATGCTGTGGCGGCGTCCCATATAAAGTAGAGGAAGATGGGCACGGATGTTAGCCCAGGGCCAGTCTTCCTCAGCAAAAAAGAAAAAACAAATCAAGGTGAAGGGAAAATAGATGTAGAAAAGTAAGATATTTCTATGGATGCGATTTTTATAACCGATAGAATTTTATTAGCTTCTATGCAGCTGCTGGATCTGGGTTCTCAACCTGGCTGGGACAAGGACAGGTGTCACGTTCATCATATTTTTTAGCCATTCTTATTGAAATGCTGGATCAGATTAATGTGGACTGAATTCATAAGCAGAATTGACAAGGGACTCATTGTAGAGGAATTATGCCGGGAGAAAATTATAAATATTATAGAAGAGGCTGGCCTTTGGTTGGGTTGTGGAGGTGCCAGTACATGTAAATTTCCTCAAAGATAGGAGGGGAAATGAGACCTCCCGGTGGAAACTCAGCAGGATCTTGAGGACAACTCGAGCATCTGCCTTGCCATCTGGATTTGGCCATTGTTATGTGCGTTGGGTGAGGGAGACATGGGCTCGAATAACTGGATGCAGCTACATAAGAGGTATAAGCAGGCCTCCAAACTGGGAGCGCCTGCTGAGGACTCAATCCAAAAGGTCATCCCAGGGAAACGTTAGGAGTCAAACGGTGCCTTTCAGAAGTCGTGTGTTCTTTGTGGTTCTGGACGGTCCATGCAAGAAAGAAACGAAGCATCTTAGCAAACAATTTCTCCCCCATTTAAGTATGCGCAGTCCACTGTCCACAATTCCCTCTTGCAGTCTCTTAAAACAAAATAGTGGTCACGGGATCACAGGGCCTGAGGAAGGTGGGACAGCACTCCAACTGAGCAGGAGGGCGTTATTTCACGCTTTGCAAATGACAGGAATTTTATACGCAAATAGGCCCTGGGCCAAGACCTGTCTGATTTATGCAAAAAAATTTCACAAAATTCTTCTTTACACGTAAAGTTAAGTGAGTGAGAGCAGGAAGAATGTTAAACCTTGCCTCTCTGGGACAGACAGTTCTCTCCATCCTGAACATCTGGGAATTCATACCACTAAGTTAATCTGCACAGAGAGCAGGTGCCGCCTGACCCCATGGCGTTCAGGCACCTTGCATGGTCCGGTCGGCTCCTCACAGACGCAGCTGAGACACTCAGAAGGTCACGTGCCACGCAACTGTTGATCCATCAATGGATCGGTGACTGCATGAGTGAGAGGAGATCGGGTCTCTGGTGGGAGGGTCTGCGATCACCTGAGCAAGGGGCTACTTTTCTTCCCAAGATAACATCATTCTTTTATTTCTAGTGCTCGGATGGAATACTTTTAGAAATGTAAATGTGACACATCCTAATTGAAAAAAAATTTTAAAAATACGATAAAATATTAAAAAGAAAAACCTAGATTTTTTTTTTAATGACTAAGATGTAAGTGTATGCCTGTCTGGTTGTTTTCTATGCTTTTACAATTATTTACTCCTCTGTTTTTACTTAACCGGGACCATATTGTGTATAGTTTTTTTATCCTGTTTTTCTCATTTAACGGTTCTTAAAATCATTTTTCTGTGTCACTTAGACTTCCCCAGAAACATTTTACTGACTACATAGTATTACACTGTGTGAATATGCCATAATTTATTTAGTCGTAAAAATGTTTCCCATTTTTCACTGTGTGAAAATACCAATGATATGTATCTTTTGTACACACATTTTCTTTCTTTCTTTTTTTTTTTTTTTTGGTGAGAATGCTTAAGATCTACTCTCTTAGCAAATTTCAAGTATTACAATACAGTATTGTTAACTGTAGTCACCATGCTATACACTAGATCCCCAAAACTTGTTCATCTTATAACTGGAAGTTATCCCCTGTGACCAACATCTGCCCATTTCCCCCACCCCTCTGTGTATCACATCTTCTTTATCCATTCATCCACTGACCAACACTTAGATTGTTTCCATGTCTTGTCTATTGTGAATAATGTTGCAATGAATATGAGAGTGCAAGTATCTCTTCAAGATGCTGATTTCCTTTTCTTTGGATAAATACCCGTAAATGGGGTTGCTGGATCATATGGTAGTTCTATGTTTAATTTTTGAGGAAGCTTCATACTGTTTTCCGTAGTGGCTGCACCAATTTACATGCCCACCAACAGTCCCTCTTCTCCACGTCCTCGCCAGCACTTGTTATCTCTTGTCTTTTTGATAACAGCCATTCCAACAGGTGTGAGGTGATGTCTCACTGGAGTTTTGACTTGCATTTCCCTGATGATTAGTGATGTTGAGACTTTTCGCGTACCTGTGGGCCATTTGTATGTCTTCTTTGGAAAAATGTCTATTCAGGTGATTCATCCATTTTTAAGTTAGATTATTTGTACTTTTGCTATTGAGTTGTATGCATTCCTTATATATTTTAGATATAAACCATTTATCAGATATAAGGTTTGCAAATATTTTCTCCCTTCCTTTCGGTTGTCTTTTCATTTTGTTGATGGTTCCCTTTGCTGTGCAGAAGCCTTTTAGTTTGATGTTGTCCTGCTTATTTATTTTTGCTTTTGTTGCTTGTACTTTTGGTGTCATATCCAAAAAATCATTCCCAAGATCTTTGTCAAGGAGGTTTTTTCCTCTGTTTTCTTCTAGGAGTTTTACAGTTTCAGATCTTACATTTAAGTCTTTAATCCACTTTGAGTTAATTTTTGTGAGTGATGTACACATGTTTTCTGAAATTTATGATTATTGCCTTAGACTCTACAGTAGAGAAAACGGGCCAAATGGAGTGAGCCGTAAGGCTCTTTATTGCTGTCGTCATATTGTGCTCTAGACTGGAAAGATGAGTCAATTTAATCACAAGTGTTAAGACGTGTTTTTACAAAACTGAGCTCCCTGGGCCAAAAATCCTATTTCCTCTCTACTGGAAATAAGGTGGGAGGAGTTGAAAGGGTGGGTTTCGGAAGTCTGAGTCCTTTCTGGGGTAAGACGACACCAGTGGTTACTTCTGTGTATGTGGAAGTCCTCTCCTCCCAGGGGAGTGTGGGACCGTGAAGACAGAAGGTGCTGGCGACGCACCTCCCTCCTTGCCTGATCCAGACCTCTGCCACGATGGAGCTTTTTCTCTACGTTTGCTTTTAATTACATGCATTCCATACATTACAGATGCAAGTGATGTCCTGTGTCTCCAAATCCCCCAGCTGCCACTCAGCATGTCCTTCTCATATAACTCATTTCTTCTTAAACTACAGAAATTGCTCTATTACTTCTTTTATATTTTTTCTGTTCTCCCCTTTAGAATGCACGCTGGGTAGGGCTGCTGGATCCATTCTCCTTGTCTCTCAATCTTTCCTTCATATGATCCATTTCTCTGTCCTTTCCCTGAGTATTTGGGAAGAACCCTTCATCTCGATTTTGACTCACTCACTCACTCTTCAGCTACTTCCATTCTGCTCTTTAGGCACTCTATCACTGTTAATTTCAACAAGTAGATATTTAATCTCCCAACTATCCAGCTTATTTTTTTAAGTGGACTACACATTCTCACTTCAACTTTGGAGACCGTAATCATACTTATTCTAGTATCCTGTTTGGTCTGACTAATTGTCTGCTGAGCTTGGTACTCGTCTTACCGGGTGTGGGTTTCCTTCACGCGCTTCATGAGTCTGGGTTGGATGTTCATCTTTGGAATTGCGAGTCCTACGAATGCGGTGTCTGCAAACACCAAACCGTTCGTTTCAGCTGCCTCCTGTGACTTTGGTGGGGGGTTGAATGTGCTACTGTTTGGGCTGCCCCAGAAGTCAATCTTCTGGATGGAGCGCTGCCCCACCTCATCCCTCCAGCACATGCATCCACAATCACTGATCCACTTGTAGAAAGTGTCTCTCCTGCCTCCTCCTTGAGATAAGCAGGGCAGGAAAGGGGGCCAGTGTGCTGGCCGCTTGTATTGTGATACCCAACCCACCACCCAGGGGCTCCACTCAGCTCCCCATATCTGCTGGGTCCCAGCTTGGAGCACTCTGAAGCCTGCTCTTACATAGTGGACTAATTCATATACATATATATATAATCTTTGGTTTTCTCCTTACATCCAATTTTATTTTCTATTTTTCCAGTTTTTAGGGAATCTTCAGAATTTCTGATCCACCTGAGACACTACTTCTTATTTCCCAGATTCATTAGATTTTTTAAAAAATTCTGTTATTTTGTAGGGTTTCAGGAAGGAAAGGGAGGCTGCAGCTTGTGCTTAGTTTACGATTTTGATCCAGTCACAAATTATCTTAATGAATAACTTAATAGGTAGTGTTTCTAAGGCTTTTACCAAAAACAGCAGAATGATGTTATCCAGTGATCTATGTAATACTCCTATAGGGCAGGGAAGGCGGGAAGGAAGGTGGGTCTCACCCTTGTTGTAGGAAAGGAATATTGGACATGTAGAGCGACAACTGCTAGAAGGCACAGAGCTGCGATAATGACTAGTGTTTATACAGGGCTTTACAGCTGATGCACCACAGTCCTTCTAGGTAAGTATTGTTAGTTATAAAATCGAGGAGACAGAGCCCCAGAGGATGGGTAACTTGCACGTGGTTACCAAAGAGTAAGTGACTCAGCAATGTCTCAAATTTGTCTCTTCTGACCCAAATCTGTGTCCCCCTCCCCCAACAGTTGCTTCCTATGCAGAGTGCTGTGGCTCCCCAGTCCCTTGCCTGGAGACTCGGTGGGCATCCACAGCCAAAGACAGTCAGATGCTCTGCATAAATCCTTTCTCCAAATACATGTCTTGCAGGCAGGTGGCTGCATTTGTGTTGACTCGCTCACTTCCAATTAACGTCTAGGAGGCATCCAGCTTTAAATCTTCCTCTTGTTTTTAATCGCCTCTAGCCATACTTTCGGGAGATATGACCCCACCAGTTTAGCTCCAGTTGTGAATGAGCACAAAACCTTCCCCAGCTTTTGTACTCATCGCTGGCAAACTGCTAGGCTCATTGAAAAGGGGAGTGTTTTGTTTCTGAATTCAGTCCATTCATCGGCCAGGACGAGAATGTGGCAGATACAGCAAACACATCATTTGCACAGTCAATGTGTCTATTTCCCCACTCCAAACGCCTTTTAGTTGGAGCTGGATTAGATCCTAATATTTTCCATGTTTTTCATCACTTGTAGTGCTTCTTACAGTGCTGCTATGTAGTGCACTGGCGAATTTATTTAGGATATTTTAACATGAAAAAACTTGCCGTGACAGTTTACATTGACATTTCTCCCTATGTAAGAGTGGTTTCTCAGGCTTAGCTGCACATTGGAATAGAGCTTTAAAACACACATATGGGGTTTCCCCTCCTCTGATAGAATTCTTTCAGGATTAGGCCCAGGCATTGGGATTTTTAAAAAGCTACGTTGGTGATTCTAATGTGCAATTAAGGCTTCTAGAATATGTCAGGGTCTTGGGTGGTGAACAAAAAAATATGGTGCCAATGCTTTTGGAGCAGACAACTACTAAATAAGTCTATATAGATAGATATTGATAGACTGATAGATAGATGATAAATAAATAAATGATGGATGGATGGATAGTTTTCTTCTAATTGTGGTAAAGTTATAGAGGGAAAGAACAGAATTCTATGAGATAAAATAATCAGAGTGTTGGCAATTTATTCTGGATTGAGTGGCAAGGAAATGCCTTTCTGGGGCACTGATATTTCGGCCAAGACAAGGGGCCAACTAGGCAAAGAGGAGGAAGGAAAAGCATCCCAGGTGGTAGGTAGACTAGTCGTATTTTAACCTACAGAGGAATATATTTAGGAAAGACAGTGACATTGAATAAGAGACTCAGTAATACCTTTATGAAATAAATGAGTTGGAGAAGCATTCTTTGTCTATGAAGCTCTACTGTATTAATTCTCTGATTTATTATACATTTCAATTACCAACGATATTATGTGGAACAGTTTCTTAAGGTGAGGCAGCCATGATAGAAGTCTAAAAATGGATGGGTTTTCAGATATTATGCATAATTTAACTTCTTATTTTTAGATGGAGTTAACCCAACTCTCCTATATTGACATTACCTGTCTTATTTTTACTTAAAAAAAGAGAGAGATCATCTCTTGAAAATCTATTCCATAAATTCACAACCTTATATCCAAAGAGGACTTTGTGATCATTTCCCTAACAGAGAATCTGAGGCACAAATAGATTAGGAGACTAGTCCAAGGATGGCAAATAGAAGATGGTCCTCCCCTATACATAAGCTTGATTAAATAGTAGCGATTCCCTGGAGGATTGCTGAGCAGGATTCTGAGGCTGCAGCAGGCTGCAGAGTGTCATGATTGATTATTGATGTCTGCCATGAGTGTGGGAGGGGGCATGTGTGTTCCACACTCTGTATCTGTAGGTTAGTCTATTATTATGTAATTTGATCCAAGACCTAAATTTAGATTCTTTACCACTATTTTAAGTGTTCTGTTCTTAACTATAGTTGTGTGTTCTCTAAAAGAGAAAAAAAAAAAAAAAAAAACCAAAGCCACTACACTGCTGTGTTAACATCAGAATCATACATGTATATATGGATGGGAGTCTAGGCTGGTCCACAGGAAAAACATTATTTGTATTTTAACTTGAGCACAAGAGATTTTTACATATTACAAACTCCTGGTTAGAATATTGTTTTTAGACCTAGGCTGTCTTGTGTGTGTGTGCACATGTCCTTGAAGATAAATGTGATAAATGAAGCCCTGGTCCCCTCTAAAGGATTACTTTGTGTCTTGATGGTGAATTATTTACTTCTTTTAAGTAACATCACAGAGAATGGCAGACCAGTAATGCTACCAGAAGTGTCAAAATCCTGTGTAATTATCCTAAACTAAATTCTAAAATACAATACAAATGTCTCATTTCGTCAGGATATTAGTTAGATTCATATTTAATAATATGTGACAATAAGTATATGCAACAGCCATATAATACTTTTACAATACCTCTTAAACGTCCTGGCGTAGATCATGTTCGTTTGAACATTATCTGAGCTTTGTGCTAAGTTAGATTTATTGCCAATATGGGCTGAAACGATGAGGAGCACTGAGGGGCTAAACGCTGAAACTCTGTGGATCCTCTTTGACAGACAGCTTGGAACTGGTTTAATCTCACAGTTACAGTTTGTTACCTTGGGAACCCTGGAATTCAGTTGTCATTCTTTGTACTTTTTAAAAACATTTCAAAGTCATACGACTAGAATGATTAAATTGGTTTCACCTCGTAAAGAGGTAATGTAAAGCGAACAACAACAAAGACCTTAAATGATACTGTTGCTCTCTGGAAGCAAATAGGGAAAGGATGGGCAGGTCATCTTTAACAGTAAGAGACAAAATTGAGTTGGATTCCATTGAAAGTACTTACATAATTTTGGTGTTAAGTCTTTTCAAATACCTTCACCCTCTACTTCCAAATATGAGGAAAATGTCTGGTATTTTTAAAGTTTTCCACTGGTATTCACTGACTCCCTCCTGGGCTTGGACCCTTATATCGCCCCTAACCCCCCTCAGCCAGTGGCAGTGACACCCTGAGGCGGGCAGCCAGGCTGCTGACTGCACTGCTCGGGGGGGTTACATTTCCACTCAACCAGAGGGAAGCAGAGCAAACAGTGGTCTGGGAAGTGTTTCCATCCCTTAGTTTGCCTTCCCCTCCCAGAAAAGACAGAAAATGGATATGCAGATGGGTTAAAGAGCATCTCCAGGAAAGGGTGGAATCCGTTTGCATAGAATAGCAGCTGGAGCCCCAGGGCCTCAATGCTGCCAAGGAAGACAGCTTTCCACATTCATCGACGTTTCCTGAGGAAGGAGAAAGGGAGCAAGGAGGAGAGAAAAGGAGCAGGGACTCCCTTTGTATCTGTGTCCAATATGGTTTCTTTGATTGTTCATTCTCCATAGTGGAGGGCCCCCAGGGGATCTCATCTGTTGCCAGGCTGGCTGTACCTGCCCGCCTGTGTTGAAGTGGCTCAGCTGCTGCCCTGGGTGAGGCTAACACACCACATCTATCTCCCTGCCATCTACTGAGCTCTCAGGCCTCAAGGATCAAGCCCCACGTGGAGCACAAAGGCAGGTCTGTATAGAAAGACCCTCTCTATTGTCCCACACTCTTTGTGGGGATGCTGGGGGTCAGTGCTCCCTCCACATTCCTGCCGATACAGGAGAGAGAAGGAGAGGGAGGGAAGTACAGTAAGCTCTTCCTGGACTTTCGTTTGGGCACACATGTAGGATTATTATGGATCAACCATTTCCCCTCCATTTCTGTCCCAACGTAAAACCCAGGACGTCAATAGAACTGACATTTTTGAAGCCCAGTCTTTCTGTTCGGAGGAGATCAGATAAAACATTTAAGATTATAATGGAAGGAATTAATGATACAGAATTAGAGTTTTTTTCAGATTTAAAGTAGCATCCACTGACCTCACAAAAGAAGACACTAAATATCATTTTATCGTCTCATTCAGCACCATTATCCTCTTCCTCATCATTTAAAAAATCAGCTTTAGAAAGCACACAGTTGTCACCTGAAGGTCAGAGGGGAGATACACAGGGGAGATAGGACTTTCATATTAGGACAAAATGCTCAAGATCAATGAAGAGGAAGAAGTCAAAAATATTAGAAACCCAATAGGGAAAATTAAAAAGTTTAATGGTGTAAATTTTGTTTAATGAAAGAATGAAAAAAATTTCAATCAAAAGCATTTAATAAACGTTGAGAGTCTAGAGCCGGGTGTGGACCTCATTCCTAAATCTCCAGTGGAACCTTATATACGCTGCTTTTGTCAGAGCTTGGGTTAACAGAAACGACTCTAACCCCTGGAGCCTGACCTGTGATCTCATCATGCTTGCAGGGAAGTCCTTCTTTTTTCCTCCAAAATGCTGTTTTATGGTTTAAAGAGGGAAATTTTCTGTAATTAAAGTTTCTTGTTTTCTAAACCCATGCGATTTTTACTTCTGACAAGTATTTCCCCTTCAGAGTTAGAAATGATAAAATAGTGCTTCAGTCTGCATTGTCTGTAACATTCCATGTGCTACTGACTCATTTGCATTTTTCCTCCTTCAGTTAAAAGATTTCACATTTGTCTCAGAAAAGCAGCATTTCTCACCATGCCCTGCCATATCTCTGATCACGGAGACAGAGGCCGACCTTCTGATTGTGCTGCATCTTTAATATTCTCCCAAATATTTTCCCCATCCTGTTTCCTGTCTGCCTCACTCTTCTATCATTCTTTCTCTGAGAAGACTCAGAAAACGGGCAATCCGAAAAAAACAAAAAGCTCTGCTGTCCCATTCGTTCCGCCCTGCCCCCATAAAAAGCTAATATTTTCAGGTTGACTGAAAGTTTAACTTTGTTATTTTTTTTATTTTTCAAGAAAATCCAGCGTGACGTGGCACGTGTTAGTGCCCTCTTCCTTAACAAATTACATGTTTTTTTTACCTAAGTTAAAAGCTGTGCAAATCTCCCTCGTCTGTGTTTTCATTGTATAGGCTTTCCTGGTACAGCCCCGGACGCGTCCGTGGTGGAACTCCGAAACTCGCCTCTCTGCCCGAGCTCCTCCTGTCCCTCCAGGCTCCGCAGAGGACACAGTCCTCCAGGAAGGTGGTATTTCCCGATGGTGAAATTCCCTCACTTTCTTGCTGGTCATCAAAATGCAGAGATGACTTAGGGGTCTAAGTAACTCTGTGTCCCTGCAGGGACGTCGGGGAGGCTGCCAGCATCTTATTTCTAGAACTTATTGATCTTTTTCAGTGGTTAAGGGAATCATCAGGGTTTTCAAGATTCTAAACAATTTCTTAGAGGTTGGAAAAATCAAAATGACCAAAAAAGACACAAAACCTAGCTCTCTTTTTATTTCGAGGAGCTCTTTAAAGGCCTGCAGAGTTCTTTCCAGGCCTCAATGTACTTTGGAGTAGAACCTACTATGTTTCTGGATGTGGGCAGGAGTCCTCCACTGTCGTGGGGATTGTCCCTCCGAGGCTCCAGAGCAAACACTGCCCTCTGGGAAGAAAATCATTTGGGATAGGCCTTTTCGAAAAAGGATCAGAGAAGTCTTCAGGGAGCCTCTGCTTGTCTGTTACTAAACACACCAATCCTTTCTTGTCCCGCGGACTCGCCTGGACTGACCCAAGCTTGTGCCCTGGGCAAAGAACATTGAACTGGTCATGCCTGGGGTGGGTCCTTTCAGCCAAGCCCCTCATGTGGGCTTTTTCCCCCTAATGTGCATTGCATTTTCCAAAGGGAGAGATATTCTAGGGCTATAAATCTCCTCTCTTTCTTCGCCCGCTTGCAGCCCCTGCCCTTATGGGGGCTACCTCTCAGAGGTTATTCACATTGGGTTGGGAGAGGTCAGCCCTGCGCACAGTTCCTGGCAGGTGGTCCACACGGAAGCCCAGGGCCCCTGCAGAGCCTTGGCCCCAAGGTGTTTTAAAGGCTCTCGCTGGAGAATAAAGGTCGTGCGTCTTTGTCTGATCTCTAGGGCTGTCGATGACAGGCTTTGCTTCATGACGGATTGCTGTCCAAACACTGACCCCGCTGTATCTCCAATCGGCCTGCTTTACTCTCAAAGGAAAAAAAATTGAAAACTCACTGTTGGAGGCAGCCACAGAGAAGGTCCTTTAGGAAAGAATCGGAGGATGGAGGACAGAGAACGGGTGATGGAGAGGGGAAGGCCCGAGCCTGATGTTGGACGATCAGAACCTGGACGGGCGGCTGATGTGCTGGCCCCTCTCCCACTTCCTCCACCTGTTACTCATGTTCCGTTTGCTCTGCTTCTCCTTTCGACTTCCTTCCTAGTCTCTCAGCTTAGTGAACTGTTTCTTTTCTTTCAGACAACTCTCTCTTCTGATTCCTCTAGTTTCACCCTCATTTCCTTTTTTGTTTTCCTTCTTTACTGTCCCCCTTTTCACTCATTTGTATGTATGTAGGAATTTAGGTTAACCCTGGAGCAGGTGAAAACATAAGCAACATGGTTACTCTTTCCTCTGGCCCCGTCTCTGCTCTTATACAGCGTGACACACGCTACACCCAGTGACCTCTGCCCTCATACAGCGTGACACACACTATACTTCATGGCCTCTGCCCTCATACAGGGTGACACACGCTATACTCAGTGACCATATCTAATGATGTCTGATGTGTCTTTACATCTAAAGTACTAACATGGTACCCAGTGGTATTTGAAACTCTGTTAACTTTGCTGAATGAATGAATGAGAGAAAGAAAACCTTTATAATTTTTCACTAGTGCACTGATTTTCTAGACTAGGGTTTCTTTCTCATCACAGCACTATTGACATCTTGGGCCTGATAATGTTTTGTTGCTGGGGCCGAGGGCATTCTGTGTAAGCAGGAAGCTGGGCAGCATCCCTGGCCTCTGCCCCCCAGTAGTCCTCCCAGTTGTGACAACCAAAGATGGCTTCAGATACTGCCAGATGTTCCCTGGGGAGCAAAACGACCCCCAGGTCAGAACGACCACTCTGGATCAGTATTGTCCAATAGAACTTCTGAGATGTTCTCCCTCCGTTCTGTCCAAAATTGTAGCCACTAGCCACATGACTGCTGAGCACTTGAAATGTAGCTAGTTTGAATTGAGAAGTGCTATAGGTGTAAATACACACCAGATTTCAATGACTTCATACAAAAAAAGAATGCAAAATATCATATTAATAATCTTTAATATTGATTACATGTTGAAATAATTTGGATATGTTGAGTTAAATAAAATAAATTATTCAAATTAATTTCATCTGGGGCCAGTCTGGTGGCATAGTGGTTAAGTTTGTGTGCTCCGCTTTGGTGGCCCAGGTTCACTGGTTTGAATCCTGGTGCAGACCTACACCACTCATCAAGCCCTGCTGTGGCAGCATCCCATATACAACATAGAGGAGGATGAGCATAGATGTTAGCTCAGGGCTAATCTTCCTCAGCAAAAAAATAAAAATAAAAACTAATTTCATCTGTTTCTTCTTACTTTCTCTGGCTGCTAGAAAAGCAATAATTATGTTATTGTGCTCAATGATTTTAAAAGTCTAAAATCTAAAGTCTAGCTCAAAAACCTTAAATTGAACCAGCTGTGTTTAATCAAGCACAGCAGCCGAATGCAGCCACGCTGAGGAGGGTCAGATCAGGGTTCCTCAGAAAGACAAGTGTGGGTTCCGTGCAAGGTCAGAGTTTGCACTCAGATCACGAGGTAAACTCCCAACGTATGTCCCAGCGAATGCTGACAGGAATTACTAGGGGGGATGCCATAGTTAAATGGGCCCGAGACAAAGCTAGAGAAGGCCAACTGTGGGTCTTCTCAGCACCAGAGGAGGGAGAAGGAATGTGACATTTTCCACACGTATTGTTCATGGGACTTGTATGTGCTTTGGGTTGATCCTGACAGCAAGGAGAATCCCCTGAAGCCAGGAGTGACACGAGCCACTAACATCTTAGAGAGCTCCCTCTGGGCACTGCAGATGTGGGATTGGAAGGGTAAGATGGGAGGCCAGGGGGAGCCCCAAAGCAGGGGCAACTGAGGAGGCTACTGTAAGTGCCCGGATGAGATGCTGAGGACCTGAAAAAGGATGATCCGAGAGATGTTCACAAAATGCAGTCAGCGTGATTTAGTGAGGCCCAGATCCTGGCTTGGCAACTCAGTGGATGGTGGTGTTCCACCAAGAAGTTTACAGCCTAGTTGAGGAGACAGACTTGTAAACAAGGAATGCAATACAATACTACACACAAAAATTAGGAGGAGGTGCGAGGGACTGTGAGGGCAGAAGCCATAAATTTACAGACACACATTTAGACAAACGTGTGCCAAAAAAGAGGTGCAAGATGCGTGATCTTTCCAACTGTAACAACATTTATAAATGTGCCAATTGCTCATATTTTTAAAAAGTTTGGATCAGTGTTCAAGATTAAGTTTTGTACTTAAAAAATAAAGAAGTTGTTGGGGAGAGGGTTTCAAAGTTATAAGAAGATATATTTAATAGAAAAAACCAGCAAATGCAAACTGATGTCTCAGTGAGGGCGAGGATGATTCTGTCTTGTTCGCCCCACGTGCCTAGCTAAATGGCCTGGTGTATGCGTGTTTGTTGAACAATCTGAACTCCAAAGCGTTCTATAAATGTCTGAGAATTGAATATAATATGAAGAAATGATATGGGTTGACGAGTTCCTTTAACTAAAAGCATTGCTTTTCGCACAGCAGTGGGAAATCTTTCTTTGGAAATTCTCATCTTACACATGCTCCATATTCTAAATAACACTCACTGTTGGTGGGGAAAAGCCCTTCCGCTCTTGGGGGTGGCGGTGGGTCGATTTGTCCCACGTGGTCTTCGGGGAGGTCCCTGGAGGGTGAGGAATGTCCCATAGCTGTCCTCGGGCTCCTGATGACTTAGGTCTCAACCCAGTCCACTCTTCTGTAATTCCATTCTGAATTCTAAGTGAACAAGCAGTTTTAGGAGAACAGTCTAGGACTTTGTTCACAAACAAAGAGAATTGAGAATTATCTGTGTGTTGCAAACTAAGGCAAGCAGAATTTGGGAAATTTATGTCACACAACTTAATTTTTTTTTGATACTAGGTAGATTCTAAACTGGTAGGCATTCCTAAAACATGACTGGATTTCCAGGAGTATAAGCTCTATTTTTATAGATACATATAAATTATTAGAAGAATGAATTGTATTCCCTTTATCAGTCTCATCCCCCTCACCTTGTGGTCTGTCAATCTCTACAAAGTGACATACACGTCCTTGCTACAAAGTGTGGCCCATACACCAAGAGCACTAGCATCGTCAGGTGATAACTTAGAAATGCAGAATCTCCAGCGCCACCCCAGACCTGCTGAATCAAAAGCACTCAGAACATTTAAATACACGTTTAAGTGTCGCTGACACAGACAACTCCTGATTGGCTGTGTTAGTAGGAATGAAAACAGGGAAGACGAAATGCTTCATTTTAGACATACATTTTTTTAAATTGAGATATAATTGACATATAACATATTAGTTTCAGGTATACAACATAATGATTTATTTTTATATATTGAAAAATGCTCACCACAATAAGTCTAATTACATTCATCACCCTTCAGAGTTACAATTTTTTTTTCTTGTGATGAGAACTTTTACGATTTACTCTCTTAGCAACTTTCAATGATACAATACAGTATCGTTAACTATAGTCACCATGCCATATATTACATCCCCAGGACTTATTTATTTTATAACTGGAAGTTTGTACTTTTGTCCATGAATGTAGGTGTACATCTTGCCTTCATCCTTGTCGATATTTTCAAGAACTGCTGCGTTCCTACCCAGTGTGGCTGTTAGCTTTGCTTCTCTCACTCAGTGGTAATAACTGGTGAGATTTCTAAAAGGAGACGGAACAGACAACTCATAAATCTTGGGAATAAACTCCAAGAATGTTGTCTTGAGCAGCATCATGTCACTTTGCAAAGATGGAGAGAGGCACCTGGAGGCACCATTTCTGCATAAACGCGGAATGGGCAAAGTCTGGAGGTGACATTTCCTTGCCAAGTTCGGGACCCCTGGTCAGAGGTGACTTACGCGTCACTCGCCGCGCGTTGGCCAACGTTCCAGGCTGTCAGTTCGGCACCTCCCTGCTCCTCTTTAACAAGTGCCGTCAGAGCTCAGGCCACACGGGGCTTTGAAAGATTCGTCAAAGACCACATTGTGCTCCTCTGGGGCAGCAGCGGCCGCACTAATTTGGATTGTGACTTGGCTTGTCTTCCCCCACTTCCCTGGGTCTGAGCTGGGTTTGTGTCAATCACCAGTGTCACATCATTCGAGCCCTGAAGGATGGTGGCCCTCCTAACCCTTGAAGCAGTTTTCAGGATAAATTTTAGTAAGACATTTGGACAGTGTTATAAATTCTGTCCACTCGATGCCAGTGACAGTCACAGTGGCATCTCTGCAGACGTGCGGAAGGCGTGTGTCACAGGCAGTGCATTTAGCGTGAACACTACTTGGTGGAAGGAGCATGAGATTTGGAGCCAGAAGGCCTGGCTGGAGTCCTGCCTTTGCCACTTCTTTTGTGCCTCAGTTTACTTATCTGTAAAATCAGTGTATTTTGTATCTCTCATTGTAAAAACGACGCACAGGAGATCATTTTGTAAACTATAAAGAGGTGTGCAAATTAAGATGGAGCCGCCTCTGAACCAAAGATTAAATGCAGTGCAGTGAGCCCTGCATGTGGGAGGGTGTGGGTCACAGACAGACAACTCAAATTCAAAGATTATCTAAGAAAGCCGGAATTATCAAGGGTCATTAGAATCAAGGATTACTTTATGAGAATGTTTGCTTTAGCAGCAAACATTAACTAGGTTTCCTCTAAGCACGAACAGCTACTAGTTATAAATGATAACCAATTGCCAAGTGAAACTCTACGAGAAATATTCTTTGAGCTAATGAAGTGGATGAACATGAGGGGACCAAGAGCAGACTTTTCTTTTCAAGGTGATGCTGGAAGCAGGCCCACCGTGAGGCAGCTACGCGGCCAACGCGCTCTCTCCTGTCTCCTTTAGGTGGGAACTTTCCCGCTCGCATGGTGTTAGGAGAGGACAGCAGCCCGTACGCTCCAAAAGGTATTTTTATTGCCCTTTCTTGTCTTGTTGAGCCGAGTCCTTCTTTGGGTCTCTTCTTCGGATCCTTGTTTCACTAGCTTTTGTCTCTAAATGTTCTGCTTTGGTGAATCTTCCCCCAACTCTGGCCTCTGCCAAGTCAAGAGTAGAGCTGCCCCAAATTTCTGCTCTCATTAGTAAGGTGCGTAAAGGATGATTCCTCCTTATCGCCTCATCCTTTCCTTCTGAACTTTTAATGGCAACTTGGAATATTTTACCTTTTTAAAAAAACGTGTTGGAATAGAAGAAAGTAGACTCTTTTTAATATGTGGAAGTACGGAGAGATGATGGAGGGAAATCAGAGCATTATTCCCATCATCAATGAATCAAACGTCTACCAGCAGGGTGTTTTGTGAATTACAGTAGGGTATTGTTAATTCCTTAGAAGAAAGACTTGGTTTGCGGGGAGGGCGGCGTTAGGGCCCAAGACAATGAACCTTGGACACAACCTGCATTCGCATCCTTGACGGCGTGTGATGGCTGGGATGGATGAGGGTGAACTGATGAGCCGAAACACAGAGAGAGATTCCAGGAGCACTCATGTCACACAAGTGCCACCAGGACTTCCCTTGGCACATTATTCTATGAAAAGTCTCAAGTTTCCCGAGTTTTTTTATCCTTCCTAAATTCAACGTGAACATGCCCCTGGACCTTTGACTCGGGTCTCACGCACACAGCTTGCACCGAGAGACCTCAGCCGCCAGCTCTGCCAGGTCTCACCTTGAGAGACTGAGGGGGACAAAGCTTTGGTGTCTGGATGGTGAGCATCTCGCTGTGTGAACAGATGATACTTGCCCAGTGGCCGTACGGTTATTCGGTACTATCCCTCTGGGGCCCTCAGGATCCTCTAAAGGTGACTAAACAATCAGTCGATCTGTTTTCTTACAATGTGGACACATCTTTCAGTTTTTTAGGAGATAAAATTTGCTAAGAACAGCAGCATTTGCTCCTTTTTGGTTATAGATGAAAAGGACCAGATTCTCAGCCAGAAATGGTATGGTGGAGTCATCAGGAGGCCTGGAGAGTGATGAATTTCAGATATCTGCAGCACGGAAAAAAAAACTGATTTTCCCACATGAGCTAGAGACTTCTTCCTCCTTCTGAATCAAATCAGGCAATAATTCAGATATTCCTGTTAGAATGGAAGGTGTTTGACCTCATTATACTTGGAGCCAATAACTATGTAGTTCTGCTTTTCATGTCCATTTAAAATAATTGTTCTAGAATACCTTCATCATAGTTATTAATAGCATAAATGACCAATCCTAAAAGAAATTAATTTAAAAATCAATTGTGTATGTGTGTATTTATGATTCAAATCCCATGAGAACTGGAAATATGTGTATGAAATATAGTGCTGCCCTGAGACAAAACAGCACCAGTCT
The DNA here is from genome assembly GCA_031878705.1 of Tapirus indicus. Lineage (NCBI taxonomy): Eukaryota > Metazoa > Chordata > Mammalia > Perissodactyla > Tapiridae > Tapirus > Tapirus indicus. The sequence goes on along the minus strand of CM062933.1, from coordinate 55,696,472 downwards.
AAAAGGAAACTGGTGGTAGACTTGAAGAAAATCAGAAAATAGGCCTAAAAATTTAATACCAATGATGACCTTTTTTGAACAAATAACTGCATAGTTTATGGTTCACATTTTTTATCGCTAATCTTCGTAAACTCAGCAAGAGCTGTTATGTTCCCGTTTTTCATATGATGAAACTAAGGCTCCGAAGGTGGAATCCCTGACCCGTTCACTTACTTATTAACTTCTGACCTCAGAGCCCATGTTCTTTCCACCACATCAGCTATACTGCTGGTCTCAAATATTTCCTTTTGTTTGGCTTCCAAATTAACATCTGTTTGTTTGAGAATTGTAGTGTGTGCAGTGTGTAGCAGTAGGGAGTGAAGGGTATTTTAAAGTGAAGACAATATTTAGTTAAATTGGAAAACATGAATGAGACATGCAAATTTTATAGTAACTCAAAAGACAAAAAGTAAAGAAACAGGTTCTTAAGTTATTTTCAGGATTCCTCTACAGGGGTGAAGTAGGTGGAAATTTTAGTCTTTCACAAATTGTAATTTTTCTTCTTATTCCAAATGATTGTTGAATTCTGGCAAGCCTACAAAATTTAAATATTTATTAATTTTAGAATTTCTAATACAATCAAGGAGAGTTTAGTAGATTGCATTTGATTTTATGTGGTTCCTTAAATTTGGGGCACTAATTATTATTCTTGATTTACTCATAAACATAGATAAATTGTATCAGTTGGAAATGTATAAATTGCTTGCTTTTTCAAGGGAAGTTATTACTTTCTGCTCATTAAAGAACACTGAAGAAGATTTTAATGGACTGCAAATTAATTTTATTCAAAGCTGATTTGTAGGAAGATGAGGCCTCATATTTTCTTTACTTCAAACAAAACCTACTTCCACGCAAATCCCCGTTGGTAGTGAGTCCCTGGTTTGTTTTTCTGAGGTTGGAAGCGTTCTGTGTATAGGGCCATCACATGGGGTTCTCTGGACGTGGGGCACTGGCTGAGTGTCCATATTGGAACTGCCAGTTCTTCTGATGGCCCCGCCTGTTTCACTGCCATTGGGCCACAACTCTTAATCAAAGTCACTTCAAAGACCCCAAACAGATTGATTCACATGTGAATGCTACCAAACCGTCTTCCAAAGGAGGAGGGGTTCCAGTCTCATGGTCCTTTGAACCTACTGTTGCTCATTTACTAGTATTTACTTTGCATGGCCTATGGCTGAACCATGGAAATTGGAAAACAAACTCCTATTCAGCAAGTCATGTCAAAGGTGACTGCAGAGCCAGAGAGCTGACTGTGGGACAGACATTCTGTCTGATCAGGAGGCCTCTTCTGCCGGGCTGCTGTCTCCACAGTTACATACCTGTCCGTGGAAGCCTTTCGTTTATCTTGTCTATGTGGGAAGTCCTAGACGATGCCATCAATCTGAGAGATGAGAGAGATCCCATTTGACACTCCAACAATGGTTGTAGGGCAAAAAAAGGTGGCGGGGGGGGGAGAAAGAAAGGAAAAAAAGAAAATCAGTCAGATCCTGAACAAAGTTCTTTTGAACTGTCCTATGGTCATAGAGAAGATGATCCAACAGGCACTCTGTTCAGACACCCTTGGTGCTCTCTCAAACACACAGTTAAGCAAGCATTTCCACCTAAGAACATTAAAGGATGCTGTCCAAGGACCCAGTGAAGAGGGGACAGGAAATAACCACATTCCTGAGTTTTCTTAAGGGGGAAACAGATTCTCCCAGGACAACACAGCCGCAGTGTGCACCACTGCCTGATAGTCATGTATGAAGACCACATTTCCTGTTGTTATTCTTACGGCAGAGTCAGTAAATGGGGTGCAAAAATGCGTCCTATTTGAGTGATTTGTGAGTTCTGTGGTTCCCAAACCAGAGTTGCTGGTATTATTGCTAGTCTAGATTGCACATTGAAAAGTGTTAAAATTGGATTCTTCAGAGATGTATTCAAACACATTTTAAAGTTCTTTTGATGTGAGAAAGTCAAGAACCCAGACTGAATTTTATGTCTTTTCTTTACCTGGAGGAAGAGTACTTTGCATATGCGTTTCTCCTCTTATGGCATTGTAAGTTTCAGTTGTGAGAATGCACGTGGAAGTGCCTTGGAAAATAGAATGTGCCTTCCAACCACCATCATTGCCTTCATCATCATTGCTTACAGAATCCTCTGGAAGCCTAGCTGAATGCTGTGTCCATGGTAGAAGCTGATTCACACCCCTTAAATTGAAATGAAGATGAAGCTTTCTTTATGGGAAGGTCCTTGACCAAGGGATTTGCTGCCAGCTCCAGCCAGCCAACCTCTAGGGCAAGGAGCAAAGTCCATCTGTGTACACAGATGTTTACTCCACAGGGGTTGAGCTGAGAAGAAACTTCTCAGACACGACGTGGAGAAGATGTGAGTGGGAATGTTAATGTTTACTGAGCACTGGGTTTTTCTGTCTAACGTGATACTTCGCAAATGTTCCAAATGCCTCAAAAAAATGGAGCAACATATTAATTTAAAACATCACAGAATGCTATTTACAAGTCTAGTTGAATAAATTATGTTAAATAAAAGGGTAAAAATTTAAAATACATGTTGAAAATAAAAATTCAAATTCACTGTGACAGGAATAGTGCGTCGTGTTTTAAACAATTGTTTTAATCACCATTCAGATCTCAATATTTGAAACTGCTGAAATCAAAGCAGATGAAGAGATAAAAATAGGAAAGTGTCCGGCCGGAGGTCCTCTGGAGAGTCCAGTGTCAGTGAGGGCGACCTCGGGTGCAGCGGAGCATCTCCCCGCCCTTGGAGGAATGTCGCTGCAGGAGTCGCGTGTCCATGTGCACCGCATCCTTCGACTCACATTCCATACCTCCTGCCGAGACCGCAAAACGCTCCACGGCATGCTCTCATTCCCCTTGGTTATGTCACTGTGGGGTCGTGTGTGGCCGTGAGGAAAAGGGAGACGCAGCCAACGAAGGCACTGGACATCCCTCCTCGCTTCCGGCCTGATCTCCACACCTTCCCTCCCCGCAAGGATCTGTGTCCCAGGATTTGCTCATTAGACCGAGAGAGAGAGACTAAGTGGGAAATAGTCCCTTGTTACCACATGGTTAGCTAAGAACTTAAATAAGCAGTAGTGACTCTCTGTATTTTCACAGAATTAGTAGGGAAAAGCTAGGCAAGAACACAACTTCCTTGTTTAACCGGCCAGACCCCAGCAGTGCATAAACACGGACCAGTGTGGTGTGGGGCCGGGTGCGCAGGCGATGAAGTGCCTCTCGGTGTATGGCACTGAGACAAACAACATCGTGGGTCTAAAGACCATCACAGGCCTTGAAACAGGTCTACTCAACCTCTGGCGTCGTTTTTAATTTGCTTTTCTCTGCCCTTTAAAGACAGACCCGAGTGCGGGAGCTGCGTTTAGTATCCGCCGGAAACAGCGCGTTGAGTGAAAACGGACGAGAATATCCGACCTTGCCCGGCAGCTCCGTCACCGTGTCAGTGTAACTCTAAGCGCTTGACAAGCGTCGCTTCATTCAAACCTCTCGAGTACCGTACGGGCCGGGCGCTACTGTTGTCTCCACCTTACAGGTCACGACGCTGAAGCTAAGAGCTGAGGAAACTTGGGGGGTCCTCTAGCCAACAAGTGGGGAGCTGGGACTGACTCCAGAGCCTGCGGTATTAATCACTGGGTCCTGCCGCTTCCTTAATGCAATTTGCACCCCCTGGCAACTCAATGGACTGGGTGGAACCCAGTGCCCACTACACTGAGGAAATGCTGTGTCTGGATTAGTGGAGACCAGGCATCTAAGGAACGGCTTGGACATAGCTACACACAAACCAATGCCCAGCCAAATGTGGAATAACCAAGGAAACAGCTCCCCAAAACAAGCCTGTCTGCATGAACAAAGATCATTTGTTGTTTGCACAATAGTCATTTGTATACAAATGGAGGCTGATAGGACTTAAACGTTTTGCCTTCCAATGGAGTGGGTTGAATGCTGTCTTTGAAATCTGGTTCACAGTATGAATTTGTTTCTCAAATCTATACTGCCCAGAGGTCTACCGTCTCGGTCAGAATTGTGAGGACCTCCGGACCGTGGTTTGGAGAGAGGCGAGGTCTCCATGTACCTGCCTTTCAGTCTGTATTTGAGTCTGAATGTGGCTGTCTCCCACTGGAGATATGCTTGTCTCTAAGTGAATCAGACTGGAGCCTCGAATTTCTCTCCCTTGCATCCCTTCAACATTGCACATGATAGAAAGCAAGTCTAGATGTAGCGTGGGGAAGAACACGGTTCCACAGATAGCAGGCATGCATCTGTCTGGTGGGTTTAATTAGACACCGTGCCCATCAACAATTTCTGCAGATGTTCACATCACATCTGCTCAGCTCGTTTTTTCACACTCTTCAGTTTGGCTTATTTTTCCTTTCCCAAGTGTATGTACTTTCACCTTAATCTTATGGTGCCTACATGCAAGCAAACTTCCTTCTGCTCCTAGAATCCAGGCACTTGATTTACTATGTGATGCTGAAGAGATGCGATTGCTAGCTGATGTGTAGTCTTCACTATGAAATGCAGATGATTCATGGCTAAGGGCTTTTTCTGGAGAGCAAGGAAACAGTGCCTATGTCTGGCTGGGAGCTGCAGTCTCCCAGCATGGAGAATGTGCACATTGGGTTCTCTGAGACACAGTGGCCCATGCAATCAAATGATTAAAAAGGACAGTGGCTGCATTTAACTGTCCTGCAGAAGCACTTTTCAAAATCAAGTGCTTGTGGTCCCAGAAAGCTAATGGTTTTTCTAAAGAATGCAACTTGTTCCCCAAGGGCATCTTAGAGTATGTGTACATTTAATCCAAGAACATTGTAACAGTGGAAAGAAGACTTGAACCAGGAACCAGGAGATTCGGGTGCTGGTCTTATTCCCATCCCTAACTAGCTGGGTAAACTTGGGAAGTCACTTCACCCCTCTTGGTCTTAGTTTATTCATTTATAAAACAGTGAGGCTGGAGGTTTATTTTTAAGGTTCCTTATAATTCAAAAGTTCTGTATTTTTTTTAACTAGCTAACTGACATTGTTTCTCTCTACCCTACAAGCATGGCTCCTGGCCACAGAATAACATCAGAATAACACACAGGCACTGAGCTTTAGAGAGATCCTTTCTTTAAGGTTCACAGCAGCTCTGGAAGACAGATATAGTTATTATTCCCATTTTATAAAAATCACCTCCATGGGCAGATTTTAAAACACTCTGAAATAATAAAGAGATCTATAACAAATCAGTATTGACACAAGCACAGAGAGAAGGTCTAAAATATGGTATGTGCTCACTTTGCTGTCCTTTTTTTCTGTCTCCCTGAACCTCAACTACCTCTATGAAATGGGTATAACTTACTTCTCCAGAGCAGGGGGTCAGAGCAGATGAGCTCTTCAGATTATTTTCAGACCTAAAATACATGCCTATGCCGACATGGTCTCCTCTAATGGGCTGTGCAGGGGGTGGTTATTAAGAAGTCAAGGAGAAGCTTCTGTTAAGAAGGAGCATTCATGGACTATCTAGAAATAAGAATACAGCTATATAGAAAATACCTGACATGGGCATTTTGGAAAGTCTGAGGGCCTTTCTCTGATGATTCATGCAAGGCTGGGGAGAGTGAAGGAGGACCTGACAAAGATGCAAACCAGTAAGGGAACTTACATGGATTTGAAGCAAACCTAAGAATTTGTGCGAGTAGTCATCGTGTTAAATATCATGTAGATATATATTTTAGTTTATTCCTTCATTTTGCCTGCTTGTGTATGTGCTAGCTTGTCACTTCCCTGTTACTCCTGTTTTCAAGATGATACGACATTTTCTGACTACTTTGAGAGTTTTGACGTCTCACATAAAAGGTCACTCCTAGACCGACCTGCTGCACCCATTTCCTGTAAGTTGCTTCAGAAGCATGCCTCAGATCAACCCGACCTCACGCTCCAGGCTGAGCGCTGCCAGATGGAACACTTTAGCAGGACAAATGTGTTTTCATTTTGCATGAATAAATATGCACATTGCACTGAGTCTGGTAGATGATTTCCAAAGTCCCATGAAAATCGTCAGAATGAAAAGAGCACAACTGTGTCAGATGAGCCACACCGGCAGCGAGCACTGTTGGTGCAATAGTGTTCACGCTGCTCAAGAGATCAGTCCAGGGGAGTCCACGTCATGCTCCACGGCACAGGCAACAGGATTTGATAAAAACAGCCCTGCACCCCTAAAACCCCTGCCACATGCAAAACAGAGTTGGTTAAGAGATGTATGAGGAAACTTTACCTTCCTTTCATATACATTAGCCATTGCTGATGACAGAGGAGAGTTGTAGAACAGGGATTTATACCGATATTTATTTCTCTAACCATTTGATTTTCTTTGGTGGCTTTGCAATCTTTTCATTTTTTAAATTGAGGTATAATCAACATATGACATTAGTTTAAGGGGTATAACATAATGATTTGATATACATATATATTGTGAGGTGATCACCAGAATCAGTTTAATATACATCACCTCACTTAGTTATCTTTTCTGTTCCTGTGATGAGAACCTTTCAGATCTCCTCTCTCAGCAACTTCCAAGTATATAATACAGTATAGTTAACTGTACTCACCCTGCCCTACAGTACATCCCCGGGACTTATTTACCTTAGAACTGGAAGTTTGCACCTTTTGACCACCTTCATCCACTTCATCCACCCCACCTCGAGGAACCACCAATCTTTTCTCTATAGCTATGAGTTCAGTTATTTTTCTTTAGATTCCACATATATGTGAGACCATATCATATTTATCATTCTCTCTCTGACTTATTTCACTTAGCATAATGCCCTCAAGGTCCATCCATGTTTTCACAAATGGCAGGAGTTCCTTTTTTATGGATGAATAATATTCCATTACACACACACACGTGCACGCGCACACACACATATATATATATATACACACACACACACACACACACACACACACACACACACACCACATTTTCTTTATCCATTCATCCATCAATGGACACTTAGGTTGTTTCCATGCTTTGGTTATTACGAATAATGCTGCAAAGGACATGGGGGTGCGGATATCTTTTTGAGATAGTGATTTTGCTTCCATTTGATTTTTAGAATCGTGCATTTTGAATGGTCTTCTCCAAGTTTGCAGAACTAGACACTGAAATTAGCTTTGGTGGGAGGTTCTTTTCACCCTGGAAGTGTTCTTTTAGAGGTAGGATTGGTACATGGGTTCCCACAGGCCTTCCAGTGAGTAAGAAAACAAAGCCACTGACACCATCAGAAGAAGACACATTTACTCTCATAGAAAGGGACACTCTCTGTTTCCCACCTTGTAAAAACAAGCCTCGTAAGGGCAGAGTTATCTGGACACCACTAATTAGGGTGATTACTACCATTTTCGTTTAACTATATATATTAACTTACTCTGAAAAGAAAATTTTAAGCATAAAAAGCTATTAAAAATTTCCAACTCTATGTACCTGAGGGTAGTGTTTTGTTTATTATGCCTCTTTAAAGGGATATTCTGCACAAGCAGATCATACCATAAGGTAAACTTCACCACTTATGCAGAAAGCTGTTTTCTCCCCTATATTTCAGGGGAATTTGCTTAAAACATATATTTTACATCCTTTCTTTTAAAATAGAGGATATTGAACATAGTGATATCATTAACTTGTCCTGGTGATGTAGCATTTTCCCTGGAAACAAGCGTATTTTTTTAATGCAGGATTATAATTCCTTCCTGACTTTCCCCTTCTTCTGAGCAGAATGTCAGTTGTCACATCACCTGTCCCTTTATCAGTTCTCACCCTTCAGGTGCCTCTTCGGTGTTACTTACGACCAGGAAAATGCACCCAAACTAGGAGACAACAAGGCTCCTACGGACCTTGAGTGCATGGCTCTAGGGCGAGAGATTTGTGACAGAGACTTCGGGGACCAGGGGCATCTCTCACTTACTTTGGAACAGTCCTGAAGCACAATGTTTCCTTAAATCTGACCCAAGAGGAGTGGAGTGTTAATGTAATGGTTTGCACGTCGCTTGAAGATTATAATGCAGTGTTTGCCAAATGTTGAAAAATAAAAATCCACACTATGGATGTGCAGTACGTGTGGCTCACGTGTTTTATGGGACACACAAAGAAGGCATCCTTTCTTTACCTCAGACTCCTCCAGTATGAATCCATAATGCCCATCAAAGCCGCCGCAGAGAGGACGTCTGTCTTTTCCAGGCTCCTCAATCATTTGCCAATCTCTGCCCCAGCCTCTGCTCCCCATCATTTTCGTTTTCATGCTGCACAGTATTGCTCTACAAAACAAGCCACAAAATGGGGCTGGGAACACTTTTGGCAAAGAATGCCCCTGTTCTGGGGAAGACTCCAGAAGTGTCCCAGAATGAGACCACAGGCGTCCTTAGGATGCTGACCCGACCCTGGGAACTCCAGAGGTTGACACAGGGGTCGAGAACCGATGTCCCTCGGATGCCTGCAGTGCTGTTATATGACCCCATCCCACTGGGCAGCTGTCAGCATCACAGCGGACATTCGTTTTGACTGGAAATCGGGCCTTGATGTGAGAAGTTGCACTGGTATGAAAGGAACATGTCATAAAAAGATCCGTTAGGGGGTCTGCTTGGGAAATCGTGGAGTGCTGGATTTGTAGGCTCCAGGTTATTCTTCAAGTTTATTTTCTTACCTTTCTATAGATTAAGATCAAAAGATAATAAATTCCCTTCTCTTTCTGCCGCAGACCAGGGATGTCACAGGTGATCCATCTTCCACTCCTCCTTCCTCCATATAAAACACAGGAGGTGTTATGGAGGTCACGTTGGCACAGCCGTGTCACCCCCACACCGCAGAAGAAGAATCGCTCCCTTTCTCACTTGTGCTGGGCGTTCTGCTTTGAGCCTTGTGTGCCCTCGAGAGGGAAAAAGCCGAGGGAAAGAAATTGGTGCCTTGGAAGTTCCTTTGGTGGCTTTCTTTTCTCCCCTCCCAGGCTCCTTAATCTATCTCCTTTTGATTTTTGGTTTATCAAGTGTTACATGTGTTGGTTCATCAAAATACGTATTTCCATCCTTCCCTGGCAATTCAGAAGGGAAAGGTCATGTGCCCGAAAGAATGGCGAGGAGTCCCCTGACACCCGCTTGGTTCCAGTGCTGTTCTCAAGTTGGCCAACCAGTCATGCATCACCTGTGCAGTCCTGCCCCACAGAGAACACAGGGAATCTGGATGTGGATCTCCTTCTCTGTTCAAGCCACAAGAAGGGTCTCAGGAAAGTGGGGGGATCCAACCTGCTATCTGGAACACTGGCAGGGAGTGGGGGTGCCTCAGGGAAGACTAACTGTGAAAAGCAAAGGTCTCACTCTAGAACCCGAACTGCCTCCATTTAACCTCGGGCCATTGACCCCAGGTGCCCCCAGGGGGGACTGTCCCCCCTCCCAGGTTCTGAGGGCTCCACAGAGATGAACTGGGTGCTGCATATAAGGGACCACACACACCGCTGGGTCTTGCTACCCCAAACCCTGACTCATTCAGTCAGCTAACCCCAGCCATGTTTCTGGTGTCTGTTCTGTTTAGCTTGCTCACTGGAAAGAAGGTTCTGTCCTTGCTTCCTATGGTGGTGCTCTGTCAGAGGTTTGAGAAATCTTAAGAAATCTGGAGAATTCAACTTGGAGTAAAATAAGCAGGAAAGGCAAGAAAGTACGAGTCTCAGCCCCTTTATTAAGATTGAATAAACAGGTATTCAAATAAGTGTCTTATTGGTAATAAGGAAGTGAAAAAAGGAAAAATATTTCTATACACATGGAAATAGGTGGCCCTGCACACCCGTGATTCCTGTAGTTCTGCATTTATCCTTTGAAGTCTTCAGTGCACTCTGTCACACATATTTTACACACAGTATTACCAGGCCAAACACACCAGAAGTATAAATATTTTAATATTGTTCCTTGGCAAGTTAAAGGAGTAACATTAGAGGTCATAGACTATTAATCTGCATGGAGATGTTTCGGAAATATCCAATGTGTCCACCACTGTACGTTGCTCTATATTCCTTACAGCTAGGTCTTTACCAGTGAACAGGCGGGCAAGAACGCATTGAACAATCACCCCAATTTAACAAAATTAACAGCTGGTTACAACTATCTTTTAAAATAGCCTTTAAAACACAACCATCCCCATAGTTACTTAATTTTAAACCTCCCCACATTTGTGTTCTTGGGTCAAGACCTAAGTTTCTTTTGGGGTAGACAGTCCAAGATCATGAACAACCGTCTGCATACAAAGTCATATTAGTAAAATCTCAGTAAATATAACATGTAAATAATACCAATAAAAGAAATTCTCTGGGGGCCGGCCTGGTGGCGTAGCGGTTAAGTTCGCACGCTCAGCTTCGACGGCCCAGGGTTTGCAGGTTTGGATCTCGGGCGTGAACAGACTCACTGCTTGTCGAGCCATGCTGTGGCGGCGTCCCATATAAAGGAGAGGAAGATGGGCACAGATGTTAGCCCAGGGCCAGTCTTCCTCAGCAAAAAAAGAAGGAGGATTGACAATGGATGTTAGCTCAGGGCTGGTCTTCCTCACACTCAAAAACATTCTCTGCACATCTCTTTTCTCCATCGCCACAATTTTCTTAATAATTCAGTCTTTCTCTGTGATCATCTGCAAGAAAACCGAGGAATGGTGAGGAAGGGACAACACAGAAGTTATTAAAGTCAAGATTTAAAGATCATTTTTGGTCACGTTATAACTCAGGTCAGGGTATGTGATGAGCACCTTAACATAAATGAATAGCATATTAATTTTAGAAATGTTTAATTTTGGTATCTGAAAAAATAGTCCACCAGAAAGTGATTACACAATTCTGAAGTAGCACAGAGAACATTTTAATGGTACATGAACGACTCTGAGACTGTGTAACAAAGACACTTCTTTGTGAAATACCTGGTTAACGGAGGTGTCTTAGTCATTTTTTTGACCTTAAGAGATAGAATATATGGACAGTAGAAGCATGTTACAGGCATATTATCTTCTCAAACGTTTTATGTTTTTGGAAAGATGAAAGTAAGAGTAGATGGGAGAGGAGTTAAGTAAAATATGGGTGAGCTTTCAAAAACACTAGATCTTTTTTATTCTCTTTCTTTTCTCCCATTCTTGAATGGTGTCCAGGCACAAAGGCGCCACGGCCTTCCCTCAGGAGACTCTCAACCAGCGATCACTCCTGCTCCGCGGCATTTACTGCTGGGGGGCTCCACTCCTTCTCCATTCCCCCGCACCCCTCAGCACCCCTTTCCCAGCCTCAGTCCCGCAGACAGTGTGCGAGGAAGCGTGACCCAGCCTGCTCCGCCTTCGGAGCTGCAACGGTGTGTGAAGTGGCCAGCCTCACTTAAGACTGAGAGCTCCGGGAAATAGACATGTGCATCTTTAAATGCAAGATGACACAAAATTATAAGCATAAAATGCACAATTAGCAGTTATCAGAATAAAAATAACATATAGCAAAGGGCTTTGTTAACTTCAGAGTACTTTATAAATATGAGGAATTGTTTTCTAGATGAATGTACTCATACCCTGTATCTGTATAACTTAGGAGGCTTTTATCTTATCTAATCAGAAGAACGTTTCACAGATAAGGTGAAAGCATCACTATTTAATGCAAAGGGAATTCACCAGAATTGAAAAGCAAGACCAACGTGCATGTGGAGAATATTGAACCTGGATTACATTCTGCCTCTCAACCCTGCACTGATGCAAAAAGACTCACGTGCCTTAGCCCTCTGGGTTGGTAGGCATACAGACGATATTTTGCAGCTTTTTTAAGAACAGGACGAAGTTTGTTATTATTCCGTCCCCAGTTCAGAATTTGCAGATGCACCATCTAAGCTCAGGCTGGAACCGAGGTGGTGTAGCACATCGTTAGCCATTAAGAAAGTCAGTAGTCCACGATGGCAATCATGACAGAACTGCACTCGACGACAGTCGTGTGCCTCGTGTCCATTGCCAACTCAGAGCCAGTTCTGTCCCAGGCACTTCTTGGCCTTTGGCCTCTTGCCTGACAGCACAATAGCCAGTGAGTCACAGCAACACTGTTCGCCCCTCTCCGCTTGTTGAAAGAAACAACTTCATTGAGGTTTGAGTTGTTTCATGAGGACGTCGCGCAGCCCCTCAACTCTAAGGATGGACTAAGGGCCACCTGCCGGGGGTGGCGCCAACGATGCCACCTTGTGGGCACTCACCCCCTCTGCGAATTACAGCGCTGCCCCAGGCCTCCGGGTCTGGGGACCGGCTCCTCCCGCGCAGCCCCAGGGGTAGTCCCCTCGCCGCGCCCCCGCGAGGCGGCTCCGGGGCAGGAAAGCAGCCCGGCGCAGCCCGATCCGCCCGCCCGCCCGGGAAGGCTCCGAGAGCCCACGGTTGCCAGAGAGCAGATGTGCCCGTCGTCTGCACGGGTCACCTGCTGGCCTCCTGAAACCTGGGGAAGATTAATATCGCTAATTGTAGACTATTTTTTTCTAATTTAGTCATCCTTCTTTTCATTTAAAAAAAAAAGGAGAGACAGTTTCAGGTTAAAATCCAATGTTACCTTAGGAAGAGTGTCATCAATTTTAGGAGATTTTGCAAACCACAATTGGACTTTCTTGAGTTAGAATGGCAAAACACACAACACACCAACACACACACTGCTGTTTACGGAGTTATACCAAACTGTGGACGGAGCTCAGCGAAATAAAAAACCAAATGTACTTTGGTTGGAATTTGGTGTTCATTATAACTTAAAAGTTGTGCAAACACACGCAAGTTGCCTGGGAATTTACGTGTTCATCAGACAATTACTGTTGAGACCGTGGAAGAAAGTGGATGGATAGCCAGTCCACACTGCGGTGGTTAACTGTTGCAAGGATTTGATGTTTACAGTTGGCTATTGTTTAGACCGTAGGGATTTTCTTCTGTGACCTTAAAAAAAAAAAAGAAACAAAGCAAATCCACAAAGCTTTCTGGAATGGGACAGTAAAGGGGCAGGTGGGTCTCCCTTTTCTCTAAGGATAACTGGCCTCCTTTGGGACTGCTCTACATGGTGCAAGGTTTCTGTAGCTGCTTCCACATCCCCACCAAAATGAAAACAATTCCCTGTCAATCGGCCTTGAAAAATGAAAATCAGGTTTCCTGTGTCTCAGACGGGTTTAGCCACAGAATTATATGCGAAAAAAGGACAATGCGTGTGGTTCACTCTCAGCCAGTGAATTTGCTCTTGTGTTAAGGAATTTAAGACAGGCCCTAAATACACCTTCCAAGTCCAGAGATAGCAGATGGTGCCCACGCATTTGAAGGAAGTCTATGTTGAATCACGAATATTCGCAAGTACGACAAAGGTTTTCTTGCCATGTCACCCCAGGAATGAAATGAGTTGTTTCTTTCGAACGATTTTTAAAAGCTATTAACCAGAAGTAAAAGAATCAAGTAGTATGAGGTTGTTTTCAGTCTTAGCACTTGAGTTACGCTGACTTTACTGACATTATGGTAAAGCTCTGTAGACGTCAATCAGAAAGTCTACACAGTCTTTACGCAGTGATGTCAGTTTGGGATCCTGCTGAGTAAGGGAAGTAAACCAAACTATTGGCAGGAATCCCTCTAGCAAAGCCATAGGCGACTGTCTGGGTCCCACACGGACCCAGAACCCAGTGCCCACACGGAGGCAACTCCAAACCAGTTATTCCCTGATCCGGGAAAATTTGTTGTCAGGGACTTGATTGTGTATGAAAGGAATGTTGTTTTGTCTCAGAACCAAAGATTTCCGACAAGACAGAGCATGAGCTTTCTGAAAGGAGAGAGCTTTTTGTTTTTTTCTCACAAACATGCTCAGACATAGCTTTCCTTTCAGCTAATTAAGCTGTTTTAAAGCAAACTGGTCAAACAGTGACATCTTAGTGGGGAGCCCTGGAGTCAATTGCATGATATAGAAGGCAGGACACTTAAAGGGTGGCTTCTGCTATTGTTTTCTCTGGCTGAATATTTTCTACTTGGTCAATGCTGCCAGAGTGACCCCATACAACTGGGAGAATTCAAAGCCACTGGCCTCAAGAGATGCCATTAAGAAGGCAACCACAGAATAAGATTTCATGGTCAGAAGCCAAACTTACTCTCTCCTACCCAGTCCTGATGCTCACAATATTTTAAATGTATGTTTTCTTCCTGTCATTGGCATACTGCTAAAACCACTAAATGAAATGAGAGAAGAGCCTTCGGGAATTGTGTAATAATTAGTCCTGTGTTAATGCAAAAGTCACAGGCTTTCATAAGAGAAATAGTTGAGAGAAAAATCAACTTCTAGATTAATGATGGTTCCTTTAAGAAAACGTGTGGAATAACTAGAACAAAATTTCTCCTAGCTAAATGCACAGTAAGGATGATGGACTATTTCCCCCGTCAAATATTTTTTAAACAATGTGTAATAACCAGTAGTATAAGACAGTGTAATTAGTATAAGACAGTATAGAAAGACAGTGTAATTGTCTTTCTAAATGGATGGACATAAATTTGGTGGTTTGACAATTGTCGAGATGGTGCACACTTTCCCATGCTGAAGGAAAAAGAAAAAACTTAAATTTTCTATAAAAAATTATAAGATTGTTGAAAATGTTTGCCCTTCATGTGTCTTATATTAAACCGCAGCACACTGAATCAGTCAGTAGGCTGGAAAGAGGTCTTTTGAAACTCTGATGATGTTAATGTTAAAGGAGTTTTTGTTTGTTTTTTTCATTAACAGCAAATGACTCATTATATCTTGCCAAGTAGCATGATGATTTTACTAAACAATATGGTTCTGGGCCTGATTACAATGAAAACTTTGGGTTAAGATAAATGTTTTCCTACAGGGGTCAGATGCCACCTGTTTAGACAGGAGACCTGTGACAAAAGGAATTGAAGAAAATAGTAAGAAACAGAAGGAGGGATGATGACGCACTTACTTTTCAACTCTTCTTCACAAGAGATGTCACACTTAGGCCAATTTATTTAAAGGAGAGCCTGTGTTTTCCTTTGACTTTCAAACACCAACTACACTAAAAGTAAATGATCCATAAAAACAACATCTTGATAATAAGGAAATGGGGAGATGAACACTAGCACCTTCTAGGGGTCTACGATTGAGAGGCTGTTCCAGAGAACAGTATTATTGAGATTAAGAGAAAAGCTCCAGGAACCAAACTGCCTGGGTTAGTGTTCCTGCTCCACCACTTCTCGCTGTGCAGCCTTGGGCAGGGCATGTAACCTCTCTGTTCCTCAGTTTTCAAGCCTGAGAGAGGAGCAGATAATACACCAACTCCACGGGGCCTCTTGTGAGCATTTGATGAGTTAAGCATCTGGAACATAAGAATCACTCTGTGAGTGATGGTCACTATGATTACTGTGTGCCAGCATTATGCTAAGTGCCTCATGGACATTACCACTCGTAATCTTCACAGAAATCCTGTGAGGACTGGATATTCTCTTCTTGGTAAGGCCGAGGGGCTAAAGTTCATAGAATCTACAGAAATGTTCCACCATCACAGACCGCAGATTTCAACACAATACTCTTGACTCCAAAGTCTCTCTTATTCTGTCTCTCCAAAGTCTCTCTTATATCTTCCTGCTTCTCAGATAAACATCAACACAGATATTTTTTGTCTGTTTGATTGTGAAAATATAGAAAAGTGGGAAATAAAAACTCGAAATTCTATCTTCATTGAGCGACACTCTTGACGTGCTGATAGATCATCTTTTGTGTGTATATACATATAAAGTGTTACACAGCATGTGTCATTGTGTACAGCACAAATATCCTTGGTGTAAGGAATGACTTGGCCATATTTGTACAGCCACACTGTGGAAAGATGTAACCCAGTGATGAGGCTGCTGTGGAACCATCCTGAAATAGAGGAGAATGAAGAGCTTGAGTGGTTAATTAACTGCTGACACCTCACGGTTTGAGGCAAAATCAGGCCCCGGAAGGAGGCGGCTCTGGCCTGCTGCTGGCCCGCTTCATGCACTGGCTCCAGCTTTCCAGCCTCAACCCCGGGCTCACACTGTAGAACCAATGGCACGTGGCAAAGGGGGACCCGGCCAGGCCCCCGCCTACCCGGATGCGGTGCTCACACGTCATTCTGGCAGAAGGGCCGCTCAGATGAGTCAGGAAGGGAAAAGAGAATGGTCAGAACCAAGCAGACCCGAGAAGCCTCCAGCTTTGCCACTGTCTGGCCACCGTGTGGCTTTCTTGTCTGAGTCAGTTTTCTCCTCAAAAATTTGGAATAATTTAAATCTTGGAGGGTGGTTGTGAGGATCAGAAAAACAGTGCATGAAATGCCTGACTCAGAGCCGGCTACAGAGAAATGCTCAGCAGGTAGCAATCAATGATAATAATTTGTACCAATCATTGAAAATGTGCCTTGAGTGCCTTCTACCCTATTCCAGGTGCCGCACAGGTGAGATCCCCGCTCTCCCCCACTGGCCGCGTGATCACGGGGCCCCGGTTTGTCTCTGGAGAACAGTGCCATCTCCAAGTTTAGGGTAAAGTGTCTCATTTCTGCCATAGACGCCTCAAGGTGGCAGGTAATTCAGGTCCATAGAGATGGTCAAGTGACAAGTGAAGCGTTAAAGTATTTTGTTCAAGTAGCTGCTAGGAGAATGATGTCTGGGCCACGGAATGGAACAAAGGGAATCACGACTCAGAAAATTAAACGGAAGGGCTTGCACGCGTGGAAACCGCGGAGCCTGTCAAGGAGTCGGGGAAGGTCACTGTCTCCACGCGGTTGAGTCCGGGAAGAGAAAAGCTGAGAAGAATGTCGTTGCTGAGCGATGGAAAGATTGCTGATGTTCGTAAGTACAGTCGGCCCAAAGGCATTCTGGGTGTGAGAAATGCTTCCTGTGGGAAGGAGATGGGGAGGGTATAGGAAGTTTGAAGGTCCCAACACAATTTTCCCATACACGCAAGAACACCTTAAATCTATAGGATGACATCAGTAAAATGCAATTTTTCCCCTGAATTTAATATTTTGAATACAATCAAGGGCAAACTTCTTCACAATTCATGTCTTATCAATATTTGGAAGTCAGAAGAAAAAAGCTGACAATCTGATAGAATTCACTTTCTTTACTGCAAGGAGTGGCTGGTTCAGTCCCTACAGTTTCCATTATGTTGAGCTACCTGCATATGAAAGTTTATAGCAGCTTTACTCATAATTGCCAAAACTTGGAAGTAACAAAGATGTCCTTCAATAGAGGAATGGATAAACAAACTGTGGTACATCCATACACTATTATGACAAGAATATTATTTAGAGCTAAAAAGAAATGAGTTGTCAAGCCATGAAAAGACATGGAGGAAACTTACATGCATGTCACTAAGTGAAAGGAGCCAATCTGAAAAGGCTACACACTGTGTGACTCCAACTCTAAGACATCCTGGGAAAGGCAGAACTACAGAGACAGTAAAAAGATCAGTGGTTGCCAGGGGTCCAGGGAGAAAAAGGGAAGGATGGGTAGGTGGAGCACAGGGGATTTTTAGGACAGCAAAACTATTTTTCTGTTCAACACTATAATGGTCCATACATATCATTATACATTTGTCAAAACTCATAGAACGTACAACACAAACAATGAACTGTAATGTAAACTATGGACTTAAGTTAATAAAAATATGTAATACATTTTTTTGTGTGTGTGAGGAAGATCAGCCCTGAGCTAACTTCTGTTGTCAATCCTCCTCTTTTTGCTGAGGAAGACCGGCCCTGGGCTAACATCCGTGCCCATCTTCCTCTACTTTATATGGGATGCTGCCACAGCATGGCTTGACAAGTGGTGTGCCAGTCTGCACTGGGCATCCAAACCTGCAAACCCCAGGCCGCCAAAGCAGAGCGGGTGAACTTAACTGCTATGCCACCAGGCCTGCCCCTAAAACTTAAAAGAAAAAAATAAATCTAGGGGCCAGCCTAGTGGCATAGTGTTCAGGTTTGGTGTGCTCCACGTCGGAGGCCCTGGTTTGCGGGTTTGGATCCCGGCTGTGGACCTACACCACTCATCAAGCCATGCTGTGGCAGTGACCCACACACAAAATAGAGGAAGATGGGCACAGATGTTAGCTCAGGGCAATCTTCCTCACCAAAAAATTAAAACAGTAAAAATAAAAAATCTATATTAAAAAAAACTGAAGGAAGGTGACAGTACAAATGTAGAAGCTGTGAAGAAGTTCCATCTGGGATAAAAAAACGTTTTTATTGATGAAGAAACCCATGTCTTGGATCAGATTGTTAGTTTTGATGAGATATTTCAAAGGAGGAAGCAATAGCCTGGGATTAAGGCTGCAGAGACCGGCTGCCTGTAACACAGTGTGACTGCGGGCAGCCGGCAGCACCAGAATCTTATTGACATGCCTATTGTTTTTGCTGATGCTCTAGCACAGATTCTACAGGTTTTGAGAAAGCTGTGCCAACCTTGCTTTTGCCAAGAGCCCTGTTATTTTTAGTATATGTCTTGCAATTTTGCAGAACATGAGGCTTTTCGGGAACACATACATTGCATTTGAGCAGAAATGCCTGTATTTCTTTGCCACAGTTACAGTCCTAGAAACTTTCCTTCTTGTCCATTGACTAAATTCCTTTCTCTACTGTCAAATCCTCCAGAAAGCCTAATATTTTGAAAATATTAAATTGATGTATTTTTTACCCTCTTTCCCATAATTCTCTAGTAGGAATTCTGTCATTATAGCCCCAGGAAAATGAAAAGACAATAGCTGTTGTGAAAAAGAGGAAAGGAATATAACCTCAGAGAGAATTCCAATAAAAATGGGGGGGGGGACCTTTCCCTTTATGGGGAGAATTATGGGAAGGAAAAGGAGAAGCAGATGGTGAGACGTGCATTCCAAGCTCCCCTCCGGAAGCGGGAATTCTAGAAAAGGGTGTGTGTTGGGTCGGTTGAAGAGAAGACTCTACGGCAGAGGTCGGTGTGTTCTGGGGGTGCAGGGGGTTGGGAACAGACGCTGTGCAGCCTAAGCCAGAAGCTGGGGATGAAGGAGGTGGGAGAAGCTGAGTGGGGGCCTAAAGTGCCAACAAGACCAAAATGGCCCTCCTTAGCCAGGGAAGACCGGGGCCCTGAGCAACCTGGGAGGGAACGGTCTCTGTGTTCACCAGGTTCAGCCACAAGTGCAGGTGGGAAAGCAGCAGCCGAGGAACAAGGGTTCTCATGAAGGAGAACAAGGAGGTGGGTACCGGGACACCGTGACTCGGCCCGGCACTGGCAGGTAGCAGAGATGGCGCACACGAAGGCTCTCAGTGAAGACGTTCCTTCCAGAGGCCCGGGCAGAGTGGAGAGCAGCAGTGGAGGGTGAGGCACCAGAGACTAGGTACTTCAGGGAACCCTTCCTCCCCTGGGGCTGCAGGGACGCGGGAGGATAAACCAGAGCCCACAGAGAGCTGGGATCGTGCCGACCTGTATCGTGGAGCACACAGGCAGAGACGGCGCCAAAGCAGGAGGGAGCAGGGAAGAAAGGCCCCCTCGTTTCATCTTCCAAACACCCATCTTCTTCCGGTGCCTCCCAGTAACAAACCAACAGAAGCCAACCAGCAAGGAAGCCTGGGAGATAGAGTCTGCAGGGGTCAGCCTTCCAGAACACAGGAGAGCAGATGAAGGCAGAGACGGGGCCGGGGAGACAAGCAGAGAGTAACCAGACACCTCCTTCCATTCCACTGCGGGCCTGTCAGCCCTTCTTCCTTCAATACACAGATGCCATGGTGGAGAGGAGCAGCGGGAGGTTCCGAAATATTGAATATTTACCCAAAGAAACTGAGTCACTTGAAGGAAGTGTTTAAACTTTTGAAACAGATTGAAGTCTGCTAAAATATGGTTTATTTTTCTCTTTACCCCTCAGGTCATTGTAATGAAAATTAGATCAATTATACATAAAAAAAATAAAGAAACTACATTTTCATTGCACAATGTCCTGAAGTGTGAGGAAATCTGTGAATCTTTTCCGCATTGTACCCCCTCTACTTCCAAAAGTAACTGAGGTGACTTAAAGATGACACATGGCAGAAATGTCTTAACAGAGACAGAAGGACCAGAATATTTCAGACTCCTGCTGTGAGCAAGTAAATCATCAACAATAATCAAATGCTAAGTTATTTGACATCTAAAATGGCAATTTAGTACATTGTGTTATATCCTTGCTTATTTAAAATAAAAGTATGGATTTATTTAAAGAAATAAAATATTTTCTGAAACTCAATATAAATGATAATTTAGCACAAGGGATACTCTACAAAGTACACTGAGTGATATGTGGAGAAAAATCTCCCACCAGATTTTAGAGATGATGAAATGATGCTCAAGCATGAAATAAATTCTGGATGACTTCACACTTCTTAGCCTTCTGCTTCCGTCTCCTACAAAACGTTTCACATTTTATCACTGCTGCAGCGCCACACACCGGTTTCCCGATTTCTTCTGGACAAAATGATTTTTTTTTTTTTTTTTTTTGTGAGGAAGACCAGCCCTGAGCTAACATCCGTTGCTAATCCTCCTCTTTTTGCTGAGGAAGACTGGCGCTGGGCTAACATCGTGCCCATCTTCCTCTACTTTATATGGGACGCCGCCACAGCGTGGCTGACAAGCAGCGCGTCGGCGAGCGCCCGGGATCCGAACCGGCCAACCCCGGGCTGCCAAGCGCGGACTAAACCGCTGCGCCACCGGGCGGCCCCCAAAATGGTTATTTTTAACAGTGACCTCTCAACCTTTCCTAGATGCTCAGATCAGCTTGTTAGGATGTCCTGCTTCCTGCACAGACTCAGCATCTGTTCCCACCGAGCTTCTCCCAGAACATCCCAAACATCCAAATGCAGCTTTATATTTCTTTGTCCAACCTAGCCTTTCCTGAATTTAATTATCCCAACACAAAACTCTTCCACAAATGTCATGCCAAACATTTTCTAACCTATCATGAATTTTTAACTGAACTCTTCCATGAAACATATTTTACATCTGTATTTTTTCTGTATCTGTCTATATTACATTTATTTCTGTCTGTCATCTCCCCAGGTCACTATAAATCAAAATATCTGCAGATAGAGGCTGCATCTAATTTTCATCACACATTTCTAAGACAGCAAAAGCTAGCCATTTAGAAGACCAAAACCTTTATGAGAATGGAGACAAATACAATACTAACAATCTATCTGGAGGAGGATGTGTACTTTCTAGTTATATTAAAAAATCTTTTTTGACATTCAAAGGACAATACCTCAGTTTCAGCTAGCAATTCATGACCTTGCTTTTGTGTTTCTCTCTTGCCTTTTTAAGCGATTCTTTTAAGCCTCAGTTAAATGTTAAATGTTGTGATGGCAACACCTCCTTCTCCCCACAACACATACACACACTCAGACCAATAGCTTTCCTGGAAAAGTCACCTAAACCAGAGGAATTGGAAACCTGACTTAAGTGAATCTTTAGTGAAAAATGGCACTATTTGGAGACTTCACGCTTAATCATTTTTGGTTTGCGGCAAGGACTTTGAAGGGTGGCTCCTGGTGCTGTTTCCTGGCCACTTGCTGCTTCTCCTGTGTGGGTGCATGTTCAACATGACGACTTGCTGTATAGAAGCCATGTGTTGTCATAATGTAACATCATTAAACAAAGTGTTTAGAGCAGTTTTAGCTGAGCCAGAACATGAACAACAAAACCCGCCAATTACAGTGTCATTTTGTGTCGTTGTGAAGGTTTCAAATGTCTCCAACTTTTTCTGGTGGGCCATATTGAGCATGTCACAGTGAACATCTGAGATAACGATTTGCTAGGCAGTGTGCAATTCTCGCTCCTTTTTTTAATATCAGAGAAGAAAGAGTTCTTTATAATAATTTGGCTCAAATGTCTACACACATTGCTCCAGCGTCTGTAGCAGCATGTGTTTCTAGGATTGTTCTGGAAGAGAAAATGCAGAAACAGCAGGGAGCAGAAGATAAACAGGCAATCCGTGACTCATTAAAACAAGCGCTGGTAGCCAGCATCGTGGAGAGTGTGAAGACCCCAGATCCAACTCGCCTATAAACTTTTTTTACCAGCTGGACTTAGCATCTGTCAGAGTTTGGAAGGAGAGATAATCGGGTACAAATGATTTCAGTGTGTCGCATTTATTAACCTGCCACCTTACATAACTCTGCTGATTGGGAACTCAGGGAAATGTCTGAGCAATGACACAGCTTATTGTTGGAATGTTACAACTTCAGCAATAAGATGCGAGTTGCTATTAAAAATAAAAATACAAAGACCACAGAGCAACTGGAAAATGATAATGAAGCAAAGTTAGAAAGCATCACAGTCTTGAGAAATGTATGTGCCAGAAGAATAATTGAAATTCAGTTTGGATTTTGCTCATTTTCAATTCTCTCCGTCAATTAAGCAGGAAAAGTATTTTATTTTTTGAGAGTTGTCACATTAGCTCTGTGAACAGCTCTGATGTAAACAAATGCCAAACTGGGAGCATTACCCTGTCCTCTTCCAGCTACTTCTGTTCTAAATGAATGATTCGCTTCTGTTGTTCAATCCCTGACAATTGCTAGAAGGGCATTTTCTGTCTTTAGCGTTTTCACAGTAGAACTGAGGGGAAAGTAAAATTTTTTGTATAAAATCTTGTCCATTTTTATCGTAAACGGCTTTACCTTGCCTCACAGTCCATTAAGGACAAAGAACGTTCCCCAGGGGTCAAAACCACACAAGGTAGCCTGCACGCTTTTCACACCTGTGATTTGATTTACTTCCTTTCTGCCTCAAAGTTTGCTTGGGATTATCCGGTCAAGAGGGGAAAAACACACAAAGCAATTTTCTACATCTTATCCAGACCACATGCCAGTAATTTCAAATTAATGGGGCTGTTTACTCTCTGGTACAAAATCTGCACATATTAGCTTATAAAATATGGATAAGCTGGTTTCCTATAACAGAAGATAGCCCTGCCATTTCAAAAATGAAAATTGCAGAGACTTTGGAAAAAAATCAGCTGAAGAAATGCTTCACGTTTCACCATGGTTAGCCTATTATTTGTAGTTTTGAAACTTTATTGGTCCCCAATCTAATCTTTTCTGAGTATAAAAACATTACCATATGGTTTAACACAGCACAGGGCTGGAGAGTCTGTACCCCAAGTGCACATTGTATGCGGGGTGACATTCACACTAAATGTCGTCCCTCGGGGTCTGTACTCCATTTTACCTGGGATTGGAGAGCCATGAAGTCCCTGGAAAAGTTGTTCACGAGCCTGAGCCAAATGGTGCACAGCGCACTGAGATGCTAACAGTGTCTGCTGCTGCCAAAGGTTGTGGATCAAATGTCTCTCTGAGTAACACTAAAAATCTGCTGCTTCATGCCCATGAATTTCAACATTTATAGCATTCAATAAAACGGCCCACTGTCGGAGAGAGGGGCGCACTGTGCACTCTCTGAGCAGATGGGCGGCAATATGGCACATTTGCATGGACCAGCTGTGGAGCGCAGAAATGGATGCTGGTCAGAGGCAGGGCGCGGGCCCCACATCTGGAATCCTAACCGACCGGCCGGGGCACCCGTTGTAGAGTCTCCTTCCGCAGGAAGAGCTCTGATTTAGAGCTGCTCGCTAGTGTGCCTTAACCCGCATCGAGAGTCCTCATGAACGGACGAGACCGGAGGGAGGTGAGCGCCTGGAGCTCCTCGCTGGGCGGGCGTCCGCTGGAGCCGCGGCTGGCGCTCTGCAGCCACTTACAGACGCGCCGGGGGCTCTGTCAGGCTCGGCGCAGGGTTCTCTGCTTAACTGCTTTTCTACAAAAAAGGGAGGTTTTATTGTAAACAGAGCTACTTTCTCCACACCTCTTTTTCTAAAGAGGCCAGAAAATACCCTGAGAGAAAGGACAACCCCTAGAATATTTAAAAATTTGGTAGAAACTCTGGTTTTTTTTTTCAAGTCTCAAATGGAACACTGTCTTATTTTGGATGGAATGGACTTAGTTCAAATGCACTGTCAGAAATTTCTAAAATACAGAAAGCTCTTAGACAAGCTCTCTTCACTGTCGTTATCATTATTCAGATCGCCAAGACAACGTAATTTTGTGCAGCTTAAATCATTTATGTGACTTGATAGAAAGATAAACTGCTTTAGACACATTTCAAATATGAACAAGAAATGGTTTGTTCCATAAAAATACTCGAGTAACATGCTAGTTTTATTTTTAGTAAATATTTTCCCTTTAGAGAAAATTCTATGCTCATTCTTGCATTTTGTAAAATACTTTTTCCCACATTTTCCAATTACTCACTTTAAAATTTATTTGGTCTTCAATGGCCCCATCTCTTGAAAAGTGGTTCATGTCTATCCTCATCACACTGATGACAATCTCTGGAGGTCTATTCCTACATTCTCTGACCCCCAAGAGAAACACAGATATTTTAAGCAAGTGACCCAACACAACTAGTTACCAACTGGGTTATGCTAACTTAATCGTGTAATTTATAGATATTTTGGGGTCCTTTCATTCAATAATTATCTACTTTAAAATCTAAAAATAAAATTGTATTCCTGTTATTTGGCCTCAATCTTTTTTTTTTTTTTCCTTTTTTTAGTGAGGAAGATTAGCCCTGAGCTAACATCCGTTGCCAATCCTCCTCTTTTTGCCTAGGAAGATTGGCCCTGGGCTAACATCCATGCCCATCCTCCTCTACTTTATATGGGACGCCACCACAGCATGGCTTGACAAGCGGTGCATCGGTCCATGCCCAGGATCCGAACCTGTGAACCCTGGGCCACCGAAGTGGAGTGTGCAAACTTAACCTCTACACCACTGGGCTGGCCCCTGGCCTCAATTTTTAAAAAGAAAAATTTGGTTGAAACTGTCAAAGAAGTTCTAAGGGATGCCTGATTCCTGCCTAATGAAAAGTTAACATTAAAAATACTCTGATTGATTAGTTGATGGATTGAATGGTATAGTGAGTTAGTAATTGACGCATGACTGAATGGCTGGCCAAGACACAGTAGCTAAAGCAATCATTGTTTACATAAGATAGCATCCACCACGAATACCGCCATGTGGCATGTACCCTAGAGACTCAACCGTCTATAAAGAAACGGTCAAGTAGAGAGAAGAAAACAAACCATGCTGGACACTTAGAATTGTACCCTGAGAGGTATGGAATTATTAAAAGGTAAAGTGTGTTTAGGTAACAAAGAATGAACCCAAACTGGCAATCCAGTAAAATATTCATGATCATAGTCATTTCAAAGAATTCCATGAGAGAGAATTTTAATTTTATTTTTCAACCATGATTGAATTTTTCATTGGCAGTTCAACATCCCAAAGATATCATGTACTTACTTCAGCAGAAAATGTCGATATTTAGATCATCCCAGGCCCTCCTTATGTTGTATGGATCGTGAGTATATTGCGAATGAGATGTGTGACACCTCTAAGTGCAGATAAGGTCTTCCCACCAAGGGGAATACTGAAAACAAGATGCCTGTGGAGCAAAGTCCAGCCAGCATAACAGAACTTTCCCAACGGCTGTCTCCATCCCCAGCGGCCGCCTCCTTTCCATCGTGCCCGAGACAAGCTTTACCAACACCAGTCTCATCTCTGGTGCCCGTCAGGCAGGCGGACTTCCAGCTCTGTGTCGTCTGGCTCAACGTGTGCTTGTCACGGGTAACCGATCGCACGACTTCTCCCATCTTGTAGAATGACTTCCACGCCACTGCTCCTGACAAGAGACAAATCTATTTGTGTGTCCTGTTTCTAGCTTTGAAGTGCAGAAAGATAATTTTTCCTACACTATTTAAAACAATTATTCTATGAAGGCAATACTTTAATTACAATTAAATGTCTGTGAAGGATGTCACAGTTCCATAAATCTGTATAAAAGGAATATTAAAATGTCTGGTAGAATGTGCTTTTTCTTAGCTTAAAAAATGTGTAGGTGTGAGCGTGTATGCGTGTGTGTTTTTAAAGAACTGCAGTATAATAGATCCACAGAAAAGAGACGTATCTTGTTTAATAATGTTGTGATTTTGATTTTTAGTTTGACAGGAAATAAAAATGAAGAAAATCTCCGGAGGATTTTCTTTGTTGGTGTTTTTTTCAATTTCCTAAACTCCTGAAGATGAGAAGGAGTTACAAATATTGAAAGGGAGAAAACTAGGATAAACCTTGTGGTATTGGTGGGATTAGTAGAAACTCATGGTTTAAAACATATAGCTAGAAATAAATATGGACATAAAAGTGTGTGTGCACATTCATACATTCACACATTCCCACTCCTACCCACTGAGAGGGCCTGGGAGTCACAAGAGCCCGGGAACAATGAGCACACCAGCACCCAGAGCTTGGCTTCAATACCAATTTCTTGGAGAGATCCCTAGTTCCAGGGCTGGGGCACAGAAAGTACCAGATGAGCCTAGAACAATCCTGTTGTGCCCCAAAAGAGGAAGTCCCCAAAGAATGATGTGGACATGTGAAAGGACACAAGAGCAAAGCGGATAGAGCTCCCACTGGCCAAACTGGGGACAATTTGAGCATCAAAATGAATAATGATAGTAACATATTAAAGTCATTGAATGAAGAAAATCGTGAAAACATATAGATATAAATAAATGAATACATTTGAAGTTTGATAAGGTACAAGATATTTACATAGTTTCAAAGTGCCCCCCACAAAACATCTATTCCTTAGACAGGGGAAACGGTGAACCTCACAGCTGAGAAGCCCGGCCGAGGTCACCATCAGGCCACCACAGTGAGCCTCGTCAGGAACAGGGCAGGTGGAAGTTGTGCACCTCTGGAGGAAGAGCCAGCGTCACGCTGGGACGTTCGTGTCAACCGTGCGTCACTTGAATCTAACCACGAGGAGGCATCAGACAAACCCAAATGGAAGGACGCTCCACAAAATAAACGGCCTGGTGGCCCTCAAAAGTGTCAAGGTCACGAGAGTGGAAGAAATACTGAGGATGTGACCTGGTCTAAAGGAGAACAGAGCCATGACAACTGCGTGCAAAGTGTGGTTCTAAACAGTTCCTGAGGCCCCGGGTGAAACGTGAACGGGATCTTAAACATACCCATGTTAACTGCTTTTGATGGCTGTGGTGCATGTGTGTTGGAGAATGTCCTTGTTTGTAGGAAATTCACCCTACAGTATTCAGGAGTGATGGATCATTAGGTAACTTACTCTAAGTGATTCAGGGGAAAAAATTATTTATTCTATATTTCCAACTTTTCTGTAAGTTTGTAGTTTTTCAAAATTAAAAACAAAAAGTTTTAATACTTATGTATGAGCCTTACTGCCAGAGAGTCTGGATTGATTTGAGGTGGGACCAGGCATGTGCATTTTTTAAAAGCTCCCCAGGGGGTTCCAATGTGCAGCCAGGATAGAGAACCATTGGTCTAGACTCTAGACAAATCTCCTCATTTACAAAAGAGTGAAGAGAATTCGGACACCAGGCCGAAGGTTGTGCGGTTGGCAGAACAGGCTCCAGGACTCGGGTCTTCAGATTCCTAGTTGGTCCATCCACTCACTTTGTTGATATTATATTCAGGGCACTGTGCTGGATATTTTGGAAAAAAACAGTAAAACGTATGTGCTTGTAATAGAAATAATGCCTTCCCTTGTATTACATTTTATTGCCTGTAAAATGTTTTAACATTTCTTTTGGTCGTCAGAGCAATTCACTGGAGTATTATTACCTCGATTTTACAGACAAGGGAACCAAGGCTACAATGAGCTCGGGAGATCTTGTGTCGGGTCCAGGACTCGGGTCTGCTGGCGCCGAGGCCAGGGCTTTTCTGCCACACTCCGCTAGTTTAAGAGAAGACAGCAACCGTTCAGTGTCAGGTGAGTAATAAAGAGCCACAGCACCCAGCGAACACACGAGAACGTGAGGTCACTCCTGGTGCAGCAGGAGGGAGAGCTTCTTAAAGGAAGTGAGAGGTGGGCTGCAAAGTGAAGGCCAGCTCAGCAAGAGCAGCTAAGCAGAGGGACGCAGAGACATTCTAGTCAAACAGGATCTGAGCAAACGGCAGGAAGGAAATGAAAACTCGGCATCTTGTGGGAGATAATGAGTGAAGCAGCTTGGGTAGAGGAAAGGGCTCACCTCAGTGCAAAACTCCTACCTACCAGAAAGATGCCGCGAGGGGAGACGACAGGTGTCCCTAGATTACCTGCAGCCTCCAGAGGGCAACCACAAGCGGGCTGAAGAGCGTGGGTCAGAAATCAGGGAGCGCTGGCTATGAATTTGAGCCTTAGCTTTTCACTACTGTCTGCTCTATAATGCAGAAGAAATGGAAACATCTAGTACTCAATGGCCAGTGAGAATGAAAAGGGCATCAATGAAATGAGAAGGCCAGAGATAACCAACCTCAAAAAGATTCTACAGAGCGGGGATCGTGAACTGATCTGGCAGGAGGTAGGGAACAATATGCATCGCTCTCATGTTGATTGCCTGTCCCCATGCAGGGCGCCTGACCTACGGGACTTTGTTCACACCTCACGGCAACCTCATGATGTAGGAATTATTGTCCCCTGCTCTTCCACAGATGAGGAGGATGAGGGTAGGAGGGGTTCACTGAACTCCTCAACATCTCCCACCTGGTAGGTTGCATAACAGAGGTTTGGATTCAGAGCTACGCATCTCTCAAGCCCATGCTCTCTCTCTTACATCTTGCACAGGGCCAGGCAAGGTCACTGTATGCACAGCTCTGGTGAGGGTTAACTAGAACTAGGCCTTTTTGAACCTGAAAGTAATATTTTGTCACAACATTCACCCCCAAAGTTGATAGAACTTGTTTAACTGCTATATATCAATTGCTCTGAATAGGCTTATTTCAGTTCCACTTTAAGTAGAGAAAACATCTATTCCTTTTGACTTTGACAAAATAGTAGTTGATAGTACTTTTTCATAGTTATAAGTATAGAACTGGAAACTTTGTATCAATAAAAAGGGTTGAGTGTCTAGCAAAAGATCTGGATCTGTTGGAGCTAGGAGGGATTGCAGAGACTAAGATTGGACTTGAAGAAAGAAGTTGGAAAAGGAGTTTCTAGAAATTCTAGAAGGAATGAGTTTCCTTACCTCCTGGTTCCAATATTGAAAACAGAACATCTCATCCTGTCCTACAGTCATCAAACCATTCTGACCTGGGGAAGGATGTCCTAATTGACACCTTTGTTGAAGGTCAGTGGAGACAAACCATCTGCTCACACTATTAATGACTGAGTATGGACATGAAAACGCTTTTTACCCTGAAAAAAAAGATTTGAGGGCAGGGACTAGAAGAGAGGGAGCATCTTACACCAGGAATCAGTGCCAGCGGCATCGAATCTGGGCGGTGCTCTTTCTGCCCAGACAGACATGTGTGCCTAAGCACATACAGTCAGCTGATATAATTGTTAAATTGTATAGTTGCTTGCCCACATGGACCACCCACCCCACCTCATCTGTTGAGCCTCTTCACCAGGGATCATTCGCTGCAGACAGTGGGTGTGGTGGGGGCGGGAGGATGGATGACATACCACTTCCAGGCTCTTCATTCTGGGGACATGTGCAGTCATGACCACAGCGACAGGCTTCCATTTGTTCTGACGTGAATTACCTGTAAAAGGCCCTGCCACTCTAACTCGTGGGTACCCATTCTGACTCCTTCATGCTTGCCCTTTGCCACAGGAAATTAATCTTTGACAGGTAATGACATGGTGGGGACGAAAAGCATAAGAAGAGTGAGAAGGAGTAAAACGTTTGGCCGCACTCCTCTCGATTCCTGAACTAATCGATGGCAGACGGGCCAGAAAAACACCTTGGGGCATGTCTTCAACTTCTTACCAGAGAAAAAAGCCAATCACTAGCAACAGCTGAGTAAATTTATGCTTAGTTTCTATTCGACAGATTCTTCGGAGAAATATCTTAAGTAAATTGTTCATCGTTACTAGAAATAAAGGGACAAATAGATGTCATCACATCACAGAAGTCGGAAGAAAGCGAGAGTGAGCCATAGCTGACAGATACTGATTTGGATGCCCTGCATTTTGGAACAGAGTCGCGCGCTTACAGGACGTCCCCCTCCCTCTGGGACTACAGTCAGCTTTCAATTGTGTATGACAATGGAGGGGAATGGTGACATAGATTAGCCACGAATCATTTCTATTTTGGTTTAAAATATATTTTTGTAACTTTCTTTAAAAACGATGTACTTCAAGGTATTCCTTGGAATAATGCCAAGCTGCCGTCACCAACAGATCCCCAAATCCAGTGACTCTGAAAAGGTAGTTTATTTCTCCTCATAACACTTCTGCAGCGAGTGGCCCCAGTCTGTGGGACAGTCCTGCTGCAGATAGACACTCAGGCTCTCCCACGTCACTCCGTCAGCCCTAGGGCGTGCTTACCACAGCTGAAGCTGGGTCACCACCGTGTCTACACCCAGCCGGGAGGAAAGGAAAGAGGATGTGGACGGAGCAGCCCAATGCTTAAAGCTCCAGGCCCAGGGAAGGCACACGGCACATCCTCTCAGTCTACCGGGAGGACTTTGCCACGTCTCCCTGCAAGGGAGACCGGGAAACGCAGTGTCTAGCTGCGCAGTCCTGCCCCGGGGAGAAGGGGAGAGGTGTGAGGACACACCCAGCAGTCCGCACCGTGTGGAACACACAGGAATTCGTAGTTCAGTGTGTGTCCGCTAAGGAACACACACAGTTAGGAAGCTGCACGGCAAAGACCCCCGAGAAGCTATTCAACAGCCGAGGTTCTTTATTGTCTCCTAGAGGAGAGACGAAATTCCTCGAAACTTGGAGCCGCATAAACTTTGCCGCATAACTTGCAGCCGAACCCAAGGCTTAACAACATGACTGACCTCATTAAGAACTAGGAGTCGTGTCTGATACGCCCCAGGTCACACACTGACACCCCGCAGGTTGACATGGTTCATTTGTACGGCACAACGTATAACTTTTCTTAAACAAAACAGAAAAAAGGAATTCTGATGAAAATACAAGACTGTCACTTCCACTGCCCTCGGGCTGGTCTTCCGCTGGGGCAGCCTCCCCGCAGCCTCCAGCACGACCTCCAGTCTTGCACGTGTACTGCACTGGCCTGGCCTTAGACACGTCTGAGCTTCTAAGGCCCGGATTATGCTTGATGTAACCGATCCACTCGAACCGAGTGTACAAAGCCCACTGTGACGGCCCGACCTGCTGTTGTGAGAAGTGGGTGGTTCTCTCAGCGGGATTCACCTTTTCACAGGCTGCTTCCTCTAAACAACTGACTCTGAATTTCTCCTTTATTTAATTTTTCTAACCAATTTTTGCTTTACTTTTTAGTACTTTTTACTATAATCTCTACTGAGTACTGAGTTGTCAATTTAGGTAAAAACCTAGATTCATTGACACCGGTACTTTGCATCAATATTAAAGGTGACAGCTGTATCCATTGTAGAATGACACAAAGTAACATTTCAGGACAAGAGACAAATTAGGGCAATTGGACAGTTTTCTAGCTTCTCCAAAGTCAGTTTTTAACACTGTGGTTTCATTGATCATTAAAATTAAAGTTTGCATGATGAATTCCCATGACATCAGATGACAGAACACTGCTTGAGCAAAAACACAAAAATACACTCTTAAGCCAAAGGTAAGTCATTTGTGGTTCTTAAGTCTCACTGGGCCTTTATTATCATAGATTGCGATCAACCAGAAAGAAAACCCCATAATCATCATGCTCTCACGTGAACAGGTGCAGAAACAGACAACGGCCATGCGTGTTACTCACATAGAACTAGAAATAAGTTTCCAAGCACGATTCAGACTTACCCCAGTTAGAGGAATCACTAAATAATAATTACATATCTGGTGAATTTAGTGTTACTAACTTGAAAAAATCTGCGGAGGCACAGGTGGATGCTGAGAAGGATGGAAAGGGAACACACATTATTTGGAAATACATTTAAAAATACTTTTGCTGTTATCAAAATCCAAGGAAGTTTTAAAAATTGTAAAAAATAAATTCACTCCACAAATGAATCCATGATGATACTTGGATAGAGGAAGAATAGAAACTGGAAATCCAGAGGTAAGAATAAATATTAGGTGGGAGGGAAATAGCCTGATCTGTGCCTAAGAAGATAAGCTTTTTTCCTTTTATTATTGTCTCTTTGCTGTCATTTTATATAAATAATTTCTTTACTTAATTTTCCTCTGAGTGAAGCGACAGACTGGACTGTAACTTAAATCAATCAGCAGGTCAGAAAAGTAGTATTCTAGGCCAAATTCTTTGAAAATGTACCATATGCGTGAATCCTCCAGAGTTCAGTTCAGATCCCACTGGTTCCAAATTAATCCCACTGGTCAGACAGGGCATTGGTTCTCTGCTCTCCCTGGACTGTCAGAACCCATCCTTTGCCCTTATAAATTTGAGCTGGTGTCTGGTTTTGTTTGGGAAGAGAAATAAATAATATAACAAAACACACACGGGGGAAATCCAACGGGGCCGTCATTAATGTGCTAAATTAGTTCTAATATCTATCACCCTCCTCCTCCATGGCTGCAAATGCTTTGCATAGCCGTAAAGCTGTCTTTATCTACTGAGATGGAGCAGAGGGACGAACATTTGCATTTGACTTCTGCCGATAAAAATGAAACATTAAAATGCTATTTGGCAAGTCCGCAAAAGCACAGAAGAGAACAGCCGTATTCTTTTTTAGATGTAGTTCTTTCCAGCGTCCCCTTAAGAACGCTCGGTGGGGTGTGACCATATTGCTCCCTGTGGTCATCATATGGTTTGCCCACGCAGACGCCGAATTGTTTTGTGGATGTGAAATATTGTACGTTACCCCGAGAGCGTGGAGCCAGTGGAGCCAGCAACTGTTGCTGAGACTGACAGTTACATTGTGTTCCTGAATAGTGAAACGGCAGAGTCAAAACACAGACGGACCCAGACAGGATGTCCTGACCTTTAAGAAAAAGCCTGATTGGATATGGTGTCAACTCGCCTTCACCCCCCTCCACAATCCATTACACCTTCCTCAGCCCACTCTCTCAGGGCAGACGGATCACAGATGAGCTTCTCTTAGATTCTTTATGTGAAATTATTTATGGGGGATAAGAACCCAGGAGCACTGCAGTCAGTAGCCACCTCCCCCATATAATTTATTCTTGATAGTTATTTTATATTAACACGGTTCAAAGACAACATTAATGACAAATAGCGTTATTTTCATTAATCTAAGCATATCGGTATTTATGACAGTACTTTAATTTAAAAATGAAGACAGACACCTAGATATGGGAATGGATGTATAATCAAGGCTTCCAAACAAATGCCATTGAAATATCTTTAAATTCACAAATTGCTGTTTGCAATCACGATTCACCATGTTGCCAACTTCTTCAACTGACCTAAATATAAAATAGAAAATGCACAGAAGAGTGGAAGTAATTTCTCATTTCTCTCTGTAGGATTTCCTATTGAATAAGGTTGTAAAATAATGTTTTTCTTTATGATAAAACTCATTAATTGCTTGGTGAGCATATAATATAATAATTAAAATATTGTATATATTTTGATAAGCTTATGTTTCACTCTTGATTTCTTTCAATTTATAGACGGGACTCTTAGGCGTCACCATTTACAAGGTCGATCCTGTTCCCGTGTGAAGATATGTGAGATGCGTTATTAAAGCCAGGGTCCTGTGCAGTCTGACACAAGCCCCACATGGGGAGGTGGGACAAGAGTTCGGGAGAACAGCTGAGATCATTAGCATAACAAAATAATAGTGTAAACTACATACTTATTTCTGCAAGAGTAGAGGTGGGTAGAGAAGTGAAATTCTGACCACTAGGAAAGGCTGAATTCCAATTCCTAAATAAAATAGTCTAGATTCATGTTTGTAGTAAAAAATAGCTCCTCTTTATTCTTACTAAAAGACAGATTTCTTCTCTGCATTTATTTTCTAATAATTTTCCCCTTAGAGCAAGCCTGTGGGCACACAGCAGCCTTTTTAAGGACTCTCTGTCTTTCTCTTCCTCTCTCCTGTTCTTTTCCTGATTCCGAGGCAGCCCTTCTGCTAACAGAATCTCCTCCATAAGTGAGTATATTTGATTTCAATGGTTTCTTATTGTATGAACATTTACCACTAGTAGATTTCTAATACATGATTTAACATATTTATAAAATTATATTACATTTACCAGTATATTTAATCTGTCTCATCAGGTACAAGGACTTAACTTCCCATCCTATTTTTTAACTCTGAACTTCTGAAAGTCTGGTGATCCCCTGGGATTTCTTGCTAGTCTGTTGTCCGAGAGGAAAGTGTCTTCTAACTCAATTAGCATGCTAAAGAATGGGTTTGGTTTTGTGCTCCATTAAAGTCAACTAAATGGATGCGCCCCATGTCTTTATTTCAAAAATAAAGCTGAACAATTAAATCCCATGTCTCTTTGCTCAGCTTTTGATTCCACACAAAGCTTTTCCACTTGCTGCCTTTGGATGTAATGTTAACACAGTCAGTTCACATCCAGCACTGCGGTAACAGGCATGGCAGAATTCCTTGTTTTTGCTCAATCGGTCTGTGTTCAAACTATCAGTTTGATTTATTTGTCCACATTGACCCTTATTCACCACTTAATTATCCTCGTATAATGTTTCAAGAGGCTCCTGACACAAGGAGAAAGACAATTGCCGATGTTCTGTGAAACAACTGTTGACCTGATGGGCCCAAATGAAGCCCGTGGGTCGAAGGTTGTTTGCGTTTGGAAGAACCCGCTTCTCACGCCTCTGAGCTGCGGCCAGAGCCACTCACAGTGGGTGCCAGAGGCTGTCTGGTCAGCTGTTCATCGGCTTCTCAGAGTGCGGCTGACCGTCACCACAGGGCATCCTCGGCCTCTCCCTGTCGGTCCCTCCGAGGTCTCTGATACGTTTGGGATGATGTTAGAGTTCAGAAAAAGACAAAACACACACACTGCCCTCCAATTTCTGCAGAGTCCTTGTAAGCACATGGTTACTGTTGTGATTGGAAAGATATTTTCTCATTCTGTGTAAGAACAGGAGGGATTTCAGAATCACAGACATGAAATGGAAGTAAAACTATAAACACTGAGCTGCTTCATATTGTGGCTGGTCTCTGCACTCCTGCTAACAAATCAGATGAATTATTATTTTGTTGGAAAGCAAACCGATATCTGTCTTTTACACCCTGCCAGAAATACCATATATAGCGATAAGTTTAGTTTGAAATTAAGGAAATTCGTTGAGAACTTTTGAAATCTGACAACAATTCTACATTCATACCCACTAAAATTCAAACATAAATAAAATAAATGATAGTTGAAAACAGAACAAATATTAAAATTCATGGGAAAATGGCACATATAAATATGAAAGCCTAATTTTATATTTATGAAGTGGTTTTCTACAAAAATCTGAAATTCTTTTATGGCAAGTTGAGCCAATTCTTCACGTGGCTCCATCACAGTAGACACAAATGGTCTTTACAACACGCTCCCAATCTTGGTTTGTCATCTTAATTTTTCACACAGTTTCTTCTTTTGCTTGGTATGTTCTCCATCTTATTAAATTTTGGTGTCCACAGTTACCAATGTAAACTGACAGCATAACTGTTTTTCATAAATTAAAAATGTTCATAAATGCCATTTGAAACTAACGTTGGAAAATCGCTCAGGGATTTGTGATCTGACATGGCCTCCACTT
This sequence comes from Tapirus indicus, assembly GCA_031878705.1. Taxonomy (NCBI): domain Eukaryota; kingdom Metazoa; phylum Chordata; class Mammalia; order Perissodactyla; family Tapiridae; genus Tapirus; species Tapirus indicus. The sequence continues at coordinate 55,660,726 of CM062933.1, read as the reverse complement.
GCTGGTGATTTGATCCTTCTGCATCTTGACTTTTCTTTCTCTGTAATGGGCACATGATCGCAAATGTGGCCACACAGAAACAATGTCATAAGAATCAGAGAAATTACAGGCAGCATTTTCAAAGTGAAAAACACCAACTATTTCTAAAAGTTCCTTGGTAGGACTTTTTACTGCTATGACTGTAACCAAAACCCTGGATTTTCAGAAGCCCCTGGAACCAGTACAAAAATCCCCAGAATAAAGTCTTGCACCCTCCACAATCCCCAGTCGCCGTTCCCTTGGCCTGTGGGGGTCTGGAGTCCCAGCAGAGACGGTCTGGCGGCCAGTGCCCTTCTACCTGGTTCTGCCCGGGTGGGGGGGGCGGTGGTGGTCAGGAGACCGTGTGGCGGGGTGTCCCGCTCAGTCTGCAGCAGCAGCTCCCTCATCCTCGACGTCCCCACCATCTGAGGTTGGCTGCAGTGTTCCCAGGAGCCCCTTGGTGTTCAGGGGGCACAGGGCCGAGTGGATGGACGTTGGGGTGGAGACTTCATCAAGCTGCAGCCCTGCACACCCAGCTTTGACCACAGTCGCTCCACTTTTTTCAGTTCTTTTCTGCATAAGAGTTTTCTCCAAGACAAAGGATTCCATGGGCGTCAGAGTTTTTTCAAAAAACCTCTGAATGTAGAAGCTCTCCCGGTCTGGGAATGCACAAGCCTAGGAATAAAATTATAGCTCTCAGAGCTGACAGAGAGCAAAGAGACAAAGTGGAAGAGGCAGAGAAAAACCTCAGGTGGAAACTTGGTCTCCATCTCGTCCTTTGGATGGCTCCATCGTCTTCCATGGGTTCTGTCACGTGCTATAACCAAAACCCTGGATTTTCAGAAGAAACCCTCCCACCTCTTCCCCCTGGCCACAGACACCAGGCTGAGATCCCGCATGGGCCCTGCCCAGGAGGAAGGCCAGTGGGACGGGGAAGATGCCCGCCGCAGGGGGTCATTCCAACGTGGCAGGTCATCCTGCTCAAGGAAGGCCGCAGAGCTCTCCCCTCTGCTGGGCTCAGCTTCCAATACCAAGGAGTTGTCCCGTCATGTTCCAAAAGAAGTGATCAAAATAAAAGTCTCCCTGAGAAAAATGCATCCGTCTTTAAAATTTCTTTTTTGTTTTATCTCATTCTTCTGCTCAGGCTTCCTTTCTACTTGAAAATATTTTTTTAATCTGAAAAAATAACTTGCTTTCAACTCTTATAGGTACGTGTGCCTGTTTCCTTCAAAAGCAGAAGCCCACTCCCAACGGCTCAAGGATCTGCAGGATTCTCCACAGACCTGCTTTTACATCTGTCTGGGGCTGCTGCTAGTGACTAAAACCAGAAGTTCAACATGTTAAAGTAACCAAGGGGAGAAAGAGCAGTCAGGAGTCACAGAGATGTGGACACGTTTCCGCAGATACGCTCAACTAGCTCCCGTCAGCATAAACCTCCCAGCTAACCGAATTAAGGTTCATATCAGCCTTATGAAGAAGACAGGAAGCAATGGGTTCTGACTCTAAATTTACCAGAGCATTTTGGATTATTATGCACAGAGTTAAGACTTTGCTAGATTTGTCTTTTGATGGAGTAAGATTTCAACAAACTATACCCTGGCCCTCCTTCAGAGGAGGGGATAAGTAATATTTGAGAACGTGCCTTGTTTCAGGAACTGTGTGAAGTGCGTTAGGAACCTTGAAAGCTCAGCCGACTTCTCTACTTCACACCGTGTGCCCTTGCGAGAGCTATCTTGTCTTTCAGAACCCCAGTTTCTTTGTATGTAAAATGGGACCTCAATGTTGGGCCTATACAGTGAGGTGATCCGAATACAGCACGTACCTCAAGCCTGTCACAAAGAAAGTGGTCTCCAACTTGGCTTGCTTTCAACTCAGTTCCTTCTGCAATCCTACAACACCTAGGAAGCAGGCGTGACCATCCTTTTAGGGTGAACTAACTTAGGCGCAGGGAGAGGAATAGAGAGAGCACACGGGTCTGCTGGGCTCTCCAGGGTGCTCCTTCCATTGCCCACCCTGCCCGTGTCCCCCCCTGATGGCCACCATAATAAGGTGGAGACTGAGCCACAACGTGTGTGTATTTATGGGGAAGTAGGTTCCAGGTAGAGGCGAGGAATGTAAAAGAAGTAGAGAAATGATGGGGATACATAGCTTGTGGCCAAAGACCCTCCATCTGGTCTTGGAAGCCATGCAAAACAGCAAAGTCCTGACTGGAGATGTTGGGAGGAAAGCAATGAAGTCCACAGTTTATTGGTTTAAAACAAAGGTTCTGGCAGGGGTTGGGGGCGTTCAGTCCCTCAGGAGGCATTGGGCCATGTCTAGAGACATTTTTAGTTGTAACAGTGGAGGAAGGGGTGTTACTGACATCTGGGGGTGGAGGCCAGGGATGCTGCTAAACAGCCGACGATGCACACAACGGCCCACGAGGGAGAATGATCGAGCCCCAGATGTCCTTAGCACCAAGGCTGAGACACTCTGGTTTAAAACAAAAACCCCAATAAGGAAAACAGTCTTTCTTTGTAATGATTCCTCTTCAGTGGAGTCTTTAAATATTCTGGCAGTAACGTCAAGGGGAGGTTCGTTCAGTAACTAATTCTGAAGTGTGAGAGGATTACCAAGGTCCTGGGTGAGAAAATTAAGTGTTTAAATATATGTAAAGTCTCCAACACTGGAATGAACACAGCCCTGAAATAATTGGTATTCAAATCATTTATGTTTTAAATTGCAAAAGGTACTATAAAAGTTTTAATGTTGGGCTAAACTAAAACTAACATTTTCTCACATTATTTTTCTTTTTTCTGTTAGGAGAGTCTGAATTCCTCGCCTTACGTTGTTTGGATGGTGGGGAACGTGGAGCAAACTCAACACCCAGGATACTGCATCACACAGAAGGATAAGACATGAGGTTAAGATCTTTCTAAATCTTAAATGTTTAAGAGTTAAATGTGTTGCTTACAGCTTCTATATTTTGTTCAAATTTGTTCCTTCCCTGTAAAACAGATACAGAATCCAAACAAGATGACACAAATAGCATTCTACCAAGAACAAGGAGCAGATTTAATACATGGTTTGGCGGTGAGTCACACCCAGGACGAGGTTAGAAGTACATTTGTGAATGAACACCATGGAACAAGCACCACGCACGCTGAAACCGACCACTTGTGGAGGAAAAACATAGACACTTCGCTTTCTTATCGCACACGCGTCTTTCCAATACAAAGAGCATCGTGACTGAGTGTTCAGTGAAGTCTCTACGGCGACCCCAGTGCTCAGGACGGCACTATTATGTTTGATTCTCTGTCTGATGGCAGATTCTGTCCCCTAGAATCTAAGAGAAAAATCAAGTTCTGTTTTCCAGGTGGCAATTCCTGTAAGCAAAATTTTAAAGACACTTTCAACAAAAACATATGAACATGTAATACTTTCTGGTCAGTATGGATAGATGAAAAACCAGGAATTTTTTATTATGGAGACTTGATGACCACAGAGTCAGTGAATATGAAAGAGTGTGGTCAGGCCCAGCAATAAAGCATTCACCAGCGGGTTATGTTAACACAGGCAGATAAAAGCAAAGGGAGTGCGTTTCTTCCCATCACAACAAAAAGGTGGACGAAGAACACACTTGGGATCACGCAGAGCTTCCTGCTGCTGCAGTTACCTGGGAGCCTGGAGCCTGTGGTTTGAATAATGTCTCCCCCACAATGGGAACGACAGCAGAAGTGTGGAGAGACGGATGGGGCGTCCTGCGGCTCGGCTTGGAGAGTTCAAACCCATTCTTTACTCTCGGGGAGAAATGATAACAAATGTGTAAATAAATAGTCGCGGACCCCCTGACGTTCCTTTTGTGGTTCCCCCAGCGGAGGTGCGCTGACTGCACTGAAAACATCCCAGAGTTAGGTAAGTTTTCAAAAGAATTGGCAAAGAGTACTTTTTCCTAATTTCACTTGAAAATAAATATCTGTATATGGGATTCCTGAAGAAAAAGGGTTTGGGCAGTGGGGTCATTGACTAAGGATGCTTTGATGATGGAAAACAAAACCTATAATATTAACAGACTTCATACACATGAGTAAGTTCTCATTTTAATGACTATAGCTTTTGTCTCCTCAATTCTGGAAAAAATTTGCCAAAACAAAATTTTGATATAAGAATTTAAATTTTAATATGAATATAATGCCTATACTAATGTTCATAATTATTTTTATCTAAAGGAGTGCCTAACTCAATATCAGAGAGATATCTACTTGATCGTTAGGGGCTTGCCTCTTATTTATCTGATTTTCCAACATGTCAATAAAAACAGACAACACATGTTATAATGAGATCCACACGTTTCTGTGATTCAGCAGCTGTGTTTCAAGCAACGCCCGGAGGGAAATACTGAACTTCTGTCGAGGAACGTTTGGTCACAGGGGGCGGGGACAAAGCAAACGCCCGCGTCGCTGGGCGGGTGCGCGGCGCCGAGCGACCAGCAGAGGGCGGCATCCTCCGCCGGGTGGACGAGGGCGGCGGCCTCTGCAGAGCTTCGAGCCCGGCCGGCTTCCACGTTTCCCAGTGGGAACTCAGGAGCGGGAGAGACAGTGTTTCCTTCTCCGACGTGGACGAGGACGGAGCTCCAGAGCGGAGATGCCACCTCCGACATGAACCAGCGCCGGGCAGCGGCCCGGCTGCCTCGGGCGCGTCCACCCCTTCGGCCTCTGGGGAGCCGCGTCCCAGGCCCACGGGGGAGACGGGCCCCGGGCGCGTCAGTCGCCGCTCGAGCCGCGGTGACGCTGGGGTTCAGACGGAGCGGCTGGTTCCGAGCCCAGGCAGATGTCCCCGCTAGAACCGAGACCCCCGGAACCCTCTCCCCTCACTGGGTGGTCAGGCCTCTCTGGTAAACTGCAGGGCAGATCCTAACTCCTCCTCTCACCCCGTCTTCTTGCAAGATACAATCCCTTTGTTTCTCTCATGTTCCGTAATAATAACCCATCTGCACTTTAAAAAAAAATGCTTTCTGTATTTCCTTGAAATTCACACTATTATGGGCATATCTATCTTATTAGGCCTTGTCAGAGGGAAGGATGTCTGTCTGAGGCTTTTAGTTTTCAGAACCCCAAATGTGCAAATAAAGACTAGAGCTTCAGGCAGCACTGGGCTTGTAAAATGGTTAAACCAACAGCCCACATATGGGGAAAAATGAAGAATATCTACAAAGGAATATATTATTAAATCCTCATCATGATATTTAAAAACTCACTAAAGAATTACTGATTCCAAGTTAAAATATGAAAAGGACAAGTAGAGCTGATTAATCAGAAATATCAAATCAAAACAACTTTAAAAAACAAAATTACAACCCTTATAGAGAACAGAAGCTGAAAATTAATATGAAATCAATCTGAACAGTAAACTATTCATTCCCTCACTCTTTCCTTTGGCAATCATGGGGGATTAGAGGCAGAATGAGTGATGTCCTCACAGACAGAGCCTTGACATGTGAGCAGGATTTTCCTAGAAGAGGCCAAGAGGGGAGCTTCCTGGCAAAGGGATCAACAAAGCCAGGTCCAGAGGCGTGGGAGGGCGGGACGTGCTTGGAGAATGGAAACAGCCCTGCCTGGCCTAGGCCTGTGGTCTGTGGAGGGAGGTGCCGGGGCGGGGAGCTGCTCGCTGGAGGAGCAACGGGTGTGAAGGCGAGAATGAAAATCTTAGTAAGGGACTCGGCCTTTATCTTGTAAGAAATGAAGAAAGTGCGGGTTACATTCTAAAGCTGGACTGAAGTGTGTGTCTAGTGTGAAAGTAAAAGGTCGGCCTTGGACGTGGGGTTAAGGATTCGTGTGAAGGACTGAATAACGAGTCCCTCTAGACTCGCAGATGCTGCCAGACCAGGAAGAGGGGCCAACAGTTTAAATGCCTTAATGAGTTGGAGAAGCAACGATGGAAAAGAAGTGAGTAGAGAAGCGAGGAGGGAAATAAGGAAGGACATTTAGAGGAGAGCTTGCAGAAATCATGTCTCCAGAACACAGGGGGGATGGGACCTAGATGATGACCGTCTGTTTGCCAGTTACTGTCCACCAGTCTCTGACCGGCAGGATGATCAAGAGGACTCAATTATCTACATCAGACTGTTTTGAACACAGGCACCTGCCCCTTGAGCCTTCTCAGTGTCTGCTGTGCTCGAGGCACTGTGCTGGGTGCCGGGGAGTCAAAGATGAGGGATGATTCCTACGTCGGGAAGTTCACAGGGATGGGGTCGAGGTGACAGTAAAACAAATCATTACACCATGGACGAGACCGTCTAATGAAGAGCTGTCTGCATAGCTCTGTGACATTAGAGAAATAAGAAACTGGTCATTCAGAAGAACGTTCAGATTATTGTTCTCTGGAACTCTTGGCATCAAGGATGCTCTTCCTTTCCTCTCCTCTTCTAGAAAATTCTGTTTATATCTCAAGACTCATCTCTCTGAGGAGGTTACTAACTCTTCCCTCACCCCAGCTCTTAATAATCCCGAGGTTTCTGAGTACTGTGGGATCCTGCTTGTGAGGTAGACAGCGTTGAGGCTGAACTGGAGAGCAACACAACCATAGGCAGGTCCTGAGCATCGTAGATTCATTATTTGTTCATGATTGTTTATTCCCTCCCTACTCTGGCTGCATTCACGTGTGCGCACAGTGCGCTTCCCGACCCCAGAGACTCTGAGTGTGGCCAAGAGACCCACTCTGGCCAACAGAATCTTAGAGAGATGACATACGCCACTCCAAGCAGAAGCTTTCAATGTTGTGATGTGGCTCTGTCCCCCTTGAGCATCTGCCCTTGGCCATGAGACTAGTGGGCCCCAGAGAGGGGCTGCTCCCTCAGCCCCTGTCCCAGAATGAGAAGACACTTGGAGCCCAGCCAAGCCCAGCCAAGCCCGAGGGCAACCTGCAGTCTTCATGGAATGTGAGCAAGAGGTAAATGTTTATTTTGTTGAACAACTAAGATTTGGGGATTACTTGCTGAAACAATACTTGTTGACTAATTGATTGGGTAAAACGTCATGATAATCTAGGTGAGGAATGACTGTGACATAAATTAAGTAGTGACGCTGTGGTTGGGAGAGTTGAGAGCTATATAGGAAGTAAAACCAAAAACACCTTAGTAATTAATTGGAGGTGAGAGTGAAAAAAATAGAGCAATGAATCATGAGACCCAGATTTCTGGCTCAGCAACTGGGGAAGGGAAGCAGAGATTTATGTTCAGAATTAAAGGTGTTGGTGTCTTCAGTCATGCAGAGAAAATAATGGAGACTAAGTTAATACTGAAAAATATTTTAATACGCATGTGCGATTGTAATTATTAAAGTGAGTATCATCCATCTCTATTAAGCATCTAAAAAGTGGAAATAAGGTTAATTTGCATGAAAAGAGATTATTACACTCAAGAATGACAGGTCTGACTAGAAATGTTGTTAGATATTAGAATGCATTATCCATGGTATTCAAGGAATTTTCTTTTACAGGATATATTTAGTTCCAGATTAGACATGGAATTTTCAAATTAATTATGGAGGAAGATCTTCTCTGGCACTGTGGTTTTACACCGTTCTTTCCTGTTCTTCAATGACTTTGATTGGGTTCATTTTATCTCTCTGCACCTTCCTTTCACCATCTGTAAAGCTAGGAAATGGAACTAGATGATTTCAAAGCACCTCGAAGCTTGGGAGTAGTAAACAGACCCCAGCAGCAGCACCACAGGACAGGAGAGGATAAACGGCCTGGGTTCTGGAAGGACTATGCAGAGTGGAAAGACACATCAGGTCCTTTTATATATGGATGTCGATGTTGATAGAGAGGCAAAGAATATGCTCTTTGAAAACCGCAGCTATATCCTTTTCTTATAAGGAAAAAAACTGGTTAAAATGATTTTTGACATCACTAAAATGTGCAAAAAATGGTTGAGGAATATAATTCCTGTGGCTTTTTTTTTCTATGAATACAAATTCTACATATTTAATGCCTTAATTCTTGCTTCACGTGCCAAAAGAATTACATTTGGCACAGTAGCTACACTTTGCCTCGGGGGAAATGTTAGGTTGAACAATACCTACATATGACTTTAGACCTAACCCAGCATAAAACATAATATGGAATACTCACAATTCTTGGGTTTGACAATTGAGCAGCTTTTACAGTTATTTGAATCATAATACCTAGTTGCTTTAAGTACAATTTAACATTAATAAATGAAATTTTGCTTACAAAATGTCTGGCACACAATAAATATATATATATTTTTAAAGGGCCATTATCGTTTTCATGCAAAGCCTGTTGTGGAGGCTCAATAATGGAGGTAGTTCTAAGTTTGATCCAAAATAACTGAAACCATAGCTTACCAATCAGTTAACAGCATTTATTGGGTAGAAAGTCCTGCAGAGTCAGGCAGGACATGATGCAGAAGGGAAGGAAGTCAGTGTTGGAAAATAGACTGTGCCATACGAGGCGAAAGAGGAAGTTGAGTTGCAAAATGAAAAAAACAAGGAGGTTCTGTTCACAGGTTCCTCAAATCCTAAAAATAAATACAAATATGCTGACTCTCAATCTACCGGCTAAAGATGAAGTAGTAGGTAGTCTTAAAGTACAGGGGGAACCAGGCAAAAAACCTGTCATAGGGAATCATGAAATAATTACTTAACTATCAACCTGACGTTCTTCATGCCCTCACGGCCAACCCAGAGTTCCACAGAGGATTTCTGCTAGACTCAGTTAGCGGGGAACAAGTTTTCTGAGTCGAAAAATGTCCAGTAGGTGATTTTTCACATAGACACTCAATAAAAATGTATCGAATGATAGATTGTTAGGGTTAAAATCCTCATCTTGGTAGAGAAAATCTATTGTTTTCTCTGTTTGGCCCAACACGTCCAGCAAGGAGTAATTAGAGTAATGACTATATGCCAAAGATTCCATATTGGTAATTACTTACAAGCAAATTAGCAATTTTTAGTGAGGGGGGGAAATCAAATAATGGTTATTTCAGGCCTTATCCTCAGGACTATAATATGAAATACTGGTCTTAGTTTATGCACCGATAATATAAATGATATGGTAATGCAATATTATATATAATAATGTATAGTATAATAATCTTATGTGCACACGTGCCGGCACTCTTCTAAGCACAGTTATGTGTGTGAATACTCAGTTAATTCTCACACAAACCCTATGAGGTGGGCACTATTATCCCCAGCTTACAGGTGAGGAAACTGAGGTGTAGAAAGGCTAAGTGACTTGCTTGAGAGCACACAGCTAGTCAGTGATGGAGCCAGAATTCAAACACTGTAGCTTGTCCCCATTATCCTTGCTCTTATCCAAAACATGATGATGCCCCTCACAGACTACCTAATGTTTATTTCACCCCAATCATCCTCGTAAGACAGATATTTCTCCCGAGGAAAGCTGGAGCCACTCGAGCCACGTCTCATAAATTCCAGTGCTGCATATGCTCCTTGGTGTACTTAACGTGACCTTAATGTTAAAGGGAAATCTGCCTTTAACAGCTCTCCAGCCCGAGCTCAATCCAATCTATCCTTTCACTTTAATATGAAGAACAAAATGGCAAATTTACATATATTTAATGATCACCTTATTTATTTATCTGATCATCTAAACTTTGAATGGAAGTGGATGAAAAATTGAGTCCAAAAGGAATTGTGACATAGGCTATAATTAGACCTTTAGTTTATGTCCCTATGTTTTTCAACTTGTATATACTGTAAATAAAGTTGTAGTCCCCCTGGGTGATCATTTCCACGGGCAGTGATTTTCTGAGTGATCTGAGTGGTAAAAACCTGTCAGGTTTGTTATCAATACACATCAGGCAGTGGAGAAACGCTGGTCCACTCTAGCTGGACAATACCTAACTCCAGGTGTTGGTTCAAGACATCCCTATGATGATCCTGCGGCAGTTTGGGGCCCTGGCCCAGTATCTTGCCTACCAAGGACTGTGAAGGGTCTGGGATTTGACCGTACGTGAAGCTGACAGTTTTGGCTGCCACCTTTCATGATTGATGGCGGAAGACATGAGACTCCGGGTTAGAGACAAGGGACTCTGTTTCTCCCAGCACAACAGGCCGCCTGGATGTTCATGTTCACATCAACCCCTCATTCCCCTAAGTCTCGCTGGGGTGAGCAGGTGGGCCTCCGTGCGTGCTGCACATGGAGTGGGTTTGCACCCCAGCTGAAGAATCCCAAGCTAGGAAACCAAATTTTTTTAACGGACTATAAGCAAACCTGCCCAATCTTTGCCCCAGAGAGAGATGTTATTCTACTGGACAGCTGACAGATCTGCCCTCTGCTCTGGGAGAGACACTATTGCCATCTTCCAAGGCTGTTTGCTGTACAAGCATCCTGGAAAAGATAGTCCTGAACAAGAACAAAAGCTGTCAGTGCCTCTGCTCACACGTTGCCAGGAATGTGGGAAATCCACGGAGAACTGTCTTCCCACACACTTCCACCGCAGAGGCAGGTGACTGCAGCGGTTTGTCTGCAACACAGTGGCGTAGCCAGGTGGCTCTACTGAATCAAGTCCAGGGTCACCTGCAGAAACTGAGTCCCATCCAGCAGTTAACTTCTAACTGTGATCCTCCAAACCACAGAAGCCTGCAGCACCCACCATGACTACTCACCCCAGAGACCAACCAGCCCACTAAAGGTACAAGCAGACTTCGCTCGAACTCTTCAGAAGAACAAAGTTGTCCCTGGGGTTTGTGCCTTCTCTTCTTTCCTGCCTTTTAGTGTCCCCACTACCACCCAGCATGCAGGCAACTTTTCTACCTTTCTGTTTCATTCTTTTTGGATCTTTGGCAATCTATGGGGTTGGCAAGTTTATCTCTACCCTACCTTACTTCTGCTCTCTTCATTCCTCCTGCCTTCTCTTGTGCGCTTGTCCCGTCCTGCAGTCTCGTGCTCACACTAATGTGGTACTTCCACGGTGGCTGAAGACTTTTCCTCTGCCAGCCCTGCCCAGCCCTCCTCTCTTGGCTGACGGTTTCATGTTGTCGGATAGGTGCCATTTCCTCTGAGAAGGCTTCTTCCTTCATCCCTCACACACAGACCTGACGTGAGGACACTTGCTAGCTCTTTGCTCTTCCATGATATCATGTGTAATCCACCGTCCCTGGGCCAACTGCCACCCTGGATTACAGTCACCGTCTACGAGTCGGTTTCCCTGCCTAAATTCAGAGTTTGTCTTACTCTCAAAAGTAACCAATAGCCTCATGCAGTGCTGGCACGTAGTGAGCACTCAAAGAGCTGTTTGTGAGATGAAGGAGTGAAGGATGAATGAATGATATAGCACACTGAGATCATCCGCAACTGAGCAGAAGGCCCAGAGGGAGAAGGGTTTTAGGACTAGGGAGAGGCCTCCAGCCGTGAAACAGCTCTAACCCAGGCAGGGGAGCAGAACCGGCCACCCCAAATGGTGTCTCTTTGGCTTATTTTTAAGGACAAAAGACTGAAGGAAACTTTGACCTTCTCCCTAACTGCCTAAAAGAATTTAAGATAAAAGGCCCGCCCCAGGAAGGAGCCAATACCGTAATATAAACTAGGTGTGGCACACAGGAAGGCAGCAAGGGCCATTTTATCAAAAGATCTCTTTGGGGTCCCATTGCCTGTGGATGGCCCAACAAACACTTGTTTTTCAGACATTTGCTTTTCCATCTCTATATGAATCCCCTACCTCCCCTTTGAAGTCCCCAAACCACTATCCCCAAGATCCTCCTTTGTCTTTAGCTGAAGATGGTATTTAAGGTGGTGGCTTTGGCCATTCTGCCAAGTTACTCAGTTTTCCTGGGTTTCTCCCATGTATACATGTTATTAAACTTTATTTTCTCCTGTTATTCTGTCTCATGTCAACTTAATTCTTAGACAAGCTACAAGGATCTGGAGGGTGGAGGAATAGTTCTTTGTTCCCTACATTTACAAAATAGTGAACAAAGATTACCTGTAGAATAAGGATTTATTACATCCACATACCAATAAATCACTTTTTAAGTACACAATTTGAGAATGAGCATACAAATGTATAGGTACCTCTCATAATTCCTGAGGAAAACGAACCATGTTATTTACATAATAACATTCCTTTTACAAATTGAGTGTTTTAGCCCGAAAAAGTATATAATCAAGAAAACCATTAGTCATATAGTCACTAAGCGCTTTTTTCTTAAAATCTGGAAAGTATCAAGTTGAATTATAAGGTTAGATTTTCCAATTGTAAACTTGAAGAATTAACATGCATTGGTAGGTATATTCAAATAAGTTGCAAACAACACATCTCTGTAGCTCAAGCTAGCCCAGGTTTATACCACGTGGGGTCTGCTGTAGCCCAGAGTTTCTCCAGGGCTTCTGTGCCCGAGTGATAGCTCAGCTGTGCGTCTCTATCAGTACGTGCTCCCCAGTCCCGGTGGCGGGGAAGAGGCGTGCAGAGTCTCACACTGGCGAGTCAGTGGTATTAAAAAGCCCAGTAGAGCCTCCCGTACTTTCCCATTGAAGCCCCAACCACCCCCATTTTTGTTGTTAAATTGGTGTAGAAATCTTTACCTCTGGCTGCTCGGCAAGTTACTTGTTACTGAATATTTCCTGCACATCGGTGCAGGTGTAAATAAACCTTGCCTTTTCTCCTGTTTATCAGTCTATTGTTGGTTAATTCGCAGGCCCCCACCCGTTCAAACCTAGGATGATAAAAGAAAAGTTTTTCTTCCAACGCTTTCCACACACATCACTTCCATTCATATTTCATTGGCCTGAGTAAATGACACAGTCAAACCTAAACTCAAGGGGGTGGAAAGCTCATCGCTTCGACACGCCCAGAATTAGGAAAGTCAGGGGTTGGTGAAACCTTATGATGTCTACCTCAGTTGGGGTTGGAAAAGAAAACAGCTTCACTCACAAGTGAGTCAAAAACAAGGTAGAAATAGAATGAGCCTCAAATTGACTCTTCTGGGGACCGTCCACGTTGTATGGTGTCCGACTGCATGAAACTGAATCCAGTGATGGGAGAGTGTCCTCTCTTTCCATAGGTCTACTTCCTAAGCTATGGGCAGAGCTAAACACATGTACGAAACAATTTGGCAGAGAAAGTCTCTTATTTCTAGTCATTCAGGATAAGAGTAAAAATAACAGCTTTGATTTGATCACTTTCCATGGAGTTTGGAGAAAGCCAGCAGAGAGGAATAAAAGTTGGATGTTTAGAGTGGGGGAGGTGAGAAGTGGTGCAAAAGAGGATTAGGGACTGTTATTCCCACCCTGCAGAAATCCCACTTGGCTGTTTGAGCAGTAGGTTTGCAGGAAAACGTGTAGAACTAGTTACTCTTTGTGTCTAGAAGAAGAATACCTTAAACTCTGAATGTTCACTTTGGATATTGTCTGAAAAGTTACCCATCGTGTTCCCGCCTGGAAACTAGTGTAGTCAGGATGACACACGGCGTCCCTATCAGGCCTCCTGTGGTTCAAGGACAAAGGGGATGGCAGGCTTCCTACCAAGCACATACATTTGCAAACTGCCGCTGGTCAGTTCCCAAGGCCAGGGGCTGGTCTCATTGACAATGGAGACTGAGCTAGAGTCTCCTTGCTGGGCAGGCCCTGCGTCTTACGAAAAGCTACTGGATTCCTTCCTCAGAGAGCTACAGAGCCCATAGATGGGGGATGGAGATAACAGGAATAACTGAACATTTCCTTTCCACGATTAAAAGAAATACTTTCACTGAGGAAATGTTTTTATCAGCTTCTCACCCACATCCCTCAGAAAACTGGGAAAACTGCAAGAGCTGTCTTCACAAATTGGACCTTAAAAACTTGTTTTTGGTGAGTTTGGTTGGTTACCTAGGGATTAGAAGCTCATGGGCAAGGGTTTTGAATAAGTTCGGTTCTTAAATAAGGTATGATTGCATGAAGGACTTACTGTCTAGTTAGTCCCATCACGTCTGCACTTCGGAAGCTTCCAGCAAGACACAGTGAAGTCTGCCTGGATGAATTAATTTACCTCTATGCAAAAAAGGGTAAACCGTGCACGCTGAATACACCTTATAACACAAAAATTCTCTTCATTAAGTGTGCTTTTTTGGACTTCCACCTTAGGTAATCTCAGAAGTTACTTGTTTATTCCCCTCCTCCAAAATCCTCAGTGAAACTAAAAAGACCTAGTATTTATAAAGTGCTTCCTATGCTGAAGATCCTGTACTGAACACATAACAAGGTTAGATTCATTTAATCCTCACCAAATTCCCATGAAGGAGTGCTATTATTACAGTCATTTTTTCAAATGACAAAGCTCAAGAGCACAAAGCTGGAATTTGCCAGAGAATTCAGTCCAGAAAGCCAGACTCCAGAGCCCATCCTTAATCAGCCCCATCTATACTCCAAATGAGATCTCTCTTTTCCATAGGGTTTACCATCACCTCCCTGCAGCCTTTATAAATTTTAAAAAAGGACCTCCTGCCATTTACAACAACATGGGTGGACTTTAAGGGCATTATGCGAAGTGAAATAAGTCAGACAGAGAAAGACAAATACTGTATGATCTCACTTATAGTGGAATCTAAAAAAGCTGAACTCATAGAAATGGAGACTAGAATGGTGGTTACCAGAGGCTGGGGAGTGGGGGAAATGGCAAGATGTTGGTCAAAGAGTACAACCTTCCATTGATAAGATGAATACATTTTGGGGATCTAATGTACAGCATGGTGATTATAGCTGATAATACTGTATTACACACTTGAAATTTGCTGGGAGAGTAGATCTTAAATGTTCTCATCACAAAAAAGAAATGGTAATTATGCGACTTAATAGGGGAGTTAGCTAGCTATGGTGGTAATTGCTTTGCAATATGTAAGTGTATTAAATTAACACATTGTACACCTTAAACTTACACAATGTGATATGTCAATTACATCTCAATAAAGCCGGGAAAAAAATTTTTAAATAAAGAGCTCAAGCTTGTCCAATATGCATGTTCTTCTCAGAAGAACCGGGTGCATGGGCACCTTCTGCTGCATTAAGGACAGACAGGAGCCAGGGGAGGTTAACATATGGGTCTTTGTGTGTCAGGTCTTTATCTGCTACCTGACTTCATCTCCATAACTCTTCCAGATAGAGAGTTTCATTACCTCTATGTTTCAGATGTGGAAACTGATGTACAGAGGCATTTAGTAACATTTCAAATAACCGTTATATGGGATAGCTAAGATTTGAGCCTAGGTGTGCCTGATCCCAGAACTTGTGGGAGCTATGCTACAGTTTGCTTTAATTCTGTGCTTTTGTAAAAACCAAGTTATTATTATTATTATTGAGGTCACATTGATTTATAACATTGTGTAAATTTCAGGAGCACACCATCATACTTGGACTTCTGTGTAGACGGCATCATGTTCCCCACCAAAAGGCCAGTTTCCATCCATCATGGTGTGCAGGTGCCCCTTTCACCTTTCACCCTCCCTCACCTCCTTCTCCTCTGGTAACTATTAATCTGTTCTCCATGTCTGTGTGTTTGTTTGTTTATCTTCCACACGTGAGTGAAGTCTTACAGTAATTGTCTTTCTCCGTCTGACTTATTGCACTTGACATAATACGCTCCAGGTCCGTTCACGTTGTGCAAATGGCATGATTTCATCTTTTTTATGGCGGAGTAGTATTCTTGTGTGTGTGTGTGTGTGTGTGTGTGTGTGTGTGTGTGTATCACATCTTTATCCATTCATCCATTGTTGGGCACTTAGGTTGTTTCCAAGTTTGGCTATTGTGAATAATGCTACAATGAACATAGGTATGCATATATCTTTTTGAATTAGTGTTTTCATGTTCTTTGGATAAATACCCAGAAGTAGAATAGCTGGATCACATGGTATTTCTATTGTTAATTTTTTGAGGAATCGTCACTCTTTTTTCCATAGTGGCTGCACCAGTTTACGTTCCCACCAGCAGAATATCAGGGTTCCCTTTTCTCCACATCCTCTCCAACACTTGTTGCTTCTTGTCTTTTATTTTTATTGATGTCATAATAGTTTATAACATTGTGAAATTTTAGTTGTACGTTACTGTTTGTCAGTCACCATATAAATGTGTCCCTTCACCCCTTGTGCCTACCCCCCAACCCCCTTCCCCCTGGTAACCACCAAACTGTTCTCTCTGTCCTTGTGTTGTTTATCTTCCACATATGAGTGAAATCATGCAGTGTTTGTCTTTCTGTCTGGCTTATTTTGCTTAACATAATACTCTCCAGGTCCGTCCATGTTGTTGCAAAGGGGATGATTTTGTCTTTTTTTATGGCTGAGACCACATCTTCTTTAACCAATCATCAGTCAAGGGACACTTGGGTTGTTTCCACTTCTTGGTGATGGTGAATAATGCTGCAATGAACATAGGGGTGCATACGTCTCTTTGGATTGTTGATTTCAGGTTTGTTGGATAGATACTCAATAGTGGGGTATTTCTATTTTTAATTTTCTGAGGAATCTCCATACTGTTTTCCATAGAGGGTGCACCAGTTTGCATTCCCACCAGCAGTGAATTAGGGTTCCCGTTTCTCCACAACCTCTCCAACATTTGTTATTTTTTGTCTTGGTGATTATAGCCATTCTCACAGGTGTAAGGTGATGTCCTAGTGTAGTGTTGGTTTGGATTTGCCTGATGATTAGTGATGTTGAACATCTTTTTGTGTGGCTATTGGCCATCTGTATATCTTCCTTGGAAAAATGTCTGTTTATATCCTCTGCCCATTTTTTGGTTGGGTTGTTTGTTTTTTTGTTGCTCAGTTGTATGAGTTCTTTATATATTACAGAGATTAATCCCTTGTCAGATAAACGACTTGCGAATATTTTCTCCCAGCTGGTGGGTTGTCTATTCATTTTGATCCTGGTTTCATTTGCCTTGTAGAAGCTCTTTAGTCTGATGAGGTCCCACTTGTTTATTTTGTCTTTTGTTTCCCTTGTCCGAGTACACATGGAATTGGAAAAGATCCCTCTATGACTGATGTCAAAGAGTGTACTGCCTATATTTTCTCCCAGGAGTTTTATAGTTTCAGGTCTCACTTTCAGGTCTTTGATCCATTTTGAGTTAATTTTGTGTATGGAAAAAGAAGATGGTCTACTTTCATTCTTTTGCATGTGGCTGTCCAGTTTTCCCAGCACCATTTATTGAAGAGATTTTCTTTTCTCTATTGTATGTTCTCAGCTCCTTTGTCAAGATTAGCTGTCCATAGATGTGTGGTTCAATTTCTGGGCTTTCAATTCTGTTCCATTGATCTGTGTGTCTGTTTTTGTACCAGAACCATGCTGTTTTGATTACTATATCTTTGTAGTATACTTTGAAATCAGGGATTGTGATGCCTCCAGCTTTGTTCTTTTTTCTCAGGATTGCCTTAGCTATTCGGGGTCTTTTGTTGCCCCATATGAATTTTAGTATTCTTTGTTCTATTTCTGTGAAGAATGTCATTGGGATTCTGATTGAGATTGCATTGAATCTGTAGATTGCTTTAGGTAGTATGGACATTTTATTCTTCCAATCCATGTGCATGGGATGCCTTTCCATTTCTTTGTGTCTTCATTGATTTCTTTCAAGAATGTCTTATAGTTTTCATTGTGTAGGTCTTTCACCTCCTTGGTTAAATTTATTTCTAGATAATTTATTCTTTTTTGTTGCGATTGTAAATGGGATTGTCTTTTTGAGTTCTCTTTCTGTTAGTTTGTTATTAGAATATAGAAATGTGAAAAACTGATTTTTTAAATTGATTTTGTAGCCTGCAACTTTGCTGTAGTTGTTGATTATTTCTAATAGTATTCCAATGGATTCTTTATGGTTTTCTATACATAAAATCATGTCGATTGCAAAGCGTGAGAGTTTTACTTCCTTGTTGCCTATTTGCATTCCTTTTATTCCTTTTTGTTGCCTAATTGCTCTGGCCCAAACCTCCAGTACTTTGGTGAATAAGAGTGGTGAGAGTGGGCACCCTTGTCTTTTTCCTTTTCTCAGAGGGATAGCGTTCAGTTTTTCCCCGTTGAGTAGGATGTTAGCTGTGGGTTTGTTATATATGGCCCTTATTATGTCGAGGTACTTTCCTTCTATACCCATTTTCTTGAGAGTTTTTGTCAAAAATGGGTGTTGGAACTTGTCAAATGCCTTCTCTGCATCGATTAAGATGATCATGTGGTTTTTATTCTTCATTTTGTTAATGTGGTTTATCACGTTGATTGATTTGTGAATGTTGAACCATCCCTGTGTCCCTGGTATAAATCCCACTTAATCATGGTGTCTGATGTTTTTAATGTATTGCTGTATTCGGTTTGCCAGTATTTTGTTGAGGATTTTTGTGTCTATGTTCATCAGTGATATCGGCCTGTAGTTTTCCTTCTTTGTATTGTCCTTGTCTGGCTTTGGTATCAGGGTGATGTTGGTCTTGTAGAATGTGTTGGGAAGTGTTCCATCTTCCTCTATTTTTTGGAAAAGTTTGAGAAGGATAGATATTAAATCTTCTTTGAATGTTTGGTAAAATTCTCCAGAGAAGCCATCTGGTCCTGGACTTTTATTTTTGGGGAGGTTTTTGATTACTGTTTCAATCTCTTTACTTGTGATTGGTCTATTCAGATTCTCTATTTCTTCTTGATTCAGTTTTGGGAGGTTGTATGAGTCTAAGAATTTATCCATTCCCTCTAGGTTGTCCAATTTGTTGGCATAAAGTTTTTCATAGTATTCTCTTATAATCCTTAGTATTTCTGTGGTATCCCTTGTAATTTCTCCTCTTTCATGTCTAATTTTATTTATTTGAGACTTCTCTCTTTTTTTCTTAGAGAGTCTGGCTAAGGGTTTGTCAAGTTTGTTTACCTTCTCAAAGAACCAGCTCTTTGTTTCATGGATCCTTTCTACTGTTTTTATTTGGTTTCAACTTCATTTCTTTTTGCTCTAATTTTTATTATTTCCCTCCTTCTGCTGACTTTGGGCTTTGTGGTTCTTTTCTAATTTTGTTAGATGTAGTCTAAGGTTGCTTATTTGGGATTTTACTTGTTTGTTAAGGTGGGCCTGTATTTCTATGAGTTTCCCTCTCAGGACCGATTTTGCTGCATCCCTTATGAGTCGCTATGGTGTATTTTCATTTTCACTTGTCTCCAGATATTTTTTGCTTTCTCCTTTAATTTCTTCAATGATCCATTGGTTGTTCAGTAGCGTGTTGTTTAGTCTCCACATCTTTGTCACTTTCCCAGTTTTTTTCTTGTAGTTGATTTCTAGTTTCATAGCATTATGGTCAGAAAAGATGCTTGTTATTATTTCAATCTTCTTAAATTTATAGAGGTTTGCCTTGTTTCCCAACATATGGTCCATCATGGAGACTGTTCCATGGGTGCTTGAGTAGAATGTGTAATCTGCTGTGTTTGGATGGAGTGCTCTCTCTATATCTATTAAGTCCATTGCATCTAGTTTTTCGTTTAAGTCCATTATTTCCTTCTTGACTTTCTATCTGGATGACCTATCCATTGATGTAAGGGGGGGTTGTTAAGATCCCCTACTATTATTGTGTTGTTTTTAATATCTCCTTTTAGGTTTCTTAATAGTTGTTTTATGTACTTTGCGTGCATATATATTTATAAAGGATATGCCTTCTTGGTGAAGTGTCCCTTTTATCATTATATATTGCCCTTCTTTGTCTCTCATTCCCTTTTTTTATCTTGAAGTCTACTTTGTCTGATATAAGTATGGCAACACCTGCTTTCTTTTGTTTGCCATTAGCTTGGAGTATCATCTTTCATCCTTTTACTCTGAGCCTGTGTTTGTCTTTAGAGCTGAGATGTGTTTCCTGGAGGCAGCAAATTATTGGATCTTGTTTTTCAATCCATCCCTCCACTCTGTGTCTTTTGATTGGAGAATTCAATCCATTTACATGTAGAGTATTTATTGATATATCAGGGCTTAATGTTGCTATTTTATTGCTCATTTTCTGGTTCTTTTACATTTGCTTTGTTTCTCATCCTGTGTGTTTTGGAACACCAGTTCAGTTTGGCAGTTGTGTATGATGATTTTCTTAGTTTTCTGTTTATTTATTGTATGTGTCTCTGTTCTGATTATTTGTTTAGTGGTTACTATGAGGTTTCTATAAAAAAATCTTGTAGATGAGATAGTCCATTTGCTGATGGCCTCTTATTTCCTTAGACTAAGTCGATTCCATCTGTTTCCTCTTCTCCTTCTAAGTTATTGTTGTCACAACTTGTTCTATCTTGTGTTGTGAGTTTGTATTTAAAGTGATGAGGTTATATTTATTTGGGGTATTTTCCTTCCCTTAATCTTTTATGTTATAATTCTTTGCTAACCTATTCTGATAGAGAGCTACAATTTTTCTGATTTTGTCTACCTACTTTTCTCCTTCCTCAAAGCTTTGTATCCCCTTTCTTTCTTTCTTTCTTTTTTTTTTTTTCCGGCATGAGGGCCTTCTTGAGCATTTCTTGTAGTGGGGGTCTTGGGGCAATGAAATCGCTTAGCTTTTGTTTATCTGGGGTAGTTATTATTTCTCTATCATATCTGAAGGATATTTTCACTGGATAGAGTATTCTTGGCTGAAAGTTTTTGTCTTTCAGAATTTTGAATGTATCATTTCACTCTCTCCTAACCTGTAAAGTTTTTGCCAAGAAATCGACTGAGGGTCTGATAGAACTTCCTTTGTACATTAATTTTTTTTGTCTTGCTGACCTTAATATTTTTCCTTTGTCATTGAATTTTGCTAGCTTTACTGCTATATGCCTTGGATATGGCCTTTTCTTTTTTATATATTTAGGAGATCTGTTGACTTTATTCACTTATGTTTCCAGCTCCTTGCCCAGCTTTGGGAAGTTCACAGCTATTATTTCTTTGAACAATCTCTCTGCTCCTTTTTCCCTCTCTTCTCCCTCTGGAATACCTATAATCCTTATGTTGCATTTCCTAATTAAGTGAGATATTTCTCAGAGGTTTTCTTCATATCTTTTTATTCTTAGTTCTCTCTCCTCCTCCATCTGGAGCATTTCTGCATTCCTATACTCTATATTGCTAATTCTTTCCTCCATATTGTCAGCTCTGCTCTTTAAAGGTTCCAGACTTTTCTTTATCTCCTCCTTTGTATTTTTCATCTCCAACATTTCTGATTGGTTTTTCTTTATAGTTTTAATCTCTTTTGTGAAGAAGTTCCTGATTTCATTGAATTGTCTATCTGTATTTTCTTGTAACTCATTGAGCATTTTTATGATAGCTATTTTGAATTCTCTGTCATTCAGGTTATAAATTTCTGTGCCTTCAGGATTGATTTCTGGGTGCTTGTCATTTTCCTTCTGGTCTGGAGATTTAATAGATTTTTACATACTGTTTGACACTATGAATTTGTTTCTCCTCATAATGATAATATCTGGTTGCAGCTTCCACCTGCCATCACTGGGTGGGGGTCAAGAGGTGTGTATTCTGAGCCCACCACAATCCACAGGTGCTCTGGCTGACCAGCTGTGCTGGTGCTCTGGGCGGGAGTAGGGGTCTTTCTTTCACCTGCCTGATCCCAGGAGCTTCTCCCTCTTCCCTCATTATCTGTTCTCCTGGGGTGCTAGCTTGATGAAGACACCCCCACAACAGTTCAGTCCCCTCCATGTGGGAGTTTCCCATGAGCTGTGAGAGAACTTGGAGAGCAACGGTCTTCCCATGGAGGGCTGCCCCTCCTCCCCCCTCAGCTGCATGGTCCCAGTCTCAGGGTCACTGTCATTGGGGAAGGAGAGGAGATCTCTTTACCTCCTTCCACTTCCTCTGGGGGTTCCAGCACCTCCACCTTCAGATGTAAGGCTGCGTGGTTCTCTCAGATGTCCTTTGTATTGTATGAATGTCCTCTGTTGGTATATGAATGTCCTTTCTGTTGTATCTTGTTGGGGGGAGAGTCTAAGGGGGAAAGCTCATTCTGCCATGATGCTGACATCACCTCTGTTTCTTGTTTTTTTAATAATAGCCATTCTGACAGGCATGAGGTGATATCCCATTGTGGTTTTGATTTGCATTTCTTTAATAATTAGTGATGTCAAACATCTTTTCATGTGCCTGTTGGCCATCTGTACATCTTCTTTGGAAAAATATGCATTCAGATCCTCTGCCCATTTTTTTTTTCCTGAGGAAAATTCGCCCTGAGCTAACACCTGTTGCCAATCTTTCTCTTTTTGCTTGAGGAAGATTTGCCCTGATCTAACATCCATGCCAATCTTCCTCTGTTTTTGTACGTGAGTCACCGCCACAGCATGGCCACTGACAAGTGGTGTAGGTCTACATGTGGGAACTGAACCCAGGCCACCAAAGCGAAGCACACTGAACTTAACCACTAGACCACAGGGCCAGCCCCATCCTCTGCCCATTTTTTAATCAAGTTGTTTGTTTTTTTGTTGTTGAGTTGTATGAGTTCTTTATATATTTTGGATATGAATCCCTTAAAAATCAGGTTATTTCAATTTGAGATTTTACCAAACGATGGACTATTATAACAATGTTCTAGAAATTCATTGATTTTGTTCTGGCCTTAAAGTGCTATTCCTATTATTCTCTGTAACATTTCATTATTGTTTTCCAAGTTTTGATTAAGCACTGTTATTATTTTAGCTTGCTATAGCAAAATGCACACATGTAAAAGTTTTGTAATTGAATTTTCTGCATAAAAAAATAAATTTTTAATGAACTTCTGAAACTCCCTAGTTTCTGACCCCCTTTTACTCAACCACCCCATTGAAATCAATATTTTGTAAAACATTTGTGAATACACAAGTCTTCTGAGGAACCCACTGATCACAATAGAGTAGAAAAGGCTTTCCACAATGTAATTATGATGCTTGGGGGTCACCTGTCTCTTGGGATCCCCTCGCCTCTGTAAGCCATTACTTGCTTCAAGGTCCACCTCAGGTCCCAGCGCCTCCACAACAGCTCCAATTACTGAAGCCAACACCAGGTTTTCCTCATATGTGAATTCAACCCCACTTAGTTATTATCCTGTAACAGAGCACTTAAGACTATTTTAGATGATTTCTGTTTCCTTGGGTCATTTTTTTCTCCACAAGATGTTTATAAACCCCTTAAAGGCAGTAACTTTGTCATATATGTGCTTGCTACACCTGTTTCTGGGGAGCCCGTTAGTGACTGATGGAGCAATAGTTGAAGGGAAAAGAACCTAGAACTGTGTAAATGTAGAAGTTGGAAATTGCCTAACTTCCACACTCAGCCCACACAAACCACTTCCCTTACTAGTGTGGATGTGTCAATCTTTTTCTGTGCTATAACCAATTTGAAGATAAGAATTATCTTTCCTCATCTTAGTCTTCTTTCCCCTTCACTTTGCACCAACCACCCTCTCCCTACCATCCCATTAAAAAGTCCTCCCAAAGTGGTGTGCCATAACCTGAGCCATCCCAGAATTTATACCAAAGATCCATTTACTAAGAAATGAAACCTGGTGCTAGAAAGATAAACTGTGGCTCCAACACCAAGAGCACATTCTGGCTTGGCTGCCTGGAACCTCTGCCTGGGAGCCTCTTCTCTCTACTAGGCAAAGAAGACCATACATGATGCCGGGTGATAAGATCAATTCCCTACCATTGCCCCACCCATCCCCCTCTCAATAAAAAAGATATAAATAAAAACAGAATCAAAAGGAGGATGTTTCCTCTCTCTCAAGACAGGGAGACTGGAACTCTCCCAGGTGGGCCTGTCCTGTCTGCTCTGTGAGCTGGTAGTTTCAGGAAGCATCAAACACCACAGGAAAGCTTGTCAGGGCCCCCCGGTCAGATGGTCCTATCCTATGATCTGAGGAGCCCGCAAACCTCTGCCCCTGCCTGGGCCGGGAGTAATGGGTTTGTGACTAACTGAGAAGGTAAATTGACTATGGTTATTTACTGACAGAATTAATCAATTCTACCACATTTTTATGTTATTTGGTGTTCTGCCAATGTCAATTCCATCTGTAATATGTTCTTTCCAAGACCCAAACAATCTGTGTTTTATCTCATCTTCTTTTGACAGTCTGTGGGTTTTCATCCCTATTAGCTGAGTTTCCTAGGAATTGAGGAATTGCACGAGCAGAAGAGTTGGCATGATGTGTCAGGGGATGGAGAAACATGATCCAATAAACACCTATTGGGCATTCACTTCATGCAAGGTGCTGTGTTAACTGGACAGATGAGTGAGATACAAGTCCTACCCTCAGAGAACTCACAGTCTGTTTTGGGAGATATGTGCACACATGCATGCACACATGCACGGACACACAAACAGAAGATGTGGTTGTTACATGAAAGAAGTTGGCAGTTGGTGGATTAGTTTTAGGTTAAAACATTATTTTGACTTTTTGTACCATAAAGTTTCAGTATTAATAATAAAACTTTAATTGGGGTATTTCAACTTACATTCTTATATGTGAGAATAGCGAGCACTCTGTTATAAATAGGACTTTCCGGCCGTATTTGTTCATTCTGTTGGTAACTATTGCGTACAGATTTGAGTTTGGATCAAGGAGTGTGCACACAAACCAGGATCACCTTTATTCCTGCTTCTAGTGAATGACATAACCACAGATCCTTTAGACTGAGAGAGACCTTAGTGATTACATCAGCTAAACTTCTCACTTTACACACCAGTAAACAGCTGGTTAGCAATAGAATTTGCTCTAGAACCCAAGTCTTCTGAAGTCTACTCTCAGGTGCCTTCCACTACAATGACCCTGAAACTCAGCCCCAGGCAGGCTCTTGGGAGGGAGGGATGCCTCCCCTTTTGTTTTTGTTCTATTTTTTGTTGGGAATGGGAGGGGAGAGACAATGGCAGGAAACTAATCTCATCCCTGGCCTCGTGGATGGGCTCTTTTGCTTAGTAAGGAGGGTCTCTCTTCCCAGGGAGCCAGCCAACTTAGGATCACCCTGCAGACTCCCCCGGACACTGTACTTCCTTCTCCCTCTCTCCCTCCATCCCAGACCCCCAGCCCTCTCTCCACTGGTCAGCAAAGACTGGTTCACACCGCTTGGATCTTCCTTCCACTCACTCCCATTCCTCCTCCCTCATAGTTCTAGGAATAATTGGGTAGCAGAAAGGAACCCACCAACGTGAAACCCCACGAAGGCAGGATTTTGTCTGTTTAGTTCATTTCTGAGCAATGGTTGGCACACAGTAGCTCCTCAATGAATGGAAATATTTTTTCTTTCCGCCGTTCAATCAGACATTTTCATTTATCAGTGTGGCTACCACCATACACTCTTTTTCTTCTTGGTCACTTCATTCGGTCCTTGGACATATGACTGTAAACCAGGCTGACCCTGTCAACACCCTCCCCAGGATCAGCTGTATTCATGGGGAAGACAGATGAAACTCAGATTCTTTCCAGTCCTTTTCCATAACTCCATTTGCACCTGTGACATTCTTTCTGTTCCAGTCATTCTGGTATTACTAGCTATTATTCTGTTTTCTTTTTTTTTTAACTCTCCAGAGAGGAGATAATAACTTTAGTCATCTCATGCTTACATCAAGGGTCATATTACAAAAATAGACCGTAGACAGCAAAACACAGCTGGCAAGATCAAAGTGCATGAGAAAGAAGGTATGGGGACAGGGGAGAATGTAGAGATACACTATGTGCAACTTTAGGAATATTTTTAAATATAAAAAGCATATCTTAAGATTATTACAATTCAAATTTTATATAAATATTTTTTAAATATAAAATAGCACTAAGTATAACTTTAAGAATATTTTAAATGTATTAAGTATATAAGATTATTAAAATTTAAATTTGATATAAATATTTTATAAAGTATATGTCTTTAAATAAATTTTCTAGAGGCCATCTACTTCTAAGACCACCTACTCTGACAGGTGATTGTCTTCCATCAAGTTCTTCAGCTACCCGGAAAATGGTGTTGCATCATCTTAACATTCTAAGGGAGATTCTCCTACATCTGTTATTTAAAGGCTATTATACTTCTTTTAAGTTTTTTTCTAATCATCCATTATTACCTAGAACTCGAATGCCTGCTTCACTCTCATTGTCCCTTGTTTCACTTCCAAGAGTCTCAACAAATTAATTGTGTGGGCACTGAGACTTCTCACAGATTCGCATAGTGCTTAAAAGCGTAATTTTCAGGGCAGAACTGCTGGCTCTACTGAGAAGGCAGAGTGTAAACGAATCTAACCTCTCTGCACCTTCAAAGGGGTCAAAACCACTGTGCTCGTCCTTGAGGAACTAAATCAGTCCTGTCCATCCAAGTATTTATCTCTTCCTTCAGCGCATTTGTATCAGGTGCCTGCTATTCACCAGGCCCTGCTCTGGGTACTGAGATGGACTAGATAGACTCTGTGCCCTCGTTCGTCTTTCTGAGAGTCTTCCTCTTGTATGTGTGTGGGGCAGGGGGACAGCAAGGGGTGGGAAGTGGAGACAGATTTGCCTGCAAGTTTGGAGAAGTGCAGAGGTTTTAGTATCTTAGAAACACAATTTTCAGCTGAGTTCAGGTATCTCTTACCTTTTAAAAGCAGTTCCTTGGCCATTTCCACTATGTAGCTCTTCCTATCTCTCTCCTTTTCCTTCCCCTCTCCTTTTAAAATGTACAATTCACTGGTTTGTTTTTAGTGTATTCACAAAGTTGTACTACAATCACCACTATCTAATTCCAGAACATTTCATCATACCCGAAAAAAAGCTCATACCCATTAGCAGTCACTTCCCATTCTCCCCTCCTCCCAACCCCTGGCAACCACTAGTCTACTTTCTTTCTCTATGGATTTGCCTATTCTGGACATTTCATATAAATGAAATCATACATTATGTGGTCTTTTGTGACTGGCTTCCTTCACTTAGCATAATGTTTTCAAGGTTCATCTATGTTGTAGTGTGTATCAATACTTCATTCTTTTTATGGCTGAATAATATTCCTTTGCATGGATAGACCACATTTTGTTTATCCATTCATCAGTTGATGGACGTTTGGGTTGTTTCCACTTTGGAGACATTATGAAAAATACTGCTGTAAACATTCACGTATAGGTTTTTGTGTAGACATATGTTTTCAATTCTCTTGAGTATGCACCTAGGAGTAGAATTGCTGGGTCATATGGTAACTCTGTGTTTAACATCATAAGGAGTTATCAGAGTGTTTTCAAAAGTGGCTGCACTGTTTTACATTCCCAGTTTCTACACATCCTTGTCAACACTTATTATTGTCCCCTTTCTTGATTATAACCATCCTAATGATATCTAAATATCATTAAAGTGATATTTCATTATAATTTTGATTTATATTTCCCTAATGAATATGATATAGAGCAACTTTTCATGTGCTTGTTGACCATTTGTGTATATTCTTTGGAGAAATGTCTGTTCAAATACTTTGCCCATTTTCTAACTGGGTTATTTGTCTTTTTATTGTTGAGTTGTAAGAGTTCTTTATGTATCCTGAATAATAATCCCTTATACCTATATGATTTGCAAGCATTTTTTTTCCCATTCTGTGGATTATTTTTTCACTTTATTGATGGTGACTTTTGAAGTACAAAAGTTTTTGGTTTAGATGAAGTCCAATTTTTGTATTTTTTTCTTTTTGCTTGAGCTTTAGAAACCATTGTCTAATGCAAGATCACAAAAATTTATACCTGTGTTTTATTCTAAGTGTTTTATAGTTTTAGCTCTTACATTTAAGTCTTTGATTCATATGGAGTTAATTTTTGTATATGCTGAGAGGTAGAGGTTCCACTGGTTTCTTTTGTACGTGGATATCCAGTTCTGTGGTTTCTTTTTTCTTAACCTTTAAATTCTTCCATGGAAGAAACTGTAATTTGATTAATCTCTTGCCCACCTCTAGGGTTACAAGAAAAACATAGCAGGAATCCCCTTACTCCTTTCCCAGTTCTGTTCCCTTTCCTCCCTCCCCACAGCAACAGTTTAGAGTCTTATCATTCTTAAGGATATTTTCCCTGCATACATACATATTCTTAAACAATATACAGTATTGTTTTATGTTTCTAACTTCTGTGAACTCATATTCTAAGTGTTATCGTACAGTTAGCTTTTTTGGCTCAGCATTGTTTTGGATTAATACATGTTTCTCTAATCCATCTCTTGTAACTACTACATAATTCTGTTGGATGACTAAAATACAGTTTTTTAATCTATACTCCTCTTGATGAACATTTAGATTCTGCTATAGACTGAATGCTTGTGCTCCCCCAAATTTATATGTTGAAACCTAATCTTCAATGTGCTTGTATTAAGGGGTGGGGTCTTTGGGAGGTGACCAGGGTATGAGGGCAGAGCCCTCATGGATGGGATTAGTGCCCCTATAAAAGAAACCCCAGAGAGCTCTCTTGGCCCTTCTGCCAAGTGAGGACCCAGCAACAAGACAGCTATGAACCAGAAAGTGGACTCTCACCAGACACTAAATCTGCTGGCATCTTGATCTTGGACTTCCAGCCTCCAGACTGTGAGAAATACATTTCTGTTGTTTATAAACAACACGGTCTGTGGTGTTTTGTTGTAGCAGCCCAACAGACTAAGACAGGTTCCTTTCAAGTGATCACTATTGTTAATACAAATGATGAAGCAACACACTTTTGTATACCTCTTTAGACCAGTTGGGTAAAAATCTCTCCAGTAAATAAACGTAAAAGTAGAAAACCTGAGTCAAAGGACATGTACCTCTTCAATCTTATTGCTTTCCTAATTGTGCTCTTACCAGTGTATGACAGCTGCCATTTCCCCACCTTGACAGAACTTAGTTTTGTCAGCCCTATTTGGTTTTCATTTTTAACCAATCTTATGTTTATAAAGTTGTATCTCACATGTGGTTATAAGTTGCATTTTCCTGATTACCAGAGAAATTGAACATCTTTTTAATTGTTTACTGGAAATTTGGGTTTCCTTACTATAGGAATGTTTTTTATCATTTGCTTTTTAAAATTTTTTCTCTTTTCTTTTGGTTGCTAATGGTTATTTATATCTTCTGGATTCTATCCTTTGTTAATTAGATGCACTGTGAATATTTTTCCCAGTCTGTGGATTGGCTTTTCACTTTGTTTATAGTATCTTTGATGGTCTATGAAGTTTTTTAAAGCAACTGAATTTGTCAATATTTCCTTTAATTGTTTCGAGTGTGTGTGTGCATGTATGTATGTGTCTGTGTGGTTTAAGAAATTTTTCTCACCTAGAGACTATAAAGGTTTATAAATGTTTAAAAATTTTGCTTCTCACATTCAATCTTTAATCCACCTGTTTATTATTGTGTAAGAAAGAAGTACAGTTTTATGCTGTTATGCAAGGGGAATAACCAGTTTTCTTAGTTCCAATGATTGAAAAGTCTACACCATTGATTTATAATGTCACCTTTGTTATATATCAAATTTCCATTTACATCTTGGTCTCTTTCTATTCCTTGGTCTAGTTATTTATCTCTATTTCAATATCAAGTGTCTTTATTATTATTATTGCTTTATAATAAGTTTTAATATCTGGTAAGGAAATTCTTACTACTTTACTTTTATCTTCAAAATAGTTTTGGCTATATTTGAGTCTTACTTTTTCATATAAATACTTTTTGATCAATTTATTAAAATTCATGAGAAACCTCTTGGCAACTTTTATTAGAATTACATTGAATTTGAAAATTAATCTTCAGAGAAATATCAGTTAAGTTATTGTGACTACCCACCCACATACATGGCATATCTCTCCTACTCTTCAGAGATGTCGTCAGGAATTTTGACAATGTTTGTACTTTTCTCCATGAAAGTCTTTCATATATTTTATTAGATTTATGCTAGGCACCTAGTCATATTTATTGCTGTTTTGAATGGGACATTTCTTTTATAACATTTTCTAAATGTCCTTTACTGTCATATAGGGATGGTGTTTATTTTACAAATTCATCTAAAATTCAGGAATCTTACTAAACACTGTGATAATGTTCATGTAGATTATCTTGAATTTACTGTCTAGACAATCATATTGTCTAAATATAGGAATAAGTTTTTTTCCTTCCTAGCTCTTAAACCCCTTATTACTTTTTCTTGTCTTATAGCATTGGCCTGGAACAGAATTGATGATACTGGCCATCTTTCTCTTGTTCCTGGCTTTAAAAATAATCATTTATTTGATCATCCATTAGCTTTTGATCTTATAGGCTACAAGAGTCTGTGGATATGTATTCTTACAAAGAACCCTTCCAGTCACACTTCTTTCAAAGTTGTTAAGCACTATTTGTAAATTCAAGTGCACAGAAACAGTCTCATAGCAAATAAGGTTCTAACTTCAAATAAAATAAAACTGATGTGTACCATTAGCTACCATCTTAATTCCTCCTCTTCTAAAAAATTCACTTAGACAATCAGTTAAACTTGATAAATGTACTCCAACTCTAGCCAAGGGGAACATAGGAATAACTTTCAATGATGAAGATGCACATTAATTATAATCAATTAGATCTGCCCTTAAGAGCTGGTTGCTCTTGTTTTTTATTCAGAAATAACTTTTTAATATTAATTAATTTGGTGGTTGGAGTATTGTTCACAACATTCACACATCCTCCTCCTTGGATGGGATGCATTTGCCTACCCCTTGACTTGGACTTGGCCACGTGGCTTTCTTTGGCCAGTGGCATGGGGAAAGAAGTGATGAGACCAAAGGTTTGAAATGTACTTGCGTGACTGACCTTATACTTTTGTGCTTCAGCCTTTATCTGAGAAGAAAGAAGAACACGTCCTGGCTAATTTGACGGTCCAAGAAGAGTGGAGCAGAGCTGCCCCACTGAGTCCAGACTAGATTAGTCAATCTCTATCCAACCTGCAAATGCATGAGCAAGTTCAGGTAAAATAAATAGAATCATTCAGCTGATCTTAGATGTGTAAGAATTAAATACTTATTGTTTCATTCAGCTAGAATTGGGGGCTGTTTGTTATAAAGCAGTAGCTTCCTGATACATTATCCTAAAATTAAAACAGAGTTTGATAAATATTTGTAATACACAAGCCATTTTGTCTGCCCACAAGAGCATTTCTGCTTCCTTTCTTTTACCCATTGTAGTCATGCAGTTGTTGTAGGATATCTAACCTCAGACTCTGGACTCGTGAGAACAGGCACTGGCACATGAGCAGGCTGGCCTATAATGGTCTCCTGTTCACGTGAGCACAGTGATTTCTCCAGGGTTGAGTGGATGACTCAAGTGAGGCTAATCACAGTCCTTCCTGGGGAATTTCCTGCTTGAGGCTAGAAGAGGAAGGAGCCAATCTCCTTCCCTGGTTGGGATTGATGTGTATACAACCCTAGAAAAGCTGGTGGTCATGTCTCCCACCAGCGGAGGAGATTAGAAAAATGAACCCACCATGCAGAGAGAAGCAGAGTCCCGAGGGTGTTCTGGTCTACGGATCTCATTGACCCTGATCTTCCTGAGTTCTAATTCAGTCCTCTGAGCCACCCCTAGTGTGCTTCCAACAAATTCCTGTTTATGCTTATGCTGAAGCAAGTTAAGTTTCTATTACATTCAGTTTAAAGAAACCCAACCAATACCATAATTTTCAAAATTTAAATGGAAGATAAAAATAACCCTAATCAATAAGATAAGTTGTTTGACAGTTTTAGGATCCACTTAGCAATCTTTCTGCACAGTGCCAAATTTTGACACTTTTAGCATAAAGTCTTTGGTTGGCAACATTTCCTCTTAATTTTTTAAAAAGCAAATTGGGACTTCATACTCTCTGAGGTCTTAACTAGTTCCAATATTTCAGTGGATTCAAAGATTTTTGCACAAAATATTGGCCTTTCTATTAGGCACCTTTGCAGCCAGTCTGCCTCTATAAGAAGGGTAGATGACCCTGAATATGCGAAACCACAAAAGTCTCCTCTCGTAGTAAAATATGTGAGGTACCCTCTTCAATTTACTACCCAAAATGATAAGCACTTAAGGCATCTATGAGCAAATTAAACTACGCAATGATGATGACCCAGTGCACCAGGAAGCACGTGAATAATTGAGAATACAGAGTAAAGGACAGGACACGGGAGTGGTTGGGAGCTCACGCCCTGGAACCAGCCTGTCTGGGGGCAAATTGTGGCTCTGCCCCTTAGAGGTTATAACTTGTGACAGTTTTGTGACCTCTGTGAATCTTGTTTTCCTCAACAGAAAATGAAGATGATATTGATAGTACTCCTGCTGTAAGGTGGATACTGTTACTACATGATACGTAAACACTATATATGTACGGCTGATATAGAAGGGCAATGTGAGTGTCAGCTACTACTAATAATTATTCTAGGTCCTCCATGATTCTGGAATCTCATGCTTCACTCTTATTTCTAGAACTAGCTCTTTGGAAAACAATGTAAAAACATTATTTTACTCTAACATTCTGAGAAATGCATTTAATGACTTAAGACTGATGACTCAAACAGTTTCTGTCTTGAGGAGGAAAAATGTGTTATTTTACTTAATATTCATTTATAGGGACACAAACTAATACATTCCTTTCTGAAATTAGGGTTAGGGACATGTTACTCTGCAGAGTATTGTAAATACTTCCCAGTGACAATAAGAAACATGCGTGTGTGGCTGCTAGAAAGCTCAGAGCCTCAGTGAGTTTCCAGCAGCGCAAGTGGCAGACTTCTGGCTAAGTGCCATCTAGATATTTGCTTCCTTAATCAACTGTGTCCTCTTTTTTCTTTTTTTGATAGTTGTTTTTGAAATTGTGTGCTAAATCCTAACTAAATAAAATAGGTGATAGATGATAGATAGATGACAGATAAATAATTGGTAGATAGATAGATAGATGACAGATAGATAATAGGTAGATATAGATAGATAGATAGATAGACAGACAGATTGATAAATAGAAAATAGGGAGATAGATGATAGACAATAGGTAAATAGATGATAGATAGATAGATGATAGGTAGATAGGTAGATAGACAGATAATAGGTAGATAGATAGATTGATAGAAAATAGGGAGATAGATAGATAGATGATAGACAATAGGTAAATAGATGATAGATAGATAGATGATAGGTAGATAGGTAGATAGACAGATAATAGGTAGATAGGTAGATAGATAGATAGAAAATAGGGAGGGAGATAGATAGATGATAGACAATAGGTAAATAGATGATAGACAGACAATAGATTGATAGATAGAAAATAGGGAGATAGATAGATGATAGACAATATGTAAATAGATGATAGACAGATAGATGGATGATAGGTAGATAGATAGGTAGATAGATAGATGGATGATAGGTAGATAGATAGGTAGATAGATAGATGATAGAAAATAGGGAGATAGATAGATGATAGACAATAGGTAAATAGATGATAGATACATACATACATACATACACACATATATAGACAGACAGACAGACAAATAAGAAGAGAAGTAACCAAATAGTCTGAGCCGAATTAGAAAGCTCACAGTAAGTTTTCCACTAGTTTAGGTTACAGAGCATTGGTGCAGACAGAAAGGTTTATTATGATGCAATTGAGACCTGTGGAAAATTTTAAAAATTAAAAGCATAGTCTCTTTCTTCTTCCATTCTAAGTCTCTTTGGCTTGTTTTTTGATTCGGGATTATCTGCTGTGAACAGAGCCCAGTTTACAGACCAACGTTCCTTCTGGCAGAAACTCTGTCACCCTGCCTCACAGTGGCCTCGTTTCCACGGCCCGTCTCTGTCCTTCCGTCACTTTGTGATAGTCAGCGGATGCCCTTGTGGCCTCACGTTGACCGACCATAATTCTTCATGGGGATACTTGCAGCTCGTGCCCATACTGAAAGATGACAGGAAGTTAGAACCCAATTCTAACAAGCCAGTCTTAAGGCTGAATTAACGTTTTCTCTCCCCTAATAAAAATGTTTACATAAGAGTCCTTGTTTTAGGTTTTCCATTTTTGCATTTAAAAGAGTAAGGATGTTCCTCCCCCAAAACAGGAAAAAAGGACTCCATGATCACTGCTGGTTTCTTGAGTCAGGATTGGATGGGAATCACCCACAAGTTCCCCTCACCCTCTGGAACCGGTGGAAACCTATGGCTATTTTCAGCTGAGCTAGGACGTCATGAGCTTGCCAAACGCCTCAGTTCCCTTCCCCAGTGCCACCTTTCCCCTGGACCTACATGCCCGACAAAGGTTCAGCCGTGAGTCAAATCCGGGATCTGGCTTCTCAGTGTCCACACCCAGGCTGCGGGTGTAGCTGGGGAAATCTCAAAACTGGGCCACAAGGAGATCCAGCTGAGGCTTTCGATGCTTCTGAAAGGTCTTTCTGCTTCCTGTCCCACTTGCAACTATTTCACAGAAGAAATGAAAGCAACTCCAGCCAGACCATCCCAGTATTTCCCTGGAAGCTTTTCTGCACATCTCCATTCCCACCTTCCCTCCTTTCAGCCTGAGGAGAAGAGGTCCCCTGTGCTGGATGAGGTCCCAGCACTCTGAACCCAGCCCCTTGGAGCCCTCCCTCCCTGGATCTCCTCAACGCCCCTCTGGTCCCTCAACCTGCAGGACTGCGTGAGTCTCTTCCCATACTTTAAGAAACCCTTCTTTATTGTCTGTCTGGCTCTCTCCTTCCCATCACAGTCAGTCAGACTGTGATTCTGTTTTTCAGTCTCTTGTGCAGGTTCCTCTTCTTCCGGCAAACCCTCTGGTGGCCCCTGGTCCTGACCTTGGCCCTCCTCCCAGTCTCTGCACTTTCCCCCCATCATCTCAAGCTCATCGTGGCTTCCATGTTAGAGGCTCAACACCATTCCCCTCGTATATCCATCCTGACTTGCACACACTCCAGGCCAGCCCCGCTGAACTCTTCAGAGTCATCAAGTTCAAAATTGACTTGTATCATTTAACATGTTCAAAATGGACTCGTCTCGCCTGCATGTCTGCTCTGCCTCGTGTACTTTTCCGTGTGGGTGAGGGCCACCACCATCCTCCCCTTCCGCCCAAACCAGACGTGGAAGCCGTGTGAGCTCCTCATTGCTGGGCGCCTGCTCGAGGCCTCGTGCTGCGGCCTCAGGGACTCTCGCTGGCCTCCCCCACCTTCCCTCCCGTTAATCTGGCTGTGCTACCCGCTGCCTCCGGGTACTTTGCTTCTTGTCATTTTTGATGAACTCTACACTTGGTTCTTATCCCTGTGTAACACAAATTCTAGTGTTCAAGAATGTAATTTTCTTTATCATCTATAAATAATTGCAGTTGGCGCCAATTCCAGTAGCCCCGGTTATTTCAGCCTCCCTGTCCCTGCCCCCTGCCCCACTTTCCATGAGAGAAAAAAGGCCTGCAGAAGGGGGTGACCACTCCAGGGAGCACTGGGAACATGTGGTCTCTCCCTAGAGCCGGCAGGATGTGGAGAAATTCTTGATGCTATCCTACCCCTCTACTCAGGCTGCCATCTCTGTCTCCCCATCCCACACATGCTAACTCGAGGGAAAGTCCTTGTGGCTCCCCCTCTCAGGGCTCTCTACTTGGAAAGCAAGGCTCAAGGGCCCTGTGCTCTTGGATGCCCCATCTCTACAGGGCCACAGTCTTGCCTCCATGCACCTGGACGACTCAGCCAGGGCAGAGCAGGCAGAGTAGTGGTGTCTGAGGAGTCAGAGGGCAGAGCAACTCTGGGCACCCCCAGCCTCCACGAGTCCCTTCCAACTCTCTTTCTCCCCAACCCAAGGATCCTTAATGACACCCACACCAGAAGACTGCTTTGGTCATCACACGTTAGTCTAAATCTAATGTTCGCGAATAAACTTAATGTCCTGGGACATTCTGGGTTTAAACTTTTGAAAGTCAGGGGCTTCCGAGTGCAAAAGCCTTATTTCAGCCGTATGGTACTTCCCCTGAGACAACAGACACCACGAACAATAGAGGAAGAGAAACGCATACAAGGAAGGAGAAAAGCAGGGACTAAAATCCCTCCTGTGACTCTCAGCGCGCGATCCCAGGGCACCTGGGTGCTGGGTTTGTGTCTCCGGGGTCGCTGAGCTCTTTGCTCGAGGACCAGTCCTGCTGTCTCACGCTCCCCTGGGCCACGAAGGTCCCAAGAAGAGGTATCCTCCACCCCTCCTCTATGTCACTCAGCACACTTCCTCCCCCACCTTCTCTCTGGAATTGTCCCCCCCGCCTCCATTCTAACGGCCACAGTTTTCAATCAACTCGTCAAGAAGGATTCCTAGCCGCCCCCCACTTTGCCGCCAACCTCCCAGTCCTCACAGTGACCAAACTGGAATCTGCAGCCACAAATCTCACCACATCCCCGACATCCCCGCTGAAATCCACTGCTGGCGCCCTGTCCTTCAGGATGACTGAGTGGCTGCCTGCGGCCCAGGGGTGGCCCTCACCCGCAGGACACACTGCTTCAGGCACACAGCTGCTCCCAGCAGGGTCTCCAACGTGTCCTCTCTGCATTTTCACCTTCCATTCCTTCTTCCTGGTCAGCGCACCTCCACCCCCAGCCCCTGCCTCACCGCCTCACCCCTGCTTCATTGTGAACTCAGTGGAGAAGCCGCTAAGAGCAATCAGAGGATGATGTTTTGGAAAGCAGCCTTGGAGAGAAAAGACACAGGGAACTGGTTTTCTTTATCTACCAAAAAGTGGCTAAATAATCATTGCTTCCCTGCGTTTTGTTTTATCCCGAGATCTCCTCCATTCCTTAGCTTAAAGATGCCTGCCTTTCTTCCTGCTTCCTGGAGGGGGTGACAGAGCCTGTTTGGCTTTTGAGGCTCACGTGTTCAGGATCCCATGAGACTCTAGGGGGATTCCTGGGCCGCCGAAACAGGAGAGAGGCCCCGGAGCATGGTGGTGGCCCTGAGCTCTCCACCCTTGGGCAAGTTTGGCAATTCCAAGGTCAGGAGGACCTGTGGCTTCCGGCAGTGAAGCCCAGGCTGGAGCATCTGGGCCTGCGGTTCCTGTGATGAGAAAGGTGCAGCAGCAGAGGAAAGGTCTGCATAGTGAGGCCAGAGAGCACCTGAAACAGCCGCGTTTCCCCCCGCCCCGGCCGGCCTGAGTGGGGTACAGAAGGGATGCTGGGGTGGGGGGCAATGTTTCCTCTGTGCACTGAAGGAAAGTGAGGAAGTGAGATGTGGCCCAACACTAAAGGAAACGGGACACCCTAAATTGACTGAATTCAGTTTCCACCACCCAAAGGAGGGGTCGTTTTCCATGAAATCTGTTTCAGTTACAGACAAGCTTCCTACATGTCTGTTGTAGACTGATTCATAACTACACCCTCCTCCCCCAAAGATAAACTGCAGAGCCCTTACACAAACTTTTGGGTTTTGGAAAGACATAATATGAGTAATCTGAAGGAGTTATTGATTTTCTCTTGGGACCAAGCAAGAAGAAATAGGCTTAAAATAAGGTGGACCGGATTCTAGCTGGACCTGAGGGAGATTTTCTGAAATATAGGGACAACACCAGAAAAAGGAAATGATTATGTTATTTTTAAAAGAGAAGATTGGCTCATAATTCTCCTGAAGTTGTAGTTCATATTTTGGTTCACAATGAGTTCGAATTAATAAATCAAGCCCGCACCCACTGTGTACCTCACCCAGAGAAAGAAGTTTGGGCCAACTCCACCTTGGATCACCCCCACCCCCATCCCCAACTCAGGTGCTCCAAAGACCAATAACCTCACAGCCAACCCCCGACCCCGCTCGGCGGCACCTCCAGGGCCCAGTTATCCGATGCAGAGGACACAAGATGGAGTTTGTGTAGATCTGAGCAACAGACCTGATGTACAGAATTTTCTTTTTTAAGGTGAGATGGGAGATATGGAGTCATGACTATTCCTGTATTTGACCTAAGGAAAGAGTTTAGGTTCTTCTCTCATTATCAACTCTTCAGTTCCTGAAAATATTTGACTAATAGTAGTTATCATTTTGATGATTTAAAGTCTGGTTGGGTATTAAGCGCTTGACAAATATTCCAGGGTGACAAGTCTGGTAAAACGTCGTTTCCCAGTCCAGCTGCCTGTGCCTCTGCTGGACAGCACGCAGCAAAGTGGTCTGCTGTTGAACCTTCCAGATCCGTTACAGGGCAACCTTTTTACTGTAGAAGGACGACAGTCTCCGGTGGCGAGGGTGCCTGGTGCCGGGCTTCGCACAGGAGCACAGCTTGTTTTAAACAAGTCCAGACTCTTTCCTCTCCATTTAAAGAAAGCAAAGCACAATGACTGTTTTAACTGCTGGGTTTCAGAACGTTAACGGTTGAATGGAGCGTAAGATGCAGCGAGTGGGGAGGAAATCCAGAGAACATATTCACGCGTGCGCATGCACAAACACATGGGTCTGATGAGAGGTGGTGTGTACCAGGGGGCAGAATTTATAGCTCTGTGTAATTTATAGCTTTTAAATGTAATGTTAAAATGCAAATAAAGTTTTTTCTTCCCGAGTGAGGAGCTCATGAATAAAGCTGAAAAGGACGCTAGGCTGGAGACGGGGATGGGAGGAGGCCGAGAATGAACCAGCGTGCGTCCACTTTCTGCAGCCACTGTCGCTGCGACCCTGGGATCAGTCCGCCGCTCAGCGTGAGGACTCGGGGCACGGCCATGTGTGACACGGCCTGAACAATTCCCGTCCGAGGCAACAGACCAGGAATGCTGCTCGGCCCACCGTGCAACAAAAATGTATGAAATCGCATTAGCAGAAAAACAAGCTTTCTGGGTCCAACCACAGAAAGGCTTTTTCCCTCCTAGATGGATGTCCCCCTCTAACTGAACAACTGTTGCCCTCTTTATTTCTACCTGAAAGTGGCTTTTACAACTCATAATTAAGGGCAGGATCTTTATAATCCCATCATGATGGAATGTCTTTCTAGCGCCTGAATGCAGTTCATTAACGGGATATTTAGGGCTGTTTTTTTTCAGTGGTTAATTGGACCACAATTCATTTGCATGTCCTGAGCATGCATTTTAAGTATACACAAGAACTCCATTTAGCGACTTTCTACAACACATTCTGAAAGGCTAGAGTCCTCCATCCTGTAAAACAGACACGACATGAGATGCAATTTGTGTTTGAGAGGGAAATCACCTCAGGAAGCATAGCTAAAATGCAACCTGGTGTTCTCTACATTGACATAATAAAGTTGTTTTTAAGAGGGAAAGAAATTACACAGTATAATAATTTCCCAAAGTCGATGCCACTTCATTGAAACAAAAGTGGTATAAAATTTCAGCAAGAGTTCAAGTTTAGAGTGTTCCCAGAGGGAATGTGCATTGCACAGAAGCAGTGCCAGACAACAACCTTCAGTATTCACAATGGACTTTGGGGGGTATGGGGAGGCTTAAGGGTTAATTTGTTTAAAATTCATGGCTGATTTTATGGGGAAACATTATCTATTCTACTCATAGGCTGTTAGATTTGGAAGACTATAGATAGAAAAATTAATTAATGGATCCAGATCCTAGCTCTTCAGCTACTAAAACAAACCCAACCAGCAAGTTATTGAACGATACAAAGTTGCAATATAAACACTGCCTTTCAATCTGACCAGATGTTGTTCTCACTACCCTGCTTTTCACACAGCTACTCGCTTCCAACAAAAGGCTTCAGGTCAGCCTTCCAGATGGAATTAGCCTTATTTTCCCCCAAAGATTTTAGAACATCTTTTTAATCAATCCGTGTTCATATGGACACTAACAGGCAAGTTAGTCCTGAGGCTAACCTAGCAGGATCAGCCCTTCTCTACCTACCCATCCTTCACAGTTACTCTCAAGCACCAGAAAAACTCCCAACCCACGGATAATTCCAGGGCTCCAGGATCCTTCAGGGAATAGGTTGACAAGCCTGGCCTGTGGCAGGCCTTCAACTGCAAAATCCTTCAAATTTCTTCTAAGAACAAATACAGACCCTTGGCTAAAGGCATGCTCCTGAATTGGACATTTATTTCAAAATTCTCAATAAAAGAAATGATATTAACTAAATGTTGACATTTTTTTCCGAGGGCAAAAGGTCAATAAGTCTTCTAAAATTTGTAGAACTGTGGATAGAAGTTATCTTACTAATTGTCCACCACCATGTGTGTATATATTATATATACACTGAGATCAGATTGACTAACCCAAAGTCTCTCAGCCAGTCTAGAAGACAGATCTCTGTTCTGAAGGGTCCAGCTCTTTCTGCAGCACTGCTCTGCATCTGTTTTTTATTTAAGTTATTAAAAGTCGTGTATTATTATAAATTAAGTGGTAAGTAGAGTTCACTACATATCTAATAACCCCTTGAATAAAAACTGCTTCCAATTAGACAAACAGAAAAAAGCAAGCAAACAAAGCTTGTGAGATGAGTTTAAATGGAATAAACAAAAATAAAATTTTAAAGATTTTTAAATTCTTGAGACATAGATTAGATTAAAAACATGTTGCTTTAAAAATAATTTACTTATGTTCTTACTTTATTCACAACTTATTATGAATACAATTGGCTACAAACACTTTTCATTGTAATTTAAACCTCTTGAAAATAAATCTTAAATATAGTGGCATGCATTTAATTCCATGGTATGAATTTAAAATCCATGTATGAATTTAAATATAATTGGGGGAGTTTTATTTGGTCTCACCCACTGAACGTATTTTAATTAAAATAAGAACTCTGGCTATTTACCTATATCATCTTTGCTCTAGTTGTTTATATTTTAAAATAAATTTTATCTCACTATATCTCAATCTGTTACTATTATTATATATAACGTTATATATAAAACATATATTAACATATAGACACTATCCAAAATGAAAATCACTTAAAATTATCTATTGTGTGTTGATAATTGCTAAAGCTATGTAGTGTGAAATGTAGCACCACTATGGTTTTATCTATGAGATTTCATTTTGTGAAGTATCTCCAGATTCAACTCATATTAATTGGCTCTGTGTCTTTGGGCAAATAAGCACATACCTTTGTTTTATTGAGAGGACGACAAATGCAGTGTTGTTTTTAACTTTATCTTTAGCCTTAGTAAATTAACAGTGATTTGGTGTCCAAAACCCCAAAGACCAAAAGACTGAAAATCCCTTCAATACTTTATCAGAAACGTAAAAAATATATTTTACACCAGAGAATACACAAATATAGAAATGTTTACATATTTTAAGTAAAAAACAATACATTTTACTGATACTGTTTAAGATGAAAAATATGATGATACTGTGCATGAAGACATTTTTGCTACAAAAAGTTTAAGGATTAAGCAATCAGAAGGATAAAAATCAAGCTCTATCATTTTCACATTGTTGAAGCATGCAGAAATCTTAATTCTGAAATTACATTTAAGAATCAATTCAAATTTATTCTCATATAAATGCATCT
The DNA here is from genome assembly GCA_031878705.1 of Tapirus indicus. Classification (NCBI taxonomy): domain Eukaryota; kingdom Metazoa; phylum Chordata; class Mammalia; order Perissodactyla; family Tapiridae; genus Tapirus; species Tapirus indicus. The sequence continues at coordinate 55,619,435 of CM062933.1, read as the reverse complement.
AGAATAATTTTCATTCTGCCATTTTATTAAAGATCTCTCTTACATAGTTCAGCAAGAAATAATACAGAACAATTTACTAATATATGCTCTTTTGCAGGGATTCATTTAAGAATCTCTCTGCATATTGTTCATTCAGAGTTTTCTTTAAATGCTTGGCAAATTTATTCTCAGTCAATGAACTCCAACAATCTGCCTTTAGGATAATATTAATTAAACGTGGCACTTAGTATTTATCATTTTTGGTATAAAATATCAATTTTGCACAATAATATAAATTCCTTTCAAATATGAATAGACATTAAAAGAAAAATTGAAATGGACCTAGTAAATGGTTTATGATTAAATATAACAAACTATTTTTTAAAGCAAATATATTACAAAAGTCACCTTGAAGTATGTTCTGTTTTGATTATAAATTTATCAGCATAGATTTTTCCCACATACTTCTTAAATAAACATAACCACACTGTATTAAACAGAAGTGATTTGTTTCATTTCACACTGTGGGGTTTTTTTAAGATCATTTTAACTCAAAATACATTAGTAATGTCTATACTGTGGGCAGGATTAGTTCATGTTTCTGCTATTAAGAACCTTTCTGCCCAAGTACAATATATGGACCATGTTGCCAAAGATTTCATATGAAGAAAAATTGTTTCTTACCTTAAAAAAATTAGCTAGCTAACCAAGACATTCTTAACTAAATGCAGAATTGATTTATATTTTATTTATAGACCATGATAATGTTGAACACAATCACAATTTATTTCATTTGTAATTTTAGTCTTATTGTATTAAATATAACATTTAGAACAATATTTCTAGTGTTTTGGGTACTATGACATCAAAAAAATATGACTAGCTACATTTTACTCTTAAGAAAATTCCAGATTTCTTAATCTACCTTAATGATATTCAAGAAAAAAGTACTATATAAAAATAGAATTATTTTATTAACTCTTAGATTTGACTCTGAAATGGAAAATTAAAAACTAATATTACTTTTTTAGTGAAGAAATTTAAATCATGTTTTGATTATATTATCAAAGTCTACCTTAACAGGCTTGAATCACCTCTATTGGCAATTAGCATTCTTTGCATATATTATATACCCAGATCATCCAAAAAAATCAAATAACAACTCTTAGAGTTCAGTGAAGTGGATGAATATAAAATAAACAAAAAATCAACAGCCATGGGATGACATACAATGCCTAGAAATAACCCCACAAGATATGAGCAGGACCTATTTACAGAAAACTATAAACTTTTGATGAAATGAAAACAAATGCAAAACAGAGGGATAACAAAAGATGAGCTGAAAATATTAGAAACACTTCATGTTTGTGGATAGAACAATGCATGACTATAATTCCTCCTAAATGAATTCTTCAGTGTTAATGAAAATCAAATAAAAATAACATGGCAATGAGATTTTATCTGAGATGGGAGGCACTTCCCAAAATGATTCTGGAAGAACTAACAAGCAAGAGTAGTCCAGGAATACTTGGACCAAAACAAGAAAAGAATGGTGTGTTTAAAAGTATTATATTATTTCAATATAAGTGGTATTGAAATAAGAATTAAGAAATAGATTAATAGTGCAAAACAATTTGAAAAAATCCCAATATATACGAAATAGATGTATTGTAAAGAAGCGTCATAAACAAATGCAAAAGAGGTGGATTATTTATTCAGTAAAGACTTTTGGAAAATTACCTATTTGAAGAATTCTTAAGCATTTAACTTACACCATACTAATGGATTTATTTAAGATTTCAGTGTAAACAATGAAGCTCTAAAATACTGGGTGAAATCAGATGTGTCTTTTTAACTAGTATGAAGTTAAAAAAGTATTTTCTAAGATAAAGGCAATGAAAGAGATCACACAGGAAAAAATGATGTAATAAAATTAAAACTTCTGGACATTAAGACAACCAAGCACACAACCATAAACAAAATATAAAAGTAAATATTTAATTGGGTAGAAATAATTTTGACAAGTGGTGGCTATCTTTAATACATAACAAAAGGCTCCAAAAATCCTTAATGCTCTAACAGAGACGTATTATACTCTAATATTCTAATAAAGAAGTATAATACTTTATACTCTAATAAAGAAGAACATGAACAGACAATTCTTGACTGGAAAAACATTAATTACAACAAATATATAAATAATTACCAAACTCATTACTAGAGAAACATGCAATAAAGTCACAATAAGATACAATTTATAATCTATACAACTGACAAAATATACTTTAAATGTTACTTCTCAATGTACACTAAAACAGGTACTCTACATTTGTAAGAATGTAAATTGATATTAATCTTAGGAAAGCAAACTAACAATTATCTCAAAAATATTCGTAGTCCTTAAATCAGTAATTCTACTTCTGAAGAAATAATCAGGTGGGTTCGGGTTTATATGCAAAGATGTTCACTGCAGTGTTATTTATAATAGTGAGACATTAGTAATAATCAAAATGTCTAACAGTAGGTAAACGGTAAAATAAGTTATGATTTATAATTCATGAATTTGGTGGACTATTACGAGGCCATTATAAGGATGCTCTCAAGGCATATTTTAAGACTTGGAAATTTTTCATGGTACAACGTTAAATGAAAATTCAGGACTGGAACCTATATTTGTGTAATTATTAAAATAAACATTAAAAAACTGAAATAAGCCAAAATATTGATTCGCTGAAGTATAATTTTTATTTTCTTCTTTATATTTTCCAAATGTCCTGCAATGAAATATATTCCTTTTATAATTATGAAATTTCTTTAAATTTTTTTAAAGCTATGACAACTTTGTGCATGGAAAGTATTGGGGTAACAATTAAGATGATATAGCTAGAAAGAGGATAAACAGATACACACACAGATGTAGATATGTTGCTATTATATATATGTATACATATGTATATCACAATATCGCAATAAACAGTTACATTAAATCAGGTTTAAACAACACTCACTCCTGTGTTTACATTAACTTTCTGTTATAAGGTAATCTGGTAGGTGACGTGGCCATTTCTCTTCCCCCTTGTGTTAAATGAGTCTTCATAAAACATAACGCTGGTTTAGTTCTCTACTGACTTCCTCCACACTGTTCATTTTTTCTGCATTTTTAAAAATTAAGATACAATCGACATGTAACGTTGTGTAAGTTTAAGGTGTACAACATGTTGATTTGGTCCACCTACATACTGCATTAGGATTCCCACCATTAGCAACTCCTCTATCACCTCACACAGGTATCATTTCCTTTTTGGGGTGAGAAGATTTAAGATCCAGTCTCTCAGCAACTTTGAAGGATGTAATACAGTATTGTTGACTACGGCCACCATGCTGTGCCTCACATCCCCAGAGCTGACTCATCTTCTAACTGCATTTTGTGCCTATGACCAACCTCTCCCCAGCCCCCACCGCAGCCCCTGGTGACCACCCTTCCACTCTCCTTTTCTTCTTCTTTTGATGCCTCAAATTCTTTGCAGACAGGTAGGCTACAAATAAATGCAAATTCTACAGTCATTTTCACATACACCTGATACTGTTCCCGGCTTCACTGTAACTTTCATTTTAAAGGAACTTTTATTAGGCTGCCACTTGGCCCTCAGGCGTGGCTTCTGCATGAGATGCTGGATCTGGAATGCAACTCCGTCCAGCGCAACCACTCTCTCCAGGCCTGCCTCTCAGATTGTTTTCTCCCCAAAATGTAAACCTTCATGACCATGGAAAAGCCTTTGTAAACCACTCCCAGGAGGAGGAATTCCCTGCAGAAGGAAATCACTAAAGCACCTGTTCTTTCCTCCCTGTGTTATGTCGAGATTGTCACTATCAGACTGTTAGCTTGTTCAAAGTGTGTCTGAGGTACGTATAAAATACAACTACATAGAGATCACACAAAGCCTAGGCCTCCAAATCTTTCAGTGACCCCCTAGACATCTCATACAAGACAAATGCAAGAAAATGATGCAAAATTCCCCCGAGCCCTATGTATCGTGTCCTTTATCAGGAAGAATGACACATTCCACAACACAGGTGCTGGGTGAAAACTGAGTCTACATAACAAAGTTCAAGCAACAATGTCATTGTATTGTAGAATATGTCATTTTGTTAAATTAGTGACTGTTTTAATAATGATTTCACAAGGAATGTAAAATATAGATTTAGATTTGTTGAAGCCAATAGAAAGTAATCTGAGTATATATTACTATTCTGACTTTGACTGGAAATAAATAATTCTGAATTGAAAACTTTCTTATCAGCAGTTTAGAGTTGAGACTGCAACACATACTCAAGTAGTTCAGGTAATTAATGCAAAATGAAGCTTTTATTTGATTTATCAATAGTTACCTCCATTTATTTGTCTCACCTTCTGTTGCAACCCTGATCGTTGCTGGTTTAGGGAAATGAGAAATGTTTCTGATGTTGTGCTTTTCCTGGTTTTCAGCTTTCCTGGTTAGGAGGATCTACACACCTGGAGTGTGCTTATGTGTGTGTTTGCTTGAAATCAACCATGCTGAGCACATTGTTTACAATCGTACACGAGCAAGAGGTAGAATTTCTAAAACTAAACTGCAGCACCAGCCATTTCCTCATCTGATACACTGAAAGTTTTTTTTTGTTTTTGTTTTTTTGGTTTTTTTTTTTTTTGGTGGGGAAGAGCAGCCCTGAGCTAACATCTGTTGCCAATCTTCCCCTTTTTGCTGAGGAAGACTGGCCCTGAGCTAACATCCGTGCCCATCTTCCTCCACTTTATATGGGACGCCGCCACAGCATGGCTGACAGGCAGTACGCGTCCGCGGGCGCCTGGGATCCGAACTCGCGAACCCCGGGCTGCCAAGCGTGGACTAAACCGCTGCGCCACCGGGCGGCCCCCACACTGAAAGTTTTAATGAAAAAAATAAGCCACTCTTTCCAACATTCTGATTTAAACATGACATCATTCTATATTAAAAATTATTTTTACTGACATCCCTCTTTTCAAGGAAGGGAATAATGTTTATTTTTATCTGCAGAATAATTATTAATTTAGCGTAAGGGATTTTAAAATCTGTCATGAAGTAGATTATTAAATTAATAATTTAATAAACAATTTCACATTGACTGTATAATTTAACTCTAAATATTATACTGTTTTGGCAAGATCATTATCTTTGGTTATAGTGAACATTATTTCTGCCAAACAGTCCAAATTTTAAAATGTTATTTAGACACCAAATAATTTATTTTCAAATTTTTATGCTACTTGCTTATCTGATAGGAAATAGTCTGCAAGTGTTGACTTTAGAAGAGGAACAGAATTTTTAAACTTTAACAACGGGAAGATGATATCTCTGAAAAACATGAACTTTAGTAGACTTACGCTCATAGCCTTTGAGGTAGAAAACGTTTGTTTACTGTCTTTTTTAACAAGAATATTTTACATTTAACAAAAATAAATAGCATGAATAAAAGTTACTATTTTTTGTATTATTATTCTCCTGACTTAAGTCTAGGATCTAAGTGGTTTCGATGACCAGACATAGGTTGCTATGTTGCATTGACATCTGGTGGATTAAGGCAGTCATTACAAGGTTGAAGAACAGTGTTAAAGCTGAAACAGAACTTAAAGATCATCTCCAGTCTGATCCAGGAATTTTTCAGCTATGAAAACTGAGGCAAAGAGAAGTAAATCTGTCAGAACTATTTCAAGAATTGTGAAAATACACAAAATAAATATAACACTGGTCATGGTAAATAGAAATTCAATGTAAGAAGCAGAAAATATACGAATATAGACTCTCTAGTTATAAAGTATATAGTATTTCCCCCTTTTTGGGAGGAATATGGGGTTTCATTACACTGCTCTCTCTGTGTATATTTGAAATAAAAAAAATTTTTAAGGAAATGTAAAAATTTGTGTGAAGTTAAAAAAAATATATTGCTACTCCCGTGGTAAACGTGTGCTTTTTCATTTAGGCGGATGGGAAGAGATGGGAAAAGAGAAAACGAAGACTCCCGTTGCTTCTCCGCACGCATGTCGAGCCGTCCTCCGAGAAGGCACTCTAGAGGAGAAATCGCCCTGAGCCAAAGGCGTTTTGCCTTTTGAAGCAGTTCCTTCCCCAGAGAAACTTAAACACAGCCTCACAGAAGTGAACGAGCTTCTGTGTGGCTTCCCGGACGTCGGCTCTCCCTGCCCACCTGCCCTTCTCCTCCCCAGAACGTCCATCCCAGGGGCCGGCGCTCCGCCGCCCTGCTCTCGCCCCAGCCCTGGTCCACACTGGAGACTCCTCTGGGGACCCTCGCCTGCTCTCCCCGCCGTGGCCCGCTCGCCACTGTCCTTGGCCTCCTCGCGGGCTCTCCCTGCAGCATCCACGTATAATCTTAAATGCACTGTTTCTCTCCCAAGACCGTAAGCTTCTCTAGGGAAGGGACCCAGCCTGTGCCTAACAACTTCCTGCAAATAATAGGTTCTCAGTTAGAACCTGCCAAACACCCACATGCTCTGCTGCCATGGCCTGCAGGCCCTGCTCACTTTCACAATGCTTCCACTACCAAAAATACATTATTCATTTCCCCTATTAAGTTTGGAAAGATTCTGTCTAGCAGAAAGCCTGTGTTTCTGAATAATTAATTCCTTTGATCAATTTTGTTGATCAAAAGACAGCACTTGCCTGTCAGAGTTTCTAAGGCTCCCCACCTGAATGTATATTCTTTGTTCTAAAAAGGTATAAGACTGTACTGAAAACCATGCTTCTTGAGAACTCTTTCTTCCTTTCTGGAAAAGGCCTTCCCAGATTATAACCCTCACCCTGGCTCAAGTAAAACTCACCTGCCTCTCTTACCTGTAATATGGTTATTGGTTATTTGTCAACAACATTTCTTGGCGTGGTCAGCAGGATGGCGGAGAAACCCACCAGAGACACCTGGCATCTATTCTGAACCACCGCTTGGTACCACGCAGGCATGTTGAGGCCCCGAGATTCACTGCACACTTCAGGTGCCCTGGTGAGTTCTCTTGAAGCCTGGACCTCCTTATTTAAGTCGTAGGTCCTGACTGACTTGAGCTGTTTCAAGTCTTAAGACTAGGTGTCTTAGGGTGGTACCAGTACATTTCCTAGGTAAGAGGAAACTAGGGGGGACTTCCTAGGCCAGGGGAGCCTAGGGGGAACTTGTGAGTGAACAGGGCAAGCTGACCTTTTTAATTTGGCTTTAAATTGGAAAGAATCGTGTCTATAAAGTCTGAACAAATTGTTTAGTAGCAAAATGAGACTGAAAACTCATTCAGCTCCAAAGAGAAGGACAGCAGCTCCTCCCAGCCCCAAGTGTTCTCAGCTGGCTGAGGACCCAGTGGGAGCGCCTGAGGTTGAGCGTCACAATGCACAGCAGTCGCACAGGGAATTCCACTGCCATCATTCACTGTAAGTAATCGATGGCTCATCCACGGATGCGCACATGAGGACTGGCCATCCACACGCTCCAGGCCCCCATGGTAGTTTTAGATTTCCGGTGGGAGAAATTGAGACATGCAAGAGCGTGTTCACGAACTTTTTAGGGAGTGGCACTCACAAGCAGCACAATTCTGACCCACTGCACAGTCCTTAGAAATTGTTCAGACTCTATAGTAAAAAGAAACTAAAAGAAAATGGGAAATTGAGCTTCTAAAAGACGACCAGTTCCAGAATGGCAGCCTCCCCCCGGAACTTTGTCTGGCTTCATATACGACGTGGAGTTGATGCTTGCAAGTGCTTAAGAAAATGGGGATAAATGTAAATGGTTGGGCCTTTGGATCAAGATAACCCAGAATAATTTAAAATTACAGCAGCCACTTTGGGGCTCCTTTGAGGCTCCAAAACTTGTACAGTGGCTGTTAGAATTAGGTAAGATCATCGAAGTCATGGCTACCTTCGAAGGAGGACCCAATATGAGCCCCTCCCAGGGTTAGTGAGACTCTGAGAGATTTCTTTGGGAAACTGCTACCCCTAAACAGTCAAAAGGAAACTAGAATTATAAATTAATGAGTCGTTTAGTGCTGCCAGAAATAGTTACTGTTTGTCCCGGCTGAAACCTGACAAGATATTTGAAAGAATTTAGTAACTTAGGATCAGAAGTTTCAAATTTCAAATATCAAGTTGGAAGTTGATATTTAAAGAGTGATAGGAATTTTTTTAAGCCTTCTTATCTAAATTAAGATAAAACTAAGTACCCAGAGGGAAAGAAGCAAATTAAGGAAAATGTAATTGGATGGGCATGTCAGTCCTTTGATAAGTAACCAACTTCCCTGTTTATCTCAGAAACTCGTGACCTCTCTGGGCGCTATTATTTAGACCATCCCAGATTCCTAAGACTGAAAAAAAAAATGGGGGGGTGAGAAGAAACTTTTGGAGATGCATTACTATGAAAGCACACTTGCCCAAAATCTAAGGAAAATTTTAAAAACAGAGGCTATAAAATCTTTGTTGCATCTGTCTGTGTGTTTGTGTGTCTATATATATGTTATATATGTGATATTTTTCTACCTCCAGATGGTATACTTTCTAAAAAAGTATTGATTGAAATAAGCATGTCTTCAGAGTTATCAACATTGGATATGATGCAGACATGCGGCTTTTATTCTACTTGGATTATTAATCAAATAAGCTCATGTTATCTCTGTTACAAAACTTGTTAACAAAAATAATAACTTAGAATGATAGCTGATTTTTGTCTAATGTCTCATGAAGTTTTTGTGAGTAATCTAAACATAATTCGGGGGAGGAAATGGTTTAGATAGATGTAAATGAGATAATTTACAGACAAACTTTTCAGTAATCATTACATTTTATGGCATGTGTACTTAAATAGCTTCTAGAATATCTTTGGAGTTTTGCTGGATTAAATTAAATGGTGGAAAATTCATTAACTATCTACATTATTTTCAAATAAAATAAAATACAGAACTATTAATTGCTAAACAAGTCTAAGTTTACCGCTTCTGTCTTCTCATTCCTGAGAAAGTAAAGATGTTTGAATCTATTAGTACACATGTCTTATGCTTTATTGAAAGATTATACTACAGACTAGCATATGTTTCTAGAAATTATGAAAATTATTTATAAATTTGCCAAGCCACAGAATGCTAAAGTAGAAGACAGTCCACAATTGTTTACTTCTTTGTTTTTTGCTAGAAATTAAGGTTTCTAAGGGTTAAAAATTGTAATTAAGGGGCCGCCCGGTGGCGCAGCGGTTTAGTCCGCGCTTGGCAGCCCGGGGTTCGCGAGTTCGGATCCCGGGCGCCCGCGGACGCACTGCCTGTCAGCCATGCCGTGGCGGCGTCCCGTATAAAGTGGAGGAAGATGGGCACGATGTTAGCCCAGGGCCAGTCTTCCTCAGCAAAAAGGGGAGGATTGGCGATGGATGTTAGCTCAGGGCTGGTCTTCCCCACAAAAAAAAAAAAAAAAAAAAGTAATTAATATATGTAATTAAAACTAAAATAATAAGGGAAATATCTTAATATGCAAGGAAAATAAAATGTGTTTTCAGAAAAATATATTTATATGGAATTTACATATATATGGAATGGAAATACATTCTGTTAAGAAAAAAAAAAGGAAAAGTATAGGACAAAATCTGAATGTAAAAAGAAAGTTATAGAAGGTTTGTGAAAAAAGAACCTTGACAAAAGAGTTGTGTAAATGGTCAAGGTGACTAAGATTAAAATAAATTTAATTAAGTAAATAAGTTTTAATATGAAAAGTAAACTGGTGCAAAATTAGAATTTGGTTCTCACCAGCTCGGTGCTGCAGCGGTTAAGTTCACACGCTCCACTTCTGGCGGCCCAGGGTTCACAGGCCCGGATCCCAGATGCAAACTGATGCACTGCTTGCCAGCCATGCTGTAGCAGTGTCCCATATAAAGTAGAGGAAGATGGGCACAATGTTAGCCCAGAGCCAGTCTTCCTCAGCAAAAAGAGGAGGATTGGCAACGGATGTTAGCTAGCGCAAATCTTTCTCACACAAAAAAAGGACAGTTTCCTGGGACTTCACAAAAAATTTGTTCTCTCTTCCTATAAAGAGGGAGATACTAAACTAATTAGGTTTATTTGGTATGTTTAATTCCAGTGAAAGCATTGTCAAGTAAATGACAAACCTTCTTAGGTTATATTGTGTAAGTAAATATTACTCATTATTTTAACCCTGCTACCTTGCTCGCAGCGCTATAGGAGGCAAATGACCACAACTGCATTTTATTATCTAATTTGGTTTACAGATGGCTCTTACTTAAAAGGGAAGCAAGGACATTGCCAGGCTGGATATGTTGTCCAGCCTCAAGCATGCCCACTGCTCTCTGTTAACCCTGCTAACCCAGTGAAAGATTTCCTTCTACAGGCTCAAGAAATCACCACGGAAGAAAAGAAAGAAATATGGCAACAAAAAGGCAGAATTTTTGACACCACCACGCAGATGTGGTTTCGGCCTGATAACAAATCATAGTGCCTATTGCAGTACAATTGTCACTGCTCCAGCATGTACATCAATTAACCCACTGGGCACCTGAAAAGATGATTTCGTGGGGAAGACAATATTTTTGGAAACTTTCTCCCATGGTGGCTCATAAAGCATACGCTCCTGGTACTATATGTCCTAAATACAATCCCAGGAAAATACTTCATGGGTTGCAAGGTCACCTTCCCCTTCCTAAGGGACCCTTTGAGTTATGGCAATTGCACTTTGTTCAAAGGCCACTCTCTCAAGGACATAAATATCTTGGTAACGATCTGTGTGTTCTCACACTGGGTTGAGGCCTTTCCTTGCAGAAGAGCAACGGCTTTAGTAGCAGGTAAATTATTGGAAAGGATAATTCCTGTTTAGGGAATTCCCACCCAGTCATTCAGTGACCGGGGATCTCATTCCACTGGACAAACAATTAATCTATTTGCGACATTTGGACAATAATGCAACATTTTAACTAACCGTACAATCAAAACTCAATTGGCAAAGCTTTCAGAAGCATTTAATATCTCACAGTCAAAAGCTTCTCCACTAGTACATCTCAGTCTTAGATCTACACCTTTTGGTAAACATTGGCTGTCTCCTTTTTGAAATAATAACAGGATGGCCTATGCAATTAGATGAGGAAATGTATGAACGAACTTTGCTTAAGGGAGGTATATTACGTTGTTGACAGGGTCTCATTGAGATGCTTAAAAGAAATGAAAGGTTGGCAGCTGATTCCTTTCACAGGGAGCTCCCGGGAGATGAAGACCTTAAGGATCATGGACTCCAGGACAACCTGGAGGATTTCTCTATTGCAAGAGGCATCAAATAAAAGACTCTCTGCAGCCCCACTGGAAAGAACCATAAGAGGCACTTTTAACCAATCCATGCGCTGACAAATTAAAGGGCATAGACTCATGGGTTCACATTTCTCATTTCAGAAAAAGTTCCTCTGCCTGAGTGGATTTCAGCCCCTGTTTTTGACACCTGACTTTGACTGACTAAGACAAATATCTCCAAACCAGGATGAGAAGAAGATGGCATCTGTCATAGACAGCTGTCCCAAGACTCCGGACCAGGCCTGTACTCCCGACATTATGTCTCCTCATTTAAACTCCTGTAAGGCTTAAACCATCTGCCCATTTATAATTGTTCCATTTAAGGTTTTCAGAATACTGTCACACTTAAAGAAAGTGATTGGTTTGGAACAGCCTGGTCTTGAAGGCCAGGCGTTTACTGAGCGGCTCCTAACGGAACTCAGTGCTTATGTGGAACAAACCTCTGGCCTTGACCACCGCGCAGATGGCCAGGATGCTGCACCCTGGGCTTCCCTTGGATACAGGGAGGGATTTACCCTGAGCTAACATCTGTTGCCAATCTTCCTCTCCTTAAGGCCAAATGGGCTTGCTCAGTGTTCCACTGGTATGACCACCTAGCGGCTATATTTTTCCTTCCTTGGGGCTAGAAGATGTCATATCACATATAGAAGCCCTGACTAAATTTACTCAACAAGACCTTAACCATAGTCAAGCAGGTATAGTCTTATTGAATACTGAAATGTCTTTAATGAGAAAGGCTGTCCTTCAAAATAAAATGGCCTTAGATATTTTAACTGCATCCCAAGGTGGTACATGTGCAAACATGCAAACTGAATGCTGTGTCTTTATACCTGATGAGTCTTCCAACGCGTCCTCTCTACTAAAGCACATGAAAAAGTAGGTGAAAACCCTAAGTGACCCTACACTTAGTCTTGATTTGTTTACTTGGCTCCCTTGCAGTGTTGGTTCCCTTTTGCGATCCAGATTGCAATTCCTATTTCTATTACTCCTTGGAATTCTTGTATTAATCATGATATTCAAACTAATTACTGTTTTCTTTCTCAGTGTTGTAAGACTGGCATGCAGGCTAAAGTAGTGATTGCCCAGTGACTTGAGATGGTCAATCGATCTTACAACCCTGGATGAATCTCCTTTTTTGATAAAGACTATGCCTCAGAACTCATTTTTAAACTAATCATTTCAAGTATTGAATTATCTGTTCAATAATTTTTATAATCAATGTAACTATAGGAAGTCATGTAAAAGCACATGTACAATATTTGTGCGATAATCTCAAAGTAATTGACAAATTACATAACCTATGAAATATTTCCCCTGTTAATATATACCTCTGTGCTTGTCCACTATATCCAATTATTCCCCCCCCCAACATGGATAACTGGGCAAATCAATGAAATAAAAGCCTGGCACCGAGGGACATGATGGACCCAGGGCAGGCAGCAACCACCCTGGCACCAAGGGACGATGTTTTAATCATCAATGCTTTCTACTGAAAAATTATTGATCAAAAGGGAGAAATGACAGAGATTTTCACATATTGGGGTATATGGGGTAACCATTCTGATTCAAAACCGATTCAGCGGCTAGAACTAAAAACAGCCTGATTTATAGCCTATGAAACATACATTGCACATCTGCTTTAACCATTAAAACAAGAATGCATATCCCCCTCCTACAGAGCCAGCAACACCCTATCGGTAACGCCCGTATTAGTCTCCTAAAATAAGTTCCCTTTTCCAACACCAGGGTCATGCTGACCTGCTAACTTGCAAGTCAACATCACTTTGAAGCTTTCATGAATATGTGTCCTGGGTGTGCTTAATGTATATTCTTTGTTCTAAAAAGGTATAAGACTACTGAAAACCATGCTTCTCAGGAACTCTTTCTTCCTTTCTGGAAAAGGTCTTCCCAGGTTATAATGCTCACCCTGGCTCAAGTAAAACTCACCAATCTCTCTTATCTATAGAATGGTTATTGGTTATTTTTCATTGACAATCTGAATGACCAAATATGTCTATTTCTTATAAATCACAACACTGCACCGCCCAGCTAAGGAGTTCCCATATGGAGTGTGTCTGGGAAATTCCTAGGTAAGCACAGGTTTATCATCATCTGGCCTAGAGATCTAGAGAATTGACAAGTCATCAGAGTTTTAACTAATGGGATTCTGGAAAGTGAAATAACTGCATATTTTGTATTACTGTCAGTTTTCTTGAAGTTTTTTTAAACATCTTCATTGAGACAAGTCACATATTATGAAATTCAAAAGTACCTTAGCACATTTTCATCATTCTCTCCCCGAAAGCCCTATATCCATTAGAAATCTGAAATCACTCTCCCTCCCCCCTCCCCCACAACTAGACACCCACTAATCTACTTTCTACCTCTATAGATTTGCCTATTCCCGACGATTCATACAAATGAAATCATACAACGTGTGGCCTTTTGTGTCTGGCATTTAGCATAATGTTTTCAGGGTTTATCCATGCTGTAGCCTGTATCAGTGCTGCTTTCCCTTCATTACCAAGTACTATTCCATTACATGGATAGACCACATTTTGTTTATCCATTTATCAGCTGATGGACATTCGGGTTGTTTCTGATTTTTGGCTATTATGAATAATGCTGCTATAAACATGGATATATAAATTTTTGTGTGGACATATGTTTCCATTTTTCTTAGATATATATAGCCAAGAGTGGAATTTCTGGATAATATGGTAACTTTATGTTTAACTTTATGAGGAACTGCCAACATGTTTTCCAAAGTGGCTGCATCATTTTACATTCCCACCATCAACGTATGAGAGTTTCAATTTCTCCACATCCTCATACTCGTTATTGTCCTTTTCTTTTAATAGCCATCCTAGTAGCTGTGGTTTTGATTTGCATTTCCCTAATGACTAATGATGTGGAGCATCTTTTCATGTGTTTATTAGCCATTTGTGTATCTTCTTTGGAGAAATGTCTATTCAAATCCTTTGCCCTTTTTAAATTGGATTATTTGTCTTTTTATTGTTGAGTTATTAGGGTTCTTTATATATTCTGGATAAAAGTCCCTTATCAGATTTAGGATTTGTAAATATTTTCTCCAACCTGTGGGCTATCTTTTCACTTTCTTGATGGTATCATTTGTGGCACAAAAGTTTTTAATTTTGATGTAATCCAGTTTATCTATTTTTTCTTTTCTTGCTGTCCTTTTTGTGTTATATTTAAGAAACCACTGATTAGCCCAAAGTCACAAAGATTAATCCTATATTTTCTTTTAAGAGTTTTATAGTTTTGGCACTTTTAGGTCTATGGTCCATTTTCAGTTAATTCTTGTGTATGGCGTGAAACAGAGACCCAAGTTCGTTCTCTTGCATACAGACATTCAGTTGTCTCAGCACCATCTTTGGAAAGACTAGTCTTTCCCCCAGTGAATTGTCTTGACACCCTTGTCTGAAATCAAGTGACCATAACATATGGGTTTATTTCTGGACTTTCAATTGTATTCCACTGATCCATAGTCTCTCCTTAGACCAGTAACACGCTGTCTTGATTACTGTCGCTTTGTAGTCAGTTTTGAAGTAAGTGTGAATCTTCCAACTCTGTTCTTTTTCAAGATTGTTTTAGCTATTCTGGGTCCTTTGCATTTCCAAGTGAATTCTAAAACTCATATATTTTGTTCTTCTTGAAATTTATTTATTTGTGTGTTATTTTTAGTTATATTTTTCAAGTTTTTAATTTTTTCATTCATGATTTCCTTTTCTTCAAATATTTTCTCTGTCTCTTAAGATTTAAAAAATCTCCCAGTTAACTAATTTGGGTTTCAAAAGTGACCATCTTATCTTTCAATTTTTCAGTTAAAAACGTTTTAGTTCTGGAAAGTTTTCCATGGGGGGGGGTGTGTGTGTGTGTGCGTGTGTGTGTTTGTGGCTGAATTTTCTTCTTATTCCTTTTATTACTATTTTATTTAATAACAGCTTTACTGAGATACAATTCACATAACATAAAATCCATCCTGTTAAAATGAAAAACTCAGTAGATTTTAGTAGATTTAGAGTTATGCAACCATCTAATTCTGGAGTGTCTAACTCAGAACATTTTCGTAACGACCAAAAGAAAGTGTGTGTCCACTAGTTCTTGACAATTTCTTGACAAGCCTCCTTCCTCACAACTTCTTCTTTTTCACTTTAGTAAAACCACCGCTTTGCCTTGAGCTTTTTGCTTGTTCAAAACTAAAGTGTACTCAGGCTCCTTGTTCTGATTCACCCAGTCTCTAGGGAAATCTTAAAAACATTTTCAGGGAAGTGGGCAGTTACTTACACAGAATTGAACAGGCTTTGCTTCTCATCACTTAAACACCAGACTTTCTTTTCTTTCAAGATTACACAGGCTACACTGCAAACCTCGACAATAGCTCTATATCTGAGCATTTAAATTTCATGCAGTGCTTGGGGAAAAAGCAATTTGACTTCCTGGCCCTGTATTCTTGTTGCCTATCTCTTCCTTTTACATAAGAATTGCATTAATAAGTGATTTCCAAGAGTATTGTGAGAAAAATTAGTAAAAGTGATTTAACAAAAGTGTCCCAGTACTCAGTTCTATATCAACAATGAATAAGCCTCTTTCCCACCCCGTTTGAAAACACGACTCTGAACTCAGCTGTAGATGCTTCCTGAGTTACGTCAGTGGACGCTTTGCCAAGAGCAAATAAAACAGTAAGTCCAAACTTGGAGAATGTCCCACTCTAACTATTTTCAAAACCATCAGAAGAGCTTTGAACCTCTTCATCACATGGACGCACAGAAGCAAAACCGTTAGGCAGACCGGGGTTAGAATTGGACTAAGCAGCCGTGTCATCTCAGACAGCCCATAAAAGTGCACCTGGAATCTGCACCTCAGCTTCCTCATCTATACCTGTGGCCTGATTTCATCCAGACCTCACCAGCTAGACATGCACATGAGGTCATATTAACAGTAATGATGCATGCTTCCTCTCCAGTTGTGCCCTCCAGCTCCACAGGATTTCTGTTCCCTGTGGAGGCCATCTCCCCCGCACGCCTCCAGGCATCTCACATGGGCCCACCTGCAAACAAATCACTCTACTCACACTGTCAAGGGCACCGTCCCTACTCCACACTGCACTGGGGTCTGAACAGGGTCTGTCCTCCTGTTCCCCGGGGCCCAGAGCAGGCCCTGCTGCTGCCACTCCAGCCAACACAGGAGTGCCCGCCAGGTTGAGGATTGCCAGGTCCCTGAAATAGTTCTCAAAATCTCTACCCTGATGTGGTTTCTATCTGATTCTAAGGGCAGGAAGTCAATGCAAACCGTCCCTGGAGATGCGGGTTTCCAGTCCTGGGGGCATAAGAGCCACCTGGTGAGTTGTTGAACATGCAGGTTCCTGAGCCCCACCCAGGGCTCTCCATTGAGTCTCTGGTGTTGAAGGTGCACAGACCACCTGGAAACACCTCTCTGGGGTATTGCTGCTTTGGATAGCGTCAGCCTGTCTGAGGCATCCACTACAGCCCTCAAAGTCATTTCTGCACCTTCCCCCTGACAGCACGGTGCCATCCAGAGTCCAGCTCAGCCTGTGAAGGGTCCGTCTGTAACCAGCAGCCCACCTGGCTCGGGCTGTCAGTGTATTAGTCATGATAAGAACGCAATCAGGTAGCGAGCAGTCCAAGGTATAAATGGACAGCGTCCTCGATTATCATCACTTTAGTTCTCTTAACTTTTTTCTCTCCCTGTATTCCCCTGGGACTCCTACTCCTTCACTCTCCTGTAACTGAAACCTAGCGTGATCACAAACTCTTTTCTCTCATTCCCAGTACACGATCTCTCACCAAGGCCTGTCTGGTCTCTCTCCTGGGTCTCCCTTAACTCTGTCCCTGCTCTCCACTGCCTCTGCAGCACCATCTCTCGTCCAGACTGTGAAGACCGACTCCCAGTTCTCTCTGCCTCCAGCCCCTCCTTACAGTCGGACTCCAACCCCTAGCCGGAGTGATCTCTTCGAAATGCACGTCTGTCACCCCATTTCTCACCATCCCCTAGAGCAGCCATCCCCCCAGCACTGCATACAGAACCCCGGACATCAAACTGTCAGAACTGGAGCTGCTGAAGACTCATGTGATGGGTGAGGGGAAGAGGGGGACAGAGCTCCATGCACCCCTCAGCCTTCCTGATCTCCCCACCTCCACCGCCAGCCCCGACAGGAACCTGCCCTGAGGAACCTGCGGAGAACAGCTGTCTCCATGAACACGATTTGAAAACCACATCTCTGAAAGATAAAGTCATAATGCCCTGCATAGCAAAAAGGCCTCCTGTAATTTAACCCCCACTCACCTCTCCAGCTTCCTCTCCTCCCGTCATCCCCTCAGATATACCCCATGCTCTGTAGCTGGGCTGACAATATGGTAGTCACTAGTCACATGCAACTATTTACATTTAAATTAATTTAAATAAAATAAAATTTAAATTTCAGTCCTGCTGTCAACTGGCCACATCTCAAGTGCTCAAGAGCCGCCTGTGGCCACTGGCAGCCGCGACGGACATCACAGACACAACGTTTCCACCACTGCAGACGGGTCCGTGGAGGCCCAGCTCTGGAGACGCCAAACTAATGGCAGGTCCCCAAGCCCCACAGCCGTTCTCACAGTCCGGAGCCTTGGTACATGCTGTGCTCTCTATCTAGTGTCTTCTCCTCTCTGTTGCCTATTTGGTAAATTCCACATACTCTTCATGATTCTGTCTAGAGGGCCCCCCTTGGGAGTCTTCCCCTACCTTTCCAAATTCCTAAATCATTCAGGGGCGACTTGAGCACTCTCTCCTCTCTGATCCCTTTGTGCCCTGAAATTCTTTGAATATAGCACTTTTCACATGGTTTTGTAATGTTTGCTTGCCTGTGTATATTTTATATTAGACTGTGAGCAGAGATATTTTAACTCATCTTTACAAGCAAAGCAATCAATAAATACCTATTAGATTAATGAACTAACTGGTAAAGGATGGAGAATAAGCAGATTGCTGTGTACATCTGGGGGATACAGATGGTGGGTGTGGTCAGCAGCACAATGGCCCCTCAAAGATGTCCATGTTCTGATGCTCAGAACCTTACATGACAAAAGGGACTTTGCAGCTGTTGCTGCAGCCAAGGACCTTGACGGTGAGGCAGGTGTGGATTATTCAGGGGCCGGTGTAGTCACAGCGTAACTCTGACAAGTGGAAGAGGGACAGCGGAGATGGGAGTAACACGACGCGAGAAGGATTTAACTCGCAGCTGCTGACCTTGAAGAGGAGGAGGAAATCCATGAGCCAAGGAACGTGGCCGCTTCTAGAAGCTGGAATGGCAAGAACAGATTCTCCCCTGGAGCCTCCAGAAGGAGCACAGCCCCGCCCACTCCTTGTTTTTAACCCACTGAGACCCGTTTCAGACTTCTGACCTCCAGAACTGTAAGAAAATAAACTTGTGCTGTTTGCAACTACTCAGTTTGTAGTAATTTGTTAGAACAGCAAACGGAAATGAGTACAGTGCGGTTAGGAAGGGAGGGTGCTCTACAGGAAGAAAATATGTTTAACTGGGGACTTCTCAGCCCCAGGTCCCTGGGGTCCCATGGAGGGACAAGGGCCCACTGCAGCCAAGCAAGGCCATCATCACTGAACCCAGGTCAGAGAGGATGTGTCCCGGGCTCTGGCTTTAGTCTGAGAAGCACAGTCAGGTGTGAGGAGGGTTTCATAGGACCCTGGTGCTGGGATTTTAGTTTAGGGAGGAAGACAGGTTCCCTGGACAGGCCCAACAGTGCTGACATCTAGTCTAGACTTCATCCTCTTTGAGAGCACAGAAAATGACCAAATACTTTTTAAAAGCCCACAAGTGTCTAGCCCATTGCATGAACCAGACAAATATTTACAGTGCGACATATAAAGGAAACATATAGCTTCCCAAGCACAGTGGAAATTCTATTTTGTACAGAGTAAACAGAGTAAGTCACTCTAACTACAGGCACACGTCACTTAAAGACGAGATAAGTTCTGAGATGTGAGTCATTAGGTGATTTCGTGGTTGTAGGAACATCACACATTGCACTTACACAAACCTAGGTGCTACAGCCCACCACACACTGCGGCTCTACGGTGCTCATCTTATGGGATCACCACGGTCCATCGTTAACAAATGTCGCCATGTGGCGCGTGACTGTATATGCATCTACACATACGATGGAGAACCTTCCATTCAGAGAAACTATAAATATTTACTATCTATTTCTCAATCAGAGTTTCCATATGGACTGAATACTTTTCAGTGATTTTATTTTTTTGAAAAAGCATTTCTCTAACAAATATCTTTTATTCCAGGAATCACTCCTCTGGATGCCGAGTCGGAAACCCTGGTGGCGGTCCGGCAATGAGGACGGAGCTGTCAAACATGAGCAGCGTCTTGACAGACGGGTTGCAGGTATGATGGTCACCACGGTCCCGCCTGCTCCTGGGTAAATGTTCACAAGAGGAGGCGATGATTATGTCTTGAAGGACAAGTAGGTGTCGGCCAGGCCAAGAGGCGGGGATGGGGCGGCTCTGGGAAGATAAAGGAGGATCTGGCATTGCGGCAGAGATTAGCCAGAACCGTGACTCCAGGCGTGGCTCATTCAGGAACTGTCGTCATTCCACTCTGCAGGGTCAGAGTGCAGGTTGGGGGCGGGGAGGGGGGTGTGAGCAAATACATATGAACTGGCCCTCGTGGGACTTCCAGGGTACTGGCAGCACAGACGTTAATCAAAACATCCCAGATGCAAATCTAGTTACAGCCGCGATTCGGGGCTACGAGTGCCTAATAAGGGCCTTTCCCAACCAGGGAGGTCCGGGAAGATGTCTCTGAGGAAGCGATGCTGTGAGCTGAGGTCTGCAGGAAGGAGGGGGTTAACCAAGGAAGGCGAGTGGGAAAGCATAAAGCAGGAGAAGGAAGGGCAACGGGAAAGGCCCTGAGCCAAGACGCAAAAGGGAAGAAGGAGCGGTGACGCTCTCTCCTGGAGCAGGTGGGTGTCCAGGGAAGGAGGTCAAGGCCTGGTTCCTCCTCACTCTCCCCCCCATGCCCCCCTCCTCCTCCGCAATATCGGGATCCGTGGTAGGTGGCAAATCTCCCTACATTGAAACAGCTTCCAAAGTTTGGATTTTTTAAAACATTTACTAAAAAAATTTTCATTCACAATTTATGAATTTTAAATTGCAGATTTGTATGGAGAAACAATGAGTGACCTGAGAATCAAAAGATCTAGGTTCTAATTACTGCATGATCTTGGTTACTCATTTACCTTCTCCAGGTCTCAATTTCTTGAATTGTAGAATTAGGAGGTTAGACCACAGGACTATTGTAGAAGTTCCTCCCTGCTCTACGCCTTCTGTCTTTATGTGGACTCGGGTATTTAAGTCTTGAAGGGGCACTGGCATGGTATGGTCAAAAATAGAGCAAATTATGACATGGTTCACATCCCAGATCTGCTACTTAATAGCTGTGTTACTTTGGGCAAATGACTTAACCTTTCTGATACAGTTTCTGAATACAATGATATGCACCCTGCAGAGTTACAAGAAAAATACATATAAAGCACCTGACTCACAGAAGTTGTTATTACAACTGAAGTGCACTCTTTTAATACTCTCATGGCTTCTATGATCGCTTTTTAGAGGAAATTGTAAAACAATACATAATAGTCTCAAGAAATAGGACTCTTTGTCAGAGTTTTTCCAAAGAGAGTAATAATTTATCCTCCACAGATGTAGGGTGTTATTATTTGTTAGTGTCGCTAACCCAGACACACCGAGTTAGGTAGAAAATTGTATTTACTGAGCACTTGCCCTTTTGCTGAAAAGACCGTTGAACTTGAGAACTTGGGAGGCCTTTTTCTCACCAAGTAAGGGGTGAAAGGAGAAAAGAGAATTACCGTCAGTCGAGAATTTACATCTACAATCTAACAATTTTTGTTTGTTTCAGCTTCCATTCTAAGAGGCACTGTCATTAAGATTTAGGGAACAAAATGTGGGAAGTGAACCCATCAATATGACAAGGTACGAGAAAGCTCACCTCAGAGAATTCTGCTATTAATTCAGTGCAATTTTAGAAAAATTGTAAGAGAAATAATTTTTCCCAATGGTTTGCTCCCGGAAGCCCTGGCTCTGACAGCCCATGTGAGTGTAAACCCCTGTTTTTCTGAGTAACTAACGTGAACAGGGCTAAGTGCTTCTAACTATGAGAGATAAAATTAGATTTTTGAAGACACGCTCTTTGTTCCACCACAAAAAATGGTTAAAAATTATTTCAAATTTTTAAATCAAAATAATTAAACCAAAATTTTTCATTTCTTTCATTTCCTTGCTTTTACTAAAGTTTTCAAAATATCACATTATTTATTCCACTCCCATTTTTGGCCAAATGGCACATTGCCTACTGTAGGGGAGGAAAAATAATTGTCTCTCTGTCCTTCTAGGTTCTTGGCTGAGACCCCCTGTAATAAAAGACAGATTAACAGGAGAAAAACATGCAGAAGTGTAATAACACGTATGCCTCCTGCACACAGGGGAGAGACCCAGGGAAGCAGAGTAACTCCCTGAAACGGCCCCAGCCACCACCTCAGATCCCATCTCCAGCTAAAACACCATTTTCTTTCATCTCAAATACCATCTCCAGTTTCTAGAGTCTTAGTCATCCTCCTTTCCCTGGTACAGAGAAGGAGACACTCTTACAAATGGAGATTCCCTAGAAACATAAATTTCTCTTAGAAAAGGGTAATTTCTACTTGGTTTTCAGAGATTCTCCTGTGTCTGCTGTTTCTTAAAAATAACCTGCTAAAGATAATCTTTATGCCAAAGAGGCATATTTTGGGGTGGCATATTCTGCTCCCCTTTGCTATATAGAAAAAACCTCCCAGTGTAAAACATTAAAATATCTTTTTAAATGCATGGTTGAACTTGTGGGACAGTAAGGCCAGTCCTTAGAGGACCCAAACAACAGAGCTGAGGTGTATTTATGCTGTGTGAAACTAGATAAAGGAAACCTCGTGTGAAACGGAGCCGGGGGAGCAGAAGGCAGAGCTGTCACGCACCATGACTCACGCTCTTTGCAGCCTCCACCCGAAGGACCTTCTTTACACACCTCAGCAAAGAGGAGGGAGATTGCCTCCTTGCCTAGCAACAACCCAGCCAACGAGAAACCGTCAGCTCAGCCAATGAGAAGGTGATGTCGTCACTGTCCTCCAATGGACTGTCTTCAAAGCTGCCTCGGGCTGCCTCACCTCCTCTCTAAGGCAGATCGTCTCTTGCATCCTCCGGCTTGCCCATGGCCCCAGAGCTTGCTTGTTCCTGGTTGCAGTTCTCTGCTAGTCCCAAATAACTCATTTTGCTAGGAAAATGACTGGCTGTGCTATTTCTAAGTTTGACTGCTGGGAGCATGTTCCTAATCCCAGAGGCCCAGAGAGTGGAGTCTGGAGTTCAAATCAGAGTGAAGCCCTCGGAACAAAGCAGAAAGGGAGGATAACTGGGGAAATAAAAACTCATTCTGCAGAGATAGGTGCTGGGGCTGGTTGTCAGTTGTAGCCTTGGAGGAGGAAGAGGAACGAAGGAAGGGAGAGAGAGAGAGGTTAAAGAGACAGGGAAAGAGAGAGAATGCAGGGAGAGAAGGAGAAGAAAAGAGAGATAGGGGAAGGGAAGGGAAAGAGGCTGGAGTCTCTTGAGAGAATTCCACCGTAAACTGATATTTATGTGATTTTCAGAATTGAAATTCACATAATCTGTGTTCCCAGTAACCCAAGATGAAAATTTAGTTTAAAATCTCTAGGTTGGTGGTATACTAAGGTGCTTAGCAGAACTAAGTATAAATAAGCTTTAGGAGAATGCACTTTAAATCCAGACATCAAGGAATTCCCCCAAAAACTTTCCGAGGAGCATGGTTTGACAGTCATGACCTCAAGGCATCAGGCCGCGGTAAGAGCCAGCAGCAATAACTGCAGAGGGAGACCCAGAATGTCCCCTCATCATGGACTTATCAGATGCAGGGTATCAAATAAGTATGTTTACTATGTTCTAAAGAAATAAAAGAAGGAATTGACAATAAGGTGAAGAATTAAGAGGCTGTCAAAATGACCAAACAGATTTGAAAATAACCAAATAGAAAATGTAAGATGAAAAAGGTAATATTTGAAGTTGGACTCAATGGATGATTGAACAGCAGATTAGACAAAACTGAAGAGAAGATTACCCCAGCACAGCCAGAAAATGATGGGATGGAAATTGGGAAAGAGAGGTTGAGAGTTTGGGGTCATAGAATGAGAAAATGTAAAGTATATCTAATTCGTTTTCCAGAATGAGCCAATAAAATGAGAGAAAAATTTTTAAGAGATACTGGTTAAAAAAATTTTGGAATTGGTGGAGAAAGTAATTCTCAGCTTCAATGAATCTAAGGAACCTCAAGCAAGATAAATAAAAAGAAACCTATACCTATAGAAAACGTATGAAACAAAAGAACACCAAAAAGCTCCGAAAGTAACCAAAAAGAAGAGATGTTTATCACCAAAGGACCAACAATTAGATTCACATCTGCCTTCTCAACAGCAAGAGCGGACGGCGAAAGCCTGTGTTACGTTATCTTCAAAGTGCTGCGAGAAGTACACATGCACTGAAACAGTCTCTCGAGAACAGGGTGAAATAAAGACATTTGCAGAAAACCGAAGACAGAGTTGGCTAGCAAGAGACCCTTACTGAAGAATTTTTAAGTATCTTCTTCTGGAAGAAGGAAGATGATCCCAGAGGAAGTTCTCACTGCAAGATGGAGTGGTGAGTGGAGAAAACGATAAACACGGGCTGAATCCTGATTATAATAATAACATCAACCAGCACGACTTTTGCAAGTATAAAAATAAGGCAGCATCAAAATACTGGATAAAAATAGCATTGAAGTTGGAAAAAGGGTAATCAAGATGAAGTATCCTAAGGTGCTGGTATTGAAAAGGAAGTTAAAGGTTTGCTTAAGTTGAGACGTGGTAAGTTAAATATGAATGTTGAAATTTCTAGAATAGCTACTAAATACATAGAAATAGAATGTATAATTTCCAAAAGAGCAGAAAGAAAACATGGAACATGGCAGGGGCAAATCTTAAATCAATGAGTTCACATGAGTCAAAAAAGGCAAAACTAAACAATATGTTTCAACATACATATTTGGTGAAATTACAGTTTCGAACAAGCAAGGCATGATTAACACAAAGTGTAGACTGGTACTCACCTCTTCAGGGGAAGGGGGTTGCCCTGGGGAGCTGGTTCAGTCCTTAACAGAAATAGAAGACTCACTCAGATTAGTCCCCAGGGAAGTCACTGGAGGGATTCCTGACAAAGATGGAGGCAGGCATAGAGAAACAAGTTAATGCGGTGCACTGGTTGCCAAAGCCAGCGGGAGTGGGAGGCAGGGAGGCTGCAGGTGGACACCATATAGGTCAGCTCCCCAGAGCACAGAGCACAGGGGCGGAGTGGAGCAAGGGGTCAAGGTAAAGGGCAAGAAAAGACACCCCCACAATGGGGCTCATTGCATCCTCCTTTTCAATCAGTCCATGTACCTTCTTTACACCAGTCTGCATGTGTGATATATTTTACAGCTCAAAAGTGGAAGAAAAATACAACAAAAATAATGTGTTTTTTCCCTCATTGAAAGATTAATTTAAAGATGTTTCAGAAGTAGAGATAAGGGACAAGGAAAGTAAGAAGTATTAAAATGACTAGTAATAGGCATTATTTTTCCTTTGCTGTTGGCCAACTCCTTCACTTCTATTTTCCCTCATTTGCAGGAAGGACAGCAAAATATTTTAAGTTGTTACAATCTCATTTGTCGGATCATCTAGCCAAGAAATCAAGGCAATTTCCACATCTGTCACTGGGAAGAGGCTGGATAACTCTTGTCCTTTCAGGGAAGGCAGTTTGCTGGCTCACAAGTGGCAGAGTGGGAAGAAATTAGATCCTATTTACTGTGAAATGATAAACAACATAAAACAGTAAAAGACAGTTTAAACACAAAGAAGTTCAGTGATCATAGAGAAAGTGATTTCCATGTTTTTTAGGTTCAGACTCTCAATTGTAATGAAATTATGTACAAAAGCACAGGGAAGCAACAGTGATAACCAACAACCGCTGAGTGCTTACCCCTCATCAGGCAGTTCTACGTGTCGTGCATGGATTAAGTCGTTTACCTGTTACTGAAACCCTACACGGTTGGATTATTAGTACCTTTCACAGGTGAGGATGCAGAGGCATAAAGAAATCAAATCACTAGACAGAGGAGTTGGGTTCATGTTCTTTACCCTTGTGTCCCCAGAGCTTCTCCAGCTGAGGGATGGGGATGCCAGCCAGAGTTCCATCTCTTCCCTCTTCTCCTCTAGCAGTGGGGCACCCAGGAGAGGGCCTGTGGAACCTACCGACTTGGAGAGTGGGAAGCACATAAGAATATCTGGGGGGATGTTAGACTTGAGTATTTCTTTTGATACTATGTTTCCTTAAAGCCGAGAAAAAAAAAAAACTGTGAAATAACAAGAGAGTGCCTAACCTGTGGTTGACTGAAATCAAAGGAAAACTCTTGTGCATATGTGTCACCTAAATAACCAGACATCCTGGCCTGTGACAGCAAGTTCCCTTTGATGTCCAAGTCAGGAACAGTCCGAGTCCCAGCATGCCTGGTTGACCAAAGTCCAGTCTTTTTCTAGCTTCCTGGCAAAAGGAATGTGGGAATTTCCAGAAGGGCTTACATGGGCCACAGATCATCCTGGTTGTGACTTGCCATGTCAACCAGACTTCTGGCTCCAGAGTGTAGCTCCTCCCTTCTGCAGATCATGTCTGCCATTTTATAAGGAAGTTGATTACTGGAACCCTTGTCGTAGGGAGACTGAGTAGCATAGTAACACTGCAGAACATTGGTGAAGGTCACAGACTTTGAGATCCAACAGACCTGGGTTTGAATCCTGTGTCAAGCACTGACTAGCTGTGGACAAGGTGTTGAAGATGGTCCCGAGTTCCTCGTCTATACAGGGAGGATTATCACATCCACTTAGCAGGGTTATAATGAGAGAGAAATTCAGTAAAGCACGTGCCTGGAACATACAGCATGCTCTCTGAATGGGAGCTCTTGCTAGATTACTGATCTTTGCAACAGAGACTTCTAAAAAGGTGCAGAAGCCTTAATTCCACAGGATCATTTCTTATATCAACATTCAAGCATGCCGAAGACAGCAATATGAAAAGGCAGTTTCACAGAGAGCTACATGAATGCAGACCAGATAGTTTAATTTATGGTGATCTAATTTGATAAAAGACTAGAACTGAAATCTTACAAAGGATGAATGGTTAATATTTTACTTAAACTCTTGTCAAATATCAGTTACCTCAATTGTACTTTTGGCATGAGTTAATTAGGTCAGCTCAGAATGGAGCTTTCTGGTGAGTTCATAGGATACAAATATTCTTTGCTGTTAACTGAGACCAGATCCACAGATTTAAAGTACTAAATGTGTACGTGGCAAACTTTACTCCTTATTTGGAAATTACAGCATTTGTGTTGCTTGCCAAATAAGTGGGGACTTGTTCCACTCCTGCAAGGAGGTGGAGAACAGGGGTGGAGAAAATTCGCTCCCAGAGAGCACTTCTCCTTTTTGGTCCTAGAATATCACCCAGAACAGCATGTAAATGTTTTTTAAAACAGGATGATTTCTCACGATCAAAACTTCTGCATTCAATTTTGCAAAGCTTGCTCACAAACAATTGATGGTATTTTGGTCAAAATTGAGAAGTTAAAATATTTTTGAAATGACAAATTCCAAACTGCAACTAAATGTGTTAAGGGATTTGGTCAAAACTGACTGAAGTGATCTTTTCTTCTCTCTAAACAAAGCATAACAGCCATAGTGGAAGGAAATGATGCTGCAACAGTGGCACGAAGCCCGCTCTGGGTGCTCATCCAAATTAGCCTTTATTTAGTGGTTATTTACTAAGTGGTAGTTATTATGTGCTAAGACATACTAACTTAAGTACAGTGTGTTATATTTTCATTTTTATCTTTTTCAAACATAGTTGTTCCTCATAATGAACTTGAGAGCCCTCACTGAACCCTGGACACTGGACCAGCTGAGACAGTTCAGGTCAATGTTGCTGCAGATGTATCTTCAACATCTCCTCTGTAAGGAAGTGAAGATGCCCAAGGAGTTCTAGCTCCTCATATGATGATGAACACATGTCGAACACCATCACTCCGCCCCAAACCAGCCCAGAAAGGCCATAGTGAAAAAAAAGTGGACGGATCAGGACAGAAAGACTTCGAGACACCCCACACGAGACAAGAGGGGCTGGATCCTAGCGTTAGGGCCGAAGAGACCAAGTGCCACAGAGTGGGGACCAGTGCTGAGGGCTTTCCTGTGGTGCCCTGTTCTCCTCCACTCCAGTCTGGGCTGGTCGTTGCCAGTCAGGGTCCATTGCGCTCGCCAGGGGCTGTGGAGCCACATCAGGACAGCCGATGAACCAGTCGTGCGGGGGCCACGGCAGCAGGCACAGGCAGACCAGCTGCCTCCCGATCCAAGTCCCTCAGCCCAGCCCAGGCCACCCCTGGGGATGGGAGGAGACAGCCCAGGAAGTAGCTTTTGGGAAAGGGCAGGGCTGGGCTGAGGTTCAAGGAGGCCCCTGAGAAGTGGGGTGATGGGAGTTGTGGACACAATAAATGGGACCTCATATCAGGACTCCCCACACTCAGGAGAGTCCCCTCATGCTCATGCCTTGAAGGCACTGGGAAGGCAAAAGCTAGGGCTGACCTTTGTCCCCTCCAGGGGCGCACAGCCAGCCAAGGGCAAACAAATAAGACAGCTGATGGGCCTCGAGCACTTCTCCCGAATTGATCTTTGTTCTCTTACCTGTCTTGACGCCAGATCAATTGGGGCATGTAGCTGCTCTGTCTGCTTGCTGGAATGTTCCTTTTCCCACATGTAATGTCAATTAGGACATTTGTTTCCTTAAATTCTGCTTTAACCTAAAATTGCTGCCCTGCCTCCTTTGGACCCACATTTCCCAGACTGTCCTTTCTATTTCTGCCTTTCAGATTTTTCATGTCCTTTTCTTCCACAAAATCTGTGGGGTTTGATCAGTAAGTTTGAGCCTTTTAAGTGTATTGTAATCGCTGTTGTGTTAGGATTTGTTCTCTGTTATAATTCATATTTTCTAGCAGCCACACTTTCTGTTTCTTTTTTTTTCTTTTATACTTTTCACAGTAAATGCAAACAGATTAGACTCTCTTATCAAAAGACAGACTATCTCAAATTCAAGAAGCCAAGGGGAAAAAGTAAATTCAAGTGAATAAATGGAAGAAAAAAGAAGAAAGGAAACAATGAAGACATACATAGAAATTAATGAAATGGAGAAAAAAAACCCAACAAAATATCAAAATTAAAAAGTGATGTTTTTGCATAAATGCATCCAATAAACAATATCCTAGAGAGACTTTGGGAAACCTCCCACCCAGGGGCCCAGGGGCCTGCATGTCACTGGAAAACTGGGACCTTGTCACCATAGCTGAATCAGTGAACACAGTGACAAGGTGTTGAGGAAGGAAAAAAGTTTAATTTTGCTAGGAAAATGAACCTGCGGTGGGCTCACACCACAAAATCCACAGTTCTCCTGAGGCACTAGGAGTTGGGGCTTTTAAAGAAAAATCTATGGCCAGGAATGTGCTGTGTACGTGACTCTAACCATCTGGTGAGAGAAAATTCATGAGGGTCCCAGACGTTCTGGCACTAGGCCAGCTCTTATCCCTACAGCAGGAGGTTTACGTCTCCATTGGTAATCTTCCCAGAGCACCTGAAATCCAGCTGGAGCAAAGAAAGAAACTGCTGCCAATTAACAGTTACAAAGTTACACGGTTTTAGAGAGGGGAGGGGAGCTGTGGCCTTGCAGTTTGCTGTCCTCCCATCAGCATGCCTTTTGTGAAGACAAGAGAAGCTGCAGGCGTCAGCCTCCCTGATGATGGTGGATCTCGTGTCAGGAAGACAAGGAGTTGGGGAAGCTTCGGCTTCAGCTGCTTGATGTTGCCTGGACATCAGTTTCCCTGTAGCAAGACTTCAAAAGACCCTTAACGAACCAAACTTCAGTGAGCTACCCCCAACATAAGGCCACCTGGGCTGTAACAATCTGTTACTTCTATCTGCCTTGTGGAATTTAGGGATACAAAGGTTTACAACTACCGACATCCACTTGTGAGTGTACTTGAGAGGAGCTGGGAGAGGGAATGAGTGCTTTTGGTTTTAACCCCATACGTGCTGGGATCAGTGTAGGGGACTGGTATCAGGGCTGGCGTCATGCACAGCAGGTACCGTGCGGCCCTGTTCACGGTGTCAGGAGGCCAAGGCAGCGCAGGTACCACTGCTGGTGGAAGGGACAGACAAGACGGCCCGGCTGCGTGGGATGGAGGGCTACACAGCAGAGGCAAGTGAATGAACCTAAACATTCAACATCTACTTGTTGTTTTTTTCAATGTCAGAAAACTAAGAATAGAAAGAACTTCCTTAAGTGAAAAAAGATCATCTAGAAAAAACCTTTAACACATATCCTATGCAATGGAGAAACTTTGGATGCTTTCATCTTAGGGTCAGGAGGAGCAAGGGCCCCATCACAGCTCCTGTCTGACTCAGTGCTGATGGCCTTGGTCGACACATAAAGGTAAGGGAGAGAGATTTAAGGATTGGAAGGGAAGAGGTAAAACTGTCATTATTTACAAGTGACGTCATCTAATAAAAACGAAAACTCACAGAATCAACAGATGAACTCGAGGAAATGACCAGAGGATTTAGTAAGAGTGCCAGAAATAAGGTCAACTTACATTCCTCTATTTCAGCAATGACCAAAGAGAAAAATAATTGAAAATAATAGGGAAATAAAAACAGCCAAGGAAGTTCTATTTGGAGAAAATTTTAAAACTCTGCTCAAGGACACCACAGATAAGACAACTTAACATTTTTAAGATGTCATTTCTCCTCAAACTGATCTAATGCAATTCCAATCAAAATTCCAGCTGGATTTTTTTGAAGACTACAATAAACCGATTTCAAAAAATATATGAAAGAATAAAAGATTATGCATATCTAAAACAATGTTGAAAAAGAGGAGCAAAGTGGGATTTCCTGCTAACATATATGAAGCATACCACAAAGACATGGTGACAATTTTTTTGTTTTTTTTGCTGAAGAAGACTTGCCCTGAGCTAACATCCATTGCCAATCCTCCTCTTGTTTTGTTTTTTTTTTTATGCTTAAGGAAGATTGGCCCTGAGCTAACATCTGTGCCCATCTTCCTCTATGGGGACACCACCACAACATGGCTGGTGAGCAGAGTAGGTCTGCGCCTAGGATCCAAACCCACGAACCCGGGCTGCCAAAGTGGAGCACGTGGAACTTGAACCACTCAGCCATGGAGCCAGGCTGGTAACAACTTTTTAAAAACAGCACAGCAGCAGAATAGGGAGCTCAGACACAGACCTATGTATATATTCAAAGGTAACCAGTGAGGAAATGACAGATTGTTTGGTAGATGATGTTGGTAAAATAGGCTTATTAGAGGAGAAAAATAGATTCCTACTTTCTGTCATTCATAAAGGTTAGCTCTAGATGTTTTAAAGAATTGAATATGAGAGGAAAACTGGAAAGCTAACAGAAAAAAATGCAGAATACTTTTGCAAACTTAAGGTGGGAAGGAATATTTTAAATAAGATCCACATACTACAAGTCATAAGGTTTCAAAAAATTAATAGATTAAAACTAAGAATTTCTGTCCAACAAAGAATACCACAGGCAAGATAAACTCATTGGTGACAGATTGGGAGAAAATATTTGTGATATCTAAAGTGTAAAAGGGATTTATGTTTAGAATAGAGAAGGAATAGGTATAAATCAACAAAAGACTGGAAACACAGTAGAAAAATGGACAAAGGAGATGATGCAATTGACAAAAGACTAACGAGTGTGTGACTAGACGCTCAGCCCTACTGTTAGTTGGAGAAATGCACACTGAACAAGATTAAACTTTAGGTAAATTTAGATAGATAAATTAAGCATCAGATAGACACAAATTAGGTAATCAGAAAATATTAAGTTTTAGTAAAAACAGAGAGAATCATCATGCACTGCAGGTGGGAATGCGGCGTTTTAGCAGTTCAGGAGAGCACACGGGTAGTCCTCCACAGGTTCCGGGAACAGGCAATCCTACCCCCGACTACAGTCCTGGAGGGACCTCCACAGGGGTCCACAGACACAGGGCCTGCACACATGCACACCTTTCCAGGGCGGGAAGCTCAGGGCGTTCCGGTGTCCAGGACCAGAAGAACAGGTGGGACAACCCGGCATGAGAATGTTACGCTGCAGTCGCAGTACAATCTTAAGAACAGAGTACTGAGTTTTAAGTGTAAGGAAAAACATCACCAGCAACATGTTTATACACAATCAGCAAAGTATCTCTTGCAGGATATATGTATCTATGTATCTACATTTATGTGTTTTTAAAAAAACCCTGCAGGACTAGGGAACAGGAACCTAACTTGAGCCACCACCATGAAGAGTCCTGATCTCTCCTCCAGCTCCCAGATCTAGCCAGTTATAGACACAGAGTCCTTGAATGAAGAGGTGATAGAGTTCGCTTGAGGAAGGACCCTTTATCACCACCATGATTATGTGCTATAAATCTTCTAAATCTTCAACAAAGAAACGTGGTCCTTTACCAGGGTCACTAAGCGCTAGGGAAAAGGAAGCCCCCAGACTCTGGAGATATTATTAGACACTGGATCTGAGCTGACCCTAATCACTGCAGAACCAAAATCCTGCCCTGGTCCATCTGTCAGAGTAGAGCCTAATATGGAGGTCCAGGGGGCAGATGAAAATGAAGTCTTGGCCTGAATTGCTCTCAAATAGTTTGCAAACTCAACTTGTGACTATTTCTCCAGTTCCTGAGTATATATAGTTGAAGGAGTTGTAATAAAAATCCTTCAACCACAGACTAATGGATATTATGGTAGAAAAGACTAAGCCTCTTTCTTCCAAAATATCAACCCAAAACAATAGCACATCCTTAAAGGAATCAGAGAGATCAATGCCACCCACCATCAAAGACTTGGAAGATGTAGGGGTTGGAGAGTGGGTGTGACATCCCCACTCAATTCACTTGTCTGGCCTGTGAAGGAGATAGATGGGTCTTGGAGACTGGCTGTTAATTATCATAAATGTGATCACATGTGGGACCACTCCAAGTTAAGTTATTTTTACAAATATAGTCTCTTTCCTGCAGCAAATCAACTCAACTCAGCCCCAGCAAATCACTGGGGGCAAGGAACACCTGTCAGGACTTTCCTATTCAGTGATAAATTCTGAGGAAGACTACAACAACTCAGTAGAGGTAGGACCACCGAGGGCTCAGACCCTTTGGGAGCACAGGTTTGAAAAGCTCAGCCAGGTGAACAATCGTCCAACCATATAAAGAATTCCAGCTGGTTAAGGTGCTGGCTTAGAGCAAAGGAAGCATGAATGGGTAGAGGATGAGGGAAGTATAAATATCAACTAGCCCTGTGGTAATTTGCAGAAAGAAGTACAAGACTGCTCAGCATGTAATAGTCGCATGCTTGGGGAGGAGATTACTTGCCATCTCTGAGCATCAGTTACCTGGCCTACAGGATGAGAGCTGAGGATAATCGTATCTACTGTGCAAGGTTGTTTTCAGGATGATAATCAATATATAAGTGTTCGATGCTTAGTAGGTGTTCAGTGCATGGTGGTCGTGTTTTAGGGAGGCGGTAGGATCTGGTGCAAGGTTGTTAAGAGTAGAGACTTTGGGGTCAGAGTAGAGGTTGGAATGCCAGATGTTTACGGAACTGGGGCATGATGGTTAAGTTCTCAAAGTCTTAAATTTCCTCTCCTGCAAAATGGAGTTAGATTACCTAATTTTAACTGTTTTTTAAAAAAATATCAAATTGAGTAGAATATGACATTTGAAAGTAATTGGAAATAGTAGCAATTATTTTTATGAGGTAGAGTCCAAGTTTCTTAAATCTAGTGGGGGAAATACACGTAAGTATATATGTTCAATATCATGTGATAAGTGGGGAGAAACCTAGATGTGTGGCCAGGGTGCAGCAGGAACATGACAAAATGAAGATAATGGAGATATTTAATGGTGGACACTTTTAACAGAACCGGGAAGGTAGAAGTAGATTTACTCGTGGTCCCAGACATAATGGAGGAGAGAGCTGGGACTGGAATTCAGAACTTCTAACTCCAACTCTTCTAACTTCTAACTCTAACAGTTTCTTTTTTGTGACAAAATGTTATATTTGTATGTGATATAAAATAAATATACTTTATTCTGTTTTCCTGTGCAGAATTCTCAGAAGATAAGATATGTCTATCACATAATTATATCTTTTTGTGAGTAATATCTCAACTATATGTCTCGTTGGGAACCCCTTACCTCTCATTCAACCATCCTTTAAACATAACAACATGATGTCACCCTTAATACCTGCAGGAGGCGCAAAGGAAGGAAAAGACATTCGTTCATTCACGCAAATATCCGAATGTCTTTTACGTGTTGAGAATACAGAAGTTAACAAAAACAGACAAAACTAGAGGGGAGAAAGACAATAATAGATACATAGTAAAATATTCAACACTGCATCTGCCCTTCTAATACTTACGATAAAATGTGCCAGTGTGGTGATATTCCTTATACGTGTTTTCACATCTCACTGTTTAAAAAATGTAGTGCTTAAATAAACTTTTGAAAGTTAGGATTAGTTATAACGGTTTTCTGTAGATCCCACCTCTGAGAGGTGGCTGCGAAGAGACTATTCAGCATGCATTAGGAAGCTAATATACCTGGGGCTGAGGTTGAGAGAAAGAATTTTCTGATCAAACATGATCTACAGGGTTTTACCCAGGGAACTGTAAAGCCCCTCATAGGCGGACATAATCTCTCTTTTACTTCCCTATGGAAGGAAGAAAAAAAATTTCAATGAAATGGAGTGAGAACCTCTGAGAATTACCTTAGAATCAAGCCTTGAGGGAGGGCTCGAAAAACAGGCAAGAATTTTAATATTCAGCAGTCAGAAGGTTGCAAGAAAAATGTTAGGGATTTTTCCCCCATGAATTGGGTAGAATTCTCAAAACCTGAAACTGTGCATAACCTGGGAGAGCTTGGGGCATGAAATATTGAGATTTGCAGAGAAAATGAAGAAGTATTTTTTCAGTGAAGAAATGAAGAACCAGTTTTTCTGAAGCAGGAAAGAGTATGTTAATTATATTTAAGTATTTACATTTCTTTGATTCTTGTTTTAATTAGATTTTGCAATCAAAGTGACCAACAGTCATGCTTATGCCTAAAGCTTTATGATTTCCTTAGAAACACGTAACAGGAGAAAGGCTGAGCTCTTCTCTGAATCTTCGCTCTGCTGTGGTGACTCCTCCTCTAGACCATGGACCAAGGCACAGTTGGTTCTGGCATATCCTCATTTCCATGTGCACGGAGTCCCAGCACTGAGCTGGTCAATTCTAGCAAACACAGCGTGACAGCAACTGTCACAGCCAGTCAGGACAATCCACAAGCAAAAAGGACTTCCAAGAAACCACCCCAGATCCCTGGTCTGTTCCCCCAGTATTGGACTAGTGCGCACTAGACGCTGTGGGAGCAGACACAGTCCCACACTGTCCTCTCCAGCTGGACACAGAGCTCCCTCTTGGCCAGTGAGCATCACTTTCAGTGGCTGCAGTTGGTGTCCCACATCTTGACCAGTCACTTCTAATAGTCAGGCAGCTCTCACAGGATTCCTGAGAGAAAGGTTGGGTTAGTGACCATTCTTTTTTGTTTTTCAAAATCATGACCAGAAAAACAGCACAGGTCCAGGGGTAATGAGTCGATAATAGACTTCTTTAGTGGCTGACAGAACATTTATTTGGGACATTTTTCCAAATCTAAACTTCATATCTTTGGGAATGAAAAAGTTAAGAGAGTTTGAATAAGAGCATTTATAGCTTCTCCTTCTCGATAACTGTGGCTGATTAAAAAAAAGGTCTCCCTAAATAGGTCTCTCTCTCTCAAATAATAGACAATAGATAATAAAACCATCTCCCAGATTTTGAAAAAGGAACATCCATTGTGAGGATGAGACCCTCACCTCCAACAGAGTACAGGACACAAACACTGCGGGTTCTAGTCCCACAGTTGGGGGCCGCCGCCAACCCGAAGCATTTCCCCTTCTATTCTGAACAGAAAGAAGAGCTGGACGACAATTCAGAAACATGCCAGCTCTTCTCAATACCCAGAAATCCCCATTTTTAAACTGTACTTTAGGTTATTCAGAAATGTTCTCCTCCTTGTAACAAGAAAGAAATTTCACCAGTGGTCAGCATACACAAAGCACATTGTGCAACTTCCCCTCCAGCAGACCACAAACAATCACACTATAAACAGTCACATCCTTAAAAGAGAGCAACCGGGAATAACAGAGTCGAAGTGGGGACTGTGGAAACAGGGGCAATGTTTTTGAAATGTAGCTTTATGTATTTCCTGAGATGGAATACCTCATTCTGTAAGTTATGGGAATAATAGATAACAGTTATTCAGTGTTTTCTATGTACAAGATGCTCTACTGTTTTACATGGGTTATCTCATTTGTTCTTCGCAAAATTCTATGAAAAAGATATTATTATTATCCCATTTTTATAGGGGACGAAAATAAGGCTTACAGAGTCAATCGCATGACTAATAAATGAATAAGGCAAGATTCAAAACCAGATCCGTCTGACTCCAGAACCAGATCCGTCTGACTCCAGAATCAACACCCCTATTTATTTCCTTTTTTAGCAAATCCTCTTTCCCCAGAACTATAGGTACTTTCAAAAGAATAGGTCCAAAGGCCTTTGCACTTTTCTCTATATATTCTCTCCTTTGTTTTAACTATTGTCTTTAAAACATTTCCCCCACATGAGTGTCTTAGACTCAGGACGTGTCCCACCTGTAAGACTTCACAGACTGGCGAGGGGACGTACCCCGCACTGCTCCTCTGTGTCCTCAGCTTCTCACTGGGCTTTCCATTTTGAATGTCACGCTCAGCTCATAACAGGTAATTGTATAAGTTTAGACAAGCATTTTATTTCTTTTGTCCTAACTTTTGTTTTTAATCCTGGAAATAGGTATATTTAAATGATCCCTGAAGTCTAAACTGTACAGTACTATGACTCTACATGTAGGACCAAACTCCACCATATTATCCCCCAAACCTCTCCTTCTCAGTTGGCCTGTGCTGTGAATGGACGTCTGAGCAGAGGCCTGGAGGGAAGGAGAAAGGGAGCAGTGTGGATCTCCAGGGAAGAGCAGGTCAAGCAGAGGAAACTGAACGGGAGGGTGAGCCTGAGTGGCATGTTGAAGAAACACGAGGAAGCCAGGACAGCTGGAGCCGAGCAAGCAAGAGACAGGGCAAGAGGAGACAGGTCAGAGGGGCCAGCTCTGCGCGTGGTGTCACAGGGCCTGTGCTCAGGGGGCCCGTGGGCTCTGCTGAATGCTCTGTGGTGGGCTCGTTGGAATGATTAATGGGATTTTTAACTACGGGCCCTGTGTTTCCATTTTGTACTGGGCCCTGCGAATCATGTAGCTGGTCCTGGGTCAGAGCGGAAGCAAGAGTCGGCAGCTGTAGAGTCGTTTAGCCTCTGAGCCTTGGAAGGACTTTACCCCTGAAGGGATGAGAAGCCACTGAAAGGTGTTGAATGGAAGAATGACAAGATATGATGTTTTTCTTTTAAATCGTTCTGGCTACTGCTTTTAGGATAGATCTAAGAGAGCAAAGGTAAAAACAGGGAGACCTGAAACAATGCAGTCAGGAGATCCTGGTGGCTCGGCCCATGGTGGTAACAATAGAGGCAGAGAGAAGCAGTCAGACTCTGGGCCTGTTTTGAAGATAAAGCCGAAAGCATATGCTAGTGGATGTGATGTTGACGTGAGAGAGAGAGGAGTTGAGGTTGATCTCAAGGTTTTGAGCCTGAGCACTTAGAAGAAGAGAAGAAAATTGCAGGAGACACAGGCTGGGATCATGGAGACCAGGAGTTTCGTTGTGGGTATGCTTGGTTTGAGATGCCTAGTAGACCCCTGATGTGCAGCAGGTAGTTAGATATGCAAGTCTGAGGTTAAAGAAGAAGGTGCAGGCCAGAGAGAGAAATATTCAGAGGAGGAGGAGATGATGAGGAACCAAGAGAGGAGAAGAGAAGGAGCGGCCAGTGTTACAGAAGGAGACGCAAAGGGGAGCAGGACCCTCAGATTAAGAGAAGTGAGGAGAGAGAATCTGGTGTGTCCATTGACCTAAGTCAGTGCTGCTGACAAGTCAAGTAAAGATGCGGCTGGGGAAGTGCCCAGCCACTGGAATTAGCAAGATGAGGCTTCTGTAAAATGCAGTTTTACTTTACTATTGGGATCCTTCCCCTTATCATTAAAATGCGAAACTTCAAGCATATCAACTCCTCATTCACCCTCCTGCCAATACTCAGCGCTAGTTTAGATTGTCCTTTTATCGTATCCACCTTCTTCTTCTCCTTCTCTTTCTTCTCTTAATCATATCCAGGCTTTACCAGTACTACAACCCAGCCCAAGCCCTCTTACCTCAGGCCTGGATAACTGAGGACCCCTGTAACCCGTGTCCTGGTTTCTAGTCTCCTCACCAGCAACCCATTCTGATTAGTCATCCTGGAACAGGGACTTCTCAGGGATTTCCCAGGCTCTTGGGCTTTTATCAGAAACATGCTAACAGGAGGCTTCTCTCACCCACTTCCCCAGCCCAGTGCACGAGCATGCCCTCCTGACAGAAAACATATGTACCCTGAGTACCTGCAACCAGCACAGTTCTGCCTGAATGCCACAGAAAAGAACCCACCATTAGAATCACCAGTCAGAATGAGTGGGCTCCTGCATTGGCCATAATTTGATGGACTGATTCAGTCTCTCTTAGTGTAAGAGCAAGCATGGGAGGCTGAAAAATACCGACGCTGATTAAATTGGACAGAGGACTGATGCTTTCCAATAAAATACAAGTGCACACACCTATTAGAATGGTTACAGTAAAATTTAAAAAAATATCCACAGCACCAAATACTGGCAGGGGGAAGGAGCAGCTGGAGCTCTCGCTCACTGCTGGTGGGAACACAAGATGGTTTGGCCACTTTGGAAAATAGTTTGGCAGTTTCTTGCAAAGTCAAGCAAATCCTGAACATATGACCCAGCAGTCACACTCCTAGGCACTTACCCAAAAGAAGCCAAAACATGTGTCCACACAAAAAACCTGTAAGTGAATGCTCACGATGGCTTTATTGATAACGACCCCAAATGACCATCAAATGGTGGACACGTACACCAGCTGTATATCCATGAGACAGAATTCTATGCAGGAATAGAAAGAACAAACCTCTGATGCTGTAACAACATGCATGAATCTCAGAATTATCGTGCTCAGTGGAAACACCAAACACAGAAGGTGACACACCAGTGATTCCATTTACGTGGCATCAGGGAAAGCTCGACTGTGGACACAGAACACAGACCAGTGTTTGCTAGGGGCTGGGGGGTGGGTGCGGGGGGCGGTGATCACAAAGGGGCGGAGGCAACTTTTCTCAGTGACAGAAAATACACTATAACTTGATGGGGTGGTGGTTATAGGATTCTAGAGGTTTGTCAAAGTCATAGAACTGTACACCTAAAAGCAGGGAGTTTTATTGCATGTAAATAATACTTCAATAAACCTGATTTCAGAAAGAAAGAAAGTTCCATGAAGGCATGTACTTTGTTTATTCACTGCACTATCCCTGGCATCCAGAACAGGGACTGATACATAATAGGTATTTACAGGAAGGAAGGAAGAGAGGAATGAGAGAGGAGGAAAGGGGGGAAGGAAGGAAGGAAAGAAGGAGGGAAGGAAGGAAAAAAGGGAGGAAGGGAGGAATGAGGGAAGGACAGAGGGAGGGAGGAGGGAAGGAAGGAAGAGAAAAGAGGGAAAGAAAAAAGAGAACAGAAAGCGATAGAGAGGGAGAAAAAGGAAGATCTAATTCTGGATTTTAGTTTGAACATTCTTTAGATTCTCTCTTATCAAAATTCTGGAAGTAGGGGCCTGCCCGGTGGCGCAGCGGTTTAGTCCGCGCTTTGGCAGCCCGGGGTTCACGGGTTCAGATCCCAGGCGCCTGCCGATGCACCACTTGTCAGCCATGCCATGGCGGCGTCCCATATAAAGTAGAGGAAGATGGGCACGGATGTTAGCCCAGGCCCAGCCTTCCTCAGCAAAAAGAGGAGGATTGGCAATGGGTGTTAGCTCAGGGCTGGTCTTCCACACACACACACACACACACACACACACACACAAAATTCTGGAAGTAGTATGCAGCCCATCCTAAGAGCCCCAATTTATTAAACATTTGATTTCAAATTTCTTTTATAATCTAGAGCAGAGAATAAAAGTTTATGTCTTAGATTTTGTAGTCCATGTAGCCCTCTTTCCAATTTCTAAAACACAAGCAAGGTTTAAGAAACCATACACATTTCTAGTTGAGATAATACAGATATAAAACGAAAGATAAAAATTCACAATACATTTTTTAAATTAATTGGAAGTCTAAAAGAACACAGGACAAATTTACCTTTGCAAATAACTGTAGAATTTTCTATTCAAAATGTTTAAGCCTGGAGTTCAAAACCAGTCATTCAAAGTTAGATTTCTCTACACAGAATCATCAAAGCAAACATTTGTGAGTTCCAGCAGCAAGAAATAAAACCTTACAGAAAACAGCCTTTACTTAATCAGTGAGCTACATGTCCAACTTCTGCTCTAAGTCACAGTATAGAGCAGGCTCTGTGTGGCCCCAAGGCGTCGTGAATGGGGATGCCTCAGTTAGCTTTGAGAATGACAGCAGCTGAGCAGGATAGAGATAAGAAAAAGAGCAAGCTAAGAGGTGCTAGCAGCTTAATATCTGAATATCAATAAATGAGTGGAGCAGGGGTACCTTCCAAGATAGGGAAGGTTTTGCCATTTTAGATTAAATCTTTGGTTAAAATGTTGTTCACATCCCTTCATTCACTTCTCTTGGGCCTATTGGAATTCCTGAATGCCCCGTCTTGGAATCACTTATTATCATCAGCTTTCTTCTTCTGAGTCGATGATGGATCATCAGTAGGAAGTCTAGCCACATCCGTTCCCTGGAGTCCCTCCTTGTCTCCCACGCCAGGCCCCTTCCCTCAGTCTCCAGACGGCAGCAGCAACCCTACCTTTCTGAGATGAAGTTGTGAGAAATCACACAAATACGTCAGTCGTGGTTAGCAAATCATACTCTGGGACAAAGGAAACGAATTGATTTTGCTGACACAAAAAAGCACAAATGGAGG
Source organism: Tapirus indicus (assembly GCA_031878705.1). Lineage (NCBI taxonomy): Eukaryota > Metazoa > Chordata > Mammalia > Perissodactyla > Tapiridae > Tapirus > Tapirus indicus. Next base: position 55,578,691 of record CM062933.1, on the reverse strand, counting down.
TAAACATGGGAGAAATTGTTCAACCTCACTTGAAGGTTGAATGGATGCCATTTTTTTCCCATAAACTAGAAACCTTAAGCAGCGCGGGGAAGGATGCCGCAGAAGGGGCACTTTTATGTGCTGCCGTTGGGAGCAGAAACTGGTACAGTACTCCTGAAAATATTTTCGGAAACATTTATCAAGTGCACCTAAAGTGTTCAGACACTTTGACAAGTAACTTTGCATCTAGATACCTACCTCGTAAATAATCAGAAGTGCAGGAAAAGACTTAGGTGTTAAACTGTCAACCACCACATTACTTGTGTGTCAAAGAATTGGAAACAATCTAAATGTTCACCCTAAGAGAAATGGGTAAGTACACAATGGTTCGTTTATAGAATGACAATATCCAGCCTTTAGAAATGATGTTTATGGAGTCATTGATGAAAAAGAAAATGCTAAAATACAATATTAAGCCAAAATAAGGCAGAACTCAAAGTTCATCTCAGCACATCTTAGCTATGTAAATTTCTTAAACATGTCATGTAAAAAAGGATTAGAAAGAAATAGCCAGAAATCTTAATAGTAGTTCTCTATAGGTGGTGAGATTATGCTTATTATTTTTCTGTTTCTTTACACTTCTCTGTACATGTTAGGCTTTCTACATGAGAATGTATTGAAAACAATGTCAAAAAACACTTTTAAAAATTATTGGTGGTTAGCAGAAGAAGCTAGACACAAAAGAGAATATGCAGTATGATTCCCTTTGTATAAAAGAGAACGACAGGCAAATCGTTGTCTGGTGTTAGAAGTCAGGACAGTGGTTCCACGTCAGCCAGAGGGTGGAGAGGGCAGGGAGCGTGGGGGGAGGTCTGGGTGCTGGTAATGTTGTTTCTTCTGAGTGCTGGTTGCTTAGGTATATTCAGCTTTCAACAATGAATAATTATGTTGTCTTATGATACACACACTTTTCTGTATGTATAATTCATTAAAAAATTTTTTAAGAAAAAAGTTCTATAGTTCTTTTCCTGGAGAGAGGCAAAATTGGATATTTTTAAGATCGTAAAAGTCTTCATGAAACTATGCCCAAACATAATTGTCCAATTAATCTATTTTCTCAGTAGAGAACTTAATTCATCCCACTACAGCAACAAACCAAGTTAAAAATAACAGTTCAGACCTTAATACTCACTAGTCCTCCAGATTCTAACAGATAATACTAAATACCCAAAAAAAGCATTTAAAGGCTGGCAAGAAAATGTTTAAAGAACATACCTAGGCAGGAGAGAGTTAGCCTATGAACGTGACTCATCTCTGTGTCTACTGGAGAGAAAACAATTGCTCTTCCTTCCCGGCAAGGAGGTGAGGACACCTTTCATAACCCTTTCTTGCCAATGGGCGGGATGCTGGAGGAGAATGAGAACAGCCAAGCGGGAGAGGAAGACGGGAGCCATACACCTCAGTGAAGTTTACCCAGGTAAGGCCACACCTGAAGATTAGCAGGCCCGGAATCTTGACAACCACCTAGTGAAGCGCCTGCATCAGCACCTCTGCAGAGGTAGTCAATTAAGGACGTGGTATAGAGACCAAACTACAATGCTGGGAAATAGGTTAAAATGATTTTTAACCTACGAGCATTTTTAATAAAAAAATTGTTAAAATTAGTAAGACATGTGGCAGGTGGGAACTGTAATAGGAAGAGTGTGTGTCAGAAGGGAGAATAAAGACATGGATCTGTTTTTCTCCCTTCCCTCACTTATTTGTTTTTAACATTAAGAAACTCTCATCAGCCTCCTGAAAAGTCCCCAAGATACAAATCTTTGCTTCCCCAATCTTGAAACAATGACTCATCTGTTTAACACAGCTGGCTCACCACTCTCCTCTTCCCACGATCCAAACCACCTTTGAGAGAAAGCAGACCAGGTTATTTGGCAACTTTTCAAGATATGCTTTCTTTCAGGGGTCAGAGCCCAAGGGGTTTTCCTGAGGAAAGACGGTAGCAGGAAGTGTGCAAGACTGGAAAGCGTCCTGGACAAGTGGTCAAGAGCCCAGCCTCCAGGAGGAGCCAACCAAGTCACCTGGCTTGGGACCTTGGGAAAGTCAGTTAGCTGGTCTGCACCTCCGTTAACACATTTACAAAATGATGGTGATGATATTGGTGCTGCTGTAGGAGAGGAAAACATCTCCTCTGCCCTTCTAAGTCCTTCTGGCTGGTCTAAGGATTAGATTGACATGAGACAGAATAACAGGAGAAAAATCAAAGTTTAATAACATGTACACATGAGTGAAGCCCAGGAAAACTGAGTAACTTGTCAAAATGGTGGAAGCCACCTCCTTAAATACCATCTTCAGCTAAAGACAAAGGAGGATGTTGGGGGTAGTGGTTTGGGACTTCAAAGGGAAGGAAGGGAATTCACATGGAGATGGAAAAGCGAATGTTTGGTAAACAGATGGTTGCCGTGCCTTGCAGAGGCAGTGGACCTGGAGAGGACTTTGATCAAACCGGCCTTGCTAGGTTCCTCCCTGTCTACCACACCTAGTTCATGTTATACTAGAGTTACCCATGGTATTAGCTCCTTCCTGGAACTGGCCTTCTATCTTAAATTCTTTTAGGCAATTAGGGGGAAGTTCAAAGTTTATTCCTGAGTCTTTTGTTCTCAAAAATAATCAAGCCAAAGAGACACATTTTGGGGTAGCATATTCTGCTCCTCTACACTGCCGACAGCTTACAGTTGTGGGAATCCTATAATATAATGGCTGTTTAAAAGTGCTTCCTAAACTGTAAAGCAAATGGTGATAAGTTCCTGCTACCATTGTTATATCAGGCAGTCAGTACTGAGAGAGGGTCCATGAGCTCAGGCCATCCGCAATGTGAAAGATTAAATGAAGTGTGAGACGAGTCACTAGACCCTAGCCCACGCTAGCCAGCGGCAGGTGTCATTCTCTGCCTACAGCTGACAGGGACTCATGGCTAAAAATCAGAAGCCGTCCAGTGGCCTCTTTAACCACGTGCAATGAACCGGAGAAACCATGAAATGCCTCTCCAGAACAGCCCACGGTGCTGTTGTCGCTGCTTCCTTTCCCACGGCCCAGGCCCTGGACCCCCTGAGACACCCTATATCCTCCCAATAATTCTGTTTTTTGGACTAAAACAATACGTAATTTCAAAGGCTCATAATGATGCCGAGGAAGGCCAGGCAGAAGAACTGAAACCTTAAGCTCAGCAGCCTGACGTCACTGTCAGTCTCAGGCACAGCGGGGACGTGCTCACTGAGGAAGACTGACCAGCGAGAACTGATGACGGAGCAGGAGGGGGATGAACTCGGTGGCAGATGGCCGGCTGCTACAGTAACCAAGCAAAAGAGCCTGAGACCAACATGCTGACCACAGACACGGAGAGAGAACGGCAGAAATGAAGGACATCATTTTCCAGTCCAGAAGATTTTAACGCAAGCCACATGTGTAATTTAAAATTCTCTGGTAGCCACATTAAATAAATAAAAACATACATACAGAAGCAGGTAAAATTAATTTTGACAATATATTTTATTTAACCTAATATATTCAAAATATGATTATTCAACATGTAATCAAGATTAGGAAAATATTAATGATATGTTTTACTTTTTTCTCTCACACTAAGTCTTCCAGATCCGGTATATATTTTGCACTTACAGTGCATCTCTATTTGGAAAAGCCACATTAAAAGTCCTCAGTAGCCACATGGAGCTGGTGGCAAGTCTAGACTCTTAAAACATCGTTAGATGTTTTACTCTTTCTCATTTCCTAACCTGCAAACTGGGCTGGGTTTATGGATTTGGAAATCCAAAACTTTATCTTTTAAAAGTAGATCATATACCCATGAGAACGTATTGAAACTTTTTCCTTCAAAATCTTCCATTTAAAAGAGAAGAGTCTGTTCTTGTAAATTTGGACTGAAGCAATGTTTGCAGTGAGTGTTGTAGCTAAAAACTACCATTATAGCTCAACAAACCCCAGCTCCCCTTCACTGCTGACACATTAACACACATTTTAGACCACAGAGTGAAACAAGCAAATCTTCGAAGTGATAATGAAGTAGTGATTAGAATCTAACACCTTCTAAAAAGGAAACTCATCGCCAGAGCTGTTTAAACTTCTATGCTCTAATTCAAAACCTCCCCAATTTATTTCAATAGAGAAAATGAAAACAATTTTTACCATCAAAAGACTATTATTTCTGTATTTTCATTCATTTTCCTAAAAGAAATGTAAAAATAAATTTAATACAATAATCATCATTACAATAACCGTTTTATAATGAAACTACTAAGTTGCTGAAAATTTTAAGACAATGATGAGAGAGAAACTCGTTTCTGTTTCCTGTGAGGTTGAGCTCGGCCAACAGCGGCTCAAGGACTGGGGTTTTGTTTTCGTTCCCACTGCCAGGAACGGGGCCCGGGTCCTGCAAGGCAAGATCAGGATGCCAGTCACCTCCCTGATTTCGCTTCTGCTCCGATTTCCAATTTTCCTGAGGCACCTCACCCAGAGTGTATGTGAAAACTGTACTGGACACCAATTGTCTTCTTCCTGAAGCAGATTCTACTAATTTCCCTCTTTTCTGGATGTTTTACTTCCCGGAGGTAGTTGGGGCCAAGTTCAAGCGTGTGGCTAGGTAGTCGGGCCTTTTCTTACTCTCCCCAGCCCGCTTCTGGGAATTGGGTTCTCTGCCCGTCCCTCCCTCCTTCCTCAGCCCGCTCAGACACGGGGACCCGCCATCTGCAATAGGAAGACCCCGTTCTGGTCATATCACAAACCAACACTTAAGCAGGTGGGAAAAATCCACGTGCCAATGGGTTGTATTATCCTGAGAAAGTGCCCGGAGTCTGTTATACTTAGTGTCTCTCTTGACAAAAAATGGGCGTCTTTTTCACTTTTGCAGAACAAGCAGAGTAGTTGTGATGGTTAATTTTTTGTGTCCACTTGGTTGAACCACAGTGCTCAGAAGGTTGGTCAAACATTATTCTGGATGTTTCTGTGAGGGTGATTTTGGATGAGATTTACATTTAAATTGGAGGCCTTTGAGTAAAGCAGATTGCCCTGCATCATGAAGTGGGCCTCCAGTGCGGGCGGGGCTCCCCTCCACTCAAACCCATGACTGCAGTGGAACAGTGGAGGCTGGGAGGCGTGTTGCAAGAGACAGCCGTAATGTTCCAGACAGATCCTCACACTCTCCTGGGCTTGGTCAGAAAGAGCTGGCGGCACAGTCTATTAAATCACCAGCTGAACTTGTGGAACACTAAGCATGATTGTATAAGTCGGGATTCTCCAGGGAAGCAGAAGCAATCAGATGTGTGTGTGTGTGTAGAGAGGGGGGATTCATTTTAAGGAATTGGCTCATGTGACCACAGAGACTGGCGAGTCTAAAATCCGGCAGGCTGGAGGCCCAGGGAAGAGCCGATCCTGCAGTCCACGTGAGAGGGCCGTCCGCTGGCAGAATTCCTTCCTGCTGGGGAAGTCAGGCCTTGTTCTATCAAGACTTCTACCTGAGGGAATAGGCCTCACTAATGGCCGGCCCTGCTGCCCACCGTGGGCCCCCGCCAGACTCTCCTCTCTCAGGCCTGCTGCTCCTCCTTGCAGCCCCTCTGATCTCTGTCTATATCCCTGAGTCCCAGTTGCAGGCAGGGTTCAAGGTCATCTCAAGAGGTTCCCAGTCCCGTCTCAGTCAGAGGATGTGGCTCAGCCCTTGTGGAAGGCTCCTGAACGTTTCATGACAGTCAGCACGTCCCCGGCCTTCTGTGACGTCCCCAGCTTGCCTGTCTCACGCGCTCTGAGGGGTTGTAGCAGCTGGTCTCACTCGACACCACCAGCCAGAGCCTCCGCTTCAACCCCGCTAAACAACCCAAGTTAATGTGGGAATGTGTCGAGCTGGAGCGGGCTGTGAGTGGCACGTGCTGGGACTGCGGCCAGAGGAGGGAGGGTGAAACTGTGACCAGATGATGCTGAGAGAAGAGAAGCACTGGCCGTGATCTCTCAAGCAGCCTCTCTGTGCCAGGTACTGCGCCACACTCTTCCACGCAGTCCCTGGATCCTCGTACCCACCCTCTCGAGGTGAGTGCGACTGCAACCCCACTTCGTAGACGAGGACACTGAGGCACACAGAGGCCAGCCCACGGTCACCAAGTTGCGAACCCAGGCCGTCCGGGTTGCCCCACACTCCATGAACCCCTGCATTCCCTGGCACAGGGACTAGATGTGCGCATCGTCAGGAAAGGACATCCTCTCTCTGGGACTCTGCTGGGGACACCCTGAACCATTTTGCCTCCCTGAACTCCACTTTTTTTCTATGTTTCCATTATAACCATCCTCTTCTTCTTTTTTTTTTTTTTTTTGGTGAGGAAGGGTGTCGCTGAGCTAACATCTCTGCCCATCTTCCTCTATTTTGCATGTAGGACACTGCCACAGCATGGCTTGATGAGCGGTGTGTAGGCCCACTCCCAGGATCTGAACCCCCAAACCCCAGGCCGCCAAAGTGGAGCATGCAAACTTAACTGCTATGCCACTGGGCCGGCCCCAGCCATCCTCTACTTTTGATACAGTTTTTTAAAAATACTGCTAATATCTCCACTTAGGTCATGATTCAATTGTCCTCCCTCTTTTGGCCTAAGGGATAGTGTTAACTTCATTATATCTTTATTTTAATAAGCAAGCTCCTGCATAGATACAGAGAGCAGACTGGTGGCTGCCAGAGACAAGAGGTGGGGGCTGGGCGAAGCGGGTGAAGGGGGTCAAAAGATACAAACTTCCAGTTGTAAAATAAGCAATTCTGGGGTTGTAATGTACAGTGTGGTGACTCTAGTTAACAGCATGGTATTGCATATTTGAAAGTTGCTAAGGGGCTAGATCTTAAAAGTTCTTATGATAAGAAAAAAATTTTACCTATGTGTGGTGACCACGTTAACAAGACTTGTGATCATTTCACAATGTATGCAAATATCGAATCATTATGTTGTACACCTGAAACTAATATAATATTATATGTCAATTATACCTCAACTGAAAAAGAAGCAAGCTCTTGTCTGGTTTTCCACCAGACTGCTGATGTACTTAAGCCGGACAAGAATGGCTAAGGAATGGGTTGCGGTGGAGGCAGAGTTTGTGGGTCTGTAAGTGCAGAAGTTATAAAAGGCAAAACAGGGGAAATGCAAGCTGACGACACTGACAGATTTGTTACTTGCACTGAAATCTAAGGTAGTAAGCATTTTCGTCAAAGATATAGTCATTTCTTACTGGTCTATAGGAAAATTATATACTGCTAAAATTTCTATTTTATTTTCTCCATCGCTATTTGGTGGTTGCTAGGAGCCCAAGGTGAGAGTAGAAACCAGTTTCAAGCTTTAGTTCAAAGGTCTCCTCCTCTCTAAGGCATTTCCTGATTCCTCCACTCCCTGGAGTAGAACCGACCACACCCTGCTGCGTTCACACCAGAGCTGGCACCAACTTCTCTACAAGACAAATAAAAATATAAGGCCGTGTTTAGTTCAACTCTCTCTCTCTCTCGTAGAATAAGTTCCTTCAGAGAAGGAATTATAGCTTATTCTTCCTTAAATCACTGGGGGTGAGGGTGGGGGATCTAGCAAATAACCCACAGCTCACGTTTATCTACTCACCTGACGGCATGGGGCTAAGCTCCGTCCACATTACCTTGTTTGGTCTTCCCAATGATCCTCTGGGGTGTATGTTATTCTGTCTCCACTTCGTAGGTAATGAGGCCCAGAGAAGTTAAATAACTTGCCCAAGATCACAGGCTCATTGATGGTGATGGATGCATTGAGCCCAGGTGGTCCAGCTTCAGAGGCTGTATCACTGCTCCATACTGTCTCTCATGAAATGTCTGAGGACAGACTGACCAAGGAAAAGACGATCTTGCTCCCTCCTAAGCAGCAGCCAGGGTTCTGTGACGAGATTAACATGCTTTTCCACGTGATAAATTGCCATGCAGATAAAATTGTTTTCTACATAATTTGGAATAGCGTCTTAGTCTGTTTGGGCTGCTGGAACAGAATACCATAGGCTGGGTGGCTTGTAGGCAACAGAAATCTATTTCTCACAGTTCTGGAGGCTGGGAAGTCCAAGATCGAGGCAGCCGCAGATTCAGGTCTGGTGAGGACTCACTTCTTGGCCACAGACCAGCATCTTCTTGCTGTGTCCTCACATGGCAGAAGGGGTGAGGGAGCTCTCTGGGGTCTCTTTTATAAGGGCACTAATCCCGCTCAGGAGGCTCCATCCTCATGACCTATTCACGTCCTGAGGCCCCACCTCCAAGTCCCATCCCATTGGGAGTTAGGATTTAACATGAATTCTGGGGGGACACAAACATTCAGTCTATAGCAAGTAGTAAGAAATTATCTTTTCATTTTGATTTGACTTCTGGTCCAAAACATCATACTATAAATTCTTTATTCACACAAACTTAATGTATTTCAGTCCTCTTTTTAGAGGTCTGGGTGGTAGCACTTATACATTCTTTGGTCAAGGTATTGATTATGAAAGCTTGGTGGCAAGCTATCATTGAAGGTTAATTTAAATTAAAGCATGACGTGAGGCGCAAGTCTCAAACCCAGTGCCCGTGGGAACCAAGACGGTAACACCAACTAAGCAGCACATGAGGTGATGGAGGTGGGGCCTGTGGTTCAACCTGGGGAACTGTGGGCGACAGAGAACATTTCTGTTTCTGTACAGTTAGGATTTTCTGAGCAAATTTTACTGACATTTGGGATCTGAGCTAAAAGAAGCCTGGAAGTGAACGTGTGAGTGACGACCTAATGAGTATTCCAGAGAGATCTACCTCCCCAGAGCGAAGTGTTTTGTTTTGTTTTTTGTTTTTTTGTTTTTTTTGTTAGAAAGACTGGCCCTGGGCTAACATCTGTGCCCATCTTCCTCTACTTTATATGGGACGCCGCCACAGCAGGGCTGACAAGCGGTACGTCGGTGGGCGCCCGGAATCCAAACTGCGAACCCCAGGCTGCCAAGCGCGAACTAAACTGCTGCGCCACTAGGCCGTCCCAGAGCTAAGTGTTTTTTATGTCGAGGAACAAACAACCCCCTGGACCATGGAGCCATCTCCCGGGAGGTGAAGCTGGAGACTCTGGTCTTATCTTCCCTGTGGGGAAACTGATTACACCCCAGAGGAGAAGAACCCAGGAGCCTCCTCCTTTGTGTCCCCAAGGAGAATTTGTTTACAGTAGGGAGCAAAAGAGTACTCTTTATCTCTCAGAAGGGAAGTGATATATAATAATAATCTGCTCTTCTCTAGAAACCCAGCATTGACATATAGGATAATATTAATAAATACAGACATTAAAAACTTAAAAGGAATGTATACTCTGTCTAGAACCAAGGAAAAGAAAATTCTCTCTGCTCACCAAACCAAACATGTCCACTGGCTGAGTCCGGTCCAGGAGCTGCTCATTTGCAGGAACTAGCATCAGGTGTGCCCTGTCTTTCGGAAAATGGGCTGTCGTATCATAAATTGAAAGGTACCCAAAAAGTCCTTTCTCTCAGAGCAAAATATCTTACCCTCTATGTTCTTTTTTTTTTTGGCTGGGAAAGATTAGCCCTGAGCTAACACCATGCCAGTCTTCCCCTCTTTTGTATGTCAGCCGCCACAGCATGGCCACTGACAGATGAGCAGTGTAGGTCTGCATCCAGGAACCAAACCCAGGCGGCTGAAGCAGAGAGTGCTGAACTTAAGCACTAGGCCATGAGCCCAGCCCCTCTTATTCCCTATGCTTTTGTCAAGACCTCCAATGTTGCTATTGCAAATCCAGGGTTTGGCTCATTAGGAACTGTTATAATGCTGGAATATCTAGGGGTGCTAACCCTAACATGGATATCAAATGCTGATACCTATAAATTAATCTCTTTATCCATCTGAACCCAGAGCCAGCTCACAGCATCTGCCTGCAGCTTACAGATCCGTTCACCTAAATGCTGATCGAAGACCAAGGTGGAGAGAAGCCTTGGGCTGCAGCCTTGTGACCAGGGTGGCTCTAGGTCTCCTCAGTCCCCGGGGAGGACTCTGGGTGTCTGAGAAGCTGTACTGTGTGGAGGGGGAAAGCACTGAGACAGAGAGAGAAGCCTGAAGGAGGAAGTGGGAGGCCCCAAGGACAATAGCCGGCCGCATCGCGTTGCTTGGTTCCTCTCAGCAGCAGTGTGTTCAGCCGGTGTTTCCTGTGACGTTGAGGCCCGTTTTCTGAAACGGTGTGGGGGCTGTCCTTGGTGAGACTGACCACACCTGGCTGGAAAGTGTTAGGTGGGCTCTATGAGGGCAAGGAACAGACACTCAGATTACCTTTTGTGACGAGGGGTCTTGGTGAAGCCACGTGGGAAAGTCAGAGGAGGAAACAGTCACCAGGAGCCAATGGGGAGGGAGCCCTGGAGGGTACACAGCAGAGCTCCCAGCCCTTCAGTGGCTGCAGCCCGGGACCTGGGCCTCTCGTTCTCCCGTCCACCAGGGTCTTCTCTGCCGAATGCCCTAGCATGCCACTTTCTGTCCTCGACTTTGTTGCCGCTTCTTTTTTCTTTCCTCCCTTCCCACAGCCACTCTCCTTTCCACTGTGGTTTACATTCCAGCTCCCTGAAAGAGAATTTATTTAGGTTGGCCTGACATTGAATGAGACATTGAATTTCAGCTCAGTTAACAGAAAACCAAACCAGAACGGCTTGAATCAATAAGCTTTTATTTTTTCTCCTGTAACAAGAGTCCAGAGGTAGGTGGTTGCAGACATTGGTTCAGCGGCTCAATGCTGACATCAACGACTCGGGCTTTCTATCTTTCTATTCTTCCATTTTTAGCTATTCGTTTTTCATCCTCAATCATGTTGCCTCATGGCTGCTGCAGATCCAGGCATCATTGTGTCTACAGTCAAGACAGGAAGATTAGAGAAGGGACAAGGCCAGCAAGCTCTCCTGTTGACTCTGTCACTCATACACACACACAAACACATGCGCACAGACTTCTGCTTAAGTCTCATTGACCAGAACTGTGTCATATGACTATGCTTAGCTGCCAGGAAGGTTGGGAAAGTGAGTATTGAGCCTTTATAGCCTCTACTGTGAGAAGGCAGCAAGGAGGAAGGACACTGAGAAAGGCTATTAGCAGCCAGCTAACGAACAATGTTTGCCACAGTCACCGTCTCGCATGTGGCCTCTCTCTTGGGCAGCGCTCCAAGACAAGCCATCAATGGAAGACCCCGCAGTATATGGATAACTGGAGTCAGGGGTTGATCTGACACGATCAGATGCCAGCAGGACAGCTTTCCTCGGAAGGGGGCTGCATGCAGGGCAAGAACGGATGGTACTTTCAGTACCAGGATGACATTCAAACACGTCTAACCCTCATCAGTGACCCGACTGTAGCTTAATCAAGCTTCAACTTAACTGTAGCGCTACAACTGCACACCCGTTCACAAGCTTGTTTTGCTCATTCATATATTGATTCAATAAATATAAATGGGACGATAGGCACTTGTCCAGGTGCAGAGGGTACGGCAGCAAAGAAAACAGGAGCTGCCTTTCTAGTGGAAAAGAGAGAATTGAAACAATTTTATATACACACATACATACACATATTTATGTATACAAGCACACATACACATAAAAGAACTTCTTTAAATCTTAGAATACGTCATGTCTCTGTCTGTGCCCCCATAATCCTGTTCTCCTTGGTGATGATTACTCCTATCAGTTCTTATGTGTTTATGGAGATACTATGTATGCATGTTCAGATGGTGCTAAGTGCTATGGCCAAAACAAAGGGAAGTGAGGGACAGCGTGAGGTGTGGGTAGATGTGAGAGGGGAGGGAGTAGTGGCTATAACTTATAGAGTAATCACGATTCAGAACTATGTGCTTCAGCCACAGAATTTTCCATCTGCCTCCCTCCCTTGCAGGAACCTGGTGGACCTCTCTGCTCTAGAGAAAAGGGAAGGAAACGCACAAGAGCCGGGGAGCGCACAGTTGGCTGCATACCCAGCCTCTGTTCTCATTAGGTCATGTTTCCAGTTTCTTAAATTATCTTCTTTGGCCTATTAACTTCCTCCAAGCCGTGTTGACTGTGGCCTTCAAAATACAGCCGTGCTCCTGATCAGACTTCGGTTTACTCTTGGCTTTGGCCTTACCCAGCCCACACCCCACACTGGTTTTCTTGGTTTTAAAAACTCACAGAGGACATAGTGGGACCGATGTTTACTTGGATATTCTCCAGCCATTAGGCATTGGATTTTTACCAAGGAAACTGGCACTGCTCACTGGCCTTCTGTGTGGCTATATAAGATTTATATGGGATTTAAAAATATATCATACTGATCTTTCTCCTACTTTCTCACCAGCCTGTGAGCCCCCAGCCACCAGCTTTACCCAGGCTAATTCCCCCTTATTCTTTAGGTCACAACGTAACTGTAACTGCCTTAAGAAAGAATTTCCTTACAACTTAGACTAAGCTAACTCCCTGTTTGTGCTCCTGTAACTCCACTGCTTTCCTTGATAACAGTTACCACAATTTCCGTACTTATTTGCATAATAGCTTCATTAATGCTTGTTTAGTGCCTCATAGACTGTAAGCCCCATGAGGGCAGGGGCCACATCTGTGTTGCTCAGGTCTATATCTTATTGCCGAGCAGTGTTGGAGGCACACAGCAGCACTCAACAATATTTAGTGAATTAATAAATATCTTTAGTCTCCAAGTGACTAGCACAGTGCCTCAGAAAGAGAGGTACCATGCTGGATGCTGATTGTGTCCAGATCCCCCTTCAGGAATAGAAGACTTAGCCCCATCCCCTCCCCAGTGCTGGTGGTGCCGCTGGCAGAAACCCTCAGCTGTCAGCACTCTTTGGAGGATGCCTCAGTTAAAGAAATGGACAGCCCCAAATCACGTCCCCTTCCAGGGATGGTTTGCACCCATGACTAATCAATGCTGGGAGCTGAAGGCCCAGCCACTCATACCAACTCAAGACACCTCTAAAAGGCCATCCTAGCCCCAAGAGGTTGGCTGAAGACTTGGTTGGGATGGCATCACAGATCAGCTTCTCCCTCTGCTCAATCCTGTCTCCTCCCCCTCCTTCTTACAGGGGTCAATCCCAAGAGCACACAACGGCAAGTCTATCACACTAATCTCCCCTCATTCTACTTCCTGGGTAGAACCTGTGACGGCTACTACAAGAATGTTGACAGAATGGAATCAGATATTATATTCTGTCCTATTCCATCAACTCCTAAACAGCAAAGATCAGTTCTTACTTATCCTTGCAATGACTAGAAGGTGGCTTTCATACAGTGAGTGCCACGACCTGAATGTTTGCGTCCCCCCAAAGTTCATGTGTTAAAATTCTAAGTCCCAAACGTGATGGTATTAAGAGGTGGTGCCCTTGGGAAGTGCTTAAAATGAAGGTGGAACTCGCATGAATGAGGTTAGTGCCTTATAAAAGAGGCTCCAGAGCCACCCCCGATGGCCTAGCCATTGAAGTCCGGTGTGCTCCACTTCAGTGGTCCAGGTTTGGTTCCCAGGCGCGGAACCACACCACTCGTCTGTCAGCAGCCAGGCTGTGGCAGCAGCTCAGATAGAAGAACCAGAAGAACTTACAACTATACACAACAATGTACTGGGGCTTTGTCTGGGGGCAGGGGGGGAGGAAGAAAAAGGAGGAAGACTGGCAACAGATGTTAGCCTAGGGCAAATCTTCCCCTGCAAAAAAAATTTTAAAAATTAAAGAGGCTCCAGAGAGCTCCCTCCCTCTTTCGTCAGGTGAGGGTACAACTAGAAGTCAGCAACCCAGAGGAGAGCCCTCATCCGACAATGCTGGGACCTGACCTTGGACTTCCAGTCTCCTGACCTTGAGAAATAAAATTCTGTTGTTTATAAGCTACTCAGTCTACGGTATTTTGTTATAGCAGGGGGAACAGACTAAGGTAGCAGGCATCATAAACACATCTAACAAAATATTTCCCTAAACTTAGTCGAGATTGAGGTAAAGCCTTCGTATTCCAAGTGTGGTCTTAGAGCCAGTGGCATTGGCGTTCCCTGTGTATTTTGTTACAAACGCAGAGTCTTAAATCCCAACCTGAATCCAACTCTGCATTTTAACAAAATTCCCAGGCAGTTCACATGTTCACTGAAGTCTGAGAAGTACTGAGCTACGGGATTTATTAATATAAATAAAATAATCTTGACAATAATTCCTCTCTAGTTTGTACAGTATCTTCATTAAGTTTTTCTCTCTAAAATTTTGCTTAATGCTAGTGTAATCATACATTCTTTCATTCAACAGATACTAATTGAGTGTCAAAGAGTTCAGCCCTATGGAGCTTACATTCTGGGAGGGGGAGAAAATAAACATCAATATACATAGTGTAGAGTGTGGGTAATGGTGTAAGTGCCATGAAAACATAGAAAGGCAGGGTAAGAAGGACGGGAAGACAGGTTGCAATTTTAAGTTTTTGCAAAAGGCCGCAACAAGCACAGACTTGCAGCAAGTGAGGTAGTTTGCCATATGCATATCTAGGAACAGGCCTGGAGTGTTCTGGAAGGACAGAGGCCCGTATGGCTGGAATGAAATGGGAGAAGTGCAGAGTAATAGGAGACGTGGTCAGAGAGGGAAGAGGGCAGATCTCAGGGTGAGAGGCTGCTAAATAAATCGCTATTCGATATTTAATTGCTGAAAAGGTAACGCAAATTGCTTTTCCTCCAAAAATAAAGCAGTTCTTGGCCAAGCCTATCCGACCTGGGCTGTGGAAGTCTGCAAGAGCCATTTCTCCGGCAAAGCTTCAGGTTCCTCAACTACAGCTGCTGGGATTAGAGATGACATTTAAGGGTTCTTTCTGTCCTCAACTCTCCGGTTCTCGGGCTCCCCGATGGCGAGGTCTAGGGATAAAACGAGGATGGTGGCTGGGCTGCGGCCTGCGCGAAGTCCTGCAACCCCGAACACCGCGAAACCAGGAAGGACCGCGGAAGGCGGAGCCGGGCGAAAGCCCGTAACCTGTGGACCCGAGTTCCTCACTGACTCCGGAGCGCGGGTCGCGACCCCAGGCTGCCGCGCCCTAACAGCCGGCTTCCTCGCCACCGGCCTCTCCCGGCCTCGGGCTCCGAGCGCTGCCCGCGCCGGGCCTCCAGAGGCCGCCCCGCCCTGGCCCCGCCTCCCCACTCTGGCCCCGCCCCGGCCCGGCCCCGCCCCCTCACCCTGGCCCCGCCCCTCATGCCCCGCCTCCCGCTGGCGCTCCCGTCCGCGGCGGCGGAAGTGACGTAGGCTCCAGGCCCGAGGCTCGCGGCGGCGCTGTCCGCAGTCGCTCGGGGCCGCGCCCGCGTCCGTCCGGGCGTCATGGCTCTCCTGCTCGTCCTCGTCCTCCTGCTGCCGGCCGGGAGCCGGGCGGAGATGAGCGCCGCGGGTCCGGAGCCTTCGGGTACTGTCGCTCGCGGCGGGCCGCGGCCGGGGGACGAGGGAGGGAGCCGCCCGGCGGGAAACCCGGCCCGCGCCCCCGGACGCTGCGCGGACCCCGACCCCGCGTCCAGGCCCCGGCGGCGGCGTTCGTGGCCGCGGTCCCTTCCCCTCGGCGTCCGTGGTTGCCGGAACAGGTGCACGAGTCTCGGGCTTGATGCGTTTGCAGGCGACTTGTGCGCGGTGGCCGCGGCTCGCGACTCGCCCCTCGCCTCTCGGGAGGGGGTCCGCGCGGCCGTGGCCCCGGGCTGGGCGTGTGCCCGCCCTCGGCGACGCTTCCCGGGGACGCTGCCTGCAGCCGGGCGGGGTCGGGCCCGGGGCGTCGGGAACGCGTGTCGGCGGGGGGATAGCCCTCCTTACCGGACGCCCGCCCGGGCCCTCAGAGCCCCCGGGGGTGCTCCGTTCGTACGAGCTCGCCCTGGGCTTGCTCCGTAAGACTCGAGCACACGAGTCCTCGGTCATTCCTTGGGACCACGAAAACGGGAGGCATGCAGTCTCTGCGCTCAGAGATCGCGGCCGTGTCTGTAGCTCACGGTTAAGTGCTGGGCCCTGTTGTAAGTGCGCATCGCCTCTCGTCTTCACCACAGCCCTGTAAGGTAGGCACTGTTGGTATCTCCATTTGGATGAGAAATTGAGGAACACAGAGATCTGCCCAACTTGTACAGAGGTCACTGCCACGAAGTGGGGAGCTTGTCGTTGGGCTCCAGAGTCCAAGTTCTTCACCACTCAGCAGACTGCCACTACCTGGGGCAAGTCAGTCATCCACAAGGGCAGTTACGGTGCATCGTGATAAGAGCTTGGACTTAAGTACAGACTATTGGAAAGGAGGCTGTGGGTGCCTGGCTCTGACCAGGAGAGTCAGGAAAGACTTCACAGAGAAGATGACCCTGGAGTTGGAACTGGAGGTGCAGAGACCTGTGTGAGCAGAGGAAGAGGTGTGAAACCGCATGCTGAATTAGTGAACTAGAAAGCGTGTTGTAGAATATGTGTGTGAGGACCCGCTGGGAGATAGGATAGGTGGAGAGATAGGAACCACTTAAGGAAGTGCCTTGTCATGTGTAACAGCAGAGGATGCAAACCTGGCTTTGGCTGACTCAGGCAAAAGGAGGAATTGATTGGCCTCAGAGAATCCAAGCAAGAGTTAAACAGGATGGTAGAGATGCCAGCTGGGCCCCAGGAACACAAACTGCCAAGACTCCATGTCTTATTACTCTCTCTGAGTGTTGACAATTTTCCCTACTTGGCAGGAATGGTGGATGTTGACAGCTTTTGGGTTTTGACTTCTTGCAGCTTTCTCCATCCTAACAAAATCCCACAGGAAGGCTCTGATTTGCCCAGCTTGGGTCAGGTGCCGGCTTGCATGGGAAGGACATTTTTGCAGGGGGTTCCCAGGAGAAGAGAACTGATGTTCCTGAAAGAAGGACAGGCGCTAAGCGGACAGAATCCTATGCTCACTATCCCTTGCTCAAGTCAGTGGGCAGCCATTGGATTATTTTAAGAAGAGAAATGATTTTATGCAGCATCAGATATGCCATTTAGAAAGACCATTCATCTTACAAAATAGTTTGGGGGTAGACTCAAAGGAGGGAGGCCAGTCCGTCTGGGAGGAGTCAGTGAGAAGTGGCAGTTTAAATGGAGAAGAGAGGACAGTTTGAAGAACATTTAGAAGGCAGAGTCAGCAGGACTCGGTGACTGGCTGGATGCGGGAAGACAGTAAGAAGATGACTCAGGTTCCTGGCTGGAGCGGAGCCGTAAACCCCTGCCAGGCCCTCCAGAGTACAGGGCCCTCCTGAGCGTGGGGCCTGGTGACCGCACAGTTTGCCCATACCTGACGCTGGCCCTGGGAGTAGATTTGCCTGCCTGCCCCGCATAGGAAGGTCTGCTATGGCCTCTGTACTCCAGCGTTTTGTAAACACAAGAGTCAGCGACCCCTGCCCCCTTCCAGTACATTTGTCTAGATTTTTCACTGCATCCCTCTGATTTTGTTGTATTCCCTCTGCTTTTAAAGTTGGTCTAAAATGCAGAATCAGAGAGTGGAAGGAAAAGCCACAAGGACAGCCTGCTTCTAGCTCTCAGCTTCCCCGTCTCGCCAGTGCCCAGCACATACACACGCGCAGAGCGTTAGCTCTCGTTAGTGCTGGGTTTGACTGTACGTTTGGAAGTTCATCTTAGATGAGGGGACCTGTTAGGAACAGGGAAGCAGGCAAGGGAGTAGAGCCAGACTCCGGGAAATCCAAGTGCTTGGGAATGTATTGTGTTACATCATGGACTTTTCGTTAATATTTCTGAAGTGAATTGATGGGGAAAATAAATCCACGTGTGCCATCTAATAATCAGTAGTGTTGCGCTTTTCATACACTTTTACGTATAAAAATAGTATATATTTTTTAAGTGAATCAGTGGCTGCCTGCTTCCACTCTGGGTGTTATCTGAAGAGCAGATTGTACTTTCGCCCAGATGTGGGGCCCTTAACCCACCTTCTCTTTATCAGCAGTGCTTTACTCATTCTCTGACTTTAGGATACTGCTTTGGGTGTGTGTACATTTTTCACGATTTTCTTTGGATTCTACTTTTATATCAGAGATTCAAAATGCTTAAGGCAATGCATTTTAATTATATTTATTGAACGGGGTATTAATAATAATTTTTATTTTATTCTAATTCATGATTCATACAGACATTGAAAGGTCCACATTTTGGTTCTATATAAAAGAAAACCCAAAGAATTGAAGAAAAACATAACTCCTTTAAAGAGCTATCTCATAAAATCTGGTAGCACATAGCAATAGTGCATTGTATGAACTAGATGAATAATTAATAGTTCCATTTTAATTGGACAAAGAGTTAGAATGAGAGTTGAACCAGAATTAAATGAATTCCTGACAGGAAGGAATCAGTTTACTTGTAATTTTCTTATTAAGGGAGTGTATTTTTGATTTTCCCAATACATAGTGATCAGAATACTAGGTATCCATTTCAGCTGTGTCCGTTCTAAAGAAATGATTTACTTTAATACATTGTTAAGATTTTGCAGTGGCCATCACGTGATTGTGATAGTATAATAAATCAGGAAGAATTGCTGGGGAAGATGCTTGTGAAGTCATCAGAATACAGTCGTCTCCAGTTCCTGCTTATATATGGAGGTTATTTTCCCCGTATTTTATTGAACTAGCACAAAAATGATGCTTGAGCAGCTCTTCTTGATTAAAACTGATGAAACTTTACAGAGTGTCAAGTCTTTAAATAGCTTCTCTCAGCCTCTGTTCTCTCATTGGTAAAAGTATGTGTAATAGTATTACCTGCCTCCTAGGGAGGTTGTGGTGCTTCACCGAGATCAGGCATGGCAAAGCGGGCCACATTCTTGTCCTGTGGTAATGTTTTTAATACATGTTAGTGATTATCACTCAGGAATGTGCATCATCATTTTAATAAATACGTTTTTAAATATTAAGTTGTTTTAGTTATATATGAGAAATTGCGTTGGCTTTTGAAAAACAAACTCATCCAGATCAGTATGAGACATTTAAAATAGGCTCAGCTGCTAGCTCGTTCTTCCACCTTTTTCCTGTTTTTCAGATTGAAGGACTGCTTTAGTTTTTTCAGTTCCGAAACTATTTCTCAACTTAGAGTGAATTAGTCCAAAAGGGAGTTAAGTTAGTCTTGAGAAATGACTTCTCTCAGGGATGAGGTAAGTCTAGTCCAGTTAGAATTCATTGGCATGCCAAGCAAAACCAACTAGATGAAATAGAATAAACAGGAGCAAGAATAAAATCCTGCATTTCAGGTCAGAAAAGTGGCTGAGCAGATGTTTATTGGATAAACCCTAACTCGGTGGTGGTTTGAGTGAAAGATCTGGGGGATTCTACTTAATTACAAGTTCAGTATTAGCCACTGTTTGATATGCCCATCTCTTTAAAAAAAGAGGAGAAAAAGGGGGAGAAGTGAATAGAACAGAGTAGGTCCAGAAGACTGGCAGGAAGAGCAGAGGCAGGGGCTGGGGCTCTTGACAGCTTAGGAGTTGTTATGTAGAAGGTAAAATAGACCTGATGTATCATAGGTGTCCTCACTCGAACCCTTAGTTCTGAGACTCCTTTTGTGAAGGTACAGGAAAATAATAGAAGGAAGTCGAGGCTAGACTGTTTTTCCATTAGTGTCATAAAGTGATGGATATGATTCCTTTCAAAGCCCCAAAATGTTGAAATGTTTCAATTAAAGAACTTTGACGAACACTTGAAACATCACGTGCAAGAATTCTCAGAATGTCTTTATTCATCTTAAATCTCTATAGAGGTCACCGCTACTGTGAGAAAAAGTTGGAAAGTATTAAGAAAAATAGACATTTTATCAGCACTTAAAACCATTCAGGAGGTAGGTAGTGATCATAAATATGTTCTGAAAAAAGTGCAAAAGCCTTGACTTGATATTCTTCACTTTTTTCCGCCTGGATTTCTTGTGCCATTTCTTACTTTGCAGCATAAGAAGAAACCTTTGAAAACACCCGTGGGCCTGCATCTTTACCGTGGGGAAGGTGTGAGAGCTTTTCTCTGAGAGTTGTTCGTTCAGAAAAGTGTCTGGATGCTTTACCTTGGAGCATTTGTTTTTGATTAGTAGTGTCAGATGACTTGGAATCCCCCCAAACAATTTAATTGTTGGCACCTTTATCCAACTTCTTTCTGCTTCTCAGTTTGTCCTTCCCGGAGAGAGGTTGGTAAGCAGATTGTGGAATGGTGTCTACAGAGTATGGAGCTCAGTTCTGCCGTAGATGTGCAGTTCTTTTATACAGGCTGTAAGCGGTTGTGTTAAAATCGGGGAAGAACTCCTGTGGCTGTCCCTCGTTCAGTAGAGGCACAGATGCTTTTGGTGGTCACGGAGCATGGTGGCAGCCGGCACTCCTGTCACCATGCATGCAGAGGGAAGCTGGAGGTGTCTGTAGTGGTTTGCTTCCCCTCCACCACCTTCCTGGCAGTTATTACAGAGCTGTTCTGGCTGCTGTTTTCTGGTCATTTGTGGCGTCCCGGTTGCCCTGTCTAGGGGCACTGCTTCATCACTTGCTGATCTCCTTCAGTGGTTCCTGCCCCTCCCTTGCTCTTTTACATATCCTGTCTTTTCTAGTTTATCATGAGGAAATGGTTGGTAGTAACCAGAACTGTCCTTTTTCTCTGCATTGTAATTAGAGTTATGAAAAACGGATGCTTCTCTCCTGTGTTTGGTTTTGTTAAATCCTCACCGGCTAGTTGTAGAGGGATTCTGGGAAGCAGGTCTTAAAATAGCTAAAGTGTACTCTGGGCAGTATGCAGATGTAATGCACCAAATAACCTCAAACCCATTTCCAAAAACGACATGAGTTACAGAAAAATATCCATCTGGGCATTTTTAAAAGATGGGGAAATCTGTAAGATTATTTTATTTCGTGAGATACTCTGTAGGAGCTTTCCTTAAACTCCATAGATAATACTCTCTTGCTATTTCTACATATATTTTTATTGACATGCAGTACATTTATTATGAATAGAAGTTTGTTGAAAGCTTTAGTTATTTTAATCAGAATATATAACAATTTAAACTTTAGGTTACAAAATTCTGAAACTTAACGAGAAAGCCACGCATGTCTGTGTCACGTGATCTGGGCAAAGACGACAAAGGCAAGTCTAATAACCGCGTGGTTTCCTTCTGGTGGCGCTCAAGCCACAGGTCACATCCTTTGGTGTAGTGTTCAAAACGCCCTCCTTCAATCTGGTAGTGATTTCTGCTGGCTGAAAGCTGTGATTTAAGTCCTCATCCTGGTCTAACATGTCAAGCTTTTACTTAAATTGTGGGGAACATCATTTGATTCACATTAAGCACTGATCTGATGCTGCACAAGGCTACCGTTCGTGGTTTTATAATGCATGATTCAGTAACCTTCTCTTAAATACAAGTGCACTTCATTTGATATTCCGGTATGTAGATTGACTTCCACATGCCTTTTCCTCAAATACAGGAATTTCAGATTGAGTATATACAGTTCAACAGTCATTTCTATTGAAAATAATTTTTTTAAAGAGGCTTAAAAGGATGTGAAGAACTTGTCATTCTTGGAAACAGGAGCAAGGAGGACCCTCCTTAGTCTTAGTAGTGCAGTGGCGGGGGGAGCCTGGGGACACTGTCGCCTTCAGTAATGTGGCAAGTGGGAAATGTGATCTGGCTGAGGAGGTTTCCAAGCCAAGTGTTGAAGGTGCCATGTGGTTTCTTCTTGTTTCTTGCAGTAAAATGCAGGACTAGAGAGAGTAATCAAGGGAAGGACTGGAACAAAAAGAAACCAGATCTGATGGCTTGAAAATTCTCAGCCTCTGGAGAGGCAAAGATGCTAAAATTAAGAAATGGCTTCTGAGGGAAGTTCAGATTCATTATGAGTTTTCTTAGCATCAGGTATGTCTCTTACCTGGTTGCAAAATTATGTTTATATGTGTGATTGTTATTTGATATTGATGTTGAATTGAACCTGGGGAGGGGTGTGCCTTTTATTTCCACCTCACCCATAGATCGTAAGCCATTTGAGACTAGGTTGTTGCATGAAGTTGAGGTGCAGACCTACCACAGAAAAAGGAATCCTACCAAGGAAGCTTCAGTATACCTGCTGTGAGTGGCCACGGAGCTCCACCAGAACCCGGAGAGAAGAACCAGGCTCAGTCTGACAGGACCAGTGCTTCCTGGCTCACCTGCGAGGAAGTTGCTGGAGAATCAGAGGTGACAGGTGCCAGCAGCCACCAGCAGTGTTTGAGACGGGCAGGCAGAAAATCGTGGGTGTCCGACACTGGCTGCACAGGGAGCATGTTGGAAGTGCAGAGCATTTGAAGCTGTGAGACAGCCTTCCAGCTTCATGATCTCAACCTTTTGGCACAAGTTGTTTGGTAAATAGTATGGAAGTTAGACATTTTGGCAGTAACCAAAGCTGTTCATTGAGAGAGAAGCCGTGAAATAAATATATTGGTTTATCAAAAACTATTCTGTTTTTAAATTAGTTTTTCCTCCTAAATGAAAATCCTAAAGTTATGACCATGTACAGCAGGGTTTCTCAGCCTTGGCACCATTGGCATTTTGGACTGCCGAAACATGGCAGGCTGTCTGGTGCATTACAGAACGGTTAGCAGCACCTCTGACCTCCCTCCTCTAGGGGCCAGTAGCACCCCACCACTACCACTCAGTTGTGAGAACCACAAATGTCTCCAGACAGTGCCAGCTGTCCCCTGGGGGACAAAGTCGCCTCCTTTTTAGAACCACTCATATAAAGGAAAAAATAATCAGGAAAAGGGGGGGGAGGCAGTAGAATTTTAATTGCCCGTTAGTCCATATTTTTTTACCTAAATAACTCTTGATCCATCTTTTGCTTTGTAAAGATAATACAAGTGTTAAATAATTATAAATTAAAGCAATGTACTAGTTTGGGTTCGAATTTTGGAATTTTGTTTTGGGGGAAAATGTAGGTGTTTCCTTCAACAGGAGGCAAACATGTCATGTATGTATGTGAAATTAACACCTCACCTGTCAGTGGGGAATCTGAAGTAGCTGTTCAGTAGCCTGGCCAGGGAAGGACCCTGCCCTCCTGGTGTCCACCCAGAGTGTCCTTGTCAGTGGCGCCGTCCACGCGATAGAAACCGTCTGGAGCACTTTGAAAACGGTGCACGTTTGCCTCTCAGAATGTCTAAGGATGAGCATCAGTTATGTTTGGAAGCCACGGCACCTGACCGTGTTCCCGTTCATTTCTTTATTTCAATTGTCTCAGTCAGTCATGTTTAATGGAGTTTTCCAGATAAGTAGGATTGAATAACCTTAAATTTTGAGTCATATCGCTAACTCTGTCCCTTCCTGTTCCTAAAGAAGGGAAGGAAGGGAGGGACCAAGGAAAGGAAGGGAGGAGAGGCGTGTGTGTGGTTTTCCAGGGTGGCGGACCACAACCTTTTACACTGAGCAGGGAAAACCGACTCCTTAACGTAGCTCGGTTACGGGCTGGTCCTGTCTGCACACAGGATGTTTGCGGGACTCCTGTTCTCTCCGGGGTTTGCTCAGGTCTTACCAACAAACGCTTGCTGATGTGGTTTCAAGGCAGAGGCACGAGGAGATAGTGGTGTGTTTGTAAAGAGCCCTGCGCTCCAGAGAGACACGTGTTAATGAAACTGGAGTGGCCGGTGCCCCTTCACCCAGTCGTCAGGCATCGAGTCCTGGTCACAGAAAAGCTAGTCAAGGTGGGTGATAGGACTGGCTGTAGGCTGAGAGCCTGGGCCGTCTTAAAGTGAAATTGGCCATCCCTGGTGTAGCCACTTCTTCTCCAGACATTGAATACAATCTGTGGTGGTAAATACAGAAAATTCTAGTGATTAAATGAATTGAGGATTTTTACTACAATAGGCAGTGCATTTATGTATAACAATCCTAAAACCTTACAGGAATTTATTGCCTCATACTATATTTGTGTTTCCCTTATGTCACAATGTTGTTTCAATAATTTAGAATGAATCAGGACTCTTTCATACGTTTTTTGATAAAATTAATTCTTTAGAAATCTACTCTTAATTTAAATAATTTCATTATCTATTCTGGGAGTTCTACTTTTCTTCAGAATACATGTTTGGCTAAGACGGCTTCTTAGGATATGCTTTTCTAGTGTTAATTTCTCACTACTGTCCATTTTACTTTTTGGATCTCCGACAGTGCCGCTACCTGCCCGCGTCACCATTGAGGCCTACAACCTGAACACCGTCCTGTTCTGGGACTACCCGCCCGTGCCGCAGACCCCCGTCTTCACCACACAGGTGAAGACCTACAAGTGAGTCCCTCCGTGCTCCTCTCCGTTCGGTCTTGTCTAGGTCCTTGCACATGCCATAACTGTCTCTGTCCGTCACCCTTCCTTCCCGTGCAGCAAAACTTTCTGAACTGCTTGTAGACTTCCAGAAGCACCAAGGATGTGAGTTAGTTCTTGTAGAATACTTCTTGCCTCTTAGTTCTTCCTGTCAAAACTGAAGTAGAGAAGTATCACTCACCTCCAGGATTTTAAGGCGTGACAAATACAGCTTACAATTCTGTATTAAAAGTCATGTCATCTTACTTCCTATAGTGTGTGTGTTGTTGAGTAGAAAGGTAAAAATTTCAAAAAGACTTTTGACAAGCGTTAGGAGTCTTTGTAATGTGTTGGATTCTGTAATTAAGTAATGATTATCTATGTTAATGGAATCTAAAGTTGTTTTAAAGAGCAGATTTTTAAAAATTACATGTGGAATGTGGTTTGTAAGGTCTTATGTTTTCAGTTGAGCCTCCTTGTTATGGAATTTGTGGTACCTCTGACCATAGAGTGAGGGCCTCCTGCTCTGTCCGTCTCCTCCGTCCTCTTCTCATTCAGCTTCTTCCACCAGCTCTGTGCTGTGAGTGAAGAGCACGGACAGAGATGGTTCAAGTTTCTATGTCAATCATACAAGTTCATTTATGGTGCTTTATTCCTCTTCATTGTAGGAATGCAGTATGGATTGATGCCTGCAATACCTCTTATCATTATTGTAATATTTCTTCCAAAATTAATGATCCGTCAAGTCCTCTCTGGGCTAGAGTTAAAGCAAGGCTTGGACAAGAAGAATCGGCCTATGCCTACTCAAAAGAATTTATCTTATGCCGACAAGGTGAGTACAACGTATACACGTCTAAATTTTAAATTTGGAAATACTTACACATGTCTTCTGTATACATCTCCTTTTATCAGCTGTTGCTAACAGTTATCACAGTGTTCCAGAATCATTTGGGAGAATTTAGGGAGTCCGTGTCTTCCTCTTCTCTCAAGCCCACAGAATGGGGCTTTGCCCCTCTAAACCACCTCAGTTCCCCTCCATACAGATAGGGTCGGTGCTGTCCCTCCCTGTCTTCTCTGTCATTCCTTTCTAAGTCGCACTCATGAAGGACTGGGGCAGCTGCTCTCATTCTTCCTCTCTTCTTAAGTCCTCGAGGCCCGTGGGGTTGTAATACCAACTTAATAGGTTAAAAAACTTTAGAGTTCCGTCATCTCTTCCACCCCAGTGAGTTTCAGCTCTTCATTCTTCCAGCATCCCCTTCCTGTAACCCAGTCTTTGTTGTCACCTCAAGCTCCACAATCTCGAATGCCAACTCCTCTTTCCTGACTAGCACCCCACCTTGTCGCTGTCATCCCACACTCCACTGGGTGGAAGAAGCCTTAAGTCACGTGGCTCCTCCCTCATCTTCCAGCTTCTGCTCGCCTTCTGGCTTTGCTTCCCTCCTTGTTCAGCTCCATGCTTCATGAATGCAGCCACTGCCTTGGTTCTGCTCCTGCTTTTCGGGTAGTGCCTACTTGGTGATTTCCGCAGGCCCTTCCTCTGTTTGTCCTTGACATAGTTTTATTGCCCAGAGTCCGTGCCTCTGACATCTGATAACTGTACCATCTGCATGTCAGCTTTTTCCCGCACAGATTTATCAAGGGCATACTATGTGCCTGAAAGTATGCTAGACCCTGAGGATACATGGGTGAGTAGAAATAGAGGTGCCTGGCACACAGTCGGTGTGAAGAGTAGATGAACGGTTCACCAGCAATGCCTCAGACATCAAAGATGCGTAACAAATATTCGTTGAACGGATGACTGTCTAGTTCTGATTTTCACAATAAAAGTTGAATGTGTTTGGCAGAGTTTTATAGAGCCATCGTGCCAGACATTCATAGATGTTGGAGATAGAAAGAGTTTTGGTGCAAGTTCAAAGATAACTAAAATGCCTTTTCTGAAACATTTTTTAGAAACGAGGTGTTTTTTGTTTTTGTTTTTACCTTTTTTTTTTATTGATGTCTTAATAGTTTATAACACTGTGGGGTTTTAGTTGTACATTTTTGTTTGTCCGTCACCTTGTGGATGTAACGCTTCACCCCTTGTACCCACCCCCCACCCCCCCGGTAACCACCAATCAGTTCATTCTGTCCGTGTGTTCACTTATATTCCATATATGAGTGAGTTCATGCAGTGTCTGTCCTTCTCTCTCTGGCTTATTTCACTTAACATAATACCCTCTAGGTCCTTCCATGTTGTTGCAAATGGGACAATTGTGTCTTTTCTTATGGCTGAGTAGTATTCCATTGTATGTATATACCACATCTTCTTTAACCAATCATCAGTTGAGGGACACTTGGGTTGCTTCCACTTCTTGGCTATAGTGAATAATGCTGCAGTGAACATAGGGGTGCATACGCCTCTTGTGATGGTTGATTTCATGTCCATCGGGTAGATGCCCAAGAGTGGGATTGCTGGATCATACGGTATTTCTATTTTTAATTTTTTGAGGACTCTCCATACTGTTTTCCATAGAGGCTGCACCAGTTTGCATTCCCACCAGCAGTGAATGAGGGTCCCTGTTTCTCCACAACCTCTCCAGCATTTGTTGTTATTTGTCTTTGTGATTATAGCCATTCTAACCGGTGTAAGGTGATATCTTAGTGTAGTTTTGATTTGCATTTCCCTGATGATTAGTGATGTTGAACATCTTTTCAGGTGTCTATTGGCCATCTGTCTCTCTTCCTTGGAAAAATGTCTGTTCATATCCTCTGCCCATTTTTTGATCTGGTTGGTTGTTTTTTTGTTGCTCAGTTGTATGAGATCTTTATATATTACAGAGATTAATCCCTTGTCGGACAAACGATTTGCAAATATTTTCTCCCAGCTGGTGGGTTGTTTATTCATTTTGATCCTGGTTTCATTTGCCTTGTAGAAGCTCTTTAGTCTGATGAGGTCCCACTTGTTTATTTTTTCTTTTGTTTCCCTTGTCCGAGTAGACATGGAATCTGAAAGGATCCCTTTATGTCCAATCTCAATTAGTGTACTGCCTATATTTTCTTCCAGGAGTTTTATAGTTTCAGGTCTCACTTTCAGGTCCTTGATCCATTTTGAATTGATTTTTGTAGATGGCGATAGGAGATGGTCTACTTTCATTCTTTTGCATGTGGCTGTCCAGTTTTCCCAGCACCATTTATTGAACAGACTTCCCTTTCTCCATTGTATGTTCTTTGCTCCTTTGTCGAAGATTAGCTGTCCATAGGTGTGTGGTTTTATTTCTGGGCTTTCAATTCTGTTCCGTTGATCTGTGTGTCTATTCTTGTACCAGTACCATGCTGTTTTGATTACTATAGCTTTATAGTATATTTTGAAATCAGGGATTGTGATGCCTCCAGCTTTGTTCTTTTTTTTCAGAATTGCTTTAGCTATTTGGGCTCTTTTGTTGCCCCATACGAATGTCAGTAGTTTTTGTTCTATTACCGTGAAGAATGACATTGGGATTCTGATTGGGATTGCATTGAATCTGTAGATTGCTTTAGGTAGAATGGACATTTTAACTATATTTATTCTTCCAATCCATGTGCATGGAATATTTTTCCATTTCTTTATGTCTTCCTCGATTTCTTTCAGTAGTGTCTTATAGTTTTCATTGTATAGGTCTTTTACCTCCTTGGTTAAATTTATTCCCAGATATTTTATTCTTTTTGTTGCAATTGTAAATGGGATTGTCTTTTTGAGTTCTCTTTCTGTTGGTTCATGGTTAGTGTATAGAAATGCAATTGATTTTTGTAAGTTGATTTTCTACCCTGCCACTTTACTGTAGTTGTTGATTATTTCTAGTAGTTTTCCGATGGAATTTTTTGGGTTTTCTATGTATAAGATCATGTCGTCTGCAGATAGTGAGAGTTTCACTTCTTCATTGCCTATTTGGAGTCCTTTTATTCCTTTTTCTTGCCTAATTGCTCTGGCCAGAACTTCCAGTACTATGTTGAATAAGAGTGGTGAGAGTGGGCACCCTTGTCTTGTTCCTGTCCTCAGAGGAAAGGCTTTCAATTTTTCCCTGTTGAGTAGGATGTTTGCTGTAGGTTTGTCATATATGGCCCTTATTATGTTGAGGTACTTTCCTTCTATACCCATTTTCTTGAGAGTTTTTATCATAAATGGATGCTGGATCTTGTCGAATGCCTTCTCTGCATTGATTGAGATGATCATGTGGTTTTTATTCTTCATTTTGTTAATGTGGTGTATCACGTTGATTGATTTGCGGATGTTGAACCATCCCTGTGTCCCTGGTATAAATCCCACTTGATCGTGGTGTATGATCTTTTTGATGTATTGCTGTATTCGGTTTGCCAATATTTTGTTGTGGATTTTTGCATCTATGTTCATCAGTGATATTGGCCTGTAGTTTTCCTTCTTTGTATTGTCCTTGTCTGGCTTTGGTATCAGGATGATGTCGGCCTCATAGAATGTGTTGAGAAGTATTCCATCTTCCTCTATTTTTTGGAATAGTTTGAGAAGGATAGGTGCTAAATCTTCTTTGAACGTTTTGATAAGATTCTCCAGGGAAGCCATCTGGTCCTGGGTTTTTATTTTTGGGGAGGTTTTGATTACTGTTTCAATCTCTTTACTTGTGATTGGGCTGTTCAGATTCTCTATTTCTTCTTGATTCAGTTTTGGGAGGTTGTACGCTTCCAAGAATTTGTCCATTTCCTTTAGGTTGTCCAATTTGTTGGCGTAAAGTTTTTCATAGTATTCCCTAATAATCCCTTGTATTTCTGTGGTGTCTGTTGTAATTTCTCCTCTTTCATTTCTAATTTTATTTATTTGAGTCTTCTCCCTTTTTTTCTTAGTGAGTCTGGCTAAGGGTTTGTCAATTTTATTTATCTTCTCAAAGAACCAGCTCTTTGTTTCATTGATCCTTTCTACTGTTTTTTTGGTTTCAATTTCATTTATTTCTGCTCTGATTTTTATTATTTCCCTCCTTCTGCTGATTCGGGGCTTTGACTGTTCTTCTTTTTCTAATTCTGTTAGGTGCAATTTAAGGTTATTTATTTGGGATTTTTCTTGTTTGTTAAGGTGAGCTTGTATTGCTATGAATTTCCCTCTCAGGACCTCTTTTGCTGCATCCCTTATGAGTTGGTATAGTGTATTTTCCTTTTCGTTTGTCTCCTGATAGCTTTTGATTTCTCCTTTAATTTCATCAACGACCCATTGGTTGTTCAGTAGCATGTTGTTTAGTCTCCACATCTTTGTCCCTTTCCTAGTTTTTTCCTTGCACTTGATTTCTAGTTTCACAGCATTATGATCAGAAAAGATGCTTGTAATGATTTCAGTCTTCTTAAATTTATAGAGGTTTGCCTTGTTTCCTAATATATGGTCTGTCCTTGAGAATGTTCCATGTGCACTTGAGAAGAATGTGTACTCTGCTTTTTTTGGGTGGAGTGCTCTGTATATATCTATTAAGTCCATTGCGTCTAGTTTTTCATTTAAGTCCATTATTTCCTTATTGACTTTTTGTCTGGATGATCTATCCATTGATGTAAGGGGGGTGTTAAGATCCCCTACTATTATTGTGTTATTGTTAATATCTCCTTTAAGGTTTTTTAGCAGTTGTTTTATGTACTTTGGTGCTCCTGTGTTGGGTGCATAGATATTTATAAGTGTTATGGTGAAGTGTCCCTTTTATCATTATATATTGCCCTTCTTTGTCTCTCATTACCTTTTTTATCTTGAAGTCTACTTTGTCTGATATAAGTATGGCTACTCCTGCTTTCTTTTGTTTGCCATTAGCTTGGAGTATTGTTTTCCATCCTTTTATTTTGAGTCTGTGTTTGTCTTTAGAGCTGAGATGTGTTTCCTGGAGGCAGCAGATTGTTGGATCTTGGTTTTTAGTCCATCCCACCACTCTGTGTCTTTTGATTGGAGAATTCAATCCATTTACATTTAGAGTGATTATTGATATATGAGGGTTTAATGTTGCTATTTTATTGTTCATTTTCTGGTTCTTTTTCATTTCCTTCGTTTCTTGTCCCTTGTGTTTTGGACTGCAAATTCAATTTGGTATTTCTGCATGCTCATTCTCTTGGTTTTCTCTTTATTTGTCATGTTTGGTTCTCTTCTGGTTATTTGTTTAGTGGTTACCGTGAGGTTTATATAAGCAATCTCCTGGATAAGAAAGTACATTTTCAGATGCCTCCTTTTTCCTGAGGCTGGGTCGATTCAATCCCTTACCTCTTCCCCTCCTTATTTGTTATCTCTTTATTCCAGATTGTGTCATGAATGTGTGTTTCCAGTGATGAGCTTGAATTAATTTTTGATGTTATCCAACTGTGGTTTGTTCTGGTTTAGTCTCCTTGCTTTTCTCCTTGCTGAAATCTTTGTATCCCCTTTCTCATTTGTTTTTTTTCAGGCCTAAGGGCCTTCTTGAGCATTTCTTGTAGTGGTGGTCTTGTGGTGATGAACTCGCTTAGCTTTTGTTTATCAGGGAGAATTATTATTTCTCCATCGTATTTGAAGGATATTTTTGCTGGATAAAGTATTCTTGGCTGAAGGTTTTTGTCTTTCATGATTTTGAATGTATCATTCCAGTCTCTCCTAGCCTATAGAGTTTCTGTCAAGAAATCAGCTGAGAGCCTGATGGGGTTTCCTTTGTATGTTATTTTGGTTTTTTTTGTTTAGCTGCCCTTAATATTATTTCCTTGTCACAGGTGTTTTTCAAGTTTGCTACTATGTGGCGAGATGATTTTTTTATTCCTGTTTATATATTTAGGCAATCTATTGATTTCATTCACTGTTATTTCCCTCTTGTTCCCTAGGTTGGGGAAGTTCTCAGCTATTATTTCTTTGAACAAACTCTCTGCTCCTTTTTCTCTTTCTTTTCCTTCTGGAATACCTATTATCCTTATGTTGCTTTTCCTCATTGAGTCTGATATTTCTCGAAGAATTTCTTCATTTCTTTTTAGTCTTAGCTCTCTCTCCTCCTCTTTCTGGAGCGTTTCTGCGTGGCTATCCTCAATAGTGCTAATTCGTTCCTCCATATTGTCAGTTCTGCTCTTTGAAGACTCCATTTTTTCCACTGTCTCGTTCATTTTGTTTTTCACCTCCAATAATTCTGATTGGTTTTTTTTTATGGTTTCAATCTCTTTTGTGACGAAATCCCTGAATTCGTTGATTTGTTTCTGTGTGTTCTCTTGTATTTCATTGAGTTTGTTTATGATAGCCATTTTGAATTCTCTCTCATTCAGGTTATCAAATTCTGTGCCTTCAGGGTTGGTTTCTGGGTGTTTGTCATTTTCCTTTTGGTCTGTAGCCCTAACAAATTGTCGCAAGGATCCGACGGGGCCGGCCTTATTTTTTCCCCTCATGATAAAGTTGGTCCTGCAGTATCCCCCTGCTGCCACTGGATGGAGATTGCAAGCGGTGTGCTCTCAGCCCGCTGCAGCCCCCGGAGGGATTATGCTGAAATGCGGGGTGTGTGGGGGGAGGGGTCCTCTTTCTCCTGCTCGCCCCGGGGGTTTCCTTTCTGGCTCTCTTAGGGTGTTTGCTACACCCCCTAAACAGTCCGTCGTCGCTTCCCAATGGGGATCTCTCGACAGTCTGTGAGAGCACCTGGAGGGTGATAGTCTTCCCCTGCAGTGGGCCGCCCCTCCCCCCTCTGTCTGGAGCTGCGCTGTCTTTGCTGATCGATTGGGGATGGGGAATACAACTCCTTACCTCTCCTCGCGTCCTTTTGGGCTTCCCACGCCTCCACCATCCGCTGTATGGCA
The DNA here is from genome assembly GCA_031878705.1 of Tapirus indicus. Taxonomy (NCBI): domain Eukaryota; kingdom Metazoa; phylum Chordata; class Mammalia; order Perissodactyla; family Tapiridae; genus Tapirus; species Tapirus indicus. The sequence continues at coordinate 55,546,681 of CM062933.1, read as the reverse complement.
GCAGGGGTTTCTTAGAAGTCCCTTGTATTGTTTGATTGAGCTCTGTTGGAATGCGAATGATGTTTTCGTTGTGTCATAGGGGGCAGAGATTCAAAGAGGGAATCTCACTCCGCCATGATGCTGACGTCACTCAGAAATGAGGTTTTTTAATTTACAGGATCAAATATAAAGGAAAAATAACTTAATAGAGCTTCTATTGTGTCAAGGTTTTTTACCAGGATTCAGACCAACTATTTTTCTTTAGGACTAGAAATGAATTTAAACTGTTAAAGAGGAGTTTAAATTAGATAAGAATACTTCTTGCCTGAGATTTATTAAACATTTCTTTATTAAGGAAACTTAGAATGTCTTCTAGATCTTTCTGGAATGCTTTAAATATGGTTCCACTTTAGAACAACAACCACAAACAGTAGGTTGACTGATTGGTTTTGTGGTTTTATGTAATATACTGTAGAGTTCCAGGGCCAGTGCTAATTCTTCTTTTTTGTCCCCCCCAGGGAAAATTGGACCACCTAAACTGGGTATCAGAAAGAAAGAAGACCAAATCATTATTGACATATTTCATCCTTTAGTTACTGTAAATGGAGTTGAGCTGGAAGCCGTGTATGATGAAGAAAGTACTTGTTACATATTCACGTACAAGGTGTACGTGAGAATAAATGGAAGTGGTGAGGTCTGTGTTTCTATTCCATCTTTTCAAAATGGAAGTTTTTCCCTGGCTAGCATAAGTGGTTTCTATGTGTAGTGTAATGAAAATAGACTGCTTATGAATATTCGGGCAAGACTCATGGCTCGTGGGTTTTGGTAAGAAAAAAGAAATACGTGAATGCAGTTGAAGGGACTTGGTGCTGGAGCCAGTCACCAGCACTGGCTGGTGAACGCATGGAAGTCCCCTTTGCCTCATTTAGCAGTGTGGCCTCATCTCGGATTGTAACCTGTATGTCTCCATTTCTCCACGGGTACGATGAGGATAATTTCAATCTTTTCTTCCTCATTGGTAGCGATACAGAATAATATGAAGCTGTCATTGGAATCACTGTTTTGGAAAGAAAAAGTTAACAGTCCTACCATGGGGATGTGCTTACATTCTGGCACTGCTGTGCAGACCGCACGCAGACTGCACTTTGATAGAACTTTCTGTCCATCCATCTCTACACCCTGCCCTCCTTTACCTGACAGTGTTTGTCAAGCACGGGCTCTGCCTTCCAGGCACCAGGAGGTGGCAGCTCCAGCGTAAGAGCTGTGGAGAAACCAGAGCAGGGTGGGGCTGGTCCCAGGAGGCCTTCCTGGGAAGGTGTTGCTGGAGCAGGTCAGGAGGTGAGCTCTGTGGTGTGTCAGGTGAAGGACCTGGTGAAGGCTCAGGGGCCCGTGAAGGGCCAGCGAGGCCGGCAGAGGGCAGGAGCAGGTGAGGTCAGAGGGGTCACTGGTGCCAGCGGGGCTACCTCTCGGGGCGTGGCAGGGACTTGACTGTGTTCTGCAGGAGACGGTGCACCTCTGGGAAGAGTCACGTCTGACTGAGGTTTTCAGACAGCACTGTGGCTGCTCGCAGAGTTGTCTTTCTAAAATGTGGATCTGACCTTATTGCTTCACTGCCTGAAACCTTCTGACAAACCCCATCGGCTACAAAACACCCTCTCAGTGCTCTTTCAGGGCACGGCCCCCCAGGCCTTGATTTGGCCTCTCTCCCCACTCCTCCCCACCTGCTTTCATCCGTGCTGGCCCTGCACGCACCGTGCTCTTTCACCCAGTGCCCTTCTCCACCTCCTTGCTTTGGCCAAGTTCTCCTCATTCTTCAGGGTCCACTGGCATATCCTCTTCCTTCTGAATTCCTTTCGGACATGGTAGCTGCCCCCACTCTGTGGTCTTGCTGTCCCTCCTTCCTTTCGGTAGTCCTCTTGCAGTACCCGTTACTCTCCTGCGTCGCTTTCTCATCTGTCTTCGTGCTCTTGCTAGTTGTTGAGGTCACACTGCCCCGCCTTTGCATCAGGCTCTAGCACAGGTGACCCACGTGCCTTGGCTGGTTGAATGAGTGATAAACTCCCCGAGATGCTTCCATCCCTTCTAGGTGTTACTGCCAAGAGAGCCTACAGCCTGCCTAAGACTCTTACTGTTCTCTCTGTGAGATGCTTTTCTCTCTCACCAGCTAAGTTTCTAGCACTATAGAGTGCTTAAAGGGAACGTTCCTGCCATTTGCGTGTGTAAACTTACAATCCCTCTAGAGAATATTTTAATGGGTACATAGCGTCATGCTGTGTTGAAGCAACAGATTGACTTATTGATGTCAACACTATTTGCAGGCATGTTCCGCATTCATCACATACGTGTTTTCTTCAGGTGTTTGACCAGGATAAACATGGTGATATTTTTTGCAGGTTAAACGGAGCCATGCATTTCATTGTTTTTTTCCGTACAGACCACAGAGAGAATGTACGAATGTAGGGAAGATGATTGCAATGAGACTCAGTGCCTCTTAAGTGTGCCGGTGTCCTCCCTGAGTTCTCAGTACTGCGCTTCAGCAGAAGGAGTCTCCGAAGAGTGGGCTGTGACCACTGAGAAGTCCAGAGAACTGTGTGTGACCATTTTCGATGATAACAGCCTAGAAGGTAAGTTCTTGCCATTTTTTCCTAAATGTAAGGGGGGAGGACTAAAATAGGGTAATGTGAAAAGAGGCAATTTCAATAAATCTCTGCTTTTTAAAAAATATTCAGTGGTTACATTCCTCAGAGTATTTTGGTGGTCTTTTTCCATCCTATTCTCTTTCTACATAGTCATGATCATATGATCATATTGTAGAGTATATATAATTTTGTGTGTGTACAATCTTACATTAATCTTATAAATATTTTTCTATTTTGCTTCACATACTTTGTTAATATTGTTTTTTAATGTCTGTAGACTTATTTCATCATGTTGATTTTATTCTATTTAATATTCCCCAATTTTTGGACTTTTAGATTATTTACAGATTTTCTCTATAGTAAATGACTATCTTTGTATTTATATATTTTTTCCAATTATTAGGATGTTTTCAGAATATATTTCCTAGGTTAAAAAATGTACAGAAATATTATGATACGTAGATCTTTTTGAAGAGTGGATATCTAGGCTGAAGAATCAGACCAAACACCTGAAATTTAATAGTTAACAACTTTTAGGCCATTATATGAAGGTTTCAAATAGGCGACTTAAAATAATGCAGTACATTTTATGCCAACTTGCATTATGCTATTTTGAAAAATAAAATCCTAATTAATGCTCAAAATTTGAAATAATGTGAATGCCCCAGATTTATGTATTTATTTTTTTAAAGCCTGAATTATAAACCGGGCTGGTGGTGTGGCCACACGGTGGCACCACTGTGGCTGATAGTGGCCTTCCCTGCCTGTGCAGTGCTTCCAGGTGCTGGCGCTAGTTATGGAGTGACTTCATCTTTTACTGTTGTCATCAATTAGTCTTCTTCACAGCCTGTAACAGGTGTGACATGAGCATGCATTTACTGGTAACTTCCGTAGTTATGATTCCAAAGAAGTAACTTTGGAGTAGAAATTAAAGGTAATAAAATGCCATGAAAGAGACCAAACACCACCATGGTATGTAGAGTCCTGTTAATTTGGAAGAGAGGACTATGACAGAAATGCTGAAGGCTGTGTCATGAAAAGAAGAGCAGTGTTAGAGCGAAGTCCACGGTGGTGACCGCAGATGCGTCTGCTCCGAAACAGGCCGCCCGTTTACTTGTTCTTTGTGTCGGGTTTGCACTCGGGGAGCTTTATTCCTGCGTGGCTTTCCCTGTGTGTGCTTGTGTCTGCATGCCTGTGTGCCTCTACGTAACTTTATAAGTACTTGCAATCTTGAAATAAATATAAAACATAACACAGTTTTGAGGAGTGGGGCTGAAGAGTTATAGACATGGCCAGAATTTATTTCTAAAGAGATGTATTTTAAAGTTCTTCCTTTGTCTTAACTGAGAGAAAAGTGTAACTCTGGAAACACCCTGTATTTGGGGCTTTAAGGAAATTGTTATGAAAAAGCTATTTTAGCCACGTTGTGGCAGCGTAGTCACAGAATGTTTAGAATTGCGGTGCTGGGAAGAATCATCGATGTTGAGGACAGGTACCTAGTGTTTACTCATCTCGCCTGACTTCTGGGTCAGTGCTCTTCAAAACTTGGACCACATTAATGACCTGATGTGTAGATCAATTAGAGAACAACATTAAGACTGTACTGTTTGATGGATGTAGTACAGTTCTATCTGAATTCTGATTTGTGATTTCCCCCTTCTTTTAGGTTCTGTTTGGATTCCAATTGTTGCTGCTTTCCTACTCTTTCTAGTCGTTATCCTGGTACTTGCGTATCGTCACTTTAAGATGAATCCATTTAAGAGAAGAAACGTCACGTTACCCACGTCCTTGGTAATGTATTTAATTATTTTTCTTTATTATGTACACTAACATGTTAATCTGAACCTTTGTGGTAGTGTCCTATATTTTTCTTTTTAAAGTAGAAGGATGTTCAGCAGCACGTCACCTGCCACCAATTACTCAATCCACCACACATCCAAAACCATGCCGTTCTCACTACACGCCAGGTCCTTTGTTATGCCCGGGGCGAAAGCACAGTGAGACAGGTTGTTCAGGAGCCTGAAGTCTGGTGGGCGAGAAAGGCAAGTGTTCAGGGAGTGGTGTGCGTGTTATAGGTTCCGAGACAGAGGCTGCGATACACGCGGCGGGGACTTGGTCCACCTTCGCGGCTGGTGGCCGTGGCTTCTGCGGAGGCGGTGATGCCTGGCAGCTTGCGGTGCAGGTAGGAGTTATCCAGGTGCTCAGGGACAGTCTGTGCTGAGGCCCAGCGTCACAAGCATGGCTTCTGGAAACCTGCAGATACAGAAACACTTCTTCACGGTTGGAGTGTAGAAGGAAAGACGGCTGACAGACTAAATGCAAAGTTTGACATTTTTATATCTATCGCTGAAAAGCCTTTGTATGATGAAAAGAACATTTAAAGGTAACAGAATGGTAACTATTTGAACCTAATATGACCCGGAATAACATCTGTGATGTGCAAAGGGCACATTTAAATTTGTTATGAAAACACTGCCTTAAGTAACGTGGATAAGAACTATCACCAGTTAGTGGACAATTCACGTATGAATTATAATATTTATCATTGCTAGTAATTAAGCACAAAGCAACCTTGCGGTGCGCCATTTTACACCCACTAGAGAAGGAAAAATAAACCTGATTATCCAGTAGGACCAGTGGTAGCTGAACTGGTAGAGACTGGTGGAAGTAATGGAACGCTGGTGGAAGATAAGCGTGCAGTGGAGTAGAGTACGGTGGTGCCGTAAACGTGCCACACCCTCTGACTTAGTAATTCCACTGCCACTGTTAGGAATTTATTCTAAAAAAATACTTTCATAAATAAAAAGATGTGTAAAAATATTCACTTCGTCATGTGCTGTAAATAGTAAAAATTGGAAACCACTTTAACATCTATTAGAGAAGTTATTTAATTTTCAGTGTAAAGAAATTATGTGAGCCAATGAAAATTATGATTATGAAGGCAAATGGTGAAAATATTATATAAAATAAGGAAGTGTCCTCCCATTACAAATGTCACATGCAGACGTGGAAGGTAATGCACGAAAAGCAGCGTACATTGGTGAAATAGTGGGTAACTTTTTAAAAATCCTAAAGACTTGTTTTTATCTTAACATAGTATATTTTCATTAAAAAGGAAGAAAAGGTAACCACCAGATTCTGTTATACTGTTATCCTCATTATGTCATTTAGTGGTATATTTAGTTGTCCATTATCCTTAGACCATATTTTTTTGAGGATAGGCACTTCAGTTTAATAATTTATTGTTTTTAATCATTGATTTCTCTTCCCTTAGCAGTCTGTGGTAAAAAGTGCCTCTTCAGAGACAAAATCTGAATCAAAACATATATCACCCATCACCTACCAACCAATGGTCCTAGACGATGAGAAGGCGGTCTGGGACGAGCGGGTGTCCCCAGCGGTGGTTTCAAGGATGCCCACTGAAGACAACCCACAAAAGGAAGAACACAGAGAAGAACTTTCCAGTGAGACGGAAGTGGTGACCACTGGAGGGGGTCTTTCTGATACAGCCCTGGGGAGCCCTCTGACCCCAGTCAGGAGAGAGAGCTCTATCCGCTCAGGTAGTAACCAGTCTGAACCCTGCAGCAGCGCTTTAAACTTGTATCATTCCAGAAATGGTTCCGATAGTGGCGTTGTGGAATCAGACAGCTTCTTATCTGACTCAGAGTTTCCCCCAAATGATAAAACTGAAATAAAGACAGAAGGACAAGAGTCCGTAATGCTGAGAAACACTACCACCTCCTTTGGTTACGATAAACCGCATGTGTTGGTGGATGTGCTTGTGGACGAAGGTGCCAAAGAGTCCCTGATTGGTTACCGACTTGCAGCGAATTCCCAGGAGTTTTCCTAAGGTCAGCCGAGATGCACCACCTTGGAAGGGACTGCTTTTCCTCAACAGTTTTTCCGCTGTGAGTTCATGGAAAGATCATGATTGCTGGTTTTGCATCTTTGTTGACATTAACCGAATGGAGCATCTTTGTTCAGACGAGAGTGTCAAGAGCCTGTGTGATGCCGTCACGTTCTGTCTGAACACTCAAAAGCTGTTAAAGAGCAAACCATCTTCGTCGCATGTGACCTTTCCACCTGCACCGTCAGCAGTGACGGGGAGGCGCCTCGATAACCCCACTCCCCGCCACAGGCGCTGCCCACCCAGCGTCCTCCGACCCCTGCAGCCGTGTGACGGATTGTTCTTCTCTGTGTCTCCGAATGGCGTTTGTTTTGGAAGTTTATGTGTATTGTATTTTTAAATGCTTACTTTCAGAAGAAATCCTGGAAGCTTTTCAAAATTGCATTTAAAATCAAATTCAAACCAATAGAATGAATAAAGAGTATGTAAATAGAAATGTATATGTTTTTTATGGAGCATTGCAGTTGCATGTAGAAATTTTTAAATAAAATATTTTTAAAATTCATTTTTGTATTCATTTATTCAAGCACTTAGGCAGTTAGTTAACTAGAATATTTTTCATCCATTTGCTTGTTTCCATGGATTAATGCTATAGAATTTATCTTCATATCTAATCTTTAAAACAATCCTAAAAATAATCTAATTTTTAAAAATGGTCCTTTTATGTCTGTATTTCAATATTTTGCACCCAGTGTGCAGAACACTGCTCCAAGCTGTCTGGGAAAAAGTTATCTGTAGAGCATGTGGATTGGGGGGTTTCTAGTATAAAGATGGTGGTCGAAGCTGCGGGAGGGTGAGGGAGCCCTGAGAAGCAGGTGGTGCAGGAGTTAACGTCCACGAGACACGGAGTTCCTGGGAACTACTCAGAGGGTAGGAATTTAAGACTCAAATGAATTAATTGACCAAAAAAAAATTTTAAATACAACTTACGTGACTAAATTAACAAACCATGGAAAAATATTTCTACTCACTTAAAAGTGCAAATTAAAAATAGGTGTTACTTTATTAGTGGGGAAAAAACAGTAGATACTGCTGCAATTTCAGAGAAACTAGAAAACTTATTTGGGGGAAAATGTCTTGTGAATTGCTTTTCTGACCGATGAACAAATACATATCCCATTCCATAAAAGTACATATCCTTTACAGAATTTATTGTAGGGAAATTATAAAAAAATAAATCCCTAAGACAAATGAAAAACATACACATTAGAATGGGAAAAGGCAAAACTATGACAATAATTTAAATAGCCGAGGATAAGGTAATAGTTGCTGCCCTCCGAAGGGACTGGACTAATGTGTGTCCTGCCAAATGTGAGCCAATTCCAAGTGTAGGTAATTCCAGCTAATAGTCTTTTTAACTTCTGCCCGTCTTCTCGGGAAACCGTTTTAGTGTTTTCATTTGCATTTTTTTAATAGTTGGTAAGGGTGAGCATATTTTTTATATTAAGTATGTACACTTCTGTGATGTGACTCATCCTGTCCTCTGTCCATTTCTTTCTGGGCTGTTTATGTCCGTCTTACTGACTGTATCCTTTGTCTGCCATGAGTAACAACTTATTTTAAAATTTCTTTCCTTTTGACTGAGTCTCTTACCACACAGATATTTAAAAAATCAAATGTATTCATCTTTTCCTTCCGTTCTTAAAAACCCCTTCTCTTTCCTAAGAAGAAAAATTTTCACCCACATTTACTGCTATTTGGGGTCATTGTTAGCTTCATTTCTACATTTAATTCTTGTGTCCACCTAGATTATTCTGTTGTAAAAGCAGTGAGATGGGGATCCAGCTTTACTATTTTAGTGTCTAGGGCTGCCATCGCACATTACCATAAACTTGGGTGGCTTAGACAACGGAAGTTTATTCTCTCATGGTTCCGAGGCAGGGCCAGATTCTGTCCGAAGGCCCTTGGGGAGGATCTTCCTTCCTCTTCCCAGTTTCGGGTGGTTGCTGGCAGTCCCTGGCGTTCCTTGACTCGCGGCTGCGTGGTTCCAGTCTCTGTGTCTGTTGTCACATGGCCTTCTTCCTGCGTGTCTCTGTGCCCATGTCCCCCCTCTTTATAAAGACACTGGTCGTTGGACTAGGGCCCACTCTAACCCAGCATGACTTTGTCTTGATTAGATCTGCAAAGACACTATTTCCAAATGGGATCATGTCCGTAGGTACCAGGGGTTAAGACTTCAACGTGTCTTTCAGGGACACAGTTCAACCCAATATATTTTCCCTAGGTCAGTTGCTCCAATACTGTTTAATAAATCATCCAACTTTTTTTTCTGGCCTGATTCCAAATGTCACACTTATCACATCCGAAATTCTCAGTATTCCTGGGGCTGTTTCATTGTTCTGAATTTTCTTGTGTCTGTGTCACACTGTTCTAATTATAGCTTTATTTGTTAGTGCCATGGAGTCGATTCTGACTCCTAGCACCCCTGTGGACAGCAGAGGGAACCCTGTCGGGCTTTTTGCACCATCCTCTCCCCTTCCGATGCTATACAGACAATGAGTTGAGGCCAAGAACTGCATGTTGCATGCCGGGTGGGTGAAATGTGAGGCCCTGAGCCACTTGTGGTTAGAAACTATGGCTGGAGAAAAGGTTCTCCAGACTCAAAGTCTCCAAGGTGGGTCAGGTTCGAAGGGTGCTGTGGTCTAAGAAATGCTTTCAGTCCACATTTCTTCAGTGCCTGCTGGGAGCCAAGCCCGCACTGTGATCCCCAGTCCCGGGTGAATGCGTGGGGCACTCACTGTCATGCAGTGGTTGGTTAAGAGCAGGGGCTCAGAAGTCGGGGCTCTTGAGTGGGAGCCCACCTCCACTACTCACCAAGGGGTCTGAAGCAGGTTCCCGCACTGGTCTTGACTCCGTTTGCTGTGGCGCTGGGATAACAAGCAACTTAGCACATATATGGTTATGAGAGAATCTCTCAGAGCCCTTCGCACAGCATCAGGCCACTGGCAGCACTTAAATGTAGCTACCATAAGTGTGGAAGGAAACAACAGTGAAGTCATGAAATTCTTCATTACAAACAGACTGACCAATGCGAGGAAGGAGAAGCACCGGGTGACACTGGAGTGTGTCCCAGCTGAGATGGGGTCAGGTCGGGGGACCCGGCGGAGACGGGGTCAGGTCGGGGGACCCAGCTGAGTTGGGGGTCAGGTCGGGGGACCCGGCGGAGACGGGGTCAGGTGGGGGGACCCAGCGGAGACGGGGTCAGGTCAGGTCAGGTCCTGAGGAAGGGTGTTTACAGGTAACCTGGGTGGTGGGGCAGGGAGAGTGAGTGGGGGAGAAACCGCCAGACCTGAGAGGCAACAGAGGACCCTGAGCTGCAAAATTTATTCTTTTCCCATTTTAGTATCCGTGGGGATATGATTTCTAACTCAGCTCCTTGTCTCCCATCTCAAACTGTCCTTTCACCCTCAGGTCCAGCCATCAGGTAGAGTCTCGACTCACGGGAACCACCTACGGGAGAAGGTAAATGGCCTTGTTTTGCTCTGACCCCGAAAAGGGTCAACCCAACAGAGGTGGCAGAGCCCCCACAGGCCACAACTACCTCAACATGACATTCTATCATTGCTCCAGTTTCAGGTTCTCTCTGCTCAAAACCCTCCGGTGGCTTCCCCTCCCCTCAAATGCACCCAAAGACTCTGCCGTGGAGCTCCCGGCCTCCTGGCCAACACTCTGCCCCTGCTCCCTCCCCTCCGGCCACAGGGCCTCTGCACTTTCATCTGGGCCTGGTTGTTCCCTCTACTTAGACTGTGCTTCCCATCTGTGTGGCTCCCTGCCTCACGTGACGGGCCTCCGCTCTCTGTGGCCTGGTCAGCGAGGCCTTCCCTCATGCCATCTGCAGCAGCGTCTTCCAGCATCCTCTCCCCACACCCTGCTCTGTCTCCACGGCGCTGATGGTCACCTGGCCAAGTGGTCAGAGTCTGCTCGCTGTCTGCTTCCCACAGAGGCCAGCAAGACAGCTCTGTGAGAGCTTGTCTGGTCCACTGCAATGTTTCCAGAGTTTAGGACAGGGCCTGGCACAGAGCACATGCTCAGCAAATATTCGTGGACTAGATGAATTGTCCACACAACCATTCCATTTGGTTCACCATTATATCCATGTCCGTTTTACTCCTTTTGCAGCAGGTTCTAAGTGTGTGTGTGTGGAAAGAGAGAAAGAGGATATGTCTGTTACTATGATTCCAGAAATTTTGAAAACTGCAGCAGAATTGCAGAAATTCTTGTAGGCCAGAACTTGCCATCAATAAAATATATGGAATAAAGGTGTGGGATTATAGTCAGATGACAATAAAAGCAGGACAAGTTGCAAAAAAAAAAAAAAAAACAACCCAGCTCTTCTTTTTTGAAAGAACTGACCTCCATGTCTGGGGCAGCTCCCAAATCCAGTGAATTGGTTTTACCCCCACAGTCCTGCCTGCGTGACGCCACCTGCAGAACTGTTCGCTGCCCTCCTTTGCACCTGCTCAGGCAGGGCTAGCACAGCCCAGACGTGACTCGCTCCTCAGACCTGTAGCGACACTCCCTCCACACCGCAGGATCCCTGCTTGATTCCTGCATGAATGTGGGGGCAGCACAACCCCTGAGCCTGGAGGGAGGACTGATGTTCGTCCAGCCTCTGCTACAGGTAGGTGTTTGGCAAGTTTCTCTCCCTGACCCTCCTAGCTACCTGGTGAGGCAGGTATTAGACATTTTTTCCAAGTGAGGAAATTGAGGCACAGGAAAGTCAGCAGTTGTTTTTTAGGTAACTAGAAACCAAACAGTACATTTTGGGATACAATAGAGTAGAAGCTCAGAATGCAAACAAAACATTGAGGACGCAGGCTGGGCCTCATGAAGCTGGGGAATGGGGTGGGTGCAGCTCAGGAGCTAAGGAGTCAGCCAAGAGCTGGGGCCCGGGGCCTGCAGCCCCACATGGCCTGGAGCCCAGCGTGGCCTTGAGCAGGACACCCTGCAGAGTCTGTGTCTGCCGGAGGGAAGGACGTGGGGTTGGGGGAGAAGGTAGGCGCCCTCTGCAGTATCAACGTGGAGCCCCTGCTCTGGGGAATATGGGATGTTTAAATGGGTCCATGTAAAGAGTCCAGAGACCCCAGAAATCAAATGAACTTAGTGCTCTGGGTTTGTCCGGGTATTTGAGGGGATAAGAAATGACACCCTACAGGCCTTTGAGTACCAGGATGGGGACCCCATTGCAAATGAATGAAGCTCAGAGAAGTGTATTTTGAGGGATCTGCACTCAGGTTTCACCTCCTCCAAAGTCCGGGTTTTTTCCGCTGTGGTCTGAAGTCTCGACTTCCTGCACAAAAAAGGGACGTGAAAGTTTCCACTTGTCTCTGAATGTACATCAGCCTGTAACTTCAACAAGCCAGCAGCTGCCTCCAGAAATAGCCTTAGGTGAAGCTGGAAATACACTCTAATAAGTTACTTAAGGTGGTTACTCATAATGCTACAGTAAAATAGTACGGAAGTTCATTATTTTAAAATGCAAAAGGTATTTTCCTCACTCTGGCGTTCATGAGGATTTTTTAATTTTGTGAGAAGCTCAGTATACGTCTTGTTGGACTGACATGACACCTAAACAACAGTCTGGTCATGTTTTACTTTGTTTGTGAATAATAAATTAACACTGATCGGTCTCTCTGCCTTTCACCTCCCAGAAAGCAAAGCAATAAGAGAGGGGATTTCCAAATTGCTCGTGGTTGTGTAAGTCAGCATCTTTTTCTTCCCTGGAAATCATGACAAAGCAACAGTGAGAATTAAAATTAAAAAGCTTTTCCACTTGGAAATGTTGTTTTTAATTCTCTCTTTAAAAACGTTGGATCCGTGGCGGGGGCCGGCCCGGTGGCGGAGCAGTTAGGTTCGTGTGCTCTGCTTCACTGGCCCGGGGTTCGCAGGTTCAGATCCCGGGCACAGACCCACACACCACTTGTCAAGCCATGCTGTGGCGGCGTCCCATATATAAAGTAGAGGAAGATGGGCATGGATGTTAGCCCAGGGCCAATCTTCCTCACAAAAATCAAAAACAAAACAAAAAAAAACACACTTGGATCAGAAAAAAATAATCTAAATTGCAGAATTGTTAGAGAAAAAAATACGGAAAATATTCAATTTCAGAGCCAAAAGGGGAGCCTATGGGATACATTTCAGAGAAAGTTCCTAGTGTAAATACTTGCACTGATATAAAAGAAAGAATAAAAACATCTGATTCGGGGATTTTTTCTAAAAATAGAACAACAAATTAAATAGAAGGAAGGCAGAAGAAAGGAATTTTAAAAGGAAATATTAATGAGACATTAAATTTTTTCTTAATTATTTTCTTGAGGTCATACTGCCTGATAACATTGTGTAAATTTCAGGTGTACATCATTATATTTCAGTTTCTGTACAGCCTGCATCACATTCACCACCAATATAGTCTAGTTTTTATCTGTCGCCATATATATGTGCCCCTTTACCCTTGAAATTTTTTTTAAAAGTAGAAAATATAACTAATTATAAAATCTGGTTCCTTGAAAAAAAGTCCAAAGGTAAATAACTAGCTAACTTAACTAAAAATAAAAAAAGAAAACAAGGGAGAAAGTGCCATTACTCAGAATAGGAATTTATAACAAGGGGGGAAACTGAATCCACCATGAGGGAACTACTTGCTCAACTCCATGCAAATAAACTGGAAAGCATTAATGAAATGGACGCTCCTCTAATGAAAATATAATTTGTAGAAACTGAGCCTAGAAGAGATAGAAAAGCTAAACAGACCAATGATCATAGAAGAATTATTAGAAAATTGCCACCCCACACCCCACACCCCACACCCCACCCGAAAAGCGCCAGATGATTTCTCAGGGAAACCTCTCCAGCCCTCAAGAAGCAGAAACTCCCGGTCACACAGACCAACTTGTCCAGCTGGCGCTGGCGGCGGCGCCACGCGTGGCCACCTGCATGTGTCCGACCGCAGGGTCAGAGAGTCTCGGCCTCTCCCCAGGACCCCCACCCCAGACCATAAAAGCAGAGGAGCCGCTTCCTGTTCTTCAAGCTTAAGTCTTGTAAGTCCTTGCCAGCTGCTAGTCTCAGGCCCCTCTTTACCGATTCACTAGAGAGGCGGCAAGTGCTCACCACGGGCTGGCACCCTCCTAAGTGAAGCAGGGACCAGACACAGCGTCCCCGACCTCGCGGAGCCTGCATTCTAGCGGGGAGATAGGATACAAGATAGAACGTCATCCGTGAAATGACGAGAAGTGTTACCGAGAAAAATCAAGCAGATCAAGGGGTGGGGAGAAGGGCTTCCAGGCTGGGTGGTCACGGAGGAATTCACAGCAAGATAACATCTGAGCCAAGGCACGAGGAGGGGAGGGGAGCCCGGACCTCTTGGGAGGGGCACTGAAGCAGAGGGGGCGGCTGGTACAAGTCCCAGCGTGGGGTGTGCCTGGCACGTTTGAGAAACAGCGAAAAGGCCTTCAGGCCACAGCAGCCCCCGTTAGGAGGAGAGCTGCTCAGATGAACTTAGAGGTAATGGGGCCAGATCATGTAGAGCCTCGAAGGTGACTGTAAAAATTTTGACTTGCATTCTGAGAGAGATGGGAAGACATTGGAGGGTTCTGAGCAAAGCTCTGATCTGACATGGAAAGGGAACACTCGGCCTGAAGCCGAGGACAGCGGCAGGGGCAGGGAGAATGGGATGGAGGCTGTGGCCACAACCAGGCAAGAGATGATGGTGGGGGGACCCAAGTGGTTGCAGTGGAGGGGTGAGAACTGGCTGGATTCTGGTCATGCCATGAAAATCTTTCCAAAGTCGAAACCGCTCAGAGGCATTCGCTGGTGCTTGGGGATAATGATGGATCAAATCCAGTAGGGTTTTCAAGGTCAGTTCAATACTTTGGTCAAGAACAGTCAAACAAAATCAATAGCATCTTTTATCCAGAACAATATGAGTGAAGAGCAGAAAAAGGTATCTTAATGGAGCCCTTAGTCTGAGGAATGGAGATTTTAAATAATGTGTTAGTGTTCATAGTCCAAAAATTAATCAAAATTAAACTTGATCAGTTGGTCATTGTGCTCATTGCCTGTATTTGAACAATGAAGTTCCTTTTTTTCTGAATTCAAGCCCAGAAACTATTTTGAAATGCATGTCACTTATTTCCAGAATGCAGAACTGCTTAAAGGTCATGGGTGTTGCTCAGCGGCGTTATTGAGGGTCCCTCGGATGAGAAAGAACAAGTAGTTTCCCAGCTATTGGTAGTACAGACACATGTTTCTCTGTAGGGCTGAGGGGGAGAAGGGTGGTGCTCATGTTGTAATGCATTATGGAACCTTAACAAGACGTCCTGCTGGTTACCACATCAGAGAACGAGGGAAAGGGGCGGGAGCAGAAACTCAGCCCATCTGACCTCAGGAACAAACCCCACCGGAGCAGTCCAGACACCAGCTTAGGAGAATAAGGAGCATGCGGCCCTTTACTACCAAAACCTGCTGCAGAGAATGATGTTGACCCAGGAGGACTGCCCCGCTGCCTTGTCCATCACCGCAGGCCTCGCCAGGTGCCTGGTACCATTTGAGGGAATAAACAATTAAAGGAATGAATGGCTGGATCTTCTCTGACGTCATCCTATCCCTTTATGGAATCAATATCACTATAAGAACAGCACATAGTGATTTCATAACCAACCTGGCTCTGAGGTCCGCCAGACCTGATGTCACCCCTCATTTGACACTACCTGCAATAGAGCGCGGTCAGGTTCTCTCAGCCTCTCTGTGTGTCAGTTTCTCATCTGTAATATCAGATTAATAACGCCCACCTCCTGGGCCACTTGTGAGCATTAACTAAGATAATGCATTGGAAGAATTTCGTATGATGTTCCACAATGGTTAGGTCTTATTCTCAGCACTAAAATGGCATTTAAATTATCAAAAGGAGTTTTATAAAGATGGCATCTTGTAGAGAAACTCTTAAAATCTTTTTTGTTATGAAAAATTTTAAATATACACAAAAGTAGAGAGTATAAAGAACCTCCATGTGCCAACACCTAGTTTCAACAATTATGAGCTCATGGCCAGTCACCTACTTCCCCAACCCCTGGGATTATTTTGAAGCAAATCCCAGACATCATGTCATCTGTAATACTTCAATGTGTATCTCTAAAAAATAACAACCAAAATCCCATATCACACTTAAAAGTAATTAATAATGATTCCTTGATTAGATGAGTTGTTGGTGTGCTGGAAGCCACAAGGAGAAAGGAAGGAGAGAATCAAAAGAATCTGCCAGTCTAAGGCTGGGCCTTGGACAAGTTCTCTCCAGACCCAACAAGGTGGAGGCATCCATCGTCCCTGCCAAGGTGGACGCTTCCTGCTGAGAGTTGGCAGGTGGGAGGACAGGGGAAGGTAAGGAATGAGTTTGAAGCCATCAATTCATGCCTGAAGCAAATTAGAGCACGGGTCTCTTGTTATCTGTAATTTTCTTACTTCCCAAAGCAAATGTCATTTCATCTGAAACAATTCTGTACAAATTCTTCCTCTTCCAAATTGGTGGGATTTTAGGATTTATCTTTATCTTTTCATCTACCTTGAGGCATTGTTGGCAGTGTTGGCTTTTATGCAGAGTGTGATATCACATAATTGGAGAGCTCATTGAATGGGGACAGGACTGGTTTGGTTTCTGAAATTTAACACAGCACAAAAGCTCACACGTCTTTGAGAGAACTCAGTTCTTAGTATATTCTACGCTCATCTCCCTTCCCCCCAGTTTCCTCTTATTTGTTCTACAAAGTCAGTATCCTAGTGGAAACCCAATTTCATTCTCTGCTGCTCTACTTATTAAACCTTGAATAAAATTTTTTTTTTTTTCTTAGCTGGAATTTAGAGCAATTTTGTTGCTTCTAAAAAAGAGCTATTGGTGTTGAAGATATTGAACATCAATAGTTCAGACCCAGATTATCATCCCCCATTTAAAGACCAAGATAAACACAGAGTCTAGAGTTCCGAGGGTGATACAGCAAGTAAGTGCAGGCTGCCGAGAAGGCGCGGAGGCAAGGAGAACCCAGAACCTGCAGAGGAAGCCTAAGAGAGGCTGCACGTTTCTTCTTTGAAAGCCGGAGTTAGCTTATGAGCGATGGAAACTTCGCCCGGAGGAAATAAGGAGTCTGGATTCAGGACTCGGACACAGCACAGAGTAGCGGGAAAACCTGGCGTTATCTTCACAAAGCCTTCCCCACGGCTCTGGCAGTACGTCCACCTCCCCCCTTTAGAAACGGGCTTCGGGAAGGCAGGGGCAAAGTCTGCCATTTGCTGCTGCAACCTGGCTGCCGAGAACACCGCCCAGCACATGGCAGCAGCAAACATTTGTTAAATGTTGTTGAGGGAATGAAGGGATGAAGGAATGGATGAGTACTGCTCAGCAGCCATCAATAGTCCTTACTAAAGAGGCCGTTCTACCGAGAACTTGAGAGACTACTCGGGAGGAAAAAGATGCCAGGGTTTACTTCCTCTTTTGACCCAAATAGCCTCTTTAAAAAAAAATCTTTATGATTTTCTTTTGCTTTAATGTATACTTTCAGTGCCTCTAAAAACATGTGGTAAAAAAATTTGGTAAGAGAAATGATGTATAATGACTCACGGGCAAAAAACAGATGACCTAGTTCGATTGGATTTCAAAGCAGAAATGAAAAAGATCTAATGCGGCCCAAAGTGATTCTTCTCCACCTTCATCCTTTTCGGGACGCATTTGGTTTGACAGCTCAGAATCTTAGCAGATTGCTGGAAACTGAGGGTGGGGATGGGAAAGGAAGAGCATCGGTTGAGTGGGGCCCAGGGCCACGTGGATGGGAAGGGAATATGGCAGGGAATCCTGTGGGGATACGGGGGTGCAGAGGGTGAGGTGTCCCAGGGAGCAGGGGGAGAGGGTCAGGGAGCCTCCGAAAAGGGAGAAGGAAGAATCGACCCTGGACCCCACCTGCCTGAAGGACCGCGGGGGGCCCTGCGAGCACAGACCACTCAAATCACCCTGTCGCCAAGTCCTGGCCGCTGGCTGCTCCCTGCCCCCGGGCCAGATCCCCTGGAGGCCTCACAGGTGGCTGTCCCCTCCCCTGCCGGCGCCCTGCAGCTTTCTTGCCCTCCATCAGCCAGTCCTCAGTGTTTTGCCTTTTCGCAGCTAAGGAAGCCCCAGTCCCAACAAAAACAAGCTTCCACATCAGAGAGACTTAGAGCAGATGTTTAAGCGATCCTTACACTTTTATAATTCTTCTAAAATAATAAAACAATATAGTGTATTAGCAAAATGAGATTTAGTTGCTTCGAAGAACCCTGGTTGAACCCGGGGGTGGGGTGTGCAGTGAGAGGATTCCAGCTTCCTCTTCTGTCATCAAGGGGAACACCGGTTGCCCCGCAGTCACAGCACAGCCATGACGGCCGAACGCTGCCTTCTAGGCTTCCTCTTCGGTTTCTCCCTGACTCGACTGGTAGGTGAGTGCTTCTTTTCTTCTAATTGCTCACATCTTTGTCATCTGAGCCTGCTCCAGGGACTGTTCGAAATGGCACTGGTGCTTTTCTGGGTTTTGTGATCATTTCGAAATGATCAGAGCAGACCTGCAGGCAGTTTCTGTCTGCAACCTGAATAACTCCACGGGACTTAATCAGCAGCTGCTAGAGAGGAGGCACTCTAGGGGGTGCAGGAAACTGCATCTATGACAGACGTACATCCATCTCTCCGGATCCTGAGCGTTTCTTTTGCCTTCCAGGGACATGACAGCCTAGCAGTTACCTGCAAAGGCTCCTAAGCCAGACTGTCTGAGTCTGGATTTCAGCTCTGCCATTTATTATGCAGGGAACCTTGGGCAACTGAGTTAACCCTCGTGCCTCCGTTTCTTCATCTGCAGAATGGGGATTGTGGGTCACTGTGAGGATTAAATGAGTTAATACAGGCCAAGTCTTAGGGCAGCACCAGCAAAGAATGGAGATCATAAACAACCTATGAGAATCTGCTACTGGTATTCACGGAGGACTCTTTAAGAGCAGAGAGCATCTTAGCACCCCACCACACCTCTGAGCAAGGCCTTAGAACCCTCAGTTAACAGATGGGTACCTCTCAGTGTAAGGAGTTCAAGTAACTTTCCCAAGACTGGACGGGTACCCAGTGACTGATAACACAAAACAGTTCAAGTCTGCATACCCCAGAAAGGTGTGGATCTGAGAAGGTGATACCAGGGACCCAATTAGCAAAACATGGCAGGAATTCAAGAGTTACAAATGATCCTGCCTCTGCATCTTACCAGGCCTGTAACCTTGGGCAATATATCCAACTTCTTCAAGCCTCAGCTTCCCCAGCTGTAAAATGTACTAATAAAAATACCTACCTTATTGGTGGTTGCGAGAATGAAGTAAGATGGAAATCTTTGAGCACAGTGCCTATATATGTATTTAATGTTTTTATACATTCGATGATCAATGAATGCCAGCCAGGGAAGGAAGAGGAAGAAGGGACGAAGCAGCAGGAGGGAGAGCATCCTTCAGCCTCTCATTGCTCTGCTCCTCCATTGGCTCCTCTCCCCCAGGCTTTGCTCTTGGTTCTCTGTGGAAGGTGAGAGGCAGGCGCTGGAGTCAGACTGCCTGGGCACAAAATCAGCTTCACCATTTGCTGCTGCGTGAGTTCCTCCACCTCCCCGAGGCTTGGTATTTCAGTCAGTAAAAGGAAGATGACAATAGTACCTTTTCAATAGAAGAGCTGGGCAGATCGAGTGAGTCAATGTGGGTGAAGCCCCTCTGGGTCTGGAACAGAGTCATTTGCTATTATTGATGCAGTAGTGGCATCACAAAAGTGAGAGAAGAAATGTGTAGACCGGAGAAGGTGCACTGAGCCATCTATCTTTGGGGTAAAATCAACTCTAGGCAGGGTCTCCAGGAAACTGTGCCTGTCACCTCATGAAAACTTCTGGAAGTTTTATGTACTAAATATGATTGACCAGGTAGTGATTTGGTGAGCAAAGTCAATGGCGGCGTAGGCTCTTTCCAAGTACACACCACCATTTGATGCACTGAAGGAGGTCCAAAACATAAAACTGAAAATAAATCACAGTGTTAGCATTATTTGCTTGGTAAAAATAAATACCTAATGCAACAGCCCCGTTCATTAGAACATAACAAATCTCGAATGTTCAGAGCTCAGATCATGGGCCAGGAGTATTTTCTTCCATCTTAATGATATTTGAGCAAAGACTTGAAGGAGGTGAAGAGATGAGGCATGTGAAAATCCAGGGAAGAATATTCCAGGGAAAGGAAAGGGCCAGTGCAGAGACCCTTGGGTGGGACCACCCCCAGCATTGTAGAGCAGGAAAAGAGGCCTCTCTGGAGAAGCCAGGAGGAGGTGGTAGAAGATGAGGTCAGGGAAGAGACAGAGAGTGGGTTTTCTACCTCCCCCTTCTGCCCAGCTTCCCCTCCTTCATCAGAAACTTCAGGCCTGTTGGCAGGCAAAGCTTTACCTCCACCCAACTTGGGTTTTCAGCCGGTACTCTTTAACAAAAAGGCAGATTAACAAGAGAAAAACAAACAGTTTATTAACACATGCAGCACACACCACGAGGCAGAAACCTAAACCAAGAGTAACTCCAAGTGGTGGCTTGGAATTCCAGCTTAGACAGCACCTTCGACAAAGAGTGGTATATCTGCAGAGAAGGGCAGGACTAAGGGAAGCAGTTCTAGGCTTCCGAGGGCGCAAACTGTGGGAAGGTAAATATACGGGAGGAAGCGAATGGAGGAAGGTTTCTGTGCAGACCCTCTGGTGCTGTCTCTGGGCTGATAAGAGTCTGTCTGCAGTAAAAGGAGAATTTACATCCTGCCTGTAGGCAGAAAGGGGGAAGGTAGAGACAGCTTTTCCTGCATTTACTGCTTCTTAGTTGCCTTCAGCTCAAAATAATTTTTATGTCACAGGGGTATATTTTGGGGTGACATTAATATGTTTCCTTCAGACTCTAGAGTAAAATTTTGTCAGAGGTCTCTTGCCTCCATGGAACTAAATGCAGTGAGATTGACCACCTGTGTCACATGGTTTGAGGAAGAAAGCACAGGGCATGCCAGTGTGAAATGCCCCCTTTCGCACTGTGATTACTGTCGAGACTCTTCTGTGAAACACTAGCCCCACGGCAGGGTCTTGGGTGGTCTCCCTCCATAGCGTGGACCAGGGCATCTGAGCAATCATGTGGGTACTCGAGTCAGGGTGCTGGCAGGTGGGTGCAGCTGTCCAGGAATGGCACACCTGGAGCAAAGCCAGGTGGGCCGGGAGAGGTGGAAGACAAAGAGGCAGGACCCAGAGACTGAGCAAGAACCTGAGAAAGCCCAGTGAGTGCTGGGCTGAGGTCCTGGAGCCAAAACTGATCCCAGGTAAAAGTCCACTTCCGAGTAGTGGTCATCCGGGGCTCCCAGGAAGGTGGGCGAGCGGCTGTGGTGTGGGCCTTTCATCACAGTGGTCACGTTCCGTCACCACTGGGGAGGGGACCAAGGACAACATTTTTTCACTGCTATTTACTTCTTCTACAGCTTGGGAATGGGGTGGGAGGATATCACCTGTTTTTATAGTCTAGAACACAACTATCTGAAAGTTTAGCGTGCATCAAAATCAGCACGTTTAAGATTCAAAATGTTAATTCCTGGGCTCCACGTCCACTGTCTGCACCCAAGCAACCACCTTAGGGAATCCTGATGCAGGTATTACATTGAAAACTACTGCTCATGACAATGGTGCTTGTGTCAAAGCTCAGTGTTTCTCCTTCTCTTATCATTGTAGAAACCCAGCCAGCCCCCGCGTCTCTGAAGCCTCAGAGGGTACATTTTCAGTCCCGAAATTTTCACAACGTTTTGCACTGGCGCCCTGGGGAGGCTTGTACTGACAACAGCAGTCTCTATTTTGTGCAGTATAAAATGTAAGTAATTTGAGTTTCCTCCAGCTGACAGAGGTGGCCACTGGGATAACACGTTCTAGAATGCAATGGAGCGTTAGGATGCGAGCTTTTTTTGAAAGTTTCAGAGGGATTGAGAAGAAACAGAGGCAGGAATGGAAGTGTCTTGTCTCCCCTGAAGCCTGCCTGGTGACACAAAACTCACGATGACATGCAGTGTGCTGGGGGACACACCTCATCCCGCGGAGACCCTCATGAGACCTTATGAGTGCAGCCCTCGGCTTCACACAGAGCCTGGCCTGTGGGGGGCTCTTGACACGTATTTACTGAGTGAATGTTGGAAGCGACTTGTTTAGCACATAGTAGGGGCTCAATTAAGTTGACACTATTGATAGCTGAGAAGGAAGTTGTGGGACACATGGAGGTGAGTGTGTAAAATACGTTTTGATTTAAAAGTCATTTTTTTAGAGTTGCCTTATATTTAGAAAATTCTTTTCAAAAACTAAAGGCTCCTGTAAGCCTGAACGCAAATGAGAACGTGCGGCCTCACGTTCCTCTCACGCGACCTTCAGGCTAGTTCGGGAGGATCGTTGCCAAGACGCGGATATAATCAACTCTTTCCTGGATGGAGGCCTGGAAGCAGAAGCTCCTGATTTGCAAAAGGCAGGTTTTCCCACTCACACGTTTCCCAGGGGTTTCCGAGGCTCCTCCTCTTACACAGTTTGAAATGCTGGCTGAGCCGGAGACACGAGACATTACAGTTTAGTTTTCATGGTTTTTCATCAGAAATTCAGAAAAGCAGATGCGGCTATGGACCAAAACACAATTTTTATTTCATAACTTCATCCATGTCTCTCCAGCGTGGGGTAGGTCCAAGGTCAGATTTTCCCATTAATTAACTCTCGATAACTTCAGCAGGACCGTCCCCAGAAGCTTCTCAGTCTTTAACTGCTGCTGCTTTTCTCAACATATTTTGTGTAGCAACTCTAAAAGTTACAAATCTTCACAAGAAAGATTTCTCCATTCTCAAAACAGATTTGTGCGTAGTTGAAGATGCTCCCAGCACATGGGCGATAGGGTGCTGTTCTTTTCGTACTTCCCCCTAGTCAGTGTAAACAGGCCAAGTGGGCCTATTTGTGGTCCAACATAAAAAGTGGATTAGAAGTTGTTTTACCATGACACTAATGAAGATTAAACTTCAGGAAGAATTTCATATTTCTAATTATTTTTCTTAAAAAAGGGCCTCTGGACTTGCATAAAATTCGGAATTCCTGGGCCCATTCCCATCTTCAACAGCACAATGGTATTTTCAACAGCACAATGCAGACTGGTATTTTTGAAATCTTTTGCTTTGGTTCTATCCAGTTCACATGGGTCTACTGTGAATATCTGTCCCTTTTGGGATAGGATAAAAAAAATGTATCACATTAAAAGAGAAGCCAGTCATTATAGCGAAATTCAGCTGACAAAGACAGTCTCTCATCAATAAATAACAATTAAAAAACATTAAATTGCACTCAATATACGTTGTTGGTTCTGCTTTAATGGTACCTTGTGATATAATGAAACTGCTGTCATTGTACAGTTTCCAGAGTACAGACACCGGCAATACCCCTCATTATGTGCCTAGAAGGTCATATTTCAAGTCCTCCAACGAATATTCTGGAAGCCTTTCTCCCAGTCTCTAGTTCCTGCTGCTCCCACCGTCATCTTACTGCATTTTCTGAAGCAGTCCTCTTCCCTTCTGCTCTCGCGCCGTCCCAGTGCCGTAGATTGCATCGTCTATCTGCCTTTGTCTCACTACCTTCTCTATGGGTTCTCCTCCCTCCCTCCCAGCCCTCACTACAGGACTCCTTACAAAGCCCTCACTCCAACCCCCCCACCCCGTTCAGTGAAGAGCTTGCCAGATGTGTTGAGCAAGCATCACCTGAGATGAAAAGTGGTAGCAACTTCTCAGAATCAGCCCCGGGACTCAACAGCAAGCTGATGAGAAGTGAAGGAAACCACAAAGGGGTGACACCTCAGAAGCATTAAGGATGTGGAGAGCTAGACTCAAAGACGGAAGAGGGTCCATGCTCCAGAAGAGAGACTTCACTAAGTGCTGAACACCAGAAGCCCTGATGCTGGTGACACAGAAGCTGTCAGGCTTGAGTTCATCTTTCAGCAAGATAGCACTTTGGTTAAGAAGAAGAAATTTTTTCTGCAAGATGCTGAAGAGTAGCCATAAGCTTTCCCAGTGGCCCTAACATTGGAGGACAAATTTCAACCAGTCTGAAAAACTAATAAACTGGAAAAACTGAAGCCTCCTTCGGTGGAAAAAGGACACTCAGGTCTTTGATTTTTCCCTTCTGTAGGTACGGACAGAGACGCTGGAACAATAAGGAGGACTGCTGGGGTATTCCAGAATCCTTCTGTGACCTTACCAACGAAACGTCAGCGATACGGGAGCCTTATTACGGGAGGGTGAGGACCGCCTCGGCGGGGACCCACTCGGGCTGGACCATGACGCAGCGGTTCACTCCCTGGTGGGAAAGTGAGTTGTCTGAGTTTCTTTGCTTTCTCCTTCCCGCGCGTGCATGGCCCTCGGAGAGCGGGCGGGCCTACAGGGCCTCGGGGACGTCCACACCCTCATCTCATTTGATCTAACCCTGGGAACGGCTCTAGAAGGTGGTTTCCCCGCCCCCTCCAGAGCCCGGGGACTCGAGCTCGCAGGCTCCAGCAGTCGCCCAGGCCTCAGGGGCTGCGTCACCCGGGTCAGGGGTCACATTCTGCTGCTGCCGGGTTGTTCCCTCCTAGAAAAGAGACGTGTTTGTGGACAGCAGGAAAGGAGACACGGTGCCCCGGTCCCTTCCTAAGCAGGGGGATTAAATTCCTGAAAATACTCATTAGAAGAATTTCCTGTTGAGGAAATTAAGACTTTTAGTCACCGCCCCAGAAGGGGAGACCGCAAGTGCCCTCTCGCGTCCACTTCTCAGTGACATATTTTCTTCTTCTAATTTAGTCATAATCTCAGAATAATATATTACAACCCACAGGTAGATTATAAAATAAACAATTACCAATAGACCTTATAGAAAATAGTAGACAAAAGAGAAAGAGAAAAAACAAAGTATTTAATGTATATGTACACAGGTGTGCATAACAAAAGAAGAAAGAAAATATGGGCATTGACTGCAGTCCTCGTACTTGCAACCCATCATGAAGCTGCCGTTAATAGTTATTACTTCTTCTCTCACTATTAATTCCACGTCACCTTCTGTCCAACCAGCACCTCAGCTCTTCATTCTTGAGGAGTCTGAGTCCTTTTTGTCTTTCCTGTATTAGTTTGACGTAATCTTCCGTTACTTTGATCACTGAATCTAGGAGATCCAGGAGGCACCCAGAGGGTTCCAGGCACACCCACCTGACCCCGCTGTGTGTGTGGTGACTCCATTTCCCCTTGACAATCAGAACCGCTCACCCTGGACCACACAAGGAGCTCACTGTCTCCTGTTGGTTGAATGGCACAAAGAGCTCCAGTCAGGAGGCTTGACTCCCAATTCTTGGAAACCATTCTCGTCATAACCCAGAAGAATTACGGATCAAGTGTATGGGGAACAAACCATTTCATGAGTCGTTCCCCATGTTTAATAGTGAGAATTGCCCCTTCACTTCCACTTCTTGTGTCCTAGACCAGTGAATTCTCTCTGGGGAAGACACAGCACCATTTATTGGTCACAAGATTAGAGCACATGCCACCTCACAGGGTGTTGTCTCCCAAACGGAGTTTCAATTATCCACTTTACCCTCCTGTAAGGCCGGGGATTTCTGAGTGACGGGATACATAGTCAGGCCAAATATTCCTGCGGGTGTGAGATTTCACTTCGCTTCTTCTACGTTAGCTGAGTTCCTCCGTCATGAGCAGTGTGTCGTGGGGAGCTGTTCTCACCAACAAGGCACTCACTACATGCATGTGCGGGGCAGTCAGGGGACTGCTGATTACAGCGTCGAAGCAGCGAGGACAAATCCATAACCAGAAAAGTGCCTGCTCTAGTGTCTCTTGTCCCCTCCCTGCCAGAAGGGATAAAAAAAATCTACCAAAAGTGAACGGTATTAGGGGTTCAGCACTGGTCCTCCTTACTGGAAGCTGGACACTCAGCAGTGTCCGTCCAGCTTTGGCAAGAGGAAGTCCACACTGTTGAGTCTACATGCAGCCTCCCTCCCTTTCACACAGCCATTTGGTTCCTGAGCCCGTCGAGCAGGTGTGGGACACTAGGGAAAGAGGCTCTCACTGCCCCCAACTTGATTTTTTTAAACAGCTATATTGAGATACAATTCACACCCCTTACAGTCACCCACACAATGTGTATGATTCAATGTTTGTAGTATATTCACAGATACGTACATCCGTCACCCACAGTCAGTTAGAACATTTTCATCACCTCAGACAGAAACTCCACACCGTTTGGCTCATCCTCCTCTTCGCTCACTCCTCCAGCCCCCTGGTCCCAGGCAACCTCTAGTCTACTTTCCATCTCTATAGTTTCCTGTTCTTGACACTTCATATGAATGGGATCATATAATTTGTGGTCTTCCGTGACTGGCTTCCTTCATTTAGCATAACGTGTTCAAGGTTCATCCATGCTGTAGCGTGTGTCAGTACTTCATTCCTTTTTGTGGCCAAATTGTATGGACAGAACACATGTCGTTTCTCCATCCATCAGCTAATGGACGTTTGAGTTGTTTTCATCTTTTGGCTATTATGAATATGCTCCTATAAACATTTGTGTACAAGTTTTTGTGTGCACATATGTTCTTATTTATTTCTCCTGGGTATGTACCTAGGACTGGAATCGCTGGGTCACATGGTAACTCTATGTTTAATTATTTGAGGACCTGCCAGGCTGTTTTTCAAAGCAACTGCACAATTTTACATTCCCATCAGCAGTGTATGAGTGTTCCCATTTCTCCACATACCCAGCAACACTTACCTGGCTTTTTGATTATACTCTTCTAGTGGGTATCAAGTGGTATCCCATGTGGTTTTGATTTGCATTTCTCTGATGATTAATGGTGTTGAGCATCTTTTCATGTGTTTATCGGCCATTTGTGTATCTCCCTTGGAGAATTGTCTTTTCAGATCCTTTGCCCATTTTTAAATTGGATTATTTATCTTTTTGTTATTGAGTCGTAAGAATTCTTTATATGTATATGCATACCAGTCCCTTATCAGGTAAGTGATTTTCAAATATTTTCTCCCATTCTGTGGTTTGTCTTTTCACTCTCTTGATGGTATCATTTGAAGCACAAAAGTTTTTAACTTTGATGAAGTCCAATCTATCCATTTTTTCTCTTGTTGCTCATGCTTTTGGTGTCATATCTAAGAATTCTTTGCTAAATCCAAGGATATGAAGGTTTAAAACCCTAAGTTTTCTTCTAAGAGATTTATAGTTTTAGCTCTTACATTTAGGACTTTGATCTATTTTGAATTCATTTTTGTACATAGCGTGAGGTAAGGGTCAACCCCATTCTTTTGTATATGGCTATCCAGTTGTCCCAGCATCATTTGTTGAAAAGACTATTTTTTTCCCATTGAATGATTTTGGCACCTTTGTTGAAAATCAGTTGGCCATAGGCCTGTGGGTTTATTTCTGGATTCTCAATTCAGTTCCATTGATCTATACATCTACCCTCGTGCCAGGACCACACTGTCTTGATTACTGTTGCTTTGTAGTAAGTTTTGAGATTGGGGAGTGTGAGTCCTCCTACTTTGTTCTTCCTCTTCAAGACTGTTTCGGCTATTCTGGGTCCCTTGCAATTCCACATCCACCTAGATTTTTGAGAGCTTCCTTTTGGTAGGTGCCTTTTGCTCTGCATTGACATGGGCGCAGAAATATTTGCTTGGGGTCCATCGTGCACCTCTTCTCCAGACCTCCCACCACCACCCAGTGGTGTATAACGCTGCAGCTGGCAGCTTCTGGCCAGTGCCGTCACACCACGCATCTCCTTCTGGGATCCAGGCTCCTTTTTTTTTCTTCCTAAGTTAGCTAGTCACAGGGAACTCCTCAAGAGCCCGTAACTATGGGTGGGAAGAAGTAACTGGTGTGGATGCCCTGGGAGCATGAGCAACCTACTTTGCGAATTAGTTCGATGCTAAGACCTGCTAGAGGCTGGGCTCGTAATCCCTTTCCACTTGACGTTGGCGTGTTTCTGTGCATTTATGACTTGCTGTATCCAAGGACACCCAGTTCATGAGAGGAAGCTCAGGTCACATGGTTCCTTGATATCCCCAGGTCAGGTGTTCAGTTTCTATCAGGGCCCAGTAACAAAGAAGTCTGGAGCTTTTTCTCAAAAGAAAAGCAGTTATTCGCTGAAGAGGGTATGACTTTGTTCCAAAAATCCAGGGGCCTGAAATTGTCCCAGTCTCTACATAGATGATCTGCCATAGATGTTTTGAAGATTATTGGATCTTCTGGATCATAAAAGACAAGTGGCAGAGCTGCTTGTTTGCAACGTGGACTGGCTGAGAAGTCTGTCTCTTAGCCTGGGTTCCTCTCAAAGCTGAAAATTCTATGGGTCACTTTGCAGATGGGTAGCACAACTAAATGTGGTGTGTGTTCCCTCCAAAATTCATCGAGGCCCAACAAGCCCAGTGAATCTTTCATAGTAGTAGGGGATAGAGAGAGGCGCAACTTGTTGTTCACTTGAGAGGAAATGTCTCAATGAACACCAAGGAAATTTAACTGCAACATTCTACTTCCATGTGTCTTACTAAAGCATCTACAGTGCATGGTCCTTTAGGCCACCAAGTGCAATCAGTGTTGTGTGATCAGTTTAGTGGACCCACATGGCATCCTGTGGATCAAGAATCAAAGACTAGACTATGTGTGACAGACAGCCAGGGTGCCAATGAAGGTCAAGTGAAAGGAAACTGTTCTGATGCTTTCTAATTATTGGATCAAGGAAGGAAAAACATTGTTCTGCAAATCAATAGCTGTATTTCAGAGGCTTTGTCGATTGGCTCCAGAACAGAGACACATACTGAACAGCAATTACACCATGGTCACCACCTGAGCACATTTACAATTACCCCTTTTATTATTCAAGACCCATCTTTTTTGGGGAGGAGGTATAATTCAAATAAATGAGTTAAGTGGGGAAGTGCTACATCTCACTACCTCTGCATCTTTCCAGGTGTTTTGGATGCACAAACCTGCAGTTTCCCCGGGGAGACAGTAGTACTTTACATTTTCAGTTTTCTCCAAAGGAGAAATTGCATGGGCTTCCTCTTGGCCTTTCATCCCATAACAACTTTCACACCACAAATCAGGGAAACAAAATGGAAATGGGGTCTGTGAGTTGTTGTGTAGATCTCGTTGAGTTTTCTTTTATTACCTGACTGACCAGAACCCACGGTGGCCTTCTGAGTCCCCAAGGATTACCATCATCTCAGAACCAAGGTCCATTATCGGCCAAAGGGTCTGTACTAACCTTTCTCCAGTTCACAATTACCCTATGGGGAAGGATAAAAAGATTTATCTTAAAACTTGTAGCACTCTTCCCTCACGTGCCTTCCACATCTCACCCTCGTGATCTAACTGGTGCAATGTCCGGCTAAATCCAAACTAACTGGATCATGGCCAAAATGCTAGATGCAATGAAGTTTAGGAAAAGGTGTTTCTAGTTTTCCACCTCTTCAACTAGCAGGAAAGTGGATTGGGAATTGAGCAAACCGTCCATGGTATCCAGCACATTGTGTCTTGGAATAACTTGAGAGTCAAGCCCAATACACTCCACCAGCAATTCTCTCGTTGAGGAAAGGGAGACTGCACGACTACGCAGTGCAATACACCAGTGAGGGCTGTATTTGCAGAGTAGTTAACTAGTATATTCAAGCTTAGAAATGGGGTCAAGTTCAAACGTATTCATCAAATGAAGCTTTCTCGAGTGTGATCCACTAGGCTAGTTGGTGGGACCAGACAAAGACGTAAGATGATGTGACGTGAGGCTTTGGCTCAATTCTATTTAAATTGAGACAGTGTTGAGTTAAGAAAGTTTGTGTTCATTCTGTATGACCATCCCCATTAAGAAAAACAACTAAAAATGACTTATGCAGGACCTCTTAGCTAGAATAGTAAGGAACCCAGTGTATAAACAGTTAACACTGGAGCTCCTCTTGTTGAAGCGACCAATCACGCAGACCCCTGCCCACTCGGCTGCTCCCTCACCCTCCAGCTCCGCCCTCTCCTGCAGAGCCCCCGAGGCGGTTTGAAGAAGCGTTTCCAGGATGTTAGGACAGTCTGTCCCTGGGTCTGTGATATGGGCCTGATGAGCCGACTGGATGCATCACTCACCTGAGACCTGTTTCTGAGCAGCGGGGCGTTATTTTAGTTTTGCGGGTTCTAGGTCCTGGTGTCTACCTGGAGACAAAGCAAGATTGAAAAAAGCTTCTTAAGTTAAAAGCAGCATTTGAGGCTCAATAAGATTTCAGCGTTATCGGACTCCAGAATTTCTTGGATTAAAAATAGTTGTGGAGGGGCAGGCCCGGTGGCGTAGCGGTTAAGTTTGCATATTCCACTTCGGCAGCCCAGGGTTTACTGGTTCAGATCCCAGGCATGGACCTACTCATGGCTCATCAAGCCATGCTGAGGCAGTGTCCCTCATAGAAGAGCTACAACTCTACAACTATGATACACAACTGTGTACTGGGGCTTTGGGGAGAAAAAAGAAAAAGAAGAAGATTGGCAACAGATGTTAGCACAGGGCCAATCTTCCTCAAAAAAAAAAAAGCAGCTGTGGAGTTTTGCAGTAGGTCTGATTTTCTAATGGCGTGGGCTAAGGTGAGATGAAATAATCACCTCGCCTCTTTATTCATTCAGCAAGTATTTATAAGGCCTGTACTATGTTCCAGGCGTTATACTAGGTCCTGGGGGGGAAAGAGCAAGCACAGCAGACACAAAGAAGTCTCTTTCTTCATAGAGCTTTCTGTTTAATGAGGAAGACAAACAATAATAACATAACCACACAAACAAACGTAAAATGATGCCAATGACAGGTGTCAAAAGACACCTGGTGCTGTGAAAGCCTAGTCAAGGAGGGACCTGATAGGAACGTCAGGGAGAGCATCTCAGGGAAATGACACTTGAGCCCATATCTAAAGATGGACAGAGGTTAACTCAGCAAAGAGGGTAGAGTAGAGCATTCCAGGCAGGAGGGAGCATGGCAGATGCCAGAGCCCGAAAGACAGCTGCGTGGTGAAGAAGGGCAGGCAGGAGGGAGTATGAAGTGAGGTGCGGCTGGGGGTGGGCAGGAATGAAAATTTTCTGATAAGGAGTTATGACTTCCTCCAGAAAAATCAGGGGGCCAACATGATCAGATTTGTGCATTGAAAAGATTACTTTGGCTATATTTGGAGGTACAGATCAGAAGAAGAACAGTCTGGATACAGGTAAGTGAGGTAGCAGGTTCCTGTCATAGTCTTAAAGGAGATAAGACTTGGCTTGAATTAGGATAATGAAAAGGGCTATAGAAAATTGATCACTGGAGGTATGGTAGGAAAGATCTGCAGGATAGGGTGACAGAGTGGACATAGTGGTAAGGCAGAAGGATGTGTCAAAGATGACCTCTAAGTTTCTCGCTCGTATAACTAGATGAATCACTGAGATGTTTTTGATGGGGTTGGATGGATAAAAGCCCAGTTTGATGGGGTACATGGTAATTGAGATCATGAGTTCAATTTTGAATATGTTGAGTTCAAGATGCTTTTCAGACATCCAAGGGGAATGGCTACAGAGATCTAGGACTCTATGAGAGACAAATTGTGAGTCATCTGCACATAGTCCAGTGGACATTGAATGAATTGCTAGAGAGAGTATTGACTGAGAGGGAGTGTTGAGTAAGACCAGGTATTAAGGGAATCCCGACAAAAGATGCCTGAGTGGGGAAGATAAATCCTAAAAGGACACTGAGAAGAGACAGCCAAAGAAGTAGGAGGAAGTCAGTGGACTATTATATTCGTGAAAGCCATGGGAAGGGGATATTTCAAGGAGAGAGCAGTCAGTGAGTTAAATGGTGCTGTAGGTCAAGTAATCTTAAATTGGCCATTGTAACACGATCACAGTCCACTGACTGGGTCAAAAATTGTCACTCAGTTACAAAGCCCAGCATCATAGATCACACACCAGGCCCCTGCGATGTCTGCAGCCAGCCTCACTGGTGTGCTAGGCCATGCACTTCACCTGTATTCAGGATCAAATATCACATTAAACAATCAAAATCTAAGACACTGGATTGATATATTCAGAAGATAGGTTCTATATGCCTATGGTAAAAGAAAATTCTTCAATAATCATAGGTTGGGCCAGAAAAGGCAAGTATTAGTCAGCTGAAATATAAATATTTTAGTGAAAAAAATACACAGTAGTATTTAATCTTGCCGGTATTTATCTTCAACGAATTTCTACCAGTTGAAGTAAATCTAAACACTGAGTCACACAAAAGAAAGACTGGGTTTTTGGTTTTTCTCTTTTCTTTTCTTTTGGTGCTAAATATGTGACAAGCATGTTAGAAGTATCTCTTTTAATCTGAAAGAAAATTAATCATACATCATACTAGCCTACAAAACTGATCATTCTTCTCACCTTGCAAGTGATAGGCAAGAGGTCTATGGCCACCAGAATTTGGAGCACGGGAAGAGCAAACAGGATTAAATATCAACTACTTTGCAGGATTAAAGTGTAAACAAAAGGGAATTTCTTCTCCTTCGAGCAATTAGGCAAAATTTCCAACATAGTTGAACAGTGAATTAACAACTTTTAGTTCCAGATTAAATACCAGGGGGCTGCGGGGGGATCCTCCTCCTCTAAAAACCTTAGAAATTCCAGATAAAATATAACACATCCTCTTAACTCTACTGAGGAACATGAAAGAAAATAAAGGAAATTCCCAGGGGCCCAAAAAAGTAACTGGAAACCAGAGAGAACCAGGGGGTACGAGAGGGGAATGGAGTGAGGTCCCGCTGCCCTGAGGGCGTTGGCCGACCTCGTAACTAGACCCTGGCTGGTGACAGCCACTCCTGGGGCAGAAGAGAAAGTCGTACCAGCACAAGGGACAACCAGTGCCTCAAAAAGTCTTGGACTCTCAAAGGGCTACACTGTCAATAAAAGAGCAGACTTGGAAAAACGCTTCCATGCACGAAAGAGAGGAAATGAAGAAGGGTATATGTTTCAGTCTCAAATCTGTTAGAAATCAAGTGTTTCCTAAATTCATAAAAGCTTAAGATTCACATATATGCAACTTGCATGTTTCAGAAAACACCAGCTTGAGGATGTACCAGGTTGATGGGGGCACAGGACACCTTGCAGAAGCAAAGCTAAGCTCGTAAACCAGAGTTCAGAAGCAACACAACACATATACGGTCCTTTGATCCATGTCCAAATAACCTTTTTATACTTTGTTTTCCAAAACAATCACTGTGGGCTGTGGAAATGATGATAAATGTCCTCTTAAAGCTGAAACCGAATCGATCAGCCTTTGCAAATAGAAAATTATCTTGAAAGAAACTTCTCAGATATTTATATTTCAGGCATCAGCAGTATCTTTTCACAATAATTTTTGCCAGATCTCTGAATTTAATAATCGCTTGTTATTGTGTGTAATGTGTCCATGTGAAATATTACATTTCCTCAATGATTTGTCAAAAGTTTTCTATTCTTTCTCCAGCAAAAATAGATCCTCCAGTCATGAATGTAATCCAAGTAAATGGTTCTTTGCTGGTGATTCTCCATGCTCCAAATTTACCACATAGAGACCAAAGAGGAAAAAACGTATCAATGGAAAATTACTATGAGCTAGTATACCGAGTCTTTATAATTAACAATTCTCTAGAAAAGGTAAGTTCAGATGAACAGATGATTGGTGTGTTTTTCTTTTGTTTACGTCCTCTCTCTTGCTACTCTCTCCTGTCTGATCTCTCTTCAGTCCCGTCTCGCTTTCCCCTCGTTGAGGAAGTCAGTGCTGGCGTCACCATCAGAGCTTG
The DNA here is from genome assembly GCA_031878705.1 of Tapirus indicus. Taxonomy (NCBI): domain Eukaryota; kingdom Metazoa; phylum Chordata; class Mammalia; order Perissodactyla; family Tapiridae; genus Tapirus; species Tapirus indicus. The sequence goes on along the minus strand of CM062933.1, from coordinate 55,513,267 downwards.
TGTGTGTGTGTGTGTGTGTGTGTGTGTGTGTTCACATCTTTCGGTCACTCAGCGTCTCCACTTGATCTTCCCTGCTTACCTAAAGATTGGTGTTAATAATATTTAAGTCCATTTGATTGCCACAATATTCATTTTTGTGGACTTTGCACACCTCATTTTTGGGTCACGGCGGCTTTTGGATCACAGCATCATATACTTGTGCCAGTTTTGCTGTGATGCTCTTCTCCACCATCAGTGCCTTTGTCTTGGTTTGGTGGTTAATCGAATGTTCCTTCTTTGGTGTCCATCTAAGACGGGGTTCCGTTGGTTGTGAGGAACAGAAACAGTCAAACTGGCTCCAATAGGAACGTGGAGGGGAGGGAAGAGTTTTATTAGGAAATAACAAGCAATCTTATGGACAGCCAGAGGCAAGAAGGAAAGTGCTGCCAGGCTTTGCAGTGACAGGGAAGGAGACACAGAGCCGCGAGTCTTAAAAGATTCCCACTCTGCCTCTCTGGGGTCACATGGTGCACGTCTACGGTTGTCTCCAAATCTACCCCATTGTCCTCACTGCACAGTTCAAACTCTTGACAAAGAGCCTCTGACCACGGGGTCACTCAATCAGCGCCCTCGTGGAGCACCTACACAGTCACTGATCTGTCTCTTCATCAGGCTGTGGTCCACGACTCTGGAGAAGGAGGACGTGTCTGGGAAGAAACCCTACAGCCCGTCTACTACTGTAAACAACATTAATTTTATCAAAACTGGAGCGAATCAGTGACTTCCTGAAAACCACGTATCATCTCTTTTCTTTCCTTGTGTTTAGGAGCGAAAGGTGTATGAAGGAGCTCACAGGGTAGTTGAGATTACTCTCACCCCTCACGCGGTTTACTGCCTGGTGGCTGACATCTACCAGCCCCTGTTAGACAAAAGGAGTCGGAGGAGTGGAGAGAGGTGTGTGGACATTCCCTGAAGCGGCGTGGAGTGCTCGCCGTGTGGACTTCAATACTCTCAGGGCCCGGGGTGGCTCATGTTTGCAGGATCTCACTGAAGATGGTTTTTACATTTTCTTAAAGCAATGCTCACCATTACACCCCAGGGCTTCTTTGTTCGTCCCTTCTTTCTTCCTTTGTATGTTCTTTGTAAACTAAATTTAAGTACCACCCACAAAAACATTAGAATTTAAAGAACAGGCAGAGAATAAAGGGCTCTATGAAATACAGAACTTTATCTCTGAATGTAACCCCCCTAACAACAATCTCCATTCTTGTGAGATAGCTAAGGAAAATTTTAAGAACCAAGGAATGTAGGCATTTAACAAAATGTTGAATTAATTTTTTAAAATAGTATTCCAGGCAAGTAGTCCCTTTTCACTCTCTATTGAGACAGTTAACTTGAAGTAGACACACCAACTTTTACATGAATGGAATTTTTACATGAATGAAAATTTTCCCATACATTTCTGTTTTATACAAATATACCTTTTCATACATTTATTTTTCTTTGTAAAGTATTTCCACTTAATGAACAGATATTTTCTTTTAAATTCTAGCCTGTGTAAGTAAGAATAGTATTTGAAAAAGGCTTCTCATGATCCCTGGATTAATATCTAGCTTCAGATTATTAACAGTAATGTCTAAATTCCAAAGGACGCCCACTCAATATAATTTCCCTCATTTAACACATACTCAGATCAAGGTTTTCTTTTCTGTTTTTGTATTTGTTTTGTTTTTTAATATTGCCTTAGAAGAATTTATCCTTATTCTCAAAATCAGCTATAATATTTTTTAGCAACAAAGTAAAAAAGAAACCTTAACTCCAATTTATACCACCCTCACTGCTCAACCCTCCTAGCAAAAGGTCTCTTGCTGGTGGCCCCCTTGTAGTCTCTATATAGAAAAATCTTAGGAGTGACAGTGCGACTGGGGACAGTGGGGGTTGGCTGGGACCAGGTAGAGAAGTCGGCTTGAAGCTGAAAGCACACAGTGGGTGGTGGGTTTGTTTGGGAGGGGACGGGTGCTGGGGGAGAGTCTAGGGCCAGTTGATGCCCACCGATGACCTCCCACAGCTCCACTGCCCCCAGAGGAAAGGTCTGTGGCCTACGCTAACGTGGGTGATGGAAAGCCGTGGTCTTCACTCCGGGCCTAGTCTCATACATGCATTTATGGTTGTCTTTCCTGTGAAAGGTATATATCGGAGACATTTGTACAATTCCTCATGGAAATTGCTCCAAAATGTGATAAAAATACACTAAGTGCTTCTGGTTATATACAGTTACACGCAGTAATAAATGGATGAAAAGTTATTCTGAAACGCCCAGGGGGAGAGAGTGAGAGACAGGGCAGGAGGTAGAGAACTGGTTTCACTGCTTTCCCACGTGGCCAGAAAAAATGAATTTGAGCATAGATCTAGAGACAAAAACTTACTTTAACCTATGTTTTTGAATTGCTTTTTTTATTTTTGCTTACTATCTTTTTTACCTTTTGTCCTTTTGAGGGGGAGTTTAGAGCAATCGGGTGGGTGGGGAGTAAGGATTGTGTGCGGCCAACAGCACTTAAGTTTATGAAATTCAATAGTCCTGAAGCCTGATTTAAAAAGCAGTTATGGTTCCCCCATGAAAGGTATTAGGCAGCATCGAGTTTTGTTTTCCTTTTGTTTGTGTTGCTTTGTTTTTGCTTTTATGCTTAGGCAAGTCACTTGAGCAAGAATAAAATATTTTGCAAAAATAATAATTGTCACATTCTTCATTATGTTAGGAATATATTGTCACACTATTTCAATAAACCTTTTAATTTTTTTGCTTTGCATTTTGAAATATTTGTAATTTGGGTTTTTTTAAAGAAGGATAGAATTTTTAAGTCCGTCAGACATTAGACTTCTGAGGCGGACGCTAAGTTCCAGCCAGGAAGGAGCAAGCTGTTCGGCAGGACTCTGGGCAGTCATTGACCTGTCCCCTGACCGCCCCCGGATCAAGCTGCAGTTCCCCTCTACAGCCTCTCAGGCTGGAGGCTTCGGAGCCATCTTTGTCTCCTCCATTTCTCTCACATCCTATATTCAATCCATCCATAAATTCTATTGGCTCTGGCTTCAAAATATGACATTTCTCACAATGACCTTATTCCAGGCCGACTGCGTTTCTCTTCTGGATAATTCTAGCCACCCTACTGCTCCCTGCTCTGCTCACACCTCCCAGGGTGGTACTTGGAGCATAAGTCAGCACATGTCCCTCCTCTGCCCCTAACCCTCCAGTGACTTCCTGTCTCAGAAGGTGGAAACAGAAGTCCTCGTCGTGCCCCCCAGGCCTGTAGGGTCAACTCCCTTCTCATAATCCCTCAGACCTCATCCCCTAATTCTGGCACAGACGCTGTTGCCTGGCCCTTAAATACGAATGCTCTGGCCTCGGGGCCTTTGTACCTGCTGCCTCCGGAAAGTTGTGCCCAGATATCCACCGGCCTGCTCCTCGCCTGTCAGGTCTCTGCAGGAAGGCTGTTTTATCATGAGGTTTCCCTCACCGTTCCATCTAAACTTGCACCCTTTGCCTGCAGTCTCTCTACCCCACGATTTTCTCCATAGTTTTGTGAAAATTGATAAAGGGAAACCTCATTTAAAGTGGAGTCGGGAGGCCAGAAGGGGGAGCTCCCAGGAGCACCACTGAGGTCAGGTACAAAAGCATCAGTTACAGACCCCAACAGAAAGAAGTGATTGACAGGAAAGAACTGTGAATTACAAGAAGAAATGTATATTGTATCCCAAATAGAAATGAAGACCCCAGCAACGCAGCCCATGAGAAACTGTCACCACCCTGAACTCTTGCTTCTCTCCAGTGGACTTTCCTTCAGAACAACCTCTCCCAATCTCCTTTTTCTCTATAAAATAACATTCTGTTTGTTGGATTTGACTATAGTCCGCCACAGCACACACATCCCAAATTGCAATTCTTCAGCTGTTCCTGAATAAACTCATTTCACTGGTAAAAAAAACCTAACTGGCTGCTTTATTTTTAAGGCTGACTACTTAAACCACCTGACACAATATAGCTTACTTGTTTATTGTTTGTCTTCCCTCCTCCACCAGAATGGAAAGATGGAAAGGCAGGTCTGTCTTTTTTTTTTTTTTTTTTTCACAGCTATATCTTTTTTTTTCTTTTTTTTTGTGGGGAAGACCAGCCCTGAGCTAACATCTGTTGCCAATCCTCCTCTTTTTGCTGAGGAAGACTGGCCCTGGGCTAACATCTGTGCCCATCTTCCTCTACTTTATATGGGACGCCGCCACGGCATGGCTGACAGGCAGTGCGTCCGCGGGCACCCGGGATCCGAACTTGCGAACCCCGGGCTGCCAAGAGCAAACTAAACCGCTGTGCCACCGGGAGGCCCCATCACAGCTGTATCTTTATTATCTAGACAGAACCAGCACATAGCAGACACTCAGTTAATGTTTGTTGGGTAAGTTAATGAATTGAGAGTGGAACCACTGAGAGCATGGGGCAGGGGGTGAGGAGGACAGGGCTTTTCTTATAATTTGTACAAGCTGCTGCCTTGTCTTCCTGCACAGGGTTGTGGGAGAGTGAGCCGTTTCTTACAGAGATGCAGAGATGGAGGTAAGCAGAGGCCAGGTCTTGGGCATCTCTGACTCCACAGCAGAGAACTATTCTAGAATAATTGTTTCTTCCTCCAACTGAGGGTCACCTCCTAGGCACTGTTTGTTCTCCTTGGCTGGTGGTCAAGTCCAGAAGTCCTGTTCCAGATTTTCTTTAAAAGGAGAGAGGGAGTGAAATCGGGAATGTGAGGGGACATATCCACATGGACGAGAAGGAATTCTAGAGAGTTCTCAAGGCAGGGTGGAGGTGAGTGAAAGGAACCGTGAGAAACCAGGATGCCCTGTGAGCAGTGAGCCTGTCCCATCTTGGGTGGTCGCCTTCTGACGGAGTGGGCTACAGAGGGGAGCTAACGTCTACTGTGCTTCTAGATGTGCAAGCACTTACACGTTGAGGGACTGACCATGCAATGGTGATGAGAAAGAAGGAACAATGCCAATGGACACACAGGGATAAAGTTTCTTATATGGCAAAAGACATGGAAATTTCAGCAGATGGTTAAATAATGAAGGAGAACACACAGCTCCCCAGATTAGCTCCCCAGATCCCTACATTTCCCTATGAAGACAGGATCATGGCGACTGCCAGCTGCTTAGGATAAGGGGCCCCAGGGGAGAGGCCCTTTCCATTCTCACAGGGCTCTGATACCTCCTAGTTCCCATCTCATCAGTCTCAAGAAGCCTGGCTAAAGGCCTGCCTACTACAAGAAGCAAGCCAATGGTGACAAACGATCTCAGCCCAATCCTGAGAACTGGCCGTGGGAGTGGACCAAGTGACGCTTATTTCTCAGGCACATCCTTTGGCAGGTCCAGGCTTCAGTCTGTCCGAGATCTGCACGTGCACATGTGTTATTTCTTTAACCCCTACACTTGCCCCCAGGGAGCCATGGTTATTATGAAATACATAGTCACCTGTTTCATAGGTGAGCCTCTGAGAGGTCAGAAACCACGTCTGTCTAATGCCACAGTTTACACACTGTTCACAGACCCGCTAGACCTTCCTCTGCATTTTTGTACATATGGATTTCCCTTTGGTAGCTTAGTTAAAATTCCTTTTTAAATGTGTTTGCCCTGTTGAACTTTGGGACTTTTTTTTCTTTAATGTCAGTCAATATATTTAAGAGCAGGTGTTGACCATTAGGATCATATCTTCACTGTTTCAGTGGATTTTCTTTTGTTTATTTTGTCCTACTGGTTGGGACCACGTTCCCTAGGAAGAAAAGTAGGCCTTTTGTCTAAACAATGACAAAACTCACCATGCAGCGAAGTGGTTGATGTTGCCAAGACTCAACCACCAAAATTGACCTCTACAAAACAGGGTGGGGCGGGTCCAAGGAGAAGGACCTTCACCCCAATGCCCCAAAGATACAGATTTTTTTTTTTAAGCTAAGACGTCAATCCCTTTCAGCACTTCTTCAACAACAGCTAGTCTCTCTTTACCCAGAGCTCCTGGGCCTGATGTGGGCAGGCGCTGGTCTACAGGGCATTCCTGCCCATCCTGGGAGCCCTGTGCCTTCCTCCTTTCTGACCTCCAGTAGGGCACAGAAAGCAGCTGGTTATGCTTGACTGACACTCTCAGGAAAAGCCCGTTCTGCCTGATATTTGCATTTGGGGCCTTTTCTGTCTGTCAAAGGTTAATCTGGGACGAAATGCTTTGCCCTGAGTGAACTGACTGCAGACACACCGTGCAACTGGAAACACATAGTTTAGGCAGAAACACCCTCACCCCACGGCTGAAACCAGACTGCCGAGGCCGATGGTCGTGGAGACGGTGAGAAGAGGCCGTCGGCAGCTGGCGGGGGCCTGTGCACAGCCATCCTTTCTTCCCACTCGCCCTGGTTTCATCACTGACCCAAGATCCCCAAGTGACAGCCCCAGAGCTCTGCTCACTGTCCTCCCTCCCTGTCCTGTTTGTCACCTTAACAAAAGGGTCTCCTCCACCTCCCCTCACGCACATGCGCAGCAGGATCACCTGGTGGGATTCGGCTCAGGCAGGTCAGCCTGTTATCTTCAGATACTGATGCCAAGAGTGGAGGAGAGAAGCGGCTCCCTCCTCTGGGGTCATGCGCTGTCAGGGTTGGCCAAGCTGGGAGCTGTGGCCCACCTTCCCACCAGATGGAGAAAACCCATTCGAGATGAAGTCAACACAAAGGAAGCAGAGCAGAGGAGGAAAGCAGCCGATTTCTGATGGAATTCAAGGAAATCCAGCTGTGCTGAAAACTAGCCTAGCTTCTGATCTTTGACTTTAAGTGAACAAGTAATTTGGTTTTCCTTCTTACTTTACTTCAACTAGAATTTCTACCACTTTCAAACAAAAGATTCTAGATGAATTCTACAGATGATACAGCTGATGCAGTTTGAGCAGAGGAAAGCCCTACGGAAACCGGCGTGCTGTTCTGGTGGGGCTTTATCAGAGACCTGGCAGCCAAGTCTTGTGAGCTCAGCAGATTCTCATTGTGGTTACGTCACTGGGTTCAGTTTGCAGCTACCTTGCTACTAAATATTTCTACTCATTTTTACAACAGCAAATCAAGGTCTCATCTGATATTCTTCAGAAATCACATGGCTGTATGAATACTAGAACCAAAGGGCCGGTATCTCCCTCTTGATCTATTAATATAATCTTCAAGGTCAAAAAGTCCCTTTAGAATGCCCCAAGCTTGGGCGACAAATATTTACTGACATCCTAATGTACGCCCAGTGCAGTACCAGTGAACGAGATCCTATTCCATACACCACATCTACGATGTCTTCAGTTTCTAATGCTTACAGCTCCCTCTCGCTCTCGCTCTCACTCCCTCTCTCTCTCTCACACACACACACACACACACACACACACACACACACACACGGCATCTGCCGTTGTGGGCTCCTCTCATATCATTTGTACTGTTTTGAGAACAGGGGTTTGTAACAGAGAAATGGCTTTGCTTCTCAAGGTAGTTATAAGGGAGTTGGTTCTTTGGATGACTCCTTAATCTAAATGTCCAATAAGAACAGGTTTTCTTCTCTATTTTAAATGCCAGCCAATACCTGACTTTACAACTATCCTCCATATTTGTGTGGAGAGCATTTTACATTGTTTAAAATTAATCTATTATTTTTTGTTTTCTCAAAATAACTTTAGCAAAGAGGAGTGTTTCCAGACACAATTGCTTGTCAATGCCCCATCAGAACAATAGCCTCCAAGTTCATTTTTGTTCTTGTTTTTGATGTTGTAGCTACACCCCAGAGCACATATCCTGAGCTGTCAATAGTTTTGCAACAATGGTGAGAATGGAACTATGGAGGCAGGACATGACAGCCTGCCAAGACCTGCACAAGCTGGGACCCACTGCCAAGAATTTAAGTATAGATTCTGATGGTTCAAGTTCATTATTAAAAGTAATAAATCTCTTTCTTTTAAGAAAAAGGTAGTTGAGATCATTACTCTTGCTTTCCATGAACTTATAAAGGGAAAAGTGAACCCACATTGGTCTGGAAGGAAAAGAACCTAATCTCGCAGCAGCTTCACCCTGAATGGACACAAATTCCTTTCCTTTCCTGCCAGTAAGTGAGGAAAAACAACTAATCTAGTAGGAAAGCAGCCCAAAGGTTTCCCTCCCTAACACTATGGCTGGACAGCGTGAGCACGCTTTCAGTATTTTCTAACTCAATCACCTCCCCAATGCAGACATTGGTTATGCTTTCAGGATGCTTCCTATCAGAAGCCTTATGTCTGAGGAATCCCCCCAGTTTGTGAAGTAGGAGCGGCTGTCTCTCCAAACCTCGCTTGTAACTAAGGAACAAGTACTGAGACTCTGCCAATCTGATACCCTGGCCCCAGACTTCGCAACGCAAGCTAGGTCACAGTGAGAAGTCCTGTGCAGAATCCGTTCTGGCCAGGTTGGTGGGAGAGTGGCACAGAGACATACTCATGGATTTCTGTTGGATATATACCCAGGAGTAGGTCATTGGGTTTAAGTATGTTTAGCTTTAGTGGGTACTGATGAACCCATTTTTCCAAAGTAATTGTTTTAATTTATATTCCCACCAGCAATATAAGAGAATTCTAGTTGTTCTACATCCTTGTAAATATTTGGTATGTTTATATTTTTAATTTTAGCCATACTGCTGGGTATTTAATCATATTTCTTTGTGTGTGTATTGTGTATGTGTGTCTCTTTAAGTGAGCATGTGTAAAAGATTTAACTCATGAATGAAGGAACCAGAAGAATGGTAAAGCTGACTCAGAGGATTGTAGGAGAGGCAGGAGTATTTATAGTCATTGAAAGAAAGAACACTAATTTAGATACAAACCTGGTTAATGTTCTACAGGTCAATGAAGCTATAACCTTTAGGTTTTTCTTTTCTACTGGAAATCATTTGCATCTCTACAGGAAAAAAAATCATTTGCATTGCTCTAGAGAGAATAATTTACATGTTATTTGACTTTCTAAAAGTTAACGTCTATCTGGAGTTGTAAAATATCCTAATAAATAGCAATTAATGGGTTAAGGTTGGACTTGTTTGACAATGAAAGGACTTGTAGTCATCCTTTTCCCTTTACAACTTATGGATATTTTTAATTAATGGTTCCTTCACTGTCATCATCAATAAACCTGTGTTTTAGCCTGATACACTTCCATAGATGCAGCAAGAAGCATCATTTAACACATGGAAGCTAACTTGTGGTATAATCAGCAAATCTAGAGCTATATCCACTTAAGCATCTCTAAGGCCAGAAGATTTTCTGTCTGAAGATTTGTAGAAATTGCATTTTCAACAGTCTCCATCACTTCAAAGATATTTTTTAATCATTCTTCTATTCCAAGGTTAGAGAACCAAACCCAAGAAATGTATCTTCACCATATTTACCTGAGGTAAATGTGGGTGAATTCCTCTCTGTTCAAGGTCCTCCTGAATTCTGAGGGGTGAATGACAGTAAGACACCCTTTTAAAATTTTCTACTAAATTAGGATTACAGAAAGAAGAGTTAGAGATGGGTTAAGTAGCAGCATCTAGCATGTGCCTATCAAAATATAACATTGAAACTGACGCTAACACCATTCACTCGACAAGGCAGTTAGATGTCTCTCATCAGTTCATTGTGTTTTGCTTAATTAATTCTTGCTCCACTAGATACTGGGGAGTAGTTTGTATTCATGGGTTCATCTATTTCTGGATGGAAAGAGTCCTGGAAATCCTGACCTGTGATATAATCTGACAGAACTGTGACTCATGAGTCTAGTCTTTGAAGTAACAATAGGCAGAGTCCTTTCCACTCAGTCTCTGAAACTACGCTTTTTGTTCAACATCCATTTCCAGAGTTGTGGCTTACAGCAGAAACTTTGAGCAAATACGAGAGGAAGGCCGAAACCATTTGTCTGTAGGGTATAATACATAATTATTTTCTGAGGATTTGATCAATGTTTCCCCTAAAGGTAAGAACACCCTATGGACAGCCAGGGCATTAACAAATTTCCAGGACCTTCCAATTTACCCTGTAAAGTTGTACAAGCTCTGAAGTACATTTACCAGTAACGCTTCACCAACACAGAGTTAACCCAGGAAAGGCTGAGCCTCTCTGTGACTGGACAACTTCCATGCAGCTCCTACAATATTGTTGAACTAATTAAGAAATATGGGCCATATCAAAGCTGATTATTTTTAGCATCCCTTTTTAAATAAAGTTAAATAAATCAATCTTTTCTTTGGAGGACCTCTGGGAAACCACAAAGTTTGTATAGGTGCAAAACATCTTGAAAAAAACTTTCTCTGAACCCAAGATCTGATGGTGGGAAGGCCAAACCAAAAGAATTAACACAGGAGGATGGTGAGTTGGCTCAGTAACACAGGTGCTAGTGGTCAGTGACTAGAGAATGACCACAGCAGGTAGTTTGGCCACCTGTTGATAAGAATGATCAAATGGCATTTAAAAATCAACACGGCAGAAGGTAACAAAATTGTAAGAAATCTTAGCTCATTCCAAAGTGACTGTTATTGGTTACTTGCTTCCTTGTTTAATAATCAAAAACATAAAGTCAGCATAAAAGCACAGAAAGCTATTCTGGTGAGATATAGAATGTCTGCCACTTGAGATTACATAGAAGGTGAAGAAGAACTTTTACTATATCTATTGATAAGAGCAGACTAAGCCCTACAAGTCCAATGTGTCATTTTAATGGGGGGAAATTATAGTCTTACACTAACCTAATATTTAGTGGTAAAAGACGCCTAAGTTTTATTTTTAAAAACATCTTATGAATAAACTCATCAAAATTAAACCCCCTTTGCCAAAATTTTAATACATCTCATTTCTTCTGTTTAGACTCGTTATTTGCAGGTATTATAATCCCAGGCAAACGAAATCTCTTTCTGCAAACCTACAACTTTTAACCCCATATTGCATTTTGCCTTTACTCTTTCAAAGCAAAGAGGATAACTCATCCTGTTTCCTTGCATCCATGTTCACACTTCTCTGCCACCATAGTTTCTAGGATAGTCTCAACCACATATAGTAATTATAACTTTTAAACAAAGTAATTAATTTCTCTTTCATGTAGAACTCTGCAAGACAGGTCATTGAAAACTGTCTTTCATACACTAGTATTTTAGCAGATCAACAAAGCAAATATATATATATATTTATCATAAAAATATATTTTTATATATATCAAACTACATAGTTTGAGATATAGATATATATACACATATATCTCAAAGAAGAATAGATCTCAATCATCTCAACAGAGATCACCAAAAGGTCAGTGTATAGAACAGGATCCCTAACCACTGCTGCCACCAGTGGAGAATGACCTTCCAGAGGTGCACAAGCCAGACTCATGCGTGCAGAGTGACCTCTGTGGAGACCCGTCTGGCACACACTCGTCCCTGGACATGGACGAGAAAACGGACATGGCCTGAATATGAATTAGACAAGGCACAGATGGGCTGATTGACATGACCCAGAAGCAGAAACGAAGACCAAAACGCAGACTTGGAGAACAAAAGAGCAGAGAAATAGAGTCAGCAGAGCTCAGGTATCTACTTCTGCTCGGGCTTCTCTGCAGGAGCCAAGGAAAGTCCTGACGTTACGTAGAGCATGAGGCGCATTTCTTAGGCAATGCAGCTCAGTTGGTTTTGGAAGATGATCCACTGAGACGTTCACTGTAGAATCTACAAAACTTGTCAAAATACAGTATTCAAATAGTTGAGCCATATCTCCCACGCTCATAAAGCGAGCATGTGTTAATCATTTATTATAATGAGGGAACTAACAAAAGGTTAGAGCTGATTTGGTTCCTGATTATGGTTTTAAATTGCCTTTCTTTATTGACATCCTTTTAATACATTTCTTTTTTGTGCTTAAATTACCCAACTTTGGTTTCTGTTGCTTGTAACTGAGAGACCTGACTGCTACACAAATTAATACCATCGTTAATTCCCAACAACAGACCTCAGGAGAAAGGAAGAACATTTATGTAGGTTATCCAGCTTTGTTAGGCTGAGGGCCGTGAAAATGTAGCTAAGACATGGGACTCTGGCAACTGATGCTTGATCAGATTTCCTGTGAGTCCCTGGAATCCACTGTCCCTTGAATTCACGGCTTTAGGGGAGGGAAGGAGTGCATCGTCTGTTGAGGATTTAAAAACAGTAATTCAGATAACTACAAGTTCGTTTGATTTTTGTTATCACCATGTGCCCACATACCTACCCCACTAGCTTTTTTTGGCCTCTGCAGAAAGCGAGTGGGTCCTAGAGAACGACAAAGAGTTAAACTAGGAATAAGTAATAAGTTTAGGTAGTAACTCATGTTATAAGTGCTGTTGCAAAACCAGTCTTCTTCCTGGAGAAAATCAGCCCAGCTCCCGGAAATATACAGCTTTTGATCCAGCACGTCTATTTTTCTCTGTTCTAATCACTAGAGAACATCAGAAATACACCTTCAGTTTCTCACCTCAGAAGCACATTACCGCTCAGGCAGGGAACTGGAGTGCTTTACATCCTACAAGACGTCGTTCACGGGACCTTGTCCCACGGGACATTCTCCCACAGGGATTTGTCCCACAGGATATTGTTCCATAGGACATTGCACTGGCGCACTGTATGGAGGATATTGGCTGATAGGAGTTGGAGAGCCAGAGGTAACCCTCACCCAATACGATTTGATGAAATATATATGTGCCAGAGGGTAGGAAATACATTTCATAAAATTCAGGGACCTGATGAATCAGTTGTGTTGGGAGGTCCAGCACATTGTGACCTATCCTCTGAATTAAGGAGCACATTGCTGTCTTTTTTATCCCCTGCCATAAGAAAGAGGTCACTTGGCAGGGGTTTCTTCAGGGTTTGGAGGCAATATTTAGTTTTCTACTCCTAAGCATTTACTAGATGAATTGAAAAACTGCCACATTTGAGTTTGACCCAGAACGGGAGATGACTTTCTAGCCGGTCCAGGCTGCAGGACAAGCAGCTCAGCTAAGTGGCCATTATGACCCAGAACAACCAATTCACTGTATTGTGTGGACAAAGTTGAAAACTAACAACTGCCAATGCACCCTATAAAAAGCAATGAGGAAAGGGATAGAAAAAATACATATACATATATATATACATATATATTTATTTTTAAAATTTCCTTTACTTCTCTATCCCTTTTCTCACTGCTTTTTATAGGGTGCGTTGGTAGTTGTAACATTTTAACTTTGTCAAGATTGGTGACGGAGAAAGAAACACCCAGGGAAACATTCTACAATCGTCTTTCTGCAACTGGAGATGAGACTGTAGTGGGTAATCGAGATTAAACCTCCTCTAATTCCTCCTCCACGTTCTCTTTGTCTTTATCCGTCTCCTGAGGCCATTGAGGATTCATAACAGGTGGTTGACCCAGACCTTCATTCCTGGGCTTCTGAGTCACATGTGAATTTAGTCCTGGTAGCTGGTCTCTGACACTTGCCAGAGGATGTGGAAGTACTGGGAGGAACCCCAAAGAATGTCTTGGGCTGCAGATATATTCCTGGACTGCACTAGAAAGAGCAATTGTATTTACCCTTGGAAGTCAGAATCAATCACCCCAGGCAACCAATTGTCCCTTTTTGGGGTGTTCACACCGTGGTATGAGGAACCAAAATTTCTAGATAGCAGTTTCAGTTTCCAATTTGTTTAAGCCATTGGAGACGGGTCTCTGTTCCTCATAGCAGAACAGAATCTCCAACAAATACAATGGTGCAGGATTGTCAAGTCCTTGCATGCCCCTATAGTTTATTGGACTTTATCCCACAGCCTGCAGAATAACAGAATGGGAAGGCATCATGTTCGCTCTCCCTGAACGTCCTACCTCTTGTGTCAGTTGGCTGCTCTTGTCCTGCAGGTTTCAGCTTCATGTCTTCACCTCAGAAGGACTGCCCTGATTACCCACCTAGAAGAAGTCTCCCCATCCCCACGTTATTATGTATCAGAAGACTTTGTTCTCCCTCATTGTAATTAACATACTTTTTGACCACTTCAAGTGTTTACTTATTTCCAGTTCTCCTCACCTGCACCAGATTTAACAGTGCCACAAAGCAAGGACCTCTATCTTGGTCTCTGCTGAATCCTCAAGACCTAGAACTGGCACATAAATTGCTGCTCATTAAATATGTGTGATTGTGGTTGGATGAATAGATCATTGTAGACAAGAGAAAGCCATGATCAGATTTAAGTTTTAGAAGGTCACTGGGCTGTCCCGCGAAAATGAGATGGAGGAAGCACCACCAGACAGGAGGCCGAGAAGGAAGCCTGCAGCTAGTGGACTTGATGCTAGACACACAGCCCGGGCTTCTAGGGTTTGGAGCAAAATCCTACCATCCTCAGCAAATAACCAGTCTAGTTCTGGAAAACAGCTATTGGCTTGTTACCCAGCTCTGAGGGGGGCTGCAAGCTTGAGCATGGGGTGTCGTGTGACCACGTGACCCGAGCTTCCCGTCACTGATGGGTGTTCTCTGGACCATCGAGCCATGAGGCAGGAGGGGCCTGGTCAAGACTGGATCCACACGTGTTCTCACAGTACAAAGAGTTGCAGGACCTCAAGAATCAACCTACAAGATGACCCCTCTGAGAACATGACCTACTCAGCCTCTTTCCAGACACACCAGTGTTTTCTCAACGTGCTCGTGAGCAAATGTCCACGCGGTCGGGATGGAGGTTATTCTACGTGGCTCAACAGCACAAGCTTCCTCTCACCAAGGCTGACCTGGCCACTGCCGGTCTGAGCGCCCCCCAGCCAAGAGCAGCAAACAGCCTGTGAACACGGTGTATGTCACCACGTCTTGGAGGGGGCACTGATTTGTCCCCAACAGAGTAGACACATCTAGATGTGGGCCCAGCATGCTTCTGTCTGGCCAGCACCTGTGGACTCACTTGGTGTCTTACTTACCATCAAATGTCACCGCACAGCACTGCTTCTGACGAAATAACCCAGACTTCATTGGCTTGGGGTCTGTGCTTCCAGTCAGTTTTCCAAGCTGGTGGGCACCCTCCCAGTTCTTCTCTGGACATAGGTCTTCAGACCAATGTATTTCCTGACTTGTAGGTTTGACACACCTATATTCTTATTTGCATGGCAGGCACTCAGAGGCCACCGGAAAAGACCAGCTTAGGTGGGGAGGCAGAACTCTGAATGTGTTCTTTGCCAAGGCTTCTTCTCTTTGTTCATCTGGGGAGTATTAACAGGCCTTGGAGAAAGGCTCTGAGCTGCAGTTTTAGCTCCTGCCGTGTGGGGCGTAGAATCAGCTGGCTTTTCAAACCTTAGAAGCCTCAACTTTCTGAATGCTCTCTATTTTCTTCCATCTCTGTTGCAAACCTGGTAATTCTTACCTTAGTTCATCACTTTTTAAAAAGTTTTCTTACCAACAGCACAGAGCCGCCAACACAGATCAACACTGTGACTGTTTCCACTAGCTTCCTCTGGAGAAACAGAAGTGGTCTGCTCTCCCAGGTATCGTAGGTGATCGTTTTACCACATATTCTGTGACAACCAGAGCAAGAGTCATCAACCTTCTAGCCCGACACACCTGAGTCCCCGTCACCGCTGCTCTCCCGTTATCACGAGGCCACATTCTATGCTTTGGTTATGGCAGCACCAGTCCCATTTCCGTATCACTGGGGCAAGTGCTAACTGCTGTAAAGGGAATGCAAATGCCGTGGTTTAAATGTGACAGATACTTATTTCTGTCTCACAGGACAGTGCAGCGCTGAGGATGGGCTCTTCTCCATGAAATCATTCAGGGAATGACTGGAGGGAAGGAGCACAATCGTCTTCAGCCCAGTTTCCTAAAGCTGCAGTGGAGATAGAAAAGGAGGAGTGATTCAGAAGTCGACATCTTTAAGAGGATGAACTGCAGTTATGTAACCGAACTCAAAGGGTCCGTCTCTTGGTGAGCGCAGAGCTGAAAATACAACCACGGCAGAAGTGGGTGAAGAAGAGGTTCGTCGCTTGCACAGCAGTGGAGAGCACCGGGGATGGCTCCCAAAGCAGTGTCTTCCCGAGCTCAGTGCTGATGGAGTCTTTATACACCAGAGTGCAGAGGATATGCTACACCCGTGTAACAACTGGGCCCAATCAGGGCGCATGTGCAGGCCATCACATAATGAGGTCAAGGTACCATTACGTAACAGGTTCGACATAACAGGCCACTACATAATGAGTTCATGGAACACGTCATTGCGTAACGGGTCCATGGTAACTTTTGGACACTTGGAACTGGAGCAGTCTGCAGGGGTCTTGCTGCTACCGTGTATGTTTCGCCATAGGATGGCAATATCTGCAAGAACCGGGACATCAACCTTTGGAAGATAGCACATTTAGTTTTCTCCTTGTCTGGAAAACATTTGACAGGCCATGTTAGTTTTTGGTCAGATTCTCAGTAATTCTTTCCTTGCCTGGTTCCTGGTCCCAGTTATACACATCAGTTTCATTCATTTCCAGTCACTGAGGACTTAGGCACATGGCTACACCTGCCAGCCGCAAGGGCATTGGACAGATGTCGTCTCAAGCAGGGCAACCCATCTAAGGAAAAGGAGAGAATAATCTGGGGGGATCACAACAGTCTGCCACAGTCAGCATCCTGCTCTCCTTATTCTTTACAATGTTTATACAGTAGATGATGGAAGAGATATACCATTATTTTTCAATCGTATCCTCTTGGTGGATTTTTAGATGATTCCCAATTTATTGCTATCAGAAGTCCTCTTTCTATATAAACATTTGCACCTTGTAATTTTAATAGTTGTGCCTACACTGCCCTCTGAAGATGTCCTAATTTATCTTCATATTAAGGTTATTGAGTACACCTGCTTTCCCACAGCCTGACTGGAGTGCAGCTTGCCTAATCTTTTAGTCTTTACCAATTTGTTAGTCTTTACCAATTTATTTAAAAAGTGGTGTTCTGTTTCATTTTGCATTTATTTAATTATGTTGAGCATATTTTCCTTTCTCTATAAACTAATTTTATTTCCTTTATTGTAACCACCTATCCTAAATCTTTGCCATTTTTCTGCTGGGTTTTTGGTATTTTATTATAAACTTTTATGAACACCTTATCAATGCATAATGCTTTTCCAAATACAGTATTCCTGGCCACATTCTACATCGGGGATGGGCAAACTATGGGTTGTGGGCCAAAGCTGCCCTACAACTGAAGTTTCACAGGACACAGAAATGCTCACTTTCTACCGCGTTGCCTCTGGCTGCTTCTCTGGGTGAGAAGCTGCGACTGTCGGGAGGCAAAGCTTTACCTCTGCCCATCTTGGGTTTTCAGCTGGGACATTTTAACAAAAAAGACAGATTAAACAAGAGAAAAACAAACAGTTTATTAACACATGGGTGCACATCTGAGGGAGAAACTTAAATGAAAAGTAAGGGCAGCTTAGAATTCCAGCTTAGATAGCATCTTTGACAAAGAGCAATACATCTGCAGAGAAGGACAGGACTGAGGGAAACAGTTCTAGGCTTCCGAGGGTAGCAAACTGTGGGAAGGTACATATATGGGAGGAAGTGAATGCAGGAAGGTTTGTGCTGATTCCTCTGGTGTTCTGGGCTAAGAGTCTATCTGCAGTAAAAGGAGAATTTATATCCTGTTGTCACTGACCAAATGCCCTGAGAAATTCCAGGGTGGGTCTGGAAACATTTGACTGTTTTTCCAAGTTGTTTTTTTCCCCTTTTGTTATATTAAGCAGATGCAACCACCAACCATCCTGAAACTGACCAAGCCTCACCACAGGAGCTACATCCATGACCTTTGTCTTACCTTTAATGCTAAGATCTCTCCAGGAGGAGCTTGGGCCTCATTACCATAACCTACAGTGTCTGTGGAAGTGTGTTTTCCAACTAAGCCTGTGCAAATGAATACCCACCTCTCCCTTTTGAATATTCATTCCCCATCCAAAATAAAAGTTCCTCCTTCTGTTACTGCACAAAGGGCATGATCTGCTTGCTGCAAGACAAAAGCCAATCATCAAGAGGCAAGATGGTGGAAAAAAGAAAGGGTTTATTACAGTTTGCTAGCAAAAGGGAAGATGGCCGACTCATGTCCAAAATAACCATCTTACAGAACAAAGACTACAGCCAATTACATTGGGGCTGGCCTACGGGTCGGGGAGGCATCTGTTCTCAGAGTGGAGGCATCCATCTGATCTTAGTTCCTGAGTCTTTTGTTTTACTTGATATTCATCAGAAACTTGAGCCTAGCCCTATACTTTGGTCTTTTATTGTCATTGATGAAGGCTCTCAGCCTAGACTCTCTGCTGGGGGGGTCATCACATTCCTAAGGAACTCAAAAGAACAAGGTTATCAAATTATAGCAGCTGGGAGGGGCCACAAAACCCACAGAGCCTGTCTGGGCTAGTTAATCAGAGGTCATTCAAAGTTACAGTACAGTTTCTTTTCTACAATATGGCTTCCCTTATGTCAACTTTGTCTTGAGCCAGTATCGCTTCCCTTTGTTCTGGGAGAGCCATGACTTTGGAAATGACTCCTCATGGCCTCCTATTTGCTGCAAACACACTTTACTTTGTGAGACAGCTTCCACTGGTGTAGAGTCTTATTTAACTCACCGGGAGGCGAGCCCACTTGGTTCAGTAACACCACCTTAAGCAGAAAGCAGGGAGGATATGGAAAACTTTTTCTGCATTTGCTTTTCCTTAATTGCCTTTGGCACAAATAATTTTTATGTCCTCATAGGCTAAGGCCATCTTATAAAACTATTTTCACTCATTTCATCACTGTGATGTGGGGCCGCTGAGTCGCAAGTTGAAAAAGAATTTTCAGACCGGAGTCGCTGGTTCGTTCGTGCACGTTTATTTCATGTTCAGCCTGGGAACAGGACCCATGGGCAGTAAAGAGCTGCAGAGCAAGTGTCTGTGCCGGGCCATTATATGCGTATGTGAACTATTTTTACCACTTTAAAGAAAGGTCAAAGGAGAAAGTATTAGGTGATCTTGTCAAGCAAGTTGATGAGGTCTGGTGTGTTTCAGAGATTGGGGCTTCTTGCATTCCTCCAAGAACACGTGGGCAGGAGATTAAAGTCACTGATCACTTTCTGAGATAAATTCCTTTGCTCCTAGCCAGAGGGAATTGAGTAAGTAGGGGCATGTGAGACTGAGTGGAGTCTCTTGGAAAGAATTGAAAATTTAAAAATGAGTCATAAACAAGGCTTTGACCACATCAACTGGGTACTCAGATCCCTGCCTGTTAGGAAGATTCTCAGTTTTTGAGATGTGTCTTTCTTCAAATGTGGTATAGCCTTTAAGTTTTGTGACACTGGCTGTCCATTTTGGTATGGAGACATGGACTGCTGCTATTTTTAAAAATGTAAGTATTTATCATTAGTATTTTATTAAAGTAGGTAACTATAATTAGTAAGATTCTTCCCTTCCTAGAAAGGAGAGATCAAGCTGGCTGGGGAGCTTTCCTCATTAGGACATTTGGTGAACTGTCCTTTTGGAAGACTCCCTCCGACCACTCATAATTGACCTGGGTGACCACTGTGCTAATAACAGCGGGGCCCTGACTGTGGGAACTCAGCTCAGCTACCAGCTCTTCCTGTTCTCAGAAACGTCCTGCTCCCCTGGGACTGTTCAGCTCACTCATGTATTTTTGTTCTCTTTCCTGTTTCTGCAGATAGAAACAAATCCAGGTGCTTACTTTAAACACATTTATGCTTCAGAAGGAAAAATTCTCCATGAATATCAACATTTGCCTATATTTGAAGTCAATAAAAATTAAAATAACCTAATCTAATTTTAACATTAAAAAAATCTAACCTAATTTTTCTTTAGTATTACAACTAACTTTTGTGCATTTTATACTGACTTTTCTCTTTTGATCTTTTCTTTTGAACTCATTCTCAAAAAGGCACAACTCGGCTGTTGGAACCCCGTTGCACTGCCTTCTACATCATCCTTTTAGCTCTGACCCTGTGACAAAAATAGGATGTCCCAGATCCATCCTGACATTTTTTCTGTCATAAGCCATAGGATTCTGCAGAGATCCCTGTATCTGTGCACTGGAGACTCGTGTGGAGACCAGACTCTGAGGGCAGGGGTGCACACAGTTGACCAAACACAGAGCGAAGATGTTGCTAAGGTTAGGGTTTCACGTTAAGCTTTCAAATTTTTCATATGGTTATATCTCGCTTTTGTTATAAAACATGGTTTCACGCACCACTAAGATGTCCTTTCACAGCGACAAAGTGTGGAACTCAGTAAAGGGTGAGAATGTCCTTTCGTTAGGGGATTCGTGAGATCCTGCATCCGGGACATTCAGAGAGAAAGCTGTGTGTGTGTGTGTGTGTTGTGTGTGTGTGTTGTGTGTGTTGTGTGTGTGTGTTGTGTGTGTGTGTGTTGTGTGTGTTGTGGGTGTGTGTGTGTTGTGTGTGTGTTGTGTGTGTGTGTTGTGTGTGTGTTTGTGTGTGTTGTGTGTGTTGTGGGTGTGTGTGTGTGTATGTGTGTGTTGTGTGTGTGTTGTGGGTGTGTGTGTGTGTTGTGTGTGTGTGTTGTGTGTGTATGTGTGTGTGTATGTGTGTGTGTTGTGTGTGTGTGTTGTGGGTGTGTGTGTGTTGTGTGTGTGTTGTGTGTGTATGTGTGTGTGTTGTGTGTTGTGTGTGTTGTGGGTGTGTATGTGTGTGTTGTGTGTGTGTGTTGTGTGTGTATGTGGGTGTGTGTGTGTGTTGTGTGTGTGTGTGTTGTGTGTGAGTTGTGTGTGTTGTGTGTGTTGTGTGTGGTGTGTGTGTGTGTTGTGTGGTGTGTGTGTGTGTGTTGTGTGTGTGTTGTGTGTGTGTGTGGTGTGTGTGTGTTGTGTGTGTGTGTGTTGTGTGTGTGTGTGTTGTGTGTGTGTGTGTGGTGTGTGTGTGTTGTGTGTGAGTTGTGTGTGTTGTGTGTGTGTGTGTTGTGTGTGTGTGTGTTGTGTGTGTGTGTGTGTGTGTGTGTGTGTGTGTGTTGGGAGGAGAGGAGGGAGACTGGCTGAGACTCAAGCTCAGACGGGGATAACACTCCCAAACGCTCCTGAACGTTTTGATATACAGGTAAAGTTTTATTTTCTCCTCTCTCTTGGTGTTGATTAGGTTCAGGGAGTGGGTAGTGCTGCTTTTGAGTGTGTTGGTTTTGGAAGCATTTTAACTTGAGTCAAAGAGATAAACATCATTATTTTCTTTCTGTTTTGAAACAAAATTCTCATTCCTCAAAAAGTGGAACCTACCCCCTTGTGACTGCTGCTTCACAGACCAGAGAGAAATGCACACCCGGAGGGCTTTGTGAGTGGAGGCGGGTGGTCCAGGCATGTCACGCGGCGCAGCGGGCTCGCAGGGATCTGGGTTCCCTGTCTTCCCCTTCTGCATCCTTCTGCACAGAGGCATTTGTCCTTATTCTTGTTGCCTCGTGATTAGAGGAGACCTTCTGCACCTCCACAGCTCATGTCCACGCTGCCATCGGGAACAAGGGAGAAGAGGGAAAAGCTGTGGCAGTCTCTACTTAATAACATAATGAAAAGTTTTCTTGAAAGTTCTACCCAGCATGGATGGTGGAAATGGAGAGAAGTAGATGAATTTAAGAAATGCTTAGAAGGGAACATTAATAGGACTTGGAAATGGATTTGATATGAGGATGAGAGGGGGGGTGCCAAGGATGAGGTTTCTGTTTGGGTACCCAGGTGACGGCACTGCCGTTTACTCAGAGAATGGTGGAAGAGCCTTGGGTTATGGTAGGAGATCATGAGTTTCGTTTTGGATATGCTAGCATGAGGTGCCTTTAAAACACCCCAAAAGAGACATCAAGTGGAGAGTTGGATACATTTGTTTTGCTTCTTTCACCTTAAAGTGAGCTCTTTCGTCGGAAGCAGTGCTGTGCGGTGACATTTGATGGTAAGTAAGACGCCAAGTGAGTCCACAGGTGCTGGCCAGACAGAAGCATGCTGGGCCCACATCTAGATGTGTCTACTCTGTTGGGGACAAATCAGTGCCCCCTCCAAGACGTGGTGACATACACCGTGTTCACAGGCTGTTTGCTGCTCTTGGCTGGGGGGCGCTCAGACCGGCAGTGGCCAGGTCAGCCTTGGTGAGAGGAAGCTTGTGCTGTTGAGCCACGTAGAATAACCTCCATCCCGACCGCGTGGACATTTGCTCACGAGCACGTTGAGAAAACACTGGTGTGTCTGGAAAGAGGCTGAGTAGGTCATGTTCTCAGAGGGGTCATCTCGTAGGTTGATTCTTGAGGTCCTGCAACTCTTTGTACTGTGAGAACACGTGTGGATCCAGTCTTGACCAGGCCCCTCCTGCCTCATGGCTCGATGGTCCAGAGAACACCCATCAGTGACGGGAAGCTCGGGTCACGTGGTCACACGGCACCCCATGCTCAAGCTTGCAGCCCCCCTCAGAGCTGGGTAACAAGCCAATAGCTGTTTTCCAGAACTAGACTGGTTATTTGCTGAGGATGGTAGGATTTTGCTCCAAACCCTAGAAGCCCGGGCTGTGTGTCTAGCATCAAGTCCACTAGTTGCAGGCTTCCTTCTCGGCCTCCTGTCTGGTGGTGCTTCCTCCATCTCATTTTCGCGGGACAGCCCAGTGACCTTCTAAAACTTAAATCTGATCATGGCTTTCTCTTGTCTACAATGATCTATTCATCCAACCACAATCACACATATTTAATGAGCAGCAATTTATGTGCCAGTTCTAGGTCTTGAGGATTCAGCAGAGACCAAGATAGAGGTCCTTGCTGTATTCTTTGAATCTGCAAAATAGGTGCCTGCCTCATAACGTTACTTGAGGAGTACTAGTCCTGCTTTGGTGCCCAAATTCTACTGTTAGAGATTCATTCTTTGGATAAAGTTGTTTGTCTTATGCTAAAATGCAAATACCACTTAGAGCAGTAGAGCTTTGTCATTCTTGGCCATAAACACTCTGGATAAATTTGTTTCTAGGGTGGGTTCTAATGTGACAGCAACTCAAGATCACAGTTCACTGTTATCTAAATGAATTTTACAGCATCCTTAACAGTGGCTTTTGTGCCAGAAAAAATTATTTAGGGGATATTGATTTTATTATTGATTTATGAAAATTATGAATTCAAATCCTTTTTAATTCCTTGAGTTTTAAAGTTCAACTCATGAACCTTATTATTCTGTTCATAAATCTAGCAACTTTTAACCATCACTTTTAAGAGGGCTTTTACAACTTAATTGAATTATTTTAAATATTTATGAATTTAATATATTCCATATCCTTTTTGAATACTTCAATTGTACAACAAACAAGTTGTTAAGAACTATGAGAGGTTTGGCACTTTACCCTTTTTGGAAGCTAACAAATTAGCCTGTCAAAGTTTCTTAGATGCTGGCAGAAGACAGGAGACTCCCGGGTCAGAGACAAACGGCTTGACTACTCACAGCAGTCGCAGTAGCCAGAGTATCAACATCTTGCTTTGGTTCACTGTTCAATAGGTCTGGGTGAGGACCTAAATATAATGTGACAACTAAATTTAATGTGATATCCTAGATGGGATCAGAAACAGAAAAAAAGGACATTAGGTAAAAACTGAGGAAATCTGAATAAAGTAGAGACTTTGGTTAAAAATACTGTATCAATATTGGTTCATTACTTGTGACAAGTACACCCTACCAATACAAGATGTTGATAACAAGGGAAACGAGGTGTGCGGGATATGGGAAGTCTCTGTACTATCTTTACAAAATTTTTTGTGAATTTAAAACTATTCAAAAATAGAGAGTTTATTTTTTTGAGTAAATGAAAAATCTTAAATAAATGATAGCCCGTGTTGTACTTGAATATTGAAAAGGTGACAACTGTAGTCGACGACTGAGGTTTGGGAACACTGGCTTTGAGCGTACGAGGGAAGTCTGATCTGCTGAGACTCATTCTTTCCCACCAGTGTGACGGGGGAGGACGTATGATCAAACCGCAGCGATATCCGCCCATAGGTTACAATTTCAGGCGATCCTTCTGCGGCACTAATTAGAAGAGACTTTCATCAACCACCCTGAGAATCAGCAGAGACTGACCACCGAAAGCAGAGCTGAAACTTCTCCAAGAGTGAAACACGTCTTTTTCTGGAGGAAACTGGGGCTTCTTGGTGTCTGGGTTCTCAGGGGATTTCTTAGGTGGAGAGTCACCGGTAACATCCAGGCTCTGGTTACCACAGGGGCGTGGCTCTTCAGAAGCCTGTCTTTCAGCAGCGCCCTTGGCAGACATGAGTCCTATCTACAGACAGAGCCCTCACTCTGGGAGTAGGATAGAGAGTTGAGGACCATGCTCATTGACGTCCCATCCTCAATAGCCCCCTACCCTGTTCCTACCCTGTTCACAGTCATCTAGGAATCATAGCACTTGTTCCTCTCTCATCTCAACACCCAAGGTCCCAGAGTGAGAGAATAGAGTGCCAACATTCCTCATCTGTGACGTGGAGAACAGCAGAAAAGGACTGGTCTGAATCAGTGGTCTGGAACTGTAGCCTACGTGAGAATTATCTGCAGGGCCTGTTACAGCACAGGTTGCTGGCCTCCCCCTCCAGAGTTCTTACTCAATACAGGGCCAATAATCTGCCTTTCTAACAAGTTCCCAGATGATGCTGATGCTGCTGGTTGGAAAACCACACCTTGAGAACTACTGGATTAAATTATCAAGGGCATCTTTCTATTTTGATTTTTATTAAATCCGTGTATCTCAGACTTACGTGATGGTAAGAAGCCCATGGGAACTTGGTTAAATATACTCCACCCCAACCCTACTGCCTCAGAATGACGAGGAGAGCAGCCCAGGGGATTCTTAGGATCCGAAGAGCTTGGGAAACTTCATTATATCAAAACTCAGGGCACTATCAGTGACTATGGTCTCAGGTTGGAGCAGGACATGGTGGGGAAATCATGGGCATTTTAGGATCACACGTGGACCCCAGGAGAAATGGGTAAAGCTGAATGAAGGGCGAGAGGGATCTTCAGGGTCAGAGTTTTGCCTTGACAATTGCTCACAGTGCACAAAGCACTGCAGAAATCATCCCAGCCCCCTGGCGTGCTTCTTTACTACTCCATCAATACTCTTGGATGGGGGGCGGGAGGCTCCGGGGAGGACAGATGGCCAAGGTGATCCTAGGTCAAAGGGCAGTATCGGAAGATCATTGAACGCAGCTTTCACTGAGTGCTTTGAATATGTTTGGTTTCCCCAAACACATAACAACAGACCAATGGACAGGCCTATTATTTACGCATTTTTGTATCCTCTCTTACACGTACAGTGTTCAGGGACAAAGCTGGTCTGATGGGTAATCAGAGCACGTGGCTTCCAGAGCCTCTTATGGCCAAGGCGACTGCACACCCAGGTCTTCCCAGGACAATTTACCATTAACCCAGCTTCCTGTGCAGCCCTCGCCTGCATTCTCTCTCAGAAGTATCCTGGTTTGGATGATAAATTATGTTACTTACATATATTAGAAAAATTACTGACAGCTCTAATATTCCACACATCCGTGGATCTAACAGTCATTTATCTTTGTCTAATGTCTTATATCTTAAAAGGTATATTTGTAAAATGAGTTGGAGGCCCTATTATCTCCACTGTGGAGTTCTGGAAACACAGGCTCAGAGAGGCTGTGATACGACCAACATCACAAGGCCATTAGGGCAGAATGAGGCCTAGGGCCTCTTCTAAGCCCCAAACCAATGGGTTTTTTCTAAGAGTATTATTTGAAGGTGAAGTGCTCCATCTCTTTAAACTATATTATCTATGTGTCCCAGAAAAGAAATTTCTATCGTTAAGATCTTCATTCCTTTGAACCTTTTAATATCAGAGGTAGAGGTTCCTTTTAAAACACAAATATTCTAAGCCTGTACCAACCAACCCCAGTGGGGTTAAACAGAGAAGGAGTGGAAAGCTGGGTCTCGCCAGTAGGTAGTGAAGGGCATGTCACCAACATAATCGGCCTGCCCCCGCAGGAAGTAGAAAGAATGACAACAGAAGGAAGGAACCATGAGTCGGGAGCCAGGCCCTCCAGAGGTTCCTTGTTGAGGGGCTGTCAGTGAGGAGACCGTCATGGCTCCTGCTCCCGTGTTTGCCTGTGGTCCCAGGAACGCCAGTTGATTTGAATCAAACAGAAACTCATCCTGACTCTGACTGAGAGCGTGCGAGAATTTCACTTGGCCTAAATTCTCCTTTTAGAGATTACGGGGCAGAGAGAAATTTCTCTTGATAGAGAAAGACCCGATCCAGTGATGGCAGCCCAAGATGCTCCATTTAAAAGAGCATTTTCAAAATGTCACCATCCAATAAAGAAGTCTAATCACAATGCGACCAAGAATCTTCCTGGAAGTATTTCTCCCTTTCTTCTCTGAAAGGCGGGATTTGGGGCCGTGTCATTTTCCCCGGAGGCGACCCCCCGTCTTTCCCGCAGCACGGTGGGCTGCTCCATTAAACAAGAGGCTCTGGGGGGAGGCTGTTGGAAAATTGGAAAGGGTGGCGGCTCGAGAGCAGATGCTTCCGCCTTGTAAATTCGCAGGAGATTATGCACGGCCAGCTGTGCCACATAAATACCAGGTTTTATACCTCGCCATGACCCTCTGTGTTTATCATATGGTCCAGCATCTGGTCAATTCCGTCCCCAACTCCCATATATCTATTCAAATCAAGCAGTGGCTGGGGATTTATTTATGGATATGCTTCACTCTCAATCAGGATACCCTCCTCAGGTCTTAGCTTGCAGACGTGACAGAGAATTAACCCACCAAGTCCTTTGTATCACAACTGTAAGTTCCTCGTTCACCCAGAGGGTCATTTTATTTTACAAGGTTTGGGTGAGTGGTGGCCAAATGAGGACTGTATGTCCATATGTAGTCAGATGATATAGACATAGATCCAGATACAGATACAGATACAGACATAGATACAGATGTAAATAAAGCTATAGATATAGATACAGATACAGTTGTAGATATAGATACAGTTATAGATATGGATACAGTTATAGATGTAGATATAGACATGTAAGCCCCAAAGTCTTTACATACCAAGAGAAACACATATAGATACTCTAGAATAAGGTAAAAGTAGTGTTTTGAATGCATTGAATAACTAAGATAAAAAGAAAAGAGATTTTCATATGTTTTAAAAATCTTGGACTAAACCTGAGGTTACATGAGAGTTCTCTAAGTTTCTTTCTTTTGTAAAGACGGCTTTCACAAGAAGAAAATGCATTCATTGATTTCTTTGCTTTGGGTGTTTTAGCTTAGGTGTCTTTGTTCACTTATTTTTAATGGCACCCAAGTATGTGGGCTCATCTTTGGGGTACAGTCAAGAGAAACCTCTGATCTTCCTCTCACACTGCACATCAAAACAAATTCTAGATTGACTGAAGAATTAAACTAAAAAATCTCAAACCAAAAATAAGCTTAGAATAAAACACGTTAACAATTTTTTCTGACTTCTGGAAGGTGAAAAGTTTTAGATTATAAAAACCATGGAAGAAGTTATAATAGAAAAAGATTGATCGATTTTACCCCATAAAACTTTAAATTTTCTAAATCATAAAATTTAGTATAAACTGAATCAAAAGACAAACAGCAAGGTGTGCTTTTTTTTGCGACAGATAATGAACAAAGAGTTAATAATCTTAACATTGAAGAGCTCTTAGGGATCAACAAGAAAAACACCAAAGCAATAGATAAATAGGAAAAAGACTTAACCAGTTATCAAAAGAGGAAATACAAATTGTCAGTAAATTTTTGTATTGTTCAATTCATTGGTAATGTTATAATCTTAAATTGAAACAAAGTACCATTCTACACCTTTCGACTAGAAAAGGATTAAATTATAATATCAAGGATGAGATGAGATGGATAATTTAAGGCAACCAATTTGGAAGGTTAATTGGCTCTAAAGTGTTCATATCCTTTGACTCAGTAATTGTATTTCTGGGCCTCTACACTAAGGGTGAAAATTTCAAAATGCAGATATAAGTTCAGGCACAGTGATATACACTGCAGTGTAAGTTTTAATAGCAAAATAAAGAATGGAAACAATCTAAATTCTCTTCAACTATATGAAAATGGTAAAGTACCTTAGGATGTGTCCATTAGGCTATTATGTCTCATTAAAAATCATTCTTACAAGAAGTTGTAATGATGTAGGGAGAAGGAGTAAATTCACATTTCTCTGGCCTCATTGACGCCAGACCTTCTCCATGAGCGCTAGATCTGCACGAAGCGTCAAATCTCTGTAAAGCTCTCAGCACTGAAGGGATTGGGGTATGCCACCCCGAAATAGCCCACTTTGGCATAAAGATTATTTTGACCTACCGGCGATTAAGAATCAGCAGACACGGGAAGAGTCCTCTGCCCTCCCCTTACCTGCCTACATGCAGGGCATAAATCCCCTTTGTGAAGGTGGCATAAGTGTTCCCCACTCTCCTGCGCGAGGATGAGGAAAGTGACCTTATTGTGACAGACGAGTCAGCACCAAGGTAAGTCTGCACAAACTCTGAAATAACATATACCTTCCATTCGTCCCCACATAGATTTCCTAGTCACTTCCGACAACTTATAGTCCCTTGAAGCCCAAACCCTCTTTCCTTTGTTAAATGCGACATAAGCCCCCAAGTCCAACTGATGTGGTCAAAACCTTGTTTATGACTCGTTTTACAATTTCCAATTCTTTCCACGAGACTCCACTCAGACTAGCAGACCCCTACTTACTCAATCGCCGCTGGCTGGGAGCAAAGGAATTTACCTCAAGAAGTGATCAGTGACTCTAATCCCACATGCTCTTTGAGGCACACCACACGTTGGAATGCAAGATTACATCTTGTTCACCAAGCCCCCACACCCTAATCCTTGAAACCAATGAGAACCCATCAATTCGCTTGACCAGATCCCCTAATATTTCTTCCTTTGACATTTCTTTCAAGTGGTAAAAATAGTTAAAATCGTATATAATGGCCCTGCCTGGACACTTTCAGCGCAGCTCTTTACTGCCCATGGGCTCTATCCCCATGCTGCATAAAGGCACGTGAAGGAGCAGCTCGTGTCTGAAAATTCTTTTTCGACTCGCAACTCTGCGGCCCCACATCACAACCACTCCTTGGAGCTTCACTTCCTTTCTGTAAACTCCTGTGCACGTAAAAACATTCATAAACTCGTATTCCTTCTCTCCCATTGGCCCATCTTTTGCCAGTTAAATTCACAGGCCCCAAGACACTGAACCTAAGAGGTAGAAGACAAGGTTTTCCTCCCCAACAGTTTCTGGCACATAGAAATCTCTTCGTGAGTCTGAGCTATTGCTGTGCTCGTGTAATCCTTGCAACAACTCTGTAAAGTTGGCATTTTTACCCATTTCATCAAGAGTGAAGGAAGTCTTACTGAGGTCAAGCCCAGCTCAAGCCTGAACTGCTGTTTGAACAGAGATGGGTCAGGCTCCATAGACCATGCTCTTCCCCACACGTTCTGCTCCAAAGACTGCAGAATCCATCATAAAATTCAACAACGTTCCATGTTAGAAAGCTGTTTTGGGCGGACTGTGTTTTCACACTTCAGGGTAGGTGTGGAAAGAAACTACTAAGTGTGGAGGAGGGCGATAGTGTAAGCTCTGAGGATTACTCAAAATTAAAGCAATAAGAAAGAGGTAGCATCCTAATAGCAATACTTCACTTACAAAAAGAGAGTTTAAAAAAGTCGCAGTAGAACAATACGCCTTCTTCGCTATGATTTCATCCAGCTGGAATGGTCTTCTGGTATCTGGAGGCAAGTTCGCCTATAAATTGCAAATCTGAAATTCTAAACCTGGACTCTGAAGCATGTCATTGAGTGGAATGCTATAAATATGACCCAGCTGTTGACTTTGCTTGCTGCAAACAGAGAAGCCTCAAAGTGGCCCATCAAGTGACATAAATATCAGTGATGTGAGGAAGAATAACTGGTTCGACTACACCCCTATGTTAAATGCACTCTCTTTATTAGATTGGGTGACCTACATTTTTCTTTCACTTCTCGTTGAAAGACAGCACCCCTCTTACCATATTCCAGACATGTCAGTGTGGAGGTTTGTTCGTTAGAGTTGGTAAGACAGGAGCTTCTGTGAGGTTTGTCTCCGCTTGGAACAGAAAGGAGCATCAGGACTTTACAGTGATCCTAAAACACTGAAGAATTAGAGGGAGTGAACCCTGGTGCCAAAGCATTCAGTTCAAAGAGAGGCTTAACAAAGCCACAGAGGGGAGGGAAATGAGCTGCCTCCCTCTTTCCTTGAGTGTATCTCATTTTAACTTTTTTTAGGTACTCCGGATGCAAACATGTCTGTAAACATTACAAGTTTGAAGTGACACGTCTTGCATTTGAAGCGTATTGTTCAGCGGAATACTGTAAACGTGATCGCAGCTGTCTCTTCACGGGGTTCAAAAACCTAGACGCCCCAGTGTGGCCTCCCAGGCGGCCTCTAAATGTTGATGATGCGAGAGACATGAAACTCGGTTTTATGAAATGGGGCACGAATGACACTCCGTGAGGCCTCAGATTTCACTGTGAGGAAAGGCTATAAATTGAGTCTCCCTTACCACCAATTCTTTTATCTCAGACCTGCCCCAAAACCCCACTTTTCCAATACAATAAGCAGTTGAACCCCAGCATAATTAGCCAGTTTTATTCGATGGTTTTATCATCCACCTAGATTAAAGATGATACAAATGTCTGCCCGTGTTATAAGGTGGCAAACCCATTTCATCAGCCATTTATGAGGAGACCATTCTCTCTGACCTCTTCACCCCCAAGGCAAGGGGAGGGCGGGCTGCAGGGAAGAGAAACAATTCACCTTTCCAAGTGCAGGGTGCTCTTAAACCAAACGGTAAACACAGAAAGAAAGAAAGACAGGAAGGAAGGAAGCAAAGAAGGAAGGAAGGAAGGAGAATTGGAAGTTCTCCAGTCAAGAAAATTGCACTAACAAGTGTGGTATCAGCAATAAGAACAGTTTGGAGACAAAAGAAGCAGTGGTTTGTGGTTTATTTTCTTTTGTTGGTTTGTTTTTAGTTATCAGCCTTAAATCACAATGAAGAAGAGTCAAAAATAGATGACATTTAAATTTGAAAACTGGACAAAAGATCCCTCTAATATCATTTGAGGGGAAAATACTTACCTTCTGGTACAATGGCTAGTGGCCACATGGTATTGTTACCCGATTTCTGCCTAGGAACCTGTGTTTTCACACAGAAGCAGGTCCACACAGACACCAGCATGCACAAGGTTTCCACTGCTCTCTCACCGGTGGATTTCAGAGGCATCTCCATCCAGTCTCACTTGAGGTCTGGGGGGGTGGGGGGGAACGAGAGGTGAAGGCCCTGGTCCCACTGGGCTCGGGTGCAGCCTCTCAAGCTGGAAAAGGAGAAGCCATCCAGGACCCAGCCCGCTCATCCCAGCAACCATGGTGATGAGCATCCACAGCCGTCCTCAGACCGTCTTCTTGGCCAACAACTCCAGTACAGCTGAAACCCTGCTTTCTGTGCTGAGGAAAGGTTATCCATATTGTAACATCAAGAAACCAGCCCTCTTTTGAATTATCCAGGTTTTCTTTCACAATCAGTGATTGTATTGTGGAATAAACCCAGGAGAAACTCACTGAGCCACCAGCCAGAATCCTTCTTTATCCAGTAATTTTGCACATTTACTATAAAATTCAAGTTGAAGCTTGCACCCGGCAGTGTTTTGGGTTACAAACAACAGCAGATTTTCTGGCTAGCTTAAAGAAAATGTAAATTTGTTTGAAGGACACAAATTAATTCCTGGGAATTGTAGGGAGAACAGTGCTTAGGCAGAAACTAAGGTCAGCAAAGCCCAGGCGAGGTCCCGCCGGACTCTGCTGATACTGGGTCCTCGCTGCTGTGCTTCCAGCCTTACAGCCGCCATCACAAATGATGTCTAAGTGGCCCTGAGCCTTTGAGATGCCCAGCCCCCATGAGAGCATCTGACCAGCCACCCTTCGGTCACCTGCCTGTGCTCCAGCAGCCAGGAGTCACAAGTAGAGAAAACGTCTGCCTCCCTTAGTTTCCACTGGGGTGCACAGGCCCTGTCTCCCATCCATCGTTAGATTCTCCCCAGAGGGGAAGGCCGCTGGGCGTCCAGAACCACAGAACGTCAAGGTTTACGAGAGGCTCTGCTCACTTACACTGTCTGCTTTAATTATGACAATCCCATTCTACCGATGAGAAATCAAGGCTTGAAAAAGATAAGCAATTGTCCATTATAAGCTGCAAACATACCTTCTTCAAGCTAGCCTGTCAATTTATCTGAAAGTATGGAAGGAATAATATGTTCCTAGTTTAGAATAACGAATTCATGGATTAAAGATTTGCAGGGGGCTCTGTTTGTTTCTCTTTGTAGCCTGCAGCACGCTACTGACCCCCTGTGGTGGCATTTCAGGACGCTGTCCTCAACTGAAAACCAGCTGCTGCTGAGGGCCAAATGGGGCCTGCAGGAGAGGTCCCCTGGGTAGCGTGGTCCCTGTGCTCCTGTGACATCACAGAGAAGCTGGTCGTCATTGTGCTCGGATGTGGAAGTACTGAGCTGGTCAACCCAACTTTGCTCTCAAGCCACAGCGCATCCTGGTGACCTGCCCACCTCCCTGCCTCAGCACATCTTCTGTGTCTTGTTTTCCAGTTTGTACTCATGGAGCAGCTATTCCGTTTGCAGCATCCCACAGGCACATTGCCCACATTTCATCATGGAAATAATGGTGCCATCCCCACTTTATAGATGAGACATTGAAGGTCGAGATCAGTCATTCTCCTCCGAATCAGATGCATAAAAAGGCATTCTGCAAAAAGGATTCAAATCCTCCTCCCCCCTTCACGGTCTGCTGACGTCTCCGTGAAGGCGTCTATGGCTGCTTGCCACACAGAAATCACAGCCCACAGGACTTCCGCACTGAGTGTACTGCTCTATGTTACTTTCACGTGTGTGGGAATAACTCTAGGTGGTGGCTTGGTGGGAGGGGGTATTGGTTTGTAAATCCAGGATGAAAATCCTTCCACAGCAGGAATCGGTGTCCGGGACTGGGACATCTCAGAGGGGCTTATATCTCCTGACGACTAATCTTTGTGCCAACCCCACAGTGGGGGTGCTATTACTCTCCCCCACTCACTGTGAGGAAACGAGCCCCTGAGAAGGTCAGTAAGTTGTTGCTGTGGGTTGAACTGTATCTCCAGAAGTTCACGTGTTGAAGTCTTAAACCACAGTGTCTCAGAATGTGACCTTATTTGCAAATAGGGTTGTTGCAGGTATCATTAGTCAAGACGGAGTCACACGGGGGGAAGGGTGGGCCCCTAATCCAGTGGGACTGTGTCCTTATGAAGAGAACACCATGTGGATGGACAGACGCACACACCGGGAGAACGCCATGTAGAGATTGGAGAGATGCTGCCACAGGCCGAGGAACGCCAGTGACAGCCCGTGACCCAGTAGACGCTGGGAGAGAGGCCTGGACCAGATCCCCCACAGCCCTCGGAAGAAACCAACCCTGCCAACAGTCGATTTTGGACTTCCAGCCTCCAGAACTATGCGATAGTACATTTCTGTCGTTCTGAGCCACCCCGTTTGTGGAACTTTGTTATGCAGCCCTAGGAAGCTGGTACAGTTGTCTAAGGTCACAGAGCTACTAAGTGGTGAAGCCAGAAAGCAAACCTGGGTGGTGGGGCTTGGGAGCCATGCACAGTCCTGGAGAGAGACAGGGAGGAAGAAGGAGGTAAGTGATGACAGAAGTTCCTCCCGACCCTTGGCAGAGCAGCCAGCACCTAGGACCAGGTGGGAAAGGGACTTGATATGGAGCCCCCATGCTGCAGGAGCAGTAACGCTGTTCCCAGTCCCTCATTGGTACTTCTTATCACCCAGGACCTCCCCAGTGGTCCTAGGAGCCATACCATCAGTAGCAGCAACAGTGGCAGTGGTGATCTTTAACCTTTAAGTTAGGCCTGCTGACCAGCTGTCAGACACCTACAGCTGAAAACAGGGTGTCCAGAAACGTTAGCGAGGTTTCTTAACCTTATAGCTTTACTGATATACAATAAATTGTATAAATGTGCAGTGTACAATTTGATAGGTTATGACAAAGTGTATATCCATGAGGCCATCACCACAATCAAGATACTGAGCATATCCACCATCTGCAAAAGTCACATTGTGCCCCTTAGTGTTATCTCCCTCCACCCCCCTCCTCACCTCTCTGCCCCCAGGCCATCATTGATCAGCTCTCTTTCACTATGTATTAGCTTGCATTTTATAGAAATTTATATAAATAGAATCATATGGTATGTACTATTTTTGCTTGGCTTCTTTCATTCACCATAATTATTCATCCAGGTAGTTGTGTGTGTCAATAGTTCATTCCTTTTTATTGCTTAGAATTCCACTCTGGGGGCATACTACAATAAGTTTATCCACTCACCTGGGGTTTTTTTCAAATTCTTTTTTTATTGTGGTAAAATACACATAACATAAAATTTCTCATCTAAATCATTTTTAAGTGTACAGTTCAGTGGTATTAAATACATT
This sequence comes from Tapirus indicus, assembly GCA_031878705.1. Lineage (NCBI taxonomy): Eukaryota > Metazoa > Chordata > Mammalia > Perissodactyla > Tapiridae > Tapirus > Tapirus indicus. The sequence continues at coordinate 55,478,658 of CM062933.1, read as the reverse complement.
CATAATATGCAACCATCACCACCATCCATCTCCAGAAATCTTTTCATCTTGTAACACCAAAACTCTGCACCCATTGAACAAAAACCTCCCCTTCCCCTCTTCCCACAGCCCCTGGCAGCCACCCTTCAACTTTCTGTCTCTATGAGTTTGACTACTGTAAGTAGCCCATAGAAGTGGAATTATACAGTATTGTTCTTTTTGTGACTGGCTTATTTCATTTAGCATAATGTTCTCAAGCTTCACCCATGTTGTAGCATATGTCAGAATTCCCTTCCTTATTAAGGCTGAATAATATTCTATTGTATGTATAGACTATATTTGGCTTATCCATCAGTGGACACTTGGATTGCTTCCATGTTTTAGCTATTGTGAAAAATGCTGCTATGAACATGGGTGTACAAAGATCTCTTTGAGACCCTGCTTTCAAGTCTTTTGGGTAGATACCCAGAAGCGGAATTGCTGGATCATATGGTAATTCCATGTTTAATTTTCTGAGGAACTGCTGTACTATTTTTCACAGTGGCTCTGCCATTTTACATTCCCACCAGCAGTGCGTAAGAGTCCAAATTTCTCCATATCCTCACCAACACTTGTTATTCTCTGTGTTTCGGATAGCAGCCATCCTGATGGATGTGAGGTGCTATCTCATTGTAGTTTTGACTTGCATTTCCCTACTGATCAGTATGTTGAGTGTCTTTTCGTGGGCTTATTGGTCACTTATGTATCTTCTGTGAAGAAATGTCTATTCAACTCCTCTGCCTGTTGTTGAACTGGGTTGTTTGTTTTTTTGTTTCTGAGTTTTAGATGTTCTCTGTATATTCTGGATGTTAACACTTTACAAGAGATATGGTTTGCAAATATTTTCTCCCATTCTGTGGGTTTCTTTTTTACTCTGTTGATATTGTCTTTTGATGCACAAAATTTTTTAATTTTCATGAAGTCTATCTGTCTATTTTTTTCTTTTATTGTCTGTGCCTGTGGTGTCATATCCAGGAAGTCATTGCCATAGCTTCAGCTTTATGTTTTCTTCTAAGAGTTTTATAGTTTTAGGTCTTACATTTAGGTATTTGATGCATTTTTAGTTAATTTTTGAGTATGGTGTTAGATGAAGATCCAACTTCATTCTTTTGCATGTGGATATTCGTTTTCCCAGCACCATTTGTTGAAAAGACTGTCTTTTCCCCCATTGAATGATCTTGGCTCCATTGTCAAAACACATTTGACCATACACGAGAGGGTTTGTTTCTGAGCTCTCTATTCTATTGCATCGGTCTATATGTCTATCTTTATGCCAACACCACACTGTTTTGATTGCTGTAGCTTTGTAGTAAGTTTTGAAATCAGAAAATGTGAGTCCTTCAGTTTTGTTCTTTTTCAAGATTGTTTTGGCTATTCAGGGTCCCCTGAGATTCCATACGAATTTTAGGATGGGTTTTTCTATTTCTGCAAAAAACGTCATTCGAATTTGGATAGGAATTGCATTGAATCTGTAGATCACTTTGAGTAGTATTGACAGCAATATTGATTCTTTCAACCCATGAACATGGGATGCATTTCCATTTATTTATGTCTTCTTTATTTCAGCAATGTTGTGTCATTTTCATAGTACAAATCTTTCACCTCCTTCGTTAAGTTAATTCCTAAGTATTTTATTCTTTTTGATGCTATTGTATATGAAATTGTTTTCATAATTACCTTTCCAAATTGTTCATTTTTAGTGTTGAGGCATGCAACTTATTTTTGTGTGTTGACTTTGTATCTGCTACTTTGCTGAATTCATTTATTAGTTCTATATGATTTTTTTTTGGAATCTTTAGGGTTTTGTACATACAAGATTATATCATCTGTGAACAGAGATAATTTTACTTCTTCCTTTCCAGTTTGGATACCTTTTATTTCTTTTGCTTGCCTAATTGCTCTTGATAGAACTTCCAGCCCAATATTGAATAAACGTGGCGAGAGTGGGCATCCTTGTCTTGTTCCTGATCTTAGAGGAAAAGCCTTCAGTCTTTCATCATGGAGTGGGATGTTTGCTATGGGTTTTTTCATATATGGCTCTTTTTATTTTGAGGTAGTTTCTTCCTATGCCTAGTTTATTGAGGGTTTTTTTTTTTATCATTAAAGGATGTTGAATTTTGTCAAACGCTTTTTCTGCATCAATTGAAATGATCATGTGGGTTTTTTCCTTCGTTCTGTTAATGTGGTGTATTACATTGATAGATTTTCATATGTTGAAACATCCTTTCATTCCAGGAATAAATCCTACTTGGTCATGGTGTTTAATCCTTTTAATATGCTGCTGAATTCAGTTTGCTGGCATTTTGTTGAGGATTTTTGCATCAATGTCCATACGGGATATTGGTCTGTAGTTTTCTTTCTGGGAGTATCTTTGGCTTTGGCATCAGGGTAATGCTGACCTCACAGAAGGAGTGAGTAAGTGTTTCTCCTCTTCAATTTTTTTGAAAAGTTTGAGAAGCACTGATATTAATTCTCCTTTAAATGTTTGGTAGAACTCATCGGTAAAGCCATCAGGTCCAGGGCTTTCCTTTGTCTGAAGATTTTTGACTACTGATTCAATCTTCTTACTAGATATAGGTCTGTTCAGATTGTCTATTTCTTTGTGATTTAGTTTTGGTAGGTTTTGTGTTTTTAGGAATTTGTCCATTTCATCTAGGTTATCTACTTTGTTGGCATACAGTTGTTCATAGTACTCTCTGATCCTTTTTACTTCTGTAAGAGCTATAGAAATGGAATAATGTCCCCATTTCATTTCTGATTTTAGTGTTTTGAGCCTTTCTTTTTCTTCGTTTATCTAGCTAAAGGTTTGTCAACTTTCTTGATCTTTTCAAAGAACCAACTTTTGATTTCATTGATTTTTTTCTATTGTTTTTCTATTCTCTATTTCATTTATCTCTGCTCTAGTCTTTAGTATTTCCTTCCTTCTGCTAGCTTTGGGTTTAGTTTGTTCTTCTTTTTCTAGTTCCTTAAACTGTAAAGTTATGTTGTTGATCTGAGATCTTTCTGGTCTCTTAATGTCGGCACTTATAGCTATAAACCTCCCCCTTAGCACTGCTTTAGCTGTGTCCCATGAGTTTTGGCATGTTGTGTTGTTGTTTTCATTCATCTCCAAGCATTTTTGTGTGTGTGTGTGTGAGGAAGACCAGCCCAGAGCTAACATCCGTTGCTAATCCTCCTCTTTTTGCTGAGGAAGACTGGCCCTGGACTAACATCCGTGACCGTCTTCCTCTACTTTATATGGGACACCACCACAGCATGGCTGACAGGCAGTGCGTCGGCAGGCGCCCAGGATCCGAACCGGCGAACGCCGGGCTGCCAAGCGTGAACTAAAACACTGCGCCACTGGGCTGGCCCCCCATCTCTAAGCATTTTCTAATTTTGTTTGTGATTACTTCTTTGATCCATTGGTTAAGAGCGTGCTGTTTAATTTCCACAAATTTTTGAATTTTCCAGTTTTACTTCTGTTATTGATTTTTAACTTCATCCTGCTGTGATCAGAGAAGATACTTTGCATGATATTTATTTTTTAAAATCTATTGAGACTTAATTTGTGGCCTAAAATATGTTCTATCTTGGAAAATGTCCCATGTGCACTTGAGAAGAATGTGTATGCTATTGTTGGATGGAGTGTTTGGTACATGGCTGTTAGATCTAGTTGATTTATTGTGTTGTTTAAGTCCTTACTTATCTTCTACCTGATTGTTTCATCCATGATTGAGACTGGGGTATTGAAATATCCAACTATTAATGTAGAACTGTCTATTTCTCCCTTCAATTTTCTCAGTTTTTGCTTCATATATTTTGATGGTCTGTTATTAGACCATCATAAATGTTTATAATTGCTATATCTTCTTGCTGTATTGAACCTTTTATTAATATATAATGTCCTTCTTTGTCTCTTATAAAATTTTTTGACTTAAAGTCTATTTTGTCTGATATTAGTATATAGCCACCCCTGCTCTCTTTTGGTTACTATTTGCATGGAATATCTTTTTTTATCCTTTCATTTTCAATCTATTTGTGTTTTGGATTTAAAGTGAATCTCTTATGGAGAGAGACTCTAGGGAGTCCCCCATTTACATTTACATTTAAAATAATTACTGATAAGGAGAGAGTCACTCCTGTCATGTTGCTATTTGTTTACTACATGTGTTACAGCTTTTTCATCCCTCATTTCCCTCAATACTGACTTCTTTTGTGTTTAGTTGATGTGTTGTAGTGAAGCATTTAGGTTCTTTTCTCATTTCCTTTGTGTATATCCTATAACTATTTTGTTTGTGGTTACCATGGGGATTACATTTAACATCTTAAAGTCATAACACTCTAATTTAGATCTATACCAACTTAACTTCAATAACATACAAAAACTCCATTCCTTTACAGCTCTATCCCCACCTCTTTTGATTGCTGATGCCACAAAATTACATCTTTACACACTGTGTGCCCCGAAACATAAGTTAATGTTTCTTTTAAATACATTAGTCTCTTGAACATCCATTCCCCTATTGATGGGCACTCGGACTGCTTCCCATTAGGAGCTATTACAAATAAATCTGTCATGCACATTGTGGCTAAGTCTTTGTATGGACATATGCCTTCATTTCTTTTGGGTTCATATTTAGGTGTGGAAAACCTATGAAGGTTGTATGTTTAATTTTTTAAGGACCTGCTGGGCTATTTCCATAGCAATTACACTGTTTTACATTTTACCAAGAGTGTGAAGAAGTTCTGGTTGCCCTCCATCCTCCTCAGCAATAGCTGATGTTGTCACTTTTTTAGATTTTAGCCATTCCAATAGATGTGCGGTGGTATCTCCCCAGTGATCAATGATGTTGACACCTTTTCACATGCTTGCCATAACTTCTTTGGTATGTCCAACTTTCTATCTCTGATCTATCAATTCCACTTAATTCTAGTGAATCTCTGAACATCTTTTCTGGATTTTTTTTCCATAATTCTTGCTTTTTTTGATGTAGATTTAAGCTCTACTTATTACCTGGATGCCAGCCATCTACTATCTATATGATATTGAGAGGGAGGGCAGCTGGTAGAGGCAGTGAGTCTTGCCGTCCCCACACTGTCCTGCGGCAATCCCTGCTGGCCCTTTCACTGTGTAGCTGCAGCTGGTCCAGCTTTGGGCTCCAGGGTTTCTATCTGGGCCGCACAAAGGCCCAACTCAGGTGAAATGCTGATCAAGACAGGTGCAGACCCTCCAATCCCTAAGGGTTCTGATGATTCCTGGGGAGCTTGCCCCTTCCAAGGCATCTTCTCCCTAAAGGCTAAAGATGGAGACACTGCTGACCCGGAGCTGCCTGGTGCAAAGGCAGCAGGTGGGCATAGTGACCACCCTGCTCTGTTCTGCTGGGTACTGCGTCTTGTGCACTCCGCTCTCCTTAAACTCACAGGGTGCCCACATGAGGGCTGGTTTTGGCCATTTCCCTATCCACAGTCCTGAAATGAGTATAGAGAAATAAACTACCAAGCCATGATTCAAACTTCTGTGGGGCACTCTGGAATAAAAGAAGAAAGGTATTTGTAGGAGACTGAAAAAAATAAATGAGTAAATAACTTTTTTAAAAGAGAGACGATGCAGTCACTGATGTTAATGGGAACTGTTTCTTCTTCCTGCAGACGTCTACTTCCTAGAAGGGCTATAACACCAGGCTGCTCCCCATCCCTTTAACTATCTGATTGGTCACTTATGAAGAATAACTAGGCATTCTCAATATTCCGATCCACCCTTCTTCCTCTTGAGTGAGCTGGTCCAAGCGAGCAGGCACTCCCTCTGCCTTTCTCTCCCGGGAGCCTGCAGCAGTCCAGCACGGCTCAGGAAGGTGGGGAAGTCCGCCTGGCCGTGGGTTCAGAGAAAGCCCATTTGGTTCTCATGCTAAGTTACAAACTCCACTTTAGAATTCCCATCAGCAATAAAAGTGTTACTTTTGCTTCAATATTTACCTTTTTTGTTTCATTTTCCACCTAGTGTAGAGCTTATGCAAAAAGATGGGCATTTTACTTTTTTGAGGACCTCGACAACTGGCAGCCAGAATAGAATGCAGTCAAGAGAGGCTCAGAGAATCCTTTTCCCCTGCTAAATACTGCGTAGCCTCTACTGCTACTCAAAGTGTGGTCTGCAGAAGAGCAGTGTGGTATTAGCGGGGTGCTTGTGAGGAAGGCACAGTATTGGGCCCCACCCACACCTCCTGCAAGAGAATCTGCACTTTAACAGATCCCAAGGTGATTCATATGCACATTAAAATTTGAGAAGCAAGGCTCTAGAGAGCTAATGGCGAATATTAGCAAGAGTAAGTATTGCTCTCTCCTGACTCAATCTTACATTATAGGTTTAATTGGTAGTTATTTTATTCATTTTTTATCATTTTAATTAACTCATCAATTACTTTTAGGATAACACCTTACAACAAATTTCTTCGCAAACTTTTGCAATAGTAATAAAATTGTATCAATGTAAAACCATTTTTGCAAGCACACAGCACAACTTCCACTTTAAAAGGAGGCCGAAATAAAAATATTTCAATAAAAATTATATTCTCCAAAATAAAAACATGAATGAACTATGCTGAACAGATTCTGTTTATTTCCTACATCAGTAGAGTTCTGTACTTGGTTTCCAGTCAATAGTTTGGTTTTGCTGTAACGCAGAGGGCCATCGGAGCTCCTCTAAGCGGAATGAAAACTTCCATGTGAGTCTTCATGACAGCCTGTTTACATTTTTGGCCAGTGATTCACCACTTTTGACAGAAGACGTGAGAGGCAGAGGAAGATGTGACTCATTTATTTCTTCTTTTCAACAGAATATCAGCCTGAACCGCACTGTGCACATTCCAGATCACACTGTTGTAGGTACTAATACCTTACATTTCTGCAGTGTGCTGCCATTAGCAAGGTGCCTTCCCAGGAATTATCTTGTCTCATCCTCCCACTAACTGACGAGGGGGTGACATTAGCTTTTCCTGCAGACGAGGAGAGTCAGGCATGCTGAGGCTGACTCGCCTGAGATGCAGAGCAGTAAAGGGCAGGACTGGGATGGACAGTCCATTCTTCTGACTCCAAGCCCAAAGTTTTCTCCAGATGGGTCTAGATGGGGTTCACCTGAATGTGCTCTGTTCCACAGAGCTGGGTGTGGATATATAAAGACTAACATTGACAGAATAATTAGCATGTGTTGGCACTGCTTTAAATGCTTTACCTTTGAAAATTTACTAGTATTCACACATTTAATTCTCACAACAACCAAATAATGTAGTTAATTTTATTATTCCCCTTATATATCTATATATGGCTTTGAGTTCCAAGAAAATTTACCAATATCGTGTAAAAAATTAGCTTCTATGCAATTACAAAACCTAATTCTCCCCTTATTACTAGAATAAATACATCAATTTGAGTTATAAATGACTTCCGACATCAAATGACATACATTCAGTGATGTACTGGTAAATGTCTTAAAACCAGCTTTCTGGGGAGATCTTGCCAGTGTCTGTGGTGTAACTATTTCCATCATAGTTGGCATCACTAAACTTGGAGCTGGGAGGATATGTGCACAACCAGCTCTTGCAAGCGGGTCCTGACACGTGCCTGGTCGGGGGCGGTGTGGAGCCCATGTTTAAGCCGGTATTCTTCATACTCTTGAGGAAGCCCAAACTGCTTTGTTTTTTAAAATATGTTGCAGGATATAACTGTGACAAGTTATCGAATTATTGTGAATTTTTCCAAATGTTTTTCCAGAGTGAATTGTGCTGACGGTCTCTAGACTATGCACAAGCCACTAAGCCAAGGGTTAGCAAACCGTTTTGTAAAGGGCCAGTGCTGTAGTCTGCATGCTTCTGTCCCCCCAAACTAAGTGTTGAAAACCTAATCCCCAAGGTGGTAGGATTAGGGGGTGGGGCCTCTGAGAGGTGATTAGGTCATGAGGGATTAGCACCCTCACAGAAGAGGCTCTGACCCCTGACCCCTGGCCCCTTCCACCACATGAGGACACGACGAGGCGTCTGTGACTGGGAAGGGGGCCTTCACCCCACTGTGCTGGCACCCAGACCTCAGACTTCCAGCCTCCAGAACTGTGAGAATTAAATTTCTGTTGTACACAAGCCACCTAGTCTGTGGTGTTTTGTTCCAGTAGCCCGAATGGACTCAGACAGCCAGATGGTAAGATTTTAGACTTTGCAGGCCACTTACTGACTCTGTTGCACATTCCTCCTTATTTTTACAATCTTTTAAAAATATAAAAATTAGTCTTAGCTCCTGAGGTGTTCAAAATCAGCCGGGTTTGACCCACTGGCTGCAGTTTGCTGAGCCTTTGCTAAGGTGGGGAGAGAAATGAGAATGGCCATGTGGTCAGACAGTCCTGGTCTCCACTTGCAGGCGACATTGCAGGTCACAGCCTTCTACCTTCCTGGTCTACAAGGGTTAAATCAAATAATTGCTACGAGAGCTCTTCTTAAAGTATAAAGTTTCAACAACCATAGGAAGTCTTTAGCATTATCCTGAATTGCCCATGACAATCCCAGTTTAATTAAAGCTCTACCCAGAGCAGAAAGTACTAGCTCTTTAAATCCTGGACGCCCCTGCAGCCTGGGAGGACTGACACAGGTGCAGGCCATCACTGTAAAACCCTGTGTCTGTTCTAAGTGACTCCTGAGGCGACATCCAGGCCTCCTGGCTTTGTCTAGCAACTTCAACCTCAGCTCGCCTTAGAATTGTTCGGGGCTCTGACCCCACAAATACCTTGCCTGGCATACAGTAGATGCTCAATCTATACTGAAGGAAGGAATGGTCATGTCCAATTCGCTGAGCCCTCACCATCTGAGAACCACAGCTCTCCCAAGCCACAGACATAAACCACGTGCTCGGTCCGCCACCTGTCCATCCCAACACCAAGAAAACGCCCTCCCTATCTGTGGAGATGCTTCCTGGCTCAGTGGATAGAAAAGAAATAAAGAGAACACTGTGGACGTGAGATACTCAACCATCCGTAATTGTTGAATGGATGTCTGACTTTCTTCATATCTTAAAAGTCAACGTATTATAACCAGAATTATATCCTAATGATAGATAATTGTTTGTTTTTTAAAAAGAAAGAAAGGAAGGAAGGAAGAAAAGGAAGAAATCCTATTTTTGGACTGGCTGAGAAGTCTAATCTGACAATTAAGGAGGAGTGTCCCATGAGCTGGGTTGATATGAGGACATCCTAGGACAGAGGTGACCGTGAACTCCACTTCTCTTCCCTTATTATTTAATGATTAGACAAGGTCTCATTATTTATCAAATCTGGTATGCTTTATGACCAAGGACTTTAGAGCACTTTAAAGAAACGGTTTCTATTCGAACATACTGGTAGAATTTTAAATTCTGACATCTAAATCCAAACCCATTCCTCTCAATTCTCCTGCCTCAGACATCCCCTTCTTCACTCTGGAGTGTGAGCTGGAAGCCCCTCTCCAGTTTCAAACGGGACCCCTATCTGAAATGTGTTTCCACTTAATCTGTTAAGTACAGTTTCTTACTAGATGGCCAGTAAGCTAAAGGATGATAAAGAAGATAAATTTAAGAATCTAGTTTCAGGAAAGAAAGCAAACGTTTTTTCAGATGCCAGAGAGAAAAAAAGTACAGCTGTACTTTTCACCTCTATCAATAAATTAGGAAATGGAATTTGGCACTGAATTATACCATGTGTTAGAATCCAAAGAGACATCGTAAATTCCCAGGGAACACAGGAGCTGGAGTAATTAGGAGAGCTGGCATTGAAATAAACAGACAGAAACCTACATAGACCAATTCACACTGGTCAATGTGTTTTCACAGAGTGATGAAATCATGCAGCATTCAGCTATATTCACTTTTATTCATCTCTAGTGAAGCCATATCCTAACCAGGAAATTCATTTCCAGTAGAAGAAGGATGGAAATACTACAAACGAGAGATATTTAAATCAAATGAGTGAATCTCGAATTTTTAAAAATCAGCTCTGGTGGATTGAAAGACATGAAGCCAAAATGATTCTAACTTTACATAATTGATCCTAAAATACCTAGGGATAGATTGCTATGCCAAATTTCACAGTATATATAAAAACTACACTAGGGCCCATCTCCACCATTCCATTGTGAAATTGAATAACAGTAACTGTCAATTCTCAGTGATTTTTTTGTCCCTGTGAATTAGCCATTTTGTGAGTTGCCTATAACAATTTTTTAATCCCAGACCCATTTTCTTCTCTATTCTAGGTGATGAAGCATCTTCCTTGCTATCTGCTGTATCCACGAGAGAATAAATTAATTTGGAGAGTAATCTAAGCCTGTGTTTCCCAAACTTCATTCCAAGCAATACTATTCCTACAAGGTGTTCTATAGAAAAGAGCTTCATCACCAATAAATCTGAGCATATTCACCTATGATTCCTCTCGTGGTGATTCACAGTGTGCCTGGGATTTTAAAATTTCTGAGAAGTCTGGCAATAACGAAACTTATTTGACCATGGATAGTTTGTTTTATTTTGTGTTTTTTTCATGTAACACTTGTTAACATCCCATGGAATAAGTGTTCACAGACACACTTTGGGAAACTTCCTATGAATAAGCCAAGAGGGAGATAAGCCAGCTGATAATGAAGGACGTGGTTTCACTCTAAAGCCAGACTTGAGAGACCAGAATTGCATGCTCAGGGCCGGGCCCTGGGGTTGGCGCCAGCTCCTTCCTCACGCGCCCAGCACCAGCCGTGCTCTCTCCTCCTCCAGCTCTTCTGCAGCCGCCTTACTTCCCTGTCCGCATCGTTTTAAGGACAAAGCTCCTCAAAGTTCTCGGAGCTTCTGTAAAAATCAGACCTCTGTCTTTAGTTGTAAGTTAGCAGCACTTGAAAAAACGCATGCACTTAAGCAGGATGTTATTAGGAGTATGTCTAAGAAAAATAGAATGAAAACATAAAAAGTGATTTTTAACTCGTTTTGGGGGGTATATAAAGGTTTTGAGACTAAGCAAAGACCTTAGAATTATGACTATTTTTTAATAAAATTGCGTTAGCTTAAAACACCAACGGGCGATTGCTGAGACTAGGCAGGAAGCAGAGAGGAGGGGAGAAGAGAAAGTGACGAGGGATGGCCTGTTGAATTGCAGAACATTCCTTCCTGACAGCAAAGTAACATGAACGAAGCCCATTCAAGAAAACACTACCAACAGGTTGTACTTCCACATTTCCCCCACAGCATCCAGGAATTTTCGGAAATTGCACTTGCCATGATTGTAATCCCAAGGTTCTGAGTGAAATTGTCTCTGTTTAATGTCCATCTCACCCAGTCGAGTGCTATCTTCCTGAGGGAGAGTACTGAGTCCGCCTGTTCACCTCTGTGTCCTCAGGACTAGCACAGTGCCAGCACCTAGAAAGCTTCCATAAAATACTTGTGCGAGTTAGAAAGGGAGGGAAGGAAGAAGGGAGGGATCTTTTTGAGGTTTGGTTGCTTTCCCAGAGTGATGATGGAGTAACACTATCTTGCCTGGTCTTCCAGGGTGTAATCTGCAGCCATGAAACAGAAATAGGAGATAATTAACCCACACAGGCATTGCATCATCACGTTACTTCCATTTGCACTGTATTCTAATCAGTCTTTGCTGATAGTTTCAAAGAAGAAAAAAATGTAGTTCTTATATGTACTAAGTAGACTCCATCTGGATTTTATACCCGGATAGAGTCATATGGTCATATGAGGAAGGGAATGGGATGAGGGAAGTTGAAATTTGGTATTTTCATATTTTTTGTATGCTACTAAGAAATTCATATTTGATTATCAGGAGAGGAGGAAAATAAAGGGAATCTGGTCATTCTGCCTCACACTTGCCCTTCCTTCCATTAAACCGTGACCAAGTGACCTAACAGAGCTGCTGTATACTTTTCCCTGTGCTTTAGCTAAATCTGCAAACTGAAATTAACTGACTGCCCTGACAGGATACGAGGCAGCGAGCATTCAGATGTCACTAACTTACAGGCACGCTGCGTGAGGTCATTGACAAATTCTCATAGAACAGCAAGAGGAAGAAAAGACAACTGTTCATTTTCCTACTCTGATCAATTTGAAGCAAGAAAAGTCACAAATTAACATACACCCTTTATTATTATACTGGACGCAGTGTAAAAAAATGGTGCTGCCTCAACAAAATGGAAAGGGACTCAGGTGTTCTCATATTTCTTCTCTGAGCCCAGGTTTGAGCGGGGCCCTTCCACCTGACTGTAACTCCTAGAGGTAAGCAGATGGCCAGGCAGCACACCCAGAATTCTAATCATCTACGTGGGATGTTCCTAAGACATGAGTTAATGTTTTCAAACCCATAAAGCTTGGGATTTTATGGAGATGAACCACATTACAGTCTCGCATGCAGGCATGTGCTCATCAGAACTACTTCAACTGAATCAACAGCTCAGCTCCTTTGTACCTCCTGACCTTCTGGAACGGACCGTGAGATGCGTCCTCAAACCAATTTCTTCCTTTTAAGGACTGAATTAGATATAGAAAAATACACATAACTAGCAGTGATAACGTGCATTTTCAGGTTCAGATTTCTTGATCTAAAGCAAACACGGGAAATAAGGTAAATTGCATTGCCAAAAGCAAGAGATTTTAAATTATAACCCATTGCCTCCCTAAGATGTCAAGGGACACTGCAAGAGGAGAGTAGGAAAGAGATGGGAGGGGAATAAACGGGAAAATTCACAATAGTAAACCAATCTCCACGGATTTTAACACAATTAATTGAGAGTCAGCTTTGGTGCAGGGAAAAGCAGGCAGTGCTTGGAATCCAAAAAGCTAGTGTCACTCACAGCTCAGACACTTATTCAACTGCTTTCCTCCTCAGTGTCATCATCCTCAAAATGGGGATTACAGTACCCACCTCTCAGGGAGGCTGTGGAATAACCTGTAACAGCACCTGGAACACAGGACACTGCCAGTTCACGCCTCTCACACTTCTTTCCTGTTATTAATAATACTTGCATTTTTAAAACATCGTTTTCAATGCTCTTCTAAGATTTTCTTAACTGATCTCACAGAAATATATGATGGAAACATTAACTCTGTTCCACATATGAGAAAACGGAGACTCATTTGGAACCAGGCTCCTTCTGGTCCTGTACAAGTCCCACGAGATAGCATACTGGGAGAGCTGGATCGTGTGAGAAAAGAGCTCAAAACACTTGAAGACCAAAATATAATCATCTAAGGTTTCTAAAGATTACATTAGGTCAAGTAGAAAAAGAATATCATGGCAATTCAGGTGATATCCATCTCATTTTTTACTACATAATTGAGGTGACAGGAGACTAGAAAAATATCTCATCAAGAATTACAGGGTGCACGATATAGGAGGGAGTAGGCTTGTGGAGAGCTGGGAAATGAGTCATTCAAAAACCCATTCCTATTGGTGATTCTTTTTTTTTTTTTTGTGAGGAAGACCAGCCCTGAGCTAACATCTGTTGCCAATCCTCCTTTTCTTGCTGAGGAAGACTGGCCCAGGGCTAACATCCGTGCCCATCTTCCTCTACTTTAAATGGGACACCGCCACGGCACGGCTGACAAGCAGTGTGTCGGCTGGCACCCAGGATCTGATGGGTGCCAAAGCGCAAACTTAACCACTGCACCACCGGGCCAGCCCCCCTGTTGGTGATTCTTGTTTGCAGAAATCTACAGATAAGATACACACATGTAAATACATAAGACAGTTATTAAAAGTTCTTGCCATTGCAAAGTTAATGTTAACTAATAAGGTTGCACCAGTTTTAGTAACTTAAAAAATAATAAAGTGATTCACAATATAGTTAAACACTACTGGTAAAGTATCTTTTTTGGTTTTTATCTATTTTTCATTTTATTACTGCAACTGCCATACTCACTGTCACTAGAAGTCTTCATTCAAAAATGAAGTTTAGAACAACTCTCTGAAAAATCTCAGAAATATAAAAAGGTAAACAAAGAGGTGACATCAGGTTTGAACACGTTTCGGAAGAGAACAGAAATGAGGTTAACGTGTGAAGGGGGCTCGCGTGAAGCACCCAGCACTGCGTCTGCGGGACGGTGAGCTTTCCGGTCAGTTCTCCTCTTCTCCCAGGGGAACATGTGTCTCAGGGTCAGAAGAACAAAAGGCAGAGATAACGGGTCAACAAAGATTAAATCGGAGAGCAGAGAGAGCAGCAAAGTAGGAGCAGTTCGGGGAAGCAGGTTCGTGTTTTACAGAGACAAGAGAACCCACCAATAATTTCTGGAAACCCCACAGTGTGAAAAGCCTGGTGGGGTTGCCGGAATGGATGCTCCACTGCTCCACCAGATCCCACTACAGACTGAGATGTTCCTTTCCCAGCTGCCAGAAGTGTTGGCTGTCATGGCTGTGTCCCCTCCAGGGAACCGCCCTTGGCTGAAGGGAGCCGCCCTGCCCAAGGGCACACTCCCTCTCCTGGGGCAGTCAGCACCCGATGACAGATGGATGCAGGGTTACAAGGCCAGCAACCCTCTTGCCTCAACTGGGACCACTCTGAAGGGCCCTCCCAGCTCGGAAGCCCCTTGTGGGATTGCTGAAGCTTCTGTTGCAAAGACATCACAGCTCACCCTCCCTCTACCAGCACTGCTTCCCCACTCCCTCACTGTGCTGATGCTTAGAGCACTCACCCAGTAACCACTGCCCACAAACCTCCCTTTCAGAGCTGTTTCCAGGGGACCCAACCAAAGGCAGTTGGTTACAGAAATGGTCCTAGGAAGCAGACTCCAGCAGGGGATTTTGGAGATAGATTGCCCACTGGCCAGCTGGTTGACGACCCCACAAAGGGTGGTAAGTGGAGAACAGATATCCTGGCATGTTGTAGGGTCAATTGTCAAGATATTCAGTGCCGAGACCTGGGACGGGATGACGAGGAAAGGGAATGCACGGACTCAGGCCTGTGAGAGGTACAGAGGCATCATCATCATCGGGGCTGTGGCACAGGGGAAACCTGATTCATCTGGGGGACCGGCTTCCCTCCAGAAGTGACCAGAGTTCAAGCAGACGCTAAAGTGTGAGTGTGCGTGTGAGGGGGAGGAAGGGATGGTTACAAAAGAGCCTTCCAGCCAAAGGACACGCATCTACAGAAGCTCTGATGCAGAACAGTGCCTGTAACGAGAGGGACCGAGCGATGGCCCATAACTCTCCAGAGAGTGGAGATGAGACAGGGCCGAGGATGGGCCGCTGGGGCTGGAGGAACAGGCAGGGGCCATCACAGCCACCGTAAAGACCACTGTTGTGATCTTAAGAGTAGTGCCAAACCACTGAAGGGTTCGAAGCAAGAAAGCTGTAAAATAAGATTTGCCTTGAGAAAAATCCCTTTGGCTATTTGTAAATGATGGACAAGAGCAAATGTGGATGTGAAGAAAGCAGCCTCTTCCAGGCTGTCACAATGGCCCTTTGGGATGTGGTGGCTCCCGCTCAAGCCTGGCTCAGTCACGAGCTCTCAAACTACCTTCTTGGTGACCGGCAGGCCAAATGTACCTCCACCCGCTGGCGAACGTCTGTAGAAACAATCTGCGCGATTTCCCTTTAGTTTAAGACTCTACTCTCTACTTAAATGCTAGAATGTAGGCTCCACAGTAACAGGGACCTAATCTGTGTGTCACTGCTGTGTCCCCAGCTCCTAACACAGTGCTCAGTACTGAGAAGGCGGTACTTGTTGAATAACTGAGTAAATGAATTTTAAGGGAAATACTCCTAGTGGGAGTGTGGGAAGTTCCCAGGGACCCTCCCCCCTTGATCCAGAGGAGGAGCGTGAGCATGCAGGGAGGCTGTAGCAGATTGCCTCCTCCCTTCCGTTCCTGGGTGGTGAGTGTGGGAGGCAAACCCATAAGGCCTGTCACTAAGAATCTTAAGGGACTGGTTGAAGGAGACTCCTGAGTCACACTGCAGCCTGGTGCTGTCGAGAAGTTCTAGAGAGCGACTGTCACGTTTTGAAGCAAACTTGTCATTAAACCTTGTTTTTCATTTCCTTGTTTTTGTTTTTTTAGTGGAAGGATTTTGGCGTTATCCTTGAATGTAATCTAAACCACCCGTGAAACCCAAATGGGTTCCAGCCGTTGCTTCCAGGCCTGGGCCTGTAGAAGAGTCAGTCACTTGGCAGAAAGATAAACGGCAGCTGTGTTCCCCTGGCAGCTGTGTCCCCTCTCCCAAGCACTGTTTCAGGGCTGAGACTAAAGCTGAGAGCTGCGCTCGAGATCACTCATCTCTCCTAAACCTTTCTGTGCAGCTCAGAACTGAAAACCAATTTTATGTGGGAACAGTACGTGATCCCATATTGAGGAGGCCCGTGCGGGTGAGTCTGTGCCCTCTGTCACGGCTGTAAACCAGGACTCTGCATATTCAGGCAGAGACGCAGTGGGACGCCCAGATTGGGAGCGTGGGAGAACAGTGACATCCGGTGGTTGGCTGGGTGCATTTCTGATGCGCAGTGCACACAGATGGCGAAGGACAGTCACTCTGCTCCAGGTGCTGGCTTCTGCTCTGTCCTTCTAAGCTGGGAACCCTGTGAAACTCCAGGAAGATTCTGAGTTCAGAACCACCAGGTTCTACAAAAAATATTTGTCCCTCCCAATCCTATCCGGGGTTTTTACTTTCAGGCTAAACACTCTTCTCTCTCTAGAGCTGCAATGTTTTAAGTTGCACCATAAAATTTAATAAACGTTAATATTCAACATTTGAAGAAATGAAAAATTTCAAAGTCACATGCTTTCCTCGTTTTGAAAATAAGGTTTGTCATTCATTCAACACATATTTATTGTGCACCTACTGGGAGCCAGGCTGTGAGCAAAAGAGGAATTCTTTTGCCTCGTGGAGGTCACACTCTCCTTGGTGAGGACAGACGGTAGTGTGCACAAACGCACACACACAGACCTCCCGTCACAGGCCCCGGGAGATGCTAGAAAGAAAAATGAAACAAGTTGAGGGGCCAGGTGCCGTCTCGGATGGCGATCACATGGGCCTCTTTTGAGCAGAAACTTGAGTTGAGGGGTCAGGTCAGGTACATACAGGGGAAGAGTATTCCAAACACCGAGAAACCTGAGAAAAATAACTGTCCTACAGAGTCAAGATTCTAGAGAAAATTAACAATGAGATCATCAGCGTTGAAATAAAAATAATTATGCAAAAAAGCAATTTAATTCCATTTCTAAAGATGAAAAAAGCTGGGAGCCTAAGCTCCACTTCCACACGGTAGACAGGAGAGCGCAGAGCTCCATTAGTCAATCTTCGGAACAGGAACTCAGAGCCAAAGCGGAACAGTGTCGCAGCACCAAACTGCCCCTGTTCACCCACAGCTTACTTCAGTGAAAAGGCCAGGAGTCGGGAGTGTGGAGTCACGTGCTTCGTTCAGTCCTCCCCAAGAACATTCGACAGGAACAACACAACTCAGGCCTCCCAGAGGTAGCTCAGGGCATTATCACACACACACACACACCACACACACACAGACATACACCACACACAGAGACAGCCACACAGACACACACAAACACACATACAGACACACAGATACACACAGACACACACACACAAACACACAGACATACAACAGATACACACACAGACACACACACCACACACAAACACACGGAAACACACACACACAGACATACACCACACACAGAGACAAACACACAGACACACACACAGACACACGCAAACACACAGATACACACACAGACACACATACAGACACACACAGATACACACCCACACACAGGGGAGAAAGAGTCACTTTCATCGTGGTATTTACAACTTTCGGAAACATAACTTTTTTCTTTTTATTTCCTTGTTTTGAGGTGTAACTTACTCATATCTTTAAGGGTACAGCTTGTTTAATTTTCACATATGTTACACATGTGTAAGTTTAACCACCACCTGGATCAAGATATAAAACATTCCCAGCTCCTCAGAAGTCTCTCTTTAGCCCCCTCAACCTCCAAAAGGTAACCAGTATTCTGACTTCTATCACTATACATTTATTTAGCCTGTTTTTTGAACTTATTAATGAAATCACAGAGTATACACTCCTTTTGTGTCTGCATTCTTTTGTTCAACACTACATCTGTGCAATTCATTCATGTTGCTGCGTGTAGCAGTAATCCATCCATTTTCATTGCTGACTAGTATTCCATTATATGAATATGCTACAGTTTATACATTCCACTGTTGATGAACTTTTGGGTTATTTCTTGATTGGGCTTATTATGAACAAATCTGTTATTAACATGTTTGTATATGTCTTTTGGCAAAAATAAGCATTCATTTTTGCTGAGTATGTTTCCAGGATTAAAATTACTGATTCATAAACTGGGCCAGATACATAATTTGCAGGTCCAGTGCAAAATGAAATGCAAGGCCCCTTGTTCAAAAAGTGGGGGAATGTGCCATCAAAGGTATCAAAATATAAAGCTTTTTCCTTTTTCCCATGATCTCTCTCAACTTATTATGGTGTTCTTTGATTTGCTATTTCATGTCACTCTAAGTGAAGAAAAACTAAAATGTTTAGATATCAGCATGAATTTCACCACTCAACTTTATATTGTGCAATGGCCATTTTAAATGCAAATGTGAGAGCATTTAACCTGTATGCAGAATCACTGAAATTCCACAACTCATATTTCATAGCTGGTACATGCATATGTACTTCATTCTTAACAGAACAGTGAAAATGTTGCACTAAATTAAGTCAAATATTTTTATTTCGCTTCCTGGTATATACGCATTGTACCAACACTTTCTTCTCTGAGCTGACTGGTGAGAAAGAGGCACTAAAAGGAAAAAGAACGACAGGTTGTCCTCTCTCTCCTTTCCTGCCTGTTATCATTTCTAGCATATGTGTTTGGCCAATGCAGGGAAGTAACATGAGCCAGAACAGATCTGACAGGATTCTTCGGTTTGTCATGTTTCCATGAACACCACTGCTTTCTTTCTATGTTCAGCGCAAGTTCCAGTTCTGGTGGAAAAGCTGCTTCTCGGGGATGTCAGCGTCCCCACTGACCTTGTACTCCTTTCAGTCTCATTGAGCTCCCAGGCAGGGTGGTTCCACCAGAATTCTGTGCTCGTGTGCATGGTGAAGGCCGCATACGTATGGGGTAGCAAGGAACAGCAGCAGACACACAAATTGCACTTACCTCCTGCTCAGATGCATGCTCCATCGTTTCATCAGACTTCACTTACAAAAATAAGTTCAAAGAGAAAATCTTTAAGAATTTCAAGAGGTGAACAACAGGGCATTAAACCACCCATAGAGCCCTTCTGAGTTTGGGGCCTTGAGCGACCACACAGGTGACCTGTCCCTGAAACCTGTCCCTGTTTGGAAAATTACTAAACCAATTTCACGCTCCCACCAGCAATATATGAGCTGTTCTGACTCCTCTGACACTTGGTGGTGTGCAGCCATTGTGGTGGGGTGTACCAGGATTTCATTGTGGTTTAATTTGCATTTCCCTGATGAGCAAGGATGCTGAGAGGCATGTTCTCTCATAGATATCTTGTTTTGCAAAGTATCTGTTAAAACTTTTGCCCATTTTTCTACTGAGTTGTCTATCTTTTTCTTGTTGATTTGTAGGAGTTATTCATATTTCCTGCATTCTTTTGATGTACATATGTATTGCAAATTTCTTCTTCTGCTCTGCACTTACTCTTTCACTCTCTTATTGGCATTTTTTGATGAACAGCAGTTGTTAATTTTAATGAATTCTAATTTATAAATGTGTACCTTTATAGTAAATCTTGATATCTTGGTGTAAGTTGTCCAATTTTGTTCTTCTTCAAGATTATCTTGGCTATTCTGGGCCCTTCTGATATAAAAACTCTGAAATGACTTACATGCTAACCTAGCATTTCGAAACCAAATTAAATTACCCAGCAGAGCGAACTATGCTACAACTGAGTAAAGCCAGAGTGCCTTTGGACTTGGACCAAAGCAAATTGTAAATGTTGTGCTTTGTCTTTCCATACAAAAAAAGAGGAATCTTTAGCTTCTTTTCACGTACCTCGGCTAAATAACATGCCTGGCAGGTGCAACCACCAGCTGAATAATTATACCAACGGCAGTTGCGTTGAGAATGTTTTTGGTGATCACGAATGCCAAGGTCATCCAACATTTGCAAGGATTTTTGTCTTCTTTATTGTCACCATTCTTTATGGTACTGACTGAAGTAACTTCTGTGGCTATTTATAAACCCTTCCAGAAGCCATTGTTTCTTTCTTTCTTTTTTTTTTTTTTTGTGAGGAAGACCAGCCCTGAGCTAACATCCGTTGCCAATCCTCCTCTTTTTGCTGAGGAAGACTGGTCCTGGGCTAACATCCGTGCCCATCTTCCTCCACTTTTTTCTATTGGACGCCACCACGGCATGGCTGACAGGCAGTGCGTCGGCGGGCGCCCGGGATCCGAACTCGCAAATCCTGGGCTGCCAAGCGCGAACTAAACCGCTGCGCCACCGGGCCAACCCCTCAGAAGCCATTGTTCCTGTTAGGAATATTGTTTCCATTTTCCATAGTAGTTCCCAAATTCAAAATAGAAAAGAAATGACCAAAACAACATCACAAATCCCTTAGTTGAAAATGTTCTTTGAAATTAAATGAAAGTTGCCCAGTATCCAGAATACATATATATTCTGGATGTGTATATGTGTATATACACATCCAGAATATATGTATATATAACATAATATTCTGCATAGTTATATTTATATGTGATGCATATATAGTCTTCCAGTTTGTGGCTTGTCTCTTAACTCTCTCTTAGTGTCTTTTCTTTTTGGGGTGTGTGTGTGTGTGAGGAAGACCAGCCCTGAGCTAACATCCGTTGCCAATCCTCCCCTTTTTGCTGAGGAAGACTGGCCCTGAGCTAACATCCGTGCCCATCTTCCTCCACTTTATATGGGATGCCGCCACGGCATGGCTGACAACTGGTGCGTCGGCGGGCGCCCGGGATCCGAACTCGCGAACCCCAGGCTGCCAAGCGCCAACTAAACCGCTGCGCCACCGGGCGGCCCCTCTCTTAGTGTCTTTTGATGAGCAGAAATTCTTAATTTTAATGTAGTCAAGCCTATCAATCTTTTTATTTATGGTTAGTGCCTTATATGTTTAAGAAATGCTTTTCTACCAAGGTTCATACAGGTATTCTACTATACTGTCTTCTAAAACCCTCCTAGTTTTGCCTTCACATTTAGCCCTTAGATTGGTTTGCGAGGGCTGCCATAACAAAGGTGGCTTAACTGACAGAGATTTATCGTCTCAGAGTTCTGGAGGCTAGAGGTCTGAGATCAAGGTGTCGGCAGTGTTCGTTCCTTCTGAGGGTTGTCGGGAGGAATCTGTTCCAGCTCCTCCCCTTGCTTCTGGTGGTTCACTGGCAACCTTTGGTGTTCCTTGGCTCGTAGACGCAGGACCCCAATCTCTGCCTTTCTGTTCACGTGGCATTTATCCTTGTGTGCATGTTTGTGTCCAAATTTCTCCTTTTTATAAGGACACCAATCATACTGGATGAGGGGCCCATCCTACCCCAGTATGACCTCATCCTAACTTACCTAATTACATTGCAACCACCCAATTTCCAAATAAGGTCACTTTCTGAGGTACTGTATGAGGACCTCAACATATGAATTTGAGGAAGAGGGGACATCATTTAATACAAAACAGCTCTTTAATGCACCTCAAATTATTTTTGTAAGTGGTGTGATATTTTGTAAGTGGTGTGGTATTGTAAAAAACACCCAATTTTTCCAGAAGCATTCACTGAAAATCTCCTTCTTCTCCCACAAATCTAAAATACCCCCTTTTTCACTTATCAAATGCCCATAAATGTCAAACTCTACTGTCTCATTGGTCTTTTAGTCTACCACAATGTCTCACTGTAACTTTATAACAAGCCTTGATATGTGGAAGGGAAAGTCCTCTCACCTGGACTTTTTAAAAAATGTCTTATTTGGGGGCTGGCCAGTGGCATAGTGGTTAAGTTCTCATGCTCTGCTTCAGCAGCCCAGGGTTTGCTGGTTTGGATCCTGGACGTGGACCTACACAACCCTCATCAAGCCATGATGAAGTGGTGTCCCACATAGAACAACTAGAAGGATGTACAACTATGACATACAACTATCTACTGGGGCTTTGGGGAGAAAAAAAGCAAAAAAGGAGGAAGATTGGCAACAGATGTTAGCTCAGGGTCAATCTTCCTCAAAAATAAATAAATAAAATATTTTTTTAAATGTCTTATTTCTTGGGCCTGGCCCAGTGGCATAGGGTTAAGTTTGCGCACTCTGCCTCGGTGGCCCAGGGTTCGCAGGTTCAGATCCCAGGCGCAGACCTGTGCATCGCTTGTCAAGCCATGCTGCGGCGGCATCCCATGTACAAAGTCGAGGAAGATTGGCAACAAATGTTAGCTCAGGGTCCATCTTCCTCACCAACAAAAAAAGCCTTATTTCTGGACCTTTGCAATTCCACACAAATTTTATAATCACCTTGTGAAGTTTCACACAAGCCTGTTAAAATTTTGATTGGAATTGCATTGAATCTATAACCTAATTTTAACAGATATTGAGTCCTCAATTCATAACCACAACTCATATCTCCCCATCTAAAAAAAAATTCTTCAGTGTCACTCATTGGAATTTCACAATTTTCCCACAAAGGTTTCACATGTCCTAGCTGTCCTTCATGCCATTATAAACAATATTTTTATTTTATTTTCTACCTGTTTAATATTGGCATATAGACATGCAATTGCTTTTGAGATATTGAATTCATATCTAGAAACCTTGCTAAACTCGCATATTAATATTTTAAAATTATCCATGGATATGTTTTCACTCTACCAGATACCTGGCCAATACTCCTCAAGACTGTCAAGGTCAGAAAAAACATGGAAAGACTGAGAAAGTGTCACAGACCAGAGGGGACAGAGGAGACATGGCAACTGCATGCAGTGTGGTACCTGGATGGGACCCTGGAACAGAAATTGAAAAACTAGAGAAGCTAAATAAAGTCTAGAGTTTACTTAACAGTAATATGCCAGTGTAACTTTCTTGGTTTTGAAAATTTACCATAGGGGGGCCGGTCCAGTTGGAGTAGCAGTTAAGTTCACACACTCTGCTTCGGCAGCCCAGGGTACGCCGGTTCGGATCCTGGGCACAGACCTACTCACCGCTCATCAAGCCATGCTGAGGCAGCGTCCCACATAGAGCAACTAGAAGGAGGCACAACTATGACATACAACTATCTACTGGGGCTTTGGGGAGAAAAAAAGCAACAGAGGAGGAAGATTGGCAATAGATGTTAGCTCAGGGCCAATCTTCCTCAAAAAAAAAATGTTGTGGTCAGGGGAATCATCATCATAATTATCCTCTGCATTAAAATTTACTGTGGTAATGTAACTGGGGGAGGAAACGCAGAAACTCTCTGTACTACCTTTGCAAGTTTTCTGTACAAAAGTACATAAATAAAAACTAAAACGTTTATTTTATTAAATGTGATTGGTGCAAAAATAGACAAATAGACCAATGAGAAGAATAGAGATCCAGAAATAGACCTACACAGATGTGATCAATAGGTTTTCAACAAAATGGCTAAAGCAATTTAATATGGACTGAAAATCTTTTCAACAAGTGGTACAGAAACAATAGGACATCTGCATGGGAAAAATAATAATCTCCAATTTTTCCTCATACCACACACAAAAATTAACTTACAATGCATTGTGGATTTAATTGTAAAAGCTATAACAACAAAATTTCTAGGAGAAAACATTTTCAACTTTGGGATACACAAAGATTTCTTAGATGGGACACCAAAACACAACCACAAAGGAAAGAAATTGAAAAATTAGAGTTTGTCAAAATTAAAAACTTTTGCTCTTGCAGACATCATCGAAAAAATTAAAAGGCAAGCCACAAACTGGGAGAAAATATTTGCAACGCATATATGTGACAAAGAGCTTGTATCCAGAATACATAAGGGACTCTTACAACCCAATAATAGGCAACCATCGGAGTGTCCATCCACAGGAGAATGGACAACCAAACGTGGTACATTCACATAGCGGAACATCAGGGAAACAGTCCATGGATGTTTCCACGTCTGGATAGTTGGTCTTCCTGATCAGAGGCAATCGGCGCATCACAGAATATCTCCTCTTCCACAGACTCATCTGCTCCTCGCATTGTTAGACCTGGAGCCATATGTTCCCATTCAAAGGTAATAAAACTTACCTCCCCAGAGCCAAATGTTTGCAATCCAGGGTAGGGACTTTCCCCTTCCCTTCCTAAGAGAAGTCATTTACTTTCCAAAGCATTTGTTTACATTAGGGAGATAAGTTTTCTCTCCCTCTCTCGGAAAGACAGTGTCAGCTAAGCAGTGTGTAGCTTCCATAACCTTCTAGATTCATAATTTTGGGCTTCCTCTCCCATGGTGCATGCACAGGATCCACCTGGCTCTCATCACGGAATAATCTGCAATATATAATTGCTAAAGGCCTCATATTCAGCATATGTAACAAATTCCTTCAAACAAACTAAAAGTAAAATAAAAAGACAATCTAATAGAAAAAAAAAATCAAGAAACTTGAGCAGACCCATGACAGAAGAATATATTTAAATGGCTAGTAAACTTACGAAAAAGTTCTCAATGTCACTAATCATCAGAAAAATGCAAATGAAAACCACAGTGAGATCCCACCACCTACCCTCTAAAATGGCCAAAGTTATGAAGCCTGAAAATACCAAGTGTTGACAAGAATGTGGAAGAAGAACCCTCATTAGAGCTGATGGGAGTGCAAATTGTTACAACTACTTTGGAAAACAGGTTTGGCATTATTTACTTAAGTTGAAATTATGTCTGTCCTATGACGCAGCAGTTACACCTCTGGGTGTGTATCCAGTAGAAATATGTGCACCTGAGCAAGAGACACATACAAAAATGTTCAAAGCAGCACTAGTGCTAACAGCTCCAAATCAGAAAAAATCTAAATGTCGTCAAAAATAGAATGAACCAATAAATGGAGGCACAGTCATGCAATGGACCACCTCCCAGCGTCACACGGCCTGGAGGACCCTCGGAGCACAGTGCTGAGTGAGAGAAGCCACGTGCAATGGACTACACGCTGACAATCCGGGGGAGAAGGGCAGGGTAGGAGAGGGCTCTGTAGGGTCAGCATTGTTCTGTTTCTTGACCCGGGTGTTGCTCAGCAAGATCTCACTCTGTGATCACTCACTGAGCTGTAACATCTGTCTTTGTGCATTTTTCCGTGTGCGTATTACACTTCACAATTACGAAATTTTTTAAATGCATGGGCCACTTCTCAAAAAAATTGAGAAGAGTTAGAGGAAGATTTGATGACATAGGATTTTAAATATTAGATATTATTTGAATTTAAGCAGACAGCATAACGTAAAAATTGCTAGTGGCCCTAAATATCCACAGAGAATGGCAGAGCAGACCAAAAGGCTTTTAGAAATCTCCTAAGTATTGGATGCTGACTATCTCCCCAGGACTCTCTCCTTTTCTCAAATTTGCCCCCACACCCAAACCCTTTTCAGAGAACTTTATCTTGCCAGCTCTTTCCCTCTAACCGCCACCTGTCCCCTGATCCATCTTCAGGTTTACTTTTGGAGCAGTCACCTCAGTACATTTGCCTCTGACCACACCTGAGTGTCCAGGAATGGGCATCTGTTCCCACTCACTTGTAATTTACAACACGGAAATCACACCAATGCTGCATTTTTCATAAATTAATAAGTATACATCTTAATGGGCGTGCTATTTTACAGTTTACCCCGCAAACGTATTTGCTTTATTTTCTTAAGTGCAAGAGTCATATAAGGAAGTCATTAAAGACACAGACTTTGGAATTAGATTAACCAGGATTCATTTCCCAGTTCTGTCGCTCATTAAGTGAATGACCCGTCCAAGCCTGTTTCCTCGTTGTGTAACTCGGGGTAATGTGACCAACTCACAGAACTGTTGTCAGGACCTAAGGAGGCAGGAAATGTAAATTCTTAGTGTAGTGTTTGGCTCAAAGTGAGTCTTCAATAACTTCACATGATGGTGATGATGGTGATGATGATGACAACAATGCATCATCCCTGGAAACTCTCTAGGAGTTAAACAGTGGTATCAGTGCTGGGGTTGGGGGTGGGAGGCACAGGTTTATGGCCTTTCTGATCAGAAAGCCCAGAAATCCATACATCAGGCTCCACAAAATTAAGATCTCAGCGTGGTCAGCCAAGACAAGGAGGGCTGTAATCTTTACAGCAGAAGAAAACCTCAATTTGAATGCGTCAAGTCATTTCAAAAATCTTCTGAAGGATTTAGTAGGGCTTAATTTGACTGGGAAGGTCCAGACTGGGAGACACTGGGACTGCCTCTTTCTGAAGTTCAGAGGGGTGGGTAAGCGGGGAGAATTTAAAGGTACAAAGGAAACTCCCTAAGGTGAGTTCCGGGTCACGGGTAAAAACAAAGAGTCCTGACTCACTCTTCAACGCGTGGGAAACATCAGCTGAACACCCGGCAATTTCTCAGTCACCCTCCTCCTACGAAAACCACAGGCCTCCTGAGGACACAGCAGGACTTTCTTCACAGGTGTGAGACCAGTGACATTCTGACCTGCTGTCTGACTAGCGCAAAGAGGAACCGGAGAGGAAGGGAGAGAGGGAAGGTGGTTACAGGTTGGCTCACAAACCAGGAGAAAAGGCTTCAAGTCTCAGGGACCCCACCCACTGCCATTTCCTGTTGAGAGGACACTGCTCCTGCTCTAGTGAAGAAGGCTTAGGGGATGAGGGAGGGAGGGCGGCCTGTGTGTCTGCTTTAACCCCTGTAGGGCCGTGAACGATTCCTATTTGAACAGAAATGCATACAGGTCCCAAAGTCTAGATGTCAAAAAATGATTGGCCCAAAATACTTTTGTGGCAAAGATACACCACATTTAACCCATTAGACTTAAAATGATAGTGGTGGAGCTCAGCTAAGATACTTGACAGTCAGAACAAGAGCAACTCAAGATAACGCTGATGATGTCCTGATAACATACGGTCCTTCCCAAACTCTTCCTGAATCAGGAGGGTCCATCCAGGAAAACAGAAACCGGACCAGTTATTTGAACGGAAAGAACCGGCTCCACAGGCGTCGGAGAACCGAGAGAGTAAAGAGCGATTCTGAGACGGACACGAGACAGAGACAGCGACTGCAGGCCCTGGGGCTGGAGGAACGAAGGGAAGACGGTTCCATCGGGAAGAGGAAGCCAGGAACCGGGAACCCCGGCCTCTGAGAATGGGGCGCGGCAGCCCTGGCTGGGGCCCCGAGGGGGGCAGTGCGGCCGACTCTGGGGGCTCAGGAGGAAGCAGCACTAGCGCAGCCGCCCCGCCGGAGCAGGACACTGCGGGGCGCGGCCGACGAACCGGGGCAGCAGGCCTTCCCTCTGCGGCCCTCTCCTCCTCCAGCGCCCCTGTGGGGACCCGCGGGACGCGGCCGCAACCCAGAGACGCGGCGCTGAGCCGAGTCCCAGCCCGGGGGACAAGCTGCCTGGATTTCCGGGGGGAGGACGGAGCCGATCTAGGGGACTCTGAAAATCCTGCCCAGCCTCTCACCCCTCCCACCGAAAACGCTCCCTTTCTCTAAGATGAAGGTAGCTGACCTAATTTTCGGGTCGTTTCTCTCTATGTGCACCTTTGAAAACAGGTATTGTGAGCGGGGAGGGCGCCCATCCGAGATGAGGGGCTCACTTCTGCCTCCTCGGGCCGCGCCCGGCCCCACACCTGCGTCCCGGGGACCGGCCGCCCTTCCCGCGTCCACACGCCTCTCGGCGGCGCCCCGCCCCCGGGTGAGGAGGCGGGACGGGGCCTGTGTGGACGCCGCCCTCCGCCTGAGCCCGTCCGGGTCTGGGACACCGCCGACTCCCGACCACAGGGCCGAGGGTCCCCGAGGGGGGCCTGGGGACCGCATCGCCCCTCCGCCCGGCCGGTCCCGCGCTCGCCCTCCTGGAGCCGAGCCCCGAGCGCCCCCGCGCCGCCCCAGCCGGGCCCGGGGGGCGCCTGGCGTCCGGGCCGGGAGGCCGCGCACCCACGTGGGAAGCCCCCGCCCATGGGGACCCCCCGACCCCCGGGGAGGGCGGCGGACAGCGGGGCCCGGGCGCTGCTGCCGCCGCTGCTCCTGCTGCTGCTGCTGCTCCGGGCCGCGCCATCGGGACGCGCAGGTAGGGGTGACAGAGGGGCGCAGGTGAGGGGTTCGGGGGGCGCAGGTAGGGGTGATGGGGGTGCCGGTGGGGGGTGACGGCGGGGGCGCAGGTGGGGGGTTCCTGGGGGGCGCAGGTTGGGGTGACCGCGGGGGGGCACAGGTGGGGGGTGACGGCGGGGGTCGCAGGTAGGGGTGGCTGACGGGGGGGTGCAGGTGGGGGGTGACCGCGGGGGGCGCAGGTAGGGGGTGAGGGCGGGGGGCGCGAGGGGAGGGGCGCGGGGGGTCCGGGGTCAGTCTGCCTGGCTCCTCGTTTCCACTTCCCGCGGCGGGTCGCGGCAGAGGAGGGGTTGGACGGCAGTTCCCACCGCTCATGCCCTGCGGTGGCGACAGTGACCGCGCACCGCCCCGCCGGCTGTCACAGCCCCGCCCCCGCGCCCGGGGTCGAGTCCGCACGGCGCGGGGCGCACCTGCCGCCACGGGGGACCGCGGGGCTCTGCTCGAGGGACGCGGCTTCCACATGGAGGTCCCCTGTCCTGGGCGCGTCCCTGCAGTGACGACCACCTACAGCTCTGTGTTCTTTGATTCTGCAGAAATAAAACTTTTAACTGATCCGTGACAGAAGGTAACTGGTTTTTTTGGTTTTGTTTTTAAGTTTAAACTCCACCAACTGGGGTCCAGGAAACCAGCATGATTCATTAACCTGATTCCTTTTTTTCTTCTGCATTTCTGATAATGAGAAAAAAAAATCTTTTTTAAAGCAATATATCTGGGATCTTTCTTTTCTTGATTAAAAATGACAACCAAGCTGCCCAGAATACCGTACTTTGGACAGACTTTGTTCAGGTTTCGATGTTTTTCAACCCAGAACCGAGCAGCGGACAGGAGGTTGTCCACCAAGTGCAGGGTCCTTAGTACTCAGAGAAAAGGTTATTTAAGTCCAGTACAGTTACAGGTAAGGAGGGTGAGCGTATAGATTTTGGAGAGATTTTTGAACAGTAGATATTATACACAAAAATGTTTCTCGTCTAAATCCTAAATTTACCGGAAATTTTGGTTTTGTCTTTTACTATTCCTGCGTAAGCTGAATGGGAAGAAACTACTCCTGACTTAAGCACATCCTGAGCCTTCCACTAACAGATAAGAATTTGCTTGTTCTATTTTTAATCGGAGAGAGAGAGAAAGCAAGCTTCTCCTTAACTGGGTTGGGAGGCTCACAGTAGAGGGTGGTAACATTCTTGGCTTCAAAGCAAAATTTGGGAAAAGAAGAAACTTTTCTGATCCATGAGACACAGGTACTCTCTTAGATCCTCTCAGAGCGCTCCTGTCCTCCTCGGGGACTCCAGGCACCTAAGCACCGCTGGAAAAGCCAGGTGCGAAGGGGTATGTAGTCACCTGACACCATACCTGCCTCTTAGAGAGTGACTTTGTTACCGGACACACACCCAGGTTCTTTACCCGCCACACAAGAGGGGCCAAAATAAAACTGGAACACCAGGCTGACGGCAAGGAAAGAGTTTTTCTTTCGGGTGACGTCAGCTGGGAGACGAGAGTGAGCCCTCAGATTTGCCCCATCTCCCCGAAAGATGGGTGGCGAGGGGTTTTAAAGATTGTGAGGGAGATCATGCACTGGGGTTTTAGGTAAGGAAGGGGGAGCATGTGGCTGTGCTGGTTGGCCCCTTCCCACCAGTGTGCATTTCACCTTGAAGACTGAATTTCTTTCCCTTGACTGTCTGGACTTTTCTGGTTAGTTTTCATCTTCCGCCTGCATTTGGCCTTGTGAGGCTGAATCTTGATGTCTGGGCTTGATTTCCTGGGAGAGACAGTTCACTCATGTACTAAGGAGGGACGGAAAGACCTGGTTAGTCTTAAATAGCAGTTGATTGTGCTGAGTCTGCACAGCTGCAGTCAGCAAGGCTTATCTCAAAGCTTTTGCTCTTCTAGCCCAGGGAAGATTCTTTAACCTCTTCATGCTCGGTTTCAACTTCTCTCCTGATGGATCAGCCACCATATCTGGTGAACAGAGTGGACTTTCTAAGGGTTATGTGACGTTGCCGCTCCTGGTGAGGCGAATGCTTTAATTTTTGAAATTTTTAGTGCAAAAATTCCAAGTTGCACAACCCGGTGTTTGGATCAGGCTGTACAATACCAAACATTCAAGCAGAAAGAAAAAAACTCACCGTAGCATCAACATTTCAGGCAAATATTGACATTTAATTTCAGGCAAACTTTTAACAGAATTCAGAACATCTTTGATGCTTGCTCCCTTCAGGCAGGCACGACACACACCTTCACCTTCACTCCCTAAACTCCCCAAGGACAGAAGTTTCACGAGGACTATCCCCCTGTCGCTTATCAGACTCTGCCCTGTGGGCTCATCCCCAGGTCTTATTCCTCAGTGACGATAAGGAACCGTGGTCAGCACTGTAGGAAGAGGCATTTAGAGCCAATAAGAGAGAATGGGAGAAGACTTCCCAAGATCGTGTATCTCCTCTCCTCAGCCTGTCAGAAGCCTCCACGGCTCCTAGAATGATTCTAAATTCTCCTACCAGGTCTTAAGTGGCCAGCTCCTGCCTGTCCCTCCAGCCTTACTGCACACCATTCGTTCCTGCTGTACTGGTCCCTTTCCAGCTCCTAAAGCAAGCCGACCCGCTTTCCACCTCAGGGACTCCATGCTTGCACTTCCCCCAGCTAGACTGCCCCTAGCTGTCTCCTACCCACTGTCCCCAGCTGACTCCTGCTCAGACATGGCATCTCACTTCCAATGGGCCTCTCTCATGGAGATCTTCCCAAAATCCCCAGATGGGAAAAAATATAGAGTTTATTATGTCCCTGAACAATGAGCCTAACTTTAGTGTTGAGCTTTAGAATGCCGTCTACATATCACTAGGCATCCCTGGGTGTTAGAACTCATGTACCATAATTACCACAGGGAGGGCGTTTGTTGAAGTGTCTCTTCTCTGATATAAACACAGCAGCACAGCAGGGTATTTTATTTTGCTGAGAACTTCTTCCAGGACATATTTCATACTCACACAAATGATTCCAGTGAACTAATTAAACTTCCATTATTTTCTTTTTTAACTTTTTATTTTGAACTAATTTGAGTCTTACAGAAAAGTTGCAGAAATAGCACAGAGTTCCTATTTAATCCCCCTAACCTCCCGAACGTCCCAGCTTAGCCTCACCTGCCTTCAATTGTGCTCAGACACTTACGTGAGCCTACAGTCGGGCAAAATCCTCTCACACAAAGCCTATTTTATAATGAAGTGTTGACCATCTCCTGTAACTGAACACTGTGCCGAGAGTGAAAACAGAATGGTGGTGTGGTACAGACTGTTGTCAGTGTGTCGGCTGTTCACCCTCGTGATCGCGGGGACGCTGGGAGCTGTGTTGGCTGCCACCACCAAGCATCACATCGCCAGCCCAGGGAAAGAGCACAATTCATGGCTCCTAGTACGGTTCCCACTGAATGCGTATTGCTTTTGCACCATCATAAAGTTGAAAAATCCTAAGGCGAACCATCGTGAAATTGGGGACCATCTGTAGTGCCCTTTTTCTGTCCCAGGTTCCAGTCCAGGATCCCATGTGACATGAAGCTGTCACGTCTCCTTCGTCTCCTCCAATCTGTGGCAATTCCTCAGCCTCTCTTTGCTTTCATGACCTTGACACTTTGAAGAGTTCTGATCGCATCTTCCTTGGGATGTCCCTCAGTTTGGGTTCACTGGATGTTTCCTCATAATTAGTGCTAGGTTATTCTTTTTGAGCAGGAATACCACTCAGATTTTGTTGTCTTTCTCAGTGCGTCGTATCAAAGGATTTCTATCAATATGTCTTCCTTCAGAGATGTTCACCGTGATCTCTTTGGTTAACGTGGTGTCTGCAGCGTCTCCCACTGTGTAGTTACTTCTTTTCACTTTGTGGATAATAAATTTCTTGTGGGAAATACTTTTTGATCATGCAAATATCCTGTTTCTCCTCAAACTTACACCCACTGATTTCAGTATCCATCGGTGGGTATCGACTGCAACAACTATTATACCTAACAGTGATTTTTTATTTCACTCTTTTCTTCTCCATTTATTGACTTGAATTCTATTGCGAGGAATCCCTTCTCCCCCACTTATTTATTTATTCAATTGTGTAAATATATCAATATGGACTCACATTTACTTAATTTTTGTGATAATCCAACACTATCATTATTAATTTTGTTGCTCAAATTGTTGCAGCTTTGGCCATAAAGGCTCTTGGGTTTGCCTCCTACGTCCTCTTAACAAGCCCCATTCCTTCTGAGCACTTCACGACTGTCCAGCAGCACGGAACGTTTCAGGCTCATCTTGTATTTTCCCTTCCCCAAGCCTGGAATCAACCACTTCCCCAAGGAGCTCCAGCGCCTTTTACTAGAGAAGAGTATTTAGAAACCAAGATCTGGTTGCCAGGCGTGCTCATTCCTGCTGGAATGTTGTTTCTAGGCTCGCTCAGCGGACAGAGCTCGGATTATAAATATGCATACCCAGGCCTCCACACACACCGCTATGTCTGTATCTGTGTGTGTGTGTGTATACATATTAAAGATGATGAGCTTACACTGATATGTCTGATTCCAATCCAACAGCACAGGGTTCATTCTCTCCTTTCTTGTTTGTAGCTTCTTTCTCCAATAGTGAGAAACCCAGATATCTTTATCTGTAATAGATTTACTTTTTTGTTAATTTCTGGCATAGAGTAGTTTTAGAATTGCTAGCCGATGCTCCTGTGAGAAGCGTGTTTCCTAACTGGATTCTCGCACTCGTGTACAGTCCTTGGATCTTTATCTTTGTAACATCCACTCAAGACACTGTTGACCAAAGTCACTTAGAGTAGCCTGTGTTTTCTTCACCCCCTTTACTGTGGGTGTGTTATGTATTTGTAATAAGGTTGGGTTCATTTGTTACTGTGTGTGTTTCAGTTGAGGTTCCCCAGATGCTAGTCAGTTTTGTTTTGATTTCTGGGTATTTGAAGGGTATCTGAAACATGACTGTGGTTTAAGAGTCAGAGCTGCGGACAACGGGACACTCCCTCCTCACCCCTACGACCTGGCCCCCGTTCCGTGCACCTGCCGTAGGTAACCCGTCTCCTTAGTTCCCGCCTTACCCTTCCTGTATGTCTTTTGCACCAGTGAGCAGATGCGTGTGTATTTTCTCATACCTCCTTCTTTCTCACGTGACACGTGGCATACTAGACACGCTGTTTTGCACTTTGCCTTTTCTCACTTACCAAGATAGTTCTTTTCTGCTTCACAAAGCAGTCATCCTCCAATAGGCCCTGACCATACCAGACACATTCATTTCAAAGCTAAATTGTTTCCAGATTTGCTTCAGCATAGCACAGCACCACCTTGTTTTAAACATGTTTTGTGCTGATCACCAAGAGCCAGGTCTAAATCTGGGTTTCCGACTGCAGCTAGAGCAGGATTTGCCACTCGAGTGTCCTTTTCATCAAAGGAGCTCGTCTTCTTTTCCCACTTCTCTCCCGTTGCCTCTGGAGCAACAGGAGGTGATTTCTCGTGCGTTTGCACGGCCTCTCATTTATCAGCTTGAGGCCCATCCCCGGCATGTCTGGAGGGCATCGTACACCCCAGGTCCAAGCGTGTGGCCACAGGTGTCACCAGCCTCGCTCTTGAGAATGTGTGCTCCTGCAGCCTGGAACGGTTGGTTCCACTTCCTGTAGAGCAAACTCAGAAGAGGCAGTGTTGGCTCCCCGGAGAACAGCTGAGGAGATGGGTCGCCTGCGGGAGGTGGTGTGGTCCAGGAAGAAGGGAGTAGGGGTGAGGGGTAAGGGGTGAGCAACACTTCTCTGAGTACATGTACCTCTTTATATAGCCCTGACTCCTAAAGCCATAGGGAGGGTGCATATTCTCCATTTAAGCATGAACTTGGGACAAAAACAAAGATAATAGCAGATGGAATTATTAATGCTATAAAATTAATACTTTAGTTTAAGCATTTCCACATAAAACATTAACTGTTCTTATAACATTTTTAATAAAACTGCGTATCTGTGTGTTGCCTTTTTTAGTAGTTGGCATAGTACTTTTCACATAATATTACCTAGTAAATTTGTATTCTTTGGTTAAAAGCACTTTTCTTTATATGCATAATATTTTTCAGATGACTTTCTATTTGCATCTTTTCTTCAGTGTACAATTTTACCAGGTATCGGTAATTGTGGAAATTACCGATAGTAAGGAAAGTCCTTACACAGGACTTTCTCCTTGTGGTGCTATAACATAGGTGAGGCTGGGCAGGAACACTTTCCCAAAGGACAAAATGTAACAAAAGGAAAAGACACACTAGAGGGGCACAAATCTAAATGATGTGACTTATAAGAGACAGCTGACCATCGTTACTTGGAAGTTCATTAAGTGGACACCTCCCTACCCACCCTCACAGCTCTGTTAGGGCAGGGGCCGTCTTAAATACTCACAGTCCAAGGGGGAGCCGGCACTTCTCTCTCCAGTGCTCAAAGTCCACACCCTGGTCAGGAAAGCTTGCCCCTGTCTGAGGTCTTCTTTGTACTTCCTCAATTTCATTGTGGCCACTCTCCTCTTCCTCACTCTCTTCCAGCTACACTGATCATTTGACAGTCCAAGGACACAGTCTCTTTGGACGGGCTCTTTCCCATCTCGGGGGTCTCTGCCTGGAACACTGCCCTCCCACCCCACAGCTGACTTGACTCCTCAGACCCCGTCTTAGTAGGTTCTATGACCCACTACTCCAACCTCATTCCCTTTCATAGCCTGATCACCACGTTTGGAAGTACATATTTGTTCATTTTTCCCTTGTTAATGGTGTCTCTGTCCCACTAGTCTGGGCACTCTGGGAGGGCAGGAACATAGCTGCTCATTCGCCCTTAGACGTCCACATAGTACCATCTGGATTCGTTTCCTGGAGCTGCCCTAGCAAAGTACCACAAACTGGATGGCTTAAAACAACAGGAACTTATTCTCCCACAGTTCTGGAGACTAGAAATGTGAAACCAAGTGTTGGCCACGCTCTCTCTGAAGCCTCTGGAAGAGGCTCCTCTTTGCTTCTTCCAGCTTCTGGGCATCCCAGGCGTTCCTTGGCTTGTAAAGACATCACTCCAATCTTCCATCTTCAGTGGTGTCCCCTTGTCGCTCTGTCTTCACACGGCTTCTTATGAGGACACCATTGATACTGGACTAGGGGCCCACTCTACTCCAGGAGGGCCTCGTCTTTAACTGCATCTGCAACAATCCTGTTTCCAAATAAGGTCACATTCTGAGGGCTTGGGGGTTAGGACGTCAACATATCTTTTTGAGGAGACATAACAGCACCCAGTAAATATTAGTTGAATGAATAAATATGATGACTCTTGAGCTGCTATTTCTGATCAATGCAGGTGCCATTGGCTGTAGTGTATTCTGTACAGGAGACGAAGAACGAAAGCCCAAGGCAAATATATCTCCACATTCTTAAGCTTTACTGTGAAGTTTTACTTTCAAGTTGATAGAGGCCTGTGCACTGTACTAAAGAGACACCAGAATAGACTCAACACAGCCTTCTAGGAATCTTTGCCTTTTGGTCACCGTGCCTTGTCTGGGGAACGTGTTAAAGCAGGAGTGAAGTTCCTACTTGCATTTTCTAGGATCAGACACGGGCGGAAATAAAAGAAAATATTCTGGAAGGAAAAGGAAAGAGCTTCCTACTATGAGATGTGGTGGGATCCAAAAAATGTACCGACCAGATCAATATCTAATTTTTTTAATACTTAAATTATTTTATATTTAATATCTTAGAATTATACATGTTTTCTCATCAGTCTCTCCCTGTCTTTGTTTAAATTCAACTAAGGATTAGTTTGCAAGGGTAGCAGGTAAGTGAGGAGGCTAAGAGCGTAGGTCTGAACCCAGCTCCTTCACCTACTAGCTGTGCGAACTTGTGCCACTTACCTAGCTTCTCTGTGCCTCAGTTTCCTTGTCTGTATAATGGAGATGGTAATAAAAGTACCTTCCATAGGGCTGTTATGAGGATTGGATGATTTGGTTATACAAAGCACATTAGTGTGAGCTGCATGATAAGGAGTCAATAAACGTTAGCTAGTTTTTATTATGTGCCAGCCAATTTGCCTCACTTCAACTAAATACCATAACATAAAGGTTTTCACAATATTTATTATGTTTTTTAAGTCTTATGCAAATTGAGTTGTATTCACATACTGTGTCTACTATTAAAATAGAATCTCTTAGCCTGTTGTGAATGGATCCCACTCTCAGCACTATTTCTCGTCATACCTGCAGACCACTCGTGTCCTGCTGAATCCGGAACTGTCCAAGGGAGCAGGCAGTCCTTCTAACTCTTCTTTGCAGAAAGGTCAGACTTCACCATAGCGACAAATCATTAAAATTCCATAATTAACAAAAATTGTAACTGATACAGGTAAATAAATTACTCCCAACCCCCAACACTTGATAAATATTGATTTCCGGAAGTAAAATTGCTACAAGCAGAGGGACAAGTTATCATGAACGAAGACTCACGTGGCTTAATTTGCTCTGATAATAGGTGTTCAGAACCCAGCAGGCTGTGTCATGACGAGGAATATTCTGTGTGCCAGGGACACTCAGAGATGGGCTGACACCAAGATGAGACCACCTTACTCGTGCAAGGGCTGCCCCTGGATAATATTCTGATTTATTGACAAGCGGAGGATCCACACTGATGTCTTTTCTGCCGGTGCAATCAGATAGATAATGTCAAGCCAAATGAAGAATGTGCAGGACTAAAAGCTGGGATGTTCTTCCCCAGCAATAGTGTATAAAACAGCAGCATCCATTTTAAAGTGTGCTTCTGTTAAAGGTGTTTACTGCTTCAAGTCCTCGCCAGTGTGTTTACAATGAGCTCACTAAGCATTTATGTTTTTTAAAAATCCAGAAAGTTGTTTCTATGATCCTCACTTGCTGTTAAAAGGCTAATAAGTTTTGGTCTTCTCCACGGGTTTTTAATCTTCTTTGTAAAGATAAAATTGAACTATGAAAAAAATGCTTTTTCAAGATTGTCAAAGCAGGAGTCATTTATAACATTATCAAGAATGGAGGGGGCCATTGTTTTCCACCTCCAGTTTAATTTGCTTCTTTTTTTTACTGATTAATCTCTGTTAGTTTCTTTCATTTTTAGATTCTTTCTTGTATTCATTATCTTTTGCTGTGTAACAGATTACCGCAGAATTGAGCAGCCTAAAACAACAAACATCAGCTCACAGTGTCTGCGGGGCAGGTGCCCGGTAATGGCTTAGCTGAGTGCTTCTGGCTCAGGGTCTCCCTCGGGAGTACAGTCGAGGGACAGGCTGGGGCTGTAGTCATCCATCCGAAGGCTTGACCAGGGCTGGAGGACCCACCTCTAAGCTCACCGGTGCACCTCGTGGAAGGAGGCTTCGGTCGGGTCTTCACAGGCTGTTGGAGGCGGGTTACTTGCCATGTGGTTCTCTACAGAGGCCTGTCCACAGAAGGAAACTGGCTTTCCCCAGAGTGAATGATCCAAGAGCAGGAAAGCAAGATAGAAGCCACAGTGTCTTTATAACCCAGTCTTGGAAATGACACACCATCACTCTGTCAGATTCTATGGGTCACGCGGACCAACCAGATACAGTGTAGGAGGGGACAATACAGGCTGTGATGCCAGCAGGAGGGGGTCACTGGAGCCATCCTGGAGGCTGGCTCCCAAAATTGTGGAAATACATATGATTTACCCATAATGTAGACTTGCAGAGGAGGTATACATACATGTCACAATGTTTATAACGAAATAAAAATAGAATGGCACCATGAAAACTTCTTTCATGTTTTAATGTTATTGTCACATTACTAATTTCCTTTATTTAACCTATTATTACCAGAGTTGGGTAACATTTTGATAAGTGGTGTAGCATTTCCAGAGGCTCATTTGAACAATTACAAAACATTAATCAAACTGTGGAATCAATGAACATTAATAACTGACTACACATTCCAGAGTATAGTTCATTTCCGAAGAGCAAAATTGCTTTGTTTCCCCATGGCAGTGACCGGGAAAATTAAATTAAATTAAACTAAAATGAGAAATCCATTTCTTTATCCCAAGTTATTTCTTAAAACTTTTTGGGGTATGTTTTAGGCATCTTGAGAGTTCTGTCCATTGTTTACTTATATTAAAAGATGAACAGAAACCAATGTTGTAGAAGATAAAGATTTGTATAGATTAAACCTTGAGACAATGTGCCTGGACTATATATCTAAGATGATTTGTTTTGTATCTCCAAACACAAGTTGCCACAAACCAGAATATTCTAATTCCTTATCAGCTAGTTCTGAGGAGCCATGTTCTGGCATGTCTTCCATCTGTGATATTATAATGCACAGTCCATTTTAATTTTAGTTCTTGCAATTTTAGTTCTTGCTAACCACTCTTCACATGTTAGTGTCATCTAAACGTGTAGAACCACAGCATTTTAGATCTGGAAAGACCCTTGGAATTTTTTATGTTACCAGTGTTCCTCACTTTTGAAGGGTTGAGAAGTATTATATTTCATGGCACTTCCTCTCCATGTTCTCTGTTTTGTCCTCAAAACTTTGATTGAAATTTAGAACCTAGTGATAGCACAGAGCAGTACTAAATCATTGATAATTAGTCACCGTATATAATCTCCAGAAAAAGCCAATACCAGTTGATATGCAGTGGTTCCAAAGAGTTGAAAGAATAGAAATCAAAGACAGACATTGGGGAGGTGGTCTTTTGAGACCCCCTCTCCTCCTACCACACACACCCACACGGCGATCTGCTGGTAGTGTTCTCTTTGAGGATTTAACTTTCTTCTTAAAAGTAAAACTGAGACATTTAAAAAGTGATCAAGGTTAAAAGTGGGAGTCATTACAAATACAGCACCTGCACGCACACAAACACACTCAACCGCCTATATTTTGGTGACTACCACATGTTAAAGAGCTTATTTTGGTTTAGGATCAGGGTCATATTGCAACGTTTAATTCTAGAGTAAAAAAATTTTTCTGTCTCTTCATTTGACTTGTGGAGTACAATACATTGTATAGAGCTAATCTTAGCCAAGGATTACCACAGCATACAGCTAATTCCTTTCTCTGACATTAGTCCCAGCTAATATACAAAGAATAATGGAACTTTAGCCAAGATTGGACCAGCCTTCAGTGACTTAACTAAATTTTATTCCTAAATTTGATTTGTAATATCAACATTTGGTATTTTCCAAGTTCATTGAGTAGAACATGCATGTTTATAATAGGATAAATTCTTCATGAAATCTGATTATTTATTATTCAGTACTTTGTGATCTCTACAATAGGTTAAATTAATATTTTGATTCTTACATGTTACCACTGAATTTTTTCACTCATTTTAATTCAGGAGTCATCCTTGTTTTCTTTTGTAAGAAACTATCTTTCACTTTCTTGTTGTCCTTTTCTAATTTTTTGGTAGTTTCTCAATTCTTTTGTGTGTGTGTGTGTGTGTGTGTGTGTGTGAGGAAGACCAGCCCTGAGCTAACATCCGTTGCCAATCCTCCTCTTTTTGCTGAGGAAGACTGGCCCTGAGCTAACATCCGTGCCCATCTTCCTCTACTTTGTATGGGACACCGCCACAGCATGGCTTGACAAGCAGTGCATCGGCAGGCGCCCGGGATCCAAACGCGCGAACCCTGGGCTGCCAAGCGCGGACTAAACTGCTGCACCACTGGGCGGCCCCAGTTTCTCAATTCCTTATCATTTCTCTATGGAGGCTTTCTACAAATTAACCCTCCAGGATACAGTTTTTCTTAGAGAACAGCTATGTGAACATATCAGTGTTTAATTAAATAAATTGTCTTCTTTCACGGGTTCCTTTTCTAATTATTGTTTTATTATATACTTTAGTGAAGCTAACCCCAACTCCAACCTCCAAAACTCTGACCTTTCAGGGTCATCTATCCTAAATTTTATTTCTATATCTAATAAAAAGATTGTTTCAGTTGTCTGCTGGTGCATGGCAAACTATCCTAAAACCCAGTGGTTTAAAACAATCATTTTATTATTTCTCACAATTCTGAGGGTTCACTGGGACTCAGCCAGATGGTTCTTCTGCTGGTCTCATTCGGAGTCCCTCCTAGAGCTTCAGTCTGTGTTGGGTGGGGCTGGAAAGTCCCCAGTGGCTTCATTCTGGCCCCTTGTTTGGAAGGCTGGGCTCAGCTGGACAACTGGACCTCTCCCTTTCCATGTGGCCTCTCGACATGGTTTCTCCAGCAGGGTGCCCACCTTTTCTCGTGGCAGCTCAGGACTTCCCAAAGAGCAAAGGTGGGAGCTACCAGGCCTTCTCCAGGCTGAGTTCTAGATTCACTTCTGCCACGTTCTGTTGGTTGAAGGGTGTCACAGGGTCAGCTCAGGTTCAGTTTGGGAGGAATACGCAGGCGTGGGTACCGGAAGGCACAGTTCACTGGGGGCCGTGTCTGGAGACCAGCTGCCAGGGGTGTTATGTTTTCCTTTTTTTCCACTAAGACCTCGAATCCTCTCTCCTCCTTTTCAGTTCCCTGTGTCTCTGCTGATCTGCCTAAGCCTACAAATATCACCTTCTCATCCATAAACATGAAGAATATCCTACAGTGGAGTCCGCCAGAGGGCCTACAAGGACTTGAAGTCACTTACACTGTGCAGTATTTCATGTAAGTTGGTTCTTTGCCTTTTGGTGAATTTATAAACACAAACTCAGACTTCTATTAATTGTGCAAAGACAAACTACCTATTTATCAAATGTGTTTGAAGAAAGGAAAGTTTTAGATATTTCACGTTAAATTTTCTTATTATATTTTGTTAGATTAAATTAGAAAAGTTTCGTCATGGAGATAGAAGCATTGGGTGCTTAGGCAAGGGGAAGTTATTTAAATGGAGAAAAGAAGTTGGTAAACATGTTATTCTGTGGCTGAGCAAACAAGGAGATCCATCATCTCTAAGCTTCCTGGAATTATAGACATTTTAAAGTGAAACTCAGTGCAGAATTCTGTGCAACTAGCTGTTCCTATCAAAGAGAGTCGTGAATGGCCATTTTCACTCTTCACCGCTCCCTCAAAACTCGTTGCGAGAAGCCTTGCAAAACAGATGACAGTGCCCTTCTTCAAAGAAAGGAAGGAACTGGCCACAACCCCAAGCCACAAACTATGGAGCGTACAAGCCAAATATTGTGAGACCCGAGGGAAAACACCACAAAAGCTGAAAGTAAACCTCTACCTTCTCCAATTCCAACAATAGAAAATAATTTACAAGAATAAATGTCCCAGTACTAAGAGGCTTACCTAACGATCTAAGGATGTGGAATCTCAGGATTTCCACCACCAGAAATAGAGGAAATGTCCCCACTGGGACAACCCAGTTTGGTGCCACAGAATGTCAGAGAAGGAGGCGCTGAAAGGGAAGTCAGGTTCAAGTGACACATCCATTGTAGAGGCCCAGTCACAGCCCAGGGAGAAGCCCGGAGTGAGATAGGTGCAGGAGGAGGGTTTGCGACAGTGGCTGGGAGGCAGCCCAGGGAGGCTGTGGCCTTACAGATGTGCCATGAGCCACATCAGCCTCCCGCAGTCCAAAACCTGAGGGCGGGCAGGCTCCCTGGCAAGGGGAATAAGATTCGGTGAGCAGGTGTGTGACAGGCCCTCACTCCTATACTCATTCACCTAATATTCAGTAAACAGCTGGCCCCATTCGAAGAGTCCAGCACAGCACGGACCCATAATTACTGGGAGGGGAACACAAAAATAGAGCCCAAGTTAAAAGTTCCTGAAAAGCTTTCTCATGGACATAAGAGAAAAATTCAGACCAATAGTTGTCCGTAGTTTGAGTCCATAAACAACGTGATCTCTAATGGTAGAGCTCAAAGAAGGGGTGACAGTCACAGAAGAGATTCTAAGACAAGAGGAAGAACTTTTTTATTTAAGCAAGTGGGCAGAGCTTAGGAAAAAAGACAATAAAAATGTTATATAGAGCTGAAAAACCTATCATAGTTAGCTGATAGTTTAACAGGTAATAAT
The DNA here is from genome assembly GCA_031878705.1 of Tapirus indicus. NCBI lineage: Eukaryota > Metazoa > Chordata > Mammalia > Perissodactyla > Tapiridae > Tapirus > Tapirus indicus. Next base: position 55,436,384 of record CM062933.1, on the reverse strand, counting down.
GACTGCGTGGAACTGCATAAATGCAGGCTGTGTCTAGGAGAGAAAGACATCCTGGTGAAGTTACTGAACTGTGAGAAAATGACATGATTGACGACCATCACAGAAGAGCAGGGCTCAAGCGGGGCAGGAATGGGCTGATTTCTGTCTGGCAACACTCATTGGAAGACGTCTTCTGAGAGAGAAACGGGTGCGGCCTAAGACTCTCATCAAGTCAACAGATGGATTTTCAAGCAGGTGGGAACTCGGGGTACACTCTCCCGGGACCCTCTTGCGGGGAGCAAACTACTAACTGAAGGTAATATCCAGCTGACCGAGAGATGAAGATGAGCCCAGGCAAAGACCTTAGTAAGGACAGGACTATGGCCGAGAGCCTGGCGGCGCGCTGAGACCACCTCAGTGCCGAACCGGGACCACATAGTGACGGGAAATGCGGTTATCGAAGCCCCTTGTAAATGTTTGAACCTAAACAATAATATAACAAGTCAGAAGGCAGAGAAAACTGTGGGTGTGTTGACTTTCCTAGTAGGAAGCCATTACATGTGATCTAAGATGAAAATATTTCATCTTTTTAGTAACTAAAGTCTCAATATTTTTCATAAACCATTTTCTCAATTTAAAAATCTTTTAGGAACTATTATCTCTTGTGGTGACGAGACATTGAACTACAGCAATTCCTTTAATTTCACATCAGTTTCTTTTTCTATTAAAGTTCCAGTCAAGTTAAATTGACTACTTTGACTACAACCGCAAGTATGGTGTAATCTAGTTCTGTCCACGTGTCCAGCTGTCTGACCGTTCTGTGCACGCATGAGCGTAATGACAGGTCTACAGCCTGTGTACCAAATGTCTCAGGATGTTGGGTGTCAGGGTGATTTATTTCTCTCTGATTATAATTTTCTGATTGTTTGAGTTAAGAAAAACATACGCCATATTTGCAAAAAAAAAAAAGAGTAAAGTCAATTTTTGTCTTTGAAAAAAAATTCTGACCCCTAAAGGCAGCGAAAGACGTCAGCTGCTCTCCACAATGACCTCACTTACCTAGAACTCATGCTCATTTCCGAGGAGTTTCTCAGGCGCCCGGGTTTTAGGAAAGAAGATGTCACTCGGCAAAGAGAAACGGCTCCGGAGACGCCTTGGCCCCCTTTCCGTTAGGTGGAGCAAAGAGCTTGCTCTGTCCTTTTATGTTGATGTGAGTCAGAAACGGATAACAGGAATTAGGCAGAGTCGTCACTGCTCTGTGAGAACAGACCATTTAGACTGTACAACTTTCAAAAAAGAATATTGAAGAAGACACTTGCCGTGTTGGAGTTCTGACGTGCCCGTGCAGGTGGGAGGCGGGTGGAGCACAGAGCAGCGTCTCACGGCCGGGCTCCACGCTCAGCTCCAGGTCAAACGGTCCAGGGCCGTCGGCAGGCTGGGAACCAGCCGGGTGACCTCGGACAGGTTACATATTATACTTTCAGACTTTTGAGTGAAGTCTGTTTCCAAGTAAAAGATGAAATTTTAACGAAAATTTAAATGATATAGGCCAAAAGAATTCAATGCAGGAAATATAGTGTCGCACTAAAATCTCAAGCTTTGGCATCAGGGAAAAGTGGTTCAAATCCTGACTATGCCTGTTACTAGTCATATGAACTGGAGCACTCTCTTAAACTCGCCGAGCCTCAGTTTCCTCACCTGTGAAATGGGATGAAAGTAATGGCACATACCTCCAAGGTCGTTAACGATAATTAAATGAGATAAAGAGTGCAAATCCTAAGCCCCAGGCCGGGCACACAGTAGGCACTCGATAAATGTTTCCTGGCGTTACCAGAAAACAATCAGTGACCACTGAGGGCCCCACGTGACTTTGTGCCGTGCATCAGCATCATTACTGGAGGATTTATTGACTGATTCATGTCTATCAGCTTGTCAGACTTACAAAGCTTTTTGTCCAGAATCCAGTGAAGAGTGTTTTCTCCCTCATCAACACCTGTCACGGGAAGCTGCCCTGCCCTTGGCAGAGTAAGGAAATTTAAGAAGAAAGAGAGGGTCAAGTAGGTGATGGCAATATTTTTCAAACCACAAGTCAAGACCTGTGGATGGGCCATGAAGTCAGTGTTGAGGAACATAACTAGCGTTATTTTTGGTGGAAAGGATTGGAATGGAAAATAACTGAATGCATGGCCGGTAGTAAAGCTTAGGTACAATCTTATAAAATCTGTGTTCTAGAATGTTAGATATAGGTATGTGTTGGGAGCTGGGTGACAATGTAAAAAAGTTTGAAAGCCCCTCGGCAATGGTGACCACTTGGATGGAGAAGTTGGTCAACAAGATTGAACGGTTTCTAATGTCTTCTGGCAGGTGTGGTACTTCACTTTCAGGAATCTGTTGCCATATTCTGAGAAGGGAAGACACCCTCAAGCTTTGGCAACACTTGAAAAAGTTGACATTTCCTTCTTCTCAAAACACGCTCTCCCCCTGACTTCTGTGCTGTCTGTTTTTCTCCCTCTTTAGCTGCTGTTACTAAGGGAACTTTGTATCCAACCTTGAAATCTCGATGCTCCTAAGATTTTATCTTAGGCTTAGCTTTGTCTGCATGGGCAGTTTCATTCACGCCTGTGCCTTCGATGAGCAGTTTTATGCCATTGATTTCAAAATCACTGCCTCCCACTCACACTTTCTCCCAAGCCCCAGTGCCCACCGGGCCATCTGGTTTGGATGTCTCTTAAATGCCTCAGGCCCAGCATGTCCAAAACTGAACCCACTGTCTTTCCTCCCCACCCCCACTCTCCTTTCCCAAACCCACTCCACTTCGGTGTTCCTTTCTTGGTAAATGTTACCACTCTTCCCCCCCCCATTTGTCCCAGACAGAAAGACACATCATTCTCAACACCTTCACTTCCCTCGTCTCTCACTTGGTGTACTCAATCACCGAGTCCTGACTCCAAATATTTCTTCCCTGGTCTCGTCGTTCATTCCACCGCCACTATCCTTGTCCACGCCACTTGCACCCACTGCTCCCCCTGGCTGCCACTCCTAACCCACTACATCCTCCACGCTCCCACCAGTTAGCTCCCTAAACCCAACACGCCTGCTTGCACCCTTTCAGCAGCCTCCCAGGCGACCCTGTCTCTTTCACTGGCTCATCCCATCACTTAAACTCTCTATACCTCCGTCTCTCCCACCTGAGAAGTGCTAAAAATATTTCCCCCTACCCATTTGCTATGGATGTTGTGTTTATAATAAAGGAAAGGAAAAATCGATATGAACAACCTAGTTAATATCATAATCATCACTATAATAATTGAAAATGTAGATTCTGATATGCACTCCAACCTAGAGAATTTTCCCCAGAACCTTTGATGGCAAGTAGATTTTTAAATTTTATGAGAATGTCAAGGTGATTTTTCTTCCAATTAAAAAAATGACTAATTTTTCTTAAAACAACCCATCAAATTGACCTTAGTATGCATGGTGGACTAAAAACTTTCATAGATAATTACTAGAAGAGTTGACCACAGAATATGTAAAATTTTTACCGTAGCCCAAGAATAATAGCAAAATACATGCTTTCAAAATGTACTAGCCACATTATAATTCACAGGAAAGAAAGATAATTACAGAAAGTCTGACTCATGTTCCTGACAGCTAATGAAAAAAATTGCCAGCAGCAGAAGTGGCTTCTTCTCTATCTCAATAACAGGCCCTTTTGTTGTTCTGGAGAGAAGGGCTTAAGTCCCATCCAGTTTTATATAATGACAGGTTTTCTCCTATTGTGAAGCACAGAGGGCACCTCATTATTGATTCGGTTTCCTTCTCAGCAGATACGGGCAAAAGAAATGGCTGAATAAATCTGAATGCAGAAATGTTTCTAGGACCTACTGCGATCTCTCTGCTGAAACTTCCGAGTATGAACACCAATATTATGCTAAAGTGAAGGCCATGCGGGGAACAAATTGTTCAAAAGGGGCAGAAACCGGGCGATTCTATCCTTTTTTAGAAAGTAAGTAACACAATTGTCTGTTCAACACGTGTTAGCACCAAGTTCCTCTGACCTCGCCGTGGGGTCAGCGCTCCGAGGCTCTGTCCTGCGCTGTGTCCCTCAGCTGCTGGAGCAAGCGGGTGCTTCCCCTCACAGGCTCCCAGAGTCTGGTCTTGAGAACGAAAGGGTCAGCCAAGCGATCTCTAAGATCTCTCTCAGATCCGAAATTGACACCAGATGTCAATATTACCAAATCTTGATTTTGTTTTGTTACTTAGCGGAGACTATGTAAATTGAGCAACTAGGGGAGACTATGTAATTTGAGATTTTTTTCTTTAAATGTTTTGGGTTTATAAACCATTGATGTACATCCACAAGATTGGTTCAAGATTGTTCTGGTCACAGACTAAGTCTCTTCTTATTATCAACTGGGTAGTGCAATAACGTGATTCCTAGGCGTAACTCAGAATTAAAGCAACAGCTTCCTCGTGTTTTCTTTTTTAATTTTTCCATCCCCTGACTCATGGCTGACTCAGCTGTGGAGGACCCACGCGGAGTGGTCATGACGAAATTACAAACACTCCTCAGTCTGGAGCTGGAGCCTTTTCCCCAGGGTGCCTTTCTAGGTCAGAAGTCAGCGAACTCTGCCCTCAGACGAAAGGCAGCCCCCCACTTCTGTTTTTCTACAGGCCAAGAGCTATGAATGGCTTTTACATTTGTATAAATCATAGTTGCAACAGAGATGGTATGGCCTGCAAGGCCTAACATATTTACTGTCTGGACCTCTGTGGTGAACGTTTGTAACCTCTGTTCTAGATCATTTCATTCACATCTCCAAAGGTCTTTAGCAGTGCTTCGTTTCTCCATGTCTGATTTTTACCTCTTATCAAATCATATTAATGTTATTTATCACCAACTTTTCGAGTCACAGGTGTGTTGTAAACACTTTCAATTGAATTTCCACCGTCAAATACTGTTTATCCCTGTGACTGGGAACCAAGTAAATACAATACTTGCGTTTGCTGTTTGAACGTTGTGTCGGGGTGTGTGAAACGACTGTTTCCAGATTTGGCATGCCTGGGGCCCCCCTTAGGGCATTCTGAGCATGTCGAATAAGAGGGTGGCCTTTAAAGCGCTGATCCCAGTAGGATTGTGTCGTTGCTTTATCCAAGGTGATTTCTACGTCTGAACGTGATAATTCCCTCTCCCCTCTGCTTTAAGCACAAATTGGCCCACCACAGGTTGCTTTGACTACTGATGAGAAATCCATTTCTATTGTTCTGACGGCTCCAGAGAAGTGGAAGACAAATCCAGGAGAAAGTTCTATTTCCATGGAACAGATATACTCTAATCTGAAGTATAATGTGTCCGTGTATAACACTAAATCAAATAGAACGGTAAGCCTGAAATGGAATGGGTGCATGTAATCCGCGTCGCTTTTCGCAGCCAATGCTGGAACAAGCAGCCCTGATGTTTTCATTCTCTGCATGTGAATCTGGGAGGATGTGGTGTTAGAAAGAGATGCCATACAAGATGCAGTTGAAGCCGATGTGTAGAATTTCAGAGAACTTCCTTCAGAGTTTCTCTCCAGAAACCCTGTGATGAGGTGTGAGGTTGCATTGGAGTGTGGAGCGATCATCCACCCCACTTTGGTGGAGAGCTTTTACTTACATAACATGTGTCAGTCACTCTCCAAGAAAGAAAAAAATGTCGGCAAGAACGCAGGACAAAGTTCAATAACAAATCTGTCCTTACGTTACTATTTAGAACTGTTCCAGTTCCTGACCACGCTCTGAGAGCTAGAGGAAAGGGTATTTTAAAGCTGTTGCTGAAAAGAAAGCTTGCAGTGAGAGTAAGGGATTTAATGGTGCCTCTGTCTCTTCTTTCCTTCTAGAGTCTGGGGTGGTACTGGAAATCCTTGGCTCTAACTGCTGTTTGCAATTCCCTATCCTAGTGGTCCCAGTGTGTGACCAACCACACGCTGGTGCTCAGCTGGCTGGAGCCGGACACTCTGTACTGTGTCCACGTGGAGTCCTTCGTCCCAGGACCTCCTCGCCTCGCTCGGCCCTCTGAGAAGCAGTGTGTGAGTACTTTGAAAGGTAAGCTTGAGAAGTCTCAGCTGGCCTGAGGAAGGAACTCCAATGAAACTAGAAGGAAGTATGGCGGTGTAGACAAGGTTTTGGTAAATTCATGTCTACCAGAAACAGGTGGAGGCAAAGGCAGAAACGACCATCACCAGAAGTGCATTGCGCAGCCTGGGACGCTGCCACTGAGCTCGGCCAACGTCAGGGAGCGTTTGCCCCCACGGGGAACCCTCAGTTCCGTCCTGGCATCCGCCAACAAGACTCTGCTTTGGAAAACAACAATTAGGAATTTTTACACGCATTTATTTTTTCTTCTTTAAAATTATAATCACTCTGGTCAGTAGAAGTTCTGCGGTCTTCAAAAACGTCAGACAATTTTGTTGCTAGAAACAAAGCATTATCCTAAAAACTTTTTTTTAATTGAGGTAACCCTGGTTTATAACATTATAGAAATTTCAGGTGAACATAGTTGTATTTCGATTTCCATGTAGACTACACCATGTTCACTGCCCAAAGACTAATTACCATCCATCACCACACACGTGTGCCCTCTCACGCATTTCTCCCTCCTCCCTCCACCCTTCCCCTCTGGCAACCACCAATCTAATCTCTGTATCTATGTGTGTGTTTGTTTTTTTTTATCTTCCACTTATAAGTGAAATCATACAGTAGTTGACCTTCTCCATCTGACTTATTTCACTTAGCATAATACCCTCAAGTTCCATCCATGTTGTTGCAAATGTCAAGATTTCATCCTTTTTATGGCTGAGTAATATTCCATTGTGTGTGTGTGTGTGTGTATATATATATATATATTTATATACCACATCTTCTTTATCCTTCATCCATTGATGGGCACTTAGGTTGTTTCCAAGTCTTGGCTATTGTGAATAATGTTGCAATGAACATAGAGGTGAAGATATCTTTTTAAATTAGTGTTTTCATGTTCTTTGGATAAATATCCAGAAGTGGGATAGCTGGATCACATGCTAGTTCTATTCTTAACTTTTTTTATTTTATTGAGGTCATATTTGTTTATAACACTGCATAAATTTCAGGTGTACATTATTATATTTCTGTTCACCACCAATAGTCTAGTTTTTATCTGTTGCCATACATATGTGCCCCTTTACCTCTCTCACCCTCCCCCACCCCCTTCCCCTCTGGTAACCACTAATCTGTTCTCCTTATCTATGTGTTTGTTTATCTTTCACATATGGGTGAAATCATATGGTATTTGTCTTTCTCTGTCTGACCTATTTTCCTTAGCATCATACCCTCAAGGTCCATCCATATTGTCTCAAAATGCACAATTTCATCTTTTTTTTATGGCTGAGTAGTATTCCATTTTGTATATATACCACATCTTCTTTACCCATTCATCCCTTGATGGGTACTTGGGTTGCTTCCAAGTCTTGGCTATTGTGAATAATGCTGCAGTGAACATGGGGCTGCAGATATCTTTTTGAATTATTGATTTCATGTTCTTTGGATAAATACCCAGTAGTACAATAGCTGGATCATATGGTATTTCTATTTTTAAGTTTTTGAGAAATCTCCATACTGTTTTCCATAGTGGCTGCACCAGTCTGCACTCCCACCAGCAGTGTATAGGGTTCCCTTTTCTCCACATCCTCTCCAACACTTGTTATTTCTTGTCTTTTTAATTATGGCCATTCTGACAGGTGTGAGGTGATATCTTATTGTGGTTTTGATTTGCATTTCCCTAATAATTAGTGATGTTGAACATCTTTTCATGTCCTGTTGGAAAAATGCCTGTTCTTTGGAAAAATGTCTGTTCAGATCTTTTTCCCTTTAAGACAGAATCTTTTGCTCCCTTGGGAAGGCAAACTCCAGGCTCTGCAGGTTGCGTTCAGATGTCGCTCACTGGCCGTGCAAGGTCTGGGAGCCACAGATCAGTAACTACTCCTTCCTCCTCCACTTGCTTCTCTCCTTCCTTTTATCTGCCTCCTTCTCAATCTTCTGAACGTGGCCGCTAAGGGACTGTGGCTGAGGGACTCACTGCTGTTCGGAGACAGAATGAGGAGCCTTTGCCTGATGTTCTTCCCCGGGGTGAGAGGATCTTGAACTCAAAACCTGAATGTTGAAACTAAACCCTAACGTCCACCTTCGCTGACGGGCTCTTCATCCGTGGTTCCTCTGTTTCTCTCTTCCGAATATGCAGGCCTGGGGCAAGTGTCACAGCCTTTCCCCCAAACCTTGGTTCCATCGCCTGCCACGGGATGGGAGTGGGGACAGAACTCATTTTCCGCTTCCCTCACACCTCGCACATTTCAAAATGGAACTGTCCCAACGAATAAAAATGGAATTTTGCGAGTACATATCAAAAGCGAAAAGCTTTCTTTCTGAATCTCTATCCTCATCACACCTTTCCTTTAAAATGAAGGTTCTCTGCCAGATGTCAAATAAAACTAAAAGGCTACACGCAAAAGGCAGAACAAAGCAGACTGAAGAAATCATTTTTGTGTTTGGAAAAGCCCTGTGCGTACTGACAGCTTGATCAGTGGCCAAATGGTGGGAATGGATTCCCTGTGGAAATCGTTTAAGCCATCGGCAGAGCTAAAGCAGCCCACGTGCAGATGAAACGGAATCCTTCCCGGGAAGCAGCTGGAGCCGACTTTCTCTCTGGTCTGGGAGACGCAACAAGACAGCAAGAGTCCGTCTCAGGTGCTGACCTTTTCCATGATATCCCAGCTGTTCCATCACCCAGACACCTGCCCAAGACACCGTACAAGGGCCTCCTCTTTAAAAAATCAGTCTTACCTCTTTTGGGACTATTTTTTGAAAGAACGCTTCTGCTCTCCACAGTCCCTCAATGCCTAAAATACAGACACAGTTTGTTGGTTTGTTAGAGCAGACATGTGCTATGTACACTAAGTGACGCCAGTCTTTGTTGTCACGGCTCTTTTTAATTAGGGTAAGTTCAGGCCAGAGACCAGGGATTGTAGTAAGAGGACTGGACGGAGGGGTTGCCTGGAGTCGGGCCGGTGATGCTCAGCCACCTGCGACATCTGCCTGTGGTGCCAGCCGCTGTCTCCACGGACCTGGTCACAGATGTGCTCTGCAGGGATCATGCGGTGGAAGAGCCCGCGGTCGGACCCCCATCCCTGGACATTGGCCCCCGCTGTCGTTGACTGCCCTCACTGTCCATGACACTTCTATTTCCAGTCGTTAACTAAACAGTTCCCGGATACTGACTGTGCTGCTTTCTCTTGGGTCTGGGCATCAAGAGCACCCAACGTCTGCCTGGGTTAGAATGCTCCCACGACACTCGTGCTGATTTTATTAGTCTGTAAGGAATGAGCTAGAGCTTTTGTAATTTGTGCTAAAGCTGCTCCTTTTTCTACTGCTGTGTTAGTCAGGGTTCTCCAGAGATCAGAACCAATATATACATAATCCTTATATATGTCTATATATCCATGGAGAGAGAGGTAGAGGTTTATTGCAAGAAGATGGCTTACATGATTGTGGAGGCTGATAAGTTCAAAACCTGCAGGGCAGGCCACAGGCTGGAGACCCAGGGAAGAGCTGATGTTGCAGTTCTGGTCTGAAGGTAACCTGCTGGCAGAATTCTCTCTTCCTCAGGGTGGTCAGTCTTCTCTCTATTAAAGCCTTCAACTGATTGGGTGAGACCCACCCACATTAGAGGGTAATCTGTTTTGCTCAAGTCTACTGATTTAAATGCTAATTTCCTCTAAAAAAAATGCCTTCTCAGAAACATCTGGAATAATATTTGACCAAATATGTGGGTGCCGTGGCCTAGCCAAATTGGCGCATAAAATTAACCATCACAACTTCCAAATACCCCATAGCAGCTTAACAAATGTAAGTTAGTCCCGGTGAGCCCTATACGGGGCTCACTTTATCAACTATACAGTCTGATCGATGGGGGCCAGGGCTGCCCTTCTTAGACCTGTTCACCAGATCTTTCCATTCCTCTGTGGACTTTTACTCATCGTGAACCTACAGCACAGCATGACCTGGAAGGGAGTTACTGCCATTCTCAGCACACACCAGCTCAGCCAGCTCCCCACACTTCCCCAAGCTCCAGACCTACTGAGAAAGCCTGGCCAACACACGTGAGGGGGGTTCTGTCAGTCACAGAGAAGGTGACGCCGTACATCCCCATCCTCTACTGAATACGGAGACATTGAGTCAAATGAGCGGCATGGAAAAGTGGGGCAGCTCAGTGGGATCGTCACAAGAGGGTTTTGTTGCTTGGTGTGAAGTGCTGTGAGTTGCCTGAATATCAGACACACTTACCTTCAAACATAAGAACCAGCATGAAGCTCAGAGCCACACGTGAAATGCTGGACGATCTGCTGACTGGGTCGTTGATGCATCCTCACTGTGAAGGTTTGGGACGAGTCCAGACGGTTCCTTGAGACCATCTGTTGTCAGAGGGAGTAAGAATTCTGAAATCTTTTATAACATTTAGCACAAGCTTCTCAACTTAAAAATGAGAAAACTGAATTCCTGGAGGTAAGTGACTTGCCCAAAACCTCTTGATATCGCCAGTGTTTTCCCCCAAATCACAACTGTCTACCCCCTGCCTTTTTTTGCAGACCCAGCAACAATGTTGAAGGTTAACATCATCTTCTGGTACGTTTTGCCCATATCTGTTACTGTGTTGATTTTTTCTGTGATGGGCTACTCCATCTACAGATACATCCACGTCAGCAAAGAGAAACACCCAGCAAATTTGGTAAGTCCCCAGCGTGCCAAGAGTCGTTGGAACAGCACACCTCTGGAGGGTCGACAAGGAGGCTCTAGAACAGACGCTGCTCCTCTCACGGGGAGAGTGAGGTTAAGTGAACGAGCTGATGAATTAAAACACTTCTGGATTAGCTTAACCCAGGAACATAACCAAAGAGAAAGGGTCCTTAGCTTCAACACAAATTCTACATTTAATGACCAGATTAGACTAGGTCTTGAAGCACACAGATAGACTAAGTGATGACCCACACCCCTCCAGAGGTACAAGTCTAGTTGGGGGCTAGAATTTCAAAATGACACGTGAAGGCTAAGATGAAAGCAGGCAGTGGGGACTCTGGGGGTGCAGGGGGGCACTGGAGCCCTACCTGGGGATCTGGAGATGTTCCAGGCCTGGGCTTGGTTAGGAAAAGTGAGCAAGAGTCAGGGCAGAGGAAGCAGCAGGGCAGAGGTGGGTGGACTTTCGGGAAGCCACATAAGGTTGCCAAACTGTGAGGTTCCTGATGCGGAGCCACGAAGGAGGAGACTGGAGCAGGGGTGGCAGGGCCGGGTGACGGGGGAATTGTGTTGTTCTAAGGAGCTGGGGCTTTAAGAGAAGTCTGTAGGGATTTGAGTTGGGAGCGTCATGGCCGATACTGTGCTTTAGACCCAGCTGGATAGTGGTCTAAGACAACTTTAGGGGAGTAGGACCAAACACAAGAAGAGCAGCAAGGAGAGCGTGGCAGTCACCCAGGGGAGAGAAGATGAGTGTCTGAGAGGGGAGAGGGGGACGTGGGGCTGGAGACAAAGACACGGAATGGAAACACATGTAGGAGGAAAATGGCCAGGACTTAGTCATTTACAGCGAGGAAAGGCAAAAAAGTAGATGAAGGAATAACCCTGACGCTCTGGACCACGCATCAGTTTTCATGTCCATCCACGTTCATGTCCAGAGAAGATACACGAGGGCTGGTAGCCCAGGCAACCAAAGCTTATTAACAAATACAGAGTCAACTATAATTAACAAAGCAATTTCAAAAACTCTATCTCACTCAGTACTCGCCATTCCTCATGTGGCAGAAAGTCTGATTTTAGAGAATTAAAAACAGAGGCACGAGAATTAATAACTCCCCTGAATTCCCGGAGCCGGTTAGAGGAGGGCAGTCACACTGTAACCGAGCAAAAGGGGCTCGTTCTGCTCGCCACAATCCAGCGCCAATCAATTGCAAACGAGTCCGTGGTTGAGAAAGGAAAGTTTATACGATTAGCTAGCACAATCAGAAGGTGGAGGACTAGTGTCCTGAAAAGCCATCTTCAAATCATACAGAATCTTGAGTCAGTTACATAGGGGAAATGGGCAGGGAAGAAGGGGGTTTAGGGATGTCGACCATTTGGTGTGACAGACTTCAAGGCGCCTCATTATCTCTTTCTTCCGTCATTTGTGACAGGTACCAACACAGAGTTTTTCTTTCTGGAGGTCATCATGTTCCTGAGGACTCAGAGAACAAAGTTGTCATCTTATCATAAGCAAGAGTCATAATACTAGCAGATCATGTATTTTGCAAAAGCGAGAGGTGCTTCATCATGTAGGCTACATGCAGGCCAGTGTGCATTCTCAGAGACTAGTGAGTCAGGGTCACAGTTACAACACTGCCTCCTTTCCCTAAGCTGGCTTCCCTCATGCTAACTTAAGATCTGGCTGTTACCACACCCTGATCCTGGGACTGCATAAACAGCCCCCCGGGGAACCGCTTTTCACTTCCGTGTGCATTTTGCGTGTCTTGGGTCCCTTGCCTGCAATGTGAAGTTTTCTGTATATTCCAAGCATAACTTTCACTTCCCAGGTAAGGACAGGTAAGAATTTCTTCCCCAGATAAGTATAGGTCTTTAAAACCAACTGATGACAGTATAAATTCTACTTAACAGCTGTTTTTAATGTCTCTCTAAGGTGAAAACTGTTCTCTTCTCTCTTTATAGATTTTGATTTATGGAAATGAGTTTGACAAAAGATTCTTTGTACCTGCTGAAAAAATCGTGATTAATTTTATCACCCTCAATATTTTGGAGGATTCTAAAATTTCTCATCAGGACAAAAGTGTAATGGAGAAAAGCAGTGCTGTATCGGCCCTGAGTGAGCCCAGCAAGGACCGGGAGTCCCATCAGGAGGAAGCGGAGGTGAGACACCTGGGGTATGCTTCACATTTGATGGGCAGTTTCTGTGACTCTGAGGAAACCGCCCAAGGTGCTTCCCTACCCCAGCACGAGTCCCTCGGCAGAGCGGTACGCACAGCTACAGCAGTCACTGAATACGAATACGATGTAAGAACTGCTGATGTTTGCGTGGGGCCTGGAGACCCAGAGCTCGATTTGCAGGAGGAGGGGTCCCGACAAGGACAATTATTTGAGCAACAGGTGGCTTTGGCAGACGCAGGCCTGCGAACACTGCTGTCTTCATATACCCCTCGGCTCAGAGACTTGGACCATCGGCCACAGGAGCACGTGGACACAGAAGAGGGGCCAGAGGAAGAGCCATCGACCACACGGGTTGACTGGGACCCCCGGACTGGCAGGCTGCGTATACCTTCATTATCCAGCTTTGAACGTGACTCAGAGGGACGTGAGCATCCTGGGTATGAGGAGCTCCTGGAGGATGGCCTTTTGTCCAGACTCTATGAGGACCAGGCTCCAGACAAGCCACCAAAAGAAAATGAGACCTATCTCGTGCAGTTCATGGAGGAATGGGGGTTATGTGTGCACATGGAAGACTGACGCCCCAGCTTCCCTCTGCAGACCCCCTGTTACAGGCACGAGAGTCGGGCACAGGAACGCCGGGACAGTAACGGGCCTGGATAGGAGACGTTACTCCAATTCTCCTGTGTCAGTGAGAATTACTTCTCTCTAGTCTCATACCCTTGTCCATTCTGCCTGCTGCGGGTGGTTGGTTCATGCACGTGGGTCTGTTACAATGATGGGGCACCTAGACAGCAGGGCTGACCCATCTCTTTGTACCCAGTTAGTATCCAAGAATGTTTGCCCAGTTGGATGCAGAATTTATTCAAGTGGGTGTCCTATAGCTTCTTTGTTTATTGTTTCCTAACAAACATGCTTCTACAACTATTTTCTGGGCACTTACCCAGTGTATAGTGTATAGTACTGTAAAAACATTTCATGAAGACCATTCCTTCCATAAATACTACTTTTTTAAAATTGGGTTTATTGTCAGAAAGATGAGATACTTAAAACATACAAATACTACCAAGTGGGTGGTAACTCGGTCACATTTAAGGACCCTAACTCACTACTGAATCATAACAATCCGTGTTCAGCGTGAATACCTTGGGCACAGGTCTTGATATCACACGCTTTGGGCTATTTAAAGTGGCCGTATTAATGCTTACGAGAAGTTCTGGACTGTAAACATAAATTGTTATTATTAATACTTTGTTGTCAGAAAATGTCCTCTCAATAACTTAGTAGGGGCTTTTTAGTAGCGGACTAACCTGAAAGAAATGCCACATTTTATAATGGATTATTATATTTATTTCTGGAAATTGTTTTTTAGAAGATGTTTACATAGTCTATAAAGTAGAACGTGTTTAGCAGCTGAAACACTGTGTTACTATTATAACATTAAATATTCTATTTGAATGGGCAATCCCTCAAAGGCTCCTTGGAGTGAATGTGAATGAATATCCCTTACCTACCTAATCCTAAAATCAATAAACAAGGACTTACGATGGAAATAAGGTACATGAATATGTAAGGAAGAGTGTATTAAAAATTTGACATAATTTGCTGCGAGAATTGACGTGCACCGTAAAACACCACCATCGAGTTAAATTCCCGTAACTATTCCCCTCTCCTTCACTGTTTGCTTAAAAGATTAAATTCTACCGTCACACTGCATTAAAATATGCCAGAATCTATTAAGTTGTTACTATTTGACTGTTTTTGACCTGCAGAAACAACAATTTCCTATGATTTACCTTAATATATGTTTGTTTTAATCATGAACTCATAATCTGTGGATGCTCTTTCGGGAAAACAGATATCAGCCATATCTCCTTATTTGTATTTTTGGCACAGGCAGATGTCCCTGGTGGGAGAGATGGATTCTGCAGTTATGGCCTTTTGAGATTGTCCACAAATCCAAACAGTTTCTGATCTAATGGTTTAATTTAGAGCATAATTAGATTAACCAGAGTGTTCTGTTCTTCTCAGTCTTTGTAGAAATGACTCTGCCAGTTTTGAAGAACAAATTTATAACACTAACTGTAAAAGAAGTTCAGAGGGGAAAGAATGAGTCGTTATTAAAAGCAAAAAGAAAATAAAGTGACTGGTGAGAGTTTGGCTTATTCGTTCCATTCACAGGATGTGTATTGAGCACCTGCTGTGTC
The DNA here is from genome assembly GCA_031878705.1 of Tapirus indicus. NCBI lineage: Eukaryota > Metazoa > Chordata > Mammalia > Perissodactyla > Tapiridae > Tapirus > Tapirus indicus. Next base: position 55,421,226 of record CM062933.1, on the reverse strand, counting down.
CTACAGTGTCCTCGCCTCTGAGAGGGGGACAGTCCCCAGGGTTGTTGTGAGGATGAAGAGGGAATACAGATGGCACTCAGAGCAGAGCCCGGCACACAGCGAGCGCGGTGCAAGTGTTGTCATTAACTCCAGAGCGCGTGCTTGGCATCAGGAGACGGCCTTTAGACAGATGACTTGATTCGAAGGCAGAATTTGCCTCACTTTGTTTTTCTTACCTAAAAGTACAACAGTAATTTGATTCCTACTTCATGTCTTCAGATGGAAACCCGTCAGTGGGTTTGTAAAAGGGAATCTATTTCTGAGTTGCTTTTACATCTCTTGCCATTCCAAGCCTGTCAGAAGGATTGAGCATTTTTTTAATTTTGTTGTTTCGGTACCTCACAACATGTGCACATACACACACATGTGCAATCAAACGTGAGCATACAGTAGGTATTTCTTGTGGGAAAGGTAACACGAACTGAGATGCTACAGTGTATCTGTGGGGGTGGCAGCCATCGCACCACAGGCCCTCCGTGGCCAGGACCTCTGCAGCTCCAAGACTCATCCTCTGTGACCTCATCAGACTCCATCCTGAGGCCTGTGGTCCACGTGGGGCTTGGAAGCTGAGGTTTCAGAGTCTTTGGCAAGCACCCTCATCCTCTCACTGGCTGTTCGTCAGTTCTGGGCTTTTACACACCTCTTCCATACGAGGTAGGTTTTCCTTGTGAAACATCTATTAGAGGCTCTATTTCCACACCTCATAAACTGTAAACAACTGGGTGAACGAAAATATCCCCCCCACACAAAGTGAGTGAAACCTAGTGCCAGACCTTGCATGTGGAAGGAAGTACGTGAAGAGGGACACTTGTCCCTTCAGCCTACAAATGGGAAAGGTCTGGTGCCCCAGGCTGAGCTCAACTCAAAGGAAATCAGTGCAGAGAAGAACCACTTGTACAGCCCAGAGCGAGGTCTGCCCAGCCTGGTAAATCTAATGAGAACATCAAACAAGCTCCATCCGCACGGTGCCCCTGGTCATCAGTTGAGTTCTTTCCGGGCTGCACTTCACCACCCCCACTTCTTGAGATGAATTTTGCTAAATCATCTTTGAAGAACTGTTTTTCTCTATTTCCTTTGTGGTTCCCACATTCTTCCATGAATCTTCCATCCACATTCTTTTCAAAGACTTTGCTCAGAAGCATGTGCCTATAAATTTTTAATAAATAGTGCTATAGCTGTGGATATTTTAATAGTAGTTTTATTTTTTACTATGGAGGATAAATGTACACATATTCATTGTAGAGTAAGTAGAAATAAAGGGGAAAAATAAAAATTACCTGGAAGACTCCCACCCAGATTTAACCACACAAACATATTAGGGCAGAGAAATGATTCCCACCTGGGGGTCACCTTGTCCCCCACAAGGGGACATTTGGCAACGTCTGCAGACATTTGATTGTCACAACTTGGGGAGGGTGCTGCTGTCATCTAGTGGGGAGAGGTCGGGAAATCTGCTAACCATCCTCCAATGCACAGGGCAGCCTCATAACAAAGAATTACAGCCCAAAATGTCAATAGTGCCTCAGCTGAGAAACCCTGGTGTAGAATTTTCCAGACACTTTCAATGCATATATGTATATATTTTTTCCCAGAAAGAGGAATCATATCGAACTCTTTTATAACTTCCTCCTTTCACTCAAAGAGATATAAGAAACTATCTTATTTTAACTATCCTTAGATTAACTTTATAAAGCACCAATCTTATTCAGATTAGAACTACTGAACTGGAAGATTATGAATAATTTTTTCTAAACTTAGTGCTTTAAAATTTTTTTCATCCAACAGCAACCTAAAGTTGGAGTTATTAAGAGCCAAGTGCTATGTGTCCTTTAAATATAATTGAACCCCTCCAAAATATTATTTCCTGAAAATTTCTTCCTCTGCAGAGTGACTGGATGACTAATAGGTAGCCATTTATCTTCCCTTCGATGGGTGGGACTCCCCTGTGCTTGGCTCCTGTGAGCTCTCCTCTTAACATCTTCGGGATCTTCCGTGACAGGTGATGAAGGCAGCCTTGGCGTCCACTATGAATCCTGGATAAACCTTCAGGTTCATCACTGATCTTCCTGCAGACTCCTCTGCCTGTGGCAGCTGCAGAATTTCTTTGGTACTTTGGTAGTTTTAGTCTGTAACACATTTTCCAGGGGGTTTTCATTTCTGAGTGGGGTGCTGGGTTCTGGTTCTGCTACAACCATGGCTCCATGGGGAGTGAGGACTGGCGTGTTGTGTCGTGTTTGTGCCGGTGGGCGGAGGCCCCTTCTGTCCTCGGGAAAGGTTGTCTGTTCATGTGTTTCCCTAAAACTCTCTCTGGCACTTTGTTAAACTTGGAAACAGATGAGGTATTTTCTCCCTTACTTCCTCAACAGATTTCCTTTGATTTCTCAGTCTGTCATTGTCTGGATTGGGTGACACGTGGAGGCTCCCCACCAATTCAAAAGATGGACACGTGGCTTGTGTTTGTGTTTTCACGCCCAGGTGGCTGTGACGATGAACACTGATGGGAATAAATGCCACCCACCATTTGCTGATCCCTGGAACTGACTTCCGTGGGACATAGGAATTAGCCACTGCTCTTAAAGGTCTAATAGAGTTAAGAGAGTTTACACATGATTCTCTCTTCTCCTAGAGGGCATTCTTCCCCAGCCTGAAATTGACCTGGAACGCAGACACTTCAGAATATTGATGTGAGGGGGAGAAAACAATGGAAATTGTCATCCCAGCCACCAAGAAGGAAGCATGGGATATTGGATCTGTATTAAATTTGTTAACTTGGTGCTTTTAAAAGAATTTGGCAGCATTTGACTAACAAAAGGATATACGGACAAATGAAAACAAACCTTAGAATTTTTCAGATTGCCTGAGTGACAGATTAGCAGAAGAAGGATCTGTGTGGTGTCCTGGTTGAAAGTTTGGACCCTGAAGATAAGACACTTGGTTCAAGGTCCAGCACTGTCACTTCTTAGGCTGTCGCCTTAGACAAGTTACTGAACCTCTTTGGGCCAAATTTGCTCACCTAAGAAATGAGGATAATAACTGTACCTACCTCACAGGATGTGGGAGGTTTAAAGGAATCACTGCATTTGAAATGCTTAGAAGAGCACCTGACACAAAATACATGCTTGATAAATGTCAGCAGTAGCAAAAGCACAGGAGGCACATAGAAGAATTTTCATAGAAGCATTATTCATTAAAAAAACCTTGAAAGAACACTAATATTTACCAGCAGGAGAAAGCTCTGAAAATGAATGAACTACACCTTCCATGGCAACATGGATGAATCTCACAAACATGTTGAGCAAAAAGAGTGATTCCTAAAAGAATATACAAAGGATAATTCCATTTATATAATGTCCCAAAACACATGGAATTAAACACCATTCACATATATGTGGTGAAACTATGAAGAAAGGGAGGGAATGATTAGCACAAAGTCGGGGATCGTGGTTCCCCTGTGGACTGAAGGAGACGGAGCACGTGGAGCTCCCTGGGCTTCAGAGGGACGGGTGAGAGTCCCCTTGAAGGTGATGGAGCAGGGTGTTCTCTCATGATTCCTCTTTAAACCGAATGTATGTATTGTACGTGGCCCGATGTGTGTGCGTTTAATTGAGAGAAACAATAATGAGACTCCAAAGCCCCTGAATTTTGTGTCGTTCTCACAGCTTCCATCATCAGTCCAGCGTTGCACCGCTGGTCAAGGCGTTTGGAATCATGAGAGCCGATAAACATTTTCCCTTGGAAGCCAGAAACAAGTCTATCTATGGTGATATTCTGTTTACAAAGCTTCTTAGTTTCCAAAGTTTTGATTATGTCTGAAATTCCGAACAGGAAAGAACTGTTGACAGATTGTTAGTTGGGTTTCTATGGCGAAGGGCATGTGCTGGAAACCTTGGCCTTGCTGAGAAGGGCCATTATTCAAGAAGCGAATGCCTGAGCCCTGGTGGGAAATGAGGAGGACACGGGATGCACACTAACTTCTGAAATGCAAGCACCTTCTCCTACTCACAGGTACTAATGAGTTAGCAAGTAATAAGACCTCAGCAGGCAGGCCCACCACTGAAATCGCATAGTGAAAACAAATCCTTCTTTATGGAGCAGCGACTAGTTCATCTCTGCCAACTGATTTTAGTATGCAGGGAAGGATTAGGATCTTAAATGCTCTGCCTTTACACTTCAGCTGACAGCTCCTCTCTGTAATCAGCTTGCCTTGGTTACAAAGACTCAGTGCCCATTAGCAAATAGATGTGTTTGCTTTTCCTAAGTCCCATATTTCCTGCCAGCTTGTTGCCACCAGCTTCCAAAATGAAAGATTTGTGAAATTACAGATTTAAACAACACTTTCAAGTGGAAACACCTTTAATCTAAGCATAATGATGAACTTCAAACATTTAACTTTACCAAAAAAAAAGTATAAACAGAAGCATAATTAAGATATTTGCTAATATTTCTTCTTAGCAACCCACGTCATCGAAACCCAAGTCTCAAAAATCTGGCACATATGTTTATTCTGAGCATCACATTTTAACAAAGGCCTTAACCAACCAGAAAACGTATCAGAGAGGACCTGGCAGCCAGGATGTAGAGGACGTGCAGAGGGAACCCAGGACTTAGTGAAGCCCTGAGAGCTGCCCTATGCAAAGGACTTTTGATGAATGAGGACATCAGACAGGTGTTTGTTGCTTCAGACCATGGAATTAGGACGTGTATTTGGGAGTTGCTAGAAGGCAGAGCTCAGTTCCAAGTAAGGAGGGGCTTTCTATAATTAAGTGGCAGCTCTGAATTCTTAGCCAGATGAGGTACTGAGTTCCCTGTCGCGGGAAGACTTCAAGCATCGGCTGGTTTCTGCTGAGGCTTTTGCAGAGAGGATTCCTCGATGGGGCTGGGGGCTGGAATAGATGGTCTCTAAGGCCTCTTCCACCCCTAAATGTCTGCTATGAAAAAACAGTATTTGGAATCGTCTTTATTTCCCCTTTTTTTCTCCCTTTTTCTTCCAAGCAGTTTACCAGCCAGTAACTCATTCTCTGTTTCTCGTGAATTGCCGTGGGCCCTTTGTGGATCGCTAAGGGGAGCCAGGTAGTGTCTTTCCTTGAATGTGACACACGGGAGCTTAGAAATTCTCCCCTGAAGCCCTGGCACCAGACCGCTCGGAGCTCTCAGCCTTACAGAAATGAGTCTGAGTCTAGAAATGCCATCTGTTTTCATTTCCCCTTTTCATTGCTATCCTGCTTAAGCAAGTCCCTTTTATTATTGTTTCTCCTTCATGAAGTTTGGGTTTGTCAGAAAGGGAATACCACCCACCAACAAGGCTCAGAGGCACCTGTTTCCATCCACCTCCTTCTGACTCCTGGACCAGACTGGACGTCACTGGACAACTAAGTATCAGAGAATAGAGTAAAATTCTGTGAGAACACTGCTTGTATCACCGTTCAATCTGAATAAATATTATCCACTCTCATCCCAATTATCCAGAAAGCCCCAGGGCAGTTAACACTGGAATGGAGGTGTCTCTGCTGGAAGCATCAGAGTACGCCGTTAGATATAACTCGTTTCTGATGGCACTCACGGTCTCAGGTACACCTAAGTCTAAAATTCCTATCATTGAGCTTTTCCAACAGGCAGAAAAAGTGAAAATGGAGTGAAAGGAGGGGAGGGGAGGGGGTGTCCTCATACTCCTCATGTGCCCAGCACCTGCACAGCGGGCAGCGCTCAGCTCAAATTTGTGCTGAACAAATGCATTGAACACGCGAGCAGAGACGCAGGCGTTCACGCACACACTGCACTCAGTCGGGGAAGGAACGGGAATGACTCTAAAAATATTCTCATATGCAATCTATTACTGACTTCTAGAGTGTAAACTCCATGAGGGCAGGGGTTTTTTATCTTCTTTTTTTTTCATATGTCCTAGCACCTAAACTGTGTCTATCATATAGCAGTTGCTCAAAAAATAGTTGTTGATGGAATGTATCAATAAATGAATCTTAAGAATTATATGAATTAGTGCCCAGAAATAGACCCACACAAATGCAGTTAACTGACCTTTGCTCATGGCACAAAGGCCATTCAGTGGAGAAAGGATAATGTATTCAGCAAATGGTATTGGATCCGTTGGATATCCATATGCAAAAAAAAAAAAAGATTCTAGACAAAGACCTTCCACCTTTCGCAAAAATTAACTCAAAATGGATCATAGACCTAAATTTACAATGCAAAAGTATAAAACTTCCAGAAGAAACCAGAGTCAAGTAGGTGACTTTGGATTTGACAGTGAGTGTTTGGTTACAACACCAGAAGCACCACCAGAAAGAGGTTCTTGACCAAGGGAAGGGCAAGTGCTAAGTGTCCGAGGTGTACACGCGCTTCTCTTCGAAGGGACGTCAGAAAGAAGACAGCAGGCATAGTGGGCCAGGAGGAGCCCGGAAGGAGATGAGGGCGGGGCATGTAAAGACCAGGAGTCACGCGGCGGCTGTAAGGCATTTGGGTCACACTTTAGTGACAGTGGGAAGCCACTAGAGAGTCCTATGCAGGAGATTGATGTGATTTGACGCCATCAACAAACGTCAGTTGAATTCGAATCTGGACAGCTGTGTGATGGTGGAGAGAGGACAACTTCACTTCACAAAAGAGAACACGGAAGGAGAAAATGAGTTGTTTTGGGGGGAAGGGGAAGTTGGGTTGCTTGTTTTATTTTTGTATTTGTTTTTGTTTTGCTGGGAGTTTGGAGTAAAGCACGAGTTTAGTCTGGGGACTACTAGCTTTGAGGGATCTGCACATGTGGAGATGCCAACGTGGTGGTTGGGAGGATATGCTGAAGGATTGAGGGAAAGGATAGAACTCAAGGTTTAATCGTTCTCACAAATTAGAATCAGAGGAAGAATCAGCTCAAGGAAAGTATAGACTACAAAGGAAGGAAGCCAAGGACAGAATCCTGGGAAATGCAGGCATTTGAAGAGAGGGCAAAAGAACAATGTTTGTAGGAGGGAATGGGGAAATCATAAATACAACTTTGGCCAAGCCCCATATAACCTCTAGCAAAGGTTGAAGTTTCTGGAGATATAGCAACTAAATGGAAGACTCGAGGTCAGAGGAACTAATATGAAGAATCCAGTGGAGGCAACACTATCTTCTGTGTTGGCCAAGTCAGGTCCCACTGAAGAGGGGCCAGTTGAGGCCGTGAGCAGAGCTATGGTCAAAAACAAACTGGGTTCCAGAACATTCGTCTTACAAAAATACTTGAGCAAATGCACAAGAATATAACTATAAGACATTCATCACTGCATTTACCACAGCAAAAATTTTTAAATAATTTGAACCTCCAACAATAAAAGATAAATTAAATTAGTGTTATTAACATCCATACAAGGCAAAATTAGGCAGCTATTAGAATAAAGGAACATGTTCATATTATATTAAACAGGAAAATATTAAAATGAAATGTGTCACATTTTTATAAATATACATTACATTTTTATAAATACATATTTATAAATATATACCTATAAATGCATAGTTTTTCTTTCTGCTCACACGTTTTCTGATTTCATCATGGACATGTATTACTTGTGATATTTTAAAAAGAAAGGTGTAGAAATTTCATCATGAGCACATTTACTCTCTGTTAGGGGCACACCCTCTAGGCTATTGCATTTTTAAAGACCAAGGTGTCATAGAAAAAGTAATTAGGATGGAATGGTGAGAATTAAATGAATGGAGTCTTTCCAATAATGTTCTAAGGACAGGCACAGTGTATAACAGATGGAAACATTCAAAAATATATTTGGAGTTAGGAAGTAAAACCAATGAACACGGCGGAAGGCGGGTACTCCCGTGAGATGTGCATCTGGCTGAAATCAGGAAACAGGAGCGTCTGTGACTGTAGGAGTAAAGACCGGTCTCCAGTTCAGTCTCGGAGCGCACACAACCTTCTTTCAGCCGTCAGTGGGCTGCACTTTCTGAATGTTCTAATGCTGCTAGATGTAGAACTGATGCCCACTGACAGAAGCCGTGTTTGGTTTGTATAGAATCTGAAATACGAATATACAATTAATTGTAAGGCAGGTGTTCTAACCTTCAATAAGTCTGCCTTTTAAATGCCATTCGAGGCTAGGTGGCAGGTAGGCTAGAAAGGAATTATTAGAGTTTCAAAGTTTCAAGGATTTAGTAAAGACCCATTACATGTCTGATGGGGGAACTGGCAAACATGAATACCTCTGTGTCATGTCTGTGTCCAGGGAAAGTACAGAAGGCAGTGCCTAAGAATTTAATTTTGAGGCCCCCAGCAAAATTTCAGAAAAGTCCAGAATTTGTATCGGAATGCGTACACTCAGCACGTCCTTGACAGCCAAGGCTCCCAGGCTTGGTTCATATGCCGCCCTCAGCTCCGGGGCTGCCCGAGCAGTCGTCACATCCATGCAGATGGCCTCCCCTCTGCCTGCTTGAGCCCCGCTCTGCTCTCCGCCAGAACGCCCAGAAAGTCAGGGAGGGGAGGAAGCGTGGGCAGGTGCAGCCTCTGCCACCGGCCCCTCCGCTCAAGTCTGCAGATCAGCTTCCAGGGAGGTGGGCGGTTCAGCGCAGGAAAAGGAGTGGAGCGAGGCAGCTCATGGCAGTTCTGTTTTCCTTGAGCTGCCGCAGGCAAAGCCACTGACATTTATATCCAAAAATGGCTCGTTCTGATCCCACAGTCTCCCCAGAGGAGAGTCTGTCGTGTCTTCCTCGCCCAGCACTGAGGGCGAGGAGCCGTTCTCAACAGGGGAGGGCATTATCAGTGGCCTCCCTTGCATTCCGAAGAGGAATAGGGTTAGTCACTGTGCCCAGCGCTGCCCAACCACATCCTGCCACCCCACTCCTCCTCTGCCTGCCTATCTTAGGCCACACCTGCTCTCAGGGTCTGCTCAGGGCTGACCAAGTCTTCTCACAGTCGCATGGCCCTGGTTGGAGGCAGCAAGTCCAGGGAGAGGTGATGAGTGCCCCAACCCTCCACAGTCTCCCTCTGCCCCTGGGAGCAAAGCTGTGCACCTTTCCTTGGTGGCCCCCTCCCACCTAAATGCTTCCAGAATGATCTCCCCTCAAAGAGGTGGCTGATTTGGGAGGAGGCCACCTCAAAGTCAGCTCTTAGGCAACTAGCCAGCGACATTCACTGAACAGCTTCCAGATGTGCAGAAAGTCACAGCTCCTTAAGGAGGATTTAAAAGAAAGAAAAAACAACGGAGAGACATAACCTGGACCAAGAACGCCAAGGCGCAGAGTAGTTTGGTTCCAATACCCACAACCTTGCAGCATGTCATCTAGCCAGAGGTTTTGTAGTGACAAAGATTCCACTCGAAGTCACAGATTCAACAATCTGATACAGTAAGTTGTATGTCATATGCAGGGATGAACATTCTTGGGGGCGTTTTGGAAGTTGATTTTCCTTGTGTGATTTGATTCTTGTTTTATTCTGGTTTTCTCCTACTTCAAAGCCAACTGAGATTACAGAGCTGACTTTTTCAGACGTATCAACCATGATTCACAGCTATTTGATCAAGAATAAAATGCTTCTATTTCTTGGGCTTAGCTTTCAAAATTAAATATTCAAATGAAAAAATAACATTGCTCCAGTAGATGTCAGGGATTAAAATCATGAAAAAATTTCTTTTCAGAGAAGCTCCATAACGCATCCAGACCGTTTTTTCCCTTCGTCCAACCCTGACCCAATGCTGAGCTTTTCTTTTAAGTGCGTCTTGACTTAATTATTTACAAGTTGCCTCTCAGAAATGAGTTTCTTTTCCGAACAGGAACCCCTGCGGAAGCTTCTAGGGGTCAGGAAGGTTTCAGGGGACATTCCTCCCCCTGAGGTTGGCCGAATGAGGCCTTCTTACATTAGGGAATGACAGGTTTCCACAGCGCACCGTCCCTGGACCCATAAACATGCAGGACCCTGTGGGGACACAGGGCCACTCCCGGTGCCCTGGGGGGCCCCTGCCCGCCTCCCTCCAGGCACCACGGCGTCAGAGAGCAAATTGGTGTCTGCGACTTTTGTAAAAGCCACCGGAAACCTGAGGAGATGGAAAGGCTGTTTGGCAGGGTCTTCAGAAGATCTGATCCAAGAAGATAACGTGGACTTTTCAATTCTCTTAAGAAAATTCTGTCTGAAAGAGAAATATGTCTGGAGCCAATGGCCATCTGCTCAAGAACATCTATAAACTGCCTCAGTCTCGTCTTACTCCCTAAAGGGAGATGACTAGAAAAGGTCAAAGTGATTTTAATTGGTTTCTATAAGTCAAATAAACAAATTAGTATTAAGCATCCACCATATTTGGACAGTGAGGACACAAGGATAGATGACATGTGCCCTGCCCTCAAGGGACTTACAGGGCCTTCTCTGCGTACATTTGTTTAGAATGAGGTGTTTTACTCCCCCCACAGAAACGTCACTACTAAACGGATTTCACACTCCTCTGCCCTTTCGTCAGTGATTCCCACGTCTTCATTTGAAATGTCAGCGGTGATAAGGTGAAGCCCCGTGGAGAGACGGGAGCCTCTGACTGGTTATTCACACCGGCCAGGATCTGAGACATCCTTGACTTTTCCTTCTCCCTCACCCCTCACCCCTTTGTCAGACTGACAAACTGACAGTCAGTCATCCTGGACTGGAAATTCTACCTCCTCAGTCTTTCAAGTCTTACACTTTCCTCCCTTTCCACGGCTCCATCTGTCTCACCTGCGATACTTTCAGTGGCTCCTGGCTCCTAGTGCCGGCTTCAGTCTTATGCAGCACTTAACCATCCTCCATACTGTCTCGTAACTGCCTTTTGTTTGTCAACCTTTATGCGAGATTACAAGCCCTTGAGGGCAGGCACTGAGTTTTTAATGTCTGTATCCTGTACCAGTGATGGGCTGGCATTCAGTCCTGCTTATTAAATGTATGTGAGTTGGTACATAGATATGTGTGCATTGAATGTCCCCAAACTACTGGGATTTTATGGTTCCTCCTCTTCAGTTTCCCCTCTGATGTCAATAATCCCTTTGTATGTTTTAGCCACGTTTCTGTTTTATATTCATTTTTTCTGCTACCCTAATAAATTGTTGGTTTTAATCTGCTCTCGGCTGCAAACCAGATAATCCAAGTTGTTTGGTTGTAGGGGCGGGTAGGCTATGACGGGATCCCACTTCCACAATTAAAGCAAATGAGCGTCAGTGCACTGATCTTGTGAGAGCCCTTTCAGCCCCTCAGGGAACTTGGCTCCATTGCTGTCTTCCAAATTACAGAAGTTGTCAACAAGCCTGAATTCTAGCTAACTAAAGTGTTAGTATGTTAAATTTTTTGGTAATCAGTTATTTTAATTTGTGCTTTTATTTCAACAGGAATCTTTCAAGTTTGCTTCTGGAAATGTATAGCAAGACTCTCAATTTTGTTACATTTTGTTAATGATAAATATGAATCTTACCAAAAAAATATTATTAGAATGTATGTCACTGGAAAATATTTATGTTGCTACTTTTATTTATATCTTTGCTGTGTAACTTTCTCAAACACAGTTTAATATTAAATGAGACAGCATGTCAAAAATCCATGATAAAATGAACTTAGAGTACCCTCAACTAAAAATGCATGGATATTGCATCATTCTGTTGAAAATCTCCACCTAATCCTATTCTTAATGGGTTCTTGTCAGTGGAGAGCTGAGTAACACAGCCTTGAAATACATCTCAGTGCAGAGCATTGGTTTCTGCTTTTCCTTTTTAAACTGTGCTTGGTTCTATTTAGGAATGGAGATGCTGAACTCCCTTGGAAAACGAGGTTGAGCTTGGAATTGAAGCCAAGTCACCCCCCATGTAAGCATTTCCACTGGCTCAGTTGAGAGCGCAAGCCCAACCCACCCCACCTCCTTTGAAACCGCCTTCCACGTAGCCCCTGCAAGTGTAGACCTGGACAGCCAGGTGCACGTGTGGGCCCAGCCAATTGGAACAGACGGTCACCTGACGTCAACAGGCGTCTACAAATCCGTAGGCTGGGCTAAGCCAATCAGATTCTTTCTCCCGGAAACGTAGCGTCAGGACTCTGAGACAGAATTAATGAGTCGCTGTTGAGCACTTGACCTGAGAGGTCACGTGGAGTCAGGCCGGAAGGGGCCTTCTTGGGCTGGAAACCAGGAGAAGCTGACCCAGAGAGACGGGAAGCAGAGAAGAACCACTTTGAGGCCCTGGGAGAGGCACAGAACGTGACCTCGATTCAGAGAATGATCAGCTGTATAATTTGCAGGGCCCAGTGCAAAGTGAAAATGTGGAACCCCTTGTTCAAAACAAGGAGAAAAACGTCATAAAGGTACTAAAACACACAGATTTTTCCTTTAAAAATATTTTATTATTTATGAAATGCCTAGGGCTGTATTAGTCAGCTCAGATTGCCATAACAAAATACCACAGACTGGAGCTTAAACAACAGAAATTTATTTTCTCACAGTTCTGGAGGCTGGAAGTCCAAGATGTTGTCTGTGTCTCTTCCTCTTCTTAAAATGACACTAATCCTGCGGGATTACAGCCTGACATTGTGACTTCATTTAACCTTTATTACCTCTTTAACGGCCCCATCCCCAAATACAGTCATGTTGGGGTTAGGACCGCAACGTATGGATTTAGGGGGGTGGACGCAGTTCAGTCCACAACAAAGGGTAATAGTGAGACATAGGTAAAAACATAAACTCACAAATTGAAGAAAATAATATTTTTGGTGTCCTGCTCTTATATAATATAATAAATAATACTTTACTAGTGTAATAGCCTGATCGACAGTAAGACTTCTGGCTCACTTCTACAAATTATTTGCTAGGTCATCAAAATTTATGCTTTTAGCAACTTCACTTTCAATTGATTTCATCAAAGGCAACGTGCGTTGCTCTTCGAAAATTCAAGATTGCAAACAATTTTTGATAATTTTTAATTTTAAGGAGGATCTATCTGCTAATGCCACTGTTACTGGGGCTGTTAAGAGTATTTTATAGGCTGTGAAAACATTGGGACAAATTTCTGATTAATTGTTTTGAAATTCAAATATTAGTACATCCAGACCTGATGGTTTTTGTGTAACAATTTTTCTAAAAAAATTTAACCATACAAAACAGTTTCATGTAAATCTGAATTTAATTTCAAATATAAATTTGTACAATAGCATTTTAATATTTTCTCTTACATTTCCTGTAACAAGAAACTGACTTCATGATTTATGTATAATTCAACACCCGTTTATGCATTCTATCACTGAATCTTCAATTACAAGAGAAAATTTATTTTAAAATTATCTTCATTAATAATTGGTTCATCTGATGCTTCATATGAAAATAGTGTTCTTTTCTGTCAAATGTGACAATGGTACAATTTAATTTCTATTTCTAAGCTTGTGGATAGTTGCTTTGCAGTGTTGCAGCAGTTTTCAAAACCAGGGATTTTAAACGATGAGGAAGTCTAAGAACTCTCTGATAGGCTTTATTGCAGTGTCCATGCGTACATTTTTATTTTGTAATAATTTACTGACCAAGTTTTACCACCTGAGGGCCAACAGCTCCTGACTAAAGATTTAAGATTTGTGCCAATGCTCCAGAGACGGGCGCCAGGGACAGACCAGCAGAGTGGCCTCCCGCCGTGGATCCCAGCATCCTCCTCACACGGGCCCCTCCTCTCTCCAGGGCTGTGGCTGCTGCTGCTGTCACCATCTTCACCAGTCTGGGCCCAGGTCCCAGCCTCGGCGTGTCTAGCCAGGCTAACTGCTCTCCACGCACACCGCCCAGGGCCCTCCACCCACAAGACTGAGCCAATGTGTGTGCACACTGCCGCTTCACGGATCTCTGCGCACCTACACGTTCCATCATCCAATCACACAACTTACAAAACACGAGCTCCTCACCGGCCAGTTCTGGCACCATCCCTCAGAATGAAGGCTGTGCTTGTGACTCGTCCCTGGATGCCCACAAGACAGTCCATTGTGTGTTTGCAAAAAATCCCCTATGGTGTAAACATCAAGTTAACCTTTTCAGGAAGGCATGTGCCATCTTCCTAGAACTCCTTACATCCAAGGGCAGTTATGTAACTCAGTCAGAGACAATGAAAGTAATCAGAAGTCTGCAGAGATTTCTGGGAAATGTTCTTTCCTGATGCACACACGGCTCTCTTTTTTCTGTTCCTGACCTTCCTCCTGCCAGCAGTGCAGACGTGAGGCTGAAGGTAGCAGAAGAGTCGTCTTGCAGTCAGGAAGCAACAAACAAGAAGGTGGAGCTGGGCCATTGTTCACTGGTGATATCAGGAAGCGGCCACACTGACCCCAGACCGACGGCCTCTGACCTTCTTGTATGAGAGACATGAACCTTCTCAGCTGGGCGCTGATGCAGGCTTCTGTCACGTGCGGCCAGGTACAGCCTGAACTGAGCCTTCCCTTTGCCTACTTAGCTGGGAGTGGGCTTTTGTTTCTTGCAATTTGCTGTTTGTGCTCCACCCATGTCCGTGGGATCCCTTTGTGCAAACGGGCCTTCCCTCAAGGCACTTTCACCCCACCAACCGGTGCTGCAGCCTGTGTCAGAGGGCTGCCTCGGGCTGCCAACTGTTGGTCTTAGAGCCATAAGGGCATGGGAATTTACATCCCAGGGAGCTATTCGTATAGAACCCTGGCCCTACTGCAGGACTGAGGAAGAGTTCTGCCCTGTGGGGCTTCGACATAATGCTCCTGCGTGTCCCCAGACCTCCACCAGTTTCGTCTGGGGATGTTTCCTAATAAACAACTTTTACATGAATCCTCATCTCAGGGTCCACTTCTGGGAAACCCAACCTAAGATGCAATCCAAAGATCCCTGAAGAGAGCAGGGATTACCAGGTGCTATGGACTGAACATTTGTGGCCCCTCGAAATTCCTTTGTTGAAACCCTAATCCCCAATTTGATGGTATTAGGAGGTGGGGCCTTTGAGAGGTCATTAGGTCATAAGGGTGGAGCCCCTGTGATGGGATTAGTGCCCTCAGAAAAAGAGGAACAGAAACAAGATCTCTCTCTCTTTATGCATGAGCCAAGGAAAGGCCATGCAAGGATGGAAGTAGGAAGAGGGACTCCACTAAGGACCTGAGCCTGCTGGCTCCCTGATCTCGGACTTCCAGCCTCCAGAAACATGAGAAATACATGTTTTCTGTTTAAACTGCGCAGTCTAGGGTAATTTGTTATGGCAGCCAAACTGAGTAAGAAACTAGGGATTTAAAAGTAATTTAAAAGCCAACCAGGGGCCAGCCCATGGCGTAGTGGTTAAGTTTGCATGTTAGGCTTTCACAGCCCAGGATCGTGGGTTCAGATCCTGGCCACCGACCTATACCACTCATCAGCCAGGCTGTGGTGGCCTCCCACATACAAAATAGAGGAAGATGGGCACAGACGTTAGCTCAGGGACAATCTTCCTCAAGCAAAAAACAAGGAAGATCGGGGCCGGCCCGGTGGTGCAGCGGTTTAGTCCGCGCTTGGCAGCCTGGGGTTCGCGAGTTCGGACCCCGGGCGCCCGCCGACGCACTGCCTGTCAGCCATGCCGTGGCGGCGTCCCATATAAAGTGGAGGAAGATGGGCACGGATGTTAGCCCAGGGCCAGTCTTCCTCAGCAAAAAGAGGAGGATTAGGAACGGATGTTAGCTCAGGGCTGGTCTTCCTCACCAAAAAAAAAAAAAAAAAAAAACAAGGAAGATCAGCAACAGATGTTAGCTCAGGGCTAACATCTGCAAAAAAAGAAAAAAACGCCAATCAGGTTTGACGTTTGCTGTACATTCAAGGCTTCGATAGGAATAAAGGTATCCTTCTTTGCCTCATGCATAAGCTTTGAAAGAAATTCCCATTCCCTCTTCACATCCAATAGCCCGGGAATTTTTTGACAGTTCAAATATAATGTGATACTTCAAACAAACATATATTTATTAGTTTGAATATAACGGAAATATAATCACCGTAAGAGAATGCCACTGTCTTGATACCAAAAAGATGAACAAAATACAAGTCAGCCAGAGTGTTGATTTCGGGCTGTCTTTCACACCTCAGCACAGCTCTAGTGGGAGGTGCCCTCCTGTGTGGCGCTGGCTCAGGGGACCAATCTGTCACCCTCCACCTCCTCCTTACCTCCCGACAGTCTGCTCTTGTCGTCCTCTCCTCCCAATTATCTTCCTGCTCCTTTCTGTTGGCCACGTAACACATGCATTTCAGAATTTTGTTTTCTGTGTAAAAGAAAATTGGACAGCTTTCTTCACAGCGTGATTCTCTTTTATCTTGATGCTATGAGTGGTCCCCTTGATGTCAGCAAGCCTGGGAATTGTTTCTGAAGGCCTAAATCACTTCTTTCATTGAGAAAATTGGACCGTGCTGGCAGTAAGCTCAAGATGAAAAGCTGGAACCCTTTCCAGCAGCTCCTTCTGAGGGCCGAGATGAGGGCAGATGGCTCCCTGTCCCTCAGCATGATGTGATTACCCGTCGCTGCCAGATGCCCAGTCTGAGGTACGTGAAGGGAAGCACAGAGAGGCAGCTGTAGCTACACTGTTGAGGAAGCAGAGGTGCCCTTTCAATTCAGTGACTGAAAAGCAAACTGCTCCTTCAGGTTCTAAGAAAACACAATTTTTTGAAAACAGGAAATGTCCTCCTGTCTTAAGTGGTCTGTCTCAACTCGTTCCCTTCTGGCTCCGAGTTCTAGAGTTCTGCCAAACTGGCTTTAGAAAATGTCCCAGTAAAAAGTACCATCAATTTCACAGACTCGCAGAACTATAGGGCTGGAAGGAAACTTCCGGATCATTTAGTGCTGAGTTCAACCCTTTGTTTTTTAGGAGGAGGCCAGCGGCCCCCTGGCATTGTGGTCGTTCATAGTCACGCACTTCACCCAGCAGGACGGTGTGAGAGAGTCAACTTTTGGTTGCATAAATCAGAAACCTCCAATGCCCTTAAAGGAGAGGAAGGTCTGCGGTGGTAAGAACCCGGAGGTTCCCACAGAATCCAGGGGCAGAAGGTGCATCTGAGACACTGAAGAGCCCTCAGGAACCCACCCTGCGCCTTTCAGCTCTCAGGAGCCACAGGGTTTCCTGCATGTCTGCTCCTTCATCTTGCACGAGGCTCACAGAGCAGCAGCCCAGGTGCCCACCACTCACAGACTCAATGTCCCAAGTCCCCCAAGAGGGAAACCCACCTGACCCCACCCACAGTCATGCCAGCCTGGTCACTGGCCAGGTGTCCAATTCTAGTGCCGTCACCTACTGCTGGGAATTGGGAAGGCAGGGCCACTTGCTCAGCTATGGAAGAGTCCCCAAGGCAGGAAATAGCTGGCATCACTAATGACATGAAATGATTTGTTCTCCTGAACAAATTCAGACAAAATTATATCATGTCTTGGTAGAGTATATGGGATATATGGATAGTCCAACATGTGGTTTATCTTTATTGCTGCAGCATATCACATCTATAGATTTAAAAATAAGGAAAATTGTCAATAAGAATCAATAAGACACTTGGAGAAATTCAATAACCATTCATAATTTTATTTATTTTTTTTTATTTTTATTTTTTGCAAGGAAGACCAGCCCTGAGCTAACCTCCGTTGCTAATCCTCCTCTTTTTTGCTGAGGAAGACTGGCCCTGGGCTAACATCCGTGCCCATCCTCCTATACTTTATATGGGATGCCGCCACAGCGTGGCTGACAAGCAGTGCGTCGGCCGGCGCCCGGGATCCAACCCCACGAACCCCGGGCTGCCAAAGTGCGGACTAAACCACTGTGCCACTGGGCCGGCCCCACCATTCATAATTTTAAATTCAAAAAAA
Source organism: Tapirus indicus (assembly GCA_031878705.1). Taxonomy (NCBI): domain Eukaryota; kingdom Metazoa; phylum Chordata; class Mammalia; order Perissodactyla; family Tapiridae; genus Tapirus; species Tapirus indicus. Next base: position 55,403,403 of record CM062933.1, on the reverse strand, counting down.
TTATTAAAACGCCATTAAAAAGGCAAGTGACAAGCTCATTACAATATGTAATAGACAAGGAGTTAATATCTTTAGTACAGAAGGAGTTCTCACAAGATAGTAAGTTTTTTTAAAAAAAATTAGCTCCTCAAAAAGAAAAACGGGCAAAGACTGTGAAAAGGCAATTCACACACGCAAAAACACTCAGCTTCATGAGAGATTAAAATACAAAATAAAACAATACTCAGGTATCATTTTTACTTATCAAGTAGGCAAAGATTGAAATAATGATTATACTAAGGCTGTTTGGGTGTGGTAGAATACATTGCCTCATGCAGTGTTTTTGGAAGCATGTATGGGTAGAACTTTCTGGAACGCCTCTGGCATTGTTCATCAAGAACCTTAAAACTGATTATGCAGTTTTACCACAAATTTATCAGCTGTATTATGATATTTATGTAAGTAGATGTTGATCATGGTATCCCTTAAAATATAGGAAAATTATAAACATTAAAAACATATAACAATTAGGCATTTTAATAATTTATGATACTATAAAAAGAGACATGACTTGAGTAACTGGAAAAGAATATATACAAAATAGTTCATAGGTTTATTTCTAGGTGGAATTTTTTTATACCAACTGTGATTTTTATTTTCTTCTTTGTGCTTTTTATATTTTCCAAAATTTTTATAATGTAGAGAAATTTTACTATTGAGAAAGAAAAAAAATGTAAGCATTCACAAAAACGCAAAAGAAAAATAAAATTTCAAAATAGGAAAAAATGGGGAAATATTGAAACCATTCTCTTTCAAATCAGGACCAATAAAAAATGTAAATGTAAAACTATTAATATTTTTATATCCTGTGACTTCCAGAAAGAAAAAAGAAGACAACAGAGGTTAATCCATGGAAAACAGTTTAGAAAAATTAAGCGAATAGAGTAAGATGGACTTTTTGAATATAACAATCACAGGCCAGAAAACATAAAATAGTAGTATGAAAAATATACAAACCTGTGAGTCACAAAAGATAATCATACCTAATTTACCTTCCTAAAAATTGTTGTGAGAATTAAGAAAAACAATAGATTTGAAAGCCCTTTCACATTTAAAAAAAAATCAGAGATTGGATTGGTGGTTACCAGAGGGAAAGGGGGGAGGGAAGAGGGTGAAAGAGATGGTAAGGCACATGTGTGTGGTGATGGGTTGTAATCAGTATTTGGGTGGTGAACATGATGTAATCTATGCAGAAATAGATGTATAATGATGTACACCTGAAGTTTATATAATATTATAAACCAATGTTACCACAATAAAAATTAAATTAAAATATTTAAAAATTGGTGTAATCATAGTAATAATAATTGTATGGATGTGTTGTTTTAAAGAAAAAAAATTACAAAATTACATGACCCCTTCCAAGCAATAGTTACTATTCTCCCACTTGCCAAAAAGTCCATTTTATAACATTAGTGTGCACTCATTGTTGATATCTGGAAGAACAGAGATGTGACAGCGTGGCTTAGAGCATAAAAATGGTTTCCATCCCCTGGCTCACCACCCTACATCCTTCTGGGCGTGGCGCCCACAGAAGCCGAGACATGAAGAGAGGGCAGCACGGGTACAGCTCTGGAGAGAGGACATAAGAACTGCACGGAAAATCCACTGGGGATTATGGGCTCTGATTGTCTTGCAGACGCCACACATGCACTATCCACGGTTGTTTACAGAAGGGACAAGTGAGTGGCATTCTTCTCTAGAGGCAGCAGAGGTCAGGGGGGTTGGAGATGTACAGGGAGGAGGCAGAGGGTTCAAGGAGAGACGAGTGTCTAAACAGAGAGGGGTGTCCAAGAGGTAGGGTGGCGCCCTGGCCCTAAGGGCCATCCCTCATTTAGGAACTGGAAGACGAGTTGGACGGTGTGTAGGAGCCACCTCTAACCACTGCCCCTCCCACCCCAACTTCCTCCTTGGGGGCTGAATTGGTTGGAAGACAAAACTCAAACCTGATGGCAGGAACTGTTTTGCGCCTGAACTAGCTCACATGCCAAATAAAAAGCAATACTAGGGGTCAGCCCGGTGGCATAGTGATTAAGTTCACATGCTCCACTTCCACGGCCCAGGATTCCTGGGTTCAGATCCCGGGTACCGACCTACACACCACTCATCATGCCATGCTGTGGCGGAGTCCCACATACAAAGCAGAGGAAGATGGGCACGGATGTTAGCTCAGGGACAATCTTCAATTCTAAAATAGACAATAATTAATAAGACAGTCTCTGAATACCAGTTTCGAAATGTATTTCACTTCTTTAGACTCTCTCCTGCTTCTCCGTCAACATCTAGTTCAAAACTTAATGTCCTTTGTGCCTCCTCAGACGTATGTGTGTGTCGTAGTAAAAGCCAGACGACTGGGCCGGGTCCCAGCCTCCCCACTGACGAGCCGCATGGTTCCCAGCGGTTTGCTCGGCCTCCTGTGACTTGCTGTCTTCGTCTGAATGACAGGGAGCGAAGCGCCTCTCTGACAGGGTTGCCAGCGAGGTGGGTGGGTGAACCAGGAACGCGGCCTGGAGAGGGCTCCCCACATAGTGACTGCATCATAAACGTGTGTTAAGAAAGTAAAATAACGTTTCGTTTTTACGTTATACTCTGCGAGTTCCACAGCATCGCTGCCATAAATGAGGCAGAGAAACCTTCCTCACTGGGGTTCCCTGGGGAAGTGCTCCATGTTTACTTGGAAGAAACACTTTGTGAACTGGTTGGGATTGAGCTCAGGTGAAGGAGCCAGGCAGACACCCGGGGAGAGGGCATCAAGAGCCAGGCTGTCTAGTCTAGGAGAAACTCATCCCCTTTGGGGATTTTGAAAGGATTTTTATATAGTTCTGTGCAGTTCATTCATTTTCCAGAGGGAGAGATGCTGAACGGGGTGCACAATGTTTTCCGTTCTAGAAGCTGGCCAACCAACAAGGTCACGTCCAGAAATACTGATGAGGCGACCTGAGCCGGGAGCCTGCTGGGATGGAAGGGGGATGGGCTCAGAATACCTGCTCCGAGGTAGAGGTAGCCAACATATTTGACTCAGCACTTTCCCAGCTTTTTTGTTGTCAGCCTCCCAGACCCCTATCACTTCAGGGAATTGAAGTCCACACACCCCATTAGTCTGGGGTACACTTGCTCCTGTGCCCTGCTGCGTCAGTTTCCCCACCCCAGACCATTTACTTGATTTTAGAACACAGGCTTAGCTCTTGGCAGATCCACATCTCTTGCCATACCAGTAGGGCCAGCTGGGGGAAAGGAGCCTCTGTTTATTGATTATATTTAACAGTTTATACATGGTCAACCAGCCTAGTGATGCCATTTGACTGTATTAGCTGTATCCCGTCCAGGCAGGAACTATGAAAGTCAGGAGACAAGTAGACTGTTTGCATGTCATTAGATCTGCCCCAACTCATCACAAATCAGAGACTGCAGATGAAAGACCCTGGAGCCCAGTGTATTTTATTTTACACATCAGAAGGTATGGTGGTCACATTATTCCAAGCTCTTTCCTGTAATACACGGGCATAGTTCAGCCACTGCCCAAGTGTCAGGCACCAGGAATTAGGGCAACTTCGTTCAAAGAGTTATTTACCTTTTTGGAGGAGTAAAGAGAAATTAGAACAATGGCAATGAAGATTACTGGAAATTTTTTTTCACCCCAAAGAAGAAAATCCTTCCCCACCCTCTGTACACCTACACACGCACAGCTCAGCTGCCAGAAACTCCTGAGGGTTCATTCACCTGAGATGCTGTCAGTGATCCATCCAGGGACAGGTGACCAATGGCTTCACTTTTATCCTCCAGCCGGATGCCCTGGAAAGGCTAGACCCGGAGTGTGACTGAAGACAGGGACAGAAGTAGCTCGGAGGGAAGTTGTGGGAAGTCATCAAGTCCCAGTTCCCAGTTCCCCCAGCATCCTGCCTGCATCTTCCTGACCCTCCTTCCCATGGCCGAGATTCTCAAAGGGAAACTTCCTGGGGAGCGGAGCCACTGAAAGGGCCCAGCTAAGGCATCAAAGTCGATGCTGGTGTGCACTATTTGTTCTGAAAAGGAAACTCAGAACATTCAGTTATGCAATAAAGCCAAAAAACGATATTACACACGTGAACAGTCTCTTGAGCTAACTTTGTGCATTTTTGGCCTTCTATTACATCAGTTTTGAAAACTAATTTAGCACACTAGGGGTATAATTCTATGATAAGCAAATTGAATTTTTACAATCTACATTTGCACTAAACATAAATTGAAATGAGTAGGCTTTTCAAAATGTTTCTCATTTATAAAAATAATACATATGTATTGGTTAAATACAGCAATATGAGGAAGAAAATAAAAATCAATAGTAATTCCAGCCTCAAGGGAAAAAGCCTGTTAACGTTTTGAGGTATTTACCCTCACGTCTCTTCTGTTCATATATTCAGACATACTTTTTATTGTCATCCAATTGTATATGCAGGTCTTAAATTTATTTCTAATAGGTAAAACACACATCTGGCATTAAATTCAAAAAGCCATAAAATGAAAATAAGACTCCAGCTACCAAACTGCATTTGCCAGAAGAAACTAGTTGACAGTTTATTTAAATAGTTTATTTTTAAATTCTTTCAGAGGTTAATACATGTATGAGTATATGTATATAGTTTTAGCACAAATGTAGCATATTATACACACTGTTCTGAGCCCTGTTTCATCTGATTGCCATCAACAGAGTGATCTACTTGAGAAGCCTTCCACGTCCCTGCACAAAGATCCTTCGTTATTTTTAAATACTCTGCAATAGTCCAGTGCCTGGATTTTGCATGCTATTTACTCAGTGCCTTATTAATGAGTATTTATGCTGATTCCAAACTTTTTATGTGTTTTTATATTTCCTTTCCTAGTATTATAGCTTTCAATTTCCCATGTCATTATATATTCTCTATATACAAGATTTTAATAAATTGCGTAATATTTAATGTTATGTTTTATAGTAATTTATTTAATTAATCCCTCGTGGGCAATGATCATTCTTCTATACAACTTTTGTTCCCATGTCACTCAAAATGTTTCCTTGTGGTAGATTCCTGGACATGTCCCCAAAGGATGCCTAACTATTAACATTCTTAACTTATATTTTCAACTTATTTTCCAGGTGAAAAATGATGCCAATTTATAATCCTACCAGCAACCCCCATCAGCACTGAGTATTATCAACTTCTTAAACTTTAAATTTTTCCAGTTTCATATGCAAGAACATCCTGTTTTCCTTACTCATTGCAGTGACTATTTATTGAGTGCCACCGTACATCAGGCACAGCTGGGCCGGGGACACACAGTGAGCAACTCCCCCCGCACAGAGCTGACCTTCTAGGTGGGGAGACAGCATAAACGAGTCAACATAACGCGCTCTCAGGAAGGAAGAAGAACTGCGGCATAAACAAAGCCAGGTGAGCAAGAAGAGTGCTAAGGGGGCTGTTTTAAATGGGGTCAGGGAGAGCCTCTCGGATGAGGTCACGTCTGAGCAGTGATCGCGCTGAAACAAGGGAGAGAGAAATGGGATGGAGCATTCCAAGTCGAGGGGGACCAGGTGAGTGGAGGCCCGGAGGAGAGAAGCCTGTCGTAGCCAAAGAGCGCCAGGAAGGCCAATGTGCTGGTGTGAAGTCATTGACGTCAGGAGACGGGCGGGCCACGGCCTGTAGACCATGTGGATTTTATCCAAGTCTAATGGAAGCCACTGGAGGGCTTTAACCAGTAGAGCCATCTGATCTGATTTAGACTTTCAGGTCATCCTAAAAAAGCAAGAAGCAGAGCGTTGAATATTGTGCAATCTGGGTGGGAAGAAATGAATGTGTTGGTGAATTCACAGTATAACTCTGGAAGAAAATACAAGAAACTGGTTGTCTCTCAGAAAAGGAACTGAGTGGGCTGGGGACAGGAGAGGAAGAGACTCAATTTTCTCATTATTTATTCTCTTTTGAGAATCTTTAATTTCGTCAAACTTTAATTTTAATATTTTTTTAATTTTGTACTTTGTGTTTGTATTCCCTGTGGAGAGAAACAACTTCTGGCTGCTTTGTGAAGACTCACCCGTCGAGAACAAGACTGGAAGCAGGGAGACCAGACGGGAGGCTGTACCAGCAGAGAAGGCTGTACCCAGGAGAGAAGATGAGGCTGACCTGGGGTAGTGGTGGTGCAGGTGTGGAGAAGTGATCGGAATCAGATATATTTTGAAGGGAGATAATTTGCCGATGGATTGGATGTGGTCTTGCACAAAGTAGAAAAATCAGCACTGACCCCCAGGTTTTCGGCCAGAGCACATAGTGTGGAAGATGGCACCATTTACAGAGATAGGAAAGACTTGAGAAGGAGGAAGGATGATGAGTGGCCTGGATACAAACCAAGAGGGTGGGGTATTCCAGAAGCCAGTGAAGAGAGTATTTCAAAGCGCGTGGAGTCAACATCAAATGCTGCAGACACGTCAAGTGAGATCGGGACTGAGGATCAAGTCAGCCCAACGGAGGACACTGGTCCCCTGGACAAGGTGGTTTCGGCGGAGAGCAGGAGGCGAAAGTCTGATATGTTGACTCTTCCTAATTTTGTCTCCTTTCTCTATTGATGTTTTAGTGTTTCTTCTTATTGAGTTTGAAGAATTCTGCATATGCTTGCCATATTTATTGCAAATGTTTTTCCTGGTTTAGCATTTATTTTTTTCATTTTTAAGTGTTTTTGACAAATTTAGTTGCTTACAAACATCTACTACTGTTTTTATAGTTAGAGTCTTTGACCTCCCAGGATGCAGCAATTTTTCTTCTATTTTGCTCTTTCACTTTTTCATGTTTTACACTTAACTTTAATCCATTTGAAATTTATTTTGGACTAAGGTGTAAGGTATCCATCCAAGTTTATTTTTCTCCCCAGAGAGTTAACAAATTGTCACTTATGCCACAATCATTTCCTTCCCTACTATTTTATGGAACCATCATTATGGATTGAAATGTGTCCCCCAGAAAGATATGCTGAAGTCCTAACCTCAGTACCACAGAATGACCTTATTTGGAAATGGGGTCATTGCAGATGTAATTAGTTCAGAGAGGGCTTGCTGGAGTAGGGTGGGCCCTTAAGCCAATATGACTCTTGTCCTTATAAGAGGAAAAGAAACAGCACGGAGAGGAGAACACCGCGTGAAGACCGAGATGTGTGGAGAAGACGGCCACGTGGAGACGGAGCCAGAGGTTGCAGAGATGTTGCCACAAGCCGAGCAACAGCACGGGTGCCGGCAAGCACCAGCAGCTAGAAGAGCCAGGAAGGATCCTGCCTCAGACTCTTCCGAGGGAGCAGGGTCCTGCTCACACCTTGATCCCAGACTTCCAGCCCCCAGAACCGTGAGGGAATAAATTTCCGTTGTTTTAAGCACCCCTGTTTGTGGTCCTTCATTACAGCAGCCCCAGGACGCTAATACACCCTGTTCCTCGCATATAAAATCCTCTTATGGACTAGTATCTGTTCCTGGCTCCATTGATTTATGTCTATAATTATACGAGGATAATGCTATTTATTAAGTTTTTTAATTTATTTTAATATTCAGTAGTTTTCCCTCATTACTTATCTTTTGGAATTTCCTTAGTAATCTCACAAATTATACTTCACAGTAGGTTTTATTTTTAGAATGAATGTGTCAAATCCTGTTTCCCCCCAAACACAAACCTGGTAATTTCTAAATATACAGTGATTCACCACTTAACAATAAAAATTCACAATATGATTACATAAAATAACAAAATCTCCAGTTACTTTAAAATATGATTTCAATTTTTAAAATTGACTTTTACATTTATTCCAGAAAATTGGACCAATATGTGTTTGTAAAACAATTGTAGATCTTAAGGTATGATAAAATATTTATATCACATATAGTTGAAGGAAACTATTTTTAAATAATAATTTTATTATTATTGATAGTACTGTATGTCTCTTTGATTTCCATGTTATTTAAAATGTTTAAAAACTCTTTCCCATCATTTGTTTCAAGTAAATGGCATAACAGACACTCTGCCTCAAGGATGTTTCCACATTCATCACCCACCCAGCTCCAGTCATAAATGTTTTTCCAAAATCCTTCCCTGCCTTCCGTGGAGTCTTCCCCGCCCCCAAGGATCATGAGTGCGTGGACCTCACCGATCCTTCAAGGTCTCCTCAAGAGTTGCTGACACCCTGAAGCCACGCTACTTGAAGTAGCTTCTTCCCTGCTGACCTTGTCCCTCTCCGTCTGTGGTTCCTCTTGTGCTTGTCACGTGTTGTGTAACAATGTTATCTTTTCTCGAGGGCTAGGGTTTCAACCTGATTTATTAAGTCACATTAGTTTGAACAATATATTTTGTTATCTTGTGTCCTAAAACATTTTTTAAAATCAGGTTGGCTAATTACACCTACTCCTAAATTGGTGCTTCCAAGTTACCTGTTCTCTACATAGAAATCAACGACGAGAACTGGCCGCAACTCAGACATTTTTGTAAGGGGAACGCCTGGCATCTAAAATGTCTGTGTCTACATCTCTATGTCGGTCGGAGTTGGTCCCTAGAGCCCTTTCTCGGTATGGACATCAGCCCTGCAACGGTGTTTCCCAACGTGGTGCTTCTAACACAACTCTCTCAGTGGGATGCAATAAGCACTGGGCAAAGGGTCAGAAAGACTGGATTCGAGTTCTGACTATTCTTTCTCCATCTGTGTGAAGGCGTTATTGCACCAGATCACTAGGTGCAGTGGTCTGCTCTTTTTTGCTTTTTTTGTGATTTTGGTCTTTTGCTTTTTAAAAACTTAGAGTGGAGGAGGGGCAATAATAGATGAAAGGGAGCTGCTCTGGGAGAAGCTGGGAGAATGGGCTGGAAGCCAGCTTCCTGACCTCCCCACCCTCACAGCAGCCGGGAAGCGCCTCTGCGGCTTGACCCCCAGGCTAGTTCCTGAGCACACGCTTTAAGCATTCAACTAGGTCAGGGTTTCCTAAGCTTCAGGCATCCACAGACCAGCTTATGGGTTTTGCCAGAATCAGCGTCCCCCAGGTGCTATTTCTTCACTCATTCATCGTTCAACAAAGACTGACTGAGGCCCAACTCTGTGCTGGGGGTTCTGTTGGGTGGGGGGTGATGACATTCATGGTGCGAGGAGGCCAGACTCCAAATGCAGACAGATCTGTGTTCGTCTGGATTCAGACAGGTCTGCCCCTTATAAGTGTGTGAATTTGGGCAAGTTATGCAACTTTTTTGCTGCAATTCGGTTTCCTGTAAAATGGAATTCAACTCACAGGATGGTTGTGAAGACTAAACAAAGAGCTACATGCAAAGCACACAGGCCAGGCGCACAGTTAGCACGTGATAACATCAGTCATTTTTCTAATCTACTCACTTTTTTAACTTAAGTAATTTATTTAGCCTCATTCTAAGCAAACAAATTTAATGTACCAACCATGTACTTCTAACACGAAGATATATAACACAACAATTCCATTTGAAAACCTTCTTCACACCAAAACTCATTTCCTTACCCCTGTGGTGCGTGTGACCCATTTGAAGGCGCGGTGCCCTCATTTCTTCCAGCAGGACCGTCCACGCTCTGGCTGAGCGCAGTGGAAGGACCTCATTTTCCTTTGTGTACTGCTGTCACTCCCATCCATCTTGAGGAAAGTCAGTAGGTGCTTAATTATCACCTGTTCCGTATCTAGGGAAACCTGCACCCATCTCTTCACTACCCAGATGATGATCAAAGCCTCACAGGTGTGATGACACCGTGTGCCCAGGTCATGCAGGCCCCTTGACAAGGACGTAAACCAAACCTGGAAAGGTGAGAAAACATCTACAGCATCTCATAGCATATGCGGCTCTGGAGGGTTTTTCAGGGATGGAGACGAGAGTGAAGACCTGTGAAGTTGGCAGTGGGAGCTCACCCATCCTCCCAGTCGCCCCACTCCCTCTCCAGAAGCCTGCGGGCTCCTTTCTCCTGCCTCCATCTCCCCCGAGACAGAGCCTGGGACTCTGCAAGGACAAGGACACTGGGGAATCCCAGGCCAAGGACCTTGCTGGCCTCCTACCGTGCCAGCACATAAAAGCAGCCTTTTCTAAAAGCCAGACCATTCCTGGGGCCTGCCTTTCTAACACCCGTCTCTTCCAGCTACACACAAACTTCCCTTGCCACGAATGACCCGCCAAGTACTGAAGCAGTCCTAGGACAAGCGCGCAGAGGCAGAGCATCTTAGCAGGGAACGCAGAGGTTTGTGAGTGACCGGGCGTGGGCAGGCCTCTGTGCGGTTCAGAAACCCCCTCCATGGATATCCAGTTTCTGCTTCAACACTAAACAGAGGCCACCACCCTCACCACCACCACCCCTCCAGGTACAGCTTACGACCTGACTCCTGACCGTAGTCAAAGATGTGTGTTCTTGTCCCAGCTCTGTCTGTTACAGCCAGTTGTGTGACACTGGACAAGTGTCACCCTCTCGGCCTTATTTTCCCCTTTTGTAAACTGAGGAGTGTGTCTGATGGGATTTTTAGGGGCCCTTCCATAACTAGCATTTCACCAATCTGATTCCCACCATCTCTCCTCCACGACAGCCCTCCAAATACTTAACGGCAGGGCACATCTTCTCTTCCTCAGCAAACATCCCCTTCCCTCCCACACGTCCCTGTCGCGCCTGGTTTCCAGATCCCTTCTGCTCTGGTCACCCTCCTCTGGAAGGGGGCCAGCTCATCAGCTCGGTTCAGATAAGGGGCACAGCAGAGGTTCTGGGACTTCTTCCAGAGCACCTGCTCCCTGCCAGAACCACGACTGTCTGCCTCAATTAGAACATCTGGTCACCTTCCCTTGTCCCCCTAATCCTATTGCAAAACCACTGGCTTCACAGATATAGGGGTTAGATTTAAAATATTGGCTATTAGGAAAAGACAAAAGACTAATGCATAACCTCATATTTTCCAAGACACTGATTTAAGAGAAGAGAAACATGAAGAAACTCCGTGTGATGAGTACCGTGAAGCTCCTCGGCTCCTCAAAGAGCAGCCTGCTTCTGAAAGTCCCAGCTGGGAGAAAAACCATTTCTTCTGCCCTGAAAGAAAAAGCACCCACTAGGCCAGTGCTCACAGCCAGGAAGATGCTGCTGCCACCTTGTGGTGGCAGTTGTCATACTGCATCCCTGTTAGTCAACAGGACCTCCTGAGGAATCGCTGAGTGAAAATATGTATTGGCCGGATTTCCTATTAGGAGTCCCAAGACAGAAAGTTAATGGAGATGGCACAGTTGGCCGAAACTTCCCCCAGATTCGGTCCCCTCCCTCTGCTCTTCTCATCTCTCAGACCCCTCACCTTCCTTTCAGCCCTCCTTCGCATCAGGGACCAGATGAGACATGACAAGACCCAGCCGCGTGGTGTCCACTCCTACAGGAGAGGGCAGCAGTGTCTGTGACCGCCCACCTCTGGGTCCCAGAGTGGGGGGCCCTTTCTGAACCTCAGTAGCTCACGCTCTCTTGTCTCCTTGCCCTCTCTGGAGGATGTGAGCAGATTTTTTTCGTCATTCTCCACGGTGCTCGAGCTAGTTCACCCCCCTGGTCCACTGCCTCAGATAACACCAGTGAGGAGTAAATGTCTCCACCCACAGTTGGCTGAGTGCGGCAAGGAAGTCCCTGAGCTCTGACTTCCACCTCTGCAGGGAAGAGGAGCCGCCTCCAGTCTTAGCATTGTGGCACATGGCTGGTGTCATGTATGGTCTCCACCCAGAACTCTACCTAAAGATCTGCATGCTGGACGGGGGCTCTGGGGTGCATGGCCGCAGTTTCAGAATAGATGGGGGCTCTGGGGTGCATGGCCACAGCTCCAGACTGGATGGGGGCTCTGGGGTGCATGGCCACAGTTTCAGAATAGATGGGGGCTCTGGGGTGCATGGCCACAGCTCCAGACTGGATGGAGGCTCTGGAGGTGCATGGCCATGGTTTCAGAAAAGATGGGGGCTCTGGGGATGCATGGCCACAGTTTCAGGATAGATGGGGGCTCTGGAGTGCATGGCCACAGTTCCAGGCCAGATGGGGGCTCTGGGAATGCATGGCCACATCTCCAGGCTGGACAGTAGCTCTGGGGTGCACGACCATAGATCCTAGGTTGTTCTCTGCGATTCCAAGCTCTGTATACCTGTGTCCACGAGGGTCAACAACAGCAGCTTCTCCTGTCACAAATGTGTTCCCTCTCCTCCCGAGGATCCTGGTGCAGGGCTATGGAAATGGACGTACGGGGGAGCGGGGGTGACCGTGTACACCTAATCTAGTGATAATCCCCCAGGGCTGAATTCAAGAGGTTTGTCAACCTCAAAATGACTTAGTTTCCCCATCACTAGCTCACAAGTTCTCTGAACTGAAGGAAAAGGTTTAAAAAAGGAGGTAGTAAATTAATCAGTAGTAGAAAAGTGCTATATTAACTTCATTTTACAGCACAAACTGAAATTTACCCAAGGACCTTCCCAGGTAGCTATGAAGAGAACTGCTGCTACTGTAAAGAGAGAAAAGGACCCAAGTGTTCTGGTTAAAAGGCGACGAGGAGAAATCATGTAAGGGGGGGGAGGGGATGGAAACACAAACCAAATGGAACAGATATTCGTGCTGCACGGTCCGGAGCAGAGGACGAAACCACGTGGGCACCAGAGCTGTAGTTCACAAGAAGAAAGATCTGCAACCCAAGCAGTTACCAAGCGGAGCTGCTCGGCCACATGCAAGGTGCTGGCGTGTGTCACAGGAAGTCATCCATGCGGGCCCAAGCCGGAGAGCACCCCTATGCTGTGCTGGTCCCTCCAGTGCAGTGGAGCACAACTAGCCATATGGAATAGCTAGGGTAAGATCTGGAGAGAGCCACGCCAACTGTGACAGTGGTTACCTTTGGGGGTGGGGAAGGGAGAATAGGAATAGAGAGGGGAGCTTAAGGGGAGCATTAACCTATAATATATACATTTTTTGCAAAGAGAATGTATTAATTTATTACATGTGTAATTTTAGAAACATATTAATATAGATTACAAAAGTCCAGTAGAAGGAGCACAGCTGAGTCGAGGTGTCAGCTCTGGCTATATCTTACTTGTGTCAAGCTTTGGGCAAGTCACTAAAACATGTGAGTCTCCATTTCCTCGTCTGTAAAATGGAGGCGTTGATACCCAACTCACAGGGCTGCTTGTTGACTGAGACTGTAACAGGAACTACCTGAAATTCAGTTGGTCCTCGAATAATGAAGAAAAGAGAGAGATTACTGCCCAGACCAGAGGTAATGCAGGGTTTTGAGGACGGTGGCAAAGAAGACAAAAAAGAATGGAAAGATAGAAGAGACAAGACAGAATAAGAGGATTTGCCAACAAAACTGAGGCTGACGACCCGCAGCTGCCTTCCCTGCACCCCCTCGCCATCCCTGGGCTGACCTTCTGTTCACTTTCCTGCTTTCAGGCTGCCAGAATGTTGCTGTTGTATGAGAACATGAAGGGACAAGAGACCAAAGAATGGAGCAGGAAGAATTCAAGACCAAATATAGTCCACGGTGATACTTTTAAATATTTGTGTTGCAATGACTATTTTGTAAAGAATTTGCAATGCCCCCACTTTCTGTAAATGAGCCGGTGCCCCCAGCCCGGGATATCCCAACCACGACAGATCTCATCGTGACAGCCTTCCTCCATCTCTTCCTGGAGATCATGCTCAACGGACGCAGTATCACCCCCAAGGAGGCAGAAACTGCTTCCTGGGGGAGAAAAAAAAAATCTTACTATTTTAATCATATAAAGCATATATTATATATATCATACACAGATATAGAGTATATCTGAGGTATTAAATTTTGATGGGGGGCATTAGCAAAAATATCTAAAAAGGGTCCTTAAGGGGGTGAAAACAAAAAAAAAAGTTGAGAAAGCCTGCTCTGCCTGTCATCACTTTGGGGGGCAGGGATTCTGAACTCACGTGCATCTTCTCCATGCTGAGGAGGAGGCCTGTGCAGAATAGGGGTTAATAACAATATCCTAGAGAGACGAGGGCAGCAGGAGGGAGGCCCTGCATCCAGGCATCCATTTTAGGCTACAAACAAGGGAAAATACTCGATGGGTTTAAACAATGAACACCACCGGCTTGCTTCACGTTAGTTCGTCAGAGGGTAGTGAGATGCTGCGGCAGGTCTCAGTCCTGAGAGGATAACCTGGGGTGAAGGCACCTTTTGGAAGCTCCCCCGAGCCCCCAACAGCCTTCCTCTGTCCTCTCATTTGCCTGCTGTGGGTCACGGGGCTTTTCCAGGACCAGGCATGGGCAGGCGGGTGGGCTCCCCTGACATCCATGGGGACCAGCCCTGCAGCTGGAAAGGCGTCCCCTCCTGCACAGGCGCAGGTGCTGTGCAGGGGCAGGGGAGTGGCGGGAACCCAAATAAAGTCAGGGTTCTGTGAGGAAAGAAGAAGGAAAGGATGAACCTGGCCAGACAAACAATGGAATCTACTTAATTACTGGCTCAGATGCCCCTGAGCAGTTTTATTAAGAGAAATGGGCTTCCACGGTGATTCCTCCATATCTTACTAGATCTTAGCAAAGCAAACAATTTTTAAATTAATTATTTGGGTCATATTTATTTTGGCAGATGAAATATAGTTGTATGCACACTTTACAATATATTATGGTCTCTTATACAGGCAATGTGAGATCTCCATATGCATATATGTCTTAGGACTTTTCTGAGGGAAGGATGTGGTATCAGAAAAGGAACACGGATCTGAGGGCCTAGGGAGCAGGGTTGTGGCCGTCACTCCTCTGAGTTAAGTGGGTAACCATGGGCAAGTCTTGTCCTCTCTCCGAGCTTCATGTTCTCACTTGTGAAATAGAGAAAAGATTATCAAAGTCCCTGCCATCCCCAAGAGTCTATGTCTTGGAACAGACTTCTACTCTGTTACAGATTATAGAGGTTTGTGAGGTTTTACTTATATTGTTGCTATGCTAAATATTTTGAGTCCTGTTCATAATTTTTCTGATATTTTGAACAGAAGCAAGCTCTCAATTATAATGTTGTTTTGATAGGAAGTTATAATCCATTTAACCATAAGCCATGTCACATCATGGTTTCCAAAAGAGAATGTCTGTACCAACAGAAGAAGCTTGTTGTGGACAGCTTTAAATGATCACACCCAATCTTGGATAGGAGGATCACTGGATGGAGGAGTGGATGGGAGGATGGATGGATGGAGGAGTGGATGGGAGGATGGATGGATGGAGGAGTGGATGGGAGGATGGATGGATGGAGGAGTGGATAGGTGGGTGGATGGATGGATGGATGGATGGATAGGTAGATGGATGAGCAAATAGACACCTGGATGAATATATGTTCTCGGTATCTAACAGTAGGTATAATTCAGATGTGACACTGAGGGGATTAAGTGGCAGGTGTAAGTCTTTCAGCAATTCCAGGTGCTGGACATCGTCCCTATGCTGACAATGGCCTGTGGATGGGTCTGTGGCTTGTGCCCACGTTCGCAACCCATCCTATCTGCTGGCTTTCTGAAGGGCTTGCTGGCTTTTTCATTTGACTCTGCTTTCTTTCTATTAACACATCTGCGCAGTGTGGTGCTGAGGGGTCAGTTGCCGCTCTGAAGTCTGTGACGACAGGGAAAATCTCTGGTGAGGGATGTATTTCTGTGCTCCCTTTTCCTTTAAAGATTATGACATTTATAGGATGCTACTGAAGAGTCAGAGTGTGTTTTATTTTTATACAATAACCCACACAAACATAAATACACGAGCGCAAACACCACACACTCCTTGTCTCACAAAGTCAGCGAAAGTTTTAAATTATCAAAAGCAGCAACAAATTATCAGTGTTTCTGAGAGGAAATTTTAATGTAGAAGGACTTTTTGTAAAAGCAGCTGTCTATTTTGGCCTAATAAATTAACATAATCAGATAGCAGTTGGTTTATTATTCAAGTCTTCTCAACTAATACATAAAGCCCAACCGACAAAAGTGAATTCTAATGTCCCCGGCCCGGCACACGCCTCCTCACGTTACCCATGGAGCTGAAGACCTCTGTCAACACCAGCACCGCTGTGACTGTTGGTTAGTGGCCACTTCCTGCAGCTGCCATCTGGCTGATTAGGAGGGTGGAAGCCTTCGGTGACAAGCGTCAGGGCACGACTCCAACCCTTTGGGAAACGGAAGGAAATGCTTGGGACTCTAATTAGAGACCCAGGAACCACTAATAAATGGTCCAAGCCACCTTGAAGAGAAGAGGGTATGGTCTGGAGGAAGCCGATCCCCTCATGGCCCCTCCCACACCCCTGTCGGTGCCCTCCTTTCATTGTAGAAGAGTCGCTGTGCGTGTTTGTTTGTGTTTTAATTACAAATCTGAGTGTCTAACCACGGCCCCATTATTAGGAACCTAAGAATTTCCGCTCTGCATCGCCCCTACGAGCTACTCAGGCATTCACTTGCGAGTGTCTACTATGCACCAGGTGTGGAGTTCAATTCTGGGAATTCAAGACAAATAAGATAAAATCTTGCCCCAAAAGTACTTAAAACAGTTGATTTGATATTCTCTCCCCACTGCCCCATGTTTATCAGTCTTTGTCTATTTTTGAATTTTTGATCAATATAGCCCACGGAGTGCAGGCTCTGAGCCCACCCTGGACTTGAATCCCAGCTCTACCTCTCATTAGCATGTGACCTGGACAAGTTAGTTTCTCTGGGTCTCAGTTTCCTGCCCTGCAAAGTGGTGGAGATGATAGCTCCTTCTCTGCAGGGGTGCTGAGAGATGTTAAATGAACAGGACATGTGAGCTATTATTAACAACACATCATTTTCTCATGTGCCATCCACAATGGCAGCAGCTTGCACTTCATCTCCACAAAAAAAGTCATAACAGAGGTCAGAAAGGCCACACTGGAACCGTCACACAACGTCAGAAGGAAGGCAGCTGGCCGCGCTCAGTGGGGTTCTAACTGTCGCTTTAATGAACAGAGAAGCTGAATGTGTTTACACACTTATTACCCTGTGTCGGGGAAAGGTTTTCAGAGTCCCTGCACGTGGGTGTTTCTTAGCACACACTTAGGGACATCTGGGCAACTTCTTTTAGTCTACTTTAGAGAAGAGGAAGTTTGTGCTTTCTTAAAAAGTGGAATTACCTTCATTGTTCCCTCCGACTGTAAGAATATATTCATTATAAAATTTTTGGAAGATATAGGCAAGTACAGCAAAGCAAAAAACGTCACTCAAAATTCCAACTGAAACAACCACTGGGAGCATTTTCATATATATCACTGCACGCATTTTTGTGGACATACGTTTAATAAAATGGTAAAGAGAAAGCAAACAATTGTTGAGAACCGACATGCCAGACACTGTTCTAACTCAATTTTCACAACAACCCCATGAGATAGGCTGCCAGTGGTACCCCGTTTTACAGCTGAGGAAACCAAGTCACAAAGATGTTAAGTAACTTACTCAAAGTCACACAGCTTTTAAGGGGTGGAGCCAGGAAGGGCTCGAGCCACGATTCAAAGCCAAGCGGTCTGCTTCTGAATCCATGCACTAAACCACTGTGCTATACTGCTTTTCCAAACTACACACATTATTTTTCACTTAAAAATGTAATGTAAAATTCTTTTCAGTTCTTAATATATGCCTATAATTTAATTATTTAATAATCCTAGTAATATTCCATCATATTATGTATCCATATATATTATATATTTTATGTATTTATAATATAATACTACTATTTATTATTTATATTTTTATCAATACAGATTTATATATTTAACCAAATCCCTATTGTTGAGCATTCAGGCCATTTCCAATTTTTACCATTATAAACAGTGACCATCATCCTTATAAACATAGATGTATCCATGTCTAACTATTTCCTCTGGATAAATACCTACAAGTAAAATGCCAGGGCAAAGAGCACTCACTTTTTAATACTTTTAACTGTGCCGCCAGTGTGTCCCCAGGAGGCCTCTACCCAGCAGGGTGTCAGTGTCTGTTTCCCCCACTCTTTGCCAACATTGATCAAAATTTTGTCAGGCTAAGTGAAAACATCAATGCTTCTGAAATTTCAATTTCTTTGATTAATAGTTGAATATTTATTAGTTAATAAATTTTTTTGAGAATAGCCTTATTCTGCTTTTTTCTAATGGAGTTTTTCATTTTTTCTTATTGATTATAATTTTTCTTTGAGTATTAACTTTTTGTCTGATGGTAGATGTTGAAGTAGTTTCCTCAATTTTTAATAAACTTGATAAAGGAGTGTTTTTGGCTTTTAAAAGTTACCATTGTGGAAATTAATAAAAGAAACCTCAACTAAACCGGGCTCAGGAAGGCCTGTAAGGGAAGCTGTCACACCCCATCACACATCGGCAATGAAACCAAACAGGAGACCTACTCTTGCGCCTTCCGCGGGGAGTACAACCACTTTACTAAGAAAGAAGACTTTTCTCCCCACCCGGCAACAGCTCAGCCAATGAGAAGCCGTTGCCACCCTACAGTGTCACTTTCCCCCAATAGACTTCCTATAGGCCAGCCCCGCCCTACTCCCCCTTTTCTCTATAAAAGCGGCTCCCTCTGTTTTCCGGATTTGCTTATGGTTAGCAGTAGGATACCCTTCCTGAATTGCAATTCTTTTGGGTGTTCCCAAAACTCATTTCAGATAAAATAACAGACAAATTTGCTTATGTTGACAGTGTATATATAGAGATGGCCTTCTCAACACCAAGATTATAAATATATTCACTTATATTTTCTTCTAGTCCTTTTAGAAAGTCGCTTTTTAAAAATTAAGATTCATGCAACCAGCACAGGTGTGGCTAAAAACAGCAGATATCAATAAAGGAAAGAAGGCACCCCTTAACCAAATAGGATAAAAATACTACTAAGTTGAAGACCCAGGTTTTACAATAATTCGAAAGATAGGGGAATAGCAAAATATCAGGCTGACATGGAAAGGACTTCACGGGTGAGGAGCCAGAGGCTCAGGGTAATTGGGTGACTTGGCTGAAGTCCCAGTGTCATTAATTGATGAAACCAAGTTGAACAGCGGCCACCTGGCTCCCGAGTCCGCGCTCTGCCTCCTGTAACTTCTCTGGACCTGAGGGTCCTCTCCTTCCCCCCGCACCCACCCACGGTCCTGGTCCTCCTGTGTGCCCACATCCCCTGCTCCCTCGCCCCTCACCCCGCCAGACCTGCGTCCCTGTGGACGCCCTCCTCCCGGGAGTCAGGGGTCTGGGATCCGGGGCGCCCACTCCCGCCCTGGTCTCAGCGCCCCGGCCCCAGACCAGCTGCCCACCTGCCGGGTCCAGGGCAAAGCGAACGTGCGGGGCCCCTTGGTCAAAACACAGGAAAACAAGCTTTTTCCTTTTCCCCAGTTTCTCTCTTGCCCCTTCGTGGTGTGTTTTGTTTGCTACTTCACGTCACACCCCACGGGCCCAGGGATGCGCGCGGGGTGAGCGCAGGAGCCTGCCGCTCGGACACTGCCCGGACTCGGCGCACAGAGCATGCGCGCCACCGGGTCCGCCGCCCGCCGCCCCCCTCCAGGAGGGCGCGGCGGGGGGCGCAGAGGGGGGTCCGGGGGCGCAGAGTGGGGCGTGGGGGGACGGGGGGGTCCAGTAGGGCCCGGGGGGCAGGGAGGCGGCACGAAGCCCACGTTCCACTGTCCCATCGGACTCCCCTGAAAAGACGCAAGTGGAAAGACAGATCAGAACTGCGAGGCGGCGACCGCAGAAATAGGCGTGGGGACCCCAGGGCGTGGAGGCCGTGCGAACCCGCAGGCGCTCGCCGTGCAGCCCCCCCTCCTCACCTGGACCCCTCCTTCCTCCCTGTGCCCGGCCTGCGCGCTCTGGGCCACTTTCATCCCTCGTCCTCTTCCCTCCTCGCCGGCCCGCCCACCACCTCTGGCCGGTTGGGCTGAGCGCAGCAGCCCCCCAGGAAAGACGAGGCGCCTCCGCGTGGGGTCGGCCACAGCGCCAGGGCGCGCTCCACTAACTAGCGAAGAGTTTCTCTAGGACTGCCTCCATACTATTCCGAGAACCAGTCAGCCAGAACCTTTCATTTAGATGCAGCGTGGAGATGCGAAAACAAATAACCACGGCACTGTACTTGAACAGTCCGACAGCTCTGTTTGTTTAGCCCATCAGATGAATAGCTTTCCAGAAATACACAGAGGAGCGCTCCGGGCCTGTGAACGCATTACGGTGACACCTGCAGAGACACAAAGGAGTCATCGTTCAGGTGGCATTTGCTAATGAGTTGTATGTGGAGAGAGAAAGAGGAAAGTTGTTAAAATAATGAAAGTCAAAGCCAAATTAGAAACCCTCTCCCTGCCTGCTTTATTTTATGAATTCACACCTGGATTAGCGGTTTGAAATATGATCTAGTCGGCATCAGCGAGAAGCGGGTTACAGCATTTAGGAAGGGAAGGCCCTGTTTCAGACGACGTTGTGACTTCTCATTTAATAGAAATCATGTACACTTTCGTAATTGTGTGAATATAGCATTTGATTTTTCTTTCATAAAGATATGTGTTAACAATGAGATGAATACACATGCCTAAGAGTCATATTTAGAAAGCAGAATTTCTACAAATAGGCAGGTGAGTTTTGCAATTCCTGTGAACCCAGCACTAAAAAACATGAAACTGATTTTCAAATATTTTCTTCAATTTTAAAGTTACGTATTCAAAATAAGTTAACAAAAGTTTCATGAACTTTGAATTCAAGCAAAGATTTTAAAAATTAATTTTGTTCTTTCTTTAGATATGTTCACTCAAAGACGGTTTTTAAAAATTAGCTTAATTGGTCTTCCACCTAACTTGGGTGATTTTGAATTACGTTGATAACAGTGTAAGCCTGATAGCAGACATTTCCCTGAATTTATACAGACCTGTCGAACAGCAGGTGAATAGTCTGAACGGAAAATGGCCCGTTTCTGAATGACACTCAAAATGTTCATGTGTATTACACACAGAATGAAGACCCTTAGCAGTTTTGAGTGTGGAGAGAGTATTCTGGTTGAGAGATAACTGAACTGCATTATTCCAGCTCTAAGGACATTTTAATTTAATTTGAGAAGAGTAAGCAACATCTGCTACTAAGACAGTGCTAACGACAGAAACCAGGGACACGGACAGACCCTCCCAGTCTTTAATTTAAGTCCTCTCTCCTTCCAAATTGTACCCTTTCTATCTCCTAATCTGGACCTGTTTTGTAAACTTCTCATTCTAATCTTTCTTGATTGAAACCCTGAATAAAAATCAGCCCATCCAACACACACAAGACAAAAACACTGAATTCTAAATCTTGTGCTCAGGAGGATGAGTCAGTGCCCAATGTATAACACAGAGGGGCCAGCCACTGTCAAAACTGGAGTTAATTCTCTTGTGCCCTATCTCCCTACTTGACTGGTGCTGCTGTAACCGCGGGCCCTGCAGGACCAGTGCAACTGACCCCATCTTATCAACAGAGGAATGAAGAGCTGTCTTTCAGGAACTGAGACCCCTTGTCCAGTTCAGGCCAGTTGAGACCCCCTCAACTGGGCCTGTGCAAATGCTCAATAAGTGACCTTTTTGACATCAAGGAGCTAAAAGCTCCATCCTCAGATCAAGATAACGCCCCCATCTTGTGAACAAGTGTCCTGTGAAGAGCCATGAAGCTTGACTACATTTGTGCAGGTCATCAGTTACCTCGCTTCTCCTCACCTCCAATCACCTGTCTCCACACTTCAGACAGCCCTGCCCTTCATCCCACAAATTGTGCCCCAAGCCCTGGAGCAGGGAGACAGACCTGAGGGCACATGCCCCTGTCTCCTCGCAGGTTGATCTCACAAAATAAAGCTACATTTCTTTTCCCGAAAGCTGGTGCTGTGATTATTGGCTTTCTTTATGCACGTCGGGCAAGAGAACCCCAATTTTGTGGGTGACACTGCCTTCCTCCCCCCAGTGCCCTCTCTACACCCACTCCTGCCCATGTCCATCCCATCCTTCAAAAGAGTTCTTATCAACTCTTTCATTAATGTCTACCATGCCCTCTCCCAATGGTTCTCAAAATGGGCACAGCTAGTATTATGGGAATCAGTTCCCAGACCCTCAGCATCCATATGGGCTTTTTATTAAAACCATCCTACCTGAGAAAGAGCCTGTGGTCCAGATGTCCTTCTGGTTCTCTGTTCCCACCTCCCCTTTCACGGGCACACTCCTTATGGGCACACCTGTCACCCTGTCAGGACTCACACAGTGATCACCAGAGGCCTTAAAACCCTATGCAGCACCCAAGATTAAATCAATTTGAAATAATGGTGTTGCTGTAGAGACCGTGAATGACTCCAATGACTGGCTAACAAACCCTTTTGCAAGTCAAGTGGCTTCTGATTCTTTTGAAAGAAAAGCTGATAAATCAATAGAAATAATTTTTCACAATAGGTCACTATGTGATTTTGTTAGGATATATCTCGGAGAAATGAATGGCTTTCCTGCAGCAAAACTCTTTCCATTACCATCTACTTATTCAGTGAACAAAATTTCTCAACACATCTATAAAAATGACAAATATAATGAGAACTGGACCTGAACCCTATCTTCTTCTGACCATAAGTAATATTCATCCATGAATGCATGAAATAACTTTTTAAATACCTCATCTACCTCATTAAGAGATGCAGTTCTAATAGAATTTTATTTTTATATTTAGTAACTATTAACATTTGTAATATAATGAAGTTGAGGACCAATTGAGTACTAATTGTAAGGATAACTCAATTCCAGAAGAAAATCTTTAAACACTTAGGGTCCTGTGGTCAAAAATTAACTTCAAATTATATACCTGTTTTTGTTTCAGAAAAATATTTAAGACTTTCAAGCATGGTAAACACTAGGATAAAAGTTCTATCGGGGAATGGAATAGAAATATGACTTCAGGAAAATTAAGGAAAAAGGGAGATGATGTAAAATTTCCCCTCGTGTATGCCCATGTCTTTCTTATTATGGGATCTAGGCTCCATTGACTACATTAACAATTATGTATCAATTTTATTTTAAATAAAATAAAAGTGGAAATTACATCCTTTGCAATTACATAAGTAATTTAAGGTGAAAGTTTTTAGATATCAACTTAAACATGTGCAAAGGATACATAGCTTTTGAAAATTCTCTTTGGGGATAGATAAGCAGAAAGTTTGAAGACCAGTGATGGACCTCATTCCAATCCACATCTCTTCCTTCTGCAACATTTCTATCCAGAATGTTCTGCTTGCAGCTACGGTGCACTGGTCAAGAGCCTGTGTTCTGGAGTCGGAAGGACCTAAGCATAATTCCTGGGACTGGGGGAGACAGGCGAGGGGCCCAGGCTCGTGCAAGCAACAGCCTGCTCTGGCACAACCCTGAGGGTTTGCCGCGTTAGAGTGTGCACACTAGGAGCCCCTCTTGCCTCACCCTAGTCCTTTCTACTTGTTACTGAGTGATCTCAGACCTTTATTTAGCTTCTCTGAGTCTCAGTGTCCCGGTAATAAACGGGGAAAATGATACTGCTTTACAGAGTGCCCAGGAGGATTAAAGAAGAGAACATGCAGAGTACCTAGCAGAGAGCCCGCCTGTGTCACCAATCAATAGATGGCTCTGCCGACACTGAGGAGCATCTCTGATAAACCAATTCCTAATGAGGCAATAGTCACTGGAAGATTTAAAGGATTATCATTCCCACAAGGCTTTATTGTGGAAGGCTCTTGGGGAGGCAATATTTTCACACACACGCACACGCGCATGCGCACACACACACACACACACACAGCTGGGGGGCTGGTAGGTGGGGGCTTTCCTCCCACCTGTCCTCATGGCCGTGCCTCTGCTAACACTGAGCCGTGCCTCTCTGTGCTCAGGAATGTCCCAGTTTTTCAGGACAAACCTAGAAAGGGCAGGAAACCTGCCTTCTCTCTGCGACAAGCGTAGATGTAAGCACTACATCCACATAATACTTTAAACATAATACGACATGTCCTGACAGCATGCTCTCCAAAAAGGCGTCATTAGCGAGAGTGTGAAAGTGTTCGGGGAGGCTGGCTTCGCGTGGGTGCCATGCGCGGTTCCATGAGACCCGAGCGAGGACGCACCTGCCTGCGGCCCAAGCCAGCCCGCTGCCTCTTTCTGTAAATCAAGTTTTCTCGGAACCCAGTCACACGCATTCATCCCCGTGTTTGCCGCTGCTTTCGCACTGCAATAGTGCAGTCGAGTAGCTGTGACGGAGACCACATGGCCCACAAAGCCTGAAGTCTTTACTGTCCAATCCTTTAGGAGAAAGACCGACTCCTGGTCCCGGGGCATAACCCAAGCCTGCGCCCTCCCTTAGCTCCCCTTAGCGTATCTGAAAAAGGCTCAAACTTCCAAAAAGATTGCACTAAATATTTTCAGAAAACAAATGGAGGTGAACAGAGAGAATAAAATAAGCATAGGAAGATTCCGCCCCTGGACTTTGGTGTGTGACCCTCTCAGAGCTGACTTAGCAGAGCTTCCGCCTGTGTCTTCAGTCTCTGCTGTCTAATCCAGAGCTACAAACCCTCGCTCTCTTCTGCCCCCAGCCTGGTTCTACGTGGAGACCACCATCTGATGATCCAACATTTGGGAGCCACTTCCTGAACACCTTAGAACCCTCTGGTCACACCCCAAAGACTCCCATTCCACAGCCCTCCTGGGACTCTCTTCTCTCGACTTTGCATAAGCACCCCAGTGCCGCACACCTTCCTCTAATGACTGACCCAACCAAGGGCCTCATCCTTCAGAAAGGGCGTTGTCTAGACCACAGAACCAAGAGTGTAAAGCTCATGGTAAATACAACGTCCCCGTGACAGGGGCACCCTCCCTGATAGACAGTGACAGTCACAGAGAGACCCCTCTGCCCACTCCCAGCTCTCCTCTACGTTGTTTCCTCCCTGGGAAATTATCTCAACAGCAGCACGTGACTGGGGGCCTGGTCACAGCAGCTGAGGCGTTAATGGCTGTGTTTGCCAGAAAAAAAAAAGAGAGAGAGAATTTAAAGAGATCCTAACTCTATAGAGAAAATCAGGCTTTGGGTGATCAGCAGTGAAGCACATTTTTGCTCAAATAATCACCCTTCCCTTCCCATTTTATTAGTAAAGCACCCACTAAAAATGGAGGCAATCTTTGTATAGTAACTGGAACAGGCTTTCTCTCACCAGGCAAGATGAACTTCTGTAATTGTAGGGCATCTGCTTCAGACACTGATTCCACAAAAAGTACAGAAGCTCCTCAGTACTACGTGCTCCCTCTACCCAACGGCTGTTTCCAACTTAACAATTGTCCTTCATCACAAGTTCATGGAATAAACATTCTTTTCCTTATAAATTAAGTTGATCTAGACTTTGATATAAAATAACAGTGAAGGGACTTATTAATTTACTTCAAAGGAACAAAAATCTTGTTTCTGTGGGATTGTTGGGCCCCTGTTCAGCATCAGTTTCATCGTAATGGACACTCTGTCTTCTGTTTTACAATTTACATTTCAATTCCAAAGATTTTTACTTTGATGCATTTCCAAAGGAAGATTCAGCCAAATTGTCTGTTTTTTCTTTTAAGTGTGTTATTAAATCTCATTCTATCCACTCCTCTAGGTGCCTCATGGGGGGTTTTAACGTCATCACCTTTGTTCTGTCCGTAGAGGTTTGCTGGGGAAGGAGGAGGTTGGAGCAAGATGAAGGGGACATTTTCATCGGAGGAGAATGGTTCCAGGATGAAAAAGCTCGCGGGAATATGTAACGCTTTTCAGAAGAATTCAGGAGGAAGAAGCAAAGGTGGGAGGAATCTGATCCTGTGGGTGTCAGACCCACCAGAGACACTGCTCATGCGTGACATGTTTCAGATCATCTGACACGGTCATGCAAGCAATAGAAAGTTATATGGTTTTTAGTCTTCAGGTAGCATTGAAATGATGATGTGGGTGGATCAGGAAAAAAATGAACTTCTCATTTTTATTTAAATTACTTTTGAGCTAGTTCTAGACTGTGGAGGAGTTGATAAGCCGCCCAGTTCACACACCTCACCCCCCTACTCCTCCACAGCCACAGCAAAGTTTCCCCAGACTCGATCCAGCTCATCACTCACTCAGATCGCACTTATGCACATGTGGGCCTCGCGTTATACCCTGGGAAAACAGACGAAAAACTCTCCTGCCTCTGACGGGAAAGTCGAACAAGAAGACGAATGATTACCACACAGAGCCGAAGTCTGCTGATGTGAGCAGGGTGCCAGCAGCCAGGCACCCAGCCCAGCAGGGATGGGGTTCAGAGGCTGAGGGAGGCCTTCCCAGAGGAGGCAACCACTGACTGTTTTGAAAGATGGACAGGAGTTGTTCAGGAGAGGGGAAGGGCATTCCTGGCCATCCCAGCTGTCCAATCCCAGGACAGAAGACATGGAAGGGAGAAGCTGAGTTTGGAAAAGAAAGCAGAGGCGATCACACAAGGTCTTGGAGGCTTTACTTTGAACTTCATTCTGAAGTAGATGGGAAGCAAGTACTAGGGTTTTTAAGAAGGGAATAATCCAATTTGCATTCACAACATCAGTGTTGTGCATAGGCTGACACCTCCTCTCTAAATGACTCAAATTAGGAAAACCAACTGGGATAAAAGGCCAGGCTTGAGCAGTGAGTGTGAGGACAAAGAAACCCAAGGTTCAAGAGTATTCATAAAAGAGGGGGACGAACTTGTTGATGGATTGGATGCTGGTAGCGAGGGAGAGCTAAGGCAACAGCATAGATGGTGGTGCAGTCCAGGGCTCAGGAACGGGACCTCATGGAAGAGCAGAAGTGCAGGGGCGGCAATGTGGGCACAGTTGAGATGAGATGAGTTTAATCGATGGGAGCATCCCATGGGCAGCTGACAGAGCGATCTAGGACTCGGAAGACAGGGCAGTGTGGAAGGATACCTGCAAGTGCCATCAGGGGGCAGGAGAAGTCACGGTGGGATGAGGTGGTCGAGGAGGGAGCTGGAGGCTGGAGAACACCTGCATTTAAGGGACCCTCAGAAAGAGACTGAGAAGGAATGGGCAGAACGCAAACCAAGAGAGCCATGTCAAAGCCCAGGGGAGGAATGTGTTCCAGAGATGGAGTGACCCATAGGGACAAAGGCCACAGAAAAGTAATGAGATCAAGATAAAGAAGGGACTTGGCCTTTGCAAGCATGACCTCTGTGAGGTCATGGCCGAGCAGTGGAGAGGTCAGGGCTGGACCCAGGTCTCAAAGACTGAAGGCTGCATGGGAGAAGGGAGGCAGCAACAGCAACGCAGACTCGATTCTCAGGAGGCTCCAAGTTGAAGCAAGTTGGTAGAAGGGACAGAAAATAGTCAGAAAGAGACCCAGGTCCAAGGAGGAGTGTGTGTGTGTGTGTGCGCGCGCGTGCACACGACAGAGAGAGAGAGAGAGAGAGAGAGAGAGAGAGAGAGAGAGAGAGAGAGAAGGGAGGGACAGAGAAAGAGAGACTTGAGCTTGGCTTTAAGAATGTGCCATCTCCTTCCATTTCCTGCCTGGTGAGGACTAATCTAACCCAATTCTCAGGTGTTAAATCTAACTCTGGTACTAATCTAACCCAATTCTCGGGTGTTAAATAGAAAGAACGGTGTGTGTGGTGTGGGAATTTATGGAACGCTTACTACCTGTCAGAAGCTTTATGTATTTCCCTCTGTTGTCATCCCAGCAGTTCTACAACATGGACAGATCCTAACATCTCCCTCTGAACTACTGAGGAAACTGAGTCACAGAGGTCCCCTGGCTTGCCCACAGCCCACTGCATGTAAACAGCAGAGCTGGAATTTGGGTCCAGGTCCATCTGAATCGAAAGCACTGAGGCCCTGGAGTGAGAGGGTCAGCTCCTGTCTGGTAATTCCACCCCAGGAGCCTGTTACTTCTCTGTCCCTTGCAGGCTTTGGACTGGGAGGTCAAGGTCATAACTCGCTCACTCTCTCTGGTGCAGTCAGGACCGGTGTGTGCCATTGAAGAAGCAAACTGCTTGGTAAACAAACCATGTGAACATCCATCTGTTTATCTTCTTGCCATTTTAACTCCCATCTACACACTTGAGCACACAATTCCATTATTTTCAAACTCGGATTTAAGTATAGGAGTATTGAGTTAGTTCTAACACCCACCGTAGGTGGCTGGCTCAGCATGCCCAAGGCCCATATCATGCTAAACACAGATGCCCTTCCCGGGTAGTTTCAGAAGAGCTAGTCTGGTAAGGAGATTTCATTCTTTCTCTTTATACCAGGTTTCTTAGTAGATATATTTTAATTTTAACTTTTCATTGCTGTGTAACATACATTCACAATAGTGCACACACCCTAAGTGTTTGGCTTGGTGAATTTTCACAAGATGGACACATCCAGGTAACCAGCACCCAAATGGTCGACTCTTTTTGAAAATGGTTTTTTCTTTGTTTCCACAGTTATAAATCATACTTGGTAATTCAACTCTCTCCCTCACAGTGAATTTAGAAGGGCTAGCTAATTATAGCTTTAACTGTAAAACCCTTTGACAAACTTGAAGTAGTTAGAGAGCTGCTCAAATTGATTATAACGTCACATGGTTGCTACTTAAATTATTTCACCTGGGAGAATGTCAAACTGTCCTCATTAACAGATCACGAAAGAGATGTGTTTGGAATTCAATTTAATGGAGGCTTGTGAATTTTTTAAACTATCAGCGGCTTTGATCTGAAATATTCCTGTTTATGTTCTCTGAGTCAGCCTCCTTCCCTTCCCATAACTCTTTCTACACTGCTTTTTCTGTAGCAACGGGAAATGTTGTGTTTGAAAGTAATGGTGCTCCCCAAACCTCCCTGAATCACGAGCCAGCCACATGGTTGGCTCGCACTGGTCCTCAGCTCAGTTCTTGGATCTCAGGCATCGTCGGTGATGTTTTGTACAAAGCCACATTCCGATTCTAACCGTCTCCGGGCATGGGCCACCTTTCAGACTCTGACCCTGTTCTAGATCATTTCTAATCGGGAGGGGTGTGGTTTGGAACAGCTCAGGAGGACTCATCTCAGTGTGGAGGAGTGAGCGGGGGAGCAACTGGCCTCTTTTGAGGACCGTGCTTCTACCTCCTCAAGGGGACGGGGAGAGGGAGAACCCTCAATGTGACAAGGACGCTGACAGTGAAATCTAGAGAATCCCAGAGAGAAGAGCAAGAAGAAAGGTTGACTAAATGTGCAAGATTTTGGTCCCAGAAAGTCACACACATCAGCCGTTGTGGTTATTCCACAATGATATGAACCGAAAATAACAATGCCCCTTGTTCTCCAGGCTCTAGCTCCCTCTCTTGTGGCCATGAGAGGGGTCTCATTAATATGATTTCTGTTTACTCACGCTTTGTGTCCAGTCATTCCAGCACAGCTGGGAATTGCTGGAATGATTGGTTCTCTTTCCAATAGTTACTTTGATAAATCTAGTCACTTTACATAATCTCTGGGAAATTAGTTTTTCTTCCATTGCTACCTGTCTGAAAGAGCTAGCTCACAATCTAGATTTGTACTATCTGTAGACAAATAGTTTTCATTCCCAAATTATATGCCTCCTATTCTTTCAAGCTTAGAGACTTAGCCAAAGAATAAAATTTAGCCCAGCTTTGTAGTTACCGGCTTTCTTCTGCCTTGGAGCAAACACCTATAGTCTGCAAATTAAAGGTCTGCTGTTTTGTTTTGCTTTGCTTTTGGTACTGGCTGATGTACTCTTCTGGATTGTTAGGTCACTTGCCATGTGCATATGTCTCATCTTCCCCAGGAGAATGTTAGCTTCTTGAGAGCAGGAACTAAGTCTCATACTTCTTTGTAGGTCCCAAGTGCCTTACACAACATAATGCATAAGAAATGTTTGTTAATTGGATGGTTGGTCAAGGAAAAAGAAAAAGCCTCAGAGACCATATTAATATTTTTTAAGTGTAGGAATATACTATCTAATTTTGATCTGTCATAGTATTTGTATGAATTGAGAGTCTTTTTCAAATTTAAACCACCGTTGCAGACAATAAGCAAATCAATTATCTGATACAGTTGAGTATCCCTAAGAGAGATCAACACCTTTCCTTGAATAATTCTAATAATAGCTTCAGATGAGGACCAATCATAACCCATCTTAGAAAATGTGCGACTTTTCCCCCGTGAGCACCTAACAGAAGCAGCACAAACAAGCTAAATGCTTCTCTACAAAATATTTTAGACTATATTCTTATTCTCAGCTTTACCAATTTGTACAGTCTCAGGAAAACATCATTTTACCTATCTGACAATGAAAATTATTCTCTCAGCAGAGAGCAACACCCCTCTTAAGCAACTCTATGAGATGACATGAATAGAAGGAAGGAAGAAAGGTACTTTGGGGTGCATGGAAATGAACAATGTGGGGATTTCATTGACCTTCTCAGGGAAGACAGTCTTTATAAATCTTGAATAGTGGTATTATTAAGTATTTCAAATGCAAAATATAGATATATCTGTTTTGCTAATTAGGATGTCTGTTCAACACAAGTGTTTGGCACCTCATTTAAATAATTATCTAGTAGGGCATATTGCACTTCTATGTTGTATATTAAGAGGGTTCAATCAGAAGAAATTCTAGCCTGCTTAGGAATGTTTGTTAATTAAAAGATTTGGAGATTTAAGTGGAGTACCGCCAGCTTTGGGAAAATCCTCAAAGTTAAGCCAATAAAAATTACAGCTCTTATTGCTCATCCAGAACTAATAGCATGCTCCGGCAGGCGTTCGAATGCATCCTCAGCCACATAGAAGTAGCTCCATCGAATAGGCCACTTTTAGAAAGCCACGCTTTCTACCCTCCCACAGCTGGACTCTTCCTGCTTGTCCAGATTTCCTGGTCTCCCCAAGGACCTTTTTCCACTACTGAACCTGAAAACAAAACCAAGTCTTTTGTCCCTAACCGTCCAGCTTACATAACAATGACTGGCTCAGGTTTGAGAACAACATAATTTGCAAGTCGGAGACTAATGGCCAACTTAATAAAAAGAGAAAAGGAATTAACTGGATGTCTGTGGTATAATTTGGTTTTACTATTTTGACAACAGTGTAATAGCAGGAAATTCAGGATTCTCAATGCTTCACTTTCCTCCATGGTCTGCCATTAAAGAGCCTGTGAATTCCTTCATTAAGAGGATTTCTCTGATTTTCACAATGAATATGTTTTTGAAATTTAATTTAAAAACTTAGTTTCAATAAGCCAAAACATATTTTCAATGCACCAGAAGGGCTCATGCACTGAGCAAGCACTTCCTAAATTCCTGTGGGGTGCTGGAAATCACAGTCACCGGGAACACAAAGAGGAACCAACCTAGCCCTGCTCCACAGCAGCTCCGTCTCGTGGGGACAGAAAGACACAGACAGTACAGGGTGACAGTCCTGGAGCAGGTGTCAGAGCAGACCCTTTTAACTCGAGGAAGTTGGACAGCTCTTCTTTCCTAAAGAAACTGTGTTTAGAATACTTCTGTAAAGCAAATCATTTGTTTCTTTTGTTAGTCACATTTTCACATATTAAGCTTTAAAAAAATTAACCAAGGTGTACTCATCATTCTTAAAAAAAGCAAAAGAGATTCCTGAAGGTCTCTGAACATCCCAGTTTTCACAGAGGAAAACTGAGGCCCCCCGGGTAACCCCGGGAACCTGCTGCAGAGCGTATACCCGTGGCTTACAGCTCTTATACGACTCCAACCTCCTTCCCACACGGTGGAGGGCTTGGTGATTAGATCTGATTCCCATTTCAGCAGCTAGTCAACTGACGTCTAAAGGGAAACACCTCCTTAATTTTTCTTATTGAAACATTCAACTGAAGAGTACTCCTGGATCCAGAACTTCTGTTGGATTCTCAAATAATACCTTTAAACATATTCACATTTTTCCCCTTGCATTTGAGTCAGTGATTACACATTTTTCTCTTTATGATTGTTTTAATCAGAGGTTCCCTTGGGTGTGACTTAGACTGTGTTAGCAATGGACACATACCCCATAGCACTGGGGCCCTACAGTGCATCTTAGACATCTTTGTGGTCACTGGTTCACTCCCAACACCAGCATACTCTTCTGCACTCCTTAAAAAAGGTTCCCTTCTTGACAATAAGAAAACAAACAACCCCACTAAAAAATGGACTGAAGACCTTAATAGACAGCACACCAAAGAAGATATACAGATGGCAAATAAGCATATAAAAAGATGCTCCACATCATATGTCATCAGAGAAATGCAAATTAAAACAACAATGAAATACCACTACACACCTACTGGAATGGGCAAAACTCAGAACACTGACACCACCAAATGCTGGCGAGGATATGGAGTAACAGGAACTCTCAAGCATTGCTGCTGGGAATGCAAAATGGAACAGCCCCTTTGGAAGACAATTTAGCAGTTTCTTACAAAATTGAACACACTTTTACCACACAATCCAGTCATCACACTCCTTAGTATTTACCCACAGGAGTTGAAAACTTGTGTCTATACAAAAACCTGCACACAGGTATTTATAACCTTTTTATTCATAATTGCCAAAACTCATAAGCAATCAAGATGTCCTTCAGTAGGTGAATGGGCAAATAAACTATGGTTCATCCAGACAATGGAATATTATTCAGCGCTAAAAAGAAATGAAATATTAAGCCACAAAAAGACATGGAAACTTAAGTGCATATTACCAAGTGACAGAAGCCAATCTGAAAGGCTACTGTATGATTCCAACTATATGACATGCTGGAAAAGGTAAACTATGGAGACAGTAAAAAGATGAGTGGTTGCCAGGGGTTGGGGGGTGAGAGGGAGAGGGATGAATAGCAATAGCACAGAGGATTTTTAGGGCAGTGGAAATATTCTGTATGATACTATAATGATGGATACGTGTCTTCATACATTTGTACAAACCCACAGAATGTACAACACCCAGAGTGAACCCTGATGTCAGCTGTGGACTCCGGGTGATGATGACGTGTCAATGTAGGGTCATCAGCTGCAACAAACATACCACCTGGTGGGGGGTGTTGATAATGGACGAGGCTGTGCATGTGTGGGGACAGGGGATGTATGGAAATCTCTGTACCTTCCCCTCAATTTCACTGTGAACTTAAAACTGCTCTAAAAAAAGCCTTTTTTGTATTTTAGAAAAGGGCTCCCTTGTTTTCGCTCCTTCACTCTCTGCTCTGGCTCCTTCTTCCCTCCCTTGGCTCACTTTCTTGCTGCCTCTTTTCCTTAGTGTCATCCTTAGACATTGCCCAGCTTCGCTAAGATAACTCAGGGCTAACTTAGCGGCTGCTAACTGTTCTGTTAAGACACACATTTCTCCAAACTCGGGGTGGCTGGTATCCCAAGATTCCTTCTATTGTGGGGCCCCCTGAGGGATACTGCTGGCCTCCACTGGGCTCAGTCTAGTCATTTCCTACTTATTAGTTACATTGATCACCACCCCCGGAGGGATGACAGAAATCCTGGCACAGATATTAACTCCACAATACAGAACAAATTTGTTCATCTGCCAAGAGCTCTTTCAAACACTGTTCAAAAGATTAAAGGAAGGCCAGGACAACTTCACCCTTCATTTTTGTCTGACCTATTTCTACCTTCCCTGTCTGAATTGTTAACAATGTTCCATATTATTTTTCAAGACAAGCACCTAGCCAAAAAAAAAATTTTCTTTATGAACATTTTTATTGGATTGAGCCAGAGCAGGTCTCCTAAAACCTGACGGCAGGGTGCCCCGGGGCGCCAGGGAAGCTGGGCAGGAGCTCTTCTCCTCGCTGAGTAGACTCCAAACCGCCTGCACCCGGCCGTCCTGCCTCTCTGCCCTCTGTGCAGACTACACAGCCTGTTCCTCATCCAGCAGATTCAATTTATGGCATTTTATTTTTCAAGAACAGCACTAGAGGGAAATCAGGCTCACTCATCAGGTCATCTCAAAAGGAGCTCATAATTCACTGGCGTTTCCACTTGAATCAGAAAACTGAAGTTGTACTTTCATTTCATGACCTTGACTTCTCTGTCAGTCAACAAACATTTCCTGAGGGCTAGACCATATTCCAGGCACGGTGTTGGGCAGAGGAGGGTAGAACAGATAAGACCGTGGAATGCCTGCCTTTGTCTCCCTTCTGCAATCGTCTCTCCACATGGTTGTGGAGTTGAAGGGGACGGCATCTGCTCACTAAGTCGTTCATCAAATGAAGGAGGGAGCGCCGTCCCGTGATTACAGCGGCTCTGGAAGGCTTAGGGAACATTAGGCAAAGTGAATTTCCCTTTATACCTTTGCAGTGACAGCAAGTGCCTACGGAAATGGCCGCTTACCAAGTCGGTGATAACGTTCATAAAATATATTGCAGATTTTGGAAGACAGCCACTACGTGAATTGCAAGATGTAAAACTTTTCCCTATTTGCCTACCCAATTCATTTGAAAATTGGACATTGTTGCTTAAAGAAAAGCAGGGAACTAGCAGTTTGAACTGGGTTGCTTATTATGGGCTGCTTCAAGGGGCACAGAAGCCGTGGATGAGAAAGAGCGGGGGCCCTGTGGGGAACAGGGCGACCCGTGTGAAAGCACTCCCACAGCAGGCCCTCCAACCTCGCACTGACCCCAGTCAGGGTGCTCTCCAGCAGAGATTTATAACTGGCGGCATTTTATTAAATCGCCCAGCAGATTGTTCGCACTCTAGGCCCATCGTAATTGTATGGAAAGCCAGCCCAGGAGCAACAGCACCTCTCATTCACTGAGAGATCTTTGGTGCAAGGAAACACACACACACACTCTACCTGGAGCCAAATAGCCAAACAAAAGGCAAGAAATTGGGCCCACTGTCCAGATGTCTCCAAATGAGGTATTCTGCATCGAGGTGCAAAAACACCAAGATGACTGGGTTTTTGAACTTTCTCAGCCAGGTGTTTTGGCATCAAATGATAAAAATCAAACTTTCTCTCTTCCATCACACCAAAGGAGAAGGTGACCCCCGAGGCAGGAAGAGATCAGACACATTTGGAATTACGTCACATGGAGGGACAAAATCAGACATGCCCTTTGCTAATAAGCAATGTTCTTTCTGCTGCATCAAGTTTATTTTGTGGATTATTTTCAGAACATGTCAGTAAGGTTAATCCATTGTTACATTCTTGCAAGCTTTGAAGATGGACCCAATTAGTTTACAATAAAGAGGGATTTGAGAAAAACGATGGCTTCTGTCCTTTTGCTTTCATGCTCTAAAATCTTTTCTGTAGTGACCTAAAAGGAGCAAATGACAAGCAGACATTATTCAGACAGCTAGGGAGAAGACTGCTCTTTGGAACATGGCTGATGTAATCACTCGACTCTCCATCGGCATAAACCATGGACGAATTCTGACCCGAGTCCGCCAGAACCCTGCGCTCACTGAAACTCGATCGGTGGGAAGTGGCTGGTGCTGGTCCGTCCTCACACGCAGCCGGCGCATCAGCATCTCTGCGCCTGGAAGGTACGACCACCGGGGGCGCAGGAATGGAGGCGCGCGGTCGGGCGAGCGGGGGCCGAGCCCTCAGTCCCCGCCCCTGGTTTGTCGAGGTCGTGGTCCCTCTCGGCGTGAGCGTGAGGGCCGCGCGGCCGTCGGACCCGGCGAGGCCGCGGGACGGGCAGAAGCCTGAGCCGGGCCCGAGACGCCTGGTCCAGCCGTGGGACTGGGGAGGGGGAAGGACAGGCGGTTTCTTACATCTTCAAATCGCTTTATCGAGATGCAGTTCACACACCACACACTTCACCCAGCTCAAGTGTGCGGTTCAATGGATTCGGGTACATCACGTTATTAATGGTTTAAATTGTGGTAAAATATGTTGCTATGGACTGAAGGTGTCCCCCCCAAATTCCTATGCTGAGGCCGAATCCCCAGAGTGCCGGTGTTGGGAAGGGGCTTTGGGGAGGCGTTGGGATTTGGATGAGGTCTGGAGGGAGGCCCATGATGGGACTGGTGCCCACGTGAGGGCCTCCAGAGCCCAGGGCGCTCTGGGCCGT
This sequence comes from Tapirus indicus, assembly GCA_031878705.1. Classification (NCBI taxonomy): domain Eukaryota; kingdom Metazoa; phylum Chordata; class Mammalia; order Perissodactyla; family Tapiridae; genus Tapirus; species Tapirus indicus. The sequence goes on along the minus strand of CM062933.1, from coordinate 55,367,374 downwards.
GTGAGGACACAGCGAGGCATTGGCGGTCTACAAGCCAGGATGCGGGTTCTCACCAGAACCCAACCTTGCTGGCACCCGAATCGCGGACTTCTAGCCTCCGGGACTGAGAAATAAATTGCTGTTCAAGTCACCTATGTGGTAGTTTGTTATAGCAGCCTGAGCCGACTAAGACATATATATAACAAAATTTGCCGTTTTAACCCTTTTTAAGTGTACAATTCAATGGCACTAATTACATTCACAAGGCTGTGCAACCATCACTACTATCTATTTCCAAAACATTTTCATCAAGTAGGTTTCTTCTAAACAAGTGAATGGGCATTGTCCACGTCCCTTCCACTCACCTTCTCCTGGCTGTGGCAGCCTGGGGAATGCAGCCCGAGGTCAGCGGCCAGGCACCAGGTAAGCACAGGGCACTCCAGGACCAGAAGGGAGATGGGAGAGGGGACGCCTGGGGAGAACCACAATTCCCACCAAAGATATTTGTCCAAAACAAAATCTTTGTCTAGGTCCATTTGGGCTGCGATAACAAAATACCACAGACTAGGTGGCTTAAAAACAACAGAAATTTATTTTTCATAATTCTGGAGGCTGGAAGTCCAAGGTCAAGGTGTCAGCAGATCCTGTGTCCAGTGGGAGCCCGATTCCTTGTTTGCAGACGGCTGTCTCCTCTGTGTCCTCACAGGGCGGAGAGCAGAGGGGGCGAGCTCGGCTGTCTCTTTTTATAAGGACACTTAGCCCGTTCCTGAGGCCCCACCGTCATGACCTCATCACCCGCCAAAGGCCCCACCTCCGCCTGCCGTCCCGTGGGGTGAGGATTTCAGCGTGGTTCTGGGGGACACAGACATTCAGTCCAGAGCAAGGTCATTGCTTATTATCCTTCTTTCCTTCTGCAGAGGTCATGCCCACAGGCCCGCTCACGAGCAACCTACGAGTGTCAACGTCCCCAGCCTCACTGACACACGTTTTCATTGTAGTTTAATTTGTTTTTCTATCTAAATGAGGTTCCGGATCTTTTCATGTGTATAAGAGCCATTTGATCTCCTTTGCTAAAAACGTTCTGTTCACACCTTTTGCTCCTTTTTATAGGGTTTCTGGTTTTTTCTCTAAACTCTGGTGAATATGGGAAACATCATCCAGTTTGGTCTTACAGATACACATCCGTAATGCCCTTTCAAAGAACGTTTGACTAGTCTTCATCATCAAACTAGATCTTCTGGAAGTAATCCTTCATGTACATAAAATCACTAATTACATTTACTATAAAGAAACATTAAAAGGAAGAAACAAACTGTTCAGAAATTGGAATGTAAATGTACTTAATGTTTGTTGAATGAATAAATAATAGACGGATGGATGGATGAAAACTGGTGCTGCAAGGGAAAAAAGTTTTGCTTTTCAAGTATATTTTCATTCATTATCAAATTTGAATTATACCAGTTGGGAAGCTTTCGATTGAAAGAAAAAGAATGCCCCACTAAAAGTGGGTTTAGAATAGGAATCTATTCTCTCCTGTAACAAGACGCCCAGAATTGGCAGCTCGTGTGAATTCAGCAGCACTGTGAAGGCTCCGGGAACAGGCCCTTTCCCTCCTTCTTCTCGGTTCCCTCAGCACTCTGCCCCTCATCCTGAGGACTGTCCGCTCAGGGCTGCGAAGTGGCCATTGTGGTTTCACACATCACCTCCTCAGCAAGCGCACGCAGAGGCAGGACACAGGGAGCTTCTTCCGAGGAATCTCTTCTTCTCACGGAGCCCTTGCCCAGGACGCCTTCCCCAGCACACTTACTCACTCATCTCCTTCACCAGCTGGGTCACAGGCCCACCCCTAACCAATCACTGCAAAGAGATAGGGGTCCACCGTGATGGCTTTAGAAAAATGATGATTAATCCACTAGGAGGCTGACCCACCTTCCCTGAGCACAGGGCTGCTTGCACCTGAGCAAATTTAGATCCCGTGTGCGAGGAGGAATGGGGAGCGGGAGGGGACAATTGACTGTGCATTAGTTATAAAAGTTTCCGCAATAACTTTCTCTCTCTCTCTCCCTGTGTGTGTGTGTATATGTGTGTGTGTGTGTGTGTATGGAGAGGGAGAGAGTTCTATGTAGTGGGACAGAACAGGGGCGATGTTTTCATAACTGTGGCTTTCCCACATTCTAGGACGTGGTGAAGGGTTATATTGGAGGATGACTGCTCTTTTGTTGTAGAGAACAGTGTTAAAGCCCTTCCAGTTACTTCTTGAGAAAACAAGGAACCGGGGGCGTAAGTCCAGGGTAGGGTTGTCTATGGGGAAAGAGACCATTGTGAGGAGGAGGGCCCTCCACACAGCAGCAGGCAGGGCCAAGGAGGGAGACACTCAGAGACGCCAAGAGCAGGGGCTTCAGATGCCAACTTTCAAGTCTTCCTCTTCTGCACTGAGATGCCCTGGGACAGGTACCTTCAAGCATTCAGTAAATCCTGTCAACTGCATCCCAATGTCAACTGTATGTTTGCAATACCTTGTGTCAAAAAGGGAGCAGAGGGCCAGGTTAGGAAAAGCAGTCTGAAGAAGCAATTTCGGGAGAGCAAGAAGTGATCAGTCCAGGACAGGTAAATCCACAGAGACAGAAAGGAGATCAGTGTTTGCCAGGGGCTGGGGGACTGGGGAGAAGTGGGTGGTGACTTCTAATGGGTTCAGGACTTCTTTTGGGGATGATGAAAATGTTCTAAAATTAGACAGTGACAATGGTTATACAATTCTATAAATATACCAAAGACTGTTGTACACTTAAAATGAGCGGATTTTATGGTATGTATATTATATTTCAATAAAGCTGTTTTTCTTTAAAAAAAAGACCAACACAGCAGCCAGGAGCGGGAAGCAATGGGCAACACCGAGCGTGCTCAGTGAGATCTCGAAACCCTAGGAGAGTGTGTACCTTCCAAGGTTCTCTAAGGGGACGGGGTAAGTTATTTTATTTGAATATTAGACAAGAGATTGACCCAAAAGGCTGGCGAGCTTGGGGACACTCAAGCTGTTATCGTTACCACGGCAATCGAGCCCCTTCCTCTACTCTGCTCCTCGCAGCCCCTCAGCTTCTCGGGGTCCCTGAGGCCCCCAAACAGAAAACTGTTCACACATACACGCGCATGTAGGATGTTTCTGGAAATGAAGTTGTATCTTCTTCCTCGTTGAGGACAGCAGAAAGGAATTATGGACAGAGCCCGGGTCGTCCCCGAGTGCCGTCCTCCACGCCCAGGTGTCCACTCTGTGATGTCCCCCTGACTGCTCCCCACCCGGCAGCAGAGCAGCAGAGCCGGGACCCACGTGGGCCCTGGGGCCAGACTGCCCGGTTTAAACCAGATCCCTGATCTCCGAGTCACCAGCTGTGAGGTCAGGGCACGGTCCTCAGCCCTCCATGCCTCAGTTTACCCCTGGAATGAGTGGGATGATATTCATGCCGACCTAGAGGGATGCCGTGAGGATTACATGAGTTAGTGCACGTGAAACAGTAGAACCACGCCTAGCAAATGGCGAGCACTACAGCACACCTCAGGTATTACCATTTATGATAGTGTGCAATACACAACATTCCTCCAACATCCAGTGAATTCGTGAGGCACGAATGTAGGAATCAACTGAATCGTAAACTGAAGAGAAAGACGATAGGTAAAACCACGGTCGTTAAGACCACGGGTGACACACGCCAGGCGGAAATTTGTGAGAGACCAGGGAGCCATATCTAATCCCCAGTGGGGTGAGGGGAACAGCTTGTGTGCTGAAAATCAAAAACCAAATCAAAACAAACAACAAAAAAGCCCCTCTCGGCCCTTCACCCCTCCCTGTGCCTGAGAACCGTGAATTTATGTTCATGTCACTTGGGACTCTTCGGACTGCAAGTGGCAGGAATCCCAACATGAAATGACTTAAGCAAACAACACCACCAAAAAGGACTTTGTTGTACATTAACTGACAATCTGGAGGAAGGACAGTGCTGACGTAAGTGAAGGTCAGCTTGATACCAGGGCCAGGTCCCCCGGACTCAGTCTCTCTCTCTCCCTCCTGGTCCACCTCTCTGTGTTGTTTCCTTTCTATTATAGCTTAACTTTTCCTGGCAGCAAGATGGCTGCGGCATGTCTGCCCACCCCATCCTCCTAGGATCAAGTCCAGGAGGGGAAAGATATGCAACTGCAGTCTTGCCAAAATATCCTTGCACCTTATTGGCTCTGACCAGGCCCCACGACCATCCCTGACCTAACTGCGTCTCCAAGTGGAGGAAGTGCTTTGACTGGGTTGGCTGGAGTCGCACGCTGAGGGTGGAAGATGGAGTCCACACCAGCTGAGCCACATGAGCACAGACTCGGGGAGGGGGTGGCTCCCCAAGGGGGATCTGGAGTCCACTTTGCTTGTTGTGCCTCCTGCTATCCTCTGTCCTACTCTGTTCTGCTCACAGGCTCTCTTCCAAACCTGCCGTTTCATCTCAGATGCAGGACAAAGCGGCTGCGAAGAGGAATATATCCAGGATCAGAAGTACTTGTCATGTGTAAGGGGTGGGGTGGGGGCGCAAGGAGAGGGCACAGTTTCAGCAGATGCTGTGATGACGTCCAGCCTGGAGACCTAATGTGGGGTCTAGGGACGGAGGCGTCACTGCAGGTATTTGGGAGATGGTCAGAGAAAATCCAGGAGTAGGAAAGGTTTCTGTTATGCAGAAGGGAAGCACCCCAAGACAGAGAAGGGGCAATTGACTCTAAGGACGACTTCCATGGCACACCAACGTCAGCGTGCCTCGCCTCTTGCTCACAATGCTTTTGGACTCACAAGTTGCCCGCATTCACATGCATATGTCACCCCGGCTTGAGTGCAGGAGGGCAGGAGTTACGAGAAGGGTCAATAGCTTTGGGTGCTTATATTTCTTCTGGAACCTTCCTTAGAGCTGTCTGGCTTCCCCTCACGACTTCTGTCTTTGCAGAAATTGAGCAGGCTTTTCCAGTCTTCCGCCAGGACTCTGGCTCCTGCTCCCACCTGTGAACAGCTTGGAAGCTGTCACTCCCATCCTTACAGAAAGAAAGATGAACAAACTGGGGGCCGGCCTGGTGGCGTAGCGGTTAAGTTCGCACGCTCAGCTTCGACGGCCCAGGGTTCACAGGTTTGGATTCTGGGCGTGGACCTATGCACTGCTTGTCAGCCATGCCGTGGCAGGCGTCCCACATAAAGTAGAGGAAGATGGGCACAGATGTTAGCCCAGGACCAATCTTCCTCAGCAAAAAAAAAAAAACAAGAGGAGGATTGGCAACAAATGTTAGCTCAGGGCTAATCTTCCTCACCAAAAGAAAAAAGATGAACAAACTGAAAATCAATGACTTTTCTAGAACCCCTCAGAGAACTGAGGTCGAAGGGCAAACTGCAACCCCCAAATTTGGATAGACAGGAAAATCCAGAAAGTTATAGCAGAGATCTCCCTATCTGGAGCAGAAACCACTGGCATGGCAAATTTTATAAATTTCTGGAGGCTGAATATGGAATATCACGAAAGTGAAAAACTCCTGGGGGTCACAGTCTTAGGGGGCACCCGCGTTTTCATGGGGTTGACTTCCAGGAAACCTTGGCACTCTGGCAGAGGGAGGGACAGAGTGATCCTGTGCAGCGGGTCCCGAGGTGCTCCATCACAGGGACAAAGACTGAGCAGGGCCTGTCCCGCCCTGGGGAAAGGCATTTCTCCCTCTCTAGGCCCCTGGGGCCTTCCTGTCTCATCCAAGGGGAGGAAAATAAAAGGCTGAGAAACACTGTGAAGGTCACAGCCCAGGGACTCAGGGCACTGAAGGGCTGAGACGCACGAATAGGACGGTGGAAGCCTCCCCTCCCTGCACATTACCAGTGCATCCACAAGCTCCGGACAGTCAGAATGGATCACAGCGAGGAGAGCACGGCGTGTCCAGGTCTGTCCAAGGAGGAGTTCTCAGCAGCCCCAAGACAACAGGGAGACAACAAGGACTCTCGAGGAACTGGAAGCCTGGGCACCCACAGCTGCAGCAAACATTCTCCAGAACCCAACTTCCAGCCACTGTAATGTGAAACCTCACACCAGAAGCCTCTTCACCTCAGTTCCTATTGTCCCATACATCATCAGGCTTTCAACAACAAAAAAATATAAGGCGTGTTAAACAGCAAGGAAAACACACGTCTGAATGGTCCAAGCAAGCACCGGAAGCAGCGTCAGCTGTGACGCAGGCCCCGGAATGGTCAGACGGGGCTCGGCGGAGCTATGATTAATACGCTAGTGGCTCTGACGGAAAAGTAGACAGCACGCAAGAGCAGACGGGTAACAGCAGGGAGATGGAAACCCTGAGAAAGAATCAAAAGGAAATGCTGGACGTTTAAGAAAAACCAAAAGACGGCGACAGAAGTGAAGAAGGCCTTAGACGGGTACACCAGCAGACCGGACGCGGCCCCAAAGAGACCCAGTGAGCTTGAAGAGAGGTCAGCAGAAACCCGCCACCCTGAAATGCAAGAACACCTTCGGTCGGTCAAGGACCTGGACGTTTCACCTAGCCTTGTCTTCGTGAAGTCCTGCTGCTGACCACACAGGCGCTAGGCCCTTTGACGAGCAGCACTTCTGGAGGACGGCTAGTCTTGCAGGAGCCGAGGCCCCTGCTTCAGCACGCGCACCCTCTCACCTGCCCCAGTCTGGGCGGTCACGTGCCCCTGTGCTTCTGAGTGATCTGTGCCTCAGGCAGTAACAGAGGGGTCCACAGCTTTTAGGGGAGGGGGCCAGCAGACGGATTCCAGCCGAGATGTGGCCAGTGAGCATGAGGAAGAAGTGACAGAGGAAGTGATTGTCAGGGTAGGGACCAGACACCCAGCTGGGTACAAGGTAGGGTCATAATCTCAGAAAAAGGGAGAGTCCAAGTTGTCAGGAATGGGGCACAAAGACTGGGTCAGTCAAGAAACAATGGTGATTTCCAGTTGAGTCCCTTCCACGGTCATATGCTGGAGCATCTCACAAGTCTCGTTCCTGCCTGACTCGGGCCTTGCCAGAGCCCAGAGGTCAGGGTGACCTGAGTCCATAGGCGGGCTCAAGAGCTACTGACGATGGAGGAAGGATTTGGAATCCACCCGCTCACACCCTCCTGTGGCTGGGTTCCAGGCACTGACTCCCATTCTGCCCTGCCCTCCCATTCTGACTTGCCAAGCTTTGCCCAAACAATGGTTTTTCCCACCCTATCATACTTCCCCCTGTCCCCTCCCACCATAGGTGCCTGTGATGGTCACTTTTATGTGGCAATTTGGCTAGGCTGTGGTGCCCAGTTGTTTGGCCAAACAATAAGTCCAGATGCTGCTGTGAAGATATTTTTTTACAATCAGATTTTGAGTAAAGGAGATCACCCTCCATAATGTGGGTGGGCATCATCTAATCAGTTGAGGGCCTTAAGAGCAAAGACAAGTTTGCAGAAGAAGGAGCAATTCTGCCTCAGGACTGCAACATTAAAACCCTACTGAGTCTCCTACCTGCCGGCCTGCCCAGCAGATTCTACACTTGCCAATTCTTTAAACTGTCTCTCCCTCCCCCTCTCAGTGATTATAGATATAGATTGTATAGATACAGATATAATCTTACTGGTCCTATTATACATATAAATACATATGTCATATATATATATCTCTATATATCTTCTCGGTTCTGTTTTCCTGGAGAACTCTAACTGAAACAGTACCTCTACAAGTTTCTTGACAGAAAAGAGTTAATCTTTTTGCAATAAATGCAAATCCACAGTTTTAACCAAAAGGGAATTTTTTCAGTGAAAAACAATCATTCTATCCACTTATCTGACAGCGGTATTAACAAAAAAGTATATACTTCATTCAACTTTGCTGCTTTTCATTAATCCTCATCTCCACAGAGTTGCAACAGGATGTAGCCTTCTGGCATGTCGACATTAAAGCTAACGCTTATTTTTAAAGAAGTCATTCTAACCCCAGCCAACCCTTTCTAAGTGCAGCCGTGTGAGGGCTCCTCCATCTGAAATGGCTTGTAGAGGTGCCTCAGGAAACCATCAATTGCCCGTGAAAACCAGTAAACCAGGACCAATCGCAAACCACAATTACACCAGCTGCCAGCTTGGGGAGCCAAACTGATGGACCGAAACTTCGTTTTTGCCTCTGCTCTTTGTTTTGTTTTGATTTTTGGAAAATAAAGAAAAATATAGGATGCCACCATCTGAGAGGGTCAGGAACACGCTGGCAAATAATTAGGGTGCCCCCACTCTCCAAGCCCCTCCTGAGGGCGACAGGAAGCCGTGGCCTGCACACTCGCTCCCGCAGCTCCAGCTCCAGAGCGTGAAGTTGCTGGGGACGGCTTCCACGCCGCAGCAGGAGGCGGTATTTTCCTTTACTTGACAACAGTTTCCTCGACTGGAAGTTGACAGGGCTGCTGTCATCGTCCTTGTTTTAAGCTCAGCTGCTGGGCTAACACGGGAAGTCCCCGCAGGCACGACCCCTGCTCACCAGATATGGCACCACACTGAAGGCCAAGCACACAAGCCACACAGCAACAAGAGAACACAGACGCGTCTGAAACAAATGTCTAACAATATCTCTTTTAGCAGATAGACTCAAACTTTATTTTGACAAATTTAAGATAGAAAAATATCATAAAGTGAATCTAGCAGTTGCTCCTTCTGTAACGTGGTCTGGGTTGTGCAGTGGGACTGGAAAGGGCGGGCTCACAGGATGGTCTCCCTCCGTTTCGGCTTCAGTTAAGCCTGAATTCTATTTCAACCATTGCATTTGCTTGAAAGAATATCAGACACAGTAAAACTGGTTTTTAAGAAGGCTACAGCATTCAATAATAAATATTATAAAGCAATGAGCCAAAACAACCTTTGAAATATGTTTATAATTACTAAAAGCCAACTTTAAACTTCATGATTAAAGCTAAGAACTCATATTTTCAAAATAGCTATAACATTTTCTACCAATGTATAATAGAATAATAGAGCACTTATTTTAAAAAAAACAAGTGAAGACAAATGAGAGTAGACACGATATTTCAGATGACTACAAACAGTAAACATCAATTCAGTGTATGGATATATGTCATTTCAATAATATACTCTTTGCCCAGCTGGCCATCAAAACTGTAGTTCTGTCCTCAGAAACGTGCCCGTGTGTGTGACCCTTGAGCCTCTCGGGTGCGGCCCTCATACCCACACCCCATCTTTGGAGGGGCGGCTGAGGACTCGGGACACGCAGACGCCCGGTTACGTTATCACGACGAGACGGTAACGTGCCGGAGTCCCGCGGAGACCGCGCCTGACTTCATCAAGCACCTTCCCAGCCCTTTGTCTCCGGGATGCCCCAGGCAACCCCACGCTAAATAATTCACACAGGTGCTCATTTTGTGGCTGGCAGTCCGTTTCAGCTCCTTTCCTTGCTTCCCTCTCCACTCCTCAAAGAATAAAATTGAACGGCCCTCGTGAAAATATGTGACCTCTCTTATAAAACGAGCGTATGTACATATATACACACACGCACTTCCTTTTCAAGGGCTGGGTAACTCCTCATTTTCTATCAAATAATCCTTCTTCGTGTACTTGGTTCCCCTAACTAACCTCCACACCTGGAGGTAAGCATCCTTCAACGACCTCCTGCTCACTTCAGGGCTGCCTGCGACCCGCGCGCTCCGAGCCCCCAGCAAGGCTCTCCTGGGGCCGCCCCTGGCCTCCTGCCCACTCCGCCGAGCGGGGCCACCTGCCGCCCCACCACCTCCACCCTCCGCGGGCAGCTCCTCCAGGACGAACGGCAGCTGGCCCCGGCTCGGCGGCGCCTCCTCGCCCCCGGGCTGCGCCCCCAGGTCCTCATAGTGGCTTCGCTTTCTGGTCTCCAGGAATTTGGCCACACAGTAAATGATGGAGCCCAGGGTGTTGACCACGACGCCGGCAATGAAGAGAGAGGTGGGCTCCACGTCGCTGAAGGCCACCATGCCCACCGTGATGGTGGCGATGCTCTTCACCACGCCCACGAAGCTGGTGGTCACGGCCGAGTTGATGTAGGTGCAGTGCAGCGTGGTGAAGTTCATGGCGCAGCCGATCAGGATGCAGGCCACGAAGATGCAGACCATGGCCGGGTCCCTCCAGCCGGGGAAGGCCCAGGCGCGGATGGAGTCGGTGCTGGCGAAGGAGCAGACGACCAGCAGCGGCGTGGCGGAGACGGCGACGGCGTACTGCGCGGTGAGCGGCCCGTGCTCCGTGTCGGCGCTCGCCTTCTGGATGAGCACCAGGTAGGCGGCGTGCACCAGCACGGCCAGCACGCCCGTAACGTACCCGACGGGGTCGCCGCTCAGGTCGCCGGCTCCTGCGGCGCCGGCACCGAGAAAGAAAAGACGTCGGGTTGGAAAGGAGCGGGGTCCGCGCCCCGGCTCTGCGCGCGGGCACCGACCGGGAGAGCCGCGCTTGGCCGATGCCCCGCTGGAGGCGGAGGAGGGGCGTCCTCCCCGCGTACCACGGGCCCTGTCCACCCCTGTCCACGACGGGGGGCGCAGTGCCCTCGGGGTGGGCGCTGTGGCTTCCCGGGCTGGCCCCGAGGTCACCAGGCGCGTGGTGCCCCTGCTCCTCCGCGGGCACCCGGAGGAAGAGGGACCCCCAGCTGGTGGCTCCGACCCGGGCGGGCGGGGCGAAGAGCGCCTCCCCTCGGCCCCGAAGAGGGTCTCCCGCCCCCCGGCTCCCCGCGCGCTCCGGCCTCCACGCCCGGCCCCTGCCCGAGACCCGAAGCAGCCCCGGCGGCCCCCGCGCGGCGCCCCTCGTCCCCCTGCTCCAGCCGCGTGACCCAGAGGCTCCGGCCCTCCCCCCGCTCTCGGAGGAAGGAAGGGGTGAAGGGAAGCCGGGGAGGGGGGCGGGGGACAGGGGGAAGGGCGATACGCGGCTGGGGAGGCGGGGGTCGGAAGCCAGGACCCGCGGGGGCTCCGAAGGTGGGGCCGGAGCGCAGCGGCTGCTCAGCGGGGTCTGGAGTCCCTTTTGCGAGCCAGCGACCGCGGCCAAGCTCCCCGCCTCCCTGCCTCAGTCTCCCCCTCTGGAGGTGACGCCCACGGCCACCGTCCGGCGCGAGGGGTAGGCGGGGTGGGCGCGGGGCCCCTCACCTGCCAGGGCGGCGCCGCAGGTGGTGATGAGCACGGCGGCCAGCACCCCCGGCGAGGGCGCGCCGTTCTTGAGCACCAGGACGCCGATGAGCATGGTGACCAGGGGCAGGCAGCGCTTGAAGACCACGTACATGGGCAGGCTGAGGCCGCGCAGGGACCAGAGCGTGAGGCTGGACTGCAGCGTGGACAGCACGGCGACCCCCGCGAAGGAGCGCGCCAGGCTCAGGCCGAAGGGGGGCACGGCGACCAGCCCGAGGCGCCGCAGCAGCTCGAGGCTCAGCGCCGCGGTGGAGCTGGTCAGGCACTGCACCAGGGTCAGGAAGGAGAACTGGTAGCGGCTGATGAGGAACTTGAGCAGGATGTTGAGGGAGCCCGAGAAGACCCCGTGCGCGATGGCCACCGAGATGCCCAGCACGCGGCCCCGGCACAGCTGCCGCATCGCGCCGCCCACCGCCCCGGGCCTGCGGGGACAGAGCGGGGAGAGCGCGGCAGGAGCGCGGGGAGTCCGCCCAGCCGCGCGCAGGGCAGGGGGCGCAGGTCGGCCGGGGGCGGCTGCGCCGGCGTCCTCTCCGCCCGCCGCTCCGCGTCCGACTGCCCCGCAGCTCCGGAGGCAGCGGCGGGGGCGGGGACCTCCGAAAAGTGGCAGGGGTGGGGGGCCGGTCCGAGAGGAGTGGCGGGAATCCCGGCGGCGGCAGCTTTAAGTAGGTGACGAGCTGCGCCGGGTGCGCCCGCGGGCCCCGTCACCGAGGACGCTCGCCCTGCGGCTGGCAGCTCCGAGCGGACGGCCCGGCCCCGGCCCAGCGCCCCCCGGCGGCTCTCGGCGCGGGGCCGGCTGCCGCGCTCGCCTTCCTTCCCCCGAGCCGGGGGCGCGCGCTGGGGACCCCGGGCTCGGCCGAAGCAGGTTCCAGAACGACAGCGTTCCGGGTCGAGCACCGGCTCTGAGCCCAACAAGTGACAGCGCCCCGGCCCCCCACCCCCGAGCGCAGCGGCTCTTCCACCCACGGTCCCTCCCGGCACGGCCGCGGGCCCTGGGCGGCGGGAAGGGACGGGAAGGGAAACGTCGGCGTCAGGGGCTGCGGGGCTCCCCGAGGCTCACGCGCCAGCGCCCCCACATCGAAGGGACCCGCGGCCCCCGACCCCCGCGGGGGCCTGTTTTGGGGCACGAAGGCTGCCCCTTCCCGTCCCGGCCACGCGCTCCCCGTCCGCGCTTCCTCCAGGAGGACACCGGGATTGCGCGCACGGCTCTGGGGGACTTTGCCGGGGCGCCGAGGGCGCGGGGGCTGCGGGGGCGGGGAGCACGGTGCACGTGAGGCGAAGGTGTGAAAGAGGCGGAAGGGCAGAGACGGAGTCTGAGGAGCGGGTGGCCTCTCCGGGGTCCGGAGGGGGCCGGGGAGCGGGGCGGGGGCGGGGGTGGAGAGGCGGAGGGGTGGGGGCGGCGCGGGGCCTCCGGGGCCGCTTTGGGGTCAGGACGACCCCTGCCTCCCGCCTCCCCGCCCGCACGTGCGCGCCCCGCGGGACTCGTGGACGTTCCCTTCCCGTCCGACTACGAGGAGAAGGAAAGTCTCTTCTCTGCGGGCGCGAGACGTCTGCGGCCCCTTATCTGCGTGTCGCCCCCTACAGGGCCCGCTCAGCCGAGGTCGCCGCAGAGCCGGACACGATGGGCTCGGCCAGGGTTTGGGGGCGAGGAAAAGAGCTGGAAACCGCTGGCTCGCGCCGTGTCCACCCACGCCCCGACCCGCCCCAGCGTTAAGCGCTGCGCGACACTGCCCGCCCCACGACCCACTTCTCCCGCGGTCCCGGTTCTCTACCCCCGGTTCCCACCTCCGCGCCGGACGCCGCCGTCCAGCCCCCACGTGGAGCCGCGCTTCTTACCGCGGCGTCGGGCCGCGGCGGCTGTGCGGGGCTCACTTTGCGGGGGCGCTCGGCTCCTGTCACCGGGACCTCGTGGGGCCACCTCCCTGCCCTGACAGGTGGACACTCAAAAAATGTTCACGGTGCCAGCTTTCCAGGAACAGCACTGGAAAGCATTATGCTGAGTCCCGTGCTCCGGCTCCCTGGGGAACTCTTCATTTTTGTTGCTAAAATCTCTGGTTACGCACTGCTGTCTATTTCAGGGACTCGGTTTTTCAAGTGTTGATGTTCTTTAGGAAATAATGAGGTCTGAGGCACAGTTCAAATGATGTGTGTGTGTGGTATAAGCGTCTATTCTAAGTATACTCAGATAAAAAACTGAAATATAACTTTTCAAAGACAGCAAATAACAGATTTCTGCTTCCGGGGAGCACTCCAATGCAAGGATGCTGCTGTAAGCCATCTTAAGTGAATATATCAAGGTGTCTGCACAGACCTAGCTCTGGAATGATTCATTTCTGCCAGCAATTATAACGGCTTCCATCTGTGACACTAACGAGGGTAAAAGATTTGGGGCTGATGCAGTTTTCCCCTTCTCATTTAAGCAATAATATTTGGCTTAATATTTGAAACCTACATTGGCATAAAACCGTACAGTTTCTCCACTTTATTGCATATAATTCTTTTCCATTAGGGCTTTCATTTAAAAAAAATTAATGCCATCTCCTACACAAGTTATTAGATAAGCTCCTAGAGAAAAATGGGGGAAATAAGAATACTATGATTAGCAATGTTAATTGAGCAAGACTGTAGATCTGAAGGTCAAAAAGCTATCTGACCTTCAGGTATCAAGGGTCTAGACTCAAGATCCGTTATTTCTGGAGTCAATAAACATGGATGCATTAAATGAAGCCTTTAGCTCCTTCATTTGACAAACACAGAGCACGTGTCTAGTGCCATCATCTTAGTCCTCAGGGACTCTCAGGTGGGGTCAGGCGGCAGCAGTGGGGTCTTGTGGCAGAAATGGGGGGAGGGCAATACAATCAGCTGGAGGGGGTATCAGAGAGTCTTCCTGGAGTAGGAAATTCGATCTCATTCCATTATTTTTAACTGTAAAAGTAGCACATGCTCATTACGGTACATAAAAAGAAAACAAACTTTACAAACTATAACTGAACATGTGGTCTTCAACATTCCCACTCTACCCCACCCCACCCCACAGCACTGGAGACCATTAAGAGTTTGGTGTGAACCTTTCAGTTCTTCTTATATTTACATTTATATATACATAACCCCCCCTTTCAAAAAATAATAAAATTAGGATATCACACATTGGTCTATAATTTCCTATAGTGGTAACCAGCCTCTAAGACAGTTCCCAAAGATCTTCCTGGTATTCACACCCCTGGTTAACCCCTCCCACACTGTACCAGAATTGGTCTGTCTGGCCGAGAGAGCAGAAGTGAGGGAGCCACTCCTGAGATTAGGTGATAGAGACTGAATTGTGAACCTTCTCTTTGCCTTGTCTCACTCGGTCTGGAGGACGCGGGATGCCATGTTGTATGGACACAGCCAGCCTCTGGAGGGTCCCACCTGTGAGTACTGGAGGCCTGCTAACAACCACCTGGGTGACTCTGCAAGCTGACCCTTCAGCCCCAGGTGAGCTTCAGAAGTCCTAAGGCCCAGGTGACAGCTTAACTACAATGTCATGAGAACACCTGAGCCAGAACAACTCGGCGAAGCCACTCCTGGATCCTGACCTATAGAGACTGTAAGACAAATAAATGTTTGTTGTTTTAAGCCGCTATGTTTTGGCATGATTTGTGACACAGAAATAGCTAACTAATACACATATTGATAGCAATGTATTTTTCCATGTCAGGACACACAGTCCTACCGGATTCTTTTAAGTGACCGTTCTTTAGTATAACCTTTCTTCTGTAGACGGGCAGCTAGGTTTTACCAAACAGTGATGCAGTGAATCCCCATGGACATTTGCTTTTACCTAGACTTCTGTAAGTATTTGGGGTTCAGAGTAGAGGACGCAGGCAGGGAATCCTGTGGGTAATTTAAAATCTTTGTTGCCAAATTGTCTTCCAAAAAGGTGTATTACGGTCCTCCCACTTTAACCAATAATGGATATTATCAATATTTTAAATGTTTGCCAACTGAGAAGCAAACAAATGGGATCTCATTTTACTTTGCATTTGTCATCAATGAGACAAAGTCTGACTGAGCATCTTCAAACACTTGCATTTGTGCTTCTGTGAATTGTCTGTTGGTACCCTTTGTCCACTTTCATGTTTGGTTGTCTTCCTAGTGATTCTTGAGAGTCTTCATAAGTTCTGGATATTAAGTCATTTGTCACATATGTTGCAAATACATCCTTCCAATATGTATTCCATCTTTTAGCTTTCTTAATGGTGAGTTTTGCTATTTTAATTTTTGTATGTTGTCAATCTTTTTCTTTAGTCATCTCATGTGACTTTCACATGATGGGTAAGAATTTGCCAGGGCAAGACCAGGGCAACACAGGCACACGGATGAGCTTGAGCACACAGACATGAAAACCTGCATCTTGACGTGGGGCGTGTGTGAGCTTGCTGGTGTTGCTGGAGCAGAGAGCTCATGATGCTGTGGAGAAAGGCAGGGGACCAGCCCCGAGACGCCTCGGCTGCCTGGTCAGTGAGCCTGAACGTTCTCCTGCAGGCAGTCCTGGAAGCGGGGAAGGTCTGCCATGGACACTGACGTAATCAGACTGCATTCTCCAGCAGTCTCTGGCAGCTGCATTGAGGATGGTGGCTCTGAGGGCACAGTACTAGAAACAGACGCATCATTTAGGAAGCTGTGGGATCGCCCAGAGGAAAGCTAATGATGGCCTGAACCAGGGCAGCGGTGGTCAGACTGAGGGGAAGAGACGGAATGGAGAAGTATTTAAGGGTGAAGGGGACAGGACCTCGTGGCCTGTGGAGGTGTTCTGGAGTGGAGGTGGGAAGGAGGGAGGAGGTGGGACGGCACTGACGTCTTCAGCTTGAGTGCCTGGCTGGACGAGCGGGCACACGTGAAGAGGTGTGTTCGGAGGAGCCGGTTTGGTGAGCACCGTGAGTTTGGTTGGAAGAAAACGTGTGGAAAGGCTGGGGGATCCCCAGGTGGGGAAGGCAGGAGGACAGATTTGGGAGGACTCAGTAAATATATGGAAGTAAAAAACATTTAAGTGGATTATCTCATTCAAGAAGAGGGCTGTTCAGTAAGAAATTACTGAGTTCATTTTGGGAAGAGCTGAATTAGAGCTAAGAAACACAGTGAAGTGCCAAAGGCAGGAGGGACAGCTGGCTCTCAGCCCGGACCTCCCCAGGTGACGGACCTTGGTAGGGTCACTCCAGACCCAGGGTCAGCTGCTTAGCTCTTTAGACTGGGAAACTCAGTTTTGTCAGTCCCCTTAGGAATGATCAGGATCAAGTCACCAGAGAGTTCTGCATCTTCAGTTTCCCAGTGGGCCAATTTCTGTTGTTCCCAGGAAGAAGAGGCCATGTGGCAGGACCATGGGTTTGGATCCACTCATAGCAGATTTCTAATTCCAGCTCCATACTTCCTGGCTATTAGGACTCCTGGGAGCCTTCGTTTCCTTGTCTAGAAAACCACGAGGGCTTCCTTGCAGGGACGTTATCAGATTCAGAGGGCAACACAGAGAAAGCCTCTCACCTCG
Source organism: Tapirus indicus (assembly GCA_031878705.1). Taxonomy (NCBI): domain Eukaryota; kingdom Metazoa; phylum Chordata; class Mammalia; order Perissodactyla; family Tapiridae; genus Tapirus; species Tapirus indicus. Next base: position 55,350,709 of record CM062933.1, on the reverse strand, counting down.
TCCCAGGCCACGGAGGACGCTCAGGGCCCCGGCTGCCCTGCACTCACCCCTCAGTGCTGAGCCGTCACTGCAGGCGCACGGGGCCTGGGCGGGCAGGCCGGTGAAAGCGCAGAGCTCTGAGGCCTGGAGACCGATGCGGGTCTTCCCAACCTGGAGAGATTGTCTGGTCGTCCTCTTCAAGCCGAGGCTGCCTGGCTTGTGAACTACTGAGAATTCAGAACTCGTGCACATTCTCGTTCCAGCGAGAATCCAGCTCCCTTCCCTCCAGTTTTCCAATCCCAGCTCCAGGGAGCCCACTGGATAAAGGTTCACCAAACTCCTTCATCTGAGAGACTCGAGAACCTGAGTTAAATGTTATGAAGTTAGTGTTCTGAGCACCTCAAACATCCCTGAAATAGAGGGAGAAAACAGATTAAGAGAGGTATTCGTTTTTACATCACAAGTATTTGTTTCAAAAGATATATGGTAGATTATTTTAGTAAGTCTCTTGCATTCTAAAAGGAAAATAAATCATTTCATTTCATTGTAAATATGGTCTGGGTGAGGTATTTTATAAGTTCTGTGATATAGAGAACGCCCTGTAAACCCTTTCCCTGACCTGGACTTGGAGTGGTGCCCAAGATTCCAGAGAAGCCACAAGCACAGCGCGAGGACAGCCTCCTCCTGCCGGCTCTGGGATGTGCTGGAGCACCTGTGCCCTACCACATACTCACGTCAGGCAGTGTCCTTTTTACGGGGCCTCTCAAAAACAATTAGTATTGACTGGTCTAAAAACCAAAGAGAGTCATACTTCCCCAAGACCATTCACTCATTCCACAAACATCTATTGAGCACCTTCTATTGCCAGCATGGTGCGAGGGGCACGCCTGGGACTGGGGTGAGGTCTTGGCCACTGAATCGTGTTCTGACCAGACATCCCTTTTCTGCGGCCAGCAGCAACTTTCTAGGCCTCTGAGGCATATATTTTCAGGCCCCATTCCTGGCTCCATTTCTGTCTCCTCCTGTCCTACCTTTTATGCTGTTGTGTTTTGGTATTTTGTAAGCTGTCTTAATTTTTTTCTGGAACAAGTAAACAAAGAAATATGTAAATAGGACAATATACATGTACTTTATTTTTCTTCTGATTACTACAAAAAAGTATATTTGCTCTTTAAAAATCCTCAAAAAACTTAAAAATTGAATGACAATTTTTGCCATTTATAACACATTTTATTTTACTAATATATAAAGATATACATATTATGCAAAGTTGTTTATTATTTTTTCCCTTTTAGCCTACTTTTTTCCAGGTCATCAGCACCTGGAGATTTCTCGAGGAGACTTAGGGTTTACAGCATTACTTAGGGCTGGCTTCAAGGGCTTGCTTGACACCTACGTAGGACTGAAGACTTTTTGCCCAGTGACTAATTTTTTAGAAAATCTTATAGTAGGGAAGTAGGAAGAGAGAAATATAGGATCATGAGTACAGATCTAAAAAGACTGGAATAAACGTAAAAACCACGTAAGCTCTCAACTCACAGCGTTGCACGGTCTCAGGGCGCACACCCTCCAGGAGAGCCATGGTCAGTGTGCGTCAGGCATGCAGGTGCCCAGTGAGCAGCTCAGGGAGAGTGAACTGTGTCAGCACCTGTCACTGAGCCACAGACACAGCTACACCACGTACGTGTTATGTTCACAGACACACTACAGAGAAAAAGCAGTCTTGCTGGGCACGTCATACAGTCATAAATGATCAAGAGATGCAGTTTATTTGATTTTTATCAACAGTAATGATATTTTACATCAAAAATGACAAATTAAAAATTAAATGTATCAGTATCAATAGTCTATGGATCTCCCATATTTTAATCCATTTTACAATACAGAGGTTACATTTTAACAGATACTACAACATATACCATAACATCAATTATTCGTTAGGGTTTTAGGAGAGATAGCTTATGTACTAGGCTTAAATAGTGAGCCAATGTTTTTATCAGCTGCCTCAAAATTGATTCCAGGGTAAATTTTTAAAATTTGAAATCTGAAGAGCATATAAAAGCCTAATGTCTATGTTATCAATAGTTAATTTATTTTCTGTTAAGTAGTTCTTCGGCCTTCTTCCTTTGTCTCTGACCGGAGCAGGTACCTCAAGCAGGCATAGCAAGACAAACAGGATCATAGATCTTTATCGTCTCATCCCAAGCACAGTCAGCCACCTGGAAAACAAAAAGGAAAAAGACACATGATCTACAAACATTCAAAACCAGCAGCAAAAGCTTAAATCATTTACAGTGTAAGAGATCATCCACTAGTAAATGCACCTTTTTTTTTCGTTTGTTTTGAGGAAGATTGGCCCTGAGCTAACATCTGTTGCCAATCTTCCTCCTTTTCCCCCCCTAAAGCCCCTGTACATAGTTGTAGGTCCTTCTAGTTCTTCTATGTGGGACACCACCTCAGCATGGCTTGATGAGCAGTGCGTAGGTCTGCACCCAGGATCCAAACCTGGGAAGCCCGGGCCACTGAAGCAGAGTGCATGAACTTAACCACTATGCCATCAGGCCAGCCCCCTAAATGGACCTTTAAATAAGAAGAACACAGTGATACATTTTTGATAAAAGGCCTAATTTCCCTTTGTAAGATATACTTCAAGGATTGTTTCCAACTGATTGAAGCTGTATAAGGATTTTCCCCCCAGCCCCACCCCACCCCAGAGTGACGTCATTCCTATAGTCCTGAGATAACTGTTGAGAAGATGCCTCCCTGCCCTGTGAACAGCTCCTCGCCAGGTGCTGTAGGAGGGAAGCACGGCTCTTGCTCCAGGAAGGGCTCATTCAAGACCCATGTGGAAAGTGCTCTAACAGACACTCTCAGAGGGGGGACCATCTGAAGCCAAGGGGGGACTGTCAGAAGACTCCACGAATACTGTAGCAGTCACCATGGCCGTCTTTAGGGCGGACACAGGAGACAAGGACATTGAAGTCTAAAAAGCCCTAGAAAAACATGAAGGGAAGACAGTCCATGGTGCTCATGAACTGTGTGCTAAAAACTCGGTGAGGGTAGTCATGTCTCAGGGTATAATATTAATACATAAAATCAACTGTATTTCTATATACTAGTAGGAAAAACATTTTTAAATAAAAATTTAAAGATACATTTACAATAGCATCAAATAACAAAATACTTAGTAACAAACTTAACAAAAGACATGCAAAACATCCATAATAAAAACTAAAAAACATTGCTAAGAGAAATTAAAGAAGGCTTAAATAAATGGGGATGTATGGGTTCAATATTGTTAATTCTCCCCCAAAGTAATTTATAAATAATTCATAATCCCAGAAGTCTTTTTAATAAAAATGGACAAGGCAATTTTTAAAGTTTATGTGCAAATGCAGAGGACCTAGAATAGCCAAAAGAATTTTGACAAAGAACAAAGTTGTATACTACTTACACTGCCTGACTTCAAGACTCATCATAAAACTACAGTCATCAAGACAGTGCAGTATTGGCATAAGGTATACAAGGAGATCAAGGAACAGAACAGAATTCAGGAACAGACCCCACACTTGGACATATGGTTTTCAACAAAGGTACCAAAACAATTCAACAGGGAAAGGAAAGTCCTTTCAAGAAATGGTGCTAGAGGAGTGACTCAGCATCATGGCAGAGTGAGATGCCCTCTCTGAATCTCTGCCCCCTAAGACACAACAAAAACATCATTCTCATACCAACAGAGGTCAATCAAACACTACAAAGGACTTCTAAGAGACCCTTGCTGCAGTACATCTGACGGTGGAGGCACGGGAAGCTCCAAAGGATGTGAGGAGAGGTAAGGAGACCTATTCCCCCTCCCCAATCGATTGGCAAAGACAGACAGCATGGCTCACAGACAGAGAGGAGGGAGGGGCAGCACTCTGCAGGAAAAGCTATCGCCCTCCAGGTGCTCTCAGTCTGTTGAGAGATCACCACCAGGAAGCGACGATGCACTGTTTCGGGGGTGTGGTCAACTCCCCCAGACAGCCAGAAAGGAAGCCCCCGGGTCAGGCAGGGGAAAGAGAGAACCTCTCCCCCTACATGCCCTGCACTTCAGCACAGTCCCTCTGGGGACTGCAGGGGACTCAGAGCACACCGCTCGTGACCTCCACCCAGTGGCGGCAAGTGGAAACTGCAGGACCATCTTCAAGGTGAAGAACAGCAAAGGTAAATCAGCTGCCTCTATGCAAAAGTATCTTAAGTCTACAGACCAAGAGGAAAATGACAAACACCCAGAAACCAACCCTGAAGGCACAGAAATCTATAACCTGAATGACAGAGAATTCAAAATAGCTATCATAAACAAACTCAGTGAAATACAAGAGAACACAGAGAAACAAATCAATGAATTCAGGGATTTCTTCACAAAAGAGACTAAAACCATAAAGAAAAAACAATCAGAAATATTGGAGATGAAAACACAATAGACGAGATAACGGAAAACCTGGAGTCTTTAAAAAGCAGAACTGACAATATGGAGGAAAGAATTAGCATTATCGAGGATAGCCAACCAGAAATGCTCCAGATAGAGGAGGAGAGAGAGCTAAGACTAAGAAGAAATGAAGAAATTCTTCGAGAAATATCAATGAGGAAAAGTAACATAAGGATAATAGGTATTCCAGAAGGAGAAGAAAGAGAAAAAGGAGCAGAGAGTTTGTTCAAAGAAATAATGGCTGAGAACTTCCCAAACCCAGGGAAAGAGAAGGAAATAACAGTGAATGAAATCAATAGATCACCTAAATATATAAACAGGAATAGACAAATGCTACGACACATAATAGCTAAATTAACAAGAGTCAGTGACGAGGAAAAAATATTAAGGGCAGCTAAACAAAAAAACAAAATAACATACAAAGGAAACCCCATCAGGCTCTCAGCTGACTCCTCGACAGAAACTCTCCAGGCTAGGAGAGACTGGAATGATATATTCAAAATCCTGAAAGACAAAAACCTTCAGCCAAGAATACTTTATCCAGGAAAAATATCCTTCAAATATGATGGAGAAATAATAACTCTCTGTGATAAACAAAAGTGAAGGGAGTTCATTACCACAAGACCCCCACTACAAGAAATGCTCAAGAAGGCCTTTAGGCCTGAAAAAAACAAAAGAGAAAGGGGATACAAAGTTTTGAGCAAGGAGAAGAACAAGGAGACTAAACTAGAAAAACTACAGTTGGAAAACATCAAAAAGGAATTTAAGCTCATCACTGTAAACACACACGACACAAGATGGAATAAGTAGTGACAACAACAAATAAGAACGGGAAGAGGAAAGGGATCGAATCGACTTAGTCTAAGGAAACAAGAGGCATCTGAGAATGTACTATCTTATCCAGGAGATCTTTTATATAAACCTCACAGTAACCACTAAACAAATAACCAGAAGAGAACCGCACATGACAAATAAAGAGAAAACTAAGGGAATCATCATGCAGAACTACCAAACTGAATTGGCAGTCTGAAACACATGGGACAAGAAACGAAGAACCAGAAAATGAACAATAAAATAGCAACATTATACCCTCATATATCAATAATCACTCTAAATGTAAATGGATTGAATTCTCTGATCGAAAGACACAGAGTGGTGGGATGGATTAAAAACCAAGATCCAACAATTTGCTGCCTCCAGGAAACACATCTCAGCTCTAAAGACAAACACAGACTAAAAGTAAAAGGATGGAAGAAGACACTCCAAGCTAATGGCAAACAAAAGAAAGCAGCAGTTGCCACACTTATATCAGACAAAGTAGACTTCAAGATAAAAAAGGTAATGAGAGACAAAGAAGGGCAATGTATAATGATAAAAGGGACACTTCATCAAGAAGACATATCACTTATAAATATCTATGCACCCAACACAGGAGCACCAAAGTACATAAAACAACTGCTAAAAAACCTAAAAGGAGATATTAACAATAACACAATAATAGTAGGGGATCTTAACACCCCCCCTTACATCAATGGATAGATCATCCAGACAAAAAGTCAGTACGGAAATAATGGACTTAAACGAAAAACTAGACGCGATGGACTTAATAGATACATACAAGGCACTCCACCCAAAAACAGAAGATTACACATTCTTCTCGAGTGCGCATGCAACATTCTCAAGGACAGACCATATATTAGGAAACAAGGCAAACCTCTATAAATTTAAGAAGATTGAAATCATTACAAGCATCTTTTCTGATCATAATGCTATGAAACTAGAAATCAACTGCAAGGAAAAAACTGGGAAAGGGACAAAGATGTGGAGACTAAACAACATGCTACTGAACAACCAATGGGTTGTTGATGAAATTTAAGGAGAAATCAAAAGCTATGTGGTGACAAACGAAAAGGAAAATACACCATACCAACTCATATGGGACGCAGCAAAAGCAGTCCTGAGAGGGAAATTCATAGCAATACAAGCCCACCTTAACAAACAAGAAAAATCCCAAATAACCTTAAACTCCACCGAACAGAATTAGAAAAAGAAGAACAGTCAAAGCAGAAGGAGGGAAATGATAAAAATCAGAGCAGAAATAAATGCAATTGAAACCAAAAAAACAGCAGAAAGGATCAATGAAACAAAGAGCAGGTTCTTTGAGAAGATAAATAAAATTGACAAACCCTTAACCAGACTCACTAAGAAAAAAAGGGAGACGACTCAAATAAATAAAATCAGAAATGAAAGAGGAGAAATTACAACAGATACCATAGAAATACAAGGGATTATTAGAGAATACTATGAAAAACTTTACGCCAACAAACTGGACAACCTAGAGGAAATGGACAAATTCTTGGACACATACAACCTCCCAAAACTGAATCAAGAAGAAATAGAGAATCTGAATAGACCAATCACAAGTAAAGAGATTGAAACAGTAATCAAAAACCTCCCAAAAAATAAAAGCCCAGGACCAGATGATTCCCTGGAGAATTTTACCAAACGTTCAAAGATTTAACACCTATTCTCAAACTCTTCCAAAAAATAGAGGAAGATGGAATACTTCTCAACACATTCTATGAGGCCGACATCATCCTGATACCAAAGCCAGACAAGGACAATACAAAGAAGGAAAACTACAGGCCAATATCGCTGATGAACATAGATGGAAAAATCGTCAACAAAATACTGGCAAACCGAATACAGCAATACATCAAAAAGATCATACACCATGACCAAGTGGGATTTATACCAGGGACACAGGGATGGTTCAACATCCACAAATCAATCAACATGACACACCACATTAACAAAATGAAGAATAAAAACCACATGATCATCTCAATTGATGCAGAGAAGGCATTTGACAAGATCCAACATCCATTTATGACAAAAACTCTCAACAAAATGGGTATAGAAGGAAAGTACCTCAATATAAGGGCCATATATGACAAACCTACAGCTAACATCCTACTCAATGGGGGAAAAACTGAAAGCCATTCCTTTGACGACAGGAACAAGACAAGGGTGCCCACTCTCACTGCTCTTATTCAACATAGTACTGGAAGTTTGGGCCAGAGCAATTAGGCAAGAAAAAGGAATAAAAGGACTCCAAATAGGCAATGAAGAAGTGAAACTCTCACTATTTGCAGATGACATGATCTTATACATAGATAACCCCAAAAAATCCATTGGAAAACTACTAGAAATAATCAACAACTACAGCAAAGTGGCAGGGTATAAAATCAAAAACAAAAATCAGTTGTATTTCTATACGCTAATGATGAACTAACAGAAAGAGAACTCAAAAAGACAATCCCATTTACAATTGCAACAAAAAAAATAAAATATCTGGGAATAAATTTAACCAAGGAGGTGAAAGACCTATACAATGAAAACTATAAGACACTATTGAAAGAAATTGATGACGACATAAAGAAATGGAAAAATATTACATGCACATGGACTGGAAGAATAAACATAGTTAAAATGTCCATACTACCTAAAGCAATCTACAGATTCAATGCAATCTCAATCAGAATCCCAATGTCATTCTTCACGGAAATAGAACAAAAAATACTGAAATTCATATGGGGCAACAAAAGACCCCAAATAGCTAAAGCAATCCTGAAAAAAAAAGAACAAAGCTGGAGGCATCACAATCCCTGATTTCAAAATACACTATAGAGTTATAGTAATCAAAACAGCATGGTACTAGTACAGAAATAGACACACAGATCAATGGAACAGAATTGAAAGCCCAGAAATAAAACCACACACCTATGGACAGCTAATCTTCGACAAAGGAGCGAAGAACATACAATGGAGAAAGGGAAGTCTGTTCAATAAATGGTGCTGGGAAAACTGGACAGCAGCATGCAAAAGAATGAAAGTAGACCATCTTCTATCGCCATACACAAAAATCAACTCAAAATGGATTAAGGACCTGAAAGTGAGACCTGAAACTATAAAACTCCTGGAAGAAAATAAGGCAGTACACTAATTGACATTGGTCATAAAGGGATCCTTTCAGATTCCATGTCTACTTGGACAAGGGAAACAAAAGAAAAAATAAACGAGTGGGACTTCATCAGACTACAGAGCTTCTACAATGCAAATGAAACCAGGATCAAAATGAATAGACAACCCACCAGCTGGGAGAAAATATTTGCAAATCGTTTATCCAACAAGGGATTAATCTCCATAACATATAAAGAACTCACACAACTGAGCAACAAAAAAGCAAACAACCCGATCAAAAAATGGACAGAGGATATGAACAGACATTTTTCCAAGGAAGATATACAGATGGCCAACAGACACATGAAAAGATGTTCAACATCTAATCATCAGGGAAATGCAAATCAAAACTACACTAAGATATCACCTTACACCCGTTAGAATGGCTATAATCACCAAGACAAAAAACAACAAATGCTGGAGAGGTTGTGGAGAAATGGGAACCCTCATTCACTGCTGGTGGGAATGCAAACTGGTGCAGCCTCTATGGAAAACAGTATGGAGATTCCTCAAAAAAATTAAAAATAGAAATACCTTATGATCCAGCAATCCCACTCTTGGGCATCTACCCAATGGACATGAAATCAACCATCACAAGAGGCTTATGCACCCCTATGTTCATTGCAGCATTATTCACTGTAGCCAAGAAGTGGAAGCAACCCAAGTGTCCCTCGACTGATGATTGGATAAAGAAGATGTGGTGTATATATACAATGAAATACTACTCAGCCATAGGAAAAGACACAATTGTCCCATTTGCAACAACATGGATGGACCTAGAGGGTATTACGTTAAGTGAAATAAGCCAGAGAGAGAAGGACAAACACTGCATGAACTCACTCATATATGGAATATAAATGAACACCCAGACAGAGAAAACTGGTTGGTGGTTACCAAGGGGAAGGGGGGTGGGGGGTGGGGGGTGGGCACAAGGGGTGAAGGGATGCATCCACATGGTGACAGAAAAAAAATAATGTACAGCTAAAACCCCACAATGTTATAAGTTATTAAGACTTCAATAAAAATGAAAAATTAAAGAAAAGAAAGAAATGGTGCTAGAACTGATATCTGTATAGAAAAAAATGAACCTCAACTCCAACTTCGCATCATAAACAAAAATGTATTTGAGAGAGACCATAGATCTAAATATAAAAGCTAAAAGAATAAAGCTCTTAGAAGAAAACATAGGAGAGTATATTCTCAATCTGAAGTAAGTAAAGATTTCTAAGATAGAGTACAGAAAGCAATAACCATAAAAAGGTGATAACTTAGACTCAATCAAATATAAAACTTTCTTAAGAAAATGAATAGGCAAGCCAGAGTGGGAGAAAATATTCACAAAACATACATCTGACAAAGAATTTGTATCCAGAATGTATAAAGAACTACTATAACTCAATAATGAAAAGACAACCCAATTAGAAATGGGCAAGACTTTATCAGACCAAAAAAAAAGAATGACCAATAAGCACATGAAAAACTGGTCAACATTATTAGGCATCAGGGAAATGCAAATAAAAACCACAATGAGACACCACTACATTCCTACAAGAATGGCCGAACTAAAGACCGACAATGTCGCGTGCTAGCAGGGATGCAGAGCAGCTGTAAGTCACATACTGCTGGTACAACCACTTTGGAAAACTGTTGGGCCATTACTCATAGTTAGATGTATCCCTATCTCTAGACCCAGTAATTCCATTCCTAGAGGTTTATCCAACAGAAACAAAACATCTTTATGAAACAATGCATATAAGAATGTTCATAGCAACTTCATTCACAGTAGCACAAAATTGGAAACAAAATGTCCCTTGACAAAAGAATAGATAACAAACACATAGGGGGTTCCACTAAAGACCTAAAACAAGCAAAACTAATCTAAGGGAACGAAAATGAGGGCAATGTTGTGTTTTGTTGTTTCAGCTGAAGGTAGGGTAGGGGTCGGGAGAGGCCAGGAAGGGATAAAAGGGAATTTTGGAGGAAGATGCAAATGTTTTGTCTTGTGATGGGATGCTTTCCAAAACCTATATCTAAGATTTGTACATTTCAATGTAAGTAAACAATACCTAAATAGTAAAAATAATAATGACAATAATAATTATTATTGAATGAGGGGTGGGACGTGAGTAGAGGAATAAATAAAACAAGAACATTGATAATTGTTGAAGCTGGGCAATGGAAGTCATTGCCTAGTCTGTTTACTTTTTGTACGTTTGAAATTTTCCACAATTAAAAAAAAAAGGCAGTAAAGAAAAAATGTAGACAGTAACATGAAGGATGAAGTAACAGGAAAGAGATTCTGGCAAAGGAACTTGCACTCTATTCCCCTCTTTAATGGTTACAAAGGCTGAAAGTCACACAGGGGAACTAGTCAGTCTAGTTACTTGTCTGTCACTAACTGAATACAAGAACCACTCAGATTAACCACAACGTGTTAACTCCTCACATCCACTAACAATATCTTACATCAGAATCCAAGCTAGAGAGTCAAACTTAGTCAAACTTCTTTATTTAAGCATTAAAAACCAGACTCTTCAAGATGTGGTTGCTACCTACTTCTCCGTGTCTCCTGGCACAAGCTCACACACTCAGTCCAGGCATCTCGTTGACACCTCTGTGCTCTGTCCTCATACTGATCCTCTCCCCTGAATCACCTCTCTTCTCTCTCCCTTCCTCTGCCCCTTGGCCAAGTTCTGCCTGGAGATGAGAGCTCTCCTCGGAAGAATCAGTGTCAGCCTCATTTCCTCTATGAAGTCATTTACAGCACCAATAATATTCAACTGTACTTATTCACTGACAGGTGTGTCTTCAGCTCTTTGAGGGCACGGAGCACGTCTTGCTATAACATAACCAAGACTCAATAAAGATTAGCTCAAAGAACGTTTTCTCATGTTCACACTACAGCTGCAGAGCTGGAACCAGAGCCTAAATCTGTGGAGTCTATCCACTGAACACAGTGCCTCCTAACAGGCAGAGTGACATTCTCTGCCTAATCCCGAAGTGTAGGTTTTTATACCCTGGGACACAAAGATCATTATACCAATCTATCCCTGTCTCATCTACATGTATTTTTTCAAGTGCTGGGCCTTTATGTTAAGTGTCAACTACTGTGGAGACGGGAATCAGAGAAATAAGACAGGCTTCTAATACAAGGTATCCATAAATTATGGTTCTGAATCCTGATTCAGCACTCTTCAGTTCAGCTTATTTCCTCAGAACTTATAATAACTAATAAATGTCAAGGCCACTGAATCAGCAAATGTTCATAAATCTGTACTTACATTAATTGATAATATGAGAAAGACCTCAAACTGCAATGATACAGAATTATGAACAGACTGATTCAAATTAATGCAAATAATATTTCTCCATTAACTAATTATTTAAACTCATTGACTGCCACAAGTTTAAAAAAGGTTACAATAAAAAATAATAATGGGGCCAACCCGGTGGCATAGCAGTTAAGTTCGTGTGCTCTACTTCAGCGGCCCAGGGTTTGCAGGTTCAGGTTCCGGGTGTGGACCGACGCACCACTTGTCAAGCCATGCTGTCGCAGGCATCCCACATATAAAGTAGAGGAGGATGGGCACGGATGTTAGCCCAGGGCCAATCTTCCTCAGCAAAAAGAGGATCAGCAACGGATGTTAGCTGAGGGCTGGTCTTCCTCACACACACAAAATAATAACAATGAGAAAAAAAGCGCTTTGAACTAACCCAGAAGCTCCAGGTCCCCCGAGGTAGGCACTGAGACTTCTGGGTGAGGAGAGACTTGGTGTGGTCCCCGGGGTGGGGGAGGGCTCTCATGAATTACTCTCACCACCCCAGTGGCCTCTGAAGGCACTGCGTCCCACTCAGTTCCATGACTGAGAATAAACACAAGGCTCTTTCTTAATGTCCCCTACCACCCATCGGAGGCCAGCCTGAAAGACACTACAAGAGAGACTGCTGAAAATAGGGGTTAACAAAAAGACCAAAATAAATAGGTAAAGTGAATGACATAAAAATAAATAATCTGCTTTACAGGATGAGATGCACTCCTTCAGCCTGTCCAACAAAGCGAGGAGCCCCTCCCAGCTCCCATCCTGCTTCTGCAAGACAAAGGCGTCTTTCCCTCCCATCCCCAGGAAGGCACTCGTGGCCATGAAGACTCCTTCAAGGCCAGACTCGGGACAGAGAATGAGGAGCCGATAATAGGGCATCTCCTTTCTTATCTACCAAAGATCCTCTTTCTCAGTTCCAGTGTCCTAAATGAGGACTCGCTTCTTTGCCCATTAGCTTGCTGTCAGGAAAAACTGGAAGCCTGTAGTCAGCAGAAAGACTGCTACGTGTTCTTTCAGTGGAATGCTGGCACTGTCCTGGGGCCCCCAGGGTCACTTGATTCTTTGGGGTCTCTGCTCTTCACTGTCTTTGACCGGATTACTTTACAACTCTGAAAGTTATAGAAAACTGATAGTAATCAAACGATGCTCATCCATTAAAGTTGCAAATGAATGTTGTCCTGGGGAGATGCAACTGATGCCATCCCCTGCCCCCAAGAGATGGTTCCAAACATCGCATTTTATTGCCCTATGAATACCGACCAGTTTTGCACCTGTTAGTAAATTTATTTCAGCACCCAGTGATTGCCTATATGTCTGTTCACTGGTCCCTTTGAGCTGGCTGTAAAATCATCCATGAGCTACATAAAATCTGTGACATATGTTCATGCTCTCTTTGTGTGAGTCATGGTCACCATTTTGAAAATTACCTTTTCACATGGCTGCATACAGGGAAAGAGCTTATCTGCTCAACAGGGTAACCATTATTCCCACGAAACATACTAGCCCTTGCTTTCTCATAGGAGACAACACAGCAACAGAAAAGCCATTTCATTAAAAGAACAAACATGAAATGGAGAAGGGGCAGATAATTATACTAGAAAGAGAGGCGACGAATAATTGCTAAAATTTGGCATGAAATTGAGTTCCACACCTCCTGGCAGCACAGGTGAAAAAGGCAAACAATAACAGAAGACACACAATATCATGATCAATTTACCAGTTCATCAGGGGAGGTAAAGTTTTCCTAGCACCTGACTGTAACAGAATATATAATATGCCCCCGTTACAAAAAAGAATTCAGTGCCAAAAGAGTGGTTCTACAAGAAATTCAAACTCATTCTTCATATGGCTGTATTTTAAACAAACATCTCGGCCTTTAAATAAGCCAAAAGCTACATTAAACTGTTGTTTCCTGGAGGCATTTCTACAGGGCAGTGGTCCTCAAGTGTAGTCCCAGCATCAGCCTCACTGGTATCACCCAGGGCTGTCCACAGACGGCCTGCAGAAGGTCCATAAATGAAACATTTTTGTGTGTATACACACTTTTGGGGAGGGAAGAGAGAATCAATCATTTCCTTCAGATTTTCAACCCCTGATCCCCAAAAAGTCAATCCAGATCATTCTCCAGCTGAGCATTATTCTCACCCAGGGAACTTGCTAAGACGTTGCCAGACTGAGAACCTCTGGTGTAGACCAGTTTCCTGAACTGGGCTTCTGTCATGGGCACCAACCTGGGTTCCTGGGGAGTGCTTTCTGTGCAGGCATTGTGTGTTGTTGACTAAAAGGAATTTCAAAATTTAGCAGGATTCAAATATTCTTCTTAAGGAAGAATTCTCTTCCTTTTTTGAGGAGAAAGAAGAGGTTGATTTGCCACTAATGGAAAACACCTTGTGCCATATTTTCACATTTTTATTTAAAATCTAAGTTTCAAACCTGCCAGGTTGATATGTGGTAGGAAGATAGCGAATTGGGAGGAGGACTGAGAAAGAAGAAACATGACTGAACTATCTTTAAAGAAAAACGCTAGCCCTGCCTGCAGCACTGCTAACAGAAGTGTACGTAGCTTCGTGATCCTATTCTATATAAGCCAGGATCCAGAACTTCTACTTAAACGAGAAGATTTTATTAATCATTTAAGTTAAGGTTCAAAACAATATTTTTATTTGAGATTTTCACCCTGTTGAGTTCTAAATAGGCTGAAGTGGCTTACAGATTAACCCACAAGGCCAAATAAAGTAAACACAGATTTTTTAAAAAATCTGTTCTAAAGGGAACCAATGGAGTAAAAGCCTCCAGGTCTCAGAGCCAAGCGCGTTACAATACTTGCACAACAAATTAGGCCCCATGCTCTGCGGTAACTAAGGAGAAAGTAAAAGCAGGCTGGGTAATGTAGTTTCCGTTTTCTAACAACATTCACATGTGGATGTAAACACCTTCATACAACTAAACCTGAACAGGATTTTTTTAGAGTCGATTATATATCTTGATCAAATTGTATCCCTTGTGTTCTGTATATAGTAAAACTTTAGTACATGTTTGTTGAATGAATGCGTGCATGTAGGAGCAGTGGTTTTCCTCCTGGAAAGACTTTACTGCACAGAGCCCAACACATGGTTAGAGCTCCTAATCGGGGTGAGGTCAGAGATCTCGGTAAAGGCAACAGGTTTTACGGGATTTGGGGGACATATGGGACTTCTGAGTGTCCTGAATATTCCTTAGAGAGGTTTCACAGGGAGCTTTCTTTTATGTCCCAGGAGCTGTTAGTCAAATAATCTTCTGCTCCACAAAGCCACCTAAAACACAGTCCGTCCATACGTACCTTCTGAGATTCATCCATTTATCCCATACGTATTTACTGAGTGCCCCCTCGGGGAGAGCAGCCTGCCGAGAACACTACACTGAACAAGATGCTCCTGGTCTCTGCCCACAGGCCTGGAGCCCAGCAGAGAGGTGGGTGAGTAAATAGACACCACAATGCACAGTGCTTTGGACAATGACAGGCAGTGCAGGGTCCAGCAGAAGTAGGGAAGGGGTCACATGACCAAAGGTGAGGAAAGTGGACACTTTCAGGGAAATATTATCTAAGCTGTGGCTTAAAGAAGTACGCCCTAACCAGAGAACGTGTGCTCTCGTTGCTGTTTGTGGGGCAGGGACGTGATGGAGAGAAGGAAAGTGTTCTAGGCAGTAAAAGAAATAACAATAAATGAACAACTAAAAGTTCCAGCTTGAAGGCAACTAAACTGCATTATAACTCCTCTGACGAAACTCTCCATCCCTTGAGAGCAGCGTTTTCCTGACTCCTGTCTGACTCCGTCTAGGGTTTCCTGAAGGCTGGCTGCCAGAGCCGATCTCGTCTGACTCTACCCTCACGGTGCGCGCGGACACCACGGGGCAGGAGCCTCCAGGCTCCATCTCTTCTGCCCAAGGACATTCAGGTGGAAAACTGACTTCTCAACCTGCGACCCCACTGTAGCACACTCCATCCCTAGGCCCTCTGAATTTCCTTTGACCTGAAGTCAAAATGCAGAGTTTTTCATTAAAACTCAGAATTAAAATTATCAACAGTACAGGAAAAATGGTTTGTCAAAATGTTATATTTCTTTACTTAATGTAAAATAAATGTATTATTAGTAATTAATAGTAATAATTATTAAATGTATTTGATATTAATGGAAAATGTTTATTAATAAACTTATCGATTAATTAATTTTACTTATTAACGTAAAAAATTGAAATAAGCTGGTTTTTAAGGGGTTAATATCCAAAACATGAAAAACTCATATAACTCAACAACAAAAAAACAATTCTATTAAAAAATGGGCAAAGGTTCTCAATAGATATTTTTCCAAAGAAGATATACAGATGGCCAACAGGCACATGAAAAGATGTTCAACATCACTAATTATCAGAGAAATGCAAATCAAAACTACAACAAGGTATCACCTCACACCCATCAGAATGGTTATTATTAAAAAGACAAGAAATAACAACTACTGGAGAGGATGTAGAGAAAAGAGAACTCTCATTCGCTGCTGGTGGGAACATAAACTGGTGCGGCCACTATGGAAAACAGTATGGAGTATTTTTCTTCAAAAAATTAAGAATAGAACTACCATATGATCCAACTATTCCACTTCGAAAAGACAGATGCACCCCTATGTTCACTGCAGCATTACTCACAATAGCCAAGATGTGGAGGCAACCGAAGTGCCCCTCAATGGAGCAATGGATAAAGAAGATGTGGTATATACACAATGGAATACTACTCGGCCATAGAAAGGATGAAGTCTTGCCATTCGTCACAACATGCATGGACCTTGAGGGTATTATGCTAAGTGAAATAAGTCAGATGGAGAAAGTCAAATACCGTATGATCTCACTCATAAGTAGAAGATAAAACAACAACAAACATATAGACACAGTGATTAGATTGGTGGTTACCAGAGGGGAAGGGGGGAGGGAGGAGGGTGAAAGGGGTGACACCATGTGTACGGTGACGGGTGGTAATTAATCTTTGGATGGTGAACCTGATGTAATCTACACAGAAATCAAAACATAATGACGTACACCTGAAATTTATATAATGTTATAAGCCAGTGTTACCTCAATAAAAAAATTAAATTAAAAAATTACGGGCTAAAGAAAGAACATGTTTTACTTACTCAACCAGCTTATAGCAGGAAGTGACTACAGAGAAGAACATGGTTTATTATGTTAATTATTATGGAATTTAAGTAAAGTAAGGAAAGAGTTGACTAATATACTAAAAAAAATGTCCTTTTCATTCACTCATTCATTTATTCAATCTTTATTTAGTTCATACGTATCAGGTAGTTTGCATTAATCTACTCTGTATCTCCTGGCACGGAGTGGGCACTCAAATATTGACTGAAACAAACAAGGAAGGGAGAGAAGGGAAGAGCGTATGCTGGACTCAGAGAGGCAGAAACGCTCTGCACAGGCAGAGAGGTGGCGAGCGAGGGAAACAGTGGCAGAAACGTGGAGACGACAAACAGTAAGATGTAACTGGTATGTGAGAAGGGTTACACAGGACGGTGAGAAATAAAACTGGAAAGCAATCCAGATTACACTGAATCTTGAAGCAAGACTGAAAGTTCGGAGTCTGCCCTGGTAGTAAGGAGCCGCCTCTTGAGGGCTTCTGAGATGACACAATGAAGATGATGACTGTGTGGATTTGCAAATTAAAACTGGTACGTAACTAGTGTGACAGATGGTTAACAAACAGTCAGAGTAGACAAGGAGCATCACAGGAGTGGCTGACCACAAATTCAAAAAAGAGAAAGATCTGTTAGGAGACAAATGCTTTATTAGATGAGAAAGGCCTAAAAACCGGCAGCAATAAGAAAAACAAGTCTGTTCATTTATTCCAGACTTTTTTAAAGCTCCTTAGTAAGTTATATAATTTTCCTTTTCTAGAGTCCTGCACATTTTTTATTTTTATTCCTCTATGTACCATATACACACACACATGCATGTGCACACACGTGCACACAGTTGTTGCACATAAAAGTAATTTTTCCCATTTTATCTTCTAACTGATGATTACTGGTATCTACACTGTATTCACTTTTTGTGTGTGTGTGAGGAAGACTAGCCCTGGGCTAACATCCGTGCCCATCTTCCTCTACTTTATTTTTTTTTTTTTATTTTTTTTTTTTTTGTGGGGAAGACCAGCCCTGAGCTAACATCTATTGCCAATTTTCCCCTTTTTGCTGAGGAAGACTGGCCCTGGGCTAACATCCGTGCCCGTCTTCCTCTACTTTATATGGGATGCCGCCGCGACGTGGCTGACAAGCAGTGCGTCGGCGGGCGCCCGGGATCCGAACTCGCGAACCCCGGGTTGCCAAGCGCGGACTAAACCGCTGCGCCACCGGGCGGCCCCCATCTTCCTCTACTTTATATGGGACGCCACCACAGCATGGGTTGACAAGTGGTGCGTTGGTCTGTGCCCGGGATCTGAACCTGTGAACCCCGGGCTGCCGAAGCGGAGCACATGGACTTAACCACTATGCCACTGGGCCAGCCCCTGTATTCATTTTTATGTATTTATTTTTACTGATCTTCTTACTGAACTCTCTTATTATTTTTAACAGGTTTAAAATTGATGTTCTTGGATTATAACATTTCACAATAATATGAAATACAAATGACAATAAAATTTTTCACCTTTTAAAAATATTCCTCTTCCATTCTATTTTCTTCAATTACTAATTAGCCACACTTTTTAGAATCATGTTGATTAACTGTAGTGATGGTGGTAATTCTCATCTTGTTCCTGCCTTTAATGGGGCCATTGATATATTTCAGGTCAAGGACTAACAAAATCAGATTTGCATTATGGAACACTCTCCCCAGAAGCAGCGTTGAGAATCAATGGAAAGATGGAAAGAGCTTAGAGACCAGTTAGGAGATTACTGCAGTAATCCATGGTGAGATACTAACAAATGCTTATCTAAGGCAGTGGGGCTAGAAGGATACGGTCCAGATTTCAGAGATACTGGTGAGGAAAAATTCATAAACTTGATGCCCAGTTGAATTTAGGAGTGTAAAGAGACAAGGAAACTAAGATGCCTTGCCAGGTGTCTAGTCTGGCCCCATTATGCAGTCAATTGGCCATGTCAGGAATATTGCAGGAAAAGTAAGCCACCGATTGGGATCACACAGTAAAGGCAACTGGACACACGGGTAAGCATCATTAGGATATAATCAAAGGACAGCTGCCAGGAGAAGGTGCACGAAAGTAAGAGGACTCAGAGTTGGATGTTGGAGAATATCTACTTTTGGAAGGACGGTAAGGAAGGGACTGGCAAAGGAGATGAAGACGTCTAGCAAGGAGGTAAGGAAGAAGAACTTAGCGTGGCTAGCATTACAGCAATAGCAGGGGAGATCCTTCAAAAAAATCAACATTATGTAGCTAACGAAGAAAGAAGTCTGACAGAAGGCTGACTTGGCTTTCAGGAGTTGAATACAGACCTTTTGGGGCTTAACTTCAATTGAATGATGAAAAGGGAGACTGATATGGGGCTTAAAAGACACTTGATTTTAAAAAACTAAAAGCAACAGGTAAATCTACTAATTCCTGATGTCTAACAATAGAAGAGAAACTGAATTTACTGAATTTAGAAAGGACAGTGGGATCAAGTGAGTTTTGAAAATAGAGAAAAGGGCTGACTGAAGGTCTAAAAAAACTGGATAATTGAGGAAGCAAAGACCTGGATAAGGAAGCCAGTGAGAAAGTCAGGAACCCACTGGAGAGGGGAAAGAAACAGATATAACATACATATTATGAGGTGACAGGGTTGGAAGAAGATACTCATTCTTGGCTATTTTTACAAAAAAGTAGGAGGTAAGGTAATGTCCGGAGAATTAATATTATGGAGGCTAAGAAAAGATAACGTGGAGAATGGGCTGGAAAATCAAAAGACTTCAGAGGTGAGTTGGACAGGATCAAGAGCCCAAATGAAGCTTTTCTGAGAAAGGAATTTGAAGTGTGCCCAGTCAGCATTTTCGCTTGGTTTTAGAAGCAATGCTTGGTAGTGTAGAGAAAGGAAGACGAGCGAGAGAGGAGGTGATTCAGGAATGGGGCCAGAGCTGAGGTGAGAACAGCTCTGGAACCTCCGGCTGTAAGTGCTGTGCACGGAGTGCAGAGGGCAGGAGACACAGGTTCACACCCATCTCAGGAGCACACGAAGACCCTACAGAGCGGGCCCAGGGATGCTTCACGGCTGGAAAACAGGCACTTGCTATATAAGTTTAAGCTAAAAATTACACAATTACAAAAGCATCAAAGAGGAAACAGCCTAGACTCGTGCCTGAGGACATCGCATGCTTCTGGCACATTCTCTCAACTCCAAAGCTGGTCCATGACAGATGCAGAGAGCGCCATCCAGATAAAAGGTGAACAGGACACAGACTTCCTAACTACCATAACACTAGTCTTCTGAAATGCAATTTCCCAACCTCACAATGAGAACTTTAAAATATTTGTGCCCATTGTCAACCTTTGAACCTGATATCTAGGATTGTGGGAATAGGGATTTGAATCAAAACATGAGCTGAATTTTCAAATGATACCTAATTATTTGTTGTTTATTTTTTAAAATTGAGATATAAGTGAATGTAACATTATATTAGTTTCAGGTGTACAATATAATGATTCAACATATGTATATATTATTTTTTATTACAACATCAACAAAGCCAAAGATACTTTTAAAAATACCTCTATAGAACTAGTTTAAATCAGAACCAAATCTAAGCATCTTCTTCTACTGAAACAAAATGAAAATATACAAAATTTCTTCTGCCCTATTTTAAGGAAAAAGCTTTATAGTACCTACATGTTCCTATCATGAATAGACTAGGATATTCATTCATTAAAGATTACGTTTACCAAGCATTTGGGGCATCCCAGAAGATAAATCCACATATGTAACCACAACTATGAAAACAATGCACACATACGGACAACGGACATCAGCTGGAAGAGTCGTTACCTTTGGGAAGAGGGAGGGTTAAGATTCAGGAGAGAGCATGAGGGCTTTCCCAGATGCTGGTGGTGGTCCACATTTTAACCTGAACGTGTGGTCACTTCTTGATAACGTATTGAGCTGCGCACTTAAAACACGTGCATTTTCCAATATGGACGTTACACTTCAAATAAAAATTTCTAAAAAAGGACTGAAAAGAAACACAGTAATATGCTATAACAGAGATTCTTTCTGGAGTAGTGGGACCATGGGCAATCTTCTTTCTTTCTTGTAATTTCCCAATTTCATCATGAGAAAAAAGATAAACTTTATTAAACATATAGAAGTGATATCTTGGCATGAACTAATAATGTCTATCTTAAAAGAGATTAAAAAGAGAAATAACTATCTGCCACACGGAATGTGTAACGATATGTAAACCTGTAGCCAGCGTATAACCACTCATCTAAATATCAATGAGCATTCAAAAGGGCAGAGTTGATGGTGCAGAGCACAAAGCCAGGAATTCTAAAAATACATTAATACAGAAAATCCAATTATACAAATGGGTATATCACAGGTCTAGAATCATAAACCTAAAAACAGAAAAAGGGGATCCAATTTAGAAATAATAAGGGTAAGAGAGAAAAGAGAAAATGCCAAGACTGTACAAATCATGATCAGAGGGGGAAAAAAATCAAAGAAAAAATTTCTGAAGTGAAAGATAACTTCAGCCTGGTTAACAAGAGAGGCATAGAGTACTTCTCAGCAATTATCCTTAAAGAATGACCCCAGACACGTATTTGTCAAGCTTTTAACCTTTAAAGACAAGATCTTACATTCTGTCAAGAAGAAAAAACTGTATAATATAAGAATGCCTTTGGATCTCGTTTTTCAGATCTCTAAGAAGGGAGAAGCTAAAAAGAAAAAGGAATTATAAATATAAGAGCTCAGATAAATCTCTTCAAGACAGAGAATGTATTAAGACTGAAGCTCTGTAATGTCAGCAAAGTCCTACGGCTGAGAAGATCACCGCAAGAGAAAGCAAGTTTGTGAAAGCAGATGGAAAGGTACTTTCTAAGACAATAAACTATCAACAAAGGGAGAAATTAAATTAACATTGCAATCAGTAAACTTGACCACATATTGTGAGAATAAAGGATAAATGTGTCAAAAATAACTTGAACTCCCAACAATACCAACAAAAGGTTACTGTGGTGGATTTTAAATGGCCACAGAGTCTGTGGCACTCCCAGCAAGAGGCGGCGTCTCCTCCTCACTGTGAGTCTGGGCTGCCTCATGACTTGCTCTGCAAGAGAAGGAATGCCGTGTGGCCGCCACGTCTGGGCCTGAAGTTGCCCTGCAGCTCTTGCTCTCACCCTCTTGGAGATTACACCTGCCAAGTGAAGCGGCCTGGGCTCATTTGGAAACACGTGGCTCAGAAGACAACCTGCACTATACCCAGATGTATGAGTGAGGCCATCCGTCTTCAACCACCCAGCCCTAGTTAAGCCACCAGATGACTGGAGTCACGTGAGTGACCCCAGGCAAGTCCAACAGAAGAACCGCTTGGCTGAGCCCAGCCCAAATTGCTGACTCACAGAATTGAGAGCAAAGAAAATAGTTGTTTAAGCCACTAAATTGTGGGGGAGTTTGTTATGTAGCAATAAATAACTGAGACAAAATAAGTGAGAGAAAAATAGGCAGATGCACCAAGAACTTGATTCTTATTTCCCCTAGAAAGGAGTTTAATGTTACTTGGTAAAAACATAAATTAATAATATAATAATATTAATTGTCTGTGTTAAAATGTGTTAATGTTAGATATGTTAAAAAAAACATTAAAAAAATGGTTGAGATTATCATCTTAGTTTGAAAGGAAAAAAAGTTTCAAGTCCAAAACAGAATATAAATAAATGGAGAAAAAAAGGATAAATTTTTAAAGATAAATTTACAGGGAGAAGAATGGTACAAACTCATCACTGAAAATATTATACAGAAAGTAACTAGATCTAGGACTTGCAGCTAGAAAACCTCTTCCTCAAATCCCAAATCCAATAGGTCACAAAATCTTGACCTAGTGAGTTTCTCAAAGTCTCTCACATATCCATCACCTTTAATCTGTCTTTTAATTTGGGTGTTTAGACCATTTACATATAATATAATTGTTGAAATGGCTGGATTTAAAAGTTTCCATATATAAGATTATGTCATCTATGAACAGAGAGAATTTTACTTCTTCCTTTCCAATTTAGATGCCTTTTATTTCTTTATCTTGACTAATTGCTCTGGCTAGGACTTCTAATACTATGCTGAATAGAAGTGGTAAAAGCAAGCATCCTTGTCTTACTCCTGATCTCAGAGGAAAAGCTTTCAGTCTATCTCCATGGAGTATGATGCTGGCTGTGGGTGCTTCTATACGACATATATTTTCATTTCTTTTGGGTAGATACCTAAGAGTGTAATTGCTGAGATGTAAGGTAAATTTACATTTAACTTTTTAAGAAACTGTTACACTTTTCCAAAGTGACAGCAACATTTTAAATTCCCACCAGCAATATGTGGGAATTTCCTCCTTCTTCAACTATTTTTTTCTTTGAACTTCAAAGATAATATACTTTTGTAGTTTTTCTTCTATCTCACTGGCCATTCCTTCTTAATCCTCTTTGCTGGAATTCTCTTCTTTCAGACTTCTGAGCCTCTTTTTCATCTACATATTCTCTCAAGATAATTTCACTCTGCCTCAAAACTTTTAAAATCATTTATTTCACCAAAATTCCCAAACTTGTACCTCAGCCCTAAACTCTTTCCTGAGGTGAACAAGCCTATATCTAGCTGCCTACTCGACAGCTCCATTTGAATGCCTAACAGGAGACATCTCAAACATAACTCTTGATTGTTCCTATCCCAAATCATCTCCTCTTCCCCTATGTCAGTAATGAGACCACTGCTCACTTTGTTTTCTAGATCCAAATCTTAGGAGGAGTCACTGATTCTTCTGTTTTTCTCATAGTCCATTTCCAATCCACCAGCAAATCCTACTATCACTATCTTCAAAATGTTAGGTTGAACCCTATGAAATTGCTGGAAATTTCATAGAGTTCAACCTACTATACTCTAAATCGTTCCATCTCTTGGATTTTAAGTCACCACTGTCTCTGGCCTGGATTACTTCTAGAGACTCCAAGGTAACCTCCCAGCTTCCAATCTTACCTATGGTCTGTTCTCCCACAGCAGCCAGAATAATCTTTTAAAAACACAAATCACTGCACAGCCACATGCAAAAGAATGAAACTGGACCACTTTCTTACACCATATACCAAAATTAACTCTAAATAGATTAAAGACTTGAATGTAAGACCTGAAACCATAAAACTCCTAGAAGAAAACATAGGTGGTAAGCTCCTTGACACAGGTCTTGGCGACGGTTTTTCGGATCTGGTAACAAAGGAAAAATAAACAACTGGGACTACATCAAACTAAAAAGCTTCTGCACAGTAAAGAAAATCAACAAAATGAAAAGGCAACCTACTGAATGGGAGAAAATATTTTCAAAACATGTATCTGCTAAGGGGTTAATATCTAAAATATACAAAGAACTCATACAATTCAATAGCAAAAAAAAAAAAAAAATCCAATTTAAAAATGGGCAGATCTGAAGAGACATTTTTCCAAAGAAGATATGGAGATGGCCAACAGGTACATGAAAAGATGCTCAACACTGCTAATCATCAGGGGAAGGAAAATCAAAACCACAATGAGTTATCACCGCACACCTGTTAGAATGGCTATTATCAAAAAGACAAGAGATAACAAGTGTTGGCAAGAAGGTGGAAAAAAGGGAACTCTTGTGCACTGTTGGTGGGCACTGTTGGTGCAGCCCCTATGGAAAACAGTATAGAGGCTCCTCAAAAAATTATAAATAGAATTACCATATGATCCAGCAATTCCACTTCTAGGTATTTATCCAAAGAAAATGAAAATTCTAATTTGAGCAGATATATACATCCCCATGTTCATTACAGCATTATTTTCAATAGCTAAGACATCGAAGCAACCTAAGTGTCCATCAATGGATAAATAAAGAAGATGTGGTATATATATATATACAATGGAGTATTATTCAGCCATAAAAAAAGAATGAAATCTTGCCATCTGTGACAACATGGAAGGACTTTGAGGGCATTATGCTAAGTGAAATAAGTCAGACAGAGAAAGGCAAATACCGTACAGTCTCACTTATATGTGGAATCTGAAAAAAAACCAAAACCAAAAAACAAGCTCATAGATTCAGAGAGCTGATTGGTGGTTGCCAGAGCAGGAGGTGGGGGGTGGGCAAAATAGGTGAAGAGGGTCAAGAGGTACAAACTCCAAGTTGTAAAATAAATAAGTCATGGGGATGTAATGTACAGCATGGTGACTATAATTAATAATATTGTATATTTGAAAGCTGCTAAGAGAGTAGATCTTAAAAGTTCTCATCACACGAAAAAGAAATTTTTTGTAACAGTGTATGGTGACAGATAACTACACTTATTGTGGCGATCATTTCACAATATTTACAAATATCAAATCATTATGTTACATACCTCACACTAATATAATGTTGCATGTCAATTATATCTCAATAAAAAAAACCCCATGAATCAATTTCTATTATTCTTCTGCTTTTAAATCTCTAACAGCTATATAATGCGATTACCAAGATCAAACCCAGTGTGGTCTACAAGGCCTGCATGATTTGGCCCCTACCCAGTTCCGATCACTCTCCCCTCCTTCATGAGGCTCCAGCCACACTGGCCTCTCTCTGTCCCTTAATCATACCAAACCCATTGCCATCTCAAGGACATGACATTTGTTGTTTCCTCTGTGGAAAACATTCTCCCCTTAGGTTTCTGGCTGGCTGGCTCCATTCCATTATTTAGTTTTCAGCTCAGATTTCACTTTCTCAGAGAGCCTTCCCCAGACCACTCAAGCAAAAGTACCCCCTCCCCACTTCTCTATCAAATTGCTCCAATTCTGAAGAGCACTTACTACTACATGAAATCATCCTGTTTACTTGTTTATCATTTGATTTATCCCACAATATGTAAGCTCCATGAGAGCAGGAATCTAACCTGTTCTGATCACTGCTTTTTCTTAGTGCTTAGAACAAAGCCCAGCACGGAGCAGGCACCTGACAAATGTCTATGAATAATGTGATGCATATGACATCATAAAGGAATGAGTGCATGTTTTCTCAAAGCATCCTTTGCTCCCCTCTATCTTAGCATTTATCACACTACACTGTAATTACCTGTCCCACACAGCTGTAGCAGATACTCAATAAATGATAGAAAGAATCATGAATGTCAAAAGAGCATTAGAGAAATAGTAACGATGTAATAATACTTTTAAGAGATTAAATGTACATTAATAATGAAAGATGCATTAAATAATAAAAACTCTTCAATATTTCATTTGCATGACCTACAACATGTAGCAAAAAATTATAGAAAGAAAAATTGACTCACACTGAAGAGTAAGAGAAACAAAATTTACTTAATAATCTCAGCCCTCAATTTTTTAAAATATGACAAGTAAACAAATATATTTTCTCAAGTTCTAATGTTGAATAATATGCCATAAATGAGGAAGAAGGGATTTCTTTCATTCTCAGGTACTAGCCCTGCTGCTCCGTCATGTGGCTGTTGCACGCTGTGACTTTTGCCCGTTACCGATCTTCTTTCTGTCTCTTCATACCATCAATGCCTACTCATTCTTCAGATCTCAGATGAGCCTCACTTCCTTACAGAATTCTTAAGTAGGTCCAATAGCTATCCTGATTATGCACTCTTGAGGAACAAGGTGCTCCTCCTTCATAGGCCTGTCACAGCAGTCTGTTGACATTCATTTGTGACATTATTTGATATAACAGTGGACTATATGCTTTATCTTTATTTCCCACTGAACCCCCCTATCTAGCACAAGGTCTGACAGAGGAAAATATCTGTGGAAAGAATAAATGAGTGAGAGGGACTGGTCTTGTTTCTAAGGTCCCTTCTAATCCCAAGATTCTGTCCCACCATGAATTAACTCAGTGGAGATTTCTAGCACAGTTGAACTACACATTACGCCATTGAACCTGCTGCTTATTTAGAGCTCGAAGACCCCTGCTCTCCACTCCTATTTGCTCTCAATAGCAACTACTGCCTTAGTATAAATGGATGTTGGTTATTCAGCTGGAAGAGGTAGGTGGCAGTCAGCAGACTACAAACAAAATACATGGCCTTGTAATAAAATCTCTTATTATTTAAGGATGCATAAGATCTGATTAATAAACCCTCTGAAAACAAAGTTCCTTTCAATAAGGTGGTCTACGCGTGGAGGATTTGGAGAACACCTGGCACTCCTCAGACCGGGGAGGCACTGCCGTGGCCGAGGAAGGCCAGGAGGCACGTTTGCTGCCTCGGGCCACGGGCCAGACACATGGGATCTGGGCTGACGGAAACACAGAGAAGGAAAATCTTTATTTAGGGGCCTTGTGGTCAGTATCACCACATTTCAACAGGTACATCACAACTTTTTCATTTAACTGGGATAGCAAACATGTAAGATGATTTTATTAAAAATCATCTAGAATAAGTATTTCTCAGAAAAAGAACTAGCTCATTTGAAGCACATTGTATTTACATTAAAGATAATGCCATTGCACCCATCACTATTTCAGTTCCTTCTCTTCTTAGATGCTATTAAGTCATTTTAAAATAATTATTCTATTGTTACTGAGATTATTCTAATGTCTAATGAGAATATTTTAAAGAATTATGTTTTAAATTCCTAAAATAAAAAGAAACCAATGTATTCATTTAAATTGAAGAACACAGTAATGAGAAATGGGATTTGCTTTTTGTCTAACTTCTAAAATTTATCATAAAAGCAAAATTTCTTAGTCGTACTCTAGAATTTCAATATATTATTTGTTTCATTGATATGCTGGTGTTTTCACAGTCTGTGTTATAAAGTGCCTCATCACTCGACATATTCTAGCGTTTCTGACCTCAGTTTAGAATTTCCAAAACTGAAACAGCTTAAAAAAAAAACGCTAAAGGGGCCGGCCCGGTGGGTAGCAGTTAAGTTTGCGCACTCTGCTTCGGTGGCCCAGGGTTCACAGGTTCAGATCCCAGGCACGGACCAACGCACCGCTTGTCAAGCCATGCTGTGGCGGCGTCCCATATAAAGTAGAGGAAGATGGGCATGATGTTAGCCCAGGGCCAGTCTTCCTCAGCAAGAGGAAGATTGGCAACGGATGTTAGCTCAGGGCTAATCTTCCTCACAAAAACATCCCAAAAAGACCTCTGAAGAATTTTTTTTTTTTGGTGAGGAAGACCAAAGCACGTGCCAAAGCACGAACTAAATTGCTGCGCCACCAGGCCGGCCCCCGAAGAATATTTAAAATCCAAAATATTGACTCTCAAGTCCTCAAGAGAAGAGAAGGGGAAAAATATAAAGTTTATTCATTCAAACAGAAGCCATCCTCCTCTACTTTTTTCCCCATCTGAAGTCTCCCTCCCTTCCCACATGGGATATGGAGATGAGGGTGACTGTCCTGGGAGGGAAATGACCTCCCATCATCTCAACTTCTTAGTGGGATCACTGGAGCTAGGACCACACAATCCTGACTCCCACCAACCTCTGGGGACAATCCTTCCCCAGTCCATTCTTCTCGTCACCCTTTCCACTGTGAGAGGTCTACTCAGAGCCTTCAACACGACAGGCACAACACTTTGGGGGAGGGTTCCTTTTCCTCTCAGAAAAGTCAGTCTTTCAAGAGGAGACAGGCATGTCAAGTTTCTGGATACCTCTTCTTCTCTAGTATTTCAAATGCTCAAACGCTCAAGTTTATATAGCAAAAGAGGTCAGGCTGATTGAGTGAATGTACTTTGTTCTGCCCCAAAGGCAACAATTTCGTTCATAAAAGCAACACATGCCACACGCAGAGCTATCTGTGAACTGTGTGGGTAGAAAAAGCATCAGGAGATTGCACCCATTACCTGAGTAGGACTCTGAAGACTTAAATCCAAACCACAAGTAAACTCCGAATGATGTTCCACTGTTTCAAGAAGAGGATCAGGCTTTGAAAAGTTCCAGAATCTGTGAATATAAACAAAAAGAAATAATTTAAGTGCCAAAACTATCAAAAAATTAACCTAAGAAAAAATAGATGTTTAACGTAAAGATTTTATCAAAACAGGTTCAATCAACTCATAAATGCAGAGCTCCACTACTGACCTACATAAAAAATCTAATTAAGAAAAGGGGCCGCCCGGTGGCGCAGCGGTTTAGTGCGCGCTTGGCAGCCCGGGGTTCGTGGGTTCGGATCCCGGGCGCCCACCGACGCACTGCTTGTCAGCCTCGCCGTGGCGGCGTCCCATATAAAGTGGAGGAAGATGGGCACGATGTTAGCTCAGGGCCAGTCTTCCTCAGCAAAAAGAGGAGGATTAGCAACGGATGTTAGCTCAGGGCTGGTCTTCCTCACCAAAAGAAAAAAAAAAAGAAAAAAATGTACCCCATTCTATTATACACAAGAAAACAAAACAAAATGGGATTATTAATCAATTTATTCTTGTAAAGATTATTATATTCCCATTAGTATATCTTGTAGGACGGAAGCTTAACAAGTTTCAGTAAATTTTTTTTAATATTGCACAAGGACATTGCAGATGAGAGACATTAAGGCTTTTGCAGCAATTTCTAAAAGCATTCATGGCTGTAAAATAAGAATATTGGATTACATGAACTCTAACATTTTGTGATTTTAAATACTACTTCATTTCTCAAGGACTGACATGAAAAGATTTCAGGTTTAATTTACATTTCAACAGCAATTCAAATTCTTTAAAAAGAATCTGTTCTCTTTTGAAAATCTCTGTAATTCTGAATTTTTTTAAGACATAGCCTTTCTTACACAGTCCGTGTCAATGTAATTTCTACAGTCAAGAAAAATTGAAATATGTTTTCCTGGGCCAATATTAAGTAGTCTATTTATCCTCTACAGATTGGGAGTGGTAATATTTACAATAATATATCTCTGATTTCTACTATACAGAGAAGAATTTGGCTCTGTTTTCAATACACAAAGTAGTACTTTATTGCTAAAGCTTTATTTGCTCATCATTTTTCTTATTTGACTCTAAACACACCATAAAATTGGGACACTGAGAATCACAGTCATACCCCAGTTCAGCCTCCCTAATGACCGACAACATGGAACACACAGAAGGTTTGGCAGATCTCTTTGAAAGAGAGTAAATACACAGAACCAACAGTCACAGTTTGTTTAACCTGGTGCTATTATTTCCCTAATAAATACAGAGTTGGTCTTATTAAGTTTGAAAAGGATTGTTGCTATGGATAATCCACTGTGTGGGTACAGGGAGACAATGAGTAAACAGCTCATTTATCAGATTACTGAAACCTACAAAATATTTAAGGAGAGTGATTTTACCTTCGAAACTTTGCCTGTTCAAACAAGTGACGGAACAAGCTGCAGCCCTGAGCAGTCACAACAGTGATCTCCACTGTCTTTGCATATTTGTGCCTCTGGGTCTAGAGACAGTGAACTGTACTGAAATCTAATTTTTTTATCTCGATAATGTTTACATAAGCAAAAGTAAATATGTAATTGTGTAATTTCATTTCTAAAACACAGTTATTCACTGATTGGCATTATTTGAAACAATAATCAAATGATTTTGTATACACCCACTATGTTCCAAAAATTATTCAAAATGGTTTTAAAAATATGCATTTAATATGGCAAAAAAAATGAGTTAAAGGAAAAGTGAGGGCAGGAAAGGAGACTATAAACAGACTAGATTGCAGGAAGCTGTACACACTTGACAGGGGACCCAGAGATGCTGAGCTTTCCAGCAGCCAAAGGAAAAACAGCCCTGAATTTATACTGTCTACAACCAAACTGCTCTTGGAAATCTCAGCAGGAAATTCCCCCGTGGGAGCGCATGAAGAAGAAACCCTATGCTTATGGAATGAAGAGCATCCTTACGTCTCTTAAGGAAACATGGAAATGCTGTTTCACGGGCTGCTCCTCACGAGTCAACAGCATCACCCCAAAGGGAAGTTTAGTGGAATCACTCCAGGGGAAGGTCAAGTCAATCCAGGTATTCAGCTCTCTGACTTCATTTGGCATTTAAATTTCATTTCAATAGAGTGGATGAGCTAAGCGCTCTTTAGACAAACCATAAAAATTGGTTTCTTTCACTAGAACTTTTAAAGGGTAATAAAAAGCAACAAGGATTCATTTACACCCTCCTGACAAGTTCCTGGAACATAGTTTTGTTGTAAGCCAGTTCAGGCTAAGGCTGCACTGAGGACAAGAGGCGGGCCATGTGAAAACTAGGATGCCTAATAAGGACATGTGTGTGAAATCACCCAACTTCAGCTTGAAAGTGTGAGAAGGGAAGTCACACGTGCAGGAGGGCTGAGATTCTATTCAAAAAGTTGCTCAGTGGGCAGTCAGGGCCCCATGCAGGTCCACACCACAGAGTCACACCAGTTATAACAGTGTCCTAGGAAACCCTAGCAAGTATTTATCTGCAGCCTACAAAACACTCACCAGACAAAAAGCATGCTAAAACTCCATGGACACTACTTGGTGAGGGGAGCACTAGTCTAGTGAATGACACAGAAGAGCTCTTGGCTATTGCGCCATTTCTCAGCTCTGACGGGAGAGTATGTAAGATGCAAAGTGTGTATCGTGGTGCAAACATTATGAGAGGTCATTTCCAGCAGGATGGCTGACTAGGTGCCAGCATTCTTACTAAAAAAATTTTAAATCCTAGATAATACATAAAAACAAACACCACCACAAAAATTCCATGAAAGTATCAGTGAGGAACACTCAGGAAAAAAGTATGTTTCGATAGAAACCCAGAGCAGTACGTGGAACAATGAGGCCAGCTTCTACCTTAAGAGGATCTGCTGAACAGGGAGATCCCAAGCGTCAGTTTTCTTAACCTCACGGGGACCAAGAGGCAGGAAAACCAGAAAAATTAATATTAATAATTTAAAAGTAATTTTCAGTAAACTATCTTATTAAAAATATCAAGTTAAATACAGTAAACTAGACAACCTAAATAAGTTGAGAAAACCAAAAGCTAAGCAACGTGTCTATACACTATAATTTATTTTTTAATCACTAAGGGCTTTTTTAATAACAAAAGAAATATATGTATTTCTTTCCTCATTCCCACTCTCGAAGGGCAACTTGTTGACAGTTTGATGTGTACATTTCTGGAACTTTTCTATGTATCTCCACTCAAGTTCCACCAGGAAGGGGTGAGTTGTAAGGAGGCAGTGAGCATTTCTCCAGGTTTTCTCACGTTTGCAGTTAAGAAAGTGGGCAAGGTCTCTGCAATCTTCTTCTGGATGCAGGGGTCCCATAATGCGCCTATCACACAAGTAATACGGGCTCCTCTTTCCTGGGAGAAGTCAGGCTACATACATCATTAAGTAGTCAAATAAGACATTATTTTTAAGTGAAATGTTTGTTTTGGTCCAGCACATATTCTACTTGGTGCCTTTTTGTCTCTTTGCTGATGAAATCATGGACTATTTAAGCTCTCTCAGGGGAAGTAAATATACTGGACAGGCCTCCAATGATTAAAAATATTACAGAACTGTAGGAACATTTTTCATTTAAATTGGAGATGGAGAGCGAAAAGTCCATCATAACACAACATCTTGGTTGAGTTCCATTTTGCCTTCTGACTCCACAATTCTCTAACAAAGCAAGGATGTGGCACTGTGTTCAATAAAACAACAAAACTACTTCAAAAATTAAGCTGAAATCACTTTTTACTTCAATTTAATTTAATTTAACTTGAAATCTCTATACTAACATTTCTGAAATTTAGCCAATAGATGAACTCAGAAGAAGGCTAAAATATTTTTCAAAGTTCTTCCTTTCCTTTCCTGTTCTCAACTCATGAGTTAGTCATTAATTCTTAGTCTTTCCTAACTATAAGAAAAAGATGAGGAAACGTTTTGGCTACTTTTCAATGTCTTACACATACATGAATTTCAGTTGTGTGGGTTTGTTATTTTTGTTGTTTACAGTGCCCATAATTTAATGTTTCAGGGGTCAAAAGGCATTTTAGGTCCTCCGGTAGTGCCTCATGGTCATCTTGCATCTTTCAAATTTTAAGCAAATTGCACCATCATAATTCCCTCTGTTTGCACTGCTTGGTCTCTAGAATGACAAACAAAATATGTCACAAAAGCTTCTCGTCATTGGATTACTCCTTCCTTCACCAATTTGAGTTCTCCCACGTGTGGGTCCTGTGCTGAGTACCAGAAGCGAGAGAGACAGGCCTCAGCCCTCCTGCCTCAGGCTCACAGCTCAGTGGGATACACTGATGTTTTTAAAAATCACAAAAATACAAATGTAACTGCAACTGACAAGAGCCCCAAAAGACAATGCAGGATGATGTAAGAATGACGCCCTGAGGAAGTGACCCAAGCTGAAATCTGAGGGTCGAGGAGTTAGCCAGGTGGAGAGCAAACAAAGCAGCCTAACCCTTGTCAGCAGGGAGACTGATGGTGCGACAGACAGGCCAGGATGGTGTGACAGAGAGGAGCCTGATGGTGTGTGACAGAGAGGCCATGACAGTGTGGCAGACAGGCCATGACATTATGACACAGAGGAGTCTAATGGTGCGTGACAGAGAGGCCATGACAGTGTGACAGAGAGGAACCTGTGTGACAGAGAGGCCATGACAGTGTGACAGAGAGGAGCCTGACAGTGTGACAGAGAGGAGCCTGACAATGTGACAGAGAGGCCATGATGGTGTGACAGGGAGGAGCCTGACAGTGTGACAGAGAGGAATCTGATGGTGTGACAGAGAGGAGCCTAATGGTGTGACAAGGAGGAGTCTGATGGTGTGTGATAGAGAGGAGCCTGATGGTGTGACAGAGAGGAGCTTAATGGTGTGACAGGGAGGAGTCTGATGGTGTGTGACAGAGAGGAGCCTGATGGTGTGACAGAGAGGGGCCTGGTGGTGTGTGACAGAGAGGAGCCTGACAGTGTGACAGAGAGGCCATGATGGTGTGACAGGGAGGAGCCTAACGGTGTGACAGGGAGGAGTCTGATGGTGTGTGACAGAGAGAAGCCTGACAGTGTGACAGAGAGGCCATGACAATGTGACAGAGAGGAGCCTGATGGTGTGACAGAGAGGCCATGATGGTGTGACAGAGAGGCCACGACAGTGTGACAGAGAGGAATCTGATGGTGTGACAGAGAGGGCCCAGGAGCTGGGGCAGGGGAAGAGGAAGGAAGGCTGGGTCACACAGGTCTTGTAGGCCATGCGAAGAATTTGGGATTTTCTCTTGTGTAAAATACACACACACACACACACACACACACACACACACACACACACACACTCTGAATGGTTTTAAGCAGTAGATTTATATAGTCAGCTTTGCCTTCTTTAAAAAAATTTTAATAAACTTTTTAAATTTTGAATAGTTTTAAATTTACAGAAAACAACTGTGAAGATAGTATAGAGAATTCCCATACAGGATGATCTCATGTAGCGTAGTCAGCTTTGCCTAGTAAAGGTGTCCCTGGCCACTGTGGGGAGAACGAACTTGAGGGATCAAGAGTGGGTGTGGGAAGATCAGTGGTCCCCAAATAGGTGACAGCACCTTGGACTTAAGGTGGTACCAGTGATGATGAAGAAAGGCTGATGGACTGGAAATACATTTAGGCAGAAGAATTAGTAGGACAGAAGAACTCAAGAATGATTAATGGAACAGAAAAAGTCAAGAATGATTCCCACGTTTCTGGCTCCTATGGTAATACTTATAATACTTCCATGCATTTATTTATTTACAGATGTATTTTCCTCTAATGGGCACTAAGCTCCTTGAATTCTGGGGCAGTATCCTGGTCTTCTTTGTATCTCTTGCATGTACAAAAGTGGACAAAGAATGTCTCATGAATGAATGACCAAACAAATTAAATGAGTATATTAAGGACAAGATAAATAAAAAGGCCAATCTCACAAATAAGGTACCTTTTAAATCACCTACAGACATGGTTCCCAAATGATGGACCAAAGACTCATTATATCAGACATGTAGAAAATACACAGTCCTCAGCTTTGCTGAAGAATTTTTTCCCAAAAATTCAGATTGAGTAAATCTGTATGGAATCCAGAAATCTCTTCCCAGGAAATGCTGATGCTTGACTAGCTAGGTTTGGGAATCACCATCTAAAGCAGTACTTCTCAACCTATCTCAACAGACACAGATTTGGAAAATTCCCATTAGAAACAACAGTGATTTCAGGCAGAGGGTGAGGTGAAAGGAAGAGCTGATAGGACAGTGGCTGTCAACCCTGACGACACTGGAATCAACTGGGAAAGTAAAAAACACTGATGTGTGAATGCTATCCCTAGAAATTCTGATTTAATTGGCCTAGGGCATGTCACGGGCACTGGGAGGTTCAAACATTCTCCAGGCGATTGTAGTGTGCAGCCAGATTCAGGTCGGAGTCTGGCTCTAGAATTTGCTTTGGAAACAAGTTCCCAGATGCTGATGTTGCTGGTCCCAGAACCAGACTTTGAAAACCACTGATCTTGACAGTTGTTACTGGGAATCATTTATTAATACACTGTGGCTCTAACCACTAGTGAAGTCAAAACTTTGGGGAGGGACAAATATATTAGAAGCAAAAGATAAGCAAAGATTTTCGCAGGAAAAGTAACACTATTATTTCAGATAATTTGATTAACTCAGCAGACTAGGTATAAAAGGCTGTCTTCTTTATTGCTAAAAAACAAAACAGTATCAGTGTTAGCTCCAGCTTCCCAAAAACAAAACACAAAGATGATCCAAAACTGAGTTTCTCACTTTACCCAACCCATCTTCAGCAAGAAAGACTCACACAGTCTGCGTGGTGCTTTCCCATTATCTTATACGCTTTTGATCAGATTCAAAGGGTATAATTATTCTCATTTCAGAGATGAGGAGAATATGCTCAAAGAAATTAAGCAATCCATGGTGACAGAGCTAATAAATGGCAGCCCCAAAGCACAGACTCTACTGGCATCGTGTCAAGTACTTTTTGACTGATGCTGCCATTCACTTGTTCTCCAGGCCTGGGCCATGCCAGGGAATCTGGAACATACGTGGCCAGGATCTGGGATTCTTCAGGCAGTTTTGATTAACACCCTGGAAGTTCAGATAGACCCGGACCAAGTCAGGCTTCCCTCAAACTCCTCAAACTACACAGAAAATTCCATAAGCCAAAGCCCACTCCAAGAAGCCACTAGGCTGCCAACTTACATTCAAAACCAACACCTAAGGAAATTACAAGCCAGAATAAGTCTGGAGTTTAGCAATTTTCCTTTCTCTCTTCTAATAGTTTCATACACACTTACTGCATCCTCTCATCTACCTCTGCCTCTTCCTGACTTACAGTCACTCAACTGATCAGCTCTTTCTGTAACCTCACTGATTCCCACCCTTTTGACGTAAATCCCCCGAGTAGAAGACATGGAATCATGGGCTTAGTATTTCATCGTCTGTATTGCTTCTGGAGGAGATTGAAACTAGAAATTGTAGACTAGCAAAACAACTTTATAAAGAGCTAAACTTTCATCCATTAATTCAAAAACACTTAATAAGTGCTAATGCTCATTTATTTGATGATTGGATTGGAGAGTTGTTTGGTTTTTTGTTTTTAGAACTGGTAAACAAAAATAAAGTTTAAAACAGAAAAACACTTGCCTGCTAAATGAAGAATATATGATTAATTGTGAAGGATTACTGAACAATTTTCAAAGATGACTTTTAGTACACTCAATCACAAATATCTAGAGACCACATATTTACAAATTTTCAAGGTTAAATATGATAAAATTCTAGACTAAACTTCTCTATCAAAAGGAATTAATTATAATGTTTCGATTAAAACATTAATTAGATCAGTATTTTAGAGGGCTGACTCCACTCCATCACAATAAACATTAAGCCCAGGAACCACATACCACAAAGCCTAGACTACTTTGACAAATTAAAGAAAATCATTAGCTGATGGAAGGCTTGCTCTGGGAGCGTTTATGGCTGCGATCCACAGGGATGCAGGATGACTTTCTTAAGGATGCTACACGTCAACAAGAGGAGAAAAAGGGAAAAAGAAAAACTCCCAGAGGGTTTGTTTACTGCTTACTGGTACAACCTGAAGAACCATGAAGTAATTTTGCAATAAAGTTTCAAACAAATATCTGACTAGAAAATAACCAAAATGGTAAGAACTTTCTACATATGAAATAGCAGCAATGTCTCAGGGATAAGAATAGTCCGTGTACATCCGAACTGTAACCCGCACCACAACGTGGCTCCCCACAGCACAAGAGTGTTCACAGACGTACAGATGACGACGTGGTCAGAGGAGGGTGCAGCAGAACTCCACCCCACGCCCCAAGCCTGACGACACTGAACTTACAGTTATGCCACTGTGAAACACTCGACGTCCTCATCTCTGCAGCTCAGCAGAGCGGGGTGTGAAGAAATGTCTGCACAGCTGGTGAGGACCTCTCTGATTGACCAACGCTCTCCTCACCAGAGGACGGATTCAGCGAGGGGTGAGGGAGGAGGGGACAGATGCCAACAAAGGTGGAG
Source organism: Tapirus indicus (assembly GCA_031878705.1). NCBI lineage: Eukaryota > Metazoa > Chordata > Mammalia > Perissodactyla > Tapiridae > Tapirus > Tapirus indicus. The sequence continues at coordinate 55,313,240 of CM062933.1, read as the reverse complement.
AGAGAAACAGAGACAGAGCAGACTAAACACTTCTACTTCTTTTCTGTGACTGCACAGGAAAGCTGGAGGGAAAAAGAAACACAAAGTCAGCCTGCGGAGGGAGGAGTGATGGCGCAGACACTGGAGTGAAGCAGCCTCAGTCTCCCTGAGGCCCCGCCTGCCCGCCCTTGGCTTCTGGGGCTCCCACACCCTGAGAAACATTTCCCCTTTCCAGTTAAGCTGGCTCAAGATGGTTTCTGTTTTACACGAGTGTGCACGCATGCACACACTTGCGCCCTAAATGATACAGTGGAGAAAGATAAAGGACTCTGCTGAATTTTGTTGAAGATGAAAACAGATTAATAATTATTGTTTTTCCTTCTCTGTATGGTTATTCCATTAGGTCAAATCTCTAAGAATTCCATTTTAGAATATTATTTAGTGTTGCCACTTTCTAGGGTGGGGTTTCAGGACAGACCTCAGGCTGAATGATTTCTCCCCGAGTTCTCAGGGATCAGAGTAAACTGCTAACAGCTGACCAGCAGGACCCAGTTGATCTAAGTACACAGGCTTACTACGTGTGCAAATAACTAAAAGAGGGAAACAGGGAGGTTTTTCTGCTCGATTACCTTTTTCTTAAAAACTATAATTGCACAGATTCGAGTCCACCAACTCTACAAGGCTTACAACAGAGCACGGCAGCTTCCTGCAGCACCCTCAGCCCTTCACCTCAGAGGCAATCACTCCACATTCTTCTCTCTCTTCTGATACGTTACTCTACAGATCCAAATAACACGCTCATAGAATTCACTGATTATTTTCATTTTCAAATATTATCTTTTGACTTCCTACTATGGAAGATGAGGCAAAGCAATATTTACACTAGAAAATATAAACACATACAACAAAATCCACTCCGCTGCCTCACTGAAACTGCATAACAGAAGTTTTTCAAAATTATAATGCAAATTAACAGACAAACTTCATAAATTTTCTGTTGGAACTAATTAGCACAATTCAAAGTTCAAAGCAGTGACTTATACTGCATTAGGCTAAGGCTTAACATTCCTCACTCCTTTCAGATCTAATTCTTCATGTGCTTGCGTTAGGTTATGAATTAGACATGGATTTGGTTAGATTCTTAAGGAAAAATGTTCATACTAAATAACTCTGAAAATGTTCTGCAGTTATAAATCAAGGTATTTAAAATCAAAAGCCTTACAAGTTTCTTTCTAATTAATGTATGTTGTTTCATTTCACAGGAAATTATTTTCATTTTATACCTGGCATTTACCTTGCAAAATTACACTTCACTTCATCAAAAGATCTTTCCAGTATGACAATAATTAACACAAGAATTTTCTAATTTAAACAAGTCAAATGGAAAACCTCTATTGGGACATATAAAAACACTGACACATCAACAAACTCAGAAGTTATTGCTTCATACATACAAATATCCTCACCATTAGGTATATGAGGCTCAAAGAGATTTATTAGTAAATTGCACATTACAATTGACTGTAGAAAAAATGAAAATATCTAGCTGTAACTTTGGTTAACAATCAGGATACCAATACAATGGTTCCAAATTTGTTAAATGGTAAAATTTTGTGATCTACTCAGTACTGACTTAAACACAATAGAACACCAAGTTTTCTCCTTGGAAAATACCACTTTCTTATCCCAAGAAGACTTTAAATTCAGTTTTATTAATAACTACTTCAAACATAATTAAAGTGAAAACCATATTAAAATACAACTGTTTGCAGGCTTTTCCAGTCAGAGTGACCAAAGGGTATGATGATTTTTCAAATCATTTAAATTCACTTACATGTATAACCACTTATTTAGTATATCCAAGTCCCAGGTACCAGAAACAAAGCAAAGACACAGACACCCCACCAGTAATCAGGCAACGTGCTTCATTAACACAAAATACATTCAGTACTAATACAGCCTCATAGGAATTAAACAAATACGTGAATTCAAATATTCTCATTCTCAAAAAGGAAACCAAAGACAACTACATTAGGGTGCTTTCCTAATATCCATGGAGAAGTCTGGGGAACCTTTGCCACAAAGCAAAAACAGTGATAGTTACAGAGACATTTATATCTATGACATCTGAAAGGCACAGAAAATTAAACAACTCTTTGACCATTTTAAGAATTCAGAGTTCCTGCAAATGTTAACAACTAGTATCATATCATTAGCCACATAATTTCTGGTGGTTTGAGGAACAAACGACGAGAAATTAAAAACAGCCCTCCTAAAAGATGAGGTGGGATGATCATTTGAAGCTGTGCGCGAGCTCACTCTCAGCTGCGTTTCTCATCTGTTTACTCGGACTGACCTTTTTTGTGGGGAAGGGGGACTCGGTAAAGTTGAAATGAAGGCTGTGAGACAGAGTACATATTTAGCTATACGATCTGTTTACTCTGGCTGACCTTTCTTATGGGGAAGGGGAAGAAAGAGAAGTATCTACCCATGGAAATCTCTGTGCCAATAAACATAAGGATCAAAAAGGCCCACCAACCACACAAAGTTAAGACACTTGCTATGTAAAGGCGACTCCCATGAGAGTAAATGTGACACAGATAAAGGTGTTTCTGTATCTGCTGCCGTGTGAAGAGTCTACATTCACCACAACCCAGTTAAAGACCATTTCCCTGCTTATGCATTATAATAAGGTGACTTCTCTTAATATTAAATACATAAATATAAAATTTATCTTTATCTTAAAATATAAAATTTATCTTGATATTAAACAATACAATTAAATATCACATTTATTAAAAGGTATTACTAAGAAACATTTTCGGTGTCTTATTCTACATGAGCAAATACAACTTACTGCTTTCTCAAATGTTTTTATTTTGAAAATTACCAACCCACAGAAAAATTCAAAGAATAATATAATGAACACCCATATACCTTTCATCTAGATTCACCAATTGTTAAAATTTTGCCACATTTGCTATATTTTTCTCTCTCTACATATATATATAAAATAATATTTTTGCTGAACCATTTAAAAATAAATTGCAGACATCATGACTTGGGTGTCTTTTTGTGATTCTGCTTGTTTCCAGCAATTTTGATCAGAAATATAAGAGCATATATTTGTAGGGACATGATACTAAATACAAAGTTTGAGGAATATATATGTGAATGAAAAAGAGAAGAAACTGAAATTTATTGAGTGCCTGATATGGGCCAGGCACTATGTAAACAGCCTTGCATATACTGATATCTAAACCTCATAACAAGTTTTATACTGAGAAAACAATGGCTCAGGGAGGTCAAGTGACTTTATAAGAGACTAATACAATAATAGCAGCTAACGGCAAATCCAGGATTTTAAATTATAGCTCTTTTTCTATTACATTACGCTGCCTCCCTGAGAAATAATTTTTAAACAAATATATAGATAATGTAACTGAGAGGAAAATATAGGTTGAACTGAGGTGAAGTGGTCATGGATTTGAATAAAAGGACCCACATGCATTTGGCCTTGTACGGGGCGTCCACTGTGCGGTCCGTGCTGCACCAGTCACAAGGTCCGCGTCCCTCCATCTCAGCAATGGAGCAAGAATCCCTCACATAGCTCCTCGGTGGCTCTGAGCAACAGTCATCTTATTCAAGTTACACTAGGTAAGGCATGACTGACGGACACCTTACCTCTCCTTACGGCACTGACATTTGAAAACAGGAAACATTATTACTGTTAACATTCTCATTTAAAATATCTGTTCTTTCTTTGAGCACTCATGTGCCAAGAGTGTTCACAGACAGTTTCACTGAATCCTCTGAACATCCCCGCAAGGTAGGGGTCACTGCCTGTCCCTCACGGCCGGTAAGTGGAAGAGCCAGCCCTTTACCTCGAGGCTGACAGGCTCACCCACCACACAGTGGGTTTGCTTACAAAAACTAGCCCTCCAGAACTAAGAAGTGACATATCTGTATAATTACCAGTGCTGAAGACGAAACAGGTTACTGCTGGTCTTACGTCTTAAATCTTTCTTTTTGTTAAAATGATTTTTCTGGCACTAAAAATGTCATCAATCCAATGAGATTTAAAATTCCTCAGAGGATAAATTTAACTCATATCACATGTGGTAAAAGTCCACCAAAAACACACCTTTTCTGACCTTTCCAATGAGTGGTCACCACACTGGAGAGACTGAACTCACAAAGGCATTAGTACAGTTCCAGTGGTGCTCTCAACATGTTTGGAGAGCTACAAATACAGTACATATAATACACACACTAAAAAAAGAAAGCTTTAAAATGATTTTGTTTTCCTTTTCTATCTACTTTTGTTTTCATAAAGAAGTCCTTGATAATCCTATACTGAAATACATAATTACTAGCCTCCGGTTACATTTAGTACAGAGGCAAAACTGTAACTTAGTTGCTATAATGTATGTTAAAGTTAAAACACTATTTCTGGGGAAAAAATGATGTTGCTTCTATATACTGCCTGTGAGGCAATTTGGTTTAAGTTTTTTACTCCACTCCATATTGGGAAAACATTTACCAATTTTGCAGAAAAAAGGAATTCCAGGTTTCAGGTTTGACTAGGGATAATATTCCCATTAACTGAGACAAACAATCCAGATAAATACGCAAGACTTGAAGAGGGAGGGAAGGGAAGAAACACAGTTGGCGTGAGATGCCTGTTTGGATGCTCAGGGGCCTGTGTTCAGCATACAGCTGAATATGCAGGCTCAAAGCTCTCGAGAGGTCAGAGCCAGAAACAGGTTGAGAACTATCATTTAGAACAGGTAAGTGAAAGAGCACTAAGCCAAAGACTGCCAAGTTTAAGGGGAAGAGAAGATTCCATGATGAAGCATAAGAAGGAAGGATCAGAGGAGATGAGAGAAAAACTAAACAAGCAAAAGCACACAGAATCCCTGAGACAGGGCGTTTGCAGAAGGAAGGTTGAATCAACAGTGCAGAACACAGCAACACGGTCCAGCATGACAAGTGCTGACAAGCAGGCTCCATGTGACATTGCTGAGCTCACTGTGGCTTCTGCCAGAGCAATTTCAGTAAAGAAGTGGGGCTGAAGCCAGCCATGCGTTTAGGAGCAAATGGACATAGAGCCTTAAGTGCCTAGGACCACAAGCTTTCAAGGGCCTGCAAAAATACCTAAGAGCTGAAAACTAAAATTAATTAACTATAAATAAATTAACATTATTAATTGACAAATTTTATATTAAACATCATTCCATCTGAAAACAATTTCTAGGTTAGATTTTCCTATTTCACAGAAATTCCAAAGTAAGCATAATGACTGCCAAGAAATCATAATCATAAGTGAGTCACTCACTGCCAAATCACTTCAAAAGCAAAAGCATAAAAATCTTTTCAACATAATCAGCCCTGTTTAATCAGTGATGTGGATCCATTTTATAGATTCAATTGACAAAAGATCTCCCAAGTAGAGCCCCCTGGGGCTGTGACAGCCCTAAAATGGGCCTGACGAATGGAAGCTTACGGGGACACTAAGAGCTTGGCTAGAGAGGAAAGAGAAACGTAAGATAGGAGTTAAGAAAAATACAGGACAAAGGAAGACGTTACAGGCTGAGGAGAAAGTCAACAGCATTGGAGATTGATGACACAGGAGGGGGAGGTAATTTCAAGGAGTAAAGTCCTGCAGGAAACAGGAGTGTATGGGACTAAGAGCACTCACGTCCAAGGGCAGCAGAGGAGAAACAGATAGGTACAAATGTAGATAAACTTGCAGGCCTGCAGTAGAAATTGAGATAATTTGTGCTTGAGCCCTACAATTTTTTTTTTAAGAGAGAGATATGGTCTTTTACTGAAAGCGCAGGGAATGGGGTTGTGAGGTGGCTTGAGAAGAAAAGCAAAGGCTGGGAACAGTGACAGGTTAGCAGAGGCTTTTCAAGTATGTCTTCTTCTGTGATTCTTATAATCACCTTGTGAGCTTGTGAGGACAGATACTACTATTCCATTTTACAGATAAAGAAACCTGGACTAAGTTATACAGGAAAATTGCCTATTAGAGTGTCTTTTTCAACTATACGTTAAAGATCTCATACTATTTAACTATAATTTCAATTTTCCCAAATGCTTACCAATACAACTACAACACTTCTGAACTTGTAGCACATCACCGAACCATGACATCAGCCATTTCTCTCCCCAAAAGCACTAAACATCTATCCCCCAGTCTCCAGTCTTGCTTAGGATTCAGGAAAGAAGCAAAACCTAATTCTTAAAAGTGGAGAGAAAAGTCAGACTGCGAGCCACAGACTGTGACGATTCCTGAGCATGGTTAGGTACCTACAGGACATCAGATAGTGCAGTTCACATTCAAAAGTCCAGTCTTAACAGATATTCCTGAGACGAATCTACATCTACAAAGGAAGGCATTTCCCACCGGATGTTCAGAGATATTTAAGAATGTAGATAAGACAGAGGGGCCCGTAGGACTAAGATCATAATGACAATTCTGGACAGAAAGTACAGGCAGTCACTAGCTTTCCCCCTTTAATTAGAAACAGAACAGTGAAATGGATTTAAGATATCCCTTGATCAACATGATCCAAAAATCAGAAAGACCCAATTAAAATTTGTTAAGGATACTAAAAGTGAGATCATCAAAAGATTAATGCCCCATCTCAGATGGTCAAGTCTCTGGTGATCAGTTTCAAATACAGGAAAGGTCTTTGAAATCCAAGGACTAGATTGTACATCCAGAAATCCCTCTGAGCCCCCCAGGGACCCCATGTAAGAGAGGAGACCGACAGTTCCCTCTTCACCCCACGCAGCCCGTCTGCAGGACCTCACTGCGCCGGGAGCCCACGTCTGGCTGAACCCTCTCCCGTGGTTTGTGTGACGTACTGCATGCTCCGGGGGCTCCTCCTGTTTCCGGTGGCCTGTTCCCTTCTTCCTTCCAACACGAATTCCCTCCAGAAGATAATGTTTCTGCTCTTCTTTCTCTAAACTTATCTCCCTTTGGCTTACTCTTTCTTATGGACTGAATTTTCAGTAAGTTAATGGCCTTCAAATCCATATTTACAGCCCAAACCTCCACAGCTCCAGTTTGGAAAAGTTTGAGGTGGATGGCGAGCAACTGACAAGTTTTCTTTGTGTCTGCCATGTTGCCATTCTTTGGCTCCCATACTAAAAATTCTATAATCACTCCTTACTACTTTATACAGACTATTATGGTATCCTTTTAATTGAGAACTGGAAGCTTCAGTGTGATTATGTTTTCCAGTTTATCTGCCTGCTTGTATTGGATCAGTCAAAAAAACCAAGTTAGGGCATGTAATTTCTCTCAAGGCATTGCTATAATTTATTCTACAAGAGTACATTCCACACAAAGTCATGCAGCTTCTGCCACATCAAATACAGACTCAGACATAAAGGAGAGAGGGCTCCGGGGAACTGAGCCAATGAGGCCACGTAAATCCAGAAGTCTCAGTGTGTCTTCACAAAACCCAAGACAGAACAAGAAGAATAAATAAAACCACACAAAACTCAGGCTTCAACACATCCAAACTTCTAATTACATGTAAAAAGAAAAATAAAAACAGAATCCCAACAAGCTACCTCCCACGTTTCAGCTGTAAGCCTCACTGGACAGCAAGGGCAGTTTAAGAAAAACTGAACAGAACAAAGAGCTGGGATCGGGTCTAAAACTGACTTAAAGCCACCACTAGAAAGGGAAAGTCCACCCTACAAGTGAAAAATACTGAAAAAGCACAGCACAGATTTAAAAGTGCACAGGACACAGGACGGTATCTTAGAAAGTTAAAATTTAGGGGGAAAAGAGAATTAAAATGAAGGGAAGGTGCCCCACCCCAATTATCAACCCTGTCCCTGGATATGCAGAAATACATAAAGTCGCCATCTGTTAAAAAAAAAAACTACCATACAAATAAAATGGATATGAATATTAAAACAATTCACCTGACAAAAGATTTACCTCAAAAAAACAAACAGCAAAGTGGAAGACAATTGTATTATAGCATTCTAAGCTAAATTAAGTAACTTCAAACAAGCATTTGGGGACATGAAGATAATGAAAAAACAAACCTTGACCTTGACCAATGTGGTATAATAAATATATTTCATCTTTGTCCCCACTTTCTAAAACCCTTGGAATTTCCTGAGCGACAGGAGGGTCTTTTGTTATTCATAAGGAGCCCTTTTTGAACACATCTGAGTTTACCCTCATGACTTAGGATGGAGTCCCTGCATGGCCTCAGGATGGGGCTGGTCACCACAAAAACCAAGCGATGAGAGGGTTAGAAGTTGCAGCCCCACCCACTGAACTCCCAGGGAAGGGGAGACCTGGAAATTAAGCTCTATAAAAACCCTTGAACAACAAGATTTGATGAGCTTCAAGCTTGGCGAACACGTCCATGGGCTGGGAGGGTGAGGCACCACTGTTCCATGGGGACAGTAACTCCTGTGCTCAGGACCCTTCCAGACCTCACCCTATATACCTCTTCATCTGGCTGTTCATCCTTTATAATATCTTTTATAATAAACTGGTAAATGTAAGTGTTTCCCTGAGCTCTGTGAGCCATTCTAGCAAATTATTGAACCTGAAGAGGGAATCATGGGAACCTCAATTTATAACTAATCAGTCAAAAGTACAGGTGACAACCTAGACTTGCAATTGGCATCTGAAGTGGGGGCAGTCTTGTGGAACCGAGCCCCTAACCTGTGGGATCTGATGTTATCTCCAGGTAGATAGTATCAGAATTGAGTTAAGTTTGTAGGACATCCAGTTGACGTCCATGGAGAATTGCTTGATGTGGGAAAATCCCACACACATCTGGTGTCAGAAGTATTGAGAGTAGAGGAGAAAAACAGTATTTCCCCTTACAATCAAGAATTCAAACATTAAGAAAAGAAGTGGACAAAAAGAGAAAGAAGTGAAATAGAGCTTATTGAACACAAGAAAGAAAGGGAAGAAAAATGGCAAAATCCTATCGGAAATGAAGACAAAGTTACATGGTGCCCAAAGAATAAATGCATACAGAAACATAATAAGGGCACTGAAGATAATAGAAAAATAACCAAAAGGATGAAAATGAGATAAAGAAAGAAGTAAAAATTACCAGAGAGAAAGTGTCTGACACAGAAGATAGGTAAAAGAGATTCAATTTATGTATAACTGGAGTCCCTACAGAAGATAAAACAATGGATCAGAATACTTAAAATTATAATCCAAAATAACTTTCTGGAAATAAAATAAGACCTGAATCTACATATTTAAAGAACCCACTGAACTCTTCAACTTGTAGCAGGGAAAACTAGAACACAACAATCAGGATCCCCAGGAAGAAAGAACAAATAACTTACGAGGACAAGAGAATGAGACAGGCATCGGGATTCTCAAAAACAACATAGAAAGCAGGGCAAGAATGAGGTAGCATTTTCAAAGAAATCCAGAAAAGAAATGTCAGTCAAAGAGTTTATATTCCGTTAAGCTGTCCTTCAAGCATCAAGGCTACAGGGAAGTAGTTTTAAACATGCAAGAGCCCCTGAGAATTCTGTACCCATCAGCTCTTGGTGAGGAATCTACCAGAAGATAAACTTCATCAAACCAAGAGATGATGGGGAGATTTCAGCAAAAAGATTGAGGATGAGTATTTAATATAGTTAGTTATGTATCTAAGACTAAAACAAAGGTGGAAGCAAGAGGAAGAAGAATACATCACACAGTGTGTGCTGTATGTTCTATGTTGCAGGTTCTGACAAAGTATAAATAAAACGACTCAAAATCTGATGGAGAAGGGAGAGGGGAAAAAAGGAAAGTAGAATAAGCTCACTGGCTGTTGTATATGCAGTAAGTAGGAGTTAAAATAAATACCATTAGAAACTCACAAACCAGATAACAAATGGTTAAATTTTAAAAAACAAGGGAATAAAGGCATTATAAAAGTTACAAAATCAGGGGCCAGCCCAGTGGCACAGCGGTTGAGTTTGCATGCTCCACTTTAGCAGCCCAGGGTTCGCAGGTTTGGATTCCGGGAATGGACGGACGCACTGCTTGTCAAGCCATGCTGTGGTGGCGTCCCATATAAAGTAGAGGAATATCTTCCTCACACACACACACACACACACACACACACACACACACACACAAAACAATATTAACTTTGATGCTGAAAGTCTCAATTCACTATGTGGATATTATAAATATCTGCACCAAATAACAGACCTTTATGAAATCAAAACTACAAGAGATGCAGAAAGACACAGATAGAAGTTCATGGATAATAGAAGATTTTAACATCTCACTCTTAACACAAAACAGATTAAGTGGACCAAAAATAAAAAAGGATACAGAAGATCTAAATAACAACTAGTAGAGCTTATGGTTATATATTGAACTTTAAAGCATAGTAATAGAGAATACACTTTCTTTGCAATTGCATATAGAATGTTCACAAGAACTAATCATTTATTAGATCCTCATCCAAAAAATACCAATATGTTCCATAAAATCGAATAGCTAAAAACAGTATTCTCTAATCACAATGCAATAAAACTAGGAATTATTAACAAATTTTTAAAAACTAAAAGGCACTTTCGTCTGGAAATTAAATAACTTCCTATTAAACAACTCTTGGGAGAAAGGGGAAAAACAAATAGAAGTTACAAAATTTTTTTAAATGACAATGAAAATGTTATACACCAGAATTTGTGGGCTACAACTGAAATAGCAACTAGAAGACAACTCATAGCCTTAAACACTTTATTAACAATATTAAAAAAAATAAAAATAAATAAATTCCCAGCTCAAAAGTTGGAAAAAGAAAGTGCCAAGAAGGAAATAATAAAGATCAAAGCAGCAATTGATGAGGTGGTAAACAGAAAACCAGTAGTTCTAATTAATAAATCAAAATCTTGTTTGCTGAAGAAAAATAACAAAATAAACACACCATTAGATAACTTAATCAAAGAACAAATCACAAATATACAAAATCAGAAATGACAAGAAATAACCACTGAAACAGAAGAAATTAAAAAGTCATGACACTACTTTGCAGACATGTGTTCAAATAAATTTGAAAACCTATAAGCAAAGGATAATTTCCAAAACTGATCTCATTAGAGATAGAAAGTTTAAACAGACCAACTTCCTTAGAATAAATAAATAAAGTACTCCACAAAAAGAAACCATGCCCATTGGTTTCACAGGGGCATTCTACCAAGGCTTCAAAGACTAAATAGCCTCAATGCTGCACAAATTGTTCCAGAGCTTTGAAAACTTAGGAAAATTTCTTAATTCTTTTTTATGAAGCATGTAAAACATTGATACGTAAACCAAAAAAAAAAAAAAAAGAAAAAGTATAGACCTATATCACCTTTGAATATTGATAGAAAAGCTCTAAATAAAATATTAGCAGGTAGAATCCAACACCACAGTAAGAAAATGATACACAAAGAACAAGAGGGATTTAGTCCAGGAAGGCAAGGTTGGTTCAATCCATTAATACACTACATTATATTAACAGCTCAAAGAAGAAATACCATGATAATCTCCACAGATACTGAAAAAGAGCCTAAAAAAAACTTAAGATCCATTCCTGACTGAAAAAAAAAAAAACAAAAAACACTCAAGAAGACAAGAATTGATGCATACTTTCCTAACACAATAAATAAACATATACACTGTCTTAAAGCCAGCACCTTACTTTTAACAGGAAAACACTAGAGCCATTTTCATTAATACAAGAATTAGACATTCTCTATAATACTATTTAACATTTTAATAGAAGTATGTGCCAAAGCAATTCAATATCAATTAGAGGCACCAGAATTAGAACTTGAAGACGTAAAACTATCTTTATTTGCAGATGATATGATCATATACCTGGAAAACTCTAAAGAATCAATGATCTTTAGATGGCAGAGAAACAGGCACTCTCAGATACTGCTGCTTATAATGGAAATTGGTATATTCCTTATGGATGGGAATTTGGTAATATCTAACAAAACTACATATATGTTTACCTTTTAACCCAGCAAATCCCACTTCTGAGAATACAATCTGAACTTAATGCTCCAACAATGTGAACATATACACATAAGAGGTTATTATTCACTGTGGTATTGTTTATTTACAAAATATCTGAAACTAGCTAAATGCCCATACATAGGAGAGTAGATGAATAAACTACAGTACATCCACATATTGGAGTATTATGCAGAATGAGAAAGATCTCTGGGAACTGAGATAGAATAATTTCCAGGATACAGTTTAAGTGAAAAAAGCAAAACTGAAGAGTAACCAGAGTATCCCACTTTTTGTGTAAGAAAGGGGGAAATAAGAAAATATACATGTGTCTCCTTACATGAGCAAGATTGGTTATCTGTGGAGTGTGGGACCCTGCAGAATGGGTTGAAAGAATAGAAGAAGTAGAGGGGGAGAGCGACACCTTTCTGAATGTACCTTTACATACATCTTGACTTTGGGAACCAGGTTAATGTTTGCTCAGAAAAATGGACAAAACCAACAAGGATGGGAAGAAAACCCTAAAACTGAATACAAAGAGAAACAACTGAATCAGACTATGTTTTGAGTGAATAATATAACCACACTGATGGAGGAGAGCAGAACTAACAACTTTTAAACACGGTATTTGGACTAGAAAAAAAAAGCTCTAAACAAATGTTGAACTCTAATTATAAGATTCTTTATCGCAGAGGCATAGCTTTGCAATTTTGAAACTATTTTCTAAGCATTCTAGGGGTTAGCAAATAAGTAAATATATTGTGGATAATGGGAATTAGGAGTTATAATTTGGAAGAGGAAAAATAGAATGAACCCTGTGTAGTGTGGGATTGGAATTAGGAGGTATGGATGGAGATACACATACACACACATATATATTCATACACAGATACACACATACACATACATTCATATACATACATTCACAATAATACGTTTACCCATGCTGGGTTTTTTCCATCTATAACAATCTTAGCCTTAAGATTCATATAATTATACCTGAAGAAATGAAATTTCACAATTTTTAAAATCTAAATTTAAAAGATATTAGCTGTGCAATCTATAGCATAGGAAGGTATTACGAAAAACTGTCAGGAAAAACAGCTTTGAAACAGGGCAGCCAGGCAAATCCTGAAATAGCAAAGAATTTACTCATATATGTGGCAGGATCACAAAAACAGAAAAAAACGTAATATTAATCCCAGTGGCAAATATTCAAACATGCCCAGCACAGATTATTTTCATATTAGCAAGATAAACACATTATCTTTCATAAAAGTTGCAAAGATGCAAATGCTACTTGGTATTTCACAATGAAACTTATCAAAAACCACTGTACCTTACAGTAAAATCATAGGAGCACGAGGCCAGCACGGAAGCATAAAATGGTGAAAACTACAAAAACAAAAACAATCTTTTTGAAGTTAGCTGCGATTATAACATGCTACTTCACATGGTCATTCCCATGAACATCACAATAAATTAAAGTGTCAGGGCTGTCACTTTAAAATCATGCTTTCCCAAACCTTTATGCTTTAATTCAAGGCAAAAATCTTCTGGCCTTTTAAGTATCATCTATAGAAAAAACAATTATTTCTACATTCTCCAAATAAAAGTCATTACTCAAGCTTTTTAGAGCTTATTTAGAATAAAATATTCCCAAAGTGTTATATTCTGGGAAAATTAAATACAATTTCATATTGGCCATCCTAAAATGACCCCTACAAAATATAAGGGATTTAAGTATGTGATAGTACAAATATATAATTTACCAATTTTATGAATACATATTATGATTGCTATACACACAAGTATCAAACACACATTTAAATGTTAAATAAAAACATTTGTAAAAGAATTTTTGGCATTTGTATATCACAGCTCATAAAAAATGATATCAAAAACAAAAACTGCAAATATAAAGACAGTATCTTTTGGATAAGTAATAAACACACTTGAATAGGCTGCCCTTCGCAATTATATTTCTTCAGTGTTTTTCTCACCAGTACTTTAATAGTTATATACACAGATATAACTACATTTGAATACACTTTATGGTTTGCAAAATGTTTTCACTACATTACCCAATTTCAGTCTCAGAAGCACTATGAAGCACATATAGGAAACATTTTTCAGCTACTAAAACCTGTGTGCCATTAAAAAAAACAGGGCGCTGTGTCTCATATGCTGAATTGCAGCCAGTAAAATTTAAAATATTAATTTAACTGAAATTTAGAATTTTTGAAATAGGAAGAACATAATTATTTTATTGAAAAGATCAGTAAGGTACTTTTTTACCCTTAATGTAATAAAACAAAGAATGAAATTGGGAGATGTCACTTAATAAGATGTTTTCCACAGTGACTGAGCAAAACCTACCTACATAAAAGCTGAGAAACTAACTAAAGTCACCTTATAACCAGGAAAATTTCTTGGGGGCGGCAGAAAAAAGTTATCTTTACCTCATCTTCTGCTGTTTGCAGAGTGGAAAGTTTTCTACATCCTCAATGTTTGTGAACATTCATATATATTATCATGTTAGAGAAAAGAAAGAATTAACCATGTCTCTCTCTGAGTTTCAACAAAGTAAAGAGACCTTCTCAATGAACAGAAAATTATGACGAATATAATACCAAAAGTCAATTACTATGGTTAAATATTAAAAGGAATAGTAGATTGAGGATGACAGCATGAAAACCATTTTTATTTAACCTTAAGTACGGATTGGCTACATTGTCCTACTTCATTCAATAATTATTCAAATATTTTACCTAATTTTAGCTTTCAATGTTTATCATCATTAATTGGGTAAAAAAATATGCCTATAAAGAATCAATAACCCCAACCCCTAAACACCTTTTACATGTACTTCATTGGTTATATTTATATTTATATTCTACGTATAAAAAGAAAAGATAAAAACTTACTTTCACTCTCCTAATAGCATAGGTGTGACCAAGAAGCTCGAACACTGGTTGTCGCACATTCCTCAAGTCCCAGCCTCTCAAACTACAATCAACTGCCCCCGTCACCAGCAAATTCTGAAAACAATTCAGAGACAAGTCAACAGTGACTTCTTTGCAATTAAGAAGTACCCAGGCTCTCCTACTACAAACAGTATCTATTTTCTAGTAATTATTTAATCTGAACCCAGTATAGAAAGAAATCAAAACACACATCAAAAAGCAAAAATTAGCATGAGTTGAGAGAAAAGGAACTCAAGATGCTTTATGCATCTGATAGAACACACACACAGCAGAAAAAGGCACAGGCCCAAAGAGCACGGTGGACTCTCCAACTCACCTATGGTAGTATTAATAAATAAGTACATAAGGGATTAAAAATGTCTTTCAAATGAGCTCACCTTCCTCTTCAGCATGCTCTGAGGTTTTTACCAGGCATTAAAAGGCAAGAGCCCTGTTAATTTAGGAATATTTGAAAGAACAAAGGGTATAAATTAAATTTTTATGTTTTTCTAACTCTAAATCAATCGTTGCTCCCAACTCTCATGGGCCATGTGTTAATGTAATATCTAATCATACCTGAGAATCTATGCAAACGGTGCTAAGTCTCCTATCGAGTCAGCTTTTACAAATTCTGCTGTCTGGAACCCTCGGTGAACTCAGAGTTCCTGGCTGAGCAGGCCAAGTTCTGGGTCCAAACTCAGCCCCATCCCACATCAACCAGCGCATTACTTCATTGTCTGAGTGTGCTGTGCTTCAGGATAAGCTCATTTGAAGAAAATTTTCAATAATAGAGAAAAAAAATTTTTTTTACCACTCTCAAGTGTATATCAGCATCTTTTTTAGAATTTCGAAAAGTATAACATATAGTCCACAATTTCATCTTCCCACATGGAAAATTCACTTATGATGAGAGAGATTTGAACTCTAGTTATCAGCACTGAAATTTTTATTTACAGATTATTGAATATGTACTATATTTTCTTTTAATCTATTTTCTTTCTTTTTATTTAAAGAACTCTGTCAATACAATGTTCTCCTAACCTTCATTAATTAATTTTAAACTGGGAAAAAACAAGGCATATGTTTTACCTAACCATCACAGTCAACAGACCACTTCAGGTACATAAACAGTGTATTAACACATATTTAATCCATTTCTACTTCTAATTCATATGCTCGTGTGATTAACTGAAGCTTTGCAAAAAGTTACAAATGGACACTGCTGTCTTACAGAAGCCTGAAGCTTGGTTAGGCTTACGTGGGAAGATGAAACAGAAAATTTTAAAAACTGATGAAGTGTCAAATTAAAAATCAAGCTACAAATAGTTCAGCAGCCTGACCAGCAAAGCAAACAAGAAATGAAAGAAAAAGATGATACAACTTGGTGGGCTTATGAAGGATAAAAAAATTACATAAATTGTAAAGCAATTTGCCAAACAAACAAGAAAGGCTGCACTGCTGAACTTTGAAAATTTCTGTTTCTTATTAAGCCTGTTTTATGTGCACTTAAATCCAATTAATGCTAATGCAGGTCACTCACAATCATCAATTGGAAATGAAAGGGACTGAATTTAACTTAATGGCCCATAAACACTACCAAAGTCCACATAAACAAAGATAAAACAAAATCTTGAACATTTCAACATTAGGAAGGGCTCAGCAGCTCAGGACAGAGCGAGACAGGGTACCTCATTGTATTTACACCAGTCACAACTCAAAATTTCTGCCTGATGTGCTGGAACCACAATTCTGACTCCTGTCGACTTCACATCCCAAATTCTCAGAGTCTGATCACCTGATGAAAGAGGAAGACACGATCACTCTCCATCACACCACGGATGCTCAGGGACATACTGTGCTCATGATGATAAACCAGGGAGTGCACCACTTCACCGTGAGGATGCTGCCTTCTGTGTATCACACACATATATGGTTGTAACCACAATAACACGCACGAACTACTAAGAGTGATGCACCGTGATGTTTTTAGATCTACTCGAAGCAGGAAAATCTGCATCTCACGCCGAGACAAGCACAGTGGTGACGAAATACACACCAGGACATTTTCCTTCAGGACAGAAAAAGGCCCTGAAAACCCTCATTTTGTAAATAAAGTTAGCATCCTGTACCAGCACATTCTACGAGAAACAAAATGGTAACAGTTTTACTGTTAAATGGGGGCAAAGTCTACCAAGCCAAAATGGACAATTTTTAAATCTTAGCCTTTATGTTTAACACATTTTAATAGGCCAGACACAGGTATATTTTTCTCCTTAGAAAAAACAAGTTGAAAAAATTTAAGGATTATATTTTACATTATTACAAAATGGTTTACTTTGCTTAGCTGCACAATGTCACCCCAATTAGATGTTTTATATGCTGCTTGCCTTCAATTTTTGTAAACTATGAGTAAACCACAAAATGACCAGATGAATAAAACTCGGGATACATGTATCTACATCAAAAGTAAACTACAAACAATAACTGATAGTGGGAGAAACCTAGTTCAGCCAGATGACAAGAATGTGGTCACGGTGCGAAGGCAGTCAAGGTTTTGAATTCCATTTAGTAGTCGTGTGCCCCTGCACAAGTTATATAACATCTGAGACTGATTTCTCTTTTCTACAAAAGAAACAGAATGCCTACGTGCAGGGTTGTACAGGACTTTCCTGTAATAGTTTCTGTAAAGCACTTAGCATGGTCTCTAGCACACAGTAGGTACTTCATGTTGTATACAAAAATGCTAAAATTTTAAATTATCTTTGGCTTACCTGCATATATTTTCCTACATTCCCAATTCTAAATCATATGTCATTAAGCTAAATTTAGCAATTTTCAACAACTTTTTATCTGATTCCTTCAGAAGTTGCTTAAGAAAGATAAGAACTAGGGGCTGGCCCAGTGTGTAGCAGTTAAGTTCATGCCCTCTGCTTCAGTGGCCCGGGGTTCGCAGGTTCGGATCCCGGGCGCAGACCGATGCACCGCTAGTCAAGCCGTGCTGTGGCAGTGTCCCATATAAAGAAGAGGAAGATGGGCACGGATGTTAGCCCAGGGCCAGTCTTCCTTACCAAAAAAAGAGGAGGATTGGCAGATGTTAGCTCAGGGCTGGTCTTCCTCACACAAAAAAAAAAAAAAAAAAAGAAAGAAAGATAAGAACTAAATTGTTGGTAGTAATGAATGTAGAGGTTGAGTGGGAGCTCTGCACTTCCAAAGTTTCTAATCTAGCTCAGTCATTTGGAAGCTGTCAATGTTTAATCAAGTTACTTAACTTACCTGATTCTCATTTTCCCCCCATGATAAAATATGTACCTTATAAAGTTGAAATGAGATAAGGTTTTAAAAAATAAAACAAGAAAATATACCCATAAATAGAAGTCATTCCTGTCCCTATTAATAATAACATGAATAATAGCTAATATTAATTGAGTGCTTACTATGTACCAGATGCTGCTCTAAGCACTTTTTAAAAACATCACAACAAGTGAGGTAGGAATTTTGATAATATAAACAGTAATTTTTGTAGGAATTCACAAATGGGGAGACTGATGAAATAACTCGCTCAAGGTAGCAAGTGAGGGTCAGGATCTGGAACCAGAAGCTACCGTGGCAGCTGCTCCCCAGGCTGTGAGCTCTACAGCTCTGCACACGCTGCCTCCGGGAGCTGCTGGAGAGAAGTGCCGTGCAACCAATGCTGGCTGAATCCCGAGCAATTA
Source organism: Tapirus indicus (assembly GCA_031878705.1). Taxonomy (NCBI): domain Eukaryota; kingdom Metazoa; phylum Chordata; class Mammalia; order Perissodactyla; family Tapiridae; genus Tapirus; species Tapirus indicus. The sequence goes on along the minus strand of CM062933.1, from coordinate 55,294,566 downwards.
TTCTTATAAATTATACGTTAATCTTTCTACAAATTGGGGAGAAAACATTTAATCACACACACACGACACTGTCATATTTGCCCCTCAGTTATTTTAGAAATAAAAGTAACAAAACACAACAGATAAAGTTGAAACCTCTATGGTATTTCCAACTCCCTTCCCCAACCTCCTTGACCAAAGGCCACCATGGTCATGAATTTGGCATGCGTCCCTTTAGTCTGTATTGTTATAATATTTCACTACATTTTTAAGAATTCATAAATATGTACTATTGCTTTGTGTGTGGGAATTTGTAATTTTTTTTATTTAAAAACACCACCCTCCTACTTAATGGAAGGTTAAAAACTCTGATACAAGAGTAAGTAACGTTTTGGGATCTAGCTAAGGATGGCAGGGATGAGAGGAAATGATGAGTTTGAAAGTACCAAACGGAAACTGTTCAGAATTGGTACAGGCTAGAGCTTCAAATATCTTCAGGGGCCCTAATTATAATCACTGTCTGTGTCTAACCACCAGTCAGTAGAATTTGTTTCAGAATTCTAAATAGCTCTAATAAAATGAGCTTTCCCTAACCTTCAGAGTTGCCCAACAACACCCTTCTAGGAACAGCATCCTCTTCTCACACCATGTGATTCTAGAAAGACCTATGGCTCAACACAGCTGACCAGCCATAGTCTCTCATTCCCTGCCCTGACCACAGGTGACAGGTCAAAGGTAGGTACTTGGGATTTTTTGAACTATAACTGAAAAAATAATGTCAGTCCCTCTCTTACAACAGAATTTATAGATTATAAAATTGAGGAGCTACTGGTGGCCATGTGTTTCATTGTATGGAGAACGCCAGCCTGCAGAGTCAAGTCAGCAAGCAGAGAAAAGTCCAGATTAGAGACAGAGAATGTGTCCTGAGGCTGTTTAAGCATCCTTTCCCTTTCTGGGTTGCTTTTCAGTAAATTCTACAAAGACCTAAGACAGTTCAAGTTCTATTGCCTATAGGCAAAGGAGATCCCTTATCACCACAGAAGGAGTGAATGGAATTCACTTGAAGCTTCAGTCTCTAAAAAGCCTAGCCACAGAGAAGAATATGTGATTCACCATAAGAAAGCCTTCCACTAAAACATGGGAAATGCCTAAATGATGTACACTAGCCTTCAAAAATATATATATCTAATATCAGGTCTGAAACTATAAAGTCTGCTATAGCCATGACTAAAGCATTATTTAAAATTCAATGAGCTTGTGTTCATCCTAATAATTACATTTTACGAGTATGTGAATGATTTAAAGTACCAAAACACCACAGTGAATGTGGACTAGATTAAGAAGTAACTGTTATTCCAGCAACAATATGGATGAACCACACAAAACACAACGTTGAGAAAAAGTGACCCGACACAAAAGTATGAAAACAGGCAACATTAACCCATGTTATTAGAAGGCAGGACAGAGGTCGCCCTGGCGTGGGGCGGGGGTGACGACTGGAAGAATGTGGGGGGAGCCTGGGAAGGTCCTGTTTCTTGATCTGGGTGCTAGCACATGGATGTGTTCGTTGTGAAAATTCACCGCATCGTACACTCAAGATTACGCACTATTCTGCATGTGTGTTATACTTCACGAAAAGATTAAACAAAACAACCACAAAGGCTGGGTGGATGGCTATTCCAAATTTCTCTGGGACAATATTCTGGTTCCTCACTATCATATTCAAACAGCATTTAAAAAAGAAAAGAAAACAGCAGCCATGGCTTAGCTTCTTGCAGCTGATTTAAAGATTTAAGGGCGCAGAAGAGTGAGCACTGCTCGGAAGGAGCTAAGGACTCCACTCCTCGCAGCCGCCTCCACTGCACACATTTGGCAGCTCATCCTCATCACTGCGTTCCAGGTAGGAGAGAGACCTTCTGGCCAAATGGTACCATGACTCACTCAACTCTTTCAGCCACCAGGACACTGTATTTATGTTGTTTTTTAAATTGGATTTTCCAGACAACTGGCCTGTCATTGTCAGCCAGACGTTTATCAGGGCCTGTAATGGTGCCACAGACCCACCTGCATCACCAGCTTCCCTTATCAGTTGCAGGCCTGCCACTGGAGCAGAAGCAGTGAACTGAAGTGCACACGATGGAAGAGGAAGTGCTGGCTGCCACTCCATCTACTTCAGGTCTCAGCAGTGGGTGAGGAGAGTGAGTGTAAACATTGAGTCTGAAACTGTGAAGTGAAATGAGCAGCAAAAAGATGCACATTGGGCCCAAATAATTTAATTTAATTGAAATGCCAGATGCCTATCAGATGTAATATGACTTTTTTCCTAGAGTAGAAAGAGGTTTTTTTAACTACTAGACCCACACATTCAGCCATGGCTACGACTTATGCAATTACATGGAGTCTGTAACAGCAGTTAATTTAGGTTCCACGGTTCAAAAGGAAGTTTACTTCATAATCATCCTCCCTATGTAAAGAGCTCAAATACTTTCCCCTTTATCTCATATAATCTAGAAATATGACTTGAGTACTATACAACTTTCATGACCAACAAAACACAACGTCCGCAGAGCCTCTGCTATGGAAGGTGAAGCTAGACCTAAATCCCTAAAAATCCCCCTCTTTGGCCCATTTTCACTTAGCTAATGATAACAAATTGAGTTCCAGGTTTGCAAATATCACACAGCTTTGAAGGTGGCAAAGTTCTTGGAATAACTCAAATGCTACATTCTCAAATATTATCTTAAAATACAAACTGTTAAAGCAGTTGAATGACATAACTATACGTGCACCATGGGATTAGACATAAAAATACATCTTGATTGCCTATCATAAACTTCTACCACTTGTAATATTTGTAAAAACAAATATTTTACAACTTTGGCTTCCATATCCACGAATTTTGCCGTTGAGATGATTTTTATGCAAAGATTATAGTATGTTCTATAGCAAGTTCTTGTCTGTAAGCAAGAACATAAAGTAAGAGAATTAATCGATAAAGACCATAATACAATTTAAAACATAACAAAACTGAGGGAAAAAACTAACGAGTTCTCAAACCTAAGAAACCACTTCCTCTCTGAATTCAGCACTGAAACCATTCTGTGAGTTTTTAAAAAACAGATAAGTATATTTCTATCAAAACAAACATAAAAATCCCATTACATCAACAGAAATAAGCTATTAATTTGGCTTCTAATAAGATGGTTACTCCCATATCTTACATAATAATCAAAAATATTTTAGTGTTTGCCTATGTAGGGCACTCAGCTATGTAAAAGAACATACACACCCTACAGGTAATGTATGAAAACATGTCAAGCAAAGAAAAAATGCAGAGAAGTTCATTTCCTACTAGTGCATTGCCCATAGCTTGTAAGTAAAGTTTCTCATCTCACTTGAAATGGCAAAGGCACAAGTGCAAAGGCACTTCAGAGCTCACCCCAACTTCTACTATACCACAAACCCTCTTCACACACACTACTATACCACAAACCCTCTTCACACACACTACTATACCACAAACCCTCTTCACACACACTACTATACCACAAACCCTCTTCTGTAGAGTGGAAGAAAAACTTTAAACCTTTTCAACTTTATTAAGAGGCTAATATTTGAAAACTACCATGAAGGAGTATGTCAGGAAAATGGCAAATGTTTGGTAAATAAACCTTCCAGTGAGTTTCCAAAATCATAAAAGCTGGCAGAAAACGGCTTTAATGTATCCAATTTTTTTTAAGTAAGAACATATTTTACAGCTCACAGGTCCAGTGCTTGGTTTTCATCAAATCCCTTCTGATTTATTTTAAACCTTGGATGTGCAGACAATTTAGTGCATTTTGGCACCTAGAATGTATCCATCTCCTTCCACCTAATCAGGACTCACTCTTTCCACTCTCAGTTTGTGTGGTTTGGGTACCACTCCCTCTCCCATCTCCCAGGCCAGGCCCAAGCCACTCCACACACTACGTCCCCTCTCCCAAGCACAGTGATTAGTTTAGGAACATCCACATGGACCATCAGAGCCAATGAGAGAAAATGAAACTTTTCTAGATGTCTGAGAAGGAACCTCTCACTTTTCCCTACTGGACAGAAACCGCCGTCTTGCTCTTGTGGTACCTGACACTGAAACCAACTCAACAGAACATGTAACAAAAGAGACAGCAAGAACATCCCTTGATCCCTACATCCAGTCAAGTCTACAAAGCCAGATATAATTCTGGACATTTCAACTATGTGACCAAATAAATAAATAATCTTCTTCCTGAAGGCAGTTTGGGTCAGAATTTCTTTCACTTTCAACCAAAGAAGTCCTGTCTGATATGATGACTATTTATATTCATTTCTAATAAAACACATGAAGGTAATGTCATTAAACAGATGGTCTTTTTTTTTTGATTAAAGCAAATGGCTACTCTGTTGATAAAAGACTGTTTTTATATACCACCTATTTACAATGTACAGAGAGTTAAGTTTTGTGATTATACTGTTAACTGTACACACAATTCATCTTTTTCTGCTATTCAGTCTCACACACTGAAAATTCTACATGCAACATCCAGAGTCAATATTTTGTACACCATGCTCAACAGAAGGCCAGTGTAGGAGGAAGAGTGAGTGACTCAGCCCAGATAAAGGGCTAATATACATAATTCTGTCTGATGTTTAAATAAATGCAGCTATATTGATTTATGATTTTGTCACCATCAGGTTTTACATTTGGTCATGGTCATAAAAAGAACAATGATTAAAAACAAATGAAGACAATTTTAGAAGTTTAAATAATAATATAAATTAACAAAAATACATACAATAGTAAGGTAACGGAATTTTAAAAAATCTATCAGTAGTTCAAGGAGTTTTACTTACTAATACTTTTCCAAATATGTAAAATTATCTCATTATTAATTCCAGTTAATTACAAATGCTGCCAATTAGAGCTCCCAGCAGATGTGTCTTCACTGTTTCACCAGAAAGGAAGTATGTTTCAGTTCATTTTGAAGATGGATCTATTCTATACCACCAATTTCATCCAGGGTTTGAAATGAATCCTTTGAAAATGATGCTAATGTAAATCTAATACACATCCTTACAAGAATTTTAAGTGAACTTGTACTAATACTCTCTGTGTTAGGGCTTTTCACTAATAGTGAAATTATAACCATTATGCTGAACTGCGGTCACCTTACAGATCTGATTCACTATCAGCATGAAACTCACTGGCATTTATAGTAAATTAAAAGCACAAAAGGGGACTAACTCAAATTATATACACAGGTTAAAGGGTAGTTCAAACAAGTGTATGAATATCGCTATCACTTACTTAATACACACCCAGCCTTACGGTTAGCTGTGCCACAGAAAGACAAAAAAAAATCAAAGAAGAAATTTAGGCTTGGAAAAGGAAAGGTGACAGGAAAAATATATTACTGGTCCTATCCCCAAAGACTTGATATTTTGGAAAAGATTTGATTCAGATTATGGACTAAAAAAACTATGACTTAGACAACTTACAAATTTTAAAAATAATAGCAATAATTTTATAAATGTACTGTTCTTCATTCTAGAAAACAATGCTGTTAATTTTAACCAGTGAATAAAACATTTTTTGGCTTAACTGAACCTCTATACACAGAAGTTACTTTATTCACTATTATCTTAGGATCTAAAAAATTGCTTAATCTAAACAGACATATCTGTCTGTACACAAATTATCTGCAAGTTTCCACTTTTGAGTGTCTTCTATCTAACAATACTTCAGAATTCAGGGATATTTGGTCATTTTTAATTTTTAGAATTAAAAAAAATAAAATAAACAAATGGAAAGGATTTCTGTGACAGTATATTTCCTGTGGTAGCCGCTCAACATAATTCAACAACTCTGGGCATTGACATGTTTATTAGCAAGAAAAGAACCATTGCACTACCAACTATCTTTGGATGCGGGGTGATTAAACGAGGAGACAATACTAGAAGCACCCCACCTCCGCCCCTAGCTATTGTCTTCTCTCCTCCCTGCAACAGCCAGACTGCACAAAAGAGCTTCTATTTCTTCATCTCCCCTCAAGACTCTACACCAGGGGTCAGCAAACATTTCCTGTAACGGGCCTAACAGTAAGCATTTTTGGCTTTGAGGGTGATTCAGGCTCAGTCACAATTCCTCAACTCTGCCACTATAGTGTGAAAGCAGTCATCGACAGACAATATGTAAATGAGTGGGCGTTTCAATGTGTTCCAATAAAACTTTATTTACAAAAGCTATCAGTCAGTCATTTTGATCTGAGGGCAGTCATTTCCCAACCTGTGCTCTATTCTAAGGTTTCTTCTATTTAGTCTTTCCTGGGTGCTCTGATTTACTGCCACGGCTTTAGCTACCATGTATGACCCAATGACCCAATTTTTATCCATAAGGCCAGATTTCTCAGCTCCAAACTCAAACTGCTCATTGACAAGCTCACATGTGTGTCCACAGGCTGAGTGTGCTCCAAAACAAAACTCAAGATCTTCTCTTTCAAACGTATTTCTTACCTCAGTTATGACATTACCATCCATGAATTTGTCCTTGCCAGGAATCTAGGAGTTATTCTTTACTCATGCCTCCCCCTCACCTCTTCCACATCTTATCATCTCTAAACACCACACAAATCAGCCTACTTTCTTCCATCCCTTCTGCCACCATCCTTATCCATGCCTTTGTCTCTCTCTCTTACTTGGTCTCCCTGCACCCACTTCTGCGCACCTCCAAAATATCCTCTACATGACAGCCACAGTGAGTTTTTAAAAATGCAAGCCCAATCATATCGCTCCCTTGCTTCAATCTCTTCCAAGCCTTCCCACTGTCCATAGGATAAAATCCAAAATCTTGAATCCAGCCCACAAGGTGTGATCTGGGCCCCTGCCTGCTACCCTGACCTCATTTTTATTACCCTTTTTTCTTAAGCAACAGTCTTCTTTCAGTTTCTCAAATGCATCAAGTTCTTACTTTTGAATATCCTATTCTCTCTGCCTGGAATGGTCTCTCTTTGCCATCCAAGGCCTCCCACTTTTCACTGAGCCAACTCCTTATTCATCCTAAATGAAAGCCAAAAATATATCAAGCAAAAAAAAATGATAGTTTTGACTACCAAAAAATTTAAATGCTTATACAGTAAAAAATAAAATAAATAGGTTAAAAGACAGACAAAAAATTGGGAAAATATTAGTAACATATGTAAGATACAGAGGACTAATTCCTAAATATAAAACGAGCTCATACCTCAATACAGAAAAACGGCAACATTTTTCTCAGTAGAAAAATGGGCCAAAGACACGAACATGTGATTCACAAAAGGACAACTGTGATGGCCAACTGCCATATAAAAAGTATTCACTATCCCTAGTAATCAAATACACAAATCAAAACAACAATTAGGTATCACTTTTCATCAAATTGGCAAAACATTTAAAAGAGCTGCATATGTTTACCATCTCAAGGTCCAAATCTTAAAAAAACTGTTACCTTTAACATTATTAGATTTCTATTAGAATTAACTAACATCATCTAGACTGGGAAGGCTGTTGCTATTGCTTTGTTTAATCTACAAGGTGTTGCTGCTCTAAAATAAACACATTTGAAAATAATTAGCGTCATATACATTCCTCAAATGATCTAATTTAATTATTTCTCCCCTTGGAATATCCCAAGCAGATACCAGTTTATCCTTCCCACTCATGTCTACAAAGCAGGGTGACAGTGGCTCAGGGAGGCCTGGAGGACCAACTCTGCCCTTGCCTGCACCACTTCAATTGTTCACCTTTGTTTTATTTCTACATTTTCTACAGCTTTAATGGCACTCAATACATTACACAAATTATCTCAAAGAAAAATGAAGCAATATACATTAAAGTGTCAGAGCTTTTAGGAAGGAAATAGCATTCAGAAAACTATCTTTAGCCAAATGTTTATTGGTGGTATATCAAATAAAAGAAGCATGTTGTACTTCTTTTTCTATTTTAAATTTGCTTTCATTTCATAAATTTAAATATATAAATGTATATGTATAATTCATCATATATACTTGGCAGATGTTCTTTTCCTCTGAGTTTATTTAAAACCATATGAACTTTTTCTGAACAGTGGTGTGATTCACTCAATTCAGCTGTAATACTGGGCCAACGCTACCAAGAAGTCTCCACGACCAAAGACCGTTTTACAACAGCAACGTTTTCACTGGGGAAAGTGAATTTGGGACAGGAGACTTTCTGACTCAAAATTACAAAATTATTTTCCTTACAATTTCAACAACAATGAAGGTTTTATAGCTATAAGCATATAAAACCTAATGTCACTAAGCAAATTCAGCCTTTGAGGATATCTGACTTATTCCTCAAGAATATTCCCCATTAACATTTTTAATTTTTATACCATATATTCCAGAATGAGCATAAGAAGTTTTTTGGAGGAATATAAGAAAATGTTAACAGTGATTCTGTGGGAGAGGGGATGAGGATTTACTTTCTATTTGGCATGTTTCCATGTTGTTTGAATTTCCTTACTGTGTACATGGTCAGAATAGGAATTATCTGGGATACATTTTTGTTTTCTCTTTATAAATTTATTCTTTGAAAGTTATAAGAGAAGTAAAAAATAGCGAGTGATGATATTCCTTTGTTAATCACCACAAATGTTTATGGTTAATAAGCACGTTACACATTCTTATGACTGTTACCCAGACTTAGCCCTCTGTCCTGATAAACAAACCAAGGATAAAGCCGTCTAAGCAAAGCAGCTCAGCAGGTAGTCAGAAGAGCTGGACTGGTTCCAGTCCTGAAAGATTTCTAACCAGTCACGACCTGACTAAGACAAACTGTATTTGTTCACTAATAGCTGGGTTCTACCTAAGTCACACCATGAAAAGTCACGGTGCGGCAGGTATTACAATACACGAAGAATCAGTATTCCATATCCTCAGCCACATGAACTACAACTCCAAAGCCTTCCAGTGTCGCCTCCTCACTGGAGAGGATGAGTCCACCTTCCAGCTGTGGGCAGACGGGGGCTGTTCCTGCAGTCTCAGTTCCCCCTCCGCCACCTCTGGGAGGACCCTGCCCTGAACGTGCAGCTCACGTAAAATCGGGACAACAGAAGAGAGACAGGCTAGATGGTGGGAAGAAAAGGTGAAAGGATGAAAGCACAAGAGCTGTAGGGGTGTGAGAAGCAGGCAAACGGCCAGAGCAGCTGGAGCCAGTGAAGAGCAGATGGCTACTGAGGTGACCATTCAGCAGGTGGACTCTGCTGCTTTAAACGGCACTGTACAGAAGCTGAGCAAGGTTTTTCCACAACTCACGTATGAGCTAGACTGTTCAGGTTTTATATGATTTATGAATAGCCCAGCAAACTAAATTTATAGATATTTATGCAAACAGTACAAGGTGCAATTTTTAAATTTCTATAAAATGACTTTTCTCTACAAAAAATAGAGACATATAAATGTAAGTATTCACTTTACCTCAGAATTGCTGGCACAAATCAAAAGCAAACAGTCAGAAAAAAGATCATACCAAAAACATCCTTGTGACGGCTCAGCAGCAATGACTCAAAGAGAGCTCAAAAGGAGGGAGCCTCGAGGAGGGAGGTTAAGTTCCTGCTGGTCACTTCACCTGGGTCTCCTTACTCCACCTCCACAATAACCCCAGTTACTGAGGGGGACTCGCACCCTTCCCCTGGGGCCCCACAACCAGTCGGCTGCAGAGGCAGCTCCCACTTTAAAGCCAGCCTGATGCCAGCCCTCACCCGCTTTGTCCCCACCTCTCACCTCACCAAAAGGGACATGTTCAGTCAAGCGGTTAGAATCATGGAAAAGTGATCCAGAGGTTGGTAAAGAAACAGTCTAAAGAGCACAAACACAGCCATGTCCTCCTTTTTTCCCTCCAAATCTAAGGTGCACAACGCCACCTGCTGGGGAAAGCAAGGCCACGTTCACCACAAGCAAGGCTTCAGCTAAAAACCCACTCACTTACCGGAGGCTGAAGCAAAGCAACCAGGAATGTGGGGAGACCAGATTGTGCTATAAATGACGCTTTCGTGGCCTCTAAAGGTGCACAGAGACTTTCCAACAGTCGGATCCCACTAAAAATAAATGAACAGATCAATAATTAACAGCAGTAAATTTAAATTTATGCTTTTATATACACTAATAGACTATACAGATATGTATTTATACATACGTACACACAATATACATACATATCTCAAGGATTTGTTTAAGTCTATTTTTATATAAAGCAAGATGGTATTTAAGGGGCCAAAATAATCAGTGCTGAGCTAATTATTAGTTTACAGTCAAAAGATTAGAAAATTTTAAATTCTAATCAATGCTTTAACATATTTTTTTGAATAGAAAATTAGCTGTCATTGAAAAGCTACAGAAGTATACACTAAAAAAGAAAAAAAACCTGGAAGCTTTGGGGAAGGAAATATATGGTTTTGAATAGAGTAATGCTGACATACCAGTTTGACAGTTTGATCCCATGAGCCTGACACCATAAGCTGTTCACCTCTGGTTTGGCTCCAATCAATACTATACACCTAAAAACATTTTAAAGTGTCATTTAGAAAGCAAAGGAACACCAAATTCAATATTTTATCTCTTTATAACAGTGATAGCCAGTTAGAACTAATTCACTCCGTTGAAATATCAAACAGTCCTACAAATCTCAACATAGTGTCTGAGAAATGGAAAGGTCATCTTGTCCATTCCTCCAGACTTACTCCTTACAGATAAGACCCCATTCTACTTGAATAGAATTCTACAGAATATTTCCAAACCTTTTTCACAAAAACAAATTATACATCTTTTTAAACCTACCAACATAGCCACTGTTTGCAGCACCCTGAAGAAATGTCAAAGCAGATTAGAAAGCTAGTCATCTAAAAAAGCTTGCCGGGTCAGTGTTTACCAGAAAGCATTAAAATTCAATTAATATCCCTATCTGGCCTTTCTTAGAAAAAGCTTATAGGAACCAGGGGATCCTTTCAGGTCTCTTGGTAAACAGCTTCAGTTATCCAATGCTGCTATTCTGATCTACGCTCCACAGCTCTCAGTGAACCATTTCAAATGAATCATTCAAAAACATGGAAATATTTTTCATTCTGTCACTTTATACAACAGATCATATATAGATCTCTACTATAAGCTAAGTTCAAAAAAATACATGCACAATTACACTTTTGAAAGTAATTCTGACATGGGCCTAAGTATATGTCATTAAATGTGATCAGCCAGCAGGTTATTTTGAACCTAAAAACTCTACCATATTTATGTAGGAAGTATGAGTGTCTGGGGTTTGTTGTGGGTTACCTGTTCTCTGCTGCCTAGTGCTATGTCTAGCCATGCTGGAGCCTGAGTATAAAAAAAAAAAATCAGTAATACTGATTCCATCTTTACTTAAAACTTTGATATTTTGTTCATCATAGATTTTTGGGGGGGACCCCCATAAATAGTGTACCCAAGGTGAGTGGTTCACCAACCTCACCCCGGTCTTGGCCCTGCTGCCCATATTCACACAAAGAGAAAAGAGCAGTTGAAACACTAAGGAAACCACAATCCAGCAACAGAGAGCAGCTCACAAAGGACACAGAAGTGGCAGCAAAAACCCAAGAGCTGCGGTGGCCTTCTGTGAGTTATGGATGGAGACAGACAGGCGCAGAAGCGATCCCTGAAGATCCTGAGAGCTCAAGAGCCTGATGTTACCCTTTAGGCTGGCGCTCAGCAGACTTCTTCTCTCAAGGGCTCTATAAGGATTTTGGGCTTTATGGGCCATTTGGTCTCTGTCACAACTACTAAACTCAGCCTTGCAGAGCATAGAAGTAGCCACGGATGATACTTCATGAAGGGGCATAGCCGTGTTCCAATAAAACCGGACACGCAAGTCAGACAGCGGGAGGGTTTGGCCCTGGCCCACGAGTAGTAGTTTGCCAACCCCTGCTCTGGGCTGATGTGAACAGTCAAAGATAACCCAACAGCAAATCTTTCTTGAGCACGCACTGTGTGCCAGATATTGTCATAGCACTTCACATATTTGACCTCATTGAATCTTCACTTCTGTGAACAGATACCGTGCAAGGCCTGAAGAGGTTAAGTAACTTGTTCAAATCCCCAAGGCTAGTAAGCTGCAGAGGGTAAACCTGAAGCTGGGCAGCCTACCCACAGAGTCCACCCTTAGTCACTGTGCGAGGCCGTCTCTGCAGCACGCTGCCTGAGGGCACTGTCCAACCGGAACTTCTCAGTGGTGACCTTGGTGCAATATTAAGGAAATAAAACCCTGCCCTTGTTGGTATCATCCTTCAGTGGAGCTCCGTTTGGGCCCAGACTGATTCCATTTTGTTTCCATGAATTATCCACATCCAACAACTTAAAGCCCCTGTCCACTTGCTGAACCCCCGCTCACCTGCCCACGTCCTTCATGAAACAAGCCTCCCCGACAAACCCCTCAGTGAGTCAGACACTTCCCTCTGTGCACTCCAACAGCATCTTGTACCTACTTCTAATTCAGCATTTACCATATTTAATTACTAAATTTAGTGTTAAATAACTCCCAAACCTGCTTGATTTTGGAAGACCTGTCAGAGGCGAAACTACCTTGTCCATGCCCGTTGCAATATAGCAGGCACCCAATAAACGTGAGTTAAAATAACTGAACCAACCAAATTTATCTTCACAACCTGCATCTCTAAGCAGTTATAAAGAGCTGCTGTTTTCCTTTTAGAGGATAACTGACCAAATACAACTAAAAACTAACACATTTTCAGCACGACGCAGAAGCTGAAACCTCACGACTCCTCATCTTTTAAAACTGCAGGAGCCCCGACAAGCTCAGAGAGAACCCAGCCCCAGCGGGAGCCAGAGACAGGAGGCAAGAACACTCCTACTGCTGCCGGCAGCTGTCTTCTCTGTCACACAAGGTGGCAGGGTTAGGGCTCCGGGACAAATCAATAAATGCTTTAATTGTTTGACTGTGTTTAAAATATTAGGACATGGAAAAGTAACAGTACAAATCAGGATACTGTGTTTAAAAAACAGAAACTACAGACCTAAGCACAAAGGGGTGCTGGGGCGGAAACTTCCGCTTGATGCCCAGAGGAGAAGGATCCTAGCAGGGCCTTGAGGGCTGGCTACAACGCCAACAGCAGACAGCAGAGATGAAAACAGGGAAGAGAAACGCCCCCAAAGGCATAAATGGGAACAGAAAGCACCCGAGGGATTAGGACTAGTGACCACTGCAAGATAACTCCACGGTTCTGTGCCGGGGGACCGTCAGTGACAGAGGCACTAACAACACTGGAACACTGGAGGAAGGAAGACAAGGTGTAACTGTAGACACACTGAGTGTGAGGGGACAGCAAGACATTCAAGTGGAAATGTCGAGTGGGAACAGGGGTCGGTATTAACCTCAAGCTCTGAAAAGAGTTCACAGCCAGAGGGATGTTTGGGAGGCAGCCGAAAAGGGACACGTGGATCCCACTAACCCAATCTCAAGTCACCTCACTACCCTAGTTAACAAACATCTGTTAAGCAACTGCTATGCACAAGGCACGGGGAGGGCACCATGTCAGACAAGACAGATAAAGCTCCGGCACTCGTGGGTCTTATATGCTGGCAGGGAGGACAGGCTGTAAATGAGTAAATATATGATTTCAGGGCATGATTAGAAAAAAACTACAAAGCAAAGTAAGGAGACCAGAACAGTGACAAGGGTGGGGTCACTTCTCGATGGTGGGCAGGGGAGACCTCTGGGCAGGGACCTGAGTGCAGTGAAAGAGAGAATGCACACTTGAGAGGAAAGACTTCCGGTGGAAGAAGAGGGAAGACCTCGACGTAGGAAACACACTTGTCATGTTTGAAGAACAGCACGGTCAAACAGTCAGAAGGGACAAGATGGCAAAGGGCCATGGTTATGAGTTTGGGTATAATTTCTCTTAAGAGGCTACAACCATAAGCTACTACCTAGACTCACAGCATCCTTCTAACTGTCCTCTCCATAACTTCTTGCTCCCTCCAATCCATTGTTCACACTGCATAAGAAATACCCTGTATAAAACACAAATTAGTGTTGCTCCCCTGTAGAAAGTCCGAAGTGGCTTCGGACCACACGGCTCCTGCAACTTACCACCTTCACTCAACACTGAGATTATCCGTGCTGCTGCTTATCATCCAAAGGTCAAAGTCATGCAAAACTACGTATGACTTAGGGATGCACACATATGTAGTAAAATGGAAAGGAAATGCAAAGAAAATAAAAATAGAAGATTCAGAATAGTGGTTACTCGAAGGGGAAGAAGGGAGGAAAGAAAAAAGGGGCAAGATGAATAGAGTCAGAAAAAAGGAGACAGCGGAAGGACGGAGTCAGTACCCAGGGCTCCAATGGTACAGGTAACGTTTTATTTCTTAGGCTAGATGATGAATATGCAAGTGTTCATTACACATTTCACATCTTACACATATTTTATATGCATGAAGTAGTTCATAGTAAATTTTTTTAAATCTCAATGTCTTCCCACAAATCTTAGCATAACGGCCAAAATGCTAACTGTTCCAGGCACGCAGGCTCAGTCCTTCCCCTTCAAGCGTGCACTCTCCTCTGCCTCTACCCTATTCCTCTGGCCTCTCCACTTGAATAGTTAATTCCCTTCAGACCCAAGGATGCTCCCTGTCCCTTCCTCAGACAAAATCCTCCCCACTCTGCACATTCACAGCACTTATCACGTCATAAACTAGATAATCAGCAAGCTTATGCCTCTCCTGTAGAGAGGACAAGGACCCTGCCCGACTTGTGCATCTTTCCAGTAGGCCTGGTACAGTCCCCTGCAGACAGGAGTCTTAACCAAAATTTTGGAACGAATGAAGAGACAGAGAAGAAATGTGAAAGGAAAGCACATCTCATGTTGGCCTACTCCTCCATCTTTCCCCAACCCCAATCCCCCTCCACTCCCACTCAAACAGTGGACACGGCAAATGGTCAAATTAAAGATAAAAAAGAAAAGAAAGATATGCAGTTTGGCTTTAAAAGCATGTCCTCTAGGGGCCGCCCGGTGGCGCAGCGGTTTAGTCCGCGCTTGGCAGCCCGGGGTTCGCGAGTTCGGATCCCGGGCGCCCGCCGACGCACTGCCTGTCAGCCACGCCGTGGCGGCGTCCCATATAAAGTGGAGGAAGATGGGCACGGATGTTAGCCCAGGGCCAGTCTTCCTCAGCAAAAAGGGGAGGATTGGCAACAGATGTTAGCGCAGGGCTGGTCTTCCCCACCAAAAAAAAAAAAAAAAAAAAAAAGCATGTCCTCTAGGGGGACTGGCCCATGTGCTCCACTTCAGCAGCCCAGGGTTCGCAGGTTCAGATCCTGGGCGAGGACCTACACACTGCTCATCAAGCCATGCTGTGGTGACATCCCACATACAAAACAGAGGAAGATGGGCACGGACGTTAGCTCAGGGACAATCTTCCTCAAGCAAAAAGAGGAAGACTGGCAACAGACGTTAGCTCAGGTCCAGTCTTCCTCATCAAAAAAAAAAAAAGCAGGTCCTCTAAAGGCCTATCTTATGAAATTATTCTTGGCAGTGGTAAAGAAAACTAATTGAGAAACTGCAAAAAGAAAAAAAAAAAAAACCACTGAACAATATTTTGTGCTGCTTTATGAAATCCGAGGCTCATCAAAACCACAGTTTGAGAGGACAAATTTTATTACTGAAACCAATTCCCAAAGAGCTCGTTTTTAACCTACTGTACAGTATTGCCCTTTTTAAGTTGGTCTATTTAATTAAAAATCATCAAATAAAAACTATGTCCAGAATGTTCATAATTCTCTGTATCAATACAAAGGCAGGGACACTGACTTTTCATTACTGAGCGATTAGAAAGGACTACAGATTTCTTTTAATGTAAAACTCAAATTAAAAAAAAATTTTTCATTATAGAAATTTTAAAATGCGCATAAAAGTACAGAAAATAGCATAATAAATCCCCAGGTATACATCACATAATTATCAACATTTTGCCCACCTTGTTTCATCTGTCCCATCACTAACTGACTGTCTGACTGCTGGAGTATTTTAACATCAGACAATTTCACTCATAACCACTTCAGCAGATAAGGACGCTTTTCTTTTTCACATGAGCACAAGGCCATTTTCACACCTCACAAGATTAACAACTGTTCCTTAATATCATCTAATACTCAGTCCATACTCATATTTCCGATTGTCTCAAAAATGTCTTTTTACAGTTGGTTTATCTGAATCAGGATCCAAACAAAATCCACATTTCACACTTCACTGTTACATCTCTCAAGTGTCTTCTAATCTAGGAAAGTCCTCCTCCCCGACCTGGCTTTCCTGCCCCCCCTCTTCCCAAGACATTTCTCTGTTGAAGAACCAAGGGTGATGGTGCTGTAGAATCTTCTACATTCTGGCTTTGGTTCATCGTTTCCTCACGGTGGTATCTAACTTCTACCTGTCCTACTTCCTTTAAATTGGACATTAGATTCAGTTCAATCTTCAGCTTCCTGTTGTATTAGGAGGCGTGTAATTTCTGGTTGACCCACTTTTAGGGATACTAAAATTTTTCAGAAGATGTGCTGATCTTAAATTAATGGTTTTAGCATCATGGATAACCTTTCCTAGAGTCATCATTTCATTAGGGACTACAAAATGGTGATTTTCTAATTCCGTTATTCCTTCTGCATTTACTATCTAGAATTCTGTTATAAGAAATTTCCACATCAACTGTCTGATTACCCCACAATAAAATTCACATAGGAAAGGCAGAATAAATGCCTTGATTCCTTACCTTTATTTACCAATTTTCAGAATGAGTCGGTTGCCCTAGTAAACTTTCATGGTGACCAGCTGTTTTTTTTTAATCATCACAACTCCATGTAATGAGTGAAAACATACATACAAGTGTGTGTCTGGGGGTAAGCAGTGTTCCAACCCATTGCTCTCACTCCTCTGACGCTCAAATTGTCCCATCACTGGCCAGTGAGAGCCTCTTCAGGCTGTCTCCTCTAAACTCTGTGATCCCAGTGGCCTTTCACAGCTTTCTGACACAAGGAGATGTCTTGGACTCATCTTGTATGTTTCCTGCGCCGTCCTAGAATCAACTCTCTCTCCAAAGATCCCCGTTCCTTTTGGTGGGAGAGAGTATTTAGAGCCTGTAACCTGGGCCCTAGGGATGTTCACTGTAACTGAGCTGTCGTTGCTTCCAGGTCTTTACAGTCCAACCAACTAGGGAACATGTACTTTTTTAGAGAAAAATAAATCATGAGTCTATACGGATATTTCCCATTCAATTTTAAGATTAAATGTTTCTATTTAACATCTTTAGTCTCATATCACTTTTCTCTTAATTTAAAACTTTTGGTTTCTAATGACATAATTACTGATATGCTTTATCCTACAATATTCATAAGAGAGTTCCAAAATAACAATACTGATTTTTCTGAATGCAGTTTAAAACTTCTTGGTAATTCTTTTTGTTTATCAGACATATCCCATTAGGTATGTACAATCATAATACTGTGCTTTTAAAGTCACTAGAAATAATTATTTTTAATACCTGGTTATGGCACCAATTTGATATATCACTAGATTAATTGGTTTCTCTTTTTGTAATTTTTAGTAATTGCTATTTTCTTTTTCATTTAAATTGTGATTTTTAATTATGTAAAATATTTCAACTGCTCCAAGGTCAAAACTATAATACAAGTTATATTTGGAGAAATCTTGTGTCTATCCTTATCCTCTCTCCCCTGCTCTCCTCCCCACTCACTTTAAAGGTAACCATTTTTATTAGCTTTCAAATTATCTTTCTGTTGTTTCTTTTTGAAAAATTACATACATATATATAAAGTATATATTTAACATATTTAAATATATATATGCTTGTATTCCTCCCTGTCTCATATAAAATGTAAATTCTATATCTATCTAAAAAGCTCTGCCAATAATTTCACTTCATAGGATATCAGCTTGTAGCTAAACTAAAAATAATTTCTAGTTTCGTATAATTGAAAATTACCAAATTGCATCATTCTCCTACATACGTTTCCTACTAGATTCTAAAACAGGAGATACGGGGTTCCAATTCCTAGCATGATTCAGTCTCCAACTTGCTTTCGAGATAGGCAGTGTCTGCGGCCTGCACTGAGCATGACAGACAGACTACAGAGACAGCAGCAGAGGTCACACATGCAAGTCCTTCTCTACCCGAACATACTCCATCACAGTTTCCATCCATTTAAAACTATCCTTTCCTCTTCTTTAATTAAAAGTTTTAAAGCTTTGAGGTTAAACGAACTGTGAGTTACCACTTTGCAAGGTAAATCAAATCACTCCTTTTATTAATTTTTTAAATCTACATTTTGAATCTACAACCCCCAAAATATTAGGCAACATACATATCAAGGTCACTGGATTGAATGCCTGTTAAGCTAAGGCAGTGGCTTCCAGACACCACTGCACGTTGGGGTCATCTGGGAATCTGTGACGAACTCTTGATGCCTGGCTCCAGAGCCCAGACATTGTGACTTGGGCATGAAGATTTTTAAAAGCTCCCTAGGAGATTCTAATAAGTAGCAAAGTTTGTGAACCACTGAGTTAAGACAAGCACTTTCTACTTTTTTCATTTCAAATACTAAAATTTCAAATACCTAAATTATAGTCTAGTCCTAGATAACATCTGAAAAAGTGGATTAAATGGAAAACGGCTAATACTTATACATCCACGTACGTCCCGTTTTCTGCCCACAGCGTGTAGCCCAGAATTACACAATATCCATGTCTCTCCTGAACGTTCACAGCATGAAGTCCAACCCCAACCAGGCAATGAAGGCCCGTGAGGACACACCCCTTACCACCTTCCTGCTTCATCTCCCACCACCCCACTGCACTCCATGCTCCGGTCACACCAAAGACGTGTGGCTGCCCAACCTTCTCATGCTCTCCCACAGACTGGCCCTGTTGCAAATGCTCTTTTCTACCAGAAATGCCCTTTCCCTTTGGGCTGCCTGGCAAACTCCTACTAACTGCCCAAGACTCGGCTCCAATAGCATCTCTTTTGTGACAGTCCTTGGTTCCCTCTCTGTGTACCTTTCAGACACTTGTTTTTGACATTACCACATTGTATTAAATGGCTTGCCTGCACGTCCCAGAACTACCACCAGGGAAGGGCACCTGAGTCTTATTCATAGTTGCATCTTCAGTGACTAGCACATGCCTGGCACATAACATGTGCTACCAGTAAGACTTAGCTTTTTAAATACAAGTCCAAACTTTTCAAAAGACTGAAAAAGACAAAAAAAAAAAAAAAAACTGAATGCTTTTAAAACATAAGGATTGAAAAGTGGTAACAGATATTACATCTTACCTGTAGTAAAATCCAAAAAGGGAGAATTGATTCAACTGACATATAACTGGAAACTATTTTTCTCTACAATCACAATTTTAGGGGGGAAAGTTTTAAACCACTTGTAAATTGTAATAAAAATCTTACTGCAGTAACCTAATCCAGAATGAATGGCTGAGCATAACTACACAAAAGGAAATATATCAAGCTCAACTGTGTCCTGAAAGGAAAGAAAGATAGATCCCTTTAGCTGACAAATCTTTTGTGTAGTTTTAAACATAAATGCATTTCTAAAGGGAAAAAACTGGTGTTAAATCCATGACTGTTTGTTATTCTGCATTAACATTTTTTATGGGCATCCATCATTAGAAACTTTTCAGCTTCTATCATTATCAAAGGGTAAATAATTGATGCTTTTTTTAAAGTGATATGGCACATCTTTACTATGAAATGTATAGTTAAATACATTTTCTCCACAACAAGATACTAATAGTTGCATACTTACTTCAAAGATAAGTTTTTACAAGCAATAATCAAAAACTTTAAATGCATCAAATATCTAAAAAGTTCAGCAAATTGATAAACCTATTTGACAATGAAAACAAATGTTACCTATTTTTAAAAACTGTAATAAGCACACTGAAAACTAGATACTGAAATAAATATT
The DNA here is from genome assembly GCA_031878705.1 of Tapirus indicus. Lineage (NCBI taxonomy): Eukaryota > Metazoa > Chordata > Mammalia > Perissodactyla > Tapiridae > Tapirus > Tapirus indicus. The sequence goes on along the minus strand of CM062933.1, from coordinate 55,274,547 downwards.
AAACTGAGTCTATGCCATCTTTAAAGTCACTTTGAACCCACTCTCAATAGTACAGTGCTATAAGTCACAAAGCAGAAAAACAAAATTCTCAACTCACCATCTTTCTTCCCCTTCTCTGAATCTTTTAAAACTTTCCTATTCTTCCACTCCTGTTATATATTCAGCAGCAGGCTAAGCTAAAGGCATTTTATGGGGTTCCAAAGACAGAATGGCCTCTGCAGACACCAGTTAAACAATATGGAGAAGATCTGATCCCTGCTTTGATGCCAAGTTTAGAAGCCATGCCCACGGACAATGTCCATGATTTCCTTTCTTTTCATTTCACCAAGATCTTCCTTCCTCAAGGCCTAAAATACATCTAGGTCCTGGACTTCTCCTCCTTGCTTCAGTACCTTCTCATTCGACTACATGAAAACTGACTGCTGGACATTTCTCAGTCATCAAGTGGTGAAATGGTAGCTGGAGGATTCCAAACTTGTTTCCTGTGTTTCTAACCCTGTTACGACAAGAGAAATAATAATAATAACTCATATTCACTCAGTGCTGGCTCCGTTGCACTTACAACAACCCTATAACATACTACTATGATCCTCAGTTTGCAAATGAAGAAACTAAGTTTTAGGAAAAATGAGTAACTTGCCCAAGGTCACACAGCAGGAAAGTTACACAGCCAGGATTCAACCCACAGCTGACTGAAACCATACTATTCATCCTTATTCTATACTTTCTCCCACGGGAGAAAACGACCCATTGTTTGCTATTCTTGAACACGTTGGTGGAAAGAAAGAAGGAATCAGCTATGCTCATTTACTTGTTAATTTATTCAACAAATATTTATTAGCTCCTCAAAACTCTCTTGTTTGACTTCAAATCCTTTGAAGTGTTCCTGAGTATTTGGCATAAGAGACATACTGTGAATAAATGCTGTATTCCTCTTAAATGAAAAATGCCCAATATCTGGTATTATAATACTGGGCTATAAGTTGATCACCAGCAGTTCTTTCTCTCAATGATTCATGGAGGACGGCCTTTATGAGTAACCTACGGTTCTCTATTCATCACCCTGCTTCGAGTAGTGAGATTTCACTAACAATTGTGAGAAAGACAAGAAGTAATGTGGTGGCGGATACATCTGTGATGGTTGCTCCCCAAGAGCCAAGCCCCCTTTCCTCTTGGCTCACAGAACCCTAATTTTGTCCTTCAGGGACAACTCAGTCCTTTCCTTGTCCTAAGGCTGAATCCTGTTCAGGTGAGGTAGGAATGGTGGCTTGTTTCCTTCACAAGAAACAGGGTTAGGACTGGGCCTATGATGCTCTTCTAGTCACTGAGATGTGAAGAGGTGTGTGTCTGCTGTGGAGCTTTGAGGAAGCTTTTTCTCACTCTTAAAAGGAGTCCCAAGACATGGACACTCACTTTTTTTGCTCTTGACCTTGAAGGGCGATAAGATGAGACTTGGAACTATAAGCAACATAAGAAGAAACCATTGAGGACAAGAGATGGAAAGCAGGGAGAACCTGGGTATCTGATGGCACTGTCAAGCCCTGAATAACCAAGCCAGAACCGTTCCACCCCTGGATACTTGGTTATGTGAAATAATCAACTCTGACGATTGAATCCACTTTCAGCTGTATTTTCTATTACACTAACAGCCAAGGCATCCTAACTGATATAAATGCTTATCAAAAAATGCACTTGAAAAGAAAATAAGGAAGGACAACCTAGAATAATGGAAAAAAAACCCTACAAAGTATGTCTTCAGTTCAAAAAACCCAGTTACGTAATTATAGAATGACATAAAGCCAGTTTAACAGCAGTCCAAATAACAAAGATCAAGGTGCTTTATTAGTGGACTCAAAGTAACTCAACACTATGACATGGCTGAGAAAAATGAGGTGACATTATTAGAACTAGAGGCTCAAGATTATGGGGGCAAAAAGTCTTATAGAGCTCAGCACCTATCATCTCATTTCCGGAACAAATTAGGTACACAACATCAAAAGTGATGTTGAAAGACAGGAGAGTGCGTGAAGGAATTTACCAGGAGGGGAAAGATATAGACATCACGCAATGTGAAGACAGGCTGAAGGAATTACAAAGGCGCAGCCTGGAAGAGGGAAGACTAAAAGGGCACATGATGGCTATGGTCAAGAGTTCTCCTGGAGAGGGGGATGGACTTAGTCTCACCACTTCAGAGAAAGGCATTAGAAACAACAGTTGGTTGATATGGAAGGTAGATTTGGGCTTAAGAGAGCAATTTTTTTTAACCATTAGAGCAATCTAAAAGTCAAATAAGTTATCTCATGAGATAGTGAAATTCACTTTCACTGAGTAAAGACTGAATGATCATCATCAGGAATATTCTAGAATAGTATTTCCCAGAGAGTAGTACATGGACCACTAGTTGTCCAAGAGATGATTTTAACTGGTACATACATTTTATTTTATTCACTATATACTTATTTTAACATACATTAAAAACTAATAAATGTACATACTTAGTTAGATATCAATCCCAGGGTTTCACGAATATAACTGTTTTAGGACAAGTGAAATAATAAAGTTCATTTAAAGAAAAACATTAAATCAGCATATCCCATTTATCATAACTAGACATATTATTTTATGACCTGTTAGTTGCAGGCCCAAGAATTTATATAAGTAATACAAAGCACCAAAGATTTAAGAAAAAGAAAAAAAAACCCCTTTGAAAGGAAAAATATTAAAAAAGAAAAGAAAAACATTAAGTTAATTATAATATAAATGGTATAAGAAAATGGCAAAATCATGAAGGTACCACAAAAACGTCTGAGTTTTGGACATGCTGACCTCTGGGGACCCGCGCATTGAACATACGGAAACTGAAGTTCCCCTTGACCAGAGCTGTCCTAGTATTCAGGGAGTCCATGAAAACACAATCATTACGACTACATTTATTCAAAGAGCCTTCACAATAAAACAGAGGAGCTAAAATTTTCCATTACAATCTTAGAAATATTGATTTCCAATGGCTATAACTATAAAATGATGTCTGGAATTCTCACATAACTAATCTTTTCTCACAAAAGACTAAGATTCTTGCATCTAATAAGCATTTACTGAAGGCCTTCTATGGGCCAGGCACTGTGGCAGACGTAAATTTACAGGTTTTCATTTGAAGGATCTATTGCTACTTTGAGGAAAATTGGAAAACATTTAAGGTATAACACCAAAAGAGAATGTCTTCACCATTATGTTCATTAAAATATATACGTATTTGAACATGAATGTAGGCCAAACTATTTTCTATGCTACCCATATACACATACACAACATCTAGACACATAACCAGATCTAGATTTAAAATTTCTTCAGTAAGCCCTGCCTCATATTCAGTATTTGATGCTCCTGCTCCAATATATTCTGAAAATCCTTAGGAATCTTCCTGAAGCCCTCAAGGCACTCTCGATAAGTCTCTGTGAAAAGTCCGCCTACCTCTATCTTAAGGCAGCATACAGCAGGCAATATCCCTACAGCGTGAAGAAAGTGGTGGGCCCCTCCAGTGGAAACGTGCCACAGTGTGCTCACGACTGGAGGCGTTTTCACTGACTAACAAGAAGCCTGACCTTTTCTTCCTTCCCAGCTCCTTAGACCAAGAGGTACTTCATGTTGAATAATCAAATAATAAGTGACTTCTAACATGCACAAGAAACACTACAGCTCAAACTTCTTGTCCCCTGAAGACACTTCCTCATGTTTCCATCCCCAAATGGATTTCATCCAGAGAAAAACAATCAGCCCAGAAAGATCTCCTTCCTACCTCCCGAGTGTGTTCCTTGTAGACTTGCAGTGGCCCTCCGGCTTTGGCGGTGTCCCAGAGCTGCAGAGAGCCATCACCACTACAGGTGACCAGGACATACTCATTGTTCTCACTCCACGTCACGTCAAACAAACCATCGTTCCACTCAAAGCTACACCAGGAAAATTAAAACAAAAAAATCTAGTGATATAGGCAGCTGAACATAAAATAATAATCACAATTTTACAGTTTTTTTTTAAGTTTATCACATATTTTAACACACATTATCTCACATGGTGTCCACAACTATGGGAGATAAGTAGAGCAGGCACTTGACAGATGCAGAAATAAGTTTAGGGAGGTTAAAGGAATAGCCCAGGGCATACAGCTAGAAAACTGCAGAACTAGATTAAAATTACTTCTCCCAGGGCTGACCGGCAGCATAGCGGTTAAGTTCGCGTGCAAAGCTTCGGCCGCCCAGGGTTCGCGTGTTCAGATCCCGGGCACACACTGACATACCGCTTGTCAGCCATGCTGTGGCGGCGTCCCATATAAAGCAGAGGAAGATGGGCACGGATGTTAGCCCAGGGCCAGTCTTCCTCAGCAAAAAGAGGAGGACTGGCAGTGGATGTTAGTTCAGGGCTAATCTTCCTCACACACACACAAAAATTAGTTCTCCCAAACAGATTAATGGTTACCAGAGGGGAAGGGGGTGGGGGAAAGCCAAAGGAGTAAAGGGGCACATGTTTTGTTTTTTTCAGTAACTTGGCCAAGGACATAGCTGAAGGCCAAAGTCTGTGCCCCTTTTCATTATTTCAGCTCCCAGGGGTCGATATAGAAAAGGGGACCCCTGCTTGACAGTGAAGCTGAACTATGTCAAGAAGACAATAATGTCACACAGATACTAACTAGTGCACTTTTTTTATGTTTATGATGTGTAAATGTACACTAAGGGACGAGAGCTTCAGGAAAAAAAATGACAAACACAACTTAACGGCAAAAATAAGTTCTATACTATGGAAATGCTTAAGTTTCTTTTATATTGCAAATATATCTTTTATTGATCAAAAAGATTTAAAACCTAATACTATTAAGGCTTTAACAGCAGCAGAGAATACATATAAGTTTCATAATTAGAGCCACCTTACCTTCTAAAAACCCTAAGCCCAGATTCATTTTGATCCAATACTAGCAGGGTTCCACAGCCTAAGGAGAAAAAAAAATCTAGGTCATGCTGTTGAACCTGCAGGGGACCGTCCAAGGTCAAGGAGGGATCAAGCACTGAGTAGCTAATTTTACTACACAAATTCCTCCCTAAAGTTACTGAGACCAGTTCACAAAATGACAGGACTGTGCTCTGCATTTCTGTCTACACTGTGCTTCAATCACTAAATGTCAAACCTACCATCTCACTACGCTTGGAATCCAGACACAGCCCTAACAAGGGGAGGGATATTTGAGTGCAGACTCGGCCCAGGCCGGGTGCCAGGCACGCAAACCTCCCAGATAGATGTTACCAGCTACAGACCCCACGGACTCTGCTCCTCCTCCTGCAGCAGGCTCCCCCGCCAATAAACCTAAAATTCATTCCACACGGGATTTTAAAACAAAATACCTGGTGCAATTTACCACATACTTGGTAGTAAAGCGTGAACACAACATACCAGTTATCTACCAAAGATGAATTATTTTACCAAGGGAACCGCGTATTTTAATAGGCGTATTTGTTATAGGGACTGAGGGGGGAAAAACTCTATTTAAACCACTTTTTTTTTTTTAAATACCAACTCCTTTTAAGTGTTTTTAAAGAACGTAATCTAAAACATCATTACAGACCCATGAGTCTTCAACTGGTGGGCGAGGATTGAAAATCTGAGTGCAACAGCACTAGGGGCTAACGGGGAAAACATAAGGAAGCATTTCTCTCCCTCTGAGTTTTAGAAATCACATTATTTTTCCGGCTGGGACCAAACAGAGGCTACTATGGAGAGCTAACGTGATGCAGTGACTGTTCCATAGGGCTTCCCTGTGCAAGTAACAGCTGGACGTGAATTAAAAGAAGACAAACGAAGACTGGAAGCCCGCCTTTCAACGCAGTCTCCGACCAGACAACCCGCTTGAACCTCAAACAACTGCTCGCACGTGTGTGTCCTCCTGCGACCACAGGGGGGAGGACGTGGCCAGTGTCCTGAGACCACGGGTGGGGGGGAGGCGGTCAATGTCCTGAGATCACTGGAGTGGGGGGGAGGACGTGGTTAGTGTCCTGGGACCACACAAGGTGAGGGGAGGACGAGGTCAGTGTCCTGGGGCCACACAAGGTGAGAGAGGACGTGGTCGGTGTCCTGGGACCACACAAGGCGGGGGAGCACGTGGTCAGTGTCCTGGGACCACAGGAGTAGGGGAAGGACGAGGTCAGGGTCCTGAGACCACACAAGGCGGGGGAGGACGTGGTCGATGTCCTGCCGGCCAAGGCCGGGGCCCCGCGCTCCGCCCTCCGACGCGGGTCCGGGACCCCCGCGGCGGGGGCGCCTCAGGGAAGCACCGGCCCCTGGGCGCCCGCCAGCCGGCCCTCCCCGCCGCCCGCCCGCCGGCCGCGGCGCTCACCCGCTATGCCGTAGTGCTGCGCCGCGGCGCAGGCCAGGCGGCCCGGCAGGTACGGGGAGAACTCGGCAGCGTAGCCGTGGCGGCCCGGCACCCGCAGCGTCCGCACTGCCGCGCTCATGCCGCCGCCGGGGTCGGGGCCGCTCGGAGCGGCTCGGCGCCGGCCGCCCCCACGCGCCCCGAGGAGTTAGGGACCCGGAAGGCCAGGCGGAAGTGAGGCCGGGGGCCCGAATGCTGGGCTCCGATTGGTCCGCGAAGGAAAGGGCGTGAATACGTCGGGGGCCATTTTTGTTTTGGGCAAAACAATCGCGTAGCGCCCTACGATTGACAGGACGTGAGGTCGTGATTCAAGGGCGGGAGGTGGTCCCGACAGCTGTTTATGCATCCGCCTCCGCCGCGGGGCTGTCAGCTGTGGCTAGTTCACGGGGCTTTGAAGCACTGCCATCAGGAAATGTTCTGGCCGTTACAAAGGACACAAGCTGCAGCCAACCCCGAAACCCTGCGGCGGGTCCAGAGGCCGCGGAGGGCTGTGCTGCCCCAGGTAAACTAAAGCAGCCTTAAGTCAGGCGGCGAGAGCCGAGGGGAAAGACATCAGAAGCAACTTCTTTTTTCTCTAATGCTCGCTACATATATTGTATAGTCATAAGTGCTCAGATGCGGGCTAATTAAGGAAAACTAGGGCTTATTCATTCATTCAAACATTTACCAACGCGTACTATGTGCAGGGTGACCACATGTAATTTATCTACCGAACAAGACACTTCGGGGAGTGAAAGACGGTGCGGTTAATAATTAAGCCTGGTCAATAGGCACAAACCTACTCATGTGATCAGCTTAACTATACACCAAGTACAGTGCTGGACACTTGGGATTCAAAAGCAGTAAGATATAGTCCATGCCCTCGAGAGATTAGTAGACGTGTCATCAGTTAACTGTAATCAAATACTGTGGGTGCGATGAGAAATGTATATGGAGTATTTAAAAAAAGGAAATTGTGAGTGCTGGAGAATGGGGGGATGGGGGAAAAGCTTCAGAAAGGAGGTAATGTTTGTGGTAAGTAAATGATGATGAGGTTTCCTTTAAACAGACAAGGAGATGGAGGCCATTGTAGGAGCAGGAATAAGATGAGCAACCCAAGAGACCCAAAATAGCATGATCCGTCAGAGATGGCGGCTGCCGGGACTCAGCCTGTCCAGATGCAAGAGATACGGTGAAGAGTATTAGGTGAAGGGACTAGAGTGTTGTATTGGGGCTGGATCATGAACTGTCTTGTGTGCCATACCAAGGGAATTGGATTTCTGTTGTAATTTAAACAATGGGAACCATCAGAATTTTCTAATGTGAGAAATTGTGACGACGTTTTCATTTTGAAAGATCTTCTGACATTACTAATCTGGAGGACAGAGATTAGACATGGGGAGGCCAGTGAGAAGACTTTAGCAATAGTTCAAGCAAAGGATGATAAAAAGTTAAATAAAGATTATGGTAATGGGATTGGAAAGTAAGAGTGAGGTGAAATTTTAAGGCAAGAACTCATAATATATGATATGTAAGGGACAGGGAGGAGACAAAATGACTCCCAGATTTCTGACTCAGGGGCCTGGTTGGTTGCATGGACTGTTCACTGAAGTAAGGACCACAGGAGGAGGAGCAGGACTGAGAAGAAAAGGCGCTCCAATTTAAACAGGTGGAATGTGAATTTCTTATGGGATATTGGACATACCAACTGGGAGCTAAGGCAAGAGTTCTTATTTGCGTGTAGAAAATAGGTAACCCATGGAAACAAGTGCCCTCACTCAGAAAAGAAAAGGGCCAAAGACAGAATCTTGGGAGAAACACCCATATGTAAGACTTGGCAGAGGAAGAGGAGCTAGGAAGGCAGGGGGAGACACACAAGATGGATCCTATTAATTAATCAATTAATGTGCTCAAGAATACAGCTCATGTTGGGAGAACTTACACACTACCCTCTGATGCATGTTTAGATGGACAGGTTGGGGTGGGTCCTGTATTAGAAAAATGACAGAGTTCCTAAGAGTATCAAAGAAAAGAACATAAAACATCTCTCACAGTGCCTGGTGCATAGGAGGCATGCAGGAAAAGGTGACCATCACTACTGTAGCAGGCAAGAGTTTGCCAGCACAAACTCAGGCATGCAAGAAATGGAGCATTTCTTTATTCTCTCCATAAACACTTCATTTTAATCACAAACTCACAACACAAAATGGAGTAATTTGTGACAACAATAACTTAGACGGGGAAGAGGAAAGAAATGGAACCCGATTAGGCTAATGGAGATAAAAGGCTGTCAGAAAATGGACTATCTCATCTAAAAGAACTTTTATACAAACCTCATGGTAACCACTAAACAAAAAAACCAGAACAAAGACACAAATAATAAATAAAGAGAAAACCATCAAAGAAAATCACGAAACTGAACTGGCAGTCAGAAATACAAGGGAAGAGAAAAAAATGAAAATATAGAACAATGGGAAAACAAAAGATAAAATGACAGTGTTAAGCCCTCTTATATCAATAATCACTCTTAATGTAAAAGGATTGTATTCTCCAATCAAAAGACACAGAGTAGCTGGATAGATTAAAAAACAAGACCCAACAATATGCTGCCTCCAGGAAACACATCTCAGCTCTAAAGACTAGCATAGGCTCAGAGTGAAGGGATGGAAGATGATACTCCAAGCAAATGGCAAACACAAGAAAGCAGGTCTTGCCATACTTATATCAGACAAAGCAGACCTCAGGATAAAAAGACAATGAAAAACAAAGAGGAGCAGTACATAATGATACAAGGGACATTCCACCAAGAAGGCATAACACTTATGAACACATATGCACCCAACACAGGAGCACCAAAGTATATAAAGCAACTATTAACAGACCTAAAGGGAGAAACTGATAGCAGCACAATAGTAGTCGGGGACTTCAACACCCCACTTACATCAATGGATAGATCATCCAGACAGAAAGTCAACAAGGAAACAGTGGAATTAAATGAAACACTAGACCAGATGGACTTAATAGATGTATATAGAACATTCTATCCAAAAACAGCAGAATACACATTCTTCTCAAGTGCACGTGGAATATTTTCAAAGACAGACCATATGATGGGAAACAAGGCAAGCCTCAGTAAATTTAAGAAGACTGAAATCATGTCAAGCATCTTTGCCAAACACAATGCTATGCAACTAGAAATAAACTACAAGAAGAAAGCTGGGAAAGCCACAAATATGTGGACACTAAGCAACATGCTGCTGAACAACCATTGGATCAATGAAGAAATCAAAGGAGAAATCAAAAAATACGTGGAGACAGGAGCTGGGCCCGTGGCCTAGTGGTTAAGTTTGTGTGAACTTACGTTATGCAAAATAAGCCAGACAGAGAAAGACAAACACCACGTGAGTTCACTCGTATGTGGAATATAAACACATGGACAAAGAGAATAGAGGAGAAAGGGGTTGGGAGCGGGCAAAAGTTGTAAAGGGGCGCATATATATGGTGACGGATAAAAATTAGACTATTGGTGGTGAGCATGATGCAGTCTATACAGAATACTGATAAATAATAATGTACACCTGAAATTTCACAATGTTAAACACCATTATGATCTCAATAAACTAATTTAAAAAAAAAACAGAATATCCAAGGACTGTGGGACAACTACAAAAGGTGTTACATATGCATAATGGGATACCAGAAGGAGAAGAAAGAGAGGAAGGAACAGAAGAAATATTTGAAACAATAATGACTGAGAATTTTCCCAAACTGATGTCAGACACTAAACCACAGATCCAGGAAGCTCAGAGTCACCAAGCGGGATAAATGCCAATAAAAACTACACATAGGCATATTATTTTCAAACTACAGAAAATCAAAGATAAATTTAAATATCCCAAAAGAAGCTAGAGGAAAAAAACATCTTACCAATGAGGAACAATGATATGAATTATATCTGACTTCTCCTCAGAATCCATGCAAGCAAAAAGAGAGTGGAGTGAAATATTTACAATGCTAAAAGAAAAAAACCACCAACCTAGAATTCTGTGCCCTGTGAAATTATCCTTCAAAAGTGAAGGATAAATAAACACTTTCTCAAACAAAAGTTGAAAGATTTTGTTGCCTGAAAACTTGCAAGCAAGAAATGTTAAAAGAAGTTCTTTAGAGAGAAGGAAAATAATATAGGTAAGAAACTCAGATCTACATAAAGTAAGGAAGAGCATAGAAGAAGGAATAAGTGAAAGTAAAATTAAAAAATTTTTATTTCTCTTATTTTTAATTGGTCTAACAGATAAAAGTTTGTTCAAAATAATACCAACAATGAATTTGATTATGTATGCTTGTGTATATATTTTACATATACATCTATGCTTATATATAAGTGAAATGAATGACAGCAAGGATACAAGGAGCAGAAGGGAGAAATTAGGATTATTTTGTTATTGTGAGGTATCACATTACCCATGAAGTGATAGAGTGTTATTTAGAAGTGAACTTGGAGCAGCCATAAATGTTTATTGCAAACTCTAGAGCAAGTACTAAAAGAAGTTTAAAAAGAAGTAAAACCTATATACTAAGAAAGGAGAGAGAATGGAATCATATAAATGCTCAATTAAAACCACAAAAGGCAGAAAAGCGTGAAAGACAAAAATAAGAACTAAGAACAATGGCAAAAAATAGAAGGCAGTAACAAATATGTTGATATTAACCCAATTATATCAGTAATCACTCTGAATGTCAATGGTCTAAATGCACCAATTAAAAGAGATTGTCTGAGTGGATAAAAAAAATAAGACCTCACTATATGTTAAATACAAGAAACTCACTTTAAATATAAAGACACATATACATTAAAAGTAAATGGATGGAGAAAAATATACCATGCTAATACTAATAAAAAGAAAGCTGGAGTAACTCCATTAATTTCAGACACAGCAGACTTCAAAGCAAGGAAAGTTATAAGAGATAAAGAAGGGCTTTACATAATGATAAATGGGCCAATTCTCCAAGAAGACATACCAATCCTTAACATGTATGCTCCTAACCACAGAGTGTCTAGCTATGTCAGGCAAAAACTGCAAGGAGAAATAGATGAATCCACTATCATAGTTGTAGACTTCAACACCCTTCTCTCAGAAATGAACAGATCCAGCAGGCAGTAAATCAGTAAGGACATAGGTGAAATCAACAGCACCATCAATCAGCTGGAAATAATTGACATCTATAGACTACTTCACCCAACAACAGCAGAATACACATTCTTCTCAAGCTTATGTGGAACACTGATCAAGATAGACAACATTCTGGGCCATAAAACACACTCTAATAATAGATAATATTATTTAAGATAATAGAAATCATATGATGTCTGCTCTCAGACCTCAATGGAATTGAATTAGAAATTGATAACTGGAAAATCCCCAAATATGTCAAGATTAAACAAACACTTCTAAATAACACGTGGATCAAAGAAGAAATCTGAAGAGAAATTTAAAAATATTTTGAACTAAATAAAAATGAAAACACAACTTATTGAAATTTGTGGGATGCAGTGAAAGCAGTGCTTAGAGATAAATTTATAGCATTGAATTCATATATTAGAAAAGAAGAAAAGTCTAAAATTAATAATCGAATTTTCCACCTTAGGAAACAAGAAAAAGAAGAGCAAATTAAATTCAAAGTAAGCAGAAGAAAAGAATTAGAGCAAACACATACAACTCAAGAGAAAATCTGATTAAAAAATGGGCAGAGGATCCGAATAAACATTTTCCCGGTGAAGACATGCAGATGGTCAGCTGGTACATGAAAAGGTGCTCAACATCACGAATCATCAGGGAAATGCAAATCAAAACCACAATGAGATATCACCTTACACCAGTTAGAGTGGCTAATATCAAAAAGACAGGAAATAATAAGTGTTGACAAGGTTTGGAGAAGAGGAAACCCTCGTACACTGTTGATAGGAATGTAAATTGCTGCAGCCACTATGGAAAACAGTATGGAAGTTCCTCAGAAAATTGAAAATAGAACTATCATATAACCCAGCAATTCTGCTTCTGGTTATTTATCCAGGAAGGAAATGAAATCATTATCTTGAAAAGATATCTGCACCCTCATGTTCATTGCAGCATTATTTATAATAGCCAAGACATGGAAACAATCTAAGTGTCCATCAATGAATGGATAAAGAAGATGTGGTATATATATTCAATGGAATATTACTCAACCATAAAAAAGAATGCAATCTTGCCATTTGCAACAACATGAACGGACTTTGAAGACATTATGCTAAGTGAAATAAGTCAGACAGAGAAAGATAAATGCCATATGATCTCACTTGCATGTGGAATCTAAAAAAAATTAATAAAACCCAAACTCATAGATACAGAGTACAAATTGGTGGTTGCCAGAGGCAGAAGGTGTGGGGCAGGGAAAATGGGTGAAGGGGGTCAATAGGTACAAACTTCCAATTATAAAATAAATAAGTCTTGGGGATGTAATGTACAGCATAGTGACTATAGTTAACAGTACTGTATTGTATATTTGAAGTTTCTAAGAGAGTAGATTTTAAAAGTTCTCATCACAAGAAAAAAAATTGTAATTATGTGTGGTGATGGATGTTAACTAAACTTATTGTGGTAATTATCTATCAATAAATACAAATATCAAATCATTATGTTGTACACCTAAAATTTGTACAATGTTATATGTTAGTTATATCTCAAAAAATAGTAAAATACTATACACTCTATTCAAAAATTTTCATTTTGTCACTTAAAAATATATAATGCACATCTCTTTAGATCAGTACATTTAGATTGTACTTATTTTTTAAGTAGTTACATAATTTTCCATTATACCTACATCAAAATTATTTTTTAAGTGATGAGAACAGATTTTATTATTTTTTTCAATTATTTTACTGAGGTCATATTGGTTTATAACATGTAATTTCAGGTGTACATTATTATATATCAGTTTCTGTAGAGACTGCATCATGCTCACCACAAATAATCTAATTTTTATCTGTCACCATACACATATGTGCCCCTTTACCCCTTTTGCCCACCCCTGCTTCCTCTCTGGTAACTACTAATCTGTTCTCTTTATCCATGTGTTTGTTTATCTTCTACATATGGGTGAAATCATACAGTGTTTGTCTTTCTCTGTCTGGCTTATTTTGCTTAACATAATACCCCCAAGATCCATCCATGTTGTTGCAAATGGGATGATTTTGTTCTTTTTTATGGCTGAGTGGTATTCTATTGTGTGTATGTGTATATATATATATACACATACACCACATCTTCTTTATTCATTCATCAGTCGGGCACTTGGGTTGCTTCCACATCTTGGCTATTGTGAATAATGCTGCAGTGAACATAAGGGTTCAAAAGTCTGTTTGAATTGTTGATTTCAAGTTCTTTGGATAGATACCCATAGTGGGATGGCTGGGTCATATGGTATTTCTGTTTTAAATTTTTTGAGAAATCTCCATGCTGTTTTCCATAGTGGCTGCACCAGTTTGCATTCCCACCAGCAGTATGAGGGTTCCCTTTTCTCCATATCCTCTCCACCATTTGTTATTTTTTGTCTTGGTGATTATAGCCATTCTAACAGGTGTAAGATGATATCTCATTGTAATTTTGATTTGCGTTTCCCTAATAGTTAGTGATGTTGAACATCTTTTCATGCGCCTGTTGGCCATCTCTATATCTTTTTTGGAAAAATGTCTGTTCAGATCCTCTTCCTATTTTTTGATTGGGTTGTTTGTTTTTTTGTGGTTGAGTTGTATGAGTTCTTGGAAATTAACCCCTTGTCAGGTACATGATTTGCAAATATTTTCTCCCATTGGGTAGGTTGTCTTTTCATTTTGTTCATGGTTTCCTTTGCCTTGCAGAAGCTCTTTAGTCTGATGTAGTCCCATTTGTTTATTTTTTCTTTTCTTTCCCTTGCCTGAGTAAACATGGCATTAGAAAAGATGCTGCTAAGGCCAACGTCAAAGAATGTACAGCCTGTATTTTCTTCTTGGAGTTTTGTGTTTTCAGGTCTTACCTTCAAGTCTTTAGTCCATTTTGTGTTAATTTTTGTGTATGGTGTAAGATAATGGTCTACTTCATTCTTTTGCATGTGGCTGTCCAGTTTTCCCAACACCATTTACTGAAAAGACTTTCCTTCCTCCTTTGTATGTTCTTGGCTCCTTCATTGAAGATTAGCTGTCCATAGATGTGTGGTTTTATTTCTGGGCTTTCAATTCTCTTCCATTGATCTGTGTGTCTGTTTTTGTGCCAGTACCATGCTGTTCTGATTACTATAGCTTTGTAGTATATTTTGAAGTCAGGGATTGTGATGCCTCCAGCTTTGTTCTTTTTTTACAGGATTGCTTTGGCTATTTGGGGTCTTTTGTTGTTCCATATAAATTTTAGGATTCTTTGTTCTACTTCCATGAAGAATGTCATTGGGGTTCTGCTTGGGATTGCATTGAATCTGTAGATTGCTTTAGATGAAATGGACATTTTAACTATGTTTATTCTTCCAATCCATGAGCATGGAATATCTTTCCATTTCTTTATGTTTCTTTGATTTTTTTCAATAATGTCTTATAGTTTTCAGTGTATAAGTCTTTCACATCCTTGGTTAAATTGATCCCTACGTATTTTATTCTTTTTGTTGGCACTGTAAATGGGATTGTATTCTTGACTTCTCTTTCTGCTAGTTCGTAATTAGTGTATAGAAATACAACTGATTTTTGTAAGTTGATTTTGTACCCTGCAACTTTGCTGTAGTTGTTGATTATTTCTAATAGTTTCCTGGTGGATTCTTTAGAGTTTTCTGTATATAGAATAATGTCATCCTCAAACAGTAAGTTTCACTTCTTCCTTTTTATTTTGAATACCTTTTCTTTCTTTTTCTTGCCTCATTGCTCTGGCCAAAACCTCCAGTACTATGTTGAATAAGAGTGGTGAGAGTGGGCACCCTTGTCTTGTTCCTGTTCTCAGAGGGATGGCTTTCAGTTTTTCTTCATTAAGTATGATGTTGGCTGTGGGTTTGTCATAGATGGCCTTTATTATGTTGGTATACTTTCCTTCTATGAGAGTTTTTATCATAAATGGATGTTGGATCTTGTCAGATGCTTTCTCTGCATCTATTGAGATGATCATGTGGTTTTTATTCCTCATTTTGTTAATGTGGTGTATCACATTGATTTATTTGCAGATGTTGAACCATCCCTGCATCCCTGGTATAAATCCCACTTGATCATAGTGTATGATCCTTTTAATATGTTGCTATATTCATTTTGCCAATATTTTGTTGAGGATTTTGGCACCTATTTTCATAAGCGATATTGGCCTGAAATTTTCCTTCTTTGTGTTGTCCTTGTCTAGTTTTGGGATCAGGGTAATGTTGGCCTCTTAGAATGAGTTAGGAAGCATTCTGTCTTCTTCAATTTTTTGGAATAGTTTGAGAAGGATAGATTTTAAATCTTCTTTGAATGTTTGGTAGAATTCTCCAGAGAAGCTGTCTGGTCCTAGACTTTTGTTTTTTGGGAGGTTTTGGGTTACTGTTTCAATCTCTTTACTTGTGATTGGTCTATTCAAATTCTCTATTTATTCTTGATTCAGTATTTGGAGGTTGTATGAGTCTAAGAATTTATCCATTTCTTCTAGGTTATCCAATTTGTTGGCATATAATTTTTAAAGGTATTCTCTTATAATCCTTTGTATTTCTGTGGTATACATTGTAATTTCTCCTCATTCATTTCTAATTTTACTTATTTGTGCCTTCTCTCTTTTTTCTTAGTGAGTCTGGCTAAGGGTTTATCAATTTTGTTTATCTTCTCAAAGAATCAGCTCTTAGTTTCATTGATCCTTTCTGTCATTTTTTTGGTCTCTATTTCATTTATTTCCTCTCTAATTTTTATTGTTTTCCTTCTTCTACTGACTTTGGGCTTTGCTGTTTCTTCTTTTTCTGGTTCTGTTGGGTGTCACTTAAGATTACTTATTTGATATTCTTCTTATTTGTTGAGGTGGGCCTGTATTGCTTTAAATTTCCCTCTTAGAACCCCTTGTGCTGCATGATATAAGAGTTGGTATGTTGTATTTTCATTTTCATTTGTCTCCAAGTATTTTTTGACTTCTCCATTGATTAGTCATGGTTGTTCAGTAGCATGTTGTTTGGTCTCCACATATTTGTGGCTTTCCCAGCTTTTTTTATAGTTTACGTCTGGTTGCATAGCATTGTGTTTGGCAAAGATGCTTGACATGATTTCAATCTTCTTAAATTTACTGAGGCTTGCCTTGTTTCCCAACATATGGTCTGTCTTTGAAAATATTCCACGTGCACTTGAGAAGAATGTGTATTCTGCTGTTTTTGGATAGAATGTTCTATATACATGTATTAAGTCCGTCTGGTCTAGTGTTTCATTTAATTCCACTGTTTCCTTGTTGACTTTCTGTCTGGATGATCTATCCATTGATGTAAGTGGAGTGTTGAAGTCCCCTACTATTATTATGTAGCTGTCAATTTCTCCCTTTAGGTCTGTTAACAGTTGCTTTATATACTTTGGTGCTCCTGTGTTGGGTGCATATGTATTCATAAGTGTTATGTCCTCTTGGTGGAATGTTTCTTTTATCATTATATACTGCCCATCTTTGTTTTTCATTGTCTTTTTATCCTGAGGTCTGCTTTGTCTGATATAAGTATGGCAAGACCTGCTTTCTTGTGTTTGCCATTTGCTTGGAGTATCACCTTCCATCCCTTCACTCTGAGCCTATGTTTGTCTTCAGAGCTGAGATGTGTTTCCTGGAGGCAGCATATTGTTGGGTCTTGTTTTTTAATCCATCCAGACACTCTGTGTCTTTTGGTTGGAGAATACAATTCATTGACACTTAGAGTGATTATTGATATATGAAGGCTTAATACTGACATTTTATTTTTTGTTTTCCCATTGTTCTATATTTCCTTGTTTCTCTTCCCTTGTATTTCTGACTGCCATTTTAGTTTGGTGGTTTTCTGTGATGGTTTCTTTATTTATGATTTGTGGCTCTATTCTCATTCTTTGTTTAGTGGCTACCATGAGGTTTGTATTGAAGACTATAATAGGGTTAGATAAACTAATCTAAATATTTCAAAAGCCAAACAGGAATTGTACATGTATAATTCTGCAGCAGAGGCCAGCCTAAAATTTCAATTTTCTTTGTTTCTAGGCTGAATTTATATGAATGCAACGTGGTTACACTTGTTCTCTGGTGTTGGTATTAACTTCTGGTTGACTGCTTATGAAATCATAATATTTCTGGGGCTCATGGAGGAAAAAAATTGGAAAAGGTTTATAGATATTAAACAGGTTGATCTCTAAGCTTCTGCAAGAGGACTAGGGCATGGAGTTGCTGTCTGTCATGCACACCTTATTGGGATAATTGAAAAAATATGAATGGTAGATTAAACTATTGCATGACTGTTAAATGTCTCAAGTTCGATGACTGTGCTGTGGTTACATAAGAAAATGCCCTTATTCTTAGGAATTACTTAGGAAGTAATAAGAGGTAAAGGGAAGTATAAAAGGATAACCCTACAATGATTCAGAAGAAATAAAGAACGGAGACGTGCACAAATAGAGAGAACTATAAAACAAAGGTGTTAAATCTGGGAATCTGGGAAAGAGATATATGGGAATTTCATGTATTATTCTTGTAATTTTTATGTAATTTTGAAATTATTACAGTTGAAAGGTTTTCTTAAGTATATAATTAAAGATTGTACTAATTCAGACTGTTCTTTGTCCATTAGTTTGAATTAGTAAGAAGTGGCTCTAATTTGTTAAGTGGAACCCTGGGGACCTGGGAAAAATTCCTATACTGGTGCCCACATAGTTCCTATGGGTGAATCACAAGCCAGAAACGTCTGTTATGTGATTTTACCGGGATTTCTGACTTCTATAAATTTGAGGGAGTGTATTTGGGAAGAAAAGCAGAAGTTTCCTGCTACTTAAGTCTAGAATGAAAGAGAACTCATACACTTTATATTTCAGGGCCAATCAAGTGGAAATGTCAGTGGGGAAATCCAGATCAATTGTAATTCTGAACACAATTAAGTGGCATGAAGACTCAGAATGTCATGAACTAGTGCTGACTTCAGGGAGAGATCACAGTCAAATTGGGATCCCATTTCCAGGATTCTTGGTAAGGCTGACGTGTCAATCCATAAACCTTACCACTTAAACATAAACCCAGATCACGACATGCATTTCATCTCTCGGATGAAGGCGAAGTACAGTGCGAAGCTGTTTCTCAGGACTGTGTATGGTGTTCATATGTTCTAAGAAAGATACATTCAGATAGAGAAACAATTTACGGAGTATAAAGGGAATGTGTGTGATCGTCTCAAATGTGAGAATCAGACACTAAAAATCTAGTACGCTCATTACCTGCCCTGGATTTCCTAGCTCTGGAAAAGCTTAGCATATTCTCCAAAAGCTACCATTTTCATTAACTAAGAAATAGAAACAATACTGATTTCCTTCAAACCTGTTCAGGCCTTTTGGTCAGAAAGGCAGGCGTGCTTTCATTTGGAAGACACAGAGATCTTAGAAGTTGTCTGCATTCTTCTCACAACCACTGGGCTCTCTGATGTTTATAGTACAGGATTATTCACGGTAAAAAAGAAATCACCATGTTGTGAGTCAATTCATTGCAAATAATGATGAATACAAATTTCAGCTCTGATGTTCTTGACTGTATGATTCTGAGCAAATAATTTATCTCTTGGAGACAGTTTCTTCACAAAACAGAGCTTCCCAAGAAGGGCAAGCAGAACAGTGAGGAATCTGGAAACCACGTGACTTAGATAATTGTTAAGAGAACTGGGTCAGCACCGCACTCCTGTGAGAACGGCCAAAATCCGCAACACTGACAGCACCAGTGCTGGTGGGGATGTGGGGCAACAGGGGCTCTCCTTCATCGCTGGTGGGCGTGCACAATGGTGCAGCCACTGAGAAGACAGTTTGGCAGTTTCTTACAAAACTAAACAACTCTTACCATACGATCCAGCGATTGTGCTCCTTGGTATTTACCTACAGGAGCTGAAAACTTATGTCCACACAAAAACCTGCATGTGGATGTTTACAGCACCTTTATTCATAATTGCCAAAACTTGAAAGCAGCCAAAATGTCCTTCAGTAGGTGAGTGGATAAATAAACTATGGTACATCCAGCAATGGAATATTATTAACCCTCCCCAAAAATGAGCCATCAAGCCAAGAAGAGACGTGGAGCAATCTTAAATGTATGTCACTAAGTGAAAGAAGCCAATCTGAAAAGGCTACATACTGTGTGATTCTGACTACATGATATTCTGGAAAAAGCAAAATAATGGACAGTAAGAAGATTGGTGGTTGCTAGGGGTTGGGGAGTGGGGGTTGGGAGAAATGAATAGGCAGAGCACAGAGGATTTTTAGGGCAGTGAAAATATTCTGTGTGATACCATAATGCTGGAAACATGTCATTATACATTTGCCCAAACCCATGGAATGTACAATACCAAGAGTGAACCCTAATGTAAACTGTGGACTTTGGGTGATTATGATGTATCGATGTAGGTTCACCAATTGTAACAAATGTACAGCTCTGGTGGGGGGTGCTAGGGGATAATGGGGGAGGCTATGCACATATGGGGGCAGGGGATGTATGGGAAATATCTGTACTTTCCACTCAATTTTGCTGTGAACCTGAAACTGCTCTAATGAAATAGCCTTAAAAAATGTCTGGTGCATTAAAAACAAACTTTAATAGCAATTAATGTTCTTAAGTAAATTAAAAAGTTTTAGAATTTAGTTTTATTCTCCACTACCCTCCAGAGAGAAAACTTTCAAGAAGCTAAAAAAGAAAAGAAATCTCCCCCCATCCCCCATCTCACTAAAATGGATTGCCTACAGATTTCTCCTGAAAGATTCTTTTGTTCCCTACACCCACTGATTTTCTGGGTTTCTTTAATCCTGCCCCCTAAGCAGAAAAAGTCTTTGCCTTCTTATCCCACAGGCCAATTCTCTGTCCTCTTTCAAATTCTCCCTCAAGGTTGAATTCTTCCAGAAATTCTAACTCATCTTTAAAACTTAACTTTCAAATTTGGAAAGAGCATCTGATATAGTTTGTAAGAATTGTAATTGCTTTTCTTATTTGCTCCTTTTCTTGGGGTTATACAGGTCATATCCTTTCTGTGACAAATTTAGTGAATAAAATATAAGGTAACGATTATTAAGGCAATTTTTTTTAATGGAGAAAGCAGTAGACAATGTCAGGAGCCTCTGCTTTGTGTTTTGGGGCACGTTGCTTTACCATTTTGCTGTTCAGTTTTCTCATCTGTTAAATAAGTATAATAGATTCTGATCCTTTTTATCTCATAATATCATGACTCCAAGACTTGTTATAAAGAAAAGTTATTACAACTGAAGGTTATTTCTATTCAGACTAAGACCACCAGGTGGTAGTATCCCAAAACTTGGAATCTATGCTTCATGGCCGACAGAAGAATGTTTCCTCTTAGTGGTGGTTGATTTGAAGTAGCCTCACCATCCAGAGCTCAGTTCAGGAAGTAAATTGTGCCCCTCAGGAAGCAGAAAGTTCCTGGTGCCACAAAATTAGGGGAGAAGTAAAAGGACCTCGAATTGGTTTTCTTTAAAATCTCACTACTTGTTTTTAAGATCTTCATCCAAATATTAAGAATATGCAGAAGTTTTCTTGTATGTATGTCTTATAATTGAAAAAATCAATTCCTGCACATGGTTACAAAACTTATTCAAAGAGGGTCCGTGCGAAGCCATCTCCTTCTCTCCCCAGAGCCTTGAGTTTCCTTAATTTCTCAGCCCCCTCCTCAGAGGGAAGTATACTGTTTACTGAGAAAAGCTAAGTGCAGACCAGTGCTTATAATATGCCACCATCTGTGTTTTCAAAATGTGTGTGTGTATGTCCTGCCTGTAAATTCATAGAGTATCTTGAGGAAAAAACACGAGGAAACGTAACTGTGGTGGCACAGGGAAGGAAAATGGAGACAGCAGGAGACAAGACGGAATCGAGATTCAGTGGTCACCATGCACTTCTTTACCTTCTATACCGTGTGGAGCTATCAGTTAAAAATTCCCACAATGTATCTTGGAGACCATTCCATATCCACATAGTTCTATCTCATGCTTTTTAATGATACAGAAGGGTCTTACTCTACTGGAAATTACATATATATTCAGTTTTACACAAAATAACATTGCCGAGAACAGGCTTTGGAACTAAGCAGATCTGGGTTGAAATCTGGATTTTCTGGGTGCTACTTCACTTCAGCTTCCTTCTCTGTAAATGATCTGATGACAGTCATTAGGGCTATTATGAGGATTTAATATGCAGATTATGCAAAGGGCCAGGCACATGGTACACACTCAGCGGAGTTCAGATTTCTTTCTCTCCTGGCTTTATGGTTATTTGAAAAAGTTGATTAAATGCCTAAAATGGAAAGACAAAGGTGTGTTGTTATTGTTGTTATTATTATTGTCTTTGTGTTTGTAGTAGACTTATGCTCTGAGGAAATAAATACGGAAAAGTAGGTGTTAAAGTAAATGGGATGCAAGATCATGTACTCTTTGAAAGGAAGCTTGTCTTTTATTTTTCAGGCAGTTAAATGAGGGAAATGACAGCATGGAGCAATTATGCGGTCTTCTTGTCGGCTAAGCTATCCAATTTGAATAATTCAGGCCAAAAATGAGGAAGCTATTAGAGACATCCAACCTACATGTAGCATATGTAGCTTATCTGTATTGCCATAATTACCAAGTAATGGTTGTAGAACACTGCTCTGTGGTACTGTTTGTGGTGGTCTGAACTGTGCCCCCCTCCCCAAACTTATATATTGAAGCCCCAACCCCTAATGTGACTGTATTTGGAGACAGAGCCTTTACGGAGATAATTAAGGTTAAATAAAGTCATAAGGGTGGGGCCCTGATCTGATAGGACTGGAATCCTTATAAGCAGAAGAGAGACCAGACTCGCTCACTCTCTCTCCCTCCCTCTCTCTCTCTCTCTCTCTCTCTCTCTCTCTCTCTCTCTCTCTCTCTCTCTCTCTCTCTCCCCCTCTCCCCCTCTCTCCCTCTCTCTCTCTCTCTCTCTCTCTCTGCATACACAGAGAAACGGCCACATGAAGAAACAGCCAAGTGGCCACCTACAAGCCAGAAAGAGACCTGTCACCAGAAACTGAATTTGCTGGCACCTTGACCATGGACTCCCAGCCTCCAGAACTGTGAGAAAATAAGTGACTGTTGTTCAAGCGCCCCAGCCTGTGATAGTTTGTGCTGGCGGCTTGAGTAGATGAACACCCTACTGAAGGAATTTCCCTCTGTCGGGACAACTGGAAAATGTGCTCTTGCTTTGTTGATATATATGCCTGTCTTCAATTAAAACTGTTTCTAAGATAAAAAAAGATACACACTACAAATTCAGAAAGCTTTCAAGAAGTTAGTGATTACTCTAGCAATTAAATAAACTCCTGTGACAGTAATTGCACTTAATCACCTTCATTTTACAAATTCGGAAACTCAGGCGGGGTGAAAGGAAGTCAGCTCCTTCACAGCTGAGCCAGAACTGCGTTTAATCCAGGTGCCCAGCGCTCTCCCCTTCATACCCCTGCTCTAGAGCCACGGGCCTCTCCCATCCTGGGCTGTGGGAGTGGTGAGAAGGAGAGGGCAGGAGACTTGCACGCTCACCTCCCGCCCGGCTCCAAGAGGCCAGGATTGAGGGACACACTCTTCCCTGAACCAAAAACAGGACTTCTCAGAGAAGTCCTTTTTCGCTCTTGTTTAGGAGATTGGTGGAGATCTTTTTGATTCAGGTTATAAACACGTTAAGGAATTTGCAGGTTATATTGAGAACCAAGAATAGTGGATTTCACTCAACGAAATGAGTGGCAGCACATAACCCACACTCCTTAAACAATAATTGTCTAGATGGAATAATTAGCACCATTTAAAGATGGGTAGAAGTCTAATATTTAAAGTTAGGTTTTATAGATATGATTTTTTAAAAGAGCACTTACAACAGCCCCAAAGTACTCCAGATATATGATGCTTCTCCCATATGATGCTCTACAATTTCTCCTTCTACACCCGTCTATCTGTCTATCTGTCATCGTCTGTCTGTCATCTGTCTGCTTATAGATAGATACACACACATGCACACACACATCACGTTGAAGATTCAGATATCTGTAACAAAGACTGTTGCCTATCCAGTATCCATTCTCTCCTTCTTCCCTGGTAACAAAACCCCCAACTTGTTGGCCGCATATATGTGTCCAGCTTTAAAGCTGCTGTTTCCAGCCTCCCTCTCAGATATCCCTTCTCTAAGTGGACATTGATGAGTGAGGTTTCTAGGAAAGCTATTTTAAAAGAGCTGACTAGCATGCAGGTGTGTGCTTTTGCCTGTACTTCCCTCCTTCCTGCTACCTGGAATCTGGACATGATGGCTGGACGACAACAGCCATTTTCTGATCATGAGGTGACCCTGAGGATGGAAGCTATGAGATAGGGCTGAGAAAGGAGAAATAGTGAAGGACTCAAGATCCTTGGTGACAATGGACTGACTAAATCAGGACTTATTTTATGTGAGAGAAAATTTTACACATTTTTGAGCCTCAATTATTTTGGATTTAAAAGAGGAACAGGCAGGAATCTTTGCCTGTTCTATCCACTGGTATATCCCAAGGACCCGACATAGGCATTCAGGAAAGTCTGTCGTTGAGTGAATGCAGCGTTGTACAAGCCTAAACTCCGTGTTTTTCGTAATATTGCAAAGGGTAAACTGGGAAAATTCTGGAGTGTTCTGCCATGCTAAAGAGAGGTTGCTAAAAGATTGAAGTGAGCAAACACAGAGCAGCTGGAAACTTGGCGAAGAGTGGTGCAGGAGGATTTATCCAAACTGAGCTAAAAATAGTGTGGTCTCTCTGGGAAGGACAGAGGCCGGTTCCAGCTGGGGTAAACTGTTGGTGATGACCCTGGCCATGGAAAAACTCCCGAGGGGCCCTGAGATACAGCCACTTCTTACCTAGCAATACATGGTTACAGTGCTGTAAAATATCTCATCCCACCGGCCAGGTTTTCTAGAATAGAAAACAATTAAACCTATAAGTAAATAAAGCAAAACTCCTATACTGGATTTTGGGCACCCTGAAGTAAAGCCAGGTCTAATTTGTTTGTGTCTCCAGAATCTTAAAGAATGCCCGATGTACAGTACACCTTCCATAGGTGTTTGACAACTGAGTTGAATTGGAAAGTCAGGGAAGAGGAGATGTGAAATGTTTCTCATTTCCCCTCTCTTCCCTCCCTCGTCACACCCTCCTAGACCTGCACCTTCCGGGTGGGGTCCAGGTTCCCAGGGCCGTCGGTGGAAGTAGAGGTAAGGACGGCCTGAAATTCCATTACAAGAAATGGATTCTCTGTGTTTTTTAATTGATCAGTTGAAGATTCCTCTTTTAAATACAAGTAGGCTACAGGACAAAGACCACTGAGTTTTAATCTCAGTTTGCTTTTTCCTTCTCAATTCTATACATTCCCTAGGTTTTTGTTTCTTCCTATAGAAAATGGAAAAGTTTCGACTAGATCAATCATTTCTAGCTAGGAGGCCTTGAAGACTATAACAGGGTTAGATACACTAATCTAAATATTTCAAAAGCCAACAGGGATTGTCCACGTATAATCCTACAGCAGAAGCCAACATAAAATTCTAATTTTCTTTGTTTTTAGGCTGAAATTATATGAATGCAACGTGGTTACACTCATTCTCTGGTGTTGATATTAACCTCCATTGACCACTTATGAAATCATGACATTTCTGGGGCTCATGGAGGAAAAATATTTGAAAAGGTTCATAGGTATTAAACAGGTCAATCTCCAAGGTTTGGCACAGCTGAGGGGACTAAGGCATAGAGTTGCTGTCTGTCATGCACACGTTATTGTGACACCTTTTTTCAGCTTTACTGGGGTGTAATTGATAAGTAGAAATCGTATATATTTCTACGTGCTTTGATATATGTATACATTGTAGAATCACCACAATCAAGCTAATGAACATATCCAGCACCTCACATAGTTTACCTTTGTTTGCGTGGTGAGAACATGTGAGATCTACTCTCAGCAAGTTTCAAGTGTACAATACAGTATTGTTACCTACAGTCACCGTGCTGTACATTACATCTCCAGAACTTATTCGTCTTGCCTAACTGAAACTGTATCCTGTGACCAACCCCCAACCCCTGGCAACCACCCACTCTACTCTGTGCTTCTATGAGTTCAACTATTTTAGATTCCATACATAAGCAAGATCATGCAGTATTTATCTTTCTATGTCTGGTTAATCTCACTTAGCATAATGTCACAAATCACAGGATTTCCTTCTTTTAAAGGCTGAATAATATTCCCCTCTGTGACTTTTAGCAGAAGTCTTGAAGAGGAGGGAAGATACCAGGGCATTCAAGGCCCAGCAGAGCAACCATTTCCTTCCCTCACTGTAACTCAGTGTTCTCTCCTCAGACCCCAAACCCTGAGCAGCATGTACAAAGGGGTCTCTTTCTTGTTCTAATATGCTCGTCTACTACCTGTCCTCATTATCATTTGGGGGTACTTGGTTTTTCTCAACTGAGATAGAAAACATTTTCATCCAAACATTCATTAAACCTCAGAGTTGTGTAACTTCTAACTTGGCCAGTGCTGTGGAAGCCCATTTAACTAAAATAATGTAGGTGGGCATGGCTAGATGTCAAGTTTCTGTGAGGATCAATTATATTTGAATTGCTTTGTTTCTGTAACTGCTATGGTGACCTCATAAAGACTCGAATTGCAAATATTTACTGATCCACATTGTTATTATAACTAGTTTATCTTCCCCATGGAGATAGACAGGAAGTAAAATAATTGAAAAACATGGTTTTTCCACCCAGGTGAATCATTATCCTAGGTAAATGGACAGGTTGCTGTGTTTAAGGGTGCATATGGTTATTATGGGAAAGAATTCCAGAAAAGGATGGGTAATTTCCTTTTTCATTTTAGTTCTGCACAGCATTGTGCTAGGGACATAGTAAGCCTTTAATCAACATTTGCTAGAGGGTAACATAATCATCAGCCACGCACGTTAGCATTATCTACAAATGAATGATGGATATTTGGACTGCTGTACTTTAAAGGCCATTCAAGCTCTGAGAGTCTGTAACTGTGGGCTAATTGTGGGCTAACTGCCATTGTGTATCACTCCTCACTTATTATTTTAGTTATACCTTTCTGTTAAAAGTTTTAGAATCTTGTGGGAATGTAAAATGGTGCAACTAATGTGCAAAGCAGTATAGCAGTTCCTCAAAAAATTAAACATAAAATTACCCTATGTCCAGCAATTCCACTTCTGGGTATATACTGAAAAGAATTGAAATCAAGGACTCAGATATTTGTACACCCATGTTCATAGCAGCATTATTCACAATAGCCAAAAGGTGGAAGCAACCCAGGTGTTCATCAACAGATGAATGGATAAACATATGTGGTACACACATACAATGGAATACTACTCAATCTTAAAAAGGAAGGAAATTTTAACACATTCTATAATATGGACGAACCTTGAGAATATTATGCTGAGTGAAATAAGCCAGCCACAAAAGGACAAATATTGTATGACTCCACTTACATGAGGTACTTAGAGTAATCAAATTCATAGAGACAGAAAGTAGAGTGGTGGTTGTTGGGGGTGAGGGGAGGGGGCAATAGGGAGTTATTGTTGAATGGGTATGGAGTGTCAATGTGGGAAGATGAAAAAGTTCAGGAGATGAATTACAATAATGGTTGCACAACAATGTGAATGTACTTCATGCCACTGAACTGTACACTTGGAAATACTGAACTGTACACTTGGAAATGGTTAAAATGGTAGATTTTATGGTATGTATATTTTACCACAATTAAGAAAAGTCTTAGACTCTTAACTAGAGTGTTGGTCTAGGACATGTATTTACTGAGCTTCTATGTAGAAGGAGAGACAACAATCTGTGAGTGATTGATAGAATCTGAACATAGTAGAGAGTGCATTTAATCGTTTTCCTTGTCCTCTGGAAAGACAGAGGTGTTGGGAGCGCAGGCTTCAGAATCAGACTTAGGACTGAGTCCAGGCCTTGTGCTTCTCACTTGTGTGATCAGGAGGGTCCGACATCCACTTTCGGCTCTAGGGCAGGATTAATATTTTAGGTGATGCTGCACATGTATTGACAGTCTGTGATTATCCATTGGATAAATGGAATAAATGGGTGGATTTATCCCATAAGTGGATATTGGCTCCAATGGATAAATGACTGGATGAACGGGCACCTCTTCTGTAGGCCCAACTCAACAGAACAACCCAGGGGATGATAAATTGGCCCCCTCAAATCTCCATAGCGATAAAATCTTCCCCAAATGGTTGTTGTGAGGATTCAATGAGGTAACGTGTAACTGTAAGCTCTCAGTTGGTAGGGGCTATTATTTTAGTTGTGTGCTTTCTAGTTTGGCTCATGTCCTACCCTGACTTCAAGGCAGGAAATTTAACCCTTTAGTTCCCATTTCAGTCTTAATTCTCTCCCTTAACCTCTTTCACTATCACCAAGGAATGGGGTTTCCCAATACTGTAGGACTCTGCTAATTTTTTGCTTTGTACTCCCTAAAATAATTTAGAAAAGTCATGAACTCCACACACATGTTAAGTTGCCCTCTGCAATGTTTTCTCATAAGTTTAAACAGCTGCAAATGATGTAATTTCAAGCTTAGTGAAAAATAATGTCTTTTTAAAATTCAAACTATTTTATCACTCTTAAATGTACCCATTGGGTTCTAAAAACAATAGCCATTTGACACTCACAATTACTGTCTTAGTTATCTAGTGCGGGGTAACAACTTGTCCCTAAACTAAGCAGATGAGAGCAACCATTTATTTTCTCACAGTTTCTCTGGGTCAGATCACAAGGTCTCTCACAAGACCACAATGAAGGGGTCAGCCAGGGCTCCAGTCTCATCTGAAGACTTGACCAAGGAGGACTTGCTTCCAAGATCACTCACTATTGTTGGCAGGATTTAGTTCCTCGTGGGCGATGGACTGAGGGCCTGGGTCCTTGCTGGCTGACGGCCAGAGTCCTCCCACAGTTCATTGCCATGTGAGGCTCTCCATAGGACTGTTCACAACATGACAACTGGCTTCCCTTCTAACAGTGAGAGAGAGAGCGAGGAGACAGAGAAAGAGAACAGAAGAGGATGAGCAAGACAGAAACCACAGTCTTTTTGTAACCTAATCTGGGAAGCCATGTCTCATCACTTTTGCTGCATTTTCTTTGTTAGAAGCAAGTCATCACGTCAGGCCCAGCCTCAAAGGGATAGAATTACACAAGAGTGTGAGTACCAGGAGGCAGGGCTCGTGGGGGCCATTTTATAGTGGCTGCTTACCACTATTATCAATTTTTAGAAAATGCTTAAAGTAGGTCATCTTTAACTGTTAGAAAATTTTTTCATTTCTTTTTCTCCTAGAACTCATAATTCCATTCTGCTATTCTCTGAATCTCGTTCTAATGTAATATATACTTATGCTTGGAATTATTTTATTGACTTCCTTATCATGTATCACTATAAGAAAATTATGCATATAAACTGAAATTTTAATTAAGAAAAATTTCCTATAACCATATGGTTTTAGGGATTATTTTTTTCTAGGACTAGTTATCATTCATTTATTATTAGTACTGGTATTATGATTAGCATTATTGATCAAAACTATATAAACACTTAATAAAATTTGATAAATAATTATTAAATACAAAAAGTAAAATGCCATTGGAAATACATTGCTTAATGCAATAGGGTTGTTAATTTTTTTCAGTTAGTTCATTTATCCTTTCTTGAGTATGACTTATTCTTAGAATGAGTCAGGGCCACTAGTAAATGAGGAGCTAATAATGTTCATTAATGATGGTTGTCAAGTGCCTTATTTTTAGGAGAATCCGTATCATATTTCCATTAAATCAGTCTAAACTGAATAGGTATGTAGGAGGAATAACAAATGAGCAGAGAAATCGTTGATGAATGATAGAGAGCCCAAGTGAAAATTAATATGGATGTAGAGTATCTTCCAAAATTTTGGGGAAAGTTAATGAAAATGTTTCTTCTGCATTTCTGACTAAATGTTCATGTAAATAGAAAACACCAACTTACCTCCTAAAAAGGGCAAATAAGTTCTGAAAACCTTCCCTCCACCTGAGCAGCACAGCAAAGATGCATTTGCAGAGGGCAGAGAAGAAGAGAATTGTCATAGAGGAAAATCACATTTCAGAGTTTCTCTTTCTTTGTTCCCACAAATGTGTAATAGCCGGGAGGAACAGAAATGATCAACACAACAGAAAGTCCATTATTTTCAGGGCTCTTCTCTACCGAAACCGCATGCTTGGGTTCAGTGTCAGAGGTACTCCATTCGGCAGAGCTACACCTACCCTTGGAAATGATGCAGTCAGCATCGTGTTCACACACGTGTGACAAAACTATAATTTCTGCATTTGGTTACAAATGACCATAACTGGTGTGATAAAGATGTCTCAACTCATTTGGGAATAAACATGGAATGCTTTCATTTTCCAATTACTGCCACCAACGATTTCTCGTCTAATCCCCTTCATGCTGGGTAGCAGGACTACTGGTGAAAACACAGTCTCTCTTATGTGACTATGACACTTGAGTGCTCACAAAGTGTTCAAAGCTACGATCTCAAAAGCTGATGGGAACAATGCTGTGGAATTCACGCCAAAGCAGGTTAGACTGGGTAATTCTGTTCAGTCTACAAGTGGTAACTTTAAAAGCCCTGCAGTGGCTACTGATGCTGTCTGCTCACACCCTTCCTCCTCTGTAGTAGCTGGCTTCTGCCCTCTCCCCTCCCTACACAGCCAAGGCTGAGCCTCTCGTAGTGCACTGATGGATACACATAACCCTAGGGCTGGCCACACTAGCTCCTCCCTGACACTTTTCCAATTGCCTTCTTCTTTGAGGACAAGCTGGCCTGAATAGCCTAGAAATAAGGGACTTGGCATTACCAGTGGAGTCTGTCCCACCTATTCTTAGATGGACTAAAGACCTCCCCAGGAGAGGTCAGACGGACTGAAACCAACTCCCCTCAGTATTTCAGAAATTAAAAATCAGTATGAGCCTAGACTACAAAGAGGAAAGGATTGTCTATGTTTGAAATAAAGAATCCTAGTGAAACAGAAGGAGTGAAGAGCTGCTGGATTTTCACTGTTCATAAACACGAGACTCTGGTTTGCAGTGTGAGGTGATCTGTCTTACAGATGGAAGTGTCTGTGCTTTCCAAAAGGAGCTCAGAGAGCTCTGAATCAAGCAGACATAGCAGGAGTCTGCTGAACTGGAAATGGCATTCCAGGGTCTGAGGGCCCAAGAACGATTATCTGAGATTTGTGTATTCCAAACATGATTTAATGGAAATTAGGACGCTTTGACTGGCAAAACACATGAAATAGAGAGAACTGGAAGGTGACTATTTTACTTGAAATTGCTTTTCTCCAGAGAGGGTGACTACAAATGTATTTGTATGAAGCCAAAAGTGGTGTAAATTAAACTTTTTCAAAGGGACCTCAAAGATAGGAAGTAGGCAAAGAACTTCAAAAGAAATAAAGGAGAAAAATGACAGTTTTAAATATTGTCTAGTTTTAAATAAAGTCTAGTTTTACAAAGATGAGGATCAAACCAACTACTTCCCTCCTTTTTTGGTAGAATAATTTATGAATTTCAAGGTTTCTTTTTAAACATTCCAAATTTGGTACTTTGTATTAGACATATTTTAGATTTCTAAAGGGCTAAAACATTCTACAATGAGTCTGGGAGATTTGAATTTTTACCTTAATTTTAAAAGGCTGTAGTTTAATTGGTGTTCTCAGTAGTGATGAGTACAGTTACTAAAGAATACAAAATTGGGGATTGGGATACGGCATGTCTGATTGCAGGCACAGATTTGGAATTGTGTACTAAAATTAAATAGCTAAATTTATGTAAATGTAATGAAAAGCACAAAGTTTCAAATCAAATGTATTGTGGTTGAAGTGTGTAAACACTTGTGTATTTTGTGAATTAGTTCTAGCATGAATTAGGAAAATTGAAAACTTCCTAAATCTGCAGAGAACTTTCCACTTTGAAATTCTGGGTACAGTTTAAATGTTTAGCATTTGACACAATTTTTTACATGAGTGATTATATCAGTCAGGGTGTGTGTGTGTCTGTGTGTGTGAGAGAGAGAGAGAGAGAGATTGAGAGAGAGACAGAGAGATTTTAAGGAACTGGCTCATGCGATTATAGGGGCTGGCAAATCCGAAATATGTAAGTCAGGCTAGAAACTCAGGCAGAATTTCTATGTTCCAGTCTTGAGGCAGAATTCCTTTTTCAAGAAACCTCAATCTTTGCTATTAAGGCCTTCAACTGATTGGAGGATGCCCACCCACATTATGGAGAGTAATCTGCTTTATTTATTGAAGTCAACTGTTGTAAATGCTAATCATTCTACAAAATTAACCATTCTACTTTCATAGCATCATCTAGACTAGGGTTTGCTCAAACAACTGGGCATGATAGCCTAGCCAAGTTGACACATAAAATTAATCATCAGTGATCAATTTGATTAAATGTTATTATTTAGATAAAATGTGATTTTAAAAAATTTTCTCAGTTGGCTTTTGGAGATTTTAGTTCACAAATCATTAAGACAATAAGTATTTGTATTTATTTAAAGGCCTCATAAATTGGAATTCTATACTATAGATTAGAGTTATCTGTAATTAAAATAAAGGTAGTAGAAATATATATGACATTTTGGCTTATACATCAAAGGAAGATTTCGGACAATCTCAAGGGCAGCCTATATTTACATGTATCAAACTTTGCTGTTCATATGGCATTCCAAGATATCAAGAAAATCTTTAATCATCCTACTGGAAAATGCACAACTGTAACTGGTATTGGGTCAAGATATTGCTAACTGGGATAATCATTTAGATTTATACAAAGCGTACTTTTTTATATAATAAAAAATGATAGGGGAATGTCTGTCTTTTTAAAATAAGAAAAACTTGTAGCTCAGAAAAAGGAACAAAGTACATTTAAAAACTTTCACCTAAAGAATCTCCTTTAACATTTCTGAGATGCCAGTTACATGTATTTTGGGCCACTCACTATTTTCCCACAGAAACTGTGCTCTGGCATTTTTTTTTCAGTCTTTTTTCTCTGTGCTTTATTTCAGATAAATTCTGTTTCTATTATTTCAAGTTCACTGATCTTTTCTTCTGTAGTGTCTAATCTGCTGTTAATCCCATCCAATTAA
Source organism: Tapirus indicus (assembly GCA_031878705.1). NCBI lineage: Eukaryota > Metazoa > Chordata > Mammalia > Perissodactyla > Tapiridae > Tapirus > Tapirus indicus. The sequence goes on along the minus strand of CM062933.1, from coordinate 55,241,748 downwards.
ATTTTACTTTTCAATACTGTATTTTTCACACCTAGAAACCCCATCTGGCTCTTTGTTATGTCTTCCATTTCTGTCCATGATGTTCCTGTGTTCTTTTGCATCCTTGAGCAGTTGTGCATATTTGTGATAGCTGTTTTAATATCTTTGCTAATTGCATCATCTCTGCCATTTCTCGATCTGTTTCTACAACCGATTTTTCTCCTTGTTAAGAGTCACATTTTTTTCATATTTGTTTGTCTGGTAAGTTTTGATAGGATGCCAGATGTCAGGTGTTTCACTTTATTGAATGCTATATTTTTATTGTATTTCTTTAGAGGATATCAGATTTTTTCTGGCAAGCGGCAATGGGTGAGCTTCCTTGTTCCTAAACTCATTTCAGGCAGGCCTCAGTGGCCTTTAGGGATTGTCCAGCTCACTTCTAGGTTATGGTTCTTCTGGGATCTCCTCCAAGTGTTCCATGTATTCAACAAGATTATTGCCAGCTCCGGGGATGGTTCATGTGAGATTTCCCCTACACTTCTTCTTTCCTCAGAAGTTGTTCTTGCCTGGCCTTATGAGGTTTTATCCTAGACCATGTGCAGGGTGGTATTCAGACAAAGACTCAAAGGGTCTTGCGTGGAGGTTTCTGAAATTCTTTCTCTGCACAGCTTCCTCCTCTTGGGTACTCTGCCCTCCACATTCTAACCACCTCAGCCTCCCCGAATTCCAGTCTTTTTATCCTCAACCAAAGACATCTGGCCTCTGTTGGAGCTCTCCTTCCCTACATCACTATCCAGAGGCTACTTCCTGACCGAGGGTCACCTCCCTCATTTCTCTTTTCTCAGGGTTCCTAGTTGTGCACTGCCTGTGGTTTAACACCTGAACATACAAGGAGTAGAAGATTGTATGTAGTGTGTTACCATTTTATTAAGAAGGTAAGACACACACACGTGTGTGTGTTTATATTACAAAATTCAGTGGAAATATAACACATTACTTTTAAAAATAGTTAACTTGGATTTCTGCTTCTAGCCATAACAGAGAAATAAGACCTGGGATTATCCTCCCAGTGTAAATAACTAGAATTTTAGGAAAAATGGTTCTGTATAGAGATAGTCAACACTCCTTTTTATAGCTGCATAGTACTCCATTTGCTGGCTGTATCATAGTTTATTAAACCAGTTCCTGACTGATGAAAACTTGGGTGATTTTCAATCTTTCGCTATTGTAAATAATACTGAAATGAAAAGCCTTGTAAAAATGTCTTTCATAATTTTGCCAATGTATCTTTGGCATAAATTTTTAGGAGTAGGATTGATGGGTCAAAAGGTAAATGTATACATAATTTTGCTAGATATTGCCAAATTTCTCTCTGCAGGTGATTTATCATTTTTTTATTCCACCAGAAAGGAATGAATGCCTACTTTCTCACACCCTCACCAATAGAGTGTGTTGTGAAACCTTTGGATTTTTGCCAGTATAGTAGGTAAAAAGTGGAATCCTAGTCTAATTTTAATTTGCATTTATCTCATTGGGAATGAGGTTGAGCATCTTTGTTTATGGGTAAAGATGCCTGTACTTCCATGTCTGTGAGTTGCCTATGGCTTTCCATAGCTCATTCTTCTATAGGATTTTGGGTCTCTTAGCTCTCTATTTTTGGAAACTCATTTTATGGGCTGTTGCAGATATTTTTCCCAGTTTGCTATTTTCGTGCCTAGTTTGCTTGTGACGTCTTTGGCCACGTAAAGACTTTTTATTTTTATGGTATCAGGTTTATCTAATTTTTTTCCTTTGGATTTTGAGTCACAGTCCTAAAAGTTTTCCTCACTCCTAAGATGAAAAGAATTTACCCATATATTTATTCAGTACTCATAGAGTTTAATTTTTCATAATTATATCTCCTATCCATTTGGAAGTTTCCTTGGTGTGTGGTCTGGGGAATGGACCCAATGTTATCTTTTCCATATGGCTGTGCAGTTAGTCCAATACCTCTTTTTAAATGTCCTTCTTTTCTAATCTTCTAAAAGGCTGTTTTTATCTTATACTAAATTTTCATATGTAATTGGATCTATTTCTGGATTTTCTATTCTGTCTCGTTGACTTGTCTATTCATGAACTAGCACCATTAATTTTAGAGGATTTATGTCTTTAACACCTGTAGTGTTACATAAAATAGGCGTGATGTCTATGTGGGACAAAGTCACAGCTGCTGTTCCTGTGGAATGACCTCAGCTGTAACTGCTGGCCTCTGACAGTTCTTGGTTTCTGCCCATTTTTTGAGTCTAGACCCTAGCTTTGCATTGATGCCAGGAGCCACAATATCTTGGCAAAAAATTCATATTTTGGTTTTGGTAGTCAAGAATTGGTTTCTGTTGCTTACACAAAAACGTTTACTGTAGCCCTAGCTATATATTTTTCATGAGTTGTTTATCTAAATTAAAGGGATGCCTTTAATAGTAAGAATTTCAGTCAGAGTGAGGGAAGAAGAAGGTGACACTTTGACAGTCTAGGAGATGAGTATGTGGGTGGAGCACGGGGCAGTGTGGGGCAGTGTGGGGCAGCGTGGGGCAACATCAAATAGATAAGGCCTTGGTCTTCCTTTCACAAAATGTGGAGAGAACCATTTCTCTGTATTAAAACTGCTTCAACTTATTAGGGCAGAAAGAGAAATTAAAATATTGGCAACTATACTTTTAGAAGAAGGACATCAAAGATTCCATGAGAAATCATTCCGGCTCGAGGAGACTTGAGATGCAGCAAGATCTCTGTACTTCCCGGTCCAGGCTTGGAACACAGCAGAAGCCTCCTAACTTCCTGCTGGGTTAGCTACAGTCCCAAACTTCTACCCCAAGCCAGAGTTTTCTTTCTAAAACAGAGATGGGATCATACTACTCCCTTGCTTAAAATCCTTGAGTGTCTCCTGTTCTTATAGGATGAAGTTAAACCTTCTTTCATGAAGATGCTTCAACATCTGGCCTCAGCCTCAGTTTGTAAATTTGTTTCTTAACCCCTGTATAAAACATGCACTTCAGTGGTAGCAGCAGCGGTAGATGTAGCTTCACAGTAGTAGTAAGAAGAGCCATGGAGGGGAAGTAGTGGTGGGGAGAGAACTATGAGACCATCAGTCCTCCTCCTCTTTATATGTATTAGCACTTGAGCTACTCGTGGTTTTTCTAGAACTCAACAGACCATTTCATGTTCGTACTATTTTGCAGCCTTCTGCATGGGCTAGATTTCCTCCCACTCACCTGGACTGGTGTAGCTCTGACTCCCGCTCTCTGTGTGTATCCTACTGCAGCTCAGTCTCTTTACCTATCTGCCTCTCCCAGTAGGAGTGAGCTCAGTTGGGATCACACTTTATTAATTGTTCAAAGTAGTGCTAAGAGAATGAATACGAATCCTTCAGTTAGTAGTATGGCAAATAGCTTTCTCTCTATGCTAGCACTGTGCAGTAGGATTTTCTGCAATGATGGAAATGTTCTGTACCTGGATTGTCCAATAAAGTAGCCACTAGCCACATATGGCTATTGAGTACTTGAAATGTGGCTACTGTGATTGAGAAATTAAATTTTTAGTTTGATGTAATTTTGATTAATCTAAATTTAAATAGTCATATGTTTTCTTTTCATACTTATTACTTTAACTTCAACCATTTCCTGGATCCCCTGTCATTTATACTTGGGCTTAAATATTTGCCAGATTAAGGTGATTCAAAATAAGAAGGTATATAGTAAGTTTGCAGCACAAAAACCAAAGTAAAAATATTTTTTGTCTAAATATTTTAACAGATTGGATTCCATCCTAACTTTTACAGAAGCCATTCAATATAACATACAGTATACTTAATTCAATGAAATCACTTATTTCTGATATTTTAAGTCTTTTATAAGTAATGCATTATTTTAAAATGGTTTATAATAGAATTCAAGGGGAGCTTTTAGGCTAAAAAAAATTGGGGGACATCATTCTCCACTTATATGGCTTCTGCAAGAGGAATAGTAGGACAGATTTCTATACTTGCCTGGGGGGAGGTCATTTTACTCAACTTTAGAATTTATGACAATCTCTTTTAGTGTTGAAGATCCTGGTACTCTTGTAGCTGAACTCCAGAACTCAGTCCATTTTTGAGCATTTATTGAATCACTTAAAGATGAAAAGAATCCCAAGAATAAGATCTCTAGATAACAAAATTGCTTTATCAAATCCTATAGGCATATTGAAGGAATCCCATTTTTAACCTTATTTAACTTCCATCTCTGGGGATGGGGTTGGGGAGTCTCTGTTTGTGTGAAACTCCTTGCATGAATCTGATCTGTGCCCACGGCTAAGAACCACCCTCCAGGAGTTTGCTGAGGTGGGTGGAAGGGGAATTTGAAGCTACCAGATATAGAAAGGAACCAGGTTCATCTTCCAGGAGAACAGATTTTTCTTGGAGGATTAATAAATTCAAAACATGATTTTGTATTAGAAACAAATTAGCATAAATTATGAAGTAAACTGCAAACTTCGAGACAAAACAGAGACATCAAACAAACACCAGCAACATTCACCTTGTTGACTTTGGCCTCAGATCATTCCCCAAGACTTCACTCTCCCTGGCTCTGATGGGAGAGTTGGGAAACACAGCTACTGTACACAGCTTCCAGAATAAGGAGTAAGAAGGGTCTTTTGACATGATATCTTAATTCCAAATTTGGCAAATAGACTCTGTCTCAACTTCTCATCACCCTTCTTTTAAACTTTATGCAGCTGTTAGATGAACTGGTGGCATGTCCTCACACCAGAACAAAAACAGCAGGCTGTCTGATGTTCTTGGACACGATGATCTTAACCGTTCGAGATGATAAGGAGCGGTGCATATAGCACAGGCCTGGACTGGAACCCTGGTCTTGTACTAACTTCTTGTCTGACACTGGGGAACCTTTCCTCCTCATCTAGAAAGAGGGGAGACTAGAGATATGCACATTAAGCAGTTAGCATGGCAATGGGCACTTATTATTTTTTCAACTAGAAATGGCCCTAAGATACATTTGACCATGTTATTACTAGAAAATGAATGTAGCATCAGTTACAGTGGTTGTAACTTATTTGTGCAAGAAAATGAGTCACTGGTAGTTTCCCACAGTCTACAGATTCTACTCGTTGCCTCGCCAGAGTGTTTTAACCTGTTTTTCGGTCCTCTATATTTCTTGCAATTAGTTGCTGAATCTCAGCCTTGGATTCTAGGGCCTTGATGAGATGTCTGCCCGCTGTCTTTCACACAACTGCCTCATAATTGGTGGTGTGTTTTTCCATCGGGAGGCACATGATACCTGATTATCTCTCTCTTGATGATGTTAGTGATTGTTGATAATCCATACCTGGATCCAAATTCATTAAGAGTTGCAAAATGGTGAAATTCTAACTACCTCAGACTTTTTATATGTATTAGTTGAAATATTTCTACAAAGAGAAAGTTCCCTCATCTATTGTTTGGTTACCCAGTGGTATTTTCATTCTTTACACATTTCAATTCAGTATATACACATTGAATATGTCTATCAATACACATTTCAGTTCTGGTATCTCAGCTGAATACTTAAACACAGCACATTAAGGCTTCAAAGGATTTTCAATTGAATCTAATTCAACACTTTATTTTATGGGTGAAGAAACAGGCCCAAAGAGGCTAAATTAGTTTTCTGATTTCTAAGAGCTCACTGACAGTTATCAGAGTCCCAACAGGAAACAGGATCATTTGAGGGGGATTTATTTACAAAAAGACTAATTACAAAGGTGTGGAGGGGTCCAGGGAAGCCTCAAGGGCTTGTGCAGGAACTGGGGACTAGTGGCTTTGGAGCTGTCATCATTTCTAGGTGCCAAAGGACAAGTGAGGGACAGTTATGAGACCTTGTAAGAGAGGGAATCCTGTAGGATCTGCCACCTGAGAAGACCAATGACTTCCTGTTGAGGACCATAGCAGCCTGAGGTGACTCAGAGTTGCAGTCTCCTTCCTCCCTCAGATCCCCTGCCTGGACTCCCCATTGACCAAACCCACTTGGTAAACAGAAAGCAAGGGAGCCATTGATTTAATTCACAGAGATCAGCCTCCTGAGGCTGAGACTGGGGGTAGGAATGGAGCGTGCACCTGTAGGGGAAGCTCAGGGACAGATGGCAAAGGAGGATTTGGAATCATATTCTTGTTCCTCTTCCACCAATCTACCATGCATTCAAAGGTTTGCCTACATCCACAGATCTTGTATTTGTAGAAATAATTCATGGCCCAGGATGACAGCTTTCTCTGGAGCGAATTTTGATTCTCGAATGCCTTAAATTACCTTAGTCCAATTTCAGGGTTTGAGACTTTTTCCTGGGTTACTCAGATGTCTGCAGGCAGGATTGCTGTCCATGTAAGGGTCATTTTACTGCTAGCTCACCCCCACTTCCAGGCTATCCCATCCTTATGTTTGTTCTTCCAGGTGTTGTCAGAAATGCAGTTCAGCTTCTCAGGTGCCTAATCAGAGCCACAAAAATTGCCAGGCCAGGAGCAGCTCCGACCGTAGGCACACCCTCTGGATACCTGGCCTCTCTTCCAGAAACTGGCCAGATAGATCCTCATTATCTCATTAGTTCTTTGATGCCTTTATTTTAAATTTTCTCCAGCATTCTTAGTCTTTTTCAGTGAGAGCGTGGATCAGAATTACCTAATCTGTCATAATCAGAAGGAGGAATCTCTCCCTTTTACTTCTCCAGCTCTTTATTATGAAAATTCTTTGTCCTCCCTGTAGGTGTTCTCCAGGTGTCCCCAGGTCCATCTCTAAGTGGAAGTGGGATGGACTCTGAGTGAGAACACAGTCCTGACCAGCAGACTTCAGCTCTGCAGCCAGGCCTTTCTGATGTGGCAGAGCCTTGGGACCAAGAGGAGCAGTCTTTCAGCATTGTACTGGGGTTTGGGTGCCAGTGATCGGTAACATCTTTAAAGTCAAAGTAAAACAAAGCAAGTAAAGTAACGAAAATAAAGACTGGATGGAAAGTGGCTCTGAAAAGACCTGGAAGGGAAGCAAAGGTGAAATGGTCTAAAAAGTTATGGTTTTTAGAAAATAGCTTTATGTATAGTCTTAGATCTTATTTGTGTAGTAAAATGCTACTTCAGAATTAGGCATTTGAGTTTCTAGATATGGTCCTAATGAGTGTTGACTTTTTGGCCAGTATGGGGTGGAGGGTTATCTACTCCCACAGGCGTCTGGGGGTTTGACAAGTTGTCGGGAATGTTACAAGTGTGTACCTACGGTAGCCTATGGACATGTTCAGTGTGATCACTGACCCACTAAATATCTACTTTCCTAACGATACCCAGTCCAAAGGCAGATGTGGATCGCAGAGATTCCAGCTGACACGCAGAGGATCAAGTTTCCTTACTGTAAACTTACCTCTGTCATTTTACAAGCCTTGAGAAAAACCTAAGTCACTTCCCTTCGTTGAGGATACAGTTGTGCAGCTGCGAGGGGTTTTCCACATTACCGTTTCCTTCCTTCTTTTAACTTTTCACTGCTCAACTGTTTTAGCCTCCTATTCCCCCAAGCTTGAATGTAATTTGAATTATTCTTCTATCTTTTTCATAGAACTCATTAATTTCGGTTCCTGGAGATGGGAAGTCCAAACCTGGTACTTTATTTCATTGCAACTTTCGCTGGTTTTCCGAAAGTTATAGCATTCTGGGGAAGTTCTCTGAGAACTTGCACATCTGTTTTTGCTCCCCATATAAGTAGGTGATTTTTGATCGCCCTTAAGCCATCCAGGCATTTTATTTTTCCTGTGGCGCAATTTAAAAAATAGAACAAGTCACTTAATCTCCCTCTTTCCTCTGGCGGATGACGATTTGCCAAGTCCGGGTCTTCCATCTCGAGAAAGCATGTGGCGGTGGAGGGGGACTGTGGAACCTAAGTGAGAACGCTAGTTCCCTCGGCAGCTGGAGCTAATCGATTACTCGTGAACGACAGCGCAGCTGTGGGAGACTTTAAAATGAAAAGTGCAGCCCCGATCCGCTCAGCCTGCCCCGCCGAAGCGCCCGTCTCCCCTCAGGCGCCCTCTCGCGTAGGCCCCCGGCTCCGGGGCGCGGGCTGAGCTCCCCCCGGCGGCCGCGCCCCCCAGCGCCGCGCGCGGAGCCGAGCCCCTAGGACCGAGCGCTCGCGGGCACCTCTTCGCGCGCTCCGTCGTGCGTGCGCCCCGGGCGGGAGCCGCGCACGTCGGGGGCGGCCCGCGCTCCCCGCAGCGCCCCCGCGGGCGGGCCCGGCGCTCGAGCCGCGGCGAGTGGGCGGTCGGAGGCGCGGGCCGGCGCGAGCGGCCGCGGAGCCGGAGCGGACGAGGCGCCGGGAGAGCGCGGCCGGAGGAGGAGGAAGTGGCGCGGGGCAGGAGGGGCGGTCCCGTCGGCGGCCGCCGCGTCCCGGGGCCGCGGCGCGAGGGTGCCGGCGGGCAGCTCCCCGAGGGCGCCCCGCCCCGCGAGCGCACGGGCAGGCCGGGCCGACCGCCGCTCCCACCGCACCCTCACCCGCGGCGGGCGGCGCGCGCGGCCACGGAGGCGCCGAGGAGGGGCGAGCGGCCGCCGGGCGGCGGCGTCCCCGCGGCGGAGAGGGCGCCCGAGAGGCGGCGGCGGCGCGGCGCGGAGGGCGGGACGCGCGATGGCAGCCGCGTAGCCCGGCGCGCGCGGAGCAGCCCCGAGCTGTGGCCGGCCCGGCGGCGCGGCGCGGGGGACATGAGCGGCGAGGCGGCCGAGGGCCTCACCTTCTCCGTGCCGCCCCTCGCGCCCTCGGGCCTCTGCGCGCTCGCCGAGGGCGGCCGGCGGGGGGCGGCGGCCGAGGGCGAGGAGAGCCCGCTCCCGCCGCCGCCGGGCAGCTTCTGGAACGTGGAGAGCGCCGCGCCGGGCCCCGCCTGCGCGAGCAGCGCCCCCCGGAGCCGGGGCAGCCCGGGCGGGGGCCGGCGGACCACGGTGGCCTATGTGATCAACGAGGCGAGCCAGGGGCCGCTGGCGGTGGCCGAGAGCGAGGCCCTGCAGAGCCTGCGGGAGGCGTGCGAGGCGGCGGGCGCCGCCCTGGAGACCCTGCACTTCGGGAAGCTGGACTTCGGGGAGACCGCGGTGCTGGACCGCTTCTACAACGCAGGTGCGTGTGCGCCCGGCGCGGCCGTCTCCGCGGGGGACACGCTTCTCGGGGCAGCTGGCGTGCTTCCTCCCCGCTCGCTCCTGCCCCGCCGGGGGCCGCGAGCGCCGCTGCCCGCTGCTCCCGGCGGCCCGCTCCCGGCAACGGGGCTGTCGCTGCGGGACCCGCGGCCGCCGCCGCGCGGGGCTCCCCCAGGGAACTCTGCTCCTCGGCAGCGCGCGCGCTTGCCCCGGTCTGCCTGTCTCCGTGCAGTGTCGTGCCTTTTCCTGTCAGGGCGGCCCGTGTTTCCTTCTCTGCGTGCCTGTGCCTGCTTTAGGTGACGTTCTCGTCTTCTCGGTGTCGCTTTGGGAGCACGGACACCGTGACCGATGCCGCGGAGCCAGGTGCGCGCGGTGTGTCTGTGAATTTGCAGGTCCTGTGGTGGTCCTCCCAACTCATTTTACCTTAACAAGTTCAGTAGCTTGAACTTCCCGTCTCTTACCGAACTTTCTAGCAGTCACTTACAAAAGTCACTTACACTAAGCTTGTGTGGTATCTCTGTTAGGACTTTGGTGAAAGAGCCAGGTCTGTTTTTTTTTTTTTTTTTTTATTACCCCCATATCCCTTGATGGGCTGGAAAGTGTTAATTTAACATTGCTTAAAATGCTGATATGCTGTCTTAATAACTAAGACTAGATTGGCCATTAAAGTGATTGCTAGCATAATCCATGAAAAAATGTTTCTTTTCAACCTATCACAGATTTCAGGGTGTTACTGCAGTTCTAGTGACTAAAGCAATTAGCTATCTGTTAGCAAATGTAAGAAATAATGACGTGTTATTGAAATTAACCTTTAGCACTCCATGCAACCAATGTTAAGAATGTGTGCATATTTATTTTTAAGTGTGGGCAGAAAATTTGATGTAATGGTGGTTTCAAACAGTAAGTTTCTTGCATTTGTGATCACGTAAAAGGTTTTATATTCCAGTCTTGTTTCAGTTCTGATTCTCATCTGTCTCTTCAAAATACCTGAAGTAGGCTTATGTCAGTTTTGGAATTCAGCCAAAGCTGAATATTTTAAGAACAAGAAGAACTTCATGTTAAGGAAGCCAGACTAAATAAACTAGGAGTTTCTGGTTCTGCTATTTTTTTTTACAGACTTGGTCTTCATAACTGAACATGAGTATAATATACTAAGGCTTAGTTCTTTGGGTGGCTTGCTATAAAAATTACATAAGCATAACTTTTCTAAAAATTACAGCACTCTTATTTTTGGATTATAATTTGGAGGAAGCTTCAGAGAACTGAAAGATACGTGAGGAAAACACCCAACCCAGTACTGGGCCTATTTTTATTGCACTGATAGATCGGGTATTTTTTATAGGACTCTATAAAAAAAAATCTTCAACACTGAGCTATTTTGAAAGAAGGTTTCCTAACAAGGTTCACTTAGGGTTTATACTCCAAGTACTGGCTCTGGGAGAGGGAGAGAAAAAGATTTGAAGGGACCAGACATTTGAACTGTATCTCATTTAATTCTCTGAATGAGCCTGTGATAGAAATACTCTCCTTCTTAGGTAAGGAAACCAAGGGATCCACCACCGGCCCTAGGACTCAGAGGTGGTAACTGTCAATGCAGGATTCTGCTTCAGGTGCTGACCCTGAAAGGTCATGCTTTGCCCTTGCTGCCTCCATTCAGCTGGGCTAATTTACTCTCAGAATCAAGGGAAGGTCTCAGAATCTTGTGACAGAGAGCTGGCAGGGAGCTTGTGAGCCATTTAGGTGCAGTGTGGAATCAAGGGGAGGACACGCTCTAGGAAGACCTGTGTTTCTGGGCCAGCTCTGTCCCATCCCATTGCTTTGCTCAGCCTGGGCAGGCTCCAGTTTAACCCTGCCTGTGTGAGTGACGTGAACTCTGAGCCCTCTCATTCTGCATGGGATATATCAGTTTTCTCCAAACCCTTTGTTTTTCTAAACTGAGGGCAGCCCAGTTTGAAGGTAATAGAACTCTTCTTCTGATTTCGAAGACAGTGCTTGCTCTTCCTCCACCAGGGTTGGGCAAATTTTTCTGTAAAGGGCCAGATGTTAAATATTTTAGACTCTTCATGAGGTCTCTCCCACAACAACTCAGGTTGGCCATTGTTACTGGAGAGCAGCCATTAACTGTACTTACACAGATGATTGTGGCTGTGTTCCAATACAGCTTTATTAATGGACACTGAAATTTGAATTTCATATAACCCACAAATATTATATTTATTTTTTTCCCAACCATTTAAAAATGTAGAAACCATTCTTAGCTTGCAAGCCACACAAGAACAGGCCTGGTGGGATTTTGGCCCTGGGCCATGCTGTCCTTTGCTACACACCCACTGCCCCCACTTGGAAGTTGAATCAGGACAGCATGGTGGGACACACACCGTGCCGCAGGTTCAGTCGGAGTTTCCATCCTGGCTCTGCTCTGAACCACGTAATTGTGAGCAAGACCCTTCACTCCTCCAGAGGCCCATAAAACTGACCAGGGTTGAAAGTGGAGGGGTAGCTGAAGTACATTTCTGTGATTCCCACGTTTACTCCTGTGAGTCTGCAAAGGTAAAGCAGCATGGTGCTCTGGGACAGAGCCTTGGAGCAAGTTGCAAGATCTGGATTCTGGTCCTGGTTCTCTAATTTGGAACAAGTAACTTAAAAGCTCAGAAAATAGTGGAGGGTTGGAATAACTGGTTTCTGAGATTCCTTCAAGCTCTCAAATTCTGTACTTTAAAATTACAACATTATTAATACAAAATGAATCATTTTAGTCCATAGGGGTGGATGAACTGCTTGTGTACATCGTGTGCCGCCCGAGGAGTTCAGAGTTGGTGGGGAGGGGGGATTCTAAGCCCGGCTGTAGTGGGGCCTCTGTGAGGGTCCACACAGGTCGTCCTGGGCTCCCAGGAAAGAGCGTCAACATGGGGGGTGGGTTCAGAGGTGACCCCTACACTGAGACAGGGATAACAAGGGCCCCAGCATTTAAAAGGGAATGTTGGTGTTGGAATAGCTCCGCTTAATGGGATGGATCAGAACTCGGGCTGGTTCCATTTTTATAGGCTTCCCTGTCTACGCGTCCTGGTGTCTCTTTAAAGAATAGATTGCAGCCAAAGGTTTTCACTGATTTTCCCTGTTTATTGTTGAACTGTAATCTCGTTTGTTCTCTGACCGCACTTGTCATTCTCTTTTTAATTCCCATTCTGAGGGGAAACTACTGTTCTGTCACAGCTTTTATGAAAATTCTTTATATTTACATATACAAGAGCATCACCCCCCCCCCCCGCCCCAGCCCCCTGCGTGGTAGGCGGTCCGGTTCCATAAAAGCTGAGAGGCGTCGGGGATACCAGGCTGCTCCTTTCAGGTAGACAGACCCAAGATGGAAGCATCTTGAAAACATTTTTTAAATGAATGTCAGTTCTGTGAAGTATAGCAAGAATAGGCTTGATTAGTCCCCCATTTTGCTTATGGGAAAGCTGAAGGTAAAGAGGTTCAGTTCATTCGTTCAGGTTAAATGATTTCAGGTTGCTTCTTGGAGCCAGGAGCACACGTCTCCTTAGACAAACAGTGTTATACATGGTGGTTAGGTTCTGGGAATAGCCTGTAAGAAGCTTGTTAACTCAGTGTACTTGAAGCCTGAAACCCGTTCTTTAAACATTCAGGACAAGTAAGTTCCCGAAACCTGAAACCAAACCAGGACTTTGAATGCACCTTTCCTTGTGTTAGAATCAGCAACTTTTGGTTTCGTCTAGCTTCTGGTAGCGTCTTGGCCAGATGTAGGAGCTTCACTTTGGATTGGAGGTGACAAGAGCAGGAGGCACTGTGGTGAGGTCTGGACGAAGGAGGGATTGGGAGGCTGCGAGGAGGAGGCAGGCTGGGCAGGGAGAGGAAGGATGCTCTGGAAGAAGGAAGCGATGCCAGAAGGGAACCCATTAATGCATTCTCCTCTTTCAACCTTCTACCCCTCCTAACTTTCTATTTATGGCCTTGACTTCCTGCTGATGTGAGACCCAGGGACACGGCTCTGCTCAAGGTCACCTCACTCGCTCTCCGTGGGCATGGAATTAGACCGGCTGTGCACTTCCCCTTTCCCTGCTACGAGGCACTACAGTCGATGCTCCTGGACTGTTCTCTTAGCCGGGCTCGCTGCGGATTGCAGCCTCCTACCAGCCTTCACCCTGTAGCAGCAGTGGGTAACAGGAAGGAAGCACACGCTGGCTGAAATCTTGAGAACTTAGCTTTCATATTTTCATCTATGTTACGTTCCCGCTTTACTGGGGCTTGTGATGAAAGTCACCCATTTAGGCTGTCCATGGCGAGGCACCGGAACTTTCTGGGCTGTGGTTCCACTTGCTTCAGCACAGCTCCTTAGGACTTCAGTCTTATTGACGACAAACCAAAACAAGCATCACCCTTGTCTTCTGTCTGTCCTGGGCTGAGAAGTTCTTCAGAGTCTTCCAGCCCACTTCTGCATGTTCTGCTTTTTTTTTATTGATGTCTTAATAGTTTATAACACTGTGGGGTTTTAGTTGTACATTATTGTTTGTCCATCGCCATGTGGATGTAACCCTTCACCCCTTGTGCCCACCCCCCCTTCCCCTTGGTAACCACCAATGAGTTCTCTCTGTCCGTGTGTTCGTTTATATTCCATATATGAGTGAGTTCTGCTTTTAAATCCAGTGAGCTTTTCTCTGTATCATCTCAGATACTTTGAGGGAGAGGGTGAAGTCAGCATTTCCTAAACAGCGGTTCCTGTGAGCCAGCTTAAAAAAACTGGAAGACCGACGTGTTTGTCAACATTTTATTTTTCCAAGTAAGGATAGTATAGAGAGAGAAAGAGGGAATTTGACAACCAGCCATCTGCTCCCGTGATTTCTCAATGAGAAATGACACTTGTATGTTAAATTAGGGAAGACATAACCTTAGAATAGGGAATCAGTTTTTGCGTATAGTAACTGTGGAAGAACTCATTGTTTAGGATTCTTTTTCCCATTTCACCGTGGATGAGTGAAAGCTTTATCCTGCCCGTCAACAGAGCCATGTTGAGAACCTCTGGTCTACACTGCTCACAGCCCTTCCCTCCTTCCAGTCACTTCTTCACACGAGAAACAGGCCTCAGCACAGTTAGCAAAAGAGCGATTGTAGACAAACTCATAAGGAAAAAGTCTAGTTAGGAAGAGATCTAAAAAGATATCCTGGTGGTGCCGTGTGTGTGGTTTTTCCCTGGGCTTTTGACTTTGTGCTGGCACAACACTGGGGCACCTGCTACCCACCCCCTGTGAACCCAGAGCTCTGTGCTTCCTCTTGCTTGCTTGCTTTTCTTTGGTGAGGAAGATTGGCCCTGAGCTAACATCTGTGCCAGTCTTCCTCTATTTTGTATATGGGATGCTGCCACAGCGTGGCTTGATGAGCTGTATGTAGGTCCACACCTGGGATCCAAACCCGTGAACAACGGGCTCCTGAAACGGAGTGCACAACTTAACCACTGCACCACTGGGCCAGCCCCTCCTCTTGCTTTCTTGAAGGCAAAATTATAATTTCCCCAAAAGAGCTTTACTAGAAGGTTGGGGGAAAAAAGCAAAACTAAAAAGAAAATTTCAAAGTACAGGAATGAATTTGTTTTTAGAGCACCGTTTCTTACCCCAAATAGTCAACGACTGGCCCTGCTTCCCAGGCTCCTGGGATCCTGATTTCTCTCCTCAGTTTGGTCGCCTTTGGTCTGCTTAAGACGTTCGTCCATTGGTAGTTCAAGTTGGTTCCACCTCCAGGTGAGGCCTGATTATAAGTGCACAGCATGGTGTCGTCTCACCAGTGGCTTTGGCTGGTGCCAGCCTTCTGGGAGTTCTCTATTCAAGGTCAGTTTCCCTCTGGTGGCTGCAGGAACTATCCCCCGCCTCCTGTTTTAGAGGCCCATTGAGTTCCTGTTTCTGGTTTGCAGGATAAAATTGGTTCACAGCTTCTTTGTGGAGCAGTGGGAGATTGACAGGCATAAAAACCCAATGAATGTGCAAGTCTCCACCAACAGGTACCAACTGTTTCTGCTTTCCAGCTGGTTGCCCCAAGTGGTCCCTTCAAACACCACTCCACTCTGCCTGGGGCAAGGTGAGAGTTGAGGATGTGGTAAAGTGGTGGGGGTGGGCAGGATTACAGGAACACACAGGCCTTTGGGTATCAGGAAGAATCCAGGACCCCATAGCCTTGGGAAAGGTATATCTTGAAAACAGCCTGGCTGCCCCATCATTTGGATATAGGTAAGTGGGAAAACTGGCTATATTTAAGAAAGATACCCTTATTTTCAGGGAGCAAAATTAAATTTGCAAATTTTATTAGTGGCATTAAAGAAAAAAAAGGAAAGCAAAGCAAAATTATAAATTATTTAAAAATCCACTGGTGATTTTAACAGATTGGCTTCTTTAGTTGTGTTAATATATTGGCTTTTCTCTTTGGCTGGTGATGTTGACTAAAGAAACTGATCAAAATGTGTGCCAGATTATTAGAGAAGGAGAAAGGGTATGAGACAAAACTAATTTTTGAAGTCTTGTGTAATTGTTCCAAACATTTTAAAAGTGACTACTTACATCTTTTGTGAGTTTTATTTTGTAGTTTTTTTTCCTTTTTCCAAAAGAAAACATAAAAACTAACAGATATATAACTCAGACTACAGTGTGGTAATTTTCTTAGTGGGGGGACAGAAGGGAGGAGAGAGAATTTAAATGTTAGCAGCATCTCCTACTGAAAATCCTAGCAGAGCAGGTCTGTGTAACTGAAATGCCACAGGAGTTGCACACAGTCACAGTAAACCTTCCATTCCAAGCAGGCCTTTTCTGTTGCAGTAGGTAATCAACAATGAGGAGAGCAATTGCCTTTGGTATATGATTCATACAGGAAGGAAGTTATATTCCTTGTAGAGCAAGTCTCTTTTTATGGTTATGACCAGTTATATCAGTGCTTTCCAGCACTTTTAGTCTCTTCTAAGAACTCGTAAGAAACAGAAACTTGGAAGGCTGCCCTAGTGAATGTCAGGCCATCTGTCCACTGTCTCCAAACCATTCCAAGTATTTGCCCACAGCAAAGAATTTGTCCTCCTTGAAAAATCGTGGTTACCCCTATTTCTTACTAAAAAATCATCTGAGGAGAATAAGTACACCCAATCTATTCCATGTCAAATGCCTCTTAATGTCACACTCAAGTTTTCTAATATGGTTATTGTGACAAATATCAGCTTCGAGCCAAAGCAGCCAGGACCAGGAGGGCGAGTCCAGCTGTCCAGGGGCCATGGCTTTTACCTTCAGCTAGGTGTTTTCCAGTTCGTAGTCTGGTCCCATGCAGGTGTGAGGCGCAGGTGATTTTTATGTGGCTAGATCAGAATGATGATATAAATGTTTGTTGTTCTGTGCAGTGTAGTGCTCTTGATCATCTTATTAACTCCGTAAAATAAATAGATACGGCCGTGTCTTTATATTTGGTAGTTGAGGAAACTCTTCCTTGGGGAGGGTATGTGACCTGGCCAGACTATATCAAGTGGTTGAGTAGGAGTCGAGCTCAAGTCTTCCAGCTTCCACATAATCCAGATGTGTTTTCCCACTGTACCACACTTTCCCCGTGCAGTGAAAAACATTTCAAAGCACGTATGCTGTTTAAGAGGAGCAGTTTTAACATCTTGGTCCATGCTGGTAGCACTATTATGAGGAAGAGTCGCGTGGTGTCACTTAACTTCCAGTCCACTCTTGCTAACAAATTTCAGTGGCTTCTTGTTAACAGTCTTGTAAAATAATCCATCAGAAAGCTGACTTCGACACATTTCTGTCAGTACCAAAGAGGGGGCCTGCAGCCGAGGCCGAGGCCCGGTTGCCAGTTGCCTGGCCCAGAGCTGTGAATTGGGCTGTCTCCAGGCAAGTCGGAGGCTCTTTTCTGGGCATGGTGGTCAGAGGGACTGCCAAATGGTGGTAGAGTGAGCCAGAGAGCCAGGTTGACAGCACAGCCTGGGGACCATCCCTTTTCTCGCTTCTCTGAGAAACTCTGCCTCCTGTGTCCGATTTGCTTTCTGTTGATGTTCTGGCGCATTCTCAGTCATTCGGTTCCGTAAGCATTTGTTACTTGCCTGTGATGTGCCTCTTACTATACTAGATGCACCAGAGTGACAAAAGAGAAGCAGGCACAAATCTGTGGGAGAAGAGAGGCTCGTGACGCCTGTTTCCATGGGAAACACTGATGCTAAGGCGGAAGTCAGCAGGAACCGCCTGGACTCCTCAGCCTCCCCCACCCGCTCATTCTTTCTTAAAAACGTTTTAAAAAAATTTGAGTTATGAAACATTTCAGTCATAAAGAAAGTACATAAAATAGTATAGGACACTCATGCATTCACTACCTAAATGTAGTAGCTCTTAACCACTTTGACGTTTGTTTCACTTCTCTTTCTCTCTCTCTTTTAGAGAAATAAATCACTCTGGACAGCACCAAAAGCCCCTTTCTACCACGTCAGTCTCCCTTCCTGGGAAAGTGCTTCTTTCACAGGAAGTTCTGAATTATAATTTTCAAAAATCTGAAATCATGGTTCTCTACAAATATAAACGTATGTCACATATTTAATTAACTCATTATTTAATGAGAAAACCAGCAAGATAGTAAAATTCTCTTAAAGGAGAATTTGAAGAGCAGATGTTATACACACCCACGCACAATCAGGAATGCTGAAATGAATTTGCTGATTGATGCAAAACTGATGAATGTTCTCTAAGGCAATTCTGTGAGTATAAATGTTGGAGTCATCTTTTCCACAGGGTGGAAATCAATTGTATCTCCACCAAACAATATTCATTTGTATTGCTGTGGACAAGAATTATCTGCATTACTGTCAGTGTTGCACAATCTAATGTTTATCCCAACGGCATTGTAAAAGGCCTCATCACTAGGACTGTCAAAGGTGCACATCCTTTTACAGTCAGATAGTTCCCCGAGGGTGCACTACCCGAAGCCCAGCCCCCCACTGAAAGGAGACCCAGTACTCTCTTTTGCCCATTTCCAAGTCTTTGATGACTTTTCTGCATAGAAGGTCGGTCATTCTCAGCAGGTTGCGTACTCGTGTGTTCCTCGAGAGCTCGCACCCGACCCGACTCAAGGGTCTGTTTTCTTTTCTCAGCTCTGCCGCCCTCTGAAGCTGTGTTTGCCCCGGGAGGGTCCCAGGATACCTTGTTTTAACCTGGATTCCTAATCATGGTTGTTTCAGGTTAGGAAATATGTACAAATTGGATATTAGTCTGTCGGCCACCTAGGTTTTGGGTGTGATAAGAGGTGCAAGCCACGTGGCCAGAACCAAGTCAGAAATGCACCAGTGTGATGCCTGCAATGTCCACAAACCCAGCTTCGTGCTTATGCTGGGAAATCGTCGTCATTACTGACGGGAACTTCAGTAGTCCAGACTGCTCCACATAGGTTTGTTTTTTTGGAGAAAAAAAAATTCTTAGAATATTTTAGAGGGCAACTGCTGTAAGTTGCTGGCAAATTGCTGTAAAATTCCACATGCCAAATACATTACTTTGGTCTTGTAATTTAAGGGAAGTTGTCCCCAAATGTACAACATGCGTTACCCTGTGCCAGCACCTTGCCAATCCCTGCACATGCCTGACCTTATTCAGTCTTCAAAACAGCTTTATGGGGCAGATAGCACCAGGGGATCAGCTTTATGCATGGGAGAACTGAGACCCTGCAGGGGTTATCCACTTTCCCAGGGTCACGTGGCTGCTGACGGACAGAGCCAAGTTTTGAACCTAAGACCGATTCCAGAGTCTCTTCCGTTGTGACAACACTCCTGTCTCCCAGAAGTAAATTTTCTATTTGAAAACATTCACGTTATTATTAATACCATGATTACAGTCTTCTCATCAGCAGATGTTTGTTGACTACTTGAAAGATTTCTTCCTAAGGTCTACACAAAATTAAGTTAAAAGAGTGCAATTTCTGCCTTTTGTGTCTTCCAGTCTACTTGTGAGTTCAGCAGTTACATCAGTAATTCTTGGTAACCTTTCACGTGCAAGGTGGTGCTGTAAGTAGTGACTAAGTAAAGGGAATTTTTTTTTAAGGACCTCGTAAGGTGGGTAATTTCACTGAGTTGTACACTAGACAACATTTATTACTGCTGTAATAGACGGGAAAACACGCTGAAAATAAAAACCGTGCACAACTATAAACTATGCGTTAGGCTCCCTGCTTTATTTTTATGTAAAATCAGTGTCGCATTGAAAATTATTTAAATAAATTCCCAGATTTTATTTGAAACCTTTAAGATCTTTTATAAATATTGATAAATCTCATTACATTGACTTCCAAGAGGGTGTTATAATTCTTTAATGAAGAAGAACTTTTTATACTGACTCTGATGGCAGCAAGTAGAGTTATTGCCTGATTCTTGGAACCTTTTTCTAGTAGTAGAATTTGATCTGTGTTTAAATTCTCTTGTATTGATCTTTTCAGTATGTGGAAAAATCTAGGCTGGTTTAGAAAATTGAAATATGCCAACAACATAATTTTAACTTGGTGTTCTTTAGGCCTCTAGTCCGTAGTAAAATTGTGTTGCCTGCTTGTTGATGAAGCCTGGAGTGTGTGGTCCTTGGTTGACAGGAAAAGTCACCCTGAATGCCAAGTTACTGAATGAGAATAGTAAAGAAACAGAATTCCAGTGATAATGGAGCCTAAATGGCAGACATATGGTAGATACATTGTTGATGCAGAACCATATCCATATTATGGTATACATAAAAAATGACTAACGTTGGGACCGGCCCAGTTGTGTTGCGGTTAAGTTTGTGCACTCCACTTCAGCAACCTGGGGTTCGCAATTTCGGATCCCAGGCGCGGACCCATGCACCGATTGTCAAGCCACGCTGTGGTGGCGTCCCATGTGAAAAGTAGAGGAAAATGGGCATGGATGTTAGCCCAGGGCCAATCTTGCCCAGCAAAAAGAGGAGAATTGGCAATGGATGTTAGCTCAAGGCTAATCTTCCTCACACACACACACAAAATGACTAAGGTTGAAATCTGGACTACCTTTGAAGGTTCTAAGCAACATTTATGAATTATACTTTACATAACATTTCAGTTGTTTTTGAGTCACATACCTACAGTTGAGGTACGTTAGCTCTACCAAAACAATCCCTAGATTTTGAGGAATTGGTCTTGGGAAACTAATTTTGTTTGATCCGGTGAAAATTCAGACATTCAGATCTAGACAGTAGGCTTTTAGTTTTTCAAAATTAATTTCTGGTCAGTTTCCCAGATATAGTGGCACAGTGTTTATATGCTGTCAGAGTAAGAAAAGGTTTGTAGACAATCTAGAGGGCAGGCAACCTGGCTTTAAAACTTAACACATCTCTTAGGATGTGTGAATATTGTTAGAACAGTTGCAAAGCACTGTGAGGGTTGAAGTTGCTTGGCTTGACCTAGTGAAGTTAGAGAACGGTGTTGTAGCTTGCACGTGAGTTATGACGAGAATCGTTGGCTTGACTTTTCTTGCTGAGCAACTTAGTGCTGCCAATATTTTATGTGCTTCAAGTACGCTTGGCAGTTGGTAAATCTGAAATAAAATTGGAAAGGAAATGCTAGGAGTCCTAGACTCTTCTTTCCCTTATAAAATTAGTAGTGTAGAAAATTCATTTAGTCATTAAATATGACACGAGTGGGTTACCCAAGGATTGATGGTGCTGTGTTTATCAGAATGTCGACCTGCATTTCTGTGTTTGTTTCCAAAGTCTGAAATGAAGAGTTGTCAGCATTATGAAATCTTTACACAGTCAGTTATGCTTTTGACTCAGCGTTTAATTTCCAGGAGTCTTTTGTTAGTGTTTACTAGTCCATTTAGCATATATTCAAATGAGTGGCACTCTTCTCTCATAGGTGTTCATTTTGATTAATTTATGTCACACCAAAATATCCATGACAAAAATTCATACTTCTGGACATCGTATGTTTACAAAGTTAACTTTTTAAGGTTCTTTTGAAGAAATAAGTTAGATGCAAAGATATGATAATTAAGGCAAATTACAGGAGCATTTAAAAGCTGCTAACGTGTGTAAATATTCATCAGTGTTCATTAATGACAGGTTAGGGAATGGTTTGCCTGGATTTGTGGGAAGTTTAAAAGTTCAGACAGAATCCTTCTGTTGATTCTTTGCTTAAGGCAACAGAAGGCAGAAAAAAGGCAGACAGACAACTCCCAGCAAGAATTTCTAGGTGAGTGAGCTTAAGTCACCTTCATGGGGTTTTATGGTTACATTTATAACAGTCATTACCGATGGCTCATTTGCCCATTTATGAAATCTTCGAGAAGGTAAAACCTTGATAAGGGTGACTCTTGTACTTCAGCCAAATGTCTTCTACACTTGGAACTAAAGTTAAGGTATTGCTGTATCTCCCTGGTTTGCCTCTTACATTCAGGCACGTGTTTTCACCGTTTGGTGAATGTTGGTAAGTGATGGCAAAGTGCTGCCTCACAAGTTCCAGACCTCATGGAGGTCAGGGTGCTGCGTTTAGTCAGGTTTTATTAAAGGAGCAGGTTTCTTCTTAAATATATAGTGAACATTCTTCTTGATGGATAATCTTGATTATCCAGGCTTGTAGCTTCTTCTCATTACCTGTTTCCATTCCTTTTTAATTTGGGGTCGTCCCGGAAGGGCCAGATACCATCCTCAAGTGGTCCCAGGGCAAGTGAGCTCTTCACACAAAAGCTGCTGCCTCTGTGTTGTGACAGTGCTTGGGAATTCTGAAGCAAAAGTGTACTATTTATATGTTGCCATGCCTTAATTTTCCCAGACCACCACTCTTTAATAGGCTTGTGCTTTCCTCTGAAAGTGTCGTCAGACATATTGGAAGAAATTTGCAGGGGCAGATGTATGAAGCAATCATGATTTTTCTGTTTTCATATTCCACTTTTTTAGTTTATTCTTGGTCTGTTTGTCAGGGGAGAGAGAGCATGTTACCTAAATAAGAGTTCTGTGCCTGGGGATAAGCCACACTTAATTTGAGAAGATTTTCTGAAAGCATTAAAGAAGGAATAGGCTATGATTGGAGAATCCAGGGCCCTAATCTGCTCTCAGTTATCTGCTGTAAATGCTGGAAGCTCAGTTTAAGACTTGGTCTGGGTTGCAAGCTTCTGGTGACTTTATATTTAGTCTGTGGGAATTACCTTTTCAAGGCTTGTGATTGTCCCCTTCAGCCGGAGAAGAAAGTATTGCCCCACTTTTGAGCTATAATATGTACCTAATATGTGGTCACCAGCAAAATTCCTTCCTGAATCCAGTATATTGCGTAGTTATTTATGAGCTTAAGCTTAGCATTCTGTCTCATTTAAGCTAAGAATAATCATGGAACAATTTCTCTTTCTATTTGTATTCTCTTTAAGATCTGTGTAATTTTTTATGTGTGCACTTATGTTAGAAGCCCCCATCTATTATTCCTTAAAATTCATCCTTTAAAAGCTATTAAATAAATCTCGATTTGTTCTAAAATTCAGTGTTCAGCGCACACTTGATTCTTGCGGAATATAAACAAAGCTGCTGTTCCATAAGTCTTGCATCATATGTGAAGTGACTAAGAAACAACTCAAAAGTCAAGTCCATCGTTATAGGGTCATGAGAAATCTTCATTAGGAAGGTCTGACATAGAAGGAGCAGTTTCAGGTCCTTCAGGATCATGCAAGTATCATTCCATGTCTCTGTTCCTTGTCTGTCTTGTTTATTCTGTATCTTTGATAGCTGACAGAGTGTGTGGCACGTGATAGGCACCTGACACACACTGGTGGACTGAATGCATGAATATTGCACTTTCCCTTCTGATATTTTAGTTATTGGTTTCCCTTTTGTGTCTGCCTTTCCTTAAGTGTGAGTTAAGCTCCTAGATGGCAAAGATCACATTTGGTGGATCTTGACATCCTCCAGGTCTTCTGTATCTGTGCCTGATCTATAGACCATGGTTAATGGTGCTTATAGGATAGAATTCAGTGACATCCAACCCTTCCCTTGAGGGGCTCACAATCTGGTCCAGGAGGCCAGCCTATAAGCGTATAGTAGGTTGTGCTGATTGTTGTGCTGGACGCTTATATAAAGTGCTTTGAGAACACAAATGACAGAGGATTCTTCTGGGAAAAATGGAAGTGTGGAGGAGGTTGATTAAGGCTTTGGACAGGATGCGACATTTGAATTTTTTAATTGAGGTATAATTGACATAACATTATGTTGGTTTCAGGTGTACAGCATAACGATCTGATATTTGCATATATTGCAAAATGATCACCAAATCGGGTTTTGAAGGATAACAAGTGAAAAACACTTATTATGTGCCAGGCATTTGAAATTATGGGACTAATGAATCTCCCCATAAGAAAGAGGTAGAATACAGAGAGGGCCTAGGATGGAACCGAGAGAACCCCAGCATTTAAAGGGGTACAGAGGAGGGCATCAACTGGTAAGGAAGAGAAGTGGTCAGGAGGCACACAGCAGGTGGGGAAGGTTTGGGGGGGAGGGGTGAGCTGAGCGACATACAGAGGGCTTGTCGGAAGTCAGTACAGTTGAAGGTTTCAGAGAAATCACTGGACACAGAGATGAGAAGGTCCCTGACAACTCTGAAAGAGCAGTTTCGGGAAAGTAGTCCAGGGATAGTGTCTTGAGTGACCGCTGGCAAACGACGGGGGGCGTATCACGCAGAGTATCATATAAAGAAAAGTGTTGGTGCGAGAGGCAGGCAGAGCAGGCCATGGCTGGAAGCAGCGCGGCCCGCTCCTGGGTTGAGGCACCGTGCCTGGTCCTGCAGTATTTGTGCTCGGAGACAGGATGAGGTCAGTGAGCCTTTGTGCCTCAGGTATTATTTAACACTGTTTCTGTGGGAACGTGGAATACACATTCCCAACCACTTTCTTCCAGAAAGAACTTTTGGAGCATGACCCTTTGTAAATGTGCTTGTTTTCTTGCTAATCGGAATTGGCTGAAAATAGAATTGGTTTTCCTTGTGAGATTCTGTAACTTTGGTGAATTTGGATTCACAATGATGCGCTTAAGTTGAGGGTTCTTTCCTGGTTGCACTCAGTTTGCAGACGTGCAGGACCTACTCAGGGAGTGACAGTGTTTGCTGAGGGAGTGGGTATCTCAGGCCAGGGCGGTGTTTCCTCTGTCTCCAGTGGCCGGATTTCAGAAGCTTTCCAAACCTAAAGAATAAGAAAATGCTGTTACTGTTTTCTTAGTCACTTGGAAGACTTCATTGCTTATAACACTGGCCACTTATAATTAAAAATGGTGCGTTTTTTAGAAGAGATTTTTTTGCTCAGTGCCATCTCACTTTGTAAACGTACAGCGGAAATGCATTTTTTTCAAAACTCTAGTCACTTTTTAGGCTTCCTTCACCCTAGGTTCCAGACCACCCCGGACTGGAGGGCTGCTTTGACTAGATTGCTGAAATAAACTCTGAATTAACTTGAAGGTTCCCTCACTACCATACGTGCTCATTCATTTGTGCTCATTGTCTGTCCGTCCATTCCAAAAGAAGCTCCCTCCCACCTCCCAGAAATCTTATCTGAATTGTTACTGTTGTTGTACTGGGATGTCTTGGAATCAGCTCCCTTCAGCCTTATCTTTTATACCGACAGCGTGCAGAGAGGAACACGGCATTGACTGATGTTTGGGGTGATCGCCTTACAGAGGGGGATTTATGTGCCACACTCGCCAGAGCAGGAAGGGCAGGAACACATCTGCATAGAGACAGTTCATATACTTGCAGATGACTTGACTGAGGATTGAGGTTTCTCTCCCCCCTCCCCCACTTTTTTTTGGATAATGGGAGACCATTACAGAGCCAAATCTTTTGAAAACCTATTTTGAAAATCAGTTCTCAGGGTGAAATTTGATTTTCTAAAAGAGTATTTTCAAAGAGAACATATTTTTAAATACTGGGTTGTTGACATAGTACAGAATTTTCTTTAATGATAGTTATAATGAGGGGAATAATAATAAAAAGTGTAGGGTAGAGGGGCTGCCCGGTGGCGCAGCGGTTTAGTCCGCACTTGGCAGCCCGGGGTTCGCGGGTTCGGATCCCGGGCGCCCGCCGACGCACTGCCTGTCAGCCATGCTGTGGCGGCGTCCCATATAAAGTGGAGGAGGATGGGCACGATGTTAGCCCAGGGCCAGTCTCCCTCAGCAAAAAGGGGAGGATTGGCAACAGATGTTAGCTCAGGGCTGGTCTTCCCCACAAAAAAAAAAAAAAAAAAGTGTAGGGTAGAAAGGTTTAGTTGTACAGTTTTCTAGCAGCAGTATGGGTGATCAGCTAGGTTGCATTCCTTTTGTTCACGTGAAATGAGCAAAAGGCCTTTTTTGGTGTCAGATGTCTCCCAGTGTATCTTTCTAGCGCAGATGCCCAGGGCTATAGGTTTGACCATCTGCTGTACACTCCACGCCTGCTGGCACACAGATACCCCAGACTCATTTCCAAACAGAAATTGGTCCCCTTCTTTCGTTCCTGACATCTCATTAAGTGGCACCCAGTTTTCAAAGCCGGAAACCTGCGCTAGATTCCTTTAGAATAATCGTAAATTGTATATGTATTAAGAATATCAATCCTTTATTTTTCCAAATGTATTACATTATTTCCTTAGTTTGATATTTATTATAATTTTTGTTAATTCTTGACACATTTTTATTAGTCAAAACTGTTATCATTTATCAATTCTGCTGTTGCTTTTAAGCACAGACTCTTGCTTCACGCATAGATCAAACTTCCCTTCTTTCATTCATTCATTGGTTCATTCATTCAGTAAACAGTGGTTGGGTCTCATCCTGTGCCAGATATTGGAGATAGAAAGTGGCTGTGACGTGGGCCCGCCCACAGAATCCTCAGGGTGGTCGTCTTCACTCGTTCATCTCCTCACTATTTGTGTTTCTGTTTACTGTTACCACATCCCATTTCTGTATGCTTCTTTCTTCTATTTTCTTAAATCGAGATATAACTCACATACCATAAAATTCACCCTTTTAACACGCATAGTTCAGTGGTTTTGGTAGATTCACAAAGTGTGCAACTTTCACCAATATTTAATTCCAGAACATTTTCATAATCTCAAAAATAAACGCTGTACCCATTAGCAGTCACTCCTGTATCCCCCTCCCCCAGCCCCTGGCAATGACTACTCTGCTTTCTATCTCTATGAATTTGCCTATTCTAGATATTTCATGTAAGTGGAATCATACAATATGTGGCATTTTGTGACTGGCCTCTTTCACTTAGCATCATGTTTTCAAGCTTCGTCCATGTCGTCACGAGTGTAATACTCTGTTCCTTTTTCGGGCTGAATACTATTACAGTATATGGGTGTATAACACATTTTTTTATCTGTTATCAGTTGATGGACATTTGGGTTGTTTCCACTTTTTGGCTATTATGAATAAAGCTACTGTGAACATTCATATATCAGTTTTGGGGTGGACGTATATTTTCAATTCTCATTATATACCTAGGAGTGGAATTGCTAGTTCGTATGATCACTAAGCTTTTTGAGGAAACACTAAACCGTTTTCTGAAGTGGCTGCACCATTTTCGGGTACCACCAACTATGTCTGAGGGCTCCAGGTTATCCACATCCTCCCCAGTGCTTGTTACTGTCTGTCTGTCTGATTCCAGCCATCCTCATGGGTATGAAGTGGTACCTCATTGTGGTTTTGACTTGCATTTCCCAAATGACTAATGATGTTGAGCATCTTTTCATGTGCTTATTGCCCATTTGTGTATCTTTTTTGGAGAACTGTCTATTCTGATCTTTTGCCTGTTTTTAAATTTGTCTTTCTATTGTTGAGTTGTAATAGTTCTTTACGTATTCTGCATATAAGTCCCTTATCAGATATATGATTTGCAAATATTTTCTCCCATTTCATGGGTTTTTTCATTTTCTTGATAGTGTCCTTTGAAGCAAAAAATCTTTTAATTTTGATGAGGTCCAATTTATCTGTTTTTTCTTTTGTTGCATGTACTTTTGGTGTCTTATATAAGAAACCACTGCCCAATCTGAAGTCATGAAGATTTACACCTGTGTTTTCTTCTAAGAATTTTATAGGTTTTGCTCTCACATATAGGTTATTGATCCATTTGGAGTTAATTTTTCTATATTCTGTGGGGTGGCAGTCCGACTTCATTCTTTTGCCTGTGGATATCCAGTTGTCTCAGCACCATCTGTCGAAAAGACCATTTGTTCTTTCACCATTGAATTTTCTTGGCACCTTTGTTAAAAACCACCCTTGACTATAAATGTATAAGTTTATTTCTCACTTCTTTTCCATTGATCTATGTGTTTTTCCGTATTCCACTACCACATAGTCTTGATTACTTTAGCGTTGTATTAAGTTTTGAAATCAGGAAGTATGGGACCTCCAACTTTGTTCTTTTTCAAGACTGTTTTCGCTATTTTGGTTCCCTTGTATTTCCATATGAATTTTAGGCTTGTTAATTTCTGCAAAAAAGACAGTTGAGTCATCCTCCTATTTTTAACTGTCCCTGATGTTCCTTCTTTTCTCATTAAAATTTTTTTCTTCCTGTTTCTCTTGCATTTTTTGGCTTTCAACTGGTCTCAGCTTTTTTCAAGCTGATCTCAACTTTTGCTTCTTATTTATTGACTTTTGAACTGATCAGTGAACCACGAATCGCAGAGTTTTCAGGTTTTTGGCATTTATTGTCATTTATCACACCCAGGGGTGGGTAGATTTCCCTGCCTCCTTCCCTCCCTTCCCTCCTTTTGTTCTCTCCTTTCTGCTTTCCTTCCTCTTTCGCTCCCTCCCTCCCTTCTTTCCTTTCTTCCTTCGTGTGGGTTTGGCACTTATTAGAATTATGGATGTTAGTAGCGTCTGACTTCAGCATAAACGAGAATCGCTCCTTACCTTTATCTGCTTATTACCTTTAAATATTTAAATGTGAAAAGTCAAAATATTTCTTGAAAAGGTTATTGTGGTGATAAACTTGTCCCTTATGATTTGCTAGCTTATACAAAATATAGAAAATCTGATTTTTGTAAGAAAAAAGCTCATTGAAAAGTTAATTTTCCTACAACATACTTATTAGTTTGTGCTCTTTCTAAAAGTCCTCCTAGTCTGTAAATATTTCCAGGGTGAGTGTTTTAGCCCTCTGTGGTTTGCAAACTCAACATCTTACTGTTAAGTATTAAATGAAGAAATGAAGTTTATTATAGATTTAAATTGCCCAATATGGTCTTATGTTGGTCCATGTTAAAACCTTTTCTGAAATGTTAACTTGGGTGATCACATTGACATGCCCTTTGCTCTGTCAATCTTTTAATGACCTCTGTCCCAAACCCCAAATTCCAACCTGTCCAGTTTTGTTGAGTCAGATACCCTGCCACCCAGTGCCCTGCAGCCCAGTTGTTGGCTGTGATGTCTGGTAATGGAGGGAGTGAGTCCAAACCCCAGATAATCTATCCGTCTGTCTGCTACTCTGGGTGAATTAGGGTAAAGTAGGTGTGGAAGTTGGAACAGCAAGAGCTCAGCCTTGACCTACTGGGCTCCGAGATCAGCGGTGCCCAGCTATTTTTGTTTTTAAATTGTGAAGTGATCCCAGAGGTCATCCTTATGGGCAATTCTTTGCTGAGTTATTGCTTGGCCTTGTTCTGTAAGGGCAACTAGAGCTTCGACTCAGAAACCTATCCTGCAGAGGAGTTCTGGGGATTTGCAGGTGAGGCGTTTATGCAGCCAGTCTCCGACTGCACCTGGGGTGGGGAGGGGGGGGGTGTCTTGGATCCTGGCCTTGCCTGCTCCTTCCTCGGTTTTATGCTGTACCGGGTGGATTCTTGCCCGCCTCATGACCTGGGGTGGGACTGGGATGGCTCTGCGGGGATAGGGATCATTTCTTGGAACGTGGGTATTCTAAGCATGTTCACATTGGGGATTTATATCTCCACTCCTCAGAGGACTAGAGAGAAACCATGTCTTCCTAGTGAAGGAAGGGAAGCCATATACTGTAATGATGGAAACATGGACTTGGATCTGACAGACCTCTGCGTGTGAGCATTGGCCCTGCCACTTGCTAATTCTGTGTTCTTACTTCTCGCAGCTTTAGTTTCTCATCTCTAAGGTAGATGTCAAGCAGTCACTGCCTCATAGGCCTATTGCAAAGGTTAAATGGGATCGTGCATGTAAGGAGCTTTGCGCAATGCCTGGCAGGTCATAGACTGTTGGAATAAAAAAGACTTCAGCAGCCATTCAATCTGGCACTTTATCTGACGCACGAATCTACTAAGAGGCTTGTAGATGTGCTTTTGTTGTGTTGCCATATTGCCTCATAAATTTGATTTTTTGAGGGGCCTTCTAAGAATGACTTCTGACTTTTTGTTAAGATACTGTTTAAAAAGTTCTCCTCTGCCTGGATGTTTATTGGTGGATGGTAGGGGGACGTGATCCTGGAAGCAGATGTGTGGCAGTGGTGGTGCCCAAAGCGACAGATTTGCAGAGAGCCAAGAGGTGACCCCACAGAGTTCACGTCTAAGCTTCTGAGACGCGGAGGGAAGAAGACGTGCTTGAGGGTCGGGAGGCTGGCTTTGGGTTCCAGCCCTGCCTCACATAATCCTCTCTGCAGTGAGAAACCTGTTTTCCACCATCGTTCTGAGGATTAACTGAGAAAATATGCTTGAAAGGAGCAGGCACATAATAGGTGCCTGGCCAGCATTTGTATATCCCCAGTGTTGACTGATTATTTGAGGTTGAGGTTGAGTTGAGAGGTGGGTTTCGTTTTTGTGTTGCTGTCTAACAAACCATACAAAACGCAGTGGCTTCAAACAGCCTGTTATTATCTCTCCCAGCCTGGTGGATTGACTAGACTCAGCTGGTGGTTCTTCCATTTCAGAAGTTGGTTGGGTCTGCAGGCCTCTGGGGGCTGGACTGGGCTAGAATGTCCAAGAAGGCTCCTTCCCGTCGCTGGGTGTTGGTGTGGGCTCTTTGCGGGGGCCTCAGTTCTCCCGTGGCCTCTCCACGTGGCCAGGGTGTACTCCTCATGTGGTGTTTGCATTCCGAGAGGGAGGGTCCTATGAGTGAGCGTTCCAAGAAGAAGGAAATGGAAGCTGTCAGTTCTCTTATGTTTTGGTCTCAGAATTCTCAGAACATTCCTTTTGCTGCCTTCTCTTGGTCAGAGCAGTCACAGTGCCAACCCAGACTCCAGGAGAGGAGGCCACCTCAGTGGGGAAGTGGGCACGTGCCCATGTACCCATGGGTAAGGAATTGCTGGTGGCTGTCTTTGGACACATCTGCCACAGTCTGGATGTTCTCGCACACTTCTCTGCGCATCTGGATGTGCGCATGTGGAGAGGGCTGGTCAGCAGGTCAGGAGCTGTCTGCCTGCTTCGCTTCTGTCTGGTAGCTAAGTCACGGAGAGAACTGAGGCCTGGACCGTGAGTTAGAGTCATTAGGTTTTGAGAAAGAAGCAGTTAAAACTCAAAGTGGAAGGTACTTGAATAGATTCAACAGAAATATGCTTTACATGGAAAAATTTTTTTCCCTCTATACATTTTCAGTTTCTCCAGGTAGGGCTGGTAGAAAATTCACTGTCCAGATACTGTCCTGAGACTTTTTGCTGTCCACCAGAAGAATTTCTGCCTGGAACTGACCCGTCTCCCCATGTATTTCGGCCTGTTGGGATTAGATGGATGAACAGAGACTGGACAGCTAAAGATTTACCCTGGCTGGTGCCTGACGTGGAAAAGGCAATGGACAATTCTGTGAATATCCTGTTTATACACCAAAGACTTCATCTTAACTGACTAGTTATGCAAAAAAGTGGAGATTGTTGCCTTTTTAAAAGCTACACAGATTAACATGCATCCAAGACTCACTACCCCATCTCAGCCTTGGGCATGGACAGAATTTGTCATTTTTCCCTTTAGCTGTGCTGAGGAAGGACAGGTGGTAGCAGTGGTGGTTAACCCAGAGACCTCAGGAGCTGGGAGGAGGAGGGAGAGGGCTCCCAGGGTCAGGTGCCGATAAGAGGTTCATGGACTGGTCTAATCTGCGGGCAACATGCCTATCCCTGGAGGGCTTTGCAGCCAGCACGAAAGTTTCCAGAGACAGGGAACAGGCAGTACTTTCTCTGTATAATCCCCTTGGCGCCCCCCCCCCGGTTAATTCTATTTTGGTTTTAGAAACTCAACCAGAAGTTTACTTTTTTCCTGCACTTCTTTCTGCTCTGAGCTCTCCCCGGCCTCACGTTTGTGCACCCTCCACCTTATTCCTGGTGCTGCCACGGACGGCTGCGCTGGGGAGGAGCCTGCGCCGACCCAGCTCCTAATCTCTGCGCACAGGGCACCTGGGAGTCGCGCGGCCCGCGATGAACAGTTCTTGGCCGGGGCGCCATCCGGCGTGGTGCTTGTATTTGGAAACGGCAGTGGTTCTGCTCAGCGGACAAACCATTGCAGCTCTAGGTTCTACGTCAGGAGCCCCCTTGTTGGGTTTGCTCATCCCACGCCCTCCCCTTCCACCACTCTGGCTCGCTCTTCCAGTTTTCTTATTTTTCCTTGCTTATTTTTGTCACTTGTTCCGAACTGACAGTGCTGTCCTCTGCTAACATCAAACTAGAAGAATTTGCATGACTTTCTTTAAGCTCATGGATCTTAAATTGAAAGAGGCTGAAGAGGTAGTTTTGGGTTTTTTTTTTAATTTATTTATTTTTGTGGGGAAGACCACAAAAAGCCCTGAGCTAACATCTGTTGCTAATCCTCCCCTTTTTGCTGAGGAAGACTGGCCCTGGGCTAACAGCGTGCCCATCTTCCTCCACTTTATATGGGATGCCGCCACGGCGTGGCTGACAGGCAGTGCGTCGGCGGGCGCCCGGGATCCGAACCCGCGAACCCCGGGCTGCCAAGCGCGGACTAAACCGCTGTTTCTAGCATTTTTTGGTGAACAGAGACACTCTAGTAATGTTCAGTTTGGGGTAGAATTGCTGCCCGAGCCCGTCTCCTGCCTTTGCTCTGGACACGTTGGGTGGCTCGCCCTTCTTACTGTCCTTCCCCATCTCTTCTCTGTGCTCTCTGAGTAGTTGCCAAGAAAGGGCTTTCTGATCAGTGCAGTTTTCTGCTTAGGGCTCCTGACCAGCTACCAGAGGAAACTGAGCCTGGTAGCCCAGCTTGTGAAGCCTGCCAGGGTTGGCGTCCTCCCGCCTGTGACTGCATCCCTCCCACCTCCTGGCTGCTTGCCGGTTCCCTGATGAGTCAAGTTCAGGATCTCTCCCTTCTTGTGCCCAAGTGTCATTCTGTGTTTGTTTTTCCATTTTCCCCTTCCAAGTTCTGAAGTTTTACTGTGATGATAGTTGCTGGACCCAGTGGTTTGGGAAATGGGACCAATTCTTCTAGGCTCCTTCCCGTCTGGAGTGTACTTCCGTCACTTCCTGGGAACTCCTTGGTGTCCTCCAGGATGCCCTGCGAACCTTCTCTTGTCAAAGCGTCCCACCCAGGCAGTGGTAACCCCCTCTTCTGTCTTCCACGAGGCAGCCACTTGCTTCTACTGCATTTTAATGGCTGACCTCCCTGCTGAAATTGTCCAATTTTGATTAGATTAAGGTCTGTTTTTTTTTCACTTTTGTGTCTCTCGTGCTCACATGAAATAGGTGCTCAATAAGTATTTCTTGAATAAGTAAATTAACAAATAATGTCATTAAATCCCTTGAATGTATATGAGCTAACAATTTGATCATTTTCACAAGCAATACCTCGTGTAAGAGCTTCATTCAGAAAATCTTTTGCCTTTTGTTCTAGTTGTTGTGGTTAAAAAGGAAAGCTAATTGATATGTAAAATGATATGCACCTTGAAATTTAGTATAGGATCTACAGGTCTTAACTGCGTTTAAGTCCTTTTTGTTTCTGGAAGAAAAAAAGTCTAGGCTGATGCCAGATATATGTATTAGTGACTGCTGACTATTCCTTGCTGTTTAGGCATGAGTTTGCATGTCTTATGGTAATTGGAATATCCCAATCGGATAAGTTTTTAAAAATACTGTATCGCCCTTCCACAAGATGACGGAGGAGTAATGAATAGTCCCGTGTGTGTTCCACCCTGCTGTCCTTGGTGTCTGTCAGAACAGGATCCAAAAATTAGGCAATGGTGGTAGCCCCCTCTCCTGGCTTATTGCATCCTTTTGGCACTTTTAGATAAATAAAAGAGTTGGTAAAGACTTTAAAAACCCATTCCCTGCCTCAGTAGCTTAAAACATCTGTAAAAATGTTATTTTGGCTTATTTTCATTTCTCCTTGAAAGTTGTGTGGACTTTCCCCATGATAATAGATAGAACCTGTTCTTTGAAAATAGGGGATAGTTTGTGTATGGATAGTTTTTTACGTCCCTAAGCTTTTACTTTATGTATAGTTTTATTATAAAGGCTGTTTTGGGAAACTTTCTTCTTTAAAGATCTTCTCAGACCATGTTATTCTTAGGTCACAATATGAATTTTTGTTACTGATCCCTGCCTATTAGCAGGAGTGGAAAGATGGCATGTTCATGAATCACCTTCTTCATCTTTGTCCCTATTGTTCAGCCAGCGCCTGGTGTATAACACTCAATAAATAATTACTGAATGAACAGGGAAATGAGGCTGTATAGAAAACAGTTTACTTTCAAAAGCCTATGCTTAATAAAGGTTTGGCACATTGAAACACGAGCAAAACAGGATTCCTACTGTGAATGTAAGATGTGCAGAAAGTGAAAACACATTTTTATTTTCTCAGAGGAACTAACAGTTTTAATCAAGGCAGAATACATTTAAATCTAATAACTGATATTTATAAATTATTAAAGAATAAGCAAGGTGTTAACTTATGAATTTGCCAATTGCTTCCTGCTAGGCTGTCTTTATTTTATTGATTTTTCTGAAGCTCAGGCAAGGGAGGGGTAGAAATGTTTTGCTTCTAAAATCTAAGGATCTGGACTGACTGCCCAAACTACAAAAATTATTTCATATGCCAACTGAAAATAGTTGGGAGGGTGGGCAGAGCCCATGATTTTTTTAAATGGGAAACAAAAAGGTATTATTATTATTATTAGCTTAGAGTCCTGGAAGAATGTCTCAGAGAGGTATAAATGCAGCATAAACTCAGAGGCTATTTTAATTTTGGTTCAGTTTTCATCATATGTAAAGTTATAAGACTTTTTAAAAACATCATGGGAACATCATAAAGGATAAAAATTAAAACAATAAAAATGACTAAAAATTGCAAGACTGTTTTACATAATGATTTTTTTGTAGTGTTTTAAAATATGTAAGAATAAACTTTGCAGGGGCAAAGAAGCTTACTTTAAAATACATCAAGATGATTTAATTTTAAATTTTAGTATGTGTGATGTAATGACAATAATTTGAAGTGTATTTAAGTGAAGGTAAAATCAAAATAGTATTTGCTTCTAAATTACTAAAGAACCCAATATACTAAAATATTTAAACAAAAGTCTTATATTGGGTACCTGTATTAAAATAGGCTTTAATTATTTACACAAAGACTATTACTTTAGTTTTAATACCTTTATATAACACTCACTTTGCCACTTTATCACTTTAAAAGGTTTCATTTTTATGTTTTCTATATCTAAAATATATTCAGGTATTTCAAGGTATGAAAAGAAGTCTCTAAGATCTTTAAAATATGTTCTCTGATTAATATGTCTAATGAACTTTTAATTTTTCTGATAGGTAAGCACAGTAGCTTTTGCTTGTTAATAGTTAATATATTAATATAGTTAATAGTTAATATATGAACATTTCACAAATCTGTGGGGCCATCGACTAGACAGATGACTCGTGTATAAATTCTTGCTTCCCAATACTGAAACAGCTCCCTTGACCTTATTTCTCCACACACCCAGCCCCGACTCTCTTCCTGTAAGTCGCGTTGAAATTGAAATGCTGTTACAGTTGTGTTTGGCTGGGTTCCTAAGGAATACTGCAGTCCTGCCCTGGAACTTACTTTCTTGCGAGATCCCAGAGGTATGTATGTGGTTAGGAAATAAAGCAAGGCAAGTCATCTCTAGATTATTAGATGGGGCTCTGGCCCCAGGCCCCAGTGTAAAACTCTGGTAAGCCAGGCTGGAGCCCTTGAAGATCTCTTCTTGGGGCCAGGTGGATTGAATGGTCTAGAACCAAAGCAGGTCAAAGAGCCTTCCTGCCAGTTTCTACCACAGGACTGAAACCTGGGTTTCCTCAGGTCTTAACACTGGGTTGGGTGGAAGACCACGAAGATGCTGGAGAAGCAGGAAGGAGCGTTGCTTCAAGGCCAGAGTGGATCTGAAGAGAAAGCTTGTGTATATACACTTAAGAAAGCGTCTATTGGAGTAACTCTTCCTGACAAGGTGGACGAGGAAAAGGAGACCTTAACCCATGTGCTGGACCCTCAGCTCCCTCAAGGCTAACGTGTCTCTGACAAAATTCTTGGAAAAGTAGTCTCCATTCTCCCTCTCCTGTTCTTTATCTCTTAAAGTTGTCTTTTCCCCTATCACCTAGTAGAAACTGTCTTCTGATGAATCAGCAAGGACTTCAGGCATCCACTAACATGACTTTTGTCTTCATTCTCCTTAACAAGAAAGAACATAGGGCTGACAACTCCCTTTTTCTTTTCTCTCATTATTTCAGGTACCTGGGATAAAAAGATGGTGCCTTAGTCAGTTCAGGCTGCTCTAAGAGAATACCATAGATGGGGTGGCTTAAACAACAAACATTTATTACTGTAGTTCTGGAGGCTGGAAATCCAAGAACAAGGTGCTGGAAGATTCGGTGTCTTATGAGAGTCTGCTTCCTGGTTCATAGATGGTTGTCTTCTCCCTGTGCCCTCACATGGTGGAAGGGGTGAGGAAGCTCTTTGAGGTCTCTTTTATATAGGCACTAATGCCATTTATGAAGGTTCC
Source organism: Tapirus indicus (assembly GCA_031878705.1). Classification (NCBI taxonomy): domain Eukaryota; kingdom Metazoa; phylum Chordata; class Mammalia; order Perissodactyla; family Tapiridae; genus Tapirus; species Tapirus indicus. Next base: position 55,205,730 of record CM062933.1, on the reverse strand, counting down.
ACCCTCATGACCTGTCACCTCCCCAAGGCCCCACCTCCAAATACCATTACACTGGGTATTAGGTTTCAACCTGCTAATTGGGGGGATATAAACATTCAGTTTCTAGCAGATGGGTCCCCCATGGGCAGTACCCTTAACGAGCTTATAGTCTAGTTGTAAAAACAGACATTCCAAAAGATCATTTCAGTGTGCTCTGACTTGGCCATGCTCTCTGTGCTCAGCTCCATGAAAATGACTTTCAAATATGTATTTCCAGCCCATTCTTTCCTCCTTAGCTCCATTTCTGTGTATCCAATGCTCAACTGAATGAACGTCTCTTTCAGCCTCAAATTGAATGTCATCATCTCTCCTCTGAAACCTGTATCCCTTTGCTTATCAGTGGTAGTATTTCTTCTTCAGTCACCCAGGCTGGAAACCTCAGTCTCATCTTTGATCCTTGCTCTTTATCCACCCATTTGTCTAATGGATGCCTAGTGCTAGCCTTTATGGATATAGTAAGCCACACAGTTCCAGGTTGGGGTGAGGGTGGGAGATGGGAGGGCTTATCCAGGGGACAGTCATTAAAAAAATAGCTTTTCAACTATTTAGTTCCATGTTAATTTCTAATGCTCAAAGGAAGGTGTAAAGGGCTCTGAGAGGGGGCTGCCTTAGTCTGAGGATCTAGGTGACCAGGTGAGGGGCATATCCCGTGTGGCGGTGTTGAGGCAGGGAAGACAGAGCTGTGCGTGAGGATCTAGGAGGAAGCCGGGGCAGAGAGCAGCTAGGTGAAGCTAGAGAAGGAGGCAGGAGCAAAGTGAAGCAGGGCGTGAGAGACTGAAGTTAAGGGTTTTCAACCTTTTCCTAAGCCATTAAAGGTTTTCCATGTGGGAGAATGCCGTTATCAGCCTAGCATTTTTAAAAGATCAACATGAATATCCTCTGGCCAAGGAGTGGAGAAGGATGCACTAGGAGGCCGGGCAGTATAGATGGAGAGAAGTAAATCGACTCAACAGAAAGTAGAATTGACAAGAATTCATGATTGAGTGAATTTAGGAGGAAAGGGAGATTTCAAGGATAACCCTCAGATTTCTGGCATGTGCAACTGAGCCAATAGAATAATGGTTTCCCCAACATCCAGACGATTCCAGGTCTTATAAATGGACCTCAGGCATACCTCTCAGCCCTGCTCCCTCCTTTCTATCTGCACTGCCATCCCTAACCCTTCGTTCCTGTGCTGTTGAAGACATTCAGAGCACATTGAAATGATCTTTTGGAATGTCTTCCTTGAGGTGTCTCCATTTGTAGATTTGCTCCCCTTCAGTCCAGTGCCTGGATACTCTTCCTGAAGCACCCCCTGGACATGATGCTCTGCTGATAAAATAACTTTGGTGATCCCCATTTTCTGCAGATTAAGCACAGGGTGATGGAGTGCTGAGATCCACTCTCAAATGAAACTTTCTAATATTCTTTTTTTCCCCACCAAATTGATCTCCTTGCTGCTTCTGACAAGCACTTTTGGCTTGCCTGCATCTCTGCCTCTGCTCCCTCGGTTTCGCCTGCCTAAAAAGTGCCCTCCCCACCTCTGTGGGGCCTCATTCTCCTTTTACTTCAAAGCCCACTTGAACACTCCTGATGGACGCCGAATGACCATCTACGTGCAAATGTGTTTTCTTTGCCTTTCTTGTGGTATTTTGGACTTTCAGATGGGCCTCAGCATTACTTCTGATTATAAGCCGTCGCAGGTCTGATTCATCTTTGTGTTTCACTCAAACCTAACACAGATGCCCAAACAAAATGTGGTAGGATAGAGTGAATGCACATTTGGTGGATACCTTTTCACTTGACCCAAAGACAGTTAGTATTCAGATAATTTACAGTACATCATCATTTAATACCACATCTTGCTTTTTAGAGTATTTTAACGAGATTATCAAAATGCTTTTTTTTGGTGAGAAAGATTAGCCCTGAGCTAACATCCATTGTCAATCCGCCTCTTTTTTGCTGAGGAAGATTGGCCCTGGGCTAACATCCGTGCCCATCTAACCTCCATTTTACATGTGGGACACCGCCACAGCACGGCTTGATAAGCAATGTGTGGGTCCATGCCCAGGATCTGAACCCGTGAACTCGGGGCCACTGAAGCGGAGCGTGTGAACTTAACTGCTACACCACCAGGCTGGCCCCTCAAAATGCTTTTTAATCCTCTTAGATTCAGGGGAAAAAAAATCTATCTGTGGTCATGTTCCCTTGTTGCCCCAGAATTTTCCCCTTCTGTAATTTATAACCTATCGAGGCTAGGAGAGATCGTGTCTCGTCCTTACCATCCTGATGCTGTTCCCACAGTGTTTTCACCCACAGGATGCTGACCCACCTCCCTGGAGTGAACAGTGCTGCAGCCTGACATCTTAGGTTCATCTTATTTCATCAAAATAGGTGGGGAATTCACTGATCACAGGAAAAAAAGCAGCAAAGGCCTCTTATTGTTTTAATGGGTTGATGACTCATTTATTTAAATACAGGCTTCCCACATAAGAAAAATTACTTAAAATGTAGACATTCTTTTGTGTAGCATGTGAGGGTCCTGCAGTGTGTCTTAGAAAAATGTCACTCAATAAACAAGCAGACAAACAAATAATGACTCCCTATTGGGATAAGAACCATGAAGAAAGAAATAAGGCCTCCCAGGGCAGAGGTGGTCTAGACCAAGATTGCAGATGGAGTGGCAGGAAATATGAGGAGGTGGTACTGGAAAAAGACCGAGATGATTGAAGGAACCATGTGGGAGCAATATCGGGGAGGAGTGTGTTTCAGGCAGAGGGAGCAGAGCTTGCCTTCTGAAACCCTGCGTTGGGACTTGAACCCCTGGTCGTTGAACCCTTGAATACCAACTTGACCTCTACCTCCCTCGCCTCCAGCCACTGTCCCAGCCACACTGAACTCCTCCTCTTTCACAACTCTATGGATTATTTCTTCTGTCTGGAGCACCCTTCCTCTCCATCCTTGGGTGAAACCGTGCCTCCGTACTCAGCTGAAATGTTGTACACGACCCAGCTACCTGCCCACTCCCCCAGCTTCACACCTTCCTGTCTCTCCTCCTCAGGAAGAGCTGGTCTCTCTCGCCTCATTACTTCCTCTGCGCCGTCCCTATTTCCCATAGAGCCCTTATTGATTTGAAATGTGACGGATTTGTTTAAAATTCTCCTCTCCCGCTAGTCTGTAAGCCTTTGCCAGCAGGGACTCTCACTTAATCATCTCAGTAGCACCAGTGTCTAGAACCATGCCCAGGACATGAGAGGTGGTAGATAATTGTGGTACACGTGAATGAGTGAGAGAGGGAGGGAGAAGGAGGAATGAAGGGAGGCAGGGAATGCTTGTACAGATCTTTCTTTGAAGGTTTGAAGCTTGCTGAGAGGACAACAAACTAAAAGTAAATAAAGTTTTAAAATTATACCATAAATTTAGCAAGAACCCAAGTGATTGCCGTGGGATTCCATCGAGGCGTAGGCAAACGAAGGCTGATCTGTATTTCTAGGGTGGTAACCTTCTGAAAGTAGCAGTGGCTTAGCTTTTTTCTTTTAAGTCAGTGTGTTTTTGATATTTTACATGTTTGGTGGGTTGGCTTACAAGAATGCAAGTCTGAATCTACTTTCTGTATAACCACATCCCTTCTTCAGCAGCCTAGGTTGGGAAATAATACTCTGTGCCAGAAAACAAGAAACAGAAAACACACTGTGCTCTTCCCGAGCAGCGTTCACAGCCCTTCTAGGCTGAGGTCACATTTTTAAACTTCATGAACTGTTGCTGTCCGGTTGTAGAGTGGGTCGGGAAGGAGTGTTTAATCCAGCACTCGTGGGCCGTGCCTGCCAGCAGATTTCCACATTCAGAGGCATTTTGGTATTTTTATGTTCATTGGCTAGACGGAAGAAATAAGCAGGTCTTTCTCTGCCAGTATGTTCTTTGTGAAAATCATCACTATATTTGGCCAAAATCCTTATAACTATATTCAACATTCTGTTAGTGTTTTCTTTCGTCTCTTTAATGCTGGTAAACTCCACCTCTCGCAGATTCCCATGGGCTATCGTAGTGCAATCTTCAGTTCCTTGTACTAATCTCAGATTTAAATTGTAGAAAGCTATTGCTGTAATCCCCAAATAAACGCTTCACATGTGTGGGAAGATGGCAGGCCTTTCGGTGACCTAATCCAGGATGAAGGTGGTGGAATCGGGCCAGAAGAGCAGAGGCTCTGAGCAGGTTTCTGCCGAGCTCTTGCACTGGAGCAGAGGAGGGCTGCTCTGGAGGGCCCAGCAGCGAAGAAGAGAAAACGGAGAAAGAAACGCTCTCACTGGGGTGAGAAGTTGTGAGAAGATCTGACCCAATGAGGGTCCCCAAAGAGAGGAATAAATTCTCTGTGTAGTCATTCTGACAAGCAAAGTTGAAGAGCGACAGCAGAAAATCCAGAGCTTTAACTTCCCTGAAATGCTCAGTGAGAGGATGAGTGGAAAGTTTGCATTTCATCGTAGGTCCTTAGAAGCAGGAGACGATTGTGTAAACACTGCAGGACTAGGACTCAGAACCACTTCTTTAGAAAGAGAAAGAAAGTGCAATGGGTGGGAATGACAGATACTGACAAGTTTAAGACCTTTCCCATAATTGAAACTACAGATAAATCAGAAAAAAAGCCTCCTTTTTTAAGCTAGATTCGGAAATACCTTTTAAGAGCAACACATTCTAAATTTCTGAAGATGCCACATGATCTTGTTGACAAGGTGGTTTGGCAAATTATTTTTAACAACAAAAATACTCAAGTGCTTCATGAGCTCCAGCAATTCGCCGCGTCATCATTGAGGACAACTTGGTCCTCGGCAGCTCTTCCCAACACCTAACTGGAGCAGGAAGAGGTGTGCATTGTGTCTCGGAGGTCTGCTGGACGTTTTTGAACCATTCTGTATCGGCCGATGAAAACGGAAGGAGAGCGAGCGGGCTGTGACTCCCTGCAGAGTCATTGGGTTAAGGGGAGAAGGTGTCCACGCCTTCCTCTAATTTCTGCTTTGATGAGTGTATTAGGGCAGGGACGTGTGTATAATGACTGGTCGTGGGGACGTTTATAAGTTGGGAGAGGACGAATGTGAGAGGAGCATCGTAGGTGGTTTGCTGATGCAGCTGGTCGCCATGAATAGCGTTGGGCAGCCCCGTAAATACTGGAGGGAGGGGTGCAGCAAAGCACAGCCTCTATGAGCCTCCTTCTTCCCTGGTCTCAGACTCCCAGCGTTGCTCACCCCGTCACTCAGTTGACATCCTCAGAGGCTTATACGGTGCCAGGTGAATTAGTCCTGTTCTCTGCCTGAAAGCTCACATCCTATTGGATAAGATTAATAAATAAATGATAGATTCTAAGTCCGTAGTAATTGCAAACTAGACTTTGTGCTGTGGGTGGCAGAAGATCTAACAAGAGGTCGTGTTCGAGCTCAACCTTGTGGAAGGTGAGTGAGCGTGTAGGTGCTGGAGAGGGCCCTCCGGCTGTGGGTGTGACAACGTGCTGAGACGGTCAAGTCTAGATCACAGTAGTTAGCAGCACCTGCCAACCAGGTATCGTGGAGGGATGGCGTTTTCTCTGGTGACCTTAACATGTACCCTAATGGGGCCCCAATAATTAAGTCAGTTTTACTATTTTACAACTTTTCAACCATATTATATAATTTTCGTTATTGTTCCACTTTTATTTCTTAATTAAGATCAGAATTTGCCTACAGTTGAAATATCCGAAAGATATAAATGTCTGAAACATATAAACATCTTCCACTGGCTGAATTTTTCTTCCTTAATTATAAAAAATATATATGTATGCAGGTGTCCAAGAGCTTAATTGGCATTGCTATTTTTAAAGCTGTTTTAAGGTATTCTGCCAGCCTTTACGTGGAAGTAGTTCTCTAATTTTTGATCAGTTTCTACAAAATACTTATTTCAACTTTTAACTTCCTTAAATTTGCCTTTGGTTTTTAAGTCTTAATCTCAAGGTGTTTTCATTGCACTATGCCAAGTGTTAAATTCTGTAATTTAATTTCAATTTCATCTTCATTTTTTTTAAAAGACTTATTGATATTATGAGGTCTGTTACGTATTTTCTCAGATTTTGTTTGCCCTGTGCCTTTGTTTGCACATGTTTTGTAAAGAACCCTTCCTCATTTTTTTTAAAGAAAAATTTCTCCTTCAGTTTTTTTCTAAGTGCATATTTGTATAAATGGACATATTTGGGATTCATTATGGATAGTTACAAGATCCAGATGTGAGTATATAGGTCTTTTATATAGGTAAATATTAATATTTTTCCCAGTGCCTCCTTCATCTGAATACATTTCAGGAAGCTTATCAGCTGAAATGTTCGTGCCTGGTGCAGAAAGGTGGGATAAGGACAGTTGGGTGAGGATGGGAAATGGGTAACATTGCATCCCCTGTGCCACCTCTATGCAGGCACAGCTCTACAAATGACTCAAGGAATACTGCTTTGTTGAGGACTTTTCATTTGGGGACAGAAGATGGAAATGTGCTTCTTTCAGAGACTTAGCATTTTGAAATCTCTCTCTTTGATTGTGGTCATAGATGTTTCTGCCCCAAAAGAGCCACCATATATATATCTGATGGACCTGGGTTTTTTTCTGTATAGCAATATTTGCCATATTGGCTAAAATTTGTTTCATAGTATGCTTAAAACATCCCTTTTGTCCTGCTTATGGGTTTACAACATGGCCACTGCTTCTGAGTGTGGTCCCTGTGCCAGCTGCAGGGCGTCACCTGGGTGCTTGTGAGAAAGGCCAGCTCACCACCCGCTCCCACAACTGAATCAGAATCCGTTCTTTAACAAGATCTCCCAGTGATTCAGGCGCATAGTACATTTGAGGACACTGGTCTGCACTCACTATTTTTACTTCATAACCTCCTAGTTACTCCCCAGTCATTGTTTTTAATCTGCCAATCTTACGCAAGACACTGATGACCTGTTAATAGCTAGACATGCTCACCGCTTCTCAGCCTTTGTCATCCATTGTCAGAGTGTACCATCTTGATGGTCAGTCAGTTCTGTAAGTTCCATTAGGAGTTACACTTTGAGTGTAGTTCTACCTCATTTCACCCCAGAAAACCCTGTTATTTGTCCTTTGCTGCCTCTGTTCCTTAGCCAGACGGTATCCAGAAAGCAGGTGTGTTACCAGACCTGGAAATCCTGTTGCCGTGTGAAAGGACTAGGGATGTGTAACTTGGAGAAGAAATGTCAGGGATGCCAAGATCATTGTTCTTAAATGTCTGAAGGCGTTTGGAGGAAGAAGAATCCAGGTTTTTCCAGTGTAGCTTTAGGAAAGTGGAAGTAGAAACAGTGAATAAGTAGAAGTTAAAGGAGACAGATTTTGCATTCATATTAAGAAGAATTTTAAAAAGAATTTGAATGTTCCAAAAATGAAGTGTAGTTCTTCCACCTGCAGGTATGCAGCGAGCTGGCCATCCTTGGAGCACAGGGAGTGCTCAAGCCCAGGTGTCCAGGAGAACTGAAGGTTCTGGGGAGAGAACGGGGGAATTTCTGCAAATCCTTCTACTCTTCATTTTTTGTTGTTGCAAAAAAGAATGTTGAGCATACTCAAATTATTTATTTTGTTTTTTTTTTCTCTTAAAAACAGTGGTTATACATAGATTTTGTCTCCCTTTCTTGGGAATTGAGCCCTGTGTGGTTTTCTCTGGAGGGGTGGGCCACATCTTCCTCTTAGGATAGATATTAGGATGCGTACCACCTCCAGTTTTACAGCCATCCCCTCTGTGGTGGTCAGTGCTGCTCATTTTATCCTAAGGAGACCATTGGGCCAGATCTCCAGGGAACAGTCCTTGGAAACTCCTGGATCTCTAATTAAGTTGTAATTAGTGTTGTAACTAATCCCTCATAGTCAGGTGTATTATAGTCTAGATTATCTTCTCCTACATGTATCATTTTCACAGACCTTCAAGGGAACATATTTGTATTTTTCTGCCCATTCAAAATTTTATATTTTTGCATTTGATTCCCTTATGCTTAGTTTTTTTATGACATAGACCTGGGGAAACCTTGTTAAGTTAAATGTTAGGCCATAAACCTGCTGTATTTACCACAAAATATATTTGTTCTATTGGGGAAGTCAAGTTTAGATATAAAATCGTTTTAAGTATCTGACAATCCTCCAAAATGCGTCTGGAACCTCCTTCTGTCTTTCCATCATTACTGCCGCCCCTCTGTTCAGACATCCTCAGCTCACACCTGGCCCCATGTGTGGCCTTCTAGTGCGATTCTCTGCTCCCCCTTCCCTGCTTCCGGGCTGTGCTCCCTTCTGCAACTGAAGTCCACTGAGCAGACTTCCCAGAATCAATCAGGGTTTGAGCCAGAAGAAACCTTAGAGATCAACCTGATTTTAAGTTATGAACTTGGAATGTGACTAAGAAATCACTAGATTACACTGACTAGTCTTGAAATTATCTAGATTAGCTTACCTGCTATAAAAAAGGACGGAGAAGATATGCCTTTATTGAAAAATCATTGCAAAATAGAGCACACAGATTTACCTCTTTGTCATATGCGTATGCTCTTTTTCTCCGTGTGTAACTGGGAAACATCGAGCAAGCAAGCAACAGAAACCTGCAGAAAAACGGAGACGGAGGCAACAGCAAGGGCCAAGCTCATGAGTGCGGGGACGCGATTTTCAAAGTCCACTTTGTGAATAGGGTTTTGTGATCGTTGTGGTCAGGATTATAGGTGGGCTGGGAGTCCCGGTGTCCCTGTGCTCCCAGCTCCGAGAAGGGGGGACGAGTGTCAGTGGGAGGGTTGCCAGCATCCTCCCTTGCTCCTGCAGCAGCCAGGGGCATAGAGCTGGCTGGCCTTTCATTTAACTCCTTGTGTGCCCTGATAGAACCTCTTATGTAGGCCATGTCAGTGTTACCTCAGTATTGAAAAGTGTGTTCACATGTTGAGGGTGGGAAGTTGAAATGCAGGGAAACTAGTTTTCTTCCTCCAAATTTGCATGTTGGTGATATCCATGATTATAATTATGTTTATCCCATTTTTAATAATCTGATGTAGGGAAAGTAGTCATCTATTCAGCCAATTTAATGGAACTTTTCTAAACAGGATACATAACAGATGCAGAAGCTCCAATTAAATTGCTCAAAAAATAAAAATATTTAATAACTGCCAAGCGTATGCCAGCTGCTGCGCTGTCAGCATTCTGAACAGAAGAGTTGTGTTCCATCCCACAGGGCCTACACTGGTCTTCATTGTGAGAGCCACTTATTTCCATTAGTATGCAAACGAATGTTGCCACAATTTCTAAGGAGCACAATAATAGGTCAAAATGCTGAAATAACCAGTCTGTGCTTTGCTTCTGGACAAGTTGCTTGGTTGATGGATGAGTGAGCATCCTTAAATCAGCTTCTAAATTGGTGGTTCTCAACGTTATTGATTCTAAAAATCCTGATGTCCACACCACACCCCAGACGAAGCAAATGAGGTCTGTGGAGGGCGTTCTCAGGCTCAGGGTTTCTCGAAGCTCCTAGGTGATCCCAGTGTGTAGCCAAGGCCGTGAATCATCCTTTCATGACTAGGCCTTGCAGCTGTGCTTCATCTGACCAGTACTCCCACTGTGGGGCTGGTGGGGCTGTGCACGGTGTGGATGCCTGCGTGCATTGGGGCACATGGGTCGAAGGTACTGCTCTCCGCTATTGGAGGGGAGCTGCTGGGTTCCACACTGTGGTGCATGGACTAGCTCCTCCTTCCATCACAATCTTAGACTGTCTTTGGGAGCTCTGTGACTTCTGCCAAAGGAGCCCTCTTTATAAACCCTGACACCATGAACACAGCTTTTTGGGGGAGGGGCATCCAGGATTCTTTTTTTTTTTTTTTAAGACTATTTTTTAGAGCAGTTTTAGGTTCACAACAAAATAGAACAGAAGTTACAGAAATTTTCCATATACCTTCTGCTCCCACACAAACACAGCCTCCCCAACAATCAAAATCTCCGACCAGAGTGGTACGTTTGTTACAATCGATGAACCTACATCATTATCACTCAAAGTCCACAGTGCACATTAGAGTTCACTCTTGGTATTGTACATTCTATGAGTTTTGAGAAGTGTATAATGACCAGTATCCACCGTTATGGTGTCATACAGAATAGTTTCACTGCTCTGAAAATCCTGTGTGTTCCACCTCTTCATCCTCCCCTCCTCTCTAACCCCCGGCAACCACTCACCCTTTCACTGTCTCCATAGTTTTACCTTTTCCAGAATGTCATAAAGTTGGAATCATACACTATATAGCCTCCTTGGATTAACTTCTTTCACTTTGTAACATGCATTTAAGGTCCCCTCATGTCTTTTCATGGCTTGGTATCTCATTTCTTTTTAGCGCTGAATAATATTCCATTGTCTGGATGGACCACGGTTTATCCATCCACCCGCTGAAGGACATCTGGCTTCTTCCATATTTTGGCAGTTATGAATAAAGCTACTATAAACATCTGTGCACAGGTTTTTGTGTGGACATAAGTTTTCAACTCCACTGGGTAAATAGCAAGGAGTGTGATTGCTGGATCATATCATAAGCGTATGTTTAGTTTTCTATGAAACTGCCAGACTTCTTCCAAAGTCATTGTATCGGTTTGCATTCCCACCAGCAGTGAATGAGAATTCCTGTTGCTCTACATTCTCATCAGCATTTGGTGTCAGTGTTTGGGATATTAGCCATTCTAGTGGGTGTATAATGGTATCTAATTGTTGTTTTAATTTGCAATTCTCTATTGACATATGATGTTGAGCGTCTTTTCATGTGCTTACTTGCCATCTGTATGTCCTCTGTGGTGAGATATCTGTTCAGGTCTTTTGCCCATTTTTTAATCTGGCTGTTTGTTATCTTATTTTTGATTCTTAATGTTCTTTGTATATTTTGGACAGCAGTCCTTTATCAGATGTGTCTTTTGCAAATATTTTCTCCCAGTATGTGCCTTGTCTTCTCATTCTTTTAACATTATCTTTCACAGAGCAGAAGTTTTTAATTTTAGTGAAGACCAGCTTATCCATTATTTCTTTTATGGATCATGCCTTTGGTGTCATTTCTAAAAAGTTATTGCTATACCCAAGGTCATCATTTCTCCTATGTTATCTTCTTGAAGTTTGATAGTTTTGCTTTTTACATTTAGGTCTATGATCCATTTTGAGTTAATTTTTGTGAAGGGTTTAAGGTCTGTATACAGATTGGTTTTTTTTATTTTGCACGTGGATGCCTAGTTGTTCCACCACTGTTTGTTGAAAAGACTGTCTTGGCTCTGTTGTATTACCTTTGCTCCTTTGTCAAAGATCGGTTGACTGTATTTATGTGGGTCTATTTTTAGGCTCCCTATTCTGTTCCATTGATCTGTCTATTCTTTCACCAGTACCTCACTGTCTTGATTACGGTCGCTTTATAGTAAGTCCTAAAGTTGGTAGTTTCAGTCCTCCAACTTTGTTCTTCAGTATTGTCTTGGCTATCCTGGGTCTTGTGCTTCTCTGTACAAACTTTGGAATCAGTTTGTCAATATCCACAGAATAACTTGCCAGGATTTTGACTGGGATTGCACTGAATCTATAGATCAAGTTGGGAAGAACTGACGTCTTGACAATATTGAGTCTTCCATCCATGAACATGTAATATCTCTCTTATTTATTTAGTTCTAACTTGATTTTCATCAGAGTTTTATAGTTTTCCTTATATAGATCTTGTACATATTTTGTTAGATTTGTACCTAAGTATTTCACTTTTGAGGGTCCTAATGTAAATGTTATTGTGTTTCTAATTTCAAATTCCACTTGTTCATTGCTGGCATGTAGGAAAGTGATTGACTTCTGTGTATTAACCTTGAATCCTGCAACCTTGCTATAATCACATGTCAGGTCTAGGAGTTTTTGGTCAGTTCTTTCAGATTTTCAGTGTAGACAATCATGTCATCTACAAACAAAGACAGTTTTATTTCTTCCTTCCCAATCAGTATACCTTTTATTTCCTTTTCTTGTCTTATTGCATTAGCTAGGACTTCTGGTAAGTTGTTGAAAAGAAGTGATGAGACGGGACATCCTTGTCCTGTCCTTGATCTTAGTGGAAAAGCTTCTAGTTTTTCACCATTAAGTATGATGTTAGCTGCAGGTTTTTTGTAGATATTTGAACACAGACTTTTAGTCTCTTGATTCAACAGCAAATTGTGAACTTTGTATTCAGGCTTCCCCAGATATAGTTCACAATTAGAAGTGGTTATGATTGGGACATTATATATGGAATAATTGCAGTTTGGCGCTCATACCATATGGGTGTGTGTGTGTGTATGTGTGATAATTGTGTAGGGAAAAGCTTAGAAGGAAATCCATGAAAAGGCTTAGTATCTCCGTGTGATCAATTTTCAATAGATCCTTTTAATACATATAATAATTTACTTCTTTGATACTGAGAACTAGATATACTATATTTTTGAGAGTTGGCAAGATTTAAATTTTTATCACTTACCTGGATATAGTTTTATTATTTCATAAATTTAGTAGGAGGGTCACATTGCTGGGGTCATGTTGATAGTCCGTTTAGCTTTAACCCCCAGACAGCCTTATCGATAGAAAAGCAAGTGCATGCATCATAATGGGATGTGATGAGAGGTACTGGGCATTCAACATGAAGAAGTAGATAGTAGCTTCAGGAGTGAAAAGCATTCACCATTTTAATTTAACTCTTATTTCTAAGAAAAATGAAAAATGCAGCTCTTCTTCAGAGTGATGGGATCCAAGTAAATGGCGGAAAATTGCTCCTTTGTTTATTCAGCACTCAGGCTCCTCTCCACAGGTCTGTTTACTTATGACAGTAGGCACAGAAGGATGATCTGGGCAGTTTAAGAAAATAATTTGTGTGATGCTTCTTCTAAAAGCACGCTAACATAAAAATGAATTCAGGAATCGATAAAAATAGTGTCTGGGCTAATAGTGTTGGGATTATGGATGGTGGAATTTCAGGTAGTTTTTCTGTTTTTTTTTTTTTTTCTTTTCATTGTCTCCATTTTGCTCTTAAAGAAATCACATAGGAGTAGAAATGGCTGGGGAGAATACAGTCTTTCCAATTTGGCTGCCTGGTTTAAACCAGTCCCCAAAGAGCATTTGGAACTTTTAGTCCAAGACTGAGGGCACACGTGGTCTGCTTTAAAACCAGCTCTGGCTTGTTGATGTCTAAAGGAAACTTGACCCCAGCCTGGATATTTTCAGTAAGAAATGGTAAGTAAACAGCAGAAACACGAGAGGGCAAAGATAGACCCTTGGAGGAAGACGTAGATTCCAAGAAAGGAAAACCAAGATTAAAGCGGGTTGCTCCCGGCACAGGAGTGCGTGCTGCCTGAACTCGCCTCTCTGTCCTCGTAGTTCTCATCTCGTTCTGTTTCTGGTTGTTAATATACGGATGGAAGCTGAGAGTTTGGGGATATGTAGCTCTCCTTGAAATGAATTAATTTTGTTAATGCCTTGGGCGAGTACCCATTTGTGCTCCTCAGAGTACTCGGGCTGTGGTGACGGTCTGTGGGCTTACATGTCGGCTGAGTGCTGCCGGGGAGACTCTGTCATTCAGAAGCTTTTCCGTAGATCGGTTTTTGTCTGTCTCTCCTGCGTCAGCAATGTGAAGTAAACGTTGTCTCCCTACCATCAAATGCCTCCTCTCCAGGGTTTTCTGTTCCACTGTTAGGCACCTCCTCCCTTCTGGTGCACAAACAGGCAGGCCCGTAGCTGTGGGACCTGTGAAATGGGAAGGGGCTGAAATTCCTCTTGGACCAAGAGAGTTGGGGAGATGGATGACACCGGCGTCCAGGTGACACACATGGGAAAGGGATGTATTTAGTAATAGAACTTGGATTGTGTAAAGGCACAACGAAAACAAAGTCTCTCTCTTCCTAGTAAGAAAAAAGTGTTTGTTGAAAAGAATTCCAAAAATACAATTGTGCAATTCCTTTCACTCCCTGTAAACTTCCTGCGGGAAGAGCGGATAGACAGAATGATAAGCCCTTCCTCAGTCAGTGGGTGGTGGTGCACATGTCCATTCTTAGGTGGTGGAGCAATTCTTCTGGCAGAGAGAAACTCCTATATTACGCAATCACAGAGGAGCCAGAAATGCCCTTCCTTCCCAGTCTCTGTATACTGAAATACCATGTCTCAAGGCTTACTTTGAAGCTGTTGCACCTTCAGTGTCTTCCTGGAGATCCCCGTCAGAGTTAATCACTCCTTGTTCTGTGCTCCCGCGGAACATTTCCATATATTTCATTTGACCGTGGACTTCTGCAGCTCACGTGCACTTGAAGATTATAAACTCATCGAAGGACTGGTGCTGATTTCTTTGATGCCTTCACAGTACCTTGCACAGCGTAGACAATAAATGCTTGTTAAAATCAACGAATGTGAGGGCAGAGTTGAAGGCAGCATTTCCAGATGCTGTGATGACGGGGACTGAAAGTAGAGCCTCCAGTGTCATGTGATAAGAAGCCATGGGACGGCGCTAAGGAGAGCAGGACTCAGTAGCTGTTACACGGAAGGGGGCTGCCATGTCTTTTCCTCCCTGGTCCATTGCTGTGTCTGTGGAAAGGCTTATCCCATTTTCCCATGGGAAGGTGGTGAGGGTGTCTTTTCTTCCGTCTTCATCCTCATGTGGCTGGCTTTTTAGACATACATCAGCTCCTTTTTTAAGTGACATTTTTATAATCATATTAATCACCTTAAAACAAACAAACCTTCACTTTGCTAGACAATAAGTGGACTCCTTAAGACTGACATTTAATTTTATTTGGAAGGAAAAAAAAGAAGGACCCAGACGATTTCATTGCAGTCACTTAAGGTCAGCCACCCAAGTCTGTCAGCAATGAAAGGATTCTTTAACAATGAACAGTTTTAATTCTGCTCATTCTCTCTAATAGTTCATCCTCCAGAAAGAAGTTTTAAAACCCCCAAAAATGAATTGTTGCACTCAAATGGAATGTCAACCCGTAAGCTGTGCAGTGTAATCATTACTGGCAGAATCATGTGGACACATCTGTTGTGTTAAAGAATTACAGATACTCTTAGAAGATGTGTTAATTAGAACAAAAATAGTGCACATTTTGGCTAGATGTTGATTGTTTATTAGTGTTGAAGGTGACTTTGACCGAGTATAAAGAAAGCACAAGCATTTTTAGAGAAGTTGATGGTTCTGACTTGGAGAGGTTTCCACTTGTCGACACTTGAAGAATCCTGGAGCCCTGTGGAGCTCCCAGGCACTCCCGCACTTCTTAGATCTGGTCGGGTTCGTAAGTACCAGAGCTGACGGCTGTGAATGCAGGAAGGAACTGCTCCCCAGGGTGAGTACCTCTCTGCCACACAAGTGGTGTGTCTTTCATCTTACTGCCTGTGTTCTTTCTGCAGCAGAAACGGTCTCGTATTGACTGCTTGCAGTTACATCTCTTACTGCGTGAGGAATAGCACTCTTTGATAAAGAATACATGTATTGTGTGGTACCACGCACGAGCAGTTCACTTTTTCTTATCTTCATGTGGGATTAAGTTACCGTGTTATACGTTTTTAATCTCTGAAAGATAGGGCTCCTACCACAGTCTCGTATCACACTGAAAATAATTTTTCAATATCATCAAACATCCTGTCAGTTTCAAGTTTTCAATTGTCTCATAAATGTCATGATTTAACTTTCTAGTAAGGTCCATACATTGATAATGTCCCTTAAATGTCTTTTGATATCTAATTTCTCCCTCCACCCCTCTCCCCCACCTCCTGTAATGTTTTTATTGAGGAAACCAGGTCATTTCTCCTGGAGAATTTTCCGTAGTCTGAATTTTGTGGATTGTGTCCCCTGTGTCACACTGCTGTAGTAACTTATTGTTTATGTAGATATGACACACATATGCAACAGCCGTTTCTCTAGACAGAGTGAGAAAAATCTCTTCTTAATCAGAACAACCTCAAACACAAATGAGATCGCCACAGTCCTTTTTGCTGGAGAATTTTGCCATCAGAGCTTGTTCCGGGTTCCCTGGCCACTGTCTGCCTGCTCTTGTGAATAAGTTGTAAAGGTGTAAAATGATTAGGGAAGTGTGTGTCACTCAGGATGCACATCTACGAAGAACAATCAGATTTTCTTCAAAACTGTCGCAGCTCACCTCTTGTAGCCTCATCCAGCTTACGCAAGCGCCAATTAAATGAGGCGGTTGTTGGTCCCGGTTGGCAGGGAGGCCTCTTGTGTGAGATTCTTACGGTCACAGAGGGCCGCTCCAAGAGCTTGGGAACTCCACTGATGCATACACACAGACAGCTTTGATAATTTAATTAAAATTGATTATGATAGACCTACAAAAAATAGTATGCACCGTAACCATGATAAAAACTATAATAAACTCTGAAAAAGCCTGCTCGAAATTTTCATGAATAGCTTTTTAAGTATCTAATGAAAATAGATTGATCACTTAAGGACTGAAATTTATTACATAAATTGAGCTTTTAGAGATCTAAATTTATGATTGTGAAGTCTTAAACCCAGTCTACCTTCAGGAAATATAATAATTTCAAGGATAAAAATAGTTTTCAGTGATATAGAGATTTTATCATCCAGCAGCCCCCCTGTCCCATCTCTGCCTATAATGTGCTGCATGGTCCTGTCACATGATCAACCTTAGGGTTCATTTTGACTTTCCTTATATTACGTGCTCTCTACAGATTGTGACCAGGTCTGTTGTTATTGCCATAACATGAAAAAATAAATTCTTAAGATAGAAACTAGCCGATTTTAACTTGGAAAAAGAATAACACTTTTTGATGTAGGATCTTTGTTCCCCTGTGTAGGGACTGCTGTGTCTGTGGCCAAGGAGCTGTCCCTTTATGAAGTACTCGCATCAGAGATACAGGTTGTGGGGCCGGCCCTGTGGCACAGCAGTTAAGATCGTGCGCTCTGCTTCGGCGGCCTGGGGTTCGCAGGTTCGGACCCCGGGCGCAGACCGATGCACCGCTTGTCAAACCATGCTGTAGCGGTGTCCCGTATAAAGTAAAGGAAGATGGGCACGGATGGTAGCTCAGGGCCAATCTTCCTCAGCAAAAAAAAAAAAAAAGATACAGGTTGTGACTTCTCTACCTCCCTTAGGCACTGAGTTGGACGATTCCCTGGAAGACTGAATCTAGGTAGAGCATTTACAGGGCTCCCTTACTGACACGAAAGCACTGTCCCAATGCTGGGTGTCTGAAATTCTTCTCTCCTGATAGGAGGAAGGACTCCGTTAGCCCAGTCTCCCTGTGACCGAGAATATTCATCTGTAAGACTGAGATTTTATTTTCTGGTTAAGGCTTTTGTCTGTGGCCAGCAAGCAGAATAAAATTGAGATCTGTTCTCTGTCTTACCTCTTTGCATCATATGCTCCTTTAACTTCATCTTAGGCGGATAGAAGTAAGAAGAAATAGAGTTGTTGGTTCTTATCAGGCTTGGGTTCACCTCTTCTGTTGCTGTGGCCATTAGCCTTCTGACCATCACAAGTGACAGGACCACTGACATAAATTCCTTTTAGGAAAGAAGCACACTGGGGTCACAGCTTCCCATTGCAGGATAATGCTCCCTTCATGCATGTTTCCAGTGATGGCTGCAGGATGCAGCTTTGGCCCTGCCATCCCTGGCTGGGTGTCCTCCCTCTTGGCCACCAGCACCCCAGCTCTATCCAACAAGCGTCACCACCCAAACTGAAGGGCCTCAGTGTTCCTCCTTCCTTTCTTTGCCTTTTATTACTTTCCTTCTTGCCCTTAAACTATCCCTCATTTCTTCCAAGATTGGCTTTTTCCTCCACCTTAGATCCCATCCCATCTGTGTCATCTGAGAATATAGACATCATCTCCATTAATTAACGCCCCCTTTAAAATCTTAATCTTTCTACTAATGTTCAGGTACACCATCCTAAAACTAAAAACCTTTACGTCTTTCTGTCCCATTCAAGTATTGTCTGATCTCTTGGTTTCCTTACTGAACGTAAAAATCACTATTGTGGGCCTTAGTAAATGTTAGTCCTCTTCCTTTCTCTGCCAGTCTTCTGGAGAATTGTCTGTGCTTATTGCCTCTTATCATCTAGCATCTTTAGTTCTGCTGTGCTCACCTTCCTTATCATGGGGCTCTGTGATCCTGTGGTAGGCTGAACAATGACCTCACCCCTTCATCCCAGTATCTATGTCAAAACACAGGAGTGCTACCTTGTTTGTAAAAAGGGTCTTTACAGGTATGATTAAATTAAGGATCTTGAGATGAGATGATCCTGGATTATCTGGATGGGCCCTAAATGCCATCACAAGTGTCTTTAGAAGAGAGGCACGGGGCTGGCTCAGTGGCAGAGCGGTTAAGTTCACACGTTCCACTTTGGTGGCCTGGGACTCACAGTTTATCAAGCCATGCTGAGGCAGCGTCCCACATAGAAGAGCCACAACTCGACAACTGTGATATACAACTATGCACTGGGGCTTTGGGGAGAAAAAAGAAAAAGATTGGCAATAGATGTTAGTATAGGGCCAATCTTCCTCAAAAAAAAAAAAAAAAGAAAGAGAGGCAGAGGGCAGTTTGACACCACAGGCACACACACCATAGGCCAAGGAATGCCAAAACCCACTAGATTCTGGAAGAGGCAAGGAGCAGATTTTCCCCCAGAGCCTCTGGAGGTAG
The DNA here is from genome assembly GCA_031878705.1 of Tapirus indicus. Taxonomy (NCBI): domain Eukaryota; kingdom Metazoa; phylum Chordata; class Mammalia; order Perissodactyla; family Tapiridae; genus Tapirus; species Tapirus indicus. The sequence continues at coordinate 55,187,030 of CM062933.1, read as the reverse complement.
CATGGCCCTGGCTCTGCTGACACTTTGATTTTGGATTTCCAGCCTCCAGAGCTGTGAAAGAATAAATTTCTGTTGTTTTAAGGGACCAAGTTTGTAGTAATTTATTATAATGGCCACAGGAAAGTAAACATAGTTCTTTTTTAACATTCTTGGCAAAATTATTGACGAGAGATGAGTTAGTTCTCACAAGGTGAACATGCCTGAGTAACCAGCACCCAGATCAAGAAGGTAGGACCTTACCAGCTCTCCAGAAAACCCCTCAAGTCCCCTTTCAGCCATTGTCCCCACCACAGTATCCACTGTTTTGACTTTTAGTATCATGTTTCTGAACCTGATATAAACAGAATCATAAAGCACCTACTCTTTTGTATCTAGATTAATTCTTGTAACAGTCTGTGACATTGATCCATGTTGTGTGTGGTTCTAGATTTTTTTATTCTCATTGCTGTATTGTATCTATTGTCTGTGTATAGCACACCTTATTTATTTCTTCTACCGTTGATGGTTTACAAATAGTGCTGTTATGAACATTCATTACATGTCTTTTGGTGAACGTGTATGTGTGTTTCTATTGATATGATGAGGAAGGGATTTCCTGGTCACAGATGCCTTCTCATTTCTTTTTATACTCTCTAAGTTGACAATCTCATTTACACCCGGTGCTTCAACTACCACCCATCACTGTGACTCGTCAGTCTCTCTGCTGAGATTCAAAATTACAGCTGTCAGTTAGATACACACACACACACAACACAGTGTTTAGTGTGTCCTAATCTGAACTCAAGTTCTACCAAAAAAAAAGTTCTTCCTCTTGTGTCACTTATTGTATCATTGGAATGACATCAGTCTTAATCATTCAAATTCAAAGCAGAATCATCTTTAATTCTTTCTTTGATTATCCTGCATCCACCAAATCCCCAAATCCCCTGGATTCCCCATGCGTTGTCTCTGTGTTAGTTTAGGGACACACTCTTCCTTGAATGACTCCTAACTGGTCTCCCAGATTCCATTTTATTTTGTCTATCATCCATCCACAAATTCTAGATATATCTTCCCAAAATTTTGATCCTGCCACACCCCTTCTCAGAACTCGTGGAGATAGATGAATCACCACTGATTATAGAATCAATTCATAGTTCTTTATGTTGCCCTTCTGTGCTTTCATAATTTGATTTCAACATCATTTCTATGAATAATTATTCATATGGGGTTTCATCATGTGGTATTGAGTTATATATTAGCATTGTCTTCAATAGCATTTTTATGATAAATTGCCCAAGGGCTTCCTATTTCTTGTAATGGCTCCAGGTAAGAACCGTATATTGGGAGTTTACTGTGCCTAGCGTACATGTGATCCTTACAACAGCTTTGTATGGTAAATATCTGTGTTATCATCCTCAATTTACAGTGGAGGAAACCAAAGCTCAGAGAATTTAAGATACAAGGACATCCATTCAGAAACTTAACTAGGATTCAGACACTGGAAGTCGTGAAACAGTTTGCTGTTTCCATATCCATCTCTCCTCTCAAGGCCCCTGGAGATGGGGAGAAGTTTCTTTCCAGCTTTTTACCTCTGTGGTCTGCTTTTCTGAGACTGCATCTCCTGGCAGAGAGCTGTGGCTCTAGGTCCTTGCCTTCTGGGATGGGCACAGGCTGAGGAGGTGTGCTCTTTCCCCCATTTGTCTAACACTGGAGCCTCATGACTGAATTCTTGAAGCTATTATTGCCTGGGCAGGGGACCATTAGTTCTTACAACACCCATCTTGTTTGGTTCTGCTCTCTCTTCCTCTCCCTATGTCTCCCCTCCTCCTCCTCCTCCCTTTCTTTTATCTCTTTCTCCCCTTCTAGGCTTCTCCCTTCTCTTCTACCCCCCCACCCCCATTTTTAAGTGCAGTGGCTCTTAGAATTTTTAAAGGCCAGCCTCTGGAGGTGAAAAATGTCCCTCTGATCCCTACCTCCCAGGCCTCACTTTTCAGGTTAAAAAAAAACACCACCTCAGAGTAATAATCAAACAAGCAAATTAGGGCTGGGGTGGGGACATTATGTATACATTTGCTTTAGCAATATAAGAATGATTCACATTTGAATCACCGTGCATACTTTTATTGGAGTTTAGTGATGAGGAAATTATAGGCCAAAATATACTATTGACCTAAATATGTATCATTATACATGGTAGGGTTAACCTAATAACATACAAGACAATACAGTGATTCTGGTGAAGCTAAATGAGTAGTAATTTATAGCAGGAATTGCCAAACTATGAGCAATTCAAGACAACAATGATGGTAGATTATTCTATCCTTCCTGAAAATTTTAACAATTCTATCTGTGCAATAGGAGTTTTGTAGTTTCCCAACATTGTGTGCCTGCCAGACTTTAGAAAATTGACTTAGAATCTTCAGGAAACTCGACTAGGACACGACTAGGTCGTGAGTAATATTTTGGTAATTTTCATATAGTAGATGAGTTGTAAATAGCCCTTATTCATTCATAAAATAGAAAAATCAGTGGAATGCAGGTTATACTTCCCTTCAAGATCAAAGAAGGGATGAGCATTTGGGGGTTACCGTCTGCTCTTTAGGGGATATCTGTTGGTTCACCCATTGCGAATCCCAATCGGAATTAACTTCATTTCCTAGTTTGTTTTCTGCATTTCTCTGATCAAGCCCCAGATACCCTTCCTATCCTTGGCTTCTTCTGCAGTGCCTTTGATGTGCCAGGGCTGCTGTTTCTCATCTGTTCTTTGAGGGACTCCACTTTCCGACTCCACCGCCAGCTGATGCCTCATCCACGTAGGCTTCTGCCATCCATCCCACCAGCACTAGCCTCTCTAGCCTCTGAGCATCCCCTCTTGTGCCTCCCTGGTGCCAGCCACATTCTGCCCTGTATCGGTGCCTGCCAATGCATGTTTCTGTCCCCCAAGAGAAGACAAAAACCATGACTTGTTAATTCTTTTAACTTTCATAACAGATAGGAGATGACTTTTCATATAATAGGCGCTCAGGAGGTTTGTAGAATTAAATTGGCACGAATGGGTCATCTTCAGGATTAGTCCATCATGACTGGATGGGATGTTTTGTGTGATAACTTGGGAAATGTCCACTGATTATGGACTCTTGGAGCACCTTGTAGACTACAGTACAAGGCAGCTCACGCCTGGCTTGTTTCTCATCAGTGACACGATGCCTGAGGAAAGGATTGCATAGATAAGAAGTAACTAAAGATTAACATCTTCCTTCAACTGTTTTTCACTAGCAGTGGCAGCTCATGGGAGATGTTTAACTAACAGATATTGTATTAGGAAAGAAAAATTAAATTGAAAAAGAAACACAGACCATGAACCACTGCCATTTGATGACCCAAAATGCAATTAGATGCAACAGTTTTATGTTATTGCTCTAAAAATGTATTATGCTTTAATAAACCCCTGGTAAACCTAATTTTATGCTCCATTTAACATTAACTCAATCGGAGCAAGGAAAGAAACTACACCTTAGTGAAATTGTAAGAGATTTTTGTGTCTTTGCCTATACTTGTAAATGACTGACTTAGCCTTAAATTTTTTAATGTGGCGGTTTTACTCACAATATTACCATGAAAACTCAGACAATCTTTAAGTGCATTTACTCATGAAATACATTACAGGAGTGTATGTTCTGGTCCCCAAACCTATTTTTGCATCTCATTCATGTTCTGATCGTTGGAACCTGCATATCCTGAAAGAGTGGTGTGTGGCTTAGTTAAAATTAAGAGCACAGACTCTCCAGCCGGACTGCCTGAGTTCACATCCTGGTGCCATCACTTTCTAGCTGCTTTTGGGCAGATTACTTATGTCGTCTCTGCCTCAGAGTCCTGAAATAATAATAATACGTACCACAAAGGGGTGTCTTGAAGATTAAGTGAGTTAATATTTGAAAAACACATAGTGCCTGGACCTGGTCATTACCGAGTACATGTTTGTGAAGTCAGTGGATAAGCTGTACCTCATGTAAGTGGGTTTCAAGGATTGTTCAATTTATTATAATTATATCATCTTTGTATTTTCAGCATGTCAGGATCATTTCACAAGGAAGATGATTTTCACCTGTTTATTTTACTACTTTTGAGAAGATATCCATCAGAGTCAGAAGATAGCCATAATAAGATAATATTTCTTTAGTTTGATAATCAAATATTACTGTTTAAAAAATGCTGCGTTTCTGGAAGTCCTAGCCACTGTAACATGGCAAAACAAAACAAACAACAACAAAACGAAAAACCATAAAAGACATAGAGTTTGGAAAGGAAGAAATAAAACCCTTTCTAGTTGCAGATTACGTGATTGTCCATGTAGAAAATCCCAAAGCATGAGAAAAAAGCTCCTAGAATAATGAGTTTAGTAAAGTTTCAGAATACAAGGTCAGTTTTCAAAAATCAACTGTTTTTTAATATACTCGCAATGAACAATTGGAATTTGAAATTTTAAAAAGAATACATCTATAATAGCTCCAAAAAATGAAACATTTAGGTATAATCTTAACAAAATATGTACAGGAACTGTGTATTGAAAATTATAAAATCCTGATGAAAGAAACTGAAGAAGACCTAAATAAATGGAGATATGCCATATTCATGAATTGAAGATGTTAAGGTGTTTAAGATGTTAACTCTCCCTAAAATGATCCATAGATTTAACATAATCCCAGCCAAAAGTCCAGGGGGATTTTTTTTGTAGCTATTGACTGATTACTCTCAGCCACCAGTTGATTCTAAAATTTATACAGGAAAGCAAATAGAACAACTAAAATAGCTAAAACAATTTTGAAAACAGAAACAGAGTTGGAGGACTCACACTGCCTGACGTCAGAATCTACCATGAAGCTACAGTAGTCAAAACAATGTAGTTTTGGCAAAGGGTAGACACACAGATCAATGGAACAGAATAGAAAATCCAAAAATAGGTCCACACAAATGTAGCCAATTAACTTTTGACAAAGAAGCAGAGGCAATTCAATAGAGAAAGGAGAGTCTACCACAAATATGATCCTTGACCCATGTCTCACACCATCTACAAAAATTAACTCAGAATGGGTCATAGACCTAAATGTAACATGTAAAGCTATAAAACTTCTAGAAGAAAACTTTTGTGACTTTGGGTTAGGTAGATTTTTTAGATACCACATCTAAAGCACAATCCATAAAAGAAAAAAATTATAAATAAAAGTTTGAAACTTCTCTTCTGAAGACACTATTAACAGAATGAAAAGACAAGTCACAGACTGGGAGAAAGTATTTGCAAATCACATATCTGACGAGATAAGATAGCCAGATAGTATAAAGAACACACAAACCTCAACACTAAGAAAACAAACTCAGTTGAAAAAAACAATGGGCACAAGCTTTGAACACTTCATCAAAGGAGACGGAAGAGTGAATTATAGTCTATGGAAATTAAAAGGTAAATTTACAAAAGAATATGTTAGAATAAATCACTCATCTGAATCTGAAGTAGAAAAAAAGTCCATCTTTTTCTGAGTTATACTGTGTGATGGTGTTTTAAAATTACACAAATAAGCTTTTTTTTTTTTGGCTAGGAAAGATTTGCCCTGAGCTAACATCTCTGCCAGTCTTCATCCTTTGCCAATCCTCCTCTTTTTGCCGAGGAAGATTGTCCCTGAGCTAACATCTGTGCCCATCTTCCTCTCTCTTGTATATGGGACACTGCCACAGTGTGTCTGCCAATGAGTGGTGTAGGTCTGTGCCCAGGAACTGAACCTGGGCCACTGAAGTGGAGTGCGCTGAACTTAACCATTAGGCCACGGGGCCGACCCCACAAATAAACATTTTTAATGTTCTATACAGCGTGCAAAAAAATATATCTGTTCCTGCTTAAATGTTCAGATCTAGTGAATATACCTTAGTTTGCTTGTACCATGCATTTAAAACGTCTAGTTTCTCTCTCAATCTGAAAGCCTTCTGCAATGTTCCTATTATATTTTAGCATCAAATTCTACAAGTCAGTTCTCTGGAAATAATCGGTTTTCCCCCCTCTTGTCACTACTTTTACTTAGCTAGTACTTATCTTTGCATGCCTCTTATTTATTTTTCATCAGCAACTGTTTTATTTGGTTTCTTTCAGCCCCGTGTTTCGGTGTCTCTTGATTTAAAGCGGCGACTGGCGAGTGGCTGGCGTCTGTGGGAGGAGGAAGCAGAGTGGGTGCAGGAGGCAGATGGGGCCGTGGGTGGGATGCAGTGACTCAGTTTTCTTGTGTGTTGATTTCTGGTATAGAAATGTTAAGGACCCCAAAAGAAAACTCTTTATTTGTGTTAAAGAGCCCTTAAGTCCTTTTTAGTGTTGAAAAAAATCTTTTGAAGCTCTTTTGACCTGTCTTCTTCCCCTTTCATCACCCCACGGAATCTTCTGTCTTTAGCCTCCGTCTCGTCTGGTCTATTGCTCCTTCACGGAAAGTGGATTCTGACTTCACATTCATTAGATGAGGCTGACTGCACCAGATGGCTTCTCAAGAAGCTGCGTTATTGCTTATGTCTGCCCTTCGGTTTTACACTCAGTCATACGGTCCGCAGTGTTCTTTTTATATTTTGGTGGGTTCCTTAATTATGAAAGTTGTCAATGTTCATAATGGAAATTGTAAAAAATATAGAAGGCATAAGGAAGAAAAATAATTGATAATACTGTTACACAGCTATTATCATGGCTCACATTTTGGGGTACAACTTTCCAGACATTTTTTATTCGTGTACATATATACACATAGAATATATATGTTATAATGTATTCATATTTTAATGTATGCTATATGTTATAATGTATATATATTTTAATGTTTTTTACTTAATGTAGCTTGAATTTACCCCCATTGCTAAATATTCTTCTACAATATAATTTTCAGTGGTTACATGACATGCCATTATTTGAATTCCTCTATCATTTATGTACCTAATCATTTTCCTATTGATGGATATTGAGGCATTTTCCATTTTTATTGTAAAAAAAATATATTTCAGTTGATGTACAAGTAAATCTGCCACATTTATAGGACTTTCCTCAGGGTAAATTCTTAGGAATGGAGTTTTGGGTTAAAAAGTATGTGTAATTTTAAGGATTTAAGTCTCCTAGAGAGTTTACACTTCCCCTCGGCCTGTAAGAGTCTCCTTTCTCTGCGTCATCTTTGGGCATTTTGAAATATCTTTGGCCACTTGTTAGGCAAAATATTGGCACTTTATAGTTGGCTTAATGTGCATTTATTAGTAGTGAGATATAGAATCATTCTTTTGTATTCCTTTTTACCATTTTAGTTATACTTTTGTGAATTTGCCTGCCTGATTTTATGTCCATAATCAGTCCATAGCCTGATTTTCTGTTGTCATGTTTTTATGGTTGTTTGTTTTAAACTGACCAATAAGAGATGATTTATAAAGGTATTAACCTTTCATCTGTCACATATTGCACATATTTTTAACAAATTAGCATCATCTGTTAAATTTTTTATGAGGTATGTTAACATTTTCATTTTGATTGTAAGTGGGGTCTGTTGCACCATTATATTTTCCAAATGCTTATTGTGGTTATAAGGGAAGCTCTTGGTTTTCATAATAGTTTTGCATCTTGACACCTTACTAAATTGTATTGTTACTAATAGTAGTTATTTAGTTGATTCTATTGGGGTTTTTTGGTTGACAACCATAACACCTGTAAGTAATGATAATTGTGTATTTTATTTTATAGAATTGTACCTCCTTACTTTGTGAAATCTTATTGCACTAGCTAGGATTTTCAGAAAGCCAACTAGTAGTGGGAATGGTTAACAGCCTTGTCTTTTTTCCTGATTTTTTTGGGAATACCATAAGCACAAAGTTGGCAGTTATGAAATATATATTATTCTTCATGTTAAAAAATATACCCTTATATTTTTAGTTTTCAATTATTTTTAATGAGAAATGGACTTTGAGTTTTAATTAAAGTACTTGAGGCATCTGTGGAGATGCTGGTGATTTTTTTCCATGGAGCCATTCTTGCATTCCCAAAATAAATCTTAAACCCATGATCTAGTGTTTGTATAGTGTAATGCTTGGTGCATTTTGTTCATTTTTCTTTCATATTTTTGTCTATATATGTAAATGAGTTTGAGACTAATCTGAATTTCATTTCTGTGACATTATTGTCAAATTTTGGTGTCAAGTTTATACAACCTTGGTGTTAGTCATCTCTGAGCTTTGGAAGAATTAGTATCTGGTTTTTTCTCCTTCTTAGTCATAATTTTCTATACCTTCGCTTTCTCTTTTTCTAGGTTATATTTGTTAGATATTAATTATAAAATACAGCTTTGGATGAATTCATAATCTTACCTATTTGCTTTCTTAAATCTCATTTTACATTTATTACTTATTACTATTTCTGGATCTGCTTCTGGAACCTCAGTTAACTTGTTTTAGTGTTGAAATTGAACAGAGCGCATTAGCTCCAGCTTCCACCGTTGCAGACTCTCCTTAGTTTCCAGTAATTGTATTTATACATATATCCCTTCTTGGTTGAGAAATGCGGGTTTGCTGCCTTTTCTAAAACCGCTTCCGGGTAGAACTGCACATTTAAAATTCAGTGGTAAATGGAGAGGGAAAATCCCTCTCGTTTCCTCTTTGCACACTAAGCTGTTGAAAACAGAATGTGCTGACTGGGCTTCTGTCGTGTCACCTCTGGGGTCTTGTTTCTGTTTGCAGATATTGCCGTGGTGGAGATGAGCGACGCCTTCCGGCAGCCGTCCTTGTTTTACCACCTCGGGGTGAGGGAGAGCTTCAGCATGGCCAACAACATCATCCTCTACTGTGACACCAATTCCGACTCCCTGCGGTCGCTGAAGGTACCTCACTTCTTTACCCCGTACTGGTTTCAGGCCCCAGGGTTTTAGGGCTACCTCTCTGTCTTCCAAATTAAATTCAAGTAGCTTATGTTTGTGAAAGGACGTTTCTGCCAGTCTGATAATTATGCAACAATTACTAGTTAAGTTGTGAAGTTTCTCTAGAATTCAGTGTAGAAATTTGACCAGATGATGCTGTCAGTCCCACAGGTGGGCCGTGGGGCTGGTCTGTGAGTGACCACTGAGTGGGTACACCTGGAGGGTGGGCTGGCAGGTCCACATCTCAGAACCCCATGACCATTTTGAGGTTCTCCTGAGGACAGAGGGGAAGAAAAAAGAAAGAAAGAAATCTGATGATAGACTGATAGGAAAATCATTAGTGCTGAGTTCTGAGCTCCAGTTAAGAGTCACAGCTGAGAAGACGGCATGCACAAGCGGAGAGAGAAGAGGAGATGCGCAAGGCCTCAGGCTGTGTCACCATCGGGGCTTTCATTGGGCACACCTGTCTGCAGCTGGAAATACGCTTCCTACTGAAAGTACTCTGAGCAGAAATTCTCTGAGTATTACCAGAAAATTGCCATCCTTTTTCACTGGGATGTGATTTCAGTTAAGATGGGAAAAGGAGAATAAAAACTTACTGTGTTTGTCTACAAAATTCAGCATGTCCCTTGTCATTCTCTCCATTACAGGAACTTAATGAGATGAGGGTATTTTCTCCATCCAAAAGGATTGCCTAAAACGCTTTTGCAAGGCTAAGTGATTTTACACTGTGTGGTTCTTTGAAAAGCACCTCACCATTCAGTGAAACCCATGCTGAGCCTGGTGTCATCCGTGTCCTTTGTGAAGCTTCCAGCTCGCTTTCTGTGCCTTTTCCCATCTGTATCTTCCAGTTCCCAAGTTAAAGCCAGCCTTGGGGCGTGGAGCCCTAAAACCCGGAGCCATATTTCTGACGGCTTAGTAATGGTTATATGAAGATCTCTAACCCCAAATCCATGCGAAAAAAAAAATTAGTAGCATTTTGCTTTTATCTGAGCATCTAAAGCTTGTATGGCTTTCTCTGATAAATCTGCAGTTTCATTTAGCAAATACAGTTGCTGCATACGAGGCATTGTGCTGGGCCTGAATAGGCTGTCCCTTTCCAGAATACTCTGAAGTAGTCCTAAGAGAATTGTACCTACTCTGTCTAAATCTCTTTTTTACCTGGAGCAATTATTTAAGAATCCCTCTTAATTTTACCCAAGATTTACCCCTTTAATTACTGCATCATAAAGTTTTGTGATGGTGTATTTTTAATTAAACCTTTTGATTTGCTACTATTTACAACATATATTAGCAGTTGCTGGAGTGAGATTATTTTATTTATTCTTATTATTCTATTTTATTTTCTTTGCATTAAGTTTATTTCAAGCAGGCAGCGTTGTGTTGGACATATTTCACTCTACACTATTTTTATTCTTGCCCTGCTGGTATCTGGCAGTTTAATTTTATAGCCATTGTTTTCTAGGAAATTTCTTTTAAATGAGTTAAAATTACATTTGAGAGGAACAGATAAAGCTAATCTTATCATAACTTTGTATGGGACAAATAGACTGATTTATTTAATTGCTTCCAGGCAGCCTTTGTATAGAAGTGTTATTGGTATTTGAGTAAAATAGTTCTTTAAAAAAGCTAGTCTATCTAAAATATACTCATTTATCTAGTACATATTAGTGGCCTGTTACTGAGCACTTCCTGTGTGCTGGGTAGAGTGCTCTACCCACATTCAGTTTCACATTTAATTCCTAAAACATCCCTGGGAGGGATATATTCTATCACCATTTTATAGAATTGCAAACCGAGGCCCAAACCCGTTCAGTCATTTGCCCAAAGTCCTGTAGCTGGTAAACTCTGGGGCCAGGTCTGCCAGACTCCAAAGCCCATCCCCCTTCACCACTAAACTGGGTCGCAGTTCCTTCTCGTTAGGAGGGCGTCCCGCGCTCCTGCTCAGCGTCTTCATTGAGGAAAACCCATCCCCTGTGCCTCCTGCGTTTTCCATGCAACAGCCATCCTTTCTTTTCTCATCCTCCTTCCATTAAACTTCAGCGGTTGCCATTTTCTTGTTTAGCTTGTTCCTAGCCCAAATGGGTGCCTGGTTGCAGAGGACAAAGGTCTCTAAAGTAGAAAGTACTTTTTTCAGTCTAACAATTTCCTCTGAGCCCTAGAAATTCCTCCGGTCCTCTGCCACTGAGAAAAGTCTGTGTGTATGTGTGTGTGTGTGTATTTTTAATTTCATTTATTCCTGTTGCAGGTAGTTATGGGTGTAACTGTTATCCCTGCCACCTACCAACAGAAAGGCAAACTGCTCTGAAATAAGGCAGAATAAGAGCTATTTATAAATAATATATTATGTATGGATTAGCCAAATAAAATAAAAATGAAGTGTCTCCCTGTTTTCACAGGGCAAAGACAGATGAGAATGATGTTCTTGTCATACATCCAGCTTCACTTAGGTTGATTCTCTGGACGTCTAGAAGGTACAGCTGCACCAGTTTTATTTTCATCTGCCGCTCTTTGTTGAAGAGAGCAGTTTCTCCTTGGCAGCAAATTCTCAGGAGGAAATCATAGGAAAAATTTTTTGAAGTTTAAGCTCCTGAAAAATAACTGATAGGAACCGTAAAACTACTTAAAATCTAGGTCTGAGTTTTTGTATGAAAGGATATTTGGAATATATTTAAATCCTATTCTTGCAATAAGATTTGTATCCATTTTAAATCATCAGTACTATCTTATTGTAGTAAGAGTGAAATATATTTTTCAATAAAAGATCGTCATTGCATTTCAAGAAAGGGAATTGATAAATACTCTTTTTTTTCTTAGCATTGTGTCAACACAGTTTTCACAATTTTCTTTAAATATCAAGAGAACTTCTTATGTGTCTATTAATGAGACTCTTTGCTAAGATTGACATTTGCTTGAGGGTAAGAAATTGCTGTAACAATTGTTTTCTGATTTATTTCATGCCTTATAGAAATCATCAGACCTCCCTTGGGGTCTCTCAGTAAATGAGAGGGTGAGTCTGGACACCACTGGCCGGTGAGCTCTGGGGTGGATCCTGAAATGCGCCCGACATCACAAGGGGCTTGGGAGAAGCCAGCGGCTGCTGTGTGAAGGAGGAAGTTGTTCTAATGGACCATTTCTTCCGTCGCCAGGAATTCCTTTATAGCAACAGCTCTCAGCTCTCATTCTTATGTTTTTTCGCTCCCTGTCTTCCTTCTAGGTCACTTCCCACTCACTTAAAACAATGCTCCTTACAAACACAAAGCAAAACAAAACAAGGAAATACCCCTGCACACCTCCAGGCAGTCGACAGGTAGAAGCCCCTGTAATTCCAGTGGGGAACTTAATGCGCTGCGTGGTGAGTGTTGGGCACTAACTTTGAAGAGCAGTTTGGCCACATCTAATAATATGAAATGAGCACATCACCAGACTCAGCAATTCTGACTCTAGGTGTGTGCTGTCAGAAAGTCTGTGGCATGTGTAAGGAGGTATCATCAAGATGTTTGGGTTAACGTTGTTTGTGATAACCCCTCCCCACAGGAGCTGGTAAATATCCATCAAGAGGAGAATGAGTAAATACCTTCTGGTATAGTCATTTAATGGAATATTATAGAGACTTAAATGAATTAACGAGAGCTTTGTGTGTCACTATCAGTTTATCTCAAAAACAGTGTGGAGGGAAAAACCAATTACAGAGCATGTGTGCAGTCACACCATCTGTACAAACTGCAGTCACATGCAGGACGATGCTTTTGTCCACATCTGTGTGGTAACAGGATAGAAGTGTACGTGGGAATCACAAACAACAGATTCAGAATAGGAGTGCAGTAGAATTGGGAGGGAAGGCAAGAGTCTTCAACTATATCTGGAATATGATACTTCTAAGTCTAGGTGGTTATGTATGGGTGTGATAATTTTTGTACTTTTAATATATTTGAAATATTTCATAATCTTTTTTTTTTAAGAAAACGGTTGCTATAGTCTGTTATTTTGTGTATCCATCAGAATAATTTCCATGTATTTTGGGCATTTGAGTCCTAAAATATATTTTAGTTTGTTCTTTCTAATATTCCAGCTGTGGTTAGAAAGCTTCAGATGCATTGGGTCTTTCTGCCCTGAGATAGGCTTTCCTCCCATTTTATCCTTTACAGAAAAAATGTTTCTTTAGAGATTGGTGTGCATATCACTTAGTGGTTACACAGCTTGTGTTGAAATGTAACGATTATGTGAGATTATTGCGTGTTCAGAAAATTTAGCTGTGTTTTTCTCTTTAACCGTTGCCTGAAAAGTTGCTTTACAGATGGGATTTTCCGTAGTAGGCTGTTCTCCACAGCAGTCTGTCTGTGTGCTTCCTTCTTCACTGTCTGACTGAATAAATATGCACAGACATATGCGATGGCTGGAACTCCTCCTCTGCATCAGTGCCTCTAGTATTTTCTAGATTGGGATCTGACTAGCGTGAAATCTGAGGTGCATAAATCAAAATTTGTAACACCATCATTAGCCCTTTAAAAATCAGCAATTTTTAACAATATGGCGGTTCCTCAAAAAATTAAAAATAGAATTACCATATGATCAGGAATTCTACTTGTGGATATATACCTAAAAGAATTGAAAGCAGGATCTCAGACAGATGTTTGTACACCCATGTTCAGGGCAGCATTATTTGCAATGGCCAAAAGGTGGAAGCAACCTAAATGTCCATCAGTGGGTGAATAGAAAAACAAAATGTGGTCTATACATGCAGTGGAATATTATTCAGCCTTCAAAAGGAGGAAATACTGACATGCTACAACTGCCATAGTCGCTCATTCAAACAGTTCCGTGGTACAGAGACCCATGACCTTTTATTTGCAGGTACGGAAGAACCCAGTCTCCTTTGGAGTTGATGTCTGTGAAATTGGATGTTAGGTCTGTTTTTCCAGTACTCATTCATATCCACTTCAAGCAAATGGTTATAATTTTGAAAAGAGCAGTGACGTCCATTTTGTAAATTTTGATGATTGTACCAGTTTCTAGTAAATTGGTGAGGACATAAAGGTAATTTTTGTTATAAACACCTCAAACTTAAATTGAATTTTTACCTATATTTGGTGAATCTATTCAGATTCCAGAGTGTTCTTAAACCCATTAAAACTTTTTTTTTGCTCTTAAATACCACTACTTCCTTAAAGTTTTACCTCCCTTACCAAGGTAAATAACTAAGATGAATTTAGTTTTAGATTGAATTGAGTATGAAATTAAAATTTGTACCTTCTGTCCCTACTGACAAGTTTATGATTCTTTTAGTTTAACAATTAATTTTTACTGCGTTCTTTTCAGCGCTTGAACACCTGACGTAGTCAGTGGTACAAAGTGCAGAGTCAGTGCTAGGGGAAGAGTTGCTTGAGCCTGCGATCCTGCGGAGTGGCGAACCGCTGTGAGCCGGCAGCATCGGCCCTGCCCCTCGGCAGCGCTGTCTCTGGACTTCCCTGCAAGTGTCTGCCTACTTGTGACCGACCATTGGCTCTCATCCGTGGGCTCTGTACTCTCCCCTGCTCAGCAAAGCCATCACATACACTTTTTCTTCCATGGAAAGATTTTTCTTTCTGCTGAGAGAAGAAAGTCCTGTTTTTTATTTTACTTATTTTGGAAATGATCTGACGTTTATCTGAGCTATAATCATTCCATGTCAAATTGGGGGAAGAAAGGACATTTTGGGGAGGAGCAGATAATACATGTGAGCACTGCTTTATGAAGATTTTCTCTGCCAATCTTGAGTTGACAAACTAGAGGAAGGATTTATCTGAGGAGTTGATTTCCCAGTTGTAGAAGCCGTCCCTGAGGTTTGGGAAAGGGCTCGAGACTGGAGAATCAGTTTTCTTCATGTCAGTTAGCAATACTGCGTCTTCTGAGGAATTCTCTTTGTCCTGGACAGAGTGTGCCCTTGCTGTCCTTCCTAATGCCCCTGTGCCCTCCCCGCCCGCCTGCTGTTTGTAGCATCTTATCCCCATCTTGTCAAAGGCAGAGGGAAGGCTGGGTGAAGACGGCGTATCGCTGGGTCAGCACCAGGTATTTGCTTCATTTGCTGAGCTTCATAGGCCCGTGAGTGTGAACACCTTAAAGGGCACGGTGGTACCTCTGCACACGGAAGACGTGAGCCTGTGGGCCTCCTGACTCCCGCCCAGAAGGGGCAAGCCCGCCCAAATTCTGTTCCCTTTTCTGCATTATAAATAAATGATTCTCTCTGTGGAAGTGGATTTTGTGGCACTCCAACCCCTCATCCTATTTGAGTTCTTTTAGAATGCATCCTTGAAATTTTTACTGAAATTTACGTGTAAAATGTAATTTATTATACAGAAAATCGTTACACCTGTAGTTTTTCAACAATACAGGCTTTTAAAAAAGAAATACCTGCCCTTGAATAATATTATCCTTGAATAATAATATCCAGTTAGGCGTTGCTGAGAGAAACAGCTGGTGTCTAAGAAGAGGAATTTAATTATAATAATGGCAACACATTGTAAGGAGAAGTTCTTGTTAAGAAGCTGTTTCAAATACTGTGTGTATAGAATGTCACTCATGAGCATCCCAGTCCAGTCTGAAGATGTGTCTGCTGACTGTAGAGTCTCTCACTGAGATATATTTATTTAAACATGAAACAAGAGGGAAGGAGAAGAAAGTCTAGAATTTCTTTTAGGATTCCTTTCCAGCTTTGCTGTAATTTAACTTGACTTTTGGCACAGGTTGTTTTAATTGACAGTTGCCCATATCAAGAGGAGGATGTGTTCTTACCCCTGAGCACGCAACAACATGGGGACAAAATATCTCTAGATCTGGTCATATAGGAATTGGTTGGGG
Source organism: Tapirus indicus (assembly GCA_031878705.1). NCBI lineage: Eukaryota > Metazoa > Chordata > Mammalia > Perissodactyla > Tapiridae > Tapirus > Tapirus indicus. Next base: position 55,171,299 of record CM062933.1, on the reverse strand, counting down.
TTGTTTGCATTGATAGTATTCATATTGTATATGGCTTTAAAATGCTTAAGGTGCTTTCATAACTTATTTCATTTGGTCTTTAAAAACAGCCCAATGAGAGAGACAGGTTAGATGCTTACTATATAGATTGGACAGGTAGAAGATGAGAAATAAACCCAGAGAGATGCAGTGACTTTGGGGGCACACACAGCTAGTAAGTGTCAGAGCAGGGCCAGCCCCGTATCTTTGATTTGTCATCAGGTACGTTTCCCTCCAAGTCTGTCCATGAATGTCACATGGCCTGTAAAAGTGTGACTTTCTAGATTTTTGTTTTAAACTTGAACTTCTAAGCATCACATGTAAGCACAAGTGTAATTAGCTTCCTAACTTGAAAGATGGGCCGGTTCCGTGGCACCTGTGTGGAGTGTTCTGAGCCTCTCAGCTTTCTTGTAACGGAAGGGTAAGGGTGAGTCCACCTTCTCAGCGAGGCTAAGGCTCACCTGTGCTCTTCAGATGAGCGAGCTCGTCTGTTGTCACAAGCTCATCCTGTGATCATCATATTCACGAGAGTCCTCTGATGTTTCCTCGTTTTGCTTGGAAGCACTGAAATTAGGTAAGAGGGTAAAGCTGAGGAGTCTAAGAAATATCCCTCTTTTCCTCAAGTTTAGTGGAAAACTTGCCAGGTCCCACTGGAACAGAAAGAGGGAGCGGAAGGGAGGACCCAGAAGGTCATCAGCGGGGACCATGTTCTTTCCCTGGCTGAGAACTCGCAGCTGTTCCTCTCCTTCCAGGAAACGGAGAGCCTGATGCCTAGTTCTGCTTCTCCCACCCTGGCTCACTCTCACTCGACAGCCCCACACCAGCTGTTCCCGCTTCCTTCCCCTGGCTGTAATTACCTAAATTTTAGGCACAAACACTTGAACAATTTTGGAGATACTCCACTTATTTATCCTTAAAATGACCCCTTCAAAATTATATTGTCCCAAATAGCTATCAAAAGATGTCTTTGCCTTCCTGTGGAATGAGACCTAGACAGATCATCTCTTTTGTCTTGCCTCCCTATTTGGGTACCAAAGGGTACTGGAATATTGAAAAAAACTTTTTAGATGTTTCTGGTACAGCCAGGGAGTGCAGTGACCAGAAGCCCCTACAGACTTCAGACGAGTACAAAGTGGTGGTAGGGTAAAGCATCTTCAGAGACTTTTCACTGGTGAGGAACCAGAGTTTATGTTGGTTTTTTTCTTTTTATTTCTGGGTACTTTAGATGAGAGGTTTCCATGAAGTGATGTGAAATATAGCAGTTGTGTCTTAAATTTATTCCCCTTCCCCCTCTTTTATTTTCCTTCAGTGGATTTAGTACAAGTTAAATGTTCACTATTCCCCCTCAGTAGTTAGATACCTGTCGAGGTCTTGTTTGCTATTTATTTGTACTGAGTTAAAATGCACAAATAGTACCTTTTTTTCTTGAAAGTTATACCTCGTTTAAGGTTGTGTTATAAAATGTGAGTAAACTGTCTTCAAGAGAACAGTTTGTATCCATTTAGCTTCCATACAACATAAGAATTCAGTAGATTGCTATAGGGATGATTTTAATCTAGTTTCATAATTCGTTGTAATGCAGGCATTACCTGAAGTGAAAGCAAAGCAAGATGTAAGAGGGTTATTACTCCAACGAGCCGTTCTTCAGGAGGACGTGCCACGTAGGCTGTAAGCCAACAGCACTGTGGGCATCTTCTGCCGTGCTGGGCAGAGGAGAGCCTTCAGCCCACTCAGGCCTCACCACAGCTGTCTCCCTACCACTTCCATGTCTGCACCTGGTCACCAAAAGAGATGACGGTAGAGTGGCTCCTGTGCTGGGCGTGGGGGCTTCTCTCCTTTCGGTGGCACAAGGACAACTCTGACTGTGATGGGCCTTGAGCCAAAAGCACATGATAAAATAAGGAGCTGGAAGAGGTCAGCGATCACTCAATCCAGCCTCTGAGTGTGTTACATTAGAGAGGTGAGATGACACATGGCTGGCTGCAGCCGAGTCGGAACTTACACATATCTACCCTAATTCATAGTCCAGCATTTTGTATGTTCGTGGACTTATTCATCTATCATGCTTGTATTGAGTGCCTACTATATGCCATGCAATTTACTAGGCAATCAGTGGGGATACAAACATGAACAAAATATGGCCCTTCCATCCAAGGAGCTCATGATGTAGGCTGGAAGAATTGAAGAAACGTTTGCAATGTAGTCCATGCAGTAGTGGTGTCACAGAGGTCTGTACGAGGGTTAACAATGGCAAAAATAAGGACGTAATCTTCTTCTGTGGGGAGGATAGGTGTCACTGAAGTCAGTCAAGTCCAGCTTCCCAGAAAACAGGTTCTTATACTGTGCACAGAGGATGCTCTGCGGTACAGGATGAAGAGACGGGCATTTCCTTGTTACTTAGAAGGAAGAGAGAAGGATGTTCCTATCCAAAGAGAGCAATGTCTGAAAGGGTGTGGTTTGCTGCTTTGGAGAGATGCTCCATAAATCAAGTTTGGAAAGTTCTGTGTACTGTGTTCCTGGCTCTGTGATTATCCAACATTCTCCTATTTTTTCATGAAGCATTGTGTGTGTGTGTGTGTGTGTGTGTGTGAGAGAGCGAGCGAGAGGGAGGGAGGTGCACTGGCTCCTTGTGGAACACCTGTGGGAAGGCGCCTTCCAGCCTTCCTCCATGGTCACTCCTGTCTCTTGATTTCCCTTCCCCCAGGAACCACCATCGTCCAAGCCCTTCTTTTGACGTCCCTGGACTTTTGCAATAGCTACCTAATGCTTTTCCCCTCCAATGCTAGATAACACCAGCTAAGTTGTACTTTTAAAAGTTAACAGGTTTACTTTTTATTTGTTTATCTTGCTTAAGTAATACATTCACGTGACACAAAAACGTAAAAGGATATAGAGTGAGAAGCCATTCTCCCCTCCATGTCCCCCAGCCAGCCAGCTCCCTCTCCACTGGCAACACTGTTATTAGTTTCTTTATGTCCTTCCAGAGAGATTCTGTGAATGTACAAGTTAGTTTTCTTTTCTCCCTTTCATGTGTAAATAGGAGCATAGGGTGAAAACCTTTCTGTGCTGTGCCTTTCACGTAGCCGTGGGTCTTGGAGATCTGTCCGTGTCACTGCACAGAGAGCTTCCTGGTGCTGTGTTCAGCTGTGCTGTATTCTATTGTGTGGAGGCGTGGGAGTTTGTAGTTTAGTCCCCAGGTCCCGGCTGACAGATAGATGTACGCTGTTTCCAGCGTCTGCTGTTACAGTGTCCAGTGTGTGCTGATGCTCCTTCACGGATAGCACTCATATGCAAGGACACTTGGACTGCCACATGCCCACTGGACAAAGTGCTTTATTTTAGCATTTAGAGCCTTCTTCAATAAGGCCCCAGATAGCTTTCTAATCTTATTATCAGTTTGTGCCAAAATGAACTTTCTGCTTTAATGCAATGATTAATTTCAAGATCTTTTTCAAATACCTGTTGAACTCTCTCTTCAGCACTTCTCCCAGTGGACTGTCCTCTTCAGTCCCGATGAGAGTATTTGTTGTTCCCTAAATGGGCCTTCGCTGCTCTAGTCCTCTCGCCTGGACCCGGCTCCCAGCTTTTCCTTTGGTGATTGCGTCCCTTCTCCTTGGCTTATCGAGTTCCAGCTTCTCTGCTGATCTTCCCAAACTTCCTCAATCTCTAGTGACATCTCCTTTCCCATAGAAACTCCAACCCTTGCTGTAGTGGCACGTGTGTGCACACGCGCATCTGCACCCAGGCTTGGAATGTTTCTTTGTCAATGTATGTGTATCCTTTGTCATCAGCAAGATTGTGAGGTGTTGAAGGGTCTCTTTTAGTATTTTTGTGGCTCTCAAAATTACCCAGCACAATTCCTTCCTCTGTAGATTTTTGTTGACTCCTCTGTTATTAAACATTCAGAAATCCTACATACTGCTCTAAGCCAAAGCCGTCCTTAGTTCCCCTTTGCCCTTGTTGATCCTGGGATGAAGAACGGGCCAGTCTGCTGGGCCTTGCCTCACCCCACTCTTACCTGCCAGATCTGCTCCTCCTCTTAGCCAGATGGACCCCCCTGGGGGCTCCACAAGTGCCTTACATTTCCTGTTTCCATGACAACACACGTGCCATCTTTTCCAATACACTGTCCCATTTCTGTTTTCAAAATCATGACTCCCCACCCTCAGTGAAGCCTTTATAGTACAGACTTTTCTAGATTGTTTCTTCCATGTCTCTTGTCACTTTAATCTGTGGGAATAGTAATGATAGCCAGCTTTATCAAGAGCTTTCTCTGCACCAGACACCGTGTAGCTACATTGTTTGCATGATCTCACGTACTCTTCACGACCCAGAAGATGTGGACACTGCCTGCAGTGTATTTATCACATTCCTCTTCTTAGTGAAGAACATATGAAGAGTATTTATGACTATTTACTGTCAGATGTCCTGTTATCTATGTGTGGATTGCCAAATGGGATGAGGAGAGAATACCCTTTATTTCCACTGCCTGGTCCCCTCCCGGGGCATGAGTGACGTTGTACTTAGGGAAAGCAAACTCGTTTTAGCCTTTCCCAGAAAGATTGGGGCTGATAAGATAATTCTGCATATACATATTCTGCAGAAATAATTTTTAAATTATTCAGGTTTTGGATTTTACATGTTTGTCCTGTTTCCCTTAAACCACAGATGATACTTCTGTGCTCTCCTGTCTCCCCCATCAGATTGTAAACTTGACAGATGCAGAAATTTATTCCACATTCTCTGAAATTTCTAATGGCTAATAATAAATAATGAAATGGTTAATACAGATTTTCCCACATAGAATAGTTCAGTTAACTAATTGAATGACTTAATTTTGTATGAACGTCTGCTTTACTTTTTTTCTTTTTTCATTTTTCAGGAAATCATTTGCCAGAAGAATACTGTAAGTATTTTACTTAACCCTTACAGAAACATTTTTATCTTTTCTTTTCCATCAATTAATTTCTGATATTTTTTTCATCTCCAGAAATTATTAATTTCTGTCTCTATTTTTCCTCTTTTAAAGTTTCTAATGTATCAAAAAAAATGGGTTATCTAAATATTCCTTTATAGTGAAACTTGATAATATTGGGAGATGACACTGATACCTGTTTTTTTCTATATATAATTATGTTTTGGAAAAAAATTTTCCATAATAGATCCAAAGTTGTGTAACTGAATGTCACAAAAGCAGCATATATACACACATAGGTACCTACACGTGTGTGTGGGTGTATATATGCATATATACATATATGTGTATGTATATCCATGATATCTATATCTACGTATACATTATGTATATGTACACTGTATATCTCTATATATACAGATTATAGATATATGTACACATACAGAGATCTGTACAGAAACATATCTCTGTCTATCATCTATCTATTGAGATTGATTTAAGTTCCTAAGTCTTTTAGTTTGCCTTTGAGGCCACGCTACAGAATTCTTACCTTCTACACAGAATTAAACAAAAGTTGAAAAGTGATAAAAAATAAAATTTTAAAAATATATGAAGAAAAATTATAGTGTATGGTGGAATCAGTCTTGTTATGCCTAAGGTTGTATTTCCCAGTTTGGAAAGTAGTCCAGTGTTTATAACCTTAAAGAAGGTATCTCTATAACTTAGAGTGGAAATAACATCCTCTGTGAAGATCTGCACATGATTCTGTTTAAGATGATAGGATTGTAAGTACGATTAGATCAGAAATTTTAAAACTTGTGGCTAAGATTTCACCAGGTCAGAGACTCATTGCAGCATAAATAATGTTGCCATTATAAACTGATCCTTCACATCACAACAGGAAATGAGCAATTATTGCTTCATGCGTCAATTCAGTGTAACAGATTTTATTAAACAGATATTGATCGAACGTGTGCTGGGTGCCAGGCTTTGGGCTTGGTGCCACAAGGGATTCCCTGTGGAGGTTGAAAGTGGAAACAGCCGCATTCGTAACTGTCCCCTGAGAAGACGAGTGAGAAGGGTCGGAGTCTAGTTGGGGGAGAAAGTAAACAAGCAAACAAACAAATTAGGAAGTTAGTGTAAGGAGATGTGCTAGAGGGGGCGGCCGTGATGTCCAGTGGTCACAGAGGTCTTTCAGAGGAGGTGGCATCTACTGAGACCTGACGGGCAGGAAAGAGCCAGGCATGCCCTGTGATGGTCTGCACACGTGGAGAAGCAGGTTTATAAGATGACCAGATGCTGCACATTATGGACAAGTTGCCCGTTGACTTGAGGAAACTGCTGTGTTTCAGGTGCTGGGTGTCTTTATCAAAAGTTGAGTATTTTGAGCACATAATTCAATGCGTTTGAGTGCTGAGAGCATTTCCTCCCAGAGGCTGAATTCATTTTCAGCATACACTTATGTTCACCTTGATGTAATTTTTAAAAATTGAAAAACAGAATTGGCATTATTTAAAAAAAAAAAAACAAAAACAGTGAATGAAGGTCATTGGATAGAATAAGACTACATTTTGAGCTGTGGGTTTTTACGGCTGTGAAAACAAACGTGGGCCAGAGAGATTGGCGCTATCACTTTATGACCAGGCCTTCGTGTTTTGAAATGTAAGGAAGTGTGGTCTTTCTTTTGCAAGAAGCAGGTTTAAATATTTTGGAATTAGTGTCTTATTAACGAAAGGCAGTTGTTGCCCCCCAAGATGTCCGTTCCTGACCACGAAGTGCTGATTTTTATTTCTTTGGATTATTAGTTTTTTCAAACTCTGGGTTTGGTAGCAATCTGGAAACAGAAATTGCAGTAGTAATATTTCCAAGTTATATGTGAGTCAACTTGGGAATGGTCCCATATAATTAGTTTTCATCATTTTGAAAAAGTGCTTTTCTCAGCAGCTGGTATCTTTTTTAAAAACACAGCGTCCCACGACCACCCCTACCCTTTCTCCCATGGCCCGCTGGCTGGGCCGTCTCAGAGCTCAGACCTCACAGCATCCACGTGCCTCCTGCCCGTTACCGTCCTCCCCTTTTTTGGACATCAACAATAGGAAATTGAAAAAAAAAAAAACTATTTGTTGCCTCAGAGACACAGATAAGAGAGTCCAGAAAGTGCAGTGAGGCCGGGAACTTAGGAAAAGCTTAGCCTTCTGAGTACTAAAGCAGGGACCCGGGGCCTTATGCCAAGGGGTTTGAAGAAAGTTTCAGGAATCCGTTTTTCTCTGCTGTTGGCGGGACTCTCATTTTTCTCTTTTCCCCTCCACTGCTCAGCATACACCCAGACATCTGATAGTCCTTCTCTCCCAGAATGAGTTTTACACAGATGTGTTATTCCCCAATGCCCAGTATTTCAATAATAATATATCATATTTCGTGTCTTCTACACAAATACACATGGTGTTAAGGCTTCTGAGGATCCAGGACTTCATCCAGCAGCAGAGGAAGAATATTCTGGTGTATTGGCTCTTTGTTCATATTGTGTGACTTAGAAGATGCAGAGCATTTTCTTTTGTAATTCCGAGTTAAAGTGCTGTCTAAAACAGGAGTGTTTGTTTCTGTTGCTCTCCTGTACCCCCAACAGTTTAAGCCCCAGAAGCTTTGGAAAGCAACCTCTTGACGTACTTGCCTTTCTTTCTGCTTAGGCAACGGCCTGGGTAAAAGGATTAGATTGGTGAATGTGCTTTGGGATCTTGGTGACATTTTAGACACAGGATGTGTTTATTTTCCCTCTTCCTGACGAGTCTTCCAATTATTGTTCCATGAAGGAGAACTTGAGAAAGGAGCAATTTAATGTCCTTGATGGAAAATCAACTCTCATCCTCTGGCAGTTCCCCTCAGACTTTCAGTGGAAGTCTGATCCAGTTTCTGCTTTGTGACCTGACGTCCAGCAAGTGCCTCAAATAATACTATGTCCACAAATAATTTAGTCCGGCCATATAGGCATTTGGCACCTCTTGTCCACTTGCTGTGAGGTAGTAACCTGGCTCGTGCAGGGTTCTGTGGAAGGTGACCTGAGGCAAAGGGTTGGTGTGCCAGCACGTAAAGGCCACTCGGGAGGGTGCTCAACCCCCTCGCGATAATCGCATACCCTCTAGATGAGGGTGTGCCCTGGGCTGGAGTCCCAAACACAGCCCAGACCAGCTGCATGACCTCTGTGAGCCTCACCTGAATATCGCCTGTGGACTGGAGACAGTCGCGCCTCCTCCGTGGGCTGTGGAGAACGTGTGGCGTTCATTCCTTGGTGCACGCCAGTGCTGAGTAAATGTTTGCCCTCATTGTTAGGTTCTGAGGGTGAGGGGGTGGTGTGGTGTTCTCCATCAGGCCGATAGGGCCAGGAGCCGACAATCTGGACTCCCCTGCTCCCTGGAACAGTGATAAGTGGAGTTTCCACGTATCTCCTTCCAGTGTTCAGCCTCTGCTTTCCTCTTTCTTTATGGTTTTCTCTTAGAGGTCTCTCCCATGTCCTTCGGTTCAACCACACCAAGTGATTCCCAGGTCGGTGTTTTGGCTCGAAACTCTTTTATGTTCCAATCCCATATTTCCAACTCTCTTCTGGACATTATCTCCTTAGTGTCCTGCTCCCCCGTAATCCCAGCCTCACTAAAAGTGGACGTGTTACCCTCCCCACCCCAGATCGGATCTCAGCTTCTTCAAGTACTTCTCACAGTTCACCTGGAGGTCAGGTTGTGTCTGTGACTCATTACTTGACACAACAGGTCCCCGAGTGTAGCATGTTCATGGTTGAACGTGATTCTGCTTTCTGAATTCTTGCTTTTTTTAATGATCTCGTTCTTTTTTAGGTAGCCCATTTCAGACTGTGGAGTCGCCCCTGATTCCTTCTTCTTCCTCCCTCTCAGTATCTGTAACCAGTTGCCAGTTCTAGATGGCTCTTTCTCTCTGACATGGAGTGCATGCATCCTTGCTACTGCTGCCAGTCTGGTGAGGCTTGGACGCTTCCTGCCTCATTTCTTCAGCTCTCCCAGTCCGTCCTGCCATCTGCCCAGACTGTCAATGCGCAGCTTTGGTTGTGCGTTCTTTCCATCTGAGTCCTTCCAGGAGTCCCACTGCCTGGCATGTATGGTTTAAAACCCTCACCTTTGCCTTCGGGTCCCTTCCCTGAGCCCTCAGCTCCGGTCAGACCTGCTTACTCAGGGGTGTCCGATCCATTTCCCCTTTCTTCTTCCCAGCTCTGCTTTTGCCTGCACTAGTGTACCCTCCCTTGGCATCATTAGGAAGTGACAGGCATGCTGAGCTGTGGAAGCAGGGAGAGTGGCTAAGAGCCAGTTACAGTGGCTCAGGTGGGCGTGTTGGTGGCCTGGCCTAACATGCTGGCAAGAAGATGGAGGGAAGCAGTCAAATGTGAGATACGTTTTGGAGGTGGAATAGACAGGACTGTGATAGGATATGGAGGAAGGAAATGGAAGTATCAAGGGCCATTTCTGGTCTCAGTTTTAGTAAGTGGGAGGCTGATGGACTCGGGCAGCCCTTACCTGTCAGCTCTTAGTATTTTCATATAGTTATGCTCTCTGTGACTCAATTCTGCATTCCTTGAAGGCCAAAGGCCGTGTTTTAAACTACTTTGCTTTTCCTACAGCATATATCATGGGGCCTTTGCCGTGAGAGATGGTGCATAAATATTTAATTGATTGAGAGAAACTGTGCCATTCTGTTTTTTGGATCATCTGTAAGTCCTCATTATTTGAAGTAAGCAATTAAAGAAATTGGAAGAAATTTCCATTTTTAAAGGTCGTATGTGAGAAGTGAGGTTTTTCTATTTCCCTTCACATTCAGGATTGTTATTTAAAATGACTCTCTGCTGTAGGACTTGGGATTAGTTAGTGAGGAGTCCACGGGCCACTCACCACCTGCTGTGCCTCCTCTTCCCACAGATGTGCACCGGGAACTACACGTTCGTTCCCTACATGATAACACCACACAACAAGGTCTACTGCTGTGACAGCAGCTTCATGAAGGGGCTCACAGAGCTCATGCAGCCCAACTTCGAGCTGCTCCTTGGACCCATCTGCTTACCTCTTGTGGATCGTTTCGTTCAGCTTTTGAAGGTGGCACAAGCGAGTTCCAGGTAAGGTTTCATAGTGCCGTTTGGTGACGATAATGAAGTGTTACTCTGCATCATTTATTTGTGCATCTTATGAGGTATTTTTTAGATATAGTACACAACTAAGAACTGGGAACAAATGTATACTATCCTCTAAGTGGATAAAATGGTGCCATGTAGTCCATGTGCTGCCTTGTCTTCACTTTATTCACAGCATAACTTGAAATCAGCAAGGAAAAAAAAGACTGCTAACTGCTTTATAGTGACGGTGGAGACAAAAATACATTCAAAGTTAGTACCAAAACATCATCCGAGTAAATGTCCAGGGACTTTTACTGTACGAGCAAGAACTCTGCAAAAAGCACTGAAAGCATTTTTGTATTTTAGTTAAGAACAGTCACTGATGTTAATAAATTATGATGCTGAGTCAGAAAGTAAAGGTCATATTATGTTCAAGTCATAGGCACACTTTATTTATTGGCATTTTAAGTTGTACATTGCAGGTTCTTGGCAAAATTCTTTCACGTGGAGTATCTTTACCTTGTGTTCTTTCTGAAGCAAGGCAGAGTGTTAAAAGAAATACAGGACTCCCAAATTTTTACATAATGCCAGATATATGAGGCTCACTCTATGCATTTTAGTAAATTGAAGGCTACTAATGCTGCAAATGTTATTCATTTCCTTGTAAAATTATTGCTTTTCATTGAAATCCTTTATGGTATTAACTCTTTGAATTGTGTGTTTTCCCACCAGCCAGTATTTCCGGGAATCGATACTCAATGATATCAGGAAAGCTCGTAATTTATACACTGGTAAAGAACTGGCAGCAGAATTGGCAAGAATTCGGCAGCGAGTAGATAATATTGAAGTCTTGACAGCAGATATTGTCATCAATCTGTTACTTTCCTACCGAGATATCCAGGTGAGAAGATGCTTAGAGTGAAGCCTGTCATGTAGCCTGCTGGAGGAATGAGGAAGTGTTAACATCAGACTTTGAGTTAGTGAATAAGTCATTGACTTGCCTGAGCTTTCCATTTTGAGATTTTATGATGAATGAAAAAACTCGTATGAGTTAACCATCAGTGATTGTGGAAGACTTGTATGTTAAAGGTCTGACTTTTTCCTCCAAAGGAACGAAAAGGAAAATCTCCATGCATAGCTAACACATGGACAGTCTGTTCTCTTCTGTTAGCCTTAGGCCCATTGTCGGTCAATAAGTGAAAGCTTTGTTTTGGAAAATAGCAGAAATTTTTAGAGCTTTCTGGACATATCTCTTACTCCTTGAAATTGTGTTGCTTGAAATTGATAGTGCTTGATCTAATTGATCAGAAGCAAGAAATATGCAATTGATTAATTATAAAAATAACTTTTAAATATATAATGTAAAACACACTAATGTGCCATATTATTTTTATTGACATGTCTTAAAATTTTAAAAATATGCTAGGTAGGATGAAATCCTCTCTGAGTTCGGGATTTGCTATTAGACTTCTACAGTAAAATTTGAGTGACTTCTGGTTTCTTATTCCCAGCTTTTCAGGCCCGAGTAAATCTTCATGTGGTCAAGAGAGACTCACATACATGGAGCAGTGTGGCACATAGGATCCCACGACTAGGGTAGCTTACTCATGTTGACATGAAATCATGTTGTTATAACAGAAATTCAGGCAGTGCTCATGTCCTTGATGTTTTGGAAATTATTTCCCTGTAAGTAATTGATAGGACACTGCGTACCAGCATCTGGCTCCATGGAGAGGTAAACCACCATATTTAGACAATATAGCATTATCATGCTAGGTGGTTTATTGTCTTTTTGGATCAGATGTGGAAACTCTATATTTCTAATGTTTTTATCTATGTAATCCAAACCCCTAATTTAAAAAAACAAGCAGTTTCTTTTTGGTTCTAGAGTCTTCAAGGTGTTCCAAGGATTCTAGTTCTCTAATGCTCTTCTCAGGTTCAGATATCTGAGTGTCAAAAGGTGTGTTGTAAGAACTTCCTCCAAATGGTTTAATTCTCTGTGGCTCTTCTCTTGTTTGACAGGATTATGACTCTATCGTGAAGCTGGTGGAGACGTTAGAAAAGCTGCCGACCTTTGACTTGGCCTCCCATCACCACGTGCAGTTCCATTATGCATTTGCGCTGAACAGGTAAGAGGAGAAAGTTCCTGTCCACGTTGTGCCAGTGTATGGTTTTTCAACCGGCATGTTCTTTCTAGGGTATGATCTTACTGTAGCATCGCAACCACGGCCTATTAGAGCGTAATGTTAATATTTCTGTTTCAGCCATATAAAATATAGGGGGCCAGCCCAGTGAGGTGGTGGTTAAGTTCGTGTGCTCTGCTTCGATGGCCTGGGGTTCACAGGTTCAGATCCCAGGTGCCATGCTGTGGCAGCGTCCCACATATAAAATAGAGGAAGATGGGCATGGGTGTTAGCTCAGGGCTAATCTTACACACACACACACGCACACACACCCACACCCATGCATTCTGATTTTGTTTTTGTCAGTAAAAAATAGCCCTCACTGTTTGTGTATTTAAATTCTTCGAATTCTTTGTCTTCTGTGTCAGAGTTTGTATTTGCTATTTATATATCTTTAGAATTTTTTAAATTACATGAGTATGATGTTATCTTTAAGCAAACATACTTAACACTAAATGGTTATTCACGCAAAAATGAAGTAGAGGAAGGGTTCTATCTGGGTGAACGTGTTCCTAACCAGAGAATATTCTCCCTGGGGCTGCTCGGAACACCCCTAATTACAATCAGGACTCTGTGGGCCACATATTAGGTCGTGTGCCCACGAATCTGCCAGCACCAGGACTAATACTGCTGCTTCCAATCCTGCCTCCATCCCTCTGTCCGCATCAGGGCACACCCCTCCATCACTGGGAAGGCCATCCCTGCTCTGGCCCTGGAGGCGCTAAAGCACTGAACCCTCCAAGGCTTCATTAGTTGTGCCGCTCTCTTCCATGGTGGAGAGTTGAGTGTATATGGAATTACCACAACCAAGGAGAACGATAAAAAGAAAAAGAGAGGGGACGTCTTGTCTGTTGAGCATTTGCCACATGTCACTTAAGGCTTGATTATTTCACAGATGAGGAACGGAAGGAAGCTTGGAAAGGTTGAATAACCTTCCTTCAAGGCTCATTGTTAGCATGTCGTAAAACAGAGGCTCAAACCCAGGTCTGTCTGATGCTGACGGCTGTTCCTTGTCACTGGGTTCTCCTGCCTCTGTCAGCGAAGAAAAAAGTCAGCATGCTGTTCCACCAGATGTTGTTTCTTTCCTTTTTTATCCACCCAAACCATAGAACTTGCTAACTTTATCAGTAAATGTGTAATGAAAATATATTTTATCTTGGGCCGGCCCGGTGGCGCAGCGGTTTAGTTCGCGCTTGGCAGCCCGGGGTTCGCGGGTTCGGATCCCGGACGCCCGCCGACGCACTGCCTGTCAGCCATGCCATGGTGGCGTCCCATATAAAGTAGAGGAGGATGGGCACGGATGTTAGCCCAGGGCCAGTCTTCCTCAGCAAAAAGAGGAAGATTGGCAACGGATGTTAGCTCAGGGCTGGTCTTCCCCACAAAAAAAAAGAAAAAAGTGTATTTTATTTCTCCATTTATTAAACATCTTTTTCTTTAGATTCGACAGAGTGAGATGAGCCCTCCGGAGCTTACCTGCTTCTGCAGGTGTTCAGATAAATCCTTTGTGAAAGACGGACTGGACTAGGTTCTGTTTGGAAATAAGAACTGAAAGTCCATAAGAACCTCTTAGAGTTTTCTTTATCTGTGTTTCATCTTTACTTTTCCTCAAATAGAATATAAAGAAATGATGGGCATATTTGTATGGAGTGTTATTCTAAACTCAAGGTATTTAGGACAAAGTAAAAAAAGGAATTTCATGGACAGAAAGATTTAAAGAAGTAGCCAAGAATAGACATAACTCTTTTTTTATACCAGTTTTTTTGAAATATAATTCATATACCATACAATTCACCCATTTAAGTGTACAATTCAGTTTTTTTTTTTACTATATTAACAGAGTTGTATGACCATCAACATAATAAATTTTAAGACATTTTCATCACCCCCAAAAGAAACCCCCTACCCATTAGCAGTCACCCTCCCTTCTCCCCCCAGACTCCCCAGACCTAGGCAACCACTAGTCTCCTTTTGGTCTCTTGGATTTGCCTCTGCTGGGCATTTCATATAAATGCAGTCACACAATATGTAGTCTTTTGTGACTGGCTTTTTTCACGTAGGATGATATTTTCCAGGTCCAAGAAATAATTTATAAGAATTTTTACCTGGTTTTGAGAATGGTCTATACATAACTTGCTATTTTAAAATGAGCTACATAAAGCAGCTTCTTTGCGTAATCAATGGTCACACTCAGAAATTAGGCTCTTGGGTTAAAGTTGGTTCGTTGGTATTGTCTGTGAAGTAGCTTACTTAGTGTTTTTGAGTGAAAGCCATTGAAACAGAAAGTCAAGGTTTTGTCCCCGTTTAGATTCATTGACTCTGCCCTGTTCAAGGCCACAGACCAAATTCCTAACCTCACTCCACCAGCTTGAACCTGCACATAAACTGAGGGAAATTGGAAGGATTGGATGGATAAGTACAAACCCATCACTGTTATCAGAAAAGCAGCTCAAAAGAGAGCCTTGTTCGATCCAGCAGACAGGCAGTAGGATAAAAAAACAAAAAGGCAGAACAGAGGTTTACAGAGGACTCGCAACATCGAATTGTTTTTATCCTGCCAAACTTCACCACTGTGCATCAGTCCATTAGAGTTTTAAAAAGCTGATTGGCCTCTCTTGCTTCTGTAATCTGTATTGAAACGATGATGTTTTTGTCCTCTACCCTAGGAGAAACCTCCCTGGAGACAGAGCAAAAGCTCTTGACATCATGATTCCACTGGTGCAAAGCAAGGAGCAGGTTGCTTCAGATATGTACTGCCTTGTTGGGCGAATCTACAAAGACATGTTTTTAGACTCTAATTTCATGGACACTGAAAGTAGAGACCGTGGAGCTTGTTGGTGAGTATACATAAATCCATGACATAAAAAATTGTTTGCAAGTGAGAGTGTCAAATTATTGTTAATATCCTTTAGGTTATGTATTCTGAAAGAAATCTGAGAATTGATAGCTTTAGTGAACAATTTTGATGAAATTCATTTAATATGGCAGAGTAAGTTGGGATAAATGGGATGAAAGGATAATTTAAGAAAATATAATTTTAAAAAGATATTTTAAGTATATAATAAAATATAATTTTGTGGAAAATTTATAAAAGTTTATAGAAAAACATAAAAGCAGACCTGAATGAATGGAAAAATCTACCAGGTTTGTGATGAGAAGGATTGATATTGTAAAGATGTTAATTCTCCCCAGCAGGGCTTTCCATGAAATTTAACAAATTGATTCTAAAATGTATTTGAAAAAATAAAGAGCCGAGAATAGACAAAATAATTTTGGAGAACAAGGGGTAGAGGGACTCCCTCTACCAGATAACAAGACTTCCTATAAAGATGTAATAGTTAAGACGTTGCAGTATGAGTGTAAGCATAGACAAATAAAACACTGGAGCAGAAGAGAGAACTTGGAACAGAGTGAGATATACATGAGACTAGATTTATGACATGGTGCACTTCACAAACCGGAGTGGAAAGGATGACTCTTCAGGAATGGTACTGGGGAAATTTATCTGCTCGTGAAGATAAAATAAAATTGGATCCCTACTTTAAGCCATGTGCAAAAAAATCCAAGTGAATTGAAGACCAAATATTTTTTTAATTACTTTAGAAAACATTCTTTTAGAATATGCAAACTGTATTTATGACTTTGGGATAGGAAAGAATTTCTTACACAAGGCTTAAAAATACCATAAGCCATAAAAAGAAAAGAATTGGGGAATTAGGGTGCATTAAAATTTGCTTTTGCTCATCAAGGTGCTGGCTTTTGGGAATGACAGAGTAAGTTCTGTTGCACTGATCCTCCTGCCAGTAACAATTATAAACATTGGAAAAACACTTAAAAAAGTTTGAAAGCACTAAAGAGTGACTAAAAGTAGTCAGAAACTGAAGAGGTTTTGCTCTTTGGATGAAAGGTACCATATTGGGTAAGATCACATTTAAATGTGATCCCTTGGGGGCACGCCTTGTTCTGCAGCGCACGAGGCAGAGAGAACTCAAGAAGAAAATGCCAGTCTTCCTGGCTGGAGGAGTCAGTTTGAGGCTGCCAGGATGCCTGGAAGTTGAGTGA
This sequence comes from Tapirus indicus, assembly GCA_031878705.1. Classification (NCBI taxonomy): domain Eukaryota; kingdom Metazoa; phylum Chordata; class Mammalia; order Perissodactyla; family Tapiridae; genus Tapirus; species Tapirus indicus. The sequence goes on along the minus strand of CM062933.1, from coordinate 55,154,999 downwards.
GATGCTGCCTAAGTGAAAGAGCCACAGAGAGAGCCCTGAAATCTGTGTATATGCTCCCCTTCAATTTGTGGCTGACCCCTGACGTGTGCACATGTAGGGTAAAACTCAGAGGAGCCCAGACAGAAAACAGCGGCTGGAAGATGAAAGACTGAAGCAGAGATTCCAGCAGCTGCCCCGTGCAGGAGGAACAGAGTTTGGAGTGTGAACCTTGCCGATGTAGAGGGGCTTGATAAACGGTTTGAGCTTTCCACTGAAACTCCAGAAGGGTCCAAGGAATAAAAATCTACATCCCAGGACTAAGGCAGTACACTAAAATTAAGAGCCAAACCAAAACAGAGCCACCCTAACAAAACCTGAAACCAGGCCTCCACATGATCCAGGTGAACCACCAGTAATTTATTTGCCAATTTTAACAAAATTCAATACTCTTAAGAGGAGGATAACAGAATCCAAAGTCTCTACAACATGTCATCCAAAATGTCTAGTACACCATCAGAAGCTACTGGATTTGTGAAAAAATAGGAAGGTGTGATCCATAATAAAAAAAAATCAGTCAATTGAGATAGACCCACAGACAACACAGGTTTTGGAATTATCAGAAAAAGACATTAAAATGACAATGATAAATAAGTTAGAGAGACTACTGGAAAAGATGGATATTATGGGTGAAAAATGTGAATTATAGAAGATACATGTAAACTGGAAAAAAACCAAATGGAAATTGTAGAACTGAAAAATACAATATCTGAAGTCAAAATTTCATCAGATGGGATTAACAGCAGATAGGACACAATATAAGAAAGGATCAATAGACTTGAAAACAGGTTATTAGAAATCATTCCAATTGAAGCAGAGGAAAGAAGAAGATTGAGAAAGAAATGAATAGTCTCAGTGACCTGTGGAATGCATTGAGCAGTCTAACATACTGTTAGTTGGAGTCTGAGAAGGAGAGAAGAGAGGTGATATAGCAGGAAAAATATTTGAAGAATTAGTGGCCAAATAGTATCCAAATCTGATCAAACTAACAACAACAGCCCACAGATTTGGGAATCTGGGCAAAGCCCAAGCAGGGTAAATGCAAAGACCATCCCTCAGCACATTGTAGTAAAATTGATGAAAAAATTAAGGAAAATGTCATAAATGCAGCCTAGGAAAAAAGATACATATATACGGGGGAAAGTGTGTGCTGACTTCTCATCAGAAGGAAGCCGAAAGACAGTACAATAGTGTTTTTAAAGAGCTTAGAGAATAGAACAGTCAACCAAGAACTCTATACCCAGTGATAATATCTTTCAGAAATGAGGGTGAAATAAAGACATTTCTAGATTAAAAAAAAAAAGGAAGGGGCCAGCCCAGTGGCAGACATTTCTAGATTAAAAAAAAAGGGAAGGGGCCAGCCCGTTGGCATGGCAGTTAAGTTCGTGCACTCCACTTCAGTGGCCCGAGGTTTGTAGGTTCAGATCCTGGGTGCAGACCTATGCACTTCTTATCAAGCCATGCTGTGGCAGGCGTCCCACATACAAAGTAGAGGAAGATGGGCATGGATGTTAGCCCAGGGCCACTGTTCCTCAGCAAAAAGAGGAGGATTGGCAACACATGTTAGCTCAGGGCTGGTCCTCCTCACCAAAAAAAGGGGAGGAGATAATTTGTTGCCAGCAGAGCTTTACTATAAGAAATGTTAAAGAAAGATCTTTAGTTGAAGGGAAGTGATACCAGATGGAAACTTGAATCTGTAGGAAGTAATGTAGAGCCCTGGAGATGGTAAATATATGAATAAAAATAAAAGATATCATCAACAAAGTGACAAAATAAACCACAGACTGGGAGCAATGCATGTCACAAATACAGGGTTTGTATTCAGTGTATAAAATAACTTCTAAAAATATTTAAGAAAAAAAGATTAAAAATGGGCATAGGATATGAAGAGATCATTCACAAAAGAAGAATCACAAATGTGTGATAAAGATATTTTGAAAACATATAAAAAGATACTTTACCTGCAAGCTAAAACAGTGATAATACCATTTTATACTATTCAGATTAACAAAAATTTATGTCTGACAATATCAGTTGTTGGCGAGGATGTTAGAGAAATGAAGTCCTAGTCTTCTCCTGGTTGTGGCAGAAATTTTTATGACCACTTAAAGATTTTGTGTTTTCAAGGAAAATTGACAGCTAGCCTGCCCTAGATCCAGCAGATCTACTCTTAGTTACATATCCCAAGAAATTCTTGAAGTTTCTCTACATCAAAGTTTCAACATAAAAAAAAAAAAATCGTAAAAAAAGTTGAGCAAAATACACAAATGGCAGAAGGATACAGAGTGCAGTATCGTTTATAGAGACTTTAGGAGCGACCATACGTTGAGTGAAAGTATAGATGCATGAATGTGCATCATAAATTCCCGGTTCAGTCCAGCGGTTGCCAGTGGGGAAGAGGGAGTGGAAAGGGGTCATGGAGCGATTCACCTGCAGCCACAAGAATATTTAAAACATTTCATTTCTCAAACTGAGTGGTGGGAATGTGAGGGTGTTGCTTATATTATTCTTTTGGACTTCTTAGTTTTCCTGAAACATGCCTTAAATATTCCCTGATTTAAAAAAAAAGTTAAAGGAGGCTGACTTAGTTCAGGAGTTCCCCAGTGACAGCCATAAAATTTTTAAAACTGTGAAACAGAAGTTTTAACTTTTCATAATTTTTTATCATTTTAGCAGTTTAATGGGGGACTGAAATCGGGTCAGTGGGTTATAACCAGGGGGGAAATTGGGGGACCGTGATTCCTAGATCCTCATGGAAAGCTTGGGTTTGGACTTTTAAATCTGTATTATAAATTTTTTACTACCATTGGAGAGTTTTACCATTTCTCTTAACCAAGTTTTTTCCACTGTTACAATGGAGGAATGTAACTATGCAGCCTTTCTGTTACCAGAAGATTCACAGTTAAAGAAAATTCTTAATTGTAGGAGAATTAGATTCGGACATTTGTAAGCACGATGCCAGTCTAATAGCTTTGACACGGTAGCGATAATGAAATGTGCAGGTAATCTTGAAAAGCCTGGCTTTCATGGTCAGTGAATTCAAATGGAAAACATCTCCTGTGAAATTAGTGTGCATCGTGCACAGGAATAAAATACGTACAAGTGCTTCCCCATTTGAAAAGCAAACAATTTAGACTACTGAGAGCTTTCATGGTCACATCAAGTTCAGTTAAGGAACAGCTTTTTCTGGTTGTGTTTTTGTTTTAACGTTTTATATTTCCAGCTTCTGGCTCCTTTTTTATGGTTCCCATTTAGCTGATGAACATTAATTGTCTCTCAAAAGTGCTTTGTGTTCAGGGTTTTGGGTGACATTGAAGATGTCAGAAGTTTTCTGATTTCATTTGAAGCTGTCCATGAATTTTCTGGGAAGAACAGAGAGGCTGTTTTTATGGGAGGGCGCTCAGGAGTTGATCTCGTGTGTGTCACTCACAATTTATTTAGTAATAGAAGAATGCCCCATTTACTGTAGATTTCCTGTCCTTAACCTGCCATTATTGTCATTATATCCATTTGTCCTAAGGTCACTAAGAAGGTCCCCCCATTTTAAAATGAATGTTTTCTCGTGCCCTCATACTTGTGCAGCTGCTTCGGTATTTCTTAGTGTTCAGATCCAGACCTCACATTCCTGCAAACACACCCATCCATGTTGGTGCCCAGGCAGGTTCCCAACTCCCTTGTGTGAGCTGAGCAGTAAAAGCTCCTTGTCGAGGTGCAGACACAGAGGGCGTCACTGAGGTTGCTGGGCATCTGGCCGCACTTACCTGGGGTTATGCGCTTCCTGAGTCACAGTCCCAAAGGGAGGTTTCAACTGACCATTTTTGAGCCCTGATCCTCTGAGTCTTGACTTGTCCAATGCCAGTGCTGGGATAAGGCATGGCAGGTAGGCAGTCCCTCAGGTTTCTTTCCGTGGACACACTTTCCATGGCCTGAATCATTTTCTGTTGGCTCAAATGGACAGTGATCTACTGACCGTGGAAGGTTTAAGGGTAAGAGCTTCAACTCAGTAGAAAAACAGCCCAAGCAGTTGTGGTTACAGCAGCTCATAGAACTCTTCCTTGCAATTCTGTTTGTAACATCTTCCAGGAGTTCAGTGTTCCTGCCCACGTTCAAGGGAGGAAGTTGTCCTCTCCCCTGAGCATCGTATCTGACACATACTGCACCAGGGCAGCCTGTACTTCCAGGGAGACCCTCTGATACAGGGCTGTTTTCTGGGCCATTTGCTTGAGGGTTCAGGATGCAAAAGTAGAAAATAAGAAAAAAATTTATGGTTTAGAGGTGTTAAGTTTGCAGAATTGTGATATGTTTTTGAAACAAACGGTTGTTGAACCTTATCTGGGACAGAGGGTAAGTGGTTTGAATGAACACATCCTGCTGATTTAAGTATAAAAAAAAGTAGTTCTCTAATATTTGATGTTTTTCATTGTCGCTTCTGTAGTTATTTTTGTTCACTGAAGCTCTTACAGATGGCTAAAATAATGCTGTTTCTTCTATATTTAAATTTCAATAATCCAAGTTAAGGTATGATCTTAGGTAATTAAACTAAGTTTAGCTTTTAGTTATTAAAAGACGGTACTTTTTACCTTAGCTGTTCAGTATAAGGTTAAGTTAAAGCAGTGATGGTGGGTTGCAGATGCTGGGGAGAGGATGTTTGGGGATGCTGTGGATAAGGAGCAGGTGAGAGAGCGAAGCAGGGAGGACATCCAGCTTTCAAAATATGAAATATTGTGAGCTGAGAGCCTAGACTTAGGCCTACAAAAAGGCCACGGAGTTTTTCAAATGACAGACTTAACTGGGATGACCCAAGGAAATACTAGGGGCCATGACTTGGAGGGCCATGGAGATTCATTGCCAAGGCTATCTCCACAATTTGTTTTTTAACTTAATCTGAAAAAGAAATAACCACAAAGTAGTTATGCTGAATTTGTATGCAGCGTGACTTACTTAGGACATTTTGTTACATGTTGGTTTTGTTCAGTCGGTAGAGATAATCCCTTACGCTTTCAAGTTCGTGCAGGTTTTTGTGTGTGTGATTGACTGTTGGAGGCTCACAAGCACTTGTAAAGTTGGCAAGGCTGACATTTTTCTTCCCATTTTACAACTGAGGCAAGGGAAACGGAAAGAACTTGAGTGAATTTCTTGATGTTCTATGATTAATAAACTTTCAAATCTAGTTTTTTCAGATCCAGTGCTGTTTTTACTGCATTCTAGGCTCTCTTGCCTGGAGTTTCCGGGAACAGACGTTTCTAGGAATGTCTGTCCTGTTCTCTTGAAGAGACGCGTGCTTTTGGGAGACTGACAGAGATAAATGTTGACTTACTACTTGGAAACAGTGCAGTCTTAGGCAAACTACTTAACCTTCAGGAAATTCCATTTTCTTACTTAAAAAATAAGAATAATACCTACCTAGATGAGTTAAAATGCTCTTAGCATCCTACAAGTAGCAGAATACATTACTCCATTGAGCTTAAACAGTAAGAAAATGTATCTTCTACAACATGAAGTCCAGAAATTGGGTCTGGTGTAGGTTGAGTTGGCAGCTTCAAAATGTCATCCCAGATCTGTTCCCTCCTTATTGCTGTAGGTGGCCCTGCCTTCTGGCTGGCCTTCTTAGGGTCGAAAGGTAGCCATGGCCATTCCAGGCATCAGTCCAGCTTAGCTACACCAAGGCCTGGAGAGGAAGGGAGTCCGTCTTTTTCTGTATCTTTTCTTAGGACTGGGAAGACATACTTGCAAAAACTCACCCCGGATTTCCTTATGTTTCTTTATGCTTCGAGTGTTTCATTGTCAGCCCAATAGCACGCAGATCATGGGTAGGGAGGATGGGTTATTACAACTGGTTTAGACTGATCACTTGAGGAGGAATAAATGCTCTGTGGTGAGCACTAAATAAAGCAGCAGATGTTAAAGTCCTGGAATTTAGTAACCACTTGGTGTTATATCGTTACTATATAATATGTGAAAATATTTTGTATTTCTTTATATATTATCCATGTTCAAAATTGACATTGACTAGATTCAATTCCCCTTTTCCTAAAATATTCATAAGAGTTTCTTCTTTCTGGATCTAGCTGAACATTTTAGCTAATAAGGGAAAAGTTATAGAATCCTTATGCCTTTTACCCAGACCTTGTTTTAGTTTCATACAGCACAGCTGTCGTGGGGTCACGTGGAATAGGCAGTGATTGCTCGAACTCATAATTGGTTTTAGAGATGATGGGATTCTCATCCTTAAGGGGAGGTGGAAGTCATTTTCAGAACTTTGAAAGGAAATTAGGTGCCTGTCCTGTACGAGCATAAATGTGTCTCTCCTGTTGTGGTGCCAAACAAGATCCATAGCCAGGAAATCAGAAGCATTAAGTCTGTTTTTAGCATTAATTTGTTCATTTTTCCATAGTAACTTGGGAAAGAACAGACAGCCTTGCCTTATCAACTACTTTTCTTTTACGTCAGTGACGTGCTCTTCAAACAGTAATGTGTGCCTAATAATGATTTGGTTTTTACATTATTAATGGGGTTGGCTTTACTTTGGAAAAGTTATGTAACAAAGCAATCGACATACAAATAAAGACCAATGTCTATTTTCCATTTCCCAGATTAGCCTTTTTTTCTTTTCCTTGGCTTCCAGATATCCTTCTCTGTGTTATCTCTGTTTCCACTCCCCTCCTAACCCCCCAGAGTTTTATCTCACCATCACTCCATTGACATCATTTTTGTTTAGTCCTTCACTGTATCTATTAGGTGAGTTCCAAATTTTGGATGATTTTTATTTGTAGAACACCTCAGAGTTCTTAGTAACTCAGCGTGATGCCCAGCTCATGGATGTCCAGGTGTAGATGGTGCCTGAGGGACCCGCAGTTCCAGATGACTTGAGACTCGGGGAAAACAGACAGCATGCCCTTGGTTCCTCTGTAAACCAGCACTGTGGCACACAGGTCTCATGCCTCGACCTTTCCTTATTGTTCTCCAGTTTAATTCTGTTGTGGTTCGTGAACACACTCTGCATTATTTCTGTCTTTTGAAATTTGTTGAGAAGTGCATTGTGGTCCAGGACATGGTCCATAGCTGTTGGGTGTGGTGTTCCACCTAAGTCAGTTAGATGCACTTCCGTATCCTCACTGATGTTTTTTGTCTGCCTGTTTGATCATCACCAAGAAAAATATTTTAAAATCTCCAGCTATGAATGCAGATTTATCTATTTTTTAGTTTTGTCAGTTTTTGCTTTATATATTTTGAAGCCATGTTTTTGAAGCCTCTTTCTGTCTTGTAATAATTTTTGCCATAGAGTTAGTTTTGTCTGATATTAATATATTATCATAACAGATTTCTTTTGGTTAGTATTTGAGTGACACATCCTTGTGCATCATTTTACTTTCAACCTACCTATGTCCTTATATTTCAAGTGTGTCCCTTTTATTTATTTTTTTGGTGAGGAAGATTGTCCCTGAGCTAACATCTGTGCCCATCTTCCTCTATTTTTTGTATGTGGGATGCCGCCACAGCATGGCTTGATGAGCGGTGGCATAGGTCCACGCCCAGGACCTGAACCGGTGAACCCTGGGCCACTGCAGCCCAGCGTGTGAACTTAACCAGTACGCCCAGGGCTGGCCCCAAGTGTGTCCCTTTTAAATGCATATAGTTGAGTCTTTTTCTTTTTCTTTTCTTTCCCTCCTTCCTTCTTTCCTTCCTTCCCTCCTTCCTTCCTTCCTTCCATCTGTTTTTTTGTTTTGTTTTCTTTTGCTGAAGAAGATTCACCCTGAAGTAACATCTGTTGCCAATTTTCCTCTTTTTGTATGTGAGCCACCACCGCAGCATGGCCACTGATGAGTGGTGTAGGTCTGCAGCCAGGAACTGAACCTGGGCAGCTGAAGTAGAGTGTGCTGAACTTAACCACTAGGCCACTGGAGCTGGCCCATTGTTCTTAACTCTAATATGACAAATCTCTTTTATATGGATTGTTTAGGTCATTTACATTTAATGTGGTAATGGATCATTGTGGTTATGTCTACCATCTTGCTGTTTGTTTTCTGTTTGTTTCACATGTTCTTTTTGCCTTTCATCCTCCATTCCCTCCCTATTTTGTATTTAGTATTATGCTTTATCCTCTATTAGCTCTTTAGTAATACTTCTTATATTATTCTTTTAGTAGTTCCCTAGAGATTACAATCTGCATCCTTGACTTTTACAGTCTACCTTAAATTTGTACTTTACCACTTCCTTAATAAGTAAAGAAGCTTAGAGCCGTTTAAATATTCAATAGTTTTTAGATAGTTAATATCTTTTATATACAGTCAAATATTTACCCTTTCTGATGCTCTTTCTTTCTGTAGTTCAGTGCTTCCAACTGGAATCACTTTCCTTTAGCCTGTGGAAGTACTTTTAGTATTTTTTTTTTTGTAGTGCAGATCTGCTAGCAATTAATTTTTCCAGCTTTGTCTGAAAACGTCTTTCTTATACCTTTTCTTTTTTTCTTTGATCACTCTAAAGATGTCATTGCATTGTGTCATCTTCTAGCTTCCATAGTTTGTATTGCAAAGCCAACTATCAATTGTATTGCTCTTTTGAAGGTAATGTATCTTTTTCCCTCTGGCTGATTTTAAGATTTTCTTCTGTGTCTTTGGTTTCAGCATTTAGACTGTGATTATTTTATCCTGCTTGAGGTTCGCTGAGCTTCTTGAATCTGTGGGTTAATGTTTTCATCAGTTTTGGAATATTTTTGGCCATATGTCTTCAGATATTTCTTGTGTTCTATGTTCTCTCTCTTCCATTTCTGGGGCTACAATAATACATATGTTGGACCATTTAACTGTGTCCCTTATGTCTCTTAGGCTCTGTTGTGTTTTTTCCCTCTTTTTTCTCTCTGCTTCAGTTTAGATACTTATTATTGACCTGTTTTTCAATTCACCAAATCCATCTTCTGCTCTGTCTAGTCTTCTATTAAACCCATACAGTGAATTCTTACTTTCAGGTATTGTGTAATGTTTAGTTCTGAATTATTCCTTTTTTTTTTAGATTCTAGCCCTCTGTTGAAGTTTTTTGTCCCTTCTCCATTTTGCCCATCTTTTTCTCAGTTTCCTTTACCATGTGTGTAATCATTGTTTTAGAGTCTTGTCTATACACTCCAGCATCTGAACTATCTGTGGGTCAGCACCTTTTGTCCATTTTTGCTCTCTTGTTTATCGGTCACATTTTCCAGGCTCTTTGCATGTCTCATAATTCTTTATTGTATCCCATACATTTTGTACTTAAGAATTGTGGAGACTGAAGATGATTTTATTTTCTCTCACATTTCCTCTCTTAGCCAGATGGAGTAAGGAGCCGATTGTCTCAAAAAATGCAGTTGAGTTGAGTTGGGTCTGGGGGTCAGTTTTAGTTGACCCAGTCTATCTCTGTTTTGTCCTTGCTTCTTAGATGTGACCCCCCCCCCCCCCGCCACCGCCTTTTGACTGAGAGCCAAGCAAGTCTCTATCTCCTTATCCCTTGAATACTGTGGGAGGTTTCATATCTGCCCTTTGGAGTTCTGAGTTTAACTATTTATTGTCCCACATCATGCAGATCCAAAATTTGGTAAATTCCTTAAGAAGGAAACAGTCATATATCTGTTGCGGGCTCCTCCCTCTAGCGCACTTCCCTCCTAAGGACTCCCAGACTTCAGGAGATTTCACTGTGCCATCCAGCCCTCTACAACCCAGCACTCAACAGATGTCCCCTCTGGAAAGCTGGCTGCGTGTTTGGGGCTCTTCCAGGTCCCGCTCTGTCATGCCAACTGTGAACTATCAGGAAATCCACCAGCTCTCTTCTCCCTGGTGGAGTTCCCAGTAGGTAGAGCTTCTCTGCCTGTGCCAAGCCTTAGCTTGATCTTATGGTCAGGTTCGGCAAGTGCCTTGTAGAAGACAAAAGAATTCAGCTCATCATGGAAGGGCACCTCCCTCTCTGGAGTTTTAATTCATTGATTGTGTTGTTTTTGTTGCTTCCACAGATCTCTAAGATCTGTAAAAATACATTCTTGATGTGCATCTGTTTCTCCTGGTTGTCGAGGCAGGAGTCATGGCTTCCAAGTAGACTGTCACATCTTACGTGGAAACACACGTTTTCCCTCTGACATTAAATATTCTCCTACAATTTAAATGGCTATACCTTCCCAACATTTGGAATACATTTTATTCCATATTATACTTTATAATATTGTTGGAAATTTAAAGTACTTGTTCATCTTGTAATAAATATCCTTATAACTAAATTTCTGATTATGTATTTAAGTTTTTTTGTCAGTATAAATTCATAGATGTGTAAATGTTGTGTCGACAGGTATGCATATTTTTTTAATTTTACAATTTTGATAGATTTTGGCAAATTGCTGCCAAGAAATACTATTCTAATTTACAGTAAGAATTCTCACTTCCTGTGAGTGGCAGATTAATAATATATGACAGGATTTTCTTTCTTTTGTAATACACCTATATGTTATTTTAATCTCTGGGGAATCCAGAAAAATGTTAAGACTTTCTCCTCAATACCCAACTTATTGTCATGGAGTGCTGTGAGTCATAGAAAAATATAAATTATTAATTTTATTGGCATTTATATTTTGTTTAAAAATATATATTGTTTATGGTAACAGAAAAACAGATGTAAGCCCAGTTTTTTATTTTGGTTGGTTTTGGTGCATAGAACGTATGGTGGCAATGTTTTTTGATTGATTTGGGCGTGTCTTGCTTTTTGCATCTTCCTTTTAAAATATTTAAGAGAAATATTCCATGTTTTTTGGTTTCAGGGGAATTGAAATAATTTATTTGTTGAAAAATATTACATATCTTGATATGAATTGGTAGGGAGGGAAGTGTGTGACTTCCTTCTTCTGCTGCACTCTTTTTTATTGGGACCCTCTCCTTGCCTCTGAAGAAGCACAAAGACCTTCAAGACTTATATGAGCCTAAGACTTACAAATCATGTCTTGCCTTGATATGACTGGCTTTGAATATCAGCAGTCTGGGTACACACTTTTTCCATTTTAGAATTGAGAAACACCTGTACTTCTGGAGTGATAAAAATGCTTTTTAATCACCAACAGTGATGCAGTTGGAAATATTTTTTTTCTTGTTCCACATACAGAACTATTTGAGCCAACTAGTTAAGATTAATACTTATTTGATTTTTGTTTCCATTCAGAGATACTCGCTCTATTTAAAAAGTACGACTCTTGAAAAGGGCACGTGATCCTCAATATTCAGAAAAATGTACTTTTCCTTTTCTTTTGAAGTTTAACTTACCATTTTAAATTATGGAAAATTTCAAATATGTATATATAAGCCAAGAATATACTATAATGTACACTGTTGTGCCTGTCACCACTTTTGCTATTTCTATCTTTCATTTTCACAGTTAATGATTTTAAATAGGAATGCCTTTATCTTGGAATTGTAGTGTATGTTTCCCTACATAACCTTTTTTTTTGTATCATCAAATTCTTATTCTAGTCCTTGTATTTTCCTCAATCTGATTTTTTTAAAATAAAGATTTCATTTTTCGTGTTTGTCTCAGGCAGTTTCTATTAGTTACTTGGGCGATTATTTTCATTTTCTTCTTCATTTTGCTCCCAAATGAAATATTGACTCTTGCTGCCTGTTAAATGATGTACATGAGGAAACCCTTGAAAGGGATCCTAGGAAGTATTACCTTGAAAATGCCACGGACGCGGAAGCACTGAAGTCTTTTCAAATGTTGAAGCGTTTTCCAGCGTTGATACTCAGTTTCATGCATGTTCAGAAAAGGGGTCTTATTCTCTCTGAGCCCCAGTGAGTATGCGCGGGCACGATCTCTGTGTTTCTTAATTTCTCACCGAAGTTGACACTCTGTTTCCTTTCTGCATCACTCTTAGGGACCTCATTATTTCATGTTACCTAGGTGCTCTTCATCATCGCTTTGTGTATTTTTAAGGCTTTTTAAAAACCACTTTTTAAAATACGTGCAGGCTTCTTACTAAATTTCCACTGCTTACATAGGCACGCATGCGTGCGCGCGCACACACTCCCAGGTTTCTGGTAGACTGTTGAGGAGAGTTTTTTTTAAAAGATGGGGGCTTCCACAGTGAGGATGTTAAGTGAGAGACTGCTGTGTTGCGAGGGTGAGGAGATGCGGTTACTTAAGCATTAAGTCTTAATAGCACACTAGGTTCTGGGGCACAGGCCAGTGGAATATTTTTACTTGCTCAGGCATTGGAGTTATGCAAACAGAAGCTATTGCACACCCAGGGTTTCATGATTGAGAAAGTAAACTTGTGCATTTGTTTTTTCGTAGGTTCAGAAAGGCGTTTGAATCGGAGCCAACGCTGCAGTCAGGAATTAATTATGCCGTTCTCCTTCTGGCTTCTGGCCACCAGTTTGAATCTTCCTTTGAGCTCCGGAAAGTTGGTAATCACAGCTTGATATTTTACATGGAAATTAGGAGACTGGACCCGACTTGGTGCCAAGAAAGAAAGTCATTGATAGATAGTCCCTTTGCTTTCTATCTCGTCTGACTTCCTGAAAAAAAATTTATTATATTTCCTTGTTGAGCATTTCATACTGTGGTGCAAAATCCTGACATTCGGATGCAACTCAGTTTTTAGTTTGTTTGACCCGTTTCTGAAAACCCCCTGGTTAATATTATTCCAGCTCAGACTGATAATGAAAAGATGGGCCTGCATTCAGCCCCGGCCTCAAATAACGTGGTGTTTTGCGGAGCATGAGGAACATGTTCTATTTTAGACTGGTTTTGCTTTCCTGATGCTTCAAAAAAATACGTACATAAACCCTCTGATATTTCCTGTTTCTATTTCTCATGCACACCTGCCCCTGTGATTTCAGTGTTGGAGGTGGAGCCTCCCGAAGCCCCTAGAACAGCACATCAAGCAGAGGGCAGTCTTGGCAGTGACCGGTCTCCTCAGAGACCATCTCTCAGTTGTAGCCACAGATAGAATGTGGTTTTGCCCCTTTTATCTGTGGACATTGTCTCATCTGCTGACCCTTTTTGGAATTTAAAGAAATTAGGACACCATAGTGAACAAACTTTGTGTGGTTTCCTTGGTTCTGGCTTTGATTAACATTTTTTAGATTCTGGATGCTGGAAGACTGTGTAGTCAGATTTTGCTCTCGAGCGTCTAACCAGCCTCTTTCAGAGAACCTTTCCAACTCTTGTGGGAGTTATTACTGCAAACATAGAAATATTTTGCCATATTTTTTGTAGAGAAAAAAACTGATCTTAGTGAAGCTGTGAATTGTAGAAGAAACTTTTCCTTTAAGGTTTTTAACTGGAGAATGTTTGTTTATTTTTCCTTAAAGAAAAATGAGTCCTGGACTTTTAACATTATTTGGGCCAAAGGGCTAATAAAGTAGCCCTAAGTCATGTTCTGGGAAATCTCTGAAGGCAAATAAAGTTTGAGTCTTAAAGACTTTTTAAAAGGCCCAGACTGAAAGAATGCTGCAATGCTTGTCACTGCTGGATCGCAGTGGTATTCAATGCACGAAGCTGTATTTGAAATAATTTTTTCAGTTGGTAAAGGAGATCAGAGGAATTACATTGCAACTTGTGCTTTTCAGACATTATGATTATAATAAAATTTTGCATTTAAGATTAATTTTAAAACTCTAGGCAAAATGTATCCTTATGTATCAGTGATCCAAAAATAATTTGCATGCTGTGTTCTTGAACTTGAGGGGAAGTTTTGTTGAAACCTCCAGATCTTTACAGAAATTGACACTGATTTGCATGTGTAGGTGGAGCAGTAACATAGTGGTTTGAAAACCTGTTCTAAATTCTCATTTTTAAGTTACATGTAGATTAAGATGGTCAGCACTCAGCTAAGGGAGTAGGTCTTAAATGTTTTCACCACAAAAAATAAATAGTAATTATATGACATAATGGAGGTGTTGGCTAATGCTCTGGTGGTCATCATTTTGCAGTATACGAGTGTATCAAATCAACACATTGTGCACCCTAAACTTACACAGTGTTGTGTCAGTTATATCTTAGTGAGCTGGGGGAAAAAAGGACGGTCAGCCCTCTGAGGTTTGAGGAATTGTGATTACTATAACTTTGTAAAGGAAACACACTTTAATTTTTTCTAAGAACTCATTCATAATACATGTTGAGATTCTACTCAATCGTAAATTATGCTAATCAACATAGATTGACCCTAAGTTAATTTTTATATGGTAAAATAGGATGAAAGGGATTTTCAAGGAAAAACAAGTTGACTAAATAAATGAATAGACTAATATAATAATGATATTAATTAATAGTATGTAGCAAAAGACAAGACTAATTAATAACATGTCTAGTATGTTTTAAAGATATATATTTTCATTCTTTTTACAAATGCTCTAATCAGATTTTTCAATAATTTATATCTTCTGTCATTCCTTCTGTTGGTCCACTGCAAACATACAAATTAGTCTTGAGTTACTGAGTCCTTATGGTAATCAGGCTTTTCTTTATGAAATCCCTTCTTTAGATGCATTTTCCATTTATTTTGATTTATTTATAGAGGGGAATTTAAAATTAAGATGTCATAAGATGATCACTAAATCTGAAGCTTTCTAAACATACTATTTCTTAAGTTTAAGATCTCTAATGTAAGAAACCATTCTTAACTGTCATAATATGTTGCCCAAAGACTCTTAATTTTAATTGTGTGTTTGTTTGAGGTTATGACTAATTGCTTCATGACCTGTGTTTTACTCTCCCAGATTTTAAATAATCATTGATGTTTAGGCTGTTTAGAACTAGAATTTAAAAACACAGAACCACGTGTTATATCTTTGTCTTATTTTCAGCTTCACAAGCTTTAAAATTATTATTCAAACTTTAATAAATAAAAGATGATTCTTTCATCTTCTGTGGAATTTTTCAACTAGGACACACTTTGTGGGAGAGAGTCAGAATTATAGGTTTGGGTCTCCAACAGTAATGCTGATTTAATAAAAGAACAGTGTGATTGGAACTGAAACAAACCACTATTTGAATCCTATTTTCAGGGAGCAATAAAAGTAAAATTTGTATTACTGAGTATAAAAATCCACGAATCTATAAAGATAATCAAGAAAAAGAAATCAAAGACAAAATCCATCACCAGCCTCAAAACAACTCATTTGTCATCTGTGGAGGTGACCAACTTCTCAGAAAATTGGAAATTATAGGGGGAAAATTAATACTTTCCCTTTCTTTTAAAGAGATGCTATAGTTCATCCAGTTGATGGATAAAGCTCTTCTTAAGGCGTACTACATCGGAGTGTTATTCTTCAGGAAAACGCTAGCTGAGAAAGTAGAAGGAATGATAAACCTGATGATACAGTGATGTTGAATCATGATTCTGGCAAGGATCATCAATTAGAACTAAAACCATTAAGTGAAAATGTTTATTTTTTTTTAATTTACATTTCCCGTACTTACATGGTACCAAAGCTCACCCACAGATGGCTTGTTAGTCACAGAGGAACAAGTGTACCTGTACAGTCCATTGTCCGGATCCCCCCAGGGATCTGGCCATCAGTGACCACCTCGCATCCCTGACAGAGGGAAGGCTCGGCACATGTCTCCTGGTGGTGGACATGGAGCAAGCAGCGTCGCCTGTGAAATAGTCTCGCCAAAAACGTTTAACCCGAATCATAAGATCTAATGTCCAGTTAATAGGAATCGCAGTGGCAAGGGAAATGGGTGAAACAACACCATGAGGTGCCATTCAACAGATCCAGAATGTCTACAAGACAGCCCTCCTGGTCTCTTCAAAAAAAGTCAATGTCATGGAAAAAACGTGGGGGGGTGGGGATTGGTTAGGTTAGAAGAGATTTAGAGATGTAAAAAACAAATGCAATTAATGATCCTTGATTGGATTCTGGTTTGACTCAAAAAAAAAGGGTATAGGAGATATTTGGGGAACAGTTAGGGAATTTGAATCAGGACCAGGTATTAGATAATAATAGGGAATTATTATTTTTGTTAGGTGCAATAATTGAATAGGATATGTAGGAGAACTTGTGTATATACTGCATTATTTAAGGGTGAAATGTTATGATGTCTAATTGAATTTGAGGTGGTTCAGCAAAAATATTTGGGGAGATGAAGCAATAGCAAAATATTAGCAGTAGTTGAAAATATGGTCATTCATTGTATTTTTTTCTACTTTCATGTATGTTTGGAATTCTTCATAATGAAGAATTAAAATGAAAAGAATCTAATCTCCACCACTTACGGGCTGTATGACCTGAGACAGGTTACTAAACATCTCTGAGCTTTTTTTCTCCTCGGTGCAAAAGGGAGATAATCTCTAACTCACTGTGTTGTTGTATGGATCGAAAGAGTTGCATTTTCAGTGTGCCATGCACAGTGCTGGGCATATAATGAGTGTACAGTGAAGGCTCTATTTCCTACCTGTCTCCACTTAAACAGCCTTGAATCTAATAGCTGCAAGATGTAAAACTGTGATAGAAACTAAACAATTTAAAAATCTTCAAATCTTAGAAGTCAGCCAGTTCTAATTAGAGCATGGTCAAAGTTTAAATTGCCTAAACAGACAGCTGAATCAAAGAATTGGTATTTAAAACAGCAGTGACCTACTGTTCATTGCTTTAAGTTTAGCCTTTTTTTTTTTCCTGAGGAAGATTCACCCTGAGCTAAATCTTCCTCTTTTTTTTGCTGGAGGAAGATTAGCCCTGAGCTAACAACTATGCCAGTCTTCCTCTAGTTTGTATGTGGGTCCCCGCCACAGCATGGCTGATGAGTAGTGTAGGTCTGCGCCTGGGATCCGAACCCATGAACCCAGGCTGCCAAAGCAGAGTGCACCAAACTTAACCACTACGCCATGGGGCCAGCCCCCCCAAATTTTTTTAAATAGAGAAAAACATCCAGCTGGTGAGGACTTGGTAAAAAGGTACATCAGCAGTAGAGCTTTAACAGTTTGGCCCTATAGATCAAGAGGCTTAAAGATGTTGTAGCCTAGAACCAAGTATAACGCTACCTCTGGGGCTCCATCATATGGAAGTAATCCTAAATATGGAACAAATTTTATGCACTAAGATGTTTATTCCTGTGTTCCTTGAGGGTGGGGCGAGAGATCCTAGATATAAAAAATTAAAGCTATGTTCTTAATTCCATACTTACAAGATTAATATCTTCATGTAGAAACAGGTTTCATACATCATTTGGAAAGAACACAAAAGCTTATTCACAAAAGAAATACAAACATACAAAAAGGCAGTCAATCTCAGTGGTTAAAAAACACAATGTTTCCTTTTTTCCTCCATCAGATTGCTAAAGATGAAGGACATGATGGTGCCCATAATTGGGAAGGGTGTGGGCAGGAGATTATGGTCGGGGGCCACTAGGGAGAGCGTAAATTGGTACAGCGTTTCCCTAAGGGCAATTTGGCAAAATATATCAACGCATAAAATGAGCACATCTCCTGCCCCCAGCAAGTCTAGGTTTAGGACTTTATTATAAAGAAATAACTGAACAAGTACACAAAGCTGTGTGTACAAGAATGTTTACAGTAATAAAATGTGGCCATTATCTGCATTTGGGTCAATAAATTATGATACATCCATATGCTAAAATACCATTTGCTGTAAAAAAAAAAAAAAAAAAAATCCGTTTCGTCCAAATGCTGAAATGTCACAATCATGTGACAAATTTATTCCAAGGCCAAAGCTAAATATCACCCTCATAGAATGAACTTCTGGTATGCAAGAATAAATCTGAGATTTTAAAACTTTGATTGTAATTTTACTATTAAACATTGTCATAGTCCCTATTTAAATGTTTGACATTATGATTTGCTGCTAGATCAGGCCCGGGTTCATAGTCTGCAAGTATGACACCAAGTGTGACACAATGGGGAGATGCTCATTCCCAACTGAGGGTGTAGAGACACACGTTTCTAGTATCTTGTTTTCCTCACACACTTTCTTCTTCTCTGTACTTGTTACGTTTTCTGTTACGTCCAGACAGGAGATCATGGATGCTGTTGCATACATGTGTGTAATTTTTTCATCTCATGAAACTGTAAGGTGGCAAAGCTATTTTCTTTTTAACTTATCATCACAAAATGTGAAGAATTCCCAAATGGACCTTTTCCTGAAGTACTCATGGCTTAAGTGGAATTATATAGTAAAAAGTAGCATAAAGTTTTTTAAAGGTTATTTTGTTTTGTTGAGGTAGAATTTTCAGAAAAGGTGAATTCATAACTCTCAGGAAATATCAGATGGACACATGTAAAAGATTTTATTTAACTCAATTAATATGGAAAACAGTAAAGGATATGTCCAGTTCAAACTGCGTTTAAGAAGCTAAGGGTATTCATAGATAACAAATGTTAGGATAAGATTTCTGAGTGTGATTTGAAAAAAAAATAGTTTGTGCCCAGCAGGTCATAAATCTTGGGATTATCTCTTTCACTAGACAGAAATTATTTGCATCTCTCCTGAACCAAAACGTAACAAGTTAAGAAGTAGACTTCTCTAAGTCTGGGATCTTTAATAAATAGTAAATAGTGAAATGAACTAGCTATACCTCCCTAGGCAGTCCTTGAGTGGCCTTATGCCCTATAGGATGTTGAAATGATGTGTCCCACCTTTTTACCTTACTCCCAAATCTCAGATAATTTTCCTGATGCTTTAATGTTGTGGATGTTAGTGGCGCTAACAATTCTACAGGGATGTATTTTTAAGCAAACAGATACTTACAGATGAAAAAAAATATATAAGACAGAGTAGAGGTAAAAATTTATACTGAAATGCAAAGAACCTAGAAAACAATGTTGAAAAAGAACAAAGTTGGAGGATTTAAGGATTTACATTACCTGGTTTCAAGTCTTGTTAGAAAGCAACAGCAATCAAAACAGGGTTATCTGTCAGTTTCCTTATTTCTTTAACTTCATAAGTATATAGTAACTTTTGGCATATAAAATTATTAATTACTGTAGCATTTTACTCTTGCAAAATATATATACTGTATACATTTATGCTTCAACTGGCTGATAGAATTTCAGCATTTTCCCTTTGACGTAATTAGAGAATCCGTGATATAGTAAGAAAGGAGGAGGGAGCGCAACAGGTGTTCAGTGTTACCACCTTCTAATGTAGGCACGTATGGGCCGGCAAAGATTCTGGGATGATGTACATCAAAATGACAGTGGCATTTATCTTTGAGTTTCCAAATTGAAGGGTAATTTTCACTTTCTTCTGTGTACCTTTATAGTCTGACTTATTTATTTTTTTTTACAATGAACTTAAACCCTCCTTATAATCATAACTTAAAGTTTTTTTAATCTGAAAGGAAGAATGAAAGCTTAATTTTGCTTTTTAGTAAGAAGTCGGCTCTGCCTCCTTCGGTGTGTTTGTAATGTTGTGCTTCCTTTTCGTCTCCTAGGGGTGAAGCTAAGTAGCCTTCTTGGTAAAAAGGGAAACTTGGAAAAACTCCAGAGCTACTGGGAAGTTGGATTTTTTCTGGGGGCCAGTGTCCTGGCCAATGACCACATGAGAGTCATTCAAGCATCTGAAAAGCTTTTCAAACTGAAAACACCAGCATGGTAATAGTGAACTGTTATGTGTTTGTCCAATTATTTTTAATAAATAGCTCCTATCACTTATTTCCAGATTGTTCTATTTGTTGAACTGACAATTAGGTGAGTTTTTGCTTATAGAATAAAATGCGGGATTTAGAGGAACAAGTGATGTCCCTAAATGAAATGTGTTGAGTACAGGTTCTGATGACAGTGGTCACAGGTGATGTCCACCCACCAGCGGCTTAGCCTCTTTATCACATTGACCAACTCATCTGCCCAGGATGGCCAGTGCTACCCACGTGAATCCTGCAGGGGCCTCGAATTTGAGGCCTGCAGATCTGGTCAGCAGCTTCACAGGCTTCTGGCTCCGCCCCCCCAGGCCTCTGCCCCAGCACAGGCCCTCTGGCTGCTTGGTGGCCTCCTCTCAGTCTTGGAGCTCGCATTCCTGGTTTTGCCTTCTTTTCACTTAGGGTGTTTCTTTTATGTATGTTTTTCTAATTTCAAATTCTTGGAATGCATGTTTAAGGTACATTTACAGAGTGAGATTGGGATACATGAGAATAGGTAGTTCTAAATTTACCTGTTATGTGTTCTGTGTCTTTTAACTTTTAGGTACCTCAAGTCTATCGTAGAGACAATTTTGATATATAAGCATTTTGTGAAACTGACTACAGAACAGCCTGTGGCCAAGCAGGAGCTCGTGGACTTCTGGATGGATTTCCTGGTCGAGGCCACCAAGACAGATGTCACAGTGGTCAGGTTTCCAGTGAGTAGTCTGCATTCACCTTCACTCCAAGTGCATTTCTATCTTGTTTCTTTTATTGAAAGAACATCTCGCTCTGTGGTTGTCACAGTTCTGCTGTGCTGATTTTCAGGCCCTAAAACAACGGTCATCTGGTTAATATATTTATTTTCTGCAAACTGGTGTGCTCTAGCTTACTTTTTAAATAACTTCTCAAAATCGGAGAAATGAGATACATTTTTGTGTTTTTGCCATGGAATTCGGACGTTTCTTTTGATAAGGTATAAAGTGTGCTTTTCCAAGAAGAGATTGTCTCTTAGCTCAGTAATTCAAGACATCTCTTCAGACCAGTCAGATGGGTGCTTTTAAGTAATATTGCAGATTTGTTGACATGGTCGTCAATATCACTGCCCTTATTGTGGGGAAGAGTCAGGCTCACCTGCTTTGTTATTCCACCTCCACCGCTCCTGACCCACGTGGGTCAGAGTTAGACGTAGTGTCTCCAGTCACTATTTGCAGTGTTTAGGTCGCAACTCATTTGGGCTGGTCTCTGTTGGTCTTCAGATTGCTTGTCTTCTCAGCTGGTGCCATCCTGGCAGTTCTCAGAACACCACCCAAAGCATTAGAGCTTTGGCATCCAGTTCAAGAACTACAGGCAACTCAGAGTGTGCACAAGTCTCCTCCCACGTCCAAGTGATGCAGGAATCTCTGAGCTCTCTGCTCTGTGTTCCTTACTTGGAGGGGGTGGCAACTCTCAATTCTTGTAATGAAATCTTGTTTTCCGGTTCTTGCTGATAGGATCATCTGTTTCATGTAATTAAATCCATTGCTGGCATTAACATGCTTTCCTTACTCTTGCTTCCAGATGAAGCCTTAAGCTCATTGAGGTGTTTATTTGAAAAGCCTTTCAAACTAAACACTTCACTTGAGTTTCAAGCCTAGATAATGTGTAGCCTGGGAAAGTACTTGTGTCGAGGGAGCTGGTAGCTGGCCTTTAGCTGGTGCTCTGGTGGTAATAAACGTGGTGAGAGAGGACGGTGCAGAGCTGAAGTGTTTAATTGACTGTTGACTTGATTGTCCAGAAAATTGGCTGTGAGAGGAAACCACTCATATTAGCTATTCTAAGCTAATTTAAATTAGTTTAAGAGGAATTGGTCTGTCATAATGTAAATAAGTAAATGTGAAAAAATAAAACCAGGAAATAGTTAGAGAGAAGTTAGGAGGATATAGGTGTGTACTCCAGGTGAGAGGGGCTTTCTTAAGCAAGAAAGGGACCTAGCCCTAAAGGCAAATATTGACCAATTTGATTTCATCAAAAATTCAAATTTTTGTTTACCATAAACATGGCAAATGCTAGACAAGGAGAGAATATTTAATGCTGCAAAATGATCAATTTGCCTAATATGCAAAAACAACCCCTACAAATTGATAAGTAAGAAAAAGAAAAATGAGCAAATCATATGAGAAGATAATTAACCTCTCTGGATAGTGAAAAAGTGTAAATTAAAACAAGACACCACTTTTTGCTCATTGGACTAAAAAAATAAATTTTATAACATCTGGCAAACTTTGGGGACGTGGGCATTTTTAGAGATTGCTGGTGGACATGGGGGTTGCTAAATCCTGTGGGGAATCGTCTCAGAAGGGAGATGGTAGGATTGTCTAGGGGATTGTGGCGGAAGGAAGACTTTCCCTTCGTCCCTTCTGGGTTCTTTGGCTGGTCTAATAATCAAACTGACATAAGACAGATTAATAGGAGAAAAGCAAATTCAGTTACGTACTTATAGGAGCCCCATAGAGACGTGCGCCCTGGGCCGTCGGGTACAAGTCTGGGCCTCAAAGGGGAGGAAGAGCATCCAGGCAGATGTTTGGTGAACAGATGTTTGCCCTGCCCTGCAGACAAGTCTTCTGACATAAAAAGTGGTCTCTGCCAACAGCTCTCTTCCTAGTGCAGGTCCCCCATCTGAACTGTTTGAGGCAGTTAAGGGAGAGGAAAAAAGCTTTTCCTGCGTCTGCTGGGTCTTAATTGCTTTCAGCTCAAAACATTCCGTGTGCCAAAGTGGCACATTTTGTGGGGGCAGAATATGCCTCAGGATCATGGGGATGTCACCTTTATTTGCGACATTTCATTTCTTTAAAACGAGTTTTAAAGCAAATATGGCAGCATATTAATCCTTGGTTGTTTGTGGGTAGTAGGCATATAAGTGTTTGTTATATTAACCTATATCCTTTAATTTTAATGGGAACACTAAGAAAGTGATCTGGGAGTATCTAGTAAAGTTGAAAAAAATATATATTTGACCAGCAATCTTGCTTATAGGAATGAATTTATCCTCCAGAAATAAAGCATCAGTTTTCTATTGGAGCCTTAGTTATAGAAGTAGAAATGAAGAAACAGTCAGATCTACCCACAAGGGGATGATTCAGCTGATAATAGCTTAGTCACGTTTAGAAATTCATGCAGCCATGAAGAAGATTCAGTGAGATCCATATGCATCATCCTGCAAACATATTTATGGCATATTGTTTGTTTTTTTCAAGCAATGCATTTCCTTCTTGGAACTTTGTGGCTTATTTTGAGGCTATCTTTTTGTGAAAAGACTCTAAATGCAGTGTATTCCTACTCAACTCTAAATCCTACTCCCATGTCAGAATTCATAACTAGGGTAAAATACTCAAATTGCTTTCTAATGGTTTGTTGTTAAGCAGAGTGCAAAATTGTACAGTTTTCTACCTCTTCTTAAGCTGGGCTTTCTGATAGTTCCTTCATCTTTGTGAATTCCAGAAAGTCTGACTACCCAAATTCAAATGTACGTCTACCAGGACATTCCAGATTCAGTGGAAGCGGCTTTAGGATGAGCCGTTTGAAGGTTTTTCTTGCTTTTGCGTGTACCATCAAGAACTGCAGAAACTGCAAAGGTATTGCCTAAAAAAACAATATGGAGGATTTTTTAATCTCCATACAGGTGATAGGATAGCAGAAAAATAATACCAAGTTTTGGGTAGTAAATTGCGACCACTTCTGGTCTTGATCTTCTAAAAAGCAAAGAAACTTACCTTGATAAGGTTTGATGTAAGTCATGTAGGTTTTGTCTGAAACCCAATTTTAGTCAAATGCTGGGACCTGTAGTCTTGTTTATTCAAAGGAATTGTGATTTTTATTTTTCAAAACTGAACTTCTCAAACAGATGAGAAAGATGACTCCATGTTACCACACGTCAGTGCTTCCTTCTTTAATGTCAGAGTGATGTCCAGAAAACGTGGGCGCTAAAGTGTTGTCCTCAGAATTGCATCAAGAACAGCAAAGCAGCCCCTGTTCCCCGTCCCCATAAACCGGGTGGAAACTCAGATGTTCCCTCAGAGAAGAAAGATGTCTTAAGGCACCAGCGCGGAGATTGCAAACTTCTGCTCCCACAAGGCAAATCCAGCCCATGGTCCTTTTTATTTGACCTGCACAATGTTTTATTTTATATTTGTAATTGAGGTTTTTGAATGGGCAACACAGTCCCACGGTTTGAAAGTTAAAAAATATGTAAAAAGACAGAAAAATCTCCCTCCCACCCCTATCCCACAGCTGCCCCCAGGCAGCATTATTATTTGTCTTTTATAAACTTTCCCAGTTCTTTGGATGTAAATTGAGCAGATAGAGAGCCATCTAGAGTAGTGGATTCTAGAGCCAGTCTGCGTGATTGCTGTCTCCCTCTGCCGCTTGCTGCTGTGTAACCTCCAGCAAGTTCCTTCGCCTTGCTGAACTTCAGTTTTCTCATCTACGAAATGGGATAATAGCAGCCCCTACCTATAGGGTTATGATGAGGATCAGATGAGTTTATAGATCTTCGCTGTTAGAATGGTACCAGGCATACATCCACACAGTATAAAGACTAACTGTAATTTCTCCCCCCTTTTTTGGTACAAAAGGATATTAAATACGTGTTCTGTGTCTTTGTTTTTTTTTTAGTCAGCAGTTTGTCACAGAGGTTTTTCCAGTCATTCCATAGAGAGCTTATTCATTCTTTTTTTTTTTTTTTTTACAAAATCATATTCTAATTCCATAGTGTTTACAATTGCATAGTATTGCGAATATGGTACAGTTGTACCATAATTTATTTAACATATTTCATTAAGCAAATTTATAGAATTTCTTTAACATTATTTAACATAATTTATTGATGGACAGTTGAGTTATAGCCAATATTTTGTTATTGTAAATAATGCTGCATTGAATGACCCTGTACCTATGCCATTTTGCACATGCGCAGATATATCTGTGGGATAAATTCCCAGAAGTGGGATGGATTTATTGCCATATTGCTCTCCATGGGATTTGTATCATTTGACATTCCCAACGGCAATGTAGGAGACTTCCCTAAAGTCTTTCCAAAAAATGTATTTATCAGATTTGTACTTTTGGTAAACTTATAGGTGAAAAATGGTATATTGGGGTGGTTTCAATTAGTATTTCTCTTATTACGTGTGAGGTTGTGCATATGATTAGGTTTGTGTGTTTAAAAGACCACTCAGTGATTAAAAAAAAAGAATTTGTTGCCAACATTTAAAAATAGAGTTGGACCTTGAGTGCTGGCTATGATGGAGTAAATGGTGTTGTTATTTGTATAAATAACTGTAAAATCTGGACAAAATACAGTAAACAACTGTTTGCAGGCACTACAGCAGTCATCACAGGACTGTGATCCTTGGATGGGAGGTACTGGAATTGAGTCCCACCCACTTGTTTTTCCCTAAGGTCATTTTCCTGGCTGCCGCCCAAGTGGAGTCCTAGTAGGGAGTGGCATCCTCACTGAGCAGAGTGGGCAGGGATCAGTGTTTGGGACCCTAAGGCAGCTGGAATATGAGGGGCAGGGTGTTGGAGAAGGGGGAGCCTTGAAGGGTGAATCCCAGGATTCTGCCTGGCTATTTCCCTCGAGTCCTAAGGCAGCTCCTAGATAGAGCCAGCAGGGGGTGAGCACATCATGAATAAACACAACTACAGTTTCAGTATCTGACTAAGATTGGGTTTTGGATGAAACCTATGTGGCTTAAATTAAACCTTATCAAGATAAATTCTCCTGCTATTTAGGAGATCAGGACCAGAAGTGGCAGAGAGCAGCCTTCAGAAGGCTGAGACTGAGCGAAGATTCCAGAGCTTAAACAGTGCAGGGGTAAGATGGACATCGGGCCCAGCTAGAGTGATGAGACTGAAGAATTTATTGAGACAAAGAAAGCCTGTGCCCTAGGAGTAAGGGCAAAACTCAGACAGACCCACCCCAACAAAGCCTGCATAAGACTGAGCCTTGATGGGGTCAAGGTGACACACTGACAGTTTAACTGCCAGCTGGGGAAAACAAAAACGAAAACCTCTGGAAAGATATAATCCAGAGCCTCTGCAATGCGTCACTCGGGTGCAGTCAAAGATTATAGACGTTCTGAGAAGCAGGGAAAAATGGCTGATCACGAAGAACTAGAACAGCCAATAGAGGCAGACACAGAGGTGATGCACATATTGGAGTCCAGATAAGGACTTCAAATAACTATCATTACCGTGTTAAAGAAAATAGGGCGAAGGATAGAGAAAATGGGTGAAAGGCGGAGTATTTCAACAGAAAAAACAAAGTTTATAAAAAAGTCAAGTGAAAAATAAGAGTTCACATAAAAATTCAGATTTTGACTGCTCTTGAAAAATTATAGAGGCTGGTGATTAGCGACTGCTTTCTCCAAAAGCTACAATCTCCTGAGCCGGCAGGCTGCTGCCATTGTAGATGTTGACTGCAGCCCCATCCATCCTACTTCACTCATTTGCCTTTCTCCCCAGGCCCACTCCCCGCAGTCACTGGAATTTGCTACCCCTGCTCCACCGCACGGGGAGAGGCTGGCTCCTGGTGCCTGTGGTGCTGTCGGTCACTGACTCCTCACGTCCTTAGCGTAGCATCTTAGGCCCACGTTTATGGAGACGCAGCAGGTCTTGATGGGGTGATAACATTATCCTCCTCTTAAAGTGTGTCTGACCAGAACCGGGATGACTTATGTTAGAAAGTATTTAATTTGATTGTTTCCACTTATCTCACTACCCTTTCTCTTCTCATTCCTCCAAGAGATAACTGTGACCCTGGGCAAAAGAAAGCAGAAAGTCCCTTTGGGATGGGATTTGAGTGGTCCCATCATTTATTATTATTTGGGTTTAGTTCCATTTTTCATTTTCCTCCCCTCTTTTCTGAGTCTGTTTCCTTTCCTTCCTACTTGGAAAGTTAGGAGACCTTAACCCGCCACCTGATGTTGGGAGAGGAGAGGGAGTGTGGTGACTCTAGTTCATATCTACTCTTCACAGTTTGTCAGCCTTGCTGTTGCCCTCCCCGCTTCAGGTGCATGAAGTCAGCGGTTAACTGTAACGTTAACCAACGTAAAAGACTAGAAACTACACGCAGGAATGTGTATACTCCCAGGTGTCTTGTGTCTGGCTGGTTGTGTCAGATTGCCTCTTTTTCCTGGTCTTTTCTTAGGCTTTCTGTGACCTCTGTAATGCGTGCTGCAAATTCCTCACATTTTGTCATTTCAAGGGCAGATCAAAAGGCTCAACAAACATTAGACAGTGATTGTTGCAACCAGTTTTTATTCCCTATCTCAAGATAGGAACACACAGTTCAGATTTTATCTGTTAGAAATATTTCAGGCAGCCATATGGACATGATTTCGGAGGAGGGGAGGTAAGCCTTTCTGCTGTTGCACAGCGCGCCCACGGACTCAGAGGCAGGTGCGTTCTTGTGTCAGCGCAGGAACCTGGGTGCGACCTGGGGAAACACATCTATTCCTTGTTACTCGTTTAATCTCACAAACACCGGGATACTCAGATTTGAGAGCACCATTTCTGCAGAGTTTAGAATGGAAATGGACTTTCATTATTAATCAGTACCACTGAACTCTGTTGATTGGAGTTTGGACCTCGATTCCCCTGGCGTGTTCCTGAATCAGAACATGTCCCCCGTGGGCTCTCACTGTTGGCTTATTTGTGGTCTATCCTGTCTTGTTGTCATAGCTGGAGCCTGACCAACAATTCTTTAAGCCCTTGAAGTTTTTCATGCTCAAGAGTAAAGAAAATTTTGTTTTTCTAATCCCCTTTCCCTAGTTCTCTGTACCTTAACTTAAATAAGTTTCCTGAAGTTGTAACCAAGCAAGTGCTCGTTCTGCTCACCGCAACCCTGAAGCTAATCAATTGCAAGATGAGTCAGTGGTCGAGAAAGGGATTTATTCAGTTAGCCAGCAGAATCGGAAGATGGCGGACTCATGTCCCAAAGACCATCTTAAATAACCACATGATCTTGAGGCAGTTACAGAGGGACTAGTGGGCCGTGAGGGAGGGCTCAGGAACCTTGACCATCTGTCATCAGCGACTGGAGGCCAGCAGAGATGTTCTTCTCTGAGGAGGTCGTATTCCTAAGAAACTCAGAAGAACGGAGTTATCATCTGTCGCTACAGGGAGGTGCACGCGTCAGCCAGGATTCTAAAATCTACGGGGCGCATGTGTTCCTCACCTAGGCTGTGTGTCAGTTAAAACAGACACAGTGTGGTGGGTTAGAGGTCATTCTGAGTTACAGTATGGCTTTCCTCAGGTCAACCTTGTCCTAGGCTGGTATTGTTAGATAAATTGAGTGAAAAATAAATACATCGGGTTTGCAGTGTATGGACAAGAGTCAGCGTCTAACCCAGAGTCTTGCTCCAGCTGCACTTTAGGTTACAGTGTATTGTGAATCTGTAATTCCTTGTTGATGGAACCTTCTGAAGGGTTTTTCGTCCACTTTTATTTGGTAAACTTGGTTGATAAAAGGCAATTTTCTTGACTTTTAAGCAGTGGAGTAGAAAGAACTATCCCGGTTTCCCTGGTAGTTAAATATTGGCTTTTCCTTTTTTTTAAACATTCCCGCTTAAGTCTGCATAGGAAATGCGAGCTTAGGTGAGTGTTTTTAAGCATCTGTACAAATCAGTAATAGTTGAGCACCTTTGAAATCAGGGCATGTGTGGTATTTTCATGTTCTTTGCTCCTAAATGAGATGTTAGTGATAACATGACACTCCGTGCAATCCGTTCACGGAGGTTCACACCCACTTATCAGGCACCCCTCATTCATCTCCAAAACACTGGCCGGTTTCGTTTCTCTCTCTCACAAGGCTGGACTCCTCATCATTGAAGGTACCAGTTTCATCCTGAAGGCAGTGCAAGAGCACTTTTATTACTTCACACAGCTATGTCCACTTCTTTCGTTTATATATAAAACTCTTTCAGTCATAACCCAAATCATTTCTCAGTCCATTATGTGGGTCTGAAAACCGTCCTCGTGTTCAGCTGTGGCGGCAGAAAACCTGAGATAGGTGTGTGACGTTCTGTGTATGGAATCGCTTCTGGGTATGAAATTATTTGTTTCACCACGTTTCTGCCTTTCCTTGATACATTTATATTTACATAAATAGATTATATATTGTGTGATAAAGTAAAAGCTTTTTAAAAAGTGCCATTAGTAGATTCCCTGGAGATAGCTGAACCCACATATGGACTTCAAAAATTTATTTCCAATTTCTTTAGCAATAAAAAGTGATGTAGTGTTGAAACTTATGATAATTATATAATATCATGAAGTGCTCAAAGGACCCATAGGGATGGCAATAATTGGAAGTTAAGATGGTTCTACTGCAGTGATGGGCCCAGAGCCTCATGGGAGAATCCCCCATGTCAGTGCACTGTTGTTAGAGCAGCTCTAAATGGCTTAAGTCTCAAGTCACTAATGTTAGTTTCTCTGCCTTCTGTTTTCAAGGTATTGATATTAGAACCAACCAAAATCTATCAACCTTCGTATTTATCTATCAACAATGAAGTTGAGGAGAAGACGATATCTATTTGGCACGTGCTTCCTGACGACAAGGTAAATTGTGCAGTTATTAAGACAAGAGCATTGACAGTGAAGGACTTTACACCCTTCTAGCTGTATATGTTCCAGCAGATATCTGTCTTAGTTAAGAAGAAAAAACTTGACTGTGTATTTATCTTGGCATAAATACGTTCTGTAGTATAAAACTTCTTAAATTTGGGTTATGGATTTCACTCATTTAATAAAATATAATTGAACTATTTGGATTTTTTTATAGATGGCATAACCATCCAGAGTGCACTCAAAATTGGAATATTTCTCTGGTTTGTAAATTTGTGTTTCAAATTAAATTATGTACCAAAGAACTGATACTTAAAATATATGACTTAGAAGATGCATATCTTAATTCTAGGCAGTGTCAGAATAACACTGTTTCTCGTCTTCTGCTGCTCCAGTGAGGGCTATCCGTATGTCTTGCTGTTTGGTTATTTAAGGAGCTGCTACGTCTCAGATTAGCCACTGGCTCTGTGTGCTGGGCACAACACGAGGTGGGCTGTGCTGCCACTGGTTTCCGGAAGGATCTTAAACACTCTCATTTCCACTCATACCCGTCAATTGGATAACCCTTTCCACTTCACTATTCATCAGTTTTAATAGACATACAAATCATCTTACTATCTTTAGCAAAACAGACTTAGTCTACAGGCTAAACCACAGAAATGAGAGGAGTCTTGTGTCAGAGGAGTTTTGTGGGGTTTTTGGTAATTGTTTTCCAAAATACCCTTATAATTTTCCTTAAACATCATCCATGCACTCAACAAGTGTTTACTGAACACTTACTCGGTGACACTGCATTGGGCACTAGGAAACAGATGTGTGCAAGATAAGCAGAATTCCTGCCCTCTTGGTGCCCTCTTGCCTTCTACTCCGGGGGACAGACGATAAACAAATAAACAAAATACAGAGGTATAGTAAATGGTGCAAACGGGGGAAATAGAGCAGAAATTCCAGAAAAGAGAATTAGGAAGTACATTTGGGAGTATGGGGTTACAATTTTTTTAAATGTGGGTTTTGAGTCAGCAGACCTGATATGGCTTCTCCAAGCCACAGAGTCCTTGTCTGTAGAATGGGGTAATAATAATAACATCCACCTCAAAAAGTTGTTGTGAAAATTCAACAGAAGAATGTGGGTAGAGAGTCATGCACAGAGCCTGGCGTATAATAAATGCTCAATGTATTTTAACAACAGTAATAACGCAGTAACAAAATCTGGGCAGTACACAGATTTTGGCTTAGTGTGGACTAAACCCCAGAGTCTAACCCTGCTTTGCTCTTCAGATGACATGCAGCAGTCATTTGGGAGGTGGTGGGTGTTATGTGAGGGGACTGTGGTATTGTGATTTAGTGTAAGATATATGTTTTTGGTCTCTGTCCCCATTCCCGGCACAGAGGTCCTAAAACCCTTGGGATTTCCTAAGTGCTGAGAGCCAAAAGGTGTCTTTTGTTATATTAATGAGGTGACTTTCTGGAAAGCACCTAAGGATGGGGCCTGGTTGCCAGGGGAACCAACCAAAGGTGTGGATAGAGGGTTGGAACTTTCAGTCCCACCCCTGACCTTTGGGGAAGGGAGAGGGGTAGAGGTTGAATCAGTCGCCAATGATTTAATCAGTCGTGTCTGTGTGATGAAGTCTGTAAAAACCCAAAAGGACGGGTTCAGAGAGCTTCCCGGGTGGTAAGTGTGTGGAGGTTTGGGGAGAATGGTGCTCCTGGAGAGAGCGTGGAAGCTCCGCACCCTGTCCCTTACCTTGCCACGTGCATCTCTTCCATCTGGCTCTTCCTGAGTTATATCCTTCCATAATAACCCAGTAATCTAGTGAGTAACATGTTCCTCTGAGTTCTGTGAGCCGCTCTAGCACATTAATTGAACCCAAGGAGGGGGTCCTTGGAACCTCCAATCTGTCTGTAGCAGGCATGATGGCGTGACTCCAAGTGGAACTGTCAGAGACAAAATTGAGACTAACTAGTATATCTGTATAGTTGTTATATGACTAACCAGTATATCTATATACATGTTGTTAACGCTGTTTTAAAGTACACAGTATTGTATTTACATTATTTTCAAGTATGGGCATGTATATTCTTACAAGCAGAAGTAGAATAGTCGTCCCATTGAAACTACAAAATCTAAGAGAGGTTAGGAGACATTATTATCTGGGAGAGGAGATTTTCAAAGGCTTCCCTGGAAAGAGCAAGGTTATCCAAGGACACCTAGAAACAGAAGGAGGCTAAAGCATTAGCAAGGCCTGAGAATGAGTGGAGAGCCGGGGTGTTTGGAAGACAGGAAAACAACAGGAAGTAAGCCAGAGATTTTTGGAAAATGAGTACTGTTTCCAGCTAGTGGTCATTATTTTCCCCTTTCTAGAGGTTCGTTATTCAATAAAGTTAGCCTTGTATTGATTCTGTTTTGTGACAATGGTAGAGACAATTTTTATATTATGCTAAGAAATAAATAGATTAGCATATGAATGAATGCATAAGAAGGGTCACAGGCTGTGAATTGTGCAGCTCCCATTTTTACCATCTTTTGATCAAGAATTACATTTGCATTCTGCCTACTCCCTGTTACCTTTAGTGCTAAAGATTCTCCTTGTTTAAACATTTAAGCTTTCTTAAATCAACCAGTTTTCATTTTGAATTTATTTCAATTTCTTTGCAAATTCTAGTTCTATTCATCGTGTATTCATTACCACTGCCATTCTATTTTTTTTTTTATAATATATAGAGTGATACAGTTGGAACAAGGACAAGCAATAAAAATAACTTTGTTGTTATGTTAATTGAAAGCAACTGGAATAACTGAATAACAGATAAGCAACAAGTTTAATAGATCTTATGTTAAACAGGAAGTGGATTTTTTTGTAGAATTTTTTTTTTTTTTTTTTTTTTTTTTGTGGGGAAGACCAGCCCTGAGCTAACATCCGTTGCCAATCCTCCCCTTTTTGCTGAGGAAGACTGGCCCTGGGCTAACATCCGTGACCATCTTCCTCCACTTTATATGGGACACCACCACGGCATGGCTGACAGGCAGTTTGTCGGCGAGCGCCCGGGATCCGAACTCGCGAACCCCGGGCTGCCAAGCGCGAACTAAGCCGCTGCGCCACCGGGCGGCCCCTTTTTGTAGAATGTTTTAATTTTTTTTCTAAAAGAACAATGAAGAGTGTTGCTTTTCATTTATACTATTTATTTCTTTGCTCACTGCCTCTCTCAGTATTTTCATCCTAAAATGTGGAATGAACAGTTACATGAGCTAGGATATACTTTATATTGCAACTTTCAAAACTTTAAGATGATTTTTCCAATTCTCAAGAGTTCGGGGACTGTTACCCTACATTCAGGGGCAAAATTGATTGAAATCCCAATCTTGTAACAATTTTTTGTTCAACAGAATGTTGCTGCTGATAGTAAGTTAGCGCTTGAAGAAAGTCTGCGTGCGCGCCTGAAAGAAAAACCTAGACTGAGGAAGAGAGAAGTTATTTGCAAGAATTTTAAGTGGCTGTTATTTAGGATTCCCTTCCTTTATCGACAGTTAAGCACCCCTGGTCTATCTGGTGGTTTCTCAGCAAAGGTGCCCGCCTGCAGGGTCCCCGTGGACACCGAGTGCCAACCTCACTGCAGCTGCAGCCAGTGGCCACTCAGAGGACCCAGGAAGTTTATGAGGGGAATATGTTTACCTTAGGTTATGGATCTTGATGATATGATGCTCTCATGCATCGAGGATGCTTTTAGCTTCAAAACTCCTGACTAAAAGTGGCTTAAAAAATAAGGAAATGTCTCAAATTACAAGCACTTCTGAGGTGGGGTCATTCTAGGGGTGATTTCAGTGGCTTCTTAGTGTCAGAATTCTGAGTTGGCTTCACTGTATGCTCTTGGTTTTTCTCTCGTCTTAAATAGCAGCTCCAAGCACCCCTTCACAGACAGCATCCAAGGGAAGAGGGTCAGGCCCCCTCCTTTGTACCAAAAGTTGCATCGGGTGTCCGTGCCTAAACAGCCACCAGCAGGGGACAGGGCTTACCATGGCTGATTTAGACTGACCGATTTCACTAGCCCTAAACGTTGCCACCTGAAGCTGAACGAAATTCATCTTTTGTTAGCAAGAAGGAAGGGAATGGCTGTTGCCTAGGGAACCAGCAGAGTCTGCCAGCATAACTCCTGCCACCTTAACTCAGGATTAACTCCTGGTCCCGGCCCTGGCCCCAGCTGGAGCTCAGGATCTGGGGCCAATCAGTTTCTAGAAAATGGGGCTTGTGCTGATTAAATTAGGTTCAGTGGTGGTTTGGGACTTGTTGGGGCTCATTATCACTCCATCTCTGCCTCTGGCGGTCCTTTTTCCCCTGATTCCCAGACAGGCCCCCGGAGCCTCACCCGTTGGCTTTTAGCTCACCAGCGCCTCTGTGTGGTGAGTCCCGGTAGCGAGGGAGGTGGGGAGAGGGGCCTCCAAATCATTCCAGATCACACCATCTCAGTCCCTGGGCTCCACACCACTGAAATGGAATGTGCCCTGGCAGCACTTGCAACATTTCAGGAGCCTAGCATTCTGGAATGCTCTGCTTCTTTCCTACAAAACTAGCCAGTCAATCTGGGAAATCTCTCCTTGGCTGCTGGTGGAAGGTAGACTTTCCATCAGCACAGAGCTGACAAGATAGACTTTGCTGGTGCTGTCTTGTTGGCGTTGGCCGTTGCTGTGCTCATTTGTGGGTTTGCACACTGCCCTGCTGGCTCTGCGCTCAGCCCGGGGACGGCCTTACAGAGCAGCCCAGGGCAGGCTCTGAGGAGGAGGCTGGTTGTGTGCAAGGAGCGTGCAGGTAACAGCTGCAGCTCCTGGGTCCCAGACATTTAGAAGGTCACCTGAGGCCACCAGGATTTAGAAGCAACTTTCCAAATCCCCCGCTGAAGCTGCAGGCTGCTTTTTTATCTCCCTCTGTACTCCGGTCTAGAGAGCCACGTTCCTGAGCTCCTTTCTACTGTCTCTTCCCTTTCTGGGCTTCGTGCTCCGTGGTCATTCAGGTCACTCCCCGTGACCTGACTGATGTGCTCTGAAACTAGTTTTTTAGTAAATCTACTTGGGGTTGGAGAGGATTTTTTTATGTTAAGTTGCATGGTCCTAGCAAAGAACTAGGTGCTGTGG
The DNA here is from genome assembly GCA_031878705.1 of Tapirus indicus. Classification (NCBI taxonomy): domain Eukaryota; kingdom Metazoa; phylum Chordata; class Mammalia; order Perissodactyla; family Tapiridae; genus Tapirus; species Tapirus indicus. Next base: position 55,120,651 of record CM062933.1, on the reverse strand, counting down.
ATATAAATTACGACTCTCTGAATTGTAACTCAGAGAGAGTTCGGGGCCCCCTCGGAGCCACAGGCTTTGTTACCCATTTCACTAGCCCCACCAAGACCTCACCCTCTGACAGTGTCTAAGTGGCTGGGTAAGGGCTGTTTTCCTGGTTGTTTCACGGTCACAGAATTAAATTGCAATCTGAATTGACTACTGTACAGTATTTGCTAAACAGGGATACATGTATCAACTCCTTTCTTTCTATAAAAATATTCACGTTATTAATTATATATTGTCTGACATGTTTTTATAGAGAATGTAATACATCTTATAATTTGTTTAATTTAGAGACATATGAATTTAATACTAATTTTAACTTAGCTTTGGTAATAAATTCAAGAAATAAATTTCCACATGTCTTCCATCTTGGCCCTGCAAATCACCCATGTTTATCACATGATAATCAAATTTTTTATGTTCAACTTTATTAGTACTTTGAATTTTGCATAAATTAGGTAACAACACGTTGCCAGGATGGACATTGTATACATGTATGTACACACGTACATACTTGCTGTATTATTTTCTGAAGAAATAGGATCACCATTTTAGTTAGAAAATTTAACAAAAGATAATTCAGAAATAATTAAAGTCTTGCAGAGATTTTATTCAAGTTAGTGGTTTTCTTTCTCAGAAAAGAAATATTGCTTGACTGTAATAATTGAATTACCTTGATCACTGGGTTTTTTACTTTAAAAATTAAGGCACAGCAGTTATTAGGTTAATCTGTAAAACATCAAGTTTTAGAGTTTGATGAGACTAAATCTCGTTTTCTCTGGGAAGCTGTTGTGTTGAAGTACAGAAATTATTCAGTAGAGTAAACATCACCTTTGTGGCTTGAAAATGAATTGTAGTTTCCATCCAGATAATTTGTTCATGAAGAATTATGCACTAGGAAAAATTACTCTGTGTATATTATTAAAAAATAATAAAGCAGATGGGGCCAGCCCAGTGGCATAGTGGGGTAAGTTTGTGCACTCTGCTTTCGGTGGCCTGGGGTTTGCGGGTTCGGATCCCGGGGGCGGACCCATGCACCACTTGTCAAGCCATGCCATGGCAGCGTCCCATATAAAGTAGAGGAAGATGGGCACGATGTTAGCCCAGGGCCAGTCTTCCACAGCAAAAAGAGGAGGATTGGCAACAAATGTTAGCTCAGGGCTAATCTTCCTCACAGGCACACACACAAAAATAATATCATTGTTATGTTATTTTCGGTGGGATGACTCAACATGTTTTGTTGTTTTTCTTCCCCTCTGTTCTAGAAAGGTATACATGAGTGGAATTTTAGTGCTTCTTCTGTCAGGGGAGTGAGGTAAGTTTCCTTGGTACATTTTGTTTATTTAGAAGACGTTTTTCTAGACTATAACTGTCTTGGATAGGACTTCCAGTCATGATTTAAAAATGCAGAGAACTTCAGGAATTCTTCTATTGATGAAAATTTTCAAGCTTCTTCAGTCTCACTGTCTCCATTATGAAAAGATTGGCAACAACACTGTCACCGTTGGTTGAACTGACTCTGTGCTTGTCACCTACTTAAAATATGGTGACTGAGGGGTAATTGTGACCTTACTTTCTCAAGGTGCAGGTAAAAGTGAGCCATATGGGTCCTCTCCAGCGGGTTGAGCTGCTGGTTTATGTTCTAGGATGGTTTCTTGGTCTAGTATACTAGGAACTAATCTCTCCTTAGGTGGAGCCAAAACACACATGGCGTCTACCAGACTGTGTCCTGTAGCTGATAGTAATGGATGAGATTATAGGGAATTCATTTTTTAAAACCTTTTTGTGAGGTCACCGTTAATGGAGTGTTCTGGAGATTACAGTGGCTCACTGCCATTCAGTTCAGTTCTGACATGGCCATCATGATGCCAGTGGCTCAGGAAATGCCATTTCCTGGGATTCAGAAATGAGATTTTTTTCAGAATCAAGAGCCAATGGTTAAGTGTTTAAATACTTGTTCTATGGAAGCTCACGCTAAACCAACTCTTGGAAATTTCAAACCAAATTAGTTGTGTTTACTACTCTTTATCCCCACATAAGACAAATAAGAAAAGACAGATTTCTTCAGGCCAGATATGCAGTGTCCTGTTTCTTTTGGCGTAGTAGTCGTTGGTTCTGTTGGAGCACAAAGTGATAGAGCATCTGAGTCACTGATCGTTAGAATTTGCCTGTAAAACCACCTGTTACCTCATGAACAATCTGAACAGAAACAAGCAAGATGGTAGGCTGACTCATTATATATCTTTCCAAGCCATGCCTTCTCAAATGACATTTTACTCTCTTAATATTTAATTTTTAGAACCAGTCATTAGCAATGCACTCGTTTTTTCCTGCATTTTTAAGCAATTTAGAAAAGTATGGTAAATATGAATTTCACTTTATCATACCTGTTTTCCAATGAATTAATTTTCTTTAATTAGGAAGGGCGTCACTACATAACCTTTCTTGTGATTTACGACATACACATAGCTTGCTTACATGTGACTACTGCTGGTTTATGTGTTGGGAAACTTGGGTTCCAGTATGTGGCTTCAAAGAGAGCTAACTCTTCTTGGCCTCTTCCTCTATAAAGAGATAACAGACCATAGGAGAAAATCCGACTAAGGCAGCGGTTAGTCATTGCCTCAGAACTTGCTCAGCTCAGTCAACAGGCATTTGTTGAGTAGCAGCTGCATGTCCAATGTTGAGTCCTATTCTGCTAAGGATACGAAAATGACTAAGACATGAACTCCACTCTCAAAGAGCTCACAGCCCTGCAGGGGACAGACATTTAACAGCTAATGATGACAGTGTGAGATGAGCAATGACAGAATATATTCAAAGAACAGGAGTGCCAGAGGAAGTCTTTCTGTTTAAGTGAGAAGTAGGGAAGGGACAGGGTGGGGGTAAGATCTAAAGCTGGGCCTTAAATGATGAATAGATTTTCTTTAAAAAGTCAAAAATGATGTGCTTTCTGAATTGAAGGAACAGCAGATACAAAGGCATAAAATAGGGATTTGCAAACTACAGCCCACAGCTCAAATATGGCCCACGGCCTGTTTTGTAAATAAAGTTTTATTGGAACTCAGCCATGTTCATTCATTTGTGTATCGTCTAAGGCTGCTCCAGCAGCAACACTGAGTAGTTTGGTCTGCAAAGCCTGAAATATTTACTCTCTGGCCCATTACAGAAAATATTTGCCAACTCTTGGCGTAAAACAGCATGGCCTGACTGGTAAACTCAAAATTATTTTAGTTGCTTTAAGGTAACCCACTTGCTGAGTCCAAACCAAGTCTGTTCCACATTTCTTCACTCCTCTGAAAGCTCTACAACTATTGAGGTGCTTTCACTGCCCCCACACATTGCCTTCCTGGCTTTGGAAGCATTCTGTCATTCACAGACCCCACAGACCCAGAGTCACCAAGGTCAGTCTGCCAGTCGACATGTGTACTTCTCTGCCCCGCACACAGTTGAGTCCTGTTGTGGGAAGGACATCCTCCCCATGCTGAGTTGGAGGGATGTGTGGCTTAGTGTGCTTACAACACCCCAGGACAGCCTGTCTGCAGATATGACAGTTCTCAGAAGATTAAATAGTTTTAGTATTGTGCTACGGGGACTATCACTTTTTAAAGTGCTATTTATGACTTTTTGTTGTAAACAACATTGATATCATAATTGGGATTGGATACAAAAAGTATTTATTTTTCATTACAGTTGCGCAGAAGTATTGGCATTTCCATGAATAATTCTTTTTTGTTTGTTTGTTCCAGTGTTTCTAAATTTGAAGAACGATGCTGTTTTCTTTATGTGCTTCATAATTCTGATGATTTCCAAATCTATTTCTGTACAGAACTTCATTGTAAAAAGTACGTATTAGTCACTGTTTATGTGTGAAAAAAACTGTTCTTACCTGATCATTATTTTTAATTAATGAACATGAGGCTCCTGTAAAGAATTCAAGGCTGTGTGGTTCTATAAATATTTCATTTGGGCTAATGTTTTATAATTATGTGGTACGTTTAACAGATAATTTGGGGGATTCTCTTTAATAAATCAAGCTTTTTTTTAATCGTAATTTATTTTTCCACAGACAAAACCTTAACCAAGACTTACTCGTTAATTGCCAACTATTATGTCTCATTTTTAAAGTGCTCACTTATTATAATACATGATTACCAAAATTCTTATTCTTGAATTCTTTCGAATATTCTTGCCGTTTTCTACAACAGTAGGCTCTTTACTCTGGTGCATTTTAGAATCTACTGGTGAGCTTTAAAAAATGGGTCCCACCCACCTCAGACTAATTCTGTGGATTTTCTGGGGGTCCGGACTGAGTTAAGAGCCCGTGGTCTGGTCCACACCAATAAAAGATAATCCAAAACTCCGTGAACTACGTTGTATGTTTGTGTTCACCTCCTTGGGGATGTTTCTCTCTTGGACTAATAATGAAGTACTTCCTGTTCCCCTAGAACACAGTGACTGACTGTGGGGACCTGGAGAAGCGAGTGACAATTTAGAAACCAAAGTGCATAAAAGCTAGCTTGGACTTAAAATTTTGCTGGGGGTTGTTCTTATTCAAATAATCACTATTTAACCTCATTGTAAATGATTGATATGTTAGCTACAATATATAGTCAGTCATTTTTATCTTGGTACAAAAAAAATGTTTAATCCACAATTCTTGGCTACAGTTTTATCTTCATTATTGTAAATGTATAGTGAAAAGACTTGGAAATGAAAAAGAATTCCTAGCACATATGTGGTCTGCTTTTCTACTTACAACTTAATTGTCAAGGCTATTGATTTGTTTCTTAGATAATTATAGCTAAGGTTTATGGAGTGTTTACCCCAGACCTAACATCTATTTTAATCTTCAAATAAACCCTGTTATATAGGTAGTATTAATATCTTTGTTGAAAAGAGTAAAAAAAAAGTAGAGTCTTGGAGAGTTTAACTAGCCTACAATCATGTATAGCCAATGAGCATGACATCTGGGATTTGAACAGGCACGTGTGACTCTGGAATCCCAGCTCCTAAAAGTTACACTGTGCCCCATCCCACTGTAAGTGTTGTATTCTGCGTAGAGATGTTCATGTTGAAAAACTGTGTGAGTAGCTGACGGAAGTCTTTACCCCAGATCTTCAAGTCGGTCTTCAAAGCCAGAACTTGTTTAGGTCTTTCACTTCCTTCTTCCTCTTGGTTGAACTTGCCTTCGTCTCTAACTCATCGTGATATTCAGTCTTCATCAGAGCATACTGTTTTTCTGGTCAGGTTTGGGAATTTTTTTTCTTTTTTTTTTTTTTTTTTTTTTTTGCGGAAGACTGGCCCTGAACTTACATCTGTTGCCAATCTTCCTCTTTGTCTTTTTTCTCCTCAAATCCCCAGTACATAGTTTTATATCCTAGTTGTAGGTCCTTCTAGTTCTTCTGTGTGGGACGCTGCCTCAGCATGGCTTGATGAGCAGTGAGTAGGTCCACGCCCAGGATCCAAACAGGCAAACCCTGGGCCGCCAAAGCAGAACGTGCGAACTTAACCTCTACGCCACCAGGCTGGCCCCTTTTCTTGTCTTGACCTCCAAGAAATGTGTAGAGAGAAAGGAAGAGTGAGCAGTAGGTTCCACATGCAAACTCCATAGATAGGCTTCAAACTCCAAAGTGGACTTAAGTCTGTTTTGTTCATCGTCATATTTCCAAAGGCCAGAGCAGTTTTTGATTCTAGTAGACACTCAAGTATTTGTTGGATGGATGGATGGATGGGTGGATGGAAAGAGGTACAAAGATAGAAGAAAGGTTCTGAATCGTGGTAGGTTGTCACACCGTAACCTGCTCTTCCCTTGGGCTGGCAGTGCACAGCACGACCTGCCTGTGAGGTCGTCAGCCCTGTTCATAATGCCTTCCTTACGTTATGTCTGGAAACCGTTAGCACCCCCTCCGAGTGGATAGGTGCAGCTAGTGCTGCAGGGGCAAATCTGTTTCTTACTATGATTATTTTTCTTGGCTCTGAAATGATCTCCAGAAAAAAAATGTTACAAGAAGAGGTCTTGAAAAAATGTCACCAAAAGAGAGGTGGCTTCTGTCACAAACACATAAGCCAGCCGTTCCTAGTTCACATCAGTATTTCGGAGACTTTATTTATGGGACCCCGCGTGTGTGATGTTGAGGTGCTCAGGCAGAAGATTTAATAACTGAGATCAAATGTTGTAGTGGCCAACACTTGTGAGACAGTCACCTCAGAATTTAGAGACACTATTCCAGAATATCGGTGTTGTTGTGTCCCATTTTAAATAATAATATTAATAGCTGCAAAATGATAATAGCTGATACTTATTGAAAGCATTATGCTGAGCACTCTACCAGTATTGCCTCAAGTCATCTTCACAACGTCGTAGGAGTTGATGAGTATATTCCCATTTTATGATTCAGGAGTGAGGCTCAGGGTGGAGGAGCCTGCCCCACATCATGCAGATGCTCACAATCTTGGTCAGATTTCCGAGTCCACATTCTTAACGTTTCTATGGCTTTGTCAGCCTGACTCATCTAATTCTATAATGTATTATGTTACTGTTACTTGAAGTGAGGCACTAGGTCAGACATTTCTGGAAAATCCTACCAACCTGTGTTTTCTTTTTGAAAAATGGTATGTTTGCACTGATGCTGATAGTTTGTTTATTGCCTGACTCCCAGCTCTCGTTTTTGCTCTGAAGTCCCTTTGGAACGTCCTTGCTTATGTTTAATATCATGTGTATCACGAGTGACCACATACCCGCTCTCGTTGTAGGTTTTTCGAGATGGTGAACACCATTACGGAAGAGAAGGGGAGAAGCGCGGAGGAAGGAGACTGTGAAGCTGACTCCCTGGAGGTAATGACCGAGGTTTCCGTGCTCATGTGACCAGCTTTCTCTGTGGCTGAGTTTTTTAAATGAACTGTTTAAAGCCTTGCTGAGGGAGGGGGCTGTGTGGCATGTGAGCGAAGGTGAGGGCTGGGGCTCTGCTGGAGTCTGTAAGCTTCTCCTTAATGTTAAAAGCAACTTCTAGAATTCCTTTGGTTAAAAAGGATTGAAAAGTAAACCTTGGAGATCCCTTATTCAGGACTACTGAGTTTAAGTATTTTACTGATCTGAGAGTGAGTAGCTATGCTTTATTCTTGAGAGTGTTGATTGCTCTCAGTGTATGGGCCACAGCACCTGTACACACATTTTTTAAAATTTTTTTCCTGAGGAAGAGTCACCGTGAGCTAGCCTCTGCTGCCAATCTTCCTTTTTTTCTTGAGGAAGATTAGCCCTGAGCTAACATCTATGCCAGTCTTCCTCTATTTTGTATGTGGGACACCGCCACAGCATGGCTGACGAGTGGTGTAGGTCCACACCTGGGATCTGAACCCATGAAACCCAGGCTGCCTAAGCGGAACACACCAAACTTAACCAGTATGTCACAGGGCCGACCTCCCATTACAGGTTTTTTATTCTCCTCTGAGATATGTGCAATTCAGGCAAGCAGAATTCAGTGAAAGTCCTGAATGACAGCACTGTTTGTGGTCCTCTCTCGTACGCTACACAGAGAACCTGAAACAACAGGAGATTAATGGGAGAAAGACGGAGGTAGTAACAGTCCCCCAAATGCTGTTCCTCTCAACCACGGTCCTTTCACTTATGCCTCGTGGACACAGTACACTGCAGACACTGACCTTTACGTTGTGTCCGTTTTCTCTGCCGTGTCCATTGTGGGATGAAGACCCTTCCGCCGCTGCAAGGACCAGTGCTGGAGTGTTTTCCAGAGTGCAGCCCCTCGCACTGGGCATCTTCAGTGCCTGGAGGGTGACACTCCTCCACCGTGACAGCAGGCCCCCGTTCTCTCCAAGCCATACTGAAAATGACATTTCTAACGTTAAAAGTGAAATTGAAGAAGCCAGAGCACCAGCCTGAGTGGTCTACTTATGCATGAGATCACTTTAATAATGTCATCCCATACACTAGAATTCTTATAAAAACACTGAAGTAGTAGGGTAATAGTCAAGGGAAAATTTAAATATAATAACCACTTGTTAGCTCTGTCTGCAGGTAAGTTCTGTAATTATATAGCAGTTGTATAGCTGTGATATTCCTGGGTAAGCCTAAGACTCCTTCATTAAAGTTGTAAAAAGATGATAGACCTAATTTGGAAAAAAAAAGTTTTCCCTGTGCATTAGCTTGCTGTCTGTAGGAGTAATAGACAACACTCCTTATTCGTGTATGTTTTATCTTTTACAATTTTACATTTTCTTATTCAAGTGACTATGTTAGGAACTGGATCCCTCGACTCCTGCATCATGCTCTTTTGACTGCACCTCATTATCTCTGTTTGGTTTAAATTTAGTTTCACTTGATACACAGCAACTACCAGAGTAAACATTAACAAAGACAATGAAACTGGAACAGTTCTATCAGTAACATAAAATTACAAAGTGGATAGACTGGAAAATCCGTCAGGTTCTTTTGCAATGTCATAAATTGCTGTTTGTTTGTTTTTTTAACCAGTGATAGCTCTCCTTTATTTCATGTCCTTCCTTGAGGAACTGAGTCCATCTTACTGAAAATACACATAGCATAGCTGGGCTGTGGTCCCCATATTATACCAGGTTAGTCTTCATAACTGATTGGATCAACTGTTCAGAACTCTGCTCCAGGAACTACTTTACCCAAATGCATAGCATAACGCGGGTTTAATTGCCTCAGAATCTGTGGTGAATCTGGCCGGCTGATGTTTCTAAGCCTCAGTCTTCTATAATGTAAAAGGAGTAGGTGCGTCACTTTTCAAACAGCTGTCAGGAAGACCCAGGATCGAGACCCTCTGCTCTGTCTGCCATCGTCAGTGGGTGGGCTTTTTGAGACCCCCTTCCCGATCAGAGAAGTCTGCTGCACGCGTTGAGAATGCTCACCATCCAGATAAGGAGGGAAGTGCTCGGGTTTCTTCCTAGTAATGTCCAGAGGGTTTTAGTAGATCCCCTGACCTCACAAAACACAGCTCATGCATTACTGCTCTGATTCATGTAAGTGCTCCTGGCTCACCCTGCTCAAGTAAGTGCGGGGACACTATTCTTTTGATGTTAGAAAAACGTGCTGACACTTCTGTCCTTTGCATTCCATCAGGATAATTTAGAATCTGTGAGGTAGAGTGGCTCCCACCGTATATTCCTGATGAACTGAATAGTCCGTATAATGAATTCAAGCATGCCTGTTTTAAGTATTTTGGCTTAGTTTGCCATTATGCCACAACTGGTGATGTTGCTGACATTTTTCTCCTGGGTGTTCTGTTAGCATAACGTTAACGAGCGGACCCAGCGATGTTCTGGGCTGTGAAGATGATGAGATCCTTCTTGGGTCTCCCTCTTCCGAACGTCCCATCGTAGAAAGAGCACCTTTACAATATGAGTTATTAAATAGCCTTAACTTACATTTTTGCATAATTTATGACTCTATTATCTCCTTGATTACATTTCTTAGATATTTTCAACTTTCTCAATTAAAATCATTTTTTCAGTGTTCTATATATTTGATTAAGATGAGTTCTTTAATTTCATTACCACAAACTGAACTTGAACCTCAGCGCGTGAGTGACATACCAAAAACAATTCCTCCACTTCCCTTTCTTTACAGTGGAAAGAAGGATTACTGTAGTGATTGAGATTTGTATGCAGAATCATTATATTCTTTACATCAATTTGAGATAGAATTAAAATTGTTTCAGTACATGGGTCAGTTATTCCTGAAGCCTTTGGGTACCTTTGCCCAAAACAAAATTAAAATGTTAGAAAAAGCAGAAGCTCTTTAATGTTTTTAACTTCTTTTAGGGTGTTGTCAGCACTCGGCAAATGTTAACTATTAATGTGGTTCTGTGAACTACAAATTTGAAGCTAATGCTTAGACTCTGGTGTTGGAAAGACTTCTTATCTGAAGCCCAAGTCAAGATTTGCCTTCCTTTCTTATTTGAATAGTAAGGTCCTGGAAGCAGTACCGCTGTGGGAGGAATTCAGCCTCCGTCAGGTCATGGTCAGACCCCTCCTCCAGCTCGTCAGACCTGGGTCTGCAGTCAGGAGCCTTGGGTTCTGGTTCTGACTTTGCCAACAGCCCGTTTCGTAACTTTGGACAAAATTCATACTCCTCCTGGGCTAAGATAATTTCACTCCTTAAATGAGAGTTGAACAAGAAGATCTTGAGTGTTGTTTCCCAGCTCAAATTTTTTATAATTTTCAAGATTAGTACAGACTATACAAGGTATTTCAACTGTAGCTCAAAACCACTTTCAAAGGACTTTTGTGTTTTTAAACAGAAAGAGAAACAACTTCTTTTGATTCAAGGCCATGTTTTTTGACTCGAGACTGTATTTTGAAATGGAAGGATTTTGAACCACTATCTTGAATAATTTAATGAATTAATAAATTTATATTGGAGTCATTGAACGATTGATTAGAGTCCTAGCACTTATCAGCTGTGGTCCCTATCTGTTCTCCCAGTGTTCCTACCTTCACTAAGATCAAGGGCGTCTCCCCAGCAACCAGAGCGGGACTCCTCCGAGAAACCTCTGCTGCAGCCTCTGTTGTCCCTCAGGCCCAGTCTTTCCTCCAGCCGCTTCATTTCATTCTGTCACTCGCCTGTCTAAAGTCTTCATCTCTCATGTGGCCTGATCGCTCTCCTGCGGTCAGTACACTGTCTTTGTCATCATCAGAATGATCTCTCGTGGATTCAACCCTGTGACTCCCCTAATTAAAAACCTCTGATGCTGTGTTTGTAGAAGGTTTCCACACCAAGCACTGTTCTTATCTCTCCGGCTGTAGCCTGCCCTTTCCCTTCCACCGTGCGAATGCCAGACTCCTTTCCGTCTTCCAGACGGCCCAGCTTTCCTGCCTAGGCTTCACGTGCTGATGCGCAACTCCATGTGCATTTTCTGTTCTGTCCCACTCGGTGACTGCATCCTGATTTTTTGAGATCCAACTCTAGTGTCGTTTTTCCTTTGAATCAGTTCTCAATACCCTTTCTCACTTTTCCCTGCTCTCATCATCTTCTCTCGCTCCTCTTCCACAGCTCTTCTCGTTGATTGTGATTCAGCCCCTGCACCAGACTTTAACACCTGGAGGCTGGACTGTGGCTGTTTCCTTTTTAGTCACGTAGTCTCGCGTGGTGCCAGGTGTCCAAGCAGAAGTTCAGTCAGAAGGCTTGGAAGGGTCTGAAGCTGGGGCGTGACAACACCAGAGCTGTTTACACAGTGTCTCCCACTGCGGGGAGGGGTATGGCTTGGAGGGGCAGAGTAAGTGCTGGGAAACTGGTCTGAAGGTTGTTGAATCAATTGGAGTCAGTGAAGGAATGAATACCATAATCAAGCCATTGTCAACCCATTCTCTTTTCATCTCTTTCTTTTTTTATTTCTTTAAAAAAAATAGAAATTGCTGAGGTCCTTTGGTGCTCAATACAAAATATGGTGTCTTCTTCTTCCCTCCTCTCCCAAACACATACATATGTTCTCTCTCTCCCTCCTCCTCCTTTTCCTTATATGCATTTGTATCTCACTGTTTTCTCAAAACAGGCACGTGACTGACGCAGGCCTGAGGCGGTCACGGCAGCTGGCCCTGGGAACCCGTTGACATGTAGTAGTTTCCAGTGTGCGTAAAGAGAAAGGTGATCCCTTGTAGGATGGAGTGGGGACAAGCAAGATAAAAGGAACATTTTCCTTTGACTCAAACATCTGCAGGGTGGTAGAATACCTCACCGTTTCCTTTTCTGACGATTTGCCTCGGAAACACTGACCAACAGTGAATTATGGTTTAGAATTCATTTATATCAATTTGGAGTCCTCAAGTAGCCCACTGGTTTGGTTTTCTGTTTTGGGTAGAGGAGTGATCGACCAAACTAGATATTTGTGCCCACAGTGGGTTTGGCATTCTATTAATGCTGCTAATAGTTTTTAATGTTTTTAGCATTTACGAATTAAGGGGGAAATTAGCAAAGCCACCATTTGGGTCTCTGAGGGGACTCCTCGCCTGATGGAAGGAGGCTCCAGAGGGAAGTGTGTGGCTTCCCAGAAGGTGGTGGTTTTCCTGGAAGCCCCTGGACAGTGTGAGGACTAGTGAGTCACTGCTGTGTTATTTGGCCTTGTCAAGCCCGTCTTCCTACGTTTACTCTCCTCCCAGACCGGTTTAGACGTCCGGGCAGGCAACAATGGAGGGATGATTCTAGACATAGTCCGATCATTGCTTCAAAATGCAGTTGTTCCCTTAGCAGCAGCCTGGTTTGCTAGCCATTGCCGTAGAAATAGAAAGCAAAATACGTAAGCAATGTAAGCTCACCTTTTATTTTTTAAAACACTCCACCACCACCCCTTTTTTTTCTCCGTATTTGTCGTTGAAGCCCCTGCCAGCCCTTGGCGCAAGGCCTAGGCTCTGTGCCACTTTTTCTGGTCATCACATAGAAAATTCTCTGTCCTTATAGTATGTCGGTTTCCTCCAAGCTGGCTTTTCAATTGATATCTCTATATTGTAAGAATAGCAAGAAGAGATAAAAAAGAAACCAAGCAGCAGTTAGCCATTAGAGTGGTTTTCAGTCACATCAGTCTTATTAAAAGTCCTTTTGATTTTTGCTGTGACCACTGTGTTCAACAGGACTCAACTTCTGTACCTAATAATCTTTTAAAAAAAGAATTGTCTTTGATGCATTAGATTCCTGAGGGAAACGAAAACTTGAGCAGCTTCATTGAGGCTTATATCTTCTTCACTCTGCTGCGTAAATATCCCTGTGGCACCCTTTCAACCAAAAATAAACCCATACTTTAAATGTTTTATTTTGGCACCTGGTTTAAAAGAAGGTTCTTATCAATTTTCTATTTGATTAATTAATTAAGCAAATAATCACTGAGCATCTACTACCAGCCAGATATCACTAAGACTGGGGATCGAGCATTGAAGATAACGAGCTGGTTCTCAAGGAGCTCCGAGTGCAGACTGGACGCTGACGGGGCCGAAGGGAGAGTGATCAGTGCAGGGCAGGCGGCCAGGGAAGCACATCTGACCAGAATCTCACCCAGCCTTTGAGGGCCAGGTGGACAGTTCAGGAAAGCTTCCTAGAGCTTGGTTTTGAAGGATGAGGCAGAATTACCTTGGGGGAACATGCAGCATGTGTAAAGGCACCAAGATCTGGGAGCCTCACTGGAGATTTTTGGAGGAGATTGACGAGAGAGAAGGCTGGACCCAGAGGCAGCGATCCCATCCTGAAGGCACTGATGCTATGCAGAGGAGTCTGGATTTGATCCTGAACGTAACGAGGAGCCAGTAAAGCAGAGGCAGTGGTGCGAATGTGGAAAGCTCACTGTGGAACTTTGGACTTGGGCAAGTTCTCTGTACACTTAACAGAGAGCGAATTGGGGAGCAGGGCAGCAAAAGAGGAGGGGGCAGGGAGGCCACTTAAGAGTCTGTAGGATTAGACCAGAAGAAAGGCAAGGAGGGCCTGACTGGGGCAAGAGCAGTGGGGGTAGACCTGACAGCGTTTGGCAATTTGATATGGGGAGCGAGGGAAGGAGGGGAGGGAGTCCAGGGTGGCTGCCTACCAGACGTCTGCTCGAATAAGCGAGCGGGTGTTCAGTGGGTGTTGACGAGATGCTGGAACACCTTTACAGTGCTGGTGTTAGGAGACGGAGCTGATGTTGACCTTATAAGCTCTAAAAGGATTTCCCTACAGCACTGGTAATGGGAAGAACGCAAAATCTGGAATCTGATGAGCTGGGTTTAAACCATAGCTCTGACATATTTTCACTAGAAAAGACATATCTGATCATTTGTAAATTGGAGCTAATCAGAGACTTTCCCTACTATGACACAGGCATATTGTGACCGTCAAATGAGATAGGTTATTGAAAGTTGATTTTTTTCTTTTAAATTATACTGCATCATAATGATGTGGTGGTAGTACAATTCAGTGTATGGGTGTCTGTTCCTTTGATGGGGCACATTGGCAGCGATGAACTACTTTAGGGGTGGTCCCTGCCCTGCCTCCTGCGGCCTGGGTCCTGGCTGGTAGATTTCCAGCATGCATGGCACAGCATGGCAGAAGTCTAGACCCCAGGAATTGGGTGTGGAGACTTGGGCTCCTTCAGGTGGAATTTTTGGACTATGTTTACTGCCTCTTTGCTGGAGCCCAGTCTTATCTCCTAGTCTGGGGAAATTGTAAGTGGTCCCTGTTCTCTATGCCCTCACCCTGAAAACACACCTGGTCTTCTTCTCTGGACTAGGACAGTCTCCAGCCTTACGTTAGGCAGCTAGAAGAGGAGTTTTCGCTAATGTTAGGTACGGTGTTGCCACTGGGAAGGAGACACCTCCCTTCCAGAGCTTGGCCTCCGTGCTCAGCTGGAGAAGTCCACGATAGGAAGTTCACTGCTGACCCAGGCCTGGCATGGCACTGGGCTAGTTTTCCCCAAGAGAATACAACCTGACTGCCTTCTGTCAAAGCTTGGAAGCAAATCAGCCGGAGCTGTAACGGCGCCCCACGTCTTCCTCGCCCTCTGCGGCTGTGGTCTCCCGAGTCGAGTGTGTGCCCCAGAGAGTCTGCGCAGTGATCTGACTACCTGCCTTTGTAGATAATTTGTCCTTTTTATCTCTGTTTCCTCTTAGGATCTTCTCTTTGCCTTTCATATTTTATGGCTTCCCTATCTCATATCTCCGTGTGAATTTTTTTTTATTTTTCCTATTTAGGGTTCAATTTCTGGCAGTTATGTTGGATTCTATCTGGCCTTTTTTAGAGTGTCTCATCCTTTTCTCATGTTTTTTGATTTCCTATTTTATATCTTTATATTAAATGTACTTTACAGTTTCAATTTATTTTATTTTATGAAGTTGGGGGAATTGATATTTGTCAAATCAGCTAACACTCACTGGTGGTGAACTGTTTCCGTATATATTCTAAGATTTTGGATTTTGAGCTCAGTTTCAGGGGTGTGTAATCAGTAAGAATCCTGCATATCCTGTATTAAGAGAGTCTCCCTTTAAAGTGTTTTTCTTTGTTTCTGCGGGGCACTCCAGGACTGAACCAGGCTCAAGACCAGTTTTGGGTACGATGAGTGTACATTTGAATTCCCAGCAGCGTGACGCTCAGCCTGTGACTGAGAGTATTCAGAGACTTGTTTTGTCTGCCCAGAGCTCGGTCTAAGGCAGACGAGCTCGCTTTTGTTTCCAGTGCAGTGGGCTGACTTTTCTAATCGGCCCTTGACCAAGTTGTGGTCCTTCAAGGGCCCTGGTTTTCCGTGTTCCAGCCTCTTCACCTGGTGTAGGCATAAGGCCTCATTTGCATCCTCTCACGGGCATTATGACCAAAGTCCCAGATAAGGGCTTGGCAAACTATAGCCCAAAGGCCAAATCCAGCCCGCCACTTCTCTTGGTAAAGAAAACTTTGTTGGAACACAACCAGGGCCATTTGCTGTATATTGACTGGCCGTCGACAATGGCCACAGGGATTGTGTGGCCCACAAATCTGAAAATATTCACTTCCGGTCCTTTACAGAAAGTGTTTGCCAACCCCTGCCCTCGTCCCCACCCCGGGGCTTTGGGTTCATCAGTTCTTGTGATTACCCTTCTAGTGTCCCTTTGCCTCTTTTTTCTCGTTCCTGGCAGTCGTCTTTACTTTCGTATAAGCCCAGCGAGGCATTTAAAATATGTCTGTTCCGGGCCGCCCGGTGGCGCAGCGGTTTAGTCCGCCTTTGGCAGCCCGGGGTTTGCGAGTTCGGATCCCGGGCGCCCGCCGACGCACTGCTTGTCAGCCATGCCATGGTGGCGTCCCATATAAAGTGGAGGAAGATGGGCACGGATGTTAGCCCAGGGCCAGTCTTCCTCAGCAAAAAGGGGAGGATTGGCAACAGATGTTAGCTCAGGGCTGGTCTTCCCCACACACACAAAAAAAAGAAATGTCTGTTTCTTTTTATCTGGGTGTTTTAGCAGGAAGGTTTTCAGGTACCTAGTCCACCATATTGCCAAAACCAGAAGCCCCTCCTATTGTCTTTGGATAGTAGTATATTATTCTTTTCATCTTTCCTTTGACTTGACCATTTAGCTTGATCATTTAAAATTTTTTGTTTTCTAATGTACATCTTCAAGGCCGTGACCTTTTCTGTCCACACACCTCTGTATCTGCCGTGTCCGATAGGTTGTACTCTCTTTGTCAGTCTTTTAAACTATTTGCTCATCAGACTCATCTCCAGAATCAATGAAAAATAGGACTTAGTGGGTGAAAACATCCAAGTGGGCTTATGGAGAAGCGCGTGTGTGGGTTTGAATACATGGCTCTCACCGTGTTCCCAACGGTGTGAAAACATGAACATACCGTCTGCGTTATGTTGAGAGTGTCTATTTTTTGGTTCTTGAAGTGGCTTCTTAGAACTTCATCGTATTGTTTTGCTTGTTAAAGCCATTTGATAAAATAAGGAAGAATGTTCTTGGAAAAAGTTGATGTCTAAAACCTAGAATGCAACCAATGTTTCACTCTCCTCTCCCCGTTTTTCTTTGTAGTATGACTATGAATATGATGAAAATGGTGACAGAGTCGTTTTAGGAAAAGGCACATACGGGATCGTCTATGCAGGTCGAGACCTGAGCAACCAAGTCCGAATCGCTATTAAGGAAATCCCAGAGAGAGATAGCAGGTACTGTCATCGTGGTTAATAAAGGGCTGTTTTCTAAGGTATTTGGGGGAGTTCATAGCACTTTGGAAGATATTTTGGTGATGTCCTAGTTAACGAAACTCTGTCTGAAAACTCTGTTGTTCTAGTTTGCTCCCTGCAAGGTTCAGCTGCTGCATCCTTCAGTGGTTCGGGTACCGGGCCCTGGTGGGAAGGACAGCATCTCAGAGATAACGAGAAAGGATGTTAAAGAGTAGAAAAGAGAGTGGCCCTGTGTGTGTTGGGCTCAGGTTATGTTGGCTAATGGTTTATACATGGATAGATGGGGAATAAGCACTATCAGAAATGGTTTGAACTAGAGGCTCTAGTTTCCACTGCGGATCATAGGGAGCTTTGAAGTCCTTCCTCCATCCTAACAAAACAAGGGGAATGCTCAACCAGCTGAGAAAGCAACAGCTCTTCTCGGATCCCCTGGAGAAATGAGGTCACAGGATAAGCCACTGCCCCCCAAAGTGGAGGCAGTCATAGGGGGCCCCACACTTTTGTCAGTTTTGCCTCCAGGACCCCTACCAGGTCCTCACAGTGAACGTTGGAGAAAAATCCCCTGCTTCTGGCGAGGGAAGGGGAGAATAACCATCGGAAATACACCAGAGCTCTGTTCCTAACGAGGCCTGCCCTCCAGGGAAACGATTTTTACCGGGGCCCAACCTATTTGAAGTGTATCAGAGCCTGACCAACCTGGGGTCAGGGAAATACCCAACTCCAGCCCGCTCGAGCCATCCTGTCCCGCCTAAGGGGGCGGGAGGGACTGTGAGGCGTTTGTGAAGTTCACAGCCCAGTGGCACAGGCTTGCCAAGAGACTGAGCTAATCGTAGGGCTAGAGAATGCATCCCCTCCCCGAGTTCCTTTTACCTAGTACATCATGTCTGCTTTCAGCAAAAGTTACAAAGCACACTAAAAGGCCAAAAACACAGTTTGAAGAGACAGAGCAGGCATCAGAACCAGATTCGGACTTGGCAGGGATGTTGGAATTATGAGACCAGGAGTTTAGAACAACTGTGATTAATATGGTAAGGGCTCTAATGGATAAAGTAGACAGTGTGCAAGAACAGATGATAATGTAAGCAGAGGGATGGCGATCCTAAGAAAGAAGCAAAAGGAAATGCTGGAGATCAAAAACGCTGTAACAGAAATGAAGGATGCCTTTGATGGGCTGGGCACTACTCGGTCTCTGAGCTTGAGGATATGTCAGTAGAAACTTCCAAAACTGAAAAGCAAGGAGAAAAAAGAGTGAAAAGACAGAACAGAATATCCAGGGATGGTGGAACAACTACAAGAGGTGTGACATATGCCTAAGGGAAAACGAGAAGGAAAAGAACAGAAGAGATGTTTGAAGAAATGGTATGAACTATACAAAGAGGGGCTGGTAACGGGACTATCTGTTGCTCACTGCTCTAGTGCTCTGTCCTGTGGTTTGTTTCTCTAACCAATAATTCTTTCTGGGCTGGCCCCGTGGCGTAGTGGTTAAGTTCACACAATCCGCTTCAGCGGCCCAGGGTTCACGGGTTCGGATCCTGGGCATGGACCTACTCACTGCTCATCAAGCCCTGCTGAGGCGGCGTCCCACATAGAAAAACTTCAACTCTACAGCTATGATACACAACCGTGCACTGGGGCTTTGGGGAGAAAAAAAGAAAAAGAGGAAGGTTGGCGACAGATGTTAGTGCAGGGCCAAATCTTCCTCCAACAAACAAACAAAAGAAAACCTTCCTGATCTCCTTAAAGCCCAGACCCTAAAACACACACACACACCCACACACACCCACAAATAAAATTTCACAGTTTTTGTGGAATTTGATAGCTAATTCTAAAATTCAAAAAAAAACCCCTCAAAATATAAAGGGCTAGAAAAAATAAATAATAATTCTCTCTTATCTCAGTCTCGTGATTTCTGCTGCTTGTGGCTTCTCTTATGTCTTCTCTCCGTCGGATGGTGCTCCTTCAGTCAACTGTGTACATTTTCTGCGTGTCATGTATTTAAACTCTGAAAGAGAAAGGATTGGATTCAGTCCATTGTTACTGTGGTCCTCATTTGGCCAAACTTTAATGCCAGGCTACATCATGGACTTATTGGCCATGGTGGTTGGGTCAGTGACCAGCTTTCTTCAGGAAGGACACTCCCCCAAGCTCCCAGGGCATCTGTTCACCCGGCCTCTCCAGTGTCAGTCTAAAAGGCACCCAAGGTTAACGTGGCCAGAAGTGAACCGTGAAATTTTACCCCCAGATGTGCCCACCTGCAGTATTCCTTTTCTGCTAAGGTTACCCCGTCCATCCAGCTGTTCAGGCTAAAACCAGGATCCATTTGGATCCCACTCTCGCTATTTCCACATTTGCTCCATCAGTAAGTTGTACTGCTGTCTCAACCCCTGTGATGTATTCTGAATCTTGCCCATCACCATGGCTACGACTTGAGACTAAGCCTTCAGGTCTCTCTCCCGGACTCCCTCCTGCAGCCACCTCGGAATGGTCTCTGCGTGCACTCTGTCCTGCACCCCTAAAGCCACAGAGATCTTTCTGAAGTTGAAATCACGTCACGTCAGTACCTCCTAAAACCCCTCAATGGGTTGTTATTGAAACTAGCATGAAACCCAGGACCCTCAGCTCGAACCACCCGGCCGCAGACATCCTCCTCCTGTGGCCTCAGCCCCTCCTCTGCAGCCGCACTGGCCTCTCCGCGTCCACAGGCACGCCGAGGCTCGTTCCCCAGAGCTCGGCAGGACTGCCTCATTGTCAGTTAGTTCTCACTTCAACTTTCAGGCCCTCACAGGACCTTCCCGACTGACCCAAGCTGAAGAAGACACCCCTCCCATGCAGCCAGTGTCCCAGGTCCCAGCTGTCTCCCTGCCTCTCCATCCGTACTGCGTGACTTCCGCAGGTGGCCGCTCTGCCTCCAGCCTGCACATCTGCATTCCAGGCAGGAAAAAGGAAAAGGAAGACAAACTTGCTCAGAAGTGTCCGGCATGCCTTCACCTCTGTTCCACTGGCCAGAAGTAACCATCCAACTATAGAGGGGGGGCTAGGAACTCAGTAGCTTTTTAGCCAGCCATTTGTTTCTCCCAACGAAATCATAGAAAGAGGCAAGAACAGATACGAGGTAGGCAAACAGCTGAGCTGTCTGCCACGTGCGTGGGTCAGTTTTGTGTCTTCTGTGGTGGTGGTGCAGTTTCCTCTTGGTTCATTCATGAGACATGTTATGAATTTTTACACAACGGAGATAGAGATTATTCCTTAAAAAACCTAGCGTTAATATATACAAATTTGTCATATTAACGTTTTTGTTAAATATTCCTGTAGGTTCTTAAGTAACATATACAGAGAGTAGATTTGAAACAGTGTAAGTTTAAAGGGGTCGTCACTGTCCAATTCCCGCAGCAGTCTCCCTCGTCTTGAGCAACAGCCCCTCCCTCCCACCACCAGGCATGTTTAAGGAGGGACTTGGAAGAAAGCCACTTTTAAAACCACCTTTGTAGGGTAAGTTTGTTCAGCTGCCCCTGTGCACACACAGAGCACACCGACACCAGCAAAGATCCTGTTCTGTGACAATGCAGTCGCATAATGTGGGTTGTTTGAAAGCAGTTACGTGACAAGCCCTTCTCTTGAACAGCTGGCGCAGGGCATCTTCTGGTTACCTGTAAGGGAAGATTGCGGTGAAGCCTGACATGTTATTGTGAGATACAACACACAAAGGCATTTCCACCTGTGTGTCCTGGAGAAGTTTCGATGCTGCATTTAAAAAGATAGCAGTTAGGAAGGGTAACTGCTGAGGTTGGAGGGTGGGTGTGAATAATGCATGATGCACATACACTAAGCATTGCCATCTGGAATGAAGGATCATAGCAACGAAACGGTTTCTTCCGTGTTTCCTTCACATTCTAAAAACACTTTGTTAGAGAATCAGAGTACTTTTAAGAGAGAGGTAGTGGGTTTTAAGTACACTCTCATAAGCTTTCCCAACGAGTGGTTAATCTTGAGTTGGCTTCTTCCTCTAACATGCTACACACCCCTGAAGTGTTTATTTAGATCAGTTATTCTCCACCCAGCTGTATATTAGAGCAACTGGGGAACTATTAAAAATACTGATGCTCAAGCCCTTACCCTCAAAAATTCTGGGGTGGGTCATGGGAATTGGTTATTTTTTAAAAGCTTTCCAGGAGATACAGATGTCCAGCCAAGGTTGGGAGCCACTGGTTTAGATGGTTGTCATGGGAATTTGACTCAGAGGAAGTGCTCTGGAGACACAAATGGATTAATAATTTTTCAAAGCTAGATATGTATAAGTATCTCTGATTATCTGTACCATTCCTTCTTTCCATTGTCACAGGTAATTGAAGAGAAATAAGATTTTCTTATAATTCCCATAAACAAACATAGCTTACTGACCTGAACAAATTACAATTTCATGCTTATTCAGTGCTTGGTGCTTACACTGTGACTTACACTTAATAAGAATTGCTGATGTTACTAATCATTTCCGTATTGGAGAAGAGGTCTTATTCTTAGCTGGGATGAATCCTGACTGTTATTGTAACTTTTGAGCTGCCCCTTGGTTACATAATGGGTGTGTGTGTGTGTATAATATTTGCTTCTCCAGGACCCTACATTTAAATATTCATGATTGATTTTCAATAGAGGGTTAGGAGGTGGGAGCCCTTTGGTTCATCATAAACTGAGTTAGTTGCTTGCTTCAGAATATTTAGTCATCTTATCTCCTAAATCTGTAGAATAGGCCCAATATTTGCCACTAATTTATCTCGTGTATATCAAGAGCAATCTTATTAACTAGTGTTACATAAAGTGTTTTAAACCCCATGAAAAAGTACCTTGCAAATGTCTTCATAGTTGAGAGTCATTACCTAGTATCTTAGTGGTAACACTATATACTGGTATTTCTCGTGTTACCTCATTCAGGCAATTATCAAAATGGCGGTGGTGTCTAACTGGTATCCTGTTAAGGGGTTCAATTTAGTACCTGCCTTCATAGTTCCTAGAAGAATTCTAAAGAAAAATGAAATGAGGGGCGCAGCGGTTTAGTTCGTGCTTGGCAGCCCAGGGTTCGTGGGTTCAGATCCTGGGCGCCCGCCGATGCACTGCTTGTCAGCCGTGCTGTGGCGGCATCTGCATAAAGTAGAGGAAGATGGGCACGGATGTTAGCCCAGGGCCAGTCTTCCTCAGCAAAAAAAATAAAAATAAAATAAAATGAGTAAAAGATCTAAAATACAAGGCATTTCTTTTCTTGTTGTTGGCAGCTTTCTGAGTAATATTTCACAGATTATAAATTTGTTTAGATTAAATAAATTTAGATTTTTGTAACCTGCTAATTGCTTTAGCTTTATAGCTTATCCTGAAAAGCTTTATGAAAATAGTATTATTCAATACTAACCAATTCTAGTATTTGTTATTGGTATTCAAAAACATCCATTCTGCTTGTATGGATTTGCCACGGTAAGATCCAAGCATTTCTCGCATGTGGGACTGAAGCAAGTTATCAGGCTTCTTTTCTACATTTAATGTGTCTTAGTAGCTAGTGCCTTTCACACCTGCAGCCTTCGTTGTACAACAGAAAAAACAATTAGGGAATTGAGTCTCTATTTGTCACTGCTGACATCCTACTATAGTTAGTTATACAACAGTTATATTAATATTATATATAATGCTATATATTATTATTTTATATATATTTATATATTATATATAATGATGTATATAATATATCCAGGATTGTTAAGAGTCTACGAGCTTTATAGTACTTCAGATAATCATCAAAAGTGTTGTTCTGTCCCAGAAATATAAAATGCTTTCATTTTATAATTTCATAAAGCAACATACACCAAGTAGATGATTTTGAAGTCTGGTTTAAAGCTGGTCCTTCAGTGTGGAGTCTTGGTTAGGAATGGGTAAAAATATAAGAGAATTGGTGGACATAGTAAGGTGAGGATTTTGAGGCAAAGGGCTCAAGGAGACTTGGGATATAAATGGTTTTATGTTTTCCACTGAAGAATTGATGGGGCTTTCAGTAAGTTCTGGAATGAACATTAAAGTTAATTACAATTTTTATCTTCCTGGGCAAGAGTCTCCTGGAATAGTAAAGTTATGTTAAGAGGCCAGTGGACTGGAAAGTCATGTTAATGTGGACAGTGAGCCGTGTGGATGATTTCAGTTTTCGTGGGCTCGGCTCTTGGCTCTGTCACTTAACTAGCTTTGAGATCTTGAGCAAGTTAGGCATCCTCTCTGTGAATCAATGTCCTCATCTGTAAATGGGCTTCGTAATAGTAGCTTCTCATGGGGTTGTGAGAATTGAGTTAATATATGCAGGAGGCTGAGAACAGTGCCTGACATGTGTCCGCTTATACCCCACCATGGCTCCAATGTCACAGAATTTGTTATGAGAACTAAAGGTCTTAGACGGTCATATTTGATTTTATCTATGGGCCTATATTTAGCTGACATTTTCTGTTTGTGTTGCTTAAATTTATGTCTTAAAGTCTGGCTGTGTAATTGGCTCATCGACATTTGCATGCCTTTTAGATATTCCCAGCCCCTCCATGAAGAAATCGCATTGCATAAGCATCTGAAGCACAAAAATATTGTCCAGTATCTGGGCTCTTTCAGTGAGAATGGTTTCATTAAAATCTTCATGGAGCAGGTCCCTGGAGGTAAGAGATGTTTTTCTTTCTTTAAAAAGTATAAATTTCTAGGGCCTTGAAGAGGAGTAAAATTGAATGGGATTTTCTAGTTTACGGGTCTTAGTTTGTCTAAGTTAAAAGAAAAATTATATATGTGACATTACCTTGGGGTTTGTTAGGAGACAGTAAATATCAGAACCATTTTAGTATCAATCCTCGTGACTTGGATTAGGGTTAGCCACTGTGTGGCCTTTCACTTCCACTGTATTTAAAAATGAGCATCTTCAGATCAGGGATACTCTCCAGTAGAGTTCCTGGGCCACCATGAACAACCAATACATGTTAGCTTAAATTAATGTTGCATTATTAATGTGCTTTAAAGAGCTCATTTGGGTAAGATTTTATCTACTATTTCTCTCTTCTTTACAGGAAGTCTTTCTGCTCTCCTCCGTTCCAAATGGGGCCCGTTGAAAGATAATGAGCAAACAATTGGCTTTTATACAAAGCAAATACTCGAAGGATTAAAATACCTCCATGACAATCAGATAGTTCACCGGGATATAAAGGTAGGATGCACTAGGATTCATTTTTGAAAGTTCTTTGATGGGTAATTGTTCTATTTGCAAAAGTCATATTGTGTTATGGGTATTAATTTAGAGTGGTGAATAAATAAATCTTAGATATAGCAGAAATATATCACTGCTCTGAATCAGTTATTGCTATTCATGTCTTATCTCTTCTACTCAAGGAATAAGCTCCTTAACCATGTTCAACCAACAAAGATTGGGCTTCCACTCCATGCCTGGCCCTTTTTAGATGCTCTGGGGGCTGGTGGCACCGCGAACAAAGTTGGACAGGACATGGTCACTGCTCCTGAGGGGCTGACAGGATGGCTCATCTTTGTGTCCTTGCCCATAGTTGCTACTCAGTATTTATTGAATCAATGGAGAATCGTTAAAGGAAAAAAAATAAAATTCCCTCTTTTTACAAGTATCCTATACTCCTAGACTGAACTAAAATTATATAACATTAAATTCTCTTTAAAAAAGAAAATTCAGAACTAATGAATTTTTGACAAAGTCTGGACTGTTGAAAGTAAGTTAATATTACTACCCTAAAACCAACCCAAATGCCCATTTATTTGTGCCATCCCTAAGTGTTCCAGGAAAAGAAGTAAAACAACACGGGAGAGACAGTGGAGTGCCTGGGAAGTGAGGAACATCATAGTTGAGCGTATCACACAGTTCACACACGGAGAGCCCCTGTGCTCCGTCGGCTCTGAGCAGGAACGTGTTTGACCTGTGACCTGATAGTATGTAAACAAAAATGCTGTCAGGAATTCACTATCGAGATTAACTATTCATGAAGAATGCAAAATTAGTGTCCTTGTTTGCTCTGCGGACACCTTTTCTTATTGGACTTTCGAGCTAACAACAAGCAGTGTTGGAAGAAAGATAACGTTTTTGACCGAAGTCCTCTGTTCTCTAGGGTGACAACGTGTTGATTAACACCTATAGCGGTGTTCTCAAGATCTCTGACTTTGGGACATCAAAGAGGCTGGCTGGCATAAATCCATGTACTGAAACTTTTACGGGTATGTTTTTGCAGTGACGATAGAGATCTTATGTAATTAAAGAAATAATTGCTGTGTTTGAGTGGAACGTGAGAGATGGGTTTAGTCTGTGTTCTCACAACCTTGATGGTATCTTGACGCTCGCTGAAAAATGTACAGAATCTGGTCTGGCCCTTTTCTCACCTTGTACTTATAGGACTTGCTCAGTCTTCTTAATGCTACTGAAGGTTTTTTTTGAAACTCTCAATTTGTTATTTGCTTTTCTTTTCGTGTCCTTCCTTCTCTCCCGGTTGCCACGGCCACTATAACCCTGACGAGATTTGTCTTTTCTGACGTTTCCCTAGCCCAGCCTCTCTGATTCTTACTCACAGCTCCTCGCTCCCCGTGTGGACTGAGGCCCCTCTTTCCTCGTCTCTTTACTCCCTGCATCTGCTCCCCTGCTGCTGCAGAGGTGACTGGAGGATTTCATCAGGAGGAGGAAGTGACTCACCGGCTCAGAGGGGTGGGGAGCGAGCTTTCCTGGGAAGTTAGGCGAGGCCGCCTCTGGAGCGAGGGCCTGGGCATGGAGACAGTGGTTTCCACAAAGGGGACAGTTGCCGAGAGGAAACTGAGGCTCAGAGATGGGTGACCGCCCGCAGTTCTGGGGAGGCGTCCGGAACTTGGCCTGCTCCCCCCTCCAGGCTCCTGTCCTCCGTCCTGCTGACTCTCACGGGTGGTCAGTGCCGCTTACTGCTGCAGGGGGAGATTGAGCCACACAGGTAGCCAGCCACCTCTGGTCTCACGTAAAGCGAATGGCCAGACGTCCCCTTCCTGCGTTCGGTGAGGTGGCTGTCAGCCCCTCCACTTTGCAGATGGGACTCGAGAGAGAAGAGACCTCACAGCCGGAAGTGAGCAGTTGTCAGCGATGGGACTCGGGTTGTTAATCCGCCCTGTGCCCTTTGCTTTGACCCTCCCGCTCTGGTCCACCTTCTCTCCCTGCGCTCAAGCACCTGCCTGTTCTGGGAGCCTGGGAGGGGGAAAGGAGGCGAGAGCAGCTCCTATGTTTTCTCCTCGGAACATTCAGTCAGCAGCACCTCTGACCCAGCTCCTACCCTCACGGCAGTGGGTACTTCAGGGCACAGAATTAAACATGTTTAGAATGCATTTTTTTGAACAAAATAAATTCCAACCAATCAGTAACTTTAAACGTCTTCACACCTCTTTCCTTACAGTGTCTCCGTTTGGCAAGAGACATTTTAGCTGCTGCCGAGACTCAGTCGCTTCTGAAGGAAGATCCCTACTTTCAGACACTTTATTTGGGCAAAATGTTAATTTAATATCTTCTGCTAATCTTCAAAACTTTTTTTTTCAGTCCCCACAGGAGTTGTAGTAAGGCCGTCCTCCCCGAGCCTTCGCCCATCCCTCTAGCTCTGGCCTCTCACGGGGAGTGACCTGTGTGGCTGATGCGTTTAGTCTGTCCCCCCCGCCACTGATCCTGGGGGCCTGGGGTGTGCACACCTTGACCGCCCACCACTGTGGGCCTCAAGCACCCACCTGGTGCTGGCTGAGTCACAGGGGCTCAGTCAGCCTCTGATAAAAGGAGTTGAAGATGTTGGTCTGTTTCCCCTCGGGGTGATTTGAGAGGGAAGGCAGCAGCGACCAACATTACTGAGTGCCTACTGTATACCTGACTGTGTTAAGAGCTTTACACATGTTATTTCACTGAAGTTCATATGTCACCCTTAATCCTTAGGTATCATTATCCCAGTTTATGGTGAGAAAATTAAGGTTCAAAGAGGGTAAATAACTTGCCCAAGGTCACAAAGCTAGTAAGTAATAGAGCTGCGATTCAGACTAGACGTAACACGCCCAGTGGAATCAATTATCTTCTCCCCACCTGTTGCACCCACGCTCTTCCTGCACCAGTGGATGGTCACTCTGAACTCTTGAGTTCCCCCGGGCACCTCTCTTCTCACGCTCCAACCCGACCCGTCAGGGACACCTCTTGGCTCTGCCTTCAGAATGTGTCCCAAAACGGAGGACCAGTCCCTCTCCGCCTCCACTGCTCCCGCCTTCCTCGCTCACCCGCATCCCGTCGGTAGCCTGTGCTCCCTGCCTCCACTCTGTTCTCATCACCACAGCAGAGTGGTCCTTTGAAAACGTAAATCAAGCCCTATCGCTCAGAGACCTCTGGCTTGCTGTTGCTTCCAGAGTAAACAAACGCCACAGTCCTTACCATGGTGGACAAGGCACTGACCTGATTTCGGAGCCTGTTACCTTCTAGACCTCGTTTGCTGCTCGTCCCCTCTTGCTCACTCTGCAGCAGAAGGCCTTCCTGCATTTCCTCATTATGCCAGGCAGGGTCCTGCCACAGGGCCTTTGCACATGCTTTTCTTTCTGTTAGTGACACTCTTCTTCCTGCTACCTGCATGGCTGAGTCCCTGTTCTCCTGCAGGTCTTACTCAAATGTCACCTCACTGAGGCCCTTGATGCCCTGTTTAATGGCAGCTGCCCCTGGGCACTCCAGATCCCCTTTCCCTGTTCTTGTTTTGTTTTTTGTCACAACACGTCACTTCTAAAATACTGTGTGACTCATTTATTATGGTTATAGTTTACTGTCTGTCTCTTACTGCAGAAACGTAAGCTCCACGAGCCCCGGGATTCCTGTCTGTTTACTCTCCTGCTGTATTCTGAGTGCCTGGAACAGTGCTGGGCCCACAGTAGGCCCTCGTGTAGATCTGCTGAATGAACGAGGGGAGAGGTGTGGCGTCAGAGGTTAAGCTTTTACCCATGAAGCTGCACCACCTCCCCAGGTGGTTGTGTTGGCAAAGAAATTCTAAAATAGATTATTTTAGAGTAATTTTTTTTAACTTTGGAATGAAGATATAGGAGGTGTGGGTTTTAGAGCTCATACTCGCTTGTTTTCCTTGGGCTGGTGTTCAGATTGCTGGCAGCTTCATCATCCAGCTCTGTAAATCTCTTTATATGAAATATTGTATGTCATGTTCGTGGAGTAAAGAGAGCAGATGTGAGCACGTGACTAAACCTGGTGTTTTGGGCACTTGCCCTTTGGGGGATAATTAAATACAACTGGCAGATAGTGCTCTTTGAAATATTATCTGATGGATAAAAACATCGCATAGTTTAATGTTACTTAATTGTCCAATTTTTTTAATTCATTATATCTTTGATTGATTATAGTTCCTACTCAGATATTAGTACAACTTCAGTTCTCTCGCCAATTCTGTTTTAGACCCGGAGACAACAAAAAGGAGTGGTAGGCTTCAACACATATTTTCTGAAAGACCACTTGAATCCATTTACATCATAGAAATGACCACTTCGGGGGAAGCTATAAAGGAAGAGAAATCACACCAGTTTTCTACTGAGGGGAGGTGATTTGAGGAGCATGGTCACATTATCCTTTGCTAGGTGACGTGCTTCCCTCCAGTGATGTCACTAATTGAGGCTGAGAGCAGACGTGTGGTTGTGTGAGCATGCACACGAGCAGGTGCCGTCAGTGATGAGGTCTGGTGGGTAAACCCGGCAAGGTGACAATACTTGACAAATACTGTATCTTTTTACTTATTTTCATGAACAGCAGCAGTTTCTAGCCTGTGGTAGTGGGTTTCATAGGCACAGTTTAGAGGGATTCACCTGTAACTCATGCATGGAGCATTCATAAAAGGTGTTGCCTCTAGTTATCGAGATGTCTGTCACTTTGGCTGTGAATCAGAGAATACTGAGGAGGCTATGGGCAAATGCCTCAGGACTTGAACCGTGCACTGTGGCACCCTGGGTGGCTTCCTGTCTGCTGATTGTGTATCGTATGTACATCACAAGCTGGGGACAGACACTGCGATAATCTGTTCCTGTTGCTCTCCTGACTCATTGCTGGGCTTTGGGCAGTCACTCCTGGGGGTTTTAGAAGTGCAAATCCAGTCTCTCTCTGAGCCAAGGAGACGACTGCAGTGGAGCGCTTACCTGGATCTGCCAGGTCAGAACTAGGACCGAGGAGTGAATGCTCCCTCCCTCATCCCACACCCTTCAGCTCTCTGGTCCATGCAGCCTTTATCATT
This sequence comes from Tapirus indicus, assembly GCA_031878705.1. NCBI lineage: Eukaryota > Metazoa > Chordata > Mammalia > Perissodactyla > Tapiridae > Tapirus > Tapirus indicus. Next base: position 55,091,700 of record CM062933.1, on the reverse strand, counting down.
TCATTCTTCTTCACTCTGGTGATTTGTCTGCACCGATGGCTCGTGTCCTGTCTTTGCCCTGTTAAACTTGTTATTCCGTGGACCACAGGCACACAGCAGAAGCCAAGTTTATTTGATTTATGGGATAAAGTACACCAAAAATTATTTACATTATTTTTAACAATGGCTTTCAAAATCTTGATGCTTTCATCGTTAAGAAATAAGAATGAAAACAGGAAAACTAAGCGTTCAATTCAAGAATTGAGAAATAATAGGCTAAGGAAATGGATGAGTGGCCTAGATTTTTCCTGGAAAAAATTGGAAGTATACATAATAGGAGTCTTGATGTGTTTGAAAAACTGATTGCAGAGAATGTGTGTTGCCGTGTCCTTGGTTGTTCTCAAATGACTGACCGTTACCAGTTTCTAAGTGGCTCCAGTGAAATGATGCCTCAGTTATATTCTGCCATGTAGGAAATGAGGAAGTATCTATTCATAGCCTAATGAATGAAGTATCTATTCATTTACCAAAATTATTGGTAAATTATTTTTATGTCACTAATCAAGTCCATTGCAAAAACTGCTTCCTCTTTTATTAACAGCAGAGAAAACTGAAAGTCAAAAAAGATGAGATGTTAAGACCTGAATCATGCTTTTAAAATTGTCTTATTTATGTAGAGAAATTGAAACTGTCATTCAGTGTCTGTCTGTTCCCTCTTTTTTAAGTGGAGCTGTGTTTGCGTCTTCCCAGGCACTCTTCAGTACATGGCACCAGAAATCATAGACCAAGGACCAAGGGGCTATGGGAAGGCAGCAGACATTTGGTCTCTCGGCTGCACCATCATCGAAATGGCCACAGGAAAACCGCCCTTTTATGAGCTGGGAGAGCCCCAAGCCGCCATGTTCAAGGTCACATTTCCCATGTCTTGAATGTCTTAAAAACCAATGGATAAGGCTTTTCGTGGATACTGGATGTTCTGTGTGTATGTCATATTTTTTTAGGCGAAAGGAAGGGGCCTAAGTGAGTGTGATCTCAGAGAACATTAAGTTCAGGGAGGTTCCCTCCCCGTGGTCGGTGTCCGTCTCTCTCCACACTAGTGTTCTCAGCCACAGAGGGAGAGTCCGTGTGACCTTCTGTGACCGTTTTGCCACGATGCAGTGTAGATAGCACACACTCGTGGAAGAAGACGTAAGCTCTTTGGGAAACACAGTCTGAAAATCTTCCACGGAGGGAGGTAGAAGAACATTCTTTATCCATTTAAGTAGTAAAGAAATATTTTCCTTTACTTCTCTATCATAATAGGTTGAAGGGTCCATACAAAAAGGGAACAATTGCTATTTTAAGTGCATCAGTCTTACTCTCATATAAGATTGTTAATTTGCCTATTAGTGACTCTGGGGAGTGGGCAGCAGCCGCACGTCTCAAGACAGGGAGAACCTGCTATGAAAATAGGCCTGAGAGCCTGGGGACCACAGCTTCGGTATCCGGGGACGGGCAGTGCAGTGACCTGCCACTGAGTCCCGCAGGGCTCCCCCTGCCGCTGTGCCCAGCCAGAGGGGAGTTTAAATGGAGAACTTGTTTCTAAGAAGTGAAGCTCGAGTGGCAGCTGTTCTCTAAGGCAGAGGACTTCTGGTGACAGTTTGTTACGCCTTTCTGTGCTGTTGACCATGTTTCTAGCACTTGTTCCATTTGTGAATGGCCTCTCATGAGGCCACGGGTTACATACCTTCTGCTTCGGTGCAAAGCGGGGTTTATATAAGCTATACAGTAACAAAAACGATTTCCTTAGAAAATTTCCTCTGTACTGAATACATGAAAACATTATTGAAAAAAGTTAAAAGGGCAGCAATGAGAAGGAAATTCTAATGTTATAGAAATACTGTTTGTTTAATTTTAAAGTATTTTTAAATATATCTTTCAATGTAGGCAATTTGAGACGGGCAATATTCACAAATCATGGTATGGGGAAACAACACAGGCTTTAAGCCAAACAAGTTCAGGTTCAAATGCCAGATCCGCCTTCTCATAACCATGTAACCTTACCCTCCAGCCTCATTTTCCCCACTGCTGTAACAGGGATAATATTTAACCCACTGGGTTGTGGGGCGGGTTCGATGAGATTCATAAAGGAAAAAGCCAAGCACAATTTCTGGCACACAGCTCCCGTGAACAACCCAGTGGTCTCCATTAAAAATACTTTTTTTGAGTCCCAGCATGCTTGTGTGTCCTAAAGCTTTGAAGACTGAGTTCTTACCTCATAGTGCTGTCTACTGTCTTAAACTAATTCCTCTGCCCATGTCATTGATGAAGTTACAGAAGCACCCTGGAAACTTCCCATAACCCACAGAAAACAGGTCCCATCTCACTTTGGGAAAAGCTGCAAGCTTGTGGTGTCTGTAAAGGGTCTTGTTGTGCTGGGGGGCTGAGTTGGGAACGTGGAGCTTGTGTGATGAGAGGGTCACTCATTAGCCACGTCGTGCTGTGTCCTAGGTGGGGATGTTTAAAGTCCACCCCGAGATCCCGGAGTCCATGTCGGCAGAGGCCAAGGCATTCATATTGAAATGTTTTGAACCAGACCCTGACAAGAGAGACGGTGCTAACAACTTGCTTCTTGATGAGTTCTTAAAAGTTTCAAGCAAAAAGAAAAAGACCCAGCCTAAGCTTTCAGGTATGTGGTTGTGTTGAGGAGGATATGGGTCAGTCACTAAATCCCAAGCTTTTAAGATGGGAGATTTTTCCAAAAGTGAGCTAATCTGTTTATAGATATCACTGAAAATTGGCATAAACATTAGCACAGTGTTCTCTGCATTTAATTTCAGTATCAGGAAGCTGTGTTACCATCAATTCCACAAATGCTAGGACTTTGTACGTAATAGTCTCCATCATGTGGTTAGTACGTAGTTGGTCTAGCAGCCTCGATAGCATCCTGTTATTGCTGATGCCAAGGTTCAAGTGTAAAACGGGTCAAGTGTAGCCTTTTCGAGCTGGAACTCCAAATTACCACTAGTGGGCTACAGGGCTGTTACAGAGTTGTTAAACTTCCAAGCTGTCTAGATAATACGTTCTTTTAATATTAGGCAGTAGAAAGTACCTATTGTTGGGGCCAGCCTGGTGGCATAGCAGTTAAGTTCACATGCTCTGCGTCAGTGGCCTGGGATTCACAGGTTCGGATCCTGGGTGCCGACCAATGCACCACTTGTCAAGCCATGCTGTGGCGGCGTCCCATATAAAGTAGAGGAAGGTGGGCATGGATGTTAGCCCGGGGCCAGTCTTCCTCAGCAAAAAAGAGGAGGATTGGCAACAGATGTTAGCTCAGGGCTGGTCTTCCTCACACACACAGAAAAAAGAGAGAAAATACCTGTTGCCTCTTAGAGAATATCTTTCTGAATAATTAACTACCCCCCCCAAAAAAGAGGAAATTGCCAGTTACAAATAACACAGCAGTGTAAAAATATAGATTGTCTTTTTGCAGTAATGTCCATAACTCCTTTCAGAAGAAAAAAACAAGTATGATCCATTTGGCGTTGGCATGTTTGGTGTTTACGTGGGATGAGGATGGGCATATTGAACGTTTGGAAAGGACGTTGATCCCATTTCAAGTGTTCCTTTTTTGTTGATTTCTCATTTTAACAACAAACCCCACTTACATTGCTGTTCACTTTTCTTCCCACAGCTCTTTCAGCCGGATCGAACGGTGAGTTTGTTTTCATTTTGCCCGTTGAGCTGGAGCGTGGTGCATTGTGTGATAAGCTCTAGATTTCCCAGCAAATAGCCTCATCCTCTCTGCTTGCTCACACGGGGGCTCCTGGGTACCAAGGATGGCTGTGTGCACCTGCGAGCCTGGGTGGGCTTGCTCCTTCAGAAACCCCGTACCTTCTCTCCGTGAGAGAGGCTTCAGTCGCTCCTCGCTAATGCGCGCTGGTGACTGTACTTGAGAAATCTGCAGTTTGAGTGCCGTCCATACTTTCTTATCCAGGAGCCAGTTGGCCACCTCATAGATTTCTTGTGGAAAACTTCAATGCCAGACACCTTCCCCTGTCATCTTTGGGGTCGTACGTTCTCTCTCTTTTAGTTGGCCAGGAGTAGTTGTGTTTTTGCTTTTCAATATTGGCCTTTCCAGATTATAACTGGGAAGGTAAATTTGCTCTAGGAAGATCAGTTGATGCATTTCGAGGAATAATCAAGAAATCACCATGGTTTGGAATTTCCCGGGTTGGGTGAGTTGTAGATCACACAGTACAGGGGCTTTTTGTCCCTCATGAGCCTTGTGTGCGTTGTTCGAGGGCCGGGGGCGCGTACTGGCAGGTTCCTCGGGCCTCAAAGCCGGTTAGTCCAGAGTGGAGGCCAGTAATGGGATTTTCTTGGCCACAGCCTCTCCAGTTTTCCTTCTTCAGTTCTGAGAGTCGGGAGAAGTCTAAGGAGGGGGGCACCCCCGCGTCCCTCCTGTCCCCATGGCAGCCTGGGCTCTGGAGGGTGGTCTGTGTCTCCGCAAGGTGGACCCTCGGTGCTCCACAGCCTTCCAGCCAGCCTGTTTTTGGTGTCACAAAATGAGCACTGACCTTGGAGTTATGCAGACGTCGGTCCTGATCCCAGCTGGGCCACTTTGTACATGTGTGACTCACAGCAGTTCACTTGTTCCGTCGGGCGTTGTGTGTTGGCAACGACACCTGCTTCACAGATCTGGTTCTGAGAACAAAACAGAGAATAGACGCTGGAGAGCCTGGAGCCATGCCCAGGAGGTCCGTGCATGGTGGTCTTATCCCTTCCACGTGGGTAGGTTTCTGTTGCAGGACACAGATGCCCATCACACACGTTTAAATTCTGGCAATTCAATGTGCACACTTGGCGAGAGAGAGTGGGAGAGAATTGAAGCCGACAGTCATGTGCACGGGTCTCCTCGGTGAACGTGTGCCTTAGAAGGAGCATGAGGTGGAAGGTGCAGACCTGCTGAACTCTCGGGGTCGGTCTCCCTCCCAGAGGCCCTCGCCCTCTGTGCTCAGGGTAATCCAGGAGTGTTTAGGACTCTGCTCTGGCTTTAGAGTCTGACTTCACTTAATATATTATAACATCTTAAGGTTTTATGGAGTCAGAATTAAGAGGATGGGCATTGGGGTCAGAGCTGGGTTTGCTTGTTGACCGGGTGGCCTTGAAAATGACCTACCCTCAGTCACCTCATCTGTCCCGTGGGTTCAGTTAGACTGCCAGCTCATGGCGTCTTGTGAGGATTAAGTACGGTCGCATACGTGAGACGCTTGGCACAGCAGGCACTTCCTAAGGTGGTTATTATGGCTCTGCTGCTGGTCTCCTCTTGCTCTGGCCTGCCCATGCCCAGCGGCGTCTGTGGAGTTGTGGGCCTTCCCTCTCCCTCCTGTCCTCCTCACTCACCTCACTCAGACTTCCCCTAGGCCTCCCGAACTTTCTGGACCTTCTTACATCCCAGTGACTCATCCCTCTCTGCTCTGCCCCCTGGCCTGAGACTTGTTTGGTAAAGATGTTTCTGGCAAAAAGGACAGTATTTGATGAAATGTAGGCAGGTCCTATTGTGCCAACTCAGTCTCCCTCAAAATAAAAGAGAAGCCCGTGTTTGCTATAGAGTCATGGTATCTGAAAACTGAGAAGGACCTGAGAGATCAACTAGCTCATTGGTTTCCAAGGTCTGTGTTTAGCAGGGAACCCTCTTCCTATTGAATCCCTAAGCAGACCCCTGACGTGTGACTGAAAGAACATACTTATTCTAGGTAAACAGGGTTGGAACCTGTGTTCTAGAATCACAGAATCCTCACACACCCTTCCAGGGCAGCCCCAAGAGGCTAACGGGGACCCTTGAGCCTCTGAGGAACATGGCTTAAAAATTATGAATTGGGTCCTTTATTTCATAAATGTGAAAGCTGAGACCGTAAATGACCTTCCCCAAGTCTTCCAGGCGGACAGTCAAAACGAAGGACCAGGACCCGGGATGCTGGGCCGGTGCCTCCTCTGCTATTTCCAGCCCTGAGATGTTCCCCGCCGACCCCTGCGTGGGTTGTCCCGAGCACGGGGGCAGTCGTAATCCCATGAGCAGCCTCTCACGGGCGTGATTCTGCTGCTCACTGGAACGAGACACTTGCCGGCTAGTGTCGCTCTCTCCTTGGGTGTCGCGGCGTGCATAGGTTTCACGGGCATCACTTACCTCCCCCTCCCGCCCTGCAGAGTACCTGAGGAGCATCTCCTTGCCGGTGCCCGTCCTGGTGGAGGACACGAGCAGCAGCAGCGAGTACGGCTCCGTCTCCCCCGACACGGAGCTAAAGGTGGACCCCTTCTCCTTCAAAACCAGAGCCAAGTCCTGCGGAGAGAGGGACGTCAAAGGAATACGGACCCTCTTTTTGGGGTAAAGAGCTGACTTCTCTTGGGTGAAAGGAGTATGTGGTGTGTCGTCGTGTGAAGCAGGTGGTGATCTGTGCCGTGTCAATTATTACAGCATTCCAGACGAAAACTTTGAAGATCACAGCGCTCCCCCTTCTCCTGAAGAGAAGGACTCCGGATTCTTTATGCTGAGGAAGGACAGCGAGCGCCGGGCCACCCTTCACAGGATCCTGACGGAGGACCAGGACAAGGTTGTGAGAAACTTGATGGAATCCTTGGCTCAGGTAAAGCCTCTCAGGACACTGCGTCTCCCAGAGTTGACGTGTTTTGACTGTGTCATGATCCCCCGGAGCTGGCACAGGTGTGGAGACTGAGCGGCTCGTGATGATAAACCAGACCCGCCCGGGGGTGTGGTGGGAGGGGCAGACCCCAACACAGAACTGCGAGTTTGAACAGAAGCTATTTTAAGTCAAAAGCAAAATTTTCATCTTGGTGAAGTTCCAGTTGGTCCCTGCAAACCTTTTCACCCTTCGTTCAATCTGCAAACACACATGGAGCCTCGTGAATTGCTAATTCTGACAGTAGCCTCAGGCCACCTGCCCTTGGCTCCTCTGAGCTTTAGGGAGACATCACAGATATGACAGAGACTCCTGCGCTCCCGGGGCCCCGTTCAGATGGAGGGTAGTGGGCAGTGACACGTACAAAACAAAGCTAGTCGGTCAAATGCTTGCTCCCTGGTTCATTCGTTTGCTAGGCTGTCATGACAAAATACCACAGAAGCAGTGGCTTAGACAACAGAAGTTTATTCTCACCGTTCTGGAAGCTGGAAGTCTAAGAGCTAGGTGTCAGCACTAGAAAATGAGTAAACATGTAGTTGAATGTAGTAGCATACGTAGTTAAATACATAGCTATACACTGGAATAATAGTGTGTATTAAGTAGACAGTAATACTAGCGAACACATCCTCTGGGCCAGGTGCTGTTCTTAGTACTCGTGTGTGTTTGCTCACGTCACCCTCCTGACTAGTACGGTGGGAGTAGCTCTCCTAATATCCTCATTTAGCGGACGAAGTGACTCGCCAGGGCCATGGAGCCCTAACCAACGGAGTGGGGAATGGACCCGGCCATCTGGCTCTGGGATCTGTGCTCCTAACGGCCACACGTTCCCTCCCTGGTCTGCCAGGTGGTGACAGGTCTGGGAGAAACACAAACCAGGGGAGGGGATGGGGTGTGGGGGGTCGGGGGCGGAGGCAGGTTGCCATTAGCCACTGTGGAGTGAAGGCTTCTCCTGTGGCCACGGGTGTAAGAGGCCTGTTCGGGTTAGAAACACGTAGACACAGGGATTGCCTCAGTCTTGTAACCATCCCCAAAGGGTGCGCTTTCCAGAAAATGTCTGCTTGTCTGGAGTTTTCTTTGACTCCTTGCTGGACTGCGGGTCCCTCGGGACAGGACAGCCCTGGTCACCGTCATCCCAGCTCTCAGCATGGAGCCTGGCGGGAGAACTCACGTCCATGACGGTGTGAAATTCTTAAATTTTGGAGTAGATTAATGCCAGTCGATTGTTTGTGATCCCTGGTGTGTTAAGCACGTTGAATAGTCTCTGTTAAAGGGGAAATGAGAGAAAACCGTAAAATCAGCCATTGGAGGCCATCCTCAGGCATGAGTGACCAGTGAGGACCAGAGACTGCTGGTCAGAAGCACCCGCTAAGAGAATCGTCAAGTGAGGGAGGGGCCTCTGGTCGCACCGCTGAGACATTGTGAGCCCTTCCTGGGACAGCAGCCCCTGACCTAGTGAGAGAGCGGGTCCCCAGCCAGGGTGACTACGGCTCTTCCAGCCGATTGGGGCGGGAGAGTGTGAGTAGGAGCTGGACTCAGCCTCGGCTTGTCTGTTGAGGCCTGGCCCACCACTGCAAGGCTGTGCCATGGGGGCGAGTGATTTAACTTCTCTGAGGCTGAGCTTCCTCATCTGTGAAGGAGAAGTGACGGTGTCCGCCTCAGAAGGTGCTGTAAGATGCAGCTAAGATCGTGAGCAATTGTGATGATGAAAGTTTCCTCAAATGTTTATTATTGTTGCCGTTATCAAGCAGGCTAAGAACAGTTACCTAACGTCTTCAGTTGTTTCCTACAGCCAGATGGAAATAGTTCTTTTCATTGTATTAAGTGTTTCTAGGCACATCTTTACGTTGAAGCCTACCCTTTATAACAAGACCAAAATGCAGACATTGGTCAAGCCAGCACACGAAAGCCTCTAACCTCCGTCTGGAATCCGCTCATCACTTTTAAGGAGGTTTAAAGGATAAAGACTAGAGAGCACCTCTGCAGAAGAGTCTGTGATGGTGCCACGAGTGCCCAGGAAGGGCGACTGTCACATGCTGCCTTCTGACGCGGCGTCAGGCTGCCCTGAACCCTCAAGTGCTCGTTTATAAGAGCGCGTTACTGAGTGCTCACAGGGAGACAGGAGCGGGAACAGGAATGACAGTGACGTAAGTGGATGAGGGAGCCTCGGCAGAAGGCGTGTCCCAGAGCAGACAGTGTTCCTGTGCGGGACAGGGTGCCACATCAAAAACCAGGAGCAGCACTTGTTTCTGTGGTGAAAACAAAGCTAATGTCAACAAAATGTTTGCTGTTTAAACTGCTGGCAAACACATAACTGATTTTTCACTAAGATAAGCTTCCAATTTCTGTATAACTCACAGTTTTTCTTCTTGAACATATTTTCATGTTGTTATGATATTGCCTGTGAAGCATTACTTTGGGTGTAACTTAGTTCATGGTAAGAAAAGAAACAAAGTTTATAACTGCTCCCCATCTGATTTGCAAATATTCCCTTAATGACAGCTTTCAAGCTTTTCAATGTGATCTTTTCTCATGAAAACATAAATATGAGAGGGAACTCCCAGATGAAAATATATTGAGGGAAAGAACTTGGGGTGCGTTTCTCTTTTATTTTAATAGAATCCTAGAAAGTGTAATTTTCACAGCCCAGTTGAGGAATTTAATGATGCAGTAATAAAATGTGCGAGATGAAACAGAAATGAGCATAATAAATATCCCGTTGTTTCTTGAACTTAAATGAGGATAAATAACATCCTGCTATGTTTCCTTTAAGGAAGGAATGTTCCTTGCACAAAGTAAAAAAAATGCAACTTGAGAGAGGGAATTTGTTTAAATATTGTTATTACATTTTTAATATGTAAAATAGTCCATTGGTCCATTCTTGTAACTAATTGCTTCATTGGTGGGTAAGGAATGGTTTCAGGGGTGGAGTTTGAAGTGAGCCCCCTTTGCTTGTAAGGAATTGACAGGCTTTAAGGGTGGGCGGTTGAAGTCCTGGGACGTGTTGTAGGAAGACACCCAGCAGTGAGGGAGATGGACTCGGAATTCCAACCCCAGTGCCCGGCCGAGCCTCAAGGAGACTGAAACTCGACTGCGGTTCTGAGTTGGCGCGTCTCTCCTCTGGCTCGCAACTGGCCTCTTGCTGTGCCAGTTCTGTTGGTGTCCACCTCTCCTCTCCCTACCGACTGTCATTCTCAACCCTGTAGCTTCTGCTTCCTTCCTTATAACTGGATGCACTCCTGCCCCTGTTGTACGACCTCTCTCTCTGGGCAGACTTTGAGCCTGAGTCTCCCTTTAGTTCCTGATTAAAACTTCTGACAGCAAGAATCTTGTTGCCTCAGCCTGTCCCCGTCTGGGCAAAGTTTTGCATGTCTGACTGCATCATGGCTCTTGGCCCCCGTATGGGGCAGGTCGCCTTCCTCCCAAAGTCTCATTTCTTGTTGGGGGGAGGAGCCGTATAGTTCAGATATGGTCTGTCCCTTAGCCAGGGGTGTTCTGAAGCCCAGCTCTTCTCAGCAGGGCCTGTGGGAGTGGCAGGCCCACGGCCGATGTGTCCAGCACAGGTCGACTCACAGCTTGTGGGCTTTTCTTCACAGGGGACCGAAGAACCCAAATTAAAGTGGGAGCACATCACAACCCTCGTCGCAAGCCTCAGAGAGTTTGTGAGGTCCACTGACCGAAAGATCATCGCCACCACACTGTCGAAGCTGAAGTTGGAGCTGGACTTCGACAGCCACGGCATCAGTCAAGTCCAGATGGTTCTCTTTGGTTTCCAAGACGCTGTAAGTATGATTTCCCACAGACTCCAGCCAAAATTAGTCAGAAAAATAGGATAAAACATAAGTTATCTTTTCTTTGTTTAATAATTTCCGTGAACTCTGTTCTCTTTGGGTGATAAATACATGTGAGATGGTGCCTCTCTGTGGCTCCTAAGTATCAGATCTGTTGTTTTGTGTGTTCACACCCTCAAAGTTAGACGCGCATAAAAGTGAACACCAGGGAAAGTAACAGAACCACAAACGTCTCCCGTGCTGCACTCCCTTCTCAGGACATCATGTATTGGGTCACTGACGACTTCAGCAGCAGAACACACTTGGGTCCAGCACTTTCTAAATCTGTTGAGAAATGCCATCTAGTGGTCATTGAGAAAAATGTAACCCTACAGACTGGAACAGTCACTGTGGAATAAAACCAAAAAAAAACTTATTTTCGGCTTTTCTCTAGTTTCCATACAGAACATTTTAAACATGTTGGTTTAATAGTCACTGTTTCCTAGGCAGCAGTATGCTTCAGAGTGCAGGGCATCACGGGATGGAAATTAGTCCACGTGATCTAAGGAGAGATTGCCGAGGACTCCTCTCTGTCGAGTACCCATGCGACACAGACCAGAAGCCAGTTTTCCAAAAGCCTGATTCAACACCATGTGTTATTCTTGAGTGAGACTTGTCTGTGTAACTTCGTACCAAAAAAGCCTGAAGCCACTCCCAGAAGACCCTTACAAGGTGTAGGAGATTGAAATAAAAGTTCTTGACAGGCCTATGGAGTGAATATGGAAGCACTTTGCATAATTTTATTTAAATTCCCAAAATTAACTCATTCCTAATGTGTTTATTGCTCTTACATGGGAGATGTCTTGACAGTTGTATCTGGTAAGTCAAATGATCCCTGATTTAAAACCAAATTAAAATCCTTCAGTGGCCACTGATGTTCTCTGAGATCCCTCTAAGACACGTGGTCTACCGCTGACGTTCTCTGCGACTCCTGTGAGCCACGTGGTCTACCACTGACGTTCTCTGCGACTCCTGTGAGCCACGTGGTCTACCACTGACGTTCTCTGCGACTCCGTGTAAGCCACGTGGTCTACCGCTGAGACTGTGTGTAAGCCACGTGGTCTACCACTGATGTTCTCTGAGACTGCGTGTAAGCCACGTGGTCTTTGTGCTGCATCGTGGGCGGGGACAGGACTCCTGACTTGATTGAGGTCATGGGAAATGAAAGCAGCTGGCAAAGCCATCACTAATATTCAGTGCCAAAGGCAGTGAACACATTTGCCCTGCGATGAGGCAGACCCAGCCCATCTGCAAACAGAGTGAAACAATTGAGTGAATTTGTACATGCCCACACATTTGGCTTCTAGCCAAGAGGTTGGAAAGCAAATTTGCCCGTAGAATTCAGATTGAGAGTGGTTTCGGTGTAATCCTGGGCCTCGGGCCCAGGTCACACACACTCTCACACAAACACGGCCCCGCTCTTGCTCACTCGCTGTCCGGGATGGGAATGAACGCAGAGAATGGGCCTCAGTAATATACTGTGTAATGGAGAGCTGTGTTGAGTGGGTCGTGATTAGAGAGGATCCCTCTTCTATTTTCTGTTTGTGACCCTGAGAGAAATACGCTAGTTGAGCAAATGACATACCCAAAGCTAGTCAGATAAGCAGGCAGACCCTTTAAAGACATGAAGGTGCCAGGACAGACTTGTTCTGAAAGGTTTTCCTGTGACCAGTGGGAACCTGGCAATGGTGCCCTTCCTTGGGAACTACTACACAAGGAGTTCCTCAGACAGACCCCCCCCCCAAATTGGGGTTTTGGTGAAGAATGACCAGGGACAGGAAGAAGCCACTGGCACCTGGCTTTTGGCGTGGGGTTGCAGCGAAGTCACCTCCTAGGTCGCCTTCTCCACAGCTTCCTCTACGGCCTCTAATCAAAGCCCTGCTGGGAAAAGAGCCTCTTTGCTTGGAGGCCCATATCAACCATCAGTTTGTGGAGTTAACCCGAATTTTAAATGAGCCCCTCGTAGCCTTATGATGAAGGTTATTTTTTAGAAAGTAATGCACATGGTTTATGCATGGGGTGGAATATTATTCAACCTTAAAAAGGAAGGAAATTATGACACATTACACTAAGTGAAATAAGCCTGTCACAAAAGGATAAACACTATGATTCTGCTTACAGGAGACACCTAGAGTGCCCATTCATGGAAACAGGAGGTGGAAGGGTGGGTGCCAGGGACTGGGGGGAGGGGAGAATGGTGAGTTAGTGTTTAATGGGTGTAGAGTCTCAGTTTTGCAAGATGAAAAGAGTTCTGGAGATGGATGGTGGTGATGGCTGCACAACAGTGTGAATGTGCTTAATGCCACTGAACTGTACACTTAAATTCCAGCTTTTCTGGAATATTCTAGCAAATGATTCCCCTGCTTGCAGAGGTGTAAACGACTGTGGGAAGGAAAACGAAGCATTCGCTATGGCGAATATGTGCACATACAGCTCGTTTCCTCTCTACCTGCTTTTCCAAGTCACCAGAGCATGCGGCAGAGTTATAACATTTCAGAACAGCATTCATTTTTATTTAAAGCCCTCAGACTCTTCTCCTCCTTTACCACCCCACCATCTGGTCTGCAGACCTCGTGAAAGGTGGGAGCTGCGTGTTCTGAGTCCCAAAGAAGCAACATTCCCATTAACCAGACACCCCTCATTTAACAGTGTGTCTCATTTGCTCACACGGGGACCACCAAACTTCAATTTGAAATGGCAACTTTTCATCTATTTTCTGGTGACATAAAGAAATTATTCACAATTCAAGGTGAAGAAAACTTTGTTATTTTTGTTGATAGATGTCATCCAAATGCTCGTGTCAGCTAGGTTGTTTGCAGCTAAAAATTAAAGTAGAAAAAAATGCCGCTTTCTTTCCCCAGGTCAATAAAGTTCTTCGGAATCATAACATCAAACCGCACTGGATGTTCGCCTTAGACAGTGTCATCCGGAAGGCGGTGCACACGGCCGTCACCATTCTGGTCCCAGGTCAGAAGTATGTCATTGCTGTGCAAGTAGAGTGCTCGATGTTTTAGATTACCGTTCACCCATCATTGGCGGTCTCCTTATTGCTTTTAAGACCAAGTTAGCCTAGCCTTTGCTTTTTATCTTTTCAAAGCCACCAAATAATATTTATCCAGTGCACACAGTCTGAGCAATGGTTCACCAAGCCAGAGGTTTGCTGTGGGCAGGAAGACTTGCTTCCTGGTCTGTAAAGAGCTTATTTGCACATGAAGAGAAAGAGAAAGCAATGCAGGTTACCCAGATGCATATGCATTTCAATTTACAGATATCTGTGCCCACAAAACACGTTCCCATGCCACGCTTTACCAGCACATTGAGTGTTGTAAGGAGCTCTTTAAAGTTACAGCTTTCAGAGCCCCAGCCCAGACTGAGTGAGTAAGAATCTGCTGGGGGAAAAGTGCAGCAATCTGATTTTCACCCAGCCCCCAGGTCACGTTGGTGCACAGCCCGTGGAAGTCTCCAGTCTAGACAGATCCCAGCTCCATGTGCAGTGAGATTCAGAAGGGGTGGTGTTGAGGAAACAAGGTTTGATGGATCAAGTGAGGGATGTAGTCATACTCCAAGGTGTTTTGATAGTCTACCCATGAGTAAAACTTTAAGCAAAGCTCTTCCCCACTCTGTGTGTGTGTAGATAGATAGATGATAGATTTAGATATATAAATTAGAAACATGTTCTGTTTACTAATTTGTACATGTATTATAAAGCATTCTAAAATAGAAATTTAAAAAGATTTAAATTTAAAATTAAATTAAAATTTAAAACTAAAATTTAAAATTTAAAACTTAAACGTTATTTATAAATGGTACCACAAACTTTTAGTTGCCATCAACCCTTCCGAGTTGTGGAATTCCCTCTCCTCTCTCAGAATGCCTTGTTTGATTTGAGCTTGAGGGCAGCCGTGACAATCTTTGTGACGAACATTAGTAAAGGTTAATTTAATTCTCTCTTATGTAAGAAGGAAATATAAGAAGCCCTGTCCCTCCTTGTGGAACACACCTCACCCTCGTCCCTCTCGCCACGCACCTTCGTGTTCTTCGTGTCTCTGTTTACAAGAGGCCTTTTCTGATTGTCCTGACCCACCACAAAGTCTCAAGTCAGCCCCACCGTTATTCTCTCCCCTTGGAGATGGTTCTTCCCCATTTGTGACAATTGCCCCAATCTGAAACTACTTTTATTTTCTCGTCCAGTGGCTGTTTCCTTCATCAGAAGGTAACTGAGTCTGTTATATTTTATTCTGTGCCGAGCATATTGTCCACACAGTGCCTGGAAAACAGTAGACCGCTGATAAATATTGGTTAAAACAGTAAGTAAATGAGTTTCCCCTGATTATAACAAATTAGGGTGGAAAATTTGCATAACTTAGAAAAAATTCTAGAGAGGCTTTGAAACATGACCAGCGGTTGGATGTGAACCTAAGGGACGTAATACTAGTGTGAACCGAATGGAATGCTCGGAGGAAGTCAGCAGATGCTCACACTCAGGTGCTTTACACTGGGATGAGCTTGGGTGTGGGCAGTGTGCGTGGAGGGGGCTGTATATCAGCAGGTACAGGGGTGAAGGGGCAGGTGTGTGTCCGTGAGAGGGACAGGGACAGGCCCTGGGTCACACACAGGAGGACCTAAACTAAGGATGCCCAAGTGAGGGGGGGAGGGATTATACTCTGAAATAATTTAAATAGCATATAAATGATCTGTTAATCTAATTTTTAAAAACTTTCTTTTAAAAACGTATTACCTAAATGCAATGGATTGTATCCTGGAATAGAAAAGGAACATCGTGGAAAATGTGTGTAATCTGAGTGGAGTCTGTAGTTTAGTCAGTAGTGTTGTACCAATGCTAATTTTTTCATTTTTACAAATATACCAGTTATATAAGATGTATAAAGGGGACCTGGGGGAAGGTATAAGGGAATTCTGTGTATTATCTTTGCAACGTTTCTGTAAATCTAAAATTCTTCCAAAATAGGAAGTTTAAAAAGTCCCGTGAAGATCACACTGTGGGTGAAACCGCTAAGTTTAGGGAGAGCGACAGGAGTACAGAGAGACGCATCTCCCCACGTGGTGTCCCAGCGATGGGCGCTGCTATAGCCAACCACAGTGGAACAGGCACATTCATTAATAAAAGGGTTTGCTAAGGAATGTTACTTGTCCTTCCACTGTGAAACTGGTTTCTTTGAGGCCACTTGGAGTCTCAGATGACAACTGAAATTACTGTTTGTGAGGGGAAAAAAATGTGGAAATTTTAGGGAATTAAATGGAGAAGGTATTTTTTATATTCCTCTCAGGTTAGGGGAATTCAGTGTGTTCTGTATAGCAATATGTAAATGATGAAATATGTGAACAAGATGAATTGATTTCAGGCACATGACAGTTGCGTCAAATTTCCAAATGTCCCTAAAGATTCTGTTGTATGGTTAAGATTTAAAGAAACTACATTAAAAATGCCTGTCTTCATATTCCCCTGATAAAAATTCCTTTTGGATGACAAAATACTACAATTAACCTCCCAAATGTTGAACGACGTGCTAAAGAAGACAAAAATGCAAAAGTATACCATTGTTAGTACATATGTTTCCTTCACCTCTTTGCTGAGAGGACCCAGATCTTGGTTTCTCAGCCCCATTCTCCAATACAAGGAATCAGAGCTCCCTCGAGAAGTGCCGGATTCCAGGCCTGGGGCAGGGGAAGTAGAAGATAAGCCTGCAACACCTTATGATGCCGAAAAGTAACAAAGTGCCCCCAAAAGATGGAGGCTTATTGAAAGGACACTGGAGACAGCTTGAAGGAGTTCCCAAAAGTCTAAGCAGAGCAATCTGAGCAATCAAATAAAAGAATGATAGTACTGGATTATAGGCCATAGAATAAACTAAATATCTGTGAGTCCATACTGATACAAGTAATTGAATAAATAAATATGTGGAAGAGAAGGCCCAGCTCTTTTTAGCAGAATTCAGTTAATAAATGCCGCGGGAATGAGGGAAGTAGAAAACCACCATGAGGCAAACATCACAGGGATGGTTACTGCAGCCAAGAACCATCGATGGCCGATAGAATCAGTAGGCAAAGAGTGATGAGAAACAGGATATTTGACTGATCTCAAAGTATCTCCCCACACGATGTATACTGATTACAAAGGGAAAGAGATGACTTTACAGTGGAGGGACCTGGCAAACACCCCCTTTGCCAAAGATCAAGGTGAGCACCAGCAGTCGTGAGACAGGTCAGCCACGGGGCTCCTGATGCGGTGCACTCAGAAGGGCACAGCGCCGCCTTTGTGGTGCTCTTGCCAAAGTGCATGGTGTCGACCTGATCGTGACAAGACATAAGGGAGCCAGAAGTGAGGGATGCGTACGAATAACCGCCAGTCCTCCTCAAGAGCAGGGAGGTCATGGGAGCTGAAGAAACAGTAGGTGCTGTCACAGGCTGTAGGGACCGAGGAAGCCTGACAACTGCGTGCAGGGTGGGATCCCGGGTCAGGAAAAGGACATAATGGGAAAACTGGTGAAATCCGGTAAGGTCCACAGATGAGTGAGTTGTGTTGTATCAACGGTAACTTCCTGGTTTTGGTGACAGTGCCAAAGTTGTGTGAGATGTTAAGTTTAGGGCAAGCTGCAGAAGGGTATGCGGGACTCTCTGTACTGTTTTTGCAACTTTTCTGTTATTCTGAAATTCTTTCAAAATAAAAAGTGTTCAATCTTTCTTCCAAAAAGAGCACACAGAACAGAGAGTACAGTGCAAGCCTCTTGCGAGGTTTTTTCTCAGACCATTTTTCCACTTGTCATCAAGAATCGGCCTTTAGATTGCTGGCGACACGGAGCACCTGTTGTTGCTCCTCAGGGACAGTCTGGCTGGGGTGACCCGATGGGGAAATGCTGAGCGCAGGACCATGGTGGCTGTGCAACGTGGAGAGAATTGGTAATGTAGGCAGACGGCATATCGTCACAACGATTTGTTAAACTGCTAACGCACTTGAGATTACTACCACTTGTTACGCTGAATCGGTCACGTGCCCCGTGTCCACGTTCATGTAAAACGACCAGCATCCTACACATGTGAGGAGCTTAGTGCAGGTCCCGTGTGCTGCGCTGACGAGTATCGGGATCTCTTCTGGCATCAGACATTCCCTGTGTGGAGGAAGCTCGGTCAAGTTATTTCTCTCGGGGAGGTGGGAATAGTATTGTGTGACCCCGTCTTGCTGTTTTGGAAAAGTGCAGCAGCTCTGGTTTCCCACACGTGGGCTCAAATGCCGTCCACTCATTCCAGCCCCCCAACTCCCTGCCTTTCTCCTGACACGTGGCTCTCTCCTGACAGTCACTCTGCTCTCCATTCTTCCCAGAGGGCTCTGGGCCACCATCCGAGCTTCCTTCTCTCTGATGCCTCTCCCCTGTCTCCACCAAGCCAAGGCTTTCCCTCCTCCAGAACCCACTTCGGCCCTTCTGCCTCCAGCAACGAGTAAACCACCAGTGGACTTAGTCACTGCGAATGTGCTTCCTTTACCCCCAGCGCTGTTAACGCGTGTCCGCGTGGACTACATACACAGCTGGGTCTGTAGCTGAGGTCATCTAGGGTAATTTTAACTGCATTAATTTGCACTTATAATTTCATGTTATCTTTGCACACGCCCTTAAGGCTCTTTTCTAATTCACCCTCTTCTCCTTCAGAGTCTTATCTCTTCGAGGACAAGGACCAGATGCTCTGTCTTATTTGCATATCTTACAGTGTGTAATTTGATGACATGTACTCAGGGAGCCACCATGAAAGATCAAAATAACAATGTATTGCAATCGCTTACAATTTTCTACTTTCTTCAAATTACTTGAGAAGATTTTTCAGTCATTTATACATACATAAAATAATAATTTATGATAATTTAAAGTGTACAGTTAGGAGACTATAAGAGGATGTTTAAATATAATAATAAATATCAAAATTTTCCCTCCCCAAAAGTGAGATTATATTCAGCAGGATGACAAAACTTTTAAATTGTTTTTAAAATCTCAGTTTAGAGACCATAAAAGAAATTTAAGATTAATTTTAGAAAATTTTAAAAGGCCTAATCTTGTTCTAATTTAATCTAGAATTGCACTTTCTTCAATTATTTTTAAAGGAAGATATTTTTTCACTATTTTGTTCCCTTCTAAATATAAATCATCCTAGTAGGATAACTCTTCCATTCTGCCAGCATATTTTGAGAGCCTCCTATGTCTTAGCCCCTATACTGGTTGCTGGGTTTACAAAACTGAAACGTGACTTTAAGTCACTCCCACTATAGATGAATTAGGAAATGGAGTTTGGGAAAGAGAACAGAATGCAGGAAACAGAGTGGAGGTGGAGCATGGTGAACCTTAAAAGATAAAGATGAGGATGTGGAGAAATTGGAACCTTTGTACACTGTTGGTGGGATTGTGAAATGGTGCAGCCGCTCTGGAAAATAATAGTGGCTCCTCAGAAAATTAAAGATAGAATTACCATGTAATCTAGTAATTCCTTGTCTGGGTGTATATCCAAAAAATTGAAAGCAGGATCTCAAAGAGATATTTGCACACCCACGTTCATAGCAGCATTATTTACAATAGGCAAGAGGTAGAAGTAACACAAGTGTCTATTGATGGAAGAATGTCTAAAGTGTGGTCTGTACATACAGTGGGATAGGATTCAGTCTTAAAAAGGAAGGAGATTCCGACACGTGCTACAACATGGAAGAACCTTAAGGACATTGTGCTGAGTGAAATAAGCTAGTCACAAAAAGACAAATGCTGCGTGATTCCACCTGTGTGAGGTATCTACAGTGGTCAAATTCATAGAAACAAAGTAGAATGGTGTTTGCGAAGGACAGGGCGGAGGGGGAAGTGGAGAGTTGTTTAATAGGTGTAGAGTTTCAGTTTTGCAAGACGAAAACATTCTGGAGATTGGTTGAACAACAATGTGAATATGCTTACTACTAAACTGTACACTTAGAAATGGTTAAAATGATAAATTTTATGTCGTGCATTTTTTTTTACCACAGTAAAACATTTAAAAATAAAGAGAGATAAAGGAAGTCAGGGCACCATAAACCTGGCCCTGAAGAAGGGCCCTCTGGTTTTGGTTATGAGCAGAAGATGAGTTCTTCTTCAGATCGTTGAATTTGACGTGCTTCCCCAGCAGGAATATCTAGCGGGTGTTGAATGTCACAGGATCAGGGCTAGAAATACAGTGTGTCATCCTCACATTCCAGGTGCTTAACCTTCTCGGATCTTAACGAGGTCGTTGGTGGAGGGTAAAGAGAAATGTGAAAAAGTGCAGGGTAGAATGCCAGGTTCCAGCTTTTAAGGGGCAGGTAGTGGACAAATGGCTCTGAAGAAGAGAAGCAGCAGCCAGGGATTTAGCGGAGAACACTGGACACAGGCCTGGGAAGGTGAGGGGAGAAGTCACCGAGTGGGCCTTGCCCCAATGGCCGTGTTGGGGGCGTGGAATGGGGCCTTCCATCCCTCCCACTGGAACCCTCGCCCCCTCTCAGGAGCTCTCGGGACCAGCTTCAGGGACGCTGTGAGCCCTCAGGAGATCTAGGCAGGATGCCGGGTGAATGTGCTTTTCTTCTGGGGAGGCTCTCCATGGCTCTGCTGGATGCTCGGTGGGTCCTGTGATCCAGTAAAAGTTCCATGTGCCGTAGCATGTGGAGTCAAGATCCAGTATTTCTGCTATCTGATTTCACTTCAATTATGAAGGTAATTCCTTTTTGTGGGCAATTTTGAGAACCTAATCACTTTTTATAATATTTTTTCCACGGGAAGATGTCATCCAGGTTCTGAAGTGACATGGAGATGAAGTCATGTCATACAGTGTGTTTAAGTTGGAGACCTGTAATTTTTGCGCTTTAAATTTCAGTGGTTGGTCAACAGGTTAGGGTGGGACACACTCCAAACATCAACCCAAGAGTCAAAAACAGTGAGTCTTCCTAGAGCGGATGTAAGCCTGTGTGGCATCCTCAGTCCCCGCCCCCTCCTCTTACGTGGTGATGGTTACAGGCAAAAAGCGTCTGTGTACTTACTTTGGTTATATACTCTATATCTCAGTTTTCTCATTTCTAAATGAGTTCATAGTTGCCAGATGTTATGTAATCTGAAAAATGAATTTTACTTGTATGAACAAATTTTTATACCCTTAACAGGTTTTTACATAATTGCCTTTCTGATTTTAGCATTTTTCCCACATACCTTATGTGCAGTATGAACATTTTTCTTCTGTTTGAATTAGATCATTCTGAGTTTATATAGTCTGTGAATTTTGCAAATTCACTGGAAGAACAAAGCTGAATTAATGCACAGAAATCCATCCCCACTTTGGGAGGAGCAGTTTGGGATACGTATCTTATTACTGGCAGGGGAGGTGACGTTCATGTCGGAAAAAATGGAGGCATCCGTTGTGTTCTGTTAACGCGGCTGTTGCTGCGATGCCTTGCAGAGCTGAGGCCCCATTTCAGCCTTGCATCGGAGAGCGACACCGCCGATCAGGAAGACTTGGAGGCGGAGGACGACCACGAGGAGCAACCCTCAAACCAGACCGTCCGCAGGCCCCACGCCGTCCTCGACGATGCCGTGGCCACCTCGGGGGTGAGCACGCTCAGCTCCACCGTGTCGCACGATTCCCACAGCGCGCACCGGTCGCTGACAGTCCAGCTTGGGAGGATGAAGATAGAAACGAACAGGTACGTCCTGTTCCCACGTGGGCGGGCTCCTTTTTTCTTAAAAGTGCCTGTGTTTTTGGTGCACTTTAAAGTTTGGTCGAAGAACACACAATATGGTTCCTTTTTCCCATTCGTGTAAACTTGATTTAATGCCTTTCTTTATCGACAAGACAGACTTATCTCAGTCTCTTTAGTCAGATACACGTTCTGCCTCCACCAGTGCAGCCTCCTCCAGCCCCGCTCCCTGGATTGCTGCTTTCTCTCCGCGTGCACTGAGATTTTCAGAGGAGCTCAGATGTAGCCTCAGGGACCGTCTAGGACACAGACTCAGAGCAGCTTGTGCCAGCCGACCGGTAGCTGACAGACACACAGACAGAAGCCCGTGATTTGGGATATCAGGTTCTTTCAGGAGAGGAAGGTCTCTGTTCTTGAGGAGATAAAACTAATGATGCTAAAGCTTTGCATTTCAGAACTGTGAAAGGATGATCAGTTGGCCACGTTTATGATTCTGTTTTATTTTTAATGTGCTGTGTCATGTCTGGGGTCTAATTTTCCTTTGAGAATTTGGTAGCATAGAACCCACATGATTAGGCTATGAAGTGAACAGTAAATGTTTCCTGTTCTTCACAGATGTGGCACCGGTCAAGGTCCAGATCTTTATGATTTACAGCTTCCCGAGCTGGCTACAGTTGACACATGGGCAACTGACTTGATGACTCTGGGTTTATGGTGGAGACTTTTTTTTTGGAGTGAATCAATAAAAGTTGTTCAAATATTTAGAGACCTTGGTTGAAAATTCTAGTTGTTCACCAGGGAGATAAAACATGTTATTGCTAGTCCTAAGTTTAGGTTTTTAAAGTTAAGCTTGAATAGCACGCCTAGTCCACGTAGTACGACGCTCATCCTATATTCAGAAACGTGAGTTTTGGTTGCATAATTCAGTCAGTCTACCATATCTTCTGTGATTTGCATGGAGAAATCTTTCTGAACGAAGGGACAGTGGCTTTCTGACTTCCATATCCCCATCTTGTCCTCTGAAACCCAGCTGTTTATTTGCCACCTCTCAGACTGAGGGGAAAAGAATTTGTCTCTTCTCATCCGAGACTTCCGTCTAAATCTTGGTGCCTCATTTCCTCTTCTTCTCAGGTAATAGTCTGTGATGACGGCCCATCCATTGGAGCTGGTGTTCACTTTAGTTCACTCTGTGTCGTCCGGTCCAGAATGGAGCTGTGTTTCACACCCCCCTCTGATCTCTGGAAAGTTCCCTCATTACTGTTTTAAGTCCAGTCCCCCGACTCCTCCTCCACCCAGGACTTCCAGTCAGAATTATACAGACAATAAAGCTCCTTTATTTACCAAGGGGCTGGTCTGTTTGCTTCTCTGGCCTGAAAACCTTCTATCTGCGTACTCTGGCTTATGTCCACAGAACCTGCTTCCCCCAGATGCAGCCTCTCCCTTCTCTCTGTAGCCAGTGGAGTTACCTGTCTCACACCCTGCCCCCCCACTGGCTGCCCGCCACACGTGTGCATCTGAAGTCCCCAAGGGCTGCCCTTTTCCACCCGCTTTCTCCAAGTCTCCCTGTCTTTCCTGAGGGTACCAGCTGCTGAGGGCCTGCTTCCCACATTGGCCCATCTCTGCTGCAAAGACCAGAATTTGCCACGTTTCCCTCTTACATTAGGACGTAGTTGCATTTTCCACAACAGCCCACACATTTATGTCTTGTCTTTATATATTTACACTTGAGTCTGTGAAATCCACAGGAGTATCGGCCCCTTTTTCTTCTTCAAGTAACATCACCCACAACTCCTCCGTCATCCCCAGAAAAGTGGGACTAAGCACAACCTGGAAGAAAGGACACTGCTTTAGTCCCCATGCCAAGCCGCAGAGAGAAGGGCCCGTCCCTCCACATGCTCCTGTCCTCTTCAGTTGAACATTACTTGCTACTCAGAAGTGCACATATTGCAAAATAAACTTAGAGGAAATGTTAGTGTTTTTAGGAAAGGTTGCAGCCCTCGTGTTAGAAATCTTAGTCCTATTTTTAGGAGAATCGCTAATGAAGGTAAATCGGGTTTATCCAGCTCTCAATTATTAGATCATCAATAACACTAACGGCAGAAAGTCACAAAATGGCTTTAGAGTGTATGTTTTACTTATATTTAAGGATATGCTTACATAAGATGCCCCAAAAACAATTCACTTCACACATAGAGTTGGGATAATAATGCAGAGTCAGTTAAAATCTGAGGAGGAGGAGCTGACTGGTTATCTAACTCCTAGTCCTGCAGTTCTGGAATTACCCCCCAATCCCCCCACTCTGCCCTACCCCTCCGAGTTAAAAAATTGACCTCAGCGTAGATCCTCAAACTTTTCTGGATCAGAGGCAGGCAATTGCCATGGTTTTGAAGGATTTCCCTTCTCACTGAAGACAAAATAAAACTGATCGACTGGATGGTCCTTAAATAATTTTCAGAGCTGGATTTGGGACAAATGAGGTGGCCTGCCCATATTTTGCTTCCAGTGTTAAGCTCTGGCTTTTAAAGATAAAAAGGAAACATATAGTCTAGATAGACATAGGTTAAAGTCTAGAAAACGTCCCGGTGTTCTTTGAGAAAACCATAAGAATATGCCATCACTATTCATACGTGTAAATTAGCAAGGAAGACAAAAATACGTCCCAGATCAAAAAATTGCCAGCTTACAAATTCATGCTGAGCTGGCATCCATTTCTCTGAACACCGTTCGTGCTGGAGTGGATGAGTCTCCCTCTGGCCCTCTGCTTCCCGCTTGCTCTCGGTTCCTTCTGCTAGATCCACCCAATTGTGCGCTGCTTACCCCACAGTTGTCTCTAAACACCCTGTCTTCTTCAGACCTCCTCCTCTGGCTGCCTCTCATGGAGTTTTCCTTTCGTCCCACCTCTTCGACCTGCCCTACTGTGATCCTTGCTCCTACCTAAGGGCCTCCTATCTCTGTGTCCTGGGGGAAAGGGGTGGAGCCGGGGGGGTCAGGGAAGGAACCCCTCCTGAGCCCTGGGGGCTCTTTGCCAGAGCCCGAGGCTATAGCAGGGAGCACAGGAGCCTGTGCAAGACCAGGCACTGTGCCCTGGTGCTGTCTCATTTAGTGCCCGCTGTAATCCTTTCAGGAAGTTCCACTCTCCCTTTTTACCAGCGAGAGAGCTGATGCCCAGAGGCGTTGAGCCATCTGTCAGAGTTAGCACAGGAAGCGCCTGGCTGAGCCAGGATGTGAGCCTGGGGCCGCCTTTCAGTTGCACCTTCAGAACGTGTCAGCTGAAGCAGAAACAAACTCTTGGAATGGAATCTGGTCCTGAGTTAAATCTATCAACACTCAGAAAATGGAACACATACAGCTCGCTCAGCGCTGTAGGTGCGCAACCATGTATCTCGATGACCTTATGAGTAATTACGTGTCTTAAATTATTAGAATTCTGAATCCGGGTTACTCAGAGACAGTTGTCTAAAAAACCAGAGCATCTCGGTTCATAACGTGGAGTGTTCCCTCGGAGAACAGTGTTGGAAGTGGGGGTGGGTTACTGGTTGGCTCTCAGTTGCCGGTGAACCTTCCTGAGTGAGAACTACGTGTAATCCTATCTCAGTCTCTCCCCGTTTCTTTGGAGAATGTATCAGATGCCAACTAGGAACTGAATGTGCCAGAAACACAGCCATCCTTTCCCCCACTTCACCCCCTTAGAAGGGAGAGGAATAATGGTAACAACCACGACAGCCCCAGCAACAACCAGTAATGTTTACTGAACACTCTTGCCAGGGACTGTAGGCGACCTCACCTCTAGTTACTTCTCAATTTTTTATTTGTTCATTTATTTATTTGGTGAGGAGGATTGTCCCCGAGCTAACATCTGTGCCCATCTTCCTCTACTTTGTATGTGGGGCACCGCCACAGCGTGGCTTGATGAGCGGTGCGTAGGTCCACACCCAGGATCTGAACCTGAGAACCCCAGGCTACTGAAGTGGAGTGCACGAACTTAACCAGTATGCCACCGGGCCAGTCCCTCAAATTTTCATAGTTTAAAAAAGCAACTCCCTGGACCTAGAGGGTATTATGTTAAGGGAAATAAGCCAGAGAGAGAAAGACAGACACTGCATGATTTCACTCATATGTGGAATATAAACTAACACACGGACAGAGAGAACTGATTGGTGGTTACCAAGAGGAAGGGGGGGTGGGGGGTGGGCACAAGGGGTGAAAGGATGCATCCACATGGTGACGGACAAACAATAATGTACAACTAAAACCCCACAATGCTATAAACTATTAAGACATCAATAAAAAAAAATAATAATAAATAAAACAAAAAAGCAACTCTCTTTCTGCTCTGCATGGATTATTATATTACTCACACTGACCAACTTTTTTTGATGAGGGGCCATATGTGTAAAAATAGGTCTGTTAATATCATATATAAACTTTCCTCCCTTTTTTTTTTTTTTTTGCCTGTGGTCATAAAAAGAAACAGCAGAGCAATGTCTCTGAAGACTTGGGCAGACAGTTGGGGATGGAGGTTTTGCATTCTTGTCTGGAAGCATAATGTCTTCTAGAGCTTTTCTGCTCCACGTGGGGGTCTGTGCCACCAACATGGGAGCTCCTGAGAAATGCAGGATCTCAGCCCTCCGCCCAGAGCTACTGGGGCAGAATCTACGTTTCTGTGACATCCCAGGGGTGTCATGCTCATTAGAGTTTGAGAGCTCATGTCTAGGTCACTGTAGCTGCTCCTGTCAACCAGTATCATTTTCTTCTGCAGGTTACTGGAAGAATTGGTTCAGAAAGAGAAAGAATTACAAGCACTCCTTCATCAAGCTATTGAAGAAAAAGACCAAGAAATCAAACACTTGAAGCTTAAGTCCCAGCCGATAGGTGAGCAGCAGAAAATTTTAGTCATACTGTTCAGCCAGGCTGCCACACGGCAAGTTTTATTTCCTGGCTTAATCAGCATCTGTCACTTGAACCACAACTACGAGCAGAAATTGCTTTTAAAAAATATCCAACTCTTAATTGTAGCAAACTATCATTTCTTATAAGTGCAGTAAAAATAAGATGATTCATAGTCATCTTTTCCTGAGATTATGTGTTATTGGGGTAAATAGGGCTCTCCCCTTTTTTGTCTTTATTTCTTCTTAAAGATTTCACAATGAGATTACTAGAATAAAATATATCATTTTTTAGCACTTTGCATTTGTATTCTGTGTATTCTAGTTTTTTTCCCTTCTAATAGTTTGACAAGGCTTAAATATAATAAAGATGTAGTAACAAAAAGCTATAGATTGGATACACCTAAAACAAATACAATGTTATATGTCAATTATATCACACTTTTTATTTATTTATTTTTTTTTGGTGAGGAAGACCAGCCCTGAGCTAACATCCGTCGCCAATCCTCCCCTTTTTGCTGAGGAAGACTGGCCCTGAGCTAACATCCGTGCCCATCTTCCTCCACTTTATATGGGACGCCGCCACAGCATGGCTGACAAGCAGTGCGTCGGCGGGCGCCCGGGATCCGAACTCGCGAACCCTGGGCTGCCAAGCGCGGACTAAACCGCTGCGCCACCGGGCGGCCCCTATATCACACTTTTTAAAAAGTCGTAGATTAGGACTTTGAAGAAATCTATTCTGTGAGAGATTGGAGTTGAAAGGTAATCTTTAGAGAATCTTATTTAGCCAGTTTAGAGGAAAATAAAATTTATAGTTTTTTGTTCATATATATGGCTCTTCTGTATTATTGCAAATAGTGGAAAAATAGACTATTAAAATTATGTGGTTCTCTGCTAATTATGCTCATCTTTGTTGCATGAAAAATACACTGTACAATTTTGGTGCACTATTTTATTCTAAGAAAGTATAAAATTGATATGAAAGTATGAGGTGGGAGTATCATTACATGATTGCTTCTGACTCCATTTACTAGTGTCTTAAGGAGTCTTTAAGAGTCTTATTGATATTATCATTTATACTGCCAATCTCACTGGTTTCTATTCATTATTTTCTGATAGAGAAAAATCTTTTAAAGTATCAGTAAATGTTTGTTGACTGGGAGGGTCTCGGATGACCTCTGTTAGGTGAAGCTAAGAATGTCCCCCATGCCCCCAATTCTGTTCCAGATATCCCTGGACTGCCTGTGTGTCACCTAAATTCTCCTGGCACAAGTACTGAAGATTCTGACCTTATTGAGTGGCTGAGAGAAAACGGAGCTGATGAAGACACTATAAGTCGGGTAAAGAAAACCGTCTGTGGGACAACCATTCTTTCACCTCATGTCATAATGTTGAGTGCGCTAGGCGTGGGGAGAAACTCAGACCCAGTGCTGCCCTCCTGAGCCTGACAGACCAGGGTAGGCAGACGATAATCAAGTAATTCCACAGATAGAAGTGTCATTGTGCCCTGATAAACTCCATGAAGGAAAGGTTAGCAGGCATATGAGACAGAGGGAGGGAGGAGTTGGGGAAGGTTCTTTGAGACAGTGATGGATGAGCTGAAGTCTGAAGGAAGATGCAGGAACAACCTAGGCCATCGTATGCCTGTTTGGGGTGGGGACCCACAAGAGGGGGAGATCATGGGGCTGGGGGTGCAGAATGTTCAAAGACCGCTAGCGAGGCAGGCTTTGTGGTCCAGAAACCCCGAGGATTTTTATGTTTTTGAATTGAAAATAAGGAAGAGTGGGAAAAGTCAAGACAGAACTAAAAGAAAAAGTTCCTTTTGTTAACTTTTTAATTCTCTTGCAACATTATTAGACTCCACTGGGCAACAGCTGTTTATGGCTATTTAATAAGATAGATCTAGTTAGTAAACTTATGTCAGAAACAAACACTCTCTATAAGCCATATTCTATCTATAATAACCTATTTTGTCCCTGCTCCTTATAGACTTTTGTATTCAGCATGAATAGCATTTATTTGTTTTAAGATTACATATATGTACACACATATACACACAATAAGAGATTTTTATTGTTTTAGTAAAAGAGCCTCTTAATACAATATTACATTGATTTCAGTTTTGTATTTAAATTTTAAAAAACAAGAATAAGGATGTCTTTTCTCTTGACTTGATGATTTATTGGACCACTAAATTTAGGGTCTCATTAGAAATCTGCATAACAAATTATATAAATTTAAACAATTCTCTTGCCTATGGGAAATAATGCATCCAGTTAAGTTCTCCAAAATATTTATCCCTCTAACTTATACTCAAATCACAATTAATTAAGTAGTAATTGATGATCCATTAATCATTGCCCCTTTTTTTTAGATTTAAAATTAAAAGCTTCACTTAAATTCAGGACTCTGATTTTGTAGTAATTATTGGAAAGTACCTTTTATTAGCTGTGAAAATTAAGTTCTGAAATTAAGTGTAAGGAATACCTTTCCAGGAACATTTTTTTATCCACATGAGAAAAGTAAAGGTACACAGTACCAACCTCTCAAATGCAAACATTATCTTACAAGCAACAGACATGATTACAAGTGATATAATTATCTAGTCATCAGAAGACCATTCAGAAATTCTGCATTGCTTGTAAACTTCATGCATTTGGAAAACATATGGATGTATTCCTTTGTAATTACTTTGTAATGCGGGGACTTTCCCCTAATAATTCCAGAAGATTATGTGGATTTCCTTTTAAATTCACTTTTTGTTATTGCCAGTGTTGACATTATGGATAGTTTTCTATTTATTAAAGGTGTATCAAACATCTTACTTTTGTGCATATTTTCCTTTCTCCACAGTTTCTGGCGGAGGATTATTCACTAGTGGACATTCTCTACTGTGTAACACGTGATGATTTGAAGTGCCTGAGACTAAGGTACCGCTCTTCTTGCTGTTCAGCTGTCACGAGGGAGAGAGCACTGGGCTGAGGTCAGGAAGTCCGGCTCCTGCCTGACTCGATCCCTAACCAGCCCTAACCAGCTCCAGCCAGCCCTAACCAGCCCTAACCAGCTCTAACCAGCCCTAACCAGCCCTAACCAGCTCCAGCCAGCCCTAACCAGCCCTAACCAGCCCTAACCAGCTCTAACCAGCCCTAACCAGCTCCAGCCAGCCCTAACCAGTTCTAACCAGCTCTGCACTCCTGGGCAGGGCTCTCTGGTTCTCAGTTGCTCTGAGTAAGCTGAGTTAGTTGGACCAGGCTATTACTGGGCTCCCTAATAACCAATATTTCTATATTAGTAAATGCAAATCAACTGGAAGAATTTTCCTGATAACATATCAGACTAAGGCCCTGCAGATATCGTAAAGCTGCCTTAAACATAGGCTCTAATTTAGTTCATGATTGTGCCATTTTTATTAGAAACATTAGGATGACGTGCTGATTTGCCATCCAGATAGCTGGTATAATCTGATACAGTTTCTCACAATAATGACTTTTTCTAATCAGGCCAAGCAGATATTTAACTGTTACTTCCACCCACCTCTAAAAAGACACATTTCAAAAGAGCTGAAAATCTAAAATGATGCTTTGGGACCCGGGGGTTTGTGGGGGTGGAAAGGAAAGGCTTGGAGGGACGATGAGAAAATATGTACAAAAAAGAATACAGAATGCCTGATAAGACGTGGGATCTTCGTGTTCTGATCAGAGCAGCTGAAAGCTAAGTCACTTTTGTATTTCAAGGGCAGTGTTCCAGAGGAAGTGTCTCACCCTCCTCTGTGTCTTTATCCAGGGGAGGGATGCTCTGCACCCTGTGGAAGGCCATCACTGACTTTCGAGACAAACAGACTTGACTATCACTCACCAGCTTTCCGTGGAGATTCTAAAGATTAATACAGACCTGATCTTCAGGGAGGGAGAGTCGAAGGGAGAAGAGAAAGAAGCTGCACTTTAAATCCAGTATTTGTTTACTCGTGTTAAAAAAAAAAAAAAAGAATACACTGAAATTTCCTAACCGCTTCTATTTCTATAATTCATTAAGAACTATTTGTAAGGACTCGCAAAATAATCCTAAACATTGGGATGTTTAGGATTATTTTAGTCTAAACATTTTTATGGAAATATTTTTAACTCAGCAGCTATTGCACTTCAGCCAAAAGTTTATTTCATACGAAACGGATACAACATTTCATGTGATTGTACATCACTGGAACAGAACCAAAATGTGACCATAACTTTTTAGGCTTCGGTGTGTTTGTAATATGCCCTGATAATCTGAGTAGAAATGCATAATTTCAATTCTTGTATAAAGTTTGTTTTTTTAAGTGTGCAGAATCTGAGAGCAGTGGTTTATACTTATCTGTATTAAGTGTAATATTGACTATATTTTGTAACTTAAGTCTCTGGCCTGTGGCACATCGTGTGAGTCCCTTGTGTACTACTGAACTGTACCAGTTGCACATGCCCGAATCTTAGTAATGTTGGCTTGTTCTAAAGCTGTCCGTTGTGTCATATTTACCCTAAAAAGTAAAAAGACTCTCAACAGACTGTTTTGATAAATTCTAAAGAATTCTTATTTTGTTTTGACAAACCAGATAACTACTGTGTTAAATTTCTAGTCGTTTCTTCAGCTCTCACATTAAATAGAATCTGTCTTCTATTCAAGTAATCCAAGAACTGATACCTAAATTGTTCCTCAAGGCAACAGAGTGGTAAGAGAGGACGAAGGGAAAAGAGAAATAAAAGAAAGCCAGTGTATTTTTCTCGAGGCTCTGAGTTCTCTTGAATGACTGTTGTGTCATCTCAGATACCATCCCAATGGAGAACACTGCATTTTCTATCTGCTTCATCTTAGTTCTCATATATGAGGGAAATATTTTTATTTTAAGCTGCCTATTATATTTATAAGGCTGCTCACATTAATAGGATGAAGTCAGAAGCTCCCAGATGGATGAAAGAGACAAGTTTCTTCAGTACAGAGGAACCTGTTTATTACTCATGATAGAAATAACATAGAGTTGTTCGTGTGTCATGACAACACCTATATAACAGTCTTGGATAAAACAGGTGGCATCTTTATTTCTATGTGAAAATCAGTGTACAGTATATTTTATATTGCATTAGAGTATACAAAAAATGCTCACCAATATTGTCTCATGTGATAACTTGCAACAACACAGCTGTGTCTTTTTTTTACATCCCCACCCCGAGGGCAGGTAGTTGCGTCCTGCGTCCTGTGGGGAAATTATGAAGGAGGTGCGGTGTAAACAGACATGCCGTCTCACTCCTCGACACACAGGGTAACTTCTTTATTGAACCTTAGCTCCTACCCCAATTCGAACGGGTAAGTCCTTTCAGACCTCGGATGGGATCGGGCTGCCCATCCTCAGCCAACTCTTCAATAATACAGCCTTTCTTGGGCTCTTCCTCCTGCCCTGTTGTTGTGGGCAGATGTTCCTCTAGTCCTGGTGGTTCATCATACATTCCCAGACCAGCATCATAAGGTTTTTGTCAGGATTCTGGGTCTTAGTCCCTAAAGGAGGCGGTTCCACTATGGCCCCAGTTTCATGAGAGGTTTGCACTCAAAAGGCCTTTGGCATTAATCCAGGCCAGTGGTTCTCAACCCAGCTTCACACTGAAATGACTCGGGTGCTTTTTTTGTGTGTGTGTGTGTGGGGAAGACCAGCCCTGAGCTAACATCCGTCGCCAATCCTCCCCTTTTTGCTGAGGAAGACTGGCCCTGGGCTAACATCCGTGCCCATCTCCCTCCGCTTTATATGGGATGCCGCCACGGCATGGCTGACAAGCAGTGGGTCCGCTGGCGCCCGGGATCCGAACCCCTGAACCCCGGGCTGCCAAGCGCGAACTAAACCACTGCGCCATCGGGCAGCCCCTGACTCAGGTGCTTTTAAAAACAATATTGATGTCACCACCTCAGGGAAACTGTTTTTCTTGTTCTGGGATGGGGCCCAGCGATCCTTTCACAAAGCTCTGCAGATGATTCAACACTGTAAGTCCCACCTCCTTACTCAAGTGCCCTCTGAGAGGTCAGGGAGAGTCCTTTCCATTGAGGTGGTAGTCAGATGCTACTAGTCGTCATTGACCTGGTGGAGCAGAAGCCTAAACACACAGCCCTGGAGCAAAACCCTCACTGACCTTGTGGCTTTGGGCAAATTGATTACCCTCTCCAGCTCTCAGTTTCCTCACGTGAAATGGGGGAGTAACATAGGGCGGCTGTAAGCTGTAAAGGAAAGAATGCCGGTGAGGTGCTCAGTGCAGTGCTTGGCAGGTCGTGAGCACCAAGATGCTGCTGCTACTGGCACATCTTGTTCACTCAAGTGTTCATTAAATACTGGTGCTGCACGAACCAGGAGAGACAGCTCTTGCCCCTGAAGTTCACTGTCAGGTGGAACCAAGACAAAGTAGAAACAACAGTTGGTGTAGTAAGTGCTGTAGCCGCATCTGCCTGCTGGAGGGGGTCGAGGGAAGCTTTCCAGAGAAGTGAAGGTTGGAACCCAGCCTGGAGGATGGTTTGTAACAGAACAGTTATCCGTGGGTGGTGGGGGCAGTCTCGTAAGAGAAACAAAATGGAATTTGCTTGGAAAAGTAGGTCCAGTGTTTCTTTTTAACCGCATTTTGATCTCTTTCTCCGAATTCTGTCATTGCATATTTTGTTTCCTTTGTTCCTAAGCCATCACAGAAATTGCTTTGGCTGTGAGGAATGACTGTTAACCCACTGGGATGCCTACTACACAGGAGGCACTATAGCGGCAGGAGAGACAGACACGGTGCCCATGGAGTTCAGAATGCAGACGATGCACATTATGTCATCACGGACATCTGTGCTCTGTAAACAAGTGATGGCTCCAGACTTTCAGGACACCCCACAGAGAAGACAGTCCCTGCCACCAAGTAATTCGTGTCAGGCTGAAGAGACATGTTCAATGACAAATCACACCTCGTCTGTGGTGAAGGCTGGACGAGTGGCAAGCCCAGAAACCCCAGAGGAGGTTCAGGGGACGGGCTTGTGGCGCCAGGGCAGGTGGAACAGGCTTCACTGGGAGGGAGGCCTCAGCCTGGGCCTTGGGGGGAAGACTGTTAAAGAAGTCAGGACGGAAGTCGCTCTGGGGAGAGGGCTCCAAGGACAAAGGCGAGAAAGCAGGGATCCGCACGGTGTTCAGGAGAAAGTGAGCAACTTTTCCATTGCATTAGAGCATACAACATTTTAACTCATATTTGGAGATTGGAAAGAAAATGGGGTAAGAGGAGCTCGGGGAGCGTCTGGGAGGGAAGTGTAGTAAGTATTAAATTATGTAGAAATGGGGAATCTATTAAAGGTTTTTGAGCAAGAAAGGGGTGTGTTTAAAATAGATGTGTATGAGAAGATTATTCTGGCAAAGTTGTGTTGGGTAAATCAGAGGGGACAGAAATTGGACAGAGCAGTTCAGGGACTTGCAGATGTGAATGAGTGTCTAGTAGGCAGAGCAGTAGGAATGGAGCAGGTGGAACTAAAACAAGGGACAAGATTTGGGAACTATGATTTGGGCAGTGAGGACAAGGGAGAGGGAAGGATAGATGCTGAGCCTATGTGAGTAAGGAGATAACTCAAAACTAGGCAAGTTTGGAGGGGGCACTTGTTTGGGACACATGGAGTTAAGGGCAGGGCATCGTGACAGAAATGTGCAGAGACCAGGAGGATGTGTGGGTGGAAGTCAGCACTGAGGTCGAGGTGTATATTCTGGACCCAGGGGTCACCTGGATGGAGATAACAGTCAACGAGAGATGAAGGTTTGGGCCTAAAATTTGGGGAGGAGGAAGGTTTCAGGAGGGTTTGAGAAGGCGGAATTTAAGTCAGGGAAGGAGACAAAAGGACTAGCCACAGAGGAATGGGAAAACCCAGGCCAGTGGTGTAAGGCAGGAGGACCATCAGAGGATCGAGCACTGAAGTTCAGGGGAACGACAGAGTAGTAGGTAGTTTGATTTCCTGACCCGGAAAGTGCTTATAGACAGGCAAGAAAGACTATAGCTGGTTAAACAAAGGAAATAAGACAATAATGGCACCTGAGTCCACACATTTATTACCTTTGGTGAACAAAACATATGACAATAGATTTGGGAGTGTGGGAAGTCAAGGGAAGAAATTTTCAGAATCAGAGAGTCCCGACCATATTTGTTAGGGTAGAGCCCCTGAATGGAGAGGCATTTGGGGAGCAGGGGGAAGAGAGGGAGGAGGCTTCAAAGAGGCAGGAGGGGCGCAGCATCCGGAAGTCCAGCTCTTCCCCTGGAAGGGGAACCATGGCCATTTGGAGAGATGAGATGGCCGTGGGAGCTCAAGAAAGGTGGCTTCCGTGTTCTAAGTCAAGTACAAGGTGATGGTGAGTGCCATCTAACAGATGCCGTCCACTCCTGCATGTTCACGCCCCCTGTTACAGGATCGAGGTAAGTGTGGGAGGCACAGTGCACAGGGCCTCAGTCAGGATTTAAGTGTCTTATTGCACTTAGTTTTGTGTAACTTGCGCCAGACTGAAATACGTCAGCAAAAGAAATGGGAGGAGGGATAAGGAGACACCAAAACAATAAATAATACATACACACAAACACCAATAAGGCTTGACTTCTTTTTAGGGGGAAACGGGGTCAAAGCAAGAGCTCACTGCTTTTCTTAAGTAGGTGGTAAATCAGGTTTGAAAACAGATCGCCTCCCTTTTACAAGGTTCTTCCGGGGAGTTCACCTCCCTAAATTCAGCTAAGAGTCTTTCTGATGTTCACAGGAAAGCGTCCTCAACTCTGGTGATTTAATGTAGTAAAAATATCTTCGCTGAGGCCCAAGCTGGGGTCTAGAACCACCTCCACCCACCTGTGCTTTATTTTTACTGAGTAGAATGTGATCTAGGGGGATTGCGTTGCTAAAGATCAGTTTGCCTAACCCAGTAGAAATGGCAGCGGGGGAAATCCGTGACTACCAACCGCGCGAGTCCCCTCGTCAGAACCTCTGCGCAGCACAGTGGCCCGCGCCCGGAGGAGGCGGTCCCTTCCGGGGCCGCGGGCTGGTTTTCACGCGCGGGCGGTGAGCACCCCGCGCTGTGCGGGCCACCGCGGCGTCCGGAGGCTCTCGCGCGCCCGAGCGCCTCTGCGGCGCCGGGGACTGGCCGCCCGTGCTGCCCCCGTGTCCCGCTCCCGCGGGCGGCTTTCTCCCTCGGCGCTTTGCTGCTGATCGTGATTCCCCGTTAGAGCAGAAACGGGGTTCTCCTCAGCCAGTAATGCTTCTGTAAAAAAACTGTTGTTGCCTATTGCTTTTTTCGTGTTATTCCTGCACGAGCCCGAAGTCACAGGGTGGTGGCTAAAGGGGACCAGGAATAAGAGAACCCCAACTCTGGCACCGGTTTCACTGCCTGTGCCCGGGCGCATCAGGTACCAAGGCCTGGGGACAAGACGGCACCGGCCACGGCGTTCTGGAACTCCAGCCCGTGCTGGGCCTCCGCCGGGCACCACACTCCTCGACCGGCGGTCACCGTGCGCTCCGGCCCCAGCGAGGCCCAGACTGCGGGCTGCTCCCGAGTGCGGAGGACGGAGCGTCCCGAAGCTCTCGCCTCCCCCGGGCCGATCCTGGGGCCGTCCCGGTCCCTAGCCCCAGGCGTGGCCGCCCCCGGACCTCGGGGAGCCGGCAGCGGCGGCCGGAGCTCCGGGCCCAGGTGTATGCCCGGCCCGCCGCTCCTACAGCCGAGGCCCGGCCGCGTCCGTCCAAGCGGCTGCCACGCCGCACCTGCCCGCGAGGGAGCGCGCTCCGCCCTGCGCTCCCAGCGTTCGCTCCGCCCCCTCGCGTTCGCCCCGCCCCTAGCCGCAGTAGCCCCGCCCCTCCCCCCGCGCTCCCAGCGCTCGCCCGGCCCCCAGCACTGGTCCCGCCCCCTCCCCGTTTGCCCCGCCCCCAGCTCTCGCCCCGCTCCTCCCCGCGCTCCCGTCGCTGGCCTCGCATCCCCGGACTCGCTCCGCCCCCAGCGCTGGCCCCGCCCCCTCCCCGCGCTCCCGCCGCTCGCCCCGCCTCCCCGAACTCGCCCCGCCCCCAGCGCTCGCCCCGCCCCCACCGGCTCACCTGTCTGGCCGCCGGCTGGGGCGGGGGCCGGCGGGAGCGGAGCGGAGCGCGAGGGCGGAGCGGCCGTCGTCATCGAGCACCATGGCGGAGCTGGGAGCTGGCGGCGACGGCGCGGTGCACAGCGACACAGGTGACCGCGCGGCGGGGTCGCCGGGGGCCCCGGGCGCGGGTGGGGGCGGGGGGGCGGCCGGCGGGGTCGGGGGCGGCCGGCGCCCGCGGTCCCCTCCCCGGCCGCCTCCCCCTGCCCGGCCGTGGCCCCGATCGGCCGGCCCGGAGCGCCCTCCGTCCTCCCTCCGCCCGGCCCCAGTGCCCCCGGCCCCACTGTCCCCGGTTACCAGTGTCCCCGACCCCAGTGCCGCCCGGCTGCCCCACCTGGCCTCTCCCCAACAGGTGGAGACCCGCCGGGCGCGGGCGGGAGGAGGAAATGGAGACGCGCTGGCCGCTCCCTCCACCTGCCGGCTGCGTCCAGCCCGCCTGTGCGGGGTAATCGTGTCCCCAAACCCAACAACCAGCCGGGAGGTCCGCGGCCGGGCGACACAGGTTCATCGGTCCGGGGCCCCGCCTGCCTGGTCGCCCGGTCCCCGGGGGGGGGGCGCGGGGAGTCCGCAGTGAGCGGCCCCGGGGACGGAGGACGGCCTGCGGTGCGGGGACACGGCTCGCGGGTCCGTGTTTTCAGTGGGTGCACCGCCCACGGTGGGGACGTCAGGTGGTCACCCCCCATCTACACTCGGGGACAGGGCGCACGTCTCCAAGACAAGCAACAAGTTTCTCCCCCATCGTATCTGAAGACGATTGTTCCCCTCGTGATAGATTTGTATTGAGACTGTTGCAGATCCGCCCCTCTCCTAGCCCCCCCTTCTTGACTTCTAGGCCGGTAAACTGTTTCTGGTACCTTCCTGCGCTTGGGATGGGGGCGGTGAGGCGGTTATTTTAAAAAGAATTCAAATTGCAGGCTCCCCAATTGCAGTGTGTTTTCTACTGACATACACGCACAATCGGAAAGAATTGTTTCCCAAACGTATGAATCCAGCCCCCAAAAGGAACTCTTGATTTAGACGATATACTTATTTTAATGTGAAAGGTCCGGAAAAGCTGTTAACAGTCTGCAAATTACGTATCTGCTCTGCTACTACGAGTTGGGGACCTAAAGCCTCATGATTAATCCCTCCAGCAAAATATG
The DNA here is from genome assembly GCA_031878705.1 of Tapirus indicus. Lineage (NCBI taxonomy): Eukaryota > Metazoa > Chordata > Mammalia > Perissodactyla > Tapiridae > Tapirus > Tapirus indicus. Next base: position 55,054,384 of record CM062933.1, on the reverse strand, counting down.
TGAGGTTACTTCTGACAAGGTGTCTTGAACTTGTTTACTTGGAAGTCATGATACTTCCTGTAGAGTGGTTTATTTTGTTTTAATGTGTTTGAAAGATTGGTAGATCATTATTTGGGTTTGGGGTGGGGAATGGGTGGCTAGGAGGAGATGCCTTCCTAATTGCTTTAGGGAACTTGTTGCTGGGTGTGGGAACTAGGCTCCTCCAAGCAAGGGCAGCATCCTCCTTGTGAATATAAATGGTCTGGTGTCTAATTCCCACAGAGTAACAGCTTCTGAAACAAAACTTCCAGTGAGTTAATACACACCACTTTATGCTCAGAAAAATAAACGCTTCCTAGAATCTGCACATGAACTTGTTCAGATGTAAGAGAACTACAAACTAGCATAGTCAGTGCTTGAGCATGTTAGCTAATGAGCTGGTCATGCTTCTAACTATTAATATGCAAATCACCCATGTGACCATGTGGCTGTCAGTGAAGTATTTTCTTTTATGAAGAGGGGAGTTTAATTGGCTGCCGTTTCCTTTACAGAAAATGGTTCCTGTGCACCTTTGCCTAGAAAGTTCAGTTTCCAAGGGACAAATTTTATATATAGTCTTTTGAATAATTGTACTTTGTAATTTAACTAAAACTTATTTCTGGCCCACATCTTTTTCCTCTTTTTCTAGCTCTGGTCTTCAGAAACACCTATGTGAGCAGGTGCCAAAGAGAGAATAAAGGTGAAAATATATTTTTAAAAATCTAGGTAGCAATATTTTGAGTGGACAGCTGAGGGTTGCTTGAATTTTAACAACTTAAGAAGTTTTCCATATATTTAAGATGTTACCTATGTCTGAATTTGGGACTTCAATGTAATACTTTATTCTTATGGATGTATTTCGTGTTATACTCATCCAAATGCTGTGGTCATTATTTTTTTAATAATCACAGGTTTGTATAGAGGTAGGGTTCATGTGTGTGAGGAGGACCAGCCCTGAGCTAACATCCACTGCCAATCCTCCTCTTTTTGCTGAGGAAGACTGGCCCTGGCTAACATCCCATCTTCCTCTACTTTATAATGAGACGCTGCTACAGCATGGCTTGATAAGTGATGTGTCGGTCCACTCCCGGGATCCGAACCCATGAACCCTGGGCCACCGCAGTGGAGTGTGAACTTAATTGCTACGCCACCGGGCTGGCCCTAGAGGTGGGTTTTTGAGGGGAGGAGGTGGGGACTTCCCTTATTACAGTTGCCACCTCCAATGGCAACATTTGTTGTGGGATTCACTTTATCCCCTTTTTAGAACTGGTTATTATGAGGTAGAGTCTACTCTTAAATGTCTCTTAGTTTTTGTGTCCCAGTGCAACGACTGTGGTCTAATTTTAGGGCAATTGAGATTAGAATCTCAGGTGATTATAAAAAGAACACCTGTAATATGTTCATAATTATATACATGTGTATGTGTGTGTATCAGAGATGGGTTGAAAATTGGTGGTATACCACCTGTAAAATGAGACACTTGTTAAGGTTATTGAAAGGTACTGTATAAATCTGACATTTAAAAATCATGTTTCTGTCAGCACATGTTTATCTTAAAGATAGTCCAATCACCCTCCTTGTGGTGAAATTCTTTATTTTTCTTGAGGATGAACTTTTCTTTTGATATATTTTTCAAAAGCCAAAGGTAAGCAAGAACTGAAAAAAATAATTGACTTGAAACAAGTTTTCATTTCACCACCAGAGGACATACAGTCCTTTTTCAGGCTGTTATTTTGATAGTCACACAGACTGATAGTCACAAGTGCCTCTGCTCACGAGCTGTGGAAAGTGTGTGTGCACAGCTGATTTGCCAACTTGATAACTTCTTCTTTAAAAGCCTACTGAATTAAGACCAAATTTAAAGCTGCTTTTGACTAATTCGTGAGACAACACTTTCATGCCCAGGAAATAAATACCTGTAATCTGTGAGTTCTGTTGATATTCTTTGGGGGGAAATGGCTTAGAACTTGGAACTGGGCTTTTTCTCTCCTTAGCAGGCCGTGTGGTGGGAGAACACAGGCTTTCCTTGTGGTCTTGGTCACAACCCTTCACTGCATTTTTCCAAAGTGAAAAATGATCTTTGCGGTCTCAGCTCTGAGGGTCTACAAGTGTCTGCAAATAGAAATGGTGAGATAGGGGCTTGGACACTACAATTTGGGATTCACCTTGCCCCTTTTGAAACTCAGGTCCTAAAGCTCATAATGCTTCGTTCAGGTGGCTGGATCACTTCTTCCCATGTCTTGTGGCTAGTCTTACCTTTACATCTTGCTAAGTAGGAGGGAAGTGTTATTAATAGGCCGGGTGATTGTGCTCAGGAGCATGCGTTCATCTGATATCGTTAGTTAGGCATGTGTGTGAGACACTAATTTACATTGGCATGTTCTCTGAAAAGATTCTAACATCTTTTCCTCCTGATGTATGAAAAATAATCATTTGAAAGGTTATTTTTTTTAAACTCAAGTCTCATTATATTGATGTAAGAATTGAAAATATTGAGGCTTAGAATAATTTGACCAATAAATATGTACTTTCTATATATTAAACATTACGGTGGCTGGAAGGTTGATGAAGACGTGATCCTTGGATTTAGCAAGGAAAACAAAACCCACAAACAAATCATTGCCAGGTGTGAGGAGTTCAGTGAAGAAAGAATTACTTCGGGCTGTGGTTGTTTATCAGGGAGGACATACTAGGTAGAGTAATTAATTTAAACTTTAAAAAATAGGTAAGTGATATATAAAGTTAGATGGAGGAAAGAGAGAAAAAAATAAAGGTGCTAAAAATAAAGGTACAGATATGGAAAGAGCCAAATTTTGGTCATGTTGACTCATGTGAGGCTCAACATTATAGAGTCCTAGAAGATGGATTAGGAGTGATGGTACATGGGGGCCAAATTGTGGAGTGGTTGAAGGCCAAGCTAAAAGGTTGGTACATTATTCTGTGGACAGTGGAGAACTGTTGATGATTCTCAAGAATAACATATCTTGACTAAAGCATGATGAATTAGGTAACTGTGCACATGAATCTTGAAAGCTTGATTGCAAGTCTGGCGAAAGAGCTCAGCTGTTCCTGTAACGCTTGCGTAGTCCCTCCATCCGGGAGTCATCTCGTTCTTTGCTTGTTGCTGCTTTGGGAAGGGTCAGTGGGGTAGTGAGACAGCGTGAGGACTGTCTGCGTAGCCAGACAGATCAGCCATGTCTCTGGAGATGTGCCCAGCTGGTCCTCACTTTGAAACAGGAGTGTAGCTGAGAGGATGGATTTAAGAAGGAGGAGTTCAGCGACATCCAGAGCAAGTTTGAGGTTCCTGCAGAAATCTAGACAGGCATTGGAAATGGGAAGAGAACGATTAATTCAAAACTCTACAGAGGCATATGTCAAAGGAGTAATGGCAGGTAAAGAGGTGGCATGTGAGATTATACTCCAGGTTTGAGTCTGGCTCATTGGCTTGAGTGGCATGAAAATGTTCATGAGGAGGACCTGGTTTTGGTGGGAGAAACAGAAAATTCTGTTTTAAACATGGCAATTTGAGGTAGAAGAGAGACATGGGAATGAAGGAGAACAGTAGAGGTCGGGACTCGGGGATTTGTTCCGTAAGGGAATAAAGACTGAAGCCAGGAGAGTGAGGAGAGCCTAGAAAGAGAAACTGAAAAGGGGTGTGACGATGTTGGAAGCACAGGAGGAAGAGCCAGCAGAAACGCCGGAAAGATAGGAAAAGCGTAACTGATCAATGCCACAGCCGCCAAGGAGAGGAACAGAGCGGTCAAGGATCCAGAGACCGAAGAGGAAAAGAGCCATTTGTGTGATGACCAGGCCATCACTGGCCATCCCCAGAAGAGGGATTTCCATGGCTGGTGCAAGAGTGGGGGAGGTATCAGATTGTGCGTGATTAATAGACGAGCGGTTGGAAAATAGAGACAGACAATTTAAAAGACCCTCCGTGGAGTTCGCTGGTGAAAGGAAAAACTTTTAAATCCGTGAACAGGCAGAGGGATTTTTCTCTTTTAAAAATTTACTGTTTAATTTGCATACAAAAAATTTACTGGATTTTGGGGCATACAATTCATTGAGTTTTGTTGAATGTACGGTCATGTAACCACCGTGGTAATCATGATCCAGAAGAGTTTCTCAGCCCAGAGAATTCCCTCGAGCTGCCCTGATGTAGTCAGGCTCCCCTCCTCCCTGGCAGCCCCTGATCTGTTCACCATCCTTCTGGCTTTGCCGTTTCAGAATGTCATAAAAGTGGAATCATACACCATGTAACCTTTTGAGCCTGAATTTTTTCACTCAGCTTACTGCATTTTGGATTCAAACGTGGTGTTGTGTGTGTCAGTAGTTACTTGTCTGAGTAGTTTGCCGTTGTAAGGAAGTACCGCAGATTGTTAATCCACCCACCTGTTGAGGAACAGTGGGAAATTTGCAGGTTTTGGCGATTATGAATAATGCTGCTGTAAACATTTCCATACAGATTTTTCTCATTTATCTGAGGGAAATAGCTAGGAGTGGGATTGCTGGCTCGTATGTAAGTGTATGTTTGTCAGAAACTGCCAAACTGTATCCCAGAGCGGCTGTACAATTGTGCGTTCCTACAAGCAGTGTATGTGAGTTCTAGTTGCTCCACATCCTTGCTAACACTTGATGTTGTTAGGTTTTGTTTTGTTTTGAATTTTTAGCCATTCCACCAAGTTCTTTGAGTAAAGCTATGGAATCTCCTCAAAGTAAAATAGTGCCCTTCTGGATGCTAAACGATGCTCCCCTGAATTAGGAAAACCTGTGCAGGGAGTCGCTCCCAGAGCCCAGGTGTGATGGAGTTTTTATTTGGCTCTAAGATCATCGGCTTCTTTGTTCTTTTTTCCCATCGTGTTTACTTCCCGTTGAGCCTGGTTCTGAAGTTGATTATGGAGGGAAGTGCCATCATATGGCACAGGCCCAAGTCAACCCAAATTCTTGTCCCCGTTAATGTCTGCCTTCCAATCCCTTGAGATACAGCTTTCCAGAATTTGGAAATACCGTGTTTTTTCAGTTAGAAAGCTGGAAATATTGGTCATATAGCTTGCTTTATGGTCCTGATTATTAATTCCTGTTGGCACAATTTATACTGACAAACCACATGCTCAGAATCAGTTCTCAGGCCCTGAAGAGTGCTCACAGTGCTGTGTGCGAGTCTTGATAATGTCATGGACGTCTAATCACTGAGCATGGCCTGAGGTTCTGTATGCTAAGCGTATACGGGATTTAGGCTTATTTTCTAGAAAATCCAGTTTTAAAGTTTCTCTAGCTCTTCAGCGGTCAGTGCTTTCTGCCTTTTAATATCTCACCTCTTGAAATGCTCTGAATTATAGTTGTTCACAAATTTAAATGGCTTTGGATGCTTTTTCTATGTTCACTAAATACTGTTCTCCTTAGTATCTGTATTTGAGAAATAGCCAACTGAGGAAGAATCTGTAAGATATTTTTTTAGTTGCTACTTTGGATTTTGAGTTGAAGAGTAATATATCTTTGGCAGCAAGAATTCACTGCATTCAACAGTTCCCTGTCCTTGAAGCTCCTACAGAAATAGTTGTGAAGGAAAGGATTGTGAGAAAATTCTGAGAATTGACCCACCTCGTCAGATAACGCAGATGAATGGAGGGACACAGAACTAGGCAGAAAGGAAGCCGAGAGAAATGCTTTTGGTATGTGTGAACTGGACTTTGCAAGTGTTGTTAGTGTATATTTAAATTTAGAGTTTTGAGATTTGGGGTATCTTAAAATTTCTTCTGACTTTTTTTTTTAATGCTATGAAAGCCACCTTTATGGTGCAGGCTTTCTGGTAGAGAACCATCTTTTCCTATGGCATAACCCCCCATGTATAAAACTTGTATCCCTGACACTGTTAAAAGTAGAAGAGAAGCTATACTCTAGGGTAAGTTTAAATTCTAAGGTGAAATTCTAGGAAGTACCCTTTCTTTTAGTGCCCCCACCGCCCAGCACAAGGCCTGTTTGGGTGGCAGTAATGTGCATAACAATTGGCTGTAGCAAAAACACTTGGCTGCGTCTCAAGATTTTAATCCCGGCTTCTGCTTCTCAGAAGCCCCTGACCTGATTCTCTAATGGGCAGACACACCAGACAGGACCTGCTTCCTGCATTCCAGCTGGATTGGTTTCTGTTCGTGGTGGATGCTCTAAATTAGTACAGCGACACCCTGACCACAGTCCTGGCTGTAAGAGGTGAAAGGGTTTTAAAGATGAGGTTGGGGCGCCCCAAGTGTGCTCACCAACCTGTTCATGCTTCTGAGATGTTGCTTCTTTCTGTCGAATCCCCTACAGTCTCAATGGCCCTGGTTGGGCAAGCCTAGAAGATGATGTATTTATCAAAAAGCGTACTGAGTTGCTAGTAGTATCTACTTCTTAGAAATTAATGCTTCATATCTTTTTCTTAAAAGCAATTGTTGATGCATTAGGAATCTTTTTGGCTTAGCAGTTGCAAATTTTAAAAGCTTCTGGGCTTGCTGTTTAATCCTAAGTACCTGTCTCTCTTATCTGTTTAGCTGAAGGCGCTGGTGTTCTGGCTGGTTTTCACAGGTATGTGAATGTGCTAATCCTTTGCAGTGTGGGCCTTCCCTGAATGAAGATGGCCACACCTCAGACTGACCCACCATGATTATAGAATGTGGCATTTCTATTAGGCATTTCAATTAGGAACGTCCTTCCTCTGGGTTGATTTCAGAACTATGCCGGACCGTATAAACTATGTGAGGTTTAATACCTCAAACCTTCATACATACTTTATCTTCTCATGAAAACATATCTTATTCTACCACCACCTGCATCCAGACAGCTTCGTATTTTAGTTTCTTCTGATTGAGGCAGTGGGGTTACTTTATGACAACAGGGAGATTTTTTTTTTAATCTTCATATCTGTACTTTCCAAACCATTTAATGTGGGGACAACCAGACTGCTTAGTTCTTATGATGATATAAAGGATTTGTTTGATAATGCTTTGAAGCTGACCTGTATTGGATTCTCAATGAGAGATCATTCCTGAAAATAAAGGGGAATTTAATAGGTCTACTCGGAGATGTCCTGATCCCAATTTATGAATATTTTAATAGAGCATTACAGTGTTGGGAAATGATTTGAGTAAATAGCATCCAGCCTATTCAGTGAAGATTATGATCAGTGGCACGTGGACCTTTGACTTTTGAATGGCATGCTTTCATTTGCAGCATGTTGATTTCAGTGTGGAGTGGGGTGTCTTAATCTCTCTCGGGTCACTGACACTGATGGTTAATTCTATGTGTCAACCTGGCTGGGTACAGTACCCAGTTGTTGGGTCAAACACTAGTCTAGATGTGGCTGAGGAGGTATTTTGCATATGATTAACATTTACAGTCAGTTGACTTTAAGTAAAGGAGATTACCCTAATAAGACAGGGGCCTGAGCCAATCAGTTGAGGGCCTTAAGAGCAAAAGCTGAGGTTTCCCAAAGAAGGAATTTTGCCTCAAGCCTGTAACATAGAAGTCCTGCCTGAGTGTCCAGCCTGCTGGCCTGCTCTATAGATTTTGGACTGTCCAGCCTCCACAATCACAGCAGCCATCATCCTTTAAAATAAATCACTTTATACATGTATATAATTTATATATTTTTCTCTAGAGAAGCAGAACCAAAAATAATATTGGTTCTGCTTCTCTGGAGAACCCTGACCGATACATTGAAAATCAGGGTTTTCTCCCCAGAAATATGCAAAATGTTGTAATTACTTTTTAAGAGATAAAATTTTAAATTAATTATTTTTAAGGTGAAACAGATGCTATTAAGCCTTCCTAAACTGAAAAAAAAAATCTTAATTGATGTCACTTTTAATTTCGAGGAGTTTTAGGAGAAGGAATTGGGAGGAGCAGCAAAGGATGGGATTGGGGAAAAGTCTCAGTACATTCTGAAATGCATTGTTCTGACCTGTCCAGTTCTAATGCTTTAGGGCAGAAGCTACCCCTATCCTTAATACACCCGCAAAGTAGTGAACTGAGCTGGTCTGCTCTTCTCAGTATTCTTTTCACTCACAAACCTTTAGATCTCTTCACTCACGTCACGTCGCCATAGTGACCCAACATAGTAAACTGTGCCTTTGAGGGAGGGCCCGGATGTCTCGTTCGTCTTTCTCCCCCTCCCTAGAGTTTTTCACAGAGTGGGTTTTCCTTTAGTTGCAGGGAGGCAGAGAGGGAGGGAAGTCCTCCAGCCGCAGGTGTGGTCCTCCTCTAGCCAGGGCCTGAGTGAAGCTTCCATTATTTCGTGCAAACCTCTGGGGGGCCTCAGCTGAATGAGTAGAAAGCACAGCTGCAGAGCTGCCCATGTGAGGAGGCCGGGAGGTGTGAGTGTGGAGTACAGCCCCAGCAGGGGTGGGTCTATGTGAGTCTCTCTCGGGCTTTCTCTCTCTGCCTGACTCTTCCCCTGGGGGTATCACTCGAGTTTCACATCACCCTGGGCCAGTGTTAGTGCACAGCCGTCTTCAGCCGTGGAAGGCACAGCTCCCTACCTGCTGGTGACTTCCCATCACCAGTCCTAGGTCTCTCTTCCAGAACTACACTAAAAGTAGACATCCTTCCATACGTTAACCTTTAATTCAGTTATTTTATTCCTCCAGTCTTGTCTTATCTTCTCCAGAGAAAATGTCCCTTCCTTCAAATGACCCTCCTGTTATGGCCCAGAATCTTTGTGATAAGTCCGAGGTTGCTCTCTTCTGGAAGTGTTGTAATCTATCACCGCATCTGAAATATCTAGCTCAGACTCTGTGGTCTGAGGATCCAGAAGTAGAGAAGGCTTGTCCCCTCGCTCAGCACGCTGGACATCTGCTGGTGCTACTGAAGGTCCTGTTAGGATGTGCTGCCTCCCCTCGCTGATGTGTGGTGAGCTCACTGTCCACGCCCCTCCTTCCTGTGTCTGCTGAAGCCTGGGCAGCTCTTCATTTTGTACCTGGCAGTTGTCCTTTTTTAATATAAGAAGAGGTGTTCATATTTATTGCTATTAAATTAATCTTTTTAGCTGTAGCCCATTATTTTGATCTGTTGAGATCATTTTGGACCTGATTCCAGCCGTCTCTCGGCATTGTTTGATCTACAGATATGAAGCCTTGTTCTTGTATAAACCGTTAATAAAAACACTACCCACCTTCCCTTCCCACTGCTCACTGCTGCAGCTTTCACCTGGACTCTTGCAGGAACTGGTGTCCATGCTCAGCCCCTTGAGATGCATCCCCCAGACTGCCCAGGGCGCCTGCTAAAAAGATAAACAGGAATGCTTCTCGTATTCCTGTGCACCTTCTATCCCCATGGCCGCCACTTGAGCTCTCTTCTCCACCTGGACAGTGTAGTTATGTAACTGGTTTTTCTTTCTCAAGTCGCGCTCTTTCTCCCTTCCATCCCATCCTCCACCAGCTGCCAGACTGGCCCGTCCGATCACATGTCTAGTCACCAGCACCCCAGTGGCTCCCCTTCCCTGTGTCTGGAAGAACATTGTGATTCAGCTGCCGCCTCCCCCCCAGAGCACTTCATCGTGCGTCCTTGACATGATCTTACCACCCTGACAGCAAGACGAAGACCACAGTTCCTTGGTTTTCTCATCTTTCCAATGGTGTGGCTCAGAAATAAATCTAAACATGTAACTGCTCACAGATCAGTGGTGAGTTAGGTGACGTGTGGAAACGAGTCCTGGACGTGTGTCTGATTCTTCTGATGAACCAGTGATTGATTTCTTTGCCTCATTTTGAATCTGTAAAATTGGATTTCTAACCTAATAAGGAGGTCACTGTTAGAGGGGAGGACCTTCTGTGCACATTTTAACTTTTGTCACAGCGTTCAGAAGTTCGTGTAATGTATGTTAATAAAGTATTATCAGTGAGAATAATGAACAGGAGGGCCTGAAGGCATTCTAACATGTTACTGGGTTACAGTTTAATGTGGCGTTTTATAATATTTGCAAGTGAGTGAGTGATACCTCATGTTTAGGAAGGGGTTTTAAAGGAAGCTTAGTATCCACACCTCACATTCAGATAAACAGACCCTCGGGGTTTAAAATTGCTTATGGTGGAGCCGACATGGGGAAAGGGACTGTGTTGGCACCGAGAAGTGGTCCTCCTGCAGCAGAGATTTTAGACTGTTCTAAAAGGCACGGCGGGGACCCGGTACTTCTTGGTTGATGGCGCATCACGTCTGGAGTGGTATTGACTGTTTTCTTAGACGCCCTTAGCAAAAGGTGGTAAAATAAAGATCAAACCACACCTGCCTTTCCATTTTCCTTCAAAGGGCTGGTCTTTGTGCACTGTTTCTTTGTCCAACAGCCTGTTGGAAGCTCTGTGTGAGCTGCAAGGTGGCGGAATGTTGTACCTTTGTTGCCAAAGACGCCATCAGTAAGTGGCGTCATTGTAGGAACTGAGGGACCCCGTTTAACTCCAAGAATGGGGATGGCCGAGAACCAGCCGGGGCCCCTTGTTCCCCAGGGGTTGTTTGAGTCCACGTGCTGGCTTTGTCATTTTCAAACCATATGAGTTTTTTTTTTTAAGTTGCATTATAACATGGATTTCTAAAACTCCTGCTAGAAATAAATTGCAGCTCACCTTGAGGAGGTGCATTAAGTATTTAAAAGGTTACTGAAGTCCCGTAGTTTTGAAAACTTAATCATCACCCCTCATGTAGAAATGTGGAAAAGCATTTTGGCACTTCTGGGCCCACTGAGAAGTAACTAACTGATATGTTATATAGAACTCGTAATTTACCAATGCCGGGCCATTCAGTCCAGCAGTAATAATTCCTGTCTTCGATTATAGTCCTTGAATTGTACAAATCAGGCTATTTCCCATTTTGATAATTTTTTGTAAAGCTCACCAGACTTTTAGAAAGGAAAATCTAGGTGTGCTTCCTACTGGGTAAGGAGGTTTCTCTTTGCAAGAGGACATTCTTGGATTCGCTCTTAGGCTCTCTCGTTTTCCAATTTTCATGGTTACAGAATAAAAGCTTAGGAAGCATAAGTGTGAACAGAAGCCTGAAAGGGTGCATGTGTGTGCGCGCGCATGCGTGTGCCATCTTATATAACTTGTGACAGCTACGCCTGTCAGGAGCTGCCTTCTCTGCAGACCAGCAAGTTGACTCTGTATCCTGTTCACCTGCCTTCCGGGTTGGAGCTGGGCCAGAGGTGCTGGGCGGCCGGATAGAAGGGCAAACAGACATGAATTCACTGTGTACTAAGGGGGAGGGAACAGCAGCTGCCCATCGGCCTGTCCTGTCCGTAGTGGATGAGCAGTACCATTGTCACCTGTGACTATGACTACATCTTGTGATTATGCTGCAAACCTTTTTTTCTCTGTGTAAAGGCAGTCTAGGTGTAAAATCTACCCTTTTGCATTAGGCAGTGTCTCATTTCTCTTGAGTTTGTACTGTCTCCATTAACACATCATTTATTATTTTAACAGTTTAAACAAAACAGTTTCAAAACATAATTGACTATTAGAAGTCTACGTGCCCCAATTCCAAGGGGACTGAATTCAGATTCTGTATCTGCAGGTGACATGCAAGGACAGTTGTGCCACATGGAATTGACAACACTTACTAGTGCTGGGGAAGAGTTCAAGCATGCAGAGGGCTATTCCTGTTACTTTTGAGGATGTTTAAATTTACGGTCTCGCCATCCCCTTTCCATACTTGCTTTCATTTGGGGTCCGAGTGTAAAAGGGAGAAGGCTGTGGCCCCATGCCCCTACTGGGGTCAAGTCACAGCATTCCTGGAATTAAATAATAGAATTAAGCCCTATATCTCCATTAAAGACTGGGTTTGAACATTTAGGAAACTAATTGCAAATGCATTTATATGTCTTAGGTGAAAAATATGTACTTCAGGGGTAGGAAAAAATCCTTCGTTATAATGATCTGATCTTGGGCTGTGTGCCTTCCTGGGACTGGGCGCAGCTGGTGCTGGAGTCAGGATTTACAAGGCGGCATCTTGGCCTCAGAGCAGATGGGCCTGGGTTTACTCCTGACTCAGTGACTTAATCAGCTGGGTGACTAACCTCTCTGAGCCTCGGTTTCCTGATCTGTCAGGTGATAACTCCTCTCTCAGGGCTGTTGTAACTAAGAGGTGACGCATGTGATACACCCAGCACAGTGCTGACATAACGTTGGACATGTTCCCAGATGATGGGCCATAACTGTGTTCTTTCTTGTGTGTGTGAAGAAGATTAGCCCTGAGCTAACATCTGTTGCCAATCCTCCTCTTTTTGCTGAGGAGGATTGGCCCTGGACTAACGTCTGTGCCAGTCTTCCTCTACTTTATATGTGGGACGCTGCCATAATGTGGCTTGAAAAGTGGTGCGTCGGTCCGCACCCAGGATCCAAACCTGTGAACCCCGATCCGCAGAAGCAGAGCGAGTAAACTTAACCGCTACGCCACCAGGCCGGCCCCCCATTACTGTATTCTTTAACCTGACCCCACGCTACCTCATGGGTTGTATGACAGTGGTGACTTTTGGCATCCTTTGGTTAGGCTCTCATTTCCACTAGTAAATGGTTTTAAACATAACTTGAATTCTTTAAAAAAAAGCCATTTTGGTGATTTTCACGTTTTGATACAAATCAAAATTCTCTGTGAGACCCCTCAGGCTAGAGCATGAAGAATCCCATCTTTGTCATTTGAGGGATATTCCGCTGAAGTTAACAGGAGAGAAACCATTGATGGGCTGGGCGTGGTAGAGGTGGGCTCAGTTTCAGGCCTGTGTGTCCCAGAGGGGCTGTCCTGTGATCTCTCTTCCCTGGTACAGTCGCCCCCTTATCTGCGGGGCACGTTCTAAGACCCCAGGTGATGCCTAAAACCGTGGATAATACTGAACCCTATGTATACTGTGTCTTTCGTATACATGCAGACCTATGATAAAGTTTAATTTATAAATTAGGCACAGAGAGTAACAACAAATTAATAATAAAATAGGACAATATAACAATATACTGTAATAAAAGTTGCCGTAGATCTTAGCAACATCAGGATGTGATTGTTTTTCTTATTTAGTTGAGAACTTACACCTCTTCACTTAAAGGAAGCACTTCTCAGCTTCTCTTTGGCATATCTGACCTGCCAGCATCACTACTCTTGCACTCTGGGCTGTTATTAAGTAAAATAAGGGTGACTTGAACACCAGCACTGTGACACCGAGACAGTCAATCTGATAACAGAGACGGCTGCTAAGTGACTAACCGGTGGGTAGCGTATACAGCGTGGATGCACTGGACAGAGGGATGCGGCACGTCCCGGGTGGGCTGGAACGGGCCAGCACGAGATCGCATCACGCCAACTCAGAACAGCGAGGAACTCAAAGCTCCTGAATTGTTTATTTCTGAAACTCTCCATTTAATGTTTTTGGACTGCAGGCGACCGCAGGTAACTGAGACCGTGGAAAGCGAAACCGCGGATGAGGGGGCACTCCGCCTTCATTCTGCCGGGTGCCTTGAGGGCGGCCACAGGCTTCAGGAGCCCCTCCCGGGATCCATGTCTCATCTGAACAAGTTAAACAGAGGTGGCTTTGCTGCTGCTCCTCCCACGAGGGTCTGAGGCTGCGCGGACAGCAGTGGAAGGCCCATCTTCTGCAGAAGCCATTTGAATTCAGCTCTCGCTCTGCTTTCTGAAAGCCACTCTTAGGAAGGTTTCTCGTTTCCTCCTAGAACGCCTCATACAGTGTTGTCATCTCATCTTTTATTTGGAAGGTGGAGGAAAAGATCCTTTTTTCTTTAGCTTTACCTCTTTCAGTATTGCTTTTGTTAAACTCAGCAGAGATGATCAGAAACTGTTAGCTTGATTTCAGTGAGGAACGTTTCTAAATGAAACTTATCATGTGCTTGAGACACACATTTTCATTTTCTCTACTAAAAGGTAGTTTCAACTATACTTATTGTGTGTGTTTTGCTAGTGTAAGTACTAACCTGATTCTCTAGAAGTGGAAGAAAGAAGCTAAAGGGGATTTGAAAATATTTTCATTACAAATACATATATGTGTGGTATTGGCCCATATTTATTGATCATCTGATTAAAGAAAAATAAATAGGCAGTAACAAATCATCATTAATTCAGAAAAAGAAGAGTTTACCGGTTACAGAAAATTATGCAAGTCCATTAGCCAGTTTGTATCCACTGTTCATTCCTTAAGCAACAAGGTCTTGAATATTCGGGCGTGGGTCGCCCTTTCCTTCCTGCTCGCATCTTGCCGTCTCCGTAGAGGCTGGAGACAGGGACCTAGGATTCTCAACTACGCAGGCCCGATGTTTGTCCTGGAGAACCGCGTTGTCACTGTGGACCTGTTGCCAGCTGACATTTGGCCTGGGCAGGGAATTCACGTCATGGGCCTCCCCTTCCTGGCGTGTGATGGTGCTGGTTCACATGCTTTCTCAGACCCGTTCAGCTCTTAAACTCCGTTCTCTTTTATTCCAGGTACCTATTACACAGATCAACACGATTTTAAATAAACTCCATATCTGAAATTTCCTACATTTCTCCAAGCCACAGATCTAAACATATGTTAACTTAATTAAATCCAGCAGCCTTCGAGGGAAAGATTTCTGAAAATTGATTTATTTTCTCAGCTTGGATTTGCTAACCATTTAGTACATCGCCAGCACTGGGCTGAGCAACATGCGTAGATAAAAAAGAGAAGTATTCCTTGATGGAGTTGATAGTTGAACTGGAAACACCTTGAAAATAATTAATAAGCAAAAATGATCTAGTTACAACAAGTGTATTATAAAATAATAAAGGCAGCTGATATTTATTAAGCACTTCTTACTGCGAGGGCTGCACTATTTAATCCTCGCCCCTTATCCTGTAAGGTAAATGATGTCTCACCCCAGTTTTACAGCAAAAATTGAGTCACCAGAGGAGTCAGGCGAATTGTGCAAGGTTACTCTTCCACGGAAGGGATTAGAGAGGATGTTCACTTGCCTTACGGTCCCTGGGGTCCCTCCTGGATAAGGAGACTCAAGTGTTGGGAAGAGGTAGCGGGGTGCTCTGGGGGAGGATTGCTTTGGACTTACTAAGTGAACTTGATTAAAAGGCAAAAACAAATTATTTTCTTAATATGACAGTTGGTATTTTTTGTCATTTATTGTAAATTTAATTTTTTTCGCACACAGCATAAATTTTAGGCAGCCTAGAAACAGGGAGTCTTAAAGTGAGAAAGCTTATTTCAGGAGAAAACAGTAATCACATGATTGTGTGCTTTGAAGAAAGCAGTCTGAAAAAGCACTGAAATTGGGTCAGGCGTTGGGAATCACCCAGCGCTGTGGGGAGGGACCTGCCCAGAGCAGGGCGACTGGGGGGCATTTGCTGGTTGTAATCGAGGCCGGCTTTTCCCTTTGGAGGGTTATAGTGTCTCCTTTGTGTCCTTTCCACTTGACTTGTGGAAGAGACGTTCTCAATTGTGGTCCCTGTGAGGACAGGCACGTTTCTCCCCACCTGTCTCCACTGAGGGGTCTTGGGGACATGGTCGGGCTGGTCCTCGTGACAGGTGCAGCCAAATCTGTGTTTACACAGCCCCTGGGGGTGTAAGAATGTCTGGAAAGCTAGGAAATGTTCCTCAGTGCCAGGGGAGCCGTGGGGCTACCGGCCATGCCTGCCTCCGTTCAGGGACTCACTGACATTGTTACGATAGAAAACCTGTCCCCGAAAGGAAGAAGCAGCCCTCTCTCATTGAGTCCCTTTCTCCACCCCGGGGAGTCTGCTGCTGCCTGTGCACGCAGAGCTGCCTTCCTCCTCCCCTCCTGCCGTTCCTGCCGCCCAGAGGAAGAGGGAGCTGCTCATCCTCGCACTGACTCTCTGCTGGTGAGTTCCCAGGACCAGCATCCCACAGCAGCCAGCCTGGAGATGGAGCCGCTCCCAACCCTCCTGGGTTAGGATATCTCGGGGTTGTCAGGGCAACTGTGAGCGGCAGCCTATCGTATCCCCCCCTGTGCTGTGTGTGGACTGTTGTACTGTGCAGTAGCGAGAAGAAGGTTGGGGAGGTGCCGCAGCAGGAAGCTGGATCTGGGTGAACAGGGTAGGCAGTGGAGGGAGGCGTCCGACCCCGCCTGCCTTTAATAGGGTTTTTCTGAAAGGAGAGTAAGTGTGTGTGCGTGTGTGTATGCGTACACATATGCATATGCATGTGTGTGTGCGTGTGCTCGAGCCAGCGCGCGTGCCTGTGGGGAGTCAGTGGGAGGGGGCTTGGCGGGGGCTGCTGTCGCTGAGGGGGAGCTGCAGGGCCTCAGTTGCCAAGTGGCTGGTGGCATCTGTCAGCTGTCTGCACACTGTTTACCCGCAGGGGATCCATTACAAGTGCTCAGATGAACCGGCAGCTTAGGAACTAGCAGCTTCCTGGGGGCTGCAATTACATAAGCACATATTTTTAATGTAATAATAATTAAAAAGCAAGTACAGCGGTATGCCTGGGTCCGCTACTGCTCTCCGACAAGAGAGGCTGAAGAAGACCAATGCAAGGCCGGTTCCTCTCGGTTTATTCACCATCAATGAGGAAGATGAACAGCAAAAGAATGGAAATTCCAGAAGACTGAAAGGTATGCGTTAGCTCTACCCTTTGGTGGATCTGGAACCAGCCGTTTGCCACGCGCCTGGAGCACATCTTACAAGTTGTGCTCTTCACGCTTGCCGTGTGGGGTGCGTGTGACCCTCTGCGCAGTTTGCTGGTGTTGACACGCTCTGTGGAGCTGTGTGCCTGCGTTGAAATGGGGAACAGATCTTGCAGGTTTTGTAGTTGCAGATCACCTGCCTTTTTGACCCAAGCTGCTTTCTTGGCCAGGAGAGCTTTAATTTTCACAGGCTCCCTTCAACAGTTACCAGTGGCTCTGTCCTCATCAGGAGGAGGAAATGTGAGTTATCGGGCTTAAGCGAGCATCTCCCGCCTTCCTTAGGTACGTCAGGTGATTTCTGTTTAAGGAGGCGAGTTTCTCCTTGAAAGGGACTAGTCAGATCAGTGACCTTAGAGGGCGCCTTCCGTGGACAGAGGGTGAGGATGTGACCTCTGTTTCTGTTCTGAGATGCTGAGAGCAGAAGAGGGGGAAGACAAACTTTGGGTGCCACTGTAGGGACCTGAGGTTTTACAGCTTCTGGTGGTGACTCTGCTCCTCGTGGAGGCTGGCATGTGCTCAGCTCCGAAGGGGAGGTCTTGTTCCTGTGCTGTCCTTTCCCGACAGAGAAGAGCAGCAGCTCGCCCCGCTTCCTGCTTCCCCGAGAACGGCGTCGTCTCGTAGCCACCCTCCCAGGAAGGAATTATCACTCAGAGATGGCAGCATCATGCAGCTTTGAAGAAGGGCTTTAAGGCTTGCATTTTAAGTTTTACAGTATCCTAACTCCTGCAGCCCCTTCTCAAAAATATATAAACTGTCCTTAAGCTGATAGGGTCTCAGTTTTGTTGTTTCTGCTGTGCTGATTGAATTTTAGCTTGCATTCAAGTTGTTCTGTCACTGAGACATCACCTTTTCCCCAGGGTGCCACAGAGCAGTAGCATGGCAAAGTAGCAAGCAAGTATTTGAGGGAGGATAGAATGAGTGTTTAAATAGAATCCAGTGTCTGAAGACTACTGGTTTTCTTTTTCCTGGTTCTTGAGTCAATCTTAGTTTGCTTATATTAAATATAGTTGAAACCGTCTACTTTAAATCCAAAAGTATATTTTTACTTCATTTTTAAAGGACTGTATACAGGGAATTTCTGATAAGTAGAGTGTTATGTCTGTAGTTGACTTTTATTTACTATCAGACGTAGCTTCTGTCTGAGGACCAAATAATCTCAGGAGACTAATGGTGCTGCGAATGGCAGGTGGCTCCAGTGAGTCCCGCATGTGCCCGTGAATTAGTGGTTGGACTAGAGTGTGCTCTTGATGAAAACCCAATATTCTGCGTTGCTGGTAGCAAATCATTTGGCCTCCTAGGAGTTGGTAACTTTTAAAATTAATGTGGATTTGTTGAGTTGTGGCCACTATTTTTGGAAATGTTGTTCTTCATTTGCGGCTCTTTTTCCTGGGTGTCCTGGAACAGTAATTTAGGATAGCCATCCATTTTGTTCTTAGTAATTTTCTTGACTTCCTCTTCTTTTCTCCTGTTTTCTTCAGTTGCTTTTAGTATTTTATTTAAAAGGAAGAGAGGTGGGGAAAGAATTGCTTCTAAAAATCTATTTGTTTTTGGCCATTTATGTAACTTCTTTGATAAGAGAGACTTAAATCAAGCAATTTCTGATCCCCCACCACTTCTCTTTTTCTACCTCTCCCCACCCTGAGGGAGAAAAAGAAGAAGAAAAAGATTAGGGGGGAAAATCCTGTGCTGATGAGGATGTCCAGACTTACCCCAATGTCTCTGATTTATGGACACATTCAATAAAATAAGTAGATAAACAACCTTGGGTACCTCTAATGCTTCTTGATGAATAAAACTATTGGCTTTGATGCTGAATTTCTCATCAGGCCCGTCTGAGCAATAGGAATGTTCACTTTCTAGTCTAGCTTTGTTCAGTAGAACAGTGATGGAAATATTCTGTGTCTGCACTGTCTAATACAATAACCACCCATTACGTGTGGCTGGGAGCACTTGAAATATGGCTACTACAACTAAGAAACTGATTTTTAAATTTAGTTAATTTTAATTCAAATAGCCACATGTGGCTAGTGGCTACCTTATTGGACAACATAGTTCTAGTCTGTAGTATTTTCTGAATTTGCATCCTCTCTGCTTTGTCCATGCTTGTTGCTTCCTGGTGCCGGATGTGGTCGGGTCCTGAAATGGGTGTGGTTGCTACGAAGGGACTTGTGGAGCGCACGGCCTCTTCCCTGCAGGGAGCATGGCAATCTGGATTTATGGAAAATTTCATTTTTTCTTTTCCACTTACATGTTACTGCTGTTCTGAATATTGTTCTTGCCAGTCACTAGTATATGGTATAGACCATCTTTTGCAAATTTTAATGGAATCCTATTTTCTAAAATATTGTTTCCAAAGCATCAAAGCGAGATGACATGCAGGCTATCTTTTATGTGCGACTATTAAGATAAGCAATCAGAAACTTTTTCTTTTCTGCCCACTCCATCGTCTGATCAGCCTGCCGTGCCCAAACCTGGTCTTCATGCTAAGTGTCTCTGTTCTCTGGTTACCAGCAGTAAAGAAGCTGCTGTCTAAATGCTTCTGTCCAGACGATCCTGGGTCAGTGCCGAGTAGCGTCTTTCTAGGTACTCACTGTTGGGTAACCGTCACAGTGAGCTCAGTGTCGGTTACCGCCCGGACTCCCAGTGGTGGCTTCAGAGTTACCTGGTGGGTGAGACAGTGCTTTAGTTAGCCGACAGATTAGATCAATTCCTGAAGGCGAGATTGCGTTCCTGTTGATCACTGGAAGAGAAATGTTTTCCGTGCCTCATTATTGTTGATGTCTGATGTTTAGATAGTAATTGGGACTGAGCTGGGCTTAGCTGTTGCTCTGGTACCTCAGACCCCAAGCCCCAGTGTGATGCTGACCACAGTGCTGGCTTAGGAGGGGTCGTTTAGGTACCGCAGGGACTGAAGGCCCTTGGAGAGGTTTCAAGGCAAACCTGCCTTATGGTGAATTTTGCTGAGCACAGTGTAATTATTGGGGTAATAAGACATTTTCTCCCTAAACCAGCATTTGTTAAATGCTCATCCTGTGCAGAGTATTTGGCTGGGGCATTGTGGAAGTGATGCAGAGATCAGTGATGTGGTTTCTGCTCTTAGAGTGTTGACTGTCTAGTGGAGGAAGACAAGCATGTACAAATAATGCAGGAGTATAAACCTACATGGGGAAGGGCTGATAGTGTCATGAAGTTATCTGTGCCCTTCTCTGAACTGCAGGCTTCTTGAGGGCCAAGACTAGTCTTCTTTAAAGTACTTTGCAGAGTGCATGGAACATTCCTGAACTGAGGTAGACTTAACATTCAAAAGTAATTTTCACAGGCTCTGAGGTCTTAGAGGAAATCTAAGAGACATTGGTAATGTTAGAATTGTCTTTGCAAGGTAACTGCTTGCAAAGAGCGAATGCTGTGTTTGGACGTGTCTGATGTGCGTCGTATTCCTCTCTGCCACACTGCGTTTGTCTCATAGCACCTCAGTGAGGCTGCTCTGTCTTCTTGTTTTCCATCCTATTCACCATTTTCTTTGGTGGAGAAATGAAGCTGTGTGTTTACAAGGTGGTGTTAATTGACTACTTTGTTAATATCTAGGTCAGTGCCTTCTGCCCCTTTTGTTAGCTAATTATAGGTTAGATTCCAAAGAAATACAATTTCTCCTTGAAATCAGGGCACAGTAGTTTGGAGAAACTGTGTTCCCCTCTCCTCTCCTCCCCCCATTTTGTGAGAATGTGTATTTCTGGAGCCTGCAGTGACTTCTCTTCTTTTGGCTTAACCGCTGTAAAGGTAGAATTTCTGCCAGTTAAGGTTTCCAAAGGAAATATAATCTACCGTTTGCCGTTTATATTCCGATTGGACGGTGAGGATCTCGGAGCCACAGTGTCCTCTGTGCAGTGGGGGTCTCTCTCTCGCCAGGGAGGAGCGTGATGTCGAGAAGTGTGAACGCCACTCCAACATCATCTCGCACGCTTCCTTGTTTCTTTTCCTCTTTTGTTCTGTAAGACTTGGACCCAGTGTCCTTATTTGTGCCATTCCAGGACTAGGCGCAAGGTCTTAGCTGTAGAATTTTACAGCTAGTGAGGCAGAAGTCTGTTTTAGAACAGTAGTATCAGAGATGCTTATTAAGAGAGGAAATCTTAAAGTCAAATTGATCGGCATAACTTTTATTTGCTAAAGAGACTCTAAATATAATGTGTTATTCAAAGCATTAATATAAATATAAGAACGGGGATGACAGGAACAAGGATCACAGCATCTAAGGCGTGGCTTACACTGGTTGGATTCTCTGTCAGTGTCTGAGTGAGTGAGTGTGACTGTCTCCAGGCATTCTGTGTCACAGGAGCAGAAATGACCACTGTGTCGCTGTGCCCAGGGGATCGTGATTTAACCTGTACACATCCCGGTTTTTGTGTGGTGAGGTGTGATGTATAGTGGAATTTGCTTGCTGTATAAAACTAAAAGGCTTAAAAATTATGTGCCTGTTTCAAGCGCTGTAGTTGATGGGGCTGAAACAAGTGTCCCCACCGTTGAGCCAAACACGGTTAAGTACCTGCTGAGAATCTCCCAGCTGATAATCTCGGACGTTATTTATCGGAAGGCTGAGTCGAGTACCCATTTCTGCTAACATCAGCGCGTCTCGAGGAACAACTTCAAATCTAACTGTTACCAGAAACTTTCCAGGAGACCCGCGGGCACCGTGACCTTGTTTTTTGTTTGCAGAACGTGATACTTCAAAGCAACAAAGGTGATTTTATTGAGAGAGTCCATCTTAAGTCTCAGATTCCAGGCGTTTAGAAGGAGCCCGCTTCGTGCTGGAGCCTCCACGTGTCGGGTTTATGTTCTGGGTTTGCCGACTGCAGAGGGTGAGTCACACCCCATCGCCCCTGAGACCCAGCTGCTGAGGCCTCGAGCATATCACAGATGGATGTCGATGTTGTGCTTGAAATACTTACCAGAACACCTCTGAATATTTTTGCTAATGATAAAATGCAAGTTCTGTTTTTTGGGCTATCTGCCCAGTGACGGTTTGTTAGTGAGAGGATTCTAATAGTTTCTGTCCAGGTTCCAAAGAATTTACCCTGCGGGTTCGTTGTGGAGCGTGAAGCGAGAATGGAGCTGAGGAGTGTAGACCAAGGAAAAATATTTTCAGTTTTGATCTTGAATATAATGGTCCTTGGGGCTGCATTCATCCTTAAGTTAGAGACGCAGGCCTAGTAAAATAGTAGCAAGCTGTTAAAATCACAGGACTCAGTGGAACCTAAAACCATCATTGGGGACAACAGTGTGGAGGCCGCTGCCACCTCTGTACCCCTCATAGGATTACTTCCAAGGTCAGGAATCAAATGCATTCATCAAGGAGAGGCTTGGAGCGGGGGTGGAGGGTTGAAATCTGTCAGCCACTTTTAAAACCTTCCCGAATGATGTAGCATAAAATCTAAGTAAAAGTGTGATGTCAGAAGAAGTTTCCTCCTTACAAAGTGTTGCCTCTGAGCCCCTCGATGGAGCTTCAGAGAGTCAGGACCTGCCACGTCAGGGATGCCAGTTTATGTGGTGGGAGGAGCTGACCGGGTCGACTAGTTGCAAGTGGCCACAGTCCTGGTTTGCCAGGGTTATTAGAAACTCGGACTGAGTTTGGGGCGAGAGACTGTGCTGACAGCAGCTCTGCACGTGGGAACGGGCGGGCACTGCTGTTCCCCCTTCAGGCCTCGGGTTCGGAGCTGTCAGACGCAGTTAGTAGAATCATACTCGCGGAGACAGCACACTCGCCGGAGAAGACGGGCTCCTTAAACGATAGTTATAAAAATGATCATTTGTAACCAAACCTGCCACGTTTTCTGATAACGTCTGCGACCTGTTCTGTGTCTGTCCCAGTGCTGTGGTCAGTCTCTTTGTTATAGATACTTGCCCTGCTCCAGCCTCCGGCCTCGTGTCTCAGCTCGCTTGTGAATGCGTTTCCGGAGGGCTGCCTCTCTTCTGGGCCTTTTTCGTCCCTTCCCCACGATAGGCCCGTGACAGGATCCTTGTCCTTGCTGGTCTGTGTGGATCAGACGTATTAGATGTCAGGCGGATGACTCATCACGATACCCTGTAATTTTGTCGTGTGAAGCGAAGGAACTAAATCACCGTTATGTCAGGTCACCTTGCTTGCTTGTTATTCAAACACGGATTGATGGACAACTGGTCCGCCGTCGTCAGGAGACGATAGCCATGAGCCTCTGCCATCTTGGAAATTAATCAAAAGGAATTTTTTCCCTTAAAATTTGCAGGATTTTTTTTCCTTCCGACGTGTGTGTGTGTGTGTGTGTGTGTGTGTGTCAGTTGCTTGATGTGAACGTCCTAGGCTTGTGGGCAGCTTTCTGCCAGTGACGCAGGTCCCAGGCGCTCACGTGTGGGGCTGCCAGCCCTACGCAGGCCGTTTTTCTTTTGTCCTATGTTGGTTTCCGGCGCCTGGACTTCTTGTCCTCAGTGTGCTTGGTTTCTGTCGTACTTCTCCGTGGTTGTCTGTTCCTTCCATTGGTCGGTCAGCAGTGAGTGCATGGACATGGTGAAGTTGTCATGTTGGGTCTGCTGTTACTGCACGGACATGCTGGTGGGTCTCTGTGCCCAGGGCAGAGCTCTTCCCTCCACCTGCTGTGTCCTTCGGCTCCTCCTCCCTTCGCCTCGCTATTCCTGGCCAATTCCTACCTATCCTTCAGTTTAAATGTCATTTCCCTAAGAAAATGTCGTTATCCCCAGATCAGGCTAGGTCCCTTGTTCTAGGCCCTCCTAGGACCGTGTGCTTGTCCTTTCTTGCTCCAGCTAAATGGTAGATGAAGTGTTTGTTTGCTGCATAGGTGTTTGATGTCTGTCCCTAACTAGACTCGGAGGGCAGCGAGTGTCACTGCTTCTGTCACACAGTGTCCCTGGCTCCTAATTCAGTGCCTCATATGTAGTTGAGGCTCCCTAGATATTTGTTACTTGACTGATAAGGGATGACACACTGGGACTGCCAGCCAGAATTTTCTCAGAAGGAGCACAGCTGGGGGAGGCAGTCTGTCCAGGCCTTGGAACATTCCAGGGTCCAGGACTTTGTTCTGAATCTGGTAAAGTCCCAGAGCTACCACATCGATCGTCACCCTGCCTGTTGATGGGTCAGTGACTTTTGTATTAAGGACCTTTGCCCACTGGCCTTTGTGCAGAGGTGACCTGTCGTTAGTTTTCTGCTAGGACGTTATGGCTAGAGAGTCTGCAGATTCTGGGATGACTTGCTTATTTGAACCAAATTCCAGTGCCGGACCATTCCAGAAGCACCTTCTACCATCATCTTTCCTTGAACTGCGGGAGCTCATTAGGAAGCATTCATTTTGGGTTTGTGGTGTATGCTCATTACGGCCAGGGGTCAAGTGTTATAAGCATTTACCTCCCTTTTGAACAAATGAAATTCACCATCATGTCTATGAAGCGTAAGTTGTAAGCGAGGGGAGATTGCGTGAGAAACAAATCCTCGTCGGCTTGCAGCCCCCTGAGCTCTCTCAGGCCGTGTCTCCCACTCCTTCCCGCTCCTCCCTGGGTCAGGAAACATGGCAGAGAGAGAAGGAGCTGCTGCTAACTTAGCAGCCCAGTGGCTCCTCCTCACTTTGCCCTACTCTGGTGCATCTCATTAAGCCACCCTCAGAAATTCCCTTTTATAGTACCGTCTCTGCAGCAGCCTGTTTTCCCAAGGCCCAGAAAAACAGGTTCTTTGTGGGCAGATGGTTCCTGGTGCAGACCTTCCTGTCAGAAGCCTGTAAAGTGCAGAGTAGCAGCCCAGACGTTTGGGTTCAAACCTCAGCGCTCTGGGCTTCGCTGGGGCCTGGCTTCGGGAACCGTGGCACCTGTGCACGAGTTTGTCACCTCGGATTCGTCTGTGACAGCACACTAGGAGTCCCCGTCCTAGTTCTTCCGGGGTGGTGGTCAGCCTCCCGCAGCTGCCCCGACCGTCTGGTGGTTTAGGATACTCTTACATTCATGTTAGCATGAACCACGGCTGGAACTCCAAGCTGGCCACGTGGGTCCACACTTCAGTCATCAGTCAACTTGACAACATTTGGTCACAATTCAGGTGACTTCAGGATCATCCTTGCTCCACTGCCGCAAGTTGTGGTGATGTTGACATTGACCCTGATGCTACGTGGCCTTCACTTCCACTCCTTTTAGTCAGCCAGCCAGCCGCGTGGGTCTGGGCTGGGACTTGTTACCTCTCCACCTACAGCATCATGAGCTCAGAAGTTCCCCTGGGCGCCCACAGACTTCACATTCAGCAGACGCTGATTTTGTGCCTATCCCGTGCTGGACAGCGTGCCAGTTCTTGCCAGACCCGGGAGCTCATCCTCTGCCTGCACCCCGGCTCCCACCTCTGAGCCCCTCATCCCCTGTGGGACCCCTGAGCTCCTGACCCCTCTGTGTGCTCACAGTGATTAGTACCTTCCAGCTCTTGTCCTGTTTCATGCCTGGAACTCATGGGGGCCGCTTCCATGGTGCACTTGCAGTGAAGCCTGGGCCTTTCCTGTCAGCTGGGAGGACCCCGCGAGGCCTCCTCTTTCTTTAGGGCTCCTGAGGGTTACGTGACGGTGCCTGGGTCTGCTCCACTTTCATGTTCTCTCACCGTCCGATGAGCCCTCACTGCGGCCGGCCAGCTGTTCCAGTCAAACCACATCACAGCTGGTACTCACTGCCTGTCGCATCCACTCTGCCTTTCTTTTAACATCTAAGGTTTTCTGCCACTTTGCTGTGACTATTGAGGATCTACAAATTAGCTCCTCGGTCAAATTTACTCTCTTGAATAGAGGGAGAAAATAAGTAGAAAGACATATAGCCTGTATTACTCTAATTAAAACTCAGTGATGGAAAAGTGAAGAATGAGGAATTTCTGTTTTCATTTGATATGATCTTGAAGAAGGAAGAGGGTAAGATTTAAAAGGACTGTTGGCCACCAACCTGGGATTTAACTAAATCCAGGGGTCAAAGGATGATGACAGCCCTTTGGCAGCAACATGATTTTTTGGTGAAGTATTATAGATAAAAGAAAAGCCAACTGAATGTTCCAGGCCCCGTCTGGGGATTTCTTGGTCATTTCTGGTGGATCATTACAACTTTAGATGCTTCACGAGCAAGTTAATGTAATTACTGATCTATATCTTATGACTTGGAGGGAACAAGGTCAAAGAAAGAGGCCATACCATTTCAGGTGATGTGTTAAAAAGCAAAGCTTTAATTTGGGACTTTTGGTGTTTCTTGAATGCCTTTTTTCTGACAGTACTGTCATAATCGTTACAGTGGAGGCCTACTTAGTCATTCCCAGTGTCCTAGATTTGATTTCTTCCAAGATTAATGACTGTTTAATTACTGTAGGTGATAGGAAATTTCTTGGCCGAATATATGGCTATTTCAGTTTTTCTCTGGCATATTTTATCTTAAAACCTGACTGCAATGTTTTAGTGTGAAAGTTAAAACAGAAAAAAAAAAATAACAAAACCATCCGGGGTTGTGACTGAGAGTTCACCGGACGGGCCTGTAGCATTGTGCGTTCTCTTTTCCCCATGTGGCCCTGAGGCCAGAGTTCACTCTTCTGAGACGTGGACTGAAGAAGAGCAGCGTCCTGAGTGGAGCCGTAGCAAGGACACCGGGTCAATACACAGCTTAGGGCAGTGAGCGTGGCAGAATGTGTTGGTACCAAAGTTCAGAATGCTTCATCTCTGATAAGTTCACAGATGAGAAGGATGGGTTTCCTTGTCCTGCTGCTGGTGAGGATCCCCTGCTTAGAATCACAGCAGTGCTTCAGGATGCTGCCGGTGTGACGGGTTTTTCATGGTGTAGTCCCTGGTGAAAACAGATCTTCTGACTGGTAAAATAAGCAATCAGGTTTCAATGTCCTCCTAGAGGGATCTCTGGAATTTAAAATTGGGGATTGTATGTCAAAGGGAAACTTGAATTGAGGCTGCTCGTGTCTGAGCAGTGTTGTCATGGTCTCCTGGAGAGCAGTATGGTGGTGGATTAAGAACTTGGACTCTGGAGCCAGTTTTACCCCCTCCTAACTGGAAGCTGCTCGATATTTCTGTGCCAACTCACTTCATCAGTAAACCAGGGATAACAGCAACACCCGTCTCATGGGGATGTTAGGGATTAGGTGGGATAATACGGAAGACATGCTTATAACCTGGCACTAATAAACTAGCGTGCGAGAGGAAGCGAAGCTTATCTGAAAAGTTCTCTTAGTTTGACGGCTTTATCTTAGTAGTTCTGAAAAAACCCAGCATTTCTGCTAAGATTTCTAAATTTTAGGAGACCAGTTTTAGGAGACAGTTAAAAGAAAGTTGTACCTGCTCGATGAGATTTGATTACATAATTAAAGATTATTTTTCTTCTACTTTGACTTTTTATAATTCAAATCTCAGGTGCCTAGTGATTATATAACTATAGCAGATATTTTTATTGGAACTCATTATCCTTGGCAGTCACTTCCATAATAGCATTGTGAGCCCAACAACACAACACTTTTATATCAGCCACACAAAAATGAAGACACTGAAGTGTGTTTGAAATTGTCATGTATCGTGTTCTTAAGACAATATTCAGGAAGATCCTACTTTATGGCTTGATGACCCAGCACATTTTCACCTCTCACATTGTTGTAAGATTATACAGTTTTCTCAGTCCACTATTTTATCATTCATTTTGGCCCTTAAAAGATGCTTATAATTTATAATATTTTGAAATCATTGTTTCAAGAAAACATGTAAAAGGCAAAGAGCTAACATAATTAATACCCATATACCCAGGACCCCAACCATATTTCTTTTTTTTTAAAGCTTCAGCACATGGTTGTGTATCCTAGTTGTTAGTTTAGTTCTCTATGTGAGCCGCTGCCACAGTATGACAGCTGACAGATGGGTGGTGTGGCTTCACAACTGGGAAACAAACCGGGGCCCCCAGCCGTGAGGGCGCCGAATCTTAACCACTAGACCACTAGGGCTGGCTCCATGTTTTTGAATACTTAAATATTTTATGTTAAAATATATAATGTTTGTGGGAAATATAAATAAAATATGACGGCTAATGTTGTAGTTCCCTGTGCATCCTCCCAGGGTCTGTCTCCTTCCGCCTGCCCTCCCCTCCCTTCCCCAGGAGATGGCACACACTCTTCCTGCCAGTTTCCCCACTTCCACTATGTGTAGTCTGTCAACATTTGTGTGCTTAAACTTATACAAATTATATTAAGGTATCAGTTTGCACCTTGTGCTTGTCTGCTCACTCAGGTTTTGAAAGGCCTGTCCAGAGTGGTGGCTGGAGTTGGTGTAACTGCTGCCTGGAGTTCTGTAACGTGACTTCACCGCAGGTCACTCGCTCTTCCCCATCAACAGATGGAGACAGAAATTTCGTTGTGGGTTTTTGCTATGTTGCTGCGACAGATAGTGCTGCGGGAGCCATTCGCAGATTTCTCCTTAGACGTGTGCACAGGTCTCCCTGTGTACGTTCCTGGAAGTGGTGTGCACCTTCGCATCCAAGTCACTTTCCAGAATCGCTTTATCAGCGTAGTCCCACCTACATCTGTGAGGGTCCACATCCCCCATGTCCTCACTTAGACTGGAGTTAGTAAGACACTCTTGACTTTTGCCAGTGAGTGGTATGAAATGGTATTTGGTTTTAATTAGCAAAACTAGACATTGGCTAATGTAGAACTTTTTTAAATAATGGGAACGCCAGCATTGTTTAAGTGTTTTTTCCCCAGAGGAGGGCAGGGGAGCCACTGCATCAATAACCCCATTTAAAGCTCGTTGTTCCTGGCAGGTATGCCAAGTTGGGGCAAGAAGCAGATGGTATCTCCTCCACACGGTGTGAAGGGAGGGTGGTGGCGGGACGTCACAGCCAGGTGTCTGGCTCCCCTCTCCAACAGTGCGTCCAGTTTATGGGACTGAGCCTTTCAGCTTTCTCTTCTTCTTCTTCCTTTTGGTTATTCAGCATCATCCCTGTTAGGTTGCCAGAGAAAATGCAAAGTATATAAAAGTTAAGTTGGTAAAACTAATTACACTAAGATTTCTTTCAGGATGGGGCGGGGAGAGAGGCAGTATTTGGGAAAGATTTCTGGGGAGAGCATGTGTTGAAAACATTGCTTAAAATCAGATTTGGTCGTTATTTGTGGCTTCCGTTGTTCATGGAATTCTCGGGCCTGATTAGTGTTTGTAAAGTGTAAGCTCTAAAATGCAAGGCATTAACATGAATAATTTAAAGGTAGGGAGTTAGCTATGCTGACTGAGGGTTTTCTTTTATTGTTGTGGAGGCTGTTTTAGCAACAAGAGGAAGCTTAGACCTGTGGGGTGCTGGTCTGGAGACTTCAATTATGCTCTCAGCTCAGCCACATGTCATGATACATTGTATGGTTGCCTTATTTTCCTGGAAAAAGAAAGACTTTGCTGGAAAAATAAAATTGATGTTCTGTGCTCTCTATTTATATCAATTCCCGGGAGGAGAGCTGTACTTAGCATAGTCATATCACACTAAGTATGATTATTATTATACTTTTAATTTAAAATTACCTTGGTCATTGCTCTAACTCGTTGATTCAGGACCCCTAGCCCCCACAACGTATCCCTCCCCAAATTTGGGGTATTTCCCAGGGAGTGTCTGGTGTGCTCACAAACAAGGCTGCCTGCGCTGGTCCCACCTCCATCCACGAGGCACCTTCCCTGCTGGAGCTCTGCCATGCGCTGCTCCACCACGCACGCCGTCAAGTCGTGTTTCCCAGCTGGTGCTCTACAGGCCACGTCTGCACCACGTTAACGGATGTGCCAGCAACAGAGGGATTCTAATTCAGGGCAGTGTAGGAAATATCTGTTTCTGCTATAGGACTTCTAAGGGCATTTAATAAGCTATTATGAATGACCGAGAAAGGAATTTAGTGGACTTATTTGACCAAGAAATAATTTTGTGTGAGGTGTATGTGTGTCTACTGCACGCAGAGCACCACTTTGGGAAATTCTCTAGTGTTTGCACGTGCAGAGAGGACCGTTTAGGAAATTCTTCGTTTGCCACCTCGTGATGCCAAACCTGTGAGCTTGTCTGTTGCAAATGGATGAGTTAGAGTTTTAAAAATAGCTTCTGATAGATTCTCTGACAAGCCCTGATGTATCTGAATTTCTCTTCGAGTCGGACTTGGACCCCTGCTACATAACAGAAGTCTATAAACCTAACTTGGCTGCTGGTGAAAAATGCACAGAGAGGCATCTCAGCCTTTTCTGGTTCTTGCTCTGGAGCTGGAGGCGGATACTGTGTCCGTGGATGCTGGACTCTGGTCCATGGAGCCGTGGCTGCCTCTGGCCCTCTGAATTCGTGGCAGGGGTCTATCTGTTCCGCAGCCTCATGCAGAGGCTGTGCTCTTCCTTCCTTCGGGCGTTGCAGTGAGTAAAGAAGGGAAAGCATGTGACGGGAATGTCACTGTTTCCGCTGGAGCCTGGTCTGAGAGTGCATCCAGCAAGTCTCAGGGGATCCGGTCATTTTCTGTGTTCTGGGAGGACAAGTACAATGAGAGTTAAGTCATGCTGTGGTTTGATCATTCTGTATCTTATTTGTTTGACACGTATATAACAAAAGACCTTTGGACAGAGAATTTGGATAAATAACTGGGGTAAAATAAATGAAGTATAGGATTAAAGAGAGAGGCATGGAAAGGAAGATCCAAAAATGTTTCCGTTTCCAGCTTTGTAGTGTTCGGTTAGTACTGAAGTGAGAGCTGCCCCTAGGAGTGGAGCGCTCACCGCGTGCGAGGGCCTGAGGGGCTCTTTTCCGTGTTCTCATTTGATTCCCACAACGGTCTCTTAAGGACGATATTTCACCCCGTTTTACACAGCAGACTGCTGAAACTCCAGGGTGAGGTAACTGGCCCAAAACAGCACAGCTAGGATGTGATGGGCCAGCATTCAGACCCCGCGGCCAGGCTCCAGCCACCTGCTCGCTGTGGGAGAATGTCAGAGCCGGAAGGGGAGGGAGCGCCCTCACTCCCGTCGTCAGTGTGCAGAGGGGTCAACTGCCCAGGCCCCACAGTGACCTGTCACTGTTCTGCTCCTTCTGGTACTAAATTAGTGTGACTTGAAATAAATGAAATGTCAGACGTGGTAAACTGTTTCATCGTGCAAAAGAATAAGCAGCAGTTTTTAGTTTATCAGTCCCACTTTGGAAATAATTTTCTATTTTTCTTTACTCAGTATAAAAGGAGCATGTGATTATTTTTAGCACGTTTGTAAAATACAAAATATATATTAAAGAGAGACTAAAAATCCCAATAACTATGTCATTCTGAGAAAAATCACCGTTGACATATGGGTGTATTTTCTTCCAGTCTTTTTTCTGTGCATCTTCCCAGTGATTTAGAAAGTAGATGTTCCGCTTTGAAATCTCGTGGTTACAGCACCTTAGATTTTCCACCAGTTATTCGTCAGCTTATGTTACCTGGCGGTGCCAGAAGGTGTTTCTATTCTGTTTTGTAAAAGATGAGCTTATGCTCTTCTTAAAACAAAAATTTAGAAAAATGTTTAAGATTGGAACGTGTGATTGCTAATCACAGCAGATTTGGGAACGCCAGCTTTTCAAGACTGTTGATCAGAAGTTTGCTTCTCGCCCTTCAGATCCCTCTGGGAGCCAGCCAGACGCTTCGTAGGACGGCCACCACGGCGACACTTTGCTGCTTGAGCGACCTGTTCTCAGAGGAAGGTCGTGTTGCTGACGTTACCATACAGCCCGGACAGGATTTAGTTGACTTACAGAGTGATTCAGGGTCAGTGAAAGGGCTTCACTAACCTCGAGGCAGCTCTAGGCAGCAGCTGGACAGACCTCCCTACGTGTGCCGGCTCTCTTAACTGAGGACAAGTCAGATGTTAACAGTGTGTTCCATAAAGAAGGAACTGAGAAGGAAAATTACATCCAAAGAAGCAATGTGGAGATTGTGAGCAACAGTTTTCCTGATCTGGGATGACAGCGAAGCCTGCAGAATATGAACACGTCAGAATACTTGTTCAGTAACAATTGTCAGTATTTACTGAGCACTTGCAACATGCCAGGTGCTTTATGTAGATAATTTTATTGTAATCTTCACACTAATCCTATGATGGATAGAGATAACTGTTAGAATCCTCTTCACAGATGTCTCATCTGAGGCTCAGAGAGGTTAAATAACTTGCTCAGGATCACACAGCTAGGAAATGCTAGAGTCTGATTTAGAATCCAGCTCTGTGACTCTAGAGTCCACGATCTTAAACATGACTCTTGGTATTTTGCGACATTGGTCCTGTTTTATAGATGTCTGGGTTTTTCTCCTCTCTTTGGATCACTTCCATTATGTATCTTTAGCTGCATCTCATGCACTTCCTTCTCCTAAACTCTCGACAAGATCCTGGTCAGAGTTCTTTGGGGAAGACGCTGGCTCCAGAGTCCATACTGGCTTCTGGACTTGCAGTTTGACTTTAGGCTGCAGTGAACACAACTGGGCCTGTCTTTGGAGGACCTTTAGTCTTTGAATGTCTAGTCTTGTCTTTTTTGAGCTCCAACCCATTCTTAACCACTTGCTAGACCTGTGGATCCAGATCTGGAAAACAGTTCTGCAGGAGGGAGTCTGTCCTCTACCCCTCCCCGCCTCCAAGCAAAACAGAAAATCAGTAACCCCAAAGGTAGCCTTCTGTGTTCAGTGCTGCAGAATGACCTCAAGGTTATCTCCCCTTTTCCTGCTAATAATTACAGTCCTTGTAGGTCAAGTCTTTCCCACAGCTTTTGCCCGAGGGCAGGAGAGCAGGTTCTTTCTCCCCAGGACTGGAGGAGCCCGCGTGGTGGGGTGGCCTCCGCTGCTGTGTTTGCAGATTTGAACGGCAGCCCATGGATTCTGTGTCAGACCTTCCCGATCCAGGTTGCGGAGGAAACCCGTGGCCGTTCTCGGTTCTTCCAACAGGTGAATCTCAGTGATGCGCCAGAGGTTGGCAAACTACAACCTGAGACCAAATCTGACTTTGACCTGTTTTTGTACTGAGAGTTAAGAATGGCTTTTTACATTTTCTCGAATTTATTTTATGTGGTAAAATATACATAACATAAAATTTATGATTTTAACCATTAAGTTAAAACCCAGACACAATCTTACAGTCTTGGGGCATTCAGGACATCCGTGGTTTGTTACATTTTAAAGAGTTGTAAAACAAACGCAATATGTGACCTGCTCGTGTGGCCTGTAAGCCTGACATATTTCCTGCTGGCCCCTGCAGAAAGGTTTGACCCTGCCTGAGGTCTCTCTGAGTGGACAGCTGGGTGTGGGACCAGGAACCTCGGCGGTGGACGTGGACGGGTTGGGCTCCCTGTGGCTCTGTTCCGGCGTCAGCCGTGAACTTGAGGCAAGTGACGTGACCTCTGCGCCCTGCCTTTCCCGGCCCTGTACATGGTGGCAGTAAAGTACTTTCCCTACAGAGCCCTCTCATGACTGGACGCGGGAGTGCCTGTGAAGCACCGTGTCGGTTAGGACACTGAAGCAAGAAGTGAGACTCATGTGACGTGACTGGAGGAACTTAGTGGGCCCTCCTTCTCCTTGGAGCTGAAGGACTCGGCGAGCCCAGGGCTGCCTCCGTGTTGCTGCCGGCCCTAGGAAAGGCCAGCCTGAGGGCAAAGCTGGCCCCAAGAGGAGGCCAAAGCTGAAAAAACTCTCAGAGAAATGGAACCACTGTCTTAATGACTGACTGAATTTTCACTCAAACTGAAGCCTTTCCTACTTTGGGGCCTGTCAGTTACAAATGCTTATAAACTCCCTTTATTATTTAAGTCAACTTAGTTGAGTTTACTAATGCTTAAACTGGACATTTCTGTATTAGTTTGTTAGGGTTGCTCTAACAAAATACCAAAAAACGAGTGGCTTAAACAACAAATTTATTTCCTCCCAGGTCTGGAGGCTGGGAGCCCAAGGTCAAGGTGTCGGCAGGGTTGATTGGTTGCTTCTGAGGGCATCTCTCTGTGACTTGTAGGTGGCCATCTACTCTGTCTCCACACGGTCTTTTCTGTGCCAGTCTCTGTCCTAATCTCTTCTTGGAAAGACACCAGTCCTGTTAGATCTTGGCCCACCCTTATGACCTCATTTTACCTTAATCACCTCTTTAAACGCCCTTTCTCCAAGTACAGTCAGATCCAGAGGTGCTAGGGGTTAGGATTTCAGCATGTGAATTTGAAGGGGACGCAGTTCAGCCTGTAACATGTTCTACCTGATTTTTACAGTATTCTGTGCATATTAACTACCCTTGAAAATATTATGGTGGCGAGGAGAATGGGAGTAAATTGTCTGGTTTATTAGGCCAGTGGGAACCCACCCGTGGACCTGCTGGGGAGGGTCCCGTACAGCCAGGGAGGGTTGGACCACGATGTCCACTGCAACCATGACAGTCCCTCCACAGAGTAAAGGTTCATTGTCTGTCAGCTTGATAGCTGCTGTTCTTCTCTAGGAGTAGAAGCTATTTTTAGAAGATAACTTTGGACTTTACTGAGTAATTAGCAATATATTTTGAAGTTTTTTTTAGCCCCCTGTTAATGTGTTACATCATTTTTTAGTGAATTTGCTTTTAGAATTGCCAGTCCAGGAAGACGCTCAAAAGGTCATCCGAGCCTCCAGGAGGTATGACATTTAAACCAGCCCAGAGGGTTACTTCCACATGTGAAATCTTGGGTACCTCCTAGTGAGCCGTCACCAACAGTCAAGCTGGCGTTTCGTGTCCCAGGGAGGGGCTGGAGGGCTGAAAGCGTGAGCCCAGGCCTAAAGGAGATGCAGCTCCTCAGCAGACACTGGGGTTCAGATTCTGAATACTGCTGAATCAGTGAGCCGTTGCTGCGTAACAAACCACTCCAGAACTTACGGCTGGAAACAACAGCAGTTCACTCTTTCTAGTGGCCCTGTGGGCTGGCGTGGTGGTTCTTCTGCTGGTTTTGCCTGGGCTCACTCATGGGCTGCACTGAGCTGGGGGTCGGCTGGGCTGAGTGGGCCGTGATGGCCTCGCTCCCTGCCTGGCAGTTCGAGGTGGCTGTCCTCCAGGGCATCTGGATCTGCTATGTGGCCTCTTGTCCTCTGGGAGGCTGGACCTGTGTCGTGACCTCAGGGAAGCATTCCAGGAGATGGAAAGCAGAAGCCGACGGCCACTTCAGGCCTAGCCCTGGAAGTCAAACAAGGCGCTTCTGCCATGTACAGAACATGGTCCAAACGTGTCACGGGACCAGCTCAGGTTCAAGGGGGGAAAAGACCCCACCTCCTAGTGTGAGGAATGGCCACGTCAGGCTGCAGAGCAGCCTGGACCAGGAGGGGCGGCTCTCCGGGGCCGTCAGTGTCACAGCCTGCACACCACCACGTGGGTGGTCTCTGTGATCATGACTTGCCCAGAAGACTGGTGGGAAAGTGTTGCAGACTTTTACACCAATGTATGTTCTACTTTTTCCTCAGAACATACCTAAGGTGTGCTTATGTGTACATTTTGTATGAAAACATGTACCAAATGACAGATTTGTGTTTCTTGTTTCACACCTGGGAGGAGGTCGTTCAGAAGTTCATCCTATATTGTTACAGCCAGCTGGCTGTGCGAAGGATGGAGAAGAGTGATATGTAACTCTCCCAGAAGCTGCAAGATAAATCTTTCCTAAATTGATGAAAATGCTATCATGGATGTTATAGATGATTTCAGGCATCTCTTGTCTGTCTGTGGATGTATTTTCATTAGCATGTAATAAATGAGTTTCTTTGGTCAAAGTAGAGGTCAAATTCTAGCACCTTCATTTATTCAGGTGCAATGTATGCACATGCTTAGTTGTATACAAACAGCTCTGGATTTCAAAAGGCATATATATATAAAATTTTATACATTCCTTAGAGGTACAGCCACCCAAGCCAAGGGACCAGATGGTTGTGGGATCTCTCTGATCACACAGTTGTGCATCTCCTCCATCACCAGTTGGTTCCCTCTTACCTGGTGTCTGGGATTCTACCTTTCTCCTCCCTCCAGTCTCCAAACACGCTCGGTCCGTTTCCTCTGAACAGACAATTGGTCATGTGGATGCAGACCCTGTGCGCACTGGGACACACACAGCCTCTGGGTTTCATTTTATTCTCCTACCGATGTGTCGGCCATCTCAACCAAAGTCAGTGGGAAGAAACATGCGTGAATCCTGTACCTGTGTCTCCTTCCCATCTCCCTGTCCCTACAGCAGACAGTGGTGCCAGTGTCCTCGGTTGCATCTGTTGCCCCACATACAGGCCTTATTCATTCTCTCCATCCCCCACCATGCTGGTGAAAAGGCAGATGGGTTTAGTTGTAGAATATAAAAACCTAAACGTAAAATTCTTTGTGGTAGAGTATCTTAAGGATCTTGTAAAACTGCTGGGGTCCACAAGACTCCCATATCTGTGGAATTATGTACAGAGTATGTGTGTATGCCCTTAGGTGCATTTTTTCTGAGGGGAAAGTCTAGGTTCCACCAGGTTCTCAAAAGGACATGTGACCTAAGGAGAGGATAAACTGCCTCATCCTGTGAGATCTTGGTGAAGAAAAGGAAGGAGAAGGCACATAGGAGAAAACACCTATAACCTACTTCATTGTACCACCTCGCTGGGTCCCCCACCAAGTACAGGGCATTAGGGTAGGGGTGGGGCCAGGAAGGGAGGAAACGCTGGTACCGGGAGAGAGTGAGTCGTGCCACCCAGTCCCCAAGAGAGGGAAATGGGGACCTTAGTGAGCACCTTCCATGAGCCAGAGTTTGGGTCGTGTGCTCTGTTTTCATTTATTCCCTCCAGCACTTACTGATTTGATGGGAGCCTCTCTGGCTTTGGAACTAGTGAGAAATAGTTAGATCCAGACTTGAATTTCGGCTGCTCACTTAACTCTGTGACATCTGGCTTGCCCTGTAACCTCTGAAACTCAGGTTTTTTTCATTGTAACATGAGGTTCAGTGCTTACTAAGTTTGTGTGAAGGTTAGGGATTATTCATGGAAATTATAGGCACTCAGTAAATACAGCTGCTGTTATCGTATTTTGGAGATGATAGGGTTGATATTCGGGGGTTGGTTGCAAGACCACAAAGGGGGCTGGCCCTGATGAGAGGGGTTTCCAGGGGCTACTCGGCCAAGTTTAGTCCCCGTGGTTCTGCAATCCCTCCCTTCTCACCTGTAGGTTCTGACAGCCATTGCTGTGGCTTTGGGATTAGGGAAGGCCCTGTCCTCATACAGCAGGGAAAGCCGTGTTCCTGGCAGCTCCGCTTGAAACTGGCCCCTGGAAATGTTGCTGTGTGGTGACACTGAAGGCAGTGCTCAGCCTTAGTTGACAGGTGAGACTGGGTCAGCCCAGGAGCTGAGTTAGCATATGTAGTATTGTTTTGTGGGGGAACTGTTTTCTAAGTTCCATTTAAATGCCCTATTTATCTGTGGGCGACTACTAGTATGTGTGAAAATTGATGGGTCTTGAAGCGTCATATTCCCAGGCAAAGAGAAAAAGAGACTCAGAGAAACATGCTATTGACAAATATTTACGCTTTTCCTCATTGTTTATTGAGTGTTAACTCCACGAAGTTTGAACGTGAAACTTGTCCTCCCCGTTCATTAGTTTCATGACATACTATGACACATAAATGGACACTTTTATGTGGGATGACACATAAGGGGACACTTACATCTCTCCTTTTGTGACAACTCAGCTTCTCTTCCAACCGTAGGTCATAAAGAGCTGCTTCGAGGAGAGAGCTTAAACAGTGCCCCACCCTGCCAAGGCCTGAGGCTTGAGACCCATCGTGGACATCTCTTCTTCCTTTGAGGGGAAAAAAGCCAACTCTTTCATGAGCCATTAATTTCTTTTGGCCCCACCTCTAGGGTAGGGAGAGATGGGTCAAGTATGTTCATGTGATGAAAGAAGTGTATCTGTCAACAATCCATGGTTTTGGGAAACATTTAAACTGTTGTAACTTATTACTGAGTATTTTAATTATTCCTCTGACCGCAACGTTCCTTAAGAATTCAGCCCTTCATGAGCCACCATTTTTTAAACTGCTTTTATTTGGAAGGGGCTTTTAGTAAATTATTTCAGCTTTCTTATCAATATTTTCTTTTCCTAGTATTTAATTTCTCTTTGTTTTGATCTATATAAATAAAATTCAAGGGAAAAATTCAAGACCTGTGATCCTTGAAGACAATTATAGTGTAAACTTGAAAATGTCACTTTCCTAGGAAATAGATTTTGTAGATAACTATAGATTATATCCAAATGCCTATCCTTTTTCACACTGTGGACATGTGGATCTATAAAATCCCAGTAGAAAGACCCTTTCTAAGAAAGGTTGATACTCTTGTTGGGAATACATTTTTTTTTTAAAAAAGGTATACATACACATGTATATGTATGTTTATTCATAATTTACATATATAAAATCTCACATACACTTCTCACTGGTCATGAACATAAGCTTATGTATTTAAACACAGGTCTGGAGGACAGGAGCTTGAGAATGACCTCGGGTGGGCTATGACCAGATTGGCAGGGCCCCCACGCCATCGTTTGGGTATGTGTTTTTCTGAGAGGGTTTAGAGTTCATGGACTTTCTTGGAAAAGGCTGTGATGCAGTTTAGAAATCACTTATCCAGAGTAGGTTAGGTGGTGGACCTAAATGTCTTTCTACTCTCCTTGGAAGAATCTTGTTTTGTTTTGTTTTGTTTTGTTTTTTTGTGGGGAAGACCAGCCCTGAGCTAACATCCATTGTCAATCCTCCTCTTTTTGCTGAGGAAGACTGGCCCTGGGCTAACATCCGTGCCCATCTTCCTCTACTTTATATGGGACGCCGCCGCAACATGGCTGACAGGCAGTGCGTCGGCGGGCGCCCGGGATCCGAACCCGCGAACCCTGGGCTGCCAAGTGCCGACTAAACCGCTGCGCCACCGGGCGGCCCCTTGGAAGAATCTTGAATTTAGTTTTCTAAATGTTCAAGATTTTAGGGTCTTAGAGATTTAGAGAGGGTGGGAGGAGCTGGCTGTGGGCAGAGGATGAGCAACAGTGATAAATATAAAGAGAGTCAATGCCATTTCGAGGGCCAGATGGAGCTTTTGCTAGGCCAGTGGCTGTGTTTTTTGTGTAGGAAGCTTCAGTGATGATCTTAGCTTTGTAAAGTGAGTTGCCATGATGTCACTCATTTCTCTTTGCTCGTGTGTTTGTGAGGTGACCGTGCATCGTGGTCTCCGTGGACAGTCCTGATCTGGAGATGCTTGTGTTCCATGCTTCTGAATCCAGAGGCTCTCCAGGAAATACTCTTTCCACTGACT
Source organism: Tapirus indicus (assembly GCA_031878705.1). Taxonomy (NCBI): domain Eukaryota; kingdom Metazoa; phylum Chordata; class Mammalia; order Perissodactyla; family Tapiridae; genus Tapirus; species Tapirus indicus. The sequence goes on along the minus strand of CM062933.1, from coordinate 55,015,432 downwards.
GGCGGTGTGAAGTGGTCAGTCATCTTGAGTTTTCTTTCATAGGCCCCCTCCTAAGGCCCCCATCCCATCCCTTGACCACATTTTTCCTAGTTTGTCTCCTGTCGATATAACTTTATCTCATGTAAGCATGACTCAGTAATGAAGGGACCCTTGAATTAGTTGTAGCCCTCATGTCCATGAAAACCACTAGAGAGGAGAGTGACTATTTAAAGATTTTTTTTTTATAATTGTGCTAAAATACTCATAACATAAAATTGCTCTTCTTAACCGTTAAGTGTGTAGTTCAATGGCATTAAGTACAGTCACATTGTTGTACAAGCATGGGGTTTTTTAACAACGGATTTCTCTGTGCAGATATCTCTACTTGGCTTAGTCAGAGGTTTCTCCCCAGAAAACCGTATACCTTACCCCAAGGACAGTATAAGTAAAATGTGATGCTAAAATAACTGAGCATATGAATTCAGTTTTTACAATTAAAAAAGACAATATTAAAACTGCCACCAAATCTGTTCCTAAATCTGTCAGGATTCTAATTTAGCTGCTGTGTATCACAGCCCCTGAGCGCAGCCTTTCCTGTGGCAGATCCTCCTGTTTCCTAAGTAACCATCTATTCTGAGGTGGGCTGGGCGGCTGAAGGCACCCGCTCTGAACGCATGGTTCTGCCAGTCCAGCCCAGCGGATGTCGATTACCTGTTATGCTGAGGTAGGCTATCTTCAGTTGTCTTCGGTGTCATGGAATGCAACCTCTAAGAAAGAGAAATGTTTTATGTCTTAGAAATAACAGATGGCAGGGTATTAAAAACTCTAGCGATGTTAAGTAGCTATAATCTGAGAGGTCAGGAGGTTACGTCACCCCATTCCAGAGATGAGGAGTGTGAAGCTCAGAGGTGAAAGAGCAGCCTCATGGTGGCTGAGCTGGGCTTCCACGTGCACTGCCTTGCTGTAGGATGCGGACGGAGTCTAGGGCCGTTCTCAGACTCACGGGGAGGTAAAACCACAGTGGGGGTACCAACCGTTCTGCAGCCAAGCACCATCTCACATGTTTCCACATTTTGAAAAGTAATTGAATCCCACTGAGAAGGTATGATGCTCTCAGTATGGGTTTTGAATATGTTTCATAGAAATAATTTTGCAAAACTTTCTTGGGACAATTATTATAGAATTGTGACTTTCAAGGGTGAAGGTTTTACTGACCAAAAGTCCCTTAGTCTCCCTTATGCAGAGGTTTATTTTTAGAAGTTGAAGATAGAGATTGCATTCAGGCTTCTTCTTTGCACTACAAAGTCTAATAGTGTTGAGTTTTGTATGATTTTATCCAGAAAAAAGATGTACTTTTTTCAATCTTTAACAGAATTTTTTGGTTCTAGAACACAGTTCCATGAATTTTACCTAACAGAATTGTGTAAATAATGTGTCCACTGCTCTCTGTCCGGTGACATTTCTTCTCCCCGAAGGCAGACGGGAAGTGATGTGTTCCATGGTGCTCTAGCTGGCTGTGGTATAACCCACTGCCTTTGCTCCTATCTGAAAATATTTTGAATGAAAACATCACTTGACATTTCTTCTTTATCTCTTTTGGTTTTCAGGAAAATTTCTTAGGTTCATCTAGCAAGATTAAGATGCATAACTTTATTTTCATTACTTTTGCTGTATTATATTTTATACTTCTTGTGTGGAGATGATGCCCTTTACACTGTAATTTTGAAATGAGTGAAATCAATTATTCATCTTACGATGTCTTTTCAACCCTCCTGATGCAGCTAATTGGAATGAATCCTCCGTTTTTCAGATGAAAAAACTCAGACAACAGGGAAATGTAAATGCCTTTTCCCAAACTCAAAGAAAACCAGTAGAGTGAGAATTATATTTATATGTACTTTAAAATCTTATGTACTAATTTGCAACAAACCGTGCTTATTTGAGAGAAAGTTTCTGTTTTCTCTTCATTCCTCAGAAGATTGGATGGGGCAGTGCCTGGTTAAGTAAGATGAATATGAGCTTCAAGTTCAAGAATGCTTGTAGTCCAGGTAAAGACCGTGGATGCCGTTCCTGACTTAGAGACACTGTGCTTCGTGTTACTGGACCCAAAACTACAGGGAATGTTGCACGTGTGTTGTACTTCCCGCCTGTGGTATGAAATTCCACAATGTCTTGCATCATGGCTCCTTGTTTATATGCCCTAACCCTGTCCCACTGGAATATGAGCTTGTGGATAGGGAGCGAGACAGAGAAGATGTCTTCTTTTTTTTCCTATTTCCCTAGCAGCTTGGTTGGATGTTGAGAATATAGATGATTAGTAATGGAGAAGCCCCCAGTGGTGATTATTGTGTAGAATGAGTGCATTTATAGCGTGGTTATTCTGCTGTTTTTGCATTAAAGCCATTCTTTCACATCAGGATGTGAAGCCAACCAGAGCCAGCCAATCATGTGGGGAAGATTACGGGACTATCGCCTTAATGCATTTGCTGTTTGGTTCATTTCAGTATTTAAATACAAGATTTCCATTCAACAGAACCCACTAAAAGGATGTTAGATTCGTATTATAAAACTGATTTTGAAAAGAAAATAGAGGAGAGAGGTGGAAGCTCTCCTTTTATTATTTGTTTTGTTGTCCAGCTTTGATCCCCACTTATTGGTGATGCTAACCTTGCACAGGGGGTACCTGGCGTGCTCACCAGGTGGTCTGTCTCCATCTGTGCAGTTGCAGTTGTCATGATAAACTGAGTGTGCCATTTCCTAGACTGGTTCAGGCACCACGGGGTGTGAACTAGGTCACTAGTCGTAAACAGCCTTGTCCTAGGAATGAGGGTCTGGCTGGTTGCCAGCTGTCTTGCACAAACGGCTCATCTTGGCACTGCAATCATTGGCGTAAATTGGGTCAGGTATTAAGTTGAACTATACAAAATTGCCATTTTTGACCATTCTTTACTGAAATGGCAATTTGTGTTGTTCAACTTAACACCAACTACAATGAAGGAAATCTGTTTAAATTTTAGACTCTAACACTATAATTTTAAGCCATTTTATTTAAAAAATACTACCTGTTAAAAACACATTCGAAGTCTATGAGAATTTATACACTTAATACCTTTCACTTTAAGAAACACCATTATTAATGGCAAAAATGGCATAGTAGGATAGAGTTAGATTCTAGGACTTCAGAAAAGAGTTAAGATACAAAGATCTCACAAAATCCTAAGTACAGTCATGCCAGAAATCTTTGCAGCATAAAATGTGCATCAGAAAGAGGGGTGTTTATGGGGAGAAGGGAGAGGGATGTGTAGTGGGGGGGAGAGGTAAGGCTGGTGCTCCAGAGGGGTAGAGAGTGAGGGTCTGAGCAAAGGCCTGTCAGGCAGTCCTGTCATGGGGGAGGAGAGGACACCAGGTCCTTGAAGAAAGCCAGCAGGTCAGCTCACCTTCTGAGCAGCACAGGTCGGTGTCTGGGGAGAGAGTGAGGCACGTGCGTACTTTCTGCTCCCACTCACCCACAGGGATGAGCTCAGACTCACACCCTGAGCGATGGTGCTGTTTGCTGGTGTCTGAAGTCACGTGTCTGAGGGATGCAGCTTTTGCTTAACTATTAGTAAAATAAAATACAGGTATCTAAGAGAAACAATCCACGCCATGCTTGATGATGTTGAATTGTAATCAACTCAGTAATTAAGGATGAGAAAACAAACCGTCATCAGATCCTCTGGTCCTTTGGAGGTGGGAGAAGTCCTGAGGAAGGAGGAGGAAGAGGTATGAGAATACTGCGAGAGCACTATCGCGGATTTTCCATTTTTCTCGGGACTGGCCGTGTTTTCCTTCTACGATATGCAGTCATGTGCGCATTGACGTTTCGGTCAATGAGGGACTGCGTAGACGATGGTGGTCGCGTAAGATTACTACCATATAGCCTGGTGTGTAGTAGGCTATAACATCCAGGTTTGCGTAGGGACACTCGGTGATGTTCACACAACAACACTGCCTGACTTCACGTTTCTCAGAACGTATCTCCATCGCTAAGCAACACGTGACTGTACAAAGGTAAAGTTTAATTGAGGTCACACTGTATCTTACTGATGGCATCTCACATGCTTGTATCATTAAAACAAAAGTTATAAGAATACTCAAAGTAGCTTTTCCCTGGATCTTTGATTTCACGTACCTGAATTATATTATTAGAATTTCATCGAGCTGTGTGAGAAAATCTTCTGATGGCTTCTAAGTGGGGTGTTCTTGGATCTTCATCGTTTTCTATTCTGGGCTCTTCAGGTTGCTTGTACCACTTCTGTTGTGAAAGCAGAACTTAATAACTGCAGGATTAACTATCACCGCATGTGATTGTTAAGCTTAATGACTGGTGTACTTTGCGTTTAGATCTAGAAAGATTTTTTACTCTATGCTAGCTCGCAAAGTCTATTGTGCCAGCTGATGAGAGCACCTATAGATGGAAGTGGAAACGTGTCTCCAGTTCAGAAGTGTCTTGTGGATCTCGTGGCATAACTGATGCTTCCACAAGTTTGTGTCATGAGCTGCTGTTCTCATTCTTTTCAAGGGCTCTGTAGTTGCCTTGGCAAGTCTGACTAGGTTTTCACAACTGTAATGTGGAAAATAGATTTAAACTCCTCAGATTAGACTATTATTTTGGCAGAGGGAAACACACTTTACCTAGCTTTTGGTTAAGAACACACCACATTAGTTGAAGGTGGCATTTATTTAGTTTTAAATCACATACTTCTGAGATAAGTGTGAAACTCCTGAGATTTTAGGTTTGACTGAATATTACCATTTGCTTTAATCACAGATCAGCTTCTTTCTCTTGATATCCAGAGCTTTCTTAACAATCCTTTAAATCCTTTGTGGTTTTCTATTTTTGTGTTTTTCATTTTTCTTGCCTTTCCAGATGGTTCTTCTTCCCTATTCCCACCACTACCCACTGCTTATTCTTTCCCTCATCATCTTAAACCACAGGGTGCTCAAAAAGTTCTGCTGGGACACCGTCAGTGCTCCTAGCCTGCCTTTGCATGGCCAGTGTGCTGGCAGTTTCCCAGTTGGTTGCCCTAGAGCAGCTACATCCGTTTGTGGTAGAAGAGAGGAGAGCGCCATGGGGCCTGTCTGCAGGATCGTCAAGGTCCTCGGTGCAGGGACTCGGATGTTACAGAGATTGTAGTGACCCGGGAATTCTCCAGGCTGTACTGTTGCCAAATACAGTGAATAGCATGAAGAGGTGAAATGGGGTTAGAGACTTAGGCGAGAATGGAAAAGGATGGATCATTAATGTTAGGGATAAGAAGGCAGATGTTAATCAGGTATTTTCTGGTTAATAGCAACTTAAGCATACATTTTTCTAGTTGAAGATTTGTGAGTTGCTTTTCAGGATATAAATGAATTTATGCAATTCCTTACCTGTTGGTACAACATACATTGATTCCAACACCTCCTACAGGTAGGTTGGGGGATGAATTCTGCCATTTCATGATGAATTGCAAACAGGTTACTGTTAGAAGATAGAAAAATGGCCTTAAGTGGAACCACTTCCGATGTTGACCAGGGGATTAGCACCTACTAGAGTCTTTGTTCCTATTAAGATCAGAAACCTGAGAAAACGTTGCAGAAAGAGAGGTGGTGAAGGTCAGCATGGTCTGTGTGGGTATTGACATGGGTCATGCCTGAAACTTAAGAACCGCTCACTGTATGTTGCATGTGTTTCCTGTAATGTGTTATCAGTTACTTCTCATAGCATATAAGAACTTAATGAAGAAGTGCGTCGCATGGCACTTAGCAAGAATCAATGAATACTTGTTGCTTGACTGGAAAAGACACTATTATTTTCTACTTTAAAAACAAAACAGGATTTTATGTTAGTGATAATGATTTTTTTTGAGCACATCCTCTGTTCATAAAATAAATGTAGAATCATATTATTTGCTTCAGCTACATTTGATAATACAAAAAAAGAAAATCTTTCTACAAAGACTGCCAAAACAGTGTCATCATCATCTTCAAACTTTAAAAAGTGAATAAAAATGTGAGAGAAGTTAACACTTAGCATATGGTTTTTCCCCCAAACTGGAAAAGCTTGTACAGGAATATTATCTAGAAGCTACTTAAAACTTTAAAACGGGATTTTGAAAATGAAATAACAGTTATAGAAATTTGCCTTTTATGAACTGTCATAATTATCTAAATATGAACATAATGTGAAAGTAAATAAGGTGTAAACTGCCCTTTTTTCATTAGGCTTATCTCTTTTCAGAGGATTTTTTGGGGAGGCCTTTTTCCCAGAATAAATATGCCTCTGTACAGAACTTTCAGCTCCCCACATTAGCATATGAAGTGAGTGCCCACATTAGTGGTCCAAATTCACACATCTTTTCTGCCATCAGCAACAACTGGAGCGCAGAAAATTATGAACAGAAGTCTCCAGGCATCTCTTACTAGTTACTGCCTAAATATTTTAAATGTAGCATGCGTTTTTCTGATAAGTAATAAATATTGCGAGACATTTAGAAAAAGCAGAAAAGGATTAATACTTTTAAATCATCTGTAATCCCATCATCCACATACAACGATGTAAACATTTTGGTGTATATATTCTGGCCTTTATAAACGCCACGTGTGCGTGTGTGTATTTACAAACTTGTCCCGTCATTGCATGTGTGGTTTTACAACCTTTCCACTTAGTCAGAAGCATTTTTGAAACTTTCTTCTAAAACAGTCATGATATCCTCTTATTTGAAATTTGTCAATTTCGTGGGCAAAGAAATGGTTTATTGTTTCAATTTGCATTTTTTTAATTACTGATGATGTTAAACAATCCTTATATGCTTGTTAGCATTTCCCTCTCTTTTGTGAATTACATATATTTTTTTCTTGTGAAACTTTGCTGTTGGAGTGTTTTTAATAAATGAAGGATACCTACCTTTTTCTGGTCACACATGTTATAAATATTTTCCCATTTTAGCATTTGCAATTAATATTGTTATGGATTTTGATTGTTTGTCTGTTTAAATCTTCATTGTTTTGAGGATCGTGACTTGAGAAATCTCCCTGTTTCAGAAGAGTTGGTTTGGGCATGGCTGTAGGTGGTTCGGTCAGATCCACACCAAAATGGTTCCAGAGACCCGAGTGTAGCCCATCAACTGTAAACTCAGACTGTAGAGACCCGGTGAGCTCCACGGCAGCCCCAAAGCTGGGGCAGGGTTAGGCCGGCTCAGATGCACTCAGCCCTCCATCTAACTAGGTCAGTCTGCAGTGGCTCTGACAGGCTGCGAGGCTATTTTTGTCTGTGTTTTTTCTGCCTGTGAAAATTAGAATTGAGCAGAGCTGCAGATGCTTCCCATATGGTTGTTCTCAGTGAAATTATGTACAGAGGATTTAATGTGAAAAAAGCAAGCTAGGTGCGTTCAGGTTCTTTGGAGATGTGAGGGGCTGCAGGGACCAGCTCCCACCTGCAGCCTTGTTTCCTGGGAGGCTGCTTCATCCTCGGTGTGGTGACCTCTCCGTTCTCATCCTCCCAGGAGGGCGCCTCCAGGCTGGTCTTCATGATTTTGCCTGCTTCATAATATAGTCCTTTACGAAGGATTGGATGTAATTTATTTCCTTTTCCCCCACCCCACAGAATTTTTTTTTCAGATAGATATCTTATAGACCTTCGCATACTTTTGGTGATTTCCCATTGACTTTAGTGAACTGAGCGGATAGCTGCCCCAGTTTTTTCTACATCCAGCATTTAGGGAATTTTCATTTGCAGTCAGTTGCACTTGCTCTTGGAATGGTGGTTTAGATGGGGCGGTGAGCAGACTGTGACACTCCGTCACTCTAATGGGTCCATTAGTCTATTTTGTTTCACAGGGTTCTAGGAGGAGAATGCTCACCCACAGCAGACTTGTGGAGCCTACTAATGGAGTTTAATATCTATTTTTGCCATCTGTAAAAATGCATTATGGATTCATATTTTAAAGAATTTTAAAAAATTCAGTGATTGATCGTTAAGTCATCAAATTCAGTTACCTTCTGTTAAGGCAGTCAGGTGACCTCTAAATTTGATTTTCCCTGACTTTCCGATAACATGCTTATCCCAGTACATTTGAGGCACAGAAAGAGTTTATTGCTACATTGTTTTCATTTTATGAGAAATGTCAGATTGAAACAATGTCATTTCAGTGTATCTTTTAAAGAGAATTCTATAATAATATAACTTATAAACATACTGTAATGACACTTGAAAAGTGTATCCCAGAACTACCCCACATTAATAAATATTGAAAAAAAAAAGTCTTTGGTCAAGTAAATTTGGGAGACCCTCATTAAATTGCTTACTTACCATAAGATTACTCAAAACATTTAATATGTTGTAATTCTTCAAAAGAAGAGACACAATTCATACCATTTTCCAAATGCATTTTATATCAGAACCCCACTTTTTGGGAAGCATCACTGGGAGCACACTCTTGGTAAATTCTGAGTCAAAGTATAAGCTTTTGAATAAGTGATTAAAAACATCATTATGATTCACAGTTTAAGAAACATTCAGCATGGTTAAATTTCTTTATTTCCCAGTGTTTATAGGTGTATAAACATCTCAATTCAAGCACACATGTACACAAAATGTGAACTAATAGATTTAAGAAAACGCCTTCTCAACCCAAATGTTTCTTTGTGCAGAAAGCAGAGGAATTCAGTCTAAGATTTGATAGTTTAGGTGGCAAAGAAAGCGTTAAATACAAAAATCCGTCTATACCAGAATGGCCATTTTGGGGAAGAGAAGGAAATGGAGAGAAATGAGATTCTTTTCTTCTACAGATGGTTCTGACAATCCTAACGTGAGTTATGCTGGGGTCCAACTAAAGTAGCTTTTACTCTGTAATTCAAAATAATGATATTTTACTCTTTAAGAAAATATTTAGTTAGCTTTTGTTTTACTTGAAGGGAAAAAAGTATGAAAAATATTTCTTCCTGGTTTTGTGTCTGACAACAGTGCCAGTTTTTCATTTGGTTTGAGGTCCGTCCTGGTCCTGGGAGGGGAGCGCCAGCCATGAGGGATGGTCTTTCAGGCTTAGCTTGAGCTGAGAACAAGGATCTCAAGTCAGTTGATGCCTGGTGGGGGAAATGTCTCCAGAGATTCCCAGCTCCTCTCTGCTGCTCTGGATATGACAGATTCCATTTCCTTCTGCCACACAGGGCCAGCTAGTTTCACCCTCAAATTGCTCTTTACTCAATTTTCATATCTATTTTTGGCCAGTTTAACATTAAGCATGTGAAAGTTTTTTCCATCTGGTCAAATCAAATTGATTTTTCTCTTCTGAAAAAGAAAAGGTTAAAAATATTTGAAGGTGGGCCATTATGTAAAGGAATAGATTTTTGTATTTCCTCTGCAGTTTCTAGCAAGACAGATGCAATTAGAATGGAGAAGGGAATAGGTAAGATGCTCACTTTTCTTTTGCATCTTTCAGTTTAACTTGGAGAAAATGTTATGGTTTATTTTTAGAAAAACTTTATTTTTGTGTTTTGCGTTCGATTTTTTCCAATTTTAGTTAATGTTTCTGCGAGTAAAGGAGTCAAAAGTTATGTTAATTTTTTTAATATCAATAATAAATAGAGATTCAGTGGCCTTGGTTTAAATTTTTTTTCACATACTGTCAGACCTACAGAAAAGCTGAAAAGTTGCAAGAATAGTTCAAAGAATTCCCATGTGCACTTCACCCAGATTCCCCAAATGTTAACATTTGGGAAGATTTATTTTTAATTGTCTTTCTCCCTCCTCCTCACAAACAAGCACAGTCTTTGATACAACTGTATTACATTTATCAAAATTGAGACGTTACCACAGATACAATGCTGTTGTCTGAGCCACAGACCTTCCACATCCCAGTGACGTCCTTCATCGCAGAAGAATGCCCACGGTCGCGCGTTGTGTTATCGTGTCTCTTTACTCTTTGACCCTTCCTCTGAGCCTTTCTTCGTAGTTCAAGGTATTGACATTTTTGAAGCTTTCAGACAAGTTACTTTGTAGGGTGCCCTTGGTTTGGGTTTGCCTATGTTTCCTCGTGATGAGATTCAGGTTGTGTACTTTGGGCAGGATGCCACAGAAGGGACGTTCTGTCCTCAGTGTACTGTGCCAGGAGGCACATGGTGTCCGGTCGTCCCAATCCTGGTGATGTGCTCCTCCATCGCTCCATCACGGTGGAGTCAGCCAGCCTTCTCCACTATCAAGTTACTAACTTTTGTTATGTAATTAAGTATCTTGTGGGGAGATAGTGTGAGACTCTGTAAATATTCTGTTCTTCCTCATATATTCAGCCATTCGTTTTAGCGTCAATGATCCTTGCCTCATCCATTAATATTATGTTGGTTGGCAAATAGTGACTTTCTAACTCATTATTCACTCTACGTTTATTGGTTGGCTTTCTACTGTAAGGAAGAGTTTTCCTTTCTCTTATTTGTTTAAATCGGTGTGGACTCACGGATAGATATTTAATCTATGGATTGTAATGCTTTTCCCTAACGATTTATCTTGATGCCCAAATTGTCCCAGATTTGGCCAGAGGAACCCCTTTCAGGTTGACTCCTGTATCCTTTTGACGTGTCTCCATCATTCTTGGAGCACGTCCTTACTTTCTGGCACAAGATGATCCAAACATATCTTGTACTTTCTTTGACCCAGCCTTGGAATCAGCCATTTCTTGAAGGAGCTCTGGTTCCTTTCAGTGGAGAATGATATTTCAAATCCAAGATCTGGGCGCTGGCTGTGCTCGCTGCTGCAGGAGTATCATTGTCTGTGGTCCCTCTCAGCAGGCAGAGCTAAGGAATAAATATGCGAAGTAGATACACACACACACACACACACCCCCCTAAAATGTGTATATGCACACCGTGGCCTTTGTTTTTAATGTAACTGATTCCTTTTCTCTTCTATACCATGAAAATAACACTGGATTGGGAGTTGTAGATCAGAAATTGTAGATTCTGGCTCCGCTCATTTGTTCACTAGTCATAAGAATTTGGGAAAATCTCTTATGTCCTCTACTTCAGCTTCTTCCATGTTAAAAATTAGGAAATAAATGGAAGTTGATTTTAAAGAAACATCCATTTTTGAAATTCTATGATTCTGTGAATTTAATATTTATAGATAGATAATATTTTCATAAAGTTTTCAGGAAATCAAAAGAGTACCTTAAGGAGAACTTCAAAGTCACAAAATCACTAGAATTTAGATCCAGAAGCTACTTTAGAAATGCTATACATCAGTGTCCTCACTTTACAGTGTGGTCACCTGGTGTATCTACAATGAACTGTTATGTGTCTGAGTACCTAATGTGACAGCTGCTGGCCATGGGAGGCCGTTGAGCACATAGGCGGTGGCTTATGTGACTGAGGAAATGAATTTTTAATTAATTTAAATTAACTTACATTTAAATAGCCACATGTGGCTGGTGGCTACTATATTGGACAGTGCAGCTCTACAGTAAATGACTTGCCCCATGTCACACAGGTACCAGTGGCAGAAGCAAAGCCGGATCCCTTTCATAGTGCATACCAGGTTAAAGGAACTAAACCAACTTATCGTTTACCTTTCACGGTAGCTAATTATAATTTTTTGATACTAAAACTTCTGACATATTAATTTCGTAGCAGATTATTTAAATCCGAGGGTCTTTGGGGCCGCCCGGTGGCGCAGTGGTTTAGTCCGGGCTTGGCAGCCCGGGGTTCGCGGGTTCGGATCCTGGGCGCCCGCCGACGCACTGCTTGTCAGCCACGCTGTGGCGGCGTCCCATATAAAGTAGAGGAAGATGGGCACGATGTTAGCCCAGGGCCAGTCTTCCTCAGCAAAAAGAGGAGGATTGGCAACGGATGTTAGCTCAGGGCTGGTCTTCCCCACAAAAAAAAAAAAACAAAAAAAGAAGTAAATCCGAGGGTCTTCGACATGGTGGTCAATAGCAATATATGTACTGTTATATTTAGAAGAAAATTTAAAGACCAACAACAAATCAAGAAAGTTGATCTGTGTTCAGTAGTCACAGTAACTCTTAGTAATAGCTGTGATTGGAATGCTTATTCTTTATAACTATTTTCAGTAGAAATGCTTTTGTTAAAGAGTCTAAAATGCTACTGGTAACATTTATATTAAAATTGTAATACTTTCTCCAAAAAATGTTAATCCTCTTGTGGGTTCAATTATGTTACTTATGCTTACAACCTTTTATAAACGCTATGCCAAGATTTTTGTTTGTTTTTAGTGAGAATATGCAGTGCAGTAAGGTAGTAACTCTTACGCTGTGGTGATGAGAGGGAGAATGGTTTTTGGTGCTAGGTGTCAAAGCTTTAAACCGTTCCTACCTTTGACCTAGTAATTCCCCTTACAATCTAATCTACAGTTAAAGCTTTACATATAAAGATATGGTGAAGAATTGGAATAACTTGAATGTGCAATAAGATGAAAATAAGCCTGTTGATAGATCTACGAAGAGCTTTTATTGACATGGAAAGTAGTTATTAAAATTTTAGATTGAAATGCAGTTTATAGAAAGCAGTGTATACAGAGCAGCCTCAACTACGTAAAATGCAGAGAAACAGTACCAACAGTGTCGCTGACAGAGTCACGCGCTAACAGTGTAATGGCATCTCTGTTTATTACGTGGACACGGATTTTGCCTTTTGATACATCTTCTAAGTAGGAAGTCTAGATGTCGTTTCCTCAGACCTGCTTGGTCATCAGTCAGCTGTCTCGGTAAATGTCCAGCCACACGCTGGGCGTCATGTTTGACATGTGCCTTTCTGACTGTCCCACATCCAGTCCCTCAGGCCCTGTTGGTGCTTCCTCCCAAGGCCCTCGCATCTGTCTCTGTTTGTCCATCTCCACTGCCATTCCCGGTCCAGACCACATCTGTCTCCCAGGTTGTAACGGTCTCTGTTTCTGCGCTTGGCCCTTACACGTGCACCGTGACCCCCCAGCCAGTCTCTGCACAGCAGCCAGAGTGGCCTTTTGAAATTATGGGTCAGATCCTGGAGCTCCTCTGCTTAAAACTTTACCCTTGCCAATGGCTTCCCATTGATTTTAGTATAAAATCTTTATTATGGTCAACAATTCCCTGCTTTTCTTCTTTCCTACCACATTTTAACCAGTTGACTTTCTTTGCATTCTCTTTATACTCTGCTCACTCTGGCTCCAGGACCTTTGCACTTACTAATCCCTCTGTTTCTGTCTGAAACACTCTTTCCTTGGCTTTTGGGATGACTGGATCCTCCTTAACCTGCACTGCTACTTCCTCAGAGAGGCCTCCCTGACCCCCCAGCCAACATGCGCTACCTCCGCTTCCAGTGTTGTTTTCTTCGTAACGTCGATGTTGTTTATCAATCTGTTCTCTCATTATGTTGACTGTCTACATCTACAGCCATCGGGTGGAAGATTCTTGAATAGTGCTGGACACACAGCAGGTGCTTGATAAATAAGTGAGCTAGTGAAGGTCAAATCCGTGTCCATGTAATAGGCAGAGATGCCATCACCCTTTTAGCACGTGACTTGTGTCAGCGACACTGTTGGTACTCTGTTTCTCTGCATTTTACATAGTTGAGGCTGCTCTGTATACACTGCTTTCTATAAACTGCATTTCAATCTAAAATTTTAATAACTACTTTCCATGTCAATAAAAGCTCTTCATAGATGTATCAAATAGGCTTAATTATTTTCATCTTAATGCACATTCAGGTTATTCCAATTCTTCACCATATCTTTATACGTAAATTGCTACTGTCTATGAGGATGCAGTGAAAAGAGCTCTCTTTGGTGAAATATATATCATTTAAAAATTTTAAAACATTTAAAAATATTCCCAACCAAAGATTTAGCAATTCCACTCTAGGAATTTATCCTTCAGACATTGATAATATTTGTGCAGTTCTGTGGGATGCCTTGTTTAGACTACTGAAAAATTGGAAACAACGTAGCATTTGGGAATCTGCTCCATAAATTGTGGCGTTTCCCTGCAGTGCAGGCCAGCGTTGTACCACCATTAATAACGGGGTTTTAGAGACATAGTTGTTGCTGTGGAAAGATGTTCAGAACGTAAAATACATTCTAAAATAGTATAGCGGGAAGATCCCGTTTTTTTGTATTATATGGATAGACATACATACTTTGAAAAAATCTATGAGAACAGATAAAATATTTACGTGGTCATTTCTGAATGTTGAGATTACAGCTTATTTTAAATGTTTTATGCTTATAGTTTCTGTTTTCTACACTTAACATTTGTTGTCTACTTTATTATCTTTTGAAATATACACCCAATACCACTAGGAAGTGGCCCATGTACTGTAGGCTCAGTATTGTGATTTGGTGTTTCTTGAGCTTCAGATACACACAGCCTTTCGGGGACGGACCGCGGGTCTGGTAGCTCCCTTCTCTGGTGGTGCTCTCAGAGGTCCAGTCAGTGTGTTTGTGGCGTGGAAAGAGGACAGCCGCTTCTGTTTGGGAGAATCGAGGTGGACCTGGTGGAGGAGGAAGGCATTGCCTTGGCTTGTGAGGTGTTTGGAGGGTTTGACAGGGGACTGAGGAGACATTTCGTGTGGGAGGAAGGAAGGAGACAGGGCAATGAAGGAGACTGTGAGGCATGTTAAAGGAAGAACAGACGCGTCCTTCTATGAGAAATGAGCCATCTGGGGAGTGTTGGGAAATGATTCTCAAAAAGTAGGTGGAAACACTGCAGTGGCCTTAATTTGGAAGGTAATTGGGAGACATGGAGGGTTAGAGCAGGAGAGTGATGAGCTGCTGGAGCTGGTTTTAAGGCGGCAGCCCCTCTGACAGATCACAGGAATTGAAGGCAAAGACTGGCGGAGCTGAGGCTTACTAGGAGGCTGAAGGTGGACACGGTGGTGCTGGCTTGAGCCCAGGCTGTTTGCCGCATGTGTCCAGGAGTCTGCCGAGCCCTGTCTGTTTAGTAGGACAAACCTCACAAGCCCTGGATGCTCTTATTTCCTTGTGATTTGCCACAGTGCCATCAGTCTCTCGGAGTCTGGTCATGCAAGTAAATTAGGTTGTAAGAATTTGTACCTTGGATCTATTACGCTTGACATTTTCACTTCCCTCCATCCCCCAACGTCATTATGGCATTACTGGCTGCTACTCGCCGAGGACAGTGTAATGTCTGGGGCTCGTGGGCGGGAGAGAAGAGAGTGGATGATCATAGCCCGGAACATAGAAAAAAGGAAACACCAAATTGTGTTTTTTAAGTCAAAGATGTAAGATGTTTTGTACAATTTTCTTACATTTATAGACACTATATTTTAGTTCCCTGCAATAACCTAGGCCTTTTAACCCCAAATTTTGAAGGCAAATACCTGAAAGATTGCCTTGGTTTGGTTTGAGGAAATCAACAATGTATCTTTTGAAACTAGGTCAAGTTCCTTATTTTAATTTCTGATCTAACCTGGGACTCCAGCTGCCAGGCTCTCCCATAATCCTCCATGTCAGTGAAATCCCCTCTAAGTGGTTGTAATTAACTTGCAGAAATTGACAACAGAAAATGAAGAGTTCAGATAATATTTGACTACAAATTTCTCATGTGAAAGTGGACATTTAAATCTTTGAGAAGTCATAAAAAATGCTTGAAGAGATAGTGTTTTGGCAGAAATACTTTTCCTTGAAATAAGCAACTGACCCTTTCTATCAGTTTCAGCCCCAATAATCCAGACTGGGCAACTTGATTTTGCTGAACTGTTCAGTAAGAACTGGTGCTTCAAGCATTAAAATTTTTAGTAAATTTAATGTAATTATCCCTAAAATCGAGAGTCTCATGACAGGTGCCACAGGAAAGTTGGTTATGGCTGGTGATGTGCCTGTAATGGGGTAGAAAGAGGATTGAGAAGGTTTGATTATGGGCACAGTGAAACACAGGTATCAACCTAAAATAAACGTGTCTCTTACTCGTTTGGTAAAAAGCATAGTTTTGGCCATTCCTGTGAAGTGTAGACATGAAGAAAAACTGTTTCTGCAATTTGAGATCAGCATGGAAGATTCCAGGGTAAAGTAAATGTCGATTGTGAGAAACTGAGCAGCATGTTGTACTTACCCCCTAAAGAAAACATTCGTGTGTGGAGGCCGTGTTTAACTGCCTTGAGTGAGTTTCTCATA
This sequence comes from Tapirus indicus, assembly GCA_031878705.1. Lineage (NCBI taxonomy): Eukaryota > Metazoa > Chordata > Mammalia > Perissodactyla > Tapiridae > Tapirus > Tapirus indicus. The sequence goes on along the minus strand of CM062933.1, from coordinate 54,999,315 downwards.
AATTATCAGCACGTGTAGCTTTTGTCACTGTCCAAGGTACTATGAAATGGAGCTGAAAAAGCAGCGTCTTCCTTTTCTAGCATCCTAAAGACTGTGGCCTCTGGGGGCTAACGGAAAAGAGATGGAATGAGGTGACTTTCAGGAAGGGAAGTAAAACAGTGCTGGATGCTCTGTAAAGGCTGGAAGTAAACAAATACCCTGCCGAAGTCACACTCACTGCTTTCTGAACACAGAGGAAACGGAAGCGTCAAGAATCAAGATTTAGGGGGTCTGGAGAAGACGGTATGCTGGGATGTTCCTAGACTGCCATTGGGATTAGAAGCAAGTGGTCCCCACTGCTCCATGCACCGGCCGTGGAAGTCTCCTCGAGCTCCTGTCATATAGCAAACCCTTTATTCTCTTCCTCTCGTGTCGGCATTCAGCTGCTTTTCCGGATGAATGCACCACCATTTAGTTCCAGACTGTTGTCCCCAAGGGAAGAGAGGTGCACTGTGTCCACACAATGCCGTCCCCTGTCTGTCTCTGCCTGTCTTCTCTCCTTGTGGTACCAGCCATTTCCCATCGGCAGGCGACACTGGCCTCATGCTCCCTGGGCCCTCGGCAGCGAGAAGGTGCCTGGAGGAGGACAGGTGCTGTGGTCGAGCAGTCTGGGGACTGTGTCTGGCTTCCACAGATTATTCTGCTCTGGGCACCTGAGTTTCCTCATCTGTAAAACTGGCACGATGATAAGGTTGTGGTGAGACTGGACCAGTTCATACGTGGAAGGGCCCTTAGAACAATGTCTGACACGTGGTAAATGGGATCACTAAGTTTAGGCTGCTGTTCTATTTCCTGTGGCATGGGAGAAGGAATCCACACTTCAGAAGGCGGGTTTTTCTTCCATTAGCCCTTCTGTTGCGTCTGTAAAGCTCAGATGTGCACACAGCTGATCACAGCGCGGAAGGGTGGGCGGGCACTGTGGAGGCCCCTGAGGGGCTGGAGGAAAGTGGACATGGGTGAGGCCTACGGGACTTAGCCAGATGCAGGGAGCAGAGGATCTTCAAGGGGCCGTGGCAGCGTGTACCAAACTGATGGTGGGAGGAGAGCTGAGTTCAGGGCACTGCAGCGTCTGTGGGGCCGAGAGAAGAAGGGGAGGCCAGCCAGCAGTGGGCGGTGCTGGAGAGTGGTGGGAAGGCAGCTTGGGGTCAGGAGGAGCAGGGTTTCATGCTGAGGGGCTGGAGTTTATCCCAAGGGAAACTGAGGCCTTCAAAGAAGTTATGATCAGATTTGCATTCTAGAACATGGATCTCATAGCCACGTTCATGGCTGGTTCGCGGAGGCCAAGCCTCAGAAGGCCAGGTAGGAGACGCGCACAACAACCTTCTGTCCCCTCAAAACAGGTGCTTCTGATGTTTGTTGAACTGGGAAATAGATAAAAGGCTAGTTACATGTGAGTCTGAGGATGGATATGTAGATTCTGAGGGGGAAATGAAAGGTTTTTTATTTTGCTGATAGGAGTTACTTTTTGTTTGCTTGATAAATTCATGGTTCCTGTCTTCGTTCTGTTTAAATTAGCTGTCAGATAGTTTAGGGTATCAGTCCTAACATTTATGGAGCCCAAGTGAATATATGGATGTGGAAGTATGGGAATAAGTTGATATTTTAATAACATGCCTCAAAAATTCCTGAAATGAATAGCCAACATATTCCTTTGGTTAGCGCTTGTGCTGTCTCATGAGTTTGGTTGCTCGAACTGGGCGGAACGGGCGAGTTCCTCCACTTCTCCAGACATCTAGGCAGTGTTTGAGTACTCCTTAGGTCCCAGCCGTAGTACCACACGTCGGCAGAGGGGGCGTGTAAGACCTCCTGTCCCAGCGTTGCAAACGTGGGCCTGCCCTTCCCGTCGAGTCAGTCACATCCCTCAGTAGCAGTAAGGTCACCTGGGAAAACCCACAGAATGGTGCAGCAGTTGGAAGCACTGTGTCTGTTTACCTCCCCATGTCGAGATGACGACCTGCCATCCAGCATCCCCACCACACTGGCCCGGCCTGGACGGCGGGCAGGGGAAAGGTCACTGTTGATTTGGAGCCACAAGAGCTGTGACTTTTTTTTTTTAAACCAGGGGTAATTTTGCCGCCTGCCCCCCCCCGGGGGGGGGACATTTGGCAATGTCTAAGATATTTGATTGTCTCGGCTGTGGGGAGGGGTGTGCGTGGTGCTATTAGCACAGGGCCTGTGGGGGCTGGGGATGCTGCTGACCGTCCTGCAATGCCCAGGAGGCCCTCCCCTGCCACCCACAGCAGAGAGTCATCCAGCCTGAAATGTCAGGAGGACCAGGGTTGAGAACCCTGCGTCAGAGGTGTGGTCTGCTTTTGGAAGCGTAAGCGGCCGGTTGGGGAAGGAGGTGGTCCCTGGTGGTGCTGAGCTGCTTGACTGCACCTGGAGTGTCACTGGCTCCTACTGAGAAGTCTAGTTCCAAAGACATTAAGATTTCTTGCCAAGTCTGGTGGGTGTCGGATCCTCATACATCTCAGAAATCCTGTGTGTCTGGTTTCTCTACAACTCAGAGAGGCTTAAAGGTTTTATTTTTTTCTAAACATTGTATTTCCTTTTCCAAATTGGGCCCATTGCTCACCCAAACTCATTAAGTTAATTGGTTTTAATCCAAGTGTTCTGGCTCCCGCATCACATGTGTTTAAATTGTATAAGGGCACGGCAAGGACTTGACCCTTTTCCTCAGTTTCCCCTCTGTGCCCCTAGACTCAAAGCTTCTTTAAAGACAAGCATAAGGTAAAATTGGGGTAGAAACGTTGAGTTCAAAGTTTGCAGTGTAATTTATCACTGGCTAAAAAAAGATAAATTCTGAGGACCTATACTTAATTTTTCTAGAAATAATTTCTACAACTTGAGTGTTTACATTCACTGATTCTTCCTCTCCTCTTTGAAGACCTTCAGAATTTTTCAGAATTCACTAATGCCAGTCAATCCTTGGATCTTCTGAAGGGCAGCGAAGTTCACGCCGTGTTTCAGCAGCTCCGCGTCTGTTCTCAGGGAGGGAGGGAAAGAGCAGGGGTCTCTCTGCCCGACCGGTTCTAAATGGTCGCCTTTTTCAGATGCTTTTGGTACGGGAACAAAATCGGCCATAATCTGCAGGGTGTTGAGTCATTTTTAATACATCAGGAAACCAAAAGGCAGAAGAAGCCAGGAAAATAGTAAATAGCATTTGGACAATGTTGGTAAACATTGACGTTTTTAGCGTGTGTTTAGTGCACGTCCTGTTGGGGCCCGGCTGAGGCTGAGACGGAGCTGGTGTTCAGCAGCCGCCTCCGCCCGGCCCACGCCCGTTGGAGCCTCCTGGCTCTTTTGAGCAGAAGCTTTTCTCCTTGTTTACTTGGTTCAGCGAACAAGGTTGCTGTTGAAACACAGTGGCCGTGGAGCTGGCCGTTCGTCACCTCTCGCCTTCCTCCGAGTGCACCTCGGGCTGCAGAGAGGGAGAGAGGGAGACCCCTCCCTGACGGTTTGATCTCTGCCTGGGCGAGGAGCTCAGAGCAGGAGAGGGAAACACGCAGAGATGTGGCAGCATGTTCGAGAAAGAAGGGCTTTAGGATGGAAGACCCTGAGCTGACCTGTGAGTTCTTGGGCCCATTAGCGTGGGTTTTGAAACTCTCAGTAAGGAAATACAGGAATCGAGCAATCTTTAAACCAGTTTTGGCAGATTAACACTTAACAGGTGAAAGTACAGAGCAGGAGATCTTTTAATAGATTGTTTTGTTTGGAACAAAACTCACTGGTTTTAATGTTCTTAGGAAAACAAGTGGGAATTTTAATTAAGTGAAACGAGCTTTGTTATATTCTAGACGGTGAATTTCTGCTTCTGTCTTCATTGTCCTGGAGCCATGTGATAGCTTCTCTGGAAATTAAAGGAAAACCATCACTGTTCTCCATTTTCCATGTTCCTACTTTTCTTCTTTTGGCAAAAAACAAAATGTAAACCTTGACACCCCCTCGGGTCTCCATAAGGAAAATGCTGGATCCAGGCAGTAGCCAGCTGCGCACACCTGTGCTCCTGTCCAAGGAGAACTCGCGGAGTTAGTTCCTCGATGGATTCTTGATGCTCCTAATTGTTGTGTCTGGATCAGGTCAGGAGGATTTTGAAAAGTTACTGCTTTCCATTCAGAGGGGTGTTTGTGGGGAGTGCTGTTTTTTGCTGATTAAAGGGGATGAACTCTCTTCTACCTCTTGGTTTTTAATTTAGTTTTGTTTTTTTATCAGAAACACCACTTGCATTTTCCTCTTAGATCTTTCTCCAGCAGAACGCTTTCACGTCGTGGTGTGTAAACGCTGACGTACACGGGCTTTACAGAGAAAACCACAGGCATTGGATCTTGTGTGCTACGTTCTTATCACTGTATTTTCTTCTCTAGAAGGTTCTTTATGTAGATGTTTTATCAAGTTTAATTTTTAAGGGTAATAAAGATCCTTTATTCACTAAATATTTGCCCTTTTAAAATATTATGTATCTTCATTTTCATAGATAATAATATTTGCGAATTTTGTAAAAAAAACACATCTGATCTAGGAAAGAAAGAAGTGTTATATATAGTGTCAGTATCCAGTAACCATTAGGAGATGGATTATGGTGGGACCCAGTGGTTTGCTTTGGTGTTTTTTAGATTATAAAATATGGAGTCAGAGTGGCATGTTAGAAGTATCTTTGGGGGTGGATCTGAGTCTGCCTTTTAGCTCTGACACGTGCTGGTTCTGTGACTTCAGGCACGTTCTTTGTACTCTGTAAGTGTGTCAGTACCCTCACTGTACAACGGGAATAATCTCTAACTTGCAGGGTTGTGTATACTTTGAAGAAGAGGTAAAATGCCTCACCTATGCCTGGTTTCCCAGAAAAAAATCAGTGTTATTATTATATGTACTTGTTCAGTTAACTCACTTTCAAATCCATTTTGTACTTAATGAGTCTGTTTTATGGAGACATCTCTCTATGCAAAAAGCATACTTATATATAGTATTCACGTGTTAGGATAAGACATAGTTGATGCACAGTAAGCACTGGGTTTCATAATGACTTATTTAAATGTGATAAAATAAGATTGCTTGAATGGAATGAAATACAAGTTAGTAAGAAAATTGGATGTGTCTAATAGATAAATTTTAAATTAAGGGGGAATTTTTTTTAATCCAGATAATTGGTAAAAAAAAAAATTCTAAATAAGTGGTTTAAAAATACTAAATTTTTGAAGATGATGGATTTTGGTCTTACTTTTCCAATTTCCATCTTTTAATTTGATATTGAGTAGACCTTGCAAAAGTAGAAAACATAGCAGCTTCATGTTTCCATAAACTGAAATGTCAGTATAAAACCGTGGCTCTATCTGGGGTGGAGATGCAGGAGCTGTGCTCTCTACACCTGGCCCAGCAGCCCTTGCTCGTCCTGAGACTCTGGACACTGTGGGAGCAGGACTTTTCTCACCGCCAGGCTGCCCTGGGGTGACCGTGTAAGGCGTAAGAGTGACCCCTCTAGACAGAAACTGCTCTCTCTGGGTATTAGGCCTTTTCTCCCCTTGTCACTTGTCACTAGCTGATGCGATGATGTTTACTTCTGTTTCCCACACGAGAGTGGTGCTCCACGAGGGAGGGGACTTTGTCTGACTCATCCACTGCCGTGTCCCAAGCGCCTACAACAGTGCCTGGCAGCCAGGAGGCACCGAATCAATTTATTAGTTAGTGAGTCACTCCCCAGTCTTCAACAGGACAGCAAAGCAGGACAGGCCACACCTACTCTCTCATGAAACACACAGAGTAAGAGAAACAAAGAGACGGTTTTCTGTAAAATCGGTCTCACTGCACTAGGACACGCTGATGATTTCTGTGGCTGACGGAGCACCATGGTTGTTCCACCCTGGGGAAGAGGGAAAAAAAAGTCAGCAGGAAATGTTAGCATTCTGTTACAGATGATTGTGCCAAGCAGAACAGAAAACCAAGAGTTTACTTCCTTCTGAAGAATAGTTCAATTAAGGACTCTAGAAAAATAATTTCATGATAAAATGCCAGGTCACAGGCCACAGAGGCTCCCTCCCCTGCTGGGCCCTGGACGAGGGCAGTGCCCGCTCGGGAGGGGCCACCCTTCCACACGCTCAGTGAGGGTCACAGGCCGGGCAGTTTCAGGCCCCTTCACCAGGGATTTTATGTGGGCGTATTTTTTAGAAGGTAAAAATCGTGTTCAACTGCCTCTCACAAAGCACTAGCCATCCTCAAAGTTACGCAGAACCTGCACCTCTATCAAGAAGGCAGAATGTTGTTCTTTAGAGACAAAAGGCCAGATTTCAGCCCTCGGCTCTGACCCTGTGTGACCACAGGCAAATCCGTTTACATTCCCTGAGCCTCGGTCCCTCCCCTGTGGCAGCAGTCACACCAGCTGTCATCAAGTGAGTTTATACACAGGAAAGTGATTTATAATCCGTATATACTAAAAGACAGTACAAGTTCTGTACTTTTCTTTCTTTAAATGAGAATTTAATGCTTTATGACTTTAAATATATTCTATATTTGTCAAACTATCTTAATTGGGGGGGAACCCATGGAAACAGTAAAAAGACTAAGGTACAGGGGCCGCCCGGTGGCGCAGCGGTTTAGTCCGCGCTTGGCAGCCCGGGGTTCGCGAGTTCGGATCCCAGGCGCCCGCGGGCGCGCACTGCCTGTCAGCCACGCTGTGGCGGCGTCCCATATAAAGTGGAGGAAGGTGGGCACAGATGTTAGCTCAGGGCTGGTCTTCCCCACAAAAAAAAAAAAAAAAAAAAAAAGACTAAGGTACAATTTTAAAGCTGTATTTGAAAAAAATTAGAAAACACTGTAGCATAGTGGTTAAGATACTAGGTTTTAAAGTCAAATTGATGGGGATTTTCTTTATGATTTCACCATTTACGTTAGATGAGTTTCTTAACATTTTTGCACCCCGGCTTCCCTGTCTGTGCCGTGGAGAGGGTGTTCTCTGACACGCAGGCTCCCGGGAGGAATACACGGGATGAGACCACGTCTGAGCGGAAGGACCGTCTGGAGCACAGTACATGGTGGGTAACTGGCAGCTGCGTTTGTCGTCAGGATTTTAATTCTTTATAAATACCAAGGGGTGTATGGTTTGCCTTTTCAATGACGTGGAACTAAACTCTTAAAATACATCAATTAGCCACCATTCCTCTGTATAAACATCTGGTAGAAATCTGCCCAGAGAAAATGGTTCTCTGATTTTCCATAACTTTCCCTTTTCTGAGCCTGATGATATTTAGATTAGGTGGTCTTTGAAACAAGCATCGGTCAGTTCAAGTTTTCAAATGCCGTCATTCACTCACCTAAACCTGAGAGCTCAGCTATGTCAGGTGAGATGGAGTTTCACTCGCACCCACAGGGGGACTCAGATCCTCCTAAGGGAAGAGCACCGGCAGGCGCCCACCAGGGATGGAAGAAGATGCTCTTTTAGGATGTGTGTTAGTGAATCTTTGGTGCCGTCCAGCCAGAGCAGCTCATGTTCCAAGAGAAAAGTCTGCTGGATGTATTCTAGCAATGAGATGGAATGAAAGAACAGGGAGAAATGTAAATCAGCAAAAAGGGCATCAGGGTAGCAACACATATTGTCACACAACCTAGAGATGATCAAGTTCCAAGACTTACCACTTAAAGTCTAAGATGCAAGTCATAAAAGCCATCAGTCCACTCTCATTGTTGGGTAACGATTCTCTGAGCTGGAATTTTAGTGCTGAGTTGCAAGCATTGGTGTACCATCTTGACAATATAATTTATTTTTCTCATCAGAACCTCAAGGTGACATGAATAAATAACTTTCAGTTGAACTATAGGCCTATTTCAAAACTTAGGTTAAGTTTTTGATGTGTGAGAATCATTCTCAATTAGGAGGTACTTTTCTACAAAACCTATTTAAAAAGATAATGCCATAATCCATTTCTGGATCCTAATCTGGTTATATGAATGTGTTCTTAGTATCTTATCTCAGACAGATAAAATGACATTGCCTTGAATAGCAAGTAACATACGATGAAGGACCAAGAGGGTAAAAGTTTAAGCTTTTCACTGACTTGATCTCATGTTAACAATGCAAAGTTTTCATGTTTTCCTGTAACACAGCAGTTATAAAGTACTGGGTCAAAGATTAACATTTTTATATAACATTTTATTAAGAATTCTTGCCCTTGATTTCACTCATGTGGAAGATAAACTAACACACAGACAGAGAGAACAGTTTGGTGGTCACCAGGGGAAAGGGGGTTGGAGGGTGGGCACAAGGAGTGAAGGGACACATTTATGTGGTGACTGACAAACAGTAATGTACAACTAAAATTTCACAATGTGATAAACTATTATGATATCAATAAAAAAAGAAACTCTACCCTCAAAAAAAAAATTCTTGCCTTGAATATTTGAATTTTGTATTTATTTCTGATAATCAAAATATATAATTTAAATATGCAAGCATTTAAATATGATTTAATAATTCAGTGCTACCAATACTAGCCAACAGTCACTGTCAGAGTGAAAAATAAAACAAGTGTGTCATTCGGGAATTTTTGTTGGATTCAGATTAGGTGAAATCATCAAGAACTAAGTGAAAACTGTTTACATACATGAAGTGTGTCTGTACGTATGTGAGAGTTCTCTAGTTATCAAATACTCAGAGTTGGGCATATTCTTAAGTATATTCTTAAATACTTAATTTCTTAAATATTCTTAAAGATATACAGTGGGTTTTAGGAATAAGCTGGGGCCCTTGCACTAAAGCAGTTCTTGGTTGTGTTTTGTGTAGTGTTTTAGACTTTTCGTATAAATTATTCCATCTGAAACCAATAGCAACTGAGTTGACCAAATCCTGTTATGAGAACCTTGGAATTGCATGTCTTCGAGTGTGTGAAACGGAAATAATGTGTTTGCGCTGGGTCCAGGGGAGAGCTGTGCTCTGCAGGAACTCTGAATTGTGCTGTCAGCTTCAAGCAGTTAATTGTTTTTTTAAATTCTGAGATGGGTCTTGGATTTTGCGTTGGTGTGGTGTATGTCATGACGACTAGGAAGACAGCGTTTCCACGGCTACCTCCCAGCAAGGAAGGAACTAAATGGTCCCATGATGGCGGGTGAGGCCGGGTTCTACAAGTCACAACCCAGGAAATTGTAAATTTGCTCATTTTGAGAGGTGGGGATGTGGCAGGACCCATCGTACCTAGAAGAAGTCAGACGATCTTTGCAAATGAAAAACAACAGGATAGACTGGTTTTCTTTTGCTCTCTGTGACATGAAAACTGTTTTTTGGTGAAGAATTAGGGAGACAGTTATGTGTAGTGACAAATATCTGTTTACTTTTCAATTTTCTTTTTGTAAACATGCTTCCTAAAATTTTTTAATATTTTAAATTATCAAAGTATGACAGCATTACAGAAAGTTTGGCAAAAGCAGGAAAGAAAATCACCCATAATCCCGTCACCCTATTTTCACACATTCCCTTTCAGTGTCAACTTGTATATTTATAATCCAATTATTTTATTAAGGGCTGTATTGTGAGCCATTATGCATGGTGCTGCCTGACTTCTAGTACTTTTACTGGGTACTTCATAATCCCAGGGACTGTTCCTCCATTGACTACTGTTGGTTTTGATTTTTCACAGTTATAAGTGGTTGTTGGGTAGAAAAGACTTTTCCTTTGCTCTCTTAGGTGAAGTCCCTGGGGGTCTGTGAATTAAACTAACAAAGGACAGATGAACAAGAAAAAAGACACACGATGTTTTTTAACTTTTACATGCACAGGAGTTCACAGAAAAGAAGGGAAACTCAAGTGATTACACTGAGAGGCTTATATACAGTCTGAACAAGGAAAGGGGGTTCAGGCTTCAAGAGACAAATTGTGGGGAAGTGACTAGGAAATATAGAGAGAGAGCTGATGGAAGATCTGGGTTATTGTGTGAGGTGTGTTATGCACTCACCTCAGTGCTACCTCTTCTCTGTCTCTGGGGTAAGAGTCACTCTCCTCTTTCTGGTGCAGGAGAGGGGGACAATGTCATAAGGAAATTTATGCCCTTAGTTTTGGCAGATAAGGGGGGGTGGGCAGAGAATTCTTCTTGCATCTGCTGATTCTCAACTGCCTTCAGCTCAACATAATACTTAATGCCCGCGTGGCACCTCTGGCACGGCGCCCGCCGACCCCTTTCTGGCACTCTCCTGGGCGTCTTTAGGTGGAAGTCTTTTCCCATATTTTAGATTATTTCCTTAAGACAGAGTCTCAGAAGTGAGATTGTGGAGCCGACAATTTTAAACCTTTCAATGGCGGTAGATAAATATCACTAAATTCCTTTCCTAACATTATGCCGGTACGCCAGTATCCTGTCACTCTGGGAATACTGCTGCTTCCCTACTCACAGCTTTCTGCTCCGTGTATTTTCGGTGCTACGTTTGGGGGCACATGTCCCATCCTCCTCCTTGAGGAGTGGTCTGACCCAGGATCCAGCAAGGGATCCTTCTAACCACAGGTGAAGCCAGTTCCCACAGTCCTGACTGTGTGCTGTGGTTGTGAGGGGCAGCATAAATGGAAGTAGAGGCTGGTCTCCAGGTGTCCCTGCTCCCTGCAGAATCTAACGTCTCAGATAATCACAAGTAGACCTCTGGATGAGGGTAATAGATCGTTTGGGTGGGGTTAAATCTTTGTGAGCTATTCCCCCCTAAAGCCAAATTAGTGTTGATCACCAGTGGGACTCACGGGTGAAATGATGGATGGGTTCCGGTGGGTGGCGTGTGGCTCAGCACCTGTGGTGTAGAGCTGGGACTGGGGAGACCCCCTAGGTACCCCGTGTTGGAGCTTCTGGCAGTTTGTGAAGATCCTCTGGGCTCCCCGTGCCTGGGTAGACAGGGAGGGGACCAGAGACTAACCCACAAATTACGGAGATAAAGCATTGAAATGCAACAATTCTGCTGACATTTTCCATAGTTTCAAAACTAACAAACAAAAAACTTAAAAGAAAAATACACACGTGCATACCCATATAAACGAGTAAACAACTAAAACAACATCAAAAAACAGACCACTTGATTTCTATCAGTGAACACTTAGAGTTAAAATTAGGGGGAGTTGAGGTCAGCAACATGGCGGAGTGAGATTCCCTCTTTGAATCTCTGCCCCCTAAGACACAACGAAAACATCATTCGGATTCCAACAGGGCTCAATCAAACACTACAGAGGACTTCTAAGAAACCCCTGCTGCCATACATCAGAGGGTGGAGGCACAGGAAGCCCAAAAGGATGCGAGGAGAGGTAAGAAGTTGTACTCCCCCTCCACAATTGATTGGCAAAAACAGCGCGGCTTGCAGAGGGGGGAGGGGCAGCCCACAGCAGGGAAAACTATCGCCCTCCAGGTGCTCTCACAGACTGTCAAGAGATCCCCACCGGAAAGCAATGATGGACTGTTTTGGGGGTGTAGCAAATGCCTTAAGAGAGCCAGAAAGGAAACCCCTGGGTGGAGCAGGAGAAAGAACCCCTCCCCCCCCACGCCCTGTGCTTCAGCATAATCCCTCCGGGGACTGCAGCAGGCTCAGAGCATACTGCTGGCGATCTCCATCCAGTGGCAGCAGGTGGAAACTGCAGGACCAACTTCAACATGAGAGGAAAAAATAAAGCGGTCGGATCCATGCGACAGTTTGTCATGGCTACAGACCAAAAGGAAAATGAAAAACACCCAGAAACCAACCCTGAAGGCACAGAATTCCATAACCTGAATGACAGAGAATTCAAAATAGCTATCATAAACAAACTCAACGAAATACAAGAGAACACACAGAAACAAATCAACAAATTCAGGGATTTCCTCACAAAAGAGATGGAAACCATAAAGAAAAACCAATCAGAATTATTGGAGGTGAAAAACAAAATCAACGAGATAGTGGAAAAAATGGAGTCTTTAAAGAGCAGAGCTGACAATATGGAGGAACGAATTAGCACTATTGAGACTAGCCACGCAGAAACACTCCAGATAGAGGAGGAGAGAGAGCTAAGACTAAAAAGAAATGAAGAAATTCTTCGAGAAATATCAGACTCAATGAGGAAAAGCAACATAAGGATAATAGGTATTCCAGAAGGAGAAGAAAGAGAAAAAGGAGCAGAGAGTTTGTTCAAAGAAATAATAGCTGAGAACTTCCCCAACCTAGGGAACGAGAGAGAAATAACAGTGAATGAAATCAATAGATCACCTAAATATATAAACAGGAATAAAAAATCATCTCGCCACATAGTAGCAAACTTGAAAAGTACCCGTGACAAGGAAATAATATTGAAGGCAGCTAAACAAAAAAACAAAATAACATACAAAGGAAACCCCATCAGGCTCTCAGCTGATTTCTCGACAGAAGCTCTACAGGCTAGGAGAGACTGGAATGATATATTCAAAATCATGAAAGACAAAAACCTTCAACCAAGAATACTTTACCCAGCAAAAATATCCTTCAAATACGATGGAGAAATAATAACTCTCCCTGATAAACAAAAGCTAAGAGAGTTTGTCACCACAAGACCCCCACTACAAGAAATGCTCAAGAAGGGCCTTAGTCCTGAAAAAAAAAAACAAATGAGAAAGGGGATACAAAGATTTCAGCAAGGAGAAAAGCTAGGAGACTAAACCAGAACAAACAACAGTTGGATAACATCAAAAATTAATTCAAGCTCATCACTGTAAACACACACTCACAACACAAGATGGAATAAATAGAGATAAGAAATAAGGAGGGGAAGAGGTAAGGGATTGAATCGACCCAGCCTCAGGAGAAAGGAGGCATCTGAAAATGTACTATCTTATCCAGGAGACCGCTTATATAAACCTCACGGTAACCACTAAACAAATAACCAGAAGAGAACCACACATGACAAATAAAGAGAAAACCAAGAGAATGAGCGTGCAGAAATACCAAATTGAATTTGCAGTCCAAAACACAAGTGACAACAAACGAAGGAAATGCAAAAGAACCAGAAAATGAACAATAAAATAGCAAGATTAGACCCTCATATATCAATAATCAGTCTAAATGTAAATGGATTGAATTCTCCAATCAAAAGACACAGAGTGGTGGGATGGATTAAAAACCAAGATCCAGGGGGCCGGCCCAGTGGCACAACGGTTTAGTTCGCGCTTGGCAACCCGGGGTTCACGAGTTCGGATCCCGGGCGCCCGCGGACACACTGCTTGTCAGCTATGCTGTGGTGGCGTCCCATATAAAGTAGGGGAAGATGGGCACGGATGTTAGCCCAGGGCCAGTCTTCCTCAGCAAAAAGAGGAAGGTTAGCAACAGATGTTAGCTCAGGGCTGGTCTTCCTCACAAAAAAAAAAAAAAAAAATCAAGATCCAACAATCTGCTGCCTCCAGGAAACACATTTCAGCTCTAAAGACAGACTCAAAATAAAAGGATGGAAAACAATACTCCAAGCTAATGGCAAACACAAGAAAGCAGGAGTAGCCATACTTATATCAGACAAAGTAGACTTCAAGATAAAAAAGGTAATGAGAGACAAAGAAGGGCAATATATAATGATAAAAGGGACACTTCACCAAGAAGACATAACAATCATAAATACCTATGCACCCAACACAGGAGCACCAAAGTACATAAAACAACTGCTAAAAAACCTAAAAGGAGATATTAACAATAACACAATAATAGTAGGGGATCTTAACACCCCCCCCTTACATCAATGGATAGACCATCCAGACAAAAAGTCGATAAGGAAATAATGGACTTAAATGAAAAACTAGACACAATGGACTTAATAGATATATACAGAGCACTCCACCCAATAAAAGCAGAGTACACATTCTTCTCAAGTGCACATGGAACATTCTCAAGGATAGACCATATATTAGGAAACAAGGTAAACCTCTATAAATTTAAGAAGATTGAAATCATTACAAGCATCTTTTCTGATCATAATGCTGTGAAACTAGAAATCAACTGCAAGGAAAAAACTAGGAAAAGGACAAAGATGTGGAGACTAAACAACACGCTACTGAACAACCAATGGGTCCGTTGATGAAATTAAAGGAGAAATCAAAAGCTATCTGGAGACAAATGAAAAAGAAAATACACCATACCAACTCATATGGGATGCAGCAAAAGTGGTCCTGAGAGGGAAATTCATAGCAATACAAGCTCACCTTAACAAACAAGAAAAATCCCAAATAAATAACCTTAAACTGCACCTAACAGAATTAGAAAAAGAAGAACAGACAAAGCCCCCAATCAGCAGAAGGAGGGAAATAATAAAAATCAGAGCAGAAATAAATGAAATTGAAACCAAAAAAACAGTAGAAAGGATCAATGAAACAAAGAGCTGGTTCTTTGAGAAGATAAATAAAATTAACAAACCCTTAGTCAGACTCACTAAGAAAAAAAAGGGAGATGACTCAAATAAATAAAATCAGAAATGAAAGAGGAGAAGTTACAACAGCTACCACAGAAATACAAGGGATTATTAGGGAATACTATGAAAAACTTTACACCAACAAATTGGACAACCTAAAGGAAATGGACAAATTCTTGGAAGCATACAACCTCCCAAAACTGAATCAAGAAGAAATAGAGAATCTGAACAGACCAATCACAAGTAAAGAGATTGAAACAGTAATCAAACACCTCCCAAAAAATAAAAGCCCAGGACCAGATGGCTTCCCTGGAGAATTTTACCAAACGTTCAAAGAAGATTTAACACCTATCCTTCTCAAACTATTCCAAAAAATAGAGGAAGATGGAATACTTCCCAACACATTCTACAAGGCCAACATCATGCTGATACCAAAGCCAGACAAGGACAATACAAAGAAGAAAAACTATAAGTCAATATCACTGATGAACATAGACACAAAAATCCTCAACGAAATATTGGCAAACCGAATACAGCAATACACCAAAAAAATCATACACCACGATCAAGTGGGATTTATACCAGGGACACAGGGATGGTTCAACATCCGCAAATCAATCAACGTGATACACCACATTAACAAAATGAAGAATAAAAACCACATGATCATCTCAATCGATGCAGAGAAGGCATTCAACAAGATCCAGCATCCATTTATGATAAAAACTCTCAACAAAATGGGTATAGAAGGAAAGTACCTCAACATAAGGGCCATATATGACAAACCTACAGGTAACATCCTACTCAACGGGGAAAAACTGAAAGCCATTCCTTTGAGGACAGGAACAAGACAAGGGTGCCCACTCTCACGACTCTTATTCAACATAGTACTGGAAGTTCTGGCCAGAGCAATTAGGCAAGAAAAAGGAATAAAAGGACTCCAAATAGGCAATGAAGAAGTGAAACTCTCACTATTTGCAGATGACATGATCTTATACATAGAAAACCCAAAAAATTCCATCAGAAAACTACTAGAAATAATCAACAACTACAGTAAAGTGGCAGGGTATAAAATCACCCTACAAAAATCAATGGCATTTCTTTACACTAACAATGAACCAACAGAAAGAGAACTCACAAAGACAATCCCATTTACAATTGCAACAAAAAGAATAAAATATCTGGGAATAAATTTAACCAAGGAGGTAAAAGACCTATACAATGAAAACTATAAGACACTATTGAAAGAAATCGATGAAGACATAAAGAAATCGAAAAATATTCCATGCACATGGATTGGAAGAATAAATATAGTTAAAATGTCCATTCTACCTAAAGCAATCTACAAATTCATTGCAATCCCAATCAGAATCCCAATGTCATTGTTCGTGGTAATAGAACAAAAACTACTGAAATTCATATGGGGCAACAAAAGACCCCGAATAGCTAAAGCAATTCTGAAAAAAAAAAAGAACAAAGCTGGAGGCATCACAATCCCTGATTTCAAAATATACTATAAAGCTATAGTAATCAAAACAGCATGGTACTGGTACAAGAATAGACACACAGATCAATGGAATAGAATTGAAAGCCCAGAAATAAAACCACACACCTATGGACAGCTGATCTTCGACAAAGGAGCAAAGAACATACAATGGAGAGAGGGAAGTCTCTTCAATAAATGGTGCTGGGAAAATTGGACAGCAGCATGCAAAAGAATGAAAGTAGACCATCTCCTATCGCCATACGCAAAAATCAATTCAAAATGGATCAAGGACCTGAAAGTGAGACCTGAAACTATAAAACTCCTGGAAGAAAATATAGGCAGTACACTAATTGACATTGGTCATAAAGGGATCCTTTCAGATTCCATGTCTACTCGGACAAGGGAAACAAAAGAAAAAATAAACGAGTGGGACCTCATCAGACCAAAGAGCTTCTACAAGGCAAATGAAACCAGGATCAAAATGAATAAACAACCCACCAGCTGGGAGAAAATATTTGCAAATCGTTTGTCCGACAAGGGATTAATTTCAGTAATATATAAAGATCTCATACAACTGAGCAACAAAAAAACAAACAACCCGATCAAAAAATGGGCAGCGGATATGAACAGACATTTTTCCAAGGAAGAGATACAGATGGCTAATAGACACATGAAAAGATGTTCAACATCACTAATCATCAGGGAAATGCAAATCAAAACTACACTAAGATATCACCTTACACCGGTCAGAATGGCTATAATCACAAAGACAAATAACAAGAAATGCTGGAGAGGTTGTGGAGAAACGGGGACCCTCATTCACTGCTGGTGGGAATGCAAACTGGTGCAGCCTCTATGGAAAACAGTATGGAGAGTCCTCAAAAAATTAAAAATAGTAATACCTTATGATCCAGCAATCCCACTCTTGGGCATCTACCCAATGGACATGAAATCAACCATCACAAGAGGCTTATGCACCCCTATGTTCATTGCAGCATTATTCACGATAGCCAAGAAGTGGAAGCAACCCAAATGTCCCTCGACTGATTGGCTAAAGAAGATGTGGTATATACATACAATGGAATACTACTCAGCCATAAGAAAAGACACAATTGTCCCATTTGCAACAACATGGATGGGCCTAGAGGGTATTATGTTAAGTGAAATAAGCCAGAGAGAGAAGGACAGACACTGCATGATTTCACTCATATATGGGATATAAATGAACACAGGGACAGAGAGAACTGATTGGTGGTTACCAAGGGGAACGGGGGTGGGGGGTGGGCACAAGGGGTGAAGGGTTACATCCACATGGTGACAGACAAACAAAAATGTACAACTAAAACCCCACAGTGTTATAAACTATTAAGACATCAATAAAAAAATAAATAATAAAAAAATAAATAAAATTACGTGTCTGTCTTGGTTGATGTAAGCACCAGTAATAAACAGTGTGGGCTGAATGCTCTGGACCTGTGTCTTCACTCTGTTGCCTTTTTAAAAAAATTTGGTCAAAATTTTTGACCCAGTAGCTCCATATGGGCATAAAGAATAAGAAAATCAAATTAATTCACCAAAATTTTTCCTATAGGAAGGAAAAGGTGAGAATCCTGATGGCTGAAATAATCATAATTATAGAATTTTTCTCCTGTTTGTGGCTACTGGAAGGAAGTCTCTTTATTCCAGCATCTACTCTCATTGCAAGAAGGGCCTCTCCCCAGTTATGGAACGTAATTAGAGGGCCCAACCACTTCAGAGTCCTTAAACTCACTCCTTTAACATGCACTGCATTTTTCAGAAGGCATATTATGACAAATGCAAATCACGGATTTGAGGGCTGTCACCATCAGCTAATGACCATCCGGTAGAGTCTGCAGGAGTGCGTTTGAAAACTCTGAAGCAGCTTCAATTTATTATAAATTAATGACATAGGATGTTCATCAATTATTGAGCTGTGCTGAAATACGCTGAATGTTGCACACAGGTTTTACAGCCAGCAGCTGTCATCGAATGCTGTGAAATTATACCCGAGAGGAGAGAGAGGTTTTACCGCCGTGCGCCTGCAGTTGTGTGTTAGTTTTGCAGTCACCTTCAAAAACCAGGACATCGATTTTTGCCATTTAGCCTCTCCTCTTCCGAGAAAATTTAGCCACTCTGAAAAAAAGTGTGGTATATCTCAAAAAGCCCCTCTTAAAAACTGATGAGAATTCAATACCTAAGGTACTGATTTTATACTGAGTATTAAATTCTTAATATGTTAGGTAGGTGAAAGTATTCCATGGTGGGAAACACGTTCCGTTAAAAAATCGGCATTTATGATGTGTTGGGGGTGAAATTCTTATTTAAAAACAAATTAAATGGAGAAATCTCCTTGGCAGTAAAGTTTGGATTCTAGGTTACAGTAAATACAATACAGTATTTACAATAGTTACAGAACTTTTCTCCCTAGAATTGTTCCTGAATTCTGTTGGTGAGAAAGACGAAGGTTTAACAGAAGCCACATGGCATTTTAAATAGTAACATTTATTCAGGTCCCTGTTGTCTCCTTCCATAGAGCTGTGTTGGAAAGCCCTTCTCCCAGTTTACAGTGTAACCTTCAGTAGTGGCATTGCTTTTCTGATGCCTGTGTCCCTGTGTCCTGTGAGTTCCGTGTGGGCAGGACCGTGCCTGCTTGTGCCCACCTTTGTGTCCCCAGTGCCTACCTGGCATATGGATGGGTGGGATAATGGATGGGGAAGGATTCTTTTAGTCATTCTAACATCCATGAAGCTTCTTTAAAGGTAATAAAACATCAATAGCTGTGTTTTCTTTTCTCAGCATCTGATTGAAAAGGTGGCTTTGTTACTTTTCATTCTGCGTCTTGTATCAGCCAGGCATTGCTCTAACCATTCTGTAGAATGAGAATGCTTTATAAGAATTCATTCACCTTGAACAATTATAGCCTTTTAAAAGGCTCAACTTTCATCATACAAAGGTTTAAATAATAGTGTTACCAAAAGGACCTCATTGCAAGTTAAGCTTATATATAAAGATTTTCCAGCACAGACCCCAGAGCATTGCTATGCCCCCCTTTTTTTAAAATAGTATTTTGTTTTAGCATAGCACCATTTGAAGGGTATTGCTTAGGAAAAGTTTTAGGTGATGGCTTTCAGGGTAAATTGATATTAGAAGAACAATATTTTTTCAGTTTTCTTAAAGCACCAAGTACTTAAGTGTTTTTTCAAGGTAATGAAGATTATTCAGCCAATCTTGGAGGCTTTATATTATTTATACTATAAAGTATAAATCTGAGTTGAAATAACATTAAAACACATCTCTACTGCATTGAAAAAAGGCAAGAGAAACCCGGTAGTGTCTTCAGGGAACAGTTGCTTGAAGGTAGTATTATATCATGTAAATAACATGCTCTGTGGAGTTAAAAATATTTAGGTTCAACCCGTGGCTCAGCCACTTTCTAGATGTGTGATTTTAGGGGAGTCATTTAATTCCTCTGAGCGTCTGTCTTCCCTCCTGTAAAACTGGAATAGTGTCCCTGAACTGAGTGAGGACTGAGGACTGTGATGGGAGCACCAGCCCAGGATCTGCACAGTAGGCACACCACAAACACGCGTTACCTTTCCTCCCCTTGTGATGAGCACAAAGCCATTCTCCCAGGCTCTGTGGTTGCCCCGTACTTTATGTCCGTGTGTCCATATGTGTCCATTTTCATCTTAACTCTTAGCACATGCTGCGTACACAATAGCAGGCTCAAAAGCACTTGTTGAATGAAAGAACCAACACCTGAAAGAACAAATACTTGGTGATTAGTGTATTGATTTGGGTGATAGGTCCCAGACTGGTGCTTCTATTAAATCTGTTGTTGTGGCTTGGTAAACAGTAAATGTTTTGAAATTTGGGGAAAAAAAAAAAAAGGGCAAGAGAAGCTCTGAAAAAAACCAAATCTTTTGTTTTAATTTTGCTTTTAATTTATGTTTGCGGTGTGCATGTGTGAGAGAGGTGTGTGTTTTAGTTTAAGATACTCTGGCTATGCTATAAATACTTCAGCATGTTTTTTAGCCTTAGCTGTTACTCAGTGTAGAAATGAGTATTAAGACATTGAAAGCAGACTGAGCATCCAGTGTGTACGTTACAAATTAGCTATCTAGAGTGTGGGTTCTGATGTGGTCAAGTTGGGGACTAACCTTAAAAGCAGGCTTTACGGAGGGCAAGAATTACCCTACTGTATCTTCCCCAAAAATATAGCTTCTTGGAACTGAGGTTGTGCAGCTCTTGAGTAACAGCGAGCACAAGATCTTGGACTCCTCGGCAGGTTTCTGGGATGCGTTCTGTGTTGTCACTTAGCAGTGGAATCCCGTGATTTAACTAGCAGTTGACCTTGGAGTAGAGCTGGCCTGATGCACGAGAAGTGAGCGACCTGACAAAGCTGCACTTTCAGCACATCTCACCTCCAGGAAGGGCCAGTGGGCGGGGCCACACTGCTTCTTCAAGAATAATTTCAAACCGGGTCATTTGCTGAATTTTTATTCATTAAAGGCCCCAAATTGAAGCTCTAAGTAGCATGATTAATTTTAGCCTAGGAAATATTTTAGAAATCTTATTGAAGTACCCATGGCGTGCCCAACACTGGAGCTTTTGCATCATCTTCCTGACAGGGAGTAGGGCCACGTCCACGTCTGTGGTTAGATCACGTGGTTGGGGTCATGTTTGTGTAAAAGGGAATACTTGCCTTCTCTTCTGTGATGGGCTTGTTTACAGCTTATCCAAAAGTGGTATCCAATTTTTAAGGAACTTGTTAAGGAAAACATCACTATTCTATACCACTGAAAATTAAGTGATGCGTAAAGAGATGGTTCCTATTGACATTGACGCTGCCATACAAATTCTGAAGAAGTATCAGTAGCCTCTGTTGAATTTATATAACTTAGCTTATAACAAATGTCTGGGTCCAAAAAGTGATTCCAAGTTTATTGTAGTGTTTCTGGAAGATTTCACCACAAAGCAATAAAGAGTTTAAAGTAACGAAGTGCAGCGGGTCTCCACTTTGCTGTGCATCCAGTTCAAACATGATGTTTGTGAAAAGTGGAGATTCTCAGGCCTCACCCCTGCAGATTCAAATTCTATAGGTTGGAGGTGGGGCATAAAAATCTGCATTTTTAACGAATACCCTTGTGTTTGCAGTGAAGGAGGCTCACAGGCCGTACCCTAAGAAATGTCGGTTGGCCTTCAAATGTTTTTGCTTGCAAGACTCCTAGAAGAAATTTGAAAAATTGTGTACCCTTTTATAAATTTAGAAACTGAAATCCAAAATTATTTGAAAATAGTTTAAATCATTTCAAAGTATATAATTTTAGAAAATTGCATGATGTGTGCATGCTTTAAATACATTTTTATCAAAATCTCGAAGCTACCAATTTAGCTCATTCACTTTATCAAAAACAAATCCTGATTGATTCAACAAATCAGCCATATCATACTTGTGATTTTCTGACAGAAAAAGTCTGACTTCGTTTTTTAATGCAAATAAGTATATTAATTTGTGCCCTATGACAGTGACACATCAATATAGACAGCCAGGCAAAGCAAACCTTTTTACTTTTGTACAGGTAGCAAAACTTTTTCTCTACTCTCTTAGGTATGCCAGCTGGGGCCTGCAAATTAAACTATCAAAAGACACATTAACAAGAGAAAAAACATATATTTATTTGATGTTAATATTTTTACATGCATGGGGGCTTCACAGAAAGGAAGTGAAAACCCAAAGAGGTGTTTAAACCCAGAGACTTATATACCATTTTAACAAAGGGTGGTACATTGTGGAGAAGTGACTAGACAAAGGAAAGGGGGTTTGGGCTTCTAGGGGCAGTGAATTGTGGGAAGGTGACTATATGGGAGAAGTGAATGATAGATAAGAGTGATTTACTGAGGTTTGTCATGCAGACTCAAGTGTCTCTGCTGATAAGAGCCCTTCTCTTCTTCCTGGATGGGAAAGGAGAACACCTTTACAAATGGAAATGTGTTACTGTCACAAAGGAAATTTCTGCCCTGCTTCTAGGCAGAAAGGGGGAGGGCAGAGAGCTCCTCTTGTGTCGGCTGTTTCTCATCTGCCTTCAGCTCAAAATAATCCATATGCCGAAGTGGCATCTTCTAGGGTGGCTGTGCTGGTCCCCTTCACTCATCTAGAGCGTGGCCCTGCCCTCCTCCTCAGGAGCCATGCGTTTCCTCCCTGTTCCTTTGATGGCACCTCAGAGGGTTTACACCTGAGCCGTGAGCCACAGAACATTCAGGATGCACGAATGGTGTGCCTTTCCTGTGTGCAGGGAAGGGGAATGTGAAACGCAAGGTGGAAGAGGTGTTAGGAAGGAATCGGAGGTTGACTCCCTTAAACCCCTCCATGTGCCTGTGCCCCTTAGACGAGGGCTCTTCAGCTGGAGTCTGTGAGTCTGGATGAGCACAGTAATTGCGTCTTTATTTCCCGTTGCCTCTCCTGGAAATTGGACGTTTCCTTTCATTATGAGCGTGAGCCACAAGCCTGCAGTGGTATTAGCATCAGCAGAAGTCAGATATTTTTTTACCACATTACAGTTGTTTCAGAAGTCTCGAAAGGTAGTGTGAACTGATCACGACTTTGAAGTCATGGAAGATTATGTTATTTAATGGGTTAATAAGGAAGCACATGTGTTTCCGTAGTATGAACATTCTAATGTCTCAATAACCTTTTAAATATGGTTGCATGTTTTTTGTAATGCTGTATATTTTAATTTATGCAGTTAAAAATATTATCCTGAGAAGGGATCTAGCCTGACCTTTGCCAAAGGAGTCCAAAGCAGGGATTGCGGAAGGCCTTCCTCAGGGGTGTGCATACCCCCGTGTGAAGACTGCTGGGCTGGGAGAAGGCTGCAGCCCCCCAGCTCCCCTTAAACTACCAGTGTAGGAAACCCAGACTTAGCGTTTTTGCCAAGGAGTGAAAACTGTGAAGAGGCCCTGAAGCGTGTGGGAGACGAATCCTAGAGTGAGCTCTGTGAGCCGGAGGTCCTCCAGCAGGGACGTCCGTCCGATCTGGGGGCGCTGTTCACAGAGCAGGTGCACTGGTGTCTCCAGACTGCGCTTCAGCGGGTCGGGGTCCCGGCGTGTCTGTGTGGCCCACAGGTGATTTTCATGCAGACCCTCCAGTGAGAGCCGCTGCTTCAAACAGAAGTGCTTTGAAAGCTTGTCTGGAAGAACTGTTTTAAATATCACATTTTTTAAGTTTTATGTTTGATTGAAAAAATTCATGGCAAGAAATTGGACAGATTCTCTTTCTAGTTTGGAACTTGTAACTACTTAAGGCATCTTTTGCCATGGCAGGAGGTAAGGGTTCTTGATGGCACTCCCCGGGGCCGTGGAACTCTCTGAAGTTGCCTGTATGACTTCCCAGGGTCAGAGGCCAGTGGCTTTCCTGAGATTCGCACGGGGAGTCATGAGCTAAGAGAGCAGAGGCGTGGGAGAGAGCCTCCCATACACTAAACTATCAAACTTAATGGTGAAGTGACCAAAAAGACAAACTATCTAGACATACTCCGGAAATAGTCATGAGAGCACAATTAATTCTATGAGAAAAGTTTTGAATGGTAGCTCTAATAATTTAATTTTATCACTATTTTCTGTTTTACATTATTAATTCCTGGAATCAAAATACTATGTTTTCTGCAACACAGTCACAGCATCATAGGTAGACTGGGTGGCAAATAAGTGGTTTTAATGCTATACATTAGAAAAAAGAAAAAATATTAAAATATATCAAGTACTTATTGCACTTAAAGGTCCCAAAGCAAAATGATCATTAAAATAAGACTTAAAGGGGCCTGCCCAGTGGCATAGTGGTTAAGTTCATGTACTCCCCTGTGGCAGCCCTGGATTCTCGGGTTCAGATCCCGGGCGCGGACTGATGCACCGCTTGTCAGCCATGCCATTAAAGTACAGGAAGACGGGCACAGATGTTAGCCCAGGGCCAGGCTTCCTCAGCAAAAAGAGGAGGATTGGCCACAGATGTTAGCTCAGGGCTGGTCTTCCTCAGACACACAAAAAATAAGACTTAAAAAAATTTTTTTAAGATAAAATAGTTTATCTTAATACTAGGCTTTCCTCCTGCCTTTGACAGTTTTGTGTCCTTGGGCCTCTACTCATTGTTGTAATAATTCTCGGATCTTAATTCTTACTTTACTGTGAAGCCTAAAGTTTTCTTTTCACATTCTAAAATTGTGAGGCAGTAAGTATGTAATGTATGAAATGTATAGTTTCCTCCTTGCAACAAGCAAGAAAAACATTGTATATTTTAACAAAAAGTATTTTTAAGGGAATAAAAAGGTGCGATCTTTGATTTATAAAAGAAGTTGACGGGCCGGTCCCGTGGCATAGTGGTTAAGTTCACGTGCTCCGGTTTGGCAGCCTGGGGTTCACGGGTTCGGATCCCGGGCGCCCGCTGACTCACTGCTTGTCAGCCATGCTGTGGCGGCGTCCCATATAAAGTAAAAGAGGATGGGCACGGATGTTAGCCCAGGGCCGGTCTTCCTCAGCAAAAAGAGGAGGATTGGCAACGGATGTTAGCTCAGGGCTGGTCTTCCTCACACACAAAAAATAAATTTAAATAAATAAAAGAAGTTGACAGATTTCCTAGTTGGCTCATTGCTGCGTCTCTCTGACTCTCCCTGTGGCAGATATGTTCCTCCCTGCTCTCGGTTATCGTGACTGCGCCTTGGCCAGAAGTGCTCCCCACCACGTGCCTCCTCACGCTTTAGGGTCAGCTCAGGTGTGCCCTCCTCCAGGAGGCCGCCCATGGCTTTCCCTGTGCTTCCACAGACTCCTGTGCACACCTGTGTCATGGTGCTCACCATGCTGTCTTTTAATTATCTGTTTCTGCGCCTGTCCCTCCTGGGAGACTTGACCTGGCTGCCATTGTCTCTGTGTGGTAGGCCTGGAACAATGCCTGCTCTTTAGATATTTTGCTGAGTAATTATGTATGTAAGCACCCCGCTCACTCCTCTCTCTCACCCATTATTCATTATGCTGTCTGACCACGCCCTGACCCACAGCGCAGGGGTCATGCTGGGCCTTCAAGCTCCTGCTCTAGCTAACCTGGGCAAGCTGCCCAGCCCGACCAGCAGCTCATGGTAATAAGCTGAGTCCAGGCTGAGTTCTAACACTGTCAGACTAGCCATCAGCCCAAGATGACCCTTCACAGCGGAGCGAGGCCAGGCTTGAAGCTGACCGCCAAACCAGCCACTCCCCTATGTCTGTATGTCAGCTCCGGACTCTCAAACTCATCATTTGATTACTGTCTTCCCAAGATCTCCTTTTTCCAGGCCTATCCTGTTTTAAAAAAAAGGTTACTTGTGTCTACTCAGTTATTAATATAATCCGAGCTTAAGTCTGAACTAGAAAATAGCAATTTCTTTTGACAGCCCAGTGAATTTAGTGGGACGTGAAATCTAGAAGGTCTGAGAGCAGTTGCATTTCATTTTGAAAAGTGAAAAAAGGAGAGATGGCTGTGGACTCATGTTACTTTTATTTCTAGGAAATAGGAGCAGTGTGGGCCCGAGGTCCCTGGGTGCATTCTGGAGACGATGCATCGTGCACACAGTTTTAGGGGTTAACTGATCAACAGTGCAGTTGAACATAAAGTGAACATGTCCCACTCTGACGAAATACCAATCAGTGCGATTTAAGACTGAGCTGCATCTGTCAGCTGTGCTCTAGCCTGGATTTTGGCAGAGAAAAGGGTGGAAACGTTTATCTTGTATCTATTCACAGATTGCTATGAGAATTGTTTATTGTTCTCTCCGTTTTATACCTTTTAACTAAGCTAGGGAAGGGGAGAGGTAAGAGAGACAGAAGGAGAAATATGATTTCATCCCATGTGGGTCTTCTGTAATTTCACTGAAGGTCTGCGTCTGTTTCCGTGTCTTGGAGACCTCTCCAGTTCCCTTTACAGCCAGCGGTGGCTTTGTTCTGAAGTCATTAGTATAATGACATACTGTGAAATAGTGGAACTGCTGTGACTGTGCATGTCCCTGCACGTGTGTGGTTGAACTGTCACAAGCAGGTCCAGAAATTCTCCGTAGGGTCAGGACCGTCGTCAGAGGCACTTTCTCTCATCAGAAAAAAAGAGAAACAAAAAAGTCGCAGGTCTCCTCCCAGGCCCAGGACACCGGCCTGGGTTCCTCTCCAGCCCGTCCAGCAGGTGAGTTAGTCTCACCCTTTCCTTGAGGATCAGCATGGGAGGGGCAACCACACACATCCTGGAGGCAGACAGGCCGGATTCACAGCCCGCTCTGAGCGTCTTCCCCTCGGCCTCTGTCTGCAGTGCAGCGTGGGGACACCAGCGCCCACCTCGGGGACCGCAGGAGTTAGGTGAGGTGTCCAGACGGCCTCCAGCACGCGCTGCTGTCTTAGACGGGCTGGTTGGCTCTCCTGTTGCGTCTGGGAGTGTCCCTCGTGCTGTATTTTCTCCTCTCCAGGGGTTCTGCTGTTGTATTTCCTTTTCAAAGCTTGGATTTGGTAATGAGCAGTCCGTGTTGCTCCCATTTTACGGTGTCAGTTGTGAGTGTTTTCAGTGGTGTTCATGGTGCTGTAGCTCCTTCTGGTGGCGTCCCCCCAGGTCCCCTCCCTCCTGCGTTAACATGACCCTGGATGAGAGCAGACTGAAGCCTGCAGCCAGCGCTGAGTAAGTGGAGGACCCCACCGTGAATCGGACGTTTCTAACTAGAATTTGAAGCATGGTTTTAGGTCGTCTAAAATGGTTTATAATAATCTAAACCAAAATAGATTTATAGTCAACATTCTGAACATTGCATAGTATTAGGATAGTTTTTCTAGCTTTTATATTCAGCCTAAACTTTTTGTTAAAGAGTTTTATAAAAGTCTACGTGCTTTTTTTTTCTAATGAAATAAGAATCAGTCAACTTTTAAATCTGGTTTAGAATAATTTCCAGATCAATGGAACTAAAATATATTGCCAGCAGATGTTTCATTGTAGGTCCCTATGCAATGACTGAGAATTCTGTCTCTATCCCTAAAAATTAGATGAAACTGTCATCATACATGCAACTTAGCTAAATGACCCCAGATTGATGTGAGTCAGTCAGTACAGGTATTCGTGTGACCCCGGCCCGGACAGTCCCTGTCCTGGTTGCTGTGAGCAGCAGTGACTGTTGGGGAACTGCTCACGAGATGGGAAGAATTGTGCAACGCAGTGATAGGGCAGCTGACTAAATTTTGAAGAACTAAGCTATTTGGCCTCTGGGCGTCTCTGCCGAGTGGGCCAAGGGCTCTGCGGATGGAGGGAGAGCAGGCCCCTCTGTCCACACTGGGTGAATGCTGAGGTGCTCTCTGGTGCAGGCTTCTGTTGTCCACCTCAGTTACCACGGGGTCCGAGGGAGGCTCACCTGCTGGGGAGCAGCACCACCTCCCACATGGACCAGACAGCACTGAGTCAGTCACTGGAGGGAGGAAGGAGAGGGGCAGGGAGGCCGTTCTTGGTGAAACTGAAGATAATAGAATTCACCTTCTGTGTTATTTCTACTGTGGGCAGTAATGTTTCTGATAACGATACACTTCATTGCAAACATTTTTCTTTGTTATAGAGCGATCACGCTACCCGATATACAAGTAAAATTTCAGTAAAAATCCAGGAGATTCAGAAGCCCACCTGTCTGACTGGTTTAACCGACCTGGTCTAGGCCAGAGCCGTGCAAGTGCAGGTGAAGGATTTAAACTCAGCCTTGATGATGACACATGATGATGTCATTTGTATTTATGTCTGCCTCCGTGTATAGTGGAGTCATCCTTCATGTCACTAGTGCTTGTATAGCTGATGCTGATGTGTCATCATAGAGGGCAGATACTAATGCAGAAAAAATTGTATTTAACTGATTATTGAACACAAAGACCCAGATAACTGTTCTTACTGTTTTATTTATTTTTTTGGTGAGGAAGATTAGCCCTGAGCTAACATCTGTTGCCAATCCTTCTCTTTCTGCTGAGGAAGATTGGCCCAGGGCTAACATCCCATCTTCCTCTACCCTCTATGTTGGATGCCGCCACAGCATGGCTTGATAAGCAGTGCTCAGGTCCGTGCCCAGCATCAGAACCTGCGAACCCTGAGCCACCGATGCAGAGCACGCAAACCTAACCACTATGCCACTGGGCCGGCCCAGATAACTGTTTTTAATATGGTCACACGTTAATTTGATCATTCTGAAGGCCATTGTCCAGAATGTGATTTTTTTTTTATGATTAAGGTGTTCTAAAATCAATTTCCTGAATTAGAGAAGGTAAGTGTTTCCTGTGTGAAACACAGCTCTTACTACTGAGGCAAGCAGCAGCCATTCCTTTTATTTCTTCCATTCTGCTTTGACGTGGAGTAAATGCATGTCCGGTGTTTTCACATGATGAAAAAGGTCATCTCTTAGACATATGAAAAATGGAGTTTTTGTCAGGCATCAGTAGTTGCCATATTCTTGCTACTGAATATTTCTTTACAAAGTCAAGTTCAGCTTGCCAGCCAGAAAATCTTACCTAAAGAAAATCGAGTGGCATATCCAGAGGCACTAAACTGAGGAACACAAGAATGACTGTTTCTAAGACAAGATATTTAAAAAATCTAAGTGGCTAATACACTTATATGAAGTGAACGTCCTTTCTCAGCTAGCTCTAAAATATGATGACTGATGACCCTGACCTTATACATATTTCTAGACTATTGTAGTGTTTAAAAGAGAGAGAGAGCAGTTACCAATGACGTATGGGTTGTGTTCCAGAGTTCGTTTGTAAACTCTCTGTTTGAAAGCTGCAACACATATTCATGTTATAAAAATACTGCATGTGCAACTGATAACTCCCAAAAGCCTGTTCAACCTATTACGTAGTCGTGTTATCATAGAATCTCGATGAAAAGAATATGTTCAGAATTATTCATTCAACACTTTTTAAACATCTCTACTAATGGTGCAGTGATCTACTCTCAAATGGCTCGTTCTGTTTCGAAAGCTGATTTTCTCTCTACCCCGTCCTCACCCACCCATCGTTTTGTTCCTTCCTTAGTCTACGTGGAGACCAAACTCAGTATCACACTCTCCCTACATCGCTATTTACAGAAAGCACACACTGTTTTGAAAATTTTCTAAGGTTTTTCACTGCTATGAAACAAATGAGGTAGAGTAACAGAAAGGTTTGAAGAAGTCTTGGGCTTGG
The DNA here is from genome assembly GCA_031878705.1 of Tapirus indicus. Lineage (NCBI taxonomy): Eukaryota > Metazoa > Chordata > Mammalia > Perissodactyla > Tapiridae > Tapirus > Tapirus indicus. The sequence continues at coordinate 54,970,219 of CM062933.1, read as the reverse complement.
GCTTCATTTGTAAACCAGAAAGAAACCCTCCTGCTGTGTCATTCACAGGCTACTCCTGGGACATCTAGGGAAAGTGGCGGGTCTGAGGGGTCACTCAAAGACCGCAGTGAGATTCGTTCACATTTTGTTAGAAAGCTCAGTTCTTTTCATATTTTCCTTTCTGACAATGACTCTACTGGGATTTTTGAAAAAACAGCTGGTTGTCTCGGAGCAGGTTCCTGAATAAAGAACAGGATGGGGGAGAGGCCAGGTGAGTGCCAAGGCCACTGTTCCCTGGGGTGGAAGGAGAGCAGGCTGGCTAACGTCAGCTCCATGCCTCCCCACCTCCCCTTGGTAATGGTGGGCTTGTTCCCCTTCTTTCAGGAGGAGCTGCCTCCACAGGTTTACCCTCTCAGTCTCCCTCACCCTACTTCTAGCTTCTCCAACTACTGCAGCTATTAACTCCCAAATGGAGGTTGTCAAGTAAGAAATAGTCACATAAAAAGCATTCCAAAATAACAGAAGAAAGGAGTCAGTTTATCAGCTTAGTTTTGGCTTAGCTCTTTGTGACCCCGAAGGACCTATAGCTTAGGCAGATTTAGAAATTGTAATTGGATTCTCTTGTTTCAAAACGATGTAGCATACTTCAAATGAATATACATATTGGAAAATAAGCATGTGCAGTAGTTCCCTCTTATCCGCAGGCGATGCGTCCTAAGACCCCCCAGCGGATGCTTTGGCAGCTGCAGATAATACCAAACCCTAAATATACTGTGTGTTTTCCTGTACATACATACCTATGATAAAGTTTAATTTATAAATTAGACACAGTAAGAGAGTAATATCAATAACTAATAATAAAGTGGGCTTTGGGGCCATTATTAAGTAAAATAACCGTGACTTGAACACAAGTACCGCCATATGCAACAGTCAATCTGGTAACTGAGATGGGTGGTGGTCTATACAGCGTGGATCCACTGGACAAAGGGATGATTCATATCCCAGGTGGGACAGAAAGGGATGGCTCGAGATTTCCTCACATTGCTCAGAATGGCACACAATTAAAAACTTATGAATTGTTTATTTCTGGAATTTTCCATTTAATATTTTTGGCACACGGTTGACCGCCAGTAACTGAAACCGTGGATAAGGGGGTAGGTACCATAGTAAGTTGCAGCCTATAAACCAAATAGCCATTAGTGTTCTGCCCTGTGAGGAGCCGCTCCAGCTGGCCCGATACCCTGGCCAGGTTGTGGCACCTGCATACAGTCGTCTCTGTGGCTTGAGAGTTAGCAGAAGTCCCTGAGACTGCTTTCTTGTTTTTCAGACTAGGATTCCTCCCTTTAGTTTGTTTTGTTTTCATTTGTTTCTACATTTAGATGTTCAATAGGCTCCAAAATTTGAGATCCTCTATTTGGGAACATTTTGAGTGTAGCAAATTAAAGAAATGGAACAAATAAAATGCCATGTCTAGCAGAACGATAGTAGAAGAGAGAGCAGAGCAACATGTTTTAAATCTCGCTTTCTCTTTCCTCCAGAAGACTGGAGGGATGCTTTGTGGTTTAAATCCCTTTTCCTGGCCTGATGCTGACCCGAGTCCTGGCTTAGACACGTTTCTTTGCACTCCAGGATGACAGTCGTAACTATTTGATAGATTTGAATTATTTTCAGACCGCAAACCACGTGCCCCTGAGAGTCACTTGCAGTGTGAGCCCTGATATAGCATCTGTGGGAGCCAGCGCCATCCATCCACGTGGGTGTCCTCAGCCTTCTTCCCCCATTTGTCACCCCCAGCTGATAATCAGAGGAAGGAGCAGCTTCAGCCTTCTCTTCCCGGCAACCCTGGCTTAATGGCCTACAGTTCTGGCTTTGACGTGGGCACAAAGGTGGTCAGGAAGTATCCTGCTTCCCTTTTGCTGCACTGCTCCATTTCCTACGCAGAGAAGGTGCCAGAGAAGAATTCGATTCCAGCCCAGCCCACAGTGTCTCCCTCAGAGTTGGCAGAAGCCACAGCTTGAACCGATGGAGGTTTGGCCTGCAAAACCAGGAAGAAGTGGATGTACCCACATGGAACAAACCTAGCTTTTAGGCTTCTGATTCAGTCCTAACCTTGCGGCTCCTTGTGGATCCGATTCCTGCCTTTGTTCACCTGACCTTCTGTCCCAGGAAAGCAAAGCCTTCTTGATGTTTTCTTTGTAGTTCTCTTCCTTGGAGGGGTTGTCTTCTCAGTGGACTCCAAACTGGCAGAAGCAGAGGCCTGAACTGCAAGAGATTAATATGCCAGCTCTGGGCGGTGGATTGGGTGCCGGTGTTGGCAGAGGAGGGCAAATGATGCTCACTCAGGGCCGTGGTCTCACACCCTGACGCAGAGTCGGAGAACTTACAGAGAAGGGCATATCTGATTATGTAGGCATGTACTGAAATGACGAAGTGTGGTGCAGTTTAAGAAGGAACTTGAAAAGTAGGCCACGTGAGAGTCCGAAGGAGAGAGGACGGGGACAGCAGAGCAGCAGCATGATGTTCTGAATAACCAGGAAGCAAATAGATGTGTTGAAAGTGTTTTCCTGAAGGGGGCGTGGCTTTTTATTCTTATTTTCCACCTTTATGTACTAGTTGAATTTCCTAACCGTATAATAGACATTCCTTTTTTAAAATAAAAAGAATAAATGGGTTATCTGGGTGATGAGATTATGGGCCTTTCAAATGTTTATCTTCATTGTCTTTCTGTAATGCATAGAAAAGCTAATGTTATTTTAAAAATAAAATTAAGCTAAATCAATTGAAAATTTTACTTTTTTTATAGGCAAGTGTGAAATTAATACCTACTCTGATGCTACGTCTATAGAAGCTGGTGGAGAAGCTAGTTTAGTCCTTCTGCAGCATCTGCGAGTCCTTCGCAGTCGGCAGCAGTCCCGCGTGGGGCCTCAGGGTGCTGGCCAGTGAGAAGGAGGGAAGGTTTGCTCTGGGAACTGGGCACCTTCTTTTCAGAAACCCTCTGGCTTCTAAATTGATTTCCTGTGGAACTGATTTCTGTCACAAATGACATTATTAAAACCCTGATCTGGCATCATTTCCTCATTTTTTTCCTCATGACTTTGCTCCTCCTGTTGTTTTCAGAACTAAATGCTGATCTGCTTTAATATGATGAACCAGCACCTTTTTTGCTTTCTGACTTCGGGAAGAAGTTAGATATGTCAGATTCATGATGTACCAAACGAAGGAGGTGCTGAGGTAGAAGTGTGGACAGAAGCCCGGTGTGTCGAGCCTGCCTGTGAACGCCGTGTCTGAAAAGCCTGATCTAGGACACAATGCACGGGATACTTTTATCGTCTAACCACCACCTAGTTGGTTGCACTGTTTTTCCCTTTCTAGTTCGTGCATCGTCCTCCCAGCCTTTCGTCAGCCCCCTGCCCCCCCCCCCCCCCCCCCCCCCGTCAAACCCTCCACCTTTCCTGAAGCCGCCCACCTCTGAGCCCTGGAGTCTCAGCTCTAGCCCTCGTGGTGTCTGACTGGGAGGGGAGTTGACGGTTGGGGAAGAGAAGAAGTGAGGGCTGGAGGGTGGGCTGGGGCCACGTGTGGAGGACATTTGGAAGGCTGAGGCATGTGGACTTCAGTCTGTAGTTCTGGGAACTCTGTCAGTGTAGGGATTGCTTTTAATTGTGAGTATAGAATCCAAAAAAAATCCCCCAGTGATTTAAACAAATGAGGAGTTTTCTTTCTTCTTACCTACAGAAACGTGGACGTGAGCAGTTGCTGGTGCTTGCTGAGCAACTCAGAGATGTCAGGGTCAAGTCTCTGCTCCTCCCTCAGCCTTGCCCTCGTGACAGCCTTCGCGCACCAGGCGGCCGGTCCGTCTGGAGTGTCACACCCCTGTTCAAGGCAGCAGGAATGGGAGGAGTGAGGAGCCACCAGGCTCACGCCACCTGAGTCTGCTTCCCCTTTAAGGAGCATTCCCTCAAACCCCACCCACCAGCTCCAGTTTTCGGGGTACTGGCCAGAACTGTGGCCCGTGGCCGATCTCGGTTCTGTTAGGAGAGAAGCATCAGAGAGTAGATATTTACTGGGTAAGCAGCGAGGAACGACAGGGAGCCTTCCCTGTGCCCGTTGGCAGTATGAATTCCCGAGAGAGAAATGCTGCACCAGGCATCTCCCCAGTTTTTACTATGAAGCACATTTTTTGCCTTACCTCTCATGAAATTATCAATATTTAGAACTTCTGCAAACATACATTCCAAAAATCATACAAGATAGAATGAAATTCAATGCTAAGCAGCATGGGGCAGACTTGGAGCGTAGTAAGTCAGAGGAAGAAATGTGTGGGAGGAAGGAGTAGCTAGAAGAGATTTCGTGAGAGAGACTCGAGCTGGACTGTGAAGCCTGGCTTGGCTTGTGTGTGGTACTGTAGTGGGGGATCCATGACGTCGTACGTTTGTCGAAACCCCAAACAACCCAGGAGTGAAAGGGAACTCAGATGTGAGCTGTGGACTTTGGGTGCTAATGGCGTGTCCGTGTAGGTCCATTGATTGAAATGAGCGCCTCACAGCACGGGATGTTGACCTGGGAGGCTGTGCACGTGTGGAGGCAGGGGGCACACGGGAACTCGGCTTTCCGCTCAGTTTTGCTGTGAACCTGAAACTGCTTTAAAAAATAAAGGCCAGGTTTTTTTTAACAAAAGAAAAAGGATGGATTGGAGTTAGCTGGTTGGAGAGATGATGAAGCTCGCGTTCAATGAGAGGGAACACAAACAAGGTCCCAGACGTAGGAATGACTGCAGCGTGGGACAGCTTGGTGAGGCTGAGTGGGCCCATAATGTTAAACGATCTTTAAGTTAAATAAAGGTTCTGTGGTTACCTGAAATGAATTGCAATAAACTGAACCTTTCATGATTTACCACTCATTCCTATAGAGTTTTTCAGTTTACATAAGAAAATTTAAAGTTAAGCATTTCACTGTTATTTTTCTACAGAGAAGGAATGATTAATTATTGATATTCTGTAGCCGTGTATATGTGTGTTTATTTCACAGATTACACTCAGTCAACTAATACTCATAGGATTGAAATTACATTGACATTTCTTTGCAAAACTGATGTTTAAAACTGAGTCCACTGTTTATTTGGGAGTCTTTCTAAGAACTGTACATTTTCTGCCTTGATAATTTTATTTTGCATTTAAGTACGAAAGCTTTTCTATTTTGTGGCCTGTAGCAATCATTTTGTAAAATACTGGCATTAGCCATTTTAGTTTTCTTTAAAGTAAATCATTATCCTGTTAAAAGTGAAGACAGCTTCTTTCAATTGGTTCCTTTAATTAAGCAGAGTATAATAAAGTTGAGTTCTAATTATTTTTCTCTCCCAAGTTATTTAAATAGTTGCTCTTAATTACACATTGAATTTAATTGAATTGGGTCTAATTAGATAAACTCCCTATCCAGCTGTTGAAATTCAGTTAACTGCCATCTCTGTAATTGACCATTTCTCAGTGCAGCTGGAAAGTCTCTGGTGTGGTTCAGCATCTCCCCTCCCTTCTGGACTTTGCCCTGTACTTAGTCATAGGCATTATTCAGATTAGGGGGCAGAGGTCATCTGTGTAGCAGCCAGCTCTGCGACTGGGAATACGTCACCCGCCACCCTAGGGGATAAAGAGGTTGCCTTTTAATCTGGTTTATATTAAGGCAGGTGGAGAACACAGCATTTTCTCTTCTATTTATAGTTTTGCCATCTGGCTGAAGGAAAGTGTTTGTTTTATTTATTGTTTGTTAGTTTTTAGATAAAGGCGTTTGGGGCTGAATTTAAAGCGTGTAATGTTTACTCCTGTCAGCTAAATGCCTCAGAAAGAGTTTGTAACACAAATCAAGTAGCTGCTTTTAGCGGGAAACAAAACAGCCTAAGAAGTGGTTCCCAATGTCCCCCACAAAATGTGTGGAGCGTGTGCTCTTCCGGAACATGTTCTTCTTCGTTTCAGCTCAGATGCATGTTCCTTTGGCTTTTTAACAAGCAGATCATCCCAACAAATCTGTGGAATTGCTGGGGGAAAGGTTGGGGTTTACAGCGTCTCAGAGCTGGAATGCTGGTTTGGTAGCTCCTTCTACAGGCTGTGACGTCCCCATGCTCTTTCCTTGCGGGACGGGCAACGTTCTGTTGTATTTGGGGGTCATGGCTCTCATTCCCGAGATGCTGCTGTGGGTGGTAACGGGCAGACCTTTCTGTTACGTGGCTGCAAGAACAGCCATTTGATTGTGAGTCTTGCCTGATGTACTGTCAAAACCATCCTAGAACTGCGTTAAACATTTTCTTTCTTTTCTGACATGGAGTGAATGTGACTGTGATCTGACAATTCTTTTGGTCACCTTTTCTCTACAATCTTAGCAGCCTTCAGAAAATGAGCAAATGTGCACTTTTTATTTTTGCTTATTGTCTTGTCATGAGTAATTTTCCTTTCCGGGCTTTCGCCACCGTTTGCTCAGGATCCACCATCCACCCTCTCTCGCTCTCTCGTTTCCTTCTTCAAGCATTTATTCAGTGTCACACGTGTGCCAGACAGTGGGCAGAACACTAAAGACATGGAGATTTAAGGATGAAAGGTGTGGTCCCCGCCCGCATGTTGCCCCAGTCAAGTGGAACATTTCATAGGTCTGCCCCTGGCCGGTGTCGGAGACAGAACGCCTCCAGCGCCGTTTCCTTGGGGGCCGTCTGTGGTTCTGTGAGCTCAGAACACGACGGCTGTGCCTGGACATCAGCTCTTTGGAGGCAAACAAGTAGCCCACTCCTGGTCCCTTAAAATATTCTGGTAACTCATTTTGATAGAGTTATCTTTTGCTGTTATTTAAGTAATATTTATATCTTTCCTATTGTGTGTAATTTAGTAAACAAAAAGTTTTTTTTTTTTAGAAAAAGTTATGGTTATGTCGATATGTTTATCATCTCATGCGTAGACTTTGACAGTTCAATGCAACGGCCTCAACTTCTTTTTGGAAGTCGATGGGCGATAAATTATTAGTAATCACCTAGGTGTGTCTGTCCCGTTCTTCGTGCCTTAGTGTCAGTTTTGAAGATGAGGATGCTTCTGGTGGGTTCTGTTCCTGTATATCACATGACTCTGCACAATGTCGGATTGTATTTATGAAACCAGTGTCTTTGTGTTGGGTTTGTATTACCTCAGTATTAGACAGATTTCTTTGTCTTTTGGCTGAATGTCATTTTCCATCACTGTCATAAATTTTTTCCTTATGAAGAAATGAAGTAATCAGAAGGTAACTTGCAGTCACTGTTCATTATTGCTGAATGAGCTCCCCCTAAATTTTAAAACCTCCACACGGTCTTACAAGCCTCTAATGCCATCTTCTGTAGCCACCGAGTCCTAACTTTTTGTTCCATCTGGAATGCGTGAAATGCAAAGAAAAAGTGAATCTTAACTGAATTGTTTCTGTCAGCAGAATGAGTAAGGAAGATGCACTATGTGACTCAGATATACGTTATCATCAAATGTTCTTATTTAATTGCATTTGGGTTTTTTGTTTTGGTTTTATTTTTTTGGTGAGGAGGATTGTCCCTGAGCTAACATCTGTGTCAGTCTTCCTCTGTTTTGTATGTGGGTCACTGCCAAAGGATGGCTTGATGAGCTGTGTGTAGGTCTGCACCCAGGATCCAAACCTGCATACCCTGGGCTGCCAAAGCAGAGTGCGCAAACTCAACCACTACTCCACCAGGCTGGCCCCTAATTGCATTTGTTTTTGCAAAAAGAAGTGAGCAGTAGAGGGTTGAATAAATCACTCTTATTGCTGTGTCAGATTAAATGTGGCTAGGTGTCACACCACACCACAAAGTGGGTTTATTCTGCGTAGAAGGGCAAATTAGACTCTGCACTGTTCTTCAGCATCTGTGGTTACATACACTGCCATGGCTCGATACCTGGAGGCGTGCACAGTGAAGCAGCTGCTTCCCCATCCTGTGGCGTCCACAGAAGATTAAAGACGCCCATCAGCCACATTTTATTTCCTTGACCTGCCTGCAAAATGACCTTCAGAAACACCCACCTGTTTCCCAACCAGGCACGTTCCCTCCATTCCATTTCCTCATCCTGCCCACTGCTCTTGCTCCCTGGAGTTTGAGGCTGGGGTCCCATTTCCAGCAGGATTTGGAGCAGGGGAGATGCTAAGGACCTATGGAGGGTCCCTGGCTGTCGGGGCCCCCTCTAGGACAGCCACACTGACTCTGCTCCTCCCCTGCCCCCCACTTCCGCAGCTGCAGACGTAGGGGTCCCCATATTCACGTGTGTCACTTTTTTCCCTTAATGCTCAAACAGTTATCTGTTGGTTCATGTTAGGGGTAAGTGGAAAAATCTGAATAATTACTAAATTACACAGGAGGCAGAGTTCTTAAGTATCTGGTTTCCTATTATTGTTTTCATTAAGATGCGTTTTTTTATACATTTCCAGCAGGCTCGTTAGGCTTCACTTTTCTTCATCCTGAATCCACTGAAGCTAGAGTAGTTCACAGCTAGAAGTTCTACACGACACGCCTCAGTGACTTTCATTGCCTTCGTGATAAAGTCCAGACTTGGAGTTCGAGGAGGCATTGACCTTGGCCTGTTTGCCTCATCTCGGGTTCGGCCGCCTGCCCTCCTCACCCGCTGTCCTGACTCGACAGCCCTGATTGTCTGTTTCTGCCGTGTGGCTTTGCTGTGCTGTGCCCCAGCCAGGAATGCGTTCTGCTTTACTCTTCTCTTGTACATGTCCTCTCCATTCTTTAAAGTCTTTTTCCAATGAACTTGTCCATCGTGACTATCCCCTGGGGCACCGTCTTCCACCTCTGAATCCCTGTAACACTATCTATATTGCTTATTTGGTTATTAATCCTCTGTGTTGCACATATTTTTTAAAAAACTGAATTGGTTTATTGTTGCAATTTCATGTGTTTGCGTATTGTCTCCTCTGAAGGATGATGAGCATCTTGCAGGTAGATGCTGTGTCCTGTGATCTTTGTATTCTTAGTGCACAGCACAGTGGCTGGCCCATGGGAGTGTCTGTAAATGTTTACTGAAAAAATTACTTCAGGTTTCTGAGCCTGGGAATGTGGTGTCTGGGATAGTAACTAAGAGAGTGACATCAGGGTTTGCTGATTTTGTGAGGAGAGTTAGTTCAGCTTTGACATAGTTTCAAGTGACAGAGATGCACAAGCACACATTCCCCAGTGGGGAGGACTAGGGCTGTTGTGAGAGAACATACTGATAAATGCAGACTGGAAGGTGCCTGACATAGAGACTGTGCTTTAGGCCATAATAGGAGGTAACTTTTTTGAAGAGAAGAGAAATTCCTGGGAGATCAAAAGCCCGAAACATCACTTGGGGAGTAATGTAGAATTAGGGGACCAGGAAAGGAGAAAGTGGTAGAAGAAGATGCATTATTCACTTACTGTTATTTTCCCAGTGCTGAGCACAGGTGTCTCACTGAGTAGGGTGCTGTCTGAATAAATGCAAGGTAAAATGGGAAATTTAACCCAGCTCTGTCCGATGCTAACTCCCGTGAGCTTTGTGTAGCTCCCAAGAGCTACACAACTTCACTTACAACTGTGAGGAATCAAGGAGAAGCTCTCCCTGATTTACGAGATTGCCCTATGTCCTTACTCTATGCAAATTTCATAAATAACATTGGATAAAACATAACATCTATGATTCAGATGTTAGAATACTCCCGGCAGCTATATTAGAATAAACTTTAACTGTCAAGTAAATGAGCAAAAGCATTACAAAGTAGAAAATTTTGGATGAAACACTCTGAATTACCTAAAAGTTACTCTGCAATCTTTGTATGTTATGATTTGAAGCCAATAACGTTCTTAGTTGCCAACAGTATTCTGCAGACAAATTCTCCAATAAGCTATTTGTTTAGTGTGCCAGGGATCCGCCGAGACCACCGAGGCTCTGTGATTCACCAGGAAGTCCCAGGACTCAGCAGAGAGTCATGCTTGTGGCCAGGATTTATTGTCACAAAGGATGTAAAGCAAAATCAGGCCTTTCGAGGACAGCACTGTCGGGCCTGCTGTGGTCACTCTTCTCTGCACAGGTGGATTGAAACTGAGATTGAGACACGAAGTTGCAATATTCAACCATTTTTTACCACAGAAATGGCCAGTGCATGTGTTCAACCTCCACTCTGTCTTATGATTGACTCTCCCAGACCTCCATGTGCAGCCTGGGTGTCGACAAAGTCCAGTTGAACAATACAGCGAAGAAGAACCAACCCATACAGAGCGGGGCTGAGGGCTAGACCCCGCTGTTTCCCAAACCACAGTCCATGTTTTTTTTAAAACAGCGACAGAAATAGTTATCCTTGTAGTTGTCAAGGCCACATGTGGTTCAGGGAGATTTAAACTCAGGGGGATCCCTCAGGTTGGACTCGTAAGTATCTTATCAGAGTAAGCATTTTTACTAAAGTAAGCATTTGCTGAACCAGTTGTTTTGATCAATCGAGAGAAGACTCTTGGGCCAGACCATTCAGCCAAAACCAGAAACGGAGCAGTGAGGACACCATGCCCTTGGCGGGAAGATGCTACAGGGACGCGCGGTCGGTGTGGCTCTCACTGGAGCCGCAGGACTTCTGCTGGGTGGAAGCTCCCACAGTCTGCTGCCTCTGCCTTTTGCTTCAGCGTGATCTAGAGAGAGACCATCGCATCCTCCCCTGGGTCTCTGCTCCCGCGCACTCACACGTGACACTAGTGGGATGAAGCTTTCCAGCTGGTGGGGGCATCAATCAGGATTCCATAAGGCTAGTGAGACTAATTGAGCACTGTAGTATACAGCTCAGTGTTCTTTTTTAAAAAATGAAAGAATAGATGAGGCCGGCCCTATGGCGCAGCGGTTAAGTTTGCATGCTTAGCTTCGGCGGCCCAGGGTTCCCAGGTTCGGATCCCGGGCGCCCGCGGATGCACCGCTTGTCAGCCATGCTGTGGCGGCGTCCCATATAAAGTAGAGGAAGATGGGCATGGACGTTAGCCCAGGGCCAGTCTTCCTCAGCAAAAAGAGGAGGATTGGCAACGGATGTTAGCTCAGGGCTGGTCTTCCTCAGCAAAAAGAAGGAGGATATTAGCTCAGGGCTGATCTTCCTCACCAAGAAAGAAAGAAAGAAAGAAAAGAGATTTAAATAAAAGTGGAAAGTCACCTGAGTCATTTTAAAGATGGTATTTTTTAATGGCAAATTTAAAAATAGTATATGTGATCTTACCTGCTACTTACCTAGAATTTCCAGATTTTCAAATGTTGGAAATCTTAAAATGAATAAATTCCTGTTTTCATTGTGTTCTCAAGCAGTGAAATTCCCTGTACTTTGTTAAAAAAAGAAAATGTCTCACAAGGATTTATTTTCCCATCTTTATGACTGAGGATTTCTTAGGCTCGTGTTTACATCACGTGTTGGTGACTTGAAGGGCATTACGTCGCAGGAAGCTGTTGTCTCTCTGAGCCTCAAACCAGTTGCCCCGAAGACCATGCCAGGAGGTCCAGCCCACCCGAGGGCCCCCCGTGTGATTGCAGAGCCGAAATCCTCCACACCCTGGTCACGTGGCCCCCAGGACCACAGCCACCTAGTTGACGCGCATTTCTTTCCGGGCTAGTGCTGGGTGCACGAGGCCCTGAGGGGCTGCCCCGCTTCCACATTTGCCTGGGGAGCAGGGAGAGAGTGGACAGTACCTCCTACCGTTGACTGAGCCTGCGGGGGGCCCGCTGTCTCCTTGATTCGCACGACTCCGACAGTAGGCGTTTTCCCTCTCCCCAGATGGGGACATAAGGCTGACAAGTTACGTGATGTGCTGAGGGTTCGCAGATCCTGCACAGCTCGGGCGGCTGCCTCCAGAGCACTCAGCCACCCCGCACGGGTGCTGTGGGGGGGCCAGGACCTCGAGTGAGAGCGTGCAAGTTGAGAGAATGGGGCTGGATGATTGTTAAATGCCTGCTGTGTGCCAAGCCCTGCGGTAGCTCCTTAACATACATCTTCTCCAGCAATCCTCCCAAGGACCCTGGGGGTTGGGCCGTATCACCCCCTTATGACCTACTCAGAGAAGTCAAGACACTTTCTGAAGGTCACTCAGCTAGTAAGTAGCAGGGCTCACATTTGAACCCAGGTCTGTTTGAGTCTGAATCTTCCCTCTGACCATGAGAGTGTTAACCAGAGACGGTTTTGGAGAAATAAGGACTTTTTCAGTGGTGGAAGGAAAGGACTGATATGAAAGCAGAAAGAGCCTGAAAACTTTAGACAAATGTCCAACCTAATGGTTAGAAATTAGCAATATATAATCTTGGACTAAATAGCCTGACAGTTTTTTGGTTTTTGGCGGGGTTTTTTTTGCTGGAAAGATTCGCTCTGGGCTAACATCTGTTGCCAATCTTCCTTTTTTTTTTCTCCCCAAAGCCCCAGTACGTAGCTGTAATCCTAGTTGTAAGTCTTTCTAGTTCTTCTATGTGAGCTGCCGCCACAGCACGGCTGACACACAAGGGGTGTGGTTCCACGCCTGGGAACTGAACCCGGGCCCCCGAAGCAGAGTGCACCGAACTTGAACCACTAGGGCATCAGGGCCGGCTCCTGAAGCTTTTTTAATTGCTTTTATTTTACTAAATTTAACCTATCAGTTTACATTAACATAAAAAAATTTTAAGATAGATTTTAAATTTGTCTTGTTACGAGTAGGACTCAGAAGGTCTTCTGGGATGGAATGAATTCCTGAGATCCAGATGACGATAAAGTGAGCAGATAAATACTCAACTAGAGAGGACCCAATAAAAGTCAGATGTAGATAAATTGGAATTCAAGTAACCAGACCAGTTTAATTGAAATTTATTTTTCACATTTGAGTTTCAAGACAGTAAAGCAAATTACAACCAAAAGAAAAAAAAAGCTTTTATAAGAGATTAATCAGAAAAGTCACTTGTGCTGAACACGTGTGCAGGCCCTGTAATCTCCTTCGGGGCCCACTGTCATGTAACACTCATCGGGATCAACGTTTGCTGTCAGGAGCTGGGGCACTGCAGATACTGTCACCAGAGAAAGAGTAACTTACGTCAGATTTGCCACGGCAAGAAAGAAATGAACACATTTGAAATATACTCTAAACAAGTGGTCCTCCTTATCTTAGACTGAAAATAACAGCTAGAGGATCCCTTAAACAGCTTCCTCATTGAGGCTTGACTCGCTGTGGGTGGGAGGTGGCTATGGATACACAGAGAACTATAATCAAAGTGCAGCAAGTCTGCGTGGCACCCCTCCTGCTCCTCTCTGAAGTGTTCACTTCTCTGCCGGCAGTTTTAAGAACTTGCAGAATAAGGGGACAGGTGGTGAGCGAAGGTTCGGAGCACAGTCAGGTTTTGGTCTTTAGGGGGCGGCCTCTACAGCTATGAGACTGGGCCAGGACTAACTGGTGTGGGCTGCACCTGCTACGTGGGGATACTGGTGACTTGTTTGTGGCAAGTGGGGTGGAGCATGTGTCACAGCGTGACAGAACCGTTGTGTCCCTGACTTCCTTCTAGACCAGTGTCAGGGCCTCCCTGGCTCCACTCACTGTCATCTCGGTGTGTCCCCATCCCCAGCGTAAGTGTGCGCATACAGGCAAACACACAGCATAGCGCTTCCCAGCGGTAAATTCCCTCACGTGGCAAAGTCCGATCAGAAACCACGACTGAGGCCTTGTGCTCTGTCATATTTTCTCTGCCATCTGCCTGTCCTCTGTCTTTACAGGCCTTTCCCTGCAAGTAAGGCAGAGAAAGCTCAAGTAGATGAAACTTAAACCAATCAATGTTTGTGTTTAAAGCTGTTATTTAAAGCAAACGAATTGTTGGAAACTGGGCAATTCAAAGACAGTCATATAAGATACTTTTTAGTATTTACTCTAGGATTTTCCATGCTAGCTAATACTATATATAATTGAGAGAGAGCCACAAAAATTCAGTTTATTCCCCATTCAGAGGCCAAAGGTAAATTTAGTAAATTTTTTTTGGTAACTTTTCATAGTACATCTTGGGTACCATTTTTAAATTTAGTCTTCCTGAAGCATAATTATTATCACAGCCTTTCAGGTTCAAAAACCTTAGGCAAATGTTTTCTGTTTCCTAGATAATGTCTAGTTCCTGCGGGAGAAGGAGGTAATCCATCTGTTGTGTGAGGGCAGGGCTACAAGGCAGGTGAGGAGGAGGGGAGTGATGGGTGAAGGGGGTGCTGTTCCAGACAGGCCAAGGGGACTCACCAGTGTGACACTGAGCAGAGACCTGGAGGAGGTAAAGGGGCCCAGGGTGCTGTCTGGGAGGAGAGCATTTCAGGTCCGTGGAAAGGCTCTGTGGTGGACTGTGAGTCGGTGGGACTGGAGCCGAGTAACTAGGAGGAAGGTGGTACCTGGTGAGGGCTGATTTGTGTGATCCCTTCGGGGCCGTGGCAGAGACTGAGCTTTACTGGGTGGGGTGGGAGCTGTGGGAGAGCGTTGAGCAGAGGAACGACGTGGCTCGTGTTTTAGTGGGATCACTGTGGCTGCTGAGGTGAAAACAGGCTGGAGGGGGTCAGTGGTGGATCAGGTGGACTCGCTGACAGGATATTGAGGTCACACAGGGAACAGATGCTCTGAAAGGTGGTGGCAGAGGTGGTAAGACATTTTTGGGGCAGAGCTGGAAGAATTTACTAATGGACTGAACGCCGGGAGTGGTAGAAGCAGAGAGTCAAGGAGGGCTCCGGGGCTGTGGGCTGGTCGCCTGGAAGGTGGGGTCGCCTTGATGGGAAGACAGCTGGCGGAGCAGACTTTAAGGCAGAGGGTAGGAGGCAGGGAAACTCAGGGGCTTTGCTTTTGACGTGATTTCTGTCTGAGACAGTGGCAAATATCCTTTAGATAGCCTTTGAAGGTAAGTTAAATAAAGTAATACGTGTAAAGAAAATTTGCCTGGCCCCGCAGGACCCAGGACCCTGTACTTCAGTGACCAGAGCATTGCTGGTGTCTCTGTCCTTCCTTCCTGCCCCGGAATACATTTCCCTTAGTCTCTTTAATCATCCTCGTTATTGAACTTTCATCAGAGGCTTTTTCAAAATCCTGGTAAGTTATATCTCTGGTTCCCTTTTGGTGACCTGCTTGGTTATGTTCTTGGAATATTTTTGCTTCCCAACGCATGCACTTCGTAAGAGCTAAGACCAGAGACTCTAGATTCCAATCATGCTTCCACGTGGCTGCCTTATGTGTGGACTGGGACAGCCGCGGGAAGTGACCTCGTGGACCCTTGGACAGGCCACCGCTGTGGGCGTGGTCATGAGCTGAAGCTGTTGGTTTTCTGGTGTGTCCTTCCCACTGAACCCTGTGCTTCTTGAGGGCAGGGTCATAACTTCATCTTTGTGTGTGTGTGTGTGTGAGGAAGACCAGCCCTGAGCTAACATCCATTGCCAATCCTCCCCTTTTTGCTGAGGAAGACTGGCCCTGGGCTAACATCCGTGCCCATCTTCCTCCACTTTATATGGGACGCCGCCACCACATGGCTGACAAGCGGTGCATCTGTGTGTGCCCGGGATCCGAACCCGCGAACCCCAGACCGCCGAAGCGGGGCGCATGAACTTAAGCACTGCGCCAGCGGGCCGCCCCGTAACTTCATCTTTTGATTTCCTGACTCTGGTCTAGTTCCTGATGCAAAGGTCAACAGTAAATGTTGGATAGGGAAATGTTTCTGAATAAATTTGAAGAAACTAAATGTGTCTCTTCTTTTGTCTCGTTCGTGCAGTGCCTGACAGCTACAAAGTGCAGGAGAGGAAGACAGCTGGCCCCAGCCAGCCCTCCGCTGCTGTCCCAGGCCAGAACAGCACCCACTCGGGCCCGAAACCAGGTAGGAGGCGTGGTGTCTGCTGTGGAGAAAGGAAGTTAGCCCAAGCCTCAGAGCGTGCTGGAGCTGAGGCGAGCTTGGTCCAGTCCTGCCGCCACACACTCGTGCGGGCGTGTTTGCGCTGAAGTCAGAGAAACTCTCAGAGCCTAGACTCTCTCCCTTTGAAATGGAGAGTCAGAGGCATATCCTGTTGACCTCTCAGAACCCTGTGACCGTCCACGCGCCGCTGTATGTGGACGCGTTGTTCACTGTCAGGCAGTGTATGAGGTCATAATTTTTCTCTTCTATTGTAATGATCGATACAACACGGTTTTTTCTGCCTGTGTGCCCCGCATTATCGCATATCTCTTTTGTGACTCTTTCAAAAACCATTTAAGGAAATCTGTACACACCGCAGAGCTGGTATAGAATTGTGTTTGTTCTCCATTCCCTGAGATGATTGTACACCTACACAGTAATTTCATTTAATAGCCTGTGATTCATGGTCTGTTCCACTCAATCATACAAAGAAGCAAACAGTCTGTAGACATATACAGACGATTGAACAGATAGTGCAGTTGCTTCCAGGCATCCACCAACCATCGTGTGGACCCTGGGAGAGACTGATGTACAGGACGGCAGTGAGAGACCATCAAAGGAAGGTGAAGGCGGACACAACACCGGCCAGGGTTCTTGGAACCTACTTGGTGCTGCATCCAAGGCCGAAGTTGCCCAAGAACAGTGAATCTGTGAGAATAAAGGTGGAGAAAACTATCTAGCCTCATGGAAAACATCCCCCTTATACGTAGTCTTGTGCTTCTTTTTCCCACGTGTGAAAGGTCTTGAACAGGGCAGATAGTCTGGCTTGTCATTTAGAAGAGAGATGAGTAACAAATACTATCACAGGTGTCACGCGAGCAGCCATCGGTGGCAAATGATGTGTAGTTTCAACAGAGTTTTAACTCGCAGGCTGAGGTTCCCCACTGAGTCATTTTGCCTTTTCATTCATTCACTTTTCCATCCCTCCATGCACCCGTCACCCAGCCACCATCTAACATTTATTGAGTAGTTGTTCTGTGCCTGGGCCTGTGAGAGGTACTCTCTGAGCAAAACAACAGGTTCCCTGTCCCCATGGGGCGTGTTCTAGTGGGTGTTGTTCCGTGTTCTCCAGGGAGCATCCTTGTGGAGTTCTCTGGTATGAAAACCCCACTTTGTTTCCCCATGAGAACTGAACAGAGCTAACGGTTTGTACTATTTTTCCCTTGTTCTCCCGTCAGCCATCACTTCTAACATCTACCATTCTTTACTGTGCAGTTTATGCTTTTATATCCTTATAACTCGTTTATTCACCTGGTATGAGCACTGTGTGTGAACTAGGGATATACTATTAAAAGGCATAATCCCTACCCTAGTTGACAGTCTGGTGGAGTAAACCAATACACGAATAGATGATTCTGACAGGAACTTCCAGTGTGACGAGAGAGACGCAGAGCTCATGGAGCGCACGGAGGCTGAAAAGCTTCCCACCCCAGTGGCCGTCTCTTCACAGTCATCGGGTTCATGTTGTGGACATCCAGTTGAGTGAGGAGACGGTTCCTTTCCGACTGCGTCTTCTGAGGATCCTGTGTCCGCCCTCTTGTATCTACAGATATGGCTCTTACTTGAAAACCACCGTGTTACTCTCCCAAGAGTCTCTGAGGGGTGACAGAACAGGCTCCACGTTGGAGGGCTGGGCTTGAGTAAAACCCTTTGATTTTATGGGATATGAGTCTCGGGAATGTCTACCTAAAGCAGTCTGTTGATTTTCATTCTCTAGAACTTAAGAAGAAAAAAAGTACAAGTTACATTTTGGAATATTCTGATTATTCCTGACCAAAGGAGAAAGGGTCCTTTCAACCCAGTAAATTTTAGTTGTTTCCTGCCCTCCTTTCCCTTCTGATACGTGGGCTCTAGAACCTCTCTTTGATTTAGGAAGCGTCTACCCACAGTCAGAGTGTTAATATTTGACCTTCCAACATGGGAGGATGGTCCTTGTGGTGCCGGTAAGTGTGGGCACGCTGCGTCCTGTTGTCCAGGAAGGACGGGCTCTGGCAGCTGTGAACGCTCGAGCCCAGCCCAGGAGAGGCACTTGGTCAACTTGCAGGGCCGTCCACGGCTGCCGTTTCCTGAAGAAGCGGGAGATGGTGCTTCAGAACTCCAAACGATTACAAGTTTGACTTAATTAGAAGAGAAAATTACATTGTCTTCACGAACTATATGTGCCTGAGAAAAGCAGAAACTCTAGTTCATTAAAAATCCCTCTAGTACCCTCCACCGAGTCTTGAAGGAGCCGCTAAACCTTCGTTCTGCCTTGTTGTCTATAACTGAATCTCCTGCCGAGGGGCGCGTGCCCTGGCGTCTTCGGGCCTTCCGTCCGCTGCCTCCCGCCGTTCTGATGACTGCGGGCCGAGCTGAGGAAGGGCCCGGCTGGGGTCGGCCCTGGTTTGAAGCCCCGGTGCTGACACTGGACTGGGCCATCTCCCTCAGCTTTCCCGCCTGGAAAGCAAGCATGACACTTCGTTGGGTGAGTGAATGCTTGGCTCACACAGAGACTAGCGTGAGGAGTAAAACGGTTGTAGGTGTGAAAGAGCTGTAAGTTCTCCATCGTGGAAACGCGGCTGTTCGGGTAGAGGCCACGGTCCAGTGAGTTCTGAAGAAGCCTTGTGGAGGAGCTGATACTCTTGCTCTCCGAGAGCCGCTCTTCAGGTGGGGCCTCTGCGGGACAGGCCCGGTTGGTGTGTGTCTTCGCGGACAGGACACGACAGCACTGCCGTCGCCTCTCGACAGCGGCCTCCTCTTTAGCCATCGTAGGGAGGAGGTGCACGCAGGCTGCAGCTGTGAGCGTATGTACACCAACACCCTGCTCCTCTTAAAACGTTTCCCCCTGAGAATCGGTAATTAGTTTTGTGCTGACAATGCGAGGTCTAACGGGAAAGAGTGTGGAATGTTCACGGCGCTCAGTTGTCTCCTACACCTTGATTTTGTCCCAGGGAAAAGTGATGTGAGGGTAGAGATGAGAGGGAGACAGAGGATTATAGAAAATTTACATGGAATTATTCAATTGTATGTTTACCTTTCTGAAAACCTGTCTTTAAAGACAATTTTTATCAGTTTTTAGTTATTAAAACTTGAGATTTTCATTGCTAACATTTACAATTTTAAAGTCTGTTATCAAATACAAAATTGCTATTAGTTTGCCCCTTTGGTGCAGGTCGATGGAGGTTTAAAGGCTCTGCAGCTTAGCTGAGGCTGTGTGCTCGTTCATTCATTCATTCAGTAACACTTCCTGAATATGCCCCTTTCCACCAGGTGTGGTCCTGGGCCCTGGGAACACAGCAGTGAGCAGAACCCACCAGGCTTTGCTCCTCCCCAGCCCCATTCACAGCTGTGGGTGTTAATGACCTCCTAGCACCAAAGGGATTTTCCTATTGATGTCATCAGAAGGATGGAAACAATTACAATTGAATACCTTTTCACTCCGTAATTCACTATCTTCTAATGCCTGGTTCCCAAACCAACCAAAATCGCCCAGCAATTCACTGTCATTACGCATCTTATACTTGAGAAACGTTGCATTAACCTTGACTTCCTCAAATCTAATTCCAGATGAAAAGGGATTATCATTTCAGCGTTGATCTCAAGGGAGGCCAGTGGGAGCTAGCACGCTTCTAAGCTCCGGCCTCATGCAGTGTTTAAACTGATGTATTCCTGTAGCACTGCGAACAGCCTTGTTGGTTACATATCGTGTTACCAGACAGAACGCAGTTTGTTACACGTGAAGAGCGTAATTTTCGTGTGAAATGATAGCATAGAAATCAGGGGCAGAGTCTGCCACGTCCTGCACTGCTGATTTCCAACTGTGCATCTAAAAGACATGGGGGCCACCCGGTGGTGCAACGGTTTAGTTCGCGCTTGGCAGCCCGGGGTTCGCGGGTTCGGATCCCGGGCGCCCGTGGACGCATTTTCTGTCAGCCATGCTGTGGCGGCGTCCCATATAAAGTGGAGGAAGATGGGCACGGATGTCAGCCCAGGGCCAGTCTTACTCAGCAAAAAAAAAAAAATGTATATATTTGAAACCTCATAAACGGTAAGTAAATCTGAAAACTATCATGGTGAGTGTGAGCTAGTTTAAAAACCATAACTTAACAAAGGAAGAGCGTGAGATGCCATCACCCGGCCCCGCTCGTGAAGCACGTGCCAGGTGTGCAGGCTCCTAACGGGCTTTTGTCAGTTTTTAGTTCCCTGAAACATACAAATCCTGTGAAGTTCAAGAGAAATTTGGGATGCAAGGCCTTTAAGTTTGTTGATGAGGCACCACGCTCTGGTCTCTGAAGTGTTAATCCAGTGGGTTTCTGTTTCAACAGGAGATCTGAAAATTGTGGTGTCAGTTTAGTAGAGGGGAAAATACGGCAGATTTCAAGTGTAGTTATTACCGTCGTCGGCATTGTCATTTCGCTTTTTGTATAGTACCAGGCAGAGCCAGCCCAGTAGTGGCCCTCTGCTGGAAGCCCCCAGTGGCATCTCACTCAGAGTGTGACCCTAAGTCCTCACCAGGCCCCGTCTCTTACTCACCTCACTCTGCTCCAGTGGCTCGGGTCTCCCTGTTGTCTCTTGAACACTTTAGGTGCTCACGACCTCAGGGCCTATGCACTTGCTTCCCATCTCATGGAATGTCTGCCTGGCTTGCTCCCTACCCTCCATCACGTGTTTACACCTGAAAGTCACCATCAGAGTTAGAGTTCCTGTGTCCCCCATCTACATGTTAAACATCCCCTTCCTGCCATTTCACTGTCCCCTATTTATTGCTTCGTTGTCTCCTTAGCATTTATCTCAGTCTAACATTCTATATATTTTACTTATTTATCCTGTTTATTAAATTTTCCCTGAGTTGAAAGGAAACCCCATTTGGGCGGCAGAGGTTTCTGTCCTTTTTGTTGACTGCTTTCTTTTCAGCACATAGACCTGGTGCATCATAGGTGTTCAGTGAATGAGTGAATTTACATGAGACTTATCCCCTGCTAGGCACCCTGCCACCATGATTTTATTTAATCCTTACAACGGTGTGAGGTCGGTTCTATTTCATCGGTAATAAGTAAAAACCCACAAAACCCATGTCAGAGCTCCAGGTTAGAGAGATGGGTATCTGCCCGATTTACAGAGCGAGTGAGGACAGGACAGGAACGGGGCTCAGCCTGACCCACAGCCGGGCTTTCCACATCTAACTGGTGAACGTCTGTTCAGTGTAAATCCACTTAGGATTCTGTTGGTTGTTAAGGAACAGACTTTTTAAAGCATAAAAATAATAGAAGTTCAGTAGCTTTAGGAACACAAAACATCATATATATTGTTTGATGGAAATAGCCAAAAGGTTACTGTTACGTTATGTTTTTACATAATGTTTTTTTTTTGGCTGTGTGTCATGTTATTTTTATTTTTTCCCCATCTTATTGAGACATAATTGACATGAAGCACTGGATGAGTGTGAGGTGCACAGCATGATGACTTCCATCTCTTGCGAAACGATTACCACAGTACATTTAGTTAACTTCCATCATCTCATATAGATACAAAAAAAAGAAAAAGAAAAAAATGGGTTTTTTTCCTTGTGATGAGAACTCTTAGGATCTACTCTCTTACATCCTGTTTATAAATAGAAGAAAAAATGTTCAGAAAAAAAGGCTTGGAAATTCTCAGAAAGTTATAGTCAAATGTATCACTGAAACTATAGTCGTATGTACTCATCGTTGTAAGACGTAGTGATGTCTCATTTGTCAAATTCACTAAGATATTTCTCAGCGTCTATCACTATCATGATTTTTTTAACCTGCTCTTGCTCTTGTGTTTTCTGTCTCGTTTTCAGACCCTCCACCGGTGCTGCGGGTGGATGACCGACAGCGGCTGGCCCGGGAGCGGCGTGAAGAGCGCGAGAAGCAGCTCGGTACCCGCCCTCGTGTGGTCTTTGGGGGACACTGGGGTGGATGCTTCTTCTCCCTCGAGGAGGATGGACGTCACTGTGCTAGCCATGCCCTGTAGTGTGCCTTTCTCGGCTCTGCAGATCCCTTGTGAGACAGACTTGAGCGTGGATGGAAATGTGGGACTAAACAACAGTGAAGTCCCCCCAGGATTAGGTCATTTCTCTTCCTCTTCTACAGTCATCACAGTCTACTGGGGCCCTGGAGGGAGTGTGTCTGTGGAGGCGTGATGGCTCTGCTGGCATTTTACAACTTAAAAACTACAAGGACAGTGAGCATGTGGTTCTTTTTATGGGATCAGTTAGGAGACTGTGCACTGCTGGGCGCTTCCCGCTTTCCATGTTAAAGTAATGGGGCTGTTGAACGTATAGACAGACGTGGCCAGTAGGCTGCCAGGAAAAGGGCGAGACCCAGTGTGAGTGTGTGAGCTTTCTTCGCTGCCCGAGGCCCCCGCCAAAGGTGAGCCCATGCAGAATTTGCCGCATGATCACCTGGAGAGCAGGGTCACAGGAATCTCCCCAGGAAGCGGAGATAAGATCACTCAGCAGTCACTGTCTTCTAGAGCATACAGCATGGATGCTGGTGCCAGCTCCTCCTTTACTTGGGTGTCCATTTATGCAGAGTTGCTAAAACAGGATACTCGATGTTCCTTGGAAAGATGAAATGTCTGCCCAGTGTGTCTCAGTGTTTCCAGGTGTCTAGGTATTTTAAAACTAGGACCGATTTAGGTTGCCACAGTCTTTCCAGTGGATGACCACAACTTTTCTGAAGTTCTGCATTTTGTAAGAGTTAATGTTTCCATTGGGGAGCCCAGCCCCTATATCCCATCTCTTTTATTATTCTTATTCGAGAGCCCAAATTTGTGAAACTCACTGGAAGCTGGTTTTCAAAAGTCTGTTGATGTTATTTCCATTCTTTCAACACAGGCCTCTTTCTGTCTCTTGCCGTAATGGTCATATGAGGTCACTTCTTTTGCTGCTGAGGTTTTTTCAACGCAGATTTCAGTGACTCGTGGGAAGTGCACAGGCTCTGCTGTTTTCCTATGTGTAGAGTTTGCACGAGTCTTGAAGGTCCATGTCCCGCCTGTCCTGCAGGCTGGTGGGTTCCTGGGGAGCAGGCCTGTCTGTGGCCCCAAGGGTCCCCTCTTTCCCTCTAATGCTCTGTAGTCTGGAGATCTTCCTTCTGTGAAGTGTGCCCACCGCTCCCTAGTCAAGGTTGGTTTGACAAGTGGGTCAGAACTGAGAAAGAGGGAAAAGGAAGAGGTTCCAGACGAGCAAAACAGAGAAACTGACTCCTGTTCTGGGGTGGCTGGTACTTGCACTGTGTTTGCATCCATCCAAGAATTAGCGTCGGAGTCCTCCCTCTCCCTGCTCCTCGCCATCCCAGTCAGGTCAGGTCTTACTCTCTTAAATGTCTCCTTAGAGTTGGAATGTGGGTTCATATCTGCTTGAGTAAAAGTAGCTCCATGGGGTCAGGAGACTACTCCTTTATGATTTAAATCCCATTGTGAATTAGCTTTTACACATTAACTCATACCTTTCCATTTGGGTTTCTGTGTCCTTCAAAGCCAAGCATTATTAGTTTCTTTGTGGAAAGGATGAATATGCTGGTCAAACAAAAATGATTTCACTTCTTATAACGCTGTAAGACTTAGAGCTTTAAGCCTGCAAATTCTTCCTACAAATTGTGGCTGGATTTTTTTCTTAGGATGTAGCCTCTTATTTCAATTGATATCGTTGCTGCAGAAGATGGCTCATTAATTTATATATTCAAAAATTTTATTTGCCAGGTATTGTGTTAAAAAGATGAATCAAGGTTGAGACCCAGCCCTCATGGGCTAGCTGCACTCTAGAGGGGAGGCAGATAAACACACGGCAATTCTAACACAGGGTGGTGTTGAAGGAGAGCACATGAGGGGCGTGGAGGACCACAGAAGCACCTAACCCAGCCTGGGGTGTCGGGTGCCACCTGAGCTTCCACTAGAGGATGAAGAAGAGTCATCCGGGGGGTAGAAGAGGCAGGGACTGTGGAGCCATGATGCAGGGAGGGTGGGAAAAAGGCGTTTGGTACCAGACCCAACGTGCTCCTCAGATTATCATGTGGGTCCAAGTGACCTTCAGATTATTATATTATCCTGTTATCACAACTTTACTTTTTTGGTGAGCCAGCGTATGATATACAGAGTTTTTCTCTTTCTTCTTACGCTTGCCATGGTAAATATCATAATTTTTCTTAATTCTGATCTCATCTCTTTTTTTGTTGTTGAAAATCATAATTTTAATGAAATACATCAATTCTAATTTTTATTTTTTCTTTGTATTAATTGCATTTGCTTTTTAAATTTTCAAAGTGTCTTTTTGCCTGTTCTTCTCCATTTAAGCTGTCATTGTCGACACTAAGTCTTGAGAGACTTCAGTCTTCCTAAATACATAGATAAACATGCAAATGCACATACATAGTTTGTAAAAGAGTCATCTAAAATCGAGCATCTAATTTAAGCTGGGCCTTAAAATACATAAGGGTGATTTCTAAAAAATCTTTAGTCCTAAAAGAAAATCCAAGGGTACACCTGACGAGCTTCCCATAAACTGTGCTCTGCAGAAGCTCTGATGGCAGTGGGACAGTAAAAAAAAGGGGGGCACTGTCACTTAGTAGCAGATCTTTGGACCGTGTTCCTTTGAAAACAAAAAACAATTGGTAATAGCAACTATTACCAAGCTTTCAAACTTTAAAATTTTCTGAGTTAAAAAAAAAAATTGGGATACCCTCCAAACATTCCAACAAAGCAAAGTTTACAGTGATTGGCCAGTGAAATTGATTCAATGTTGGATGTAGGTTGAAATTAACCTTGAAATCATTAAAGATTTTTTTAATCCACATTTTTTATAAAGCAAGGTAGAGAGGGAGCATAAAGGTCTTTTTGTTTTGTTTTTGGTGACATGTCACGTTTGTACTGTTTTGCAAACCGGAGGACCTATTAATACCTTTCTGTGGGTTGACTCTCTGAGTCGTGCTGTAATGCTTTTGTGGTGGGGTTCTGTCGTGTGGCCTGCTCTTTCTACGTTATCGTTCAATCTCTCACGTGAGGTCAGGCGGCGTCCCTCAGTGTGGGACTCTTCTGGCCGTCTGGTGAGCACACACATACCCTGAAAGCTTTGTTCTGCCCAGCAACTTCGACGTGAAGGAGTCTCCTCAGCCGCTCTGTTTCATCGGATTCTGTTCAGGCCGTCCCTCCAAGTTCCCTTTTCTTGATTTCTGCATCTTTCTCACCATCTCTCTTCTAAGTCTTAATTTTGTTTTCTTCCTAGGGGGACAAATCTCATTTGTTCTCGTGGTTTCAATTCTCCTTTTTTGATGGTGTGGGTTCCACATTTACAGCTACTCACAGGGCAGTAGATGCTTTCCTGTCATCAAAACTCAGCTCCTATACAGCTAACCCGTTCATCAGCTTTCACTTTAAAACTGACTCCTCCGGGTAATTTCTGTGTCCCAATCAACTGCACCAATATATCTCTGGCCCCAAGAAATTATTTCTTTCTGCTGTTTTTGATACTTCTGCTGCTGCTGGAGGTGCGGGCATCTTTCTGACCACCCATCTTAGCTGTCAGGTCTCTTGCAGAATGAAGCGCTCTCTCTTCCTTGGGGGCCCAAAGCTGTGCACTGACTAGTCTGCACCCTGGCCTGTGAGCCGCCAGCGGTCAGTCTGGACTCAGCCTGGTCCCTAGCTGGGGCTTCAGCTGTCTCCAGCCCAGGATGTAGGT
Source organism: Tapirus indicus (assembly GCA_031878705.1). Taxonomy (NCBI): domain Eukaryota; kingdom Metazoa; phylum Chordata; class Mammalia; order Perissodactyla; family Tapiridae; genus Tapirus; species Tapirus indicus. Next base: position 54,944,659 of record CM062933.1, on the reverse strand, counting down.
GGAAGCTGCCACACTCTGTCTCTATCCCTACATCCCTTTAGTCACAAGACCAGCTGACCTCTGTCTCCAGCACAAATCTCAGATCCACGTCTTTAAATCTGCTGCCTCTGCTGTCATCCTAGACCAGGCCTTAATAAATTTACATCTTAATCACCAAAGGTATCTCCTGGACGCCCTTCGTTCCTCCAGCTCCCACACAGTTAGTACCCCTCCTTCTTTCTAAGCCGTCTGGTCTTCATGGTCTCCCCCTCTGGGAAAGTCTGTCATTTTCTCACTGTGTATTAAATCTTGTGTTACTGTCATATTTTAGCTCACATCCTAGTGCTGTTTTATACTCTACTGAACTTTTTCTTTTTTTTTTTTTTGTGAGGAAGACCAGCCCTGAGCTAACATCTGTTGCTAATCCTCCTCTTTTTGCTGAGGAAGACTGGCCCTGGGCTAACATCCGTGCCCATCTTCCTCTACTTTATATGGGACGCCGTCACGGCGTGGCTGACAAGCAGTGCGTCGGCGGGTGCCCGGGATCCGAACCGGCGAACCCCGGGCTGCCAAGCGCGGACTAAACCGCTGCGCCACCGGGCCGGCCCTCTACTGAGCTTTTTCTAGTTGGATTTTATGTAACTCCCTGGTTGAGTATATTTTAAGCTTTTAAAGGTATGACCATGATAGATATTTGCTGATTTTCCTGATTTTATTCTAATCTTTAATTAAATATTAATAATATTGTTTAAATATTATTAATAAATACTGGTAATAATGTCTGATGAGCACTAACTGTGGGCCAAGCAATGTTCTAAACACTTCACTGTGTATTATCACATTTAGTAGCAAATTAACACAATGGTTATTCTTTTTATTGTGTGGGCCTGCCATAGTTGCTAATGTAAGTTATTTTATAGAATGTCCTTTATTTTATTTTTAAAATACATTGTAATAATTTAGCTTAAGGAAGGAACTGAGAGAATCTAGAAAAATGGAATAGTTAATAGACCCTTTTTCCTTTCTGCCAGATCAGCTATTTAAGCATGTTTTTAGGAGGTACAGGGACACCAAGATCCAGTTAAGACTCCTCCCCGAGTGGTGATGCTGCGAAGGAGAGAGCCATCCCTGCGCTGTGGATGCGCCTGGTGGATTTTCTAAGTTTCAGAGCTGGGCGTGTGTCCGACTCTCGTGTGGAGGAAGGGCTGTTCTCCTGCTTCACACGAGCAGGGTGTGGGGTGTGTGCTCACTCTCCAGTTGGCACAGAGCAGGAGGGGAAATGGAAGTGCTGGAGCAGATGCTGACGGCTTCTGAGAAAACGTTGTGGCAGGATGGTTTGTTAGCCTTGGAGTCCATTCGAGTGACTGTCCATGTGGACTTAGAATAGATCCTGTTTACTAATTTCTCTTCAAAAACATTTACAAGGATTGGAGCATGTAGAGTTTATGCAGCAGTATAAATTTTGACTCTAGATAGCTTAAGGAAAATGAACCACCTCCCCTGCCCCTTTTTTAAAGTATTTCATGCTCTTTTAATTCACGTATTTGTTCAACTAACATTTAATGTGTGGTTACTACTGAGCCAGGGACTCTGGGGATATTGAAATGAAAAAGATCAATTTCCTAGTGTCCTGGAATTCACAATGCTGTGCGCTCCACCTGGAATGTTTCTCCTGAGATATCCACGTGGCTCATTCCCTCTCCTCCTTCAGGTGTTTAAGTGCCATCTTTCAGTAAGCCCTTCCTGACCACCTTACTCACATTTGCAGCTCCCCCAAACCAGCACTCTCTGTTTTTCTCCATGTCACTGTCAACATCTGAGCATGTATGTGTTTTACTTGTTTACTGTCTGTCTGCCCCCACTGGAGTAAAAGCTCCGTAAGAGAGAGGGTTTGTGTCATTTCTTCATTTCTACAGCCCAGTACCCAGAACAGTGCCTGGCACATAGTCGATGTCTAACAATCGTTTGTTGAATGTTACATGAGTAGTAAGTCGATGCATTTTAATATAAGCAGAGATCAATGCAGCAGGAATACTGCAAATTAGTTAAGACATTACCAAATTATCAGGTAATAACTGCCCTTATAATAGTTCAAACAAGTCTTAAATTCTTAAGCATTTTCTCAGTTAGATGAATAAGGCTATAAAGGTAGTCTATAGAATAGTTGTGCCTTGAAACTGCTTGTTGTTCATATATGTTATAAAACTATTAGTCTTACAATATGTTGAAAAAATTCAAGAGAATATGTAAGGATGTGTAGCAGACAAATAGTCCCCTGTGTTTAGGGAGATGCAGGGTTTCCCTTTTTGAAGATGATAGAGATTAAGTTTGAAGTATTGCGACGTGTTCGTAGTTGCCTTCCCAACTGGGGCTTTCTGGGATTCTGTACAATCATGAAAGATTATCAGAGAATTGTATGATTGACTCATCTAGCTCATGAAGAAAAATTTGAACTTATAAAATCTATCATTCACTTCATTTGTACTGGGTTTTGTAGCCAAGTTCAAAGCTGTCCAAGAGATCGCTCATGATGTCATATATTAGGCACAACAATAAGATAATATGAAAATGGTTTTGACCCTCAAACAAATATCAGTTAAATTATATTTGAGTTTTTCTTCAGACAATTTCACCAGACTTTCCCGCCCTTCCAGTGATAGCTTTTTACATTGCTTTTTTTTTCTCCCTAATCTCAATGTGCTGTCAACTCAGGGACAGCAGTGTTAATGAGTGTGGTCAAGAGATAAATGGCCGTTTCAGTCTAGCTTAGAATGTTCATCTCAGGAATGTTGATGGGGAAGTTAGGATTAATTAGTAAGCAGCCAGTGGTGCTGTCCCCCCCGATTAGAGTCGTAAGTGAAGCTGCGCTGATTTCACACTTCACATTTTCTGACCAGGACAGTCATTGGCTTTGACAAGACTAACACAAAAAAATATGAGCTTTGAGAAAACAGTCTTCTAATCCAAATTTCTACTGGGTAAAACTTTGACGCATTTGTGGTCAATCTTGGCATCTGGTCACCTGAAGTTGTCACTTAATGAATAGTATCCAAAAGCTCCTAAGGCCGCCAGGCAGGTTATGAACAGCTAAGGGAGCTGGTGTACGTAGCGGGAGGGATGCGACCTGGACACTTACCAGAGCAGCTGTCCCATGAATCAGCTCAGCACGGGGAGGAATAAATGCTTATTACAGGCTGGGCTTCAATGTAAGATGCATCACGGTGACTAAGCAGCCGTTACTTGTTGCTCCCAAATTTACTTTGCCTGTAAGGCTGAAGATTAAAAGATCTTAACACCTGGAAAGTAAGACGTCTTGTAAACAGGCGATGATAAAGGCTGAGAGTGACAGCAGAAGATCAGATCCTCACACTGGTTGACCAGCTTGTCCCAACGTACAGGATGGTCTTTGGTCGTGGGGAGGTGCTCCAAATCGTGTCTGGTGGCACAACGGCTCATTGCTGGCTTCCGGAGTCAGACAGTCCGGAGTTTGAACTCCAGTTCCGCCACTGGCTGACCGTGAGCCATCAGGCGGGTTACTTCCCTCCTTGGGGTCTCAGACGTCTCATCGTAAGACAAGTTTAATAGCAGTGTCCACCTCAGAGAGTGTCTGTGAAGATAATGCCGTAAATCACTTGGTGTCAGCACAAAGAGAAAGCTGACGACATCGCGTCATGATGAGAATGGCGGTCATGTGAGTCCCCAGATACTGACTTAGAGGCCTGGGATTGCAGAAGCCACGGGGAGGCAGAGAGAGGGACGATTGTGCTTCCTGGCCCAGCAGGGCGGGGCTCCGTATGACAGCCAGGTGAAGAGGAGGCTACAGTCTGCGGAGGGAAAGTGGGTTAGGGTTGAGGCAGTAACAAGAGGATCCCAAGGATAACCGTTGCTTTGCGTGCTTCCATTTACTCCAGCAGAAGCGGAATTGTCCTCTAAGCCTAGCCCTGGGGATAGAGGGTCCTGACACAGGATTGCTTTCTTATCTCAAAAGCCTTCAGCCCACGTGTACAGAAGGCTCTTGGTCCTCACAGGTGTAAACTGCTGTCCCTGCACCTCAGTCCCAGTAGCCCACCACGGCGTGCAGGGAAGGAGGCAGGGCAGGAAGGCCCCTCAGGGGTGGGAGACACGGTGTTGTGGGTGTCCTGCGACGTCACACCTCTTACCAGGCAGTTTCCGGGATAATAAGTGACTAGATGAGAAGGCTTTGAATTAACACTAAGGCCCAGCATAAGTCACTTTGCTTGGAAGTCACACGGTCCTCGAACTCTTCAGCTTATTTATTCATTAAACTTACTTTAACCACCTGCTACACTGCTAACCACCTGCTACACTGCTACTCGCAGACATCTGAAGGCAGAGTAGTTACAGTCTGGAGCACAGGCGCCATAGTGGAAGTCTGACTGGAGCTGCTGGGGGCCTTGCTGTCAGGGGGGGCTCTTGAGAGGAAGAGCATTTGACCTGGGACTTGATCATCCATGTTTGCCAGGTGGGAAGAGGCGTGCTGGGCACAGGATAGTGTGTATGAAGGTACATGACCATATGGCCAATCGAAGGAGTTGAACAGGGGAACAGTGGGGAACTAACAGGTTTTCAAGCAGGATTATGACATTGGTTGTGTTTTTCAGGGAAGACGTCTCTGAGAACAGTATGGATGTGACATGAAGAGGAGATAGACAGACATCAGAAGAGGCGAGAAAGGAATCAGGGTTCAAATACAGTAGCCACGGAAAGATTGCAGGGAAGACCTGCGTCTGAGAGATGGCTCTGATGTAGGATGTTGTGGCCAGTTGTCAGCTGTGTTGAGTTGGGTCGGAGCATCCGTGAGGGAGAAGTGGAGGAGGATCCTGAGGTGTCTAACTGTAGACCGTGTGGAGGTCGTGAATCTGGAATCAGGACATGGAAGACAGAGTGGCTCTGGTTTGAGGTAGGACGAATATGCAGGTCCTGAGTGAGGTTACGTGATGGAGCTGGCTGGGAAATGCAGGTGGGAATCTCAGGCAGGCAGACATGAACATGGAGCAAGTCCGTGTAGTGACGGAGAGGGCGGGCTTTGGGATCAGAGCTGAATTATGAGTGCAGCTCCACTTCTAGACCAGCTGGCCTTGGGGGAGCTCTTCGCCTCCTTTGGGTTTCTTCCTCACCTGATCAATTCCATTTTGTCTGGTAGTGATATTCCCACATTTATTACATTCTTGTTTTCATTTGTCTGATAGCTATTTGCTTGTTCTTTATTTTTCTGCTCCATTTGACACTTTGTTTTAGGTTTGTTTCTTTTCAACAACATCACTGGGTGTTTTTGTTTTGGGCCTGATCTGAAAGTCTAAGCCTTAACTAATAGGCCAGATTTTATTCCTTTCAGCCTGTTTTTTAAACTTTGTTTTCTCCCTTTTTGTGGGAGGGGCAGGGTGGATGTGGGGTGTAGGGGTTGGTTTGATGCGATTACTGTTCACGGCTTGACTCCCCTTCTTAACGTGGAAATCGTGCTGTGAGTTTGCCTACGTTAGTGGGTACCTTTTCATTCCCATGTCTTGACTATTAAATGAAATTAATTAGTCTTTCCTACACAGATGCTGTTATTTTTCCATTCCAGAGCCCCCTTCCTAGGGTTGATGAGCTTGGTTAAGCCATTAGATTCCTTTTTTTTTTTTTTCCAGAATTATTTAGCACGTATAGTCAATCAGTGTTTTCACAGCAACATGCAAATGAAATTTATTTGAATGTAAGTAATCACAATCATTGTTGAGATAAAGCACAAAGATTAAAATTGAACATTCAAAATCAAAACAAAAAGAAACCTAATTATAATCCCACGTGTCCTCAAAGGTAAAAACAAAAAAAAACTGAGTCATAGAACTTAATTGGAAAAGATCTTGGAGATCATTTTGTACCCACTCACTAATTTAGAACTCATAGAGGTTAGCTGGTTTTCCCAAGGTCACACAGAATTAGCGGCCGAATCAAGACCTGCTTTCTGATTTTTCATGATGCTACTGGCTGCTCTGGTGCCTGTGTTACCAGTAGCCTATTCCTGTCCTTCTGTATCTGGATATGAAACTGAGACCACGGCTGTGTGTATTTCAGAGGTTCCGTCATCACAATGCTCTCTGCTCTGTCACGTTTTTCTTGCCGTCGTGTGGTGGTGAAACATCCCCCACCCGCATGGATGTGAGCCCGACCAGAGGACCAGGCTGGGCACTAGACTGTTGATGTGACTGGGACGGGGAGTCTGCCCAGCCCAGGAGCGCCCCACCCCAGTGCTCTGTCCTCCCTGCATTCTTCCGTCAGCTGTGTTCTCTCTGTAGCAGTGGGACAGGAACTGGTATGATTGTCATACAGAGTCACTCACTGTGATGATCTGCATATACTGAGCCCCTGCTGTGTACATGGCCCTGTGCCAAGTGCTCTGTATGTCACCGTGGGCCCACCTAGTGCCTGTCAGGACGTAGGCCATGGCAGTGTGAGGAAACAAGACCACAGACGTCACTGCTCGGTGGCACATGACTGGTAAGGGATGGGCCTGGAGGTGGACTCAGGTTCCTGGGAGGCCAGAGCCTGTGCCCCGTCCACTGCGATACCCTGCCTTTCATGAAACTTCCTTCTAGTACAGGGTCCCTGTGCGTTTCTATGGAGTCCAGATTCGTGGTGTGGCCCTGACACACTGTTCCAGTGTCTTTAAAGTGTTGATCCTGGTGGCAGCAGCTCAGGGCTGGGACTGACTTGTCAATGTCCAGAATTTCAGGGACTCCTGTGATTTTCATTTCGTTTTATATTTTGACCCCGGCGTCCAGGGGAAAATCATAACTTTACAAGAGTAAAGGTTACTAATATGCATCACAATTCCTTTTTTGGACATGTTATTCTTTTATAGAGCTGCCTCTGTGAAATTTGTGATTGTTAAAAAGATTTAAGTACTGAATGAGTTTTTGTGTTAGTCTGCTTAGGCTATCCTAACAAAATACCATAGACTGAGTGGCATAAACAACAGACATTTATTTTCTCCCAGTTCTGGAGGCTGGAAGTCCCAGATCAAGGTTCCAGCAGGTTCCACTTCTGGTGAGAGCTCTCTCCCTGGCTTCAGGGGCTGCTTTGTCCTCACATGGTCTTTCCTCAGAGCACAGAGAGAGGGGGAGAGCTCGCTGGGGTCCCTTCTATAAGGACACTAGTCCTATTGGATCAGGGCCTCACCCGCATGGGTTCATGTAACCCTGATTACCTCCTAAAGGCCCATTTCCAAATACTGTCACACTGAGCATTACAGCTTCAACATAAGAATTGTGGAGGACACAGTTCAGTTGTTGATTTTTTTCTTGTGTTCGGAAGTCTTATTTCTTAATGAGAAAATACAAGACTTTGACATTATCATCCATAGGGAATATTTTAAATAACTAAACATTCTAGAATAAATTAACCTTCAATTCTTACTAAAATATTAAGATACGTGTTATCCTTCAATTTAAAAGATGGCATGACCTGTACTTGGTGACAGTCCTTGCACCCCCAGCACACTCGCAGAGAGGTGAGAGGGTGCTCGCTGTTTTGCCATCGTTCGCCTAGTCTCTGGATGACGTTTAAGGAGCACAGGTGTGTAAAGATGCTCTGCAGTCGGGTCTCCACTTCCTGGTAGAAAATAGAGGTGGAACTCAAGAGTTTGATGGTTAGAGAAATATTCTTCCTTTAAAGGATTGTTTGGGGTAAAACTAGTTATTATTGTAATAATGCCTAGCCCTGTTGTGATTTATGGCACAACTTTAAGAACTGCCTTTAACTTCTGAATTGAAATGATGATGACAAGGATGGCAGTAATAGCTAATATTTATTGAATGTTTACCGAGTGCAGAGAACTACTCTATGTTAAATGTAATTATTCTTTTAATCCTCACGGTAAATCAGTGAGAAAAGTCCTATATTTATGCACGATTTACCCTAAAGAAGTGAGGCACAGGGAGATTCAATAGCTTGCCCAAGACCACACAGTTATGGGTGAACGAATCAGGAATAATTATTAAGGCCCTTGGATATGTTCAAGTTGTGAAAGGCACTGTAGAAAGTGCAAAAAAAAAAACCTTTGCTACATAGAAATCAGAGTAGAAGACATGCTAAGGTTTGTGGTAGGTGTCATAGGACAGCACGAGCCACTGAATAGATGAAGCTCCTGCAGGAGACCGTGAGGACAGTGTCCCTCCAGGTGCTATCAGGGGACCACTTGTCTTAGATTCACCTGGGTTGTTTTTTTTAATGCAGATTACTGGGCCCTATCCTAGAATTAGTAAATCTGAACATGAGAGTTGGGGCCCAGGAATATGCATTTTAAATAGTAACCCTCCCCACACACACACTTCCAAAGGAGATTCTGAAATACATGATAATTATGAGGCTACTGCCTGAAGGGATGGATTGATTTGGATGAAACATGACAGCAGCTTTCCCACAGGGCAACACCAGGAGTGAAGATCGGGGGGTGTGGTTTGTTTGGGAGGTGCAGTAAGGAGACAGGTCTACCAGGAGAATGAAGGGCAATGCAGAGAAAGGCCAAATAAGGATGTTATGGCCAAGTTTAGGTAGTACTCCAGAAATCAGGAGAGTTTAAATTTAATGAGTAAATGGCCACAAATATTCATGAGCAAGAAAGTAACCTGCTGAAAAACGTTAAGGAAAATTAATCTGCGAATTAACTCTTATTTTACAAATTTTACCTTAACAGTTTTTTAAAATATTTTCTTAATATCTCATGAACATCTTTATTACTTATTTTGTCTTTCTGGCTTCTGGATTTCCTACAGGAAAGGAATATATTATGTTCATAAATGTCCTCAAAGAATCTCAAGTTTTCCTTAAAATGGAGTATAAAAGTGAAAGACTACGTAGTTTGGAAGCTAAGAATTAAGAAATAGGTGTATCATATTGCAAATCCACAGGTTTCGGGGAATAAATCTGTTCTGTTTTCTGCCTGTGACCCTCATCCATTGGTGGTGAGAGTATAAATTGGTGTGACCTCCACAGAAGATAGTGTGACACTGTCTACCAAAATTTTAAATGTATATTCCCTTTGATTCAGTAATTCTACATAGAAATGCTCACACGTCTACACAGAGGTTTACAATAGTTCAACGATGTCACTCAAGGTCTGAATTGACAAAGTAGTGGAAACAATTTAGATAATCTGTCAATAAGTATCTGGTTATTTAAAATAAGGTATGAGACGTGGAATATTATATGGCCATGAAAAAGATTGCTAGATTCACGTTTCATGTGTTGATATGGAAAGATCTCTAAGATTTTTTTTGGTGAAAAAAGCAAGATGCAGAACACTACAGGATGTATGTTCTACATTTGTAAAAGAGGTGAAACTGGAATATACAAAGAGGTTCTAATGTTAGAGGAAGGCTTTCATTTCAACCTTTTAATGTTTTGTACTTTGACAAAAATCTATCACTGTAAGTCCACCTTTCTAAATGAATTAAAATGTGTAGAATCATTAAAAGCCTGCCAGTAAGGTATTCTCAGAAAATCCAAAGGGCATTACATGCATGAGTGTGTGTGCTCACTATAAGTGCATCTTAAGAAAGTGTTAGAATTATGTTGTCCATCTGTTACTTTTAGTGTGTGTTCTCAGTGTTTTTTATTTGTTCAGTCATTCAATAAATATTTATTGAGCATTTTTGTTAAAGTAAATTTCTAACTTGGGCCTGAGAATTTCTTTAGAACCATGGGCTTTTAAAATTGGAAGGAACCTTGAAGATTGATTTCCTCACCTTTTAGGCAAGAGAAAACTGAAATCCAAATGGACATGTCCAAGGTCGCACCCCCATTGGCAGCAGAGCCATGGGGAAAACCCAGACCCTCGTGTGCTGGTCCCCAGGTCTCTCTGTGCCACCTGGGTGGTGACAGAGGATAGACTCACTGTGGGTTTGTCCTCATCCTTCTCCTTCCGCAGAAGTAAAGTCAGTTCAGGTCCCTTTCGGTAGATTTTTCCCCTCAAATGAGCAGCTTTGCAAAGATTCAATGGTAGCAGAAATGCAGAATCTTTAATATTAAACATTTAGAGGAAACGGAAATGTTCTGAATTTCTATTTTTTCTCTTAAAAAGTAACAATTTATATGCCACCAAGTGTCCTCAAGGTTTATGCTCTAAGTTTCGTTTGGATGCTTTTGCCTATAGTATTAATAACTCGTGTTAAAGATGTGTTTAGTCATCGGGGCTGAAGGAAGCATTGTATCAAAAAAACTAGTTTTGTGGGTATATTTTCCCCTAAAATGAGGAAAGAACATGTATATGTAAAGAAGAAAAGAATTCCATCACTGAACGATATTTTTCAGCTGTGTATTGTCACTCAGCTTTCGATGTTAAGTCTTTCATGACTAGACCGCGAGCTCTTCGGACACAGGCTCGGCCGTGTGTTTGGTCCCTCCTGGGGCTTTGAGAGTCCGTGTGATACACCTGTGACGCATTTACCTTGTCCCTTATCAACCACCAGTCTTTGGGACTTTCTCTCAAGTCCTTAATACTTTCAGAGAGCCAATGCGATGCTGAAGCCAGTGTAGCCGCAGACTTCCCACCTGGAGGATATCACATTTTCTAAAAAGACACATGGTCTGTGGTTTTGAGGACATTCTGTCAATATCAGAACGGAGACCGGAGCCTGTGATGTGGGCGTTATTCTGGAGGCATAATGTGCCCTGCTAGAGGGCTGTATGGGTTCCCAAAGGCAGAATTCAGTGCTGCTGCTCCCTCCTCATTGTGAGCATGTTACGTTAGGCTGGAAATTAACGGTAGTGCTTTTCTCCTGAGAACTGAGGAAAGAAAAGCTGTGCTTGGTTAATACAAAACCAGAGGACTCGCGTTTGTTCAATGTGGGCCGTTTACACGGCCCTCACTGTTCGGTATTAAACCTGCCTGTGTCTGAACCCCCTCCTTTTTCTTCCTGAAGCTGCGAGAGAAATCATCTGGTTGGAAAGAGAAGAGCGAGCCCGGCAGCACTACGAGAAGCACCTGGAAGAGCGGAAGAAGAAGTTGGAAGAGCAGAGGCTGAAGGAGGAGCGGAGGAGGGCCGCGGTGGAGGAGAAGCGGAGGCAGAGACTAGAGGAGGACAAGGTGAGAGGCCGCTGCTCGCTCGGGAGGTGGGGAGGCTCGCCCGTGTCAGAAACGTAGCAAACTTGCTGGGAAATGGTCCACGAAGGTACTGGGATGCAGAGCAAAACCAGCAGAGGAAGCAGCTTCCCAGACAGTCCCAGTGTCTGGGGGGTTGGGTGTGGAAGTCAGGCGGAGAGTGGTGTGATGGTGATTGTTATTGCACAGAAACTTGAAAAGCCTGTGTCTGTGGTCTAGATCTGTAAGTTATGTTCCATTTGTCCAATGGAACCACTCCACGTAGTTGGGTTTCTGCAGGGCTTCACCATTTACAAACATTTTCACATAGATCCTCTCATTTAACCCTTACTCAGCCCTCAAGCAAGTGTTACATACAGTTTTTGCACACATGGACACTTAGACTCAGAATGGGTAAGTTACACAAGGTCACACAACTCACTAAGTCCTGGGGTCAGGATTACCCACATCCTCAGAGTCTAAACCCCATTTTCTTAAGTTGTGGTTCCACGTGTATTTAGCACCTGTTTAAGCTAAGACCTGCACAGCCACCTTTACGGAGCTGATGAAAGCACCGCAGTCCAGCAGTACATAGAAGGTACCTGCTGTACCCCACGGGCTGCGCCAATGGGGACCTGACGATCACAGTGACCCGCCCAGGGTGATGGTCTCACCTAAGATGAGGTGTGGACATTGGGGGTGAAACGTAAGCAGTGCCTCTCGCTCCACGCTGCCCACGTTGAGGAAGCCCCCAGCAACCGGGCCGACTCGAATCCTCAGGGCTCCCCTCTGTTTAAGGAGCGGCATGAAGCTGTCGTCCGGCGCACGATGGAGAGGAGCCAGAAGCCGAGACAGAAGCATAACCGCTGGTCGTGGGGAGGCCCCCTCCACGGGAGCCCCCGCGCCCGCAGTGCAGGTAAGCAGGCGGTGACCACTTGCAGGTCACACTTCTTTCCTGGACAGCGAAGGTGCACTGGCTGCTTTTTCCTAAGTCTATGTTTGCAAAACAGAGCTGCTGAAATAATTAAACTACAGTCACAGATGCTTCTAGTGTTTGAGGATAAGAGGGTGATGGAGGTAAGGAGATAGGTTCTCTCCCTTAACACAGGCTGCTTTTCTCAGTTGTTACAAAAGTCCTTGAAGAGAGAGAAATCTATGCAATGTTTCCAAATAAACATGCTAGTTTCAACTGCATTATTTTAAGTAATTCAGTTGCATAAGAGTTCAGGATTATAGGATAGGTTAACCAGTTTTATGTTTTTCTCTGGAAGAATCATAGTACTATCAACTGATCAAAATCAGTGCTATGAGCTCATATTCTGACCCTAAGGTGTACAGAGCACTAATGCTCTGTGAGAGGCAGTGCGGGTTCTGAACTAGAAATGGAGGTGTCTGAGCTACTCCCTCGTTCCCGAACGGACATAATCGTACTGCCATTTGGACTGAGGGAAAGGCTTTCTTTTTGTTCTGTAAATTCAGTACACCTTGAGTTTTATATACCGTGTCAGTTCTTAAGTTCTTTTTTATTTGTGTGAGTCTAACAAACTTTTTTTTTTAGTTTACTTTGAAAAATTGTTGTCTTACATTCTGTCCCCAGGTGGTTTTGTTGAGTCGTCATTCACCTTTCTCGATTTAGCAGGCCTGGACCACCACGTCATGGCTTTTGGTGGTACTAGAAAATCTGGTACTGACGTCCCTGTGGTTGCCGATTGCCTGCCCTGTAGCTAGACCCCAGACTAGGGCCAGCGCATCGTAGCTGAACCATCGCCATAGTCACACGCATGCTTCACATCCCATTGCATAGACCTAGATCTCACATGGCACAGTGTTTCTTAAGTGGGATAACAAAACTCAGGTGACTTAAAGGTGTTGAAATAAAGTAATTTCATGTGGTATGTTTACTTTCTCTTGAAATGATCATTTTGAATAAAACCTTAAAACAATGTTTTTTTAGCTAATCAATTACTTGAGATCCAAGTTCATCCAGTTTGGCTTTATTTCCCCCGTGAACATTGCTGTTGCCACTTTTAGCTTTAATCTAAATAACTGGGTTTCTGTTCCTTTGTTCTCTTTCCTTCCCGACATTCAGTGTATCTTCTCTAACACCTTTATTTTAGAAAGTCTAAAAGCACATTACCACAGCGTACTTTCCTATGACAGTGAACCGAATTGAAAGCACTCGTTTTTTCTTGGCTCTTCCTGACCCAGTGGTATGTGGTGGGGCCCATATCAAATGTGTGATGTAAAGATCATTTACGAGTGAAATTTCATCCTCGGGGTAGTTCTGCATAGCTGCCCCATGCAGAAAAGCTGTCCCAGTATCTATTTTTATAACCTTACTTATTTTTTACTTGGCTTCACGTTTTTCACGTGTATGGTAGGAGTATACTCTGTCACAGATTTTCTGACGATTTTGAGGGGAAATGAAATTGCTTAGCTTTAATCCTTGCCTCCACACCCAGAGTTTAATATTTGACCTTTATTTGCCACCCAGAGCAAGAGAGACCAGTGCTGTGTGTGTGAGCTGTTGGATAAATCCGTTTTTGTAAGGGCTGTAAGTTAGAGAAAATTGCTGCTATACCAGGACAGAGAAGTTTGAAAATAATGGGATTTGCCAAAATTCTCAAAGGTCAAAATGACCTGCTGTGATCCTGAGGGCGGTGACGAGGTCTTCCTCATTTTGGTCCCCTCACTGCACACAGCGCCTGACTCGTGACAGGTACTCAGTCAGTGTCTGCTGACCCACGGACGGATCCTAGAAATTAGATTTAATCCAGATTGTACTAGTGTTGTCTGCTCACACATCAACCAGCACTGGTTTGTAAAACTTTATACCTTTTCAGCTGATTCTTCATAAGTCCTTTTGCGAATTTGTGTTGTGTTCCGTGAGAAAAAGAAAGGATTAAAAATTGTCTTATTATATTAAGTAGTATAATAAATACAAATTATACCTTCATAATTTCAACCCTTCGGGATAGGCCTGCGTGTAGACAGATGTCCCCCAACTATGACACCTGAAGCCATATCAAAACGCACTGCTGTGAAGCCCCCAGAAAGTGACTCTGTGGTTGTGCCCCGAACCTCACGCTTCACCACTAAGATGTTCCTCTTGAGAATTTGCCCTGAATCTTTTCTTTATGTTAGGATTGCCCTAAGAGCCATCAGGTAAGTGTAAATTTGAGTCACAGGATGACGTTTGGGGTTTTTAATAACTCAATTGCTTTGACTGCACACGTGAGTCTCCGGGGCAGGGTGTCTGGGCTGGTGGAGACTTGTTCGTCCCCGGCACTGTACATATGGCCAAAAATGGTTATTCTGGCGGGAAGTTGACTCTACAATTTTTACTGCCAAGGTTAGTCAGACCAGTGGGAGCTGGGTCTTGAAGGCCTCTCCCACAAGGAATATTGGGGGTTGCTTTTAGTTTTACAAGAAGCTAACAATAGAAGATACCGCAAAATGCATTTAACTTTGGCTCTTATAGGTCAGAACATCTACGCGCCTCCTAGATAAACATGAGAGTTTAGACTTTATTATGTGCAGTTATTTTCAGGGAATAGGATTTGTGCTAATGAGCATGGTTACAACTTGGTTTCACTGTACAGACAGCAAAGGAACAGAACTGATTTTTGCCTTTCATATGGCTGTCATTTCTCTTCTGACTTGAAGAGTGATGCTAAAATTACTCAACTGCAGGGTAAACAGTCATATTCTTCATAAACAGAAAGAGAAAGAATTCTGATTTTCTTTGTTTTGCCGTCAGTTTTGTTGGCAGGTTTGTGGGCTGATTCTACATTTGTAAACTCTGTGTTATTGGCACAGAGGTGTGCTTGTTAGAAGACTTTAAAAAAGAAATGCTATAGTGGCCGTCCTTTCCATACCCGGAGAGTTTCTTTTTCTTTCTTTCTTTTTCATCTGTTCTCCTATAATGAACTTTAATGCTTGGGTGAAGTGGCCCTGTAAGCCCGTGCACAGACCTGGTGTTTGTTCTTTGTGTGCGACGGTTTGCATTCTGTTTTACCATTGCTGTTACTGCCTGGGGTTCCGACTCTGGGACGTTATGAAACCTTCACGTGTATGGTCCTCCTCTCCTCCACAGTCGCCTCCGTTATTTTAGTTGCTCTCCCCTGCCATCCTTTGGTCTTCATCCATTTGTCGTGTGTTATAGCAATATGCTTGAATTTCCCTGGCTGACAAACTGGTGAGCTCAACTTTATTTTACCATACAAGAAAAATGAATTTTATTTCTAGCCTTTAAGTTACCTTTACAATATCCACTTAGAAAACTGTGCTGTTACAAAAGATCTAGTAATAGAGCTGAAAGCATCCAATCCTAGTTTTTCCTTCCATCAGTGAACTAGGAAATTGCAATCCTGCATGCTGGCTGTCAATTAGCATTATCTCCGTTTGTTTTAGATCCAGACAGGCGATCAGTTTCCACCATGAATCTTTCGAAACATGTTGATCCCGTCATTAGCAAGCGGCTCTCCTCTTCATCTGCAACTTTACTAAATTCTCCAGATAGAGGTACAGTCAAAAGGAAAACAAAGTGTTCTAATATTTACTTAATGCTTTTTTTTCTGGATGTTTACAGATAAAAATAAGCATCTGAAGTTGCTTTCCCTACGTTTCTTAAATAGGAAGAAAAAAACTTCAGAGTAAAAAAGCAATAAACGGCTGAGCAGCATTTTCCTTGCGACGAGAACATTTCTCATTTTAGACCTTGGCTGAGTGATTGCATTTAGCAGTGACGAAAGCGTGCTTCTCTCGACCTTTAGTAAATGAGTTCACAGCTCCAGAATCACCCGCTTATCCACCAACATGCACAGTCTTTGTCATGAACGTCTATTTTACTTCAATCATATACTGTCTTTGACTTTCCATCTGTACTTTGGGAATTCCAGGCTTCGACCTTCTAAAACCTTTTTAAATGGTTCATGTTGGTAGATTTCATTTTGCTAATTTATTTCTCATTTAACCAAACCTTTCTTACTGCATTTCTTGTGTGTATGATTGCTTTTTGGTGTCCACTCATTGACTCTTAAGCGACTTGGCCTAACTTCAAGAATATCATCATTTAAGCCTCCTAAAATTTTTAATAATCGCAGTTCTCCAGTTAACATTGTATTTGAATTTTGAGTTTTCTTCATCCTGTGGATTTATGGTACATGAATGTTGAGTTATTCATAAAGTGAAAGTTTTATTTTAAATACTTATATATCAGAGAAGGAAAAAAATCAAGTTTTTAAGATAAGCTTCTTGTTTTAGATAACAGAAGTGATTCTAAATAAAAAAACCAAAGAATTATGTGCAATATAAAAACACATACTCTTCAAAAGTAGCAAATTGTGGTTACTTTGAGTGCTTTATTAAGAAACTGATTGGGAAAGGTTCAGTGTTTATAGTCTTTAAAAAGAACGTAATGTGTGCATGTTCTGATGTGTGTATGTGTATTCGTGTATTTTGTATTGTGTAAAAGTTACGGTGTTATTGTAATGTACAGTATTACATGTTATTTTATAACTAATGTTATTTTATAACTAATCTCTTAAAGCAGTAAATGTTTGAACAACTTTCTCTTCTTGCCTTTAACCTAAATCATTCCCTTTTTTAACCTAATTTGCCTAAATCATCGATATTAGACATGTAGTCAAATTAGGGGCCTTTTATATGTTAGAGAAACGTGTTATGAATTAAAAGTCCTTTCATAGCCTTTATTTTCAAGCCCATTCCCTTAATATAACATACAACGTAGCATGTGAATGCTGTTGTTACACTTGTCTGTTCTTTTTTTCTTTGGAATTGGTCACTTATCACTCTAGTTTCATACTTTTGTGAACCTGGGTCTGAGACAAACTGCAGTTGGGATTTTACAGCACTTTTAAGTTAAACCTTGCTTACTACCTCCTACAGTCCCATAGCTGAAATGGGAAGACTGGGAGTAGGGAGATGGGCCATAAACTGGACAATAGCCTATCCACGTGCCTGTGGAAGGAGAGTGCTGTGTCAGCAGAAGTAAAATGCCTTATAGATTCTGCATGGTGGTACCTGATAGGATATTCTTAAATAATAGGATCTTAGAACTGGGAAAAGTTTGTTGGATGGCTCATCTACTCCAACTGGGGTAATAGAGTCCCTCAGAGGTGAAGGACCTGACTTAATATCCTATAGGCTATTGTTAGAGAAGAGGGCCTAGAACAGAGACCCCAGCCCCTAACCCATGTTGTTGCTGTACCACATCCTCCATTCTCACCTTCGTGGATGTGGATGTCCTTCCTTAGACCAACCCTTGCTCCATGCGTTCTTCCTTTGGATGAGGTTAAGGGTCAAGGGAAGTTCAATAACTGGTTCATAGCTGGGGCCAGGAAACTGCCCGTTGAACCATGGTACAGGCCAAGAAAACCCAATATGAAGCTGGACTATAGGATAGGAGGGAGAGCACTAAATTTGGGAGTTCCACTTCTCTGCTCCCTTATCAAAAGAACTGTGAACTTGCGACCAGCCTGGTGGCACAGCGGTTTAGTTCGCGCTTTGGCAGCCCGGCGTTTGCGGGTTCGGATCCTGGGCACCCGCCGACGCACAGCTTGTCAGCCACGCTGTGGCGGCGTCCCGCATAAAGTAGAGGAAGATGAGCACAGATGTTAGCTCAGGGCCAGGCTTCCTCAGCAAAAAGAGGAGGATTGGCAACAGATGTTAGCTCAGGGCTGGTCTTCCTCACACACACACAAAACAAGAATATTAAAAAAAAAAACTGTGAACCAGTTCCTGGGTCTAACGGGCAAGGGCAGCCTGGGAGGAAAATTTGGTTTACCATGGGCTTCCATATGGTCCAAGAAGCAATTTTTTTTAAGTCAAGGAAACCGTCAGTAGGACAGTGAGAGGGCTAGGCCTTTAATGAGAATAGAAATTCTTCTGAATTTGAACTTCTCTAATTTAGAAATTTAAGTAAATTTGTTAATTTTCTTTTCTGCTATTTCTTAAAGTTAGTTATGCTTTATAACCAAATTAGAAAGTATTCTTATCAAATTATGAAGTTAGAGGCTTTTACAGACTAGTGCATTAGAGGGCATACACCATTACTAGATTGTTTGAGCTTTCTCAGCCCTCAGCACAGCCCTTAAAGCTGATATTAAATGGAGGCTCTGATACTGTGAAGGTTGACATTCAGCCAGGATGCTTGCTGGTTATTACAAACACTGAAACTTCCATCCCAGTTGGTAAATATCCACCTCCCCGAACTGTGCTTCCCTGGCCTCCAGAGCCAATGAGGGGCATCCGTTAGCTCTGTGCCTGGGCCCTACCACTTTTTAAATATTCTGATTATCACACCTGAATGTAGTGTCACATCGACTGATGAAATGACCTGAGTTAGAGGAAACCGCTGATTACCAAAGATTTCTATAATCGTTGCAATAGAGAGAATATTGCCACTGGATATTTTTGCATTAAGAATGTGTTTCTTATTGTCTTAAGCTACCTGCTTAACCAGCTCTTTTCTCAAAGAAGAAGAATAGGGAGTTTGAAAAAAGTAAAGATGAATTTGCCTCTCTTTGCTTAAAATTAGTCCCTCCATTTTTTCCTAGACTCTGGATCAGAGGACGAGGTGGTAGACCTCAGGCTGAGTTCTGCCCACAGGCGTGTTCTGTTTGGCTTGAGCAGGTCCCTGTTCTTGTGTTAATTTGAATTAATTGCTGACATTTAAAAGATGGAAGATTCGTTATAACATTTAGGTTTCCTACTTCTAATGAGAAATGAGGCCCTGGCAACGCTTGCCTGGTTTCTGCATGGCGCCCATCGTCTGGCACTGAAGTAGTGACTCCCCGCTCATGGAGGCGGGTGGTAATCCAGACACCCGTGGTGTGTGTTTGCCTCCTCTGGTCTGGATGGTCTGTTGTGGGACTTGTCGATACCTCATTGTTAAGTACTTAAGTCAGATCGTACTATAGAGTTGTTTCATGAGAATTATTCTCTCCCTTCAGGAGCTTATCATCTTGAAATCAGGCCCCTCTAGGTGAAAAAATAAAAATAATAACTAACTCTCCTGTACTAACCTTTACTAAAAGGTGGTCTTATGGGAGACATCTTGCTCAGAGCATAGTTATGAATGTGGTAAAATTGGAAGCATGTTTCTCCTAGCAAAATCCTTTACAGTGTCAGAGCTGTAAAACAAATCTCTTTGGATTTGCTTTAAACACAAGTCAAAGAGGGTTTTTAAGAATCTTCATTTGAGGCAAATTCTTTGGTTGATACCTTAAGAAGACTCACAGGAATAAAGTAATTGAACTTGTTAATTGAGGGGGAAAAAGACATTGTTTTCAATGATAGACCGTCTCTGCAGTTCTAAACCAGTCATCCTTCAGAGTTTATCTAAGAGGAGGAAGCATTCATCTCTTCTTCCCTTTCTAATCCACTGAAATTATAGTTCTGTTGAAGATTTTCAATTAATCCTAATCACTTTTCTCCAGTGATTTTATTCTGTGAATGTATTCTGATTTTAGGTTACATTATACTCCGTTGTACACACACACACACACACACACACACACACACACACGTTCTCTCTCTCTGCCATACCATAGTTTATAGTATCTCATTGTGCATTCTATGACCTGCATGACTATTACAATAGTTTTTATAAGAAATCTTATTATTAATGTCTTAATGTCAGATAAAATTTAATTTAACTGTGAAGACTCTCCCAATAAACAGAAAATCTAATGAACAACTCACTAATTCTTAAATTCAACAGCCACTCTTTTAAAATAAAATCAGATAATTAAGGTACTCATTGGAGATTGGCACTTCCTTGCAAATAATGGGAGCAAATATTTTCTATAACAACCTTAAACATTAGGTGGCTTCTATTAAGTAAAACTGATTTCCTAGAATTTAAATGTCGTGCCTTTTAAAATATGCCATGTAAAATAAGAACACTTGCTCCAGAGGTGAGGGGACTTGAACCTGCCATTTCTGGTGGAGAACAGAAGTGGCCTCGCCGGGTCTAGACAATTTTAAAGACTTTTATAAGTGACTTGTAAGTGTGTTCTGAAATAGAGATAGTATATGATCACTTTACTTGAGTGATATCTGTAGGATTTGCAAGCTTCTTTCCTGGTATTTTTGGAAAGTAGCTTCTGTATTTTCATGGGCCATCACTGGAAGCTGACAGCATAAGCAAAGAAATTTGTCACTGGCATGCGTTTCCTAACAGTGGTCTTGCCAAGCTCCAGCATGATTTGGGACCTACTTCATTGCATTACGTTAAATTCATTTGCTAGATTCTTCACACACCCACTAGTCATCTCCAATATTATGTTTATACTGGATTTTGGCTTTTCTGCTTAATTTTATCTTCCTTAGCTTTACCCTTATCCTCCACCAAAATGTTTATTTTGTTGCCAAACAGGGACCTGAAAGAGTCTGGCTTGTTGAGTGGAAAAGTCAAAAGGAAATCCATACAGAACGCTGCATGAGTCCTTTCATTTTATTATATCTAATTTCGCCAGCTGCCCAAGAAGCAGTTTAGGGAGATCTAGAAAATTTAGTGGAGACCCTTTATAAATAAAGATAGACACACATCCAGTCTTGCACTGACCTGCCAAGGCCTCCGCTGGAGTTGATACTGGGGACACTTAGGAAGCCCTCTGGCCGAGGTGCGTGCCCTCAGTCCACTGCCCCCACCCCGTGAGGGCAGACGTACGACTGCAGCCAGCCATGTGTCCCACCCTGTAGTTGAAATGGTGTTTCTGTTGTTACCTGTTGACTCCTAGAAGAGGGTGGTTAACAAAGTCTGCGCCCATAAAACTAATATAGAGCCTGCCACAAACTACCGTCTTGAAGAAAGTTCCCGTTATGGAATGGCTGCTGTGGGCAGGTTCCTGTTGCCCTGACTCGCCAGCTGTCCTCCCTGGAGACTGGAGAGCCTGGTCTCTCTCGAAGGCCCGGCCTGTGGAAGCGATAGGTGGGATGTTCTGCACCCTCTGGCCCCTGGAAAGAAAACTTCTAACATCTTGCTTATGTGGTGACGTTTAGCTCGCCGCCTGCAGCTCAGCCCGTGGGAGAGCAGCGTTGTTAGCAGACTGCTGACGCCCACCCATTCGTTCCTGGCCAGAAGTAAGAGCACAGCTGCCTTGTCTGGAGATACAGGTAAAACTGCCCAGGTGCCACTTCCCGGTGAGGTACAGCCCTCCTTGGAAGCAGATCTGAGCTGCCCGTGTCATCTGTCACGTCTCTGTTTTCCCCACTGTGTGCTCCTCTCTTCTCTGGGCGGAAAGGCTTTGGAAGGTGTTGTCAGCACTGGTTTCACACGCCTGGCATTGCTCCCTCTTAGCATCCGGCTTAGCGTCTTATCTGGACCCAGATGCAGGCAGGCGAAGGATGTCCCTCCCCGTGATCAGGTGGCTTCGGACGCTCCCATCTGTTCCTCACATCACCAGAAAAACCTATCCTTTACCTAACTTTCTTTCTGCCCCTGTGTCTGAGCAGGTGATCAAAGGTAGAAATAATTTAATATTTAATACCAACATGTGGATGTGGGAATAAAATCAAAGCAGGAGCCCATTTAAGCCTAGAGTTTCATAATGTGGCTGCAGGCTGGCTACTTATCTGCCCTGTGCCAGTCTTTTGTATGTAATCGAGGAATAAATAGTACCCTTCCAAAACTCTGAGAGTTGTGTGAAGGCTAATTATAGTGTTCCTATTTGTTACATACTTTGAAAATATGTAAAATGTGCCAAGTACTGGTTATTATAATTAGTTTTAACTCCTCTACTTTTTTGAAATGCAAAACATGCCTGAATGAGCCAATTAATTTAATGAGAAGTTAGTATAGAGCCTTTACCTAGCTGGAAAGAAAGATGCGTATTAGACTTTTGGCAATCTCTCTCACGGTGAGTTGATTTAGAATTTCCCAGCCATCTTTGGGCACAGTTGGCGTGGCTGTGACCAGGCTACCAGCCCTCACCTTTGGTGCTTAGGAAATCACGTAACCTCTCCATAAGGTTTCATTTAAGAACGCTTTGCCTCTGTAAGCCTTTTCAAGTTCATTAGCCCTCTTTACAAATAATAGTTCTTGGTGGTTTTATGATGTCTTTCAACCCTGGTGCCCGAAGAGCTAATATCCCCCCTGATTCTCACAGTACCTCTGGGAGGTGGTCAAGAAAGCCGTGGGGCATCCTCACCTCCTGCTGGTGGAGACCACTGGAGAGTGTTCCCACCACCAGCCATGGAAACCCGTTGCCCTGACAATTACTGACTCACACGAGAGCCACTTAGAAATGGGTGGACAGATCTTAAACGTGCTTTTTTACTCCTCCATTCTCGGCACCCAGTGGTGCTCTGTGTACAATTGTGCCTTCAACTAGCTGGACACAGCGTTCTGTGTCTTCTCTAAGGTACCTCTCCTGTCAGCTTGTCACATCACATCTGAGATTTTTCTGGAGGAAAACGCACAGCTTATTTCGAGGTAGTTTACTTTTTAAGCCTGTGAATGTCATACTTTTATGCAAGCTGTTGAAGTTTTTCTTTACGTCCAGCTAATTGAAGAACCTTTAAAACTGCTTTTCGGTCATGTGTCGCAGGACTAAATAGTTCGTGGATACCATGTTTCTGAATCTCCACACTGTATGTTGTTTCGTCCTAAAGGACGGCCTCAGGGCTAAAAGCGGTTTTTCTTTGCTGTTTCTGTCGTCACTAACTCTTGTCCTCCTCTCGTTCTCCCTGTATTCTTCTCCGGCACCATCTCCTCGTTTTCCACCCATTCTCCTGGCCCGTCTTCCCTCGTCCTTCTTCACTGTTGTGCTCAGTCAAGGTGCTTTTTGTCTGCTGACTGGCTCTTTACTTTGCAACTTTTCCAGCCTCCTTTCCACAGATTGGCACATTTCTGTGTTGATTTGAGTGCGAGGCAGTGCACAGCCTTTCCTTGAGTTGCCCGTTTTATTAATACCCTCCTTAGGTCCTTGCATTGATGAAGCTTATGTTTAATGAGCCAAAACTGTTGTTTTTTAATAATCTCCATTTGAAATTATATATGTAAACAATCTCTTACATTTATCCCATCAAAAACGCTTTCCATCACTTTCATTTTTCCACCTGCTCTCCTTGATTATTCTTTCTTGTCTTCCCATTTTAGTGTTGTCCCTTGAGTTTATTTCATCTGTAAGTGCCATTGGCAAGAGGATGACCTAGTCCAGAGCCAGGGTGACAGTAGCAGGTCAGAGCAGCCATCCTCATCCCTAGAGGCTCTAGGGATGCACATAGAGGCACTCAATAAATGTTATTAATATTCTTCTTATTCTACTATATAATTTTTCTGTCCTCTGCGCTACACTCCAACCACTCTCTCTGCCCCCATTGTTTCATGCAGAAGATGTTGAGTGAGTTCAGTGTGTGCACTGGCTACGAAGAGTAGAAGGGAATATGGATATTGTGGAAGACTCTCAGAGACATTCCAAAAGAGAATTTTCATGTTCAGTAAAACTGCTTTGGGATACGAGGGCACCGAGGAAAAGAATATATATATATGTTGCTCTTACTTTCTTCAGAAGGGCAAGATTATTAGAATAATTGATTTAAAGATTTCAGGTTTTTCAGTAGTTTCTGTTCAGAACAACACCGAGTTCCATGAAATGTAATGACCTTAGAAGGAATTTACAGTGTTTACTTTAGCCCGATGATGTTTCTTGAACAATTAAACTTGAGGATTTTTTGTATTGACTACACTAGACAGGTTTAAGCATCGTTTCCTCCTTTGCTTGATATCACCTCGCAGTATAAAAGAATGGACTAGAGCATGGCTTACATCCAGGGTGGCCTCGGAAAGTGATCCACAGATGCCCCCGGAAATTATTATTTTCCACTAGAGGAAGAAGAAATCACATTTCTGTGCCTCATTCTTTTTTCAGGGTCAGACCTGTGGCCTCGCAGCCGGGCTCTTGTCTAGGGTTTCGCGATCCGTGAGCAAAAGCCTCTGGCTGTGCCCCAGGCCCCGTGCCTCTCCTGGCCATCGTCTCACAGAAGCGCCTGGGCCACGTTGAGAGTCTTGAAATGCGTTTGATGGGCTCGGGGGAGTTTTGTGTTAGTGAGCTTTTTCCTCGTCTGGGAAACGCAATTGCCTTGTGTGACACTTCAGAAAAGGTTATTTTCAAGTAGTTTCCGCTGTGTTCACAACAAGCCACACGGCAGGAGGTCCTCCTTCCTCACAGCACAGAGGACCCTTCCTCCGCCGTCAGGCTCTGAAGCGAGGCTTTAGGTCCATTCGCAAGTAGGACACATATTCTTTTCAGGAGAACTGAGGGAGTGCAAAGTTAGTTTAGCCTGAAGAAAGCGAGTTCTGTTTTCAGGAGGAAAAGGAAAGGCAGTTTCCATCTCTTCGCTGCCTGAGCGTTCACTGATGCCCAGAGGTACCGCGGGCATTGGATGAGAGAGCACACGAATGAAGGTGCAATCTGATCGACTTCTGTCTGCAGATTAGACTAAAATAACAAATATTCTTTTAACTCTGTAATTCTGAAATTAAGATTACCC
This sequence comes from Tapirus indicus, assembly GCA_031878705.1. Lineage (NCBI taxonomy): Eukaryota > Metazoa > Chordata > Mammalia > Perissodactyla > Tapiridae > Tapirus > Tapirus indicus. Next base: position 54,920,076 of record CM062933.1, on the reverse strand, counting down.
CTAATTTGTCTTGTGAACTTTTGAGTTGTTGATTTATGAATACTCTTATATTCAGCTGACATAATGGTCTCTGAAGGGTTGCCAATGACTAGAGTTGGGTAGAGTCATTTTATAACATGGTCCAAGTACATAATATTCTCCTCAGTGTCATGTTTAACTGTCTTGTTTTTTGCTGGAAAACAGGATTTCTGGATGAGATTTGGATCTCGGCTCCTTAGCACCCACACTTTAGACGCCTAGCCAGTGTTGTAGGAATATCTTTAAACCCATTGTTGCTCAGAATCACTTGACTAATGACAGTGTTCCTTTGAAGGTGAATTGTCAGAAACTATACATGGTTTTTAAAAAATATTCCATCCTGAGAAAAACTGGAAAAGCTATTCGTGATTTGTACTCATTTTTGGCAATTCTAACCTATTTCTGTTCTACTCGCCGTCTAAAATGCTCACATCCCGTCTCTCCCCATGTGCTCCCCCGCTGTTCGTTGTGAATGTCCGATGCTGTGGCTTTGGGGAAGACGCAGAAGCATGCATTTGATCTGCCTTTAAATAGATAAAACATTTACGGAAATTTTTTTCTGGGAATTATTGGTTATCCTTGTAACAAGTCTTAACACCTGGGAACACTTGGTCATTTCATGTTTTAAAAATCCAGTTGCGTTTTCCCCCTGGCTTTGAACTTCACTCCTGCGATAGTTGTGCTGTATCTTGCTCGCCTGCTTGCTCACTCCCTGTCTTGCCACCTTTTGTTCCTTCTTAAAGCTAATTAGGAAAAAGCTGATTATTAACGAGTCTTTATATAAAAATTATCTATCGCTAATGTACCGTTTTACCAGAACCATCAATTGATAGGAATATAAGGCCATTGCTTTGCATAATTATTGGATTACATCTGTATCTTTAATCCATACTTAAACAGCCAGATAGCTTATATATTCCAGACTTTCCTTTTGGACACACTGTAAACTGACAGGACTGAGAGGAGAGTTGACTATGGTGGTTCTGGACACCTGTAGGTAATAACATCTTCTCCCTACTTTTCTCTCCATCTCGCTTTGCTCCTTTTCCCGAACCTGCTCTTGGCTTTCCTTCCACTGCTCCTCTGGCACTCTTGTGTATAAAACAATCACCTGCACCCTAGTTATCCCCATTTGTCCTCGTTCAGCATCTTGCAGCCCCATCAACATCATGCCCTACAAAGCTGCATACTCTAGAAACCCGATGGAGCGACCAAAATTCTTTGTAACACCGCCTGAGGGCTCTGCGCGAAGGAGGACTATTCATGGCACAGTGGTGAGTAGCTGTTGGGAGCAGCCGGGCGAGTCTGTGCTATTTCTGTGCAGAGTGGAACCCCGGGGTGCAGTGTGGGTGTAAGTAAGACCGGGAGGTGGCAACATCCACTGTCCATCCATCCCACCCATCTCAGATCTGGCTGGCTGGGTGGTAGTGTCCTCACACTTCCTCTCCACATGGGGACTTTGTTCCCCCTAAGAATTTGAATTTGAAGATGAAAACTGTTCATTTTTCAAGTGTGTAAACTTGTATTGAATTGAATTTGTATTTATCCATACAGATAAATGCACTGCCAGCATACTTCTATTTTTGAGAGTAGGAAAGCCTTTGAAGGGGAGGTGGTCCTGGACTGCTGCCTCTGCATTTTCTTCCAGGCAGATCCAGAAGCTGGCTGACCTCTAAATGGGGCTCACTGAAAAGCAAGATAAAGAATCTGCTTAGCTAGTCCCTGTCAGGGCCCAGATCTTAAGATATAGTGACAAAGTATCTTGAAAACACTAGTTGTTTGCTAAGTAACTAATTCTTAGAAGGCCAATGGGCTATGTTATAAACTCAGATTTGGCAAGTGAACAATATAATTTGTACATCCTCGTTATTACTGGAAGGAGGCTGAGCTACGGTTAATTTTCACCGTGCTGTAAATGTTGTGGGGTAACTTGTGTGTCTCCAGCAATCTCTATTTTAAACTGTGCGTTGTTTGGTATCCGTTGAAAGATGTGGACCTTGTTCTGTGGTCTTCAGACGTACTTCAGTCTGAAAGGACTCGCCAGTCAACCAGAAGGTCTCACTGCCTCTCTCCCATGGTAGTAGCAAGACCGGTTTAATGAAAGGCCTGAACAGTTTTTTCAAATCTTAACTTCCCAGAGCAGTTCAGATTTATAAAGCGGATGGACACTTAAAAGGGTTTTGCTTAGATGTTTGAGGATGATTCCAGGGTTGTGAGAGTTTGATGGCTTTGCCTGCAGGGAGGTTTCTTCCAAGCCCTTCAGGCTTTCAGGAATCAGCTGTAATTGCTGATGGAGTCAGACCCCCAGCCCTTCAAGCAAAGGTGAAACTGCCTTTGATGTGGGAAAGGTGTTGGTCATTCGCGTGTTGCTCTGCAGAGATCCCAGCCGTGGACAGAAAGCAGTAGTTAAGCACAACAGCTGTGGCCCCAAACGTTGGGTACTTATTGGGGAGGAGAAAGCATTTACCAAAGGAAAAATATCTTGTTACAGATAAAAACAAAAATTAACACTCCAGGAGGAAAGGAGGGGAGCTTACCCGTGGCCAACCGACTAAATGGAGGGATTTTCATCGCATGACCCAGAGCCTCCACTTTCCCACGTTTTATTTTTTTAATGCCTTTCTCTTTCTGTATTTGATCTGTTGGCCTTCTTTTCTCCTCTTTACAACCAAATATTTAGGCAAATACCTATTGCCAGACAATGACTCCACAAGTCACGGGTGCCCCAGGGCGGCCCCGTGGACTCCGGCCGAGCACCAGCCACGTGTGGCTGCTGAGCACTGGAATGGTGGCTGGTGAGGCTGACAGGCCACATTTTACATTTAATTTTTAAGAATGTTTAATTGTAGTAAAAAATTTACCTTCTTAACCATTTGTAAGTGTGTTCACAGTGTTACACAACAAATCTCCAGAACATTTTAAATCTTACAAAACTGAAACCGTCCCCAATAAACAACTCCCCATTTCCTTCTCCGCCAACTCCCGGCAACCACCGTTTTACTTTCTGTTTTGGTGAATTTGACTACTTTAGATACCTCATATAGATGGAATCCGGCAGTGTTTGTCCTTTATGACGGGCTTATTTCACTTAGCGTAACGTCATCAAGGTTCATCCATGTTGTAGATGTGACAGGATTTCTGTTCTTTTTAAAAACGCTAATAGTATTCCACCGTATGTGTGTATGCGTGTGTATATATGTGTGTGTGTGTGTGTGTATATATACACACATTGGTTAATCCACTCATCTGTTGATGGGTATTTGAGTTCCTTTGCCTCCTGGCTGTTGTGACTAGTCGTGCTATGCACATGGGTGTGCAAATCTGTCTTTGAGATCCTGCCTTCAGTTCTTTTGGATATATACCCGTAAGTGGGACTGTTGGATCTTATGATAATTCTGTTTTTAATTTTTTTGAGGAACTGCCATGCTGTTTTCCGTAGTGACTGCACCATTTTACTTACATTCCCACCAACAGTGCACAAGGATTGCAATTTTTCCACATCTTCACCAACACTTGTTATTTTGATATTTGGGTTGGTTTTTTCTTTTTTTAGTAGCCATCTTAATGAATGTGAGGTGATATCTCATTGTGGTTTCAATTTGCATTTCGCAGATGATCAGTGATGTTGAGCATCTTTTTATAGGCTTGTTGGCCATTTGTATATCATCTTTGGAGAAATTTCTAATCAAGTCCTTTGCCCATTTTTTTAATCTTAATTTTATTTTTTCAATCTTTAATTTTATTTTTATTTTTATTGTTGAGTTGTAGGAGTTATTTATATACTCTGGATCTTAACCCCTCAGCAGATCTGATTTACAAATGTTTTCTCCCATTCCGTAGGCTGCCTTCTTACTCTGTTGATTGTGTCCTTTGATACACAGGAGTTTTTAAGTTTGATGTAGTCCCATTTGTCTGTTTTTGCTTTTGTTGCCTTCTGGTGTCATATCCAAGAAATCGTTGCCAGATCCAATGTCCTGAAGCTTCCCCTATGTTTTCTTATAGGACTTTTATAGTTTTAAATCTTACATTTAGATCTTTAATCCATTTTGAGTTAATTTTGTATATGGTATAAGGTAAGAGTCCAACTTCATTCTTTTGCATGTGGATGTCCAGTTTTCCCAGCACCATATTTTGAAGAGACTCTTTTTCCCATTGAGTGGTCTTGGCACCGTTGTCAAGGATCCTTTGACCATGTACACAAGGGTTTCTTTCTGGGCTCTATTCTATGCCCTTATTCTACATGTGTGTCTTTATGCCAGTACCACACTGTTTTGATTATTATGACTTTGTAATGTATTTTGAAATCAGAAAGTGTAAGACTTCCAACTTTGTTCTTCTTTTTCAAGATTGTTTTAGCTATTCAGGGTCCCTTGAGGTTCCACATGAATTTAAGATGGATTTTTCTATTTCTGCAAAAAATGACATTGGATTTTCACAGGGATTGCATTGAATGTGTAGATTGCTTTGGGTAGTGTTGACATCTGAACAATAATAAGTCTTCCAATCTGTGAACACAGGATGTCTTCCCATTTGTTTGTATCTTTCATTTCTTTCAGCAATGTCTTCTAGTTTTCAGTGTACAAGTCTTGCACTTCCTTGGTTAAGTTTATACCTAAGTATTTTATTCTTCTGATGCTATTGTAAATGGAATTGTTTTCTAATTTTCTTTTCAATTTAATTTTAATTAATTTAGATCTAAATTCAAATGGCCACTATTCAGCACCTGAAATATTGTGAGACTGAATTTCCTTTTTAATTTGATTTACTTTTAATTAATTTAGAACTAAATTCAAATGGCCAAATGTGGACAGTGTTACCTTGTGGCATCTGTCGGGATTGCCTTTCTTGTAGGTGATTTGTACTCTGAACCTGACTCTAACTGTAGAATTAATATCTTTGTCCTGCTGGCAAGCTGTCCAGACCCTTGATGTGAGCAGCTTGCTGTGTGTGCTCCACCTTAGCCTTGGGGACAGGCGATTATACAGATGCTGGCTATTTGCTCAGATCAGGGTGAGAATCAGGAGCACCTGTGCAGGTGTGTACAGGTCTGGTACCCAAATAGGTGATTGGGTACCAGACCAATGAAAGGACATAAAAAACTAAGGGGGTAAAAACATCCCCTGCCTGAGAGGGTGTCATCTCAAGTATTGAGCATCTTTCCAACCCGCCCCTCCTCTGCCTCTTTCAGGGGATAAATGGGAGGTCAGTTTTAGGAAAGAAAGAATTGGTTCTGTGGCACTGGAATGAAAGGAAAACTGTCTGAGGATCATGCACTTTTATGCGGGTTCATTCCCTGAGGCCTGTCTTATCAAGGCACAGATGATGAAACTCATCCCCCAACGCTCCACGTTACAGATTACCCTTCCTGACTTATTTCCCCATTCAGCTCTCTTCTTGATCTGACTTCAGCCCAATTGAAATGTTTTGAGAAAAAGGAGAAACAGCTACTCCGGGTGCTTAACCCCAACCTCCCTTGGGAAGAGTCCTGGGCCTTCCACTCTGGGGACTGATCTGCCAGTGTCACGATTGCCACCCTGTACACCTGCAGGGGGTCCCCTAGGTGGCTGCCGCTTCTGCTTCCCAAGACTACAGCTGTGCTCTGAGGCCCCGCCTCCCGCCTTCAGGGACCAGAGACGGGGCAAAGGATGGTCGTGCAGCTGCAAGTGATGTGGAGCTGGCACGTCCCTTGTGACGCTCTCTCCTGCCCCATTCTTCATTTGTTTCATTTAGAAATTCCAGGAAGACATCGAGTGTCATTGGACACTTAGATGTTTTGCCCCCCTCCTGTAGCCCAGTCTATCACCTAGGATGCTACTAAGGAAAATGGAGACAGGAACAGTGAAGGGGACAAAAGGGCAGGGAAGGGAGTGGGGAATTGGTGCTGGAACCAGGCAGAAAAGGAGAGAAGGCGCACCACCAGCTCGCCCTGAGGCTGGGTGATAATCTGCCCCTTCCCTTGTGCCCTCAAAGTCTGCTTTTCTGCAAGGGTCCCCAAAGTGAAGGACTGACAGGTACCAATGCAGGTGTGTCCAGCAAGCCTCCATTCCCATCCCAGAACAGTGTTGTCAGGATCAGATACTGGTCAGTCTCCTAGGCCCTGGGTGTTCTTCTGTCTTGGTGTCTGTAGACTCAAAGAACACCTCTCTGGGTTTCCCTTTGCCCCTTTCAACTTAGGAAAGCTGTCATCTCTCTGGCTCAATTCAGTTGGCAGTCAGAGGAGGGCTGATTTTTGGCCCACCGTCAGATTTCAGTTTCATCCCTAGTAAAAAAGACTAAAAATATCTAAAATTCCTCACCCTGAACCTGACTTTCCTTCGAGAGCCAGAGGACACCAGGTAAGGAAGGGCCTGTTTGTATAACCTCAGTATAAAGAAAATAGTGAATTAATGTCTGATTTAGCAACACGTAAATTAAAGAAGACTGAGCTATGTTCTGGGGTGAGAAAGAAAAATGCTAAAGAATTAAAAGAGATAGAGGTGGGTTTTAATTAAAAGTGAAAAAAAAAAAAAAAACCCTGGAAAAGTTACTTTTATGTTGACATTTGTGTGGGCCAAACTGGACTATGAGATTTTGCTCCAGGTAGTTTAGACACACAGTGTAGGTGCTTTCCAAAAGTAAGAGTGGTTTTGTTTGTTTTCACAAATATAACTCTAAATCCCACATCCAGAACCTTATTAGTGCCTTGTTGTGTTAATTCACTTATAATGTTCAGTTTTAAGCTAACAAGGGCCTTTTATTGGGGTGCAATGGATATTTACATGAGAAAGGTTGGGAAATTTCCAGAAAGTCATTCAGTGGGTTGCAGCTCCACTGTTGAGTCTCTGAATGTGGTTGTCTCACTCATGGAAAAATCTAATTACTGGGTTTCTCTGAACTTAGGGCTCTAAAAGAGATAGGGAGCGAGAGAACGTTCCCTTCCACCCGGCAGCTGGCATCCGAAGGGCTCTGTCTCCATTGCGACCCAAAGCCAGGTCACCAGCTCCCTCCCGACTCTGGTAAGTGAGACAGGAGGCTGGCTGGGCTGTTCCATGCTGGAGAATCAGCAGCCCCTGTCCCATCAAAGGAAACTATTCTCCCCACACATTTGACCTTGACTTAGGGAATAACATTCTTCCTTAAAGGAAAGAAGAAAGAAAACGGGAATGAATCTCTAAAGTGAATACCTCTGCATTTACCATTATAAAAGCCAAATACAGAAAGCTTCATTTCCTTTCCATATTGGTGTCTGGGACTGTCACGTGGTGGGTTGGGGGAAAGAAGGTTCTGGAGAGCTTGTGCTGATGGGTCCCCTTCTCTTTCACTGTTGGTTTGTTGCCCAGGCTCCCATCCAAGTCTTTCCCTCACTTGCCTGGCACACCCAGACCAGCGTCCTCCCTGCCCCCCGGATCAGTCAAAGCTGCCGCTGTGCAGGCCCGGCCCCCCTCCCCCGGCAACATCCGCCCTGTCAAGAGAGAAGCCAGGGTGGAACCTGAGAGAAAAGACCCCGAGAAGGAACCCCAGGAAGTTGCCAATGAGCCCTCGCTGAAGGGCAGAGCACCGTTGGTGAAGGTCGAAGAAGCCGTGGTGGAAGAGGGGACAGCTGTGGCAGCAGAGGCCGCCCCCGGTAAGAGTCAGCTGGCTGGTGATGGAATGTGGGTTGCTGGCTCTCTTGCTCTCCCTCTTTCCCCTGCATTGATTTTACTTCCCTTTTTTTCCCTTACTGGGGACTTAGAAAGTTTACTCTGAGGCTAGTTTTGGGACCTTTTCTTAAGTATAATTTTCTCACATATAAAGAAAGAAGAATCATATGTCCGAAAGCCTATGGTTGGAGCCACAGCATGAATCCAGGTGTGGTTTCTGATTCCTTCCACTGGCTGAGTCCAGTGTTTTGCAGAATGCGTGTGCAGAGCACCTGCGTCAGAATCATTTGTATTAGTTATCTATTGCTGTGTAACAAATTATCCCAACACTTTGCAGTGTGAAACCATGACAAGTGGTCATTAAATCTCATAGATTCTTGGGTCAGAAATTTGGGAGCAGTTTAGCTGGGGGGGGGTGGAGGATGGCTCTTGCACGAGGCTGTTGGCAGGTGGCCTCCATTTCACGACACGTGAACCTCTCCAGAGGATTGTGTGATGTTCTCACAGTTTGCCTGCTTGTTCTGCGGTTCCCCCCAGAGGGCGTGATCTGGAAGAGAGAATTGCAAGGAATCCACAGTATCTTTTATGCCTAGTCTCAGAAGTCACACACACACGTCACAATTTCAGTCATATTCTCTTCATAGAAGCAAGTCACTAAGCTCAACTCACACTCAAGTGGAAGGGATTAGTCTCTGCCTTTTAAAGGGAGGATTTTCAAAGAATTGATGGAAATATTTTTAAGCCACCTCATCTATGGTGTTTCAAACTACAGAACCCTGGCCCTACCTCAGACCTACTGAACCAGAATATGGGGTGGGATCCCAAGACTCTGCAGGGTACTAAACTCATCAGTTGACTCCTATGCAGGATTGCCAGATAAAATACAGAGCAGCCAGTTACCACCCTATTCCTGTGTGTCCTGGAGTTGAAGGACCACTGGCTTAGCCTGTGTGCTTGACAGAGGTCAGAATTTTTTCCAGAAGACCCAGGGGATCTCATCTCTACCAGGCTAATCAGATGCTGTTTCGAAGTTCAAAATCATCTGGAACTAGGACTTCACTATTTCTTGTTGAAAATTGTCTGCATTCAAATTTTTCTTGTTAAGACTTAATTTGAAGACAGAGTGGGTAAGGACAAAGAAAGAATAGATGTTCAAGACAATGATAGTGTTGTTGGAGAATGGGGGAGCCCAGTATTTACAAGGAAGAAGGGAGAAAGGCCAAAGAGTGTCCTGAGGGTAAAGAAGAATCTGTGGGAGCAGAAGGAGGAACGTAAATTCCAAAAGGAGGGTCTGGAGGGGTCAGGTGCCAGAGATCGCACCTCGCTCTGCGGCCTCCATGTGGGGCTCTCTGCTCTGCCAGCTCTGTAGGCCTCTCTCCTGAATCTGAGTAAGCAGAGAACTTCTACTTCCGTCTTGCGTCTTGGCATCAGGACTGACAGTGGAGGCCCAGGACAGGTAAGGCGTGCGTGCCGGCTCCTCCCAGCTCAGCCTGGATGGCTCTGGGTAGACGGAAGGGACCCCTTCACTGGGTGTCATCTTCCCAGCCTGATGGCGTGGACACTGAGGCTTGTCATAGAAAGGCTTTCGTCCTCTAGCAGTGAGTAGTCACTAAAGAGAAGGAAGTTTTTGAACGTAGTGAAAGGCAAATGGAAGACCCAACTCCTTTTTGCTCAGGGTGCGGTTTCCCACAGAAGTCCACGTGAGGCCGTGTGAGTGCTCGCTCGGTGTGTGTTCACTGATGGAACTTGCGTCAGAATAAGACGGTGAAGAGCGTCTGCTTTGCTAGATGTCTCGCTCACACACGCAGCTTTTTGTCATCTGTTGCTTGGTTACAGAGAGACTACGGTGACACTGTGAGAACAGCACTAAACATTCCCTGTTCTTTTATAATGATGAATTCTAGGCCTGGGTGTGGGGAATGCTCGTTTTCATTTTGTTCTTTGGGTTTTGTTTCCAATTGGTTCTCTCCTTGTACCTGTTTATACAGCTGCTCCAGCCGCAGCCCCGGCCTCCACCTCGGCCCCCGTCCCAGCCCCAGCTTCGGCCCCTGCTCCGGCCACAGTCCAGGTGCCGGTCCCAGGCCTGCCATCCACTGTGACTGCCAGTGCTTCTCCTAAGACCTCTGCAGGCACCACCGACCCAGAAGAGGCCACGAGGCTGCTAGCTGAGAAGAGGCGGATGGCCCGGGAGCAGAGAGACAAGGAGGAGAGGGAGAAGAGGGAGAGGGAGGAGCTGGAGAGGTAAGGGAGGGCCTGCTCCTCACACGTGATCAGTGACCCCTAGTGTCCTCGGGTTAGGTCTCCAGCCTGGAGACCAGAGGTGATGATAGTGAAGGGGAATGGACTAGGTGTTTCACAATTACTCTTATGTGCTGTTCCTCTGACCACTAAGTGATATTTTTTAAATCATATTTTCTTATTATAATGACAATACAACAACATTAATGGAGAAAGGTTTAAAGAAAGAAAACTTACCCACAATCTCACCAGTTTTCCGTAACTGTGTACATTTTGGGTAATCCCTTCCAGTCTCTGTGAACAGTGGGTGTATATACATACGTAAACACACACACACATATATATTTACATCATTATGACCACAATAGAGGTACAATTGTATGATCCAATTTTTTAAATTAATGTATCTGTAATCCCCATGTTTCCTCCTCATCTTTCTAATTATTTGAAAGCCGCGTAGTAAGAGTTCACATCTTCTTCCAGATAGAGCGCCTCTGAGGGCAGCTGGGTGAGGTAGCTAAGTGGCCCGTGGTTGCCTGACGGACAGTGTGCCAGGGACCGCTTGCTTTGCTGGTCTCCTCCAGGGGCTAACAAGGCTGGTGTCAGTATAACTCTTCTTCAGATAAGCACAGCTGCTCCTTAGAGAAGGATGCAGCCCAGTGCTAGGCTGCCATCTTGGATGTGCCCTGCCCTTGGTCCCAACAGGGAGGCCCCACGGTCCATCTTCCTCCTGTCCTGTGACGGAACATTATAACCTCTATTTATCTAAAAGATTTTCCCCTTTTTTTTGGTGGGAGGAGGCTTCAAATTTGTTGCTAAAAAGTCACATTATTGGATTAAACAAGTCTCAGCCTTGAAAGATAGTTAAATTGCAGATCCTTTTAAAAAACAAGCTCTCCTTGAAATATTAGTGGTTCCCTTTGCTTCTGTTTACCAGGGGGCAGCGTGAGGCCGGGAAGATGAGGAGGAGGAGGAGAGTGGGCTCCGACCTCTCCCTGAAGGACATGAGCATGTCCAGGGGGAGCGTTCTGTCGGACCCTGAACAGACCTCCTGGTGATGACCACAGACTCAGCCTCGCTTCAGGGGATCCCCCCGTGTGTCTTTACTGTGTTTTTGTCTTTTTCCAGACAAAAGAGAGAGGAACTGGCTCAAAAGGTGGCCGACGAGAGAGCCCGCCGGGAGGAGGAGGCCCGCGGGCTGGACGCCGAGCAGGCCCGGGAGAGGGAGGAGCAGCTGCGGCGGCGCCAGCGCGAGGAGGCCGAGCGCGCCCAGAAGCAGGTGGGTCGGCCGCCTCCCTCCCCAGGTGGGAGAGGACCCCCGCCTCTGCGCGCTCACCTCCCGCACCGGCTCCGCCTGCGTCCTCCCGGCAGAGCCAGCCTGTCTGTGCTAGCGGATGCCGCCTTCTTGTTTCCAGAAGGAGGAAGAAGCTCGCGTCCGTGGAGAAGCAGAGAGGGCTCGGCAGGAACGGGAGAAGCACTTCCAGAGGGAAGAGCAGGAGCGCCTGGAGAGAAAGAAGGTAGTTGCGTCCGGCTGAGTCCTTGTTCTCATCGTGACGGACTGGACGCCGTCCAAAGACCCAGAGACTAGCTCCGCTGTCAGAAAGCAGACCTCCACCCCCCGGGTCAGCTAGAGTAGCCTGTGTTAACCATCTCCGCCAGAGAAGCACCCGGCATGGTCCGGCCGTCACCGAAAGCACTTCCTTCCGATTCGAGGGGCTCAAGCGTTCCACCTGCCTTGAGTAGCCCCGCTGGGACGAAGCGGCGTATGTGCAGGGCCCCTCTTTTCCTAAAAGAGCAGACGTGTCTCAGCGACCGCTGTTTGCTCAGTTAGTGAACGTGCCAGGCCGGCTTGCTTTCTGTGTCTGATCCTTTGCTCAATTCTTCCTTCCTTGTAGCGCCTCGAGGAGATTATGAAAAGAACCCGAAGAACAGACGCTGCAGATAAGGTACTCAGGTGGCCTTTCTTGGACTATTCATGGCTTTCATTTTTTTTCTTTATTTTCAATTGTAACTTTAACATTAAAAGTCTCTTTTTTTCCCTTGGTAGAAAACTGTTGATCAGAGAAATGGAGATATAACCAAGGGAGCCCTTGCTGGGGGAGCAGGTATTTATTTCAGAGAATTCAAATGAATTCAAATATAGAATTTTTGAATTGACTCTCTGAGGTCAAGATATTCATTGATTAAAAAAAAAAAAGATGCTCATTGACTTACAGAAGCTTAGATGCATGTCGTCTAGTCAACACATTTCCCCTTATGTAAAACTCTAGCATTTCTGGCAAATGTTTTTTCACATTTGTTTATACTCTAGTGAAGTGCTTAGTATCTTAAATCATTTTACATCATATATATCCCTATATATGTATATAAATGTGTATACTCTGGGTGTGTCTATCTATACATACCTGTATAAAGAGAGAGAGATATATATGCGCACATATTTATGTATATGCACACAGGATTAGAAGAATTTTCTTTGCGTTTATAAAATTTCATTTATTTACTATCTGCTAAAGTAGCGTGTATTTATACTTGCTCTTAAGGACTTTAAATTTATTTTAGCAACTTGTACTTATGGCAGTTCTCAAAGGATTTAAAACTTATTTAATTCTGACTTCAGAGTAGAGTTAAAATTAAACATTTTTTGAAAATTCATTAGAAAGTTGTTCCTATGCTATCGGCTTTGGACAGAGATGATTAATTTCTTGGTGATTTTAAACCAAATTTGGTTTAAATTAAAATAGAATTTACCTTAATGTTTTAGTACTCAGATTCACTTCCTATTGATCAAATGCCCTTTTGGTGTTGGGTGATCCCGCATTCGTTTCCTTGTTTGGTTGCCCCTGCCGTCTTGTGAGGTAGACGGTGCTGTGTCTCGGAGTCAGCAGGCGTGTATGGAGACCTGCCATGTGCCAGGCCCTCTTGTAGGTGCTAGGGCTCCGTGTGGACAGGACAGGCAAGGTCATTGCCCCTGAGGGGCACTCGCACAGCTAGGGTCCAAGTCACCAGCTTGTAACCCTGCTCCTTCTGTGCCCCTGAGTGGTGTCCATGATTGTACATGCAGGTGGTTAGTAGACAACCCATCATTCTGTCTCCCTCTTTCCTCATCACAATATCAATATAAAAAGAAAGGGCCAGAGATACCTCAGTTTTTCCGTTTAGGGTCTTTTTTTTAATTTGAAAGACTGCAGTAAAGGTCAAATGAAATGATTTATGAAAAAGAACATTCTCTGTAAGCACTAGGAGTTTTCAAATGTAAAATATTAGTATTTTGGGGTTTGGTTTTATTTCAGTAGAGACTCTCCTAGTTTTTCTGTCGTGATTCCTGTGTGGTGGGGTCTCCTTGCTCTTTTAAAGATGCCATAATTGTGTTTATTTGGAGAACAGCCCTAGTGGTTGCATGGTTACCCCACCGCATTTTCAGCAGGTGGTCTCTGGGGATGTTGAAATAGGGACAGGGTGTGAGCAGGCAGAGCTCCCGGTGAGTCATCGGTGAGCAGTTTAGGATGTAAACTGACCACCTCAGGACTGTTTCGGGGGCTGACGCTGTAGTTTGTGCATGGCCAGGCTCCTTGTTGTTGTCTGTTTGTTTTTTCATCTTTTTCCTCCCTGCTATTTCCCTGCTCTCAGTTCTTTCTATATTCTCTGCACCTCGATCTGAGAAGGAACAAAGGCAGGAGGGAAGGTGAAGCTTACCGATCGTCACAGCTGTGTTTATCAACACTCGTAATAAACAGGGTTGGAGTCAGTGCTGCTGAAGAGAGGCCTGGGGCTCCTCTTCTAAGAAATCCTCTGCTCCTGGCCCCCGCCCTGGCTGAGGGCTGAAGGGCATTGCCGGTGCTCCAAAGAGAGTCCCGGGTGGGTGGGCAGCGAGGTTACAGGCCTCTCGGAAGCCTTCCCAGAGGCTGCTTCTTACCAGCTTGGCAAATTCTGGCAGCTTTAGAGTTACCAGTCACTTCTTTGCTTCAGTTATCAGACTCTTCTACCGCTGATGGTTTTATTAGATGTGTACGAGGCTGTGAAATAGCGCTTCCTTTGAATCGTTCTCTCACATCCAGCCAGAACCATAAACTGCCAGAAATTTCCCTGAAACTCTGACCTATGTGAGTATGACGGTTTGCAAGACGTTGAGTGACCCTGTCCCAGGCTGTAGGGTCAGTCGTCAGTGTGGTTGGCTTACGCGGGACTCCAGCTCTGCGCACTGACTGAGAAGGTGGCGGAGTCGGTGCGATTCACTGGCCCTCCCTTCGTGAAGTCCCTGTCATTCTAAGTGTGCCTGGAAACCAAACTGAGGTTTAGAACATATCTTTTAATCGCTTAATGTATTTCGTGATGATTTGCTTCCAGTCCTTCAGTAAAGATGTCAACGTCAGCCTGATCGAGTCAGCTCACTGCTACCTTCATCAATGGCTTTGGTTTCAATATTGTATACTTTTTGTCCAAATTCAGTTTAGTGTAAACAAAAATAACAACACTGATTTCCGCCCTTATGATGTGCTGGGCGCTGTTCTGAGTACTTCACATGTGTTGATACATTTAATTCTCACAGTAGCCTGTGAGGCAGGTACCATCATCCGTGAGGAGACTGGGGCACAGAGAGTTTGTGGCTGACCTGAGGTCACACAGCTGGTGAGCAGCAGAGCCAGGACATAATGAATCCAGGCATTCTGGCTCTGGGGTTTGGGTTCAATAACAGGCTTCTAGTAACCCTTTGCTCCATCTTCTTTGCCATGTCCAGCAGTATCTGCACTTCCATGTGTGACAAACTCTCCAGGAAGTGGAGAACCAGCGGCCAGCCTGCATGTGGTCACCTCACACCAATCGAAGGTGGCTGTGGAGAGGTGAGTGCAACACCTGGGGCCTCTCGTACTGACACGCCGTGGAGCAGAGCACCACTGTTCCACCCCACCAGTCCCACCAGAATTTCCTGGGCCTGGCGGAATTTCAAAGTTTTAACGTGAAGATTCATTTTTACTTAGGTTCATTAATTTTTGGTAGAGCTAGTAATTATGTACTCTGAGAAAGGGAAAGTATCTTTTTTCTTGAGTCTGTAAACATGATAGTGAGGCTTTTGTGTAATTTCCCTGTTAAAGAAAATTACAGGGAATAATTTGTTACTTTTCTTTCTATATATTTAACATGATCTAGACCATATTCATACCCTTTAAATGGGGTATAGCAGCTGTGTTTTCACCATGCATAATATTATAGTGAGTCTCAGGGCTGTCCCATAGTAAAAGTAATTGAGATGCCCGTATTTCTTATGATACATTATTAGTAGTAGGGCTTTTTATTGACGAGTCAAACAGTTGCTAACAGCAGTCAAGGAAGAAGTGTGGGTTGAAAAAAGACTGCCTTCCTCTTCCCTTGCATTTATATCAACAGCATCCTAAGAGCACTGTCACAAATGAAAAATAACGGTAATCATAGCCTGTGCCTAAAAATCCAATCAGGGAGAACTTGTAGAAATATTTGTGATAATGTTCAAAAATTTCAGCTATGGCTTTTTTTTTAATTATCGGAATTTACTTAATTATTTTATGAGTTTTCTTGTCTCTACTACCAGAATCTTTGTTACCGTAAGAGAAATGAAGGTCCTCAAATTAATTATTTTCTTAATCTAAAAATACACACTACAAAACATTTTATAATATAATTGGCAGCAATGAAAGGTAAGTCATCCAAAGATGGACATCCTGGGATGGACGTCCTACTATGTCCATAAGTCATAAGATATCCATTGATATCTTTCTGGGACAGTAAGATATTTTATTTTGCTCATCATAATACTGAAGAGAATAGTTTTCCGAAGAGAGATCTTAATAATAAGTTTTTCAGTTATGTTGAATAGATTTATTATCATAATTAGCATAAGGTATATATTAAGTGATTCTTTTAGTTTGATTTTCAAATCGCGTGTTCATTCTCAACGGCTATAACTTATGATGTTCAATTCATTGACTTCAGAGATTTTTAGGAAAGAAGAGAAAGTACCACAGAGAGAACCCCATTATTACAATATGGAACAAGTTTATTAAGCCACTGATAATTCCATCTGATCAATAAAATTAGTTTATACATAACTGAGTCTTTCGTGGTAAAATCACCAAGTAATTAATCATTTTATAAGAACCTGAAACATAATTTTACTATGTAAAATGATACAGACAATAAAATTCTATTTGCTTTTAGCCTCCTCACACAGAAAGGTGACAGTTTGTAATTAAACAAAAGGTATAGTAGTATGAACTTCCTGCTGTCATCCATCTTTACCACGTGGTAAGTTGTCCTTTGTCGTACATATAATATGGTCCCTGTCAAACCGTTAGGGAAAATGAAGCTTGGACTTTTTCTGCTCTTTCACCTAACAATATAGGCAGGTCCAGATTAGTATTTAATATAAACATTAGCAAATAATACAAGAATGACCCTAACAAATGAAATCCACTGGTCCCAGTGTGTCTCCCCTTTAAAGGAAAAAAAATTCTAGCAGATTCCCAGAGTTATACAAGAGTTACTTTTATTATTTTTACAAATATAAACTCAAGTTTAAAATTTTGATAGCCTTATTTATCTATGAAGCCAAAACAACAGACCACAGATTTAAGTAAAAAATAACCCTACCAGACCAAGAACATTTGAATTAAACAAAAGTCACTTATTGTAAAGAATATTTTTCTGAAATTAAGTGGACGGTATATGCGTGGTCCTGATTGATCCCTTTTGCCTTAGGGATGCTCGTACCACCACGGGCTGCCAGTCGTTTATGTCACCCATTGCTTTTCTCTGTGTAAACTGCCTTCAAACTTCAAATCTCTTTTCATGCAGTGTACCATGATGTCACTTGGCTTTTACTTGGCACTCACACAATATTTGTTTCCCCAGTTCAACCTAGTTCATTTGTCATTAGCCCTTGTCACTTAAGCTGGAGTTCCCTGGCACCAGTGTGCTCTGAAATCCCAATGCAAAATGAAGCACTAATGTCATGTGGTGAAACTCAGCTTTGTGATAGTCAGCCATATAGATGGTCAGACTATTCTTCTACTGATTTTTTAAAATTTTTATCAGAGTGAAACAAATTTATAAAAATTTGTATAGAGAATTGGACCCCAGTTTGAGAAACACAGTCCATTTCTGAATGACCCGGCCTGTAGGGAGTGTTTAATGTGCTGTTAGTTTGTTCCCCTTTGCATCATATGCAAAATTTGTGATATGTAGCCTCAGAAACTCTGCTTCCATTAATTATCTTTAAATTTATTTTTCTTGAATTTAGCCACACCAATCTTGAAACGATCTGTATTTTCACTTTGCCTCATCTCTGTGGTAACAAATACAACAAAAGAAGCACATAAAGAAATGCTTTTATTTCTCTTCCAGCTACTTATTTGCAGTTTCAAAGATAGGACCTATGGTTGTCATAAACTCGGTTTTAGGGAATAAATCCTCTTTCATAGTTTCCATACTTTGCATAATTTTTTTGGATTTTGTTTCTATTCCCTTTCTGCTTTCATCTCATAAACTAAATATTCCTATTGTGCTTACTCTATCAGTCAGGGTCCAATCAGGAGAGAGAAACCAGAGGTTAATTTGAACAGAAGAGTTAATATCAAGAGTAGTTAACTATTACTTGGGATTGGAGTAACAAGAGATTGGCCAGTAAGAAGTGAAGAGAACTCTAAAGAATACAGGAATAACAGATATAAGGAGCAGCCACAACCCCTGGGCTGTACCCAAGAAGAGTCCCGTCCCCCGGGACTTCCCCAGACCTTGTTGGAGAGGATATGGCTGTGACCCACAAGATGGTGGAGAAGTTGCTGTGGTTTCTTGATGGTGGAACTTGCCAGATAGTCACCCTCTAGAATGCTTGAAAAAGCTGTCCACCAGGAAATGTCTCATAGAGACACTCAACCACAAGCCTGCCCTAGAGGGGTGCTGGGGGAAGCTGCTGGCCACAGTGCACGGCAGGAGCCGGACACCAGGAATGCCACAAGGGTGTGCTGCAGGAGCCCGCTGAGCAAGCACACGCAAACCAGGAAGCAAAACTCGGCTCCTGAAAGGTCTCTCCAGCAGCCTCCGTTGACAAAGCTTACAGTGGTGCCAGCTGGCAGAGGAACATTGTTTGAGGGGCCCAGATCCAGTTTCACAGAGCAGGACTGAAGGATGAATTTGGAGCTGAGAGGCGAAAAATTCAACTGCCAGGTTTGCCTTATCTTTAAAAGGCTCCTTCTCCAGCTCTTTGATCATTTTAGTCATATTTCTTCCTTCTCCAGCTCTTTGATCATTTTAGTCATATTGCTCTGGAGATTCTTCCACATGAGTGTGGGATTAAGGGAGAAGAGCTTTAGAACCAAAAGTCGCAGGCTGGATTCCTGGTTTTATCTCTGAGAAGTTCAGCAACTGGGATTCACCTACTTAAGTAAGACTTAGTTTTCTCGCCTGGACACGGAGATATCTTCCCCACAAGGTATTGGGGGGTCCAAAGAAATACTGTCTGTGAAGGAGCTCTGAACACTGTGTTGTACCCTACAGATGTTAGATGTTTTCCTTATCCTTCTAAAGCGCAGTATCTAGTACACTGGGTGTAGTGTGATGTTGTAGAAAAATGCTTTTGTGTTGTATCTGCTATCCCATCTTCTCACATTTTATTGGCCTTTTTTTTTCCATAAAAATGTAAGGAATCAGTGTCCTCAGGAAAAAGTTGACAGTGATTGCCAGATCTCTTGCCACCATTGTGACCATGGAGCTTCATCTTTTAGGGATGGTTCAGCTTACAGTTCCGTAAACCCTGCTTTTATGTGCCTACATTTAATTGTTTCCCCTGTTATCCTCAAGGGATTATCATGCCTTGCATTTCCCAGAATAAACATGATCTGCATGCTTAAATTTTTCATCCTGCGTGTCTTCCAGATTATTCTAGAACTATCATTAGCACTGACCCCTGAGGCTCTCTGCTGCTCATACTCTTCCATCCAGAGAAGGATCTGCTTAAACCTGCCTTTAACACCTTCCCTAAGACAGTTTCCTATTTACAAATAAACACTCCCTTTGGTTCAGTGGGGACTCATCTTTAAACAGTTTTACTTCTGAAATCCTGTTAAAGACTTGAAAGTTAGAAATAAATCACATCCACTGATGTTCCCTTTTCCTCCCAATTTCAAGTCAACCTTGAAATCGCTTACCAGAGTCATTGTTTGTCACCTCAGTACATTATGTTTAGTGAAGCATTCTCGTCGTCAGTCAACTTCTTGATTAAATACCCTCCTGGGCACCCAGAGTAGAGCTGTCCATGCCTCCAGCTTGCCCACCATGAGTGAAATCTCTGGTTGGAGCTCCCCAGGTCCCTTCCGAGGACCCTGATGCGGGTGATACTCAAAGTCCACAGGACAGATGCTGTAAGCACTGGGGCAGGTGTTTTCACCAGAAAACTCCCTTCCTCAGAGTGAATGTCTTTAGCTCAGGCTGGGAGAGGTTTCACTTTACCTGATGTCTTGAGTACCAAACACTGGTTTGCTTTCTCTTCAGGAAAAGTAATTGAGTGCTGTGAACGGTGTTATCTTTGCCCCCACCCACCCCAGGGACACGTCAGCAAGCTGTCCGGCAGCACCCTGGGTGGCAGTGTCCTCCTCATGTTACCTCTCTAGCAGCTGGCACTAGCAGCGTTCCTGATGCAGAGACACCCTGAACCCCGCTCCTGACCTCCAGGGGCCTGAGTGGTGTGTCTGGGCCCCGTGGTTTCTCTGGCTCTCAGCCTTGGGTGTGCAACCCTTTTCAAGCCTGAAAGCCGTTCTCCTTGCCCAACAGGCTCCCCAGTGACAATGCGTAGAATTGAAGAGGGTTGGAGTTACCAAAATGCTGGCCAGCTTTTAAAGGTGCAAAGAAATATATGAGCCTGAGCAGGATGATTCTTACTCCAGAAGCCATTTTTGGTTCTTGAGAGAGAGTATCTATAGAGGGAGGTGCCCACAGAGTGGAGGGGAGTGTTTATTCATGGATAGGAAGCTTGCTGTGGAACAGGAAGCAGAGGACACAGATGAATGTGTGAGTACAAGTGTGTCACGGGGAGGAAATGACTCTGTTTCTCGGGTCATTCTATTCTTACCCCCTCAGCTAAGAATCTCTATTCTAGATGCTAAAAAATTCTCATGAGTGTACAGGCTACTGTCTTACCCTCTTAATACCCCAGACAACATTTTATGTCTGTTCTTAGCCTGGGGACTATCTCTTCAATAGAATGTTCCTTCTCTCTTAAATAAGGGATTTGTAGTAATTTTGCTGTTTGACCTAGTGGTTTTCCTCCAAATCTTAGGAGTTTATCATTGTTTTTAGTTTTGCCTAAAGGAAAAGTAACATTCCCAAGCCCCCATCATTCAAACAGAAAGAGATGTATCACTTTTAATTTTGAAGTTACTTGCTATAACATGTTAATAAACATCGAGAAAAAATAAGGTCCTGGCTACAGTGGGCTGTGTGGACTATCAGATTCCCACCATGGTCCCAGCCCCGTTCCCTGGATGAGTTTTGCACTGACCAAGTGAGTTCATGGTCTTCAAGAGTTGGCATGCAGCTTACCCCTCCAGAGCGTAGCCCAAGAAAGGGAATTCAAAAGCTAGTGTTCTTATCGGAGAGAACACGCGGTTCCATAGACCCTAACCCTAGACTTCAGTTTCAGTTTTATAGTTTCTGCTGGTCACGGTGTCCTCTGAACATTTAGTCATTGGTCATCCAAAGCATATGGCACCATTGTTCCTCTGACTGCTAACAAGGAAGAATGGGTGGGGTGGTCGGGGAGGATGGGAGGGGAAAGTGAAGTCAACCACTGACTCATATCTGGGGGTGGCATTGGCCTTGGCGTTGCTGTTACAACTTGTTAGCACACGAGGGCCTGGGAGGTGGTGGGAGCTGAGATGGCCAAGTAGGGAGGGCTTTGGAGATACATTCCTCTTCCTTATCGTTGCCAAAACTTCTTCTTGAAATCTCTTTGGGATGAGAATCAGAACTGTTTCCCTGGTTACAGAAAGCCCATTGGTGTTGGGAAGGAACGGGAGGATGGGTGTGGTGAGCCAGGCCCTCAGAAGGGCAGGTGTGGGTGTGTGTGTGCGTATGCATGTGCGTGCTTGTGCGGACTACCCTGACACCAAGCCTCCTCTCCCCTCCTTGGTGAAACAGCAGAAAAGATCATCACACACTGAGTCTGTATCGTATTTCTATGTTCTGTTTCCAGCACTTTTACAAGTAATATCTTCGGTGTACCCTGCACTGCCTTGTGAGACACTTAGGACAGGCATCTGTATTTTTTTTTCTAGGAGAAAAGGTTTAATAATTAACAAAAATGTACCAAAATACCCAAATCAGAAATGCTTTGGAATGTCTTCCACAAAGTCAATACTACTTGCCGATTAGGGAAAATAAACTGTTTCCTCAGTAGGGGAAACAAAGCAGACTCCTCAAAAAAAAAGGCAATTAATTGAAAGATTGGATGGACATTAGCTTTATTTTACCATTTGGGACAGAGACGAACCGACTTGCTAAAGTTCATACAGTTTACTGACCCTGAACCCCTGATCTGCTGACCTCCGGCCTGACTCTCTGTAGACTGCTTTTTATAGCTGAACATTCCGTTTATGATCAGGATGTACTAGAAGTCAAAATCTTCACAATTTGTGCTTCATATTTTTAGTCTTTTTTGTTTTCCTTTTGAAAATTTTAACTCTACCATTTTGTCAGGTAGGATCATTTTTGGTACATGAGTTGAGCACTGAACAAATTATGAAGCTTGCAGATATGTTTACTGCTGCAGTCAGATAGCGTGAACAAAAAGATTGACATCCATTTGATGCACAGGCATTGATTCACTGCGTTGTGAGGCATAATAATGAATATATACCATAAAAGGGCTGCCAAGCTGGTTATGGAGCTTGTGAAGAGAGTGAAAAGCCTGAGAGAAACTATAGGTAGAAAATTCAGGGTTTCATGGCCAGTTAAATGTACCTCAAAAGTAGATCCAAGATATTCAGCATGAATTAACGAGAATCAGGGTGGGTCAGAGGCAGATTTAAGGGGTAAAGATGAGAAGGTTGGTCTTGAACAGTTTACCTATGAAATTATGCATGTGTCTTAGGAAGCTGGAGATACCCAGGAAGGGCTAGAATTTGAATTGGAGGGAGTGTGCAGAAGGGTGTAATGAGAAGAACATGGACCAGAGAACGAGAGAGCGTGCGTTCAGTCTGGACTGTCTCAGTGGTTGTGTGACTTTGTACAAATTATCCCCTCATCCCTGAATTATACTCCCCTCGTCTTGGAAGTGAGGGTCCTAATAAGAGCCACTGTTTATCAGACAAAGGAATGTGGAGGTGCCTGCAGTGGAGATTGTTCGATGTGTGCAAAACTGTCGATGAGGATGATCTATTCTAATTGATAAATTGTTCCATTTGATAAATTTTATAACAAAAAGAACAGATTTTTTTTTAAATAAGAATTTAAAATACCAATATGTCAGAATTCACCATTTTTGTTAGTAAGGAGGTGGTCAGTCTAACATTTTGATTGTAAAATTATAAAATTATTTATTATAAAACAGCTTTTGGTTGTCCTAAAAGTGTATTGTCCAGTTTTAATACTAACTCATTTCAATTTTGATCTTTCAAATTCCCTAGTACTCCCAATTTAGAAAGACAACCAAGTGAAAATGGAGTATCTGTTCAGAATGAGAATTTTGAAGAAATTATAAACTTACCCATTGGATCTAAACCATCCAGATTAGATGTCACCAACAATGAGAGTCCAGAAATTCCTTTGAATCCAGTTTTGGCCTTTGGTGATGAAGGGACACTTGGGCCCCTGCCTCAGATAGATGCTGTTCAGACACAACAGATAGCAGGTAAGCTGGCCTCGAACGCCTTCAGTGATCGTCCGGAGTATGTGCCACCCGAGAGGGAATGAACCTTCTGCAGTGTGACTGGGGCATGCTTTGTCCTTCGAGGGACCAGATAAGCCACATGAGAAGATTGTGCATGAGTCACAGGAGTTGAATTTTGAGGTGGATTGGGCAACTTTTGGGGTCCCCCCTATTTTCCCACTCAGTGTAGACATCAGTCTCGGCCTCTCTTCACGGAGCAGCACCCATGGCCCAGGGCACCCACTGTCAGAGCAGGCTTTGTGTTAAGGCAAGCACTTCATGCCTCACCATAACTTAGGGATCATTGGACCTAGTTCTGCCCACTGGAGAAAACGTTGGGTTGGTTTTTATTCCATCTCTCTCGGCTCTTCAGATGTTTGAAGACTGTCATCTTGTTCTCTCACCATTTTTCCTTGTTTGGATTTAGCAACCTGGATAATATACCGTTGCCCTTTTTAAATGTAATGAGATAGTTACAATGTAGGTAATGAGACCAGTATTCCAAACTGGGAGCATACTGAGCCCGAGGGTCTTCCATCCCTTGTTGAGTGACTGTAACTGTTGTTGAAACTGCCAGTGACTCTCTTAGACCTGTCTCTGGGACTCACACTTGACCTGAAGTCTTTGTGCAAAAAGCACAATAGCTTTAGAGGACCCAAAAAAATAAGGAGAAGATCAAAAATTACCAACTCAATGGTCATAGCAACTCAACAGCACAATCCTGTCAGCCTCAAGAATATGTGGGATAATCCCAGCCCCACCTCTTTTCAAACCTCTTGGAATTCTACCAGCTTCTCTTCCCCACAGATCACTTTCATTATTGACCAGCATCTCTTCATACTATTATGAACAGAGCTGGCCAAATCCAGCGTGTTTAAATGGAGTCAGTAAAGAATTATTTGTGGTCAAATTGTTTTGGCTTTTAGATTCTATCTGTGGACTTGCAACAAATATTTTCCACTTTAGCTTGTTGACAAGCCCGTGTTCAACCATCTATCCAGATGAAGCTGGTCTTTTTCCTTCTCTAGTGTGCTGACCTTGGGAGTACAACTTCATTTTAGAGATCCACTCTTCTAGACTGTAAAAGGAAGCTGTAAGGTCCATCCCCGGTCGGGCATTCTGATTCTGAAGCCTTTGGGAACAGTCTGATTACTTGTACTTTGGTGGAAACACTCGTGGTGCAGCTTCCTGCCTTGTCGTGTTGCAGATTCACAGAGAGGGAAGGAGCCTCCAGATGACATTCTGCTTCATTTGCCAGGCCGTAAATCACCTTTTGATTACCTGTCATTCCGTTCTCACTGTTTCCACCCTTCCTTACCCTCCCTGGGAACCTAGTCTAGTGCTGTGATCTTAAGTGGTGTGAGGGTTCTTATGGGGTCATGATTATTTGGAGCCCAAAGCATCATAACTGAGGATACAAGACAAGTGAGTGTAAGTCCCTAACCTCCAAAAAGAGTACAGTTGACGTGTGCAGTTTAGAAACGTGAATGATACAGCCCAAGTTGAAGGAAAGACGAGGACATATGTTTTCCTACTAGTGGTAGAATTCACTTGAATATAAGACCGTGGATCCTGATAAAATTGCCTATTCTTGTATAAGACGATGTGTATAAAAACATGGAAAAGTTTTAGATATGTAAGATATTACTATAGTATTCTTTAAGTAAGATTTTAGATAAAATCATGTTAATCTGTTCTTTTTTCTGTCTCCTAATATAGAAGTTATATGAGCATTTCTTCTGAAGAACCAAAGCAGAAATTTAATAAGAATTTCTACAATTACTGGAATTCCTTCTGTGCTATAAAGGAGCACTCCCCTCCTCCAGTTTTCTAAAGATTTCTTGACCACCATTTTGAAAAGACTTTATTAAAACCACCTAAAGACAAGACTGAATAGATTTTCTAATACTTTTCACCAATAGAGAAAAAGAAATGCTCCTTATTCTTCAGTACTTTAAAATGGCTTTTTCCTATGTCCTCCTTAGCAAATCAATATTTTTCTGCATTCTCCAAAAGATGGAAGTATTTGGCTATAAAAGAAATGGGCTGACTAGGCATGATTTTTCACATAGATGTTTTGGTTTTTAAAAGCTATCATGTAAAATTGGCACAAAAAATTCACCTTTTGCAATATAATACTTGAAAAATAAGTACCTCTTAGCTCTACAAGTAGAGGGAATAGGAGAGAGGTTTAAGCCTGTTCATTTAAATATTATTGCAAAGAACTCTGTTTGTAGAGGCAAATTATAGGCAGATTACCAGGTTCTTGTAAATGCAACTTGTACATGGACATTCTGCAGACCCAGCTGTCATGTTCTTCTTGCATCTCCTTTTTGCAAAAGCATACTAAATAGTTTTAAAATGTGAAAAAAAAAACATTATTTTTTCAGAGCAAGAAAATAGTTTACTTTCCTCTTCAATAATGTATTTATAAAGTTTTTTCTGATAAACTAATCAAATAAATTAGAACAATGTGATGACATTACAAATTTGATTTATTAGATGCATTCCTTATGTCACCATGATAGAATGTCACTGACGATTCAGGGCTCTTTCCGAAGTCTGTATATTGCTGCTGTCCCTAGTGATGGTGGGACTTACTTTGCCTTACCTGATCACAAATTATGTAGGGGGGAATAGAGATTTAATATTTCTTTACATAAAAAAAAGAACTTGGTTTTGCTCGTTTAAGAGCAATGGAAAAATGATGGAGTGTCAACTGTTTGGCACACAGGGCCCTGCAGGATATCTTCATGAACGTCCTCGTTCTGCATGGCGTCCATCATCTTTCACTTTCCATTCTTCTTCACTTTTGCTGCTGAGTTTAGCTGTACAAACTTGCACTTTCATAAATAATATAATTCATTCAACTTTAATATAAATTCAGTTTTACCATTTTAGAGACTACTAAGAAGAACTAAATACTGAAGGAGAGGGAACACATGTTTTTATGTGGAGTGTTAACAAAAGGTAAACTTCAACCACTAATGTGTGTTGGTTTTATTAAAAGAGCGATTGGTGAATCTCCTGTATTGAATGAGAGACTATTCACTTATTGGACTATTTCCTTAAAATCCAATCATATCATCCATAATAACAGCTGTAATTTGTTAAAACATTAATGTGGGGTCTTCCCTATTCTCAGTTGTCCATGTACACATACTCATATTAAAAAAGAAAATCTGTTTAACAAAGTCGTTTTATTTGTTTAAATCGACCTAGCATGAAACACCAAATAAAATGTGTTTGACATAGTTTTACTTTTAGGTTTCTCTTAGTTATAACTTCACTCAGGTTGATTCTTGAGCTTTCAAATTGCCCTTCATTCAACCTCAGTGACGTTTTCCCAGCTTCTTCTGAACAGGCATATAGAACAGGTTTATTTAAAATTGAGAACAATAGTTCTATTTTGGCTAGGTTTTCCTTTTTTCATTTATATTTTTAAACTTGAGCAATCATTAACAAACTGAGAGCCTTCTAAGTAATGAAGTTTTAATTAGAAGTAGCATAAAATTGTTAAATGTATTTTAAGAACAACACTGCCGGGGGACAAACTTGACCTTTAAATGACTGAATTGCTTTCTGTCCAGCCCTTGAAGATCAGCATTCACCTGCTGACCTTACAGAGGTCTCAGTGGGGACTACATTAAGGGCAATGCTCAGGGATCATGTATGACCCTCACCGTGGAATGAGAGTGGATGGGCTTTCAGTTTCCTTTCCACACCATCGTAGACTGTCAAGGCCAATTCAGTCACCAGTCACAGGATCATTCGGTAGATGGTCACCAGCTTTTCCTGGAAGGTAATATGTGTCTTCTCCTGCATAACCTCACTACCTGGTGGTATATTACAATAAAAACAAATCTAAAACAGAGTTCTCTCACGTGGACAAATATTTATTAGCAAGCAAGGCCTTTGGAAAGCTTGGGGAAGTTTCTTCTCTGCTCTTAATCCCATGAACACCTTGACTGAAAGATTCAGTGAAGCAGAAGCAGTGGTATTCCGCAGGCAGAATTAGGTAACCAGAGAGCATCAGGCAGCACAGTCTTAAACGTGTGGGGTTGAGGGAAGACAGCACAGGAACAAACAGAGCTTTAGATCTGAGGTGCCAATCAAAAGTCATTAGCTTGCAGGATCTGCCATATTCTTACACCTCATCTCATGCATTTTGCCTCTAAAAATCTTTCTAGGCAACCACTCACCTTTCAAGCTCCATTCACTAATGAGAAATTGCTAACATCTTATGCTGATCAACACTGGTGTAGATTTAGGTGACAGTGTTTAGCACCCACCTGGCCACCAGATTGGGGTCCTTCAAATGCTATCTGAGTTATCCCCAGGGTAAGAATGATTACACATGCACACATACATCACAAAGTTTATATTAAAGCATTTTGAAGTAAATTATTGCATATTAAAAGAACAGGCACCGATAAATTCTCCCATCTTTTGCATTCTTTTTTTTAAAAAAAAAAACTGATGGAAATAATTCAAGCATTGGCCTACATCTATTTTGTGCATAGAACATTAAAAGGCATGATGAAATAGCTGTTGGATCAGGTTACAAAAAGCAGGTTTTTAAAATGACGTTATGGGCCAGCCCTGTGGCCTAGTGGTTAAGTTTGGTGCACTCCGCTTCAGCCGCCTGGGTTCCGTTCCTGGGCGCGGACCTACACCACTTGTCGGCAGCCATGCTGTGGCAGCAACCCACATACAAAATAGAGGAGGATTGGCACGGATGTTAGCTCAGGGTGAATCTTCCTCAGCAAAAAAATAAATTAAATGAACTTACTTCCAAAAAACATCATGCCCCCCACCATCCTGTTTTCAGTGGCAAACACCTAAGCCACTCAGAAATGCTCTAGACTGTCACTTCCTCACATCCTTTGGCACCTCTTTGGTTTGAGGGAGGTGCTCTAAAGGTCTTGCAAGAAATGAGAGAGGAAAGGAGCAGCGTGTGAACAGAAGGTACCGTTCTAAATTTGTTACAAATTATCTTGTTAGTAACTATTTCCTTGGTGACTATTACTTGGTAGGTTCGATTACAGTTTTGGAGGTCAAACGTACTTTTAGTAATTAGTGCCAAGACTGGTGAAGTTCAAAACAGAAAAACTTTTAAATTGCTGTTAAAAAATATACACCGAGGGGCCGCCCGGTGGCACAGCGGTTTAGTTCGCACTTGGCAGCCCAGAGTTCGCGAGTTCGGATCCCGGGCGCCTGCAGACGTGGCGGCGTCCCATATAAAGTGGAGGAAGATGGGCACGGATGTTAGCCCAGGGCCAGTCTTCCTCAGCAAAAAGGGGGGGATTGGCGACGGATGTTAGCTCAGGGCTGGTCTTCCCTGCAAAAAAACAAACAAACAAACAAAAAACAACAACAACAAAAAAATATACACTGAAAAAATATTAGGCCCGACAGTCACGTTTGAATTATTGGATCTCTCATACCTTGCAGAAGACTAAAGGGAGAGGGTTAGAAGACAGGGCTGATGTTGGAAGCGGTAAAGAAAGATTAAGAGCCAGCGCCTGGTGTCAGACAGGTGTTAGTACCAGTCTGCTCTATGAGCACACAGGCTTGGTGGCTTACCTGTGTTCTCTCGGTCTGGATTCTTCATCCATACGTGAAAGAATGATGCCCATCTTTCATTGGTCGTCTTAGTAGTTATCACGGTTGGATTAAATGAGAGTAAATGTGAGTTTCTAACACATGGTAATTGTTCAATAAATGTTGAAAGTTTTTTTGTCTTTAGTTTGACATACCTGTAGTAGACAGGGCCAGCAGGACACTGCCCCAGAAGGTGGGAGCCTCACTGCATTTTTAATAGTGGCCTCGAGCACTACTATTTTTCTTTTAGTAAGTTGCCCATTTTAGGTGTTATACCAAGCAAGCTAAGCAGACGTGAACCCATTTCTCTAGAACAGCATTACAAGTTCAGAGTCTCTAATCCTAATCGAGTTGTAGATTCCTATTTAATTTCATAATAATTCCCTCCATGCCTCCCAAAATGTTTTCTTTCCCTCAATAATTATGGTCACTTTATATTTTTATACATTTGGAGGCCCTTCTTGACGTCCTTGGACACAATGAGAGTTATCTTGTTGGCTACGGAGCCAGGGATGATGAATTTCTCCAGAAGTTACAGTCAACGTTGGCCAACCCTCAGGAGACGCTGCGGGAGGTTTCTAGAGCAGCTGAGAGGGGAGGGGAGCCGATCATGTTCAGACTGTGGCTGATGGTTCCCTTTCCTCCTTAAATGGAGTCGCTTTCCCGAAAGATGTCAGAGAAGAGATGGATTAGGAAGGCAAGACTCTGGAGGCGCTTGCTGGGTCTGAGGGCCAGGAATGGCATCCCTTGGTATGTTCTAGTGCCCGTCCCTCAGAGTGGTTGACAGGAATGTGCCTCTCCACTCTGAGCTGCACCTGCCCTGCGCCGTTACTGAAGTTGCCACCTGACGTGACCTCTGGCTGGAATGTCAGTGTCCCAGACATGTGGATGTTTGGATCTAGTTGGGGGAGCATTGGAAAAGGTAAGTGCGGAACCAACATCAGTGACTGACATCATTTTACAAGGTAAAAACAGTAAAAATAGATAAAATTACTCTCAAGGCACTCTCTGGTCCATTCTCCCAGGCCATACACCTGCACTGACACACCCGAGAAGCCCTGGGAAAGGGGGGTAGTACCTCTCCTCACTGGTTTAATCTCCTGTTGCTCGCTGTAGCTGGCCTGATAACACTTCATTTTTTGGTTGCGTTTTCCTTGTCTCATTTCTCCATCCCTTACAGGAGGTCCCTTCCCCATCCAGATGAACTGCTGGTCCTCAAATCCTTGCTGTAGGGTCTGCAAACCAGAACTAAGGTTGTCCTGCTAAGATCTATTAGCATAATTTTATAAAACAAGTAACATTTTATCTAACAAGAATGCAGCTCTTGTTCTTGAATAAATGAATAAATGGAACTTGGAAAACCCACTCTAGTGTCTCATTCGGTCTATACACCAGGCAGTGACAGGTGCTTTCAGTATAAGTCAGTTCTTACGGGAGGTAAGTTAACAATAGTGAGCGTGCTTTAACTTCTGGTGGAGATGGGCCTGTGGTCACCCGAGGATTTCCGTCCTTATCCTCCCTACTCTGGGTTTGGGGCAGTGGTCCCCGGCTATTGAATTCTGTTGTCTCACCTTCGTGCTTGTGTCCCAGATCCTTTTTGATGAGGTCTCTACATTTTACAAAACGCTGCTCCTCTTCCCGGTCCTTGAAGTCTCTCATGGTGGGACCACTTCTGATCCCAAAAGCACTGTGTCTCTGCTGCTGCTGCCACGTCCCGGGAGAGTTGGAGTACTGAGTTTGCAGCTTTTTTTGAAAGAATCTCAAAAAGAAAATCTAATAGACAACTTTTCTAACAACATGCTAAACAGAATATTATTAAGTACTGTTTTCAAAAAATTGCTGCTGCTACTGATATAAATCGCTAGTCAGGGAGGATGTATTTTGTTTTTTTTCAGCTATTTCTATAGGGACCAAATGAAAGTGGTAAGGAAACTGGAACAGCTAAGTGTTGTGTTTTGTAAAGAAATATGAAAGCTATTAAAATGTTACATAAATATGCACAAGATTCCTAAAATGTGTTCAGCTGGTCTTCACATTTTTCAATTTTCATATCGAAGTGCTTAATTTACATTTATAAACAAATTTTAGTTACAAAATCAGCATGACATCATTTCAAAAGAGCATTTTTTAACCAACAATTTTTTAAAGCGTTAATTTGGGGCATTGTTATAAACACAAAGATGACCCACTAGTTGTGTCTCATACATATTTACTCCAAATTTAAATCTATAATAATATTTATTGAGATACTGTTTTAGGAATAAAGATGAAGGAAATACAAAGCAAAAAACCCGAAAAGCCTGCTTTCCGATGGAAAAGTAACCTGTTGCTCATGTTCGCAGCAGGAAGGAAGGACGTGGAAACGGTGTTCTCCCCAGGGCATCACCAGGGCTGTGCGGGTTCCAGGTCTCCCGCAAATCGTGAGAGATGCCGGCCTCTCCTTACGCCTCTGAACAGTCAGGAAAGGTTCGTGTGTCCTCCCCCCACGCACATTTGTGTTTCACTCGACCGAGAAAACCTGCTGCTCGTGGCCAAGCCAACTGGTTTTGGCTCTTCGCCCCAGTTACGGAAGGAAACCAGCCGTCCAAACTAAGAGGCCACACGGAATGCTCCCCGCTTGCTGCTGCCTGTCCGTGATTTATGCCTGCGGAACTCAGCTCCTGCTGTTACTTCTGTGTTGTCACACCAGCTGGGGCTGGAACTGTCGCCCATGATGGATTCTTTTACACTTGGTGCAGGTTCTCAACAATAATGGGGCTCAAAATGCCAAATCTCACAGAAACGACGAAAGTCACCCTGAGACAAAGAGGTCACTCTGCAGAGAGTGGCCTGCAGGACTTCCGTCACAGATCAACCCAGCCACACACTAGTTAACGTGGTGAGGACAGACTTGAATCAGACATACACCGTGGCAGTAGGAAAAGAATCCAGGGTAAACTGTGCTCAGCTTTAATTTGTGCAGAGGTGACAGGGTGTTTTAAGGGGAGAATGCGGGGGGTTGCTGACAGGGGCCCAGGAGAGTCCGGGAAGTGAAAAATTACAAAAAGCTGGAAGAGGGGTGTTGGTCCCTCCCACAGGGGCTGGAGACGGCAGTGTTCTGGTGCTGGCAGGAACAAACTGTTTCTCACCCTTGTCTTTGCTCATGCTGTTCCCTCTACATGGAGTGACCTGAAGGAAAGCCCTTCGGATAACTCAGTCAGATCTTAACCTCAGTTTCCTCGTCTGTAAAATGTTAGTAGTCCTCTCTACCTCGTGGGAAGGTTTGGGGGGATGACGTGAGGCCTAGAATGTAGAGCTCTTGGCACCATGCTTAACCCACAGGGAGCTTTCAGTATTCATTAGCTAAATAAAATACTCATCCTTCAATAGTCAGCTTGTGCGCCTTCCTTCTAGAAGCCTGCTCTCTTCCCAGAGTCCCATTCCAGGTCCGGTGCCCCTCCTCCTTTCTCGTATCTGTGCCCTGGGTACGTCTCTATCGCTGTGCTTGACACACTTCCTTACACTGATTCGTGATTCTCCCCCCACTAGACTGAATCCTTGAAGGGAAAGACTGTGTTTTATTCATCTTTGTACACTGTTCCCAAATGTCCAGCACAGTACCTGGGACACATTAGGTGCTTAGTAATGATAATTGTTTCAGTGAATTGATGGGTGGATGGAAGGATGAAATCCTCATCCTAACTTTTTGGCAGCTTTTGAATTATTGGTTAGCCCTTTATTCTTGAATATCTTTTCTCCATTGGATTTTATATCAGTCTGAGTTCTGTAGCAGAAAAGAGAAACCACCACAGTATTTTCAGCGGAGGGGGATGTAAATGCTTTTAAACTTGGTGGAAGGACTGGAAGAGCAGGCTTCAGACTGGGCCTTCAGGAACGACTCCCACCACAGCAGACGTGACCCACTAGGAGCTACCGCCTCTCCCACATGGGGAAGATGAAACGTCAGGAGGCTGCCCCGGAACCACTGACTTCAGGAACATACTGCCTGAGCTGAGATCTGGAGGTCAGGAAGCCACCATGACAGAACCTTCTGCTAGAGCTGCACGAGCAAAACATGAATTCCCAGATCTTTGCCTCTTGTCCCTCATGAAGCCACTACCGGGATGCTGAACACCGTGGCCAAAAAAAAGAGAACAATTCCATGACCTTACTTGCTAGCAGAGGAGCAGAAGCAGCCAGAAGTGCTGTCTACATCTTTCAAGTCTCACTCAGATGCACCTGATTCTCAGAAGCTACATCACCTCCAGACCCTCCAGCTGCAAGGGAGTCTGGGGAGTGTAGTTTTCAGCCCTCCAGCCTCTACACTAGAGAAAGGCCCTCTAGACTGGATGGATGGATGTTGAGCAAGTCAGTGCACAGCATCCACCACCGTTCCCGTGGCCCCGCGCTGTCCCGGTCCTCCCAGCCCCAACTCTGCTCTCTTCCCTGAGTCCTCCTTCCCCTTCCAGCACCCCACCCCACCCAATATGATTTAGCCCTTAACCATCTTCTCATTTCCCCGAAACTGCTTCGACTAGCGATCGTCCCCAAACTCATTTCCTACTCCAGTCAGATGAATCACACATCTCAGTTTCCAGCCCTGACCTCCCACCTCATGTGGTTCTGTTGGTCCACCTGCCTGTCAGGTGGTACGGCCTGTGTGTCCTGCCAGCGCTTCCCAGTCGACCTCTCTAAGATTAACCTTATTTCCTCCCCAAAAGTCATCCTACCTTTGACATCCTATCTTTTATCCCACCACCATTCCAGTCATCCACGCTGAGAACATCACATTTTCCTTTTCTATTTTCCACTCCACATTCAGTCTCCAAGTTTCACGGTGAGGAAACTATCTGAACTGTTTCTTCTCTGTTTCCCGCTGCCCCTTGCAGCTGCACACCCCTGCTGAAGCACCTTTTGCCTCAGAGGATTGAAGTTGAGCCATGGTGGCCTCCTCACTTTGAGGTCTCGCTCAATTTGAACGTCACATGGGCCAGAATGAGAGGAGACCGATAGAGTGGGACTTTGGCTCCGCGCTGTGGTCTGCCTCTCCCCTGGGTTTGCCGCTTGGGGGATTATGCGTGACTAGTCCCCACTCAGATCCTCGAGGCGTGAGGAAGATCCACCCCCGCGCCCACAGCTCTGCAAGAAGTTTGTCTGATTGTGGTTCGCTTGTTGTATCGACCTGTATTCCTCTAGCACATCAACGGGAGAACGGGAGAAATACAGCGCCTAGGCACCTGGGAGCCTGAGCCAGTGAGTCCGCACACATTTATCGTCTTACGTCCACTCTTCCTGGCTGAATGCCGGCCACTTTTTTGAAGTATGTTAACTCTAAGTCTGCCTTTACACTCTTGCTCACATCCTCCTGTGTTCTGACCATACTCCCTTCACCTGACGCGTGGGCCGTGCTCCGGACCTTTGTTGTTGCCCCATAGCTGTCAGCTGATGAAGGGCTTTAAAAGGTGTGACCCATCAACTGATTCTGACTCAAGGTAGATGATTACTCCAGATCAGAAAAAGGAAAAGATGGCACAACTTCTAACACGATCTTCCCTTTATGTGCAACAGAGACCAAAAAAGTGCTTGTAAAACTTTTCAATAATCAGGTTTTTATATGTTGAGTAAAGTTCCTTTCTCTTATATGGAGATAGCAATAAAAATGCTAAGATTTGATTCATCTCCAAGCTTTAATGAATTTTGAAGCTTATGGGTAATTGTCTTTCCAAATTTGTACCCTAGCCTAGAGCGTTAGAGGGAATTTTCTATATTAAATAGGAAATACAATTATAAAAGCTATCATTCCTTGTGTATTCACTGAGTGCTGGACACACATAAGCATCAGTTCCTTTAGTCCTCACGACAGCCACCTGAGGGGGGCTGTCATCATCCTCTGAGACTTGAAGAGTCAGAATTCTGTGAAAGCCACACAGCTCGGACGGACATTGCCAGGACTAGAGCCCAGGTCTGTCTGCTTCCCGGCCCGCGTTCACAGCCACCACTCCACCTGTGACATGGGTCACGTTCACAGCCACCTCTCCACCTGTGACAAAGGGCCGTATTCACAGCCACGGCTCCACCTGTGATGGGGGCCCACGTTCACAGCCACCGCTCCACCTGTGACGGGGGGCCCACATTCACAGCCACCGCTCCGTCTATGATGTGGCCTCCAAAATGAGCTCATTGACATCCATGTGCTCTGTGTGTGAAGGGAATTGTTGCTTTAGTTTAAGTGTAAACTCTTGAGAAAAAAGGAGGCTGTATCTTATTTATCTTTGATTAAACAGAGAGATTGACAAATAAGTAAATATATTGGAGAAAGCTGGAGTCAGGTTTCTCATTCTCAGGATGGTTACAGATATGGAGAGACGAAAGGCTAGAATAACCCCATTGTGTTGAATTAGATTTGATTGATGTGATTGATGTGATTAGATTTGATTGATTGGTGTTGAATTAGATTTGACGTATTGATGTGAACACAGTTTCCAATATATAGAGATAGATGCAGATTCCTGTGTTTATACACAGGTATATATGTGCATTTATTTCTTGGCTCCGCTTACTGAGAGGGCCTAGAAGCAATGACAGTCCACTCGCAATGAGCACACCTAGGGGCTAGATGTTGGCTCCTAAATATCAGCCTCCACTAGAAGGAACTAGAGCTCTTTGGAGAAATGGCTGTTTATAGGGCAAGGGCAGGAAAAGTACAAGATGAGTTTGGTACATTTCATGTCCCAGAAAGTAGGCAAGTGCTCAAAAAATTATGGGAACATGTCAAAAGGACACGGGAGTCAATTTGAAGGGCCTTTCACTGGCCAAATCTAGGACAAATTGAGCATCAAATTAATACATGAATAAGAAATAGAGGAGAAGGAAAAGCTCTATCTTATGATCAAATTCCAGGTAATAAGTATAGAAAGAGAATGGAATTTTAAAACCACCATTCTGCAGTTATAATTGATTCAGGCAATACTCATCAATGAATGCCACAAATGGTGGGTGAAAATTTGATGAGGAAGTTCTTAGTATATAGTCAAAGTATTTTCCCACAAAATGCCTAATATTTATTCATTTAAAAAGTACAAAGTACTCATTAACTGTAGAGAAACTTAGCAAATATCATCTTAATCAAGTGATAACATTAACAGCACTAGTCCTAGTTATGGGACAAATCCACATGTGCATCCTCATATGATGCACTGAGAAACATGGCATTTGGGTATTCCCACCCAAAATGCATAACCAGGATTTAATGATGATGAAACATCAGACAATCCCAAAATAAGGAGCATTTTACAAAGTAACAGGCCTGTACACTTCAAAAATGTTAAAGCCATGAAAGATAAGGAAAGACAGAATCATGTCCACATGGAAGGAGATTAAAAAGAAAACATGAGAACTAAATGCAGCATATACTCCTGCATTGGCTCCTTCGTCTGTAGAAGACAACATTGGAACAATAGGCAAAACAAATGGGGGGGTCTGAGAAATAATTGGTGGTACTGTAGCAGTGTTACTTTCCAGAGCGTACTCTCATTAGATGGGAGAGTGCTCCTGTTAGGGACTGCACACTGAAGTATTAAAGGTGTTGGGGCCATGTCTGTAATCCTCAGCTAGCTTAGAGGGGAAATATCTACAATATATGTATAATAGATGTAGGGGAAGAACTATTCCTCTACCCTTCTAGGTTCTTCTGGCTGGTCTAAGAATTAAATTGACATGAGACAGAAGAACAGGAGAAAAATTAAAGTTTAATAACAGGTACACATGGGAGAAACCCAGGAAAACTCAGTAACTTGCCAAAATGGCCAAAGCAACCATCTTAAATACCATCTTCGGCTAAAGACAAAGGAGGATGTTGGGGGTAGTGGTTTGGGACTTCAAAGGGGAGGAAGACAATTCACATGGAGATGGAAAAGTGAATGTTTGGTAAACAGATGGTTGCTGTGCCTTGCAGAGGCAGTGGACCTGGAGAGGACTTTGATCAAACGGGCCTTGCTAGGTTCCTCCCTGTCTACCACACCTAGTTCATGTTCTACTAGAGTTACCCATGGTATTAGCTCCTTCCTGGAACTGGCCTTCTATCTTAAATTCTTTTAGGCAGTTAGCAGGGAGGTAAAGT
This sequence comes from Tapirus indicus, assembly GCA_031878705.1. NCBI lineage: Eukaryota > Metazoa > Chordata > Mammalia > Perissodactyla > Tapiridae > Tapirus > Tapirus indicus. Next base: position 54,883,604 of record CM062933.1, on the reverse strand, counting down.
TTCTTCCTGAGTCTTTTGTTCTCAAAAATAAGCCAAAGAGACATATTTTGGGGTGGCAAATTCTGATCCTCTACATAGATGTGTGTGTGTGTGTGAGTACAGAGAGACAATGGTGAGGCAAATGGAAAAAGTTAACAACTGGGGAATCTGGTGAAGGGAATGTGGGAGTTCCTTGTGTTGTTCCTGTAGTTTTTCTAGAATTTGAAATTATTCCAAAACAAAAAGTTAAAAACTACATGTACACAAGTCTGGAATGATCTCTGTTCCTTCTGCCTGCCATCAGCACAGAAAATAAGACAATTATGACCTAGTTTGACAGAGGATTCCAGTCACAGCTGTGCCGTAAACCTGCACTGCAACCTGGAGCAAGTCAAACAGTGACAATGGCTTCTATCTGTTGAGACTTACTCTCTGTGGAGACAGTGCCCAAACCCCTTATGTACATGACACCATCCTCCCAGCAAAGCCATGAGGCTCAGGGGGCCTGAGCACTTGCCAGGACCACACAGCTATTAGGGGCAGGGGCAGGCTGTGAATTCAGGGCCGCCTCACACGCGTTCAGGCTAACCAGCACTCTGCTACCCTCATTTGTAAAAAGACGAGGCTGCACTGGATGATGGCCTCCCCTCAGCACTAGGATTCTATAAGATGCATTTCCAGGTTTCTTTCCGGAAACTGTGATTCACTTGGTGTAGTGGTGGTCCAGGTAACTCTTAAGAGTCAGACAGGAGGGGAGATGCCTTCCTTGCTGTGGTCACATGTGTGACACCTTGGCCAGAACTAATTTGGTTGAGGTGACATCTGGACCCCTAGCCTGGCATTTTCTCTTGACCATGTAGGTGACCAGCGTCTTCCTCTCAGCCGTGTTTTGCTGGATGGCAGCATTCCAGAGCTGGAACATCAGAGCTGCTCCCAGGAGGGAGCCAGTCTTGTCCGCGTCACATGTACAGTGACCACACACCTGGTTTGCCCGGAACAGTCCCTGTTTATGCCTGCCGCCTTGGATAAGTACTAGAGCACCTCCTTTTACTCTTCAAAGGGCTCCATCTGGACACAGATTCTGTCACCAGGCCGCTGAAGCCCTCCCTCCTGCGGGGTCAGAGTCTCCCGCAGGCAGCCTGTCTCCTCTGCGCCCTCCAGTTTGTCCCCATCTGTAGCCAGCAGATCTCTGACCAGACCGCATCACACCTTGCCCCAAGACTTAAAAGAGCCCCGGACCACGAGCATCATTTACAGTTTCTCTACCACCAGCCTCCATCTGCCTACAAACTGACGGACTTCCCGCATTGCCCTTAGAGTCACGCTCAGACATTGCTCTTACTGTTGGATCTTCAAACCCACTTCTTTCCTTGGCAAAGACAGTGTACGTTTGTTTGAGTAACGTCTGAGCCCCTTGTGCTGGTGGCTTCTCTGTATCACGATCATCTGACTCTGAAGTAGAATCCTCTGCAATCCTGCAGCTCAGACTGGTTCTCAGCCTGTTCCTTGGTCCTCTCCTGACAGTGACATGGCTCATGCTCCAGCTGGAAGTGACAAGCGTTGCCATGACAAAACAAACAGGCTTTGCCGGCAGAGGCTTTTGTATGTGGGTGTGTGTGTCCTCTGATGAAATCGGCCTGTCTGACAGCCTGGAAATAACAGTGAAATTGAGAAATCACAGGCAATATGACAAGATGTTTTTAACACATACATCGAGGCAATAAGGCTTGAAAGTCATTATTTACGCTTCTGAGGCCTGAAGAATCCAGATGTTTAATTATAAAACATTTTCTTCCAATTCTAGACATGAGCTCCACTGAAAACACTGAGCTCTGCTAAAGAATATGCTCTCCCTTCGGTTCCTGGTCCTGGCTTTATGTCTCTGTTAATCCAAATGTGACTAGAACCATTTAAGCGAGCAGAGAGTCAATGACAGCATGAATAATAGCTACAATTTGCTGAGGACTCAGGGACTTCTGAGCATCATTTTGAATCCTCCCAACAGCCAGCAGAGCTAAGTATCAGTCCCCCTAGTTTAGAGATGAAGACACTGAGGTTTGTGCCAGAGCTGGGGTTTGAACCCTTGTCACCTCGGCTCCGTAGCCCGCGGTCCATCTACCAAACACGGCCCAAGGAGAGTCAAGCAAATAGACTCCACGGCTGGTGCTCACTCTCTGTGCTTGACGTTTTAGGAATGGGTGGAAAGGGGACGGACGAACCAGATTTGGGGAATAAGGAGCCCATGAGCCTCACCCTCCCGTCCTCAACGCAGCCCTGAGATCGCTAAATGAATCAAGCCAGCATATAAAATCAACAGTCATGGGCTGTAAATCTTAACCTTATTCCCCATTTTGTTCTTGGCATGCTGTTCCCATGGAGACACAGCTCCTCAATTTATCTGGAATTCAAACCACCCAGGGGACACGACTGAGAGCTTCGAGAGGCCTGGTGGGGAGACAGGGCTGCGCACAGCTTCAACCCGCCCGACAGACTCGTTCCTTCTCCTCCTTCTCTCTCCCTTTTCCACTTTCCTTAGACACTGATGACAAGATGGATTTTGTAATGAGATATGGCCTCAATAAAACACTTCTCCATCTGCAAACATTCTCAGGGAGAAAAAGAAACCTCCATGGTGACCAGCTGTTTGTAGGCAAGCGGCAGCAGCCACCACCTTCAGTGAAGCTGTTCTCTGGGGTCAGGAACTGTCCCCTGATCCGGTAGACATCACGGATACCCACGGGGTCTAATTAGATGCTCCACACCCTTTCCGGGCACTCGGCTAATTAAAACACTCGTGCTGCTATCAACAGTAAGATATATTCCAAAGCCTGTAAACAACGGGGATTCTTACACACAGAAATCACCTTCAGATAAAATGTTGTGCCCTCGTGTGCCACCAAATGCTGCCTCGTGTTTCATCTCAAATGGGTTTTCTAATTTGGCCATTCTGGCACTATTTTCTTCCTTGTTTCTCAAGATAGTGTGGGGGATCAGAATTGGCCACCTCAAAATGTCTATTTTCTCTGAAGGAGGCTTTGACTTCCCCCTGCTAAATGTCTAAAGGGATTTGGGATGGAAAGCCTGTCCCCAGGACAGGCCGTCACCATGGATAACTCTGGGTATCCGTAGACTGGGAGGGTCTTTGCTATGCCCACTCTTATCAAAGTTCTGTTTACCAAACATTCACGTTTGTAAGGGAAGTCTCCCTTTGTAAAGGTATCTCCTTCTCTGTACTGGGAAGAGGGGCGAATGACCTCATCTCTAGAAACTTGTCAGTGTGGAAGGCGAGGACTCATATCTGCATAATAACCTTACTGTGCTTTTCTAGTAATCTCCCATAGCTGACCCAACCCCCAATATCCTTGTTTGTCTATATAAGAGGAGAACCTCCACCATTTTGTTGAGAGATACTCAGTTTCCCCGAGTCTCTCCCATGTATACATGTTATAAAGCTTTGTTTGATTTTCTCCTGCTATTCGGCCTCATGTCAATTTAATTTGTAGCCCAGCCAGAAAGGACCCAGAGTGGATAGAGAATGCTCTTTCTCCCCTTTAATAGATATTGGGGGAAAAAACCCAGAAAACAAAATTTAGGTCAAAAAGTAAACTGCTATCCCTCAAAAGGACTCACTATATGAAAAAATCTTGATAGAAAAATTAATGTCTAGGGGCCTGCTCAGTGGTGTAGCAGTTAAGTTTCCGTGCTCTGCTTCAGCGGCCTGGGGTTTCCTGGTTTGGATCCCGGGCACACACCTACTCACTGCTTATCAAGCTGTGCTGAGGTGGTACCCCATAAAGAAGAGCTACAACTCTACAACTATTATACAAAACTATGTACTGGAGTTTTGGGGAGAAAAAAGAAAAAAAAGGAAGGATGTTAGCTCAGGGCCAATCTTCCTCAAAAAAAAAGAAAAATTAATGGCTAAAAACATTAGTATTCAAAGGCAAAACCTAACAATAATGATAAACAAAAGCCAGATTGAATTATCTTGTGTGTGTGTGTGTGTGTGTGTGTGTGTGTGTGTGTGTGTGTGTGTGTGTGTATAGACCAGCCCTGAGCTAACACCCGTTGCCAATCCTCCTCTTTGCTGAGGAAGACCGGCCCTGGGCTAACATCCCTGCCCATCTTCCTCTACTTTATATGGGACGCTGCCACAGCAGGGCTTGACAAGTGGTGCATCAGTCCACACCCAGGATCTGAACCTGTGAAACCCCGGGCCACCGAAGGGGACCGTGTGAATTTAACCGCTATGCCGCTGGGCCAGCCCCGCCCCAAACTGAATTATCTTGAAAAGAGAAAAAGAAAAAACTAGGGAGAATTCATCCTTCTCTTCATCTTTCTTTTCAGTTCCTCTTTTTTTCCTTGTCCTTATGAGCTTTCAAAGAAGACTTTCATGAATCTTGGACTGAGGGTCCTTCCTTTTCTTTGACTTGTCAATAGGCTAAATTATCTTAAAATTGGAAAGGGAGTGGGAATCAAAGTTCAGTCCTCACCTCGTGTGTAAATATCTCATTGAATAGGAAAACAAAAACTAGTCTAGCTTCTACATGTTCAATGCTGGGTCTGCCACAAGCCAGGATTTTGAGCTGTTCATTTGCATTTCTCACTGAATTCTCACAATATTCTTGCCAGACAGGCGACAGTAGAGCCATTTGCCGTTTTGCAGATGGAGAAACCGAGGCTCGGGAAAAGTTAAGGAATGGATCCAAGTCTCACATTTGGTAAAAGCCGGAGGCAGGGTTGGAATCTCTGTGCGTTTCATTCTGAACGGTGTTCTTTTTCTACTCCCTGCTGTCACTCAACTGTTCTTCAGGGACCCAAAATACAAGAAACGTGGTGATTAAAGAGTGACAATGTTTCTTCTAAACCCTAAAACCAGAGATGCCTAAAGGGAATAGAGAAGATTTTCATCTAATATAATCAAATGCCTGGCACAAAATAGAAGTGAAGCAAAACTTAGTTCCCCTTCCATCAGGGAGAGTATCTTGACTTGTACTAGAAAGTTCCACTGACATGATGATATCTGACATTGCAGCTCTCCTGGCTGGATGGTCTCCTCGCTGCAGGCTGACAGAGCGATTCTGGAAAATACTGGCACTCACCGTTCACTGCCCTGCCTTTCCCTCTATCCATACTCCTTCCATCCCTCCCTCAGACCTAATCCTATTCAAAGCCACAGAAAATGAGATTAGAGGAAACGCTGCCAGCAAAGAAATCCTTTCTAACCTTCATGTTAACCCTGGGCCTTTTCTGAACGCAGCACATAATCTTCATTGAGCACTGCGTGCCCTTGTCAGGGCTTCTTCCACGCTGGGACTTAGCCTCTCGGGAGGCGTGTATCAAAGGGCAGAAGGAGAAAGAAAGAATATAAATGGGCTAACGGGTTATTCAAGCTTTCAGCCTAAATGGAAAACACCCAGGCCTCCACAATCACGTCAGGCAATATGGCAGTTTCAAATCACGTGCTATGTCAATGCGTGTGCATTTCAAAGACCAGCTCTGCACTGTTGGGGGACCTGTAAGGCTTTTAAATAAGCACAATCATTAACAGGACCCAGAGCACCAAAAGCCAGTCCTCCTCCTCCTCCTTTCTCTTTCTCCTTCTTCCTCTTCTACCTCAAATTTTATTAAACTCCTTGATAGCAAGTGGTTAATATTTATTGACTGCAGGTTGTGGCATTGTGCCACTTATCTACTATTTATCCCTCCATTTTCGTACTTTCTCACAAATGTATACCTTGTTAAGACTTTCTGCAGGCTAACTAAAAACAATATTTTTAATTAATGTAAGTGTTAAATCTTATTTCTGAGAAGAAAAGGCTGCTGCATGACATCTAGCACAACTCTAAACATTTTCAGAATTCACTGCAAAAGCAATTGTTAAAAACCCATGAAGAAAGTGAGTCTCATTATGGAGTGATTAAGATGCAACACATTTCACCTCAAAGGAAAATCCAAGCTTTGCTCACTGAGGACTTAAACCTAAGGCTTACAAACTGTAAATGGTTTGTTCTCTGCTGGCCCGGGAATGATCTTATTAGGACACGAAAAGCCTCTTGCTTTTAATTCTCGCTGGCAGCTCTCTCTCCATCTGGGACGGTCACTCTGATCCGAAGGGGCCAAAGCAGCCCAGCAGCATGACCTCAGGGCCTTCTCTGTCCTTGTTGCTGTGAATCCAAAAGATCCCAAAGCTAGAATCAAACTGGGAGGGACATGGGACAAACTGTAGGGCGTTGGGGTAACCGGAGGCTGATGCTACCATGTCCAGATGAAGATGTGGGATCTGGAGTTCTGACCCTTGAGTTGGAATTCTGGCTGTGCCCCTGACTGCTAACTTCTGTTCCTGTGTTCTCATCTGGAAAATGGGTGTAATAATACTACCCACCCCTCAGGGCAAATAAGGACTAAATGAAATAAGACAGGGAAAGCATTTACAGTAGTGCTTGAAATAAATATAAACTGTTACTATTATTATTGCCACTGTTATTACTAATATTATGACTGCAGGAGGAAGACCATGCGGGTGGGCGGTTGGACCTGGCCTGGAGACAGAGTATCTGAATTTGTGAGCTGTTTTTGCAAAGATCATTTGCTTGGGCAAACTGCGCTTACCTGATTGTCATGCCTAGGATTTTAAAAGAAAATATAGTTTTAACCTTTTTGTATTGTGACATATAATATCTGTGCAGAAATATAGGTAAAATATAAATTACAGTTTAAGTAATTATTTTAAATCTAATACTCATGTAAATATCTGCCAGGTCAGAGAGAACATTACCAGAACCCCAGGAAACCTCTGCATGCCCTTTCCAAAACACAAATTCCTCCCTCCACAAAGGTAACCACTAGTCCAACTTAAATGCAATCGCTTTTTTCCTCTCTTTATGCTTTTAACCTAAGTATGCCGACCCTAATCTTTCTACACTGTGGTTTTGCTGTCTTTTTACAGCAAATACAAATGGAATTGTACAATGCGTATTCTTTTCTGTCTGGTTTCTTTTGATCAACAGTACATTTTTAAGATTCCACATTTTACTTACCTATTTTTGTCTCCCACTGCATGAATATGCCACAATGTATTGTTTCTGCTCTTGATGGACATTTGTGTTGTTTCCAGTTTGCACTGTTAGAAATACTGCTGCTGCACACACTCTTGAACACACATCTTGGGGTTTTGTATCCCCAGAGTGGAATTGCCGGATGACAGGAATGCAAAGTTCAAATTTAGTTGGCAATGCCAGGGTCTTCTCTAAGATCAATGTAGCAACTGACACTCTAACCAACAGCGGTGAGAGCTCCTGCTGCTCCACATTTCTACCTCAAACTGGTCTTGCTAGACTTTTTAATTTTAGCCACTCCAGTGAGTATAGAGTGGTATCTCATTGCACTTCCTGGATTACTAATGAGGTTGAGCACTTTTTCAGTTATTATTGGCCGTTTGGACATGCATCTCTTGCTCATTTTCCTTTTGGGTTTTGTCTTTTTCTTCTTGATTGGTAGGAGTTCTTAACAGTCTGCATGAGATTTTTTATTGCTTATGGGTATTGCAAGTGTCTTCTCCCAATTTTAGGCTTGTGTTTTCACCCTCTTAAGGGTGTCTTTTGATGAACAAAAGTTCTTAATTCTAATATAGTTCAAGTTATCAATCTGTTCCTTTATGGTTGTTCTTTTGTGTGTTCCACTTAAAAACTTTCCCAGCCCTGAGGTCATGAAGATATCCTATAGTCTTTGAAGATCTTTATTGTTTTATCTTTCTCAAGTGGGTCTTTGTCTTAGTCAACTCAGGCTGCCATAAAACACCTAGACTGGGTGGCTAACACCACAGATATTTATTTCTCACAATTCTGGAGGCTGGGAAGCCCAAGATCAAGGTGCTGACACAGGGTTCCTGGTGAGAGCCCTCTTCCTGGTTGAAAATGGCTGTCTTCTCACTATCCTCACATGGCAGAGAGAGAGCAAGAGCTCTGCATGCCAATCCCAACACGGGGGCCCCACCCTCATGGCCTCTTCTATACCCAATCACCTCCCAAAGGCCCCACCTCCAAACACCATCATACTGGGGAGTCAGGACTTCAACACATGATTGTGGAGGCAGATACAAACATGCAGTCCATGTAGTCTTACAATGGGAATTCTTGTGAGCCATTTAATTTAATATTTTCTCTTCCGGATAACCAGTTGCCCCAGCACTATTTGTTGAGAAGCTGTCCTGTAGCAACTCCTCTGCAGCACCAACTTTTGTCATAAATTCAATGTCCATTTTATCTCTTGGTCTGTTTTGGTTCTCCATTTTATCCCATGGTCAATTCATCTATCCTTAAGCCAAAACCACATGGTGACGATATTCAGGTGGAGTAAATCCTCCTTTATTCTTGGGTTGGGTCTCGGACCTTTGCATTGCCATAGAAACTTTAGAACCAATTTCATTTAAAAAACCTGTGGGAATTTCGTTTGGGTTTGCATTGAATCTGGAGATAAACTTGAAGAGAATTGATCCATTTATAATATCAAGTCTTCTGATCCACAAAAGTAGGATATCACTTAATTTGCTTAAATCTTCTTTAATAATTTCTCTCAATAATATTTTAGAGTTTTCTAACTGGAGATCTTGCACATTTTCTTTAGAGTTATTGTTAGGTATTTGATGTTTCTTGATATTATCATAAATAGTTTCTTTTTAAGATTTTATTTTCTAATGTGGGGATCAGAATTGTCCACCTCAAAATATGTTTCTTTATCTTGATTATTTTCTCTGAAGGAAGTTTGACCTTCACCCCCGCTAACTGTCTAAAGGGATTTGGGATGGAAGGGCTATCCCTGGATAATTCTGGGTATTGATAGACTGGGAAGGTCCTTGCTAAGCCCATTCTCCTCAAAGTTCTGTTTACCAAACATTTGCATTTGTAAGGGAAATCTCCATTTGTAGGGGTGTCTCCCTCTCTGTACCCGGAAGAAGGGGGGATGACCTCATCTCTAGAAACTTATCAATGCAGAAGGCAAGGCTGCATAATAACCTTACTGTGCTTTTCTGTTAATCTCCCATAACTGACCCACCCCCAACATCCTCTGTTGTCTTTCTATTTAAGAGGAGAACCTCTGCCGTTTTGTTAAGAAACTCAGTTTCCCTGGTCTCTCCCACGTATACACATTATAAAGTGTTGTTTGATTTTCTCCTGCTATTCAGTCTCATGTCAATTTGATTTGTAGCCCAGCCAGAAAGGACCCAGAGTGGGTGGAGGATAGCCTTCCTCCCCTTCACTAACCATTAGATGCCAGTAAATAGACATACAATTGATTTTCAAAAATTTACCTTGTATCAGCAAGCTCTCTAAACTCTCTTGCTAGTTTAATGATTTACCTGTAATTTAACATTTTTTTCTATGTATACAATCAGATAATCTGTGAAGAACGAGTTTTACTTATTCCTTTTCAGTACTTGTAACTTTTTTTCCATTTTCTTGCTGTACGCATAGGTGAGAACCTCCAGCACCGTGTTGATTGGAAGGAGTGGTGGGATGTGTCCTCTGCTTGTTTCTGGGCTCAGAGAAAAGCTCTCAACATTTCACAGTTAAGAATGGTGTTTGCTGTAGGTTTTTGTATACAGCCTTTCTCATATAGAGGAAGTTCTCTCCTACTAGTCTACTGAGAGTTTTTATCATGAACGGGTGGTACATTATTGTGAAAGTATCTGGAAGACACAGGGCTTGTACTAATAAATATCTACGTCCTGTGTAAGTATGAGAAGGAAGGTGTCTTTTGACTTGATCCTTAGTTTAAAATGCAATGGACTGTCAGTCACAAAATACCTGTTCTAAACGGGACAAGCTGCTTGGGCAAGAAGAAACTCTAGGTGGCCAGTTATCTGTTTTCCTAAATATAAGAAAAAACGATGATTTTTTTTTAAATGTGGAATTTTTAAGCCTTCAAGCTACAAGATCTTGACATGATAGGGTTTTGGTTGTTTTTTCCCCAATGTTAATTTTTCAGTAATGAGAGTGGTGATAAGGAGTTATGAAGCAAAAATACTAACCAACGGCCCCATTATACCTCCAAATGTCCAGAAGGTGGAGGCAGCGAGCCACTAAGAAGATTTCAGCCTAACAGGTTCTCTGCCTTCACATGCTTCTCACCAAGTTGAATCCTGCAGGGAAGCCCGCCTGTATAGCTTCTACCTTATCCTCATTCGCTTGTTTAAACTGCAGCATCCCCAGGCAGAAATAGTCCTCCCTAAAGCAGCATTGTGCAGGGGTGCTGCTTCCCTGGTGTGACATCACAGGCTATAATACTCAGGGTGCCCTCCGTCCAGGTAAGAATAAAAACACCTGGAGAGGACCGGACTCACACCCTGGAACGAGTAAACAGACGTGTGTCCTAGTCAGCTCAGGCTGCCATCACCAAATGCCATAGGCTGGATGGCTTAAAAAACAACTGAAAATCTATTTTCTCACAGTTCTGGAGGCTAAGTCCAGGGTCAAGGTGGCCAGTGATTTGGTTCGTGGTGAGAGCTCTCTTCCTGGCTTGCAGACGGCCACCTTCTCACTGTGTCCTCACATGGCAGAGAGGGAGAGTGAGGTCTCTGGTGTCTTTTCTCCCCGGGCACTAATCCCGTCCTGGGCCTCATTCTCATGACCTCCTCTAACCCCAATCACCTCCCAAAGGCCCCTCTCCAGATACTGCCAGATTGGGGTGTTCAACATAACAACAACTAATGGCAAACGCTGTACAGTGGGGCCTTGGGAAGGAGCTGGTGAAAGCCCTCAGCCCTAAGGAAGAGAATCAACGCGTTTCTGGTCCAGCCTGGGTTCTTTTCTTCGCTGATCCTCTGCTGTGTGTCTGAGGTTATTTCTGTGCTGGGCCGCCTGTCCTGAACCTGGAGGATTCCTGTATCAAGGCCCTTATAACTTATAACAAAGAGATTTTATCTTCCTTCTACTTACCCTCAGACATCCCTTTAAATAGAATTTTGATCACACTATGGTAAATGGGTTTATTTAGTCCACTAAACTCTGCAAAATCCAAGCCACCTACTTTTCTTAGTGTTCTGGGACAATACACTTTTACAGTTTTTCTTATGGCTTATTTTTTCTTTAAGTTTGTCACTGGACCTTAAGATTCACATAATTATAGTCATTGGTCACGACATTCTTATCGTTGGCCCGTGAAAAGGAGCTGTTTCTGGAAGGGAGCTGTTCTTGTGGGTGCTCTCTCTCCCTCCCCTTTCCCTTCCCCACTCTCTCTCCATGTATTTCTCTCTCCTCTCTCCTCTTTCTCTCTCTCCCTGAAAAGTAAGTGCTCTTTGGATGGCAACAATCTTTTCCTGATGGTATCCGGTCGGGAAACCTGCCACCCCTTCCCATCCCTTTAGAGTCCCTGAAATTAGCAGGGGAGGGAGAATCTCCCCTGGGAAGACATTTCACCCTCTGCTCTCGGGGGTCTCTGTCGAATCACCAGTGCCACCTCTCTGGGGACACCAGGGAGACTTCACTCACCTCTGGACACTGAACCAGTCCTTTAAAACTCTACTGTTCTTACTATTTTGATTAATTCTTTTTAATTTAAGCGCTTAATCACTTTTTCCAGCTACTCCTTCAATTTGCAGTGAGAGTAATAATAATAACAATGGTGTGGTAGTAGTAGTATTTTAACATATATTAAGGAGTTATTCTGTGCCAGACAATATCCTAAGTGCCTTGTGCGTATGTCTCATTTGTATATATGGATGAATTCTGAACCTTTTGGATTTTAGTGTCTTGGACAAAATGTAATTTATTGGATCTTACAAGTGAAAAGTCTGGGGACACAGCAGAGCTGAATTTGAAATCTTAAATCATAACCAGTGTCTCCCAATCTCAGTTTCAATTTCTCTGGTTGGCTCCATTCTAAGATGAGATGTCCCTTCAGAGTCAGAAGATAAGTGAGCAACTCTAAACACTACGTTCTTCTCACACTTGAATCTGTAAGAGGAGAGCAAGGGTTTCTTTCTCAAACTCTCCTCAGCTGTCCTGTGTGCTCTGATTGGGTCAGAGACTGTCCAGGATCCCAGAGTTGAGGCTGAAGCTGCAATTTGCACTCAGACTTGTCTGATTCAAATGGTTCATGCACCTTCTACTATATAGCACTGCTTCAAAAAAGTATCAGTTTGGGCCGGCCCAGTGGCATAGTGGTTACGTTCGTGTGCTCCACTTCGGTGGCCTGGGGTCACAGGTTCAAATCCCAGCCATGGACCTACACATGACTCATCAAGCCCTGCTGTGTCAGCATCCCATATACAAGGTGGAGGTAGATTGGCACAGATGTTAGCTCAGGGACAGTCTTCCTCAAGCGAAATGAGCAATCTTCCTCACCAAAAATAATTACAGTTTGATTGGAAGAAAATGCTTCTTTCATAATGAAGAATTTGAGAAATAAAGAGACCCCTACATGAGACTTTGCTTGTATTTGAAACCTCTCCCAAATCTGTGGCTGCAGGCATTTCCCTTCCTCAAGGCTTTGCATCCGCTCGCCTTTTCCTCTTTTTCTCCAGAAAAAGGCCAGGGCTGTGTCCCAGGCTGGGAACCTCAGTGACAAAAATAACAACCCATACATTCATTGGTTCTGAATAATTGATTTTCACATTTATGTTTTACAATGCCTGTATTCGTTTCCTGTGGCTGCTGTAAAAAATTACCATAAATGACAGAAATTTCTTCTCTCACAGTTCTGGAGGTCAGAAGTCTGAAATCAATGTGTGGCAGGGCCATGCTCCCTCTGGGGAAGAATCCTTCCTTGTCTCTTCCAGCTCTGGTGGCTCCAGGCATTCCTTGGCTTGAAGAGCATAACTCTAGTCTCTGCCTCCATCTTCACATGGTCTTCTCCTCTGTGTCTGTGTCTTCTCCTCTTCTGGCTCTTGGAAGGACATTTGTCATTGACTTTAGAGCGTACCTGATTCAGGGCACTGGAATAATCCAGGATGATCTCATCTCGAGATCCTTACCAAGTGAGGTTAAGAATCAGTTGAGCATATATGTATGGATCCGTTCTACGCTGTCTGTTCTGTCCCATTGATCTATTTGTCTATCCTCACACCAGCTCCACACTGTCATAATTACTGTGGCTTGCAGTGAAACCTGAAGTCAGGTAGTGGAAGTCCACCATGGTGGTTTTCCTATTTGTTCTTGCTCTTCTAGGTTCATTGCATTTTCATATAAATGTTATAATCAACTTGACAATTTCCACAAAAAAGTTTGTTAGCTCCTTGTAGACGATTTGATGGTGTGCCTGGAAAACCTTAGAGAATCTATACTAAAATTAACTCAGACAATTAAATAGAGCAGCAGGATATAAAGTTAACACGTGGATCCAATAGCCTTCATATGCACAAACAGTAATCCACTAGAGATATAATGACAAAGAAAATCCTAATTATAATAGCAACAAAGATAAAATATTAGGAATATATTTAGTCAGAAATGTACAAATCTATATGAGGAAAACTTTAAAGCTCTCTTAAAAGAGACAAAATTAATTTTGATAAAAGAGAGGACATCTCTTATATTTGGATAGGATAACTCCACCATCATGAAGATACCAGTTTTCCCTAAATTTATTTATAAATTTAACTCAGTCCTCCTCCCCCAAAATTCAACGTTTCCATGAAGCTAGACAAGTTGATACTTAACTTCATATGTAAGAACAGTCAGAGAACCTAAAAAAGAACAATTATGAGAGGACACTAGCCCACTAGCCCTCCCACACTGAAAACATAGTATAAAGGCTATAATTTAGCCCATGAATATACAGGCACACCAGTGGAATAAAATAGAAAGTCTAGTAATAGACCCAAGATCGTGTGAAACCTTAATATATAGCAAAGGTGGCATTTCAAATCACTGGGACCAAGATGGAATTCTAATCAATGGTGCTAGGACAACTGGTGGGCCATTTGGAAAAAGTAAAAATTAGATTTATGCCTCACATCATATATAAGAGTAAACTCCAAATGGATCAGTGATCTAAATGTATAAAATGAAACCATACAAGGACTGGCAGAAAAATGTGAGTTCATCTTTATCTTGAGTGAGAAGAAAGGCTTTCTAACTATGACTGAAAGTCCAGATGCAGTGAAAGAAAAACTGACATGTTTGATTACATAAAAATAAAAACCATTTTCAGGGCAAAAACACCACAAACAAAGTCAAAGACAGGCTGACAAGCTGGGATATATATGTCATAGTTAAAGGTCCAATGTGATTAATATATTAAAAATTTTTTAAAGTAAGGGGAAAAAGATGTGAACAAAAGGTATGAAGAGACAATTCATCAAAAAAATGATGCTTAAATATGTAAAAAGATATTTTATCTTGCTCGTAATGAAGGAAATCAAATTAAAACTACATTGAGATACTATTTCTCACTCATCAGACTGAAAAAAGTATAACAACAGAGTTTTCTGGCAAAGCTGTGAGGAAATAGGCACTCCCATCCATTGCTGGTGGGATCGCAAATTTATACAATCCTCTTAGAGGGGATTTTGGCAATATTTAATAAAACTACGATTGCGTTTACTTTTTGACCCACCATTTACCTTTTTGTCTCCTGGCTCCCGGGGTTTTTGACGAGAAGTTAGCTGTCATTTGTATAATTGTTCCCCTTTAGGTAGTATATCTTTTCCTCTGGTTGCTTTCAAGAGTTCCCTTTATTTTTGGTTTTCAGCCGTTTGATTATGATGTATCTCAGTGTGGTTTTCTTTGTGTTTGCAGTTCTTGAATCTTTATCTCTCTTTGTGTGTATCTGAGCTTCTTGGATTTGTAGATTGATGTCTTTTATCAATTTTGAAAAATTCAAATACAAATTTTGCCCCATTCTCTCTCTTGTTTTTCTGGGACCATGATTATCAGTAAGTTAGATCATTTGACATTGACTCACAGATCTCAGTGCTTTGTTCTTTTTTTTCTCTCTCTCTTGTTTTTTGCGATTTACTGTAATTTCTATTGATTTGTCTTCAAGATTACTGATTCCTTCCGTTGCTGTGTTCAGTCTGCTGATAAGCCCACTGAAGTATTCTTCATCTCTGATACATACAGTATTTTTAGAAATGTGTAGTATTTTCCTTTGGCTCTTTGTTATAGTTTCCAAGTCTCTGCTAAAATACTCCATCTGTTTACTTATGTTGTCCACCTATTCAACTAGATCCATTAACATATTTATCATGGTTTTTTTAAAAGTCCCTATCTGATAATTCCAGCATCTTGACCCACTTGGGTTTGGTTTTATTGACTATTTCTTCCCTTGACAAGGTCATGTTTTCTTGCTTTCTTACATGCCTCATAATTTTTGGTTGAATGCAGGACATAGCATGTATAAAAATTGAAGAGACTGAAATGAATAAACTTTATTTCCAGAAAGGGTCACATCTCTTTTTCTGTTGGGATGTTAGTGTTGGAGGTTGAGTCAATCTAGTCTGTTGCTGAGCTGGGCCAGGGTCTTGTTGTTATTTTGGGTAGATTCAGTTCACCACAGGCTTCAAATTATTCAAGGGTTGAATCAAAATCTTTTGTTTAGTACACTTGGGATCTGTGTGCCTGAAGAGTTTATCTCAGGTCTTCTGTCCTGCTCTCACTCTTCAGTGGGCCCCACGTTTATACCTCAGTGGGAGGGAGCTCTCTGCTCCTGCTCCTCCCCCAGCTGTAAAATAAGTCTGATACGCAAGGTCCGAGTGCCTGAGCGTTTAAACTACTCTCTTTTCCTGCCCTCAGATTTCAGCAGGCCTCATGGACCTGTGCCTCAGCCAGGTCTCTCTCAGCTCTCCTGTTTTGCCCCCAACCTTTCTCATGAGCACTGAGTGAAAGCCCATGGAAAAGAGTTGTGTCTCCAGGGATTTTAAATCTTCCTGCATCTGTGTCCCCCAGGGATTTTTAAATGGCCATGTCAGCCCACAGGCAGTCTGTAAAATTTCACGAGTTCCATGTTTTCTCCTTACCTGCCTCTACAGAAACTTCCCCTCCCCCACTGCCCTGCCAAAGATGAGGGCAGTTGTTGGGCCCTTTCTCTTCCAGGAGCCACTTTCACTTTTTGGATTTGAATTCATTAGGTTTTCTTATGACCTTAGCTCTCTGCTGGTAGGCTTTAAAAACTAAGATTTTGCTGTCCAGCTTGTCCTTATTGGATGGAAGCAATGTATTGTATTTCCAGTTCTTAAATTTCCTTTTTTAAAAAATTGTTTCCAATTCTCTGCCAAAACTTTCAATTTTGCCTTTTATCACCATGAATGGGATAAGTGTGAGGTCTCTGTCTGATAACTTCAGCTCCTGGAACACTTAGAGGGCTCTCTCTCACTCTTTTATTTTTTGTGTGTGCTGGCTTTTTCATGTCTTGTTTCCCAAGTGCCTAGTTATTTTTGGTTGAATTTCAGATCCTTTATTTGTTAAGTTGTTGTCAAAATAATTTGAGACTTAAGATGATGTTATCTTCATCCCCAGAAGATTTATGTTTGTGTCTATCAAAAGTCTTGGGTGACTAACCCTGGAATACTTGGGGAGCTAGCACTCTGGCTAGTTCCTTCATTCAATAAGAGAATGAGATGATTCCAAGCTGGGTTGCAGTCCCAGGGAGGGCCTACCTGCTTCTGATTCATGCTTAGTCCTTGGAGAAGCCCTTCGGGTTCCCAGCCCAAAGTAGGGGATACATGTCAGGTCCATCCCTCTTGTGGAACCCTTGACTCTAGTCACTTTCCCTGAGAGGCTGTAAAAGGCAGCTCTCAGCATCTTAGCCACCTCCTTCAGAATCCATGAATGCCCCCCAGTAAAACTGTTCAGGGTAAAAATGGCTGGCTTCTTTCTTGCCCATCGTCTTCTCCAGATCTTGGCCCAGTAGTTCTTCTCCATCCTGTTACCTCTGCAATGCTTCAAGCCAAAAAAAAAAAAAAAAAAAAACCAAAATTTGTCCAGCTTTTCTAGTTGTCTTTAGTGGAAGGGTTAATCCCAAATGCCTGGTTCGCGTTGATTGACGGAAGCAGACCCCATTCTTACTATTTTTCTATCAATTGTTGGCAATGGTAGAGACCACAGAAGTCTGGTTTTTGTCTTCCCGGCATGCTTTCCCGTCTCCACTCTTCATTTGGTGAAGTTTCATTTGGTGGACTACCTCTCTCACTCCGTGTGGGCCTGGCAGAGCTGTCATTCAAGATGCCCCACAGCCCCCTTCCCAGGGTTGGCCATGTCACAAAGGCTAGACAATCAGAATTTTACTAGGAATGATACTAGTTTGGATTGGCTACTTAAATTCTCTGTCTTCTATTTCTTCACTGTGTTAATTGTGGGAACTGAATGAGTTAATATACCTATAGCTCTTTAGAATAGTGTTATGTTCCCTATTTTATAAATGAGGAAACTGAGGCACAGAAAGTTTCAGTAGCTTGTTCAAGATCACACTGCTATGAAGTAAGGGAGTGTGAATTTAAACCTTAGTGCCCTGGCTGTAGAGATAACACTGTAAACTGTTATGCTGTATTTTCGTGGTTTGCTAAGACAAACACCATTAAACTCAGGATGGAGAAATGGGCAGACTATGGAGCCGTGTTCCTAAAAGAGATCACAGGACGTGCTGAAGATTTTGAAGTGAGATAGCAAGACAACTCTGTGAGCTACCCCAATTTCAGTTAGGCTAAATATAGTATCCCACTTATCTAGAAATCTTGACCACAGAGGTGGGCATGTGACTTCAGCCTGGTTAATCATAGATGCCACATTAATTTGTCCAAGAGTAAGCATGAGACCCAATTTGAGCCAACCAGAATCTTTCTCTGGTGCTTATATATGGATTTGGGAGAAAGAAGCTGCTAGTTTGCTAAGCTGAGAATTTATGAATCTGGGGTTGTCAATAGCCATCTCCCCCACATTTTACAGGCAGCCTGTCTATTTGCAGAATGACAACATACAGAAATGGGAAATACACAGACAGAAAAAAATCAAGTCCTGTGGTATTGAATATGTGTTCTTGGAGATTCCGATTCAGTCCTGTGACATAACCAAGTATTCTTCTCAGATATGTGAGCCAACAAATTATCCTTCTATTATGCTAGCTGTAAATGTTTTTTTTTTTTTTTTTGTTACCTGCAGTAAAAGGTGTCCTGATAAATAAATAGAGTCTACATAAAATCTTTTGCATGGTGCCTAGGACTTTGGGTGCTTAAGAATTACTTTATAATTTGGACCAGAAAGAAAAGAACTGCTTAAAAATTTTATTTGTAAAACAGCCCACACAATTTAGTTTCAAAAATCTTAATAGAAAGTATTTGTTTTGTTTTTGGGGAGAATCAATCATTTGTATAGTGGATATAGTTTTGTATTTTTTTAACTTTTGAAATAAGCCTTACGTTACAGTAAAGTTGAAAGGATTATACAAAAGACTTTGGTATGTCCATCTCCTGGATTCAACAACTCTTAACATTTTGCAGTTGCTACATTTAGTTTATCATTTTCTTTTTCTCTAACCTTATGCTAACCACTTAAGACTACTGAGCACTTGAAATATGGCTAGTGTGACTGAGGAACTGAATTTTTAATTTAGTTTAATTTAAGTATAAAATTTTAAAGTGATAACCAATCAATTATTGGCAAAAATTTTAAGTATATTTGGAACAACTTGGTTACATGAATCTACTTTTTCAAGATGTTAATTTTATGACATCTAAATGCAGACTGAATATTTCCGGTAAAATCTTCCAAATTGACATGTGCTGTAAGTGTAAAATATACACTGGATTTCAAAGATTTAGTATGAAAAACAGAATGTAAAATGTTTTAGTGCTAATTTTTAAATATTGATTACAGGCTGAAATGAAAATATTTTGAATATATTGGGTTAAATAAAATATATTATTAAAATTAATTTCTCACCTGTCCGTTTTTACTTTTTTTATGTGGCTACTGGTATATTTAAAGTCCCATGTATGCCTTGCGTTATATTTCTATTGGACAGTGCTGTTATATCCACTGGGCAGTGAACTGCAGATATGCCACTCCTTTATCCCTAAATCTTTTTAGTATCCATTTCCTAAGCAAAGGATGTTTTCTTATATAACCAATATGATATAGGTTTTCTTTTTGTACTATGGATCTTGATGTAGAAAAGATGAATGAATCTGCCATTTCATAATGACTTTCTTTTAGCAAGAATTTGACTAGAGGCAAAAATGCCCTCTGCAGAATCTCTGTTACACTAAATTTTAGCAAAGTATAAAGTATTTCACATATTCAGTGGAGAGCTGTAGGCTTATTGCAAAAACAAAAGAAAGTATAGAAATAGTTCTCTCAGATCTGAAATCCTCTAGGAAAGCAACGATCTGGAATTTTCTACATCTTTCCATGTTGCCTATAAAAATGGTCATTCTAAAAAGGCATGCACTCAAAAACTATCACATATTTTGAATATATAATACATGGTTTGAACATCAAAAAGGTAGGTGAAAAACACATAGCAGGTACGAAGCCTACCTTACCTGCTGGCTCACCAGTTCATAATTGAGGAAACAAATGGTTATACAAACGGTATTTTCAGAACACACCAAGTTTTTAGAGCTTCTGGGATTTTCCAGATAGGAAGAATTCGACCCCTAAAAAACGTGGAGGAACAAAACAGACTTCATACCGACTGAAAAAGTTTGGTCTTGAAGAAAAAGAAAGCAGGATTCGTGGAAATGTGTGTTTGTATGGGCACAGGTGTGCGAAGTCATGTTTATGGGTACGTCAAGTAGGCTGAGCCACAAGACTTGATTTCAAGGGTGGGGATGGGGAGGACTTAAAGATCTATGCTGTGGTTAGTTGGTGCCACAGGCCACTGTTTCTGAAATATTTTGATTGTCAGTGGCTGGGGGTGAGGAAAATGGTGAGCCACCCGGACGGAGATGGACACCAAGATGAGCACCTACTACGAGTAGTAAGAAACCATCAACTGAAAGTAAAAGAGGTGCCAAAGAGAAGGCAGAGCCACTGATGGAAGAAGGCAAAGGAGTAGGAAAAAGCCTTCTTTCGGAAAGTGAACATCAAATGTAGTTTTAAAGAGAAGCAAAGAAAAAGCAAAATAGGCAAGGAGAGGTAGACATCCCATTTTGGTAAAAATGTGGGAGCGGCTAGTGGGAAACAGCGGTACCCATAACTGAGGTCCTTGCACTGACAGCGTGGCCCTGAGAGTGGAGGGCTTTGGTGACTTCCCAGACCCAAGCATTAGAGGTGAGTCCAGGGCAGGGTCAGTACGTTCTTTCTGTAAAGGGCCGGGTAGTAAACATTTTAGGCTTCTGTGGGCCACACATCTCTCACTGCAACTACTCAACTCTGCTGTTGTAGGATGAAAGTAGACAAGGACAGTGCACAGATGAACGAGGCTGGCTGTGTTGCAATAAAACAAAAACAGGCTGAGGGCTTGATTTGGCCTGTGGACCACAGCTTGCTCACCCCTGCTTTACGGCAACATCTAGCCTAGAGTTAGCCTTATGTGTGAGTATTATCGTTTTTGGAATTTCCAATATCCTTCATTTCATTCTAGTCCTAAGAAAGCCTGATCTGACAAGAATAACACAGACCAGGCATACCCCCTTTCCACGATGGGCTGTCATTGGATCCTAGAGCACCCTGCTTTCTGGAGAGTGGCAGCGGCTGAGCTCCGAGACAGCGGACTAGTGAGTAGTCAGCCGGGCAAGGGCACTGGGGCAGGGCTCCATCCATTCCATGTCCTTCACAGAGGACGAAGAGACATTGCTGGTGACACGGTCAGTCAGGGGCAACAGTCTCCAGGCCCTTTGGGTTAGTTAGCTGATGAATTTTCAGCTTGAAGAGTGAAAGTGAGTGAGAAAGCCCTGCCTATGGTCAGAAAGTGAATCTGTCTTCCCAGATGGACTACCACCTCACCTGTTGTCCCAGAATAAACTATAATGGTGTTCCGAGCAGTTTGTTTTTACTGTAAAATCATTCATAAAGTGATATAATTAGAATGAACTGGGATTTGTGACTTTAACTACATACGTAGGTAAAATCCCTCAGGTCTTTGAGGGATTCCCACTTTGCTTCAGAAGTCTCTTATTCTCACCCCGCCCCCCTTGCCTAATCCCTTCTCAATCTCAGTTATCTGGTGTCCTCACACCCTCCCTCCACCTATCCTTACTGGAGAACTTACTGGAATAGATTTTTTCTTATGCCACTAACTCTAAACCTCGATGGATCCCGAGTGGCTTCTTCTTTCTGTTTCACCGGCTTTAAAGGGGGAGGGAGCTGTGGCCCCATGCAGATGTCGGAAGGGGTGGGTGGCAGGTGCTCAGATTTCAGTTGACTCTCTCCACCAGTGAGGGCTGCAGCCGATCCTCCCACCCTGCCTCATACGACTGCCTCTGCAAGTATCAGTTCTTTCCCTCCTTGTCCAGATTCATCATATTCCTCCCATTAACGTGACTTTGATCCTATCCTGAAGTAATTAATAGCCCTACCTATTGTGTTAAGGACCATTTGATTCTTTCCTGAGTTTATTTACAACATAAGGACCATCTAATCAACTGGGAATGGGTCTATTTCAGTGCTTCTCAAACATGAGTGTACGTTACCATCACCTGGGGGGTTTGTTAAACCATGGGTTGCTGAGTCTCATCCCAGAGTTTTTGATTCAGTAGTTCTGCGGTGGAGTCTGAGAATTTCCATTTGTGATAAGTCCCTGCTTATTAGGCTGGTCCCTAATAAGGGAGGCTGCTGCTGCTGGTCCCAGGACCATTTGCTCTATTAGAATCACCTGGAATGAGTGGTAACACCCTTCTCTCCCCTGATAGGAGGAAGGAGTATTCAGTTCATGTCACTACATTGGTAATAAAAAAGTTGCATTTAAAATGTTGCACAAGTGAATGCAGCTCATCAGTGTGCTGACACCAGGCTTGAGAACCATGGGATTAAACTGTTGACTGAAGGGAGGGTATGGGTTACCCATCACAAGGGCAAAATACTGTCAACTGGTAGAGTGCCAGGATTAGTATCTTTCTAAGAGTCAGTCAGATCCTTTGAAGAAGGGCTCTCGAAAATTAAACGTGTTTTTAAACAGACCTGGGTTAATCACTTACCCATTCCCTTATTTTTTCTGATATATGCAAATGCAAAGAGCGATGTTTCATTGAAGTATAGATTTTAGAAGTTGGTTGATGGGAAGTTACTTGTGTTCACAGAGACAATTTAGTTCCTGTCATTTATTTGTCATAAATATATAATACTTCATTTCTTCACCCAAGGAACAATTTACCAATAAATATTTGTTGAATGAAGAGTGAACATTCAACATCACAGCATTGAATATAATTCTTGCATAATCCTGTCGGCTAAGCAGGGGGAGATACGTGGAGCTGGAAACGTCAGATAGTTGAGGGGAGGGTAACAGTGACAGGTGACCAGAGGAGGAGTGTGGTGGGAGAGGTGCGATGTTACTGAGGAGCTTCCCGCAGGGCCTCTGCTTATGACTGGTGGTCACGTGGGTTCTTGTCTGCACCAGAACGTGCAGCCTGGGGGTCAAATGGGACTGAGATCCAGCCTGCACTCTTTCACCCACTCCTCAAGCCACGTACCTGAGCCTGGGGCTGCCACAGGCCAAGGAAAGAGGAGGTTTGCCAAATCTCCTCAAAGACATCTGATGAGCCATTGGCAGCCCAGCTTCCCAGTCTTCTGATTTTTCTCTGGGAGTCATTAGTCATCGGTCAGTTTGTAAATGTCGGAGGGAACATAGGTTAACTAATTTTTTCACACAACACTACACGCATGAGACCACATGGTGGACTTTGAGAAGCTGCTCTTGCCATTCCCCCATCAGCAGAGGACAAGAGTCTCCTCTGAAAGCTTTCTGTGAACATTGAGGGACAGCTTTGCCTTGTGGATTCAGGGATCCTGGGAATCCCTGAATAAACGATAACGATCATTTGATGAATGATCCCCAGAGGAATCTTACCCTTCTTCACAACTGGAGCCTGACATTCCGATTTAATTTCATCTTCTTAGTCCAAGGCATGTTGAAATAAAAAAGTAATTGTGAATTATTTTGCTGTTAGCATGTTGCTTTTAGCACCCTGTGGTTGTGTATGTCACAGTGCTTAGCAGAGAATGCTGTATAGATGTACTTGGCTGAGCTGTTTCCCTCCTGGTAAGCTCTCTGAGAACAGGGGTCTTGTCTTATTTTTTGGCAATCTTGTTTTCCCCGGTACTTAGTGTAGTCTCTGTTACATAATAGGCCCTCAGCAAATGTTTATTGAATGAATGAATAAATAAACATCAATGAGCCTATCCCACTTTTTGTTCACTTCAGAACAATTAAGATTCTGTATTCGTGACCTCAGAAAATTCATTCTTTTTTTGTTACTGTTGTTGTTGAGGCAGAATCGCCCTGAGCTGACATCTGTTGCCAATCTTTCCTCTTTTCTTTGTTTGAGGAAGATTCGTTCTGAGCTAACATCTTACCAATTTTCCTCTATTTTGTCTGTGGGTCACCACCACAGCATGGCTGCCAACAAGTGGTGGAGGTCTGTGCCCGGGAACCAAGCCTGGGCCTCTGAAGCAGGGTGTGCCAACTACTAGCCCATGGGGTCAGCCCCCTACAAAATTCATTCTTAAGGAAACCTAAAGAAACTTTTATTTCTGATTTTCTCATCTAGATGCTGGACCCAAATTAGTTCTCCACATCTTCAGACCTACAGATGTCTTATCACTTGGTATAAAATCTTCACAGAGCATGGTTTATATCATCACCATCTGCTTCTTTCATTTGACTCTTTGTGTTTATTTTTCAAATGAACTTTGAGATTCTATTCTAGCAGATATTGTTTTCGTTGCTTTTCTTAATATTTTGGGCATTTGCTCTGGCATTATCCATTAAAATATATCCTCTCCCTATATGCAGCAATGGCTAGCAAAAGGCTGTTCATCAAGGACTACATTTCCAGCCCCCATTGCATCAAGATGTGGCCACATGACTAGTTCACGCCAATAAAGTGTGACCAGAAATGATACCTGATTCTTCTAGACCAAGGATATGAAAAACAGGTATCCCTCCTCCATATTCTTTTCTCCTTTTGCCAGCAAGCACAAGGCAACACTGAGGCCACAGGTTGGGTTGATCTTTTTTGTACCATGGATTCTTTCGGCATACTGAAGAAACCTTTGGACACCTTCTCAGAATGTTTTAAAATGTATAAATAAAATACTAGAATTATGGAGGAAACCAATTATATCTAATATAATTATCAAAGTATTTAGAAAATTAGTGATATGATTGTATGTGCATATTAGTTATCTGTTGCTATATACCAAATTACCCCAAAACTTAGCAGCTTTAAACGTTTATTATCTCATGGCTTCTGTTGGTTATATGCAGCTTAGCTGGCTGGTTCTGGCTTGGAGTCTTTCACAAGGTTAAAATCAAGGTGACATCTATAGATGCAATCCTCTGGAAGCTTGACTGGGGAAAGATCCACTCCAAGCTCAAATGGCTGTTGGCAGGCTTTAGTTCATCGTCACATTGACCTTTCCATAGAGTTGTCTCATGTCATGGCAGCATGACAGCCCCCAGAGCAAGTGCTCCAAGACAGGGCACAGAATCCACCAGATTTTTATAACAGTTTCTCAGAAATGATGTCAAATCTCTTTAGCCGTATTCTACTCATTGGAAGAGGATTACCGAAAGGCATGAATGCCAGGAAGCTGGGAACACTGGGGCCGTCCTAAAGGCTGCCTACCACACATGCTTTTTCTGTTTTGTTTTAATTTTTAATATTAAAAACAAGATCTAGGGGCCGCCCGGTGGCCCAGCGGTTTAGTCGGCGCTTGGCAGCAGGGGTTCGCGAGTTCGGATCCCGGGTGCCCACCGACGCACTGCTTGTCAGCCATGCCGTGGCGGCGTCCCATATAAAGTAGAGGAAGATGGACACGGATGTTAGCCCAGGGCCAGTCTTCCTCAGCAAAAAGAGGAGGATTGGCAGCAGATGTTAGCTCAGGGCTGGTCTTCCTCACACACAAAAAAATAAAAACAAGATCTAGAGGCATGTTTAATAGTACTGTAATTTTGAGAATGTTGAGTATAAATAATTCTTTGATGGATCTGCAACAATAGTGATGATAACAGTATCTGTGATTTCTGTTTGCTACAAAGTCACAAGTATTAGGTTAATACTTCTGGGGTTTTTGACTATACTCATAATTAAAGGAAATGATAAATTTTGATTCAATGTTAACAGTGATGTAATTTTTTTCCATGCAAGTATGTGTACTGACAGCCCTGAATTCTATCCATGATCCTTTGTGGGTTAGTGGACCATTGAGTTCTGTCTCTGGCCTTGTAAGGTGGGGGAATCCACAAGATAGCTTAGGGCCCTGAATCACCGCTTGAGGAAATATTTACCAAGAAGTGACGTCAGCATCATGGCGGAGTGAGATTCCCTCTTTGAATCTCTGCCCCCTAAGACACAACGAAAACATCATTCACATTCCAACAGAGCTCAGTCAAACACTACGAAGGACTTCTAAGAAACCCCTGCTGCCATACATCGGACAGTGGAGGTGCAGGAAGCCCAAAAGGACGGGAGGAGAGGTAAGAAGTTGTACTCCCCCTCCCCAAGCAATGGGCAAAGACAGCGTGGTTCACAGACAGAGGGGGGAGGGGCGGCCCACTGCAGGGGAAGACTATCACCCTCCAGGTGCTCTCACAGACTGTCGTGAGATCCCCACTGGGAAGCGACGATGGACTGTTTAGGGGGTGTAGCAAACACCAGAGCCAGAAAAGAAACCCCCGGGTCTAGCAGGAGAAAGAGAGGACCCCTCCCCCCACACACCCGGCATTTCAGCATAATCCCTGCGGGGGCTGCACCTGCCTCAGAGCAAACCACTCAGGATCTCCATCCAATGGCAGCAGGGGGAAACTGCAGGACCAACTTTATCATGAGGGGAAAAAATAAAGCCGTCCCCGTCGGATCCTTGCGACAATTTGTCAGGGCTACAGACCAAAAGGAAAATGACAAACACCCAGAAACCAACCCTGAAGGCACAGAATTCCATAACCTGAATGACAGAGAATTCAAAATAGCTATCATAAACAAACTCAACGAAATACAAGAGAACACACAGAAACAAATCAACGAATTCAGGGATTTTGTCACAAAAGAGATTGAAACCATAAAGAAAAACCGATCAGAATTATTGGAGATGAAAAACAAAATCAACGAGACAGTGGAAAAAATGGAGTCTTTAAAGAGCAGAACTGACAATATGGAGGAATGAATTAGCACTATTGAGACTAGCCACGCAGAAATGCTCCTGATAGAGGAGGAGAGAGAGCTAAGACTAAAAAGAAATGAAGAAATTCTTCGAGAAATATCAGACTCAATGAGGAAAAGCAACATAAGGATAATAGGTATTCCAGAAGGAGAAGAAAGAGAAAAAGGAGCAGAGAGTTTGTTCAAAGAAATAATAGCTGAGAACTTCCCCAACCTAGGGAACGACAGGGAAATAACAGTGAATGAAATCAATAGATCACCTAAATATATAAACAGGAATAAAAAATCATCTCGCCACATAGTAGCAAACTTGAAAAATACCCGTGACAAGGAAATAATATTGAAGGCAGCTAAACAAAAAAACAAAATAACATACAAAGGAAACCCCATCAGGCTCTCAGCTGATTTCTCGACAGAAACTCTACAGGCTAGGAGAGACTAGAATGATATATTCAAAATCATGAAAGACAAAAACCTTCGGCCAAGAATACTTTATCCAGCAAAAATATCCTTCAAATACGATGGAGAAATAATAACTCTCCCTGATAAACAAAAGCTAAGAGAGTTCATCACCACAAGACCCCCACTACAAGAAGGCCCTTAGGCCTGAAAAAAAACAAATGAGAAAGGGGATACAAAGATTTCAGCAAGGAGAAAAGCAAGGAGACTAAACCAGAACAAACTACAGATGGATAACATCAAAAATTAATTCAAGCTCATCACTGGAAACACACATTCATGACACAATCTGGAATAAAGAGATAACAAATAAGGAGGGGAAGAGGTAAGGGATTGAATCGACCCAGCCTCAGGAAAAAGGAGGCATCCGAAAATGTACTTTCTTATCCAGGAGATCGCTTATATAAACCTCACGGTAACCACTAAACAAATAACCAGAAGAGAACCACACATGACAAATAAAGAGAAAACCAAGAGAATGAGCATGCAGAAATACCAAATTGAATTTGCAGTCCGAAACACAAGTGACAAGAAACGAAGGAAATGCAAAAGAACCAGAAGATGAACAATAAAATAGCAACATTAAACCCTCATATATCAATAATCACTCTAAATGTAAATGGATTGAATTCTCCAATCAAAAGGAAATATTTACCAACCTAACACAATTGCCTTGAGCTGTTGAGAGAGAAAAAGCTTCTATTGCACCTGAGCCATTATGTAGTTTAGAGTCTATATGTTACTACAGCCTAGCCTATACTATCCAGTACATTGGCCAATTAATTACTCTATTGTTACTACTTTCTTCATTTTGTCCTTTAACACACACTTGAGTAAAATTTCAATTTACCCTTCTGTTAAATTCCAGGTATGTACCTGCTATTGTAGACCATCCACTCATTCCACTAACAACAAATTAACTGAGCTTAATATGTATCAAAGACATATGGAGACAAAATTATATTTTTCCAGTGACTTCTTCTCTATTTTTTTCCTCTAATTTTCAGTTTTATGCACCAGATGGTTGCCAGCCAGATCCCTGTGAATAAATTGTAAATGACCAATCATGGTAAATATTTGTATGGCTCCTGCTCCTGAATGATTTTTAATTTAATGAATTTGTTTCAAACAGCGAGCATCTCATCATGGGGGCAACAGATCATCCCATGTGCCGTTGCCAGAAATATCTCCCTGGAATATGTGATGGAGATGGGATGTGCCTGGGCAAACCTACTGGATGGATTTGTGTCAGCAGAAATCAACCTAATTACAGCACAATGTTAAACTTTCTTTTTTGTCATTGACATAAAAAAAAATGACACAAACACTAGAAAGACCAAGACAGGTCCATGATTTTACAGTCCTTCCTAAAACTGAATTAGAAAATGAGCCAGTGGTGTTAAATTTCAACCTAACTAGCCAGATCCCAATGTGACAAAATGAATTTTGAAAATAATTGTCTTGCAAAGGATCAAGCCATTTTTAGGAATACCTATCATGGTTGGTAGGAATTTAGTATATAGGTTTCTTTTAAACGGAAGCAAACAATTTAACATATATTGTTTTCTCACTGAACTACAGTACTCCTCTTCACCACTCAAGAGAAGATTCATGAAGCAGAAAGAGGACTAGAGGGCACACCAGGAAAAAAAGAAGAAAAAATGAAACAAACTCAAAGATTCGCTCTAGCAGCGAATATCCCCTAGCAGTAATTCAGAATTAGGCTTATCAAGAATGTGATTTATTAACAAATATTTTATTCTTCTTTGTTAAATTAGAGTTTTGACACCTGATTTATAAGAATCACATACAAAAAACATCTTTCCTTAGTTCTTAGCTCCTCATTATCTTACACAATTCAAATAAAATTAAAAGGTCTAAATTTTTAAAAGTTTTTTTCTTTGTATTATAAAAGTAATGCTTATTGTAGAAATTTTAGAAAATACAGAAAAGCAAAGGAAGAAAATAGTTCAAAATCACCTGTAAGGTGGACATCCAAATAGAAATACAGTATCATTTTGAGGTTTAGTCTTCTTGTCTATTTCTATACAAATATACATAGAATTTTTAATGAAGGTTTTTTTTTAGCAATCTTTACTTGGATTAACCAATAGATAAAATGAAAGAGACAACCTTGTCTTCATAGAGTTTTTCAAAGAAACTTTGTTATTATTGTATTTTATTCCTTTGTAATTTTCACTGGGACCAAGCCTATGTTATTTTTGCTCTGAAGTTTAGTGATTGTTTTCCTGAAATGCTTGTAGGTGAGCAACCATAAAACCTTTGCCTTTTTATTTTATTTATTTATTTATTTTGCGAGGAAGACCAGCCCTGAGCTAACATCCGTTGCTAATCCTCCTCTTTTTGCTGAGGAAGACTGGCCCTGGGCTAACATCCGTGCCCATCTTCCTCTACTTTATATGGGACGCCGCCGCAGCATGGCTGATAATCGGTGCATTGGCAGGCGCCCGGGATCCGAACCCGCAAACTCTGGACTGCCAAGCGCGAACTAAACCGCTGCGCCACCGGCGGCCCCAAACCTTTGGCTTTTTGGAGTCAAGCTCATATCCCTGCTCTAGTTTATTACATTAGGATGTGGAGGTTGAAGAGGATGGAGGGTAAAACAATCGTGATGAAAGCCCCTATCTAACAACACACACATCATGATCTCACCTTCATAGACAGGACACTTTCAAACAAAAGAATAAGCCAGCGAATGATCTTTACCTACAAAGGAAAAATCCAGACCTCTTGGGCTCAACCCATTTTTCTCCTCAACTACTCAAATATAGGTACAATTGACACTGTAGTTTTCCAAAGAGTTAGAGTTGCCTAGTAATTTGCAAGACATCCATTCGGACTGCTTCCAAGATAACTGCTCACAAAACACTCCCAAAAAGTGTTTTCTGACCTAATCCCAAACACATCCAGAAGGATGGAGTTTACAATCTCCCTCTCCAATGCTGCAAATTCTCAATAAAAAAGTAGTAGAAAGAACATAGGCTTTGATTTAAACTTTGAGTTAAATTTAACTTTGAGTTAAAACCCTGGCTTTTCAATGTATTAGCTGTTGGGTGAACTTTTTAATCCTGAAAAATATCAGTTTCCTCATCAATAAAATGGAGAAGACAATACATTTCTTTGAGGATTGTTTGTGAATATGGAATAAAATTACTATCACAGTATGTGGCACACAGTAGATATTTAATAGATATCATTTCCATTTACCTCCATTTACACCAACCCATCCCAATCCTTAATGCCAGGAATAATTATATCTGCTATTCAGATTGACCCCTTTTCACTTTTCTAGAGAAGCAAAGGAAAGATAAGCACTTAGCTATATTTCTTCAAATATTTTAAAGTAACTTCCCCATTGTTTCTTTGGCTTGAGTCTCTCTTTTTTTATTTAGTAATTTTAATAAGAGCAGTTTTCTTAATTTTGTAGCTTTTTAATTTATTGTTGTTTACTTCTTTTTTGTGTGTGTGAGGAAGATTAGCCCTGAGCTAACATCTGTTGCCAATCCTCCTCTTTTTGCTGAGGAAGATTGGCCCTGGGCTAACATCCCTGCCCATCCTCCTCTGCTTTATATATGGGATGCCGCCACAGCATGGCTTGATAAGTGGGTGTAGTTCTGCCCCTGGGATCCAAACCCGTGAACCTCGGGTCGCCAAAGCGGAGCCCGTGTACTTAACCACCATGCCACTGGGCTGGCCCCTGTTGTTTACTTCTTAACCATTTCCAAGGTGTAGGATGAGTTGATAACTTTCTGGTTACTTTATCTTAAGATGGACTTATTCACTTGTGCATTTGTTTCCACAGTTCATGCAGTTTCTCCTTGGCTCACTTCTTTCACTCGTTTTCTTCTTTAAATAGCATTTGTTAAAGAACTATAAAGTAATTGGAAGGTTCTTTATATTTTAACTTACATGGAAAACATTCTAAATCAAAGAAGTAATATAGATTGAAGTAAACTCATGATAAATTTATGAGACTGCTCTATCTGTAATTGCTGTAGTTATTATATGGACACTAAAAATTAAACTAAATTTATGATATAATCAAATACCATATTTCATTATTTTTAAGATGCACATTTTAACAACTCTGAAAATGTGATGTCTGTAATAATTGATGAACACTATTAATGTGCAGGATTTTTTTCTTTCTTACTGGCACTAAAATAATAGTGCATCTTACAATTGGTTTTTTAGATTTGGTGAAATATGCTATAAAAATTCTTTTACAGAACAAAGTCTAACATTTTGTTTAATTTTCTAAATAAATATATGCTGAACATGAGATTTACAGTATTAGAAATAAGATAAGGTGGTTAAGGGAAGGCTTTGTACTTTCCATAAAAAAAAAAAGTTTCGTGCTGCACTGAAATCAGCTACAGAATGATTATATATGTACATTCTCATTATATAATTTTTCACTAGTTTATTATAAAAGAAAATTCTAATGCAGTTTTCTTTATGAATGGCTTCAGGACGCAGAGTCAAACTGTTGTGTCTCTAATAACGCTTGTAGAACATCCCAGGTAACATTCAAGGTAAAATTATTACGACCTTGTATAAGATCACATAACTTACATGGGAAAGGACAAGCCATTTGTAAAGATAGTTAGAATTTTGCTTGTGCCCTGGATTTATCTCAAGACTCCCAGCAACTTTACAGCCTAGGCTAAGATTTATTCCCCTCCCATATGTTTGCTCTTCAAATCCTTTTCGTTTCATGAGGCCAGAGTCAGCCATTTTCGTAAACAGAGCATGACCAAATGTTTGGAGGAGCACCGAGGGTTCAGATGTGGCACTGAGAATTTATTTTCTATCTTGATGAGAAATGTGCTGAATAACAGATTGAAATAGGCATCATGATTCATCTGGCTGATTTCATCTACTTTTCAAAATTCGATCATCTTTTTGACATTAACACAATTGTTTACCCCGGAAAGTTGGAGGGCATTTGCTTTCCATGCTGGTAATTCATATGTTTATAACTGAGCCAGCCTCTCAGAGAGATTATTTAATTCTGCTTCCTCTCCCACACCTCTCATTCTATTGCATATACCCTGAGTGCCTCATTTTTCTAAACCTTTAGACACTCAATATCCAGGTAATGTGCACCCTAAATCCACCCTTGTGCTGTCTAGGCTTGAATGAGGATATCATCCTATATAGTCCCCTTGGACCAGTGATTGACAACTTCTGCCTATGTTGTTACCCACTGTCTTTTCTTACAGCACTAATAAATATACTGGCCTGAAACTCTCCCATAGATTTTCATTTCCCATATATTCTTCTGCATACCCTCTGCAGCACACCATTGTGGCCCAGATCCGGGAACTGTTAGCCTTCCCTAATGTAAGTAGTTTTGTGGGCTATGCAATGAGTGGTTCAGGTAAGACCTAGAGCTGGATAATCCCCAACACTGTCACTGCTGAGAAAGCCTGATGGGGCAAGGAGAGGTGGTAATATTATTACTTATTTTGTGCCTTAATCACATAGGTCAAAAAGGAAATTTGAAGTTAAAGAAAACGTTAATACTTAAAATATGCCAAGTAGAATTATCATGCATCATTCATCTAGAAAGATAATTTAATCATCGCTTGGACACTGTGAAATTCCTAAATTTGTTTCTTTGCTTATGGGTAATAGAGAACTATTCAGATAAAGAAATAAATACATATGTATACGTACATATGCTAGAATACATATTCTATTGCCTAGAATAAGACATATGGGAACTATTAACCAAGTCACCTACAACAGGAACAACATTTGAGGTCAGGTTGATCTAATATTACCTCTATTATAAGTGTTTATGTGGGTAAATACTGGTGTGGAAAGAAGGTGGTCTTTAGACACAGATGGACCTTTGATAAAATCTTAGTTCCTTGCTTAATAGCCATGTGACTTTTGGCAAGATGTTCCAACTCTCCAAGCTTCAGTTTCCTTATTGTTAAAATTGGGACTACATTTTAATGTTACACAGTCAGCTCTGCTATCATGCAACATATGTGTTCATAAAAATCACTGTGCTATGCAAAATCACACAATAAAAACCACAGGGCTTATGGGAAAATAGGGTTGGGGTATAATACTCAAAAACTTTATCAGTTACACATGAAAAAAAAAATGGAACCTAGCAAAACTGGTAGCAGAGTTTTACACGTTAAGTGGTTAAGAAATACATAAATGCTACAGTAAATATAGCATTTTATCTTAAAAATACCTGAAGTTTTCTTGTGGAAGTGGGTGTCAGGAGGGTTGTGAGCCACCATGAAGTGGTAGAAGGAGAGTAATCTGAAATCAGGCAGAAAGTTGTAACACGAGAATTAGATGGGTGTGAACCCAAGTAGCTGGTAGATGGTTGAGCTGTTTGTATGTTTCAGTATTCCCACCCAGCTAAGTCCAGCTGGGCGTAGTTGCTGCATTCACTTAGTGTTTCTCGCAGACGAAAGTGCACATAAGCATATTCCGTCCTGTCTTTTTGACCTCACACACGAAACACATTCTCTCGGTGTGGTAGTCAGCCTCCACGATGGCCCCCAATGATCTCTACCTTCTGGTATTCACACCCTTGTGTAGTCCTGTCCCACATTGTACCAGGGTTGGTCTATGTGACCAATAAAATACAGCAGAGTGATGGTGTGTCACTTCTGAGATTAGGTTATAAAAGGCTGGAGCTGCTGTCTTGGGCTCTCCCTTTCCCAGATCACTCACTCTGGGGGAAACCAGCTACTATGTATGGGGACACTCAGGCATCCTATTAAGAGATCAGTGTGATAAGGAACTGAGGTCTTCTGCCAACAACCACGTGAGTGATCCTGGAGTGAATCCAAAGACTTCAGATGACTGCAGTCCCAGCTGATGGCTTGACTGCAGCTTCATGAGAGACCTTAAGCCAGACCATCCAGATAACCCCCCCTAGATTCTTGATCTACAGAGACTGTGAAATAATAAATGTTGTTTTAAGCTGTTAATTTTGGAGTCATTTGTTATGCAGCATTAGATAACTAATACACTTAATTTCACTTATTTCCTACCCTACCGGCTATTCTTTCTCAGTCTCCTTACTGGCTCCTCCTCCTCTTTTAACAAATCTTTATTTTTTTAATTTATTTTTTTGTGAGGAAGACCAGCCCTGAGCTAACAGCCATTGCTCATCTTCCTCTCTTTTTGGTGAGGAAGACTGGCCCTGGGCTAACATCCGTGCCCATCTTCCTCTACTTTATATGGGACGCTGCCACAGCATGGCTGACAAGCAGTGCATCAGCAGGCGCCAGGGATCCGAACCGGCAAACCCCGGGCTGCCAAGCACGAACTAAACTGCTGCGCCACTGGGCCGGCCCCTTAACAAATCTTTAAATGTCGGGATTCTTTAGAGTTCAGTCCTGGGTCATCTCCTGTCTCTTTATATCTTTCATCCTACAATTTTAAGCATCATCTTTATACCTATACACCAAGCCAGAACTCTCCTTTGAACTGCAGGCCCACATGTTCAGCTTCATACCCTGCCTCTCTACTTGGACGTTTCCACACATCTCAGACTAACATATTAAAAATGGAATTTCAAGGAGTGACGTCAGCATCATGGCAGAGTGAGCTTTCCCTTTTGGATCTCTGCCCCCAAGACACAACAAAAACATCATCTGCATACCAACAGAGGTGAATCAAACACTACAAAGGACTTCTAAGAGACCCACACTGTGGTACCTCTGATGGTGGAGGCATGGGAAGCCCCATAGGAAGTGGGGAGAGGTAAGGAGATTTACTCCCCCTCCCGATTAGATTGGCAATGCCAGTCAGCACGACCCAGAGACAGAGAGGGGGAAGGGGTGGCTCTCTGCAGGAAAACTATTGCCCTCCAAGTGCTCTCACAGAGGCAGCGTTGAGCAATTCCCACAAGGAAGTGACGTGGGGGTGCAGTCCACACCCAAGCACCTCAGGAGAGCAGATAGCTAGGGAAGAAAGATGCCCCGGGGAGGGGCAGGTGAAAGAGAGAGCCCCTCCCCCCACATGCCCTGTGCTTCAGCACAATCCCCGCCCCCCCCAGGGGATGGGAGGGGGCTCAGAACACACAGCTCATGACCTCAACCCAGTGGCAGCAGGTGGAAACTGTGACCAGATATCCTCAACACGAGAAATAGCAAGGGAAAATCCGCTGGCTCTATGCTAAAGTATCTTAAGTCTCCAGACCAAGAGGAAAATGACAAACACCCAGAAACCAACCCTGAAGGCACAGAAATCTATAACCTAAATGACAGAGAATTCAAAATATCTATCATAAAAAAACTCAATGAATTACAAGAGAACTCAGAGAGACAATTCAATGAATTCAGGAATTTCTTCACAAAAGAGATTGAAACCATAAAGAAAAACCAATCAGAAATCTTGGAAATCAAAAACACAATGGATGAGATAAAGGAAAATCTGGAATCTTTAAAGAGCAGAACTGACAATATGGAGGAAAGAATTAGCATTATTGAGGATAGCCACGCAGAAATGCTCCAGATAGAGGAGGAGAGAGAACTAAGACTAAAAAGAAATGAAGAAATTCTTGGAGAAATATCAGACTCAATTAGGAAATGTAACATAAGCATAATAGATATTCCAGAAGGGGATGAGAAGGAAAAAGGAGCAGAGAGTTTGTTCAAAGAAATAATAGCTGAGAACTTCCCAAATCTGGGGAAAGAGCTGGAAATAACAGTGAATGAAGTCAATAGATCACCTAAATATATGAAAAGGAAAAGACCAACTCCACGGCATATAGTAGTAAAGCTGACAAAAGTCAATAACAAAGAAAACATATTAAGGGCAGCTAAAAAACAAAAACACAACAACATACAAAAGAATCCCCATCAGGCTCTCAGCTGATTTCTCGACAGAAACTCTACAGGCTAGGAGAGACTAGAATGATATACTCAAAATCCTGAAAGACAAAAACCTTCAGCCAAGAATACTTTATCCAGTGAAAATATCCTTCAAATATGATGGAGAAATAATAACTCTCCCTGATAAACAAAAGCTAAGGGAGTTCATCACCTCAAGACCCCACTACAAGAAATGCTCAAGAAAGCCCTTATGCCTGACAAAAACAAAAAGAGAAAGGGGATACAAAGTTTTGAGCAAGGAGAAAAATAAGCAGACTAAATCAGAAAAATTGCTGCTCTCTATCAGGATAGGTTAGCAAATAATTATAAAAATGGAATTCTTGATTTCCCTCCCTTCTCCCAACCTGCTCATTCTTCTCTTCCCTGTCACTTTCTCCAATCTTTCCAATTATTTTAACTTTATCAAAATCCACCCTGTTAATCAAGGCCAAAACCTAGGTAGCAACCTTTCTCCCTTTCTCTATTTCCTCCCTTTCCCTAAACTCCTAATCCATTAGCAAGATCTGTCAATCACATTTCCAAAATATATTTATGATTATCTACATTTTCCTTTTCTCATCATGACCATTGTGACCTCACCTAAACTACTAAAACAGCCTCCTAACTGGTGTCCCTGCCCATTGTTGATGCATTTCTCATAGCAGCTTGAATGATATTTTCAAGTAGATCATGTCATACCTCTGACTAAAACATTTCAGTAACTTTCCACTGCAGTTGGAATGAAATCCAAATCCCTTTTGTAGTTTATAGGCTTTACGTGAAATGGCCCTGACTATCTCTTTAGTCTTACCCTGAACCACCTTCCTCCTGATTCATTATGCTCACTACTATTTTTCCCATTCCAGAAACATAGAGAGATCTTTTCTGCTCCGGGGATTTTGCACAGGTCAGTCTTTCTACCTGGAATATTTTTCCTCCTATTTTCCCTACTCCTTATCCTTTATGCCTTCCCCTAAATCTTATCTCCTCACAAGGACTTTCCTTGATGAAGTAACCTCTCTAAGTAAGTCTCCCTCTGTTTTTTGTCACTTCCTTATTGGTATCAGACTTTGTGTTACGTCTGTTTATGTGTATTTTGTCTCCCTCACTAGGGTGGCAATCTTGAGAGCAGTGTCAGTGTTAGCCTTTATCACTGCTTTGTCCCAAACACATGTACATTGCACATACTTCACATATATTTGTTGACTGAATGAATAAGAGGTGAAATCCCACTAACTCTTCAAAAGCTAGGCCTTCCCTCTTTCACCACTGGCACTCTCTCCTATGAAGTTGTCTTTTTGTTCCCCTTGTTATGGGAGTTACACCCTATCTCTGCCAGATTTTGAGTTCCAACAGAGAAGCAGGAACAACGTCTTGTTTTGCTTTGTAGTCCCATAATATTTGGAATTTTATATGTACTCAATCAATCAGTGGTTTTCAAACTTTTTAATGTGTATCCTTACCCCACAGAGTCTGCCTCAGGTAAGAGTGAAGGGAGACTCAGTGTGTGTAGTCATTTACTTTTAACTTAAACAACACAGGTTATTTTCAGGAGGTAGCTTTTCAGTATCAATGGTGACTCCTTCTCTAAGTCAGGCTTAATTTTCAGTTCTTTCAAAATAAGCAATGAAGCTGAAATTTCAACATCCCAAGAAACCTGGAGAGTAAAGGGTTATTGCCCACCCCTTGTCCCCACAATGTAATTATTTCACCACTTTTGGATATGACCATATTTGTTTCAGCCCTTTACCCATGTCGTTTTAGCCCTCTGCTTGTGAGATAAATTGTCTTCTTAAAACTGTGTGGGTAGAACTGAGCATTCAGATTATTTAGGGGACAGACACAGAGATATTTGTCTGCAACTGGGTAATTGCTTTAAAAGAGGGAGGTGTTCTGTTTCTCCTGTAACCTCTCTTAAGGAAGAAATGATTTTTGATCACTTTTGAATCTAATCATAATTCCATTACCTAATTTTAGGTGGATTTTCCTCTCTGTTCTTTAGTAGTTATATTAAACAGCAAGCTGGCATAATTTCGGGGCAAAGATTTCTTAAGAAAACTTTGAAAGTATTACATGTTCTATTTGTTGTGATAATCTTTGTGAGAAAGACGCACATTAATCTTGCTGGGAATTAGGAACAATGGTTAACAGTCACATTTTGATATTTTAATTGTTTTTTAAAAATGGAGAGATAAATATTAAGGAATAATAAATAATTCTTAAATAATTTTGGTAATTTTAAATCTTGAAAAATAAAAAAACCCTCTGCATTCTTAGTAGGCAAAAGAAGATTGAAAGGGGGCGGAAAACCCAGTCAACTTGAGCTCACCAGTAGGAAATGAAACAGATTAGCAAGGGGAACCATTTATTTCATTGGTACAGATATGAAAAAATGCCAGACCATTTGGGAAATTGTCCTCATAAATAGGAACTGCTTCTACCCAAAACTGTGACAGGGAGTTCAGGGTTCTTGTTTGTGAGCAACAGAAACCAACTCTGGTTAACTCACCCAGAAAATAAATTTCCTGAAAGATATCAGCAAGCTCAAAGTGTCAACGCATTTTACCACAATTAAAAAAACAAAGGAATCAATGCAAAGCCTGGGGAAGGAGAGGAACAAACAGAGGAGGCAGCAGGAACTGTAGCCAACATCCTGCCCCAGTCTAGTTAGGGAACCTCGGTTGGCCCCATTTCCTCTGTTGCCTGCCTGTCACTACTACTGTTGGGTTCCCAATGTGGCTATCCTCAGGGAGTGGCAAGAGGGAGACTCCAAATCCCCCCTCAACTTCAATTTCTCCAAATAAGAAAACAGTTCAGATGTTGTTCAGCCTAAAAAGACAAACCAAACCAAACCAAACCAGTAGGATGAAGGAGTTTGCCTTAGTGGTCTAGCCTTCCACCTCCATTTTCATTCCTATCTTCTCTTCTCTGTCCTCAGATATCCAGTCTTCTCCTGTTCTCTCTTTCAATTATCTTAAACAAACAAATATTTCTAAGGAAAGAGTTTTAGAAACACATTTACAGTAAATTGTCAATGACTTACAAGTTAAAATTGGTTTACTAATTTATTAGCTGTAGAATACTATTCCAGTATTCCTTTTGCGGGCATTTATCTTATTAGTAAGGCTGGCCATTTGTTTACAATTTATATTTCTTCTCGGGATAATTTTCTACTTTTAGCCGATGTCCATTTGTTAAATGGGCCCTTGATTTTTCCCCTATGCTCGCTCCGACATTGTGTATTTTCAACAGGGAACAAAAGTGTCGTTAGGAAGAGTGGAGCTGTAATGGTGGAATTGCAGGCTGTGAAGGTAAAATAAGACAACGCAGTGAACGTGCATGGAACATGGTCTAAACCCAAGACCCCATGATTTCGGCGGTTGGTAAAAGCAGGTATCGTGTATCGCATGGGCCTGCTCCAGAGGACTCTGGGGGCTCCTTCCTTCACGGAAGGGTTCGTTCCCGTGTCTCCTTCCCTGTTATCACCTCAGGTTATTTAGAATCGCAGTTACACTGCCTCAGGTGGAAAGGCCAGCTCGTTTTCAGTACATCTGCAGAAGTGCGAGAAAGGCTGAGACGGTGTCCTAGCGCGCAAAGCTCGCCGCCGGACGTGGGTGAAGGGGAAGGGCTGTTGGGCCTAAGGGGACCCCCCGCCCATGCAGAATAGCACGGCTGTCCCGAGCCATCAGCGCCAGTCTTCTTCCTTGAGTCCAGCGCCTCCGCTCAATAACGTTCCCTGGCACCCGCCGCCGCTGGGCACCGGCCCGGGCCGCACTCAGCCCGGGAGAGGAGGTCTTTCCCGGCGAGCCGGGGGACTGGACGACCGTGAGGGCAGCGCCCTCCGCGCCGCGTCGCCGTCGGGCCCGACGCGAGCTCGCTGGACAAGGCCGGCTCCTGGCCCCAACTCTGGAACCCTCTGAGGTGGCCTGGGTCCCCGAACATCAGGCGACAAGGGTTCGGGGCCTAGGAGGGGCGCGCAGGCCAGAGGAACGGTCACAGGGTGCGCGTGTCGGCCCCACCCAGACCGGCGGGCTCGCCTCCCGCTGTGCGCCCAGCGGCCGTGTCCCGGCCGAGGCCGGCGTCCGCACGCTCCGCGCCCGGCTTTGTTCTCGGGCCGGCGCGCGGGGAGAGGCGCGCGGGGCACGCCGGGCCCCACTCGGGGCAGGGACCACGCCCGCGGTGCTCGGCACGTTTGCTACCACCGCGAGAGCGCCACTCGCTTCTAGTCAGCCGTCCGGGGACACTCGGCGCTCCTGGGAGTGCGGACGGGGCCGCCGCCCGCCTCCCGGCCTAGTCCTCAGTGGGAGACGGTCTTTCTGTGTCTGGCCTGGGCTGAGTCGGCCCCACAGAAAAAACGGACGGGGCGAGCGAAAACTGCGGGCGACAGAGAGGCCCGAAGGGTCCCCTCAACGCGGGGCCAACACGCCGGCAAACCCCGCCCCCCCCACTGTCCACCGCCACCCAGGCCGAGGCGGCAGCACAGGGCCGGGGGCGGGTCCTCCAGACCTTCGCGCGAGACCAGCCGCGCGACTTCCCAGAAGGCCTCAGGCCACATCTTACTAGAGGCGGGGGAGGAGGTTTGGGGCGGAAGTGTGGGCGGGGCTTGCCCAGCTATTTAGTGGCCCCGGAGGCCACGCCCCCAGTCGGAAGTGACGGAGACGAGCTCGCGCGTCGAAGAGCTCTCTATGGTTTTCCTCCCGTTCTCGAGTCGGGAAATGGCCGCTGTGTAGTTACAACGGAGCTAGGTCCCGGGCGCCGTGCTTCGGCGCGTCAGGTAGGCCTCGCGCCGCATTCCGGCCACTCCGAGGGCAGCGAATACCGAGGACGAGTGGGCAGTGTGGTCTTTTGTGGGGGACGACGGGTCGGCGGCGACAGGAGAATCGGCAGGCCTTGCGCCGTTATTTTTGCGTTTATCCGTCCGCGTCCCTCGGGCTTTCGAGGCACCGCGGGCCGAGTTGGTGGGGGCGGGGTGAGCAGCAAAAAGAGTGCGCGCGCGGCGGGAGCCCGGCTCGGGCCGGACCCGCGCGTCCCCCTGCGCGTGCGCGTGCCTTCCTCCCGCCCCTCCCCCACGGCCGGCCGGACCCCTGCGCGCGCCCGCCTGGACGTGCCCCGCGCACGCGCGCTCCTCCCCTTCCTTCCCCCCCTCTCTCCCGCCCGTGGGCCCCGGGTTTGCCTCCCGCGCCGCGCCGCCGCCGTTTCTCCGGGCTTTGGGGCGTTGACGAAATAAGCGGGACCTGCGGCGGAGTGCGCTGGCTCCGTTGACCCTTGAACGCTTTTCCCCGCGTCACACCTCCTTTCTGTTTCTCTGTCCTGAAGTTCTGGCGTGCTGTCCCTCATGGCCGACCCCGGCCCTCCGTGTGGCGGGTCCCCGGTGACCGCTGTGCTGTGGAGCGGCCGTGCCGCCGGGCCCGGGAGTCGGTGCTGGTTCCGGCGTCCCCGCGCGGGAGCGGGCCGTCCGGGGGGTCTCCAGCCTTCCGCCGGCGCTGCGCGCGAGGGGCGCGGCTGGGGTGAGGGGCGGGAGCGGTGAGTCAGGGTGGGGACTTTGCCCTCCTCTGAAGTCTTAAATTGGCTTTATTCTCAGATTAATGTCATCGGTCAGGCAGCACTATTGGCAACTATTTGTCCACGTCAAACTTTTCCTTTTTTTAAAAAAATATTTTAGAATTGAAAAAATTAAGACTAAAGTTGAGGACAAATATGACCAAAACCGACGTAAAGAGATTAGCTACTTTACTTCAGCCTTACATCTTTTTGTGACACAGCGCCTTTTAAGTTTTTTTTGTATTAAAAAGCAAAATTCCTTATCCCTCCCGTGAATTCTCATTCCAGTTGGACTGTAGTTGGAATGGTTGGGCTGCTGTTCAGACAGTAAAGAACCTTTGCATAGGAAAAACCATTATAAGTTTATTTGCATTTTTATGTGATGGTTACCGATTCAGGATAAGTAATTTGATGGGAAGGATTATGTCTAAAATAACTCATGGTGAACCACCTAAAGCCTATGTTCTGATGGCTTGCATCTGATTTTAAGGATACCACCCTTCCACTGTTACACTGTGGTAAACACTGGAATCCCCCTAATTTCAGATAATTGAAATGGCGGCAAAAGAGAGTTTTTAGCTAGGGCCAATTCCGGACTTGGAAGAACAATAGTATTTTAGGACTTAGAGATAGACCTGTAAAAATTTGTTGCTTGGTAGGCTCAGGTGTAGTTGAATTTATTAAATGACTTATGTGGGCAGCCAGGAGTAGTAGATTAACTGTGTGATGAGAAGGTTTGTAGAAATGGGAAGTCTTTTCAGTTCTGCATAGAGCCTTTGGATTGAGTTTCCAGAAACTACATCAAAATCATGAGTTGTACACTAGCTGAGTTCTGTGTAATTTACAGTGATTTATTAATAAAGAAGTAGATAAGGGATTTAGGTCCAGCATATCTCTGGGTAGTAAGTGTAAATGTTTAGGTTATACTTGTAGGTTATGAAATTGTTCATTTTTCACATCTAGCTTTTTAAACAATGGTCATCAGTGTTACCTCGGAGTCTTAGGCATTTAATATTTCATTTGACTGTCCCCAGGACTGGGAAAAAAAAAAAAACAGTCTGCAGACATCAAGATGATGATAATACTAGCCCACATTTGTGTAATATTTTGGAGTTTTCGAACACTTCAATTTTACTTGATTCAGTATTTCTCTGTTTACTAGGTGGAGGCCAAAAAGTAGAAAACTTCTTTAAGGCCACGTGAACCAGGGGGTGGCACAGCCTGCAGGTATTCTCTTTCTCAGTTCTGTGCTCTTTTTTTTTTAGCAGGATGCCAAGAAGCTGGACAAAGAACTGAAAATTTGTGATTAAACCTGTCATTTTTAAAAAACATTTTAATTATGGAAATTTTCAAGCACAAAAGTGGAGACAACAGTGAACTCCCATGTTCTCATCATCTAGGTTTAATAATTATCAGCATTTACCACTTTGGTTTAATATTTGCTTTTTTCTGGACTGTTTTAAAGCAAAATTCTGTTCATTTTATTAAGCATTTTTAGAAGACTTTTATAATGCTGATTAACGCTGTATAAAAAATATTAGAGTAATCTTACATACAAGAATCGTTTGAAGCAAAATTAATAGATAATCTGAAGGAAAGACTGTCACAAACTAGGTTTACCGATAATGATAGCAAACATTTGAGTGCATACCGTTGAGTGCAAACATTAAGCTATTTGCATTCATTAGTTCAGTTCATTTAACCTTAAACTTATGAGTAAGTTCTATTATTAGCCTTATTTTATACCTGTGGAAATTGAAGCTGAGAGAGATTAAGGTGACTTGTCCACTGTTGGGCAGCTAGTTAATGGTCAAGTAGGATTTTGAACCTAGTCTATTGGCTTAATAGTCATGAAGTATTATTTAAGATACGGATAATGATAATTTGTTAACAAAAATCTGGAGCCCAAACTCCCTG
This sequence comes from Tapirus indicus, assembly GCA_031878705.1. NCBI lineage: Eukaryota > Metazoa > Chordata > Mammalia > Perissodactyla > Tapiridae > Tapirus > Tapirus indicus. The sequence continues at coordinate 54,840,572 of CM062933.1, read as the reverse complement.
AATTTGTTAAAATGAAGACTTGGCTCAATTATGCATGATTGGATAACCTAAAGTATTCATTTTGGGGAGCTTCATCTTGTGTATTTTGTTGAACCCAGTTGTCTTTGCTCTTGTCATCACTTGTGTTCTGGCTGATCATTATGTATTATTCCATAAAAGACAGGTTCTGTTAAGATATTTAAGAACTTTACTTTAAAAAATGAAGCCTGAATTATTCTCTTGTGTTCCTCTCTGGTTGATGAATCAATTGGGTAAAGATGCGTGAAGGAATTTTTTCCCTGTATCTTTTTACACTCTGTTGGTAAGTGATCTTTGTTGTAATAAAAGGAAGATTGATTTGGCATTTTGAATTCTATATACAGGTTTTGGCCACATCAGGCACCTGTCGGGGTATTGGAGAGAGCACAGCAGTGGGAATCAGGAGATACAGTCAAATTTTGGATTAACCATTTATACTCTGACCGTGGGTAGTCTAAAAGGGCAAACAAATGTCTTGTTTTCTCCCCTAAACTTGTACTACTCCCAGATGCTTGAGCCCCAAACTTAGAATTTAGGGGCACCGTTAATTTTTTTCCCTCACTCCCTCTGTTTCATACCATCAGCTTCCTATAAGCAAGTACTGTTGACTGTACTTCCAAACCATATTCTATATTTGCCTCTTTTTTCCATCTTCGTTGCTACTCCCTTATCCAGGCAACCATTATATGTAATGTACTTGAACCTTCTAATTTGTCTTCTGTTCTTCTCTCTGTTGTCCATGCTATATACAGCAGCCACCTTAAAATGTAAATCAGGTGGTATGACTTCTTTGTCAAACCTTCCAGGGCCTACCCATTACAGTTAGAATAAAATCTAGACTCCTTACTCTGGCCTGTTTACTAGATGCTGTTTGATCTGGTCCATTCCTGCCTCTTACATTTTATCTCATAACCTGTCTTTGATCACAGTGCCTCAACCTCCTTACTGGTCTTTGTGTCCTGAATTTGCTAAGTTTGTGGGCTCTGCCTAAAATGCTCTTCTCTCTGTCGGTTTGCAATGATCCTTGTCTTTAGCTTAAATGTTATCTCCTTACAGAGGGCCCAAGGACTCACCTTAGTGGTCCTCGTCTCCACCTCTTCTTAACACATCACTTGGAGTTTTTTGTTTTCTCTCTTCCCCTCCCTTGAACATAGGCTCCAAGAGATTAGGGGACTTAATGTCTCACTCAGAGTGCTGTATTCCCAACACTAGCATAAAAGTGTCTGGCCTATAATAGGAACCTTGTAAATTCAAATGAATTCTGAAAGCTTAGAGTTCTGTTCATTTGAAAGATGGAGTTAATATGTAGCTCATGAGATTATCAGAATTAAATGAGATGGTTTTATTTAAAGTCACCCAAGCACAGTTCTTGGCACATGGTTGGTATTTAGATGTTTAGTTTGCTTTGATTTGTTGATTTCTGTTCCTTTCTAGTTGGTTTTTGGAGGGCAGGGAACCTCTTACATAGTGATGTCTCCAATAATACCTAGCACAGTGCTTTGTATATAGGCTTTTATTTAAAAAAAAAAATTCGCTGAGCTGATTGTAGTCTTTGTACTGAATATATTATTATTGTGTTAAATATATATTAGCTATTATTAAATATATTATGTGTCATTTTACATATCATCATTGAGTTTTTGGTATGGATACTTGAGTATATTTATGGATTGTGGATAAGAATATGTATCTACTAGTCTAACAGCCTGCAGCCTCTCCTCCCTCACTTTGCTATTTCTAGTGTATATTTTCTTGGAGCTTCAAAAAATCATGACTTGGAGTAAAGAGGGATTTGGCAGTTTCCTCTGGATATATAAAAATTAAAATTAGCATTTTAGAATTGTTTAGGGGAAGTGTTAGCTAAAATGAGCCTTGTATCACTTCCAGCAGTGAATCAGTAGTACTGGGCTTCTAGGTCAGAATAAAGTTTCGTAACAACATGCCAATTTAGAAGATTAGAGTTTTTCTCTGTCTCCTTGGGGGATTTGATATTTTTAAAACTAAACATGTATGCACTTGAGAAATCCTGTTTCCATGTGCATGGCCTTTTGTTTTTGATACTTTTTGTTTTAGTATGTTTTCCTTAATTATTAGGCCCCCATTCCTCCTTCCTAGCTTGAATCTCAAATCTCGTAATCTCCTCAGCTGTAGGGCCATGGGTATTTAGGGGACATTGTTCTTGACTCACCAGTTTAGTCTTACCATTTCTTCTACTTTGTATTTCCAATTTTATTGCATTTTTTTTTTTTTTTTTTGTGGGGAAGACCAGCCCTGAGCTAACATCTGTTGCCAATCTTCCCCTTTTTGCTGAGGAAGACTGATCCTGAGCTAACATCCGTGCCCATCTTCCTCCACTTTATATGGGACGCCGCCACGGCATGGCTAACAGGCAGTGCGCGTCCGCGGGCGCCTGGGATCCGAACTCGCGAACCCCGGGCTGCCAAGCGCGGACTAAACCGCTGCGCCACCGGGCGGCCCCTATTGCATTTTTTAAATTGGAGCGATTACTTGGTAAAAGTCACAGATTTTCACATTAGTGTGTATTTTTATCATTTAAACTGGTTTATGAATTCCTTGGGCGTAGGCATGTATCAACATTATATTCTTTTGTTTTCTGCTCTTCTAGTGTTTTTTGATTATCCTTTGCACATAATTGATCATCACTGAATGTTATTCACAAGGCTATTCAGTATTGATAACTGCTTAATATTTTGTGTAAAATTTAAATTTGCATAATAGTAAGTTAATTTAGGAAGAGTATTGGCTTCCAATAGATATTTGTTTCATTTACTGACTTTTCTTTTATTGGTATGTCTGTACATGTATCAAATGCTTTTAGGCACAAAGCTTACAGTTACTGTGATGGCTGTTACATGAATTTAAAAAATCAGTTTCACATGAAACTAAATTGTATGAAAGGAAGTGGCCAGGGCCCAGAGAGAATAAGAGAAGTAGCAGAGCATTAAAATCAACTCATATTTTAGATAAATTATAAACTATAGCATTATGAATACTAACTCCAGATATATGATGTTTTGATATACAAGGATGGCATTATGTTAGCCACTTTGGAATTTTCTGATAGAAGGACAGCGTAGCTACTATTTTCTAAAGCCCAAATTGCTAAAATCAGAATTCAAGCATTTAAACTAAAAAGTAAAGGTGCTGTCAGTTTCATGATGCACTGCTGCATGCTGATTAAAACAAAATAGTGAAGTTCCTTAAGCTCTTATGGTTAAAAGTTTATTTCCTAAGTCAGTTTCCCCTTCCCTGAAATCATTAGTGCCTTATTAAGAGTTCATTGCAGTGCCAAGTATGATATATTGTAAACAGTGGGTCTTTAATTTATCATAAATCAAACTCTTATTTTTTTATCTTTGCTAGGAATTTGAATTTAGAGTTTAATTTCTCAGAACATTCTCTTCAGGAAGAATTTTAGAGTATCTCAAAAGACTTCACTTGACTGCTTGATCCTGCATAAAGCCCAAGGTAAATAGCATTCATTTTTCTAGTTTTCAGTTTTGGCTTATTTGAGAAAATGGGACTGCTGAACTCATGATTCAGACTGAGTGATTAAAAGTGATGTGATCTGAAGCTCTTTTTGTTTGCTTGTTTTGGTGCTTGTATGAAGTAAGCAAGATTTAAAAGTTAGTTTTAGGAAAAAGATTCTCTTTATCTCTCCTGCTTCTAGGTTGTGTGTCTACTTTCTCCTTCTATAAACACAACTACTTAAAGACCCAGAACACACAAAGCTATTTAAAAATAAAACAAGATGAAATAACCCTGCTTGTTTAAACTCATCTTCCCTTATGCAACAAGAGGAGTTCCGTAACTTAGCTTTTTTCCCCTTACATTGATGTTCAGGTAAAGTTGATTGCTTGTTATGTACTAAACGTCGTATTAAGTGTATTATGTGTATCAACTCATTTAGTCCTCACTGCAGCTCTGAGGAAGGTACCGTCTTTATGTATTTCTTATTTGCTTGGAATTAAGCTGAGTGAGAGAAGGTAAAGCTGATGTTTGTCTTTTTGATTGAGGATAGTTATGTTTTATTTTGAAATAAATATTTATCTGAAACCTCTTGAATTTGTCATTTGTTTCTTGATGAGAAAGTACACAGACGTCATCAATGCCTCTTCTATAATTCAACTCATCTTACTATTTTTAAATCCTATTTCATAGTACCGAGCAAAGTCTAGGTAGGTAAAGTACGTGCCTTCAAAAATATTTGATTGTAAGAGAAATGGTTTAAATACATGGCAGTTGCAGCTGTTACAGGTTGACAGTGAGTTGATAGTTAAGGAAACAATTACTTATTTTGAGTAATAAGTTAGTGAAAATTTGGAAACAGAGCAGAAATAAACTTGAGAGGCATATATATATGTTTAATTTTGTGAAGAGTAGATCTTATAAGTCAGTTAGTCCCGTTACTGATTTCTGAACCCAATGAAGTCTGATTACTGCACTAGATACTAAATAGTGTTTAGAAAAGTTAGAATACTGGTGCCCAAGTTCTCTTTCTTGTAGTTCCAATGTCTTTTTCTTTCTCTCTCCAGTTTCTTTTATCTTTTATCCGTTTTCATCTTCTTACCAGAAAGCTACAGGGTGAACTAGGCATTGCCACATAAGTCCATTTTTGTTCTGCATTCATGATTATTGAGAGCAGTGGTGTGGCTCTAGCTGTTCAAAGACTTAGTGACCTTCATCCTTCTAGGAGACTATCCAGCACCATTCTAGACAGTATAGTATACATAGAGTGGTCAATTTAGTCCCATTTTAAGGCTATAAAGCACTTCTGATGACAGTTTGGTAGGTTTGTGTGTCTTTAGTATTATGCCACTTGTATTTTCTTTGTTTCAGGTTTCTTATCTGTAATACTCTGATATTATTTATCTTTTTTACAGGAGAGGTAGGCATTGGTATTGGGCATGGAATAACATCTAACATGCTGCTGCAGTCTGATATTGCTCTTTCTGGCTTCTGCAGCTGCTGCCTTTTTGGATTGAGGCACATAGGTGGGGCAGTCCATAGAAATCTTCTGTTGTGTCTTCAGTGTACAGTACCTGTCATGCAGGTGAAAATACAGTTTTAGTCAGGGATAATTTCAACTGGCTTAGTGCTCATTTGAAAAGAATGATGATGAATAATATCCTTTGAGAAACTTACGTCTTGTAAAATTCAATTTTGTATCTGCAAATAAGTTAAATACTAGTGTAAAACTTCCTCAATTGTAGTGTGATTTTTAACCTTTTTTGCTCTTTCATTTGACTAGGAGAAAAGAAATGGGTCGCTCCAATTCTAGATCACATTCTTCAAGATCAAAATCTAGATCACAGTCTAGTTCTCGATCAAGATCAAGATCACACTCTAGAAAGAAGAGATACAGGTGACTTACTGTACTTTTTAATTCTTTAATGTTAATTATATCTGCTAACATTTGTGGAGTGCTTATTATATACAGACACAGTATTAAACCATTAGTATATTTTATTCTCAAAGAACCCTGTCAGATAGATCTATTGTTATCCTCATTTTAGAGTTGGGGAAATTGAGAATTGTCCAGGTTGCAAGTGAGTAAATGGCAAAACTTAGATTAGAAACCAGTTAGTCTGACTCTACATCTCAGATTCTTACTATACTGTGCAATATATAGTGGATTTCTTGTATTTATCTATACTTTTAGGAGATGAATTGATAATGTAAGAGTTATTTGGCAGTAAACAATCTGCATATTGTTTCATAGTTTCTCATTTCTGACTCTTGAGGTCTCAAATTTATTCTTTTGTTTAAAAATGATTAACTCTAGTTGTCTTGGTTCAAATAGTAATACATACTTAGTGTAGGATATATAGAAACCACAAGTTGAAAATAAAAGTGACCATAATCTCATTAAGTATTAATACTATAAGTATTAATACTAGTTTGTGTTTTTTCTGTATTATTTTTCTAGGCCTAACTTTATATTATGTATGTATTTAGCCAGTGGTATTTTACTGATGAATATTCTTCTGTGCTATTAAATATTCTTTTACACCATCACTTTAAATGTCTGTATAAATGTACTATAATTTGTTAGACTGTCCTGTTGGAATGCTGACCTTTTTTTTTTTTTTTTCTTCCTGTTTCTGTGCCTTCATTCCTAAGGCCTTTAATATATTCTGTCAGTATTTGCCTTAGAAGTGAAACTTTCTTCATTGAAAACAGTACACGTTTACTTTTGTATAAATGGGGTTTTTTTTTTAATGTACACTTTTGGCTTTTTAAAATGGTAGAATGGAATATTTTATTTTTCTTGCATTGATATTTATTTCATTTTTAGTTCTAGGTCTCGATCCAGGACATATTCAAGATCTCGTAGTAGAGATCGTATTTATTCTAGAGATTATCGCCGAGATTACAGAAATAATAGAGGAATGAGACGACCTTATGGGTACAGAGGAAGGGGTAGAGGGTATTATCAAGGAGGAGGAGGTAGATATCATCGAGGTGGTTATAGACCTGTCTGGAATAGAAGACATTCTAGGAGTCCTAGACGAGGTCGTTCACGTTCCAGAAGTCCAAAAAGAAGATCTGTTTCTTCTCAAAGATCCCGAAGCAGATCTCGCCGGTCATATAGATCCTCTAGGTCTCCAAGATCATCCTCTTCTCGTTCTTCATCCCCATATAGCAAATCTCCTGTCTCCAAAAGACGAGGGTCTCAGGAAAAACAAACCAAAAAAGCTGAAGGGGAGCCTCAAGAAGAGAGTCCTTTGAAAAGTAAATCACAGGAGGAACCGAAAGATACGTTTGAACATGACCCATCTGAATCTATTGATGAGTTTAATAAATCATCAGCCACTTCTGGTGATATTTGGCCTGGCCTTTCAGCTTATGATAATAGTCCCAGATCACCCCATAGTCCCTCACCAATTGCTACACCACCTAGTCAGAGTTCATCTTGCTCTGATGCCCCCATGCTCAGTACAGTCCACTCTGCAAAAAATACTCCCTCTCAGCATTCACATTCCATTCAGCATAGTCCTGAAAGGTCTGGGTCTGGTTCTGTTGGAAATGGATCTAGTCGATACAGTCCTTCTCAGAATAGTCCAATTCATCACATCCCTTCTCGAAGAAGCCCTGCAAAGACAATCACACCACAGAATGCTCCAAGAGATGAAGCTAGGGGACGTTCCTCATTTTATCCTGACGGTGGAGATCAGGAAACTGCAAAGACGGGAAAATTCTTAAAAAGGTAAGAACTAAGGTAGAGAATTGAGATTATGATATTAATACTTTTGTTCTCTGGATTCTATTTGAATTTATAAGTGTAAACTTAAAATGGCATCATGATGTGTATTTAGCTTATGACTTCCCTCTTTATAATTCCAAATTGTTTTTACTTACATCTGGTTAACTTAAGAAGTTGTGTTTTTTTTTTTTTTTTTTTTGTGGGGAAGACCAGCCCTGAGCTAACATCCGTTGCCAATCCTCCCCTTTTTGCTGAGGAAGACTGGCCCTGGGCTAACATCTGTGCCCATCTTCCTCCACTTTTTATATGGGACGCCGCCACGGCATGGCTGACAAGCAGTGCGTCGGCGGGCGCCCGGGATCCGAACTTGCGAACCCCGGGCTGCCAAGCGCGGACTGAACCGCTGCGCCACCGGGCGGCCCCCTAAGAAGTTGTGTTTTAATAGAAACTAATTTGTATTCCTCCTTTTAATTTTGTTCATTTTCAGTCAGTCCAGAATTAAGAATGTAAACAAGGAGAAATTGAGTAGTTTAAAATCAAGTAGTGTAAACATGTTGTAAAGACAGTAAAAACTGAGAGATTAATTTTGTGTTAGAGCGTTGAAAGCTTTTTTTGTTGTCTTCACCAGTATGATGTGACCTACATAAATAATGATTTATATTACATGTTGTAACTTGTGTGGTATTGTAAACAGTCCAGCTGTCATTTTTAATACATCTGCCTGACTATAGAAAAGATAATGGTATTTCTTACTGACTCTAGTGATATTTTAAATAGTTTTTTTAAATTCTAATTTCAAGTGTCGCTAAGAGTTGCTAAAAAACTTAATGAAAATTTGTTGCCAGTGTAGTGTGATTGACTTATAAGTGAGGAAATAGAGTAAGCATGCTGTTTATGGTATAGTGCTGTACGATATAGAAATAATTTTTTTATTGAACTGATACATAGTTTCTACATGATATTGCCAGAAACATTTTCTACACCAACTGTAAACTATTTTGTGATTCAGTTAGAGTATTAAATATCTAATGTCAACTACATGAAAGTACACTTTTGTGAACTCTTATTTATAGTAGTAGATAAGTGAATGAAATAGTCTGGAAGTTTGAGTATAATCATAAGTAGAATTCTAATAGATAAGTATATGTTTATTGATGGTTCTTAACCTCAAAAATTAGATTTAAGCTGTGTTGTATGTTAAGAATCTCTGGAAATTTGGATTTGTTAGTGCAGAATTGTGGACTATGACGAAACAACAGATTTTTGAGAATGTCTTTAAAATTTGGATTTGTTAGTGCAGAATTGTGGACTATGACGAAACAACAGATTTTTGAGAATGTCTTTACTTTTTAAACTTGAGGAAGTTTCATATGTAAATTTATTTAAAAACTCAGTATGTAAGTGCTACATGGATGCTTTTTAAAAGTGGAATCTGAGAAAGCACCTTTTAGTAGGGGTTTTTTTTTTCCTTTTATTACTGGTCCTGTGGTATTGGGCAACACGTTTAAGTATGGAAGTGATCCACAATGAATGCAATCCAGAGTTACCATCCTCTTCTTTGCTTATTCACAGGTTCACAGATGAAGAGTCTAGAGTATTCCTGCTTGATAGGGGTAATACCAGGGACAAAGAGACTCCAAAGGAGAAAGGATCAGAGAAAGGGAGGGCAGAGGGAGAATGGGAAGATCAGGAAGCTCTAGATTACTTCAGTGATAAAGAGTCTGGAAAACAAAAGTTTAATGATTCAGAAGGGGATGACACAGAGGAGACAGAGGATTATAGACAGTTCAGGAAGTCAGTCCTTGCAGATCAGGGTAAAAATTTTGCTACTACATCTCATCGGAATACTGAGGAGGAAGGACCCAAGTACAAGTCCAAAGTTTCACTGAAAGGCAATAGAGAAAGTGATGGATTTAGAGAAGAAAAAAATTATAAACTTAAAGAGACTGGATATGTAGTGGAAAGGCCTAGCACTACAAAAGATAAGCACAAGGAAGACGACAAAAGTTCTGACAGAATAACAGTAAAGAAAGAAACTCAGTCACCTGAGCAGGTAAAGTCTGAAAAGCTCAAAGACCTCTTTGATTACAGTCCCCCTCTACACAAGAATCTGGATGCACGAGAAAAGTCTACCTTTAGAGAGGAGAGCCCCCTTAGGATCAAAATGATAGCCAGTGATTCTCATCGTCCTGAAGTCAAACTCAAAATGGCACCTGTTCCTCTTGATGATTCTAACAGGTAATTCCACACTGATGCCCCGTAAATATTTTGGGGGTGGTTAGTTAATATTCCAGTTAATTATCTTGTTTTCTGAATATACTTCCAATTTACATATTCAAACCAATGGTATATTTTGTTTGTATGTGTGTTTGTTACCGATATGCTCCAGACCTGCTTCCTTGACTAAAGACAGGCTACTTGCTAGTACACTTGTCCATTCTGTCAAGAAGGAGCAAGAATTCCGATCCATCTTTGACCACATTAAGTTGCCACAGGCCAGCAAAAGCACTTCAGAATCATTTATTCAACACATTGTGTCCTTGGTTCATCATGTTAAAGGTATGTTTAGTATTGTGAATTAAATTTCTCTTGCAAAAAAAAAAATGAACAGTTATGCCTAATAATTAATGTACCCCAGGGCTAGCAAGTATACTTAGACACTGTTAAACCTTTGGAAAAACAGAGTTTCATGAAAGAAATACTAGTCTTGCTAGCATTAAGACCCATGAAGATATTTAATAAAAAGTGTTGAAATGCTAAATAGAGTTAAAACATCTCTCAAAATCTGTATCTTGATAAAACATGATGTAGATTTATTTAATGTTAAAAGTCTTTTTGAAATGTGCCATTATACTGTTTTGGAAGTGCAGAATGCTTACAGATTGTCTTTCATTGCGTGCATATGATTTGTGATAATGTACTCTTGGCATAGATTTATAACAAAGGGAGGTGGTATTGTTACTATTATTTATTAAGAATTTCTTTTCAACTTTTAAAGAAACCTGAAACCAGTGGAAAAATGATATTAATTTCCTATATTGTCTTTGTGTTACTTAATTTGTTATAATACTTATCTTTTCTAAATGATAAACCAGAAAATATATATTAGGATTTTTAAAGGGGAAAATAGTTCAAGAAATTTAGAAGTATATATAAGTAGTGATTACATGAATAATGACCAATTAGGGATAATGATGATGACATTTCTTTAGGTCCTAAAGATGTTAAGGGTGTTCTTTTGAACTAAAGTAATGGTGTTCTACTTTCACCCAAGTGTAATTCTTACGAAGTTACTGATTGTCAAAGGGTTTAGGGTTTGACTTTTTTGGGCAATTAGGTTAAGTTTTGGTTTTGTTATTTTGTTTTTATGTTTAAAAGGCAGCTTACTGTGGAATAAATTCTAATCTAGGAATCTCCATGGCTGTGGTCTTAAAAGCCTTTTTTTAAAAAAAGTTTGTGTTTTGACATGAGAACAATTCATTATAATAGCCAAAACTTGTCACTAGCAATTTTTTATGCATTTGATAATTCAAAACAATGAATAGTTAATGCATTTCTTTTTGACTGTAATTATTTAAACATGGTAACAAAAGAGTTTTGGTATTTGGCTATAACTAGGTTTGTGAACCAGTTTATGACCATACTACCGTGGTGCATAAAATATGAAACATTAACATTTTTTCTTTTTTCACCTTTTTTTGACCTGTCTCCACATTTTACAATTTATTGCTGGATTTTGAGATCAGATTTTGATAAAATTTTTTCTTTTTCATTTTCTTTTTTTTTTAAGAACTGTAGTTATGTTTCATTATTGGTATTGTGCAACCGATCTGAACAGCTCTTACTTACTATAGAGCTGAAAATGCCCAGTGATGTTTTCTTTTTCATTGTAACTAGGTCCTGGAATATGTTTTGAAATGGCAAAATCCATGTTTCAAAGTAAAATAGCTGTTGAAAGATACAGGCAAAGTTGAATCTTCTGTCTTCCTGGCAAAAATGGCATAAAAACTGAGTTGCTAGCTCAAATTCCTGGGTTTCATGGAATTATGATTGAGGCACTACCCTTGTAGTGGCCGTTTCAAGTTTTAATGATTGGTTATGAGACATGTGCTGGATATTGGGCGGTAAGTTGACACAGATGTATGTTGACCTGTTAAGCAGATAGCTTGCTTCATAATGTAACATTTCATGACCTTATACGTCTTTCTATTTTACATTTACAACATATCTTGAACTGGTTTAAAAACTAATCAGTATTGATCTTACTAATTTTAAAATTGTTAAAAGACAAGACAGTCATATCAAACGTGCTGTCAGGTTTGCCAAGATGCCAGATATTTGGAGTGTTAGTGAATGTCAATTGATTAAAAAAATATTCTTCCAGTTGAAATGGCAATATTGTTTTTTCTTAAATCCAATTTTTTTTTGTCAACATAGTTCTTGAAGTAATTCTATTAGTTCATTAAAAGCAGCTGTGTAGTTATTTTCAGTTTTTTTTTCTGCAAGTGATTACTTGATTGGCAAGGTACAAGGATATTAGCATATTATTGTTTCTTTTTGTTCTGTTTGAAGAAGTAGTGCATTATTGAAATGGAATTAGAGACTCATATTAATCTATTTATTGGATTAAATAGATTGTATGTAGTATTGACAGGGACCTGTGAGGAACTTTCTATCAGTTCCCCTGTTGAGCTACAGGAAGTTAAAGGGACAGGGTAGGAGCTCTCTGTAACACTTGATTCTCTTCTGCTAGGTTTCTTGAGTATTTTTATTTCCTTTTCACCTGCTACATACCCTTCTGTCACAAATGAAAATTTCTCTTAAAGTAAAGATAACTAATTGGGCAGTATTTCTCCTAAATCAACAGAGCAATACTTCAAATCTCCTGCAATGACCCTAAACGAGAGGTTCACTTCGTATCAGAAAGCCACTGAAGAACATAGTACCCGGCAAAAGAGCCCCGAGATACACAGGTGTGTGCACTACTGAGTGAGCAGATAAAAATGTTGTTTTGATAGAAAGACACTGTTTAAACAAGATTATATTGGAACTATGCTATAATCAGTGATACAAATGAACTTTGCTTTTATTACTGATTTATGCTTTTAATGAATGTATTTCTAGTCTTGAAAAGTGTGTAATTTATTGTTCTTAATTCTTAATTTATTTGGTTTAAACTGTTTGTTAGGATTTAAAGTACTCTTATCACTCCCGAGTGTGGAATTAAATAGTTATCACATTTGTTTTTTGGAAGGGGGTTGGATGCTTAGAGTAACCCTTGAATTTCATTTACTTTCAGTAAGTTTGTAAAATAAAAGTGCTTGGTGAGAGGCAGAACTGTTCTTCATGAAAAGAGCATGAATGTTGCAGTCAGACAGTTATATTCAAACCCTGGCTCTGTCACTTCACTGTACTGTGATGAACAAGTTATTTAATCTCTGAACATTAGTTTTTCTTCCATCTAGGGTGGTGGTGACAATTAGTAGTATTGGTTATAAAGTAGCCAGCTCAGTGCTTATTACATAGTAGGTATGGTTTTGGTGGTGGCTGCTGAAGAAGCACTGGGAAGTTGCAACCAGCACTAGCTTAAAAAGGCAAGGAAAGGCACAGATAAAACTAAAGATCCACTGAATATGTAAAAAATTGGAGATAATTAGGAACAAATAATCCTATTGGTGTGTTCATTGACAATGTGATTGTATGATGATTGACACGTAAAATAATAATTAAAACATTTTTCCTTTTTTGATGATTAAAATAAGTTTGATGTTTTAAAAGGTCAGGCTTCATTTATATATAAAAATAATTGGTCAAAGCATTTTAATTTTTAATGAATAGTTATTTCTTAATTGTCTATTAGGAAGTAGTTTAATACTCTTACTATGTTAAATTAGTCAGTTGAGAGAGAAAAATTGTCGAGTATTTCCTTTACAAAAAATGGACAATTCTGAGGATTTCTTTGAACCATAAAGGTTAATGTGACTACAAATACACTTTATTTTACATTAAGGAGAATTGACATCTCTCCAAGTGCCCTGAGGAAGCATACCCGTTTAGCAGGGGAAGAGAGAGTTTTTAAAGAAGAAAATCAAAAGGTATGTTTTGATTGGACCTTTTTTTATGTGAAGTTCAGCGTAGTGAATGATACTGTACTAAGCATAGTTTTTCTAGACAAAATGTTTAGATATTTTCTGTTTTTAACTTGTAAATATATTGTATATATTTATGATTATAGTGTTCCTTCCTAGAAGAAATTAAGTTGACACTGTACTATGTATCTAAGTTAAACCAAGAGAAATTTTTTAAAATGCTAATGAAAGGAAAAAGTTAATTCTAAGAAAAAGGTAAAGAATCAATGAGTAGACAAAGGAAAATTATAAAAGTAAAGATACAAATTATATTAGGGTTTTTATAAAGTTTTGAGGTGAAATGGGTGAGCCAGAATAAATATTCCTTGATTTATGTCTGCCTCAGTATCTCCAGGTTCTTCACAGAGAGAACAAGGAGTAATCCCCATGCTACTGGGCAGTTTTGATCTGGACTAAGAAATAAGCATTCTAAGAACTGATTTACAAATGAACATTTGAAACAAAAACTATGTGTCACTGTTGGAATATTTGTGGACTGGGGGAGAGGGATGCTTTCCAACCTGAGAGAGGAGCCTGTGAGTGACGACGTGGCGGGGCTCTGTGAGAATGGGATTCAGTCGTTAGGAGGACTTGGCTCGATACACCCTCATAATCTGAAGTGGACTTACTTGGTAGACTAGTCATGTGACAGGCCATAAAAGTCTAGTAGAAATGTGGGGAAAGGTAGAAAGGGAGCAACTGTATGTCATAATGAAAAGGCTAGGGGACTTGGGAGTACTGCTTGATTCCAGTTCTGGCTGTCACCAAGTACTCTCGCTATGATATTTGGAAAAATTTTAGCTTCTTGGATGTTGGTTTTCTGATCTGAAAAATGAGAATACATCTCTTTTGCAAATTTGTTGAATAATTGGGCTATTATGAAAACATTTAGCACTTCTGTTACTAGTAGCTGTTATTAACAGTTGTAGTATACACATTTTTTAATAGAGCATGCTATTAACTTATTAGATATGGAATTTAGAGCTTAGAAAGAAAGTGGTTTCTTTGCATGGGGCATACTGATCTTGGAAAAACTGATACTGAGAAGTGAGTACTAATTTTTGGCTTTTACTTTCAATACCTTGGGTTCAACGTTGGTTAATTTTGTCTTGCCAACAGTTTATTCTATCCTTGTACTCTGACACAGTGAGTATCTTGCTTCTCTCCTCATTACTCAAACCGGATTTTGATCTGGAGGAGAAAAAATAGTGATTACCGATGGATAAGACATTGCTTTTTATTTTTCAGTTTCCTATCTGAATGGATAATTAATATGTGTTAATGTGTAATTAATGTATATATAGTTTGGAGTTTACAAAGTACTTTAACTTACATTATCTTGTTACTTGTGGGCTTGGTAATAGCTAGGTGAATAGGAAGGTTTTTGCTCTTTTTGGTTAGATTTTTTTCTCTGTTACCCTGGGAGCAAATAGGTGAGTAGTTGATATCATTTGGAGATATATTTATACTTTCAGTTTTATGAATGCTTATGAATATTACAGGTAGATTTCCCAGAGTAAGTACTTCTTATTGTTGATTCTAGCAAGGATGTCCACATTGCTTAGCATCTTACTGATGTATAATTTTTCTTCATTCCTAGATGCCTCTTTCCATCTTCCTAAATTATATAGTATTTGAAAAAGCAATGGAACAAGAAGGAGGTGAATTGTGACCCAGTTAAACTAATGTCCGTTGCAATACCTGAATTGAGAAAGGGCAATATATGGCCCAAGATACTGAGTACAGGATTGGGAATAATATCTTTCTGGCTTTGTTTCTACCCTGGTCAACCTCAGTTGGTTTCATTAATCATATTCCACTTGCATGTTATGGAAATTGCAGAATTCTTACTTTTGAAGTGATTTTTATTGGGTTGGTCAATTTATTTGAGAAGAGCTTGATGATAATGAGGCTTAAGTAATGAGAACCATTACTTTAAGATCCCTTAACTTTATAGGCAGATGACTACACCATAACTATAGGTTATAACCTTTATCATTATTCAGCTATTGAAAAAAAACAGAATCATTTGGAAGGGTGAGGGATGATAATTAATGAGGATGTGCTGCGTGGAAAAATAATTGTCGTTTTACTGTACACAAGTTTATTATGGATTGCTTTGAACAAAAACCTGTGACATTTGCAGGATAATTAGCTTTGAATAACTTCCCCAGTTCCACTGTACTTGTATATACAAATGTTTAGTTAAAAACAGTCAAGTACATTTTTTAACAAAAACTAAGTATGGAAGTAGTATGTTATGATCCATTCTTTTTGGATACTAAAATGCCAGTTTAGAAACTGGTGTAAAATTTGGCTGTGTGTGTGTGTGTCTGTGTGTGTGTGTGTATATGTATTTTTTTTTTCCTATATCTCCCCTGAAATCTGTATTTTACATTTGTCTTTTCTAGGGAGATAAAAAATTAAGGTGTGATTCTGCTGATCTTCGGCATGACATTGATCGTCGGAGAAAAGAAAGAAGTAAAGAACGGGGGGATTCCAAGGGCTCCAGGGAATCCAGTGGATCAAGAAAGCAGGAAAAAACTCCAAAAGAGTACAAAGAATACAAATCTTACAAAGATGACAGGTAATTGTTAAAACTGTCTGAGTTAGGTTTTAGCTTCTAATTAGCCTTTAATAATTGTCAGCTTAATTGCTTTCAATTTTGACTGTGTAATCGAACGTTTAAATTTAAACAATTAAAATTATTTGTTTTACAGCAAAAATGTATTTGTCTTTTACACGGCTTATGGTGGATGAGGACAAAAACTTTGGAATAGCAAGCTAACACTGAAAAAAAAAATGACAAATTAATGTGTCCTATTATCCAGGCTACATCAGGAGGTTGGACTTCAATGCAGTGCATTTCTAGAAACAGTTTGTGTAAGAACTTTGGTTCGTTATGCTTGATTCCGCACTTTTTCAACTCATAACACCCAGAGTACAAGAATTTTAAACTGATAACTAGTGGTTTAACATGGGAGAGATGGGGGGAGGAAGAACTAGTTTTTATGAAATAGGGATGTGTATTAGTTTGTCAAAGTAATGTTTCCATGGATACTGTTAGCAGTGGTAAGAGTTACCCCAGGTATGACCTTTTTGGGTGTTGAATTAGAATCATGTAAAATTGATCATCATAGAGTCAAATAAATAATAGGAATGCCAGGTGTCATAGATAATCGTTTTTCTTGCTATTCATTAGGTAAATGGTGGATTTTACTTGTGTTTTTAATTTATGACTGGTATTTGTAATGTCATATGGTTTTTATTTCTGTAACAGAGTTATGGCCCAAACCATGCCAACTGTTCTCACCCAGGGTATACAAACTGCAGTCATTTTGGAACTTGCCTTAAGAACATTCTTTCTTTTTCCTACTCTTCTTTTTCTTTCCTTAAAATAAACAAATAAGTTAAAAATATTGAAGAACTGAACCTTATTCTTGAAGTTTCCAGACTGCTAGTTTCTAACTGACAGGCCATAGCCTGTTTTTCAGTTGTGATGTGAAACAAATATTGAAGGAGAATGGAAACAGACTGTGTCAAAGTTTAACACCCAATCATTTTAGTTATGTAATAATTTTAATAGGGGATAGTTTTTTTGACTTGAAAAATATCCCTCTTATTATAAGGTACAACAAAGTTTTTATCTTTTTAAAAATAGCACATATTTCCTTGTTTTCTTTCTTTATTTTGCAGTAAACATAAAAGTAGAGAGCAAGATCATTCTCGATCTTCATCTTCTTCAGCATCACCTTCTTCTCCCAGCTCTCGAGAAGAAAAAGAGAGTAAGAAGGAAAGAGAAGAAGAATTTAAAACTCACCATGAACTGAAGGAATACTCAGGCTTTGCAGGAGTTAGCCGACCACGAGGAACCTTTGTGAGTAATAAAATTGTCTCTGATAGGACTTTACCTTAGAGTACTGTACATAAGAAGGAAAGTAAAATATATGATTTAGACATTGTTTGTTATGTGAGTCATTACTGCTGTAGAATTAGTCTTAAAAAATGAAATGGTATTTGAAGTATCATCTTCATTAAGAATTGCCATTTAGGGGGAGGGAGGAGGTGCTGGAGCTGGGATAATGCTTTCTTTGTACACAGAGTGAAAAATAAATGTTTTTGCCTGATTTAAAGAAAAATAAAAGAGGTGCCATTTTGAGATCTAGAAGCATCTATATAAACTAGATATTTTTCTTAACTTTGGGATCAGTAACTGTACATAGTGCTTACACAACAAGGCAAGTTACTGATTGAGAGCCATTTCTTTAATCACTTAGTTTTTGAAAAGATATTTTAAAACGTTAAAAAAATTCATATGTTCATTTCTGTATTACAACTATTTTCATTTTTGCCTATTTTCTTCAAGTCCTTATTTATATGTGAATCATAGAAATTATGTAACTTTTCTTTTTATTCTATATAGCATATACATTATCCCCATGTTTCCATAAATTTGCTATAGTTATTAATTTAATGACTTCATAATAGTGCATCTTCTTGATGCTCTATAATTTCTTGATTCAGATTCTTACCTTGGGCGAGTATCCAGTTGGTTATTAGTAGGGTTCATTAATTAGACAATTTGGGAAAGAGAAGAGCTTTGCTTATATGGTGATAGGTGTAGTTGGGCACTTGGGGCTCCTATGATAATTCAAAGGAATTAGACAACTCTTTTGGCTAGTAAAAGAGAAAAGAACCAATATGAGTATGTTAAAATATTAGTTCAGGCCATGAAAGTGCAATATTCTAACACTCAGGTTGACATTTCTTCTTAACCTACTCAACTTTCAGTAAACAGAATTTTTTGCCTATGATATAAAATGGCCATCCTTTTCATCTTCAGTGGCTATGAAATTGAGATTTAGGAAGGAAATTAGGGAATATGTGTTTTGTTACTGCAGTAAAATTAGAGTTTGCATGTAACTAAATACCTTTTTATTGCATTACTAAACAACTTTGTTAATGTTAATCAGTTTCGAATTAGAGGCAGAGGAAGAGCCAGAGGAGTTTTTGCTGGGACAAATACTGGTCCAAACAACTCAAATACTACTTTTCAAAAGAGACCGAAGGAAGAGGAATGGGATCCAGAATATACCCCAAAGAGCAAGAAGTACTTCTTGGTGGGTGTTAGAAATCTGTGTTTATTTGGTTTGCATTAATTTTCAAAGCATACTGGGTGCATACATTTGAGTACAGGTATCCACTACTTTGAGAACATTCACTATAATGTGGGAGACCTTTTTAAAAATTCATTACCCAGATGATTTGAAGTTTTGAAAATGTGAATCCCTTTAGTCCTGTTTATACTTTATTGACACCACCTATGGGCTGATCAGGGTAAATTAAAAATATACCTGATTTGATAGCCATATTCAGAGAAGAACATTAACATTTCATATCTGTCTGTAAGACAGTGTGAAAGATGTAGAAACTTCTCATTAAGATTTACCTTCCATCATCACAGCTGTTTTTAAAAATGAAAGATGAGAATTATTCTTCCTCACTTACATGTAACTAAGGATCTCAGGGAGGCTTGTTAACTTCAATTGGAATAAAAGGAAGATGAAAAATAACATTGTGGGAAAGTTGCTGGATACACTAATTTGATGCTTTCTTATGATGCTTTTCCCTCTGAAATAGTTTTCTAAGGGATGAAGTTAGAGGAGGTGGGTCCTGAAAAATTCTCTAGGTAATGATGGAAATTTCCTGCAGTTTGGCATGGGGGAAGGGGTTTGTCCTGCATTATGGACAGAGACTTAAGAAAATACCCAAACTATTACCAGAAGTATTCATTTTTGTCATAGCTTCTCAGAGAAGTTTCAGAGACTAGTTTTGAGAGCTAGTTGTTTTGTTGAAACAAGGTGGAAAATAGTGCTGGATTTACAGAATTTTTGTCTGAGTTAGAGGATAGAGCTGTGTTCTGAAGTATTTTGTTTGTAGAATGGGAATATGGTTGTTTGAAAAGTCAAGTTCCAGGGGTGGCCTGGTGGCATAGTGGTTAAGTTTGCATGCTCTGCTTCGGTGGCATGGGTTCGGATCCTGGATCCCACTTGCTGATGTACATACACACTGCTCATCAAGCCATGCTGTGGTGGCATCCCACATACAAAAGACAGGAAGATTGGCACAGATGTTAGCTCAGGGACAATCTTCCTCATCCCCCCCATTCCCCCCCAAATTAATTTCCATTTGTCTCTTTTGGGTTATGACCAAGACTCTGAAAAGGTTAAATTTTTACAGAGCACACTGTGCATAATGTTGGCTTAACATATGCTCCTCTGAGGAGAAATTTATGATTGTTTGAGTTGCTTGAATTTATAATCCAGAAAGTGAAAGGCATTTTATTCAGTTATATGAAAGTTCAGAAGACCATCTTTTTGGAAGAATTTACATATTAACAGGCTACTGTTTATGCTAGGTATTAAGGAGAGAAGGACAGACATGATGATTCCAGTTCTTGGCTTAGAGACCAGTAATGGAGAAACAAACATTCTAAATATGTTTGGAGGATTTCCTCCAAAGGAAGGAAATGGTGGATTACTGCAAAGGAGGGAATGATTAGGAGAGACTTGGTAGAGGAACTTGGCTTGAATTCTTGAGCTTAAAATATGGGCACGTGTACTGTAGATAGCAGAGGGAGTGAAACATCCTGATACAGAGAATTCCCGTACTCAGATGGCTAGATGGTTGGTGTAATTTTGGAAAAATTAAGAATAAGCAGGAGCCAAGTTGTGAAAGGCCGTAACACTTTAATAAATTTGGATTTTAAGCAGATTTTGGAAAAACCATGGTTGTGAGAACAGATGCATCTGAGAGATACTGAGTATCTGAACTAGGGCTAGATTTGAGAAAAGAAAGTAATATTTATGGGAACTTAACTCAGGGACCCACTAGTTAGGTGTTGGTAGTGAGAAGAAGAAATCTGTCTAAGATAGGGAATACAGGGGAAAGAAGCCCATTTGAGGAGAAGATTAAGTTCTGTTCTTGAAGTGCCTGGGAGAAATTAAGTGGAGATGTGCAATGGATAGTTGCTAATCCAAATCTGGAGAGAGAGAAAAAAATTCTAGGAGCCAGCCTCTTACAGGTCACGATTAAAGCCATGATGAGATCACCCAGTCAGAAGAGAAGAGATTAAAAGGCCAACCTTTCAAAGGTGGGGTGAGAAGTGAGTGAGAGTAACAGTGCCAGGCAGTGGACCAAATGTGAAAGGTCAGGAAGCTAAGAGGGAAATGATGAGGTGAACAAGGAGAGAGTAGTTAACTGTGACAGTTTTAACATTTTACGAATATTTAATTTAGGCTAGATTCTTTCAGAATCTGGTATTATAGCTTTTCACCTTAAGTTGGGACATAATCATTTTAGGTTGGCCTATAATTAGGCAGTAGTTTTACTAATCAAAATGAATGTATTATTTTAAGAATTTAGCCACTTATAAGTAGCATTAACATTTTATATGTTGTTATTCTGGGCTGTATTGAAAAATCTGTTTCTATGTAAGACATCCATGTGCATTTGTCACAGACTAATGTTCACTAGAAGTAAATTTACTACATTAATACATTTTTTCATATAAATCAATTCCCAAAGTTAATTATTTTGGTTCTTAATGAGCTATTGAAATGACAGCTTTGGTTTTTACATGGATATTTAAATTTAAAAGATTTTGCATATGCTGTAAAGATGTTTTTCAGACAGGTTTGAGAATAGAAATATAAATAAAAATATAATTCAGAAGAAATGAAATTGAATACTATAGTCATTCCCTTAGGTTGTTTCAGAATAATCGACCAGCATGGAAATTTTGCCCATATTAATGAAACATTAATACTTAGTGATATAATAGGTAACATTTATTGAGCATATGTACTATGCTAAGCACCATTCTAGGTGTTTTACATGTATTAACTTATTTCATGCTAATAAAATACTCTTGAGGTGGGGCCATTCCTTTTACAGATGGAAAACTTGGAGGTACAGAGAGAGAGCAGCTTGACTAAAGTTACATGGCTAGTGGGAGTGGGGTCAGTGTTTGAACCCATGCATTGGGCTCCAGAGCCAGGGTTCTGAAGGCACTGTATCATTCTTCCAACAACACTGAGTAATACTAATATTTGTTGCATTCCTTTCTGAAATTTTCCATCCCAGAACTTGGATTTATGCAAAGATATGGTAATGTTTTTAATAAGAAGTCCTCCAGGAAAGGTAATAGTCTTAGAACCTGAAATTCTCTGGAGGGGTGAGTATATGAAGAGCTGGAGGAAGTGGGGAAGTCCTGAAGTGGGTGGATTTTCAGTGTTGAGTTGATGTCGTCTGAGGAAGAGAAAATTCCTGGGGGGGGAGGGGTTCGGCGTTGGAGTTTTAATAAATTAACCCTTTGAAACTTGATCCTTTTATGGAGAAGAGATGAGAGGATTCAGAAGGTCTTGGTTCTAATATGGTCTCCTTTGTTAACATGTTTCTGGCTGTGTATTATAAATACCAAACTTTTCTAGCCCTTTTATCTGTGAAGTAAGTTAGTTTTAAAAATTGTAATGACTAAAATCTTGGATGTAAGAATTTGAAGATTAAGCGTTAGTGTGCTTAGCATCAAAATGTCACTTAGGTAGCATCCAGGATACCCTCAAAAAAACACAGCCTAATCTTCTAGCTGCCATTTTCTTTACCTAGTTTCAGATGATTGTATATTTAAAAGTGTAATGGCTAGTGTATCTCCAGTGTCTGGCTTTGCTTTTGCTTTTTCTGTAGCTGTTAACTCTTAGCTGTCTCATACGGTAGTCATTTACTGCCACTAAGATGCCTGGGAAGTGTATTCTATGGGTGATGGGCATAATGGATAGTGGAAGGGACTAGCTCTGTGGCCTTGGGCGTTACTCAATTTCTCTGTTCCTCAGTTTCTTTACATCTAAAGTGGGATTAGTCACAGTGTTTTACAGGGTTGTTGTGAGGATTAGATGAGTAAATACATGGAAGGTGCTCAGAACAGTGCCTTACTTTTAGTAAGCACTGTCGAAACATTATTATTACCACCGTTCATTGAGTGTTTACTTGTCAGACACTGGGCCAGGCACTTTTTACAGATCATCTGTTTTCCCTCAAGGGCTATCTCCCTTTTTTAAAATGAGGAAGTGAAGTCACGCTTTTTTTGTTAAGATTTAAACTCATGCCTCTGTTTGCTTCTTCCCACAAATCCGTGGAATATTGTGTAAATACCACAAACAAAACAGTCTGTAGAGTTGGGTGTGCTAATATCAAAGGGGAGCCTGAAATTATGTGATTGCATGGGCATCATTTTGAGTGGCAGACATTTGAAATAGTTTATTTTGGGTTAACAACGAAACTTTCAGACATATCTATATTCACACTTTTGATAGTTCCTAAATTCGTTCGTTATGGAGTCATGCCCACCTCTAGTTACAGATCTTGTAGTGGTTGGTAGAGAGAGATTATTAGAAATTGGTAAGTGCTCTTTCATATAGTCTGTTAATTACGTGTGTAACCAAGCTTTTCAAGTCATGTAGGAGGGTGATTTGTATTATGAATATGTCCCAAAGCACATTCTGTGTTTTGAAAAAGGTGCTCATATATCACATAATATTGGAAGAAAGGCTAATGACTTTTGGAGAGTTGATCAATACCAGTACTCCATAGGTTATGCAACATTGTGTTATGCCTGTTGTCTCTTAAAGGGGCATCATTTTGCCTTATTTCCCATTTTCGTAGGTGACAAACTTTAGAGCTTAAGTTTGAAGTGGGCAGCAGTTAATTAAATTACATTAGAGGAGAACTTTGGCTTTTTGTTTTGGATGTAATACTCATCTATTCATCCACAAAGTCAAGTACTTTCAGTTTTGCAAGTTGTTTTGATTAATAGAACAATTTGTAATTTGGGGAACATATGTATTTGGATACAGTTAATGAAAAATTAAAGTTGGAATGTAATAGCTGCAGTATTTGAGGTTGGTGAAGAAGAAATAAGTTGAGATATTACTCTAGGGACCAGTTGGCATGTGAGATTGATGAGTTACATACATTGACTTAGATTTAAATCTCAGGATTTTAAAATCTGTTCCTACATGTAAGGTATAATTCTTCATACCACCTATTTTACTTAGTAAGTGTTATTGATAATATTGTAACATTGTAATGACATTTATGACTTTGCCACATCTTTATGACTATGGTAATTTTGGGGGGGAAATATTGGTTATCTCATTTGCATGCAGTGTAATAACAAGTGGACTGAGATTGAAGTAATAATGGAAAGCAAAAAAGTCAAAAGTTTGAATATCGGCAGTAATTTCGCAATTGAGATCTCCAAAAGATTGGGCAGCTGTCAGTGCTTGGGTTACTAAACAGTAGGATGTAATTATTTGCTTTGAAAATGGAATATATTTTTGTTGAAAAGTTTAGTTTATTGGTTTTGTTTTATTGTGTTTTAGAACATACCAATCTCTAATATCCAATCTGCAGAAGATTTATACCGTGTCTTATGATTGGGAATATAATCATCTTCCTTATAAGAAAGACATTTTGGTGATGATTGTTTTTAACCTTTCTGTAGCATGACGACAGAGATGATGGTGTGGATTATTGGGCCAAAAGAGGAAGAGGTCGTGGTACTTTTCAACGTGGCAGAGGGCGCTTTAACTTCAAAAAATCAGGTAGCAGTCCAAAATGGACTCATGACAAATACCAAGGGGACGGGATTGTTGAAGATGAAGAAGAGACCATGGAAAATAATGAAGAAAAGAAGGACAGACGCAAAGAAGAAAAGGTAGAGAATTTCAACTTGTTAGTGATTCTGATTTTCTTGCATATGGGTTTGGTGTGCCAATTAATTAATTACTTAATTTTTAGAAACAGTGGTTGTTATGGATCATTTTCACTCTCCACATCTTTGCTAATCATTATTTTCTTTTCTGTTTTTTTTTTTAGGAATAGTAAATCTGAAGTGAGATTGCAACAGAGAGCAGAACTTACACCCACCGTTTTTTTACCTGATTTTTGTTTTCAAATAAGAATGTAAGCATTTTACTTAAATTTTACTGTTTGCAAGTAGTCTATAGAAATTTTGTTTTAAGTCTTCAAATATCTTGAAAAATAGTAGAGTGTATGTTGAAAATCGTACTGAAATAAAGTAGAGAATTGTTACGTACCATATTTGTAACAACTTTTAAAAAAAATACTTTTACTGTTTTTGTTACATGCATTGTAATTCTGCTTTGTCTATAAGATATGGTCAAGTACAGCTCTGTGAAAGTTCTGATTCTCTTCCCTCCCTGTTTGTTAATGTTTATTCTGAAGTAAACGTTAGCTCTGCATACAAATCCCTGAACAGAAGTTGTTTATAGAGACCACACTAATTATTATAATTGTACACATCTGCTTAACATGTTCCTTAATTCAAACACACTACATTGTAGGGTGACTAATTTTTGAAGTGTACCACAGAAAAAGTTGTTCCTTCGGTAAACTAAGCTAGTTTAATACTTCAGCAAATGCTTAAGAAGGAGAAAAAGCTTCACCAATAGCTAAAAAGTACAAGCTATTAATAGTTAGATTGACAAGTATGAGATTTTTGTTTTTTTTACTGAAAGCAAGCAGTGGCCTATAAAAACCATTCTTAGGAGCCTTTACTATTTGGGTTCAAAATTCAGTCTTCTCTTTCTATTCTTATTTGAAAGTTTGAGTCATGGTCTTAGATATCAGCTGTTCTTTGAGGGAGGAAACTGGATTGTCATAATACTACAAATAAAAGCCCCATTCCGACTGTAATCTTGGTTTTGGTATGGAAGAGGATTATCCTGCAGAATAACTCGATACATTAAAAAGATGTACCTGATCTCATATCTTGCATATTTATTTGAGCTTTTGGACAGCTGACACATTAGTTTGTAGTCTAACCATAAGGAAAAATAGGCAATTGGAACATACTGTTCATTTGTAATATTTTAAGTAACTTGTTTTTCAGATGTCATCAATAAAAAGTTTCGACAGGAAGTTTGTTGCAGCATCGATCTAATAACTTTGTTTTTATTTTTTCCCCTATTTCAGTTGCAGTTTGTAAAATGGCTTTTTGTTTTTCTTCTTAAGGGTCCTATTCTTCAGGTAGTAATCTTTCAAATGTGAATTACCTTTACGTTTATGCTGATAGCTCTTAAAGGAATGAAAATCCAAGATAGTGACTTTCAGCGTGAAGTCTGTCTGCCTTATGAGCACATAAAAGTTGTCAAATTCCATTTGTTAATTCAGTAACCGAATTGTTTGTATATGTTTGCATTAAAAGGAGATAATGCTTATTCTGTTAGTGTAAACTTTTAAAGATCTTAAATGTATGGCTCTTTCATCCTCACTTGATGATTTGCAAAGCTTCTAATGCCTTGGTTAGCCAGAGGCATTTGCTAAAAGCTGTGGGGGAAAAATAAAACGCAGTATATGTGATGTTTATGGCCCTAAGATCCTTAGTATTGCATGGTTTTTCTTATTAATTTTGTCTTTCTGAAATTGTCTGTTCGAGCAGAGGAAATACTGTCATAGCAGGTATGTGTTGCATTAATCAGAATGTAACTAATGTTCTGGTCAGAATATTACTTAACATGCTAAAGCAACATGGATTTGATCTCCAATATAGGAGAATTTTCTCAACCACTTTATTTTATACAAATAAATGTAGCTTTTTCTTTTTAACAGTTATTATTTGGCTAGACATTGAATCTCTATGCATGACTATAAATGTGCAGTTTTGCTTTTTCACTTAAGACAATAGGAAAAAGGGAATTTGCTGAGAAATTAATAGGGAGTAGGAATAAAGCTACTAAGTCCTATCAGCAGGTTATATTTTCAGTGCAAATGCATTGCTTTAACTCAAATATATACATGATTTGGTTACTTTTATTCTCTTAAACAAAATTGAGGCAAGAGTATCATATCTGAATATGGTAGGAAGGGTGATTGTGAAAACTCGGCAATAGAATGCTATGGTGTACATTACCTTTTTCAGAGCCAAGCATATCAAAAGTAGCCTGTGTGTATTTTTTTAAACCACAGTTTAAACTCCACACTTCATGACATGTTATAAAAGCTGAATGGTTTCTCTTGGTGAGGATATTTGTTTACAAGTGCCAGAAAATAATACCTCTTTGATACCTGTACTAACAGACTTCCTTTTGCCTAGAGAAGGAAAATAAAAATGAACCAAAGGATATTTCCAGAAGGGATTAAGAGAGCTGTTTAAGAAGGCCATGACTCAGTCCTTAGGCGTGTATACCTTTCAACATCCTGGAAATTTTAGTATAAGAACAAAATATGTGTTTCCAGTTGCAGCCTGCTTTAAGGAATTAACTATTCCCTTTTGTCACAGTTAAAATCAAGTGTTGGGAATTATAATTTGAGAAAAAACATTACCCAATAAGAATGAATGTAGATGGCTAAACGATTCTTACTCAGTGTGATGTATAATGCAACAGGGACTCTTGTAAATTGTCATATGCCAATAAAATGTCATAAGTGGTAATAGCTGTTTACCTGATTTTTGAGACTATTTCTGTGTCTATTCTGTATAACTGATTGCTCTGGCTTATTTCTAGATTTTAGAATACCAACTCATCTGTTAGGAAGATTACTGGTATGGTGTGGCTTTCTTTTTGCTGAGGGAGATGGGCCCTGAGCTAACATCTGTGCCCATCTTCCTCTGTTTTATATGTGACACGCCTGCCACAGCATGGCTTAATAAGCGGTGCCTAGGTCTACGCCTGGGATCTGAACCTGCAAACCCTGGGCCACCGAAGCGGAGCGCATGAACTTAACCACTACGCCACAGGGCCAGCCCCCTGGTGTGGCTTTTTAAGGGGTTGATAAATACTTTATAAAACACCTTAAATCCTATTTACTGTTTTTCCTTGTTTCCCCTGGGAAAATGGAAATTTTACAGTGGATAATTTCTAAGCTGCTATTAGAGAATACAGGAATTCTAGATTTCTAGTCTAACTCTTCTGTTATGTTAATACAGGAACTTATCAGCCATACTGTTATGCTGGAGAATCAGCATTACTTCTTTTCCTTTCTAAAAATATAGTAGACAGTTAATAACTAAAAAGAGTTTTTTTTTTTTTTTTTTTAAGTTAGTCTTTGTTCACTTTGAGTAAGATCTGGTGTAATTCTTACCCTCTTATAAGTTACTTGAAATATAAAGTGGGCCATTCTGTGAGCTTTAAACGAAAGCATTTTCACAGAAATTTGTGTGCGAAGACATACATTTTGACTATTACGAATGGCACATTTTCTCTTAGAAAGTTTGTTAGAGAAATAAGAACTGTGTGTGTGTATGCTTAACTATACTGGGTAGTTTTTATGTTATATACATTTCCTACATAAAAGTATGCTATCTTATTTATTAGGGACATTTATTTTTTAAGAGTTTACATTGTTGCTTTTTTTCTTTTCCTTTTTCTCTTTGGGTTTCAACTGGAATCCCTTTGGGATATACTTTGTTTCCATATGGAACAATATTTCTTTCAAGTAGAAAGAGAAGTACAGAGACCTGTCTCAATATTTGAGGTTGCAAAATAGGGCAGGCAGATGGAGAAATAGACTTCATTGTCATGGATTGTATTTGGCTAGACTCAGTCTCTGAGTAGTAGATCCTGATACATCCCTTAACAAAATTTTAGAGTGTTTTTTGTTATGTACATTTAGAGTATAGTTGAAACCGTTATTGTGAAATCTGAATGTCAAGGGTCTAATTGTTCAGTTCATTGAGGTAGATATTAAAAATTAGGAGTCTGTGTTAAAGTTTTAAGTGAAGGTTTGTTATTACTCAGTTTCTTATAATCCAGGAATATATGGAAATTAGTTGTATTCCATTGTCTGACTTTGAGAGCCTTATAGACTTATGAGCTAGACTCCTTATGTTTCAGAAACAGTAATGATTAGTGTGCAAATGAAGCCAAAGTTGTACGTTCAGTTAAGTGTGCAGGTTCTCTATATATTATGTTACGTCATTATACTTTAGCCTTTAAAAATAGATCCCACTGGTTAAAAGAGAAAAAAGGCATTAGGATGGCACTTCACCACCACTACTAGAAAAAAACTGTCTTAATTATGATCTATACATAAGAAAAATATTTTTTCTACAAACATTTTAGGTGTTTTACCAGTGAGCTGATTTGCAGCACTCTTAAAATGCAGAAGATAATCTTGATTCATTTTTGTTTTTTGTGGTGAGAAAGACTAGCCCTGAGCTAACCATCCATTGCCAATCCTCTTTTTTCTCCTTTTCTTTCTTTCTTTTTTTTGCTGAGGAAGATTGGCCCTGGGCTAACGTCCGTGCTCATCTTACTCTACTTTATATGGGATGCCGCCGCAGCAAGTGGTGCGTCAGTCCGTGCCCGGAATCTGAACCCGCAAACCCTAGGGGGCCGAAGCTTTGTGTGCGAATTTAACCACTATGCTGCCAGTCGGCCCCTGATAATCTTGATTCTTGCAAGTAGAAAAAGGTTGGGCAGGTGGGTTTTAATTCTCCTGTGAGAATCAGAATCCAGTTTTTTTTTGTACTAGTCTCTTGGGGTTGCCCAACTTCCTGATTGAATGATAACGAGCCCTTCTTAATAGAAGTAGATGATAGTAAGGACACCATGCAGTTAGGTGACTTGAAAGGATTTACGTTCACAGCAGTGAACTGTGCATTTGGTAATGATAGGTTCTTGGTACTGTCATAGTATAGTCATGCCTTGCTTAACCACAGGGAATGTGTGGTTAGGCTAGTTCCTCGTTGTGCAAACATCACAGAGTGTACTTCCACAAACCTGGATGGCATAGCCTATTACACACTAGGCTATATGGTACTAATCTTATGGGACCACCATCCTATATACGGTCTGTAGTTGCCCTAAACGTTATGTGGTACATGACTGCAATTGCAAATTTCGTGGAATGGAAAGTCACAAAAATAAAGAATACCACTCTCATCCTCCAGAATAGTAGTTTACTTGCTATCTTATCTAGTCCTCGACTATGGAAGGTCGTAATTTTTTTGTCTTATTTGTACTAAAAAGGGAAAACTATAATCTTTTTATTAAGTTTCCAGGGTACTTCTAAGGCTGGCATGAGAGGAATGTTAAATATGTTTTGAAAAAATTTTTTTTAAGAAGTTGAATATTATCAAATATGCATAAAAAGATAGTTGTAATAAATACAGAATTTAACTAGTTAATCTCAGTATACATTTATCTTATGCATACATTTGCTGATGATATTCACCTTTCAAAATCAAAGTCTCCTTTTCATCCCCATGCTACTGTGGTCAAGATGTTCCTCACTTGCCCCAGCTGCTGCAGTAGTCTCCTATCCTAGCCTCCTTGACCCTTAAATTTCATCCTTTAATTGCCATCTGTGGGGTGTTTTTCATTTGTAAAATGAATGTCATTTTTTTTTTTTTTTTGGTGAGGAGGACCAGCCCTGAGCTAACATCCGTTGCCAATCTTTTTGCTGAGGAAGACTGGCACTGGGCAAACATCTGTGCCCATCTTCCTCTACTTTATATGGGATGCCGCCAGAGCATGGCTTGACAAGCTGTGCGTCGGCAGGCGCCCAGGATCCGAACTGGCGAACCGGGCGAACCCTGGGCTGCCAAGCGTGAACTAAACCACTGTGCCACTGGGCCGGCCCCAATTAATGTCATTTTTAAGCTAAAAACCCTTTGATGTCTTCCTATTGCCTAACCCTTAGTTGAGATGAGCTATAGCAATTCCCTGTGAGCTGCTTTTTGCGTATCCCACTCCTTTTTCACTTACCTATTTTTAAAAATTTTCACCCTAGCAAAAAATTACAAATTCCTCTTTTGTCCTCATTGAATACAGCACATTCTTTTAGGCTAGTAATGCATTCCATTTACATGTCTTCCTTTGCCAGAATAAATGTTTAGCACTTAGCATTGTGTATGGCATACATACTATAGGTGTGTAGTAAATGCTCCTTGAGTGTATAAACAAAATCATGGTAACTGCATGTGTATAGAACTTTGATCGTTATAAGCCAATTTTATGGCTGTTGCTAAAACCTAATTCAATCGAAGCTGCTTTAAAAATGTGCTGAGCAGGAGAGCTCAAACTGCAATGAACAGGAGAGTTAGCTTGTTAATCTTTTTATACATTGTTTGAGTCATCGCGTGTGTGTTGTTTTGGAGTACCATGTTTTTAGGAGAAAACGGTTAACTAATTTAAAGGGAGGGCAACCAGGAACTTGAGGTGCGAAATAGTGTCATGTGAATAATTGTGAAAGGTATGTTTACTGTAGAAAAATGATGACTGAGAATGGGTCCTTGATAGCAGTCTTCAAGTACGTAGAGTGCTTTCCCTTAGAAGAGGAAATAGAGTCAAGTTAAAATCATATAGGACCAGGAAGGGCACTTGATACATCATCTTGTCCAACCTCATCATTTAGCATGTTCCGTATTTAGAGGACAGTCCAGAGCCAGTAGATAAAAATCATAAGTATGTAGACTTTTATCAATTCAGTGAGCTAACATCTGGCAACTAGGTGTTGAAAAAGTGGCGTGGGCAACTTGTGAATAGCAAGTTTCCTGCTTAGTGAGAGAAGTCTGGAGCGTTGGTGGCTTCCTGTCAGGAGTGCTGTGCTTCTCAGCATTACTTATTATTCAAGATTAAGAGCTACATTTTACTCTCAAGTGCTTGCTTTATTAAATTGCATGTTACCAACTGAAAATACCAGTGATAATTAAAAAAAAAAACTAAGTTGATTCCTATCACAACATTGAAGAAATGTAGCAATAATGCAGCATTTCTTTTTAAGACTTATGTCATATCCTTTATGACATATGCCAAATCTTTGGGTGGCAAACAATTTGCTATTAGCTGTAAGATAATAAAAATAAATTATTTGAAATTTTTATGAAGTAGAATTTTTTTATTCCTGTTACTTGGACCATGACAATTTTGAAAATTGAGTTATCACTAAAAATGACAAGAATTAAATGGAAACATTAGGAATACTGATGTATAGTTGGACTGTCTGGATGATCCAGAAGCAGAGTAAGACCAGAAGGACATCCTTTAACTATTTTTTCTGTGTTCTACGTTTTAACCAACTCTTTTTAAGTGATTGACAAGAGTCAAGGCATACCTTCTTGTGAACGTATGATTGTATCAGAAAACAGTTTATAGAATCTATCGAGTCATATGAATCTTCTAAAAATAATGGAACCAGAAAAATCAAGTAGCAGTTCACCTTTATGCTTTTAGAGAGGTCTAGGTATAGTAGAATATTCGTTCAAAAATAGTATGAGTAGTTATAAACACACACCTTTGTATTCAGACACTAAGCATAAATTATTTAAAGGTTCAAATAAATAGAAATTCTGCTTTTAGACTATAAACATTTAACTTAGATTTTGTCATTTTAATATTATATTACAAGTAAAGAGCAGTTTATAGATATATAGTAGATATATAGGTGGTAGATCTCAACTCTTCCATTAACCATTTTTGTTAATATAAAAAAGGAAAATTTTCAGGACAATTTAATCTGAAACATTTTAATATCAAGGAAAATCTTGGTCTTAGTCTCAAATATTTAAATTTTATTTTATTTTTATTTATTTTTTTGGTGAGGAAGACCAGCCCTGAGCTAACATCTGTCGCCAATCCCCCTCTTTCTGCTGAGGAAGGCTGGCCCTGGGCTAACATTTGTGCCCGTCTTCCTCTACTTTATATGGGACGCTGCCACGGCGTGGCTGACGAGCAGTGCATTGGCGGGCGCGCGGGATCTGAACCTGCGAACCCCGGGCTGCCAAGCGCGGACTAAACTGTGCCACTGGGTGGCCCCTCAAATATTTAAATTTTTGAATAAATAATTGTAAAGTCGTAATGAACCTTAAAGAAGTGTGTTAATATTTTAAATGGCACTTGTCTGTTTAAGACTGCTGCACTACTGCTACCCCTGACAGGCTTCAAGCATTGGCAGGAGAGAAGGGAAGAGGCCCTAAGTATTTTTCTTTTTGAAATGTGAAACTTAGATGAACTTTCTGGGCGTGTGCCCCCAATCTGGAGGTCACCCTTTAATGAGACCCTGTGGTTAAGGTCAGTGAGGCTATTGCCAACTTTAGTAGGATGTTATATTGTATTTTGCCCCATTGCTTAGGGTAGTTACAGTAATTTTGAGTTCACCTAATCACCTAAAATTTAGGCTTGGTGTCAAGGCTAATGGGGTTCTACTGGGCAGTTGGCAAGATTAAGTACACATCTTTCTAGCCTTTGTCCAAACCAGTCCTCGGCCTCTCTCCATTCATTAATTCACTGAAAAAGTATGCCTGGTTTTGGGTGTAAAGATGAATAAGAAGTTCTTGGTCTTAGGGATCCAGAACATAGTATGATGATTAACTAATGTATTAGTGGTTCTGGAAAAAATGGAAAAATACATCTAAGATAAAACCAAACACCTGTGGACTGTATTTGCAATTAAACTAGGTGATGAGCTTTCTCCACAAACCCCCAAATATCAGCAGATGGGGACAAACCATCAAACTACCTGGTATTGGTTTCTGTGTGAGTAGAGGGAAGAACTGGGGTGGCGTCTGACAGACTTGAGAAAAGGAGAGTCCCAAATCAGCCAACTGGAGCTTGGGGTTTTGTCCTCTCCAATAGTGAGGGCAAGGTACCCAACAGTAAGCACTGGGGAGACTGGAGGAGCAGTTTACCCCGGGGAACTCAGAAGGAACCTGCCAAGACCAGACTTCTTTTAGGGACAGGAGGCCATACTTAGGAGTAAGTACTGAAAGTGGACTCAAAACTGAGCAGGATAGAGACAACAGACAAGGAGAGGGCCTGGATGAAACTGGAGGAGGGGAACATAGCCAGGAAGGTCTTAGCCACCGTATTTCTGAGCACTATTCAGAAACGACAGAAAAGGTAGCTATGTAAAGCCAGAAGAGCTTTTCTGAATCCTGCATCATTCTAAAAGTTCAGGAAGATAATTTCATGTAAAGGTGAACAACAGAAAAACAATGTCAAATTTCATAAAAGGTTATCAGGATGTACAGTAGGTCAACCCCTTATCCACGGGGGATACGTCCCCCAGTGGATGCCTGAAATCATAAATAGTACTGAACACCATATATACTGTGTTTTTTCCTATACATATATACCTGTGACAAAGTTTAGTTCATAAATTTAGGCACAGAGATTAACAGTAATAAAATTGAACAATTATATACTGTAATAATAGTTACGTGGTAACTGAGACAGCTACAAAGTGGCTAATGGGCGGGTAGGGTATACAGCATAGCTGGACAAAGGAATGATTCACGTCCCGGGCAGGACGAGCGGGATGGTGCAAGTCTGCATCAAGTTACTCAGAACGGCGTGCAGTTTAATACTTCGAAATTGTTTATTTCTGGAATTGTCCATTTCGTGCTTTTGGACCCCAGGTAACAGAAACTGCGGAAAGTGAAGCTGGGGATAAGGGGGGACTACTGTATGAATTCTTTAGTAAATATAAAATGGAGGAAGATCTCTGAAGAATGAATTTTAGGGGAAAGTTGTTAGCAAAGCGTTCACAGAGGATGTAGCACTGACCTGGGCCCACCTTGCTACCTAAATCCGAGTTGATGTTGAGGTGTCTATAGTGCAGCCTGAAGGAGGCTTTAGTACTGGTTCCAGACATGTTCTCATCAGATGTTTTCATTCTGGCCCTGTCTCTTATGCGCTGTTTATCATCAGACTGGAAAAGGAAGAGGCTATAAGTTCTTGATTTATTTACTTATGAGGACAAAAGGGAAGGACAAAGAATTGTGTTAGTAATTCTGTGCAGGGTTGCTGATCCACTTGCCTTCTGCTTTTCCATTGTCCAACGCCCCTCTCCTACCCCTACTTTCTTCCTTACGTGGCTTAGACTACTGGGCCTATCATATAATCGCTCTTATTCTGCCAGTTGCTTACTGCCAAACCGTTCTTGGTGTCTGCTTTCTCTCATTGCACATCCAATTATAGTATTCAACAACTAGTGTTACATACCAGGCACTCTTCTAAAGCACTGGAGATACAGCATGGGTCAAAACAAAGTCCCTGTTCTGGAGTTTAGTTGGCGGTAGGGGGAGCATAAATATCCATGGAGATAAGTGCTATAAAGAAATAGAAATCAAGGAAAGAGTGGAGACATGCTGTTTATAGATGGTGCTCAGAGAAAGCCTCTCCGAGGTCTCCGCTAGAACGTAGGCTCCGGGAGGGCAAGGACCTTACCTGCGTCGCTCATTATCGCTTTCCCGTGCTCGGAGTGGTACCTGGCACATAGGAGACACTCAGTATTAGTTGGATGACTGAATGTTGTGGACCATAGAGAAAGTCCTGCTGATCTTCAATTGTCATGTCACCCCGATGCATTCCTCGCTGAAATATAGGAGGAAGCTGTCGTCTCGTGAAGCCAGCGACCGCAGATCAGACATCAGCCATAGGCCAGGGCAGTGTCGGGCCCGTATCTGGTGGCCTACATAACCAGGAGCGTTTCGTAAAGGAACACTCCCAGTCCCGCAAAGCCGCAGACCGCCGAGGACAGGGCTGAGCTTCTGCTAGTCTCATAAGCATAACAGACGTTCGCTGAAGGAATGAATGATCAAACAATAAATCGCCACTCTCCACGGCGAGCGGACTTGGGAGAGGGCCCCGTCCCGGGTCCTGATATAGGGGGCGACACACTTCCTGCGGAGACCTGTGTGGGGCCCGAACTCAGCCCGGCTCGAGGGCGGATAAAGGCTGCAGAAGGCCGGGCGTATCCGACCGCACCCGGGAACCCAGGAGCACGTCCCGCGCAGCATGGCCCGCCCACCAACTGCCTCTTGGCTTCCATTGGCTGCCTCGCGGAAGGCCCGCCTTCCCTCGATAATCCCGCAACCAGACGTCCTTCCGCAGCCAGTCACAAGCAGCGACCCCCAGCCTTGTCCAATGAGCTTGGGGGCGCGTCACGGCGCGCGGAGTTTGATTTTCCTGCGAGGACGCGGAAGTAGCGAGGGGGTCCCGGAGGTGGTGGCAGGTGGGTGGCTCAGGGGCGGCTGCCGTCGGGCCCCCGAGCGACCTTGCCGAGCGAGGGCTCCAGGCCAGCCCGGGGCAGTGGGGCCCTGACCCCTGTGGCCCGACGGAGGCTTCCGCTGCTGCCTCAACGACCGCGGCTGCACGTCCGGGGCCAGGAGGCCCGGCCCCGGAGCTCGGCGAGGACGGCCCCCGGGAGCCTGGGCCTCAGCAAGGGACCCGACCCGCGCCGGCTCGGCAGGCCTTGGCGGTTGCGTGACCCGGTCGCACGCCCGCTGGGGTTTGTATTCCTCGTCTTCACAGCCGGCGCGGGGTGGCGTGAGGAGGAGCTGCTGCCCACTTTGTTAAAGCGCCGCCCGGCCCGCGGCTGCACCCGGAGCTTTCGGGAGGGGCCTCGCTTGACGCTCCTGCCGAGCGTCCGGTCTGTGGTCGGGGGTATTTAGTGACCGGCCCCGCAGGCTCAGACGTCCCCGAACTCCCCGTGCGGTGTAACCGGGACTCGGAGTTCCCTCGCCCGGCCCCGCTCCTCTCCCTCTGGCTTCAGAGTCAAGCTGGCCGAGGAGAGTCGACGGCGGTCTAAGGTGTGACGCAAGGACTCGTCCAGGCTGCGTAATACGGTTTATGCGGCAATTATTTGTCAAGAGTAACATTTTCTAAAATTTTTTCCTGAAGGTCTCAAGACACTGATCATGTTTCCTTGAATTTGCCTGTGTGCTTCATCAATGTCTCTCATATTGAGTGTCTTAAGAGAGATGCTGGAATACTTTGGTGTTCCTATAGACCAGGTAAATGTCTTTTAATGGATTCTAATGAAACTATTGTATTTG
The DNA here is from genome assembly GCA_031878705.1 of Tapirus indicus. NCBI lineage: Eukaryota > Metazoa > Chordata > Mammalia > Perissodactyla > Tapiridae > Tapirus > Tapirus indicus. The sequence goes on along the minus strand of CM062933.1, from coordinate 54,804,337 downwards.
TTCTTGGATCTCATTTTGAAAATGACTTATATGTGAACATTTAATTTAAGGTGAAATTGTTACTTCTCTTTAGGTGTAACAAAGGTGAGTTTGCAATATAGTATAGCTTTGATTGAGTTTAAAAAGGGACAAGATTATTAGGAGCCTATTTACCTGGTAGGTCAAATGCCAACAAAAGATACAAATGAAGCAAAATATCGGCATGACCTTCATAGAATTACATTTATTGCATAGGTAAAATATATTTTGAATTATCTAGTGGTTTTATTTAAGGTAACTTAAGTTTGATATTTGGATGTAGAATGGCAAGTTATAGCTCAACATTCAGAATATATCTTGAGAGAGGATGACATAGGTCTGAGAATTATAAACAAATCCAATTTTGTCTACTTACTGAGCATCTGCATCTAAGACAATGTGCTTGGTTCTGCGGGTGATACAGAGTAGTAATACATGGTTCGTGTATTCATGGTGCTTAAAATATGAGGAGTAAGAAACATACATAGACAATTACAATACAAGACTGAATATAAGAAAGACACAAAGTAGTAGGGGGGCTTACAGAATGGGCAAATCATCGCTGTTTGGTGTGGTGAATTAGAAGTAGTTAACAATAATTCCAAGATTTTAAATAAAAGTAAGTTGAAGAATGATGGTGCCATTTTAAATAGGCAACTCGGTGTAAGGAACTGGTTTTGAGCTGGGAGATGAGGTGAGCAGATGTGCTGTTGGAATATGTGAATACAAATATCCTGTGGTTCTAGAATGTAGGAAAGAAAGATTCCGATATGGAGTTCTCTGCATTGTTTTGGTATTTGAACCCATGGACTTTGATGACATAATGGAAGATGTCATTGGATGTTATTGAAGCATGTGAGTTTCAGAAATAGTGAGATCGAAGATAATGAGGACTGAGTAATTGTTGAAGATTTGCTTATAATTAGATTTTTGACGCCTTTAAGGATTTCTGTAGGAGGGGAGTGGCATGTGAATTGTAGTAGTTTTGAAGAATGAGGAAGAGAAGTAGCATCAGCAGTCTTCTTTTGAAAAGTTTGTGAAGAGAAAATGGAGAGAGGCCATCAATGGGCAGCAAGATGGGATTTTCTTTTTCTTTTCAACATTAGAGGTAACTTGAGCATGTTTTGCAAGTACTGGGGCAGAATCTCATAGACAGGAAACAATTTAAGATACAAATGAGAGAGAGTGATTGAGCAATGCAGGGAATATAGAGAAATAAGCCTTGGAAAGAAGACAGACAGTCAAGAGTAAAACAAAAGCAAGAGATGGTGGAGAGATTTTGTATGGAGAGAAATGAAAATTGAGGTGTATCAAATTGTAGCCTTGGTTTTCTTAGTAAGAGCAGAGTCAAGGCCACTTGCAGGTAATGGAGGTGATGGCATTGGGGATTTCAGAGATCAGTGATTGCTTTGGGTAACACAGTAGGGATCATAACATGTTGTGAAGGGGTTGCAGAATACCTGTGCAGAATACCCAGCTGAAGTCAGCATGGGTTGCTAATCTTTCCAAATATTGTCATTTTGTGATTTTTTTTCTCTAGCAAAGAGTGGTTGGAGTAGTTTGTCCATTAGTAATATGAGAACCCATAATATCAAAAGGATGAAACATTTTTGAGTGGCAATGAGCAAGCATATCACTGAAACAGTTAATTTGAAAATCCCTGCTTGGTAGGAAAGTCAGTAAAGTCAAAAATGAAGATGCTGCATGAGGAATGGGAGAAGGAGGTGAAATCATAAGAAGGGTGAACATGGTCAATGGCAATGAAGGAATGAGAGAGTTAGAAGGACAGGAGTTTGTCAGGATGGAAATTGCAGAGCGAGATATGAAGGTACCATTGAAGTTAACCAGGAGTTATGTGACTGTGTACAATATGTAGCCCTCGCTGTAGCAAAGCCTCTGGGCCTGTGGTTCTCAGCAAGGGTGCACATATGAGTGGTCTGTAGAACATTTTAAATACAATTGCTCAGGCTAGTAGAGATTCTAGTGTTACTAGGTCTGGGATCTATAACCTCTAGGCTGCGCTATTCAATGTGGTAGCCACTGGCCAGATGTCACCTTTAGGTATACTTGAAATTTCTGAATTGAGATCTGCTATAGGTGTAAAATATACAATGGATTTTGAAGGCTTAGTTTAGTACATGAAAAAAAGAATGTAAAATAGTCTCATTAATTTTGAAAATATTGATTACATGTTGAAATGATAATATATACATATTGAATTAAATAAAATATATTAAGAAAATTAATTTCATCTGTCTCTTTCTACTTTTAAAAATGTGGCTCCTAGAAAATTTAATTCACATGTGTGGCTTGTATTTTATTTCTTTTGATGAGCACCTTCTGAGGTGATTCTAGTATACCTATGGTTAAGAAGTACTGCCCTGAAGGATTTGAAAGGAATATGAAGGTGTCTCTGCCAGCAAAGAGTTCACAGTCTAATGGGGGAGAGAAAACTGCAAATCAAACAAAGTAACATAGAACTAGTTAGGAGTTGAGGGTTTAGGAAGCTCATGAGAGCAGAAATAACCAAATTTGTAGAGGAATATGAATCTGACATCAGTACTGGGTCTACTCGAGTTAGACCAGAGCCCCCTCAGCACATGGGTACATGCTTGGCAGTTCGGGTAATATTGGCTTGTTTTTGAGACAGTGAGGAAAATTGCTTCATCCAAAAGAGCATGTGTTCTTGTTAGTGGGTGGTGGGACATTAGGTTGGATGGACTGAATAGGGCCAAGAGGCAGCAGACCTTTCAGGGAGATTGAGAATGAACACGGAGTGCGTGGAGTGCGTTATGGAGGCTGAGCTGGCAGAGCTGAGGAAAGATTGTGAGGCTGGTTGATGGAATCAGTAGTTAATGTGAGACTCTGGTGTTCACATGTGATCAGATAAATTCGGAGACCTTGCCACTTAAAAAGCCACTTCTGTGACTTCGTGCAGAAGGAGTCTGTGTGCTGATGAATTCCAGATCTTTCTCTGTAGCCCCAGTTTTTCTCAGCTAGTCCTATGGCTTTGATTTTTACCTTTATCGTGTATTCTGTGTGCTGATGATTCCCAAATCCATCTTTTTAATCCCAGTTTTTCTCCTGAGTTCCAGAACTGTATCCATCTGGTTACTGTTCATATCCATGAGGATGCTAATGGGATGCTTCCTATATCTGTTGCTCAGAATAAACTTTGTCCGTGTTATACGATCTTAGGAAAAAATGAAAAGTCCAATTTTTAATGTTTTTTGAAGAGAGAAGATGCTTTCTTTGTGTTAAAATCTCTGCCAAGAGAATAAACATCATGTCACATTTTTTGGAAGGTTCCTGTGGGAACATGGGAAACCCGAGCTAAAGGACAGAGTGTTATTTGAGTATTAGTAGCACATTTCATTCCTGTTATCTTTTCAAGAACTGACTTCCAGCAGCTATATTCTGCTGTAAGTAAAGAACTCTTAAATTGTCTAGGACCTGATTCATTCATGTCCCTCTTTATCTCTTCTTTAAAGGAGATTTTTTTTATGGGGCTGGCCTGGTGGCCTAGCGGCTAAGTTCATGCTTTGGCAGCCTGGGGTTTGCAGGTTTGGATCCCAGGTGGGCCAATGCACCGCTTGTCAGCCATGCTGTGGCGGTGTCCCATTTAAAGTAGAGGAAGATGGGCGCGGATGTTAGCCCAGGGCCAGTCTTCCTCAGCAAAAAGAGGAGGATTGGCAACGGATGTTAGCTCAGGCCTAGTCTTACACACACACACACACACACACACACACACACGCACACGCACACGCACACACACACTCTTTTTATTGGGCCAAAAGATAGGATTTTTAGCTGGGAGGAGGTGAGGCAGTTTTTCTGAACAAAGTTTCCCGAAGTATTTGGACATCATTGGAAATAGAACAAAATGAATTTGTGGTTCTTTCTTAAAAGATTTTTCTTTCTGAAATGTCTATATGTTCATTCCGTTTTTAAAAAAAAAAATACAATTAAAAAGGACATTAATAAGGTTTAATTTTTTGAGGAAAATACTTTGAGTACACCATCTATATTTTCTTTTTAAAAATAAGTGGTATTGCATCTTTTATATATTTTTTTCATAGATATATAAACATGCTTAATAGAGTACTTTTTAAACCATGCATAGGTTTTGCAGATTTGGGAAAATAAAGACTATGGATCAGCTCGGAGTATTGTTCGTATTATTGGAAAAATTCTTCCTTTAGAACCTTGTCCCAGGCCTAATTTTGAGGTAAGTCAGTCAACATGTATTGTTTAAGCACCATGTGTAAAATAATCCTGGGTACTTCTAGGGGTATAGGGTTGAACAGAACAAGAAATGTTTCCTGAAAGCCAAAAGCCATTAGTTTATCCCTGGAAACAAGTCATTTCACGTGTGTTTTGTGTTGATTTCTTTAAATAGTTAGACTCAAGATGGGCGGGTGCAGAGCAACACCTGAGTAGCTTATTTTTTCTTTTAGCTTGTGTTTTATGACAGATGACATTAACCAGGGGAGAGAATATTGCTACGTGTTTAGACTTTAGAATAATACTTTCCTTAGTATTTTTTCTTGCTAATAGGTGCATGTTTTTCTGTTGAATATCCTTTTCCCTCTTTTGGATTTTTAGCTTATTGAATTTCCACAGGCATGTGTCTCCCCCACTCCCTGCAGAGCAATGACTCTTTTTCCTTTTCCCTTTAGTTGATCCCAGTCTTGAACTCTGTAGACTCTGCTAACTATGGATCTGTAGTTCCATCTTTTGCTGATACTTTGTGTGTGGCAAATGATGAAGAGGCCAGTTATCTCAGATTTCGGTAATTTTACATACTTATCCTGGAAGTGGGGTATGGGCTGTAATCTGAATTCTTGCATGTGTTGGAGTTTGTTCAGGCTAATTGAGCCTTTTTGTTTGTCTGTCTCTGTACTGAGCTGTGTCCTACTAATATCTCCCTAATAAGGATAACTAGTTGTTTTTCATTTTTAGCCAGTTTTTTAAAATGCACATTTAAACCTAACACCAGGTCTAGGAAGGAATGATATTAAAAGGATATCAGAATTACAGTGTTCATTTTTAGGAGAAAGCTGTTTCCTATACTAGATATGAGATTCATTTTACTTTATGTATTTAGCCAAAACTTATATTGTTCTTATTGTGCACCAGGCAATGATGTTAAATATATTTCAAAATCTGGATGTGTTACTCATGTGGGGTACTAACTTATGTGTTAGTGTATTCAGACACAGGCTATAAGCACCACAGGGTCCATCATTCAAATATCCTGGCTAAATTTATTGTGTATTAAACTGGTCAATTTTCAAAATGTTACAGTATCATAAAATTACCCCTAACATAATACTGCATGTAAGGCCCTTCAGTACCATGTGTTCAGAACACGTAGAATTTCTAAATAAACCAACTTTATTTCTAAATAAATAAACTTGTACTATGTTTAAAGCTAACAGGCAGAAGAGTTATAGGGTAATTATTTTTGTTTTACAATCTAAAAGCAAGGTTTGTTCCTTCATTCACTGACCACTCACTGGTTACCTATTAAAGGCTCCCTTCTGTTCCCCGCACTGAGAATACAAGATGCATCGGAGGTGGTGCTTGTCCTCAGTGAGTCGGAGACAGTCATGAGATAAGGAGAGCAACTCTGATTTTATTTTGGTGTCTTTATTCTTCTTTGATTGAAAGAATTGATCCTCTTGGAAAATTTCCCTCCTTCCCTCTCTCTCCGTTTCTCTCCATTTCTTCCTTCCTTCCACCCACAGAAGCAGTGTATGGAAAAATGAAGAAGAAGAAAAAGTTGAATACCCTCTGCAACTAGTTTGGGATCCATTGTCACCTGCTCTAAGACGTAACAAACCAATGAAAAATGATCGGCCTGTAAGTGAAGCTGCCATTAAAAAAATAGCTGCCCTTGAAGATGAGCTCACTTTTCTGCGCTCTCAGATTGCTGCGATTGTCGGAATGCAGGAACTGAGACACAGCACAGGTTCTGGTGGGTAACACGCTGGCTGTGGTTTCAGTTAGATGGCACTTGTTCTGAGTAAGGGTGTCTGATGCTAACGGATCTTGTGAATGACATTAGATATAAAAGATGTTGGGGATATAAGATTATATCTGATGTTTATTTAAAATAAATTAGGACACATTTATAGTGAGGGGAATGGCTTTGGTTTAAAGAAGAGCTAGCTATACTGCTGAAGATTGTACTTTTCTATTAAAAAGCCTTGTTTTCTAAGTATGCTTTTCTGACTTTTCAGATAAGCATTGGAAATTTAAGAGGAGGAATGCATTAATTTGAAAGAAGAGGATAGGTTTGAGGCTTCATATTTTTGTAGTTTGAAGTTATTCCTGCTATAATTCCACCAAGATAGTGAATAATGTTTTCCAGGTGATCCTTTTCTAAATTTTGAGAGACATAACTTGCTTTAACCAATACACACATACATACATAATATATGTGTGTTTATATACACATCCATATACACACATATATAATTTGTATATCATGCATAATATTTATATAGTATTATGTATTTATAATTTATATATAACATACAATGTGTAATAATTAAAATTAGATATAAATACACACACTTATTTTTAGCAGTCATGTTTCACACAACTTTTTAGAAGCAAATCTGTTGTGAAAAAGCTAAGTACTCACCCTCATCTTAGGCTCCTGCCTAGAAAATATATGCTTGGGTGTTTCTACAGTGTCGTCACAGAGCGAATATGCCAGTTTGAGTGTTTCTAACTACAAGTTGTTGATCATGTTTTAGCTTTTTTAAATAGAGGATGAAATTCAGATTGTATGTGAATTACTGAAAAAGCACTTATTATTTTCTCTTTAAAATGCATTCTCCTCCTTCCTCCCTTTAAGGGCTTACACAGAGAATCCTAATTGGATTAAAAATAAACTTACTATTTGGCTTGACTCTTACAGAAATTACTAAGCAGATGGGATTGCTTCTCCTTCCTGGCCACCATATCATTATTTTAGTAGCGTTACAGAAATTGTTCCTGTTTTGGTTCTAATTAGTGTTATGTAGGAGAGAATTTTGCATGATTTTTCAACAGACTACTTTGTTTTTAGGCTCCTTTGACTTGAATGATGGGCCTCATGGTTTGGTACAAATACCATCGTCAGGGACTGCTCAACTCAGTGACGAGCCAGATCCATTTTCCAGTTCAGTGCTCCCCTCTCCTCCTCCGCCACCACCGCTGCCCCCTCAGCTTCCTTCTCTGCAGCCTCCGTGTTCTCCTCTTGTGCAACCAGGATCTAATAATATTTGTGACTCAGAGAATTCAGTGACTAAGGTTAAAAAACAGCACCCAGGTGCTTGTCAGACCAGCTGTAGTTGTCCAAAAAACCAGACACGTGAAGATGTTCCAAACATGCTGGATGTTCTGAAGGATATGAACAAGGTTAAACTCCGTGCTGTTGAACGGTATGTGGTCGTAAATTGAGAAATGAACCAAAATTTCATCAATGATGTTTTAAAAATTATTATATTTATCAAAGTAAACATACACAAGTCTTTTCTTTTATTCCTTTTCACCCCCAATTGCCCTCCCAGAGAGAATCATTTTCAATTTTTCTGACTCTTTCTTCTAGTGTATTATCTCCATATTTTTGAAACAACGTACTTCTTTTGCTATTTCTTGATATTTTAACTATATTTACTTCCTATTGTTAAAGATTAGGAATATGTTCTCTTAGCCATTCTACCCCCAACACACACGCACACACACACTTCTTATTACATCTTCCCACTGTAGTTAAATTACAATCTTCAGTTAAATCAGCCTTCAGAATTTACGTCTTTATTATACCAGTAAACATTTACAGGGAAGCCATTTCGTATACTGTTATTACATTTTGTTTGCTTTTTATTGGAGTTCATCCTCTCTGAGTTACATTTTTTTTTTTTTTGGAAATTCCCCTCCAGGAGCCTCTGTCCTGCTCCAGTCTCGCTGTTGCTCTCCAGCCTGCTGCACTGGCGTCATCCTAGGGTTTTCCTTCACCGTCACAGCCCTTCTCTTACCCTTTCTCCTGTTGCATCACCCATTTCCTGGGTGTCATATCTTCCCGTAGCTTCCTGAGCAAGGGTGCATAGAAGGTAGACTATTTTAAGACCTTGCATATCTGAAAATGTTATTATTTTATTCTCACACTTAATTGCTAGTTTGGCTGGAGAAATAATAGGCAGAAAATCATTTTCCTCAGAATTTTGAAGACAATCTTCTATTGATGTCTAGTTTCCAGTGTTCTTGTTGAGAAGTTGATGTCATTCTGACTCCTGGTACTATGTACGAAACCTGTTTCTTTATTTTTGGAGCATTTAAGATCTTCTTGTTAGTCCTGGTGTTCTGAAATTTTATGATGATGTGCCCTGGAGAGGTCTTTTTTATTTTATCCTGGGCACTTGTGGACTCAAATCAATCTAGAGTTTTAGGTCCTTCATTTTTGGAAAGCTAAGAGCTTTCTCTGATTTTTTTCTCTGATAATTTTCTCTCATTCTTTCCTCAGTTCTTTTCCTGTAATTCCTATGAGAAGTTTGAATGCCAGAATTATTCCTCTTATCTTCATATCTTTCCTTTACTATTTTCTTTCTCTTTGCTTTTTTTTATTAAACTTTCTAAGAAAATTCTTTAATTTACCTTTTAACTCTTCTTTTGCATTTTTCCCTGCCATCATATTTTTAAGTTGTAAGAGCTATTTCTTCTCCTCTGAATGCTTCTTTGTTGTGTCTTCTTGCTTCTGTTTGTCTTATTCCAGTGAAGATATTAACTATAGTTTTAAGTTTTCTTTTGCTCTTGAATTATCTCTATTTTTCCTGAGTTCCTTTTTTCCTGTTGATTTTGATCTCCATCTTTAGTTTTGGAGCCTTACTTAAGTATCTGGTGATTTTTGGCTATATATTCATATATAAAAGGGAGGCAAGGAAAAGCTGATTGAAGGTTCCTTGTGTGAGGTGGGCTTGCAAACTGGTGGGCTTCACAATTTAGTGATTGAGTAGAGGACCTGGCCAATTTGTTGGCCGGTCTCCCTAGGTCAGCAGCTGTATGTCTTTTCTTTGTGGCTCGAGAGTTTTCCTAGAAAATTCTTCAGTCTCTTTGGTCAGGAGAGATGGGGATTACACAGCGGGTGCAAGCCAGGTATTTCGAGAGTTGAGTAGGGAAAGAGCAAGGGAGGAGCATATCATTCAGTATGTAGACTTGTCCTTAATCCCTCTGTTTTCAGGAAGGCAGCTCACTTTCCACTTTCTTCACCTTCATCAGTTTCCCCGCTTCCAACACTTTGCTGCAATTCTTATCTACTCTCTCCTCTTGTCTTCTCTGTCTCTATGCATATATGCCTTTTTCATTTCTTTACTGTCACATTAGTAGGATTTCACAGAGATCTGCCATGTTCACCCGGGCATCAATCCCTCAGTGAGGTTTTTGTTGAGAAAATAAATATATTTTCCATATAATAGTGTTAGAACAGATAAGTCATTTCATTATTAATGAGATTATGATTTGATCCTTGTATGAGGCAGCTGGTACAGAGGAAAATCTTATGGCTGTATGTGCACACTTGGTCTCAACTAGATGGCTTACTGGTATCAATGGGCCCAGTCAGTGTAGTGGTGACTCTAACTCTTACCATCACTGGAGAAACAACTAAGAGGCCAGCAGGCTCTACCCTTCACCCTCCTATTCGCTCATGTTTCTACAGCTAACCTGTAGTATACACAGGAACCTGCGAAATCAGATGAGACTTCCCATGTCTTTACATTTGCAGATTTCCTGCCCATGTTCTCTAACTTCCATCTTGTTACTGTGAATGCAGTGTCCTTGTTTGTGTCCAGGCTCTCCCCTTGCTCGCTGGTTCCCCTTCTCTCTTACCTTCTCAAGGATTTCACTTAAAATTATCCCTTCTGTCTTCTGCATCATCATATTTTCCTTCTTTACTTTATTCTTCTCCTCACACCTGAGTATTTCCCAGCTTCAAAACATGTATCCCCCAGCTGTTATTGTTCTCTGTTCCCCTTTCTGATATAAATTCTTGATGTTGTCTATAGTTTGTTCCCATTTCTCACTGCCTTCTACCCACTGTAATATGGTGTCTGTCCCCATCACTCCATTGAAAACAGCTCTTGTCAAGGTCACCAGTGACCCCATGTTGCTAAATCCAATAGTCAGCTCTCATTGCTCCTCTTACTTGACCTCTTGGCAGCATTTGAGATAGTCCGTGGTTCCTTCCTCCTTGGAACACTTGGCTTCAAGGAAATCACACTTGGTTTTCCTCTTACCTCATTGTCCACTCCTTCTTATTCCTTTGCTTACTCTTCCTTTCGGGCCTGGTTTCTAAATGTTGGCGTGTCCGAGGCTCAGACCTCAGCCCTCTTCTCTTCTCCATCCACATTGTTCCACTGGTGAGCTCTAGTCCTATGGCTTTACCTCCAGCTTCATGCTAATGACTCTCACACTGATATTTCTGTCTCTGACTCTTCTCTGAGCCCCATGCCTACTTGACAGAACGCCTACTTGACATCTTTGCCCCCCTTACAGGTACCTCAAGTGTCACATGTCCAAACAGCACTCTTCCTGCCTACCTGTTCCCTTCCTCCACCATGAACACCTGTTCTTCCCCAAGTCTTTTGCATCTCAGTAAATGGCAGCACCATCACCCAGGTGCTCAGTCCAAACATCTAGGAATCATCCTTGCTTTTCTTTTCCTTTCTATCCCAGATCCTTTGCACCAGTATTTAGCTCAAATTTGTGTACCCTCCTGACCCAGCTGCCACCCCCAGTCTCAGCTGCCGTCTCATCCAGCTGGGACTCTGCACCTGCCTCCTAGCTGGTCTGTTTTCCTTCTTGCCTCTTTATCTTTTCTCCAGGTGGTAATCAGGGTGATCCTTTAAAAATTGAAGTCAGATCACGCCCTTTCCTGCCTAAAACCCTCTGGTGGGTTCCACTGTGCTAAAATACAGTACAGACACCTTGCTGTGGCCCCTAAGTCCCCCGGGATCCAGACCTCACTTCCCTTGCGGACCGCAGGGCCTACTTCCTGTGTTCTGCACTGCCTCCAGAGTAGCTGCTGTCTTCTTTTGCACGTGCCAGGCTGCTTCCTGGTGTCCGCCGGATGTTTACACTTAACTGACTCCTTGCTGTTTCCTTGAAGAGGGTGTCGTCTCCTTTCGAAGCTTTTCCTGATCACCGCATTTGAGGTGCTTTTGCTCTGGTCACTGTCACATCACCCTGTTTTATGTTCTTCATGCACTTACTGCTTTCCGCAGTGATCTTGCTTCCTTGTTCATGGATGATCTCCTGCCACCAGGATGTTCCGTGGGAGCGGGATACTGCCCCACCCTCAGTGTGAAACGGAGCCTGGTGTAATAGTGGGCATTGGGTGGAGACAACCAACAATTAGCCTAATAGTCTTTTCATGAACTCGATAGTCTTGGAGTTCTTAGATATTTGTTTAAGTTTTCCACTGAAAATTTAGAAAATTAAAACTACAGATCTTCAGCACGAGATGTTTGATAAATCCCAGGTCATAGGAAGGTTGTGGTAGAGTCCACCCATGGGGTTTGTTGGTTGTGACTCCTAATTCACTGTGCCCTCCAGCTTCCTCATTCCATGGCAAAAGTTTCAATCTCTTGAAGACTTACTAGATTGTAATATATTATGCTTATATTTCTGCTGTGTTTGTCAACAGGAGATTAAATTACACAAAGTTTTAATTTATTCAATTTTTTTTAAAAAAAATAGGTCACCTGGAGGTAGACCCATTCATAAGAGAAGACAGAGCTCACAGTGGGATCCCGTGTCTTTAATATCCCATGCACTTAAGCAGAAATTTGCATTCCAAGAGGATGATTCCTTTGAGAAAGAAAAGAGTTCTTGGGAGCCCTCTCCATTTTCTAGTCCAGAAACTTCAAGGGTGAGCGATAATAATGTAAAGTCCATTTTCCAGTGTTTCTATAGTGTATTGTTCATGATAAGTCTTTGCCTTCAAGTTCTCTTGAAGTGATTATGCAGAATGGGCTGTACAGTTGTTTATTGATGCTGCTAATGTTTCTGTTAACTTTTCCATGCTCAGTTTAGCTTTTAGCCAACTGTGAAGTTAACACTTAATTTGAAAAATACTTGTGCATAAGTTTATAATGGTTTATCCTAGACAGGTGCTAACTTGCTGTTGCTGTCTGCAGTAGGAGCTGGGTGTCTGAAACTTGGAGAGGACCAGAGAAGAGTGGTGCGATGGATTCAACCTGACCGTAGTTAAATGGGAATACTCTCATATTTTTCTCAGTCAAATACAAAGATTTTGGATTATTTAGTTCAACTGAATGTTAACTGTGCTTTTAAAAAAGGAAATGGGATCATAATTGTCTTCAATGACAGTGCTTCTTGGTTGCTTACAAGGACACACATTATATTCCAAACACTTGATCCTCAAGACTGCTCCTTACTTGAAGTTTCTCTTCTCTGGTTTAGACATGATGCTAATTTGGGGGGTGGTTTTCCCATCTCATAGTTTAGCTGAGGGTGGTACCTACGAATACGCTGTGGGAAGGAGAGCACTGTGGAGGAGTGAGCGTCTGAAGTTGGGTGGACCGCACTGAGCAGTGGTGGCCATCAGCAGAGGAGGAGATGGAAAAACTGAGAAGCAGACAGCAACTCAAAGAGCACACCCGAGGGGGATGATTGTCCTCTCACGTGCCAACGCGTGTGGCTTCTGAGTGACCGTGTGCCTGCGTGCAGTGTCCAATGTTTGTCTTGTTGACTCAGAAAACTATATTCTTAACTCAAAGACAAAAAAGTATGTAGTTTACTTTAGAACTATTACAATCAAAAAACATAAATGTGCCTAAAAATAAATGTTTAACATTTGTGTAGAAATTTATACCTTGCAAAGTACTTTTTTACTCATCTCATTTGATGTTCACAGCAATATCCTAAAAAAACCCCACCAGCCCAGGCCAGTGTTACCTGTTTTACACACAAGGAAAATGGGCCTCTCGGTGCTTAAGTAATCTGCCCATAAGCCCACATCTAACTGGCAGAGCAGTGACTAGAACTTGGTTTATTAAAATTCTAGGATGTTTGAAAACCTTCAGTTACTGAAGAGGTTCATTTGGGTGGAACACTATTTCCCAATGATAGTGGATAAACGAGGTGTACTGGGTTGTCTTATACTGTTCACCAGTCTTAGCGTTTTCTCTCCAACCAACTACAAGCATCTTAGAGAAAGAATCAAATCTTTCTGTGTATTTTCTAGCACCTCGCTTAGGGATGGATGCGCAGAGGCTCAACTGTAGTCAACTGGGGGGACCTCAGTCTGTGTGGCCGAGACAGTCTTGGTCTTGTGTCCTCAGCTCCGAGCACGGTGCCTGGCATTTAGCCCATTCAAACAACTATCCGTTGTTGAAGGAATTCAATCCCAAGGGTCACTTGGTGCTATTGTGCCATCCTTTTTTTTTTACATTATAATAATTCTCTCTTAAATATTTGCTTTATTTCAGTTTGGACATCACATTTCGCAGTCAGAAGGACAGTGAACTAAAGGAAGACCTGACAAACAGAAACGATGTTGGCCGAGGTGTGCACGCTGCGAGCTGTGCTGACACTCACAGGGAAAGGTGCAGAAACACGCCGGCCAGTCCTTCACCACCTGTTGAAGGATCCCGTCTTCTGTCGATGTGGTAGATGAAGTCTGTACATGGGCATGTATTAGTGCAGAGCTCTGAAGAGTCTTGACTCCTAAGAACACCTGTCTCTGGTCTTGGAAGATCCAGCAGTTAACTGGGTACCTATGATAGATGTATGGATTTTTTTCATGCATGTTAACGTTATTAAAGGCTGAAGACACACTTCGGATGATTTTCCTAAGAGCTAATAGAAATGACGTAATGTTTCTCTTTAGAGAAGAGTAGGGTCTCACTATAAGGTAACAAACCATTTTGATGGATTAAGAAAGTAATGTAAACCAAGCCTGTATTGTAGTACTCAGCAAATGATAGTGCATTTGGGCTTTTAAAAACAATTTCTTAAAGCAATTATGACTTCCTAATTTAAGAGCCTTTGAATCTTTTAAAAATGGTAGTGATCTGTTTGACTTGGTGTCTAGGAACTTGGAGATTTTTAAAGAATATAAAACTGTGGTTTTTTTATTTAGGATAGTTGTAGTTTGAATCATGTAGATTGAGCCTCCTAAAAATTCTTCCTGTGGTGACAAAGAACTATTCTTAGAAACTGATTTTAATTGTTAAATTCTAGGAGTAGAAATATTTAAGGAATCTTCTTGATAAGTTTTGCCTACACTTCTGTGTAAATATTACACCCATAATTTTATTTCCTTTGTTTTTTATTACATTTATACTCTGTATCTTTTAAATAAATGTGCCTTTTGAATTTGGTTGCGTTTTGCATCAATTCTAATTCACGTTTCCTCCTTACTACTTCATTCATAACGTCTGAACTTTTTTTGAGAGAGAGTTCTGCAGGTAGTTTCTTGGGTAATACGAATGAAACACGTGGGTTTGGAGTTGGTGTGAGGTCCCTCTGCCCATGTGCTAATGTGCTGTGCAGGTTTACCAGTGGCCCTGGACTCAGCCTGCACACCAGCCAGGGAGCTGAGAGTCCATTTGAGCAGACTCAGCCACCCGTTTTGCTGGACCCTGCCCCTTTCAGACAAGCCCAGTTGGCCCAGTGTTGTGGTAGGGAGTTGGTTGCCTGCCCATCTCCATGTCCAACCCCTCTCTTGGCCACCTTCCAGTTAGGCGTGGCCAGGTAGCGAGCATCTAATGGTCATGAGGAATGGGACTCGGGTCAGAGAAGTGACCCTGGCATCACTGAGCTGCTGAGCCGACACCAGCGAGAGCTGTCTGCAGACTTCTTGGCCCAAGAGAAAGGAGAGAGGTAGGCCGTGTGGGTTTTCTGTTACTTGCAGCTGAAAGCACATGCAAGGACGTGTAAGGACATGTGAGGACAGCGGGCAGTGTCGCTGGACACCTGCCTGTTACTCCCATGTACTTGCTTGATACTCATCCTGTCTCCAGCTGCTGTTCCTGCCCCTCCCCCTCCCACTGTCCTTGTAATTAGAGTTTTTTTCCTCTGAAATAACTGCTTTTTAACCCCACAAGGTAGTCTTGAATGTTCAGTTTTATAGTTTTCTTATTAAAAAATATATGATGAACAAACCCTCCCCAACCACCAGGAGAGCTTGGGAAGGCACCAGCCTCTGCCAAGTGAAGTACATGCTTGACAAACCTCTGGTTGATTTGGGGGGGCTTTGTTCTACCTCTGAGTGAATTTCTTGCCTGCCCGAAGCACATTTCAGCACCGCGAGTCGTCGGGATTGAGTTGACCTTGGGCTCACCTCTTAGAAGTATGACTTCTGATGTCCTGGGAGACATGACGACCAGATGCCCTGAAATCCCCTCCAGGAGGCCTGAGCCTGGCCCCTGGGGCCTGCTGTGTTTACTGTAGAGCCGAGGGTTAGGGGTTCAGTGTAGGCCTTCGTCATGAACCTATGCATAAGTGATCTAATACTGAATGTTATTTATAAAATCACATTGGAGGACATCTTCAACTTGTCTAAACATACTGTAAATGCTGAAACTTTCTCTTCTTGCAAGTTATATAAACGCCAGCTTCTTTTCCTGACCCCGAAACATTAATGCTCTCATTTGCCCCGGAAGAGTCCCTCCCTCTCCCTCGGATGCCTTCAACTAGGTTATGTTCTCCTTCCCAATTGGCTGTTAGTTAATCCCTATAAACTAATGAAGGTGTTTGAGCAAGGGCATTTGGCAAAGCATTCTAATACTATTTTATATTTGGAAAAAAATTGGTTTGATAATATAGACTGCAGGAAGTTAATGCTGTTCAAAATCTTGACTGCTTGAGAGGCACAGATGACAGCAGTGGCTGTCACGCAGTGAGAGGACATGGAATTCCCGGGGAACATGCCACGGAATCCGAGGGCTCCTGTTGAAGAGTGGCAGGGGACTGTTAGGAGGAGGGGTATCAGAAGGCCTTGGTGTACAAGGAGGATGTGCTGTATTGTGCTTTAGTTATGAAACAGAGAAGTTAGGTGGGAGGAGAAGCAGCCATTTATATGGGAGCAATGGGGAAGGGGATTTTAGTTTTTCCTGGATGTTAAGCAGAGACTCTCCTTAGACTTAGACCTCCTTAGAGAGGTTAGGTACACAACTGGATTTGTTTTAGATCGAAACAAAGCAAAAACAAACCAAAAACGGGCCAGGGGAATGAAGTGTGAGATTTTTATATCAGAAAAGGGCTCTTGCAGGTGGGGTTCTCGGATGTGCAGGAAGCCTATGGGTGGGTTCTCAGGACAGGCGCCTGGGAGGGAGGGAAGCAGGATGGTCAGGGGGTGGCTGGGCTGTGATGCCGTCTCAGCAGGGGCCTCGGTGGGTCCCACGGGGGAAGCTGGGGGCCCTTCCGAGTCAACTCCCATTGCTCTGAGGGGCCCAGGTCTTGTCTTGACAGTTTCCCATGGACCCAACACTGGGGAAAGGCCTGGCCGTAAGCAAGGTGGCCTCCTTCAGCCAAGGGCAGTTCCCACAGAGGTCTGTCAGTTCTAAAGACGATCACATGCTTCATAGTCCATTGCCGAGGACTTGGGTTCCAAACCTGTGCAAAGCCCAGGCTGTGTTACACTGCGGTCAGCTTGAGTAGCAGACTTGTCCAGAATCCCTGGTACCCATTGCCCTGTCCTCCCTCAACCAGGCTAGTCTTATACTTATTGTCTTGAGGAGATTGGCATTTTAAAAATTGGGGGTGAGGAGGGATAGTAAAGCCTTTCTGTCTCCAAAGATCCCCCCCTTCGGTCCCCCAGGTTTCTGTGTGGGGAACCCGAGGCTGGTCCTTTCTCTTCGTGGAGATTACTTATGTTTACAGGACTCAGAAGCATTAAGCAGTTACTGCATCGGGTGGCTTTGGGGACCAATGAAGAATGCAGGAAACGTGCCAGGAGGACTGAGTCATCACCTCTCCGGGCCCCAACTCCTCGGCTGTAAAATGAGGAGACCAGACAAGTACCCCGAGGTGCAGTGCACAACACTCACCTGCTCGGCTGGACAGAGACATAATCACAGCTCAGCTTGGTGCGATTTCAGTTTCTGTACTGTGTGCCAAATATTCTTACCAAGGAAATGGGGTCTTGGGCTGGACACAGCGGGGAAGGGCTGGTGGGTTCCTGAGAACGTCTGTGACGCTGCCCTTTGGAGTGGGCTGTAATTGACCTTCCAGGTGACAGCAATGGCTCTCAGTCTTAGTGGCACGTATTTATCAACTCCTGTTCTTACTGCCTTCCATATACTGACCCATGGAGGCCTTATAACAGCACTAAAATGCTGTTGTCATTTCACAGATCAGGGACCAGGCGTAGACAGCCTGAGGGGCCCTCCCAGGTCTCCACAGCTCGTCGGTGGTAGAGCTGGACTTTGAACCCAGGCAGTGGATTTTCAAACATGTATTTTTAAGCCCTACGAAACCCTGCCCATCTTGTAAACTTGTTTACTTATCTGTTTAGACTTTGCCTTATTCCAGAAAGTATTTAAGACAGCTTACAGGGACATGTAAAGCACCACAAAAGAAAAAGAGACTGAAAGAAAAACCCTCAGACGGCAGTTTTCATGTTCGCCACAAGAGGGCAGTGTAGCATCGGGGAGCGCCCAGGCGGATGTTGAACTGCTGACCTGTTCTCACGGTGGGACACAAATGGGGTTCGATTTAATATTCCTTACAAAAGCAGCTCGTTTTAAAGGATATTCATGAATTACACGTGGCCACGTCCTTGATAGATCTGAGATTAGTCATGTCATCGGGCTAATTCAAACCTTTCCCCAACAGATAATAAATATTCTGTAAAATTCAATGATAAAATCAGAAGATAGTGTTGCTTAATTGTTGAAGATTGCAGCGAGATTCTCATATGTTCTTCAGCTTGAGGACAGCTGTTTATTTCACTACTAGAGAAGGCACAAGGTTTCTTATGAATAATAGGATTACAGTTTTTGCTTTTATCGCAGTGAAGATTGCTATATTAAAGTGGTGGTTTCCATAACTTATTCACGCAGATATGTGTTTCCAAAGGCTAGTAGTTGTTTAATTTAAAGGGTGGTCCTCCCTGTTGTGTTAGCTCAGCATCTTCCTGCAGTTGGGATAACCCATGTGGAAAGCTAATCTGGAGATGGTATTAGCAATTTCAGACCCATCTGCCGGGCGTGGCCCTGTGGTGGGTCCCCGAGTGGGACGGCACTCTGTCACCCGTGGCTTCAGCTTTTGACTGGGTTTCTGCCTGGACCCCCACGAAGAACCCTCGAGTTCAGCCCTTAGGGTCAGGTTTTCAGCCTGCCCTCGACAGCTGGTAGCTGGGGGCCTGGGCTGTGTCTGCTCTTGCCAACCCTTCTTCCCTGGAAACAAGACCACGTTTTCTGCCCTCCATGGTCCTGCTACCTATGGTCAATGGTGATGATCAATCACAGTAGCTCCATTTGCTGAAAACTTAATTTGTGCTGTCACTGCACTGGGCACTTTACAGATATTAATTTGTTAACTCGTGCCCCCTTTCTACAGATGAGGAAACTGAGAAAGAGTGAGATTAAGGGCCTTACGCAGGGTCATGCTACTAGGAAGCTGCTGAGCCGGGATTCAAACTCTGGGTTCCAGAGTCTGAGTTCTTGACTGATAAGCCAGCCCTTGCCAGCAGACACCACCACCACCTCACCTGACCCACAAAAGCAGCGTGTGACTCTAATCCCCAAAGTGCCCTGCTGGCCTAACTCGTGCCTTGGCATTTGCTGTTTCCTGCACGTGGGAATTCTACTCATCCTTCAAGACACAGTTTAAAGAGCATTTTTCTCAGAAGCCTTTCTCAGAAGCCTCCGTCCCCTGCCCACCCCTCCAGCAGATACGACCATTTCCCGCTTTGGTTAGCGTGGAACAGCACACTTCTCGTTGCTGTTGCATTTATCACAGTTATAATCCCTTCCCAGTCTGTCTCTCCCCAACTCCACTGGGCTCTTTTGAGCAACTCGAGGGTAGAAACTGTGTCTCATTCCTCCCATTTCTTCCTACACCTAAACAACGATCAGAGCCTACAAGTAGTGACACTGTGATGTGTGAAGGACGATGTTAAGTACTTGGGTTATCTCGTTTAATCACAACCATTCAAGAGAGAGATTTTATCCCCATTTTACAGGTGAAGAAAATGGAGCTCCTGGACCTCGAGTAGCTTAACTCAGGCCAGTTGATACTAAGTAGAAGGGCTGGGACTGGCCCAGGGATGTGTGACTTTAGAGCATGCACGTGTAACTGTAGAGTCTGCGTCCTCCATTGACAGATGTAATGGAAACTAGACTTGAAGGAAACTTATTTGGTTAAAACTAGATCTATTATTTAGTAACAGGCTGATCCCAAAGTATAAAATATAATGCGAGTTAACTGCTCAAGTTCCCGTAGCTAGAAGGTTTCGGAGCTGGGTTTAAGGCGGGACTGCTGAGACTGGGACACTTGCTCTCCATCTTTATGGCCCACGTTTGGAGGGAAAGCTCTCCCCAAGGCCAGGCCTCCTTGGCCAGATTGGTCAGACTGGAACCGCTGACTGCCTGAACCACCCACGGGTGGCAAGGCCTTCGGCCCTCACAGGACCTCCAACCTCGGGAGCCTGGTCAGCACCCCTGCCCACACTGGGGACCCCAGTGAGCAGGTCTCTGCGCCGCCAGGGTTTTCCTCCTCTTCTGCCAGCTCAGTGGCCCAGCGTGTGTCCCGCAAGAGCCTGCCCAAGAATTGCCTCAGCGTCTTTGGGGCATGGCTTCAGCAAGAGTAATGATTTCTCCCTGGAGGATGAATTTGATTTCTGGAAATAGCCAAATAAGTGCCAAATCTGATGAATGAGTGGATGATCTCAAGGCTGGTCACAAAGGAGGTGTGACTTTCAAGTAATTCAAATGATTTTCTTGCAAGGATTGTAATCTGGCTCCAGAGGCATTTCTTTCTTTCTTTTTTTTTTTTTTGGTGAGGAAGACTAGCCCTGAGCTAACATCCGTTGCTAATCCTCCTCTTTTTGCTGAGGAAGACTGGCCCTGGGCTAACATCCGTGCCCGTCTTCCTCTACTTTATATGGCACGCCACCACAGCATGGCTGACAAGCAATGTGTCGGCAGGCGCCCGGGATCCAAACCTGTGAACCCTGGGCTGCCAGGCGCGAACTAAACCACTGCGCCACCGGGCCAGCCCTGCAAGCTTTATTTTTTAAGAATTCCAGCTTTAGCCTCTTTCAACCCAATTTCAGATCTAGAGTTTTAGGAAAGAGTAATAAAATGGGCTCCTGAGCATTCTATTATAATTGTTTGTCTCCTCTCCTCTGTCCGGGAGTGATAGGGAGAAGTGGTGATTGGAAAGAGCGCAGACTGGGCATTGGGAGCCTGGAGAGGAGAGCTGGTCCCTGCAGGGATCCGAATTTACTGCGTGATATTAGCCAAGTCTTGTAACATCTTTTGGCTTCAATTTCCTTCTCAATAAAATGAAGACTTTGGAAAACCCCTGTGACCAAATATTTAGAGGCTACAAAATGTGCATTTTTAAAGGCTTTATCACTCACCCGTTATCCCTTATTTTAGCCAAATAAATGGCTAAGTATGTTGACCTCATTTTGTTAAGCAGATAAGCCTGAGATGACAGTTCCATTCTTTATTTTATTCGAAGGCCTGAAATATTTCCTCTTGCCCAATTAATTCATAGCACACCAGTGATCCCTTAAGGACAATGAACCATGAAATATTTCTATTTCACAGTTATGCCTGTAAGATCATAATCATATTGCTTTGTTTTTTTTCTGTGGGAAATGAGGGGTGGAATGTGAATTTCTGTATTTTTGCTTTTATTGATTCATTGATACACACGACCACCATCCACATACTCACGCGTGTGTGTGCAGATGCATGAAGGTGGGGAATGTTCCGCTCTGTTCACAGGTGTGTCCCTGCGTCTAGAACAGTGTCTGACCCCCAATGCCTGTCATGTTCCAGGTACCATGCGAGGTCCTTGAGAGATTATAAAACACTTTAAAGCTCACTCCAACTGCAGCTCTTGCTTAGGCTGACATAATTATTGAAAGTTTAGCTAAAACAGTTTTCTTATTCAAGAACGTCTGGTTGGTACAGGATCCAGTCCATCTGTCTCCTCATGACCTTCTCCTTCAAGACACTTAGCCAAGGTATCTTGAAGAACAAAAGTCATCCTAGCTTTGACTCTAGAGCATATTTCAGAGCTCCCCTGCTCTTTGTAGAGATTTGTGATTCACTTTTTGAAAACACTTAATAGTAGATGCACTTAGCACTTATCTCTTTGACCTTGAAGAACGTTAACGATGCTGAATTTAAATAAAAATATTAAGGTGTTTTCTGAAATGTGAAGGGAAATTTACCTGTATAATCATAAAAATTCCAACCACAAGGGAACAAGCTCAATGTACACCTGATGAGATGAAGATTCCTACACAAATGCCTCCTCTCAAAACAAGCAAACAATAAAATGTATGTAAATTTAGGTTACGATAATAGAAGCAATAACTGCTCATAAGAGGAGTTCCATGCGGATGCTTGGAACAGCACATCTGCCTGGGTTGTTGTGTCCATACAGTCCATCCAGAGAATTGGACCAGGATGGGGAAGGAACCAGGATGCCATAATTTACAAGGAGGAGGTCATACAATGGGATGTGCTTAAACTGGAAGAGGAGACTGGTGGAGAGCAGGGTAGTTCTCACATGGAGAGGAGTTGGTTGCAGCGCTGCTCCAGAGGGAAGCATCGAGTTCATGGGAAGAAGTCCAAGGAAGCGGGTGGAGTCTCCTGAGGTTTGTTCCACTTGGAGTTGGAGTCAGAAGTACCTGGAGGCCGTGGGCTCCCCGTCAGGGCCTGCCCTCCAGGGGGCCACCCAATGGCTCTGTGGCCTGGCTTTGCATTAAGTTGCGTTACATTTAGGTTATTCACTTTCAATTGATTAACACAGCTTATTTATAGTAATAATAGTAATGACAACGATGGCAGTTTATCATTTAAAATCATGAATGCACTTGTTTCAATATAGTGAAAAAGAAAGGTAAAGGTAGAATGTTTTTACCTAGAAAAATGAGTTAAAGAACAAGTGGACATATTCTGAATAAGCTGTGTGAAATTTCCAGGGAGCCATCGCTGAGCTTTTCATTAAGTTCCGTCGGCAGCCTGCAGCGTTCGTTGCTGCATTCTGGAAAGTGACTTCAAGAAGGTGACATTACCCTCCTCTTTAGACAACCTTCCTTTCACAGGTGCATGTGGAAATAAAGACAAATGATGAGAGAGCAAAATACAATTAGCTTTAAGTCTATTAACAACTTCTGAATTGCTAATGCTATAAAATTATGTGATTCCAAAAATTGTGTCTTTTAGCTGTTTATATTACTTGTGGGACATTTTTCTGTATTTTCTGAAACAGCATAAGCTTGCTCACTTTGGGTAATATAATGTTGCAGAGTGCTTTAAAATTATAAGGGCTTTTCACATCCATTCTCTTGGTTAGTGCTCAGAATAATGGTGAAGGGTTGGTGTTGTTACCATTCCCGTCTTAGAGGTGGCGATTCTGACGCTGGGAGGGCTGCAGTAACGGGGGAGGGCACGAGAGGTTCAAGTAGCATCGCGGAGCTCCATTGTTGACTGCAGATCCCATTTCTGTGGGCTGAGGTATGAAGCAAGAGTCGGTGAGAATTCCAGAGGGAAAAGGATTTAAAATATGCTTTTTAAAATATTATCAGCTCTTAGTTATCCACCTACTCAGATGTCAAATGTGACCACACAATGTGCTCTTTGAGGAAAGCAGCCTTAGGACTGTCTAGTCATATACTCCATGGAACAGACATAATCAGGACATTCTGCTGTTTTCCCTGTACGGAGCCTCATTTTCTCTTTCATCATTGGTTATCTAGCTGAGAGGCAGTCCTGGGGGAAGGTGTTTTCAAGAATGTGGAGAAATATCAGTTATTCTGCTTCTAAGGTGCTCATCTTCCCTCCTGCTCCCCAAAGGGCCCTTCTCTCCTGGCAGCTCAAGACTCCCTTCTGGACACACGGGCAGAGACAACCTAAACCCTGAGGGTCTGGGGAAGGCGGAGGTTTTGTTACTAAGCCTTCCTATTAATCTCCTCTGCGTGATTTCCAACTGCTTTTACAGCTGGAATGAAGTTGCTTTTCATGGCTGCTTTATGTAGACATCTAAGCATTGATTTTTTAAAAAACTACAGAGGTGATAAAATCATATTACCTCAAATTAGAAAATAAAAAACATTTGGGGACCCCTTGCTAATAGGACTACTTAGCAATTGACCCCAGTTCATGTCAGCCCTTCTTTCCTTTTTCGTACTTGACGGATAACCTGGGGCTGGCCATCTCCTGTCTTCCTGTCTTTGTGAGAAGAATCCACTCACTTTAAAGTGTCATCAGGGGGAAAAGCAGAATGTCCCTGGGGATTTGGAGGGGATGCTCAAGGGCTCAGCTTTTGCCCCAAAGGGCTTGTTGAACCATCTTCCCAACAAAAGTGGGTCCCCAAACCCCACCTTCAGGAGAAAAGCTCATTCCAGCTGCTAAGAGAAGACAATTTTCTTCATATATTGTGATTGCAGTCGCACTGCACATAAGTGTGGTGTCTTGCTCTTCCATTAACTTATCATCGACACAGTTTTGCTTTTCACTACTCGGCTTCTACCTCCCCGACCTTTAATGACTCTACAATGTTCCACTGAAGATGTAGCCTCTCAGGTACTCATCTAGTCCCCGAATAGTTGGACATTAGATTGTTTTTTCTGATCTTTCGTTTGTGGTTGACTAATAATGAATATCTCATTTTCATGGGTTTATTTATTTGAAATTTTTAAAATTTTAAATGTTAGTTCTTTTTATTGATGTCATAATAGTTTATAACATTGTGAAATTTTAGTTGTACATTATTTTATTATATTTTTGTGAGGAAGACTAGCCCTGAGCTAACATCCGTTACCAATCTTCCTCTTTTTGCTGAGGAAGACTGGCCCTGGGCTAACATCCGTGCCCATCTACGTTATATGGGATGCTGCCACAGCATGGCTTGACAAGTGGTGCATTGGTCCGTGCCTGGGATCCGAACCTGTGAACCCTGGGCCTCCAAAGCGGAGCACACAAACTTAACCACTATACCACTGGGCTGGCCCCTAGTTGTACATTATTGTTTGTCAGTCACCATATAGATATGTCCCTTCACCCCTTGTGCCCAGCCCTCAACCCCCTTCCCCGTGGTAACCACCAAACTGTTCTCTCTGTCCGTGTGTTCGTTTATCTTCCACGTGTGAGCGAGATCATGCAGTGTTTGTCTTTCTCTGTCTGGATTATTTCGCTTAACATAATACCCTCCAGGTCCATCCATGTTGTTGCAAATGGGACGATTTTGTCTTTTTTTTATGGCTGAGTAGTATTCAATTTATATATATACCACATCTTCCTTATCCAATTATCAGTCGAGGGACACATGGGTTGCTTCCGCTTCTTGGCTATAGTGAATAATGCTGCAATGAACATAGGGGTGCATAAGCCTCTTGAGATGGTTGATTTCAGGTTCTTTGGATAAATACCCAGTAGTGGGATTGCTGGATCATAATGTATTTCTATTTTTAACCTTTGAGGAATCTCCATACTGTTTTCCATAGAGGCTGCACCAGTTTGCATTCCCAGCAGCAGTGGATTAGGGATCCCATTTCTCCACAACCTCTTTTGTTGTTTTTGTTTGTTGCTTTTTGTCTTGGTGATTATAGCCATTCTAACGGGTGTCAGGTGATATCTTAGTGTAGTTTTGATTTGCATTTCCCTGATGATTAGTGATGTTGAACATCTTTTCATGTGCCTATTGGCCATATGTATCTCTTCCTTGGAAAAGTGTCTGTTCATATCCTCTGCCTATTTTTTGATGGGGCTGTTTTTTTGTTGTTCAGTTGCGCGAGTTCTCTATCTATTATGGATGCTAACCCCTTGTCAGATACATGATTTGCGAATATTTTCTCCCAGCTGGTGGGTTGTCTTTTCATTTTGATCCTGGTTTCATTTGCCTTGCAGAAGCTCTTTAGTCTGATGAAGTCCCACTTGTTTATTTTTTCTTTTGTTCCCCTTGTCCGAGTAGACATGGAATTCGAAAAGATCCCCTATGACTGATGCCAAAGAGTGTACTGCCTATATTTTCTTCTAGAAGCTTTATACTTTCAGGTCTTACCTTCAAGTCTTTGATCCATTTTGAGTTAATTTTTGTGTATGGCAAAAGAAAATGGTCTACTTTCATTCTTTTGCACGTGGCTGTCCAGTTTTCCCATCACTTATTGAAGAGACTTTACTTTCTTCATTGTATCTTCTTAGCTCCTTTGTTGAAGATTAGCTGTCAGGAGATGTGTGGCTTTATTTCTGGGCTTTCAATTCTGTTCTATTGATTTGTGTGTCTGTTTTTGTGCCAGTACCATGCTGTTTTGATTACTATAAGCTTTGTAGTATATTTTGAAGTCAGGGATTGTGAGGCCTCCAGGTTTGTTCTTTTTTCTCAGGATTGCTTTAGCTATTCGGGGTCTTTTGTTGCCCCAGATGAATTTTAGGATTCTTTGTACCATTTCTGTGAAGAACGTCATTGGGGTTCTGATGGGGATTGCACTGAATCTGCAGATTGCTTTAGGTAGTACGGACATTTTAACTGTGTTTATTCTTCCAATCCATGTGCATGGAATATCTTTCCATTTCTTTATGTCATCATTGACTGCTTTCAAGAATGTCTTATAGTTTTCGTTGTATAGGTCTTTCACCTCCTTGTTAAATTTATTCCTAGATATTTTATTGTTTTCCTTGTGATTGTAAATGGGATTTTATCTTGAGCTCTCTTTCTGTTAGTTCTTTGTTAGAGTATGGAAATACAACTGATTTTTGTAAGTTGATTTTGTATCCTGCAACTTTGCTGTAGTTATTGATTATTTCTAATAGTTTTCCAATGGATTCTTTAGAGTTTTCTATATATAAATCATGTTGTCTGCAAACAGCGAGAGTTTCACTTCTTTGTTGCCTATTTGGATTCCTTTTATTCCTTTTTCTTGCCTAATTGCTCTGGCTAAAACCTCCAGTACTATGGTGAATAAGAGTGGTGAGAGTGGGCACCCCTGTCTTGTTCCTGTTCTCAGAGGGATGGCTTTCAGTTTTTCCCCATTGAGTATGATGTTGGCTGTTGTTTTGTATGGCCTTTATTAAGTTGAGGTACTTTCCTTCTGTGCCCATTTTGTTGAGAGTTTTTACCATAAATGGATGTTGGATCTTGTCGAATGCTTTCTCTGCATCAATTGAGATGATCATGTGGTTTTATTCTTCGTTTTGTTAATGTGGTGTATCATGTTGATTGATCTGCAGATGTTGAACCATCCCTGTGTCCCTGGTATAAATCCCACTTGATCATGGTGTGTGATCTTTTTGATGTATTGCTGCATTCGGTTTGCCAATATTTTGTTGAGGATTTTTGCATCTATTTTCATTAGCAATATTGGCCCGTAATTTTCCTTCTTTGTATTGTCCTTGTCTGGCTTTGGTATCAGGGTGATGTTGGCCTCATAGAATGTGTTAGGAAGTATTCCATCTTCCTCTATTTTTTGGAAAAGTTTGAGAAGGATAGGTGTTAAATCTTCTTTGAATGTTTGGTAAAATTCTCCAGGGAAGCCATCTGGTCCTGGACTTTTATTTTTTGGGAGGTTTTTGATTACTGTTTCAATCTACTTGTGATTGGCCTATTCAGATTCTCTATTTCTTCTTGATTCAGTTTTGGGAGGTCATATGAGTCTAAAAATTTATCCATTTCTTCTAGATTTTCCAATTTGTTGGCATATGGTTTTTCATAGTATTGTCTTATAATCCTTTGTATTTCTGCGGTATCCATTGTAATTTCTCCTCTTTCATTTCTAATTTAATTATTTGAGACTTCTCTCTTTTTTTCTTAGTGAGTCTGGTTAAGGGTTTATCAATTTTGTTTACCTTCTCAAAGAACCAACTCTTTGTTTCATTGATCCTTTCTACTGTTTTTTTTTTTTTTTTTGGTTTCAACTTCATTTATTTCTACTTTAATTTTTATTATTTCCCTCCTTCTGCTGACTTTGGGCTTTTTTTTGTTCTTCTTTTTCTAATTCTGTTAGGTGTAGTCTAAGATTGCTTATTTGGGATTTTTCTTGTTTGTTAAGGTGGGCCCATATTTCTATGAGTTTCCCTCTCAGGACTGCTTTTGCTGCACTCCATATGAGTTGGAATGGTGCATTTTCATTTTCACTTGTCTCCAGATATTTTTTGATATCTCCTTTAATTTCTTCAATGATCCATTGGTTGTTCAGTAGAATGTTGTTTAGTCTTCACATCTTTGTTACTTTCCCAGTTTTTTTCTTGTAGTTGATTTCTAGTTTAATAGCATTATGACCAGAAAAGATGCTTGTAATGATTTCAATCTTCTTAAATTTGTAGATACTTGACTTGTTTCCCAACATATGGTCAATCCTTGAGCATGTCCCATGTGTGCTTGAGAAGAATGTGTAATCTGCTGTGTTTGGATGGAGTGCTCTATACATATCTATTAAATCCATCTTGTCTAGTTTTTCTTTTAAGTCCACTATTTCCTTATTGACTTTCTGTCTGGATGATCTATCCATTGATGTAAGTGGGGTGTTAAGATCCCCTACTATTATTGTGTTATTGTTAATATCTCCTTTTAGGTTTGTTAATAGTTGCTTTATGTACTTTGGTGCTCCTGTGTTGGGTACATATATATTTATAAGAGATATGTCTTCTTGGTGGAGTGTCCCTTTTGTCATTATATATTGCCCCTCTTTATCTCTCATTACCTGTTTTATATTGAAGTCTGCTTTGTCTGATATGTCAACACCTGCTTTCTTTTGTTTGCCATTAGCTTGGAGTACCATCTTCCATCCTTTCACTCGGAGCCTGTGTTTGTCTTTAGAGCAGCATATTATTGGGTCTTATTTTTTAATCCATCCCGCCACTCTGTGTCTTTTGATTGGAGAATTCAATCCATTTACATTTAAACTGATTATTTTTTTTTTTTTTTTTTTGGTGAGGAAGACCAGCCCTGAGCTAACATCCGTTGCTAATCCTCCTCTTTTTGCTGAGGAAGACTGGCCCTGGGCTAACATCCGTGCCCATCTTCCTCCACTTTATATGGGACGCCGCCACGGCATGGCTGACAGGCAGTGCATTGGCGGGCGCCTGGGATCCGAACTCGCGAACCCCAGGCTGCCAAGCGCGGGCTAAACCGCTGCGCCACCGGGCCGGCCCTTAAACTGATTATTGATATATGAGGGCTTAATATTGCTATTTTATTGCTCATTTTCTGGTTCTTCTGCATTTCCTTTGTTTCTCGTCCCATGTATTTTGGACTTCTGATTCAGTTTGGTAGTTGTATATGATGGTTTTCTTAGTTTTCTCTTTATTTATCATATGTGTCTCTGTTCTGATTATTTGTTTAGTGGTTACCATGAGGTTTGTATAAAAAATCTCGTAGATGAGATAGTCCATTTTCTGATGGCCTCTTATTTCCTTAGACTAAGTCGATTCCATCCTTCTCCTCTTTCCCTTCTAAGTTATTATTGTCACAACTTATTCCACCTTGTATTGTGAGTTTGTGGTCAAAGTGATGAGGTTATATTTAGTTTTGGTGTTTTCCTTCCCTTTATCCTTGAT
Source organism: Tapirus indicus (assembly GCA_031878705.1). Taxonomy (NCBI): domain Eukaryota; kingdom Metazoa; phylum Chordata; class Mammalia; order Perissodactyla; family Tapiridae; genus Tapirus; species Tapirus indicus. Next base: position 54,775,562 of record CM062933.1, on the reverse strand, counting down.
GTTATAATGGTTTGCTAACTTATTCTGATAGAGAGCTGCAATTTTTCTGATTTTGTCTACCTATTTTTCTCCTTGCTCAAGGCTTTGTATCCCTTACTCTCTTTTTTTTAGGCATGAGGGCCTTCTTGAGCATTTCTTGTAGTGGGGCTCTGTGGCAATGAACTCCCTTAGCTTTTGTTTATCTGGGAAAGTCATTATTTCTCCATCATATCTGAAGGATATTTTCACCAGATAGAGTATTCTTGGCTGAAAGGTTTTGTCTTTCAGAATTTTGAATATATCATTCCACTCTCTCTTAGCCTGTAAGGATTCTGCTGTGAAATCTGCTGAGAGCCTGATAGGAATTCCTTTGTACTTTACTTGTTTTGTCTTGCTGCCCTTAATATTTTTTCTTTGTCATTGACTTTTGCCAGCTTTACTGCTATACGCCTTGGAGAGGGTCTTTCTGTGTTGATATAGTTAGGAGATCTATTGGCTTCATTCACTTGTATTTCTAGCTCCTTCCCCACGTTTGAGAAGTTCTCAGCTATTATTTCTTTGAACAAGCTCTCTGCTCCTTTTTCCCTCTCTGCTCCCTCTGGAATACCTATAATCCTTATGTTGCATTTCCTAATTGAGTCAGATATTTCTTGAATAATTTCTTCATTTCTTTTTATTCTTAGTTCTCTCTCCTCCTCTATCTGGAACATTTCTGCATTCCTATCTTCAGTAATGCTAATTCTTTCCTCCATATTGTCAGCTCTGTTCTTTAAAGATTTCAGATTTTCCTTTATCTCCTCCATTGTGTTTTTTATCTCCAACATTGCTGATTGTTTTTTCTTTATAGTTTCAGTCTCTTCTGTGAAGAAGTTCCTGATTTAATTTAATTGTGTATCTGTATTTTCTTGCAGTTTGTTGAGCTTTTTTCTGATAGCTATTTTGAATTCTCTGTCATTTGGGTTATATATTTCTGTGCCTTCAGGATTGATTTCTGGGTGCTTGTCATTTTCCTTCTGGTCTGGAGATTTAATATAGTTTTGCATACTGTTTGATGGCGTGGGTTTTTTTTTCCTCATAATGATAATCGCTGGTTGCAGCTTCCACCTGCCACCACTGGGTGGGGGTCAAGAGCTCTGTATTCTGAGCCCACCACAATCCACAGGTGCTTTGGCCGACCAGCTGTTATAGTGCTCTGGGCAGGGGGGGGGGTCTTTCTTTGACCTACCTGATCCCAGGGGCTTCCCTCCTTTCCCTCACTATCTGCTCTTCTGGGGTGCTGGCTTGATGAACACACCCCCACAACAGTTCAGTCCCCTCCATGTGGGAGTTTCCCATGGGCTGAGAGAACTTGGAGAGTGATGGTTTTCCTGTGGAGGGCCGCCCCCCCCCCCCGAGAGCCGCGTGGACCTGGAGTTGCTGCCATTTGGGGAGGGAGAGGAGTTCTCCTTGCTTCCACTTCTTCCGGGGGTTCCAGCACCTCCACCTTTAGATGTACAGCTGTGTGTGTCTCTCAGATGTCTTGTATTGTGTGAGTGTCCTCTGTTGGTATATGAATGTCCTTTCTGTTGTATCTTAGTGGGGCAGAGTGTAAGGGGGAAAGATCACTCTGCCATGATGCTGATGTCACTCCTCAAATTTTAGTTTTTTAAGGTATGCTTGGTTCACACGCAAGTGTAAAAATGAAAAAATGACCCAAAGACTTACAAGTAAAAGCACATCCTCCCCATCCCCAATTCTGCAGGACCCCCTTCGGAGGCTGCTGTGGCCATCAGGCCCGTGTGTCCTTGTGCCATGGTGTAGATGTGCTCTGTGCGTGGATGTACGTGATCTCCCTTCTGTGTTAATGCTGCAGGTAACTCACTGTGAGGATATGCAGTGTGCGGTTTGTGCAAGTGCCCTGCTCTGGGGCTGCTTCCACGTAGGCAAGGGTGTGGTTGACTTCCCACTCACTGAGCTGTGTGCCTGCTGGGGGCACAGGGGCAGAGCAGAGGAGCCAGCTCTATAGAACGACACCTATGTAGTGATACCTAATGTAGTTAACTAGGTATCTCTTGATGGAAATTTGGGTCATGCCCTGTACAAAGTACAACCATGCACTGATAAATAAGTGTCTACATGCACACATGTGTATTAAATTCCTGGAAGTGCAATTGCTGATAGAAAGGGCATGTACAATGGTGCACATTCACACTGATGGATTTAATGACCAGAGCTGGCTGGGAGGTAAGGAGTTGCCTGCTTGGACGTATTCAAGCAAAGGGGACTCTTCAGGGAGCATTTGAGGGCTGTCCAACATTGTCAGGCTCTGGAGCCTGGTTTCACTAACCCCAGACAACGATTTAACACTTTGGTCCTCAGTTTTCTCATATGGAAACTGGAAGAAATCACAGGACTCACTTTCTAGAGTTATTGTGAGTTAATTCATGCAAAGCTCTTTAAAACAATGCCTTGAAAGTGCTTCACACAAGTTAGCTGCTGTCATCATCATCATCATCACCATATTACTGGACTTCTGGGTAGGCAGTCTGACAACCTCAGTGAGGCCTGAGAAACTTTCAAATTTTAGGTCCTTTTGGTTTAGGTAGCATCTCAGGTCACTGGATTTCAGTGAGGACCGACATTTGAGATGAGTTCTCATTCTGCTTCCCATTATAATTTGCCACTGATTAGCTGTCAAAATTGGAGACTTCCTTGGGCTTATGCTGTCCCCTTTCTCCAGTGCAGAATTCTTCTCTGCCTCTGAATAAGACCCCAATAGTGTCGACAGTTCCAGGTGTGTGTGTCCATGCACGTGTGCGAGTGTGTGAGGTTGGGTGTGTGGTGACTGCAGTTGTCTGCCTCCTCCTCTGGACAGTCCCTCACCCAGGGCCAGTTGCAGGGACCTGGCTAGTGTACTGCCACTGGCAAACACGTGGTGGGAAGCGAGGAGCAGGTGTCCCCACGGACTAATTGGCCTGGCTCTAGACCTCATTTTCCATGTTCTGAAGGGGTTTGGCAGCCGAATTAACTCCCAAAGTCAGTTGAATGCTGCATGTGGATAAAACAGTTTGCTGCTCCATCAGAGCTTGAGGGAAATTTCTTTTCCTAAAGGCGATGACAATTTTCAGTGTTACGAAGGAACAAAGGCATTACTTGCAAATTAACACATCAGTACCGAGTCATATGAATATAACTCAAACAGCAGAAACAAGCCTCGGGGGTACGGGTAGTCCTCTCCTCCACGTGGAGACTGCAGGTGTGCTGGCCGCATCCTCATTACCGTGTTTGTTTATGTCATTTTTGCAAAATCACTGCAGGTGTTTGAGGCAGTCAGGTTTTCTAGAAGCTGTCTACTTGTTATAAACAGCCTGTGAGTGTCTGTGAAGTCAGGGAAGGTTCACAGAACTGCCTTTGGCTAAAGGGGCCCATTTCAGTGGCTCTAAATCGCTCTCCCTGTCAGAGCTCATGTCTGGCCCGGAAGACAGATTGTGCCCTTTCTGTAGAGTTTTCATTTTCTTACTCCTTCCTTTTTCTTTTTCTAAGGAACGAAGCTCTGTCTCCTTTGTTTCTGCGTCACTGAGATGCACCTGAGACTGAAGCACATCCATGACATTTCTCACCCAATTAATAACACCAATATTTCTGGGTGGCAGAGAGTTAATATGGTCTCTGGCAATCAGGGGTCTCATTTCTTTATATTGTCCAAAATATTTCCCGATGACCTCAGCAGGGTCATTTCTGCCGTTTGTTTCTGATTTCGCTAGACTTTTCATGAATGTATTTATTTATTTCCATTGAGATAGATCCTAAAGAGAAATTTTAGAACTATGTTCTTGTTTTAAGAGTGAAGCAGATGTCAAGACCCTTTGGTTTCACCGGTCTGCTCTCGGATTGTCTGGTAGCTACCAGGATGACCATTCATCTTGAGCAGGAAAGAATTTTACATGAGAAAATTTAAAAGAGTAATTTTCTTGGAAGTTTTAAAAATATTACAAAACAAGGGTTCCCCTCTGAGTGAGGCCTTTGGTCCACTCCAGGCCTGTGTCCACTTTGCTATTGACAGTTAAGGATTATTTTGTAATAATTATGATAAGAATTCATATTTATACACTCTCTACTGTTACCAATATTCAATATTCTCAGAGACACAGTCTCCCTTGTCCTAACTGTATTATGAAGAATGAGGTGGAACCATAATAACCATATGTGACCCTTTGACCAAAAAAAAAAAGGCAATTTCAAAAGGCTTCCCTAAACAGAAAAGGCAGGTTCTAATGACCAATTCCATGTCCACACTGCAACTCAGAGTGTTAAATGACGCACCCAAGGCCTCGCACCTGTTAGTGACAGAGCCCACTTTGACCCCAGGCCTTCTTTCTGATGCCAGTGCTTCTGTTCCATCGAGGGCTACTGACCATCTGGGTCTGCCTGAGATGGATGGGTTCCCAGGACGCAGGACTTTCCATCTTATCAAGGGGACAGACCTGGGAAAACTGGGGAGTGTTGGTCACTCCGCCACTCCCTATCACCCCAAGGGACACCTGATGATTGAGGTTGCCAGTCTTCTTCCAGGGCTTTCTGTCAGTCACACTGCCCTTAATGACCCTGTCTTCTTGCTCAGGGCCTGAGCTCTAGCCGTGCAAGGCCTGCCTCCTAAACCCACCCCAGCTCTTTTTTCTATTTTTTCTAGGGTGAGGCTTAAATCTGAGAGACCCCCTGTTACAGGAGAAAGAGAACTGAACTTGAAATCAGGAGTCTAGACCCAGCTCCATATATTACTCTGGGGGACCTTGGGCAGGTAATTAATTAACAAGTCCTCATTTCCTTGGTAATAAAATGGGGATAATACTTCCTACCCCATCTGCATGACGGGGTCATTTTGAGACTCCACAGGGATAATGTATTGAAAGCAAACATAAAAAATTTGAACTTACTCATTTTGCACTTTGGAATAAACTTTCTGGTGATTACACTTAGAGCATCTGCCTAAGCTTTCTCGTCTCACCTCTGTCTCTGTGGATTTGCCTTTTCCCCTCTCAGGCCTTTCTGATTTGATGGATGCCCTATGAGCTGGTCCTGCCCCAGTGACTAGTGTCTGCTGGTCCCTGCCCTGGCGGGGAAGGAGCCCTTGATTCTGTTTGGAAAGCTCAGTTTTACATCCATCCTGGTACAGCATCCAAGTCCCCCTTGATTACTACCTGGTAACTTCTGTAGTTTCCATGATAATATATTATCTCTTTTACACAATGTCTTCCATAAATATGGAAGTCCCCCATGGAGGATTCAGATTTCCTCTTCTTGGACACTTCCTGTGCTCTGCTACCTCATCCTCTGGCGTGCTGGTCTCTGTTCTGGACTCCCAGATTCACAGCCTGGCTATATCACATCCCACGTCCGAGACTTCCTGGTCAATGAGGGCTCCCCCTGTTGGTTCCTACATTACTATGGTAACAAAAATATCTTGATTTCTCTTTGTTTCCTATATCTTTCAGTAGGTTTGGGGGCCAATTAGTAAACACCATTTCCCCCATGTCCTGACCACTCCAGCGGGACCTTTGCCCTTTGATCATAGTTGGACATTCAAGGTGTGGTGAAGTTGGGCCTATTGGGGATTTTTGGCTGGCCCTGCAGTCCTGTTCATTCTTACCTTCAGCTGCATCTGGCTGAGGGTCTCACCACCAGGTGAGCGTGATGGCAGCTTTTGGCCCTTATTTGTGGTAAGCCCATCTCTCACACTTTGGTGTATATTCCTTCCTTCTCACCACCAGCCTCATGTAGATTCCCCCTCAAGGTCAATTCCAAGGCCCTCATCCTCTGTGAAGTCTTTTCTGCCCTTGACCAAGGCGAGAAGCCTCTCTTCTGTCCGTATTGAATGCCATCTTGCCTGTCTTGTGTTTGGATATCTTGTCTCCCAAGCAGACGGGAGCTCCTGGAGGGCAAGGGTCACGTCTTCTTCTTTGTCTCCCGAACGCTTCCTGGCGCGCTCACGTCCTCGGCTGACGCGGGGTCAAAGAGAGTCATATCATGCTGGTTTTATTTATTTGTTGAACAGGTTTTTGTAAAAATCCTTTTCACAACACATTTATAAATTCATAGATATTTTCAACTAAGTTCCCTCACATACCTTTTTTCATCTGTGGGAAAAGTGTTTTCATCCTCACTACTCTGGAAACTTCCCTAGCTTCTAAAATATGGGAAAATGTAGAAACATCAACTTTAAGGAGTAGGGCTCATGAATCTATTTATAGTCAGCCCATCTGGTTTCCAGCTATTAAATCATTTGCCCACGGGTTATTAATTTATTCTTTTATTCAATAAACCTTTAATGGGCACTATTGTTTTAGGTGTTGGGTTTACAACAGCAAATAGCACATGGATTATATTCTCAGGTCGCTTAAAGTCCAGTCAGAGAAACAGACACATAACCAATGACGAGAATCCTGGGCAATAAGTGCCGTGATAGAGGATGCTACGGTTGTGCAACGGAGGACAGCCAAATCAGTCAGAGGGATCATTATTTGAATTGGTCCTAAAAGGGTGAGTGGGGGAAGAGCACTCCCAGCTGAGGGAACTGCAGCGGGGAAGGCTCACAGATAGGAAATAGCATGTGGGTTTCAGAAACCTGCAGGTGTTTGCAATGATTGGACCCAAGGCTGGGGGTGGGGAGTTAGCAAGCGGGGAGGCTGTAGAGATTGGCAGGGTTCAGGTTATGTGGACCTTAGTGTTTTACACTAAGTAGTTGAATTTTATTCTGAAAAGCCATGGGGAATACCATTAAATGATTGCAAAAAAGGTCAATTAAGTTAACATTTTAGAAAGACTGTTGGGTTGGTAGAGTGGATGGTACTAGTTCAGATGGGAAATTATGAAGCCTGAACGAAAGCTGCATCTGACAAATGGAGATGAGGGATGAATATCTAGAGGGTAGGACCAAAAGGGTGGAGGAAGAAGGAGAAATTGAGGATGACTTCAAGATTTGTTAGGTTTGGCTGACTAGGTGGATGGGTATCTTGGTCACTTGCCAAGACAGAAAGTAAGAAGCAGATTTCGTGGAGAAGATGTGTTCTGTTTTAATGCATTAAGGTATATCGACAGTCTGGGTTTGGAGAAGATAAGGATTTGATAACCATCGTACAAATACATCAATGGTTTTGAAGCCCTGAGTTGGATGAAGTTCCCATGGAGATTTTATAGGGCGAAAGAAGAGAGGGCCAAGTATGGAGCCCATGGGACACTGACACTTTAGTCGTGAGGGAAAGACACGTAGCCTTCACAGGAGACTTAAGACTACAGTGACCCACCATCCAGTTAGCTCTGGAGTGAGGGGTTTCAGTATTAAAATGGGGACAGTCCCAGACAAACAGGGATGGCCACTTTACAAAGGAATGGCTGGAAGATGCTGGGAGAAAAATCAGGAGATATGATGTGAATAATAATGTTCAAAGGGAGAAATAGTGGCCCCAAATGAAGAAAGTTACAGAGATCATGTCAGATAAGCATAGAAATGTCATCTGAATTTGGGAAGATGAGAAGTTTCAGGGGCGCTTTTAATAATATATATATACATATTTTAAATTTCAGTTGTACATTATTATTTATCAGTCACCATATATATGTGCCTCTTTACTCCTTATGCCCACACCCCAACCCCTTCCCCTCTGGTAATCACTAATCTTTCTTTTATGCATGTATTTGTTTATCTTCCACATATGAGTGAAATCATACTGTGTTTGTCTTTCTCTGTCTGGCTTATTTTGCTTAACATAATACTCTCTACGTCCATCCATGTTGTCACAAATGGGATGAATTTGTCTTTTTTATGGCCAAGTAGTATTCCATTGTATGTATATACCTCATCTTTTTTATCCATCCATCAGTCGATGGGCACCTGAGTTGCTTCCATTGTCTTGGCTATTGTGAATAATACTGCAATGAACATAGGGGTGCATAACGCTATTTGAATTGTTGATTTCAAGTTCCTTGGATAAATACCCAGTAGTGGGATAGCTAGGTCATATGGTATTTTTATTTTTAATTTTTTGAGAAATCTCCATACTGTTTTCCATAGTGGCTGCACCAGTTTGCAGTCCCACCAGCAGTGAATGAGGCTTCCCTTTTCTTCACAACCTCTCCACCATTTGTTGTTTTTTGTCTTGGTGATTATAGCCATTCTAACGGGTGTAAGGTGATATGTCATTGTAGTTTTGATTTGCATTTCCCTGATGATTAGTGATATTGAACATCTTTTTACATGCCTGTTGACCATCTGTATATCTTCTTTGGAAAAATATCTGTTCATATCCTTTGCCCATTTTTTGATTGAGTTGTTTGTTTTGTTGTTGTTAAGTTGTATGAGTTCTTTATATATTTTGGAGATTAACCCCCTGTCGGGTATATGATTTGCAATCCCACCCAATGGGAGATCTTACCCATTGGGAGAAAATATTGTTGTTGTCTTTTCGTTCCTGGTTTCCTTTGCCTTGCAGAAGCTCTTTAGTCTGACTAAGTCCCATTTGTTTATTTTTCCTTTTGTTTCCCTTGTCAGGGGCACTTTTAAGATGGAAGTCAGACTACAGTGTTTTCAGGAGTTCATGAGAAGGGCAGGCAGATAGGATCTTTTGGGGGAGGTTTTTATAAAATGAGATCTTAGTTTTTTGGCAATCTTGATTAATCTTTGTCAACTATCCTAAAATGTATACAAGAAGAGAAAAAAAATCTCAGTTTCTTGGGTGAGGGAAAGGTGAGTTTTCTGTTGTTTCTATGCCCAAATTATTTGTGGTTATGCTCTGATAAGATGTTATGATTCTCTAAGTGAACATATTTTAATTATTTGACCCAAGACTGTAGACGACCTGGCCCTTGAATCCCACTGAGTCTGGTTTAGGAAGCAATTCTTTCTCATTCTCCCCTCCATAATTGTATAAGCTTCTGGTGGTTATTCTTCCTCAATACATTTTCTACGTGACTGGAAAATGAATAATTGCAGTATTGAGATGTCAGAGTTCTTGAGATGAAAAAATAGGCACTTAAACGTCTTAGGAAATGGAGTTAAAATGGAGAGGAGCACGAGATGAGAAGGGAGAAGAGACAAGGGAATTTGCAGGGACTTGACGAAGAGTGAGTAAGCCACTGGGAGCAGTGAGTCTTCGCTGAGACAGAGAGGGCTCCACTTCCTTTGCAGTTGCTGTTGGGACTTTTCCAAATGGTGTGCTTTTGCTCCCGTCTCATCATGACGTTGGAAGTTTGCCTTATTTATTCCTAGGAACTGTTATGACTCTGTCCTAAGCAGCTTAGTTATTGGCATGCTTTACCAGTGTGGACAAATTATGATGGAGTAGGAGAAACTCAGAGGTGCTGGAGTTACACTTCTACTCTGAGGAGCTGGTGTACAGGCTGCTCTGTCTACATTGTGTTCACCACTCCGGATATTCCCATTCTTTGCACTCTGTCTCCTTTTGACATCCTTAACTAAGGCTTCTACAGCTATTTTGTATGAGGTTCTGTCTAGTTGAACAATAATTTTTGGAGGACCTATTATCTGCCAGACATAGTGATATATTCTGGGCTTGAGATGAATCAGACAGTCCCAGAGAAGACTGTGTCTGGGAGAATCGACTCCAAAGTTATGACAGTAAGCTTGCAATGCCTACCAGGGAAGCAAAAACATTTCTATGCACACTTGGGCCCATATTGAGATGCATACTGAAAATATAGCCCACAGTGACCCTGCTTCCTTGAGCTCTGAGCAAGGTGAGAAGGTCAGGAGAGCGTGTTTTCATTTTTCCTGTTCATATGACCACATAAAAATGTAAAAACATTAGCAAGCTGTTAGTATGTGACCCACACTGTTCTAATTCATTTGAGCCTCACAACAACCCCAAGAGAGGTGCTATTATTACCCCATTGATGTAACAGAGGCACAAAGAGATTAAGAAACCAGCCAAGGGATAAACAGCTAGTGAGTGGCTGAGCCAGAATTGCAGTTCAGGCAATCTGCCTGTACCACTTCTCCGTGCTGCCTCTCCTTCGATTCCCACTAGAAGTCACTGGCTTGGTACACAACTGCTGGTTAATCATATTAGAGTGTGTGTGTGTGTGTGGGAAAGAGTAACATCCCAAATGTTAAATTCTTTTGGTGAAAAGTCTTTGAGAAGTTTTAGTAACCATCCAAACCAAGCAATCCTGTTTTTCTTCCAACTCTTTCTTGGGCTAACCCAATGTACCAGTATAACTTCAATACATTGTATGTTTCAAAGCAACGACTGCTGACTTGGGTCTTGATTTGGAAATTAAACTCTGGTTGAAATTGATGCTTGCTGTTGGTAGTAGAATTATGACATTACCCTTTTATTTCAAGAGAATATTGGATTATACAGCTGTAATCCTAAGAGGAAGAAGGCCTCTGAATATAATGTTAGTAGAAGATGTGGTTACATTTGAAAATCTTTACTGAACTCTCTGGAATTCTAAATAAAAATTCCAGGAAGGCTGGAAGGCTTCTGGACAGCCTGGTCACTTTCAGGGAAAAAGAGGTATTTTATTTTCCAGCAAGTTCTCAAATTCTAAGAAGGGTCTCTTCCTTAAATTAAATGTTAATAAGAAATCACTGTACAATGGGATGCTGTCAGATGATCTTTTTTCTTCATGTCCTCCATTGCTTTTTGAGAGCCAGCTCTGATCAGATGTAACAGGGCTTGAGTGGAGCCTCTTTTTCTCTGTGTACTGAGTGTGGCCAGGCACAGGACACTGAATTTAGATTAAAATCTGGATGTTGCTTGATTTATACCTTAGAAAGGGATTACGCATTTCCAATGTGTAATTGGAAGCATTTATCAAAAATCATTTACCTTTTAGTACCCACTTTTGGTCTTTGCTGCTACATGAAGTTCTCCATCATTAAAGACTGGCCCATTTGGTTGGTTGGGGATAGATTTCTTTCCACTTTTCAAACTTATTACACCTCTCCATTTCATCTAGAAAACTAGCAGGTCTGATGGCCCTCTCTGTCACAGCAAGCTGCCTGGGCTCTCAGTTGACCTCTGGGGACACAGTATAAAGGAGACTTGAAAAGTGTTAGCTACGGACCTTTTAAGACTTCCAGATTGCACACAGAATCTCTAACAGTAGTCTTGCTGGGCTTGGAGTCCCAAAGGGAGAAGCAGAGCTGGTTGTATGCCAAGATCACCTGGTAATTACTGCTCCTTTGAAGAGCCTGCTGCCACCACCCGCTCCCAGCCCAGCGTTCCGGGTTCAGTGCCTCGAACCACTCTCTGGGGCCCTGCATGCAGGTTGCTCATGCCCAGAACCTCCCTGGGACCATCACAGTCAATCCAGACCATGGGTCACTTCTTCCAAGAGGTCAGAATTCCCTTTTCCCCCTAAGGCTTGGAAGTGGGTCTAGGAGGATTCTGTAAATCCCTGTGACTCTCCTCCCAGCCACAGGGAGAATGTTGGGACTAATTCTCTGGGCACTCTAATGGCCAACCTCATCCACGCTCCCGTCTCTGGTTTACCGCCTAAGAATCACTCTTCCGCTGTTCATTTATCCTTCCCATAGCCTCAGACGCCATGCTATTCTGATCCAACCTTCTCTTGCCACAGTTCTCCTTCCAGACCCTTGTATTGTGTTCTCTGAAACTCCCAGACCAGGATAAACACACTCCTACATCCTCTGTCTGCTCCAGGCATTCTTTTATCCTCCATGCTTCAACTGAGAACTGTCCCCGAGGACACTGCTTTCTGGAAGCCTCTCAAATGGAGGCCATTTGTTGCCAACCGTCCTTCGTGCCAGTGTCGGGAAACAGGGTCAGTGTTCCCTCACGTCTTACTGCCACTTCTAGACCATTAGTCCTCTGCCCTCACTGAGGGATCAAAAGCCCTGAAACTCTTCTTCTTGGAGTTCTTGCCACGAAGCGCTGCCACTTCCTTGTCTCTGCCGTCCTTTGACATTCCGTGTCCTCCACCTCAGTTACTGGAGAAGCTCCAGGCTTCTCACCCGAGTCCTGCCGTCATGCTGCGCGACGGGACTTCAGCAGTGAAGCAGAGAACTCGTCTGCCATGGGTCCTTTCAGTTCCTTATCTATAATAACTTTTTTCTCCACACTCCTGAAGTCCCTCTCCCATGGCTAACACTCCTGGGCCCGTCCTCACAGAAACTGCTTTGCCTGTAAAATAACACATGAGTATCTGGAACGTGAATGATGATGGGAGAGCGAGGGAGTTGAGATGTGGAACGAGACCCACACCGTCATCTCTGGACGGCTGATGCCAGTGGGATTGTGAAGACTGTTTTTCTGAGATAGATCTGAATTAGTGAGAAAAGAATATAGAGGAAAGAAACAAAGATGTGCTCTTGATTCTCCTTCCTGTGAGATTTCTCCAGATTTCACCTCCAAATGTGCAAACCCAACCGATCTCAAACCTGAGGCAATCTGTCCCAGTGGCCTCATTCAGGGGAAACCTGGAGGATGTGTGTGCGTGTGCGTGTGTGTGTGTGAGTGCACGTGTGTGCGTGTGTGTGTGTGGTGGGGATGGATGGGAGGTAAAGAATGGGGTGGATGAGTGAGGAGTGTCAAGCTGCACTGGGCTGAATAGTGCCCCCACCCCACAACATTCATGCCCACCCAGAACCTCAGAATGTGACCTTATTTGGAAATAAGGTCTTTGCAGATGTAACTAGTTAAAATGAGGTCAAACTGGATTAAGGTGGACCCTAATCCTATGACTGGTTCCTTTATAAGAACAGAAAACAGAGATCCAGACACACAGGGAAGAAGGCCACGTGGGGATGCAGGCAGAGACTGGAGTGATGTTGCCACAACCCAAGGGACACCAGGGATTGCTGGCCAGCACCAGAGGCTAGAAGAGGCAGGAAAAGATTCTCCCCTAGAACCTCCAGAGGAAGCACATCTCTGCTGACACCTTGCGTTCAGACTTCTGGCTTCCAGAACTGTGAGAAAATAAACTTTTGTTGTTTGAAGCCACCCAGTTCATGGTTATTTGTGACAGCAGCCCTAGGACACTAATGTACAAGGGGAGTAGTAATTTTGTTTCATCTTGGTTATTCTTCTTTAAATGCTTACTTTCCCTCACATGTTAAAGAAAAATCCATATGAGCTTATTCCCCTTGTCATTTCTCCCATTGCCTCCTATCTCTATTGACAGTTTCATTTGAGTTAAAAGAGGAGTTGAACAACCTCTTGCAGCAAATGGAACATAGCACCACCATTGCTTTTGGTTGATAAAACCTACTGTTTACTGTCAATAACATGCAAAACACTGTGCAAGGCACTCCACGTACATTAGCTCTCTTCCTCACCACAAATTTGTAAAATAGGCTATATTGTTACTATTTATGAAATGAAAGTAAGCCACAGAGATGAGTTTTTACAAGTGGTTTGATTTATATGGACAAAGTTTGATGACATACTTGACATCCGGTCAGAGACTTAACCAACCATGTGTAAAAGAAATTTAAGTATCCCTGGAACCCTTAGCTCTGAGTGTGACAAAGAAGGAATAAACATGTCCGGTAACTGCTTGCTCTGCGGCTTATTTGCTAGCCCAAACAAGACTTTATTAACATGCTTTGGTATTTTAGTATTCAAGTCAGATTCCCTCTCCTCCCCCACAATCCCAAGGCACTTTTCCAGGACGCTCATACGTACCCAAACGCTCAGGAGAACGAGGCCGTGGCACACAGCTCTCCTTCTGTGGCCCACCTGCCCCATGGAAGGCTGTTCTCATCTCATCCTGCTCAGAGGTTGGGAGAGGTGGCCCTGGACGTCACAGTCTGTGCAGTGACTGAACAGTCACTGTGAGGTATAGCTGAGCCTGGCTGCCCACCGCTCATGTAGGCCGTTGTGGGTTGGACATTTGCTAGATCATGCTTAAGACCTGGAAACCTGCTGTTACAAAAAAAAAAAACCAGTTGATCAGAGTGAAAAAAATCTCAAGCTTCCCCAAAGAGTTTAAGATAAAGAAAGTTTTGGTTGCAAAAGGATATTTTTTGGATAAGCTTTTAGTGGGATGATTAATATATTTTTAATAACTAAAGTCAGTAGAAGCATCTGAGAAATATTTCACAGCATGTTATATAACCGAAGTATTGAAAGATCTATGTGAACTTCTTGTTGTTCTCCAAGTCAGTCAGGTTAACACTTGAACGTTTGTCTGTAATCATAGAATATACTTTTCCCTTATGCTAGTATATGACACTATTGGTGTTTTGTTTTCACTTATAAGTTACTTTTCTTCAAGTGTGGATGAAAGTCCATCGGAATTGTGAAAGACCAAGTGTGAAAGTCCACTGAAATGTAGAGTCTGCCTCTCCTGTTGGAAAGGTCCAAACAAAAATAGAGCGGTGGGAAGTAGGGAGAAATAAATGATCCAAAAACCTGACCCTGTATTTTGGTCCATTGGGCTTACTTTGCTCACAACTTTAAAAATGCACATGGAATTGCTTCCTGGGAAGAAGAGCAGGAGTCCGTTACGCGTAATCGCTAGTGCTCATAATGAGGATAAACTGGGAGACTCGTCGTTCCACCCATGTTCCCTTTTTAAAGACGAGGTTCAGGATTTGTCTCTGTCTTTTCTTGGGTTGTGTGTTACAGTAGGGGACTTTTGTTAGTCCTGCAAAGGAAGGCACTTAGTGGTCCTCCCATAGGTTTCTTTTCCAGTTGAATGGGAACAAAGCCTAGTGGTCTTTGGACATCAAGTCCTCCACGGGAATTGTCTTCACTCTCACCACTTGCAAGAGTAAGCTCATAAACTGGGAGGAGAAAACCCATTGTCTTCCAAAACCACCTTCCTAGAAACAATATAAGTCTACCAGACTGCAATTGGCATACCCGAAAAACAACATCTACAGTCGAATTATTGGTGCATTTATTGTTACTATTGGAACTTACTTGTTTGGATTTAAATGTTAACCTATTATTCTGATGTGATTTCAATTTGTCAATCAAAAATATACTCTTTTATTTAAGATGTATTTATTCAGTACCTTCTGTGCTACACGTAAGAGAATATACAAAAAAAGATAGTTATTCCTGTTACTGAGTAGCTTACGGATCAGGTGTGAGAGGGCATGCAGGGGTGAGGGAGAAGATGTTGGTTTCTGCCAACACTTATTGAGTGCCAGGCACCATTCAAAATGTTTTACATGCATGAACTCTTTTAATCATCAGAAATTCTATGAAACGTGTAGTATTTTTATCATGATTTTACTGATGGAGAAGCTGAGGCACGAAGAGTTTGGAAACTTGCCCACGGTCAGACACCCAGTAAGCAGTGAAACCGAGCCATGACCTCAGGCAGGTAACTGCCATGTTGGCGTGCTCTCCAGTTGGGCAGGACACACATGTGTGTCCATAGTGACACATGACTAGTAATCAGTCACAATCCTGAGTGGGGAGGTTGCATGATAAATGGGGAGATCCTTCTGAGTTGGTTTGCTCGAGGAAGGCTTCATGTTATGAAACAAAAATTAGACCCAAACAAACGAAGTCATCCATACCTTCTTGTTGGAGATGCCCACTAGCATACGGGAGCTCTGAGAAGGATGCAGGAGAGAAACCTGTGCTTTTAATCCATTGTTCCTCCAACTTCTTAGGCTAGGAAGCCATTTTTTTTTCAGGGAATACTTAACAAATGTCTCTTAGCACACACATTTTTAAGCAATTTTGAAAATGTTAGTTCAGGAGAACATAATCTTTTTTAGGGTCATCTATTTTCAGAGACTACCCTGGACTTCTCTGCCTCTGCTGTCAGTGGCCAGAAAGGATCTGATGAAGTTTCTTGGGGAATGACCTCTGGAAACCTCTATGGACAGGATTTGTAGGCTACGAGCGGAGTTCATGAGAACCTGACAGGTAATGAAGTTTTATGTAACTCACACTTCTCTCCAGCCGGGGTCAGATTATCATCAACTCTAGGAAAGGCTTAGATAAAACAGACTGGTTGTCTCAGCTGGGCTGAGGAGTATTTACTTAAATCAGAAAAGACAATCCCTTATTTGTCCTTGGTCTTATCAGTGTATCCTTAGTACCCCAGGAGTACTGACTTCTGTCTGTAATCACTTTTTACAGTCTTTTGTCTATATTATAAGGATTATTTTATGATCAAGCTGGCCACCTCTAGATATAATCATGCTCAATGTCTACTAATGGGCCTTGTGTTTTCTTTTGCACAAAAATTGTACCACCTAGGGAAAGTAAAAAATGTAATCCCAACTCCCACATTGGAGATTTTTTTCTTTAGATGATGGAGGAATTCACATTTGTTGAGTATCTCCTTTCTGCTAGAAACTGTGCTGTATGTTTGATGTCTGTTCTCTAATGTTGACCTCAGAACCACTCTGGGGGTGGGTGTTACTCTCATGTTATAGGTGAGGAAGTGGAGGCTCAGAGAGACTAAGAGTAGGGTTAAACAGCAAGTGATAATGAGGGATTTGAATTCTGGTCTGTCTGACTCCAAAGCCCACACTTTTTAAGCTCCACCATACTGCTTCCTTAAAAGGGAAAAAAATGACTGAAGATTAAATCAGCACTTGCAATACTAGAATTTAAAGCATTTCAGGCAATTGAATCCAAGATACATCTTTGCTTAGATGACTAAGCAAGGCAATCATGCATCTTCAAACCATATCAGATAAAACTTAAATATTTTCTAATAATCTCTCTGGCTTAATTAAAAAAGAAAAAGCCCACCATGGACTGTTTCATAGCGAAAAGCTCCTTGTTTAGTCTGTCCATCACATTCCCATGGAGGTGGGACTGGGTCTTCTCCCTTCTGCGACAGGGGATTAAGAAGAGCCTCTATCTTCTGACCTGCTCTGGGACACACAGCAGGCATGAGCTGGGAACACGTGTGGAAATGTGTGAGCACTGTGAACCGAGTGCATCCTGGAGGCGCCACCCCACGCTTGCTCCTGCAGAGGCTGTGAAAGCCCAGCCTACCTTTCAGGGCCTGACACGGAGGACCAGAGAGGACCCGAGCCATCACCAGCCAGAGTGAAGGAGATAAATGACTCTCATTTTGTTTTTAGGAGCTGTTTCCGTCACAGAAATTTCTAACAGAACTGCAAGCCACAGATATCCTATCTTCTACGCTAGAATATGGGGACTGAACAGAAAAGTAGGCTAGGGCTGAGGCAGAGCTTTCATGTGAGTAACGGATTGAAGGGCCAATCTTCTCACCCAACACTGCAAATAAATAGGTACATAAATTAACCCATCTGTTAAAAAAAAATGTATGTTTTGACTTCCTAAGGTAAAATCACCAGCATTTTTTTTTTTGTGGGGAAGACCAGCCCTGAGCTAACATCCATTGCCAATCCTCCTCTTTTTGCTGGGGAAGACTGGCCCTGGGCTAACATCCGTGCCCATCTTCCTCTACTTTATATGGGACGCCGCCACAGCGTGGCTGCCAAGCAGTGCGTCGGCGGGCGCCTGGGATCCAAACTCGCAAACCCCGGGCTGCCAAAGTGCAAACTAAACTGCAGCGCCACCGGGCGGCCCCTAAAATCACCAGCATTTTTTACTACATTTCCCCCACATATTCTCCCCATTCTTACCCATGTGTGAAGGGCTGTTTTGCCATGCTTCTTGTAATTTAAGAGGAGAGAACTTGCACCTACAGGAAGCCTGCCATGTCCCAGACAGATGCTTGGTGCTTTTCATCTGCAATCTCTTCTAACTGCCACAGCAATACTATAAAAGATATTGTCTGGACACAATTTTATAGAGATTTGGTAACTTCCCTGAAGCCACAGAGTAAGTTAGTGACAGAATCAAGATTGGGACCCATTTCTGTCTCTGAAGCTTATCTGCTTTCCAACAGGTTGTGCCCCAGGAGGGAGCTTTACCTGCATCTGAGTCCCCACAGATGTTCTCGTGAATTCTCTTGGAAGTGTTCACTGGTACTGCCAGTTTCTGACACAAGTCTCAATGCTGCCGGAGGGCCTGGGTCTTTTTATATTCCAAACATCCAGCACAACCTCTGGCATATAGTAGATCCTCAACCAATATTTGTTGGATTGAAATTCAACTGCTCCCACAGGCGTGGCCTGTTGGACGATGTTTCAGCTAGGTTCCCGGGTATATTTGAAAGTCATGTCTGATCTTTACTTGGAGTACCACTGGGGTCTCACCTTTGATTTTGAGTTTATGATATGGAATGCCCACAAATGAAAAAGTAGCTTTGCATTCAGACACTGGGGAGGGATTAAGGAATTAGTGAGATTCTGAATACAAATCTTAATCAAATGGATATGAGAAGAATATGTAAAGAGACAAGGCCATTTCTGGGAAACATGGATTTTTTTCTCCTTTATTTTTCTCCTTTTTTTCTCCTTTATTTCCAGATGGATTTAGGACACTCAGTTGTCCTGCCTGAACTATTCTATTGTTCTTGGTGGCTTCTCATCTTGAAATGCAAAACCATGTTTTGAACATGTAATTCTTGAATTGAGTCTGCCATGTTTTCACAACCTAACACATTGTACCTCATTCCCATTCATTTATGAGTCTGACAAATGTGAATCAGAAAAAGATCAGGACTCAGGGGAAATGCAGAGCTGAATGGTGGCCCTTTCCCTAACTTGGGACTAACTGGAAGTGACGCCTTCATGGACCTAGCTATTTCTGCAGCCCCTGGAGGCATGAGTCACATGGGCCACATCTGCATCTGTGCTCTTTCCCTTGAAAGCTTCCTCTCCTGAGCAGTGGGTCCTTTTTGTTGAATCTGATTGGTTGGCTAGTGATATGTTACCTGGTGAGAATCAGGATATTTTCATTTTGTTATATTCTTAAGAAATTATCTTTATTTTTAATTGTTTATCTAGACATGCCAATGGATATTTAGGCCACATTTTGAGCAAAAAGTCACAAGATTTTTTTTTTTCCAAATCTCACCCGTGTACACAAAACAACACAATTTTAAGGGTTTGCTTAAAAGAACAAAGCATAAGAAATACAGTGAGATACAAGCTTATAACCAATTTTCAAATCAGTGAGCAGATCTGAATCAACATGAGAAAAGGTTACAAAACAAGTCTGTGTTGTGTAGGAAGCACTATCTGTAGACAGTGTTGCAGGACATGCCCCATGTCCTTTGCGAGAGGCCTGAAGCAGGTAGAGACAGCTGGAGTTTTACTCAGCCGAGCAGGGACTTAGGAGGAGGTCAGTGTTCCATGAACGAGGTTCTGACTACTCACGGATGCTGTAAAAAGGAAAAGCAGGCTTTGCCTATCAGGCCTGGCAGTGATATATATTCTCTCTCTCTTAATTTGATTTTAACTTTACCTTTCGCTTACTAAAAATAGCCCTTTGATTCCTTTCTTCTCAAGCAATGAAAGAATTAAACTTGATCAGTCAGCTATTGATGGCCCATGGACTTGGAGAAGAAGAATGTGCAGATAAAGTCCACGGATGATCCAACAGCTGTGGCTTAACTAGTAATTGGACTCCTTCCATGGAAATATTGCAAGAGAGCCACTAGTAGGCAAGAAAAAAAGTTTTCACATTCTCTTTTTTTTTTGCCAAAAAACGAAGAACTCAAGAAATCTCCAGATGGTTGAAAGGACACAGATGCATTTAGTTTATGCATCATGTCTTGTTTTACTTCAGATTTTTATTGTACTAGTAGCTGCCTCATAGGCTTAACCATCGGATATTCGGTAGTTTTCCCTGTGACCTCTTCTTCAAGACCTAATTGTAACACAAACACTTTTGTCCTATAAACTTGGAACTACTAAAAACACCCCAAGCATATTTATTTAAGTTACAATATAAATATAATTTAAACAAAGTCCATTTCCTAAGCTCAAAGTAGAGGCCCCATTAGCTAAAATAGCATCTTCTGTCTTATCTCTACTGTATCGTTTCCAGGAATGGCTTTCCTTGATTTGATCTCATGTACATTAAAAACAGACAGCTCCAAAGCCCTGTCTGCATCACCAAACCAAAATAAGAGAGGTTTCGAAGCGGGGTACACTCAACACGTTCTCTTTTGGGGCCTGACCAAGCAGAGAGCTTCAGAGTGTTAAAGCAATAAAGACTCATGTGTCAGTTCATAGTTATTATAGAAAAACAGGAACAAAGTTAGTGCTAAGTTTTCACAACTTCCCTTCTTACCCACATCAACAATTTTGAACTCTCATCCATCCATTTCATGAGGTTTTCACACTTTCTTTAATGCCATCTGACAATCTCTCCTACTTGAATGAATATATAACCAACTTTCCAAAATTTCCCCTAAACCCTAACTCTGCAAGCCTCAGTCTCTCTACAGGAACTTATTAAAATCCTGTCAAGTTTCGAACATTCCATTTGTATGTTGGGAGAAAAGAAACAGGTGTACTTAGGAAGTGAGAGTTAGCTGTCATTCTCTCAGCTCGCAGACCAGCTTGGCAGCGGCAGGAGTGATCATATTATCATTCTCCCACTACCACGTTGTTTAAGGTAAAAAGAAAGGGGCATCACCAATTTTCATCTAACATTAGTTACGCTAGAACTTCCAAAGAAAAGGTTGGATGCACAGAGTTTAGCCGACTAGAGAATGCTGCAACAAATTGATTTTACGGCCAAGTACCTGCAGAAAAAATGACAACAAAATTCCAAGTAGATTCTGGAGCCATAATTGACCACAGTGACCTGCCAGGAAGGCAAATTCTTTCAGAAAACTGAAATATTTTCTTTACTTAAATAATGTTAACTTCAGCTAAGCAGCTGGGTAGTCGTTCACAGGAAATTAAGGAAAAAGAAAAATCCAGTTACTATTAACACCAGAGAAATGCACGCCAAGCATAAGCCAAAGGTGCTTTGGTACTGTAGCCACAGCAGACGGAAGTGGGGTGGGGTGCAGGGAACTCCCTGATGGTTAGATGACAGGGCCACAGGTTTGTGAGACCTGCCACGTCTCCTACGAGGCTGACACACGGCCACATTCCATGGCAAGAGTCACACAAACACGAGCTTATCAGCTGGCCTGTTAGAAGCGTGTAACGTCGCCGTGTTGAAAAAGGACTTCAGGCTGGCTGCGCGGTCTCGTCAGTCTGAGGAAGCGCGGCTCGGCGCCATAGATTAAACACTATGGTCTCAAGCGGAGTGCATGTGAAGTTTCCAAAATATTTCCTCAAAGACCTTATTCAGTTTTGGTCTGTGACCTTAGCTGGAAAGCAGAAAGATGGACATGGGAAGGCAGTTCAGAAGGACATCTGTGAGGATTTAAGTTGGGCAGCTTTCATAAGATGAAAGATGTTTAAAGTTAAGGCCTTTATCTGCAAACAATTGTATATTAATAAACTCTATACCATATTTACAAATGCATTCTCTTGTATTAAAACTAACAGTATCTGTTCACAGTGCCATTGTTTATACAGGTAGCAATCCCATAATACTCACGTATTTTGGCATGGGATTCAGTAGCGCTCAGTATTTACAGGAAATGTACATGTGTGAATAGAAACATGTCACTGAATCTGAGTTATTGATAAAAGACAGATTGGCTAACGGTGCAAAGGAATGAACTGTACAGCACCTTCCCGCAGATCAGGTGGGAAATGGGGTTTCTGGAACCGAGAAGATGCCAGAGCTCTGCCCCAAAGTGGCATAAAGTCAGTAATGAAACAATGAACCCCCTGTTCAAGCTTGGGTACACTGAGCAACCTTAGTCCAGAGTTTTAGATCCATTGTCTAGTGCATACAATAGAAAAGTTAAAAAGATTTATTATTATTTTTATAATAATAATTATTATTAAAATAGAAGGTACTTTCTCTCACACTCCCATTTGTGCTCTTGCACTTAAGACCAATATCCTTGGAGTTCCAAATATGCTGGTGTTTTTGTCACGCAGATCAGCAGTCAGATGGCAGACGCTAGGATGCTCTGGACCCAGGGCTGCTGCCGGTCCGGGGTGACCCAGTGTGACCCAGGCCCGTGGGGGACACGGCAGCAGCCCCTCTCTCCTGCTTCCCCATCTCCTCCTTGCGGGCGAGCCTGCCCCTGGCATCGGCTCCCACGTGACTGGATGGAGTCGCCTGTTTCGGCAGCTAATGCTGGGGTGACGACTGTGGTGGCGAATGGCTTCTGTACACTCGGACGGAGGAGGGGGCGGGTGGGGGGAGGGCGGTGTTCCAAAAAGGCCCAGGAGGAGAGCCAGACAGTGGCCGGGGTCGTGGCAGGAAGCCCCGGGCCCTGCCCTCCAGGGGCCTGTGCTCCCGGAGAGTCCCCTCTCCCGGGGCGCAGAGCAGGGCAGGCGGGCTGGCGCTAGGGGGCGTCGCCCGTGGTCGCCGTCTGCTCCTCCCTCTCCGCCCCGCCCCGGTGCGGCTTGGGCAGCAGGCTCTTCCACTGGGCCTGGTTGTGCGCGAGGTGGCTTAGCATGTTCTCCGACAGGGCGCTCTGTCCGGTGAAGCGGGCCCACTCCCGGAACAGCGGCTCCACGATGTAGGTCATGAAGCCTAGAACGGGAGGGCCAAACTCATCACCACGAGGACGGGAAACCCCTGCTCTCCCAGGCGCGGCTGGGGCCACGTGCACTCGGCCCAGGGACGCGAGGGCAAACAAGATGGGGTCCCCACCCTCAGCCTGGGAGCCTAAGATATGTCACCTTGGGCTTAGCATTTCACCTCGCTGGGCCTCATTCTCCTCCTTTTCAAAAAGGAGCTACAAAGGCTACCAAATCCACAGGCTTGTTAGGACAACGAAGTGACTTGACAGACGTAATACGCTTAGGAAGCTCTTGACACATAGTAAACACAATAAACATTGGCTGTTATTCTTTGAGGGAGGAGAAAGACATATAAACAAAACAATTTAAAACAAGTAGGTGCTAGAACTAAGGAAGGTGGGTAGGGGAGGGGGGAGGGTAAATGACAGCAGCGAGTGGCATGTCCCTGGCTCAGACCCCCGAAGGATTCGTACATTGACCCCATAGGATATTCTCTCAGGAATTTTGTTCCATAGTTTTTTCTTACTTCCCATTATGTTAGACAACTAAGTGTAGGGAAATGAAAGCTCCTTCATCTTCAATACAGATTTCTACCTGCATTAAGTCCTACCTTAATGACTGGGTGAGATTGTTGATATTAGACTTCTTTGTTTGCATGTCTGTTCTCTTAATTATTTTAGACTTGTTTTCTAAGCATGTTTCACTGTTAATGTGCTTTCTGCATTAAACATGATTTGTTAAAGCAAAGATAACTTTCAGTCTAGGCTGGAATTATTGGACATATTTGGGTTTTATCGTATTTCCTTGAAATGTAGGTGTGGGGAGAAAAGGCAAGTGTTTTTTAGCGTAACAAAATCTTCTAGCAACTAACCCTGTATGTTTACAGGCATGTGAATTATAAGGCTTGATGTGATTATCTTTTTATTGGACAAACTGCAGATACTTGACCTTTGAGGATGCTCTAGAGATAGGAAAAGGATGCAGCAATGCAAAATATTATTGCACATTTCTGCATTGTCTCATCTTATGTGAACCATGATTTAAATATTATACGATCATTTTATATAATCTGAACCTGAAGAAGAAAGTTAAGCCAGTGACTTTACGTCTTATATTTCGATGAGGTTATACATGGAGTCAGCAAGTAAGGATTTCATTCTTGAATTTTCTTGCTTGCTATTCTTGAATTTTCTTCACCTCCTTCACAGTCTCCATACCTAATTTATATATCTTTCACCTTAAGACATAATAGATACCTAAAAAGATAGTTTGCAAAATGATACTATTCTAAGGTTTTAGGTGTGAATATTTATCAAGTTTACCTTAAACATAAAAAAATTACAAATCCAACATTTTAAAATCCAATACTTAAAAATCAACTCATTTTCTTCCTGAAGTTACTCTGGAATTACACCGCTGTATTTCTAATTGTCAGATATAAAGAGCTCTTAGAGTAGACTGGAAAGCCATTTTAAAGTCTGAACAGACACGCTGAGGCTGTTTCAAACAAAGGAAAGTTTCTGCACAATCAGTCTGGGACCCTGTCCCACTGGTGCCAGTGAGTTGTGCCAACCTCCCTCTGCCACTCAAGGATGTACTAACTTTGCGGGATACTGTCCTCCTGGAGGGGTGGGGAGGGGGAGGGAGAAATGGTGGCCTCAGACTAAACAGAATTGAAAGACGACCTCTTTCTCCTCATCTTGCTGTAGATTTCACCCATTAGAGATCATTCAATTTATATCTTCTTTTTTAAAATGCGGACTTTGATGGAGAGAGGGAGGAACTGGGGCGGGGGAGGTATTAAGTCCCAGTTCCACTTGGGTAAATATAAATTATCTAAACAGAAAACCAGATCGAAACCAGAGACGGCACTCAGGAAATCCTCATCATGGATTGGGACAGGAAAAAGAGACGGGACGTTTTCAGTCCCAGGGGAGTCAGGACAGATCAAACAGCTGCATTACTTAGGACCCCCCGGAAAAATCCTCGTCTGGGAGCTGAAACCGCAGCTGCCATTAGACTCCCTTTATCTATCTGGATTTTCCAATTTTAATTGTAAAAACAACATAATGACATGAGCCAGGCCTGCGTACCACACCTCCTGGCTCCAAACAGAGAGCTGGGAGAAGTGCAGCAGAGACAGGGAAAGATCTGTGCATTAAGGGTTGTGTTATCATTACCCTCACTTTCTCTGTTATTGGTGCGCTGCTGCAGCATCCGTGGGATTTTCCTATTCACTCAATCCCCATCCCTGTTTAAAAACAGGTATCTATGGTAACCACATTTTCCTGAGCTGAAAATCAGGACATATGATCTGACAAAACAAGTGTGTTCTCATGACAACAACAGGACAGAATCTCTGAAATCAGGTCTGTCTTGCAAATCCAGGTTGTGAGCTTTACAACGTGAATGCTTTTCTGTGGAGGTTCACAATGTCTTTGACAGTTGCCTGGCAAATTTCTTTCTAGCCAGAGCCTAACACGCTGGGGTTAGGATTTTGGTCAGGGTCTATTCCTTTCATGTCACACCTGCAGAACCTCCACACCGAAGCAGCCTGCGCTTGATCCAAGGAGGCCGAGGCAGCATTTCTGTTGATGTTGCTCTCCTTCCTAACCACCCAGCAACTCTGTAGCTTCCTCCTCTCTAGATTCTTCCTCGGTCCTATTTTTTATAACACACACACCCCTACCCTTTTCCAGGTGGAGGAATCAGTTTAATTGTAAAAACAACATAACAAATATTAAAGGTAATTTGGAAAACAATGGACAACCAACAATCTTATAATTCCAGCATACCTATTTTAATATTTGTACATTCCATTCAAATCTATGTAACTAGATTAATTTTGTCCATACGTCCTCAGGGTGACTTCATGACTCTTTTGTGGATTAGGCTTGATCCTCGGTGATTGTAAGCATATCACTTTACCTTGCTCTGGTTTCCTTAGTTTTTAGCTGATCTTTTCGGGTGCCCCCTTCCCCCCGAGCCTTGCAGAGGTCTGCGGCAGTGTAAATGCATTAAGCTGCCTGAGGTCTGAGGGAACTGATGAGAAACATGGACCGGTGCATGTCAGGGCCATAGCTCACAAGTAAAAGAGGTGAAGTTCTGAGTTTGGTTTTAATTGGAGGGAACTGCAAGGGAAAGGAAGATTTGCTTTAAATCTAGATGGAATTGGTAGAGTGTTTTAAGGAGTGATAGAAATTCTTCCTGGATCAGAAATATTTTCCCCAGCAAAGTGCCTAAAATTTCCACAGTTTGATTTGCTTAATGATCTTACGCATGGCTTCATTAACATAACAATTATTTTAGATGCCTTAATGTCTCAGTTTAGCAGTTTACTGCCATTGACACTTGAGAGTGTGGTCCTGGGAGAATGAGACTGAGGGCTGAGAGGTGTGGGAGCCCAGGCCACAAGAGCCAGAGTGGCCCGTGGGGCATGGCCTGGGGTCTGAGCCCTTGGGATTGTGTGTTGGAGATGAAGAGTAGTGACCCAAATTGGAAGGATCCTAAAGGCAGATTCTGCTGACTTCTTACACTTCAAGTCCTAAAGAGAGTGTGAGCTAACTTGCTCTTCAGCAGCAAATAGTTGATTCTTATGACTTCCTTCTCTCTATCTGGTTTTGATTCCATTCTGAACTATGCAGTTAATATGGGTTAGTTAAGGGTCTGTAACAAGGCCTTTACCCTATTTTTCATAATTTCTCAGTGGTAATTAACTTGGGGATTAGTCATGATCAGAGTGTTTATTTGGACTCAGCCATTCACTGGGGCATTGATTAAACCTCCAGTTTGGATCTTTTAAAAGCTGTGTGTGTGTAGCTGTGTCTGGCAGAGGTGCCAAAACTATTCATTTAAAGTAAAAATTGAATTCAACTCACCAATTTGTATACTAGGGATTGAATCTTTCTGTTGATTACAAAGAGGACTGATTTCCAGTTCAAACTTCTGTTCAAGGTCACCTGAGAAGAAAGAATAAACACACTGGTCATCTAGAACTTATAAAAATGCTTGTTAAAAGTTTTAACAACCTGGTTGGAAGAAGCTATTCTGGGAATTACTGCTCCTGCCTTGTTATCATTGGGAATCCTTGACCACTGACTTGCTCTGGTAGCTTCTGTGAAAATTCAAAGTATCAGAGTGTCAATGACCATTTACAATAGGCCGGTTGTAAATAGGTGTGCTCTGGGGCTAGGATAAACTTTTGAACAACATCTATAAAAACAAAAGTACAGCTAATGGGCAATTTCCTAACATGAAATGGAGGTTCTGGTTTCAAGTTACAGGTTAAGAAAACAGATTTTATGCTTTTCCAGTCCTTTCACTCTGCCTGACCCTAGTCTGGTTTCACTTGAACAACCAGGGATAATAAATAGGGTAGGAAATGGAGAAAGGGACCAGAAGATCTCATCTGAGAGCATCTCAGGCTGTAGCGACATAATTAGTCAGAAATAAGGGTCTGCTGTCCTTCATTCTGATGCCTTAGAATTTTACCTAATGTAACTGAAGGTTAAAAAAGTATAGAGGTCAGAATGATATTTCTTTTTAATGTCTTTGTCAGCTAGAAGGAGAAATGCTTCATGCAAAGTTTTATCAAAATACTTTATCAATTCTGCCTGAGGGTGAAAAATTGTGGATAATTTTTGCATTGGGGAAAAACAATCTGGCTGATCTATGGGGAAACTGGTCCTCAGAGACATTAGCTGGGTTCACAGTTGTGAATGCATTCCTCTCAACTAGGGGAAATACAAATACAACATTTACATCATGCTTACTGTGTGCAGGCAGTGTTCTAAGCATTTTACCCACGTTAATTAACCTAATCCTCATAACGACTTCAATATAATCCCCATTTGACAGACGAGGGAACTGAGATGAAAGGGAGGGAGGTACGTTGACCCAAGGTCACACTCCTAATAGAGTGGGGAACCTGGAGTCCAACCTAGGAAGTCCGTTCCGGAGTGGTTACAGCAAGAACCTTGGGGACACCACATTTCTGTCATTTTCTCTAAGACTGTAGCCACGCCTCCCATGGTCTCTTATGCCCTGGTGATTCTCAAGACTGATAGGAGGAAATCACGCCGGCTTTACCTGAGGAATCCAGGGAAGCCAGATGATAATCGTGTTCTGAGGGCAGGGCATGACACCATTTAATACTAAAATGAATTCTCCTACAGCCAGCTCTACTCCTCACCTCCATCGTTCATTTTTCAGTCACTCTTGACACTTTGGAGGAGTCGTTTTTGATTTCTCCCTTCCCTTCTCCCTCCATATCAAATCCTGCTTATTCTTCTCTCGAAATACCTTTTTTCCCCACTTTCACTCTGCCAGACTCTAGTCTGGTTTCTTAATAACTCATTCTTAGTTTTTGCTTCTTAGCTAGTTTTCGTCAGTATTTCTTTCACTTCAATTATGTTTGTTGCCCTAATTGCACCTTCTAAGATGACTCCCATTGTCATGTTCTCTACGATAGCCTGGTGTACAGGGGCGTCCACAAATCCTCTCATCCTCACCTTCTCAGGGACCAAGCTGGTCTATGAGGCAGGGGTGTGGTCCCCACCTCAGTGTCTCTGTCCTTTTCCACTCCTATCTAGACCAGCAGTGTCCAACAGGACTTTCCGCAGTGATGGAAATGTTCTCTGCACTGTCCACTAGAGTAGCCCCTTGAAATGTGATCGGTACAACTGGGGAACTAAATTTTAAATTAAATTTAATTTAATTGGTTTAAATTTAACTAGACATATGTGTCTTGTGGGTGTCCTACTGGAAATTGCTACACATCCTTTAATACCCAGCTCAGATTCTACCTTCTTCCGCACTAGATCTTCTCCTGTGACCTCTACCTTAAGAGGTCTTCCAATCAGATAATTGCTTCATTCACTTAGTCAACATATATTTATAAAGCACTGTACATTTCACTTTGTTAATCAACGTAGAGAATACAGAGGAAAACTGCTCCGTTTCTCTTCCCTAGGAACTTTACTGATTAGTATTTTGAAGTTATGAAACATTAACTATACTTCTGTGTGTCCTTCATGACATCCCCAGTGGGGCTTTGAACATAGGAAAATCATGATTTTACTGAGGATTAGACAAGGTTGGAAGCAGATGTTCAGTAAAAACTCTGAGAACCTTGGTTGATTGAGAAGATACCAATCTGTAGTTATAATAGGACAGAAATTCTACTTCCTTAAGGCGTTGAGGGGAGGGGGTGAATGATGTTTAGATTCCTAACCTCTGTTCTGAGAATTTAACACTATTTTCCTAATTCATAGGATCTCATCTTCCTTTTCCTCTCTGTTCTCAACCTTGACTTTAGGGGTTTTCCTTTGCTTAACATCACAAATCATTAAAGATATGTCGACTGGGGCTATTAGCAGTCTGTGGAAGCCCAAATCCTAAACTGAAAACCAGAATAGGATTAACTAAAATGATACAAGTCGCGCTTATAGAATTTTAAAAAAATGAATTCAGTATAGAGGATAGGCAGTTTGGATGTCCAGAGTCTGATCTCCTCTTAAATGAGTTGAACTTCTGCTAGACCACAAAAAAGACCTGACACGAACTCTCTACTCTCCTTCCTCTGCCAGGAGACATGCCAGAGCAAAGTGCATGGAAACTCACCTGTAGTGATCCAAGTCACAAATGTTCTAGATTGTTCTATCTTACAATGCTGCACATGCATAAATTATTAGGACAACAACCAGTTTTTGCAAAGAGATCTTACTGATGGCCTTCTTGGTTGATCCCATTTCCTCCAGTTAGTTAACTTTAGTTCACCAACTCTGGGGGCCTCACGGTCTGCCCAGTGACATGATCCCTGCCCCAAGTAGCTCATAATCCAGATAAGGCGCAAGATAAGCACACGAAAGGGTTAAACTGAAGTCTGTGCCAACAGGAACACATGGCTGAGGCGAAACCAAGAGGGACAGAGTAGGATCTCTGTGTCCATGCTTTGCTTTCCAGGGATGAAGATCCCGGCCCTTCTCTCACTGCTGGTTCAGTGTCTTCTATCTCACACGGTATTTGTCTCATCTCATCTAAAGCCTCTGTGCTCCAATTTCATCACAGGTCCTTTTGCTTCTCCTCAGTGGAGCAAGTAGAACTGATTTCTTGATCTCTAACCACTCACTCGCTCTTAAAGTCAGATTGCAGGGCTGTGGGAGCCACATGAGCACTTTTACCGCGAGAGAAAGAGATGGGGAGCAGAGCCTTCTGGCCCCACATGAACCTCTCCCTTCTGCTTTGTCTCCTGTCTCTGGGACCATCTCGATGTCACTGACACATCTTTCTACGGAGGCCTCTCCAAAAGGCTCCCTTTTGCTATGTGACCTCCCCATGGAGCTGGTTTGTGGGACACTTCAGGCCTTCTTTGTTCTCAGCCTCTCAAATCTGACCCTGTTGCTAACATCCGGGCGCTCTTGTGCCTGAGCAAACATCCTGAGCCCTGAACCCGGCCTGAAGAAACAAGGCTGCGTGTGAAGGCCGATACCCCTCCCAGTGTCAGGATCCCGCCATGGATTCATTGCCTTATTTCTGAATGAGGTTAATCTCTTAAAAATTATACCCTAACCTGGGGCCGTGTGTCTTTTCACTGTATATATTTGAGAGGATGAACTCAATTTTTGGCTAGCTGTGCTCTATTTCATTATTAGCTTTATTTAGGAAAGCGAGGGGAAGGAATACCAGGAAGGGAAAAGTAGTCGTCCTTCTGTCAGAGAGGAAAAAATTGACCCCAAATGGCATTTAGCCTTTAGGCTGCACTCAACTCATTAAAATGAAGGTTGGAGTAAAAACCAGACTGTCCATCACATTCTTAGAGCCACAGAGAAAAGCCATTAGAAAAAAAAAAATATATATATGTTCCACTTTGCTCATTTTTATTGCACCTCATGACTACCTGTTTCTGTAGTAAGTCAACGCTATTACTTTTTAAATTATTTCCAGAAAAGGGTTGGATGGTTTGCAAGAGAGTTAAAGAGGAAGGTTGGGATAATCAGAGTTGATGAAAGAAGAAACGCCATGATAGATTAGCCATCTCCTGGTTTGTTAGGATAAACGTCTGAGAGGGGAGGGGCCGTGGAAAGGTCACTGTCGCTCACTAACCTTGCCTGTAGAATTCCTCACAGACTCTTTCACTCCACTGCTTGCTCATCTCCCAGACTCTGCAAGGATTGCAGATGTCAGCGCACTTCAGGGCAATCTGAGAAACGACAGGGCAGAAGTGGTCAGAGGACGATCCTCCAGCAGCAAACAGCACCCCAAGCCCAAGGGGCAGTCAGACCCGCCAGCCTGCCTCAGGCTCCCAGGCCGTATTTACAGAGGGCCTCTTCAGGAAACAGCACTTATTCACCGCCACACAGAACCTTCATTCAGAACTCCCACTTTATAGCAGCGAGAGGGAGAGAAGAGTTACCGTCCAAGGACACAGAGCTTCCTGGAGGAGACTTGGGGTGGGCAGGCCAAGGAAAGCCACGGCCTGGCTCCTTCTGCTGCCCCACCCCTCGTGGGCAGGGAGGCCACAGGGGCCCCAGCCAGGCTCAAATGAGATCATTTGGACCTCATTCCCACAGTGGCCACACTGACCGACTCCATACATCACTCAAACGATGTGTGTTGTGTTTACGTGCCTGTGTGTGTGTGTAAGCAAGCTCAGGCTGCCAGCTGGGAGCTGAGTTGTGTCAAACCCAGGAGTGTTTGTTTGCAGAGCTAAATCAAAGCTTGCCTCACACTGTTCTGGATCTGGGATGCCAGCTTTTGTCAGTGATGCTGACCCTGGGAGGTTTAGCTTGAATTCCCAGAAAAGTAGATTCTCTCCCTTAACCACCCACTGCCAAGAGGCCGCTGCCCAGATGGGCCCCTGGTGGTGTGCACTGCCCACCAGCAACGTCCGTTTGTTTTAACCCAGTTCTTGGGATCACAGAACTGCTAACAGTGCGGGGGTCTGGGAGAGCCTGGATCCTATTAAGTTGCAAATTTGGTTGTTTATTTCCTGGTTAATGGGGGCACGGTTGGTGTTGGAGTGGTAGGGGGCAGAAGTCCCCTCCAGGTTCTGCCCTGTAGGGATTCATCTGTTTGCAAGCTTTCCTTTTGAAATGCAAGTATTCAGGCCAAATCTTTCAGCTGCTCAGAACTTGCCTGAGTCTCTGAAATTGGATACCTGGCTGATCTTTCGGCGCTGAGGGACTAGAAGTCTAGTTCAGGAAGAAGGAAGGAGGGAGAAATAGTTCTAGGTCTGGGAGGAGGGCAGTTCCTTGGATGGATGGAGCACTTTGGACAGTACAGAGGGCGAAAAAGACTGTGCAGTTCAGTCTCCCATGCGCAGCTCCATCTCCCTGGTTAGAGTTGGTCTACCCTGATGAGTCCAGGGTGCACGCATTCAGTCTTTTGCACCAAAAGGAAAGAAGGAAGACAGGAGAAAATGGAAGATGGAGAAAAAAACTCTGGTTTGGATACCAGGTCAGATTTCTACTTCCGAGGTCCACTCCTCTTGTTCTCATGTCACCAGTGGCTTCTTGCCATAGAATAAAGCAGAAAGGGTTGGGCTTGATATGATTCAATTCAATCATCTAAACTTAAAATAATCTATTTAAATGGTAAGACTAGGGAAACATGTTTGAGCCTCAGATAAAAATACGAGTTTAAGTAGTAAAAGGAAGTAAAGAAGGGTTTGATTAAATAGGTTTTAGGTAAAGGAAAGCTACTTGTTTTTCAATTTTTGTTTGTATTATAGTTAACATGGTATACTTTTCTGTCACAGAAACAGCTTTCTAAATCGCACAGGTACACAGTGGTCACTTTTACATCAAGCCACAAAGTGGGGTAGATCCCTGCCATATGCCACTGCTCAGCCGGGCCACTCTGTGGTGAAGCAGTTACCAAACAAGGAAAAGGAGATATTATCAGCTTACTGACATGAAACCCAGATTTTGCTAGCTTGGAAACCACTTAAAAATTTCATGTGTCTCAAAGCTTTTCATAAAGTAGGTCACTGCTCTAACTTATACCAGAGAGACGCTCCTTCTCAAATGCGCTAAAACTATCGATCATGTCCCTCAGTGTTTTCACGCAGCAAGGATAATGGCTTTTGTTGTTGCTGTTTACCTGAAGCATAAAGTGCCTGTCGTGTCCATCCTCCAGTCTTAAATCTTTATTGTGGAGGTGAGTTTTCAGTCGGGTCAGAAACTCGTTCTGCCTGTTGATGTCTGTTGCCAAGATCAGGGAGCCCAGCTGCTGTTCAATATCCTGTCTGCATCCACAAGAAGGACAGAGAACACACACACAAAACAAATCCCTTGGAGAGGGGTGATTGATTCTGTCATCCTCAGGTGGCTGGAGTCGCATTTCTGCCCTTGATCTGTTTATTACACGGAGTCCCTCACCACCCAAGAGGGACTCTCTTGCCCACCATCACTCCTGTCTGTGGACAGGAGGTTTGCCAAAACAGTAGAGAGTGATTGAAACCTCGGGCGAACAAAGTTTTGGGAGTTTACACATTCCCATGGTTCCAATGGGTGGGAAAATTGAAAGTCAACTAGAAAGGTATGCTTTAAGGAGAACACAGAAAGACTCGCAGAACCGCAGGAGTTTGGTTGTGCTTTCAGAAAGTTCAAACCAGCTCAAAGGTTATGATTTGCACGGGGAGAGAAAAGGGCAGCATAATAGTAATAACACTGAAGACAATATAGTGACTGATACTGTGGAATGGAAAGGTCCATCAATGGAACAAAGCAGACAGGCCGGAAAGGGATACTGGAACCTAGAATATTAGTTGATGAAGGCACCACTAAAAACCAGTGGGCAAGCAATATATTACTCAACAAATGGTAGAGGAAAAATGGTATATTTTGGAAAAATAAAGCAAATTAGAGATTTATCTCACATATAGAAATTCATCAATGGAAGGAAAATTCATAATTATTTTTAAGATTCACCTTTAGAAGTGAAATATATTTAAGTAGAGTGCACAGAGCATACATAAACAGTCTAATGAAGAAACATAAAATAAACATCCTATAATCCCCACCCGGTGAGGAAGTTGCCTGTCAGAACCTCAGAAGGCCCCTGTGTCTCTCATCGCATTCCCCTCCCCCAACCCCTGGGTGACCACTCTCCTGATCTTTGTTTCAGTAATTTCCTTGCTACTTATAATAATTTTGTCCCCTATTCATGCAGGTCTAGATAATACGGTTTAATTTTAACTGCCTTTGAACTTCAGGTTACATGGTAAGTATTAGTTTATGGCTTGCTTCTTTAGCTTAACATTATATTTTTGAAAGTTCCATGTTGATGTGTGAGCTGTCGTTCATCCATTTTCATTATTATATCGTAGCCCATTGTAGGAATATACTACAACGTATTTATCCACTCTACTTTTAATGGTCACTTGAATTGTTTCTAGTTTTTGACTACTATGAAAAAATAACACAGTAAACACTCTTACACACCGGTGATACATGTGCAAAGTTTCTTTAGGGTCTACATGCAGGAATACAATTATTGGATCACAGAGCATGTCCATCTTCAATTTCCTAGATATTGTCAATTATTTCCAAAACATTGTATAAATGTTACACTCCAAGCAGTAACAGATGAAATTCTCATTGCTTTACATTCTTACTTTTTATACTTTTTGCCAGCCTTAGGGGTATGTCATGCAACTCACTGTTGTCTTAACATGAATCTCCTTGAGAACTAATGAGATTGGACTTATTTTCGTGTATTTTTTTGCCATTTGTAGTTTTTCTTTTGTGAAGTTTCTATTCCAGTCTTTATTATTTTACTGGGTCATCTCTCTTTCACTTATTAATTCTAAGAGTTTTTATATATTTTCAATAATAGACCTTTGTCACTTATGTGTTGCAAATATCTTTTTCTACTCTGTGGCTTGTCTTTCTGCTTTCTTTATGATGTCTTTTGATGAAAGGAAGTCCTAATTTTTAATATAGCTTAATCTGTAAATCTTTTTATTTGTGGTTAATTTTCTTCTTCTATTCAAGAAATCCTTCCCTCCTCTGAGGAAAACATTCCCTACATTATATTCTAAAAGCTGTATAGTTTCATCATTTGCATTTTGGTTTCTAAGCCATATATAAATTTAATCCACTTTTGAACATTAGAAATAATCACAGAAAATAGGCAATTCGCAAAAGAAATACAAAATGCCTCTAACATATGAAATGATATTAAATACTCTTAGTATAACAAAAAGCAAATTAAAACAGCTGGGTGATACTATTTCCTCATTTTTGTTGGCAAGGATTAAAAGTAACCACTAAATAATTTGCTGAATTAATTAATGATTGTGATACCTAATGCTGTTGATGGTATGGGGAAATTGTCCCCCTATTCTCTGTTAGTGAGAGTGTAAATTAGTATGATGTTTCTCGAGGGTGATTTAGGAATTAATGTTAAAGCATTTAATGAATATAAATAATTTGACCAATAGTTCATCTACAAATTTATATGAACATGTTAGTAAAGATGTAATTGGTAAAGATGTATGTTATAAGGATGTTTATCCTATTGTTGTTTATAATAATGAAACATTTTGGGGAAGAAAAAAAAATCGCAACAATTCATAAATAGGACATTGCTTAAATAAATCATGTTACATGCGCACTATGCAATTATTAAATATGATAATGTTTAGCTGTATTTACCGACATGGAAAAATATCATGTTTTATCGTTGGTTAAAAAATAGGATACAAAATATGTAAGGCCTGATCTCTACAGTCATAGCAAAGAATTTGGAAAGATATAAAGTGGGATTATGGATGATTTTCACTTTCTTTTTTATAATTCTCAATATTGTATAAATTCTTTAAAAATATTAATATTAAATTTATAACCAGAAAATATAACTATTTTAGTTAGGTGAAATGTTTCATGAATTAAATTAAAAGGCAAACTAAACATTTCAAATCATATTTACAACATAAAACAAATGGTTACTGTAGTTAAAATACAAAAGCTTCTTACAAATGAATAATGACATTGATAGGAAAATAGGAAAAGATTAAACACAAAAATATGTTCCCTAAAGAAATAACAATGGCCAGTAAATATGTGAAAAATTTTCAGTCTCAATTGTAATCAATGAATCTCTTTCTATATATACCTATGTATGTGTATATATGTCAAATCTGCAAATATTTTAAAAAGATAGTAGAGATAAAACTCAATTTTGGTGATGGTATGTTGGTAGATTTTCTCATAACCCACAAATGGGAATACAGGTAGATGCAGCTTTTTGGAAAAGCAATTTGTTAATATTCAACAAGAACCTTAAAAATTCACACGTTTGTGATCAATAATTTCTATCCACAAATATTTTCTGAGAAAATAGAGTATTGGAGTTTGGGATAAAAACATATTTTTAAGAATGCTTGTTAAGCATTATTTATAATGACAAAAATTTGGAAATCGTCTAAATTCCAAACAATAGGCAATAGTTAATACATTTTGGTACAATAATGCCTTATAGCCATTAAAATAATTTTATTTTAGTAGCAGGTTTAATGATATGGAAAAAGACCTCCACAGTAAGTGAAAAATATCAGGACAGAAATCATACAAAATAAGCTCCCCATTTTGTTGAAATATGGCTGTACTGAAAAAAGAATAAAAGGAAATATACCAGTCAGGTTAACATTAATGAGCCCTAGAAAGCAGCATTACCAGTAATTTCCGTTTTTGTCATACCAAGTTGAATCATATGAAAATGCTGCTGTTCTACTGTTTTGGACCCTCAAAAACAGAAATTTCATATGGTTCAAATAAATAGATACTTTCCTAAATTTTCCTTAGTTTGTACAGTTAACCTGTCTTCCTTTTAAAATCAGAAACATGATTTTAAAGCATTTACATGATGATAGAAGGGATAATCATGATAACTTTCATTATAAAGTCCTTTCACATATATTACTGCACAATAATTATTCTTCTAGCAAGAGCACTTTATAACACTGGGTCTCACAAAGACACAAAAAAGTGCTATTTTTATTTGGAATCTGTAGGGATGGGTAGGAGTATCCCAGAGAATGAACACTAACTGAGTAATCAGCAGGATTAATGTGGGCATTACAGGGCCAGTCTGGTCTGGCTCTTCCCGCATTTTCTTCTTTCCTGTCCTCCCTCTCCTTCCTTCCTTCTCCTTTCTTTAGCTGTCCCTGCCACTTACCTTTTCTTTTCTTTTCTTCTCCTTTTTTTTTTTTGTGAGGAAGATTAGCCCTGAGCTAACATCCGTTGCCAATCCTCCTCTTTTTGCTGAGGAAGACTGGCCCTGGGCTAACATCTGTGCCCATCTGCCCTCTACTTTATATGGGACTCCACCTCGGCATGGCTGATACGCCGTGCGTCGGCGGGCGCTGGGGATCTGAACCTGTAAACCCTGGGCCACCGAAGCAGAGCACACAAACTTTACTGCTACACAACTGGGCTGGCCCCTCTTTCCTTCTTACTTGATTTCTTGCTCTAGGTTTTAGTTCTTTTTGCATTTAATTCTTTCTATCTTTGCAATTTATTATTCTAGTGAAAGGCATGAATTTTTATTCCACGCATGAGGATTGGTTTTATTTAGTTCCAGGGGGTAAAAAGTTATCAGAACTGAAGTTCCTCCTGCAATTTCCACATTCCTTTGGGTGCCAGGAAACAGCACGAGATAGGATCAGAGGGCCAGGAATAAACCCATGAGCCCAGAGCATACTGCTTGTTCCATGGAGAAACACATTCTTGACCTTCAGTTATGTGCCGTCCAATAAGAAGGGTACAGCATTCTATTTACATCTTCTCTCCTAGCTACCTCAGGTTCTGTGGATTTTAATTAAACAGATCAGAATTTGTGGTGGCCTTGGAAGATCCTACAGCAGCTAACTTGGGGCCATGTGGAAAATGAGGCCACGGTCTTGGATTTAGTAGCTCACGGTATTGGATTTAGTAGCTCGCAGTCTAACTATCCAGGCTAACAAACGGGGGACCAGGAAACTAGTATTTCCCTTTGTATTTAAAATGCAAGAGATAAGTAAATTAATGGTGAAAAAATTGCTGGGGCCAATTCAATTACTTAACAAAAAACGTTTTAGAAAAGAATTTCTGACTTCTACTTTTGCCAAGACTGGCAATTATAAAACCCACTTTATTGAACTCGTCTTAAATCTAGCTTGAGAACTCCTGTGTTCCTTCTTGATAAATATTTATATTTGGATCTACACGGGAGGACAGTCTTGCTAACACAAAAGACAGGAATTTGGCAAAGCAGAGCGCGGATGTTGGGGTGTGAAAGCTGAGAGCTGTGCGTTGCCCCTCTTCCTGATGTCAGCTCACGGACTGTCCAAAGCCCTTTCAGGGCTCCCCGAGAGTGCCTGGTTTCTGGGTTGCAGTAACCGACACGGAGTCTCCTCTGGCAGACAGCCGGGCGCAGGCAGGAGGCACAGCCAGCTGGCTCCCCGCCATTAACCCAGGGGCTCTCAAGCGTGCCCTCGAGAACGCGGCTCATCTTTAATGTGTGAACATCAGTGTGCTGCATCTCGGTGCCACTTACGTCATTTCCTTTGGCAAGTGAGCAAGAAGCCGTGATTCTCGAAGCATGCCAATCGTAGATCGCCAGTGGTGATTCTCCAGCACAGACATGTTCTAGAAAGAAACAAAATTAAAGCTGCAAACGAAGGAAGAGCCAGATACTGATCTTTCACGCTGCCCACAGCTCCACTGAGGCCAATATTTTCCCTCCAGCCAGTCTATGCCTGATGACACAGAGGGAGACCAGGACAGAAACACAAAGCAAAGCAGCACAGGCCTCTTCTCAAGGCCGTGATGATAGTGGGAGGGCAGGAAGGCCCTTGCTGACCCTCCACTGGGGGGGTTGAATGAGGGTCTAGCTCCAGCATCATTCACTTCTGCCTCTGCCCCTGTTTTTGACAGCCCATTCAAGCAACACTCAGTGGAGAAGAAAGAAAATCGGTAGTAATGGACACCGTGGGGCTGCATGCACAACCCAAGCCAAGATTAGACTACTCAACCGGCCAGCAGGCTGTACAACCCCTGTGTGATCCACTGCACTGACCCTTGTTTCTCAACACTGATAAGAACCCTCTGTGTCTGAAACATCTGGGCCGCTGGTGACACAGTCAGACTCTTCAGTGCCCGTCAATACAGTTTTGACTAGGTAGGTTTGTGGTGATTAACTCTTACGTACAGCAAAGTTTGAGACCATTGCCATAGGAGCAGCTCTGCCAACAACCTTCGTGACCAGCATATTGGCATTTAGCTCATTAAGTCTGAGTTTGAATCTACAATTGCCTCCTTGTTTGATTATCTTGATATTTCTCCCCTCTTGGGAACCTCTACTTTGTCAGTCTCTCCTTTGACCTTCCTGTTCTCCTACATATGCTTCTTGCCTCAACATCGGCTAACCATGTAAATAACGGACATTTCATACAATCCATTGTGTTTGTCCTAATCAGCAAATGCTATGGCCTCACCCCAGACTTCACATATGTAGAATAGAACTCCTCAAGTCCCCAGGAAATCTTTTTGCTGTATTTTCTTACTTGTTTATATATTCATTCTCCATTTTATTTCAAGGGGGGTTATAAACTTAAAAAGCACAGCAAGATAACGTTCTAAAAGTGAGAGGAAATCATGTGATTCTGTTTGTATGAGGTACCTAGAGTAGTAAAATTCATGGAGACAGAAGGATTGTGGTTGCCAGGGGAGAGGGGAATAGGGAGTTATTATTTAATGGGGACAGAGTTTCAGTTTTGCAAGAAGAAAAGAGTTCTGGAGCTGGATGGTGGTGAGATTGCACAAAAATGTGAATGTACTTAATACCACTGAGTTGTACACTTAAAAATGGTTAAGATGGTAAATTTTATATTATGTGTATTTTGTCACAATTAAAAAAAGTGAGAGGGAAGAAGCAAGGAAAATAATATGGAGACTACGTGGAGCCAGGAGAGAGACTGAAAACCAGTCCATCATTATGACCCTACTGTGTCTCAGCCACCCATACAACGCTCCACCTTTTCGGCAAATAAGAAAAGAGAACCCCCATGAGCAACAGACTCCAGGGTCCATTAGGAAAAAGCAAGTTCAAGAAAACTGCAACTGTTCTTGGTTCTAAAACCAGGCGATGATTCCTCTCTAGGGCTTTGTAGAATGAGTGCCGTGAGCGGAGTCTTATACCGATCGCCCATATAGGCCGCTCTACTGCTGCTCATTCCTCTCCTTGCCAAAGAGTCGCTATTCTTTATTCACCACTTGACTGTGCTTGAACCTGTGATGAGATTTTGTTACTTTCTCATTGGGCTATTTTCTCCTTTTAGACATGAGATACACAAAACAAAAGAGAATGTTTATTGGGAATAACATGCTAGACTAATTTGTTTTGATTGTAAAGATTTATGAGAGCAGAGAGTGATAGGTTAGTGTGATGTAACAGATGTTCTGTCCTGCGGCGACATTTAATTTAGTCACTCAGGAGTGTTCCCCTGTAAGACTAATTCCAGTAGATGTGGACACGAGTGTCCTCATGTGAGTTTTTCGAGGGGCTGGAAAACTGTAACAAGACCTAATGATAAATGACACCATGTCCCTGTTGAGTGGAACAAGAGTGTCTGGAGGATTGCCATAAGCATTGTTGGTTATGCCAGCCTGCCTTAACGTCTTCATTAATAATCTTCCCGAAGACAGAATAAAAGGATACTTGGGAAATTGGCTGGTGAAACCATATTTGGAGATGAACACTAGGAAACGGAAAGAAATTGAGTGGCTTGGAAGTTGGCACAGAGAAGAGACAATAGCGCTCGCAATTACAAACAGCACTGTTCAAGGAGCAGGGGTTATAAATAAAGTATGTTGTTTGGCTAGAGCTGTGTTGGAAGTAGGGCTACTCCAGTGGGTTCAGAGCATAAGGAAAGAAGAGCCGCATAAGGAGGGGGACGAATGCTCACGAAGCACCTCCTCTGTGCCAGACACGCTGCACGATCTCATTGAAGTCGTGTCACTCTCCACTGTTGTCATCATTAACTCAGATAACACGACTCCGGGTTTCTCCGAGAGGCCACACAGCTAGCGGGTGCCTGAGGAAGGCCTTGTTGTCAAGACCTGAGCTTTGCACACGGCCCTTGCTGCTTCTTAAGGATTTCCTCTGTGCAGCCACATCCAAGCATTCAGAAGCCTGAAATTTATAAACTGATGAATGCCTGCAGTTAGACTTAATTTTCCAAAAATCATCTGTAGTTGCTGCTTTAAAAGTCTATGGCTGATTGTTTTAACTAGATGTTAGTTTCTAAACATACATTGGAATCTTCACATATACCTCCAAATTTGGTTTCACTGTGAAAAATCCTGCAGTTTGAGTATGTTCTGAGTTGGGTAGATTGAGACTGTTTTGGAGGAGAATTCGTCTTTCAACCACTCTCAGCCCTCACATCTGATCAGTCTCTGAGGCCTGTTGGTTCTTCCAACATGGTGTCACTTATACCCATCCCTTCCTTTCATTGAAGCGACCCTATTTCAGTGCTTTATTATCCTCCCTAATTCTCTTTCTATCCATCCTTCCCACAGCTGCCAGAATGTGACTTGTTTATTTGACAACATTTTTTACCATCTCCCTAATCACTGATTGAAATATAAACTCGTATTTTGTGAGCACCTGCCAATATGCCAGGTGCTATGGTGTGCTCTGGGTCCAAAAATGCATAAGACAAAATTGCTGCCATCAAGGAGCTCACTAACTTCAGCATGATCATGCCACCTACCTCCCCCCAAGCCCTGCTCCAAACCCCACAAAGTTCCCTTTCAGATAAATTATGCCCAACTCCTTAGCTTAGCATTCAGTGCTCTCTGAAAGTTGTCTCAACTATCTTTCTGTTCTTATAGATTCGAGATAATTGAATACCTTTTCCTCTCCTTTCCTGTAAAGCTCTTATAGTCCAAATAAATGATACCATGTTAATAAGACTATAACTTAGTATTGACATAATTATTAAATTATTAATATATGAAAGTGTCATTTTCTTTTGCCATTTTCATGCCTTCCAAGGTGCTTTATTAGCCTCAGACACCTCTTTCTCTGTTTACTTACCAAGCTAAAACCTGGTTTTCAAAGCTCACTTCAAATACTCCATCCACGAGGCCACCTGGATGATTCCCATCAGAGGGGAACTTGCTCTGCTCAGAGCCCTCGGCTCTCTCTTTGGGCATTGCTGTGTCCTGAGTCCTGTTGAGGTGTGAGAGTTATCTACGACCTTCCTTTTCCTCTTACTAGATTATAAGCCACACATGAGTAGGAAGCCTGCTTCATTCCTTTTGTATCCACTCAACTCTGTGTCTTGCACAGAGAACGTGCTTTCTACTAATTTGCGAAATAAGTCACCGAATAAATTACTCTATTTCATTCAACAAATACATCGAGCATTTACTGTGTTCCAGGCACGTGCTTGGAATACACCAGTGAATGAAACAGACAAGGACTAGTGGTGGCAGGGATGGGGAGAGACGGAGAATAAACAGTAAACATAATAGTACTTTAATTCTGGAAAAAAATTATATAGCATCTCAGAAGGTAGTAAATGCATGGAAAGAAGGAAAAGCAGAGCAGAATAGTGGGAATCTGAGAGTCTTCGAGGGTGGGGCTGGTAAGGTCGTTGGAGCAAAAGGTGAGATCTGAACCAAGACTTGAAGGTGGGAGGGAGAAAGCTGTGCTGCCCTCTGGGAGGAGTGTTCCAGAGGAAACAGCTGGAGTCATGGCCATAAGCGGGGAGCAAACGGCCGTGAGGGCCACGTGCAGCGTGAGAGGGGAAGTGTTAGAGAGGCAGTGAGAAAGCAAGTCGTGTATGGCCTTCTGGCCATTACAAGGATTTTGGTTTTTACTCTGAGGGAAATAAGGAGCCACACTGCAGGCATTTGGGAGGAACGAAACCACATAACTTACATTTGACTATGATCACTTTGGCTGCTGAGTTGAAAATAGAGTTTGGCGGGGATAAGGGTAGAAGCAGGTGTAGAAGGCTATTTGGAGGTGACCGCAGTCATCCAGGCAGGAGGACACAGAAGCTTGGACAAGGGAGGTGAAGGAGCTGAGAGTGGTTGATTTCTGGATCCTCAAGGATGACTGCAATGTTTCTGGCCTGAGCAACTGGAAAGGTGGCGTGCCCATTACCTGTTTTGTTCATTTACTCTCGAAAAGAATTTTGAAAAACCATGCTCTCCCTATCCTTTTTAGAATTGATATCTAAAATCACAAATTTCAATGGTAACAAAAGATATAATGTCCTGCATATTTGTGAATATTGGTATTTTAGTATAAAATCATCACATCACTCTTTTATGTATTAAATGTGTCTAAGGAAATCTAAATACCATTTAATGCCCGTTCATCCCCCATTGAAAAAACACACGAATAATTTATTTTTGTCAGAAATTTTAAATTGATTCTTTTCCCTCTAGAACTTATATTTTCATTCTATTTCCCCATAGAATTTTAGTTTAATATATTTTTTGTGACATTCTTTAACTGTCACTCTATCATATTTCTCTGCAACAAAAAAAATTGAAAGTTCAACAAATTTTCCTACAATCAGGTCTAAGTAGTAAATATTTTTCTAGCTTGAGTTTACAATGCAATTGTTATTAGTAAGTAGTTGATCAAAATACATGTATATTGCAAATTTGGAAAAAATAATCATGCTTAAGAATAAAAATTTATTGGCAATGCATCTATTTATGAGATGGCTGGGAGAGGTCTAGTACTTCAATTACAGGAAACTTCCTTTAATATTTTTTTTTGTTGTTGTTTGTTTTTTTTGTTTGTTTTTTTGTGGGGAAGACCAGCCCTGAGCTAACATCCGTTGCCACTCCTCCCCTTTTTGCTGAGGAAGACTGGCCCTGGGCTAACATCCGTGCCCATCTTCCTCCACTTTATATGGGACGCCACCACGGCATGGCTGACAGGCAGTGCGTCGGCGGGCGCCCGGGATCCGAACTCGCGAACCCCGGGCTGCCAAGCGCAGACTAAACCACTGCGCCACCGGGCGGCCCCCTCCTTTAATATTTTTAATTGTCCCTGTGTTTGGTATTTGTTCACACTGGGGCAATATGCAATATGCAGAATGAGCAAGAGAGATGTCTTTCTTTTGCAAAGTGGAAACAGGGTCATTGTGAAAGAGGGGTGGAAAAGCAGAACCATCTTGACTGCCCTGCAAGCACATTCCAGGCAGGTCCGTTTAAGGACCTGACAGTGGACGCTCGTAGCACCATTCATGCCTGCGCATCCCGTGGGCACACCTGCTCGGCATTGAGAGCAGGGAGCACATCTCACTCATCTTTGTGCCTGAGTAGGTGGCACAGCGCCAGTTAAATATGTAAATATTTGTTGAATGGATACTGAGAAATTAACTACCGAAACCTAAAATTTCAGTAGCTGCAAAAGTTTAAGTAACTATTAAAAGAAGAG
Source organism: Tapirus indicus (assembly GCA_031878705.1). NCBI lineage: Eukaryota > Metazoa > Chordata > Mammalia > Perissodactyla > Tapiridae > Tapirus > Tapirus indicus. The sequence goes on along the minus strand of CM062933.1, from coordinate 54,731,698 downwards.
TCCTGTTAAATTTTTGGTCAATATCTGATAAAAGCCAGACTTGGGATCGTCTGTTGTGAAATCCTTAGACTTAGGCAAAAGCCAAAGTCATTTCAATTATTATAGCAATGGGCTCTCTCACATTACTCATTCACAGACAACCAGGATCGAGTAAATGACTCCAGAAATAACACACATCAGATAGTAATGTGTCAATTCCCAGATAAACAAGCAGATCACTGCACAGAATTTTTCAGTCAATGCTTCTCATTCTTCATGGTGTACTCTTGCTGTAGGCTAGTAAGAAGTACATAATGAGCAGGAGCAGCTCCTAAGCGGACAGAGTGGGTGCGTGCCTTGACCTGGTGGTCTGGTCTGAGTGCTGCTGCCTCTCCTTGTCAGACTTCCACTTTGGGGCTCTGTGTGCTCACTGTTGCCAGTATTCCCGATCTCTCAGCGTTACTTGGTTCTCTCTTGCTGCATGCGTCTATCCATCCATCCACCCACTTACTCATCCAGCAAACCTTCCACCACCCAACAAGTATTCCCTAAACACTGGGACTCTGCCAGATGCTGACGATACAGCAGTGAATGAGGAAGGTGCCCAGAAGCTTGCAGACTATGCGGCATATGGACATCTAATCAGGAGATGGCAGTTTAGAGAGATAAACACCGTGATAGGGAAGTAAGAGAGGGCTGTGAAATCATAAAGGACGGTACGGAAGATGGATTTCTGAAGAAAAAGAAGGCTTTCAGGAGGAAGATGTGTCCAAGTTGAGATGAAGAGGGTAAGTGAATTAGAAAGCACAGGCATAGAGACGGAGTATATGTCATCGAAACATGCAGAAGGAAAGCATGTGGGTGAAGACGTGTAAGCCAGAGGGACACTTTATACCTTCCTTCCCTGTTTTTTTCTTTTAACCATTAGAAATTTTCACTTTCTAATATACCCTATATTTTACTTAGTTATTTTCAGCTACCCCTGGTAGAAAGCAGGGATTTTTATTTGTTTTGTTCATCTTCTGTATTCCCAGCACTTGGCATGTATTAAGCACTCAGTAAATATTTGTTGAATGAATAAAGGAAGGAATTATGTTTGGGAACTGGATGATGCATAGAGCCTAGGAGAGTAATGATGGGGAGTGGAGTGGGGGTCAGATCATAATGTGGTTTGTAAACTGTGTTAGGACATTTGGACTTAATCCTGAAGGCAGTGGGATTTTAAGCAGGCATCTGTGGGTCAGATCTGAGTTCCAGGAAACTCTTTCTGGCTGCACAGTGGAGGAAGGGCTAGAGCCAGGCAAGGCTGAGTGTAGAAAGAGGATGAAGACGCTGGTGCCCTGTGCTGCGGGAGGGGCTGGGGTGAGGAAGCTGGAATGTACTGGTGTTTCATAGGGAACTCTATCCTTCTAAATAGGGAGTGGCTCCACTCCTACAGGCTCATCTGGCTTTCACAGTGGCTCAAAGACCAATATCAGCAAAAGGTAGATTGAAGAAGGAAGAAAGTCATCAGCAATGCTCATGGAGCTCTGGATATAGGATGAGATGATGCCACCTTAATATCCATTGAACTCTCAGCACTGTTTTGGAATCCCACACTGCATACCATACCTGTCCACCTTTAAGAAGCGTCAGCCCAGCAATTTCACATTATCCCAATGACATTGTGTTCTAGTGCCACAAACTCTTCATACTTGTAGTTTTAAGAATAATCTTTATCACGAAGTTGAAAGAGCAAATATCCACCTTTGTGGCAACAAAACCTATTAGAATTTTAATTTGGAAAAATCAAACACTTAAAACCCCTAAGACAAGAACTTTATTTCCCTTTTTGTCTGAATTATCAAGTATCATCTGCCCAAAGAACAAAACAATCTCTTTGTTCCCAAATAACAGCACATCTGGCATTTAATAAACCAACACAGGCTTTCAAATTAAATTGAGTCTATTTGTCAAATAGAATCTGGCAGAGCAGACTTGCTATCATACAAGGCAGCTTTAAACTGTTGGGTTTTCTTTCCTATTTATTGGACACTTTCTTTGATTAAAATACTTAGAATGATGTTGATAGACTGAGTTTGGTGTACAACAGGAATCAGAGTTAATTATACCTTTTAAACCAGAGGATACAGGAAGAAAAATAACAAGAGGAACATAGTCTGTGTTTTCAGTTTTAATTGCTCACGAGACAGAGAAGCAAGACTCCAGGAGATAATGAAGTCTCCCAGTTCTTCCCTAACAAGCCAGTGGTCTCCTTGGTCACTCTGCAAGAGCCCCAGCTGGGAGGTCTCAGAGGAACAGAAGCTCCTTGAGTCCTAAACAAGACGTGGGCCCTTGAAGAAACCATGGCACTGCCACGTTCACCGCCTGGAAGCATCTGCCCAAGACACTGCTCTGGGAACAAGGAGCCTGGATGTGAACTGCGGTCCCTGGGGCAGGCCTGTGTTCAGATCAGGGCCACAGACACGCCACATGCCAGCCACCTCACCGTGAACAGCAGAAACTTTATGAAACAGAATATCAAATTTGAGGCTCCTTTTTACAATTTTCACACTACTTGCCAAAAACACCTTTCACACTGCAGAAATTGTGAGGTTACCTATTATCTTTGCTGTTGCTTGTTTGAGTAGAGGTCATAGGAGCACGTGGAAGGAACATTTCTCCTGTCTCTGTCAACTTCATATTTATGGCTCAGATTCATTAAGAATAAAAAGTGGTTAAAAATGCTGACCTACTCTAAGGGCTTGTGATAAGTGACTAAGAAAAAGGATTGTAAACTCCTACAAGACAGTATAGAGTGTAATAAATATGTTTTACAGAACAATTAATTATTAATTATGTTATTCATATAGATTGCTCTATCACTAGTTAATATGTAGTTGGACTCTATCAAAAGGAATTAAATTCTAAATTGAACTGAAAGTGATTCCTTTTGCAATTGTAATAACCAATATCGTATCTGATGTAATGCTTACTTTGCCCAACTGCTGAGCCCCCGTGTGCGGAGGGTTGGAGGGTGGAGGGACAGAAGACGAATCCTCGGTTCTGTCTCTCACATGCTCCTTTCCCTCTCTGTCCACCACGGACCCCTGGACTGCTTCCAATCTGACGAGAGACGTGCCGGTGGGAAGGGCTTCACCGCCTTCACGGGCTGGCAGTGCAGCTATGAGTCCGGCCCAGACAGTGGACACTGGGGAGAGCCCTCTGACCTGGCCTTCTCTCCAGCTACCCTGGCTCTGTCCTTATCTCAGGGCAGGAGCACAGGCTGGGCGTGCGTGAGGCAATGATCTTTAGTTATTAGAACTGAAAGAGCACAGCCAACAAAAGGAGGCGGAGATAAAGCCCCTTTATCTCATTTATACTCAGTCTGGATTGTAGCAAAGTCACGCACGGGCTGTTCTCAAAGCCACATAACAGCTGGCACATCCTCTCTACTGTGCTCTCATTCACCAAGTGTGTGTGCGTGCGTGTCTGTAACTTTTGTGTGTACATATATTCACAACATACTGTGTGATATATACGTAGTGTCTATATATCCATCTGCAGAATCAGTTTCTGTCTTCCCATTATGGTGTGCTTGTAGCTGCCTACTAGAGAGCACAGAGCAAGGGCTCTCCCACTCCATGCTGCTTGTCTATAACCCCCTGGCCTCCCTCACTGCAATAGGAGGACTTGGAGTAGAGCTCTTAGTTTTCTGCACACAGTAGGTGATTAATATGAGTTTAGTGCTTAGGCACTTCAGCTCTGGAGTCAAAAGACAAGTTCTAATCCCAGCTTTGCCATTCATTAGCTGTTTATTTTCAGGAAAAACTCTTTAATTTCCTAAGTATCAGTTTCCTCTTTCTGTAAAATAGGTTGATAATAGTACCCACCTAACAGGGCTATTGTGGAGAGTCAATAATATAATGTATAAAAAGTATTCAGCACAGCGTTTGGATCATAGTAAGTGTTGAATAATGGTTAGTTGTATAATTTGCTGAAAACAAATGTTTGAGGGCAGAGATTATATTTTATTCATCTTTGTGCTCCTAGGTCCTAGTGTATCATCCAATATATACAATAAATAGTTGCTGATTAAAAATATACAAGACTATACATTGCATTGAAAGGGCTGCAGAATTCAGTTGTATTGGAACGTTTTTTTAACAAAGAGATTAAAATAAAAACTATTAAAAAATTATCTGCACTTCAAAAGTTTGAGTAAGGAATCTATTTTTTTGAGAACATTTTTAGTATCTGAAAAAGATATATTGGAGTATATTTCTTTTGGGAATCAATTTTTGTTAATTAGCAGTGAGTATTTAATTCTTCATTATTGATGAAATTCTATACTTTCTTGTTTTTCTGTCTTTAACATCTGGCTTATTTCTTTCTGACTTCCTGTCACAGTGTGAATTCATTGTGTGTTTTATGTATCTTACATGTAAAGTACAGTTTTATGACCTCCATTTTTATGTACAAATCGCTCAGTAGCAGTCGATACTCTCTTAAACTCCATTGATATGATTTATTTGATGATGAGAAATCAGAATTATGTAAGCATTTACATTGTATGGGAATGGATCAAATAGCCAATCTTGTTGATTGGTTTCCTTTGTCTAATAAAAGACATTTGAAAAAGTCAGAATTGACAGGAATAGAAAATCTATTTGGGGGCTCTCAGTCCAGACATTCATTTTTTCCCTAGTCAAATATTTATGTTTTTCTCAGGCAATAAATTTAGCTTCTGAGATGACTTAGAAAGTTTACTCTTAATTTTTCTTTGTTTGGTTTTTAGCTTATCATCAAAAGGCTTTCTTTGTTTTGTCATCCTGGCCCCTCTCTATGGCCATATCTGTCCCAGCTCCGGGTGTGGGCTGACAGCCCAAGAGAGCCTGGGGCTGAGTACATACCAGGTGGATCCATGAACCTTGGAATGCCAGGTCCTACCTATGCCAAAAGCTAACCAACTGGATGGAGAAAGGCTTTTATTCATCTTCCAATTGTGCTGTATTGGAAATAAATGCATCCTCAAGCCGCAACAGCTTGTATAAGGCAGCTATTTTATGGGATCTATTAGGAATTCTTTCAGCACTGAAATTTTTCAAAAGATCTACTAAAATTGAGATCAATGACTCCCTTGTACACAATGATTTTGTGAATGACAACAAAAGGCCTCTAAAGAACCACGTTAAAAATTCTGGGAGTAATTCATTTGTGTATAGTGTTTAACATCTGAAACAATATCATACATAAAAGTTCTCCAGGCCAACCTACTCACGCTGCTGAACTATTTTATAACAACAAAATATGCCTATTGTCTTTGACAACATACTTCTGACTCAGAGGCCAATAAAGTTTAGAAATGGCCCTAAAGACATAAGCCTGAATTAGGTTTGCATCTGGGAAGCTTCATTTACAGAACTCCTACAAGAGTGGCTTCCACTGGCCATTATATACGAGACGCATACACCTGTCTGAGGTGTATGTACCTGCCTCCCAGACAGACAGACATTCTCAGACCATGAGAGGGTAGCCTCAGGGATGCTGTTTGACTTCGGACAATTTCAAGCCTGCTTCGGAGCAAATTGAATGCCTTGGATATCCTTGTAAATCAATTTAATCTTTCTTAGGGGATATCCTGGACCTATTTCAAACCCATGCTCTTCAGCTGGGGTCATCCTTGAGGCTGACCCTGAATGAAGGCTACCTCCAAGGGTGAGATTCATGCTCCAGCCTTGAGCCTAAGGCAGCTGGCCACACTGTGTCTGGCTCAATGTTGGGCTCCCTTACCTGGTACAGGTTGGCGAGGTGGTGGTTAGTTTTGATCAAAAATGGCTGGTTCACCCCTGGGTGGTCCACATCGTGTGCTGCTGCAGCCAGCAGGCCAAGCATGATGTCCAGGGGTGTGAGGAAGCTGGCGAGCTGTTAGAAACATCAAATGGGGAGACTGACTGGTGTGTTTTCACAAACAGTGTAGCATTTGTTTTGGCTAAATCAAACCAAATGAATCATCCTAGTGTCATTCAGGCCTTTCATCCAAACCTTTATTCTCTGCAGCAGTCAGTGAGGTGATACTCACATGGACTCACAGGAAAAAAGAAAGGACTGTGTGGAAAGCAATTAAGCCACTCAAACTGTGCAGATCATTCAGTCCTATTCTGACTGCCACTCTGTTTCGTTTGCTGTAGGGGTGTTGCTTGTGGGCAACACTGCTCTATGGTGGGTGGAGAGAAGGCAGAGCCTGAACACCCTTACTTCTAGAGAAATCTACAAATGAAGGAAAAAGTTGAAGCCAAAGTGATGGACATACTAAAAAAAATCATTTGTAGGGCCGGCCTGGTGGCATAGTGGTTAAGTTTGTGCATCCCACTTCAGCTGCCTGGGGTTCCCCGATTTGGATCCTGGGTGCGGACCTACTCACAGCTCATCAAGCCATGCTGAGGCTGTGTCCCACATAGAAGAACTAGAAGAACCTACAACTAGGATATACAACTATGTACTGGGGCTTCGGGGAGAAAAAAGGAAAAAAAAAAAGAGGAAGATGGGCAACAGATATTAGCACAGGGCCAATCTTCCTCAAAAAAAAAAAATCATTTGTATATCTCAACCATCCACTATAGCACTGCCACTTTTTTGAACATGAAATGAAGAGGAGGCTGAATTGCAAAATTTGCATATTCTTCAATGTGTAATAAATAGTGGGTGAATGTGTGAGACTGTCAGTGTTCTGGTTAGCTAGGAAGACAAGCAGGAGAGTGCGGGTCCAGCACTCGCTTTTATTATACAACTGTGTGATGCACAACAACTTTCAGAACACTTAGAGATTAAAAACAAAACCTCTCCTGTCTTTGGGGTATTTGACAGCAAGGAGGCATCTACCCGGTTTTGTCTTGGGAATACCTGCCTGGCATCTGTATAGCTAGTGGTTGATGTTAAAACTGATGGAACTAAACAGAGTCTTGGCCTGGGGTATCATTTTCCAAAAACCTTAAGAAAACTCATCCTGTATGTTATATCAACTAGGTTTTGCACGGCTAAGAAATGCCTCTATTTTGAGTAATGAGCATGGTAATGTGTTAAATTTTGAGTTGGTTTATCACATCAGAACGTGCTTGCTAAGAGGTCTTTGATGTTCGCAAGTTTTCTCTTGGGCCTGAATCAGGCTGTCCAGTTGCCTTCGTAGGAACTAGAGCTTGATTCTTGAGTTTTGATTTTATTTGTCGATCAAAGACCATGAGGTGGGAGACCTTTCCCAGAAAAGTTCAGTGCTGGTACCGTTTGTGGCAAAGGTTCAAGGCAAAACAGTTAGTTCTGGGACTCTTGAAGATATCTGAGATGTAGATTGTCCTGGAGAGGATTGTTTTTGTCCTAATGCAGCCTTGAAAATAGACAAATTATGAAAGGAAACCTCCGAAAGTTTACCTCCTCTTTCGTATTATAGGACTTTCAGAGCTGATGCTGGGACTTCCGTACGTGTTGTGAATGACCTATGTGTAACACAGCTATTCTGACATGCTGGCTGATTTGCGGCCTCACAGCTGGTTTATTTGGCACTTCCAGGTGGCCGGGGTGGGTGGGGGGGACGACTGGGTCTGCGCTTACCTTTGGCTCCTTCAGGTAGCAGTGCATGGCCTGGGTGACATCGGCTGCGTGGACAGCATTGTGATATGGATTTTGGCTGTGGTAATCTTCTTGAACCATGACTAGGAGGTAAATAGATAACTTACTCAGCTACACCCCAAACAGGAAGGGCACACTCACTCAGGCTTAGGCAGGGTCCCTTTTGCTTAAAAATAGCAGTGTCTCCAAAATGTGCAGCCCGGGGATCCTTTAAAAATGAACGTGGTTTGCAAGCTTGGCAGCTCCATGGGGCTGTACTGAGTGGAGAGGAGGGGGAGGGCAGATGGAGAAAGGCTAAAAGGATTTGTGAGGCCCTGGGGATTCCTCACCAGCTTCATAAATCACCCCTTTCTGGCATTCATGAAGGCTTTCATTCATAGGAAAAATAAATATGTAGGAAAGGGACAACTTTATTTCACATTATAGTTTAATTATTTTAGTTTGCTGCCATTTATGAATAATATGCCATAAAAGAGATTTCCTTTTAAAGAGCCCCAGCAGCATCAGACCCCTGATATCCAAAGATTGGTTCATCACTTGAATAACAAATACCGAGAAAAGCGAATCTGGGGCTTCTTCAGGCAGAAACTTGAAGTACGGCATTGATGCAGCTGAGGACTCCGGGGTTTTATTTCTACCTTATTCAGATTAAGTTACTATCTTTCATGTCCTTCTAATCTAAGGACCAGAGTGGTCTTGGAAGAAAGTAGAGACATAAGCAAGGCAATTTTGGTTTGCTATTTACAGAAAGCACTAGCCCGCTTCAGCTAATGACCAAGGCAATACTTAGGATGAGATATGGTCAGTCTGTATAGAATGTCCAGGTTTGCAGATGTGGCCACTTTTTCTCAGCCCATGCTATGAGTTTGGCCCTGGATTTGGGTGTTATTTCTGTCGTCAAATCTTTGCAATCTTCACATGTACTCTGGGTGCCCACACGTGTCCAAAGTACCTGTGGTCTTCTTTAAACAAATCAAAATTATTTGGCCCTATTCATGGCTATGACTTTGCTCAAGCAATCCAAATTCAACTAGTTTGAGGTCATTCGTGTTTCTGGATCTGAGCCATTGTGGCTGGTTTCAAAGATTTCTGTTGTGCCTCATATACCTTTTATTCAGTAGGTTTATTTTACAATTATATTTAAATTCTGGCTCTATCACTTATTGTTTGTATTGGGTAAGTTCCTTAACCACGAAGGAACCTTCGTTTCCTTCTCTGTAAAATTGGGATAACAATAGCTCCAGTCTCAAAGGATTGCTGTCAGGATTAAACGTGTTACTATATGCAAGTCCTTAGAAGAGTTTTCTTGGGCACCATGTAGGCACCATAAAGCCTGGTGGTGCTGGCTGCGCTGTTACCATTGTCATTGGTATTTTACTCTTGATGATATCAAGTCAGATTCCAAATCCAAAGCACAGCCATGGGGCAGATCAAAGAAGCCAGAAACATGCTAAGTGGCAGGGGGAAGTTATCTGGTGATTTAAAATGTGCCTGGATAATTAACTGGCAGGTAAATAAGAATATACATAAAGTCAGTTAGAACTGGGGCTGCTTTTTGATAAAGAGCGATGGTGGAGTTGATAAAGAGTGATGGTGGAGTTGAGTGGGAAGATGGTGGAGTTGATAAAGAGTGATGGTGGAGTTGAGTGGGAAGATGGTGGAGTTGATAAAGAGTGATGGTGGAGTTGAGTGGGAAGATGGTGGAGTTGATAAAGAGTGATGGTGGAGTTGAGTGGGAAGATGGTGGAGTTGATAAAGAGTGATGGTGGAGTTGAGTGGGAAGATGGTGGGCTTTCACATCAGACAGACCTGGGCTTGGACTGAAGGTCTGCCAATGACCAGTCGTTGATCTTGAGCAAGTTAGGAAACATCTTTGTATCTCTCTGTAACTGTGGGCCAAATAGCGATAATAACACCCAACTTGCAGGGTTGTTGAAACAATTAGGAATAACATACTAAAGGCACCCTGTACATAGTGGGTGCTACATAAATCGTAGTTCTTATTTTTTTTAAAAAAGCCCATTGAATATTTTCAACAACTCATGTCCAGATTGGAATTATCTGAGGCATACCTTAGTGGGGTTTTGTTAATATGTGAGCAGATCTGTATCTTTTTTGACAGTTATATGCTCTTGACGGTTTTCTTTATATAGCCTTTATCTATTGTAAACAATTTTTTCAGTGATTTAAATGGGTCAACCATATTTCAAAATTAAGATGAGATAATTTAAGATTAATTTAAGGACTTCATCTACCATGCCATGGTTCTTGCCACTTTCTATTAAAGAATATTATGAACTGATATTATTCATGGGAATGAGGATAGGAATACAGAAAAAAGACTTACCTAAAAACCTGTGTAAAGTCACCATGTCTAACTTGAAGTGGTGAATGAGTCCATGGGTGTTGAAGAGGTGGCACAGCAGTGTTACCAGGCTGTTTCCTACAGGAAAACAGTCACCTGTTTTAATTCATTTTCATCACCATTAAAATATCAAGATTGACAATAAGATCCAAAGTTTCTGTAATGACGTTTTTCTGATAGGGTCATTTGTTTTCCGCTTTAGATTTGAAATTATTCAAGTATGAGGCTGTTAGTACTATGATCTGGTCCTAGGTTTTCACTTATTGTACAAGTAAAATTAGCTCAGACCTTCTCCCTACACCAAAGGCAATGAAAACATTAACAGAAGGAGCCGGCCCACTGAGTTTTCAGGGACACATGTGTGTGTATATGTATTTTTAAAGATACAGTTTAATGGTCACTTGAAATGTGCCTTAAGTTGCTTCCAATTGATCTTACATTTACAGGGGTACCTAAGCCACCTTATTGTTTAATATCATAGCCTATTCTTTTCCTATAGAAAAATCACCCAAGATGAGATTTGACCATGAAATATTTTATAACTCAAGCCAGCAGAGACAAAAAATTGAAGCTATAATAACTTGTAAGCATTCAGGAAATATTTTTTATTAAAGAATAATGATTTTGAATTTTAAGAGCATTATAGAGTATATGAAAGACTGTGAAATGGACCAAGAAGATGACTGGATGTCTTGGATGGAAAACTAGGTGTTACCTAAGCGCATTCTTCCAGGGTACCTGGTTCTATGTGTCTCTGCAACTTTCACGGTCTTTGAGCTATTTCACAACAAAGTTGTAGATAACTGATAGCATTGCAGGGGATTCGTGGCCATATACACACAAACGAAATTAGTCAGGTGGAAATACAACTTGGTTTCCCCCTCCCAGTTTTGCAGTTATTTATAAATTCATTTCAGCATTTCTTACTGCGTATGTATCTGTGGCTCTTTGAATTCTCCTCTAACTAGTTATAGCATCTTAACTGGATCTCTAATTAATTGAGTTAAATAAAATCTTTGGGATCGGGGCAGATACTGCTCACTGAATGAAAGAGCACGAACACCCGCTCTGTAAGAGCCAGGACTGATCAGATGAGCTTTTGTGTTTCTAATTTTCATCGACTAACAAGGAACTTCCTCCTTTTGGATGTGGCCAAAGTATTCTGCAAGGAAAGAATCTCATCCAAATTCCAAATTTCTTTGGAATCATTATGGCCAGAAGGAAATTGTCTTAAGATTCTAAGTCCAAATTCGGTCCTCATTCCGCATCCGAGTTAACTTTCCCTTGCCCTGGTCCTTCTTGAGTGGCTGTAGACTTACGAAAGTGGGGAAGGAGGGAAAGAGAATGACAGTGTTGAAAAAGAAATTTTGTTTTCATGAAATTAATCCCACTTCATGGTGTCTATTTTAGTGAGAATTCTTTTGGGTGACTTACCATTTGTCAAGCGATCAAACAAGAAAATGTCAAAATCCCACATTCCCACTTTGGAGAGCATGTGCTGAAAAGACAAACAAAACACAGCACTCCAGTGAATCGTGTCAGAGACGCAAACATTTACTCTGAGATGGAAGGAATCAAACAATTAAAAAGGTGAAAACAGTAGCAGACTACAGCGTTAGTACAACTGGTTTGTAGTAGAGCAAATCCTGCTGGACTAGTTAATAACAACGGTGTTAAAGGGACAGGCTCTGGAATCGGACCGCCTGGTTCCCTGTCAGTCACGTCTCTTACTGCTGTGGGACCTTGGGCAGGTTCTTTAACCTCTCTGTACCCCAGTTTCCTATTTGAAAAATGTGGCTGAGAATAGTATCTGTGGCGGAGGGTTGTGAGGGTCAATGAGGTAATATAGGCAGAGTGCCTAGAGCACTGCTTGTGCAGAGTAAGCACACACGTGTGAGAGATCTGCTACAACCGTAGTTCAGTGGAGTCTCTATATCACAAACTCCTGTACACTTAAGGGAGAAGGTTTACAGCAAATTAGAACAAAATGAAGTCAAAGTGACCGCTGAGCACATTACTCTGCTCAGTACGGACTAACGTGAAATTAACCACCGTACCAGGTGGGAGTGGAAGGTGGGCAGTTGAAAATATTGGGTAATTTCAAGACCTGCTGTCCCATAGAGGCTTATTATCCTGTGTTTCTTTTTTAAAACAGCCCGTGCTTAGATTACATGGTGTCAGCTCTCAGACGCAAAGCTGCGCCTGCTGACCCTGTCCTCACAGTAGCTCCTCTCACAGCTGGCTTCTGGTAAAGAGCGGGACCTGAAAGGCCTCCCTGGGTCTTATGACAGAAGCCAAAGGCCTCGTCATGGCACGTGAAGACCTTCTGAGAGCGTTGGAGGAAAGAAGCGATCATGGGTTATTTGTGAGGTCTAGATGGAGGGAGCATTTTCCCCGTCATAAGTACTAAAGTCAGAGCCAGGACTCTGACATCCTGACGTCTGGCCTGCTATCCTGTCCACACCTCCACAGCGCCGTTCTCGAGAGGTGGCTGCTTAGAGGGGAGGCACCGCCGAGAGTGCTCTGTCACCAACACTCCAGTGCTGGGAGCCTTGTTGGGCTCTCCTCTCACCAACCATCCAACCAACCACCCAACCCACCTTCACTCCGTCTCAGGCCTTGGGTTGTTAGAAGGAGTGATTTGTTTTCCTTTTGTAGACCTAATGTTGGGAGTTCTTTTGACATTACTTACTGCTTATTTCTTAATAGTATATATTTCTTAATAGTATATAGATAGCATAGTATTACCTAGCATGTAAACTACAAGATACTACTTTCAACGTCGTTTAAACTGAGGCAGTTTATTCCTGAAATTTGAATTTCTTTGGCAGTTTGGCTTAGAGATAATTTATGAACATTTTTTAGATTGTCACACATTAATTTCTACCCTCAGTTGGATCAATGCATTGCAAAAACAATTATAAAATTAGTAAAGATTGGGGCCGCCCGGTGGCATAGCGGTTTAGTCCACGCTTGGCAGCCCGGGGTTCGCAGGTTCGGATCCCAGGTGCCGCCGATGCACTGCTCGTCAGCCACACCGTGGCGGGGTCCCATATAAAGTAGAGGAAGATGGGCACGGATGTTAGTCCAGGGCCAGTCTTCCTCAGCAAAAAGAGGAGGATTGGAGGATTAGCGACGGATGTTAGCTCAGAGCCAGTCTTCCTCAGCAAAAAGAGGAGGATTGGCGACGGATGTTAGCTCAGGGCTGGTCTTCCTCACACACACACACACACAAATTAGTAAAGATTATTTGGATGAATTAAAAGTTATAAAAAGGACAATGCATTGTATTGATGGCCTAAAGTGGAATTAAGAATTGGTAACTATTGGGTTAATTTCAGTGTAGATATTACAATGAGATAATTTAATGGGTTAAAAATTTAGTTATTCTCTCATTGGTAATCAATCAGTCCAAAATTTTACTTTATTTAGTGTTGTGCAAGTATGTCTTGCACATTTCTAAGAATGAAAATGGCTGGCATGTTCTGGGTGTGGATATATTGAGCACGTAAACACACTTGACCTCATTTAACCTCCGCATCACCCCTGTGAGGCGGGTATTTCTATTAACGTCATTTTGTACTTGAAGAAAAAGTCCAGGCATGTCGAATAACTAGCCAGGGGCACAGGGCTCCTCAGTGGCAGAAATAGGTCTCAAACCTGGGTGCCATCAGTGGAGGCACACGTGCCCAGACACTGGCCTGCTGTGAGGTGACGGGGGTAACCAGCTCACCCTGGCTTGTCCAAGGTAGTCTTCATCCAGCAGGTGGAGAGGGGCTTGTGGTACAATTCCACGAAGCAGCCTTGATGCATGGAAGTATCTCTGAAAGCTTAGCAGTCTTTTCACCTTTTTCTTGGTGCCAATTTCCCCTGAGTGTGTTGTATCTGTGGAAAGTAAATTCAGAGGTTATATAGTTAAAAAGCCCTATTTTCTCCACTATGTAAAAATACAGTGTATTACAAAGGAGAGAAGTTCAAAAGATGCTCTCAATGCTTTCTTTCTTTCTTTTTTTTTTTTGGTGAGGAAGATTGGCCCCAAGCTAACACCTGTTGCCAGTCTTCCTCTTTTTGCTTGAGGAAGATTAGCCCTGAGCTAACTTCTGTGTCTATCTTCCTCTATTTGGTATGTGGGATGCCACCATAGCGTGGCTTGATGAGTGGTGTAGGTCTGCATCAGGATCCAAACCCATGAACCCAGGCCGCTGAAGCAGAGGCCCACACTGAACTTAACCACTGTGCCACTGGGCCGGCCCCTCAATGCTTTCTTAAATACAGTCCATTTAACTCTACCTTTGAAATTCTTCCAGAAGAAAAATACTTCTTATATAGTACATTCATTAAAATGTCAAGATATTTCTGAAAGTAATTTTGGAAGACATGAAACACATGAATCAAAAACTTCATTTTCTTATTAATGATGCTGGTATGCTTGGTAAGTGAAATCACTTGTGCATGGATCTGAGAGAACAGTTATGCTTTTCTCAGTGACATGGAAAGTGAGGTTCCAAAATGTAGAGCAGGTTCTCATCCTAAACTTTCTGTAGCCTGATCAAATCCTTCACCTGAATCAGAAGAGTTGAGAAGACACTTGCTTAGACAGGAGGAAATGTTTCCTAATGTTCCAGGAACATCAGTAGCAAAGGAATTAATAATCTTGGTACAGGGACCGGCCTGGTGGTGTAGTGGTTGAGTTCACGTGTTCCACTTCCGTGGCCCAGGGTTCCAGGTTCGGATCCTGGGTGCAGACTGACACACCGCTTGTCAGCCATGCCGTGGCAGCGTCCCATGTAAAGTAGAGGAAGATGGGCACGGATGTTAGCCCAGGGCCAGTCTTCCTCAGCAAAAAAAGAAGGAGGATTGACAATGGATGTTAGCTCAGGGCTAATCTTCCTCACCAAAAAAAAAAAAAAAATCTTGATACAAAAATGACCTTGCCTCCCCATGACATTTCTCTTCATTTCCCCATGAAGAGAAAGTGTTTACTTTCTAACGGGTGTCTTCTCTTTTACCGGTGGCCCTAACAGTCTGAGCCTGTCAGTGGAGATATTTTAACACTCATATCACATGTGCCTTTTAAAACTTGACTGCTGACATCATGGTGATTGTCCAGAAATACCTCAAGCACATTATCTGAATGTCTGTCAAGGTATGTCTTAGCTCAGCTGAAATTCTATGAATCACTCTAGGGCCACATAAGTGACGTTTGCTGCCAATGGCGGATCTGGAGTCAATTGAAGAGTCTAGTAGGAAAAGGTCCAGTTCACATATTAAGAAGTTCTAGTTTCTTTCAAGCCTCCTCCCATCTCCCCTCTTTCTCTTTGGAAATCACAACCACAATGGTTCCCAGAAGCAGAGGAAGCAGCGGGCAGGGCCTCCCGGGCGATGTGGCCCGCCCCCACGGCGGCGCAGGACCGAACCAGTCCTTGCTCAGGTTGCGTTATGCAGGCAAAGGCTTCATTCAGGGCGGCAAAACCTACTCTGGAAATGCCACCTGATTCAAATGATTTTTATTTTAAAATAGGTCTAGATTTCCTGTGTGGAGAGAGGCATACACGTGCACACGGGGAGAGGAGAAGTGCAACTGAGGGGGTGTTCGGGCGCACGTCCATATTAAAGCCGCTGTGTGGGGACTCGTTTTCCTGGTGGGTTCTCACTCTCTCTATCAGCTTATCGAATCAGACTACGGGACAAAGTGGTTCATTCATTTGTTTAAGAATATTCTGAGAGTTACTAAGAGACAAGCACTGTTCTGGATGCTTGGTGAGACCCTTCAGTTCTAGATCCTTCAGTGAGCGAATGGAGCTTACATTCTAGCAGAGACAGACAATAGACAGGAAACAAAAAAATAAGTAATTTATAAAAATGTGGTAGCAGGTGGTAAGTGTGACGGGGAGGAGAGGAAAGCAGGGGATGAGGGATCAGGAATCGTGTGTGGGGTAGTCAGGGCTGGGCTGACGAGGCGGCACAATTTGACTGAAACGTGAAGGAGGTGAGGGAGCTGGCCAAGCAGATATCTGGGGAAGTGCCACATGCAGGGACGGGCTCGAATAGCCCCAGAGTGGGAGCGCGCTGGCGTGCTGGCATGGGGGAGGAGCAGCAGGAACTCCATGTGGAGGCGGAGGAGAGAAAAAGGGAGGATAAGAGACGAGGTCTTGGAGCAAACGGGACATGAGAATTACACAGGGCCCTGCAGGCATTGTGACGGCTTGGCTCTGCTCTGAGTGAAATGCGGAAGCACTGTGAAGTTTTGAGCAGAAGAGGGATACGATCACCGTATGTAAAAGGGTCATCCCGGCTTCTGTTTTGAGAACAGATCGCACGAGCTTTGATGCATATTGAGACTTGTTGTGAGGCTACTGAAATAACCCAGGCTCAGGCGGGGGGGAGTAGAATGAGGAGTAGAATGGAGGGATTCTGAATATGTTTGGGGTGCCTCCAAGTGTTGGGCCTGAATAACTGGGAGAATGGAGCTGCTGTCAGCTGAGATGGGCAAAGCCGCAGGTGGAGCAGGCGTGGGGTGGATTTCAGTCTTGCACATGTTGAATTTGGATGTCTACTGGAAAATCAGGTGAAGATGTCAAATAGAAATAAGTAGATATAAAATCCAGAGCTTGGGGGAGAAGACTGGGTTAGAGATACAAGTTTGGTGGTTGTTAGATGAGATTACCTAGGAGTGAATGTAGATACAGATGAGAAAAGCATCAGCGTCTGAGTTCTGGAGTACTTCAACTCTAAAGGGTGTGGAGGAGAGTAGAGAAAATCAACAGAGACTGAGAAGGAGGGCCCCGTGGGGGTGGAGGAGTACTGGGAGCATCATTTCCTGGAAGCCTAGTGAAGATGATATTGCAGGGAGGAAGGTGTGACCGTCACTGTCAAATGCTGCTGATAGATCAAGTACAACGAAGACAGAGAATTGACCAGGGGCATATAAATCTGTCAAAATTCATTGAACTGTGCACTTAAAACAGCACATTTTATTGTACGCCTAGAAGCAACAACACCCTAGGAGCAACAAGCACATCTAGCACCCAGATTTTGTTTTGTAAATACCATTTCTCACTAAAAGGAACCAGACCACCTTGGAGAAATGGCTGAGTCTAGGACTGGGGCAGGCAAAGTAGAAGATGAACAATAGCAGCTTGTTACTCCAGAAAATAAGAGAGGGCTTGAAAAATGATGGGCTCATTCACAAATGACAGAGGAGACAACTTGAAGGGAGTCCCTCTGAGCAAATATGGGAAAATTTGAGCATCAAAATGAATAATGGAAGAATGGATTATAAACCATTGACTGAAAGAAGAATCCACAAGTTCATACCAATAGTAAGCAAACAGTAAGTAAATAAATAAAGAGACAGGAAAGCTGTTCCATGTAGAGAGCCAACTGATAATGTAGATGAAATAACAGTTGGAAAATTTCCATTTTGCAAGCTTCATGGTAATTACTGATTCAGGGCGGAATCATCAATGGATACTAAAATTATTAAGTTGAAGTTTAAAAAGCAACAGGATAATTACATAGTATCAAAGTATCTCCCCACAGATGTCTTATTAATCAGAAAGGAAAAAATGGGTAGTTTTTTTAGTGGTCAAATGTAGAGGGGGACCAACTTCCCTAAGTAATCAAAGTTAACATCAATAATGGGAGAACCTGACGTCATGCACTTCCTGGTGTAACGCACCGAGGACACAACACGGCCTGTGGAGTGTTCCTGCCCCAAACGCATTTCCAACTCCAGGAAAGGAAACACGAGAAAAACCCAGGGGCCAGCCCAGTGGTTTGGCGGTGAAGTTTGTGCGCTCTGCTTCAGTGGCTCAAGGTTCGCAGGTTCGGATCCTGGGCGTGGACCGACTCACTGCTCATCAAGACATGCTGAGGCGGCGTCCCATATAGAAGAGCTAGGACTCTGCAACTGTGATACATAACTATGTACTGGGGCTTCGGGGAGAAAAGAGAAAAAAGAGGAAGATTGGTAACAGATGTCAGCTCAGGGCCAATCTCCCTCAAAAAAAAAGAAAGGAAAAACCCAAGCTGGAGGATACTCCACCAAACGATCAGGACTCTCACATGTCAGTGTCACGAAACACGAAGTCTCCGGTGTTGTTTCATAATAAGGATCCTGGACAGAGTGCACTAGATGCATGACCCTGAACTGGATCCTGGATCAGAACAGAAGGTCCATAAATGGCATTATCAGGACAATTTGTGAAATGTAGATATGGACTTCTATATGAGATAATAGTATTCTACCTAGACATTTCTTGAATTTGATAATTTAAGTGTGATTACACAAAAGAATGCCCTTGTTCTTACAAAATCCATGCTGAAATATTTAGGGACTGAGGGGCATGATACGTATGACAAATCTTCAAGTTGTTAAGAAAAAAATAGATCACGGTCAGGCAAGTGGGGCAGAATATAACAGCTGGTGCATCTGGGTAAAGGGCATCTGAATTTCTCTGTTCTAGTCTTGCAATTTCTCTAAAAATGCAAAATTATTTTATAATAAAGAGTTTAAGAAGAGAGAGAGAAAATGGGAAGAGAGAAATTGGAGGCCACGACATCAAGTATAGACAACTTTTGAGTTTTGCTACATAGGGGAGCAAAGAAAAGTGGTAGTGCTGTATAGAACTATATAGAATGAAAGCAATTGTCACAATAAATAAGTGAAATCAATTATGCCTGTGTTATGTATAAGGCAAATCTAAAAGGGAATATCCATCCAATGATCTATTCCTTTTTTAATATTCTATGAAAATTTCCCCATTCTGAGTACTAAAAGAAGTTCTCCTCTGTAGCTGAGTATACCTGTATTTACATAATAGAATCAGAAGCAAACCAGATAAGCCTGCATGATGGAAATGTGCCACAAACAGAGCAGATTGAGATTATGGATTATTTCTTTTTAAACTTCCATTTAGCTTTCCAAATGGTGTACTACTTTAAGCAGATTCATAGTTAAGATAATGACACTTAAGTACAGACAGTAAATCTAGATGATAGGAAACAATGGTTTCTATTCACTAAAATTACCATTGCAACTAAAATATTACTAAACTAATGATGCCATGAGCGGGAGGTATTAAGTTTACGTCTATTTTGTCCTTAAACCAAAGAAGAAAATAGAAGATTCTGTCTGTCCCCACTTATTTTTTACCCTGTAGTCGAACAGATAACAGTCCACCAACACAACAGAACAGAGGTGTCTGTTGATCTTTATTTACATTTTTGATATTTTTTGGCCTTCATTTTTACTTAAAGAATGTTCTGTTAAGATATATCTTGATTACAGGGGTTATTTGGCACCCTCTTAAATTCTGAGCCTTACATATGTGCCTCTCTCCGCTCACCCTGCTTCCTGCCCAGACACGTCTTTGGAGCATAAGCTCAGATAATGTAAAAACTATTCAATAATAAAATAAATCTGGACAATAAAAACTTCTCAGAGTTAATTTTTTATGGTAGCCTGTGGGTTAAAAAAACGTAGTATACAATGCCATTCACCATGACAGTGTTCAAAGTTTTGGAACAAATTGGTTCTGATGATGTGCATTCTTTATTTGTGTAATTTCAAATTTACTTACTGTCTGAGATGGGTGTGTAGATGTCTGCCAAGTTGTAGTATTAACTGGCGACCAATGTCTTCTAAAATTCCCAAGCAAGCAACGACTATGCCATTTAGCACTTCTATCTTGTTATTTTTTAATTGACAAGAAAATAATTGAGAAGTGATGCTAGATAGCCATTTATGAAAACAATAGGGCTTAGTTTTCACATTTGTGGACATACATAAAGCTAAGTGAAAAAATCAAGGTAGCTCTCTACGGGGGAAGAGTATTCAATAACGCAAGAAAAATAAATTTATTTAAAAAATATTACTAACTTCTGATCAACTATTATTTAGGAAGCAGTTTGTGCTGTGTAAGATAGTGAAAAACCAGGATATAAGCTGAAGGTATAGTTGGGAGAAAAATCCGTATAAAGAACAGTCTGTGAATAAATCGCCACTCTGTAATAGTCCTAAGAACTGCTTTTTGAAGTGTTGAAAAGTGTTA
Source organism: Tapirus indicus (assembly GCA_031878705.1). Taxonomy (NCBI): domain Eukaryota; kingdom Metazoa; phylum Chordata; class Mammalia; order Perissodactyla; family Tapiridae; genus Tapirus; species Tapirus indicus. The sequence goes on along the minus strand of CM062933.1, from coordinate 54,711,697 downwards.
CACAATGACTGAATAAGATCTGACACATTTGTTTCCAAAAGGACTTTTAGAGACTAACTAGAGTATTTACTTTGATAATTAGCGGTATAGTGATATGCATTTCTGGATAGAAATTTAAATGATCAGCTAAGTTTTACAGATAGCTCAGCTAAATTCAGCTTGCGAAAATATAGTCTTACAATGTGCCTAATAGTGTAATGCTAAGTTTATTTGATGCCATTATATAATTTAAAAAAATCATTATTTAAAGGCTCTCACAGTTATCCTAATGGTGCTTTTTGTTTGGATTTTGTTGTTTTATGGGCTGTGGGTCCCCAAATTCTCATTTGGAACAGTTATAAAATGGTGCTCCAGAATATTCCATTGCCTAATCTACGTGTGCATGGACCCTAACAGTGAAATTCATTTTCCGCTCACTTGTTCTTTTAAGAAGTTCACGAATATGTACATAGTAACACATTTCTGCACTATTTAGACACTAACGTTAGGGTTATGAAGTTTATATTGGCACTGCTGGTAAGATAATTTTTAAACTTCACAGGTTGGAGTTGGCTTAAATGCAAAAAATGTTAATAAAAATTGTTTTCATTTTGAGTACTTTCTCTATGTCATATTCTCTTTATAGGAGCTGATAAATTTTGTTACTAGGAGAAACCTTAAATCTAAAATAAATATCTGGGATAAAAAAAGCTATAAGCACACATGAATGATGAGGCTGCTTCTGTCAAATGTAGACCTGTTCCCTGAGCAAGGTCTCTACCAACTGCAACTGTTTCCAGGATTTGAACTGGTAATTGGTGCAGAGGTAGCTCAGGTGCCCTTATGTTGAAGTGAGCAGAACTCATCTGAGGCCAACAGGAAGACCCAGCTCCACAAACCTAGTATCACTACTTCTAGAGCATTAATCCAACTCAGTTTTTTAAATAATGGGCTATTAATAAATGCCCTACTCTGATAATTATTGTACTAATAATTATTATAATATTTATTATGTAGTATATAATTATTATATAATTACAATAAAAATTATAATGAAATTCCTTGTGGGTTAGTGGCTATTGATATGCTTTGTTTACTCTTTTATAGGATTTTTAATATGTCTTGTACTGTAGAGTTATTGGTCTAAATAATTTATTGCTCCCCAAGGTCAGAAACCATCTTATCAGACTTTGTAATCCCTTGTATCTAGTGCATAATCTTGCACATAATTGAAACTCCATACAAGATGTGTTGATTTAATTTGAATATATTCTTTCAACTAGTTTAGAGAAATATCATCATCAAATGCCATTTTTAAATAGCGGGTCCATTTATAAGGTACAAGATGCTAAAACTTACATGTTTTTGAAATCATTTTCTCAAACCCCCAAATGGAGTTCCAGGGCCCAGGCCTCCTGCCACTGCCATTTGCTGTGCCTGACCTTAACCATAACACTCAACCGTGCCCGGCCTGATTGCAAAGTCGCTCTTATTTACACCTCTGAATTTCTTATTAGGCTGTAAGTCTTGGAGGTCAGATTCCTGCTAGTTTTCTTTGAATTTCCACAATATCTTGCAAGTTATAGGTGTTAAACACATTATGATGGAATTAAAGAACTTTCCTGTGTCTGTGCTCTGGTTCTAAGGTCAAGAATGAGGAGCCTTGGAGAAATCAGGTTGAAATTCCAGTTTTAAATATGCAGTTTTTGAAAAGATGAGAAAAAGTTAGCTTGATTTTAGGTGTCCTGGAACGCAAATAGCAGATTTGCAGCACAGCTCTTTCTCTCTCATTACAAATTCTACTAATTCAGAGTTCAGGATCCCTGCAAAGTTGGAAAGTTGGTGGGGTGGTCCAGGATGGCAATTTTCTTGAAAGCATGCACAAGGGTTTTAATTGAAACAACTTATTCTAAGACGCAGTTGTCCTGCAGATATAATTTTTAAGTAGACTACTTTACAAAATGAAAAAAAATTAGAGAGGTTGTGTGTAGAAAACAATATGGATGGATTTTCAGAGAGTACAATGTGGACTTCTAGTCTTCTTGACAAGGTGGTAAAGGTACGAGTCTGCATGAGACTAGTGTTCATTAAACATTTCAGTTCATTGTCATGTGCTTATCGCAAATTTCATAATGTAGACTTGGCTGTAGTGACTTCATTATTCCAATACCACCTTTCAGAGCTTAGTATCTCTAGACATTAAAGTCTTCATTTATTCACAAAAAGAACCAGCTGCCCAAAACCTTTTAAAAGAGAATACTATGTCTAGCCTAGTCTTCTAAAAATTGTCAGTGGTCATAAATGGCCATATTTGTTTATGCCTTTCTGTATATATTCCCAGCAGTCGGAAAATGGTGGGTAGAAACTGATGATAAGCAAAGATAGGATTTGGCCTGTAACATCAAGAGTGGAGACTTCTCACAGGGGCAGACCTATTTAAGACAACGAACGTCCTTACAAATGACCTTTGAAATCCTGAGCAATTGGATTGAGATAAAATACACATTAAATTCCGTAACATCTAGGGCATTTTCTAGGCTTAGCCTTCAATAGAAAAGTTGTGATTTCAAAGAACAAATTAAAAAATACATACAATGCAACATCAACAACAACAATAGCAAAAACACCAAAAAAGAAAAAAAGAAAGGAAAAGAAACGCAAACCCAAATAAAACACATCATCATCTTAAAATTTCACTTGAAGTTGGGAAATCAGTTTGAGTTAAAAGGAGCTAGGAAGTTATTTTAAGTTCTCCAAACTCAGGTCTTCAACAGAGATGTATTAAAGCCCCAAGTCATTAGCTCTTCTATGTATGACAAATACGCACGACTTCTTGATGGCTGTCACTAGCAGAAGAGCTTTGCTTCCACACCGCCACGGAGTGGGAGGAGGAGGAAGAGGCAAGTCTTCTTTGAGTCAGGGGAAATTGTTTCTCGAGCTCTACTTTTTAACATGCTTATTCTTTTCAATTGCCATTTCCCTTTTATGTTCTTGACAGCGAAGAGAACAGCACCGTGGCCAGTATGAATCATGGAATAGGATGAACTCCTTCCCCAGGTCACTGTACCCACACCTGCTGCATCAGCACAAGGAAACGTGCTCGGAAAGTGCTCAAGGGGGTCACAGCCTTGTCCTCAACCACACAACGCACTGGTTTTTGGCAAAATGTGCTGTTTTTAGCCTCCTGTTTTGCCTAATCCATCCAACCCATGGGTTATAAATCTCTAACTTCCGGGATTCTGGGATGGTTGGAAAACTATTATTTCCCTTTTATAAGGAGGGGGAAAGGCCTTAAAAATAAGCTCTTAAGACTTCTCTGGGCAATAGAGAGGTTTTTCAAAATCCCAGTTTGAATGAAATTTAAATGAATTAGTAAGAAGCGGATCAAATTTCTTCAGCCCTAAGGGAGAAATACGTGCCAGGCACAATGTGGTTTTAGTGAACTCGCCGCTTCTCAGAGTTTGAAATGTTGAGCAAATCCCGAGTTTTGAGGGCAATGGTTTGCGGTGAGCAACTTGAGGTGACCAAGCTTCAGTTGATTCTAAGTCTCCAGAGGTTAACAACTGCTGCATTAACCCCCTGTCTCTCAGCACGTATTTAAAATAAGTGTGGGTTTTATCTGGATATACTGTCTGCACTGATATATTTCACTACAAAAGCTCCATGTGTGTGCTGCCCTGTGCCTCTGCCCCCTCCTTCCACTCTGCTAGCTCTCCTCAGGATGTTGGGCTACCCTCTGACTGTCTCCAGTTGTCCCCTCCAATCTATCTCACCTACCACTGGCAGATTTATTCCTCGAGCACAACTCCTATCATGTCAGCCCTCTGCTCCAAACTCTTCAATGGCTGCCCAGTGTCTATTTAGTTATGTGCATATTATTTATTCTGGTAGTCATGCCCCTCCACAATGTGATGCCAACTTAGTTTTCCATTTTTATCTCTCACCAGTTGCCTTGCAGATAAATAGGTCTCTGTTTTTTTCTCAGGTCTCGTGTGGTTTTCTGCTTCTGTACCAATTCCCACATTCCTTTTCAATTGAATGCTATCTATGCCTGTTGAAATGCCATCCACCCTTCAATGGCCCGCCTCAAGCACATCCTCCTCATCTCCAGGGAGATGCATCCAGATTCTTCTGGGGGTCCTCCTAGCACTTTGTGGTTGGTATTTAGGGACCTGGTGTTAGCTCTCCTACTATGCAGCAGATGCTGCGCCTGCCATCATAAGCCCTGTTGGGGCAGGACCGAGTCTTATTTAGTATGGTGCCTGGCTTAAAAGGTGTTTATTGAATGAAGGAATGAGGGGATGAGGCGATTATTGATTGAGATATAAGCTTTTTATTTTTCCTACCTACTGTAGTACATTACCTTCCTCATGACAGATACTACCATGGAATCATTGAATGAATGACTTGTCCAGAGCAGGAAGACTCACTTATCTAACACAACACATAACAGGGCGATCCCCTGTGTAGACGAACGTGAACTTCTATTTCTTTTCTGAATCTGTTGGATTTTCTGAAATAATTATAAGTTCATCTTTAGAATGGTGATCGGTTAGTACTGAGTTTGTCCATTGGTGGAGGCCTGGATAGGAACATGTATCTCCAAAAACTTCAGAAAAAGACCCTTTATGTTTTATCCTTTGGAAAGGAAGCAAATTCTTTTCTCTTTATAGGTTACAAAGGCCACTTGAATTATACATCATCGGAGTGAATCCTCTGATTTAATGGATTGGATCAAAGGGGTGTTATATGTGGTTGGAGTATAACTCTTTCAATGTAAATATCCAACCTGGTTGAGCAGAGAACTTGATGTGTGTACCTATACACCGCCTCTTATGGCCCATGGCTCTCGTGGATACGGTGCCCCTTAGGGGTAATCCCGTCTACCACTCGGTGGAGGACACCCTTAAGGAACAATCTCCCATCAAGACTCGCACCATTAACAGGCCATGTAAGCTACATATTTTCATAACGCTGTGTCAGAGAGAAGAAAGCATTATTTTAGGTGACTACTGCAGGGTCCAGCTGCATGGGCGCCTGACTGTCCCCAAAGATAAACTGAGGTGCTTAATCTAGAACCAACACACCAGCCTCCCATTCCGTTATTCCCTCCATAGCAAGAGCAGGGCTTGGGGCTGGGCTGATGGAACTAGGAAATACCAAGCACCTACTAGGTTGTTTACACTTGTCATCCCACTTACTTCTCATAGAAGTGGGTCTTGTGAAATTGGTATTAATAGGTACATTTCACAGATGAACCAATGGATTTGGAAAGGTTTAGTAATTTGTCCAAAGTCACACAACTGATAAGGAGCAGAGCAGGGACTGGGACCCAGGTCTTTGTGATCTTGATGACGATTCTCTGCTCATCCTGTTCTGCTCTTTACAGGAAAGGACAAAGAGAAGGGGTCATGTGAGTCCAGCATAGGACCCCGTTCTCCCTGGGGGACAGTGATGTCTCCATACGCGAGCAATCTCAGAGTCCCTTCCTTTAAAAAAGTATAGGAAAACAAAAACAATAAAAGGAAATTTCAATATAATTCATAAATACAAGTGTTTTAAAACCAATGTAGTAAAGATTTAAAGGTTGAATATTAAAATGGGTGTCATTGAACAGGAATGTCAGAGTGAGAAATACCGTAATGCTAATATTGAAAGACAACTGGTAAAATAACTGGAAAACAACTGAGAAATAACTTCAGAGCAAAATTTGGAAGTGAGTCTGTGTATGTAACTTTCCTGTTTCTCTCACTAAATGTACGAGTGGGATATTAGGGGGGTGAATAATAAATTGCTTGCGGGTTTTAAAATTGGAAACACGTGTATGACTGAGAGTGACATAACGTGATTTGATTATTATGTTATTACACAAAGAAATTCGCAGACATTGGTTCGTACCTCCAGCTTTGGAAAAGACAAACATTTTCATTGTGTACATAGGGCAGAGCGGCAGTTTCTGGGGACGGGAAGGAGTGGGAGGGAGTTGGGCAAACAGGCTGCTCAAAATAAAACCGTGACAGGACACTCACAGCCTCGGGGTTAACCATTTCGAGCCAAATCTTCAAGTCACCTGGGATTTTACCTGAAGGGCATCTGAGAGCATAATCTTACTTGTTGAATGTGGCCCAGGGGCATTCTCCTCTTCTCTCCCTCCTTCCTTCACTCTAGAAAATGCACATGTCTTTTCTAATTACCTTTACAATGTTAAATAATAGTCTAATCAGGAATGGTTAGGAAATACATGATATTCTTTGGCGGCTGTCAACGAACGAAACTGAAGCCCTTTAGGCCTAAACTGGCTATTTCTTCTCTCTGAGTCTCTTGGGGCTTAGATCTAAGCAGTGTGGTAACACCAGGAAGGCTCCACCTACAGATTTTCACTGAGCACCGCCTCTGTGCAATATACGGAGTCTTCAAGACAGTGTTTCTGCCCTCAGCTACCCAGAGGAAGGTGGTGAGATGGGCTCTTTATCATCTTCACTACTTTTGTTTCTACTTCAGCTGTGATGGGTAAGGGATATTTTAGCATAAAAACACCTAGAAATTATCATATGAAGTGGAAAATATGAGCAAGAGAAAGATTATGTGTCTAGTGGGCTCTACTCTTACGAATGGGATGATTCACTTTGCCCCTCACCCTTGAGGGAGTCAGAAGCCTGTCTTTCCACACGGGATGGAGGCAAGATGGCGCATGGTATGTGTGGAGGGGATGTGGTGGGGGGAGAGGGCAGGGCGGGAGGAGAGGAACGAAGAAGGAGATCAAAAGAGAAGAGACACACAAGTACACATTGGAGGTGGTGCCTGTACCACTGGAAGCCAATGTGAGAAGAAACAGAAGGAATGTTTTGCATCACCCTCTCAATCCTGTGTGGGTGTGAGCTTTCCTATCGGTGAGGTTGTATTCTTCCCGGCAGTGGGCTGGGTGCCGCATGCCCTTCCAGATGAGGTAAAGCCTAACAGCAGGGGTAGGGCGGGCAGTCAGAAATGTAAGACCACGGAGCTCTAAAAACAAGCTTATAGAAGCCTGTGTTGGAAAAAAAATATGAATATACATATAACCTGCTAAAGCTGCAGAGAGGCCTGCTCATGTCAGAGCTGTGGAGATGCAAATGGCAAGGAGTGAAAGCGGGTGGCATAGAAATGAACTAAAAAATACGTGAAGTGTTTGTGCCGAGGTTTCTCTGTCCCAGCTCTTTAGCATTGGATTGCTCAGAAGGAAGAGTTTAGTTGCGTGTCTGAAGGTGGGGGCCGGGAAGAAGGGGAGGCAGAGACTTGGCAGCTATAGAATCAATCCAGCTATGGACTCATGGAGTGACCAAAGAGAGGAATTGTCTTCGATGTCTCATCCTTCCCTTCCCTCCCTCCTTCCTTCCTTTCCTTTTTCAAACATTACCCCAGGATTTCCTTTGGTCCAGACACTGGGCAGTGCTGGGGTGCAAAGATGATGAAGACACAGCCTCTTCTCTCAGAGAGCTCCCTGTCCAGAGGGGTGCTCACTCCTCTTCCTCATGGAGGTAACAACTGAAAACAGTGGTCCTGGCGGGGGCAGGGTGGTGATCTGCATTCTCTTGGGGCCTCCGCCTGCCCAGCTAGTGGGTGGCTAGTGTGGTTGGATAAGAAACAGCGCCCTCATGGGGTCTGGATCTCCAGGAGCAGCTATGGTGCCATGACAGTGCCATTCCCCTTGCGTTCGTGCTATCTCCAGGTTGGTGAGCCAGGGTTAGCACAACCTTACAGCTCCACTTGGAGTCTCGGCCAGCGGCTGTCTAGCGAGGCGGAGCCTGCAGGCTGCGATGAGACGGAATAAAGGAGTGTAATTCCAAGGAACGAGCCCTCGGCCTAGAGGAGATGACCAGGTTCCAGCGCCGACCTCAGGTCTGATCACTCATTGGTCTTTCTCACCCACTACACTGCAAGTTCCTTGAGGGCAGGGGCTTCGCCTTATTTACCTTTTAATCCCCAGCACTGAGCACAGTGGAATGAGGGACAGAAGGAGTAAAGTCAAAGACTTCACTGACTTGGTCATTGTGCCTAGGGGTCCCAGTTCTCTCAACAAAATAAGTTGAGTTAAAAACGCCGATCATTATTCCAGATTTATAAGCAGAGAAACAGAGTACCAAAAGGTTAAGGAACTCAGTAAAAAAAACTTATAACAAGTGGAAGAACAGGCATAAGGAGAGTTCCCACGCATTCATTAACTGATACCGTTTCTTTGTTGCACGCAATAGAATTAATTAAAAAAATCAGGTTCTATCTTGAGCGGAGGCAAGTATTTTAAACCTTCCATCCTTGCAGATAAAGCCCTGCTAGTTATTTCCAACGATCAGCTTTCTGATAAGAATTAACGGGATGGATGTCAAATTGTCACTTTGGTGACTTGCGGAGGGCATGTTTGATTCAAGCGTACGTGCTGAGCCAGCTTTCCAAATGAATGGAAATCAGTTTGTTTCTCAAAATGCCAGGCCCAAGCTCTTGGTAAAAAAAATCTGCCCACCTTCTCCAGCGTCCTGGAGAACATCCCTCTCAGTAATGACAGTCACAGTCTGCCCTCTTGGTGACCTGATGGGTTGACAGCTTTCACACTGTTTAAAAATGAAGAGTGAGCAGTGTGCTATTTGGAGACTCTAGAACCATTCCTCAAAGTGTCAGAAAGATCACAACAGGGTGTAAAGTTCAGGAGTTCAGTTAAGTTTAAGGTCCTTTGCTCTGGAAAGTTTTCATTAAATTTTTTTTCTTTTTTGTACACCCCAATGAATGCTGCAGTTGCAGATTTCTCAGCATGACTTGGTCAAAACCCACTCAAAATTATGCCCAGAATCTGTTTTTAAAGCTATGCTGTCAAAATTTGGAGCCCTGGGAGGCTTAGATAATTCAGAAAGTATTTGATTTTCAGTAACCAGATTTCTAGTTATGTTGAGTTTCAGATTCTTTCAGGAGCCCCAACTGTGAAATATTTTTCTTAAAAGCAACCAAAGTCCCTGAAATTTACTTTAAGAATATTTATTCTTTACCAACTTTAAGCCAAAAGAGAAACTTTACAGTTAACAACAAGCCTTAAGCAATGAAACTTCCATAATAATAATAAAGTGGAATAAAATAAAATATTGTTATAACAGCTTTAGAAGCCGTTGAGCTAATCTTTTATGTTTAAGATACTTTAGAACCCAAAGCTATCACTGATAAATAAAAAGCCCAAAGTGGATTAACACCTGCACATTAATTAGTCAAGAAGAGCTTAAGCAACAAACAAGCCCGAGAGTGGCAGTGGATTTATGAAGTGGATGTGGGAGGCATTTGGGAAATGTTGGGGGGCATTCATTGGAAGGGAGCTGGGGAATCTAGATGTTCTGAATTGTGTGGGACAGTTCTACACATCAAACAGTTGTCCTGTATCTCGTTTAACTTTTCAATGGCTGTTCAGGAAGTTACGTAAGTGATCACATAGGTGAAAAGTCTGTTCATAATTATCTGAACCTGGAACCTAAGCCTGTTTCATGTGTAACATATAAACACAAAGTATTCTTTTGCACAGTTTTAATATTGCCTTTTCAGCAATGCAACTAGTCTGCAAACTGAGGGAGGAAGGTAACTTTGGAGGGAGGGTGGCGGACAGGACTTGATTGGAGTTGTTCTCCATCTTAGGACATCACCAGTGGCCAGACTGCTTATGCTACCTGATTGTGTTACCAACAGAGCACACCTGTGTCAGTCTGCGTTCATAGCTGCCACGTTCACAGAGGCTCTGCAGGTAGCTGCAATACATGACTACATCATCATGCCTTCTGGGGTGGTTATGCCCAAGCATTCACATAAGGAAAACACATTATTTAAGTCACACACTGTTTTTCTTGTATTTCTGCTTTATAATACAGCTAGGACCTTAGACTGGTTTTTTTGGGTCTTATATGAATAAGTAGGCTATGGATTTCCTTTCAAGATAATAAAGGAGGACTTTATAAAATATGTGCTGTAAAAAGGAGGCATTGGGTCGGAGAGGGCTAAAAGCCATTCCACTGGGTAAAAGCTTAGCTGGTAAAGGTGGTTAAGTAACAGACTCCGGTCTGTATCATAGGAAGTTCCTTACAAGAATACAGCCTTTGCTCTGTCGAACCTCTGCTCCAACCAGGAACCAAGGTCTGAATTTCCCCAACCTCAGTCATCCACATGCCATTATTATGGTTTTTCTATCTGCCTACACCTCTATTTACTTAATATCTTCCTTTAAATCAAATAAATCCATTTTTACTAAATAAATCATATAAATCTGATATTAATAAAAAACCAGATTGGATGTGCTAGTTACATTTTTCCTATTACACATTGAAATAAATATGGAACTATTAAAGTAAAGGAAAAAGGGTTGCTTCCGGAACAATAAGATCCTCTTGTGTACCCCTTGGTATGCATACCGCACTTTGGTAAATGGTGTTATGAAGGATATTGATAATCTTCATGAAGATACTCCTTACTGAACTCTTATTTGAAAAAATTCTCATAACAGGGGAAACTCTCCAGCTACTATTGTCAGCATATTATGTACAATTTATCTTTGTTAAGTAAAAATAGATTATGCCATCTATAGCAACAAGTCTTTTCGAATAAACACCTTAAATAATTTGCTTATTCATTCAACAAATATTTATCAAGCCCCTGCTATGTGCAAAGTGTTGTTTTGGGCACCAGGATACAACAGTGAGCAAAATAAATCTCCTTTCCTTGTAGAGCTTCTACTTCGTTAATATAAGATGAGAATAAAAGCAAAATTGATTTCCACTAGTCTCGAGAGAGAAATAGATAGGGATACAGCATTAAACTCCCATCAGTCAGAGGGCCTGAGCTTGGCACGAGGTGTGTGAACACGACACTGTCATTTGGCATTGAACTTTATATAGCAAAGTGATTTTAATGTTCTTTAGTTTGTATAGCTTTTCTAATAATATTCTATTTTGTTGATGCTTTGCACACATTTCTGAGCCCCATTTAAAATTATTCCACTCCACGATTTAGGGAGTGGAATTTAAGAATTTCCTAATATTTCAGCCCAAGTTTTCATTTTTCATATGTAATTGAAATTGTCCTTAAATCACCTTGAGTCATCCTTTGCTATCATCTAGGCCCCTAATATCATTGGCAAATGGTGACCAGAGCCTCTTCCTGATCATTTAAGGGAGTAAAATTTTTCCTTCTCTTAGTCTTCTCTATTTAAGACACTTAAAAAATAATACCAGAGGGTGATTTAAGGTGGTGAGAGCTGTTAAATAGAGAGTTCAAAAATACTCTAAGAGAACATTCCTGTCATAAGACTAGGGTGACATGTCTTATTATTAATTTCCCTATAGTGGGTGTTTCTTACTTATCCAGCTATTAATGTTAGATGAAATTCATCTACTGCATCACTCTGTTAGTCATTTCCAAACAGACGAAATGAAAACCCACTGCTTTAGATTATTTTCAAAATCTCAGGTGGCACCACTGGTCTTTATAGTTTCAGCAAATGGAAATTTTAAAAATAAGAAAGTTAAACTCTTCACAAAGATTGTTTTGAAGTTCCAGTTAATAATTGCTGTTTAAAATAATCGACTCTGAAGTGTTCTAAGATTCTGAAAAGTCATGAGTCACTGGAGAAAAACTCAGTTATGCCCCCAAAGAGCGTTTGTGTGAGGAGTTTTGGGTCATATTATAATTCTCTCCCAACAGGTTATCCACGTTTGGCAATTCTCAACTGAGAGAATGTTTGGCTGAGGAGAACATGCTTGTCTTTCAATATGTTAATCAACCCTTATCTTTTAAGACATTTCCCTGTTCCCTCTTATAATCTATTTGCCTGTGAAAAGGATTTTTTACGTGACTATTAAGATACTTTGGCAGTGGTATATGTGAATAATATTGACATTTTAGAGACCCAATATTGCCCCTTACAGAGTGATTATTGCTACAATCAAGAGGGATACAGATGATAGAGAAAGCACTGGGAGAGGAGAGATCCTTCAAAAGAAGGAACTCTGCTTGTTTCTTTCCCACGGCTGGAGCTAAGCGATCAGAACAGTCTCTGGCACATAGTAGATGCTGAATAAATATCTACTGGGTGAATAAATGACTGAAAAAGAGTGTCCCAGCATTTTACTGTGTCCGGAGGCCTGCTGAGGAGGATGCATCCTCACCAGGGAGGGCGGTGGAGCCTTCCAGCAGAGGGGTACAGAGGATGACCTCTAGGGTCACTGTGTGGCTTTGCAAACCGACTGTGTCCCACACAGCTGTGTAGACTTCTTCATCCTCTCGGTGCCCCCATTGCCTCTGCGTCAATTGAGGGTAATAATCATCAGCAGAAGCTCCCACATTGTCGAGAGGAATAAATAAGGTTATACATATAACACAGCACATAGAAGACTTCCAATAAATATCAGCTAACTTTAGAGTTAGAATTATAGGTTGTATATTGATATTGGATTGAGATCCGGGACTTTCTATGTAACAAATTTGAAATAGAATTGAACACTGAGACCAGTATATGCTGTTTCGATAAAGCATTTTGATGAAGAAGTCCTGATCTTAGGTATGGAAGGCTAGGCTAAAGGCGTTGAAATGATGCAGAATGCATTTCATTGTGCATCCAGGAATAACTGGCCATTTTTTGGGATGTAGTTTTAATATTAAGAAGAAGTAACCACTTGCTGTGCAAGATACAAGGGAGAGAAGACTTGTTTTTCTTTACTCACAAGCCTTCAGTGATTTTCCATTTTATTTTTTACAGAGAGAATGACAAACTGGCATTCATGATAGTCCCTGGTCTGGTTCTAACTAATCCTCAGCATTTAGTAAAATTTTCAGCCTAATTTTACACCAATTCTGATGACCTTCAACTCCCTCGCTTCCACACCCCACCTCCAGGATCCGGAGGCACTCGCCCTTTGAATAAACCCAGCATTTATTCACCCCAGTCTTTATTTTGAATGCACTTAAAAAAATCTCCACTTACAAAAATGCCATCATTGTCCAAGCCCCAATGCCAGTTTCTCCATGAGCTCCTTCCTAGAATGTCCAGTGCTCGCTCTGCCGGAGCCTCCCGGGCACCTGCCAATCGATCTGGTATTCATCTGAGTTGTGTACCAGCCTTTCCTGAAATGTTTTTTCATCCTTTTCCTCTTATAGCTCATAGCCTGGCACGCAGCATTTGCTTGATAAATATGAACTGTTTTATCTAGTTTATCTTTTCTTTAAAAAAAAAGCAGAGGGGGATTTATTCCAGGTCTTCCAAGGAGAAGATTTTTTGGATAGATTTTTAGCTTTTTGGTCTTTACCAAGAATTGTCTCCAAAATGGAAAATAGAACTAATGTGGTAAGGCACAAAACGAAAGAATGAGAGAAGAAGAGAGGAGACGGGGTGGGAGAGGGAAGGGGGCTACTGGGGCTTGCAGTCTATGCTCAGGTAAGTAACGTTCTAATTGACTAAGTTCTTAGCAGCTATTGGGAGAAAAGGTGCCAGAAATCTTCACATTTCCATAGGACCCAGAGCCACTGGGGGGCGGAGAGCAAGGAGGGAACATCTCCTAGCCCCTGCCTAGAAATAAAGTAGCTGCAGCCACAGCTTCTTCATGTGATGAACTCCCCCTGTGGATGGTGGTGGGGTGGGTGTGTAGGACAGAGACAAAACTTGTTTTCATGGCTGGACAGTCCTTGTAGATTATATTACCCACAGAGCACAGAGAAGCACAAGAAAGAGAGAGCAGTCTTTGACATGAGGTCATTACTTTGTGTGTCAGTCTTGAATTTCGAGGAGATGTGGGGGGAAGACAGGAATGCTGACAGGCTTATCTATAATGCCCCCACTGTGAGGACAAGGGAAAGTGATGGCAGAGATAGCTGACAAAGGTGGGGCCAGGTCACCGTGTTGCCGCAGGATTTCCCTTTTAGTGGTGCATCAGCTGTGACAATTCTGCTGCTGTGGGCCGGTGCCCAGGGGGAGCACAGAACTCTCTCTCTGGGCCACGACGCAGGACCAGCAAGCTCAGAGGGTCTCAGTGCCCTGTCTCCACGAGTCTCCACCTTCGTCCTACTTTGTGGAGAAACTGGAAGTCACTAGAGGGGAAACGCCTTACTTTTCTGCTACAAAGCCTACAAAACTTCCCACTCTGCAGCCATTTTTCCTTCCTTCTACTTGTTCTATTAGAGGAGCTGCCTCCTTTGCTAAGTCCAGTCCCCTCCCACCGTTTCAGGAGACTTTCCTCCCAGTTATGACTTTTCTCTCCCATATATTCCACTGTTCTTTCTCAAATAGATCTTTCTCACCATAATTTCAGCCTGCTTCAATGTCTTGCAGAAAGCCTTCCCTAAGCCCACGTCTCCAGCTGCCGTTTTCTCTGTCCCACTGTATTGACAACCATCCTCTGGCGGGAGACTTGTCTGGCATTGTGGGGGGAGCTCAGTAAATATTTACTGAAAGGATGAATACGTGAAAGAATGGGAAACTGAGAAGGGTGAGTGAGTTACTCTCTTCAGTGTGAGTCAAGCGCGCTGTTCCGCCATGTGGCACACTCGTCTACAGACGGTCGACAGAAACAGGAATAGGAGTAACCGCAACACCAACAGTCCACGTTTGCTGAGACTCTACCGTGCGACAGGTCCTGGGCCAGCACTCTGCACACATTCTCTCACCACCTTTCACAACAACCTGTGAGGACGGACTCGCCAGTCCTCCTTTTCCAGCCCAGGAAGCTGGAGGACAGAGAGTCTGGGGACATTCCAGCTGCTGCCAGAATCCAAACCCGGGCAGCTGGCTCCACTCCCCCACCTTCGGGGGGAATCCTTGTTTTCAGGTGGTAACTTTTATTTTATATATTGAAGGTAAAGTTTAAATAACGACAGCCCTGCGCTTGAGTAGAAAAACTGTCAAAAGACCTGAATCCTCGATCTTAACTCTTTCATTACCTTGCAGTGAGTTGCTTGGCCTCTCTGGGTTTATTTTTTTCCACTTGTAAAACTGAGAAACTAGGCTGAAAGATCTCATTTAAAAGCTTTGTCACATGTAGAGTGCTGTTTGAACGTGAATTACAACTTTGGTTTCAGGCTTTTTGGAGTAAATTCCGTCTTGAAATGACCAGCTGCCGTCGTGGAGCACCGTTCCAGCCTCGAGAAATCCTCAGCTTCACAATTTCCAGTCAGTTTCCCGGGCGACCTAGTGAACAGTGTTTTCTGGCCTGTGGCTGCAACTTCATTTTCTGCATCTTGGTATTACTTTATTTAGAAAAAAATAAAGATTCTATTTCTTGTCAACATTGAGTTTTTCCTTTTTAATAAAATCTTCTTTTCTGATTATAAGAGAAATATATGCTGGTGGTAGAAAAAATGGAAAAGTAGAAAGAAGGAAATAATAAACATCTAGAAATAAGTCCTGCTAAAATTTGGTGTATTCTTAAAAACAGAACTGAGATCTTCTTTTAAGATATGCAATTTTGTATCCTGCTTTTTACTTAACATACTATAAACATTTTGAGAAACTTTCTTTCAACGATGCACAGTTTGCATGACAGGAAGCAACCAACTCCTCCCTGAGGAAAATTAAAGTAACCGGTGGCAGCCTCAAATCTGATTTTAATTTGTCACAGTAGCAATTCTATTTCCTTCTTCTTTGGGGACAGCTGACAAGTGTCCTCAGTTGTCACCACCACACCCTTCTCTTTCTTATCAAAGGACACAAGGTCGGGTGATGAAATGAACAATTTGTCATTTGGCACCTTCTGCCGGAGCAGTAGGAATGTTGAAAAAGACAGTTGAAAAGTTGCAAAATCTAGTACTTGCATGTACGGTCACATATTTGCTCATTCTGTTATAAAAATATTTGCTCAGTGATATTGAAGGAGTTTCATACCAGAAAGGAAATAGTGTAAATGTACCATAAAAAAGAAAATGATGGGCCGGCCCGGTGGTGTAGTGGTGAACTTTGCGTGCTCTGCTTTGGTGGCCCAAGGTTCGCGGGTTCAGATCCCGGGCGTGGACCTACACATAGCTCATCAAGCCACGCTGTGGCGGTGTCCCACATACAAAATAGAGGAAGATTGTCATGGATGTTAGCTTAGCAATAATCTTCCTCAATCAAAAGAGGAGGATTGGCAAAAGATGTTAGCTCAGGGCCTATCTTTCTCACCAAAAAAACAAAAAAAAACAGAGAAAATGGGTATTATAATGCAAGAAAAATATTTAATATAAGTAATTGTCATATATATGGCACATAAAAGGAATATATTGCATGCATGTACTGCCTTTGAACATTAAAATTTATTTATAAGAAGCATTATAGTCCATTATGGCTAAGAGCTTGTGCTCTGGCATTGTATTTTTGGGGTTGGAATCCTGGCTAACAGGTTATTTCTTGGGTGAGTTACTTCTCCTCTTTGGGTCTCAGTTTCCCCAACTTAAATAGTAGTGCCTACTTCATAGGGATCTTGTGGGGATTAAAGGAGTCAATCTATGTAAAGCACAAAGCAGTGTCTAGAAACTAAGTGTTCCCCATGTATGAGCTATTATTATTATTCTTTGATCGAATGTGTGTATGGCATGACTGACCCATAGCGGTGGTTCCCAAGTACTCACGGAAGGTCCAGAGCCGGGCTGTTGGCACCAGGTTGCCTCAGCCTACAGCCCTGGGGAGTCTTGCCTCAGAGGGATCCACACCTGGCCTTGGGCATCCTGAGCCTGGGATTAAGCACCTCCCGTCTCAGAGCTAATGCGGTGGCCATTGTCAGGTGCAGTGGCATTGGCCACCTTCCCTTGGGACTTTCCTCCATAAGTGCTGCCACTTTCCTCAGGTGGGCTCTATTGCCTCCCTCTTAGGGTTACTTATAAGTAATAAACTACCCCAGTGCCCCAGGGCAATTCTGTTTGCTAGAGAGAAAACAATCCTCTTGGTCTTGTGTGTTAACCCTGAGATCTCAATTTGGAAATACACAAAAGATTCTAAGGATGGAACACTCTCTCTATTTTTTCATACATATAGTTAAATGGGGACTATGGTGAGTCCTTTAGATCTTTTCAAACTTTGAGGGCAGGCTGGTAAAGAGAGGACGTAACCCCTCGTTTTGTTTATTCATGAAGTCACAAGAGATAGGCTGTGCCTGCTTCTGTGTAGGAGGTTGAATTTAATTTTATTTGGCAAACAAGTCATTCTGGCTCAGTGACTCATAGGGTAACTTCAGTCAAAAGAAACTTAATTCACTTCTGCTTCCCTCTATATTCTACTGTCTCCAGAAATCCAAAGAAGCTACTAGGCCAGAAATACTCCCAGTGGGTTAGGGTTTTACTCCAGGAAGTGCTGCCGTACAAAACGGCCATTTCTCTCTGTGCTGTATTCAGGTGACTTAGTGAACCCACTGGGCTCTGACATAAGCAGCCACGTCTGTACCAAACAGAATCCAGGACAAGGGGTAGGGTGCTGTCTGACTCGTGGTATCTAAATGGCTCCTCACAGAGGAAAATAAATTGCTGCTGAGGCTTACTTCCTTGTGGGCTTTGTCATCGACAGTCTTGTGCTCGGCTAAATCAAACCTGTTATAAACTAAAATTACTGCGGCCCTTAAACAGAGTAGTTGATGATTTTGTGATACCAGTTCTGGCCACATGGCTTATGGATGACTGTGATTCCCAAGTGGAACTTCCAGAACAGGCCTTTCCTGCCTGCACTGCAGGCCCTTATGTTCTGCTCTCTCCTGGATATTTCCACTTGACTCTCCTGCAAACTACCTGTCTCCACTGAGCTCACCATCTTTCCTCCAAGTCACCCTCCAGCTGTCCTCACCATTCACCTCATCTCCAATTTGTCAGATGGCCAGACCAACCCCTGGACCTCCCAGTATTCAGCATCATTGAGTTTTATCTCGTCTTCTCCACATCACCTCTAGATTTACACCTTATGTCTACTGCCATCACAGTCCGCCTCCTGACTCATTGAATCTGTCCCTCCTATGTATGAGTGTTAATTTTCTTAGACAGTATTTCATGCTGTTCATGTTTTCTCAAAATTCTCTAGTCACCCTCTTTGCTTAATGAATAAAGCATTCCTTCAAGTTCTTTACCTTGCATTTCAAGCCTTTCGTTTTCTCTCTAGTCAACACACTTGACTACTTTCTTCAACGTAATGATTTAACGTCTCCCACATGTCAGCTCAGTCTCACTTCTAGGCAATTCTGTAAGCAGTCAACACTCCCGCTTGTCCTCCAGAGTTCAGCACAAGACCGTGAAGCCCTCTCCTGCTCTGGACACGTATTCACCTCTGCCTCCTCTTGTCTCTCATGTACTGTCTGTGTCGACTGTTTTAGAACTAGATCATTTACACTCTTGTATGGTCCTTGGTTTAATGTGTGTTTGTCTTGTCCACGTAATGAGGTTGTTAGGTCTTTGAGGGTAGAGGAATATCTCAACGTTTCCTTTTGAGCACTCAGAATCCTCAGCCCAGGGACAAGAGGTAGTGGGTGTCAACCTGCTACCCCCCCAGTCCTTGTTGACTTGGAAGGAATTGTTCAGATATTTGCATTTGGTGTCTCTGGCAGACTCCAGCCCCACTGCTGTCTGAGACAGGAGCTGGTCATCATGCAAAAGGCTACCTCAGCCCTGTGGCCATTGGTGCGACTCGTGGCACCTTGGCCTCCTGGCCTGCTTGGCATAGAGTGGGTGTTCCATCTGTTGAATGAATGAATGATAACCCAGAGGAAGCATCGGGCTCACTGATTCAATTTTCTATTTTTCATCACTCAGATAAAAAATAAATCCATTAAATGATGTCAGTCAGGTTAACAGAAGGCAATAGCTGTTTTCAGTTCTAGCTTTAGAAGGTGAAAACCGTTTCTTCTTGAATATGGGTTTCCCCAGAAAGTCAGGTATATTGAGTGATTTCTCCTGACTTCTCTGTTTGTCTCCTACTCAGATACCTCATCTTCTAATACTATTTATATCTAGTTGAGTGGAATTGTTGACGACTCTTTCCTGGTTCCTTAGGCCTTCAAGCATATTTTAGAATGGCCCCCAAAGCTGGCCTTAGCGTAGCGGACAGCCCTCCTTCACTGCACTGTTGCTTCAGTAACGTTTATGTTTTAATTCCTCCAGAAAGCCTCCCCTAATTCCCCAGGATCAAGTTGATCATTCCCTTCCCAACTTCCCCAAAGTTAATCACGCTCTCCTCTGAATCCCGTAAACACACCCATGTTTCTCATACAATGTATGCTCTTTTATACGTGTGTGTATTACCGGATGGATCAGGTCACTTCAAAATGGATACACCTACGTCTCTGTAAATTCCTCAAAGGCAGCGGCTGTCTCCTTCATCCTTGTATCCCTGGCACCTGTGCACTGCCTACCCCAAGAGGTGCTCCATCGATGGTTGTTTATGAATAGTGACAGGGAATGAGTGAGGTCATTCCCACTGCATTCTTCAGTGCAGTGGCGTTTCGGTGGCTAACCATCCTGCTGGTCTGGCACTTCCGCGTCTGAAGTGCTGGGGAGCTTGGCGCCAGAAACCTTGGGTGCACATCACGGAGCATGAGCCAAGAGAGTCAGAAGGCACCACAACCGCAACCAATGCCTTGCCTTCTTCTAGAGGAAGGCAAATATTGAACTTTGAAATTGCGGGGTTACCTTGGCACTCGTGAGAAGTCTGGGCCAGTCCCAACTGGCGCCTCCCTTCTCTGCTTGAGGAGCACAGGGCTGCGGGGGGCGGTTATGGGGGGGATAGCATCCTCTCAGCATGATCTCTTTCACATCACCCTGTGACATTTTTTTAAAAATGTTTTTATTTTATTTTCTTTTTTAAATTTTCTTTTAATTTTTTTATTGAGATAAAATTGACATGTAACTTTGTGTAAGTTTAAGGTGTACAACCTGTTGATTTGATACATTTATATACTGCAATATGATTACCACTGTAGCGTTAGCTAACGCCTCTATCAGGTCACATAATTGTTGTTTAATATTTGTGGTGAGAAAAATTAAGATGTAGTCTCTTAGGAACTTTGAAGTTTATCATTTGGTATTGTTGATTGCAATCACTATGCTGTGCATTAGATCTCCAGAACGTATTTACCTACTAGTTGCAAGTTTGTCCCCTTACACACCATCTCACCCTGTAACATGGTAGTTTAGGTTCTTTACATTTTGTGTGGTTCTCACAGGTAACGTGAAAAGTTATCTTTAAGAAGATTACTGAAAGGCTGTCACCATCTGCTAGGAATTCTCTCTTAGAAAAAGGAGTTTGCAAGCAAATTGTCTTTCTGTCTTAAAGATGGGACTATCACTCAGCACCAGATAGTTTGTAACATGCTGGGTAGCTTTTGGGTGATAGTCCTCCCGTGAATGTATTTCATATTTCTGCAGGGTGTAATACGTTTTAGATGGCAGCTTTTAAAAAAGCATTTGAGTCTCTGGGTCACTTCTTCATAAAAAAGGTGTGTGTGTGAATGCATATATGTATTATATATATATATTTATTTGTACAAATTAGTTCTATTTCAGAAATAATAGGCAAAGGAAAATATTTTTGTGGCTTTACTAAAATTGTCTCATGCTTGTGCAGCTAAAAATGGCCCTGCCTGGAGAGGCAGATCTGGAGGAACAGAACTTTAGAGATCAAGGTTAGCAAATTAACCGACAGGAAAAGCCAAATAGCCAATTAACCTACTACTGCAGAGCCCAGGGGCTGGTCTGGAGCTCCAGGCTCTCTGTGGCCCCTGAGATTTGGTGACTGAAAACCTCCCACGGAAGCGGCTTCGTCCCCTCCAGCCCACAGTCGCTGGGAGTGTTTGCTCTGTGTGTGGCTCCCTTCTCTGAGCCGTGTGGAATCACATTGTGTTGCTCTGAGGTGGTTGCCACGGGAACATCTCCACCTGGTCATTATCTACTCAGGCTACCGATTTCATTAAACCAGGAGACAGATGTAGAGGGGCTGCTGCAGCCACCTGCTTTGCAGAAAACTGTAATTGCGCCTGCGACATTCACCTCCATGGCCACACGTCTCTGAACACGTTTCTCCTCTCGTTTCTCCCCAAATAGAGTTAATGAACTAAATCTATAGGAAATGGGCATTGGGATAATAGAGCCACTACATTTCCATCCCTCCTGCCCACCCCCAGGCCTCTGCGTTAGTCCCTCACGTAAATAAGAATAATGCTCCTTTTCTCTCACTTGTTCTGGCCCCCGCACTCAGGTGTAAAGGTAACTCTCTTCTTCAAATGTCTGTGATTCCTGTGTCCCACAAAATGGTGCTGAAGCCACAGTTTCCTTCTACTCATCCAGAGTAACTTCTAAAAATTCATATACAGGCCTCATTTCTAAATTGTATAAAATATAAATAGGAAATGAAACTGGTATTAACAAGTAACTTTATCTCACATATTTCTCAATAGAGAAGTGGATGGATCTGGATGGATCTCTCATGAGGAGAATTTTCTGGTCTTTATTCCTAGATTGCAGGTGACATTTGAGAGGTGTTGTCTTCAAGTACTCTTTTGTGGGGAAAACTATATAATCTATTGGCCTTATAATTTATTACCCAAAGCAGGATACTTTGGGGGTGAAAGGTGGCATTACTAATAAGTATGCCTGGACAACAGGTGCACACCAGGACTGTGCCAGGTGTACCAGGTATGCATTGTTCCTCTACCTGTAGACAATAAGTATATGAGCATGGTAGTATTGTGCCCTCAAAAATATGGGGAAAAGGACACCTCTTTCAGAAGAACATTTGTGAAATTAGAAATTACAATTGTGGAATTTAACATCTGGATCATCAAGAGAGGCTCTCTTTCTGTTTATACTACTGTCTCACATAAATTTAGTCAGTGTGAGTCCTTTCTTGAAAGCAAAGTGATGGCACTGGGAATTGAAAAGAAAAAAATGACATTAACAAAAAAACAGATGGATTGAATGTGCTCAAGGAGATGTCATAAAACCCTTTTCACTCTGTTTAAAAATCTATCTTAGGGGTTGGTAACTTTTTTCTGTAAAGGGCCATATATAAGCATTTTTGGCTTTGTGGGCCCTGTGGTCTTTCTTGCAACTCCTCTGCCATTGTAGGATGTAAGCAGCTGTGGAGGGTATAGAAGTGAATGGGCATGGGTGAGTTCCAAAAAAATCTTATTTACAGAACTGGCAGGTTTGGTTCATCAGCTGTCATTTGCCCACCGTGTTCTAGTTGTCTGTTTTAATATCTAGAAACTTTGTTCTGATAGGAGTTATTTTAGATATTAATTCTGACGTCACCTGTCCCGCTGTGACAGGTTGGGGCCGTGGCTAATGGGGCCAATGGAGAAGTGCAGTGGGCCTTACTATTTACTGTCCATTTTTGGTATGCATGTTCCAACATTCAAGGCATATGTTGAGGTGGGTGGTTCAGGGCAGGCATCCAGGGACATTTTGGACAGGGAATGGCAGCCCTGTGGCTTTACTAAGTATTTTAGAAGGAAGGCTGCAGGGATGTAGACACAGGGAATAGAGGTGATGGTGATTCAGTTTTTCTCATTAATGGTTTTTTAAAAAAAGCCTAAGGTTAGATTCTACTTTGGGAGAGAGAGCAAAACTACAAGAACCTGAGGAAAATGAAGTCTTAGGTCTCTGCCTATACTTCGAAAACACTGACTCAAAATTAAGGTGAATGATATAAAAAAAATCACTTTAAACTAGTCTGATACTTATCATGTAGAAATGAGATCAGTTGGTAAAAATAAAAGTTTTAGGAGAAAGTCCCAAAATGTTCCTTAGGGATTCACTTTCAAATTTTTATAAAGTTATGTTTAAAATGTTTCCCTTTTGGCAGAAAGACCACACTGACAGCTCAGGCAAACCCCAACAAGAATGTGAAAGATATTCAAGGGAATGAAGTAGACTCCACATAAAGCAGTAGGAGGTAGGATGATACACCATATCTTAAGTGACCAGATATAACACAGGTATCCGCCCACCTGTGGCTACCTGGCGGCACGCTGCTTTAATTGCAGACTAAGTTAGGAGATTGTGAAGAGTGACCACAGGAATGTCATTGGTGCTAGTTTCAGCTCACTAACGAGACACACGGAGATTAGACAATGGAGTGGGTAGTGCCACAAATAAGGAAAAATCTCAGAGGGCTTCAGTCCTATCCGCGCTGCTCAGTCAGACATAGGGGAAGACTGACGTTTATAGTTACTTAATATAGTCTTTTTAATTTTTATTTATTTATTATTTTTGCTGAGGAAGATCAGCCCTGAGCTAACATCTGTGCCAATCCTCCTCTGTTTTGCATGTGGGTCACCTCCACAGCATGGCTGGTTAGTGGAGCAGGTCCATGCCCAGGATTTGAACCTGTGAACCCTGGCCGCCGGAGTGGAGTGCACAGAACTTTGACCACTAGGCAATGGGTCCAGGCCCTAATAGAATCTTTCTGAGGGAACTCTTTAATCTAATTGGTAAGTTAACAGTAGTTACAGAGAGGTCAGTAACCATAAAGAGCGGGTCCTTTAGGACCTTGTAGTCTATTTAGGGATGTGTTTTCTACAGCTAGGAAAAAAATTTGAGACCACTAATAAAGCAAAATACAATGACAGTCAATGAATATTGCCTTAGCGTGTGTTACTGATAAAGAGACATGAGCCAAAGAGTTCTCCAGAGTGGAGGGCCAGGCAGAGGAGACAGGAATTCAGGGTGGATGGCCGACACTGGCTCTCAACAGGTGCAGGGTCATGAGCAACAGGCGGGGTGAAATGGGGGTGGAGGGCAGAGGGTCCCCCGGACAGGTGAAGGAGGCTGGGGGGAGTCCAGGCAGCAGGCAGCTCCCAGAGGGTCTACAGCGCGGGGGCGACAGGATGGCACCTGCTTGTACACGATCTGTTATTCAGTGAAATATTATCTGTATTGAGTTTCTGTTTAAATTTTTATTTATTTTTAAATTTTTTTCATCTAACAAAAGTAAAACAAGCAAATTGTAAAAAAAAAAAAGTCCAAGTGTTACAGACACCTAAGTCATAGACAGTTAAATATTCCATAATCCCACCTACAACAATAACCACCATTAGCAGTTGATGTTGCCTATCAACACCAGGATAAATTAAAAAAAAGATTTTATCACTTGGAACCCAGGAATCATAGAGAAATATCTCCTATTTTCCTAATGTGTTCATGCCTTATATTAGAAACCACGATAGAACATCTCATCTACTATGGAAAAGAGGCTCTTTGGTTATTTTCCCTCTGTGATGCAGCATGTGCTGCTGCTGGAGTCCTGGTCTCCATGATACAGTGAACTAACTGAACCTCTCGCTCGCCCTCGTCCTGCGTGGCAGACCCATGTGCCTGGGACTGGAAATCCACGGTCTAAGGACCGTCAGAGGGTAACTGTTGTGGGTAGCTGGAACTGCCCATTCAGGGGCATCAGGAGAGGTAAGAGACAACATCAGAGCCCCCCAGGCTCTAGCCAATGCTGCATTGGTCTAGTGACTCAATTCTGTCCTCTGAAAGGTGTCTTTGGGGGGCTGGGTGGGGGAGGTTGTCTCTAGTATGGAAAGAGTTATTCCAAGTCTCTTTGTCCCTACAAGAGCTGAGAAAACAGACATTGCACATTGATATGGGAGGTTAACAAGCCAGGAGAAATATAAACATGTCCATGCCCTATCGGCCTTTGAGGATCTAAGGATCGGAAATAGCAAGTTCTAATTTCTCCTAGTAATTTTCAAGCGTCGAGGTAAATCAAGTTACCTCTACAGCTGATCTGGTTTATGCCAAAGGAAAGTAATACTCTGTGGGTGCAGTCCAGCTCTTTGAAATTTATAGATGGGAAGGGATGTGAGAACCAAACACTGAAAACCTTGGAGCAAACTGTGAAATTTATCCACTGTCTCCTCTCGCCCCACGTCCAAAGTGAAGGATGATTGTGATAGAAGGCATGAAATCTGGCGGGGTGACTGGTCACTGGTTTGGGTTTCCAAAGGAACTTGACATTAAGAGAATTATGAGCCAGAGGTTGAGCAAAAACTCCAAATGAGGAGTAGAATATGAAGGGGAAAGATAGAAAGAGTGAGTTTCCGAGGGGGTCATAATAGAGGAAGCAGCAAGTACAGACTAAAGGGACTCTGCCAAAGTGAACAGTTTTACCAGGAATGCAAGAATGGACCTCAGGGACAGAGATTAGAAGAAGAAGGGAGAATTAGAAGTGGAGAGTTACCAAGGGCAGCTGTAGAACAGGTTTCCCTGTGGGGTTTTAAAAATAAGATCAAATCTCATCTAGTTGAGTCCTGGCTGAAGGTGGAGAGAATGTGCTGGATAAGAAAGGAACATCTTCCTTGTACAGGCCTTCACAGTTGTTAGGATGGACATTTTTAAAGCTGACATGATCTCCTTGGACACTCACTAAAGCTCTAAGAGGTAGGGCAGGGACAGAAGTACTTTACGAGTGAGGAAGTCTGCAGACACAGGGTTAAGTCCCCACTGGGAGGGGACAGATGGAGGAAGGAAGGCAGACCTTCCAGGGTTCTGAAGCTCAGAGGGAAGTGAGAACTTTTTTTAAGAAAACGTCTGTTCCTTTCCAGGTACACTTGACTACTCACTGTTGAGTAGGCGGAAGTCAATGAATGGGTAGGAGCCGCGGCGTTCAGCAGGAACCCCCGTCTGACCCCTTAGTCGTACATCTCCTAGAAAACAGAAAAGCCAAACAAATGTTTGAAAACTTTGCCAAGTGTATTCACTTTTCCTCTGCAAACCCCCTTGCCCACTTACGTCACAGGCACCAACACCAAATGTCAGGAGAAAAATGGTTTCCATTCACCTTGCTTAAGAGGGTGCTATATGTGGGGAGGGTAGTCAGTAAAAGCCAAGTGTAATGAACTTGGCAATACTTGAACAAATGAAGCAGCACTGTCTTTTACGTTTGCCTGGAAGATGGGTCTGATAATTTTACTAGTTTACAAAGTTTCATAGTCTTTTATACTTCCTAGGGCCACCAAGATGAAGCAACATAATCTGGAAGGACAAGTGATGCCCTGGGATTATAGCCTGTGTTCTTATTGGAAGTTTTAATTGCCCTCAGCGTCATTTCTCTTAGTTCCAGCACACTTGTTTTCTGACTGTCATCTACCTTCCTTGCTGCGAAGGTTGTCTGCTCTAGAATCTGCTCAGACGAAGGCCAGCCGAGCTCCAGGCGCTTCAGACACTCAGCCACCCTTGTACGTATGGTAGTCTGTAGAGTCTCTAGTACTTGTTTGTTGGTTTTCTTGAATGTCTGTGCTTACTTTCCTTTTTGGTGTGTGTCTTGCCTTCCTGATCAAGGGAGGTGATGAAAGTAGAGAGGAAAGAGCACGGGCTTTGGAACGAGGCCGACCTTGGGTAAACCTGGCTCTGAGCCTCAGTTGCCTGACTTCAAGGTGTCATTGGTTGGAGAATCAAAAATAATACTTGCTGCCTGGGAATAAATGCTGGTTTTCCTTCCTTCTCACTCCTGCAAAGCAGGGATCATGTGTATTGTGTGCTTTGCATTTCTCCCTAGTGCTTTGTGCGCTGTGTGGTACTTAGCAGACTCTAAGTGAATCTCCTCTGTCAAGAATAGCTATAAAGGCCAGATGCACAAATTAGTACATATTATATGGAATCGGAGAAGAAGTACAAATACGTGAGAGCTAATATATTTCTAGAAGAACTGAATCAGGGAAGATTTCAGTTCCAGGAGTAATGGGTCCACTTCCATAAACTGCTCTTTCCCAGCCCCAAGGTGGCCTCACCCTACAAGTGGGGAGAGGAACAGTCTTCTCTCCCCACCTCCTACCTCTTGGAGTCAGCCAGGGCCCGGGGAGAGCCACATCAGCTCTGACCCAAGTGACTGACAGTGTTGATGGGTTCACGGCAGGCCGCCCCAAGATGCACCACTCTGGTATGTGGATTATTTCGAGCTGAAGACAATAAAGGCTCAGAAGACCCAGGGAGAACAGTCAACTTTCCCCCTAACTACCTAAAGGAATTGAACAGAGAAGGCCTATTCCAGGAAGGAGCTAATACCACAAGACAGCTATAGCATAATGTAAAATAGGTGTGATAAAGGCACCAACAAGCCCATTTTTGGCCCAGCAAAACTTGTTTAACGAACATTTGCATTTCCATCTCCATGTAAATTATCCTCCTCCCCTCTGAAATCCCAAAACACTACCCCAACATCCTCCTTTGCCTTTAGCAGAAGATGACATGTAAGGTGGCAGCTTTGACCAGATGACGAGTTGCTCAGAATTCCTGGGTTTCTCCCATGTGTACATGTTATTACACTTGTTTGATTTTTCTCCTGTTATTCTGTCTCACGTCCATTTAATTCATAGCCCAGCCAGAAGACCTAGAGTGGGTAGAGGAGTTGTCTCCCTCCCTTACAGTGTCTAAAATATCCTTCTCAGATGGGCCTTGTGTGGACTTGGGCTTATAGACAGCAGGCTGTGAGCCCTTGGGCTCGGCTCTGCTTGATTTTTATATCGGTGCCTCATTTAGTGCTCTGTATCATCTGACACCGTAGCGCCGTGCTGATATTAAAGGATGTTGCCATTTATGGAATACAGTGAAGGAGGAGGAGGAGGGACGAGATGGAAAAGTACATTTAAAAATGTGAATATAATCTGACATCAAAGAAGGGAGTGCTGTTAGCATTTGGTAAGCTTGTGGGGGGGATGGTCCGTGGTTGCAGGAAAGCCACTGGGAAGAGTGAAGACGTTTCCTCAGCCGTCGTCTAGAACACCCTCTGTGTATAACTCTCTTTTACAAAGCACTTTCACAAACATCACAGCATATTTATTTTTTGTTTATCTCACTGGATCCTCGCAGTAGCCTTCTGAGGAGAGTCACTACTATCCCCCACTTTATAGGTGAGAAAATAGAGGCTCAGCAGAAGCGGAGGACTGCTCTTCTCTCTCTGGGCCTAGCCCTGGGCTCGCGACCCTACAGGTGCTCGGTGGATAGCAGTTGACTTTAATCGACTCCCGAGTTTACAGTGCTCTAAGCTTATAATTAGCAGGGATGGTCCCTAAATTTAGGTTTAAGATTAAATCTCAATACCATTGGTTTCTAAGCTTATGGAGGGTGCACACCTGGTTTTTAAAATGAAAAAAATCATAAACCCCCACATGATAGCGGTTGTACTTTTAGTAGCCATTGAGAAAACACAGCATGTTAAAGTGAGGTAGCGAGTTCAGCTCTGCCTTTGCATGAACTTATATTCTATGAAGACAGTGAGACAGACATACTTGAAGAGCGATGCACAGATGAGGCGGTGCTCGTTCGGTCTATGAAGCCTTCTGGGCTTCTCCTGGGGGTTCGGGCTCAGCAACTGGAAGTCACTTCTTCACAGGTAACTTTTTTCACTATCACCAAAGAGTTCCTCCTGACTTTGTAGTTCTGAGGGTACTATTTTCCCAGAAAACTTCCGTATCATATCAGTGTGGGTTTTAAAGCCTCTGCTAGAAATTATTCCACGTGTCCACCTGAGAGTCTAAGGTGGAGGATTCCCATCGTCAGGTGAGACTTCAGATGTAGAGAAACTGTGAGGAGACAGCACATGTGGCAGGGCGGGTACAGGGAGAGCCGTCCGCCAGGCAGGGGGCAACCACCACGGGAGGATCAGCATTCCTCTATCTTGGCTGACCCTGGGCAAATCAATAACCACGGTGAGGTCCAGCTTTCTGGTATTTAAGCTAATTAGCATACTTGTAGCAGCTTTGCCTACCTCACAGGGTTGTTGTGAGGAAATTACAAGGTGCGTGAAAGTAACATGATGGTTAACATTTATTGAATACTTACTGTGCTGAGCATTTTACATGCGTTATCTCATATCAGATACCCAACCACCCAGTGGAGTAGGTGTTATTATCATTAGACCATTTTACAGATGAGGAAACTGAGGCCAATGGAACTTTGATAATTTGTCCGAGCCCATAGGGCTAGTAAGTGTGGGGCTTGTGCTCAGACTCAGAACCGGCTCCAAACCCCATGTTCTTAACCTCTCTCCTATATTATCAGGATAAAAAGTTGTACAAACAGTTAAACACTAATTTTTTTTTGCCCAGTGTATGCTTTGATTGCTATTTGCCAATAATCCATATACATATTCATCATGATTCTTGGAAACTGAATACCAGGGGACCCACCCCCTTGATGAAGTCAAGATTCAATCAGCCAGATGCTGTTTATTTGAAGAGCCGTCCAGTGGAAATGGGCTGAATGAGTAAGACAACCAACTCCTGTTCTGGATCAACAAGGCGTCTATTATTTTCATGTAAGAAATGGAAAGCAATTATTAAAAATATTATTCAGCAGAACTGAAATTACCTGGCAACTAATTTACTCAAGCTCTTAATTAAGTAGAATTTTCATGATGCAACCCCACTTTTGGGAAAAAGAGATAGCAACGAAGCAAGTTGATAACAAAGATACCTAAACAGACAAACAAAACAACACAAATAAACAGCAACGATAACAAACGACAAAGCCCACACCCGGAAGTTTCCTTTCAATGTTTATTCTGTCTATAACTACACTGACAGTCATGGAAGCGATGACCCCCAGAGCTGATGATGGCATTTAGCTGTAGTAAATAGTTGTCTTTAAAAAGGATTAAATCATGTTAAAAATACTAGTTAAAAATACTAGGCAGGAGGCAGGACAATTGTAAGTGGGCTGACGATCCATTTTAGAAATTTTTCAACATGAGAAGTTAAATACAAATAAACCTAATATTCCATATCTTGAGCATTCTATTTAATTGAGACTCTACTGGGGTAAAATTAATGTTTTCAGCATATATTTCTAATACAGAAATTTCTCTCCTTCTCCCTGCTTTCATGAGGCCCTTCTGATACTAAATCACGACTAAATCGCCTGTCCTGGTGGGAGGAGAGAAACAGTTCAGTAACAACAGTCCCCGGAGGAGCAGAGGCCACTGGGCTGATGTCCGAAGAACAGAACAAGTCGTGTCCTGCCGAACTGCTTTTACTGGCCCCCGGTCTCAGGCGATCATCTATTTACCTAAAGCTTTATATCCAAGCTAAACAATTATTTTGACTATTCATTAGGCCCTTGTTTAACTTAAGCAACTGTTTTTCTGGCAAATGAAAGGTGCTGGGGAAGCAGGGTTGGAAGCAGTTGCAGGAAGCGTTGACAGCTCAGACTCGTGTCCTCAGCCTGTTCTTATTGTGTTCCAAAATGAAACAACAGCAGGGGAATTCTTATTTTGAGAGGGCTGCTTCTCTCTTGCCCCTTCAGGCTGAAAACGTAACATGTCGTCCTCAGGTACTTAAGGCTGCAAACATCGGCAGAGAGCTGAGCTGAGTGTCTCCAGGGGCCAAGAGCCGGAGACCGCCACTCACCTTCCCAAGGCACGTGGTTCCAGGATGGACCCCTTGCCTACTTGGCCTCTCGGGCCGTGTCTGTCTAATGAAAGCCTGCACTAGGGAGCAGACGCTATGTGGCCTCGTGTAATTGGCAAACAGGATGCAGATTCTGACAGCGACGACAACTTACAGTGGCTGAACATGGGCCACATGATGAGAGCCAGACTCTGGCCCCAGTTGTGGTGTCAGGGTCATTTCAGGGTGGGGAGAAGGGGTAGGAAAGAGACAGAGCAGTAGCTACTGTGCCCCTGTTGCATCTGAGATAATGATAAGGTCTGCAGGGAGCACAGCAGGGAGATTCACGGCAGGGCGTCACAACGGACGAGGAGGTCGAGATGCTGGCCGTGTTGGAAAGATGCAATCGTGGAGTGGCCCAATCATGGTGGGAGGGACGAAGCTCTGGGAATGGCACGCCTTTGAGCTTCCTCAGGCATTCCTAATTCATGTCGCTGCTGCAAACTTGCAGTATGAAAGCAGAGAGAGCCCAGATCCCCAGAGCTCAGGCAGGAGCTTTCACCTTGCTGCACTGCCCCAGCTGGCAGCTCTGAAGATTTCAGAGGACTCCTCTCAGTTAGCAAAGTGAATTATTTCTCCTAAGATGTTTATTTCCCAAAGAAAGAGGAGGAAGGTTGTGCAGTTCACTCACTCCACAGATTTATGGGGTGGTACAGGCAGCCAGTCCAGATAATTCAGGCAGAGGTGGTTGTCCTGAGTGCTGTGAGCTCGTAGGAGCCCCAGGGTGGCTGGGTCAACCGCATCTCCCACAGGGAGGTTCAGTCTTCTGCTCCCTTCTTGAGGGGGCTGGGCCTGTGTGCTCACTACGGACTGTGTGTTGAACTGGCTGAGCAGGAGGCTTCTGTCCATTGATCTGTCGCACTAGTTGTGTATTCCTGAGTTGTTGCTGGGAGAGCTTTTCGTGCAGGAAAGAGACAAACCAGGAGTTAGTTGTCCAGAAACCACACTTTTGGCAAAATGAACAAAATAAAGTTTTCCTTGCATGTGGAAAAAGTTCTTTCTTCTGTTTTTAAAAGCCTTGATCTTTATATCAAAATCAGAGAAAAGGGAAATTTCACCAAGTTGGAGTCCCCAAACAATACTGATGTACCACCTTGAAAATGTAGCTGAGAATTATTTAATACTTTGTGACAAATGTGCTTTTTGGGACTTGAATGCTGCCAAAGTGAATATATAAATAGCAGTTCCTCTATTTCCTAAAGCTGGTGAGGTAGGTTTTAACTTAGACTAGACATTCTTCAGCTTGATGGTTTTACAGAAGGAAAAACAGAAAAAAAAATTTCAATCACCGGGAACACAGGAGTCTAATAAAAAATGATATTGAACAAGAAGCAACAGGAATGCCTGAAGAGAATTCCAAGAAGCTGTAAAGGAACTTAAAAGAACACAAAGAACACGTCTTCTTACAAATATTGAGAATAAGGGGAATAATTCGAGGAGTCTTCTTAGGGAATATGTGATCCTGCTTTGCCTCGAGTAATGGAAACACCAGTGCAGGCTTGCACATTATTCACTTGTTTCTGGGATAATGCTTTCTACCTCCAGAATCTCACCAAAGCAAAGTTTGTTGTTTTTTAATTAATAATACACACACACGCATACAATGCCTGACACACTGTGGGCACTCAAAAAACAGTAGCTCTTATTCTTATTTTGTTCCTGCTCTTCTGGAATTTCTGCCGCCGTCTCCGTGCCCCCATGGTAGTTGGTATTATTTACAAGGATTCCTGAGTCATGAACTGTCTCAAGGACTGTCCACGGAGTAGCTGATTTAGCCCTCATAACAAGCTGCCTCAGGTAGGTCTGTGCATCATCCACTGTACTGAGGAACACACAGGGCTTGCAAGTGACTGAACTGGGATCAGAAGCCAGGTGGCCTTGGGACCCCTTGCTCTCGGAACCACTGCTGCACAGGGTCAATATCTCCATTCTCCCCAGCAGTGAGCAGCACGGTCACCCATGATGTTATTCGTGGTTTCCTTTGATCTTCCCAGGCTGTTTCTCCTCTCTGCGCTGGGCAGGCCAGGGTTATAAAAGTGAGTGCCAAAACCATGTCCTGAGGAAAGCCCAGCATTTATCCTGGTGCTTCTTCACAGCAGCGTTGTGAGTCCAGTATGACAGAGGTGCTGTGGCCATGGCACGGGAACCCACGAGTCCCCAGTGGTGCAGGTTGGACCACGGGGAGTCTAGACTCCACTGCAGATCTAGGCATCTTGCAGGTCAGTAGAACTTTTGGGTAAGTGGGTCAGCAAAGGGGCCAATTCTAGGGCAGGCTCTGAGAGGACCCTAGACTAATTCAGTACATTTCAACAAATGTCCATGCAAAACATTATATCAAGTGTTGGAAAGTAGGTGAGGAATAGGGAAATACAAAGTCCCATAAGACGCCATTCTGTCACTCAGATAATTAATAATCTAGAAGAGAGACATAGGAATGAACAAATATGGTACAAGCTGGAAGGAATCTAACTTTTAATGATACTGGGATAATAGGTTTGGATCCCTCTCTCATTGTGAGGCTTTATGATTTCATATGGGTAACTAACTTGGAAATTTCTGGGTCTCAAATGGCTTCCCAGAAATCCTATAAAATGTTTCAGTTGGTAGAATTGAAAGAGAATTATTTAATGTTCAATTTTTAAATTAAATACAATTTTAAAAGGCCGTCACATTTTAGAACTATGGTTGAGGTGTGATTTTAACTCTTAAAACAGGTCTCCAGTAAGCACAGTTCTTACAGGCAAGCGATTTAAATTAACAACGTTAGTTTCAGAAACCACTTGTCACTAGAAAGAGATGTCCTTTGTATCTGATGAGAGAGTTAGCTTTCTGGGGGGGGGGGGATATACACACAACAGGAGAGGTGGGGGAGGAGAATGAGAGAGGAAGAAGGCAAAGAGACAGAAGGAAAAGGAAGAGGAGGAGAGAGAGGAGGCTACAAAGAAAATGGAATGGGAAGAAACTGGGGCTGAGGGAGAAGAAGATATCAAGGATAATTCCTAGATTTCTGTCTTGCATAACTGGGTAGCTGGTTGTGCCAATCAAGAAATTCTTGAAGAGGAGTTATTTCATGTCCTTTGAAAAATTATATTTACTGTAAATGATATTTATGATACATGATACTTTTGGCAGGCAACACAGCAGTGAAGAACCTTGAGAAGTGGGCTGTTGGACATATGGATCTGAGACCCAGAGAGAATGTCTGGGATGGAGATACAAATTTATAAATCAAATAAAACCACGGGCACGTATGAAGTTACCCAGGAAGTGACGTGAGCAGTGAATAGAGCCGAGCATCCCGCCTTGTGCAACTGTAACATTTAATGTCTTGCTGGAGGAGGAGTCCATAAGGGAGAAGGGCAGCCATGTAGGTAGGAGGAAATCCAGAAGCTTGTTGTGTCATGGAAGAGAGTAATTCAAGAGTGAGAGGATGGTTTTTAGATAGATCTTGCTAAAAGCGTAAGTGAAATGATGAAAAAGTCCACTGGATGTAGTAGACGACTGTAGTGAGAGACAGAAGCAGAGTCCTTTGGACATCACATGGAGTTGGGAAACCAGGAAGGCATTATGAAGGAGCTAATGTTTAGATGGATCTTAAATGATAAGTAAAATTTGGAAAAGTCGTACTTATATATATGGTGTTGACATGCAATTCATCCAACTATGATTATTGAAATGAAAGGAAGGGATTTTTAGGGAAAAAAATCATGCTGATCTTCAGAAGAGTAGTCATCACTAAGAATGAAATCAATATCAAAATATAATTTGAAAATTGCACAGAGGATAAAACAGTCCAGATCACAAAAATGCCTTAAATTTCTGCAAAATATAATGATACCCTATCTAATCACTTCCTATATTTAAATATACTTCAAGAAAAAAGGCTAATGAAAATCTCTGCCAAGAAAAGGATTCATTGGGAAGAAAAGTATGAGCACATTAGTGAGAATAAATACAATCAACAAGATAAAATACTGACCAAGTCCCAATATCGCTGAATAATTTCTTGTTTTTTTGAACTCTGAGTAATTTGAGAGAAGCGTTTTAATGTATTGTTTTCATGTGCTTCTGAACTTCCCGAGTCTGGCCGGGAACAAGGACAATCTGCCAAAATACTACAAGAAAAGATGTTGCTGATGGCCGGTGGGAAATACTCAAAGCCCCACGAAATAGCCTGTTCTTAGGAGACCCCCACACCAAGTGTGCTGACCCCAGAAGGACCAGGGGCCAGCACACTCCCTGCTGAAGGCTGCTCGGGGCAGCAGGGATTGGGAGCTCTTCATTGCCAGGTGTCTGTGCCAACGTGGCACTTGGCATTCTTTTAAGCTCCAAGTGTTGTTCAGTTTTTGCTTTTCAGAAGGGAAACAGATGGCAAAAACTGGACTCAGTAGGGAAATGGTTGACTTGATCATATTATATCCATGTTATAGGATATTATTTTACTATTAAAACAAGTAACGTATATTTCTATAGTAATGGCTAACATTTATTGAGCATTTAGCATGTGCTAGGGAATGTTTAAAGTACTTTTCATGAATTAACTCATTTAATCCTCTCAATATCTCCCTTAGATAAGTGCTGTATCAGTATCATCTTTAAGAGACAGAGGCGTTCATCTGCTTTTCCGTGATGACATGGCCAGTGAGCGTGCAGGCAGATCTGAAACCCAGGTGACTGGCTCTACAGCCTGTGCCCTTAATAAATTTGGTACCATCTCTGTTCAGATATGTCTTGATCTGAAGTGAGAGCCATGGTATATTGTTAAGGGAGGGTAGGTATTAGATGATATTTAAAAACTGTGTCACAAAGTAAAGAAATCAACAGCGTGAGAAGCTATTTACTACCTCTATGACCTTAACCATTCTAGGCTTCATGCAGTCTTAGTGTCTGCCCTGTATACCTCATAGAAGCTAGGAATTAAATGAAATCATGTGGATAAAAGTGTTTTGCCCATCACTTTGTAATAAAGTTTTATTATTAAGAATATTCTTGTTGATATCCCTTCAATATATTGATGTTTACTGTGAATATCCAAGAAGGTGAGATCACATAGCATTTCTCAAACACATTTGTCCACAAAATGTTTTTCAAGTATTTTCTAGGATGACTGTTTTGAGGAAAATAATTAGGTATATACTGCTCTTCATGGAGTATTTGTGTGTGTGTGTGCGTGTGTGTGTATAATACTTAGGTCAAAATCTTAGCACTGGAAGGGGCTTCGAGGTCCTCCAGCTTTTCTTATCTGTACCATCACCCTTGAATTCTTGTTCTGTATGACTAAGTCTCCACCTCTGCTTCTAATTTCTTTTTTGGGGCTACAGACCAGCTGGATATTTATTCTATTATTCCTCAAATATGTTTCCGAGTGTGTACTAGTGCCAGGTCCTGTTCTAGACCCTGGGAATATAGCATCGAGCAAAGCAGACAAAACATAACTGCTCTCGTGGGTCTCAGAGTCTGGTAGGGAGAGACGGACAAGACAAAATCAACAAATCAACAAATAAGCAAATATCATTTCTATAGGGACATGATACAAGTGCTGTGGGGTGAATTCAAAAAGAAAGGGGTGAGGGAGTGCTGGGTGGTCTGGGTGGGGATGAGGCTGCTGTGTAAATAGAGGAGGGTCTGGGAAGTCTACTCTGGGGACAAAGACTTGAATGAAATGTGGGAGGAACCATGAGACCATCTGGGAGGATCATTTCAGACTCAGGGAACAGCAAACACAAGACCACAAGGAACATGCCTGGTCTGTTCTAAAAACAGCAAGGAGGCCAGCACACTGGAGCAGAGAGAGTGAGGGGTGAGTGGGAAGAGATAAGGACAGAGAGATGACAGGTGGGGAGGGGCTGGGCTTGCTGGGGAGTGGTGGATAGTTTAGGGACTCAGAGAGAAACAGGGTTTTGAAGGAGTGACATGATCTAAGGTTTTTATAGGATCATGTTGGCTGCTCTGTTGTGTGTAGATTGTTGGGGAACTTTACACATTTAATGGATCCCCAAATGAATGTGCTGTCTTTTCCCACAACAGAGGTCCTGTCTTGCGTCCTAGTTATGGCAAGTCCAGTCAGTCACCAAGGCCTGTTACTGTGGTTTTATCACTCAGCGGAGCAGGCGCTCTACTAGGGCCTGTGTGTGCAGAGCCCTCTCTAGAAAAGGGTGCTAAGCCACAGTAAATATTCTCCTGGCTTCACAGAGAAGGCAGAAAATGGATCAAGGCACATGGCCATTTATTCACACAAGTTGCCCATCAATTTCATAAGTATGTAAGATGCAAATACATGTATTTTAGGGAGAGGTATATTTTGGAGTAAAATTAATTGAACTGGTCCTTGCAGATTACACACTTGGAATAAACCCCTGCAGCATACATACTTGGAATAAGGGCTATTTAGGAAGCAGATAAAATATAAAACTCAAAAAACAAATTGGTTCATGCAGAAACAGTCCCTGAAAGCTGTGCCTCTGTGACTGGACCTTCCTCGGGATGGGACTGACTGGACCAGGCATCAGTTTGCCTGGTCACAGCCCTGTGTGCTCTGAACAGGCTCCCCCATGTTTGTTTATGCAGCCATTGCAAGGAAACTGAAGTGGAGGTACTTTATAAACAGAGATCATTGGATGATTTTTTTTAACTGAATAAAACACAGACAACTTTTGCCTTTTGCTAGTTTTCTGACACTTTTCCCATTCTCCATAATTCTACCAGGATTATTGACAAGAGTTTAGCAAATATAGATGCAAATTGTTGAGATTATAATTCACTAGACCCAGAAGCTTGAATTTTTGCAAAATGGCCGTCACGTATGTTTGTTTGCTTGGTTTTCACTTTCTTGGGCTTCCATTCCAACCCTCCACACTGACCCTTTTTAAAAACAAAGCTGTACCTTTTCTAGTTTAAACTCATTTTTGACAAGAAGAAAGAAAATAAAAAGGTCTGTTTGTCTTCTGCTCTGAATGTTCTGCCACTTTCCTAGGCCGTTAGCTGGTCCTTTTCCATCCTTGTTCTTTAAAGAACATTTTAATAGATCCTTTTAAAGTCCTCTTTCTTACCGGTTTGTATCACACATTTGTGTTTGCCTTTGGTTAGATGAAACTTCATCTGTCTTTTGTAAATGCTATTAACATTTTAAAAATATTTGAACCCTTCAGAGAACTGTGTGCACCTTCACTGGCTTCTTTAGGCAAACCTGTCTATTTTTGTTGCTGGAATATTTTATGATCTCAGTATCATGTGATTTCTATGTTTCTTATCTACAAACCCCAAAGTCCCAGAATATGTCTTAGCTATTATTGGGAAAACAATGCCTGAATTAACTGAATGAATACACATTATAATAAATTCGTCCTTTAGAGTTTTCTGTCCTTGTCAAGTCTTATAGCCTTTTGGAATCTATTTTGATGGCAACATACATATCTCACTTTTTAAAATTAAAGTCTAACAATGCCTGGAATTCCCTTTTCTGTGAATTGCACTACATCACTTTCCTCTTGTAATAATTAAATCCAGAGAGGCAGTTCTTCATGTCCAAACCCAATTACATGATTCTAATGTTTGAATTTGAGAACTGGAACTGAAAAACGGATCCAAACATATTGAAATAATTCTTTTGGAGATGATAAGTAAATAAACAATAATGTTTATTCTCAATCAATGTTCATTGAGTATCCATTGTACTCATACATTATTATATCAGGGATTAGTATGACTGTGAGCAATATAGTATATAATGACAATGATTTTAATGCTGCCACGTGATACCAGGGGGACAACTTCTTTTAGTACTAATTGCTTAGTTTTTCATATCTGATATGCTGCTGCTTATGGCTTTACTCCTGTAAGTTTCACTGCAACTGATGGATGGATTTACGTGCACTGTGTAATCTCTTCCACACTGAGTCCAAACCTGGTGCTCTGTACTGCTTATCATTTCAGACACTCAAGATTCTACCATCTGTATTTCTCCAAGACTCCCTGCTTCTTCACTCTGTAACACACGTAGAAAATAACATTTGATTCCTACTGGGTTAAATGTATCTGGCTGCTCAAGTCCAGAGCTTTTGGGACTGAGATCTTGACTGCCTCAGTCTTGCCTGGACATCCTGGGGACTCAGTGGGATCAACTCCTCAGCACAGTGGAAACCCACTCACAGCCCATTGGTTGGGAAACTCTCATCTGTACAATTAAGACGACACGACCTGGATACAACTCTCAAAATAGCTGATCATATGTTTGATTATTAGGATATGTGCTTCTGGAGGTCAGCACACTTCATAGAATCATAGAATAAATCTTCAAAGATTGATTGACTACTCATCACTGGGGGTTGGGTAGGGTGCGTGGGGGTCATGGAAACTTGAAGTAGAAGAACGGGACCATCATTTAAAGCAAATGTTTTTATTTCTCTGGATTGACATGGCAGTGATCTGGAAAAAGGTAAGCTCTTGCCCACATTTAACCTTCTAGTCATATGATTCAGGAACACATTTTTTCTTTTCTTTGTCATTATATTTTTAAACTGGTCAGGATTGTTCCTCTCCATCCACAATGGGAGAGAAAGAGAAATGAGACTAATATTCTCCTCTGTTTTACGACCGTCTAAGCTCAGTTATTTTCAATCAGATATTCTGACCTGAATGGTCTGGAATGAGTCTGGGCATAGGTGTTTTTATAAAGATTCCCAGTGACTTCAACGGGGGAATATGGTTGAGAACCAGTGGGTATCCCATTGTGTAACTGGACGACATGCCCCAAAGCACAATCGTTCAGTGAAATAGAGATGAGGCAGAAGCAAACAGCACAGAAAGCAAATCTCTATAATGCACTTCATCCTGGGGCACTTCTGAGGCATGTCTTGGGTTTTGGGCACTCCAGTTGGAGGAGTGGATTATCATGGCTCTGGTGAGCTTGGAGAGGTTTTGTGGAGCAAACTGACTTATAGAATATCTTGAAAAGAAAAAGGTCGTGAAAATTTAGAGTATGAATTCATAGACCAGTAGAAAGAAGTCCAGAGCAGGAAATGGAGAAATAGGTAGTGGAGTGGTTTGTTTGGTGAAAGAGAGTTTGGGGGGCGGGCAGAGGAATGGGAGGTAAAGACTTGGCCCTCCAACGAGAAGCTCGGTTGTTGAGCCCAAATCAGAATACTCTGCACACATCCTGGTTCAGACTCAGAAGGGTGATGGCACATTTGTTCTTGGATTGGGCAGTCAGAGCTGAGGAAGGACTTTCCAACAGCAATCTGTACTCACATTCAAAGCAAAACTACAACAAAAATAATATAGCATATTACCGTTGAAAACTGTTTACTGACAAGATTAAGAGCACATAAGATACAGGTGTATTTCATATGATTTAGTGTACGGAAGTCATAATTCAAGTTCTGAAGAAAAATGCAGGCAACGATACAAAGCCCTATCTTATTATATAGCACGTGAAGCCGTCTCATGTCCCTACAATCCCTTCACGAGTAGCACAAATTCTCCAAGTTCCTACACGAGGACTTTAGGTTTGTAGTATACCTTTAGCAATAACTCATCACCAACTTTTTTTTATTGAAGTATAATTGGCATACAGCATCCCACTAGTTTCGGGTGTACAACATAGTGATTCAGTGTCTATATTCACTACAAAATGATCATCATGATAAGTGTAGTTACCGCCTGTCACCATACAGAGTTATTATAATACGATTGAATATATTCGTTATGCTGTACATTACATCCCCGTGACTTATTTATTTTATAACCGGAAGTTTGTATCTCTTAATCCTGTTCACCTATTTCTCCTGCCCCTCAACCCTTCCCATCTGGTAACCATCAGTTTTTTTGTGTGTATCTATGAGTCTGTTTCTGTTTTGTTTTCCTTGTTCATTTGTTTTGTTTTTAAGATGCCACGTATAAGTGAAATCATATGGTATTTGTCTTTCTCTGTCTGACTTATTTCACTTAGAGCATAATAACCTCTAGGTCTATTCATGTTGTCACAGATGGCAAGATTTCATTCATTTTATTTATTTATTTTTTTTGTGGGGAAGACCAGCCCTGAGCTAACATCTGTTGCCAATCCTCCCCTTTTTGCTGAGGAAGACTGGCCCTGGGCTAACATCCGTGCCCATCTTCCTCCACTTTATATGGGACGCCACCACGGCATGGCTGACAGGCAGTGCGTCGGCGGGCGCCCGGGATCCAAACTCGCAAACCCCGGGCTGCCAAGCATGGACTAAACCGCTGCGCCACCGGGCGGCCCCATCATTCTTTTTTTATGGCTGAGTAATATTCCATTGTATATCCATTCATCCATCAGTGGACACTTAGGTTGCTTCCATATCTTGACTATTGTAAGAGTGCGATGAACATAGGGGTAGATATATCTCTTCAAATTAGTGTTTTTCTTTTCTTCAGATAAATACACAGAAGTGGAATTGCTGGATTGTATGGTAGTTCTATTTTTAATTTTTTAAGGAACCTCCATACTGTTTTCCATAGTGGCTGCACCAATTTACATACCCACCAACACTGTATGAGGGTTCCCTATTTTCCACATCCTTGCCAACACTTGTTATTTCTTGTCTTTTTGATAATAGCCATTCTGACAGGTGTGAGGTGATATCTTATTGCAGTTTTGATTTGTGTTTCTCTAATGATTAGTGATGTTCAGCACCTTTTCATGTGGTTGTTGGCATCTGTATGTCTTCTCTGGAAAAATGTCTATTCAAGTCCTCTGCCCATTTCTTAATCCCGTTGTTTGTTTTTTTGATATTAAGTTGTGTGAGTTTTTCGTATATTTTGGAATTAACCCCTTATTGGATGTATGATTTGCCAATATCTTCTCCTGTTCAGTAGGTTGCCTTTTCATTTTGTTGATGGTTTCCTTCGCTGTTCAAAAGCTTTTTAGTTTGATGTAGTCCCACTTATTTTTGCTTTTGTTGCCCTTGCCTGAGGATATTGATCTAGAAAAATATTGCTAAGACCTATGTCAAGGAGCTTACCACCTATGTTTTCTTCTAGGAGTTTTATGGTTTCAGGTCTTACACTTAAGTTGTTAATCTATTTTGAATTTATTTTTGCATGTAGTGTAAGATAGTGGACCAATTTCATTCTTTTGCATATAGCTGTCCAGTTTTCCCAACACCATTTATTGAAGAGACTGTCTTTTCCCCATTGTATATTCTTGCCTTCTTTGTCATAGATTAAATGACCATAGACGTGTGGATTTATTTCTGGGCTCTCTATTCTATTCCATTGATCTATGTGTTTGTTTTCATGCTAGTACCATACTGTTTTGATTACTATAGCTTTGTATTATAGTATGAAATCAGAAAGTGTGATATCTCCAGCTTTGTTCTTCTCTCTCAAGATTGCTTTGGCTATTTAGGGTCTTTGTATCTCATACAGATTTTAGGATTCTTTGTTCTAGTTCTGTGAAGAATGCCATTGGTATTTTGATGGGGATTGCATCGAATCTGTAGATTGTTTTGGGCAGTATGGACATTTTAACAATATTAATTCTTCCAATCCATGAGCATGGTATATATTTCCACTTATTTGTGTCATCTTCAATTTCTTTCATCAGTGTCTTATACTTTTCAGAGTGCAGATCTTTCACTTCCATGGTTAAATTTATTCCTGAGTATTTTATTATTTTTGGTGCAATTGCAAATGGGATTGTTTTCTTAATTTCTCTTTCTGATATCTCATTATTAGTGTAGAGAAAAGCAACTGATTTCTGTATATTAATTTTGTATCCTGCAACTTTACTGAATTCAGTAAAGAACTAAACTATTAGTTCTAATGTTTTTTTGGTGGAGTCTTTTCTATATATAGTTATCATGTTATCTGCAAATAATGACAGTTTTACTTCTTCAGTTCAAATTTGGATAATTTTATTTCTTTTCCTTGCCTAATTGCTGCAGCTAGAACTTCCAACACTATGTTGAATAAAAGTGGCTAAAGTGGGTATCCCTCTGTTGTTTCTAATCTTAGAGGAAAAGCTTTCAGCTTTTCACCATTGATTATGATGTTAGCTATGGGTTTGCCATATATGGCCTTTGTTATGGTGAGTCATGTTCTTTCTATACTCTTTTTTTTTTTTTGGTGAGGAAGATTGGCCTTGAGCTAATATCCATTGCCAATCTTCCTCTTTTTGCTGAGGAAGATTGTTGCTGAGCTAACATCTGTGTTAATTTTCCTCTATTTTGTACATGGGATGCCACCACAGCAGGGCTTGATGAGTGGTGTGTAGGTCTATGCCCAGGATCCGAACCTGCAAACCCCAGGCTGCTGAAGTAGAGTGTGCAAACTTAACCACTATGCCAATGGGCTGGCCTCCTTTCTATACTCATTTTATTGAGAGTTTTTTTTTTTTTATCATAAATGGATGTTGAATTTTGTCAAATGCTTTTTCTGCATCTATCGAGATGATCATATGATTTTTATCCTTTGTTTTGTTAATGATGGTTTATTTCTGGGCCTTTTCTAGAATTTTCAGCATAGCTTTATTCTCCAAACCTTGATGCTCCACACATGTTCAGCCTTTCTCATAGCTTTGTGAAGGGACCCATCCTACCCTGCTGATGAGAGGATATTATCCCTGATAACACCTCTGATGGTACAAAATGAACAGTCATTTCCGGGTCATTAAAGATTAATGTTAATGTAGGACTCTTTGGGTTAGTTTAAAAAACCTCATGTGGCATCAGTATCTCAGAGGGTCTACACAATCACTAGCAGTCACTGTGTCTTTCACTAAGATAGGTAGTTTGGAAAGATGGATGGTTCCAGGTAGATTATATGCCAGTGGTTGGGCAGAATACTTGTAGTTCCTAGCAAATAGCTAAAAGTGCTTTCTGAGCACTAGAGTTAGAAATAAGGAAGAGAGAAAAAGACACACACAGAGAAGTAAATGTTTAGAATGTAAGTCCCTGTGGGGAAGGGTTCTGCTTAAATGTGACAAATATATGTCATAAATTAAAAATGTTCAACAAATATTTTGCCATTTTATTTTATCCAAGTGCAATTTTTTTTCCACTTGGGAACATGCCTTATATAAAAATGCATAAAATGTTCACTTTGGCAAACTCATTTCCATTCATTTCTTGTTTTTTGGCGTTCGGAAAATCTACAACGGTGTCAATATAACATTCTGATTATATTTTTCAACTTCCCCATTCATTTACTTGGCTTTATACAAAAATAATATTCAAAAGATGGCCCCAAAGAAAATATGCTGGGTAC
This sequence comes from Tapirus indicus, assembly GCA_031878705.1. Taxonomy (NCBI): domain Eukaryota; kingdom Metazoa; phylum Chordata; class Mammalia; order Perissodactyla; family Tapiridae; genus Tapirus; species Tapirus indicus. The sequence goes on along the minus strand of CM062933.1, from coordinate 54,668,114 downwards.
CCGGGTCATCAAGTGAACAATTGCATCTTTCTCTGAGACGGGAGCCGGGGAAATGGACCAAATTGCAGGAGGTAGAAGCACATGTTTGTCGTCTTCTCTTTTCTCCATTTTTAATAGCATGGAACCATTTATTTATTGACTGCTTGAAATAAATTCAAATAGAAGAACTTTGTAAATGCTGTAGTCTCGGGTAAGACCTACCTGGTGCCAATCTTTTTTGTTATTTATGAGAGGGCCTCAGAGAGCTAGAATGTCTACCCTTTTTATCCAGGAGTTTGTGTTGTCATAAGCTAAAGCCCTTTTGTCTGGAAAAGGAGCTGGACAATAATTCACAAGCTCACAATTCTCCTAGGACTGAATTGGGACCTCATCAGGCCTCACATTTAAGTGGGCTTCAAATGTGGCAGAAAATGAGGCGGCCGTGTTCTCTGAAGAGTTTTACTTGTGTTTCACTGTTTCTAAGTGGGCAAGAACATTTTACAGCTCCCTCTGTTTTGTTTCCTGTGGAAAGGCAGGGAAAGAGGGCAGGCTGGGGTTGGGGGTCTGAGGAAGAAGACCCCACTCCTGGAGTATTTATTGCTTCTTCCGGTTACTTGGCTTTTTTCCAAATTTTTTATTACCAAATATTTTATTTTTTTTCCAAATATTTTATTTTTAAAATAATGGCTTTATCGAGATATAATTCACACACCACACAATTCATCCATTTAAAGCATATAAATCAATAGTTTTTAGTAAAGACATGTGCAATCGTCACACAGTCAACTTTAGAACATTTTCATCACCTTCAAAAGAAACCCTATACCCATTAGTTATCCCCGCTGCTAGGGCCCCATCCTAGTCTCCTTGGCTCTAGTGTACTTTCTGTCTCTGTAAATTTCCCTATTCTAGACATTTCATATAAATGGAATCGTATCATATGTGGTCTTTGGTCACTTGGCTCCTAATCCCATTTTCCATATGACATTTGTGGTCCTGACATCTTGCATTGTGCTGCGAAAACTTTTTAGATGTCCTTGCCTTAACAGGTCTCCTCACATAGCGTATGATGTCCCTGAGTCAGGGACACCCAGCAGAGCAAGACACATGTAGCACACTCTCAATTAGTGTTTGTGAATTCTTGAACCAATTTCTCTCCTAACACCAAGAGAAGTTGTCTGTAACATCTCTAGAGAGGGTCACCCAGCTTCACGCCCACATCACGGAGTTAGCCTCTTCTCTCTCCCTCTCTCCCTCTGGTATAACGTAACACGTACAGTTCACGTGCAGCACACTCCTGCACTGACTCTACGACACCTGTCTTCACCTGCTCCCGTCTCTATTCTGTCCAATTTTCAGGAATGCTCCTTAGTGGTCGACTTGCTTGGCTTGAAGCTGTCCTTGTAAAAGAAACAAGAGTAACATCGAACTTTAGGTCTTGTGGGCACTGGCCTACTGGCACTGGGATGGCTTGCCCCAAAGAATCACCACTGATTGTCCACTTTTCCTTTTGAGGTTTAGAGAAAAGACTTTCTCCCACCACGGTTGACTTGTGGAAACCACGGAAAGTTGAATTGTTTTGCTTATTTATTTGTTTAAATTTCTGGGCTAATTCTAAGAGCAAAAGATTTACCAATTTCAGTTGTAGAATATAACTGCTTGCTCCATATTTATATTGCATTAGAACCTCTAAAGAAGCACATGAGAACAACTTGCTCTACAACTAGGAATACGTATATGTTTATATTCCTCAAAGTAGGACTATGTATACATGAGAAGGATTCTTTTTTTACCTCCCTTTTGGAGAAGACTACCCTGTTTAATTATGAAATTTTGCATGCCTTAGACATATTGAAAAGTAGGGACATGAAATTATTGCTTTTTAATTGCTTGTCTAAGTTAATGCTTTCGGATCTCAAAAAACTGTTTACATATAGCCAAAGTAAAATTTAACTAGGCCTCATTTTTATGGAATTGACTTAAATTCCAAGTCAGAATAAATTTGGGGGGGGGAATGATGTCTCTTGCTTTTCCTACTTTGTGGGAAACAAACTTAGAGGAAAATGTTTCTTTCTGCTTAGAGGTAAAAAGTTTCTTAGGGAAATTTTGAAGTACTGTTTTTTGTTAGCCAAAATTTCTGGTTCCCAGATAGAGAGCTTGGGAAAATGGACTGATCCATATGGGATGGTGAATTAGTCACCCTCTGAAATTTACTGGTATTTGTTTACGTCTGCACCATTAATCAGCATAAGATGCCCAGCTGTGCTATAATCAACATTTAAACCATAAAATTATTTGGAATAACAATGTAAAATGAAAGAGAAAGATGCTTCCCTCCTCAGTGTCCTTTGAGACATTGAGTTGGCTTTTGAAGTTGCTCTTGCCCCAGAAGCTGGCCCAGGCTCCCGCAGTTTGGGTGGTGACTGGCACATTCTGGTGCCAATGGGAATAACAGCTGGCTCCTCAATATTCTCCCAAGGTGGAGGCTCTGTCCACTTGGCGTTGTCTGCACACAGCTTTAGTTGCTGACATTCTCAAGCTGCTGCCGAGCGCCTCTAATAACAGTACTTTCCTTTTTGCGTTTTTCATTCTGAGTAAAATGTCTGCATCTTTAATCATGAGGCAAAGGAGATGCACTAGAACATTCACCCTAGGATGAAATGCACACTCCTGGTCAGGTTGCTGTCAAGGTTTTTGTAAATTATTGTGGATGTGTTGGTTGGGCACAGAGAAACTGGATTCCTGCACGTACCAATGTTACGATATGTGCCTTTTGGAAAAGTTTCAATATGGGGACAAAGTGGAATAAAAAAAGGAAAGTGAAGGAGAAAGGCGGATAGCCTATGGGAATATTCACACGCCATTAAGAAATGAACTAGAATTCTGGACGTGTAGGTAGCGTAGTCCCAGGCCTGGAAAGGAATACAAATGTGAGAGTTGATGCAAAAGCAAGGGGCAGACTCTTCAGGATGGTGCCAGGTGCTAGAGCATACCCAGGCACAGATGTGTATCCACTTACCCAGATACACAGTCCAAACCTAGAAGACAAATAATGGGAGAGGTTCTCTTTTGACAAAGGCATTTCGGTGGGGCCTTTTAGAAAGTGCTGCAGAATAACTACCTGTTAGACAAATGTTAAAAATCCCTACATAAGAAAGAAGCCATCACAGCCTGGCAGGAGACTGTCAAACTTGGCTGATAAAGCAAAAGTGGACGGGTGTTCTGGGTGGACATTCTGAGCATGAGTAACCTAAAAACTCACAAAGCTCAGAGCTCCCTAACTGCCCGAAAGAGGCATGCATTGTAAAAGACTGCTGAGTCCATCGTGGCCTCTGCATCTCGGTCACGCTCTGCCATCTCAGTGTTGCCCAGGGAGGGGGAGCACAGTGAAGCCAGGGATGAAAGGGCAAAGACCCACAGGAAATAGGACAGCTAACATTCACTTCCCAGAATTACAAGTGGAGCCATTCTGAAAAAGGGTGAGGGCTCCATAAATTCCCTTTGCTTTTAAATATTGACGTTTCTTTCCATCATTTTGCCTCAACTCTTTGCCTTTAGCCCTGAATCCCCTGGATAGCCAGCACTCTGCTGACGAAAGTCAAGGTTTCCATATCTGCCTGGGGAGGTTAACTGATTCCATCAGCCAAAAGCCAGCCAGGCACGGAGCTGTTTCTCTGACACCCAGCCTCCCAGTGCTTTGCAAAAGCGAGACAGACCAGGCTCCCAGCTCAGAAGGTTTTGTCTTTGCTTTTCACAGATCCCCATAAATTTCAAAACAGACTAGTACCAGGACAGCACTTCTGGCATAAGTATGCAAAGTCAAGACACACACACAAAATTTCCTGACTCATTCTCTATGTGTAGTTTCTACAAAAAGAATAATTCTTTTTTCTCCTGGTTCTGAGAAGTGAGTGATGCGGCAGGAAGGCGTGGTAGACCTGTTTTTCTTTTCCTGTTTTGGAACTGGAAAGTCAAGTCAGACTGAAATAAAAGGCACACCAACAGAAAGGTCTCATATCTTTGGTGCATCAGTTACCCCTCTGAGACCCTCTAAAGTGTGTCTGAGACAACAGTGCATTTTTTAAAAGATTTATTGTCAGGCTCAACTGGGGTGGGAAAACCGTTGGAACGATCATCTCCAGGATGTGCCCTGCCCGTTCCACCCAGCCCTCCTGCAAGTGCCAGAACTCAGCCGTGGTGGCCAGCCACCAGCCCAGAGCTGAGACCCAGAAGGGAAAGAAGGTGGAGAGAAAGGGTGGTGGTGATGGGTGTTTTGGAGAAAAAAAGAGGCTGTGGAGAATTTGTGGAGTGCTTTTACCACCTCCTTGAAATGCAATGAAATGACTCCTCAAATTATCTGAAACCAGTGCCACTCCTAGGCTTTGATTTACTAAAGCACAACAGACATTTCCCCCTAAAGGGAGAACATAAATACTTGTACAGATGCCCTGGTCTACAAGATTCCCTTATCCAGTTGAAATACAGCAGGATTTCACAGCTGTCACAAGCACCTTTATTAGCCAAGCCATAATTAACCCTTCCGACTGAGACTACTGGTGCTCATCTTAAATCACAGGAACACGAGGTTGCCCCCTCTCTATGGTATTCTAGTCAGTGAGAGGATAGTGCTGATCTTTCAGGCTGTGTGAAATTTCTTTTCCCTTCCCTTCTTTCCTTCCCTTTTTTGAGATCCTATCCCTAGAGTTCAAGCTGGAAATACATTTCGGGTACAGTTCTCTAGATATTTCAGATGAAAGTGGATTTCAATTCACATTAAATAATTTCCCATGGTATCAATTGATTTAAGATAGCATAGATTTTGCCAGTAAAAGCTTCTATGTCAAGGAAATCCACTCAGTTTTATTGAGGTTCATCTAACTTTTAGTGAACTGGGATATTTTGGTTTAGACTCCTTTCTCAGAGGGTTGTGAGGCTTCATGATTTTATATGGTTAAACAGCTTGGAGATTTATGGATCTAAGTGATTTCCTAGAGACCCTGTAAAATATCCCAGTTAGTAGTATTGAAAGAGGAATATTTAAATAATTTAATATGGCTTAAAGTTAATAATTTTAATAATTATTCAATAATTAATAAATTTAAAAATGTTTAGTAATTAATGTTTAATCTTTAAGTCAAATAAAATTGTTACATAGAAAAGTCCTTCACGTTAAGAACTAGGATTGAAGGTGTGATGCAGACTCCCACACCAGGTTTCCAGTAAGCAGGTTTTTCTGAGTACAGACATATAATTTAAATGAACAACTCTGTTTTCAGAAACGATTTGATGTTTGGAAGACATGTCTTCTGTATCTGATGAGCTTATGGCTGTCTGAAAACGAAAACCAGATAGAGCAGAAGGGATGGGGGAGGAGAGAAAAAGAGAGAGGTCGAGGGTGAGGAGGGAGAGAGGACGAGGGGGAGAAGGAGGTGAGGAGGCTCCAAAGAAAATGGTTAGTGAAGGAGAGCCAGTCATAATCCAGCTGTTCCAAGCCAACTAAAGCATCTGGTTTCTTTAATTTAGTACACTTCATACTAAAAGGCCAGTTTATTTACACTGTATATTTTGAGTTATTTGAAATCTCTCTTCCAATCCATAGGGTTTGCAACTTCAGGGGAGGCTTTTCAAACGTGGCTGGAAAGTATCCCGACATCGGTATCACATGGCATGAACGATATGGAAAAAAGGAGAAAAGCTACAGACGTTTTAATGGTTGTTAGCAGGCCATTTCAGACTATCTTATTATGCTTTTCTGAAAGGACTGAAAATGCCCCCAATTCAACCTCTTAACCATGCAAATTAAGCAAATTTGCTAATTTTTCTATACGGGTGGGTACACATCCAAGTGGCTGTGTGCACACCCTCAGACACGTGGGGTATCTCTCCATTGGCGACTCTATCCTGTGTTCCAGAAATACCACTTCCATTTTAACCAAAACACTGCACTGAAAATACACAAGGTATCAAATCCAAGAAGACCTTTTTGGAACGCTTCTGGAAGGACTGTTAGGTTCAATCCTCAATCCTCTGACTGTGCCTTCACAGACCCCCTCTCAGTGAGCTCATCTTCGACAGTGTTTAGTTTTCACTTCTAAGTAGGGGAGTCCCAACGCCATCCTCCAAGCCACTGTTCTCACCCCACCTCCAGTCCTGGATTTCCAACTCCTTCAAAACACTTCCACTTGGCTGCCCCACTATCACCCGGATGTCTAAAACAGAACTCATCAGCTTTCTACCTAAACTGATCGGTCTTCCACCTCCATGTTTATGTAATTGATGCCATCCTTCTCCTGGGAACTTGGGAATTAATTTCAGCTACCTCTTCTCATCCCAGATAGCCCCGTTGGAGAAGCCAAGTCTTTAACCATGTGTTTTATAAGATCCTTTAAATTTGTCCCTTCTTTCCATTCCCACTGCTCTTTCTTCACTTGATACTTGAATTGCTCAATAATTTCTTGCTTGATTTTCCCATATGTGAGACTGAAAAATATGTACCTGAAGGCAAAGACCAGAAAAACTTCTGAATATTATAAATAAACAGAAGGGTTGTTAACTCCACCTAGAAGAGGTCCACAATTTGAAACCATTCACAAGAAAACTAATTCACAGTCGAAGCAATTGGCAATCCATTAAATTCACAACGGTACCACTAGACAGGGTCTTACCCATTTATCTTTTCTGTGGTCCAGAGTAACTGTGTGACCGGCCCCGAGCTGATCATCACAGACTTTCCAGTGTCTGGTAATGTTTGGCAAATCTCACCGCTGCTTACGGGTGATTAGGCAGTCAGTTTATTAATCTTTGACTTTTAAGTTCAGATAGGATAAAAGAAGTTCAGACAGAGGAAAGTTTGCTCCCATTTCTCAAGTCTCTCCAGCTGGGACTGTTTGACCTCATCAAGGGCCGTAACTGCAGCAACTGAGGGACCAATAGCAACAGCAATGCCCAGTGGGAAATGCACTGAAAAACAGGAGGCGAGAGCTAGGTGGTGAGGGGCTGGTCATAAACACTTAAGGTCTCAGTGTGACACCTTTGTGGCCTGTGTAATTCCCATTGACGTCAATTCCACATTATGGATCCTTTAGGACCGCAGGAAAGAACCTCACATTGCTTCACAGATCACAGTTACTCTCACGCAAAGCTGTAAACTAGAGGGTCTCAGAATGTGGTTCTCAGACCAGCAATATTGGCAGCAGCTAGCAAAATTGCTAGAAATGCAAATTCATGGGCCTACTCCAACTGACCTACTGAATCATAATCTCTGAGATTAAGGCCTAGGAAACTAGTTTAACAAGCTCTCCATGTGATTCTTATTCATGCTACAGTTTGAGGACCACTGCTTAATATCTGATGATGATAACGAGATATAAGCAAACAATCAAGCAGATAAATAGGCAAATGAAAATGAGACAAAAAGCAATTTGAATAGAAGCTCTATCTCTTCCTGTACTTGCAATGCTTAGCACAGAATAACTCTCAGTTAAACACTGTTGACTAAATGACTGAAAGGGTCTTATCTAGGTTGATGCTGAAACGGAAACTATTCCACATAGCAAATGATGTCTTAGACGTCTTTGCTTGTTTGTTTTTGAGAGAGTCATTGAGGTCTAGAAAATAGAACACTAATCTGAGAGACGGGGGGTCCTAGGATAACGGGAATCAGCTGTGACAGGTAGAGAAGAGCCCAAAGGTGTTCTTCTTCTTTTTCCTGCCTTCAGAACGTTTCCTGTGTTTCATATTGCAGAGGCCCGGGTAGATGTTCTGATAACAACCACCCCTCCCCGCAAAACAAATCTTAAAAGACTAGTTGATTTTCTAATCACTGAGTTCTCCTTGAAATCATTCTAGCTCCCTTCCATTTGTCCAACTGGTTATCACATCCTGAAAATTTTACCTCCTAATATTTACTGAATTTATTTCTTTGGGTACTTTCCAGGTCTTCAATACTCCCTTAGTTTAAACATTAACTTCTCCTCTGAGGCACTGTGGTCACCATCTATTTGGCATCTCTCTCTCTCTCTCCTTCTTGTGTGTCCCCCTTTAGTCCATCCCCTACAAACACGTCACATTAATTTCTCTGAAATTATGAATAGCTCTTGTCATTGTCATGATTAACACCCTTCCATGGCTCTATGTCACCTTCAGAATGAAGCAGAGGACCTCTCATCATCTGGCCCTGCCTAACTCTCCAGGCTTATTGCCTGTCTGATTTATGGTACCAACCTCACCAATTTACTTGCCCTTCTGTAAACACCGCACCGTTATCCCCTTTCCCTGTGCTGGGATGTTCCTACCCACCTTCCCCGCGGGGCTAACTCATAGTTCTCCTTTAAGACTCAGTTCAAGCATCTCCTCCCAGAGGAACATTTCTCAGACCACACTCCCGTCACCCATTTTGCAGCGGGTGCTTCTCCTCTGTGCAGCACTCCATCCTAGCATTCATCACATCTTGCTTCTCTTTTTCCTTGGAGCTTCTTGAGGACAGGAGCCATTTCCTAGTGTGTGTAAAAATGACACTTGGTTCTTTCCCTGGTACACAGCAGCTGCTCATTAAATGTTTATTAAGGAAAAGAATGAATGAATTAATAAGTGAAGATAATGGTCTTTTCAAAGGCTGCTTCTCAGGATAGAGGGTTGAGAAAGATCTCCATGTCAGATGGGTATCTACTGAAGACAAATGGCTCATAAGCCGAGATAAGACAGTTCACGTCGAATGAAAAATGACTAATTCTTCCTACAGACCTCAGACTGAAGCATTTGAGGAACCTACAGAAATTGAAAATCTCTTTGCATGCTGTTATTTTCCTCTCATATTTCCATACTCCTACTAGTACTGGGGGAAGACGTGTTGAAATGAAACCCCGAAGGCCATTTCAAGGAAGTTAAAATTTAAGTGGAAGGAGGAAGGATAAGAAATCTTCTGTGAGAATGTTTGTTCTCACTGCCAAACTTTCCGCCTCCAGGGATTTAAGTGGGGGCTCTTGTGAGGTTGGAGAGCATGTAACTTTAGGTGCTTATTCAAACTGAACATAAATTCTGAAAATTTGAAAGTTTATCTTCTCAAATTATTGGAACAAGTCTGGAATTTCATTTTGTATTATGCTCTCTAGAGATGCAGGGACGAAAAAGGGGGAGGGATTATTTGCTCAGCTTGAGAACGACACCCAACACATGATTTTGATTTTTTTCCTCCTCTTCATTACAGCATAAGATCTAGAGGAGCTGCAGGTGGGTGGTTGGTTTGGATCCAGTTCTCAGACCCTGCTGCTCATTAATTGTCCTTGTTTTATTTATATTCTGATATTTGGAGTGATTTTCCCACACTGAAACGAATGGATCCCAACCTAACTGGGAGCATCACCCTCAAACCCGCACGTTCATTCTGACTGAGCTGTGATGTCTCAGTGGAGCAGAGTACTAGGAAGAGTGTTCTTGTGGTCACCAGAACAGCTGGGAGCCGTGATCTTTGAGAAATCATTGGCAACAGTGGGAAAATCTTTCTCTTTGCCTTCCTCATCCAAATGGTTGGTCTCTGAGTTGTGAATTCTGGCTGATAAAGTTGGGACTTAACCCTATATTATCTTGGCAAGAGTCAAAAGTCAAAGCGCTTAGAAAGTTCGGGTGTATAAATAAAAGCCCGGTCCTTAAGTGGTCTGTGTCTGAAGAACATCTGGTTCAAACACAGCACTGTCCAATGGAACTTTCTGCAATGATGAAACTACTCTCTGCTGTCCAATAGTGCAGCCACCAGCCACATGTGGCTTTTGAGCCCTTGAAATGTGCTTAGTGCAACTCAGGAACTAAATTTTTAATTTTATTCAATTTTCACTAACTCAAATTTAAATAGTCACATGTGGCTAGTGACTACTATTGGACAACACAGTTTCAAGATATGGTCTTAATGTGTGAAATAGATATACTTAGCATGCAAAGTGATGGTTTTTAAAGAGGAGAGCAAAGCCAGGGAACTGCCATGGAAGTTGACCTACTCATCAAGAGTGTATAGTTCTCCAGGTTAGACAACCGTATGAGGGCATGACCCCACTGATATAAAATTGTGTGTGTGTCCATACAGAGATGTCTGGAAAGGTATTAAAAAATGTATTTTCCCTCAGTGATAGGACTTTTCTGTTTTCTAGAAAAATATTTGCAATAAGCATGTATAGATTTTTAAATATTATAAGGTTATTTTATGAATGTACAGTATATATCTTTCAACATTATTTAGTCTAAAGCGTATACATACTTTTTAAACATAAACTCAACTACACCTTATGATATAATCCACGCTGCCCAGAAGAAGAAGATTTGGGAGTTGGGGTAGGTTTTTGCACACAAAGTTGTGTGCACCTCTTGCTAATCAAAAAATCCAAAGAGCTTCTTTTTCCTTTTGTCTCCTTCAGATATCAGCTCTTCTTTTCAGGATATTTAAAGTTTTCCATCATCATTGGCATTGTGAGATACCCTTGTGGGGTCATCACTCATCCAGATATCCAAGTGTGCTTTAACATTGAAGGTTTCAGGGAATCAGTGAGGCACGGACTAGAATGGATCTTGCAGGAGTAGGTATGGAAGGGAGCAATGTCTGATCATCAAAGTTGTCAGGTGGACACCCATTCATTTTCCTGAAGTCAGATGTGCTGCATTAGCCAAATGTTGGAAAGACATTCCAAGAACACAGTCATTCATCAAACACCTATCCAAAGCTGAGTGTAGCTCATAATCAGCCCTCACTGGCATGGGCTTTTTTTTCCCCGGTTGAGTCAGTCCTTCAAAGGCTGCCTTTTACAGTGCAAACCGTATCCTCTCTGTGCCTACCTACAACTCTGCTCAGTATTCTTGCAGAAGAGGACCACGTGTGACAGCATCAGCCTCATGCGATCTGTCTGTCCTCGATTTATCGCCTGGCATCCTGGAGCACTCAGCTTACGTGTAGCTTTGCACTAGGCTCACGTTCAACTGAACCGAACATTCCATCCAGTAGTTAACCTCAATTCACCCTGGGATGAAATTAGAATCAGGAAGTCTGGTCAGGTTTGAATTAGCTATGGACGACTCCATAGGATTTCAAATACTCGCGGAAACCTGTGTGCCTCTATGTGAGCCAAACTGGGCCTCCAAACACGTTTGTGTTGATTATCAAGTAGCTCAGCTTTTCAATAAACAACAAAAGAAATATACCATACACTTGAAAAAAAAATCCAGGATGGATGGAACCTCTTTCCCAAGCAAAATCGCAGGAATGTTATACAATGCAATAATATTTTTAAAGATTTATGTTTATAAAATTCTGCTTTTGGTAAGTCTTCCTAAAAACCTTTAAGATTAATACTCATTGAAATACTTTTTCATTTAAAAAGACATGTTGAAATATGGACTTCACATGGGCTAATGAACCTAATATTTAAATTTAATTTTAGCTTTTATTTAAGTAACCCCACACATAGTTTAAAAAGTCAACCAAGACTGTGACGCTTACAACAACCAGCCAGCAGTTCTCTTCCACCACCATCCAGTCCCCAGTGATACGCCCCACTGGGAGTTACTTTCAACAGTTCTGGGTGTTTTATTACGGTATTTACCTCTGTGTTTCTAGGTAATGTATTTATATTACTATATCTTGATTTTCAGTTTTCATGTCTAGAGACAATTAGGAGTTAGCATTCATACACATCCTTCCTTCACCACCCCCCCCCCATGCTTTCTGCTCCCAGTCATTCCAGTGAGGGTTAAATCACACCCACTTTTATAGTCTTAATACTTCACAGCTGAGCCATGTTGAGTACTATGTTGACACGGTCTTAACTGTTCTCCCCCCTTTTTCTCAGTTTGCTTAGTCTTCTGTGTGTCTGAAATGATGGCAAAACATGTTAGCACTGTCCCACACAGCAGGCACGAGACTTCGTATCTTGTCCATTCTGCTGTACACCTCCTTCCTTAGCTATTTCTCATTGTCTTCCTGGGCATTCTCGTTCCTTCTCTCTTGGACTCGAGTCTCTGTTTTTGGCCTTCTCTCTACCTCGGTCTGTATTCTCACTCTGGTGGGACATATCCTCTTGAAGCTCCCTGACAGAGGGTACATGAGAAGAAAGAAGCTGACAGCTTGCATGTCTGCATGTGGTTTACCCCGTCTTCGTTCATTGTCGGGGTCAAGAGCGATTTGGCCATTGTTTCCAGGGCCCCTCCTAAATGTGAACATGTTCAGGTCCGCTTCGTGGCTGGGCCACTTTCCGCAGTGAGAGGATTTGGGTGCTGCCATTTAACAGACGTGCTTTGGCTTCGTTCCCATGACCTCAGAAAGGTCCTCACTCCTTTCCCAGGTGTTCCATTGTCCAGAGCCTTTCTGGCTCAATCTCCTCAGAGAATAAACCCCAGTCTTTGGCCAGGGTGGAGGGGAGGATTTGTCTGGGTGTGTGTGGGGGAGAGATCTGGGGTCTAGCTGCAACTCATTAGATTTTGAGCCAATTATCTCATTTCTAGGGCTCTCCTATCTCCCTTGTTCCTGTTTTCACAGTTCCCCAGTGCCTTCAATTCCTGAGCCTTTCAAAGTTTTGAAGCAAACATCAGCTTACTCTGCCCAGGTTTCCCCTTTCTGCAGGCACTTAGCGGTACACAGAAGTAAACATAACTCAGTCACTACCCACCCACCACTTCCCATCCTCCAAACGTGTCTCTTGCTGATTGAGGTCTCCTTTTCCACTCTTGGTCCTTGTGGGCTTATTCATTTTTTTTTATTGCTGCCCTCTCATAGGCTTTTGGGATAAATGGGTATGTTCAACCTACCACATTTATCTGCCTGATGAAAAATACAGACAAAAGATGTTATCACTGCAAAGGTGGAGAAATTGAGACACAGAAAATAAGATACATAATCAAAATCCTAGATAAACGAGGATGGAGTTAGGGCTAGAATTTGCTTTCTCTGCCTCTGACCCGTCATGCCTCTTCTTGAGGCTCTTCTACAGGCGTGAGTACCTGTAACCCAGGCACTTCTTCTCCACAGTAAGTACCACCCTCAGGGAGCACTCTAATAGGAGGTGCTCCAAGAAGAGGGAAAGGATGAAGGGGAAGGAGCAATTAGGGAGAAAAGAAGACCACCAAGCAATACATACTGCAGGCACTCTGAATTCAATGTCAATCACACGTCACCCAAGTGGGGTCTTTAAAGGATAAAGTGGTGCCATTGCAAATTAGAACACACGAACCCCTGTACAGCTGGGCGACAAATGGCACAGCGCTCATCCCTGTTATGATGGGTGGGAGAGCGAGAAGCAGGGTGATCTTGACTGTGTCACAGCTATTGTGCTGCCTCTACAACATCTCATTCATGAGGTACAAAGAGGAGAAGTCATCCACAGCTCTAGGCAATGCAGTTCAACGTGCTTTCCTTTCTGTGAGAATCTGCAGAGTCCAGGGGACTTTCACCCAACACTAATGATTTACATTACGTTCCAGCTGTTGGAGAGCACCAAGACGACTTTCTGATTCCTCCTTTCCTTTAATGCTTTGAACAATTAGAGTTTAAAAGAGTATAAAAATATGCTTTTGCTATGGCTAATGAAAAGCACTGAGGAGAGGAGAGAGCCAGAGACACAGAGGGGGACTGTGGCTTGAAAACACTTTACTCATTAACAAAAATGTCCATCAAAGTCTTTGATTTTGTGAAGTTGTTTCAGAACTTCTTCCTTGTTAGTGTTAACAACCGAATGATCTTGTGTAATTGTTGTGAAATGAACACTCTCCATTCCCTTCTTTGGCACTTTGAAAATAAAATTCCCAATATTTTGAAATTCAATTTTTATATATTATGTATTTTTTTTCTAGTTTACTTTCCCTTTGTCCAACCTTTCTGAGGCGTTAGTGATTCTAAACTCTGAGTGGCTTTTAGTTGCTCCTTCTATGTAATTTCCCCCAATTCTATTTCATCATAGGAATGGGGTGGGAATGGATTCTCCACCAAGAAATGAGGTCTGCTGGGTAGCAATGTGGGAACTAAAAGTTTTCACTTGATTCAGATATGGGACTTCTGGTGAAGTTTCATTTTTCTCCTGTGTGCATTTTACTTTCATAACAAGTTTTTATAAATTATATTGGGATTCTCATCTGGAAAGATACAAATTGTCATCATGCATAGCCACTTAAACTCTGATACACTTTGGTGACATGTTTCTAGATTTATACTATATGTGGCTACAGAGATGTTGTTATGGGCTGAATTGTGCCCCCCCTCCCCAATTCATACGTTAAAGTGCTAACCCCAGTACCTCAGAATGTGACTGTATTTAGAGACAGGGTCTTTAAAAAGGTAATTAAGTAAAAGTGAGGACATTAGGATGGGCCCTAATCCAAGATGACTCATGTCCTTTTAAGAAGAGGAAATTTGGACACAGACAGGTACAGAGAGAAGACCACGTGAGGACAAAGGGAGAATGCGGCCATCTCCAAGCTGAGGAAAGAGGCTTCGGAAGAAAGCAAACCTGCCGACACCTTGATCTTGAACTTTTAGCCACCAGAACTGTGAGAAAATAAATTCCTGTGGTTTAAGCCAGTCTGTGGTACTTTGTTATGGCAGCCCTAGGAAACTAATACGGATGCTCTTAATTTTGTGACTAAGGAAAGAAAATTTTCACCTTTACTTAACCCAGTCACATTCTTTACACAAAAAGGGGAGGTGTCTTTCATATCAGTTGCCCCAAGACCTGTTGCAGTGCCTGGCACACAGAAGGCTCAGCAATATGTTCTGAGTTATGTGCATTCCCCTTAGTGTCATTCAGACGGAGGTCCTCGGTTATGGCCCTAGTTGTGGGACACTGCATACAGAAGCAGGGCAATAGTGACCTGGATTGTGAAAGAGAAGGCAGATTTAAGTGCAGCCAGCTCTGCTGACGCTGCCACCTCAGATATTCCATCAACACACTTTAACCAGGAGAGTAGGCCAACACGACACAAGAACCGACCATATTCTGAGAGCAGATCAGCTACAAACCACACTACTCCCTGGGGCTTCTCCAAAGAGAAGAGTGTGCCGAGTGGCTGTTCCTCCCAGGGCGTACAGGTAAGCCAATCAAAACCACGTGACCAGCTTTATCAAGAGCCGCTGACAAGCCTGAAAGATCCGAAACAGACACCTGACCCACGTCTGTTGTCAAGACATCATCCACCATGGCAACCAGGCCAGTTTCCATCACACATGCTGGTCTACACCTCAGCTGAAAGGGATCAGGAAAGAAAGTTAGGATTCTAAACATCAACAGTGTCACTCTGTCCAAACGTCTCCTGTGACCTTTCTCACAAGAGGAATGTCGTGACAAAACGAAAGGTAGCCAAACTGTCCATGTTCAGAAAAGTCTTCAGTGGTATAGCCTCTGTCTAGAATACTCTGTCTTACAAGGTAGTCACAGTCTTTTCAAAGGGTGATGTGGCACTGTGACACTTCACGCTGAAATGGATTAAGGTAAAACACTGTTATCAGAAGACATTTTTTCTTTCTTAAGATCAATAGAACGATAAAGAAGCATCTCTCTAATCAGGTCCCCTCCCCACTGTTTCCCACCGCTGAGCTGTGTTCAGGTCCTTCACAGGACCGATTACAGCTTCTGTGTGTCTGTCTCCCTCCCTCCTTATTTCTTTTCTGTTTCTCCGTTAAACCATACCCCCACGAGGGCAGGAATTATATTTGTAGTGTTCACCGACGCATATTCAGGACCAATTAGTGCTTGCTACCTAACTGAGGCTCAATGAATACTTGATGAATGAACGTCCATGGAAACCAAGGAAAGAAGGTAACATCTGTTTAGTTCTTACTGTGTTGTGCACCTTATAGGGCGCTGTCATAGCCACATCTCATTTAATTCCTAAAACGTGAGAATGACGTATTCTAAACATCATTTTTCTGATGAGAAAACTGAGGCCCAGAGAAATATCATTTCTTGGTGTTTCTGTAATTATTGTTCCCCTCTTTAGCACTTTGAAAATAAAATTCCCGATATTTGGAAGTTCAACTTTTATATATTATATGTGGCCTACTTTACTTTTCCTCTTGTCCATCCTTTCTGATCTTTAGTGATTCCAAACTCGGAGCGGCGCTGAGGTGAGGGCTGAGGTTGGCTGCAGAGCCTACGACGGCGCCGCTACAAGACAGTCTCTGTGATTTTGTTTTCGTTGGTTATTTTCAATGTATTTATTAGGTTGTTAAACCGTGTTGGCCGTCCCCAGCCAAGTTCCTTACAGTGCAAACGGCACGTTAACCATGCTGCCATAGCGAATGGAGTCGGCCCTCCGAGGTGAGCGCCAGAAACCCAAAGACTGATGGGCAAGTCCTCAGTGGGTCGAAGGTTCAAGGCGCTCTTTTCCAAACCTCTCTGGTTTGGAAATCTAACTAGAAACCTCCGGGGGTCAAGGCTTCTGATGAGATTCCTGGAGCTTCCTGGTCCAGGCGTGGGTTTGGAATACTTGGGAAACAGCTGCCCACAGGGATCTCAGGCCTCCTTGGGCTGGCTCGGCTGGGAAGTGCTGAGCTGCATGAAAAGTAGGACAGTTGAGGGCTTGTGGAGACTTTTTCAACCTCAACAGGAATTTCAGTTGTTCATTTGGGGCAAGAGTTTGGGTCTGGTTCCTATTGTAAGCCCAAATAACTTGTTTTCTACTGACTTTAGATTTTTTGATTTGAATCGTTAAGTGTTCAAGTAATACTTAGGATGTAATAATAAATGTAGGAAAATCAATCCATTATAGTATTTTAGTCTGATGAAAATAAAAAAGTCAATATGTTGCAAATTTTTTAAAAAGTCAGGAGTGACGTTCTAAATGATCAGTGTGTGTTTTTTTTTTAGTATTTTAAAGTATACAAAAAATAGTGTTTTTTAAATTACATGAAAGATGGTATAAATGAATGCTTAAAATGCTATCCCAGCTGGAGCAATTACTGACTTTTTTAAATAAGAAAGTAGATTAGAGTATACTTAAATTTTTTTTCTTTGAACAATATGTCATTCATGAGACTTGGTAACGCCAATATTAATGATTTGAGAACCATATAATCATATAAAATGTGAAAAATAAAGTCTGAAAGCAAATTGCATGGGTATTCATAGAGCTTAATAAATATTCTACCTGGACACCTTTGCGAAATTATAAATAATTTGTCTTAATCTACTGATTCTAATCCAAAGGAATTCAGATGTGATGGACTTTTTCTCCTGTTCAGCTGGAATTTAAGGACTCAATCCACTTCTAATTAAACGCCTCCAGGTGTCACATCAAAATGTTATATTATTAACTGGTTTGGAGTTTAAGTACTGGTTTTTAACATTGGTTTTTAAATCTTGCTTCTGCCTTTTAGGCTTTGATTCTTTACAATCCACTGCAGCGTCTTCAACTGAGAGCTCGATGCCTTGCAACTTAACACGTGTGCTCAGAAAGAGTCGATTGACGGCAGGATTTCTAATTTTTGATATTCATCAGTTTAATATTCTTTAAATTTTGGGCTCTTTTGTCTCCATTTTAGCTCAGATTTGCTGTTTGAAAAACACTTGTCTTTGATGGTGACTCACATTGAAGATAGATAAGAGATAGGCCACCTCTTTAGCTGAATCTTTAAGTGTTATATATACCCCTCTGAATTAACTTTTTTAACATTTATTTTTGGAACATTTTTACCAAGGCAATTCATCTCTGAGTTATTTCCTGATGAAGATACTGTGAATTTAATACGGTAATAAAAACAAAGAAACAAACAAAAATTAAGATCTTTTTTCATATTTTATAATTGTATATTATAGAACCAAGTTTTCAAAAATGCTGGAAATGATTCATTCAAAAGACCTAGTTTATTTTAATTGGCGAGATATTAATTTAAAACATTTAAGGTAGACAGCATATTACTAATTGCATGCTTGAATGCCTTCAAAACTCTGTGCATTTATATAATGAAATGCTTTTTAAAATGCCAGTCTTGCGTTTCTGGGACAGTTTTAAATTTTACTATTTCCAGGACTGAAGTTGAGGGAAAGAATCACAGTTTTCTTTCTGAGGACACATTCGTCACTGATACTCTCCAATCCCTCCGTGAGGGCGATCTCATGTGACCACACGGGTCCACATTTACACACACACGTGCAGTCACACACAGTCTTTGATTCCCTGAGTGCACAGAGCATTTTCTCTCTCGTGATCTATCCCTGCCTGCTCACTGCTTCCAGACCTTCTGCCTTTGAAGTTTCACAGAAAGCACATTTTGAAGTTATTTCAAAATTGTTTTTCCTTTGAAATGCAGATTCATGCAATGTTGGCAGCTAACTATTGAACTGTTTTTAGGATTAAAACATAAATCATAAACTTTGCTTTCAGATGGCTTTTCCATCTTTTCCTCTACTGAAGAAATTCAAGAAGTAGAAAGTCAGTGCTTTCTAAATTAATTAGATCATTGCTTGCTGCTTTTCCTCTTCCTGACCATCTCTCTTCGTTGAGTCTGAAAGGGAAGTGTGTGCGACACTCGGTCGCAAAGGAATGCCTGCAATTCGGCAGTAGATCATGCAAAATCCAATTTGGGATCCACAAGGTGTTGAGAAAACTGCCCCACGTGTGGGAATCGGGGGCGGGGGGGGGGGCGCTGCTCCCCTCCAGCAGCTAGACAAACACCTTCCATGTGCAGTCACGTCTATATCAACATGACATGCTGTTCAGTCTCTTCGATGATAGTTGAAATGGGAAACAAAACAAAACCAAAAATAAAAAAGGAAAACACCTTAATTCTAGTTATGCTTTGTGCATAGAAGTCCTTATATATTGCTATTCAAGTCTGAATTAGACTGTCCTATATCGTTTTAGGTTTTATTGTTTAAATACTCTTCACTTTTCATTCATTCTCTTCAATCAAAAATATTTATGCTCAGCTGTGAGTGCCGCTCTTCGTGGAGTGTGTAGGCTAGTGGGGGGCAGGGAAGTGGATGGGAGAAACAGCAAATGCAGATGGTTAGAGCTGAGAAATAGAAATAAACTTAGTGTGGTCTCACTTAGAATCGGGATTATTTAGTCTGGAGAAAAATGAGCAAACGGTTACCATGAAGATGTTTTAAGTTGAAAAATTTCACATGCATACCTCATCTTATTATCTAGAACGTTTCTGTGGATGAAGGAAAAAGATATATTCTTTCCATTGTGTGAAGGAATTCCTACAGAGATAAGAAGTGGCTATGCAGAGGAATACTCAGGAAGTTGTTGACAAAGATGCAACCAGAATTCTTATTTCTTTATCTTCCGATTTGTGCTCCATCTCCCCATCTCTTCTGCTTCGGTTGCTAAGTGATGTTGTGCAACTTTTTTCTCTTTTTTAAAGAATATTTATCATGGTACTTTATGTAACAGAATGTACTGCATACTTGACAATTTTGAAAAACTCCCTTTTACTTTAGAAATCTGTTCCCAGAGCTGGTGTGCATCCACATAGTGAGAGAGCTGAACAGCTCTTTTTCCGATGCCCAGGCCGTGCCTATTCCATTGCTTTGTTTAAAGTGTCATATTCTCTAAGGGCTTTGCATTTCTCACAATTTATGGACGCTCCAATACGAAAATAATGCCTCTGCACATGTGCATCAACAGGTTTCATTTCTGTTCAGGATTTAGTTCAGAATCAGCCACATAGTCTGACCATCCAGTTCCTCTAGAGGGACCAAACCTAACCCAGAGAGCAAACGAGGAATCCAGGGTGCTCCCTGGTCTCTGGGCTCCTTGAGCTGTCCTGGGGCAGCCCAATTTCCTCGCTGCAAGGATAAGTCACGGTCACTGCTGTGCAACGAGGACAGGGGATGGCTGTGTTGCCTCGCAGGTACTTCCTTATGGATTGTGACTAAGTCAGACTGACTGAAAATAAGAAAAGAGCACATGTGGACATGCCTGGACTAAATTAAAAAAAAAAAAGAAAAATTTTTATGGAAACCGCTGGAATGTGAGAAACTTTGAGGAAGCCCTGTGGCAGTGGTGTGTGAAATTGATGGCCTGATTGTAAACCACTGGTAGGAACTCTGAAAATCATAGGGGGAAATACTACTTTCATATTTTTACTAAGAACTGGTAAAAAAATAAAGAGCATAACTTAGCACTTAAAATCTGAAATATTAACTGTTCAATGACAGCTGCTATTCTAGAAAACTGATCTTTCTGAAAATTTATACCTAATCTGACTTTTCTTTTTAATTCAGAGTAAAATATTTAGGTGAAAACGCTGCATAACCGCCATTCAACTTAATCAGAAATAGACTTGTATAATTTAATGGTATTTAATATACAACTGTGCACCCTGGCCCCCTTGTTTGTTGTTTGGGTTTAGTTTGGTCCTTTTGGAAGGCAACACCGATGGCCTCAGGGCATAAGGAAGGGATGGGAAGATGGTGAGCAGAATCCTGCAGGGCTTCATAAACTGAAATTAAAAGAGCAAAGTTCCTGAAACCCTGGGATTAAGTTAGATGCTTGTTGAAGACCACCAAGTACCAGTAACTACAGTGGAAGCAATGAATTTACAAAACAGGGAACTCAAGCCCACGGTCTCTTTATAAATTAGCATGACCCTCGTTAGCATTAGCATGACTTCTCATATGAGAGGAAAGAGGATGACGATTTCAGTTTTTTTCTTACCATTTTACTCCTGTGACTTAGCCTCAAAGGTAGTTTTGTGAAGCAAACGTTTAATTTGATAAGCTTATTTATAAGTAATTGTGTAGGAGAAATGGTTATTAACATGATTATATGAGATCTTCAAAGTAAACTGAGGAAACCCTACAAGCCCAGGTTTCGGCAGCATTCCCATGTGAGTCCTCCTGTCCACCCAGGGGTCCAGGTAGACGTCCCCTCCACTGACTTTAGACACATGTGAAATTGTGCTCTGTGGCACTTGGGCTGCAGGGTTGTCTGTAAGGACGTGGTATCAAAGTCATTGCACACACAAACACACGCCACCCTTATAAACCTACAGATCCTTGGACTCTGTGACTTGCATTTGTTTGTTCATTCATTCACAACAAATATTTATTGAGCAGCTACCTGTGCCAGGCATAAAGCAGTGACAAATACTGTTTCTGTCGTAAGGGGCTTCCAGTGTTGTGGGGAAAGGTAGAAATTAAACATATAATTACAAGCTTCATGAAGGAGAATGAAGGGTGAATAGGAGCATGTACTATGGGGCCTAACCTATCAGGGGCATCAGGAAAAACCTTCAGGAAAGAGTGACAACTAAGCTAAAGATGCTTTATGGGCCATGAGATTGTACCCCTTTTAGAATGAAGGGAAATGAAAGGACTGGTTGTCTTACCTTCATTATAAAGTTCTTAGTGAAGGTTCCAGATGTGAAGGTAGAGATAATTACATGAGACAGCTGGGAAGGAAGGCAGGACCAGACAAGAGAACCAAACAGGACTCAGCCTGAGATCCTCCTAGCTCACGAGAAGCATGGTCTCCATCGAGGCTCCACAGTTGAGGGAATGAGTGGCCCATTGTTGATTCCTCCTTTTGAGCCCCGAGTAGTCAATGAACTTGTCACCAACTGAGAAGCAGGGGAGTAGCTTTTGCATTTCTGAGATAGAAATCTAAAGATTTTTTTGCCTACTGTTTGGTGATTTTTGGCTCCTCATGTACAGATAGAAAATAATTATAGGTAATTTAATTTGTCTTTCTTCTTTTAAAGCATTTGTTTGACCAGTTTGCGCTTTTCCTCTACAGCTGCAATGTTAATACAGCTGCATTTTCAGGAAAACTTTAGCTGGTAATAGTCTTTGGTTGTACACTAACACGAATCCCAGAGTGAAAAGGTGGACAATGAAGAAGTCGTGAATATTTTGGTAGTTTTATCACTTGTTAATACAATCCTAGACCAGATGTTATTCCATATTAAAAAAGATTATGTTCCTCATTCAACATTATTAATTAATTAAATGAACATTAATGAGTACCTACCTTGCCCTGGGCAAATGGGTGTTGGAGGAACACTTATTATGTAGCCAGTGAGATATGAAATATACAGTAATAACTATAGGACAAACTAGAATGTGAAAAAGAAGGTGCTATGGGTTATAGGTGTGGAGGTGTTTATTACTGACATGTTAAGGAAGGCTACATGAAGGGGGGATTGGGCTGATTCCTGAAGGAGAAGGGAATTTGGAAATTAGAGGGTTGAGGACAAGGCATGAATGCCCAAGGAAGACAACTTTGAGTAAATGTTCAGAGGCAGGAAATAACAGTGAGTAAGTGAAACACGAGTTGTCATGTTTTTTTGACACACAGGGAAAGTGAGGCAGAGAAGTGGAAGTAAGGCCAGCTCATGATTCATCTTGGATGATAGATTAGTGGAGAGCCACCGGAAGATTTTGAGGAGAACAGCATAAGCAGAGCTATGCCTTGGAAAGTGCAACCTGTGTTTAGGATGGCTTTGTCTTTAGGACATGTTGAAAGTAGGGAACTCAGGGGACTACTGCAGGAGTCTAGGTATGAAATAAGGAAGTCCTGACCTCCCAGGTGGTGGGAAAAATGGGCAGGAGGATAGGGATGAGAAAGATTTTAATGGGTATATATGGTTCCTTTGATTTTGCAAGATATCTCTGGTTTACTTTCTAATCTCAAAATAGCCAGCTGTGGTTTCAAAGTGGTATCTATGAGCTTTATCAGCTATGGAGCCAGATTCTCCATGCGCCTAGCTTAATCATTTGCTGTTAATGCAGTGAACTCCACTTACTCTTCCAGGCCACGGGCTACAATTCTGGAAGTCCTTGCATTATTATTCCCCTGTATTTACTTGAAATTCATTTTCACATATATTGTCCCTTACAGAACCTTGTTTTTCTAGGCAGGGTAATAAATATTAGTTTTATTTTACTGAAAACCTGCCCCAGGTTATAACAAATATTTGATTAAAAGTTCTTTTCACTATTTTTTATTGTCTCTCAGTCTGCTTCAATTTCGAGGGCTCAAGCCCCTACGAAGGCCTTGAGAATCCAGAATGGAAATAGGAAATCAAGTCCAAACTCAGGTCTGCGTGATCAGTCGGGGCTACCCTTGCATCTTCTCCCATCCCTCCAAGTTTTATTGTTTGCATTTCTGCCTTTTCACTAGATCGTGGGCTTTTCGAGGCTGGTTCTGTCATGTTAATATCCCACGTTTGAGGTCTGGCGATGTACAAGGAACTGTGCTAACTTAGAGCAGATGGAGGACTGGGAAGTCCACATGTAGTAAGCCCAGAGCAGGATTCAAAGCTGGGTACGTTGAGTTGCATTCTCAGTCATCGTCCTGTAGTGTCTTAGTTTTAGTCATCTTTGTACCCCCTAGGGCCTGGTGCAACGCCCAGCATGGATTAGAAGCTCATTTAATGTTTGATGAATGGGTTCCATGGATTTTACCCTATGGGTGGCTGAGTCTGTTTAATCATTCTCTCATATGACCTGTATGGGTGTTGCTAAGTAGCTGAAAGCATTGAGAAGTACCGCTGCTCCAATTTTCAAAACATCTCTTTGACTTTCAGATTTGGCAGTAAAGCTATCCTTTTCCCTTATCTGGGGGAGGGAGAGAGGAAGATGAGGCATTAAAGGTTAAGTTAATTGCCCAAGAATTCCTGATTCCAGACTAGTTCTCAGGCCTCTCCACCTAAAACAACTATCCTTGAAGTGGTGCAGAATTTCTTATAATCTCCGATGAGACTCCCCTATAAACAACGCTATTACCACTAACATTGATTCATTTGGAAATAAAGCTGTTTGTTATGCTACTCGCTAATAACTGAATTTATTGAGAAGTGAAATAAAACAGAGGGTGGCAGTCAGCTTCATAGCATTCGTCTCATTCATTTACATTCATGCTTTCAAGAAACCGTTACTGAGCATCTATTACTCGGCAGCCACAGCACACTGCATAGTGTTCTAGGAAACAGTATGGCAATCCTCCTGCTGGGGTTTGCCCTCAAAGGGCAACCAAAACAACCCAAAGGACTTTTGTTTTTTCTAAAGAAGTGGAATGTGTGAAAGGATGTGTATAAAGTTAAAGGAACCCTAGACTTGGGATCAGAAGCCAAGGATTACAGTCCCACTCTGCTTCATAGTGATAAAACCTGGAGTTTACTGAGCACGTGCTCAGTGGTGGGTGTTGTGCAAAGCCGTCCTGTTTACTTTTATTATTATTTAATGTTTAAACAGCTTTACTGAAATGTCATTGACATATAAAAATTGTATATATTTAAGGTGTAGAATTTGATGTTTTGATATACACATACATTGTGAAATGATCACCACAGTCAAGCTAGTCAACATATCCATCACCTCTACACAGCTACCACTGTGTGTGTACGTGCTGAGAAGATTTAAAGATCTACTCTCTTAGCGAATCACAAGTATACAATACAGTATTGCTACCTATCAGCACCGTGCTGTACAGTAGATCTCCAGAATTTATTCATCCTGCATAACTGAAACTTTGCACCCCTTGACCAACATCATCCCATTTTCCCCTCCCCTCAGCCCCTCGCAACTACTATCTTACTCTCTGCTTCTATGAATTTGACTATTTTCGATTCCACATGTAAGTGAGATTATGCAGTATTTCTCTTTTTGTGTCTCGCTGATTTCACTTAGCATAATGTCCTTCAGGTTCATGCATGTTGTCACAAATGGCAGGATTTCCTTTTTCTTTTTAGGTGGAATAATTTCCAGTATGTATATAATATGTAAAAAATATATATGTGTGTCACATTATCTTTATCCATTCATCTGTCGACGGACATTTAGGTTCCATATCCAAAGCCTTCTTACCTAATCTTTTATTAGCTATGTGGTTTGGGACAAGTCTCTGAGGCAACCAAAGCCTCAGTTTCCCATTTGTGAAGTGGAGTAACAAGTCTGTATCTACCTCACTGGGTTGTTATGAGGATTAAATGAGGTAAGATGAATGTGAAAGCTCCTGCGCACTCTAAATATCTCACGGAGTCTATGATAACAAACTGATTGTTTCTATTACTGCAGTTTAGATTTTCTTATAATTTATACGTTTTCTTTGATTTATTGCATTTCTTATTCTGCTAATAAAATGATTTTAGGTTCTTGTTTGTATGCTTTTTATAAAGTGAATATCTATACTAATTTGGCTATTTATAAATATGAATTTTAATATATTAAGTTTTCTTAAAGTGGGCAGCAAAGAAGAGAGGCAGAGTGACAGAGCTGGAGAAGAAAACACAGGGAGAGGAAAAATGAGATAAAT
Source organism: Tapirus indicus (assembly GCA_031878705.1). Classification (NCBI taxonomy): domain Eukaryota; kingdom Metazoa; phylum Chordata; class Mammalia; order Perissodactyla; family Tapiridae; genus Tapirus; species Tapirus indicus. The sequence goes on along the minus strand of CM062933.1, from coordinate 54,642,905 downwards.
CAAATGGAAGCAAAAAGAATCAGTCTCTTTCTCCATTAAAGTCTGGGACTGGGTGAAGATCTGGGATTATGACCCAGATTTAGAAATAACCCTTATTCAGGAAAAAAGCTCTGCAAAATGGTGATTAGCTAAGGAAGAAGGAGGCATAAATTAGATTTTCATTTTTATCAACTAGGTTTAAAATAATATCCATTTTGATTTTGATGTGCTTTAATTTTTCAGACTAATATTCTACAGCAGAATACAATGGTTTAAATTGTTAATTAGTGTTTCTTGCTTGATTCCTTGATTCCAAACTGGATTGTAAATTCTCAAGAGGAGGAGGGTTGTAATTTGCATTTCTTTGTATCCTTCTCCAGGCTTGGCAGAGGTCTGAGTTCTGGTGGACGGAGAATGATCAATTTATGGCAAATACTTTCTGTAAAGTGACGTTCAATGTTCCTTATACTATCATCACTATTTTTTTAGTTAAAAAGTAGGATTATTAGCCTTTTATTTATGGAGGAAGCTCATTTATTTCAACTGTGAGGAGGTGAGAGCTAAAATCTTGAATGTGACATAGTTATGAAAACCGAATGGCACGATTTTGGGGAGATTAATCAAGTGGGCTTCAGGATGGTGTTCAAACAGCCACTATGTTCTTGGATTTTGCATAATTAAAACTTAGAAATTTATGCCCAGTGTCTTGGCTTTTCCTGCTGAAACGCAGCAGAGCCACTACTCGCCCTTGCCAAAGTTGTCTTTCTGAGCTTAAATCAAACGTGGGCTCTGTTTCAAGTGGCTGTGCCCTCCTGGCATGGTTCTAAGGCTCGGACCTGCACGCCTCGCACTTTGCCTGGCTCTGGTGGAGAAAGAGGAACGTTTACATCTGCATAGCAAGCAGGAAGGTGCCTTTTGATTCGATGTCCAGGGATTTGATTAATTCTGTATAATTGTGTTGAGGAACTACAGAGAGATCAGAGCCAGAGATGGAATCTGTATTCATTCTTCCACCTTCTCTCTGCTTTAAAAATGAGTCACTTTCAACTCCTACCCTGTAAAGTCGCTATTAGAGCCCCTCTGGTCCAAAGCACAGGTCAAGCTGACATGTGAACACTGCCCATGCTGACAAACCCCTCAGGGCGGCTCACTCGTCGTTCATGCGTCTGCAGAGTGGATTACGTGTATTTAGGTTGCTGACTTCTCAGTCCTATTTCTGATATTTTCATGGCAGAACCTAAAAGCCTTATGTTCTATTAAACTATTCCTTGTATAAATCACTTTTTTTCTTTCAAATCAATGTCCTCAGTGGAATTCTTTTTGGCCTAGTAGTCATTTAAAGTAAATGGTATAGTATGTTTTTCTCTGAATTCCGTAAAATATCACCTATGAAAATCCCCCCTCCCTCTGCCCTTCCCATTCATCTTTCCCAAATCCACATTTTACAGCATAAGAGGACACCAATCAACATGAGAGTTGATAACGCGTGAGGTATATGAGCTTCCTGAAATTACCATTGCCTAAAACGTTAGAATATCATAGATCAGGGCTGCTAATGAGCAGTACATTTTGAACCGGAGTAATTTTTACTAGTCCTACTCCTCTAAAAGCAATTAACCGGATATTCTTTTTCTTAATTCCCTTTGATTGTGATTTCTACCCTGCTGCTGAGTCCCCAGGAAATAGACCTTGGAGGTGGGATGGAGGCATAGTCTTTGTTCCGCAAACATGCTGGTAGTTCTGAATATTTTCAGGTTTCTTTGGACATTTTGGGGAGAGCAGATGTTGTATGTTTTCGGGGTGTCCTTTGTCTCCAACTGAAGATTATCCAAACTCTGAAATTTCACGAGGAACTCTAATGGTTTTTCTTAAACATAACTAGAAGACATCGACCTCTGCCAGTTTCATTAGGAAATGAGCTAGTATGTTGATTCCCTTACAAAACCTCTGATTTCTGAGTTTTTCTCCCTGTGGTGCTCTGGAAGGTCTGTGCTTGTCAAGAGTGATCAATCTTGATTCCTGAAAAGCTGTGGCTGGAATTCTAATGGCAATGTGTTATGAATTGGCTTTTTGCGTTAATGAGTCTTAAGCGGATATCATCCCAACAAAATGGTAATCTAGGGACTAGATTCAAGTAGAAAACTGTTTGTGATTAAATAGGTTTTTGATGTTGAGGCCATTCATACCATGAATAATTGACTACTCAAAAAAAGGAGAACACAAGCTTCTCATATTTTAACTTATTTTAACCAAGGATTTAGTTGACAATCAAATATTGGCAAATTCCACATACTTTTAGAAATTACTTTTGCATGTACTTTGACCCAACCGAACCTTAAGTTCTGTATCTCCACCCCAAATCAATCAGAACATTTTGTATAATTTGCATAATTGTATGATTAGAGGTATTAGGTTTTTGCTGTAGACATTGATGTATAATGGGTGAAAGTTCGATTAAAAGTTAGAAGAGTACTTTCAAGATTGTATCACTGGAATTGCAAATATAATTAAGCCAAAATTATGTTCTTTCCAGTTTATTTATGACTCAGAGTGATGAACCTTGGATGAGGAAATGTGAATTGAGTAAGTGCTCCCTGCTATTCAAAGATAAGCTAAAAAGGCAGCTTCATATTTCTGGGTAATTATTGGAAATAAGAATAGTGTGGGATAATAATCATTAGCACTTACAGAGAGCTCACTAGATACCAGCAGCATGCTAGTTCTTTATGTGGATTGTCAGACATAATCCTCACAGCAGCGCCATAATGCAGTTTCTATTGTTATTTTCATTTTACAGATGAGAAAACTGAGATCCAAAGAGTTTAGTAAAGATGCGAAGCAGTCTGGCTCCAGAGCCCATCTTTTAATCACGAATTAAAGAGAAGTATCCCCAATGATAGGGCCAAAAGGGGGGTGTAGGGAAGTAGGAGGTTATTTATTTTTCATAAGATTAAAAAAAAAGAACATAAACTAGAAACACAAACCCTATAAAAATGAGTCTATTTCCAAAGGAGTTGAGAATCGAAGGTGTCCCGAGAAGTGCAGCTCTTTACATCCTCTAATTTTTCAGGCTTGCAACAGTAAACAACGACAACGCCCACAGAAAGAACTCAATGACCTCTAAGGTGGCTCCAGAAGCCCTTAAAGCACATGAACCTGATTGAAAGTCATCTCATAGTAGTGAGTATACAGCACATCTGTGTCTGCATGCATCTTGTCTGGCCCTTAGTTCAAGCTTGGTTTCCAGTTACAGGGCAAGGTTATTCAACTTGGTTAGTGTGGCAAAGACTGATGATATAAATGTATAGGAACTGTCAATGGTTATGGGCTCACCTTGACCTTGGTGAGCTGTCAGGAAGAGCAGCTCAGCTCTAACTTCTTAGAAGATGTGGCATGTAAAATGTCTTTCCAGTGCATCTGACTCCTCCTCCTCACTGTGCCCTCTTTGGCACCATCCAGTTCAGCCTCCTTTTCCTTTCTAAACTCCATTGTTCTTTTTAGAAAGCAGGTTTTACTCTGCCTGATTATGCTTCCTCTCATCTTTTAGTCTTCCACTCTTTTCCTTACTTATTTTGCAAGATCACTGTCTTTCTGACATTAATCTGCTTCCTTTAGTGCCCCCCGCAACACGCACACGCTGGCAACCCCCCTCAGTAAGTTTATTTGGAAGTCGCCTCAGAAAAGACGTCTGGATGCAGCTCTCAATACACTTAACACCTGGCTGCTCATCACTTTTGTACTGAATCCGAATAAATCCACTTGTTTTCATACTTACCGTGTGTCCTTGAGTGTAATATTTATCTTCTAATCTAAACACATACATTCTTTCCAATTTTCTGAATCCTTGGGAAATATTAAAAGGGTTTTCACTGAGCAGAATATTAGGTGAAGTGTGGGAAATGGGTTCAATTAAAATGAAAAATGTATTCAGATATTATTTATTCTGAACCTTTAATACAACACGTATTTTTTGAGTCCCTACATGTGTTCATACACTGAGGGAACATGAGTGAAGTAAAGGGCTTATTTGTGGTACTTAAGATAAAGAGCATCAGGTAAAAAGCTAGGTAAAGAGTCAAGACGCACCTATGAGTTAATTAGGACCTTACCCGTGAGTATTTAATTAGAGCCAAATGTCTGGCACAGACCAAAGGAAATATAAGAACATTTCTACCATCCAAGAGGAGGCATTTGCTCTTAGTTTTTCTCTGTCCTTCTTTAAGATTATAACGGCAGGAATGCCCACCATGCGACTAGTAGGACTGTATGAGTTCAACATTCCAGGGGCCTATAACGCAGCTTCATACATTCACAGAGCTGAGCTCTGCTGAGGCTTGTACTTCCCGCACAAGGCCACATCTTCCATTCTCTCTCCCCATGGTTATGCCCACGTTCTTGACCCCTTATCATGGTTGATCCCTTACTATGTCAGACCACCCCAAAGCCACAAACTGGGACCACATCACCTTTGGCTCCCCATTGAATGGTCTCTATGGAACCATCTTTCACTGAGGGTCTGTATGACTCTCCCCAGATGGCACTCTGCATATCTGCTTAAACTCCTTGGAAGGAAATTCTCCATCACCACACAGAAAGCCCTCATTAAAACTTGTTCCACATACGCAAAGCGAGGAAAACGTTCTTTTTCCCAGTGAATCTTCCTGGAGATAATGAATGCTGCCATCATTTCACCCTGTCTGCTAGGAAGCTCAGATCTCAGTTTTGCTCAATTACTTCGCAGAATTGTTCTCCTTCCTTTCTCCTTTATTCTGTGGTTTTTGTCTTTCATCCTGACAGAATGGTTTTATGTCTTTGTGTACTTGTGTTCTATTGTAGCCTTCCTAAAAGCTTACAAATCTTTTTGGAAATAGGTAGATATTATATAAATAAGTTCCTGTCCTAAACCTTTTTTTTTGTTTTAAATTTACACAGAATGCAATATTGATTTAAATTCTGACCTCATCCTCTGAACAGCCTGAACATGTGCCTCTGCTGATTATCTAATGGTCGAGTTCCATAGTTCTGGTTCTGAAGTTAAGAAAACTTCTCGGAGAGGAGTGTACCCCCATGCCATTTATATCTAACCACCCACAACTATTTTGTTGTGGTGGGCAACGGAGGTGGTGGTAGCCAAGGAAGGGTCATCATAATGATGATTGGAGTTACTGCACACTTTGGATATGGTAATGCATCTTTTAGCATATTATCAGAGACATTTCATAGCCACAGCTTAGTTGTCAAGATTGGGAAAGTTAAACTTTAGAAGCAAACTCCTTTTGAGACAAACCAGAGTTAGTTTTCTTATGTCTTACTAACAGTCAGCTTCATACAGGGTTTATAGTGCACCAAGCAAGCTGAATCGGCTATAGGACCAATTTAGGAGGTCTGTGCAGTGTCTTCAAATACCTTCATGTTGACACTAAGTCCATAATTCACAATTTCAGGATGTGCTTCTCGGGGGAAGAGAGGAGGGCAGGGGAGAACAACAATGCAAGAGTTCAAAAGGGCTGAAGATGCACTTGGCTGTTTGGATTGGCGCTCCCCAGCTCGCGGATGCTGTTGATTGCTTATCTGACTTATCTCGACCGCTGACGTCAAAAGAATTAGGCTAGAAATCTTATGATTACAGCTTTTCTTGTGATCTTTTCTGGTATTTCCTGTTTCCTGTCAGGCCAAATATACTTTCAGAGAGGGTTATTTTATGGCATTTCACCATTTCTGCCTCAGCTAGAGCCAGGGGTACAGGGAGCACGAAGTACAAATAATTAAGATCAACATCAGAAAACTCATCCGGCCCCCACCCCACCCACAGTCACTGACATCGCTTTTTAAACATCAAAAAAGTTTCTGCAACGGTTCAGAGTAGGGTCTTATTTTTAATGGAACAAGGTCTATTGTTTATTAAAAAGAAGAAGCCACTTCAATTGTATTTCTAACTATTACCTTATTTGGGTGGTGATAAGCAGGCAGGCTGTGAATGGCACGATGCAGGCAGCCAAGAAGGCTTCTGAGAGGAGGGACAGAGAGTTTCAGAGGAAAAATGGCACCAGAGGCTACATTTTTCCTTTGGGGACACAAATACCTTATAGAAGCAGGAAAGTAAAAAAAAAATCTTGCTGATGAGCTTTATAAAATCTTGCCTAAATCTTTGACTTGCTTTCTGAGCTCAGCACTATTTTGCAAAGAGAACCTGAGGGACCGAGGGTTAATCCTCCAGGGTTTATGGGCAAATGTGCTCCAGACCCAAGCTTCCAACAGCCGCAGGGCTGACCCCGGCTGGCCCACCCTCCTGAAACTCTGCCCCCAGGCACAACGCAGACAGAGGCAGAAGAAGGGAACAGGATCACAGCAACGCTTCGCTCATGAGGGTTACAGCAACCAGCAGCTGCCACCTCTGTTTATCTTATATACAACTTCCTTTAACCTCACACTTCTGTTTAAGTTCTCGCCTCTTGTATTCTTTTTTGTACATTTGTACAATGTACCTTTTAGTACATTGCAGACCGTCTAAATGGGGAAATTCACAAAAAGAAGCCTTAGGACTTGTCCAGAAGAATTCATAATCTAAGTCTGAAAACAAGAAAAATATGTATATACATATGCATGTACACGTTTGTGGGTACACACACAGTTCTTGCTCGTGTAAGATGGATACTACACATTTATGTAATACAATCACAGAGATGTCAGTGCTTGGGAGTGAAACGGACAGGAAATTCGAATAGAGAGATTATCATGCAGAGAGGCCTTTTTGGAGTTGACAGGTTGAAAGGTTTGACCATGGAAGGAGCACGGCTGGGTCAATGGCACGGCTGGCCATCAAGGGACCTCAAATTGGCTGCAAGTATGCTGAGTAACCTCGGTGGGGTCTCAGTGTCCTTATCTAAAAACATGCAGTGGTTCAACTGGATGATCTTAAAGGCACTTTCCATCACAAAATGCAAAGACTTCTCTCTACTTTTCCACTTAAAATTTTCCCATGGTTCTACAAAAGTGAAGATTTCTTGTCTATATGCAACCTGGTGCCATTGCTGTCTTTCCCTCTGTTTCCCACTATTCTTTACTCCAAACATCATACCAAGCTAACTTGACTCATCGTTTCTCAATCATTTCTTGTGCTTTTCTGCCTTTGTATCTACGTTCATGTTAATTCCTTCACCAAGAAGGTCACCTTGTCACATCTTGTTGAGAATTAACCATCTTAAAGACATAGCTATGATGACCAGTCCACCCGAAGCCTTCCTGGGTCACTCTAGAGAGAGGTGAATTAATGTCCAGTCCTCATGGAGTATCTATCACACTTGGTTTATGTTTGAGTATGTGGTTTTATCTAACTCACTACATTATAAGCTACATAAAAAATTGTGTTTTTCTTATGCATTTTTTTCACCCATTTGTGGCACCGAGCCTTGAAAGAATTGTTTGCTTAAAAAACATGGCAACCTGGGGCTGGCCCAGTGGCATAGCGGTTAAGTTCCTGTTGTTCTGCTTTGGCAGCCCGGGGTTTTCTGGTTTGGATCCTGGGCACAGACCTACTCACTGCTCATCAAGCCATGCTGAGGTGGCACCCCACACAGAAGAGCTACAACTCTACAACTATGAAACAGAACTATGTACTGGGGCTTTGGGGAGAAAAAAGAAAAAAGAGGAAGATTGGCAACAGATGTTAGCACAGGGCCAATCTTCCTCAAAAAACAAAAAAACAATTAAAAAAAAACCCCATGGCAACCTGAAGACAGGAAGAAACATGACTGGCAAAGTAGGAGGGATAGATCGTTCTGAGACCATGAGGACAAATTGTGTCAGGTCTTGAATTTGGGGAAGAGATGAGCAGGCTGGAGTGGGAGGTCTGGATGCAAGAACATCAAGAATATAAATCCTTCAGGACTGGGTGGTGTCAAGTGGTAAAGGGATTTGGCTTTCATAGTTTGTATATTATTTCTTGTGGTTCTGTGTAAAATACTATAGCACTTGGAAAAACCGGTTTTAAGTTAAAGGGAAAATATTTATCATTTCACAATTTTCAATATCTACTAAATATGGTCAATGAATACCAAACTGATGGCTAGAAATCCATTAGTACCCTCACCCCAAGTCTGACTCTCTACCAGTCATTATTGCTAGAATGATCCTTCTAAAATGTAAAATTTATCATGTCACTTCCCACTAAGGTTATTTGAAGCCTGCTCATTGCCTGGAGGATACACTTCTTAGAAAGGTGTGCGAGGCCCTTGATAATCTGGCCCCAGACTCTCTTCCTAGTCTCATCTTTAGCCCTCCTCCTGATACACTCCTTGTCCCATGACTTGGCATTCCCCAGAATTCCTTGCATTCGGTCCTACCATTTCTTCTTCCTGCAATGTCCCCCATCTCTTCATTTGGAGGAATGTACCTCACCTGGAATGGTACCTCAAAAATCAGCTCCTGTTTGAAAACTCCTTTAACACTCATCATAGAGACAGAATTTTGAATTATTTATTTCCCATTCTGAATATCTTGAATAAATAACCCATCAATATAGGTCTCAATTTCTTCTAAGTTGGAAGTAAATTCTTGTTCAATTGACCCTTACTGTGTAGTAGAAGACACTACATGTATGTAACATTTAAACATCCTTCTCCATTCTGTGACCTTCTAGAGTTTTCCTAATTATTTTTGAAGTGTTTGAGACATTTAAAACATGTTTTTCAAAAAAAATTTGCTTTGGTCCAATTTTGTCTATTCACTTTCTACAGAGCATTTGTCGCCAAACCAAACAACAGGGCATTTAGGACTAAAGAGGGTAGAAATAATTTGCTTTAGAGTTTATAAATCTGGTGAATTCACAATTCTTGATTTTATAAACCAATTTAATTGACAAGGAAAACTTTCCTTTTGTTCTACTATAGAATTAGGGATGGATCCAAGAAAAGCAGTGTGGAGCTCAACTAATAATCAAGGGAGAGAGGAGGCTAGAAGACAGGCGTAGCTAAACCTCAAGTGGGTCAGAGCAAGAAGGCCAGGGAGGACGCGGCCATCTCTCCGTATCAGCCATCGTGGAAGAGGCAATAATGATCCCTGTTACAATGCTAGAAGAAAATAATGATCCCTGCTACCGTGCTGGCAGCCTCCCTGTTCTTCACCCTCACTTCCCCCAGTATCTCCCACCCCATCTTCTCCCAAGGGGCCAGAGTGCAGAGAAAGGAGAAGAGTTCAGAAATTTCCAATTAGCACATTCAAGCAATGAAAATGTATCAGACCTGACCAGAGTACAAAGCACTGTGTAATGATGACAACAATTCCAATTTGTATTAGATAGAAAACCTCAGCTCTCAGTGTGGAAACTGACCAGGAGGGTGACTTGCACACACCCTGTTTTATGCATTACAGTCATTCAGTTGAATTTTTCAGTGTCAACGTCCTGAAATGGTTCCTGAAATGTATGTGTACATGTTAAGAGAAAGAGAGGAAGGTAATAGGGAGGGTAGAACAACTGGGTTCAGCATATGCATGGGGATGTAACTAAAATAAATGATACTGAGTATGCAATACTCCAGTATGGGGCCCAGTGCATGGAAGCTCAACCAGCGTGTAATGGAAATAATGTTTTTTGAGATCTATCCATGTGCTTTTTACTTCTGCACTCTCTCGTGTGTGTCTTCCCCTTCCAACCCTCCAGAGGCATTCACTGGGGACAATTAGGAATGCTATAGTGAGAATGAAAACAGACAGAGAGTCAATATTCGTCACCTGATCGTTAGAATAAGAGGGTTTTTTTGGTTTGTTGGTTTTTGTGTGTGAGTTTGCAGCAGAACAACAAACTTGAGAACTGGTCTTGGTGAAAAATAAAGGGACTCTTTACATTCTTTTATTAGATCCCATTAGCATTGAGAGTGAGGCCTGCAGATATGATTTCTTGTCCCTTCTGCATTGAGACTTCCTTCTCCTGGGAAGGAGGATATGGCACAGGGCCATCTACTCCTGACCCCTGGGACTGTGGGGAAGAGGATCGGAGGGAGAGCCAGTGGCCCGATGACCCTGCCTTTGCTTCCCCTCTCAGGCTGGCTCTTTGCTCTGTGTGTGGGAGAAACGTTCAGATGGGTGTGGGAGCCGGAGACACAGACCCTGGGTACCACCTCGGAGAGGAGCAGGAGGAGGGAAAGTATTGGTCCCAAAGAAGGAATTGAATCCAGAAGAGACTGACCACTGCCTTCTTAATTAGCAAGCTTAAATTTTCTTATCCCTCCTTAGGGTGGACTCAAGGGGAAGATTTGATTGGACGAAGCAGAGAAACAGGCTGCACTTGATGGCACATTTGAGCGTGGAAATTTGAGACCTCTGTCACAAACGTTTTCAACAGTGACTGCTTTCTCCTCATTTCTGTATGCGGTTTTGATCACGCTTCTTACACTTGAATGCAGTTTGTTGGGACCTCCTCTCATTTCCTTCCTCTTGGCCGCTGTGCTTCTCTCTGCTTGGCCCTCTATCTGTCCCTTGCTCTCTCTTTCTAAGGCATTTTCTTCAGCAAATTCTATTTACTTTTTTGAATGAATTTTTGTCACAGACTCTCCAAAAGAATGTGTCTTTGGGTTTTCAGAAGTGTTCATCAGGTCTATAGATTTATGTGAGCTATTTGGGTGCCATCCAAAAAGAAATGGAGAAGGAAGCAAGAAAGAGAATCTTGTGCATTGGCTTTCATTTTAGAGGTTGAGGAACACCCTAGGACTCAGTGGGAAAAGTGCTAATTATTGCATCGTGTGTATCTTATTACCCTTGGTTATTTAATTTTCCTTTTCAATACCTTGACTAAAGATTTACATGCATTTCCATTATATCTCTCACCTTGGTTTTATTTTACAATTTTATGGCTTCTCCAGCTTTCAGGTTTTACTACAAGTTCATGTGACTGCTATTCAATTTCTCTTGAAATTTGTCCTTCTTCTTTCTCTAGGGATTTTATTTTTCTGCAATAAGCTTGGCCCCTTGGACTCACTTTTAAGGCCATACATGAGACCCTGCTTTGTCTTTGTCAACCATGCCTTCCATTTGCACACAAGGCCAACCTCTCAGTTTTCTCCCGTTACTGATGAGAAAGACCGTGACCCACAGGAGACTCTCCTGCAGCACTCCCTCAGTGCTCCTGTGATGAAGTAACAAAATGCTCGGGACAGGGGCTTGGCTTATAATCTATAAAATACCACGCCACGTGGACTTTTTAGGTGAGAAGAAGTCCTTTGAAGGAAGGGTCTCTGATAGTTTTGTAGTTTGAGAAGATTTAAGACAAGAGCAAAGATACAAAACCAATCTATTAGGGCAGTCTCAGCATTTTAGAGACTGGAGTCAATTCTAAAGAAAAATTTATGGAAGGCAGAGAGAGACAAATAGAAAAAGAAAGAGTAAAGTCCACGCTGTGTGCCCATCTAGGCCAGGGCATTGTATTAAACCACAGTACTTTGAGCTTTGCTTATTATTTTTGATATGGTGTACTTACCCACTATGTACTATGAAGTGTTGAAAATTAGTAACAATACTATTAATACTATGAAATGTTGATAATTAAAGAGTGAAAAAAATCAGATAGTGGAAAAGAGCACACACATTCAGTTGCTTCTGTGGGCTAAAAAAAAATAATGGAGCTTTTGGTCTTTTTACAATACAGCTTCTAATGTTTTTCTTTTAGAAATTAGTCAGATGCAAAAGTCAATGCTTTGCTGTCCAGTTAAACTAGTCTTATTAAAAAAAAGAAAAAAAGAAAGAAACTGTTTCCAGGCAAAGAGCAGAGGACGTGGGAATAATATCCTCCATTCAGCTCCATCCCCTCAAAAGCTTATTTGTAGGACCGGGTAAACACACACCTTCCGCATTCTATTTTTGAAATTACGTTGAGGAATATACAGAATGTTATATGTAAAAGAAGCAACTTTTGAAAATTTAGTTAATGTAAAATGTTCCAAGAGGCATGAATAGAATAATTATTTTAAAAGTATATAAAAGGAGGGATAATTTATATGCATTTGCTCTAAAATTTTCTAATTATCAGTAAATTGCAACTTCTCTATATGAAGAGAGGACTATCTCATATTAGTTTTGCACATGCTTTATACCGTTTTAATAGTTCTGAAATGCACTCTTGTATATTTTTTCTTCTATTTTAAAAGATATAATGACTAATCCTGATCTTCTGCCAGAATATAAGTTTAAAAATGATTCCATTAAAAGGAAGAACTAGAATTCATATTTCTTGAGTAATCTGTGCCTAGAAAAAAAACTCATTCATGCATTTAATGGTAACTTGTAAGCTATTTTATTCCCTGTGATGATTTCCCTTTTGCACTTATCAAAGTGTATTGAGTGGCTGACATGTGAAAGATGCTAGGGAGAATATAAAGAAAATAGAATGTTCTCCAGATCCTCAAAAAACTGAAAATCTAGGAGGGGAAGAAGAAAAGGTACAGTCATTACCATAAAATAAAGTGATTTTCCTGTGAAATAAATACGAAGAAAGTCCTGGGAGACTTCAGAAGGGAAAGACACACTTTCCCTCGGGAATCTGAGGAAGGTTTTGTGCAGAGGGCAGTTGAGCAGGGTCTGCAGGAACATAGCAGAAGTTGGGGACACGAAGGGAAGTCATCTTAGGGACAGGGAACAAGGAGCCAAAAGCAAGTAGGAAGCCCTGGGATGCCTGTCCTGTCCCGGTGGAATATAAGTGCTGCGAGAGCAATTGCGACAAGTGAGACAGGAAAAGTGAGCTTGTTCCAGAGAGGGGAGCGCTTCGAGTGCAGGGGACAAGAGTCTGGATTTTCTCTGCAGACAATGGGGAACCAGTGAAGGATTCGGAGGAGGAACAGGACATACTCTGCTTCTTCTGTTGACGTTGTTGATCTAAACTGCAGAGTAGAAGGGAGAGGGATAAGGAGAGGAGTACAGTTGGAGGCTGGTGCAAGGTTCTAGACTAAACAGCACGCGGTTGGCCAAGGGCCCCAGAACCGAATCGAAAGGAGGCCGCGAGTGTGAGCTACGATGTTGACAGAGCGCCAGCACCAGTGGTTGTGGCAGGTGACATTTACTGAAGACGTGGTCAGGCCTAGGCTCTGGTCTAGGCACTTCCTTCTTGTTTTGTCTCATTTAACCCTCAGCTGTGTGAAGGTGCTGTTGTTATTACCTTCTTGTAGAAGAGGAAACTGAGGCAGAGGGAGAGGAAGTAATTCACGCAGGTTCACACAGCACAGCAACAGGGAGGCAGGATTTAAACATTTGAAATCTCAGCACCGTGCCAACCCTCTGGTGTTCTTACCCTGTCTGATGTAAAACCTGGAGCCAGCTGCAACTGGAGAGCTGGAGAGAGCAGTTTGAACCTAGCGGTGGAGTCTTTTATGAAAACGGGGGCGTCAGGTGAAGGAACAGGTTTAGTGCAGGCGAGCTGCCGTGTTCCATTGCTGACTCAATTTCACAATCCCATTCAAAGGACGGATTAAATTGTCAATGATTACTACCCAGTATAGCTACAGATTGAATGCAGGCTAAAGTCTATAATAAGTAGTTTTAGAAAAATGTTATGAATTAATATCAAGTTATCTACTGTTAAGACTGATTCTTTGATCAAAGCAATTTGTCCTGCTTTGAATGACATCATTAATATTGATCAGTATTTGAAAGTGTGTTTGAATTTTTACAAGTATTTTTGAATGTCACCAGTTTTATAGCCAACACTTTGAGCTGACAGAGAGGTTTAAACGAACAAGTGCTTGTTTTCACACTGAAGCTGTAGACAGAACTCTCATTTATAAATTCATAATTGCTCTTCTCTCATTAAGCCTTTGACTCATCTTTAAGTCCCTGGTGCCTAGCACAGTCCCTGGTATACAGTAAGCATCCAATAAATGCTCCTTGAATTATAATGATCTAAGTGTTCAGTCTTCAATGCATTTAATTTATATCATACTTGATAACTTCAGATGTTTTAAAATAGCACTTTAAATGTCAATTTGAAATCAGAGAATTCTTTTGGAGATTTTCTCATCTGAAGTTCCTTGATTTTCAGGGCTGAATATAAGCAAATTTCTGATATTTGTATTCTCCTTGAAAGGCAGGACAAGTTACAATGGCTATGGGGTAAATGAATTTTTTTGGAGTTGTGTGTTTTTATATTTTTCTGGAACCAAAGGCTATTGAAATGGAAACAAGCTTAATAAATAAGTAAAATATGATGTAAAATTTAGACCCAGGACACCAGAATGAAAGGTAAGTTCCCCAGCTGCAGAATGTGCTGTTATTTCGTTGAATTCCGAAATCAAATTATTTATTCAACCGAGAACAAATCCTGCAAGGGGATGTCTAGTCTTCGGCAGGTTGCTGAGTAGAATCACAATTAGAATAATATTTGCACTCATAGCATTTGAGAAACCACCTATTTATTCCCCTCCTTCTTCCTTCTCCCCACTCTCTACTCAGGGCAAGCTCTCACCCCGAGGCTTTATAACTTACTTTCTTTTGATAATAGATGGGGACACTTCCCTGGGCCTTCCCAGCACTTGAAGCCTGAATCTAAAACTAAGCCCAGAAAATAAGTAGAAAAGTGTAAAGGAGGCACAATTCTTCGACTTGTTTTGCACGGTAATGTTATTTTTCTATTTTGACCAAGGTTTATATTATATCATGAGTTCCCATGTTTGTCCATGGACTACAATCCATAAAGCCCTGTTCTGGTTTAAATTTAAGTTACCCAGCACGCGCCCTGATCAGGTCGGTTCTGTGGACTAGAGGTGGGGCATTGAAATCCTGGTCTGGTTCTGACGCATCAGTGTGTGACCCTGGACAAGCTGTTTAGTTTCTACTCTACTATTTGCCTTGTTGTGTTAACTAGATAATTAGACCATCTCTCGTTTGCTTCATACAGGGAAAATGATGTGAGTATTAATAAAATTAAATAATTGGGTATGATTCAGTGAACTGGGCATGCTGATAATTTCCAGAGCCCATCTCTGGGGCGAGTGGCAGCTCTGGGGGCATGCCCAGATGTGTGCACCTACCACGAAAAGACTACGGGCCCTCTCTCTCCTGTCAGCCCCCATTCCCTCCTCCAGCCTTTGCTTTGAATAGTCACCAGTGCACGCCCATCTGAAGACGGCAGGAAGATGTTCCAACATGTAACCTCCTCTCTAGCACGTCCTTGCTGTCTCCAGGGGCCGCTGTTCCTCTCTGTTCTCCATCACTCACGATTCAGTGCATGTCATCTCGAAATCTCTCATGAATACCTATTTACGCATTTATTTTCCCACAAATTCTTTTGCTCTCTCCCTTTATTACCTAAGCAAAATCTCAGAACACTTTTCTATTTCACTTGTGAGAAACAAAGTTCCAGTCTTGTCTAAGAAGTACGAGTAAAAATAAGGATGTCCTTCACTAACGAAAAGAAAAGCTGGAAGTTTTAAGGTTAAATTCAACTTATAAAGAAACAGTGACACCCGTCTCTAAAGTCGTCGAGACTGTTGATTCTATTCAGTATCTCCGCAATTACAGGGTTTTTAAAAATATGAACCTATTTACCTGTTATCACTAGCAGTTGAAATGTACATAGAACGTTACAGTATTTAATTTTCCTGTTTTCAGTTACTAGCACAGCAAAACTGTTGTGTGCTATAAATGTGATATGTTCAATCCCTACAGGTAAAGATAGTAAAGAGGAGGGAATAAATGACTGCAGGGTAAGATTCGGGGAGAGGGTGGTGGAGATCATGAAAGTCATCACAAAGTAAAGGATGCTTGAGCTGGACTTTGTAGTTTGAATAAAAATTTCAGCTGGCTAAGCCAAAGAAAGACATTCCGAGCATGAGGCAAGGCCCAGAGGCAGGGCATCAGTTGATGCATTTTGAGGAAGAGCAAGTTATTCAGCACTGTGGAAGTATACACTGTTCGAGGGGTCTGAGGCAAGGGGCAGATGTGAGAGAGAGAGAGACAGAGAAAGAGATCATGCACGTGTCTCGGTGTTTTCTTGAGGAACTTTCTATCATAACCCCCTGTACACAAACTGAAAACAGCTTAAACCATTGCTTTCTACAAATGGAAAAATGCCAGATTTTTGGAAATATCTACAAGTGTTCTTGAGATATTCATGCCGACATGCTGTTGGGTGAGACGGCACAGAGCCGCTGACGCGAGGGGGACATGTGGCATCAGGAACAAGATGGGAGGAAGGATGGGACAACTTGGAAAGTGAAGCATCTTGTCTTTGGGGCTTCATCCTATGGCGTCTGCTGCATACGTGGATGATACGGCTTTACGCCCATGCCAGAACGTTCGAGCCCCTCGTGTCCCTGAGAATGGGAAGGCAGGCGAGGAAGGAGAGGAGGCAAGCAGACAGCCTTTGGGCAGGTGTTGAAATAGAGCCTGCCTCCTCCAGGCAGGATGAAGGGGACAGCAGACCGGGGTGCGGTGTCCCTGGGTATCAAAGTGGCTGATGAGACATAGTCCACGGAGGGGGAGGCAGTGGTCCGGGGACATAGTAAGACTCAACCAGCTCAACTTTCTAACATCCAGGAAAATGCACCTGTTAAGTGATAAAAAGTTACAGGAGTGCTGTTTTCTCTCTGTAGTATTGCTTTTTCAGGAATTAAACACCCACTGACATACAATATAGGTAATAATATACACCTCTCCCCACAGACATGCTAACATCTGCTGAATGAGGTAGTTTTATCAAATGTGTCATTTGAAATATGAATTTTAATCATTTAATATACTGAAACAAAGCAAGAGTGGCAACAGTTGAAGAGTCATAGTTAAGTTTTCTGCCCAGGTAGGTTTTTCCATTTTTCTTGTACTCTTCACGTGGAACATGGGGTGGCTTCAGTATTTCCTCATTCCTTCTGACCGAGACCCCTGTCCCCAGGCACCCGTCTCCCAGGGGTCTCCTTGGTCTCCTACTCTCTCTTCAGCACTCATTGTTCACCCAAGGCCAACACTGGTGTTTTTTTCTTCCTTCCAAATCTTTTGGTTTTCTGCTCAGAGTGTTATTTTTAAATAATACTCTTTTTAGATTATTATGCAACTTAATAAATTTTCTGGCATAAATTATTAAAAACAAAATTCATCGAGTTTTAATTTCCCAATCACTTTCCATGAGAAAGAGAGAGGTAACTTTTGGTCTATCTGTCCCATCGAGTCCCCCACCTGTCACCTCCATGTCAGGACTGCACTGTCGACATAAACACATGCTCACATTTGCTCTTCTAAAGCGAACCCACCACTTTCCCAGTGTCTACCAACACATTCCCCAAAGGAGGGGAGCACCCCGCAGTCCATTATGCATTCTTATTTCACAGTGTTGCTGGAGCTCCAGGCCCTGCACAGAGACCCTAGGTGCCTCTCTGGTTGTGGTGCCCACTCGGAGAAACACAGCCAAGGTCTCCACAACTGTCCCAAACACAGCACATTCTTATCACATGACAAAGCCCCTGTGAATCACCATTTCTACATTTGTGAGTGAGTTGATTTTTCCCGATATTAAGGAGGAAATTTGTGTTACTGTCATTTGTCAGAAGGGGAAACCAAGGCAAGGAAGTTTACCACCGTTCCCAGGAAATAGAAAGCTTCCAGGCCAAAGTCAGTCCTGAGAACATCATACAGGCTGCAGTTCCATCGTTAAAAAGTGGAAATTATATTTTACTTTATCTAAAGCATTACAAAAGCAGCCCCAGAAGAATATTCTCCCAGAGATAATTCTGACTTGTCAACAAGACATTGCAGAGGCAGGATGCACATTTCAGAGCATCTAATTCCAGCCCTCTCTGTGGGGACGGAAGCTCGGGACATTCCACTTGTTGAAGCCACAGGGCAAGCAAGTGGCGAGCTGAGCCCAGAACCCAGGTTTCTTGATTTCCAGTCTAGAAATCAAGAAAATCATGCTCCTCCTACCACATCACTCTTAATTTTAAGGTGCATTTCTGCCGTAGAGCAAACACCCATTAATCATGGCCCTTGGACCCTGTGCTGCGCATGGTGTCCTCCCTCCTGTCCCCATTTTTATGGTTGGGGCTCTCTGAGGAAGGGACTGACCGTCATCAGCCCTGTTCCCTTTCACACCTCCAGTCACCTTACCTGGAAAGCTGTGCAGACCATCTTCATTCTCCAGAATGCCTCTCTGTTTGGTCGCCTGCAGCTCACTTTTGGATTTCCAAACCAGCTTTACCATCCTGATCATCTCTGGCGAGTCCCAGGGCAGCGGCCCCTGCTGGCACCCCGGCCGGCTGCCCAGCGAGGAGGGCAGCACACCCTCTGGGGCCGTCCACCGCCTGCCTCGCTCTGCCGAGTGGAAATAGCGCTCCAGCACAGGCATTCTGCCCTGGTCCCCAGAAGAGGAGGTCGGGCTGCTGCTGCTGCCGCCGCGGCTGCTGCCACCAGAGGGGAAACGCTTCCCAGGCAGGGGAAGGCGGACCCCCGTGAAATCCTCTCCAGCTTCGCGAAGGCAAGCCTCCTCCAGCCTGGCGCAGCCCCCTGTGCCCCCAGTCCCCGCACGAGCGCTGCCGCCGAGAGCGTCCCCTGCCCGGGGTTTCTCCTGCTGAGGACCGTGCTGTCCTCGGTCCTGGGAGACGAGCGCGTTTTCTCCCCTCTCTCAGGCGCTGACTTCACAGCACTTAATTAATCCCAGGCTTCAGCTGGAACCACAACAGGGGAAAAAAAGCCATCGGGGTTTTTGCGTTTGCTTTTCCTCCTCTTCTGATTTATCTGTTCTCCGTTCTCTCTCGTGCTTGTCAAAGTTTGCAAGTGGCTTGCTTAGTCCTTAAGCGCTTCAGGCAAAGAAGCGAGGCTCCCCTTGTGCCAGCCTCTCCGAGGGGTCCTCCCGAGGCCAGTTAGCGAAGGTGTCAGGTAAGGAGGCGCCAGTGGTGCAGGAAGCCTAGAAGCTTCCCGGCTCCAGCCCTGCCAGCCCCAAGGAGCTCTCGGAAAACAGGGGAAGCCGAGCATCCGCAGAACCAACTCGCAGCTGCCTCTCTCTGGACAGGCTGGCCGGGGGCCACCTTGCCTGTCCACCACGGTCTGCTCGGGGATGGGGTTACTCAGAAGGCTCTGGGATTGATCCACAGCCCCACAGTTCACACACTCCCGTCTTCCGCACCCCTCCCCCTTTGCTGTGATTTGGTTCTCAGCAAACCTAACTGGGTTTTGGCCTATTAGTCAAAACCCTTTGTAACCTCAGCTGCCCTTCAGCTGGAAGGGAAATAACATTGAATCACATTCCAGAGCTAACTCTGAGAGAAGTGAATCAGGGAAGCATCAAGATCCCCGTGCGAATGTGCAGTGGGGCTGCATAGTCTGGACACATAGCTGGGGTTCTTAAAAACCCATTTCAAAGGAAAGTAATACATAATAATTTTAAAGGCTATTGGCGGGGGGCATAAATGGCAGTGAAAAGAAAGGAAGGAAAGTGCTGAAGATTCACCTTCCAGAGACAGAGCACAGTGGACTTAATGTTTGGGCCACTCACTGCTGGGGGCCCACCCCCGCCCCAGAGTGGTTCAGTCGAGGACAGTTGTGGGCCCTGTGTCTTGGGTCTGGTGGCTCAGGGAGGCGCTAACCCTGGAAGTCAGAAGCAACGCAACAAACGGGGCGTCCCCTGTAGCTTATGAAAAGCACTGGACATACACGAAAGTGGGTGGCACTGTATTTAGCACTTTTGCCAGCAAATGGAGTTTGTAGGAACAAAGCGAACTTGCGGGTTCCCGTGGACGGTTCCTGTTCCTTGGAGGCCACAGGAGCAACCCCGTCCCTCTCCTCCTCGCATCTCCGCATTGTGAAGGGCTGGATTCTGTCTGGCATCTGACTTTGCTGAAGTACGATCTGCTGCTCTTCTCTACATTCCTTTTGGGGCCGGTTTATCAACAACCATCTGAAGTTTCTTTGGGGGAGAGAAGAGGAGACCCCGGGGCGGGGTGGCGGCGGGTAGGAGAAGACCATCGCAGGGCGTGTTTATTTCCACACCCTTACCTCATTTTTAAAAAGTTGAAGCCAGCAAAGGCTGCTGCAGTTTTATTGTTATTATTATTCCTCTAAACCCATGGTTAATAAGTTTAGTTTTCCACACCGAATTAAGTGGATTTCCTTTTTTTCCGGATGGAAAAGTACACTTTCTTTCCTAACCGGTGAAGAAGAGTTAACATCTTTTGCGGGTCTAAAACAGCAATAAAAGACACGGAAGACACTACTGCTTGTGAATTTCATTATGAAAATATTGATCAGACCGCTCTTCCCTTAACAACCAGATATTCATACAAGCCAATTAGGGAATAATCAGTGATCCACTTTTGAGAAAGATGGGCCTTTTCTTACTTCCCTCTTTGGTGACAGATGAAAGGATCTGAGCATTAGTCTGACGCTTCCACCACTTTGGACAGCCCTTCCAGTTCTTATCTCCCCTTCCATCAGACTGGGCGTCAAGGCTCTCTAGAATTGAGACGATTTTACTTAATAAGTACATGGAGGCTGCTGCACCCTATTAGCATATTTCCTGAATAATGTCTTAGACTCATTCCTCAGTCACAAACTTCCTTGACATAACAACTGAAGAGTTTCCTAAGTGTTTGACTATTTTTATTTTTGTTCAGTTATTTTGCAATAGTACTCAGCATCAGGATATCCTGACCCTTGGAACAAAGGGGTTAAGAACAAAGAAAACAAATATATGATATAATATGTCACATACACCAAAGTATTAAGAATACAACTCTTCATTACACCTTTCTTCAAGAATGACATTTCTTTAAAATCCAAGAATATAAGTTTCCACTGTATTCTCTATACTGTTTTACATATTTCCTTGTAAAAATATCTTAGAGAAGTTACAAAATACTGGATCATTGAACATGAATACTTCCTGGTGGAGATGAGTTAGGGCCTAGCAGACACCGTCTCAAACCTGCATTCTCAAAGAGGAATCTTCATTTGATGGTTTGAAAATTGAAAATGTCGCACAATTAAAAGAAAATTCTCAGTATGGGATTATCTTCATCCCAGGGTAGAAGTGCAAAAATACCACGAGAAAGGTCGTTCTCATGGTATTTCTGGCTCACATAGAAACAGGAAGTACAGGAAATCTTGTGAGAAAGCTTGGCTCTGGAGGTTTTTGGCTCAAGTGCAGGCTCAAGAGATTGGGACAAATTGACGAGATGCTAGCACTTGTTGGACTAGAATCACCAAACCACACAAGTTCTCTAAAAGGTGGTTTTGTTATATCTCACGGGCTGTGATCTCCTTGGTTTTTCAGATAGTTATGTCAGAAGAGCATGCCTATAAACCCGTGACCTTTCCCTTACTTGGTGAACATCCTTCACTTTGAGGTAGTGTCCGCAGTCAGAAGTTCGGATCAGCAGGGATGGGGAGAAAGGAGTCACGGAGCCAAGAGGCCTCATCTCTGTGACTTGTAAGGATTCTTACAAATCTTAATATCCATAATTAATGTGCTACAGAGAGGAAATTTTAAAAGAGACTTTCAAAATAACCTCATTTTTTTTTCCAGGCATTGCGAGTCAACCTAACTTTCCATTAGGAGGAAAATAGAGTAGTTTTCTTCTTGTGTGTAAGAAACATAATGAGAACTAACAAAGTCAAAACAGCTTGTTCCAATAGACACCCAATTCTATCAAAATACTTTGCTGTGTATTTGCAGGTCCAAAGGAAAGAATTGATCAAATATTCATAATGATTTTGAATCTGGATTATTTTGAAGAATTTCTGGTATTCTGGGGCTATGTAAAAACCCGTAAACTTATGGGTGCTCTAGTCACTAAGCAGATAAGCCCCTATTATATTAGATTTGAAAAAGAAAATATTGACAATAGTAAATGTTTCTAATCATTCTAGAGAGTGTATATTTTTTAAAAGTGGAAACTTAGAAATCTATATGCATTTCAAGTTTCTATTACTTAGAGTCTATCAATAGATTCTTGCAAAACTTCACTTTAATGAAAGTCTTCTCACTCAGATATTTTGGAAGTACTTTAACACTTATTAACTCCCATCTCTCTTCTATCTTTAAAGAAAAATTTCAAACTATTGAGGGAGTTTATTAATTTTGTCCTGGCCTTTCCTCTCATCAGTTCAAAGATGGATGTGTAAACCACATACACATTTGACCACGCTGGTTTCACAAATGCAATTCAAATGAAATTCAAAAGGAGCAAGGAAGGAAAAACAGGTCTTTCAATTTTGTTGAATGTAGTCTAAGGAGAAGAAGCTCAAACAATTTACAGTGTCCTTCAGGAGAAATAGAAATGTAATAACTTTGGCTTTAACTAATCTCGAGGAACCATGCCAGCAAGTAGGGAAAAGGACTTGGTCTACGGACCGACCATAGAAGGCAGCACATATTTCCACTGTCACGTGGATGGAAAAGGAGAGAGGGTGGGGCAAGATGGGGGAAGATGAGGCGGGGGGAAGTAGAAGGGGTTGAGCTGACAGATTCCTAGTTTGACTTCACAACAGGTGTCTAAACTACAACCAATTATTCTCTTAGTCACTCTGCAATATGTGTTAACAGCGAGAGCAACAGTGGAAGGGAGAACCCCTGTGCAGCTCTGGGCTCCTTTCTCAGGCACTGGGGCCCTACCGGCCTCCCCCACCTTGATTCTGGTTTTCACTGTGAGTTACCTCTTCTTGTATTCCTTTTCTTTGTACATTTGAAGAGAGAAACCAGGGTTTTAGCTGGCACAAGACCTCTATCCTGGCTCTCAGATGTCTTAACTACTGCAAAGCTTACTGTCTCTGACAGTCAGACCACAACAAATGAGTCCAATAACACACGGGCTGAGAACAAAATGGCAGGAAGACTGGATTTCTCTACTTTCCTCCTCCTCCTGCTGATAAATATGACCTGCTGTTCTCTCTCCATCACTGAGCATCTGATGCTCTGCTGTGTGATGATGGCATCCTCTGGCTAAAATGTTTTTAGGATTTCAGAACTTATTTCTTGATTGTGAAAGATTTTAAAGGGTGGTAGAGTACACTTTTTATAACTTCATATTTGGGTGTGTCAACTTCTTAACAAATAGCTACAACAATGAAATCTTCAAAGTAGCCCTCCAAGACTACTGATCTTAGGGTTACAAAACTGTATTTCAGTCTGAACTCACCACTGAGCTTTGCCTCAAACTTAGCGACTTACCTATCAATGAGTATGATGGCAATAACCGCCTTACCCATCACACTGGGATCTTGTAAGAATGAAATAAGATTAAACTGTGAGTTATTTATAAGTTGTAATGTACCATAAAATTTGAAAATTATTATTTTTAAACCCTAAGAAATCATAACTGGCAATTTACCTAAACTCAAATTTTGGCTATACTTTCCTGGGATCTATTTGAAAGCTGAAATGTCAAATCCCCCCACCTTTGAAGTAGGTCCCACTTTAGAAATTCATGTTCTCATGAGGATGCAGGAGTAGAGGAAATCAAAGACAGTGGTATTGGAGAGAGAGTACTGGAGAGCAGTCCAATGGGAGAGAGAGTAAGGGATTTAATGGTACAAAGGCGGGGTAAGATAAGCTAAATGATGGAAGTGTGAATGAGAGTAGATAGATGAAGGACAAAGTATGTGATAGAAGTGGCTCAATAAGACAAATATTCATTGTAACTGCATTTTGGAGGCATGAAAACAGCCCATGAATCAAGTCTAGGATGTAAGCCTGCATGACCTTTACTATGGGCTATTCAGAGCTCTAGTTAATGCGGTGTAGGTTCCCTTGATTGGGAATTTCAGTTTCACTTCACAATGACTACTGGGTCTGTCTGATGTGCACGAGTTGTACAGCTTTGTGTCGTATGCTCTGGTAGTGAACATGTGTCTTCCGGCCTCCCACTGGCCTCATTTCCCTAAACAAACTTACGTGGGCCTCAAATTTTTTTCCTTGGGGTCTTTATTCCTCAAATATTTTTATAATTTTGATTGTTCCTAGCTGATCTCTGTTTAATTGATTTTTAAATTAAGTGTAGTTTTTTAAAGAAATGTTGTGTTTAAAACCAAATATAATGTTAAAAAGTGGCCTAGGGGCCACCCGGTGGCGTAGCGGTTTAGTCCGCGCTTGGCAGCCCGGGGTTCGCCGGTTCGGATCCCGGGCGCCCGCCGACGCACTGCCTGTCAGCCACGCCGTGGCGGCGTCCCATATAAAGTAGAGGAAGATGGGCACGGATGTTAGCCCAGGGCCAGTCTTCCTCAGCGAAAAGAGGAGGATTAGCAACGGATGTTAGCTCAGGGCTGGTCTTCCTCGCAAAAAAAAAGTGGCCTAAACGAAGTCTGAAATATATTTCTACATTTTTTGCACATGCGATGCATGAATTCTGGAAGCTCTCAAGAATTAGTCCAGGCTGAGCTTCTCAAGGAGGGGAGATGAAGCAGACATCCTCAAAGAGCTGCTGGGACATGCCCGAGTGAGGCTTTTTCCTTAATAGAATCAAAATAAACTAGATCACTAATAAGATACAGAAAGGTTATCAATATAAACAACATAAAGGGAAAATGAGAAAATGGTGAGGAATAAGACCTTCTAACAGGATGTATTTTTTCTCTTGGCATTCATTTACGTTTACATTTATGGAGTTCAAGGTCAACTTGGAAGGCTATTTCAACTGCTATATGTGTATGAAGTATAATGCTACTACCTCTTCAAATGATTATTTTTCCCTCTTTCTTTCACTTATTACCTCCTGGTGACTATGAATTATATAAAATATCTATGCCAAAATGTGTCCCTCAGATGCTATTCTAAAGTAATGCTTCACACATGTTAATGTGCATACAACACCTGGAGAACCTATTACAGCACACATTCTGATTGGGCATGTCTGGGTGGGGACCTGAGACTGCACTTCTATGGGCTCCTAGGGATGAGGGGGCCGCTGGTCTGTGGACCACACTCCCAGTAGAAAGGCTAGAGGACTACCACATGGCAGACATTTTATGCCTCTTCCATATCAGTTATTTACGAAAGAAAATGCAGCAAAAGTCCCAATCTTGTCAGATACATATCAGGACTTTTGAAAACAATCAATACTAACTCAGGTCCACTACGCTCAATGGGAAACAAGCAACTGGAACCCAATACAAGGGAAGAGTTGTGTCCAGGGACATTCATGACATTGAACCACTGCTTGTCTTTTACATTTTATTTCATTCACTTCTTTTCTCTTATGAATTAATGTTAAAGATAAGGTTGACTATCAAATATAAGCCACTGTGATGAATAATATGTATGATGGAGTCTTAACTTTAAAACCAAATGGCTATTTTTGAAAGTCTTTTCTCACCAACTGTCAAACAAAATTTACTTAGGTCAACTTCACATCCCTCTTCCTCTCCAGCATTTTGTTGGACTCCTAGTGCTGTTTTCAGAATGATCGGATACAGGCAAGACTGAGTCTTTGATCTCCATCATCAGGGATGCTCTCACGGACACCTGCTCCTTCATTTGATCTATTAAAGGTCTACGTAAAGTGGTTTCTGGATGAAGCCTGGTAATCTTTCCTGCTGTAAAGCTCCCGGCATGAATGAATGGTGACCAGATGATTCCACAAAGCGAAGATAGAAAAAAAGAAAGTAGGCATTCATGGCGCCACAGCCCGCGGCCAATGGTGCTGCTGACTCAGAGAACCACACTGCGATGTCACAGCCTCAGCAAAACTCAAAACAAAACACAAATGATAAATAAAATAAACTCTTTATCGGGTATTGCCTGGAGTTCCTGCAGCCCCAGACGTAGTATTCATGGGAAAGCGATGCCAGAAGCAAGAGGCCTGTAAAATCAACTGGAAGACAACGGTAATCGAGAGCGTGAGGCTAGAACACTACCACATTTATATGATTAAAAATGTGCACTGTGAACTAAATAAGAACGCTTAGAATAAATGGAAGCATCTGCTGGCAATTGGAAACACAGTTTGCTGCATTTTTTTCCCATTATCTTTCTGGTTCTTTCTAGGACTAAGTGCTTTGCTATGGTGACAAACACCTATATTTCCTGTCATCCATGGGAGTAATTAAAAAACAAGAAAGAGAAAGCTGGAAGATATTGGATTAAAAACTAATATATTTAGCACCTCTTTTCCATTGTGGTGGTGGGAGAGTTGAAGGTGAACATCAAAACCGAGGCCACTTCACAGCTGGTATTCAGACCCTAGACAGCACACTCTCTGTGTAGTCCAGTCCAGGATTCCCACTGAACCCCCTTATTCTGATCTGTAGTGTTTCTGGGAGAATACTACTATCATCTTGAAGGAAAGAAAGCCCAGCACACAGAATGTTTGACAACATTGATTCACGCATAAGATCTTCATCACCAAAAGAGTTTCCTTCTGGTAACTTTCTTTTCCATCCCACATTCAAATTCTAACTAAAATTTGCTCCTTCTACTCCATAAATTATCTAAAATGATTGTGTATCTTTCTCTCTATAGGACATGGTTACCAGCTGGCCCAGCTCTATTTTCGTATGTGATCTCTGAGTCCTCCTGCTCTCTGTCCTCCACAACCTTCTTCTGCATCCGTTCTGCAGTCTGATAACGAGACTTGCATTTTTTTGTTCTCTGATACAGCTTTGCTTTTGAAATTAACGGTCTGCTGCCAATTTAAGTGCAAGGTAAGATACTCCTGCCTCTGACTTCATGTGCCCACCTTCCCTGATGCTCTTGTCTGTGTCTCCATTAGAGTTCAGGGTCGACTCCACAGCCACATGTAACTGGCCTTTTCATAAAGGTCTTTTTAATGCTGTTATTACTTTCTTTTCTGCTTTCAAACTTGGAGGAGTCAATCGATCGACCTACCATTAAAATGTGTTTTTCAAGTCTCTCATTAACCATTAAAAAAAAGTTCAGTGAAGTCTTATTTATCTTTAAAAGTTGTGGTATTGTGAATTAGACATACCTTGTAATTGTGTCATTTTCAAACATGTAACAAGTGAAAAATGATGGCAAATATTAATACTAATTTGACACAAAGAGAATTATTACTTACAAAAACAGTCCAAATCCTTTTGTTGAGCATTCAATGTTTTCAAAAGTAGGCTCCCACTCACCTAGTCCTGTAAACTCATTCAAACTTACATTTAACACACAAAATTTCTATGGAAATCATATTGTTGCCCATACACGCTAGATGCACTCTGATATTTTGTGTGCTAGGCAGAGTAATGACCTCCCAAAGATGTCCACGCCCTAATCCCTAGAACCTATGTTAGGCTACATGACAAAGGAATTAAGGGAGCAGATGGAATTAAGGTCGCTAATAAGCTGATATTAAAATTGGGAGACTCTCCTGGATTATCTGTATCGTCCCAGAGTAATCACAAGGGTCCTTCACTGTGGAAGAAGGAAGCAGGAGAGTCTGTCAGAGTGATGAGGTATGAGAAAGACTCACTGGCCATTGCTGAGCTTTGAAGACAGAGAGGGGCCCTGGAGCCAAGGAATGAGGGCAGCCTCTAAAAGAAAGAGCCATCAGAAAGGAATGCAGATCTGCAGACACCTTGATTTTAGTCCAGTGGGACCCATTTCAGACTTCTGAGCTCTAAAACTGTAAGATAACAAATTTGTTTTGTTTTAAGCCACTAAATTTGTGGTAATTAGTTATGGCAGAAATAGAAAACTAATATGTTATTGTTCACATGATTCTTCCCGGTGTTGGGAAAGATCGTTCCATTCATCTAATTTAGAAAAAGTCCCATTTTCTTCATGAAGTCTTTGTGCCCCACCTCAAGGTGCCTCTTCTTTTTTTTTTTTTTAAATGTATGTTTATTTATTTATTTGTGAGGAAGACCAGCCCTGAGCTAACATCTGTTGCCAATCCTCCCCTTTTTGCTGAGGAAGACTGGCCCTGGGCTAACATCCGTGCCCATCTTCCTCTACTTTATATGGGACGCCGCCACGGCATGGCTGACAGGCAGTGCGTCGGCGGGCGCCCGGGATCCGAACCTGAGAAGCCTGGGCTGCCAAGTGCGAACTAAACCGCTGCGCCACCGGGCGGCCCCAAGGTGCCTCTTCTTGAAATAAAGCAGCACCTCTTCTTCATTTGATTTGTCTGCGAGTAACTTCACTTGTGTTGCTGTTTGTCTTTGATGCTCCGGCTCGTCTCCCAATTTAGCAGGTACCTTTGCTTCAGACTTTGTAACGTAAACTCCTAGTGATACACCCTTCATTCATTCATTCAAGTTGCATTTATTGAGTGGTTAATAATTGATTGGGTGCCCCATGCTAAGTGCTTGATATGCAAAAACATGGTTCCTACCCTTAAAATTGTTTACAAACTTAGTGGAGAAACTGACATATATATATACCCAACTATAAAGCATGGTGAATTGTAATGCTATACTATTAATGTGAACACAATACATCTCATTTAGAGTTTATTATTAATAATGATGGCAACCAACCTTTTCATTAAATTTTTCCATGTCTTGACAATTAAGACAAAGTCTAGAAATTTCTATTTAAAACTTAAAAAAAATAATGAACTAGGGGGCTGGCCTGGTGGTGTAACGGTTAAGTTCGTGTGCTCCGTTTTGGTGGCCCAGGGGTTGCAGGTTTGGATCCTGGGGGCAGACCTACACATCGCTTATCAAGCCATGCTGTGATGGAGTCCCATATAAAGCAGAGGAAGATGGGCACGGATGTTAGCCCAGGGCCAGTCTTCCTCAGCAAAAAGAGGAGGATTGGCAACAGATGTTAACTCAGGGCTAATCTTCCTCACACACACACACACACAAATCATGAACTATATTGTATAGAGTTTGTATGTAGCCAGAAAAACATGGGTGTTTAATTACATTTTGCTGATTATTTTTCATTTGCTGACAGAATTTTTTAAAGTTTAGCTGTAATGATTTTAAAACTTTAAGAATATTCTCACTACTTTTCCCAGGTGAGTTGATGCTGTGTTCCTAGCAAACTGGAAGCTTAGGAAAAGTTGTTATTCCAAGAGAGCAAAGAAAGAGGAATCATATAATGTTAGAGTTTTAAGGGTCTTTAGAGATAAATCAACCATTTCAACTACATCATGTCTTAGTCAGCTCGGGCTGCTGTAATAAAACACCACAGACTGGGTGGCTTAAACAACAGTATTTGTTTTTCACAGTTTAGGGTCTGGAAGTCTGATGTCAGAGTGTCAGTGTGGTCGGATTCTGGGGAGGATCATCTTCCTGGGCTGCTTTCTGCTGGGTCCTCATATAGTGGAGAGAGAGACCATCTTTCTTGAGTGTCTTCTTGGAAGGGCACTCATCTCATCATGGGGCTCCACCCTCATGACCCGATCACTTCCCAAAGGCCCCTCCTCCAGATACCATCACATTGGCATTAGAGTTTCAACATTTGAATTCTGGGGGGGACACAGTCAGTCCAAAGCAGATCACTTTCTAATTTCGCCGGTACTGAAGTATCATCCAGACAGCGTAAGCTCTGGATCCCCACAGGCCCGAGCTCCAAAGCTTCCTTTGCATGCTTGTGTCCCCAGTACAGTCCTAAGCACTTCACATGAAATGCCTTATTTTGTCCTTACAAGAACTCATATGAGATAGGAAGTGTCAGGACCCCCATGAAAGAGATTTGCTCAAGATTCGGATGCTATCAAGCTCTGGAAGGGAGATGTGAACCACGGCAGGCTGACTCCAGAGCAGAGCCTCTTGGCACTAGTCTACACCCCCGTGTGGCTAGGATGCTGTACAGCGGTAGGAGTGCTGCTTCATTCCCAGACTGGAACTATATCTGGCTGTGTCATAAGCACTTAAGTGAGGCAAGTCAGAAAGGAAGAATAATTACGACAGCCAGCACCTATTTCTATAGCTGCCCTCCACAGCAGGATCACCCTTTGTGCTCCCCAACCATGGTCACTGCTGTCACGGTCATGACTGTGACACCAGGTTGGACTTTAGGTCTTTGCCACAAACTTCACCCAGGAGGTGCTGAAGAAAGTCTTGCTGCCTCAGCAGGACCAGAGAGAAGGAAAAGGGGCACACACGGACGCTGTAAAAATGTTCTGGTCTCCTTTCAGTAGCGGGGTGGGTGGTTCCTTTAAATCAGGCCCTAAACTCCTAAAATAACTGCATTCCTTCTGAAAAGTGACTTGACTGACCCATACCATCACTTGTGACTGCCATCGCCACACACTGGGACTCTTCGGGGTAGTAATGGAGGATTATCAGAGTGTCTCTATGTTATGTAAACATAACTACAGCAGCAACTCTGTGGCCTCTGACCTGGATTCCCGAGGCTGAAGAACCAGAGAATGATGACATGGAATCAGTGAATGGAGTTCACCAGATTTACCCAAGACATTGCACAGATATTTTCCTTTTGGAGCCATTTAGCAAGGCTGCTTACAATATCACAGCGCTGGCTGCTTACAATATCACAGTGCCAGCTGCATCCATGCTTTCTAACTAGGTTGGCCAGAAACGGAGCAAAAGAAAAGACCCTGAAGTGTTTCTGAGTGTTTAGGAAATGACTTGGGTCACTTTTTGCATGGATGATAGCATGTGTGGGAAATTCAGATCTGGCTGATTTCTGTCCCGGGGTAATAGAGATGAAGCCGAGGACAGCCACATTTCCAGCGGACTAGACATCGTCTGTTTTGTGCCTCAGTTGCTTCCTTTGGCTTTACTTCCACATGGTAAATGTGGTTACTTAGTCATTTATATTCACAGTCCTTCTATAAGGAAATGTAAACCTATAAATTTCACATCACCTTTATATGGCACCTCTTTTCAAAGGTGTTGCAAAGTGACAGAAGAGCTTGGCTGTTCGGAAATGTCCCCAAGGGAAGGAAAGTACAAACCCTGGGGAAAATCATTCTGATGTTCAGAATGCTCAGCTACTCTCGGTGTCCCTGTTCCTGCCCCCAGAAACAATTTATTAATAAATTCATCCACTTATTTGAAATAACAGCAAATACTCTAAACCTTTGCCTGACTAAACCCAATTAGTCTGATGATTCCGTTTGTCTCTCTACACATATTAAACATATTATAATTGATGCCTTGTTTTCTTAGCATTTATCTTTATGTTTATCTTGCAAGTAAATTCTGTATTTCATTTCTGTGATATTAGATTATAAGAGTACAGGTATTTGTTTCTTTGATAGCTTCCTTAGAGCACCTCCCAAAGTGGCCTAGATTGCAATGATGCTGAAATAGCACTATTGTTTCAGTGGTGAAAATATGGAGAGAGTTCTGTGTGGGATAGCCACAGCATTCTTGGGAAACCTCAGAAGGGATACTTGGTGTTGCAAAGCCAAGTACTCTCTTTGACCTAAACCATATACTGGTTTTCTTGAAATTATTGAAGGGTTAGAACTTTCACCCATTAACATGGTTAGTAAAGTCACGTTTTCCCTCAAGAGCACAAACGTGCAAATAAAAGAGATTGGTTGTAGAAATGTACTTGAGGTTTCATTTGGGATTTATCCAACTGTTGCATCTTTCTTATCTCTAATCTATTGGTCAACTGTGCCACTTACATCTATTTTCTTCAAGTTGGCATTTCTTGGAGGCTTTTCCCTTAGAACTTTTGGAGACAGTTTTCAGAAACAAAACAAAAAACTAAACAGCCTTAATTCTCCAATAGAACCAAGGTTTGGAAAAATTAGACTGAGCTTTTGGGACAATTGAGAGGATTAAATGAGAGCATACATGGAAAGCATATGGAAGAAGAGAAGGCACAAAGTAGGCATTCAATAAAAGGCACCCATTATCATCCCCTTCAGATCATATGCTCCCTTCTTCATGGAGCTGGCGTCAGTAACACCTTCAGGCCTGGGTTCCACCAGTAGAACCAGAAAGTGGTACATGGAGGGGAAGAGATAGAAGAGGGAAAAATAAAGGGGGTGTGTTTGCTGTGGAGTGGTCAAGGAGATGGGACAAAAGAGGAAAAAGATAATAAAAAAGAAATGAAAGAGAAAAGAAAAAAGTTTGGATTTTTTGCAAGCAATGATCCCCGAGTTACTCCAAGACCCTGGAGGCCATTGGACGCTGGGCTCTTCACCTCAACATTGGTCTGCTGCTGTCTCTTTTCCTCATGTTTTAACTTCTAACATGTGTTTCAGATCATCTGGAAGGTTCTCCAGATCCAATTCTATAAAACATGGTTGAAATGATTTTTTTCTGGTGTGATCTAAATAGATAGCCATAGACATTGAGCACTGAACTAGTTTTTTCCTAAATTTCTAGAAACCCATTACAACATAACTATTCCTAGAGGGGAACTTTTCAAAATGTCATTCTTTCCTCACTTTCCATCAAAGGATGTAGTTAGTGAGTTATCAGAGGCTTTCTTGATATGGCATTGTCGCCTGTAAGCCTGTCCCTTAGGATATTGCAAGAAGTGTGCTCCTGGCTGCTAATGGAGCACTCTGGGAAAGTCCTTTCCTTCCTCAGGCCTTAGGAACGTCATTTAGGGCATTAAAGTAGCAATTTTCTAAATGAGATCCCTGTGGACTGAAAAAAGTAAAACAATTTCAAAAAGTCTTTAGTTTTTGCCATGGGACAGCTCCTGTGATGAAGAATTCGGGGGTTTCTTGTGAGAGTGTGAACTGGTTTTTGCACCGGAAGAGATGGTAGAAGCTGTGTTAAAAGAAAGTGAGGGAACGCCTTTCTTCTCCACTGTCAGGGGACTGGGATGGTGAAGGAAAGGTGCTCTGTTCAAGGGGCAATTTTTATGGGCACCATTATTATGGAGCCACTCTGAAAGACCCTATCCCTTCCTCAGCCCTTCCGTTGAAGAGTGGAGAGGGGCGTTGGTGAGGTTAGTGTGGTGTGGGACTGGGGGACAACTCAGGAGATTTGGTGGTCTTTGTCCTACATCAAGAGTTTAGACAGAATGGTTCTAAGCACTGAATTCTTTTTAGGGTTCTGCTTAGTCTATACAGGCAAAATTCCAGTTGCGGGGTGGGGGGGTTGTAGAATGTCTCTGAGCTTGTCAGACTTGTCAATATCCTGCCCGTCCTGGGGTGTTCTGCACTGAGAGGTGAGCCTGGGCCAAGAGTGACGTTACTATCATACCATTGATCAGAACAGGTCACTCATTCAGTGGCCTCATGGGCATGTGAAAGCAGCCCCATAATTTGGGAAACAAACAGAAGTCTCACAGTGTCCTGATGGAGACTCAGCCAGTGTGGAACCGTACTAGCAAATGGCTAGTTGGGAAGAAAGGTTTCGGAGTCCCCTGCAGGAGGGGTAAAATGGGTGAGTGAGTTGATGTCTTTTTGTGAGACCACTTGGTCTCTCCCTCCCTTTCTTCCTCTTTCTGGTTTCCATCTCTGATCTCTAGGACTTAATAGAAATAGTGCTTTGTAGTTTCTCCCAGCCTCTCAGCCAATATTCTCTCGTGGGCAAGTCAATCTGATTCCAGAAGGAGCTCAGTCACTATGCACCCAAGGCCTTAGGCCACCTCTGGGGAAGGGACACTATTTTGTGTGCAGCCCCCACAGGTGCTTCCTGCAGCCCCCACCATACGGCTGGGCCAGGGCAGGCAGGTCACTCCTTCTGATTCCCAAAGAGTGGTAGCTTCCACTCCTGCGCTGCAAGTGTCACGGCACATGGTCAAGGCAACGGGACAGAAGGGCTCACTCTTGAGGAAAATCAACGTCAGGTCCAAAGAATGGAACTGCTGGGGCCAGAAGGTCAGTCTTCACAGAAACCACGGGGAGGTGCCGAGAATGGAAAAGAGATGCAATCTCCTGGCCCTAGGTGATGAATCTTTTTCAGGTAGACTGAGGCACAGGCCTTCGGTCTCCTTGCACTTGTCATAGTCAAGGCAGGGAAGTGAACCGAAGAGCACAGGGCAACAAGCATCTGTTAGGCACCTGCTATGGGCCAGATACTAATCGAGGTTCGAAGCAAAGCCTTGAACATGTCAGCCTTTCCATTCCAGTGAGGAGAGCCAGAAAGAAACACACAAACAAGCACACAAATACATTAACAACAAAATACTCAGTGGTTGTAAGTGCCATAATACACAAAAACTTTATTTAATTAATAAAATAGTGGCTAAGGGGCTATTTTAATTTTACGGTCAGTAGAGGCCTCTTGAACTAAGTGATGTTTGAGCTGAAAATTAACGACAAGAAGAAGCCAGCCAGGCAGAGATTTGGGGAAGAGGATTTCAGGCAGAAGGAACAACTGGGGGAAAGATCTGAAGGCGAGAAGTAGATTGCTGTATCTGAGAAATGAAGATGAGCAGCAATGACAGATTCAGTGAGCAAGGGAGGGGTGGGCATGACGTGAGATTCTGCGCCAGACAACGCTGGGCTGCGCAGACTAGAGAATGATTTTGGATGTCATTCCCAGTGTGATGATAAGCCATTAGAAGGTTTTCAGAAGAAGAGTGACATGATTTAATGTAGTTTTCATAAGATCTCACTGGCAGCTCTGTGGAAAAGGAATTGTATAGGAGCAAGAGTAGAAGCAGAAATTGGCTAGGAGGCTAATAAAATTCAAGAAAGAAAGGATGATAGCTTGGCTGGAGTGGTGACAGAGAGACCAAAGGGAAAATAAACAGTTTCAAGAAATATTTTGGAGGTAGGGTCTCTAGAACATCCCCATGGATTGGCATGTGAGGGAAAGAGAGCAGCTGGATTCTAGTGTACCAATTATTTGCTGGGATGGGAAGAAATATACTTAGATGTGGTGCTAATCAAGCATTCAGTTGGATATTGGAAGTTCGGGATGCTTTTCAGATATCCAAGTAGATGTCAAGGAGACAGTCTGAGTATAGACAATAGGAGAAAAATCAGTCCTGAGATGTTAATTTGGGAATTACTGGCATACAGAAGGTATTGAAACAGAAGAAAACAAAACATTGTGTCCAGTTCAGACTGATTCGTCCACCCCAAGTCAACACTTCAGGAACTAAGTGCAGTAAGTGCTAAGAATAAGGAGATCCAAAAGACACAATCCCAGAGGGAGAGGCAGGCCAAAATACTATTGTTACGGTGCAGTTTACCACTGGAGGCAGGCATAACAATAGAGGAAGCTCTATAATGGAACGAGGATTTGTGCCTGGAGTGGTCAGGGACAGCAGAGACAACAGGGGACCTGAAAGATAGTCATTTGATAGGAACAATTCTCTTACGAGCCCTCTGCTCTTAATGTGGGTGCTTATTGAGAGACCATAGCAATAGACGGGATTGGTGGTAGAGGGGTTATAGGGACAAGGGAAAATTCCATTTTTAATGGCTGTTTGATCTCGGAGAAGACAATAATCACTCTGGGGCTTAACATTCTCCTTTGCAAGAAGAGAAGGTTGAATTTGATCAGTAGTTTCCTGCCTCAGAGAGAAGGTAAGATAGGGAATCAAGACCCATAAGTTATTTTCTCAATATATTTAAAGGCTATATTAAATTATCATACATATTTCAATATGTTGTGGCTAAATATAATATATATAAATATTTATAAGCATAAATATATATTTATATAAAAGAGTAGTGGAAACAAAATATTCAGCTTTCATAAAATTATGCAGATTGCCAAAAATGCCAAATTCTTAGTTTTAACTTTAGTTATATCAGCTCAGTGAAGTAATATGATTCCTTTGTTGAACACAAGCTCTAACTGATTGTCGTTAATAAACAAGAAAAAGGAAAAGCAAAATAATTATTGCCTAATTAATGCAGTTTCATAGACAAAATATTTCAAACCATGGAGTACATTGGGGGAAAACGATAAAAAGCATACGTGGTGGTGCATATTCTGTGCATCTGTGGCTGGATGAGTAACAGGGCCAGTGTCAGCCCTAACAGGAATGCTTCTACAACTTGATGGCTTTTTTTCCTCTTCTTTTTTAGCTATGCTAGCTGCTCAACACCTTTATCACTTATTTTCACTCTTTGTAAAATTAAAAAAGTTGTTTTCTGGGAATTAATTTCCTAATCATATGAAACAATGCAATTCTTGCAAGGCACCCCGTAATTTACTAGAAGAATGTTGGCTAAATAGTCCTGGAACGTCCTTCACTTTATTCGCCTTACTTGGTTGAAACATTTATTCCCAGAAAATCATTTATTAACCTCAGAAGCAGGTCAATTTTAAGAACGATACTTTGTATTTCTATAGTATTTACTTCCAGGGTTGTATTTTAAAGAATCCGCTTAGTAATACACATATTGACTCCCTGCAGAGGATACAAGCAGAGACTACATTTTTATACAAATGGAAACTGAGCTGGGTGGGTGGCCATGAGACATTTCTGGGCCTGTGGGGGAAGTGAAAACCCAGGCTTGTACCCCTGAAGGTGAAAGGTGCTTGGCCACAGAAATCAGTTAATATACAGGCCGAGTCCATATTTAGGGGATCAACAAAGCAGGGTCATCAACATGTTTTTATAATAAGGATTCTTTTTTTGATAAATATATATTTAAAGTATGGAAATAAATATCTTAAGAAACATCAGAACTTCATTGGATTTCTTTAAGGTAATTTAAGATTTTGCATAGTTTTGCTTTGAACTACTTATGGTGAGGAGGCACCACGTTCTTTTCATTGCTTAGGGCAGTCAAAGGTTTTCATTTGACTTCCAATGGCATGTTGGCCCAGATGCATGCCAAGTGTTGGCCTTCTTTTTCTTGACTGGGTCTAGTTCAAGATTGTTTATGATGCTGAGCAGTTGATTGCATTCAGTCAGTTTGGCCATAATGCTCATGTGCCAAGACCACTATGGGATATTTTCATGTCTGCCCAAGACCACCTAGGAGAAGGACCAAAAGCCTGCAGGGGAAGAATATAGTTCCGGGGTGCTCGTGTATTTACCTGATCTTCATGGAGCTCCATGATCTGGGGTATATAACAGGAGTCTGGGACAGAGCAGAGAGTAAGTTGGAGCACTGCTCTAAATAGAGAAACGGGGGAGAGGAGAGCCATCCCATCTCTCAGGTGCAGTTTTGTCTGGCCCTCATTCTACGGGCTTCTCAAGGGCCCTGGGGGTGCGAGTGTGTCTCCCTGACTCATGTTGGATTCAGTAACCTGCATTCTCGGACTGATGATATTCTGTCCTGCTAATCGTGCTGCGATCTGGACTCCTGAGGGAATCAAATGACTTGTCCCGAGATGCATGAAAAGCTAGAGGTAAAAGTCAGAGGACAACTCTGCCTCTTAAAATTCCAAGTCACTGTTGACCACTGTTGAAATTTTCCCTGGCTACCTTACCCACTGCCACCTCAGTCCCTAACTTCCCAGCGCTATGAAACCAATGTTGTAAAAGTATGTTGAGATATAACATGTTTAGTCAAAAATGAAGTAAGAATACTTGGGGGTTTGTGTATGTCCGTGTGTTTCCAGAAAATGTGTTCATTTTCTTCTTGACCATACTTTTTGTTAAAGTTTTAGTGGTAAAAATAAAAGTTGCCAACTCCTCAAACCATATAAGAACCCATTTCCCATACTAGTCAGCAGTGCTGGAATACCGCCTGATGTAAGACCTGCCTTTAGCACAACTTGGGTCTCTCCATTCAAAAAGTTGTATATGACGGAGGAAAGTCCAGCAAAGCCAAGACTAAAGTTTGTGTGGTTAAGTTTTCAAAGTTAATGATGAAAAAATTACTTTTGTCATAACCCTTTAGCTAGTACCATCAATAGAGGAGGTGTAGTTAGGTGATTTTTCTTTTTTGCTGATACTTCCTATTTAAGGCCCTGAAGTAAAAAAAGAATATTTGGATGAAATTTTGTTTTTTATACAAGATGTGTGAGACATTTTTGTTCTGTTTTAACAACTTAAGTGACTATGTTGAATATCAATTATATTCAAGGGCTATTTGGGTGTTTTCAGGTTTTTGCTCCTATGGTGAACGGCTCCAGGCTCCTGTGGTTTTTAAAAGTTCTGTGTCAGCACGTGGCGGGTTTTCAGAAGTCATTTTTATTGTTTTCAAGGCAATTGGCCGTAGCAACCTGTCCCTACCTTCAACTCTACTGCTTCGAATCTTCCAGGGGCTGTGAAACCAGATAACCAAGCTGGTTGACAGTGTCCTTGAAGAACACTATTCTTGTAAATAAGCAGGCTTAGAGCTAGTTACTGGGAATTTCTCTTAGAACGCACAGATGAGGACGCCAGCTCCTTTGTCTTTTATTTCCAGAAGTCCTTTGGCTCACTTCTGGTCTCCCTGTTCTGTTCCGGATGGTTGAATTCCCCCAAGGCCTGCCCGCCTGACACTTGGGCAGGTGTGGCGTGGCGCAGTGGCCGAGTTAGGCGCTCCGGAGCAGAGGCCTCAGCTGAAATCCTGGCTCTGTCACAATCCTGCTGTGTGACACCGGCGGCTGACTTTACCTCCCAAGCCTTAGTTTCACGAACTGGAAAATGAGAATGAAAATAAACACTCTCCAGAGTTATCGTGCGGCTAAAGCGAGGTGTGTGGTATGATAATAGCTAATATTTATAGAGGGTTTATTATGTGCCAGGTACGTAGTTAGCACTCATAAACGGTAGCTCCTTTAGACACACCTGGCTTTGTGCCCTTATTAGCTGGACTTTACACAATTAATCCACTGAAGTCCTCACATGCTTTTTTCAAATGCCATAGAAAATAACAAGAAGGTAGAAAGGAATGAATCAGAAAAGATCTGCTTTGTACAACCACCGGGCCAGACATCCGACTTACACTGTGTCATCTAATCATCTCAGCTGCCCTCTGAAATAGGACCTCTTGTCCCCACTGCACAGAGGAGAAAAATAAAGGCCCAGAGAGGTTGCTTTACACTTTTCTATATGATAACAGAGAAAGTAGAAATATAAGCAGAACAAATATAGTACAATTGAGAACTTAATTCTATAAGAGTAAATTGCAACGCTGACATTAATAATCTAGTTAATGTCTTCTTGTTTACTAGAGAATCATCAATTATATTTCTCTTTTATAGCATTAAAATAATAAAGTATAAAAGATCTTTTTCCATATATTAAAAATAGAGATATCAAATTCATTTTATTCTGCTTAACATACATGTTCTCATAGATCCCTGCATGAGGAAAACGCTAAATTACTCTGTTTCAATCATAATACATGCTGAGGCTTATTTTTGCTGCCAAAACTGTTCTTTGGTTTAGAAAATTTCCCCTAGGTCATTTCGAAGTATTCCCAGAAAACATGAAAATGCCAAAAACCTGGTCAAAAATTTTTTCAAGTATTGCAACAAGAATGGAAAGAATCCGGGAATCAAGAATGTATATTTATCTGGTCACAAGGAGAAAAGGGGTTATCCGCACGCCATGGACTCGGCCTTCAGCATTTTCTTTCATAGCTGACAATTCCCACCTCATTCTCTTGCTAACTTCGTGGATGATGTGGTCCGTCATCCTCCCTCTCTCTTATTTTCAATTTTATTCCTTATTCTCAGGAGACAAGGCACTTGAGGAAAATTTCTTTTGGGGCTCCACCTTTTCAAAGGAAGGTGCATATTAGAGGTAGTAAATTTGTAATTCTATTTCCATCTTTAAAAAGAAATATCACTCAGGCATCGGTCTGCTCTGTCATCTTGAATCATAAAACAGCTCCGTGTGGTTTATTTAGTTTTTGATAGCTCACACTTCAAAGAAAGGCAAGGGTTATATCCGCTGACAATTGTGCAAGCCTGCGCAAGCAAAAAAATGCTTCCCGCCCCCTGCAGCGGTCAGTATGTATATCCTGAAGCACAGAGACCTGATGACGTCTGCTGTGGTTTGCTGACTCCCAACAGGCTTGATTCTGCAGAGTTGACTCAGGGAAAAGAATCCCACCAGCTTCAAGTGAAATTGTGCCCAAGTAAAGATTGCTAATAAAAACATCGTGGAATTGGCTCTGGTGCTACTTTTGGTCTTAAAATTCTGTGTGTTCGTCTGTGTGTTTGCCCATGTGCACATCTATGTGTATTTTAACTACAACATCCATATACAACTCATCTTTTAGAATTCCTCGCAGCTGTAATATACCATTTAAGCTTTTGGGAAGGATTCTGGCAGCAACTCTTCATATGCAACTGACTTGGCTTTCCACTGATATCCGTGTGGACTCCCCAAGGTCAGATTTGGTTAATTTGTGGAAAAATAACAGAGGGCCAGCATGTTTTATGCATTATCATTTCAAAGAGA
The DNA here is from genome assembly GCA_031878705.1 of Tapirus indicus. Taxonomy (NCBI): domain Eukaryota; kingdom Metazoa; phylum Chordata; class Mammalia; order Perissodactyla; family Tapiridae; genus Tapirus; species Tapirus indicus. The sequence goes on along the minus strand of CM062933.1, from coordinate 54,602,872 downwards.
TGAGGCTTTTGAATAGAAATAGTTTTAATTTTACTTGTAATTTTCACCCTACCTACTTTCAAAATAACCCGCGTTTATGTCTAGTCCTGCCTTGGTCAGCAGCCACGTCTGCTCTGAATGACCCACCTGCAACACAGTGAGAATAAGACTTCCACCTACGTCAGTTCACAGTGGGGTTTTAAAACTAATGAATAGAGGCCTAAAGGAGCCCCAAGTTCTTTGAAATACAACAGCTTTATCTCTTACAAATTACTTTCGACTGGGCTAAAAGTTACACACTAAATATAGTTCTATGAAAACTTGCAAAATAAGAACATATTTGTAAATTATGTAACTAAAATTAATTTTAAAATGAATGGAATATATATCACACGCATATGTGTACACAGAAAGAAGGAATACACTCAAATTGTTAAAAAATTTATTATGAAATATTTGTATTGAAAAGCTCATAAAATAATATAATGAATATTCAACACAAGTTAATATTGACAATGGTTATCAGCGTTGGTGGTATTGTGGGGGATTTTACTTTCTTCTCTATTGCTCTCCTACATACTCCAAGTTTCCTAAAATGAATGTGTAGCTCTTCCAAAAATCAGGAAAAATAATCTCAATAAATACCTTCTTAAAAGTAACCGGACAAGGAGGAAATCACTCAGACAGAAGGCAAATGTCATTGCTTTTAAGAAAACATTCCTTTGGACTCCTAAACAGTGAGTCTGGGTCTGACATGAGTGAAATAAATGCCAGTCCTATAGTACTTGGATTTGACCCCAGTTTATGATAGAAAGCTCAGAGAAAATTTATCATTTAAGGAAAATAATCAAAGTTTTTGGCCGTATCAGAGGTCTTTTTATTTATCCACAAGTTTGTATGGTGTGTCAGCAGTTAGATCCAGTCTTATCCATTCAACCCAGCACACATCTGAGTGTCCATAAATTTAATATGTTCAAAAAGTGCAAAAGGGAGATTCTAAAAGGTAAGTTATCCCTACTCCCCATCACTCTGGTCACACTAGATTTCTTTGGGTTCTTCTAATATGCAACTCTCTCACCTCCAGGTCTTCTCACATCCTGTTTCAACTTTCTGGAACATTACCCACACTCCTTCAGCAGGCTAATTACTACATATATTTTAGGTATTAGTTTGGCTCTCATCTTTTCCACAAATTATATCCTGGTCCCTAGACCAAGTTTGATGTCTCCCCTGTGCTCCTATGACTGTCTATGTTCATTCCTAAGAGCACACTTCTCTTATCTACTACCTCTGTTCTGAAAGCTAGTTGAAGGCAGAGACCTTCGTGCCTGGCAGACAGTAAGTGTGACTCACGAGAGCAGGGCTGCTGTGACTTCCCACTTCAACAACCGTTCCAATCCACTGGCTTTGGGAAGAACGAGGGAGACCCTTGTCTTGGCCACTGTCACTGTGCCTGTGTTTTACTCCCATGAAAGAATGGGTAAAAAGAGGAAGAAACGTTTAAGATTTATTACAAGGAAATTTTAATTTAACTTGTTGCATAATCTATTTAGTCAAATTTGTTATTCATAAAAAAATACCTTGGCTTGGTCTTAGAGAAATGACTACATACACAGAGGAATTTTAAAATAAAAAAGATGAAAAAGATTTTTTTCCCTCTGACTATTTAAGTCTCAAAGGCAAACATTTGTGTTAGTTCTACACATGTTACATCAAAGATAACATGATTTGTGCTTCTTCTTTGAAAAATATCCTACATCTGTAAGCCATTAGCTTTTGTCTGGCTCTTTTGTTGTATTGGATGAGATCTTCGAACGCTTTGTGTTTCCATTTTTCTAACTGTAGAATGGGACTAATTTTACTCTCCATAGTGAAGACAATGTTGGAAAGAAGTTCATGCTAGAACATAGATGTTAGCTGGCTACTAATTAAAATGGAGAAAATTACTTTTGTATTATACTTTAATGTCAGAGTACTCTCTTTAACCAAGGAATAATATCCTTCTTTTTATTATATGTTTAACTACTTCTCTCTATATACGGACTTTCACACTTCCTTTCCTCAATTCCCAGCTAAAATGATTGAATTGCTAAAAACCACGGTATTATTGAAAGGTGGCTTCATAACCACCCACAAGAAAATGGAAAAGACATTAAACACACGTTACTCATTCCCTAGCATTTCCATATCCCAACTCTGAAACTATTTGTGAATAGACATATTCACAAAATGATTAAGTTAGGACAAAGTAAGCAGTTACTTAAACCAGCCTGGCCCCATCACTCTAGGCTATGTCTGCATGACAATCTCTGATGGAATCTTGATTTCCCCCATTATCTAGACATTGTTGAAAATGTGTAGGAGCCACATTCACAGTGTGGGGGCATAACCAGATCAAGAGAGTGCAGAGAGAGTCCTAGGAGAAGGCGAGCCCGAAGGCCTCATTTTGTTGATGTGGCTCCTCCTGGGCAATCAGAGGGTGGGAAGGTGACTGTAGGCAGTGGGCTGGGGAGGGAGTGGGCACCCTGTGGGGCAGGGGAGTTGAGAGAGAGGTGGGAAGTGGCATATTTTAAGTCAAGACTGGCAGAACAGGAAAGTCAAAGAGGTTGCTCAAGTGGTTTTTCGGTTTATTTTTCCTTTATTAAATTGTCACAGATGTGCCGTTGGCTTAGAATTGGATCTTCCACCTCGTAAGAGAGGCATGCACAAAACAAAGACCCTGAGGTCTCATCCAAGGGAGACACATAAACCATATTCTAAATCATTATTGTTTCCCAAGAACGTCAATTCTCCCAATCCAATAAAACCTACACTCTTAAGCTTCTTGTTTTTTCAAACCAGACCAACCACCCTGGATAATGTCAGCAATGAGGCCCTAATTGAGGCTGTTTCATCAGGTTAGCCACTGTGCACAGTGCTCGTCCATGTTAGTTCAGGCACTTAGAAATATACACACACCCTAAGGCTTCCCCGCTTGGACAGGTCCACGGCAAGCCTCTGGTTATCCGAGACAGACAAGTTTGGGTAAGAAAGGAGAATATTATTCAAAAGGCCTAGATCCACATTTGGACACCAGGATCCTGCAATCTAGCAAAAGAGTGATTCCAAGGTCAGGCAGCACAGCAACTATTAATAATAAAGGATCTATCATAAAATAACTGTATTTTCCATTGCTTTGGCTATATGATTCACATCCTTTAATATTTCAAGTAAATAGTGATAAATGGGCCCTTGGTGACCTAAAGTCAATCTTACTCTGAGAAGGAAGATGCTCCATGCTTAATATTCACTTGAGAAGGGAGGTGACTAAATATTGGGAGCCACTGAGGATTGCCATCTGTGTAACAGAGCAGCCTGAGAATCCAGGGCAAATTCTATATATATTTCTGCTATAAAGAAAGACAAAGGAAAATAAAACCGTTTTTTGCTGTTAGAAGTGAAAAAATCACTGTTAGGATGAATCTCTTTCTCCATCAACCATCTGCGAAAGTAACACAAACAAACAAACCCCAGCTTGTGGTTAGGTCTGAGATGTGAGTGAAATGTAAATCCCCAAAGCAGAGAGTCTTGGTAACGTTAATATTCGACTGGAAAGTGGGATGTCCAGCACTTGGCATGGACCAGAATTCTGGGTCAATGAACTTTCCTTGCAGGAAATCTGGGAGCTCCTGTGCAATTGCACCAGACCATCAGGGGCTGGCCCCTCAGACTTGTTTCTCTGGCACGACCTCGTTCCAGCCCTAGAACTGGGACTTCCCTGGTTACCCCTCACCTCCTGACTCTGACCTCCTGTGTTTCTGTGACCTTAGTTATCGAATTCAATTCTCATAGCTCTGCTTCTGACCTTATTTTCCAGTTCTACAGCATCTTGTGAGCTTGGAAACTAGAAACTGACTTCAACCCTTATTGACTTTGTCAGAGTCTTGGCTGAGCCTAAAATGTTTCTTCTAGGAGACAAGAAAAAAGCTAGAATGTGAACTGAAAGAGGGGCAAGGTCTAGGAATGGGGTTAGGTCCCATACCTAGCCTAGCCAATGTGAGCCAATCCCTCACCCTGGTGTAGACTGTTTAAGTGTTGACCTCAAAAGACCAAGATTCCACAGTTTATGAACCCTGGGATTTTTTTATAGCACCTGACGGTTTGTGAAAGTTTCCAGAAATATCTCGCAGGATGTACAATATCTACATTCCTGCCAAACTAGACTGAACCACAGGCAACTTAGTGGCCAATGTCCTCTGATTCCTCTGGTCCAAGGAGTCATGACTTCTCTCTTCACATCGGAGTCTGTGGCAGACAAAAGGTGATAGGCTCACCGTTCTGTTTCCTCTTTCTCAGCATATAGAAAAATTGTATTTCCCAACCATCCTTGCAGTGGATTTGGGAGTCATATTTATGAGTTCTTTCTTTTTATTTCTTCCTTCCTTCCTTCTTTCTTTCCGTCCTTCATTTCTTTCCATGATTTGGATCAGTGATAGAAAAGGAAAGAGAATTGTAATGTTCTGGTATCACTTTTTGGAGTTCTAAAGTTATGGCTGTCAATTTTAAGGCAAGGTTGAAAAATAATGCAAAATACATATCACATACAAATAAACTGAAACATATTGTTTATTCAGATAAATAATTAGAATTATATATTTGTTTACCTAGTCTACAGGAACCAGGTCTCACCACAGTCTACACAGTTTCCTTCATGGTGGTCAGAATTCCAACTGGTGGTGGAAGGAATTATGGTAAAATTCTGTCTTCACTATATAGACTGACCTAGAAAAACTATGAAAGATCCTTTTCCTCCACCTCCAAGAAATACTGTTATGTAATTATATGGGACTTTTCTTATTGAAAAGTGATTTCAAATTATATCAGTTAATTCTACCACAGTCTTATGAGATAAAATTGCCATAGTCTCTGAATAAAGCATGAATCAGACATTTGCTTAATGTCATACAATTTACAATGGTAGGATAGCTTGAAAAATAAGTTTTCTGACTCAATTTCCAGTGGTTTTTGTGTGTGTATGTGTATGTATTTGTTTCTTTGTTTGTTTTGTAAAATGAGAGAAATATGAAGAAGGAAAGAATCGTATACCGTTCCCCACCCATTGACTATTGCTTACATTTCCTGTTATCCTTCTAGTCTTAATCCAGAAGCATATATTACACAAATGTTATGTTATGCATATACAATAGTTGGTATTATATCATTTATACCATTTTGTGCTCTTCTTTTCGCTTAACATGGTAAGAAAACCAGTTCTCCTCGTCATTAAAACTTTTTGCAAACATAGTGTTTAATGGCTGCGTGATGTTTCAACATATCCTTTGGGATCATCAAATTCATCTTTTTCCTATTCTTAGGCATGTGGACTGTTATTAAATTTTTAGTTCTTCTAATACTGCAGAAACATCCCTGTACAAAAAGCTTTTTTCTGTATTTTAGATTATTTTTTTAGGATAGATTCTTAGTGGTGGTACAGAAAATGTGTACACATTATCTTTACCATAAGAATACTTTCTCCGCTTCTTGAAATTATCACATGGTCAGTAAACAACGACAACAACAGATTAACTCAGAGATAAATCAGGGGCTTGAAGGGCACAGTGCCTTCTGGAAGGGGCTGCTGAGTCCATGCAGAGGGTGGGTGATGGGCCTGAGTGCTTCTTGTCGGTCTAAACGGTTGGCCACAGAATCATATTTCCAAGGACACGTAATTGGAATTGAATGTGGCTCATCCTCACAGCACCCCTGTACTCTAAGTGAGGATGGTTGTTTCTCAGAGAGGGAAAACCCCAGACTGTATACTGACTGTACTCTGCCCTGGGTCCTTCAGAATTACTCACACTAGCGTTGTGCACATAGGAAAAGAATTAGGGTAACCAGATGGATTTTTCCCCTCAGTATCGGATCCAAACAACCAGGCCAAGACAAAAGACTACATTCTGGGTCAAATGGGTATATTTCTGCTGTTTAATACTCCACAATGGGACGGAATAAGCTGAAAAGAGGAGCGGACACTGCTCTTCTCAGCAACAAAGCTAGATTGTTTAAATGGGTTAAATCGACAGAGAACATGTCACAAAACACTCCTCCTTGTCCTATATTGATAAAAATCTGCACTTTTGTCTCTGTCATTTTCCTGCCCTTTGTAGTGGTAGAAAACTAATATGATATTACTTTCTTTCTTAGTTTTGGGGAGTCTATATAATATATAATTTAAAGGAAATCTAAATATATCATATGAAAGAGCTGGTTTCTGGATCATTTGATAAATCAATGGATTTCTGAGTGAGGTTAATTTTTTGCTCAAAAGTATTTATGACCTAAATAAGAGTGAGTATCATTGCTTGATGTATTTGAATAAATAAATTTTCTATTTTCTAGAATTCTAGAAAAATCAATTTGAAAGACAGGCTTATTTATAAATAGGCCAATAATCATGGCAAAATGTAGCCATGATTTGGAAATTAGAAAATTCTATGCTATTATTCTCAATATATTTATTTAGGTTTGCATCTTTGACACTAAGGAATCTGCGTCCTCTTGGAAAGGTCCCTGCACCCAAGCATACGTCTCCATCTAGTAGAGGTGTTGGTCTCAGTGAAGGTGAACTTCAAATGAGATTTAATTAACTTGGAGGAATATCTCGGTTAAGTCTCCCCGCCTCCTCTCTCTCTCCCCATCTGTGTGTGTAACCCTTTACTTAAAGAAAGCTGAGAAATTAAGTGTTAATTAACAATTAAAATAAAAAAATTCTATATAACAGGCTTTAAAGAAAACAAACTTTTAGGCTTATTTTAATTCCCTTTTCACTAATTTTTATTTTTACGTCTTCCAAATTATTCCCCTGACAAAGAAGTTAACTAGAATATTTCTTTATAACTCACTCCCATTGTCTTACAGTAAAATGCTTTTACATGTAATAGATATGGCCAAGGCTTTGAACTGCTGTCCCTGGACCAGTAAGATTGTCTTTCCTTTGGACAGTTAGTCAGGACAGGAAGTACCTAGTTTTGTACGTAGCAGAGATTATAGGCATGTTGGTCTCCTTTAAGAACTTCAGCATGGCTATCTTTGTCCAACAGTGAGGAATAATTTTCTATTCTCCTCAGAAAAGACCGAATTTCCATTTGCACACATGGCTCTCCTTTTCCACCGTCACCCCCGAACTGGCTCACAAACACTATACTTACTGGCTGATTAAGCAAGAGTCAGAGATTAGTTCTGACAAAAAATACTATTTGTATCTCTTTCAGAAGTGAGCCTTTAAAAAAATATCTTTTAGAATCTTTGATGTTGTCAAGTTACTGGGATTCAGACACATTTCTATTGATATAAACTGCTTCCTTTTCCTGGATTTGTCAGAGAAAGTTTCATGTTTTTGGCTGAATTTTGATGGACAAATAGGAACTGAGTAGGTGTGGTTGTATATGTGGGAAAAGGGCGAGGGACAGGGTTGAGGTGTGGGAGGTGAGAGGGGAGCCCAGAGGACCTTGAGGCCTGAAGGACCAGTGCCATCAAAGGCAGGACAGAGGTTACAAAGGAGCGGGAAGGGACCTGGTCTGACTGACCACAGAACACAGAGCTGGGAGGCGACACGACAATCAGGATGGGTGGGTCCAATTCTGCGTAACCCTTGATTCTGGAGTGAGGAAGCTAGACTTGATCTGGTGGTAATGAGCAGCCGTATTTACTGCTGGTGAAAGCGCTGTTCTGTGAAGATTTGCTTGAACGAGGAAAGACTGAAACGGGGCCTATGGTTCTGGCCAACTTTGTCTCAGGTCCTTCCAACTGCTGACAGTGCTCACTGTTTCTGGTCCACATTTCTTTCTTGGAAATAGCATATATTTAAGTGAGAACTTTAACACGTGCTGTCTTTTATAACAATTCTGTTACATGAGTAGTATTCTCTACTCACTTAATATGCGTTTTGTAGTTATTATGAGGAGGTACTATATTAGTTTTTACTCTCAACAACGCCAAACCCATGACAGAACCTCAAGAAGTGTTTGTTCAATAAAGGTGAATAAATGAGATTCTTTACCCTTCTAATATATTAAAGGCAAGCTCTTGAGTTTAAGAAGTCTCCTCCAATTGCCCATTTTTGGTGTATTGTGCTTCATTTGCACCCGTGACTTCTATAACTTGTAGAGACATTGCAGTTGGCTTTGAGTGACAATGGTTTTCTGACTAGGAATCCATTTATACATGTGCTTAGCTGCAAAAGACTAATTAACAACTAGATATCCCCTTACTCCAGGTAGAATGGGGTCAAATATATCTTTGGTGAAATAGAAACTTCAGATGCAATTTATATATTCAACCCTGCTAAGAAGTATCATCTAATTTTTTCCTCTAGGAATATAACTTTGTATGATACATTCATATCCTCATTTTTATATGATATGCATTATTTCTTACTAACTCATCCACTTGAGCAAATATGTTTATTCTTAAGTATTTCCTTAATGGGACTCACACACACTCATGCATGTGCAATCAGATCCAAGACAAGGAGAGGAAACGTAGCTATCGACATAATTTTTAGGGGTTTCCTTGCGCAGATTATTAAAGGAAGGGGTAGTTTAAGGACAGGCCCCAGGTCCCTCTTAGATTTCTAGAAGTTGTTTTTCAGGCTGCTGTTTATTACTTTGCTTACTCAAGTTAATTATAGTTCCCCTCCTACGTCTATCTGGATAGATCCAAGTTTTTACAAGGGCTGGTCCATGCACACTTGACTGGTAAAGGAAAGAAAGCATCCTTTTCATTACGACTAGTGCTTGTCTTGTGAGAGATAGGAAACTCAAAGTTAAACTCGACATCTGTACCTCCAAATTGGCCACTTTGTTAATCTGCCCAAAGTTTGAGGTTCCATCTGCCTTGATGCTCACCATTAATTCAGCCCATCAGTTAACCACAAGTCCTTCAATAATAGCCCACAGGAACTCCCTGGTAGACACAACTTTCTGGCTTGTTTGGAAATGATACAAGGCCTCCACATAGAAATGGTTGGGACTGTCAACAAACATGCTCTTTTTACCTAGTTTGAGGAGGAAAAAAGGCTGCTTCTCTGCCAGTTTATAACTGTCTTGCTTTCATTTCAGCTACATCAGTGGCTCTCAATCCTGGCTGCACATTAGTCACCCGGACAGCTTTCAAAAATATCAATGCTTGAGCCCCATCTTAGATTCACAGGGGGTGAGCAAGAGCATCTGAAGTTTTAAAAACTTCCCAGGTGATTCTAAGGATTAGCCAGGATTGAAAACAACTGAGCTTAGAACCAAGAAGACACACTCCTCTGAAAGAGGTCATAGGTGATCCTTTCAATTCTACTGTGGCGGGCTGAGATGTTGACCAAGACCTTTTAGAGTCAGATGCAGGATGGCCTCCACCTCCCTCCACCCACGAGTCCACCTATCAAAGAGCTCTCTCCTTTCCTTTTATGCCACCTACTGAAATGTGCCCATGTAGTGGAGGTGGACCAGACTTGGGGGAGGGGGTGCTGAGAGGAGCTTGGCTCATGATGATGATGGAAGAAGTAACTGAGCACAGGTGACAGGAGCATCTGGACCGATAATTGGTTTCATAACTCATTGTGCGATATTGAGCAAATCATTGAATCTTCCTAGACCTTTTTCCAGCCACACAAATAAGAGGCAATAACCCCACACCTACTTCACAGGGCTGTAGGGGCATCACATAAGATTGTGTACTTGAAAGCACTTTATAGAAGTCACTATTCCCACTTACATAACAGAGTTATTTTGAAGTCTTAAGTGTGTTCTTTCCATAGGCCAAACGCTGGAAGATAATATTTTAATATCTGTAGATGAAGTATGAATAGATATGTAGCTCATATTTGCATCATATTTTCCTTTAATTTTTATCATTTTTTCTGATGTGAAACTATCCATAAAATCCAGCTACAGGGAACAATTAAATAAAAAGGAGGGCTGATCTGTTTATTCTAATATTTCAAAGCCAGAACAGAGAAAACCTGAAGTATTATCACAAATGCTATTAAATGCTTATTGCCCATGACTATGTGTTAGATATTGTGCAATGCAGGCTTAATTTGAACTTTGAGAGATTATAAACTAAAAATAATCTGAAGCACAAACAAATGATATCTATCTGAAACCTAAAATGAACCAGAATTGTCACCTAAAACAGAGTACTTAGGAAACGAAATTGTTCTAAGAAATTGTTATGGTGAAATTTCTAGACTAATGTTTGTGGGAAGGAATGAGAGGCAGCCACCTTCCATCTTTGCTTTGATTTATCACAGGAGTGAGGAAGATGAACAAACTGGATTATAGTGACACTTTGATTAACAAATTCTTTGTCAGGGAAGCTCTTTCATGGATTAAAAACAACAACAAAAACCAAAACAAACTAAAAATCCTCAAGAATCACATGAAAGTAAACAGTCTGATTTTGTAGCTACAGGGAAAAAAAACTATTTTCATGAGGGTCTTCTCAACGACTATGTGTGTCAAAGGTGACTCAAGGTATGTTGTGGTCCTGAAAGTTCACAGCCTCTTTTTTCTTACAGCCCCTGACCACCCCCACCGTTGGAACCCCTCTCTTTCTGCCTTCAGCTAGTATTCTCTGGTCTGTCATCACAGACTAGAAAATGATTTGTTATGCATGACTAAAAAGCATTTACAGAAAATAGTGCCTCAACCAAGCATTGTTTTAATCTATTGTTATAATACATGATATTATTAGTATATTGTTGATATATTCTTAATATGTTAACATATAACAATATTAATCTAGTTGTGGATCCAAAGGCTTTTCTCCTAGAGGAAGGAATTTCAAGCATCAGCAGGCAGAAGTGAATCATCACTGGGGACAGTTTGCTTGCATGGTGAGTGAGAGTGGAGGGAGACGGAGAGTAGGAAATGAGAGGCAAGAAAAGAACGACCCTTAATTTCTTCGTGTCTAACCTCAACTCTAGCCAGCCTGACGCCACCGCCCGGGGTTGTAGGGGGCCTTGTCTCAGCTGTCAGGAGTGGAGGGGAATAGGGCTGTAAAGCCCTCACCACAGGTTCCCAAGAGGCCCCAAAGCTCACGGTTCTCAAAATTGAGTGTGCATCCGAATCACAAGGAGCAATGCCAAAACAGGGCTGGGCCCCAACTCCAGAGTTTCTGATTTAATAGATCGTGTGTTGGGCCAGTGAATTTGCACTAACAAATTCTCAAGGGATGCTGAAGGAAACACTCTGGGAACCATTTCTCTAGACTTATCTTCTGTGACTAAGTCCTGTCCTCCATTCTATTCATGAATAACTGGTGTCCAGGATGGTAAATGACACTAAATACTCTGATGAAAACCTAGGGTTCCAGATGCCCAGGTCAGTGCTTTTTCTGACAGAATTCTCTACCTTCATATGCTGAAACTGTGCATTCCATTCTCTCACCTCAAGACATCCAAATACACATTTTTATGTTTCAAAGTTTTTGCATATTGTGACCATAGTCTACAACAATATAATCCACTCCCTACATAATCCACGCTGTCCACATCTTTGCTTTATTTCTGACCCATAAAATTTTCACTGATGCAAACTTCCTGTTAATGGAATCTATTAGTAAATCTCCCCCCAAATCTAAAACCTTACTGACTGAACTTTTTAGACAAGGCATAACCAATATTCAAATCTAATTTGAATTTCACATCTTAAACATCTGTTGCTCATGCAATAACAAAGCAGCAAACATGAGGAGGAAGATGGCAGAAGCCCTGGAGGATGCTCCAGCTGGTTGTTGGTTCTTGGAAAACCAACATGGACCATTGTAACTAAAGCAACTCTCTAGTATGAATTTGATTGATATATTTTCATATATCTCATCAGTTGAACCATCGGCTCTCTGAAAATAATTTTTCATTAATTTGATAAATTTTTTTGAGGACCTCTTGGTGGCAGGCACCATGAGAGGCAAGAAGGAATACAGTGATGGCTAAAACAGATACTGTCCTGCCTTTATTATCTCAAATTTGTAAGTTTAGTCAATTGTTGAATCCATAGCATTTTCTCAAGTTCTGCCAACCAGTATCTATTAGATTGGTAAGATTTTCAGTTTGTTTAATTAAGCAGGACTGTACTTTTCAGAAGATGGAGAAAATTAATTTGAAACAAGTATCTTTATTAGAAGAAAGTGAATTTTTCTATAAACCCAACACAAAAAAGAGAGATAGAGGGGCTGGCCCTGTGGCATAGTGGTTAAGTTCGGTGTGCTCTGCTTCAGCAGCCCGGGTTCACAGGTTTAGATCCCGGGCAAGGACCTACACCACTCATCAGCCATGCTGTGGCAGTGATCCACATACAAAATAGAGGAAGATGGGCACAGATGTTAGTGCAGGGTGAATCTTCCTCACCAAAAAAAAAAAAAAAAAGAGAGAGAGAGATGGAGGACTGTATTCCAGAAACTCTGACTACATAAAAGTAGGCAAGATTACATAAGGGATACATTTCCTTAGTAATGGCAGATAACTGTTAAGACATATCAATCTGATTTTAAATGAACTGAGATGAATTTTTCTTATAACAGCCTTCCCAACTATTAGGTTATGAACAGGCATCAGCCTGTCCTTTCCATAGAAAATGTACTTGTCATGCAGTAAACAAAATATATGCCCTTAAAACAAACAAAACAAAGCAATAATGACAACAAAACCCTTCTCTTATCCCACGGTTCGTTTGAGATGAGAGTTTCTTAATTATCAACCAATTCTTTGGTTTATAGCTCTTTTTTATTCACTTGGTCAGAACATTATATTTCTTTTGAATGCTTTATCCCAAGTGCATCTCCAGGAAGAACACCTTTTGGATCCCCCTTCCTACCCTTCATTTAACACGAAATAATATTGTGTATTACTCTAGTCCTTGTATTCTTTCTCCTACTCACGTATGAATCATATAAGACTAATTATCATTAGAAGGTGAGCTTTTAAAACACAGCATCTTGGAGTCAGAATGGACTGTGGTGAGACCTGGTCCCCAGATCTGCTTAATGCAAACATTTCCTTTAGAATATCCCTGAAAGAGGGTGGTTGGTCTGAATGAGTTCAGTGCTACAGACCTTCCTCCTTTTATGATTTGAAGGCAGTTTTCTTCATTAGGAGGTTCTGTCTTGTATTTTACCAAAATCTGCCTCCTTCTAACTTCCACTTACTCCACACTCTGGAACTACAAAGAAGTCAAATCCTTCTTTAATATGCAAGTCTTCAAATACCTGCAAAAAATATCTGTGCGTTGTGTCCTCTCAGTGTTTCCTTCTTAGTTTCAAAGAACTCTGGTTTCTTTCACTTCAATCTCTCTTATGACACAGTCTCCAGGACTTTGGCCAGTTAGTTTCTTTCCTCTAGACACAGTTCTGCTTTTCCTTATCCCACATGATCTACATTGGTTAAACTGGACCCAATATTGCAGGGAAGAGAATCCCTCCAGACAGTACAATTCACAAATATGACAGGCACAAGTTAAGGACTGATTGTTTGGGTCTCCCCCAAATTCATATATTGAAGACTTAACTCCCAATGTGATGGTGTCTGGAGATAGGGGCCCTGGGAGGTCATTGGGTTAGACGAGGTCATGAGGGTGGGGCCCTCATAATGGGATTACTGCCCTTATAAAAAGAGATCCACAGAGACTGCTCTCTCTCCCTCTCTGCTATGTGAGGCCACAGCAAGATGGTGGCCTTCTGCAAGCAGGAGAACCTCCCGCAAACAGATCTCAGACTTCCAGCCTCCAGAACTGTGAGAAAATAAATTTCTGTTGTTACCAGTCCATGGTATTTTGTTATGACAGCCCAGACAGACTAAGAGAGCATGTATGCAGTTAAAAAAAGGGAGAACTTTGAATGTTTGGTGAAATTACTATGATTTATTCAACAGATTATTTGGGTTTTAGAAGTACACAAATACCTTGAAAATCTACTTGCTTTATAATTTATAATTTTCACTTTTTAAGATGATAAGACTTAAAATTGAAACTTTATATGAAAAAAATCAATATCTTAATGAAACAAGAAGTTCTACAACTGTGAAAATAGGCAGCTTTGATATATAGTGTTTCCCTCCCTTTTGTCATTTATATAATAAATATATATATACATATATACACACATATATGCAGACACATAGATATATGCATATATATATATATCAGTCTTTACTCTTTGCTTCCTGCTCAGCGAATATTCACCTTCTTATGTATTTATTAGTGAATCAAAGCAGAAATGTGAGTCACACTTTTTGGAGAAATGTACCCTGTTTAGTAATAGTGTCTTATTCTTTCTTCTTTGGAAGAAAGAAGCAGGAGCAGTTTTTGCAACCAGGTTATAGTTCTCATCAGTGTGATCACGAACATACTCCGTCTTTGGGGCAGATGAACATCTCCAGTGATAAGTGGGATCTGTCTTACGCAAGTTAACTCAACTACCACTATCTGAGGGGCGACGAAGGAAGGCAGGCTCAGGTCTGTTGCCTCCATTCTGTACCACAGTCTCGGACAGAATGCACATGTACATAGTGTTTGAGTCTAATATTAAGTGGACAGAGGAATCCCCTATTAATTAAATCCAGGAGCCACACCACTCATCGCACAGGTCAGAGGCCTGGGGCCAGAGGAGCTCTCACACTCAGTACAGACTCCAGAGGGATTGTGCCTCAAACTCCTATGAGCTGGCACCACCTTATTCTTGCCATCAACCCGGAGGCACTCGCTGCAGTTCTGACCGACTTTCTTCTGAGCTGAGACTATGCTCCTGAGACATCTAAAAAGAGCAGAATTCTGCTCATTACTACCTGTTCCTCCAGATGCGTCATTCATTATAGATCCATCACAAGGTCAAGGGTCACTTTGTTATTAGGGGGAAGTTTCAGTTACTTGTAAAGATAATTTATTCTGGATAAAGATACTACTTTAAAGATATTTGGTCTACCCACAGCCTTCTTTAATAATGTAGAGCAGAAAGTTTATAGGATTATCATAGCTCTCTCCTAGGAGAAGTTTCAGGAGCATTTGTAGATAAATGTACAAACAACAACCCTGTTTTGTCTTCTTGCTCCTTCTTCTCCACGTGTAACAAGACTGTACGTAAGATGGGGCCAGTCGTATAATGAGAATATTTTAATCTCTTCTTCCCAAAACAGTGTGATCAACCTCATCAGATTCTTGGTCTGAGATAGATTGGAGCTTTGGGAGGCAAAAAAGAGACTATTCTAATGATTAGAACTTTGGCAAATAACATAAAACATATTTTACTGGAACATCAACATTCAGAATTTGTTTCCTTCATAATACCTCTTTCTGAAAGACGTTTCTTGAAGCAAGTGACACCAATACAGGTTCGTTGCATAGAGGAAATTCAGAAAAAGTGAGCAGGTAAAGAATTGTGATTGTGTTGTCCTCTTTTCTCACTCCCGTGTTCTTCGGATCTGGCAGGTGGAGCCATCCAGGACATATTTAGCATCCAAATGTGAACAGGGTGCCTGTGTCATCTTGTTGAGCCATCAAGTCAGGATGCCCACACTGAAAACATAACCACGTTATGACTTCTGAACCACCAGCCTGTTCCCGTTCTGTAAGCAGAGCTTGATGGAGTTTCTCTAGTATCCAGTTTGTAAAAAGCTTGCTTAACTAGGTGGCGATTACACTTTTCTAAATGTTTTCCCTTAAATAAACAATTTTAATAAGTTGCTCTAAAGTCCACCATTTTGCAACGTTCGGGAAGGACATTTTCGTTTGCTTAGATGTTTCACACGAAGCGCTCGGAGGAGAGGACTAAAAGGAAAATGCCATCACCTTAGTTACTAAAGTTACTCTCGTTTAGCAACGTGTTGGTGAACGAGTCAAGGCAGCTCACACCGCCGTCAGTCAGCTTCACCCACGCACTCGGAAAGGCCTAGGTGTGTGCTCTCTACAGCTTCACTAACGGGAAAGCTCCAGCAAAGACAAGCTGACGCTGAACCGAGCTTTGATTCTGGGTCTCTGGTGAGCAGCCCGGGCACCTTCTATAAAACGCAAGCCTGAAATCTCAGCTAGAGAAGGAACTGCATTATAATTGGATCCCAGGGGTTTTATTAGCGGTGGGATGGGAGGGGAGTCGAGAGCATCACCTGGGTGCCTGAGCAACAAGTCTCGCAAACACCCTGCTATATGGGATCCAGAGACGGAACAACTGTTCTCAAGGGCTCCGTGGCCCCGCATGCTGCCACCCTGGTCAGGACTATCAGAGCTGGCACTTCTCTAAGCTGTAAACTTGCCAGTGCATCGAGGAAGGTTTCAGTTGCTCTGAATATGAAATGCCCGGAATTAAGCCAGCCTGGAGCTAGCTAAAAGATAACTGGCTCTGTTTTTCCTACACTCCAAATCCTTCTAGGGAATAGAAATCCTTTTGGGTACTCCAAACAATGTTTATCTGTCTTATCTTTTGTGTGTACGCAAGAAATACGGTTTGGTGAACTGAAGTTGTCCACTGCAGCTTTAGTTTTGATTCTGATGCACCAACTTTGCCAAAGCGGGGTCTATGTCCAAAGAAATCATTCCCTTTTAAGATGAGAAAGATCATCTTTGGACTAATCTTCCTGCTCCTTCACAGCCTCCCTTCCCCGTCCATTTTCATTTCTCTACCTACCTAGAAAAAATGGTAGAAAACTTTGGACCTCTGGAGAAGGGACCTTTCTGTGATGGTCCAGAGACCTCTAGTCATCTCATCCTGTCCAACTGCAGAAACTGCAGCCCAGGCGCCTTCAGGGCTCCCAACAGCTCATCTTGGCTCAGAGGACACACACCACAACAGGACAGTTGTGACTGAATAAGGGAAACACAAACTATTTGGAGGGTTTTGTTCTTCTCCCAGTGGGGTTTTCCTCTGAATTTGTGGAAAATACAGTGACGGGACACTCTCTTTTCGAGAACAGAGAAAGGAATACAAATAATCAAAGTGTAAAGTCTGGTGCTCAAACAGGGTGAGCCTGGTAGCAAAAGGGCAGGTAAAAGGGGTGATGGTACCCAGTTCATTCATGTAAGGTTTTGATTTCATTCCATTACCTCTAAAGGCATGGCAATGGTTCTGGAAAGTTCTTCAAAGCTCTTCTCATTCTCCCTCCCATGTAGCCTTTGGATTTTTGTTTGATTATTTCTGTTCTCTTTTCCTCAGGGCTGATGAAGATTGGGGGGAGCTGGGCAGGTGGGATCAGAGAAGTGTAGCACCAGCCTTGGTGGCTCTGAGTTCCCCCCACATGCAGGCTCCGTGTACATCAGCTGCATGATCTCAATGTACCCTCACAGCGACTGCTTCCACTTTTGTTATCAGAATTCAAGTTCACATCTGATTCCCGAACTCAGGTCTGTAACTACCACAATACAATGAGGAATTATCTTGACTCCTCTCATTTTTCTCATATTAAACTTGTCTAAATCTTGTTTTCTGTATGAAAATTCAATATTTTGGGGGGGGTCCAGAATAGCCCTAGACTGGATCTGTATAAAAGTCCTCACATACCACTTGGGACACCACTGGTCACCCAACTGACCCCCTTAATTAGCGAATTAATATAAGCATTTGTCAACCAATTTCTGTAATCAAAGATGGGCTCCTCAAATTGAAAATGTCTATACCTCTCAGATTAGATGAAAATATTTTGAAAGATTAATAGAAATATGGTCTGGGAGGTCCTAAGTTGGCAGAAGCAGGAGTTATCATTCCTGATTGCGTGCTAGCATCTGAATGACATGAGCCTTTTTTTAGAAATTGGGAGACTACGATTCACTTCCACGTCCTCTGATGAATAACCTTGATGTCTTTGCAGTGACTCCAAAATGCGTCATTCCTTACCTCAAGCTGACTGTTTTATCAACAACCCCGGCTGATGAAAAATCTTCCTGCAATTGTTGTATTCTTACTCAAAGCATGCCTCTTTTCCCCATTTCGGCTGGTCTGATAGGTGGATGAAAGAATTGCCAAAAACGTACTGCAGGAGTATCTAGCTCTGAAGAAAAATATACCAAGCTTATTTGCTTTGTTTCTTATGCCTTCAGAATTTGTAGCATATTGAGGAAATCTATTTTGTAAGAGGTTACTAATGATGAGAGTAAATGCTCCTGGCTTGGTGTGCAAGCACACACGTGTGGGAAATGAAGAAACCTGAGGAAACAGAACATAGAGCCTTGCTGGCAGCAACTAACGTCTTCCAAGATTTTCAAGTCCCTGAGTACAAGAGGCAGCAAATTCCTATAGCATTTTGCAGTGGATTCCAGGTGTTTACCTAGAAGATCAATACATTTTTATCATTAGAAATTAATGATCTTACATAGTCTGCAGAGAAGCTCTTGCTCGGGAAGGCTTAGGGAAATGCCTATAGGACATTTGGGAAGTATTTTCGTTAAAATGCTCAGATATGAGATAGGAAAAAGAAAGCAGTTCCCATTTAGAAAACTTTAGTGCCATGACCAACTTATTTAAATTGGATTAAAAAAACTTTTACAGGCATTAAGACAAATTCAATAATTAGTTATGACCCTTCCCAGACCTTCACCAACTAAGAATTCAGGGCACAGCACTGCCCTCGTTACCCTTCCACCGGCTGAGTGTTCACGTGATGCAGGTAGCTTTCCTTATGAAAACGCTCAGCTGATACTGTGCACACCAATATGTAATTCTGAATGCAGGAGACAGATTCTGCATAGATTACCTGGATAATTTTAGCTGGGACATAGCCAGGTCTCTTCGGCCACCACCCATGGTTCTGAAGCTGGTTTAGACCATCATAGGTTTTGCTGACCCAGCAATAGCCCAGTGGGGCAATCAGAACCCATGGCTTCTGTAGACTCCAACCAAGTTGGTGCACTTTTAAGTGTGATATATCAAGACAATGGGTAGCACTGTGTCTAACCTGTCTTAAAATTTTTCTTTACTTGCCACAGTGATTGAAATTCCTCCAGTAGATACTCATTCCTTTGTAGATATAGCATATTTTCTTAAAGAAAAAGGCAAATACCCAAATATTTCATAAATGTTTTTGATTTAATTAATACTTGCTAATTAAACTACCATTAATGACATAGATTTGCTCATCAGATTACTTTTCTCCACCGAAACTAGATGAGAACACTTAGGGATTAGGAGTTTGGATGAGGTTAGTAGTTAGAAGAGTGTGAGAAAAAAATATTTAGAAGACATAAAAGAGGACAAACAGACCTGAATAGACCCTGCTCTACAACCAGCGGTGATGAGCACCCAGGGGCCGTGAGCACCCGGGGGCCAGAAGAAGGGCATGAAAAGGTATGTGCTGCACTTCACACAGAGAAAGAATGGCCTCCCTGTATGTGTGAATCATCTCAGCCCATCTTCTGCAACTTTGCTACAGTGGTTCACAGACCAGCTCAGCAGTATCACCAGGGGGCTTGTTAAAAGTGCAGGGTCTCAGGTCCCATCTAGACTTCATCAGAATTTACAGGTGCACAAGACGATCACGTGATTCGTAGGCAAGCTGAAATTTGAGAATCCCAGGTCCCTAACTGGTTCCTCTGAGTTATGGTGTAACACATGAACTGCCCCCTGGTGGCCCCTGATTGGACAGGGGATGTACACTGGATCCAGGCTGGGCCAGTCAGGTGATCTCTCAGCAATTGTAAGTCTAGACAGAGAGAAGGAAATTAGAGACCGGGAGAGAGGCTAACACGTGGACCTGAGTCAGAGAACACTTGTCTGCAGACAGAGAAAAATGAAGTTGATGTTCAGAGAAGCAGACACAGGCTCTCTAGTTCCTACTTCCAGTTCCTTCCCGGGTCTGGGCAAGAGGTTTACCAAAATCTGAGTTTCACACAGCAGCCTGGGTCCTTACAATAACCCCTCCCCACTTCTGCTTAAGCCAGCTTGGCGTGATGTTTGATACTTGGAACCAAGAGTCCTAACAAATATAAGTGACATGCATCTGAGTCGGGTCTAGAAAGAGGAGGCAGGCATGGGCCAAATGTAACTACAAGGTGTGCCTGACTTAGCCCAGGTGGGCACAGGTGATAACAGACTCATCACGTGTGAACACTTCAGACCTTCTGAGCTGATGAACTGGGTGTTGCCTCAGACTTCTGGAGTGCTCTTGTAGGCTAGTCTCGGGCAATCCCAGGTGCAGCTGGGAGCACTGGGAGCTGCTCATCTGAATTGGCCAGTGTTTTTATATTACCCACCACCTTCCCTTCTCCTCTCCCCCTTTGCTACCTCATCTATTCCCTGCTCCTGTTCCTGGCCTGACCAGCTCTTAATGATACTACATTGGTCTCTGTCCCTACCTTGGCCCAATGAGAGCTGTCTGTCATGTTAGAAGACCCATCTCCCCCTTTGACTAGGGTCTGGAAGCTACTCTGCTTCTACTTTCTCTTTGGTGAGCCAGGGGAGATCATAACCTTCAGGATCTGGGTGAGTGGGAGGTGGTATCCTTAATGCCAAGAGAAGTCAGTCTGTTTGACTAGTTTTCTGCCTGGGTCTTTGGACCTCTGTGTCCATTCAAGTTTTCTTTGTGCAGCTGGAGCCTAATCTGAACCCCAGCACATGGCAAAAGGATTGTGGTCCCTCATGGAATTCCTTCAAGCCCATTTCTTTGGATCTGGGCTATGTGTCCACCCATCTTCACAGGATCAGGCCTGGATCCCCAGATCTATGATCCCATAGCCATTACTAATGCTATGGCCTCCCAGAAGACCCTTCCACAAACTTCAGATTGTTCATCTGCTCCATCTGGCTACTGCTACTGGATGGACCAGAAGCATGATGACTCATCTTTTCGGACCAGATGATGTAGACTGTTGGCTTCTTGCTATAAGGTGCCTGTCCTTCTGCCCCAGCTGGTCTCAGTTCACTTTTTTCCCCCCATGTTAACCATAATTTTGGTAGTTGTGACAAGATGACCTTAAGCTGTCTTAGAACACCCAGATTTCAGAGGATGGATTTCTTTTCCCCATATCTGGACATACTTGTAGAGGTCCAGTGCCAAGTAAAGTCACCAATGCCCATTCTCTAGTGCTTATATGTGGGGACTTCTAGGTAACGAATGGGTAGGAAGTATATGATTTCAGGACCTGATGTAGCCTGGGCGAACCAGCAAGAAGCCCAAACCAACTGAATGTCAAGGCTGACATCTCCAAAATCATTACCATATTATTTGGATATCCCAGTCTACTTGGGGATCTTAAGGAATTTGACTGGCAAAGCCAAAAAACAAATTAGGGAAAATAACCCTAGGATGGAACTCCAGGTAAAGTTATCACACTGGCCTCTGAAGCACTTCTTGGCGTTTGCTGTGGTTTAAAAGATGAGTGAAGAGATCTTCCCCATCTCACTATTTAAGCTTTCTAGGTGGCTTTTCATAGAAGGATCCAGAGAAAGTTACAATAAATGAATTCTAGAGTCCCGAAAAAAAACGAAGGGCTGTTCTGTACCTTCTGTGAGCTCGGTTGTTCTTGCTTCCTCTCTGCCCTGCTAACAGGGTCTTGTCACTGTGGCATCTCCCCTGTGAGAGGGGTGCAACAGAGCGCCCAGGAGTGGTCACCAGGGAAACTGTAAAATTGGCCCCTGAGGACCATTATGAGAGCTGAGGGCCCTCTGTGATGACCAGAGGACCCTCAGAGCTCCCTCTGCTCCCTCTTCTCCCCCAAGTGGCGTCAAGAGGCTCAGGAAAGCAAAAGTTGAACTCTGGAGAATAGTAGTTGAGGAATCAAGAGTAAACGTCAGAAGGAATTAATTTTAAGTTTAATCATCCTTGATAAAAATCATTCCAAGGAATTACATAGTTCCCTGCTTTCTACAGCATGCCAAACTCTTTTTTAACAGTTTGATTATCTGGGATCTAATAAATGGGCTGTTTTCAGGGGCCTACTGGTGTCCGCTGAAGTCTGGATACTAGAACACCACCATTTCTGGCTTCCCTCAGCCTCGCCTTTCCATAAGGAATCTTCATGTGGGGGTTCCCGAGGTTCCCAAATCCTGCTTTCGGTTTCCAGTCATTCCTTCACCTGGTTGGAGACATGTCTGTAGCTCATTGCCATATCTCGCCGCTATGGGTGGGTCTAGTTCAGGTCCATTTCTTAACCCTCCCAGTCCTGGCCACAGGGCCATATTTGGTAACCCCACTGGGAATTATGTCGGTTCTCTCTATTCTCATAGTTCCCAAATCTATAATGTTTAGTCCTGCATCTCATTTGAATTTAAACTGTTTTAATTTGGAAGTCTTGCTATATACTTGAACCCAATATCCTTAAAATGGAGACCTCTTCCTCACTCTCCTGACTTCCCTGTCTCGGTCAGGGGCCCCCCCGGTGACCTGTGAGGGCACGTGCCCACTGTGAGGTCCTCCTTCGTCGGAGGAATGCAGATGGGCACGCGTCCTTGTCTGTGATGGTGCGGCTTTACATACGGCTCTATCCAAAGGCAGCGGGGAAGAGGCTGGATTTGGAGTGCAAGCTTTTCTTTGAAGGATCTACTTTTCCCTTTCCCCAAAGCTCAGACCCTTCCCAGTGGAAGGGACGTGCTGCTTGTGACGGCCCTCTGGGTATGAGAGGGCAGAGAGCGGGGTAGGAACTTTTTGGCACATCTCTCTTCCACTTTGAGAATCCCTAAAGTGGAAGTTGCAAAATGGTGGCTTGGCAAACTTGGCTGCATTGTATTTAAAAGAAAGGAAAATTACATTAGCTGCCAACATTTGCAAAGCAAGATATTTACACAGATATTTAAATTTCCGTATTTTCTTGAAAAAATTGTGGAGTTGGCTCCATGGGGCCTGCTTTCCCTCATGGCATTGTGTGGCAGGAGCTGAGCAGCAGCTGCATGCTTTAGGTGTGGCCCTTGCTCTGCAGGTGGCCTCAGCGCCACCACTGGGTCTTGTGTTGAACCCAGTCGACTTCACTCTTATGCATCGCAGGCCTGGCTCCTGGGGCGTCTGAGTGTGTGATCTCCAGGGGAAAGCCCAGAGAGGGACGTTTGGAGGTTTCCACATCCACTCATAGAACCATATCTTGGAAACAATAAGAACTTGACATGTGCTAATTGAATTGATGTGATTTGAATCTTTGGGCTAGAAGAGGTTGCACCAGAAGGACTCTCAACTAGCATGACAGTGATTGTATAGCTGTAGTTAAAGATAGCTATAAACCTTGATTTAGTTCAAGTAGAAGAAGTGTCTGTCACATATGCCCGACATACTGAGAATACACTTTCTGGGACTGAAGTGCTTAGTTCTTTTATCAGGCATGCTGCTGAGAAATGACACATGCGTCACAATCACTCAGCCTGTGAAAGAAAGCCAGGGAATCGCATACATGATGTTGACTATTTCCCGGCTTGTTCAGTATGAGCCATTTGGGGAGAAATAGTTTACTTTCTTTTCTTTCATCTTAACCTGATACATATAATAACATTTCATCTTTGTTTCTAAATCACTAAAATTTTCAGCTGTAATTGCCTCGTATCTCAGGGTCAGTATCTTAGGAAACATAATGAACATCTATAAAATAAGAATAAGGAAAGTCTAGTATTTTGAAGATAAAGGAAATGAAATAAAATATATATGCATTTGGTTAAACTTGAATAAGAGCATTGATAGCATTTAAAATACTGCAGGATTATTTTGAGGACTAATGAAATAACGCATGGAAAGCACCTAGCACAGTCTGGCAACTGAAAGTGTCCAGGAAATGTTAGCTATTGTTATAGATAATCAATTAATAGTTAGCGGATAGCAGGTGATTAGTTTTGCTCTAGGTATCTGAAAACAACATATTTTGAACACTATATTACCAAGATGTTAGGGATAACTTAGCCTCGTTCCTTGATTAGTGTCACTCTCCAGTTTGTAATTTCCGAGTCTCAGCTCAGGGGCCGATGACCCCCTGGACATGGAGACTGAAAGGTCTTCCTGCCCCCACTGGCGGTGCACAAATGCCAGGATAGCATCAGTAGCCGGTGGGGCTTCAGTTTGGTAACTGCGCTCCACCAGGTAACTGCACTGGGCATCTTCCAACAAGACGTAATTTATTACAGAAAATAGGGGACACTATTAAGTGGATTAAAATAAGCCCCATGACTCTGGGGTGGTGGTGGTGGAAGATTGTTTTAAAGACAATTTCTCCCCCTTTCTCTCCTCACACCCACTCCCATCCCACCTTAGCTGTGCCAAGAACCCCATACTGCCATCCGTCTGCCTTAGGTTTCCTTTCTGTGTGGTCCATCAGCAAGTCTTGGGAAAACCTCTTGGTTTGTTGCAGTGAGCTGCACAATTCGATGCAATGGTGGTAGCTAAGATGGTTCACTTTCAACCAGCTGAGTACTGATTTATAGCATAGACACTGGCCTCACTGTTTTTTAAATAAAAATTCCTGCAAAACAAATACTTCCCATCCCAATAGTTCTGAGAACATAATGTGATTTTTTTTTTTGTTTTGGGGCGTGGCTTAGCAAATAAACACGCTGACTTCAAAGGTTCCCATCTTGTTTCCATAGAAGCTAAATGAGATTCGATGACTTGTGATTGATGAGACCGCAGTCTTCCGTTGCTTCCCACTTTAAACAAAAATATGGTTAAAATTAAAATCACGTGAACTTGGATTTCGTAGCTTCTACAAAGACGGATGAGTGGTGACGGCCGGGAGAGCCCCTAGAGACCCGTGTCTGAAGGCCCCTGCACGTGTCTTGGGCGTGCTCTGTCCCTTCGCCACAGCCTCACGGTGCAGGCTCTTCCAGGCGGAAATGATAACAGCAGCAGCAACAGCAACACAACGGCCACAACTAACACTTCCATAACGTTTTGTGCCTTGTGAAGTGCTTTCACTTGTATTATATTTTATTTGGGCCTCTCAGCACCCTGGTGGGGCAGGTGCCATGGGTACGTTATTTCCATTTACCGTGAGGAAACTGAGGCTGGGAGAGCTGAAGGGATCACCCATCGTCGTGCAGCTAAAGTGGCAGAGTTAGAAGTCATACCAATGCCTTTTGAATTCTAATCCAGTGATCTTTTTACTCCACACTCCAACTCAGTAATGGCACTACTCTCTGGGGTCCAAAATTTTGATTTCCATGTCAGCTGTTCCCTTATCAGGGCTTTTACACATGATCACATGCTGCTCTCTTTCTGGAATGCTCCTTCCCCAGATCATTAAAATCCACTCCTCCTCAGAGAGGGTCCATCTGAAAGAGCGCCTCTTCTACTGCATTAGTTTGCTAGGGTGCTACAACAAAATACCTCAGACTGAGGGGCTTAAACAACAGAGATTTAGTGTCTCAGTCCTGGAGGCCAGAAGTCCAAAATGAAAGGGCTGGTAGGGGTGATTCCTCTGAGGGGTGGGAAGGAAGGATCTGTTTCAGGCCTCTCTCCTTGATTTGTAGATGTCTGTCTTCATGTTCATGTGGCAATCTCCCTATGGACACATATTTGTGTGTCCAATATCTTTTTTTATAAGAATGCCAGTCATATCAGATTAAGGCCCACCCTAATGGTCTCACTTTAACTTGATTACTTCCATAAACTTTATCTCCAAGTCAGATCACATTCTGAGGTACTGGGGGTTGGGACTTCAGCATATGAATTTTGGAGGGACACAGTTCAGTCCAGAAAACCCTCCTGCTCTGCAGTCATGCTACTCTCTACCCTTATCCTCTTGCTCCCTATCTCAGTTAACAGCATCACCATTTATCCAGATGCTCTCTTTTCTTCTGTTTACTACAGCCAATTCATCGGGAAGTTTTATCAGCCCTAAAATATTGCCTGATCCAAACTTCTCACCACCCCACAGCCTTCCTGGTGCAAACCACTGATCCCCTGCTTGGACTAATGTCATCGTTCATTCCCAAAGCCCACACAGAATCTATTTTCCACATAGAAGCAAGTGTGAGCTCCTTAAAACATATGTTATGTCATGCCACTCCCTGTTCAAAACACTGCATTTAGAATAAAATCTGAACTTTCTGTCATGGATTAGGAACTCGATATTTAAAATGTATTCTGGGATCAGCAGTATCAGGATCACACGGGATCTTGTTAAATATACAGAATTTTCGGCCCCATATTGCAGATTTACTGAATCAAAATAGCATTTCACAGTGTCCCCGGGTGATTTGTGTGCACCTTACAAACTGAGGAGCACTGGCCTAGAGAACCCTGCAGGATCTCCTCCCACCTGCATCTTTTTTTTTTAATTGAGGTCATAATGGTTTATAACATTGTGTAATTTCAGGTGTACATTATTGTGTATCAGTTTCTGTATAGACTGCATTGTGCTCACCACCAATAGTCTAATTTTTACCTGTCACCATAAGTATGTGCCCCTTCACCCCTTTTGACCACCCTCCAACCCCCTTCCCCTCTGGTAACCACTAATCTCTTCTCTTTGTCCATGTGTTTGTTTATCTTCCACATATGAGTGAAATCATGGGGAATACTACTCAGCATAAAAAAAGACAAAATTGTTCCATTTGCAATAATATGGATGGACCTTGAGGGTATTATGTTAAGTGAAATAAGCCAGACAGAGAAAGACAAATGCCACCTGCGTCTTTGTATTCATTTCCTTCTGACTGCTCTTCCTCTTGTTCATCCCCTTCCAGCCTGGCCTTCTTGCCGTTCCCACCCTTTGTGGCTCTTTCTCTGTCTGGAACGCCTTCTTAGAGATGACTCTATTTAAAAAAATCTATTCTCCCCGTCATGTTACTCTGCTTTGTTTTTTTTGTGTGGTCTTTTTCACTACCTGAAATTGTACAAATATGTCTTTACCTAATTTTTATTTATTTCCATCAATAAAATGTAAACTTCATGAGATCGCAGGTCTTTATTTCATTCACTGCTGTTTCCTCCTCAGCAGAGAGGAATGGCTGGCACAAAGTAGGTGCTTAATAAATATTTGCCAAAATGATAAATATCTGGACTTTTAGTACAAGATAGGGCATTTTTTGTGCTGATTCAATTAATTGTTTTCTCTGGTAAAACACTCTTAGGCTACTGTTGACTACAGAATAGCAGTTTACTAAATTTGCCACTCTTCATCATGTCCCCAGTTGGGTTATTTTTCCTTCCCTTCTCCTCCCATCGCCCTCCTTCCTCACTGGACCAGCCACGAGGCTCCTTCTCACTGCAGAGTACACTAAGAATGGCTGGGAGTGATGCATCAGGCACCTCCTACTAACCTTTTCAAAGCAACATGAAACAATATAGGCTCAATCATGATTTTATTGTATGGAAGCTAGTGACCGGAGCTTCTGGACTCGAAGCCTTTGAAATCAGAGAAAATTTAAGAACACCAGCCTCACTATAAAATCTTGGCAGGAAACTCAGCACAGAGGGTGGCAACATTTCAAGCTTTGCTTACAAAATAGTGACCTTATCTCCTGATCTGTGAGACCCTTTTGCTCTCTGATGAGCCAAGGAACATTCTGAAATATGATTAAGCGCCAATGAGCTATGATTAGTTCTTCACTACAGAGAATTTTCTTTTTAAAAACTATCCCTAAAAAAATACATATTTTAATACATGTATATAAAATATATTAAGAAGTTACTTTAAATTGAGATCTTGAGTCATTTGTTTCAATACGAACTTGAATCTGTTTCAGTGTGGTCAAAAGCAGGCTTTTCTTCAAAAGCCACAGTATTCTTGCCAAGCCTTCCACGGAGAATACTTCCTCAGGAGTCCTTGGCTTTCTCTTTCCTCAGCTACCTTGGTATGGGAATCTGTAGTCTCAGTGGGTCTTCGGGTCCAGCCCAAGTGGCATTGGCTCCCTTTTAGTTGTCAGTTATGTCCCTTCTCCCACGACCTCTTCACACTGGTGTTCATCCTGCTGAAAGCTTTCCAACAGTGGCATTGTGTATTTTTGTGAATGAAGATAAGCCAAACCATTCAGTCTAATATAAAATTAAACATCATTGATTTTAAAAAGGACAAATATGGACATAGCCCCTAAAAAGTTAATCAGGAAATTTATTGCAGGGATATTTGCTGTGCAAGTCTGTTATTGGCGTCCGATGGCAGACAGGTTGTTACTTCTGATCCCAGGTCCCAGGTTTCAAGATAATGTCCTTCAGAGCATTATCTTAGCTTTCTGAAAGTAGAAATTTTGGTGATGGCAATTCTGTTCCATTAGTCATCCTTCACTGAAGACAAACTAAAGCAAAAGCTAGCTCACTCGACTACCATGGTTCCTAGATCGAGAGCAACCACACTCTTCATTCAGCTACATTAGCCGAGACAGTTGTTTTTCCCCATGTGCCCCTCATACCATCTTATTTCGTCTTCAAACTCATAAGCAATGTAGTAAAAGCAGGAGGTAGTTAGGGGGTGTTGGGTATATTTGAATGACGAGGAGTTTGAGACAGAGAGAGGCTGAGGCAGAGCTGTTAGGGGAAGAGGCAGGACACGAAATCAGGCCTCTGACTCGCAATCAAATCCATCCATTAGAGAGTTTTCTGGGCCTCTGAGGTGAAATTAAGAGGAATGAGAGAATGGAAATGCTCGAATTCTCATCTTCTAACTGAATAAGTCAAAGAAAGGGCATTTGGATCCGTCCACGGCTATCAGACAAAATGGGCTTCAGAGAGGCCAAAGCCTCGTTCTCTGACCACTGCCCCCTGTTTTCGGGGCCGCCACCTCGCAGCCCCAGGAGGCGCTGTCCACATTCTAGTCTAGGTCAGGGGCAGGAGGGGTGTGGGAGAACAGCCTTCCAAGGATCCAGTGTCCCTGCTCTTTGCCGTGATAAGACTTGGATCCTGCTTCACTCTGCGAGCACTTGCAGACACTTACTTTTCAAGATAATAGAAAAAGGAGAGCTTTCCCCTTTCTTTGGTTTTCACTGAGTTTCCTGAGTAGGCTGTTAACTATGAGTCTAAGCTACTATTCAGGACAGGAAAGAGTCCGAGAGACACAGAAACAGAGAGAGGCCATTAAGACGTAAAAACAAGGCGGCTCTGAGGACAAATCCAGGACAGAAAGAACTCCCTAAGGAGAGAAAGAAAGTTCTCTAGCGATGAGAGTGCCCTGCAGCACCCAACCAGTTCCAAGTGACACTTCCTCTAGCTTCACCTTCAGAGTTAGAGGAGCATCAACCACATCATTTGTCTGGAGCATATATAACACTCGGTGCTAAATGTGTGTATTGTTATTTCCCTAAATACATCTTTTCAGTACCCATTTCAGGACAATGTGAATATACGTCTCCAAAGTTGTAATGCAAGCACTCTTCCCTCATTTTGTTAATCAGAAAAATGAACATAATGTATCCAGTATTTAAAATGAAAGTCAAATCGTGTGAAACCAGTGCTCAAAAATGCCTGACGGCTTCTCATCTTGGGCAAAACACATCCAGAGTCCCGACAAGGACTCGTGTGCTCTGGCTCCCAGGACCCCTCAGCTCCTCATCCTCATTCCCGGGCTTCCATGTGTCTTCCTCTGCTCCTCGGGTCCCCAGGCTCACCCCTGCCCCAGGGCTTCAGCACGTGCTGCTCCTTCTGCAGAGCCTGGCTCGTGCTCTCCTTCCCAGGGAAAACCTGGCTGCTCTAGTTAAAATTTGCACCCACCTCCACCCCTGCCCGTCCCTCATAGGCACCCCTGCCTTATTTCTTCCTTAGAAGAATGTCTTCCATTGTCATCTTTAGTTAATATAGTATATCGTTAACTTATTTATATTGTTTACCGTCCATCCCCCCTACTCGTGTCCCATTAGAATCTAAGCTCCACTGTGCAGGAATTTTGTCTGTTTTATTCACTGCTGTTTTCCTGGTTCCTAGAAGAGTGTACACACTTGGTAGGTGCTTGATACCTACTATTTTTTTGGGGGGGGGGTGGTGAGGAAGATTGGCCTTGAGAGAACATCTGTTGCCAATCTTCCTCCATTTGCTTGAGGAAGATTTTCTCTGAGCTAACATCTTTGCCGATCCTCCACTGTTTTGTACATGGGATGTCTCCACCGCATGGCTTGATGAGTGGTGCATGGGTCCACACCTGGGATCTGGCCTGTGAACCCCAGAACACCAAAGCGGAGCATGCAAACCTAGCCACTAGGCCACCGGGCCGGCCCCTTGATATCTACTTCTTTTGAGGAAGACCAGCCCTGAGCTAACATCTGCTGCCAATTCTCCTCTTTTTGCTGAGGAAGACTGGCCCTGGGCTAACGTCCGTGCCCATCTTCCTCTAACTTTATATGGGACGCCGCCATAGCATGGATTGACAAGCCATGCATTGGTCCATGCCCGGGATCCGAACCTGTGAACCCTGGGCCGCTGAAGCGGCGCACATGGACTTAACCACTATGCCACCTGACCGGCCCCTTGATACCTACTTTTGTTGGACAAGTCAGCATTATCAGATTGTGTAGCTATAGAATATTATGTGAGATGAGCTCTGGATTAACCAGGCTCATTTTATAAGCAAAATGTCATACAAGAATATTTTCCTTACCATATCATTAATTTACATTGTACATTACAAATCTTAGTATTCAACACTGCTCTTTGTAATGACCATGGTTACGTATGCATTTTAAAAGCCATATATTTTAGGGAAGACACTGAGTTTCCTTTCAGTGGAAGGTTTACTTTAAAAAAGGAGGCAGAAAAAACCTTTTTATTTGAAAAACAGTGGATTGCTAAAGGGGTCACAACACATTTTAATTTTCCTGTGAGAAAACAATAAACTAGACGATCAGGCCTGCACAAAGGCTGGCCTGTCTCTCAGTTCTCAGATGAGTCCTCCACCGCTCCTGTCCCTGAACAACCCCAGACTCACAGACACAACTGCACACGCTGTCAGCATCTCCCTCATTTCTTTTTATCTCCCTTTCATATTTTTCTTCTTTTTAAGTTACCAGCAGATTCCTTCTTTCTTTCTTTTTACAATAGACTTTATTTTTTAGAGCAGTTTTAGGTTCACAGCAAAATTGAGCAGAAGGTACAGAGATTTCCCACATAGCCCCTGCCCCAACATGTGCACAGCCTCCCCATTATCACATCCCCCACCAGAGTGGCACATTTGTTACAACCGATGAACCTACACTGACACAGCAACATCACCCCAAGTTCCCAGTTTACATTAGGGTTCGCTCTGGTGTTGTACATTCTACGGGTTTAGACAAATGTATAATAACGTGTATCCACCATCATGGTATCATACAGGGTAGTGTCACTGCCCTAAATTGTTTTCTTTCTTTTTTTTTCTTTTGGTGAGGAAGATTAGCCTTGAGCTAACATCTTGTGTCCATTTTCCTCTATTTTATATGAGGGATGCCACCACAGCATGGCTTGGTGAGTGGTGTGTATGTCTGCACCCAGGATTTGAACCTGTGAACCCCGGGCCACCAAAGCAGAGCACAAGAACTTAACTGCTACACCACCAGGCTGGTCCCAGTTCTTTTCTTTTTTATGTTTATTTTTTTCTCCTATAAAAGTAATACGTGCTGATGGTAGAAAAGCTGTAAAATGCAGAAAAAATATGATGAATCAAATAAAGCCAAAATTTTTCCTACCACTAAAAATTATATACATACACACACGTGTATACAACCATACGTATCTGGAAAAACACAGTATATAAGTAGTTCTTTATAGAGTTTTACATCAGCAGGATTTTCCTGTATGTGAGACAGACTTTAGGACAAGCAGAGCCATTAAATATTTCTCCTTGTTTCTTCTCTGAATACTGAAAGTAAAATGACAGATTGTGCAAAATAATTGCACACATACCTCTATTTTCCCAGACAAAAAACTCGTCTTTTGTGGGTCCCAGTTGAGAAGGAAGGAACAAAATAGAGACCTTGAACTTGGAAATGTGCACTTGTCTTTCGCTTGCTAGCCTCATGAAAGCACAGATTCTCCCAGCATAACTGAGATGCCTCTTGGCAACACCTTGAGGGGGTCTCTGAGGCAGAGGCAGGCTGCCTGTGTGCGCACACATGTGTGAGTGTGTACATGCATGTGTGTGTGTCTCTGTGTGTGTTACATGTTACAGTCTTGAGAACCTAGGGAAGTGCCACCGTGTTTTGTTCCATATTGTTTCATAGCATTTGTGCAATGAGCCCTCACCCATGCCTCAGTGTGTTTGTTCTGGAAGGCTTCCATTTGCCACGGAGCCACAAACCTCAGCTGCTTGACTTTCCTATTGTTTTGTAACTTCTGTGCTATTTCATGGGCTGTGTGTCACTGGGTGGCACTTTTATCTATGACACAGGGCACAGGCTTGCTGGGATTACATGCACCCTGCAAAGGGAATGGCTGATCTCAGAAAGTCCATTTGTTTGGGGGAAGGTGACTTTGTGAGAGATAATTCAATAAAAGCCATAACTCATCTCCCAGACGTAGCAACCGGAATAGTGGTCACCCCAAGGCAAGTTCATATTACAAACACCTTTCCATTCATGTCCATCTCACTACTGGAATAAGTTATCAAAGTTTTGGCACTGGTCAGGTGCAGGTTTTAGTAAAGCAAACAATGAATAAGAAACAATCTTTGTACCCTTAGAAATCAGAAAAACAATCTCTCTCTCTTACTATAAAAGTAACAATTACTCTTTGTTGAACACATGGAAAATATAGAGAGACAAAAGAAGGAAATAAACATCATGCATGATCCCACCATCCAGGAAGCCAGAACATCTTGAATATTGGGAAATTATCATCCTCTCATCTGACTCTTCTGATATTGGCTAAAGGTGACCTTCCTAGCTCCTCCTGGACGTACCCAGTACCAAAAGGAACTGATTAAAAGGCAAAATGAAAATACTTTGCTGCTTCACTCCTACAGCAAGTGCAAATAAAATCCACAAAAACAACATGTGAGGGTTAAGTTTAGAATCACTATGCAATGTGATTTTATAGTAAGGGACTAGACTATTGATTTTTCAGAATTAGATGCCTTAACTATACTTTTTATATTATACATTCATATTATAACTTCAGATCTATAAAAAAACAGTTAATTGTATATTTTGTAGTAAAAGAAAAAAAAGGAAATTAATTATCTCAACACAAAAGAGTTTTTATTTATTAACCAGGGTTTCGCTTACAGTTGCACTGTGGGTGGGAGACACTTATTGGGATCATTTGTGGGACATTTATTTGCAAGTGTTCAACAAAGAATACTAGTTTGATTTATGCAACAAACTCTAACTCTTTAATGCTCATTGATAATCAACAAATAAAATATACCTGTTTTATTACTACCATTATCAACCTGATGATTTGTTTACATAAATGCTAATCACGATCTTAATTAGAGGCTATTACATAAAATGCTCTTTGTATTGAGTTGAATGATGAATTATGCATTCTAACTTTTACTCAAAGGTAATTATCACATGGGAAATTATTTATGGGACTTTCATGCACAGCTGGTGGGAGGGTAGATTGGTACAGCCCTTTGGAAAACTATTTGGCAGAATTAGTGAAAGCTGAAGATATACATACCTGTGACCAAACGGTTGTAATTCTAGGTAAATACTTAAGAGAAAATGTATAATTCTGTGTGCAAAAAGACATACAAGAATGTTCATAGCAGTATTATTTGTAACAGTCCCAAACTAGATATTATTTGTAATAGTTCAAAATTAGGTAGATGTTCATTACTACTAGAATTAAGAAATAAATAAATTGCCATACACACACACAGAGGAATACTCTACAGCAATAGTCACCAATCTTCCTCTGTAGTATGTTAGGCTTTGGGGATCACGTGGTCTCTATCACAACTACTTAACTCTGCCAATGTAGTGTGAAAACAGCCATAGACAATATATAAATGAATGGGCATGGCTATGTTCCTAAAAACTTTATTTACAAAAACAGGGGACAGGCCAGATTTAGCCCATGGGCTGTAATTTGCTGATATCTGCTCTATAGTGAAATAAATAAAAAAGAATGAACTATAGCTATGTGCAACAGCATGGATGAATCTCATAGACAATGTTGAGTTAAAGAAGATAGATAGAAAAAAGAATATGCTCTTTGATTCCATTTATATAAATTTCAATATTAGGGGGTAGTGATAGAAGTCAGTGAGTCAATGTGGAATCTTGGGGAGGTAAAGTCTGGGAGGAGGTATGAGGGAAACTGTCTAGATTGATCTGTGTGGTTTTAGGTGGGTATGTTAACTTTGTAAGAATTCATTGAGCTGTACACTTAAAAACTGGATATTTATCAGAAGTTAAGCTATATTTCAGTAAAAAAGTATGAAAAAAGATTCTATTTAAATAAACCAATAGCACAAGATGGTGGTGTAGGCAGACTCTAAACTCACCTCCTCCCACAGACACAGCAGACTTACAACTGATCTTGGAACAATTACCCCAAAGGAGAACTGAAAACTGGATAAGAGGAACCCCTGCAACAAATGACAGTCCTAACTGATGTGGAAGAGGCAGAAATTTCCTTCAGGAGTCAAAACACCACCTTCACAAGCCACAGTGCCTCACAGCTGCCCAGGGGCAATCTAAAGGTACGCACCCTTCCCTGGAGGAGGGGGTTACTGAGCTGGGGAGTGTTACTGCTATAGGCACTTTTTGGACCCAACACAACCGAGACAAGTGTCATAACATCTGGCTTTGCTGGCTACTAACAATAATGAGGAATACCCCCAGAAAAGCTGGGACACAAAGAAATTAAAGCCAGCTCTTAAAGGGCCCATGCACAAATTCACCTGTTTTGGAAAGCAACCTAAAGCCACCAGAAAGAAAGGTATACAGTCCTTTGGTAGAAAGAGACTCACATGATAGGCTCTGGGTGCATCTCAGTGAGAGGCGAGACCTCTTGAGGGACTGGAACATTGGTGGCAGCCATTGTTGTGACCTGGTGTGGACATGCTGACACAGACACTGGAAGATGCCATTGAAGTTCTCCCTGTGGCCTGCTAGCCCAGGATCTGCCCCACCCTCTAGAGCACCGATTTAATCCAGCTCAGCCAAGGAAAGCAGCTTGCCCTAGGGACTGGTCCCACCCAACAACAAGCCCTCAGGAAACTTGTGGGCCTACTTAAGGGAGCTGCCTGGATTCTCTTTAGCCTGGCAAGTGGGTCCACATCTGTGGGGCAGGGCATGCCCAAGGAGTAGGTGGAGAGTGTGGGGTATTGGGTGGAGTGTGCGGGTCCCTACCTTGGAGCAACCGGGTCCACTTCAGGGGGTTAGGGTGCATGCACAGGGCAGGACTATGTTGACTGTGTGTGAGGCCCCATGGGCAGTGGGGCTTCTCGGCTGCAGAAGACTTGTGCTTCTCAAACAGCCACATAGGGCCAGCCCCACCCAGCTGCAATCATCAGAGAGCTGACAAGAGCCTTATAGACCAGAGGCTTATAGAAATTGTAAGCCCCTGAGCCTAACAATAAGCCATGCTGGGGACCTACTCATTTAAGAGAAAAACTGCAACAGGGATGTGCTATTAGACCTTGCAGCCAACTGTGCTGGGGCTCCTCACATTCGATAAAGAGACTGAAGGGCCTACAACAACCACATGCAGCTGAGCATTACAACCAGCCAGCCAGGAGGACAGCCCAGCCTCCCTGGGCACCTATGGCAAGAGCAACCAGGCCACAACAGAAGGACACATGTAGCCCACACAGGGGTCACTCCTGGAACATTTGGAACTGGTGATGAGAGGCAAGCACACTGCTGGGCCTCATAAGGCATCAGTTACATAAGGTCACCTCACCAAGATCAGGAGACATAGCTGACCTACCTAATACATAGATACAAGCACAGAGAAAGAGACAAAATGAGGAGGCAAATGAATACCTTCCAAGTAAGGGAACAGGACAAAACCCCAGAAAAGGAACTAAATGAAATAGAAATGAGCAATCTACCTGACAGAGAGTTTAAGCAAAGAGTCATAAATATGCTCACTGATCTTGGGAGAAGAATGGATGAACTCAGTGAGAATGTCAACAAAGAAATGGAAGATATAAAAAAGAACCAATCAGAAATGAAGAATATAACACTGGAAATGAAAAATTCACCAGAAGGACTTAAAAGCAGAGTGGAGGATACAGAAGAATGGATCAGTGAGCTGGATGAAAGACTAGAGGAAATCACCCAGACTGAACAGATAAAAGAAAAAAGAATTAAAAAGAGTGAGGACAGTCTAAGGGACCTCTGGGACAACATCAAGTGCACTAACATCCATGTTATAGGTGTCCCAGAAGGAGAAGAGAGAGACAAAGAGCCAGAGAATCTATTTGAAGAAATAATAGCAGAAAACTTCCCTAACCTAAGGAAGGAAACAGACATCCAGGTACAGGAAGCACTGAGAGCACCAAACAAGA
Organism: Tapirus indicus; assembly: GCA_031878705.1. Taxonomy (NCBI): domain Eukaryota; kingdom Metazoa; phylum Chordata; class Mammalia; order Perissodactyla; family Tapiridae; genus Tapirus; species Tapirus indicus. Next base: position 54,566,615 of record CM062933.1, on the reverse strand, counting down.
TAAACCCAAAGAGGCCCACAAGAAGACACAGCGTAATTAAAATATCCAGAATTAAATATAAAGAGAGAATCGTAAAATCTGCAAGAGAAAGAAACGCAAAGGAAACCCCATAAGGCTATCAGCTAACTTCTCTGCAGAAACCTTACAGGCTAGAAGAGAGTGGCATGATATATTTAAAGTGCTAAGAGGAAAAAGCCTATAGCCAAGAATACTCTACCCCACAAGATTATCATTCAGAATGGAAGGAGAGATAAAGAGTTTCCCAGACAAGCAAAAATTAAAGGAGTGGACCACCAAGAAACCAGTTCTACAGGAAATGCTAAAGGGACTTATTTAAGGGGAAAGAGAAGACCACAAATAGGAAAAAATGATCTATTTCCACGATAAGAGGGTAATGGATACAAATGTACAAAAATGAGGATAGATATGCTATCAAAAACATAAAATGTGGGAGGAGGGGAGTAAAAGAGTAGAGCTTTTAGAAAGAGGTCAAACTAAAGAGACCATCAACTTAATATAGATTGCTATATACGTAGGTTATTACATACGAATCTCATGGTAATCACAAATCAGAAACCTATAATAAATACACAAAAAAGTGAAAAAAAGGAACTCAAACATAATACCAAAGAAAGCCATCAAACCACAGGGGAAGAGAGCAAGAGAAGAAGAAAGGAACAGAGAAGAACTACTAAAACACCAAGAAAAAAAGTTAAAAAAATGGCAGTAAGTACATACATATCAATAGCTACTTGAAATGTCAATAGACTAAATGCTCCAATCAAAAGGCATAGGGTGGCTGATTGGATAAAAAAACAAGACCCATGTATATGCTGCATACAAGAGACACATGTCAGACCTAAAGACACTCACAAACTGAAAGTGAAGGGATGGAAAAAGATTCTCCATGCAAATGGCAATGAAAAGAAAGCTGGGACAGCAATACTCATATCAGACACAGTAGACTTTAAAACAAAAACTAACAAGAGACAAAGAAGGCCACTACCTAATGATCAAGGGAACAATCCAACAAGAGCATATAACACTCGTAAATATCTATGCATCCAATATTGCTAAATATATAAAGCAATTATCAACAGACATAAAAGGAGAAATAGACAGTAACACAATAATAGTGGAGGACTTTAACACTCCACTTACACCAATGGATATATCATCCAAACAGAAGATCAATAAGGAAACATTGGCCTTAAACAACACACTAGACCAGATGGACTTAGTAGATATATACAGAACATTCCATCCCCAAACCAAACAATACACATTCTTTTCAAATGCACATGGAACATTCTCCAGTATTGATCACATTTTAGGCCACAAAACAAGTCTCCATAAATTTAAGAAGATTGAAATAATACCAAGCATCTTTTCTGACCACAAAGGTATGAAACTAGAAATCAACTACAGGAAGAAAATCAGAAAAGCCACAAATATGTGGAGATTAAACAAAATGCTACTGAACAACGATTGGGTCAATGAAGAAATCAAAGAAGACATCAAAAAAATACCTGGAGACAAATGGAAATGAAAATATGACAAGCCAGAATTTATGGGATACAGCAAAAGCAGTTCTAAGAGGGAAGTTTATAGCAATACAAGCCTAGCTCAATAAACAAAAAAAAATCTCAAATGAATAATCTAACAGTGCACCTAAATGAACTGGAAAAAGAAGAACAAACAAAGCCCCAAATCAGTGGAAGGAGGGAAATAATAAAAATCAGAGCAGAAATAAATGAAATAGAGACTAAAGAAACAATAGAAAAAATCAATAAAACCAAGAGCTGGTGCTTTGAAAAGATAAACAAAATTGACAAACCTTCAGCTAGACTCACCAAGAAAAAAAGAGAGAAGGCTCAAATAAGTAAAATCAGACATGAAAGAGGAGAAATTACAACAGACACCTCAGAAATACAAAAGACTATAAGAGAATACTACAAAAAGCTGTATGCCAACAGTCTGGACAATCTAGAAGAAATGGATAAATTCTTAGAATCATACAACCTTCCAAAACTGAATCAAGAAGAAATAGAGAATTTGAATAGACCAACCACCAGGAAGAAGATGGAAACAGTAATCAAAAACCTCCCCAAAAATAAAAGTTTAGAACCAGACGGCTTCCCTGGTGAATTCTACCAAACCTTCAAAGAAGACGTAATACCTACCCTTCTCAAACTCTTCCAAAAAATTTAAGAGGAGGGGAAGCTTCCTAACTCATTCTACGAAGCCAACGTTACCCTGATACCAAAACCAGACGAGGACAACACAAAAAAAGAAAATTACAGGCCAATATCACTGATGAACTTTGATGCAAAAATCCTCAAGAAAATACTAGCAAATTGAATGCAACAATACTTTAAAAAGATCATACACCATGATCAAGTGGGATTCATTCCAGGGATGTAGGGATGGTTCAATGTTCACAAATCAATCAATGTGATACACCACATTAACAAAATGAAGAATAAAAATCACATGATCATCTCAATAGATGCAGAGAAGGCATTTGACAAGACGCAGCACCCATTTATGAAAAAAACTCTGAGTAAAATGGGTATAGAAGGAAAGCACCTCAACACAATAAAGGCCATACATGACAAACCCACAGCTAATATCATCTTCACTGGTGAAAAACTGAAAGCTATCCCTCTAAGAACAGGAACCAGACAAGGATGCCCACTTTCACCACTCCCATTTAACATAGTATTGGAAGTCCTGGCCAGAGCAATCAGGTAAGAAAAATAAATAAATAAATAAAAGGGATCCGAATTGGAAAGTAAGAAGTGAAACTGTCACTATCTGCAGATGACATGATTTTATATATAGAAAATCCTAAAGAATCCACCAAAAAACTTTCAGAAATAATAAATGAATATGGTAAAGTTGCAGAAAACAAAAATCAACACACAAAAATCAGTTGTGTTTCTATACACTAACAATGAAGTAGCAGAAAGAGAAATTAAGAACACAATCCCATTTACAATTGCAACAAAAAGAATAAAATACCTAGGAATAAACTTAACCAAAGAGGTGAAAGATCTGTACACTGAAAACTATAAAATATTGTTGAAAGAAACTGGAGAAGACACAAAGAAATGGAAAGACATTCCATGCTCTAGGATTGGAAGAATTAACATAGTTAAAATGTCCATACTTCTAAAGCAATCTGCAGATTCAATGCAATCTCTATCAAAGTCCCAATAACATTTTTCACAGAAATAGAACAAAGAATCCCAAAATTTATGTGGAACAACAAAAGACCCCACATAGCTAAAGGAATCCTGAGAAAAAAGAAAAAAGCTGGAGGCATCACACTCCCTGATTTTCAAATATACTACAAAGCTATAGTAATGAAAACAGCATGGTACTGGCACAAGAACAGACACACAGATCAATGGAACAGAATCAAGAGCCCAGAATTAAACCCACACATCTACTGACAGCTAATTTTCAACAAGGGAGCCAAGAACATATAATGGGGAAAGGAAAGTCTCTTCAACAAATGGTGTTGGGAAAACTAGACAGCCACATGCAAAAGAATGAAAGTAGACCATAATCTTACACCATACACAAAAATTAACTCACAATGGACTAAAGACTTGAATGTTAAGACCTGAAACCATGAAACTTCTAGAGGAAAACATAGGCAGTACACTCTTCAACATCGGTCTTAGCAACATATTTTCAAGTATCGTTTCTGACCGGGCAAGGGAAACAAAAGAAACCATCAAAAAAATGAAAAGACAACCTAACAATTGGGAGAAGATATTTGCAAACCATATATCTGATAAGGGTTTAATCTTCAAAATATATAAAGAACTCATACATCTCAGCAACAAAAAAACTAACAACCCAATTGAAAAATGGGCAAAACATCTGAACAGACATTTCTCCAAAGAAGATATACAGATGGCCAATGGGCACATGAAAAGATGTTCAGCATCATTAACTATCAGGGAAACACAAATCAAAACTACAATGAGATATCACCTCATGCCTGTCAGAATGGCTATAATTAACAACACAGGAAACAACAAGTGTTGGAGAGGATGTGGTGAGAAGGGAATTCTCATACACTGCTGGTGGGGGTGCAGACTGGTGCAGCCACTATGGAAAACAATATGGATATTCCTCAAAAAATGAAGAATAGAACTACCATATGATCCAGCTATTCCACTGCTGGGTATTTATCCAAAGAACACGAAAACACCAATACGTAAAGATACATGCACCCCTGTGTTCATTGCAGCATTGTTCACAATAGCCAAGACTTGGAAGCAGCCTAAGCGCCCATCAAGGGATGAGTGGATAAAGAAGATGTGGTATATATACACAATGGAATACTACTCAGCCATAGGAAATGATGAAATCCAGCCATTTGTGACAACATGGATGGACAATGAGGGTACTATGCTAAGAGAAATAAGAGAGAGAAGGTTAAAAACTTATAACCTCACTCATAAGCAGACGATGAAAACAACAGAAAACAAACACATAGAGACAGAGATTGGATTGGTGGTTACCAGAGGGGAAGTGGGGGAGGGAGGAGGGCAAAAAGAGATGATTAGGTACATGTGGGTGGAGATGGATTGTAATCAGTATTTGGGTGGTGAACATGATGTAGTCTATGCAGAAATGGAAGTATAATGATGTACACCTGAAAATTAAACAATATTATAAACCAATGTTACCACAATAAAATAAATAAACCAATAGCTAAGTAGACTAATAGCAAAATTAGAAGTGCCAATAAATAGGCAAGCTACAATTTCAATTGTTGAGGGATATCAGACTACTGATACATATAAGCTTGGAACATGTACATATATTAGTTCCTATTTACTAATGTTAAATAGCCTAATTGAAACTTGCTCTTTTAAAGATGCTAACATTTGATACCAATCTTCCAAGAAGCTTTCCCTACAGGAAAATAAAGAAAATAGACATGCACTGTTACACTAGTTTTTGCTTTTTTTAAATCAGATACTCTTCCATTTTCAACAGTACAATTGCTACAAGGGAAAAATCTTTTATTTATTGTAATGGTCTAAAAATTTACACAGTTCTTTGTGGTCACGTATCTGAGATCTGACCCTGAACTAGAGTCCAGGCAGGTGGACTAGACTGAGAGAAGTTACTGTCTCCTCTTAGCTGACTCTCAAAGCTGCTTTCAACATTTAGGTCCTATGAAAGCAACATCTGAAAGAACTAAGCTCCTCCCAATATTGAGAGATTTTCTCAAGACTCTGTGGTGACCAAGTTTCAAATGTCTGCTAAGTTACCTAAAACATGATCATAGTCATTCATATATTGTTACCCAGAGTCATCTTGGCATTTTATTAGTCAACCATCTTGGAAACATGATCCATGAAAGGAGACTTTCTCTGATACAAAAGGTGAAATAGCAGACAGAATAAGGAAACTTTACACAGACTGCCTAGTGGAATTAATTATTAACAAACCCCTTCTATAAAGAATGCAGTAATTCAGGAATAAGATGTTCAACTTTTCCCGAGAAATGTGGAAAATGTATTTTTTAATTCAGTATGTACTCCCAGAATGTTCAATTACTTTTCCCAAATATTTGAAAGGCACTTTCTTGACATTGCAATGTAAATTTTAGAAAGCAGCTTGGCATGGTAACTCTTTTTATAGATTTACTATACATATTGCAAGAATTCTCAGATTTGCAGTATATGATTATTGCCAAACAATGAAGATACTGATGTTTACCAACCGTATAGAATTCTATATCCTATCAGCGTTTCTGGCATTCTTCTCTTATTTAGAAACATGAGCGCCTCTTTCAGAAGGAAATCTCCCGTTTTCTACTGTGCCACAAAGAATGAGAGCACTCAGAATCCAGAATTTAGATAAAGATAAAATGTCATAATGTTAACCATGTCAGTAAGTTACAAGTTGCAAAATTTTAAAATATTGACTGTAAATCAAATGTATTGAACTCATTTGTGGTTGACTACCTTAAAGTAGGCAGAAGCAAATTCTTTGCATTTGCTGATTGTTATATATAACCCACTTTTAGATTTGTCTTTGTGATCAGTAATTTTGATAGTGTCCAAGCTAGCTTCACGAAAGTTGAAAACTCACATTAATCAGTCAGATGTGAACGCTTTGGGCGTATGGAGACTAAGCTTTCTATAGCACCAGTTAGCTGTTTCTTTAGAACTGATCTCCTGGCAGGTTAATAAAATATCTTTTGGAATTTAGATATGACAAAGCAACGTTGTAGGTCAAAGAGAGCAATTGATAGAATGGAAACAAATATTAATTTTTTTCCAACACTTGAAAATTATTTTTTGTGTATCTTTTATAATGTACATAACTTTACCTCATTCTTTGAAAATTTCTATATTTTGTGAATGTTTATAATCTATATGAATTAGAAAACATTATATACTTAAGCTGGCAAGGCAGGTGGCTGGAGATTGACAGATTGGGACTTAAGCCACCCTGAATAGCTAGCCTACATGAATAATTTGACTGCTAAAAAGATATAAATGCACAAAGAAATACAATTATAATCTGTATTCCTTCCAGTAAAAAGCCCAACATTGTTTTTGGGTCAGAACAGAAACGACATCATCTCTGCCTTCAGACAGAAAATGGAGATAGCACAAGACTGACACTTCTACCCTTTTGGGCTGGACAGCTTCAGCTCCGGTGGGTGGCCTCTGCTTGCCTTGTTATCCTGCAGCTCGCTCTTACCTGAGCCCTGGTTCCCCGCTGCATTCAAGTGTGGTGTTATGTTTTTGTGGAAATGCTGCCAACAGTCCACAGAAAACAACCATGAAACCAGGGAAATTATTTTCCTTATGCAAGGCAGTATTGACTTTCAAATAAAACATTTTAAAAGGCAGTGGGGTAATGCAGAAAGTCTTTTAAATCATAAACCTCAGGGTGAAAGAATTTTCTGTATATTCCTACAAACACAGAGAAGACAAAATAATGGGCCTTCTCCTGTTTGCTCAGCACGATGTTCCATCTGCAAGAGAATAAACTCAGTGGCAACAGGGACTCTACCTTGCTCACTATTTTATCAACTTTTTTTCAGAGCACCGCTAGCAGAGGGTTGGGCATACAGTAGAGCTCAAGAAATATTTGTTAATCACCTGAATCTTAGGACAGATTCTAATTGCCTATTTATAGACAGCTACACATTTCTCATCCTGTAACCTAGAGTAAAATGCTTGGGAAACTCCAGTAAGTTCCTGTAGGAGCTGACCCATCCCTTGACTGAGTTGGCGACGGTTTTACATGCTGTACCAACCCGTCTTTGATACCCCCGGGCCACACCCCCCAGATGACTATGCTGTTCTCACAGACGCATCAGCACGTGTCCATTCAGCACATACTGAGTTCTCGTCAGGGGCTGGGCACTCGGCAGGCACCCCCTGAGGGCGGGACACTGCACTTTGCATGCCAGAACCTAGCACAGCACCTTGCGTGTAGTGGGTGCTCGGGGCGTGTCTGTTGAACGAATCCTGGATGAGTGTCTTTGAGGCACTGCACAAGTTTGAAGAATGTATTTAATATTTTGAAAAACTGCCCTCACATCTGTATAATGATTTGGCTTTTCAGTTGCTTTTCTAAACACTATTAATGTCATCAATAAATAATTTACTACTGATTAGTTTATTATTATCACTGTTTATTATTTATTTATCAATCTACTGATGCACAGGCCATATTTTGGGTATCATAGCAGGCAATGTCTCTCACACAGCATCTCATTCTGTCACCAGAACAACCCTGGGCTAGGAAGGATGGGTATTTTATTTCTATTTTGCAGAAAAACTATAAGTTGAAGCTAAAAAGACACAGTAAATTTTTCAGAGGTAGGACAAGAAAGCAAGTCTCTCTAGGCTCATGTTGAATGTTGTAAAATATTGATTTTATAGTATTCTATTGCTTTGAAAATTGGCAATACCTTTAAATGATTTATAATAAACGTCAATGAGAAACCTGACAATATGACCACCCTCTGGCAGGTAAGAAAGTGACATTCAAATGACTTGACACCAATCAGCATCCAAGGTGCCATGTGAAACAAAAGCAGGGCCACTAGAACTTCAAATTGGAAAAAATGAAACCTTGATAAAGAGGTTGGAGAAATTGAGCCAAAAAATACCATAAACTACAAATTAAGGCTTACTGTTTAAAAGAACATCACTCTAAGAATAAGAGGAAAGAAGGGGTTGTAAGAGGTGTCAAGTCTGATTGGGAATTCTTTTTTGAAAGTTCCTTTCCCTGGGATTTATCATCTCACACAGTAAGGTTAGCACATGAACTAAGAAGTGAATCAGCATTGATCATTTTATGTAGTTTCTTTAAATACTCTTGGCTCTTTGTACCCAACAGTTTCATTATACTTGAAAAGTAAAATCATTTTAGTAGCTCGCCATACTTCATACATTAATTGTGTAATGAGAGATAATTTCTCTTCCACTTCCTTTATCCTTTGGTATCAGTTCATCACACCTAACTTACGTACAAGTCTTGCTATGCAGTAGTATACTCTTTGATATACAGACAGTCCCCAACTTAAGATGGTTCAATTTATGATTTTTCAACTTTACATTGGTGCAAAAGCCATATACATTCAGTAGGAGCTGTACTTGGAATTTTGATCTTTCCCTGGGCTAGCGATATGCCATAGGATGCTCTCTTGTGATGCTGGGCAGTGGCAGCAGCCAGCAAAACTCCCAGTCAGCCCTGCGATCACGAGGGTGAACAACCAATACACTGACAACATTCTGTACGCATCTAAACATTGTGTTTCCACTTTCAGTGAAGTGTTCAATCAATTACATGAGATATTTGACACTTTATTATAAAATAGGCTTTGTGTTAGATGATTTTGCCCAAGTGTAGGCTCATGTTAGTGTTCTGAGCATGTTGAAGGTAGTCAAGGCTAAGTGAGGATGTTCGGGAGGTTAGGGGGATTAAATGCATTTTTGATTTATATTTTCAATTTAGGAGGGGTTTATCGGGATGGAACTCCACCATAAGTTGAAGGGCATCTGTGGTTATATAAACTTCTGAGGTCAGTTTGAACTTGAGAGAAATATTATGGCCAAATTTAAAAAAGGAGGGAAATGGGGAGGTAGGAGTTTTGAACATGTGCCTTAAGGGTGAAGGAAAGAAGAAACAACATATATTACTATTTGGTGCTTAACCTGACTGTCCACATTTGCCCTCTCTGAGGGAATTTTAAGGAATAAATAGTTAACAGTGCAGCCAGCTCGACAGTTCAGCCTCATTTACCTTCATATCCAATATGAACTATTTCCCTGAACCCAGAAAAGATTCCCTGTGAGACGCATACATGACAGTAATTTGCTCCCACTTGGTGAAATTTTGGTGAAAGTCAAATTTAAGGATTGTTTTTATTTATCCATACTACTGTTTTGTTCTATTACTATAATTAATTGAAAGTTTATTGGACATAGTTTAACGGCTTAAATAAGACCTAAACACTAGACCTAAAATTTTACAGTTTAGAAACGTTCATTTCATGATTTGGACCATTTCTCACTTTGAGGTTAAGTGCATCACTTATATTCTCTGTACTAGTTTTCTAACCTATAAAACGAGAAAAATAACATCAACTTCATTTCTTAACAGAATGTTGTGTATTAAAAGTTTGATAAAGGCACTGGGATATATTGTCCCACAAGAACAACTGATTGTGCATTACGAAGTTGCAGTTTTATTACAAACGCCACGTGCATAGTTGTGCTGCCTTCAGATGAGTTCAAATGTATATTTCTCCCAGGCATTGTAAGTAAGGGCTTGGTGCTGTGATGTAAATTCTTAATAGTTCACTTACCTAGCTCATCATCTCTAGTTCAGGAATTACAGTATGAGTCTTACTTTCTTAGCACAGTTGCCTGAATACAAAGCACCCAATTCTATGCTATGCAGATGATCCCAGAAAAATTTTGAAAGACTCGGAAGCATGGTTCCTGACTTATTGACAGTTATCTAAAATCAAAACCTGTTTTCGTCATCAAGTGTTCCACATATAAATGTGGTATAGCTGCCTAGAAACCCACAAAGGAGCTAGAAGCTCTGCAGTGTGGAACAAGAGACAGCAAGACAATGGAACCACGGCAAGTCCACGCGACATCAAAACGCTCCATAGGTCTACAATGAGAAGCTTTCTTACCTAGCATGCAAACACATTTGACCTTCTGATCAGGGTTTTCAAACAAGATTTCACCACACCTCTGAAAGAGAAAGAAAGCCATAGTTATTTTCAGATTTCATATCAGAATTCCCAAGGCAACAGACCCAGGCAATCTGACATCATGATGTCATTTTTCTCCCTTCAAGTTTTCCTCGGTTACCTGAGTCTAGGGGCCGATGTCCCAAGCAGGGACTTGGCAGTTCTGTATTTGAGCTGTGAGTTGGGATGGATGGTCCTGCGTGCCTCATGGCCCTGCGCAGAGCTGATTCTGTGTGCTCCCTGAGGAGTCATGGCCAGAGATGCACCCAGGGTCTAACGGGTTCTACTTCAGTGGAAGATACGCAGTCTATTAGATCTAATAATCTGAGATTAATCACTCTCAAAATTGATCCTTCTACAGCACCCAGATTATTCCAAACTACCCACTCTGCAGTCAAGCACGGACATTATTAAGCACAAAACTAAGTGGCCTATACTTAACTCTCTGAACTTGGGGGGAAAACAAATAAGAAATGATGAAGAAGTGGCACTCAGAATACTTTCCCCAAACCCAAAGACTCATGGAAATAGCAACTTTCTTCTCCATAGCTCAGGTTTAACTCGCTTGTTAAAAGCTGTGTGCAAAGCAAACTCCAGGGAGATAATCAGTTATTCAACAGTAGATCACATTCATCTATGCAACTGACAAATGGTTAGTACCTGGACATATAAAGAAATCCTCCAAATCAATAAGAAAATAACAATCCAATAGAAAAATGGATAAAGGGCATGAACAAGCTATTCATGGAAGAAGAAATCTGAATGGTCGATAAACACAGAAAATATATTCAATCATATTAACAATCAGGAACCAGTTAATTAAAGATAAAATGAGGCCTATTTTGAATTCATTGTTGTGGCAAAACTCAGAAGTCTGGCAAGAACAAGTGTCACCAAGAATGTAGAGGAACAGATACTCTCACACGCTGTGGGTTGGAGTGTAAAATGATAGAACTATTTTGGAGGAAAACTGGCAAAATCCCCCTAGATTTCTACTTGCTAGATTTCAACCTTATGAAGTTGTAACATGCATATCCTGTGACATAGAAAGTCACCTTCTAGACTGAAACTAGAGAAATTTCCCCATGCAACTTCAGTGTCCAGCTACAAAACAGGTAAATAATATGTTATTCATACATTAGAATACTACACGGCAGTTAAAATGAATGAATTAGCATCACATATATTGTAAAAACATATTATATATCTAATATGCACATATAAATATATAATATTCAAATTGTATAATATTCAAATCATATAAAATGTATAATGTTCAAATCATATAAAATATCATTTTCAAGTCATATAAAATATATAATGTTTAAATCATATAAAAGTACAATGTTAAGCAAAAAAACTATCTCCTTTTTATGAAGTTGAAAATATATAATAATAGTGCATATTGTTTATGGATTACATTAATTTACAAAAAGAGCATGAAAACAGGCAATGAGTAATGAACTTCTCATTCAGGGTGGGGGAAGATATACAGAGTAATGACATGGTGGGGGGCATGCAGGGGTAATGAACTCTTTCTGTAATGATTTGTTCCTTAACTTATTCTCTAAACTGTTTTCTATGCTTGAAATATTTCATACTAAGAAACAGCTGCCCCCATGTACAACCCTCTGAATATACAAACGGCTCTCTGCACCCTGCTTCTCTGCACCCCTTCTCTGCACCCTGCTTCTCTGCACCCTGCTCCCTTGGGCTAGTGGAGGCCATTAAGCATCAGACTGGACTGTCTTCCCCAAAACCTTGTTTTCGCCACTTATTTCTCGTCCTTAGGAAGCCCGAGCACATGCTACATTTGCCCATTTTCGTCTCTCTTTCACTGTTTACAAACTGGTTAATTCCACTCATGTCTATTGTTACTGTACCTACACTCAATATATTATAAAACAAAGTAATATCTGGGGAAAAAAATTCCTGGATTTGAGAATTCACGTTCTTTACACCTAAGGATGAAACCCTTTGGTACAAAGAGGGGCAGGTCGAGAGGGGAAAGGAGGACTCAGTTACATTCAAATCAACCCATTTTCTGGGATGACCTATGCTGTGCACAAAGAGATGGACAGTTGGCTCAGGGGCAAGAAAAGGAAGTAAGCTGCTTTGGTGAGTCAAGAGAATGGACCAGAGGAGGGAGGTTGGGTGCGTCTGAGGTTGCAAGAGGGCATTCAACACTCGATGGACTGTCTGTATTATGAGCTTTTTTCTTGGTTACCCTGCTGACCTAATAACATGTGATATTTATCATACTTTTTAATCTCTTCTTGCTTCATTTCTTTGTAAGTAACACGGGATGCTAACATACACCACAAAGTCAGATCAGAGAGCAAATGTGAGGGTTAATGACCCATGGAGTCTGACCCAACTGTCTGTTCCTGTTTTGTTTGTGTTTTGGCCAAGGTTAAACCCTTCAAATTGCTAGGATCATTTCCTGCTTTTTAGAGTGGTATTTTTTATGACCTGAAAGAGTTAATAATTATTTTTAAATTAAAGATCAGAGGTTTCTAAAGTGTTTTCAATTTGGCAAAACAAAGTGCGAGGAAGCTCTATCGACCCGTATTTTGGGTCCTATGAGGAAGTGACTCTGGAGTCCTGCCTCACATGTGTGTCAGGACGAGACAGCTTCCTTCTCTCTTTGCAGGGGTTGGCAGCAGATGGGGGGGGGTGGAGGTTGGATAACTTCGCAGAGCTACCTCAGCTCAAGGGCAGCCTTTTATACACCCCTCAAGATGCAGATGGCTCTGGGAGGGGGTGATGCTGTGGGGGTCTTGCTCTCTTTCCCGGACAAGAACAAATCCAGAAGTTTCTGAAACTCCCATGAAACATGCTTACCTTAACAGTCGGGCCTGCCTAGGTTCACTGACCACACAAGCTAACAACCGAGCAGCAAGGGTGGGCACGGTGGCCCTTCCAATGACCACAAGGCAGTCCTCCGCGTCTTCATCTCCCTGGCCATCTGGGAGATGGCTCAGGCACCTCTAACTAGTTCTCTAATTGTTCTACCTTGTAAAGTTCCCTGCTGATGGTACCAGATTTTAAAGCAATGCCCAGGAGGGAATCTGGTTGTTCTTGGGACTTGAAAGAAACCAGATTCCTTCCAGGCTTTTTCTCATTGATGCCAGTGTTTACAGGGCCTTTGCTGCCAGGCTGTTTGCTGTGCAAGCCAGGGTGATGACCCAGTTTAGGGGAATAATTGGGTGAAGTCATGAGGTCCGAGACTCAGAAAACTACAGTCTCTGCCGTGGGGGAAGGCCTCAGCCCTGTTGCATTCTCAGGTGCTGCGGCCCTCCTGCCTCACTGCTCCACCTGGTCACGGATGCTGGGACTCACCATCCCAACACCCTGCTGCTGGATGACCCTGACTTTGATCCAGTTCTGATCACCAGGCTCTGCCTAATTCTCAAAATTCCACCTCTCCATAGGATCTCCATCTTGGTTTTGTCTTCTGTGATTGCACTACTGAGACCAACTTGCCTTGTTTGTGCCTGTCTCTCCCAGCCAGCACTGCCCCCAAATAATAGGGCATAGCTATCGAAATCTCCACCCAAGGGGCCAGGGCCCTGCTAGCAACAAAGAGATCCTGCAGGCACGCGCTCTCTCCCATAGCGTGTAGGCTATGCTGCGCAGTAACGCGTGTGTGTAACGCCTGTTGCCCTCACAGACCAGGAAGAATCAAACTGCTTTCATGGTTAATGTTCCTAACACATCTCTTTATTGTCACCCTGGTGTCTTATACATACCAGACCCTCAATAAAGATTTGGGGACTAGCTAACATTGCTTTAGCCTATACCATGTGCTAAGCATTGTTCTAAGTGCCGTACATCTACCATCTCATACACTCTCATTATTGTCTTTGAAGAGAGTAGAAGTTGAGGCTCAGACAGTACCACTCATTATAGAATACTCCCCTCCAATGAGTGAGAGAACGAAGGCTGATAGCTTACCAGATGCCTGACCAGTATATGCAGATGCCCAGACACTGGCTACTGTTGGCCTCATTGCCTTGGCCAAGTGGACTATGTCTATTTACATCCCCTTCTCGCACTCATCAGCCACTCGCTATTTGCAAGAGCTGCCACATATTAGAGTGTAGGCTTTGCATTAGACCAGTCCAAGTTCAAATCCTGTTCCTGCCTCCACTGACCTGCTATGCTGTCATGGGCAGTTTATTTGGTTTTGCCAAACTTGCTTTCTCATTTGTAAAGAAGGTAATATTATCCACATCATAGTATCATTGCAAATTTAGTTTTTAATTCATTATGAACAAGAATGCACTGATTTAAATTACTGAGATTGTAACACAAAAATACGAATTAATAAATCTAACTCATTCACTAAAATTCTACTTTAATTCTCATATTATTATTTAGGATTAAAAATGAAGAAATACTTTTAATTTTAAAAGTCAGAATATTTCACAACCTGGTTGCTAATTCTTATTTATTAAGAATTTTCTGTATCAAACCTAAAATTTCCCTTTTAGTCAGGAAGAACAAGGTGGATGTTATTAAATACCACATCTATTTTAGTATTATTAATTAAAAATATTCAATTTCCATTAGCTAAATTATATGTTCCATTAAAATGTGCAATAAAATATATTTGCCTTAAGTAAACTGTATTGTTTATTACTTTTATGATAAAATTAGTTGTGAAAAATTGATATTTAGGTATAATTTTAAAAATCACACAAAAGTAGTCAGCAAACTTCTTTTTCTTAAGGGAAAATTATATCTGAAATGACAATAATATTCAAATATTAGTGATAGTACCTGTTATGCTCAAAAGAAGTAAAAAACATCCAAGACAGTGACGAGTTCACACATTGTTCAGTTGGCAGCATTTCTAGCTTTCTTAAACCAGTTAATGTTTTTCCTGCTTCAAATAAGCTTTTCACTCTTTTTATTTTTCCAAATATTTGCTATCACTTAAATGTATTAGTTTCTCAGCAGGTCTCCAGCAACTAATCTTTTAGGGCAAGTATCTCGGTACCTTTGAATGGGAGAAAACATGAGCAAACAAAACGCAGAACAGAAATGCTTGTTGCTTGGAGGTTTGCCCCGGTGTCAACTGAGGCAATGACTGTTTTCTGCAAGTAAGTAATGTTAAATGTTTTCAACAAATAATCCATAGGCTGTGATTCTTTGATTATTTCCTTTCCATTCTTACAGCTTTTTTCTTTTTTTTAAACAGAAAGGAATTTAATACTTGGATTTAGGAGCTTATAAAATCATTGGAGGCGCAGACTGTGGGCTGGGCCTCCAGGAATAACTCTCAGATAAAAATGTCAAATTGGCTCATGAGGGGAGCCGATGGTGGGCCACAGTTGGGAAGGTGGAGAAGCAAGAGGCATGACTGGAATTGTTGACTTCAAGGACACACCACCGTGGCAGTGATCCAGAGATTAGAAGCTACTAGCACAATTGCCTTTTGATACCCATGGAGCTATTGACTGAATGTTGGATGCTACCGCAGAAATGCAGAAACACCCGACATCTCCATGACTATGCTTGATCGATCACTAAAACAAAACAAAACAAAAGGAGCCCCTGACATATGACTAGATCTATTTTGGAAAAAAAAAAATCAAAACTAAGTTTTCTGAGCTGAAGAAGTGCTAACCATGGTCACTGTTTGGTGGAAAGTAAAGCACATGTCATCCATCCAGAGCAGCAGAGGCAACCTGGAGTGGGCGAGTCCTCAGCACAGGCTGCCTTCATCCCTGCCTTCCCCCAGCCTCTAAGTCCTTCGATTCTGCAAGTCTGCTGGACAGGAATTTCTCTAGTGAGGTTTTCAGTAAACAAGGCGAATGCCTGTTTGTTGATGCGTCTGTTTTATTTAATCACCCCTGAACCCCTACGTGTTTAGCACGATGATTAATACATGATAGACACTCCCAATGTTAATTAAGTGAATGAATAATTCTTTGCTGCAATGCTGTGGGGTGTATTGAGATTTGAGATTATCTGGGGTAGCATAAGAAGAGGTTTTTTATGGAGACTTAAGCATACACATCAGCAAGTGCTGCCCTTAGATGCAGCCACGTGATGGGGAGCTGCAGGGGGTGATGAAGGGGAAACCTGGCATTGAGAAGACATTTCAAAACATCTGAGTCACTCCCATCTCACATTTTCCCCAACAAAGAACTGAATGGTATTGATCAAAGCCAGACCCCCAGAAGACAGGCCTGGAGAGAAGATGGTTTAGGTCTACAGATCATAAAAAGACAGCTTCTGTTGAGAGATTGAGGTCCCCAAAGTCTACAGGGTCTGGAAGCTTGGAACTCCATTAATGTCTGTCAAACGAGTGAATGAACGCATGAACACTCAAAAAGACATCATTGTTGAGTGCTTACTCCGCGCGGGCAGAGTACCATGAATGCGGATACAAAGTCAAATGAGAATTAGGCTTGGTCCTGTCCTCAGGAAGTCTATCGCCTAGTCTGAAGTCAGAACATAGAAGGCTATGGGCACCCTCCATGGTGGGTACCCAGTGCTGCCTGGGGTTATCAAAGGAAGCTTCCAAAAAGAGATGACCACAAGCCTGGGTCTGCAGGATAGGAGGGAGTTGGCCGGCAAAAGAGAAGTCCCCTCCAGGCAGAGGCAGCGGCCTGTGCAAAGCCCTGGAACACTGTCATGATCCTTCAGGTAGCTGCCCAGGATGGGAGACAGCTGTGATGGGTCAGGGTAGAGGGCTTAACCAATGTGGGAGTCACAGGTGAGATTGTAGGAAAGTTGGGGCTAAGAGTGATTTTAAAAAGATATTTCTGGGCTGGGCTAGAGAGGCTGGGTTTGCTTTTCAAGAGTCGGGATGCTTAATGAATTTTTTTAGCATCGTAACAAATAATTACACTACAATGGTACCAGATAGCGCTCATCAACGGTATTGGCTGCAATCTTTTTGTCCGTTTCTACCTCAGAGTGGGTACTGAGCCTGAGGTGTTTTATTCCTTTTTCTTGGACCGTCGCACAGAATGGCCAGGGCCAAAAGAACAGCCTCTAACCACCCAGCTGAAGCCTCCTGTGAGGCCGACCTCGGCTCCTGCTGAAGCCATTAGCACCTAGCACTGAGCACATCACAACTCCTCTGGCTCCCTGAAGGTGTGTTTTCAGGGTCTCCTACTTCCCGGTGGCCTGAGTCCCGTCTGCCGCGTGGGTGGCACAGCCAGGCCTTACTCTCTGAACACTGTGGCTGCCCTTGGCACTCGGGGGCCAGAGGACGGCAGATTTGGAACTGGGGCTGATTTCAGCTTGACCTCATGTTTTCCTTTCTAAGTTTTTCCAGTGAAAGAGCAGATTTCCATCCTATTGCTGTTAAAACGTCAGACTAATAAGTTTTCAACAATCTGTCAGGGCAGGTCTCCGGCAACAACCTGGCACCGTCTTTGCATCGGGGCCTCGTCGTCCAGCCCCGACCTCAGCCAGTCAAAATAAGAGACACACCGGCAGAAGGAAAAAAAAGGCCATCACCTCAAACTGAGCAGAAATTCTTAACAACCCATTGTTGCCAAGAGTCAAAGCAAATCTGTGGGCCACGCAACCTGAGGTGACCCTCCAGGAAGGGCCATCCCTCATAAACCTCTAATTAGCTACGGTTAGGAGGGACTTGAAAGATGTTAACGTTATTGCTGTTGGAAAATGAGCCTACCAGCTTTTAACAGCTTGGTTTTCTTCGGTCGGAGAACGAAGTGTTAGCTCAACGGCGCCTGCTTCCTATTAGAGAGGAGCCAGCAGCAGCCATCTCGAGTCTCTCGGCATTTCATTACACGCCCCTATTTTTAAATGTTTAAAAACTACTTATTATGAACCCAAACTTGGAAAACCTGGTTTCAGCCCAAGAGTAATTTTTTTATTAAGGAAATCTCCAGAATGCAGAACTGTGTTTTCTGTCATTTTGGCCCGGACAGTAGAGGGCACTAGAGAGGTCATATCGCTAAGGTCTGGTCGGCTGCGGGCAGAGAGGTCCCAGGGCCAGACGACGTGCAGGTTCAGAGGTGCTGTACTGTGTTCTGTTGTGCTCTCCAATCCATACAGACTCTCTCCATGCACCACTGTCAGTCTTGACTTCCACTGCACACAACGAAATGCACACTGACAACCACAATTTTCATTGTGCAAAACGACGACTGTGGTCTGTAGGCAAGCACAATTTCAGCAGAAGCTGTACCTTGAAGGCCGATGGCCTGTGGAATGTAACTGGGGCATTTCTCTAATGCACTCAGTTATAGGAACTGAGTAGGCATCTTACTCCAAGGCACTTTGGGACTATTTCTGGTATGGGCTCTGAGAATTCCCCTATCCCAGACACAAACCTCTAAGCCATAAATCTTGAGGAACAGAGCAAAAATTATATCAGAATTTTGCAAGACAGTTTCACCTTTTATTTATCTTCTCAGAGCCCCAAGTGTTGATGACTAGCTACAGCCAGCCTTCAGAGAGAAAGATGGACACTTCTGTGAATGCAAACAACTAAAGCCATTTAACTTATACACAGCGAGTTTTTAAAGGTGAAGTCCACAGACACTTTGTGTTAGAGAAAACAGCGAGCACTACAGAAAGATAACAGATTGGTGCATAGAGCAGAGAGAACTTAGAATATCTGTTTTCAGACTACAAATCTATGCCTCACTAGCTGTGTGATCTTGGGCATTTTATTACTTACCTTTTTGAAACTCCTTGTAGAGCAGAGGGAGTAACAATGCTCACCTCCTACTGAAATAACGTAATATGTGTGAAAGCATCTTGTGTACTCTGAAACCCATGATGGGGCCTGTTGTGTACATTGTTTTGTGAAGGGAAGGAGGTGGAAGTAGGAGAGGGCCGTTTGGCAGTACCGTGTGTACAAGACACAAAACAGTTCTACCGCGTAAGTCATGGGATTTGATGAGGGGAAAATTTTTGCTCCCCCCATGATGGAGAGGACTGGTCTTCAGAGTGTGACCTGCAAAACCAAAGGTCTAGAGAACAGAGGCTGGCAGGGCAGCATGGAGGCGGTGCGCTCCGGCTGGGGAGTGTAGCAGCCTCTGAGAAGGCACTCGAGAAGAAGAGAAGATGCAGAGCCTAGTGTGAGGTGCTGATCTGAAAGAATGCAGGAAAAGGAAGAGGGACCGTGTGAGGATTTTCACCTTAGACAGGCAGCTCCAGCACCAGAAACAAACACTGTGAATCTGGGAGGAGTCTGGGAGACCATCATGGCCAACCAAGTCGCTTTACAGATGCAGCAAACAAACAAGTCCCTATGGAGATAGGTGACTTTCCATTCCAAGGTCCTAGGATGATCAGAGTATGGGCTCCAACATTTACTAGATGCATCACTTCAGGCAAGTTATTCAATAATACTTTGCCTCAATTTCCTCACATGTAAAACAGAGATAACACTACTGCTTACTCCTGGGATCCTCGTGAGGATCAAAAGAGGATTAATATATGTGAAGCACCTAGAATAGTGCCTGGTAAGTACCCCCAAAATTATTATTTTTAAGAATATACAATTATTTGGAAGCAGAGAAGTCATGAAAACCATGGCGTTTTCAACTGCCACCCAGTGTTACTCCATGTTATCTCCTTAATCTGGACACTGAGCCATCGCCCTGGCAGCCCGAAGCCCTCTGAAGCATGCAGAAAGGGACAGAAGCCTTCAGTACCTGCTAGATGGGAGTGCCCAGCAAATATCTGTGTAATGAATGACTAGGAAATCAGAGGGCAGACTGGACCAATCCTCACTAGACAACTGCCTCCAGTTCTGCAAGGGAAGAGCTCGAAGGTCTGAAGTCAAATCTCACTTTTATTGAGTATTTCATTCAAAATATTCATTCAGCAAACCTTCATCGGGGGCTTTCCAATGCAGCAAGGATGCTGACATATCTAATTATCTGCTTATGCTGAATATATTTATTAAATTCAGTGGACCCAATCTCTATTTTGATTACATTATTTTCAAATAATTCTTGTGTGTTTAAAGTCTTAATTAAGGAGGATTAGCAGACTTTTTGTGTAGTGGAAACACTGACTCTAGGAGGTTCCTAAAGACCATTTGGTTACTGGACTGGTGCCCAGGGCCTGTCCAACCCTGCCTGGTGCACTCTTACCCTTGACATTGAGGAAGGGGGAAGAACGCAAATGTGTCTGGGGAAGAGGAAGTTTCTCAAGGTGATCAGATATACTGGCCACATCCTGAAGAGTGAGCAAGAGTTTCTGAATAATGTATTCTGATTGGATGGGGAGGGAGGGACTAATATTAAACCAGTCCTCAGTGGGAGTTGAAGGCACAAGATAAGCTGGAAGGGGATTTGTATGGATATGATAAAATGTAGGTGCAAAAGCCCAAACGTGATGGAGGGAATGAAGGAAGTTAAGAATGCCTAGAAGGGGATGGGCTTCAGATCCTCAGGAGAAATGGGCAGTGGAGAGACATGAGGCTGGGCAGTTGGCTGAGACCAGATCACGCATAGCCCTGTGGGAGTCCATTTAGTGACTGGACACAAGCCTGCATTCTGTAGGCCATGGATCTGAACAGAGTCACTACAGGTCACAGGCCATCTGTTCAAGGCAGTAGAGAAATCCCAAAAGTGTTCAGAAAGCCTTTATAATGGGAATAGCATACAGCAGCCACGGTTGCTGACCGATGTTGCTCCTCGCCACACTTGGCAGTATCCTTAGGTGGGAAAAGGATTCTGCTAAGTGAGGCACCACCTTAGAATTGAGTGTTTAATGACATTATCCCTAATACTCATAGTTTTGACAACCAGTGAGTTTAGGGAATACCGCTAGAACTGTTCACCCGTTCTGACTCTCCAGTATTACCTCACATAGGGTGTTCACACTCAGATTTCTTTAGACTGAGTGTGATCCATAGGACCTTTACAAAGTGCAGCTCATGGATGAGAATGTGACTTGTCAATGTCCAGGTCTAGTGTGAACATGTTACGAAGACAGGGCCTTTCGAATCATGCATAAGGTGAAGCAAGAATGCACTAAAAGGAGGGATTAGCAGTCAAGTCCGTGGATCCCAGAAGAGGGAGAAACGAGGGTCCTGGAAGAGAAAGAAGTCCTCTCATAATGCTTGAGAAGAATCTCCTCCTCAGAGACCACTGGGAAAGCATGCCATACTTCAGAAAATCGGTCCTTTATTTGACTGTCACCTTCAGAGTGAAAGCTGAACCAGAACAGGACTCTAAGTTCCCGCCCTTTAGACCGACATAATGTGCAGCAATGCCTTGGTCTGTCCCCCTGCTGCCCCTGGAAGACTGACATGTGAGCACTAGCAACAACCGCCTTTCTGTCTGACCTGTGTGTTGCCAACAATGTGTGCTCACGATTGCTAAAAGCCATCTGGTCAAAATGTCCAAGCTGGGACATTGGTTTTCTTGATTTATGCTGCAATTTCCAAGCTGCTTTATATGACCCTAAAGACAGCAGAAGCTTAATAGATAATATCAGCAATATCTTCAAACCATTGTACGGACACCACGATTCAGAGACTCTTGGGACCTCATCCTGCCTGTAACTGAAGGAATGTTTACTCAGGACAAAGGAGTCCTTATAATGTGCTCCTTGCAGCTCAGCACTGTAATGCTCCTGTACATAAACCAACAATTAAATGTAATCCTATACACTTATAGTTTTAAAAGAAATTCAAACCAGTTCTTGGAATTAAATAACCCCAGTGCTAGAGAAAATGACTTCCAGAACATCAAGCCTAACACGCAAACACAGGGCCTCTGAGCCACAAAGGGACAAACACTTTCCACGGGGTAAGGGCTTGTTGTATAACTTCTTGTGAGGTCAAAGATCCAGATGTTCCCAGAGACAATCACAAAACTATTACTGGTCAAATTGTATTGACCGTCTCC
The DNA here is from genome assembly GCA_031878705.1 of Tapirus indicus. NCBI lineage: Eukaryota > Metazoa > Chordata > Mammalia > Perissodactyla > Tapiridae > Tapirus > Tapirus indicus. Next base: position 54,544,484 of record CM062933.1, on the reverse strand, counting down.
ATACGGACAGCTCTAAGACAAGGATTTGGCCTCAGAAAAGGCCAAGGAGATTTGAGAGAGAGAAAGATTTCTGTAAATTCTGCTGGTGATCAATGGCAACCCCAGGCTAGAGCTGGAAAATCTAATATCGTGGAGAAACGACTGACAGCTTTTATAAGCTGCAAGTGAAAATGAAAATAAGTGTACATTTTGCTAATAGCTATATTCTGCTTTGGTATAGATTACTAAACCCCATAATATACTTTAACAAGAGCAATATGTGAAAGTCACCTCCTCTTGGGTCTCCATCATTTCACGAAGGTAGGACTTTCTGTCTGGTTCACTGCTGTTCCCTGGCACCTACATCAACATCTGTCACATCATAGCCTGTCAGTAAATATTGCCTGAAACAAAGAATGAATGAATGATTTGGGACAAAATTATACCCAACCCATTCATTACTGTATGGAAGTCAAGTTAAAAATCTGTGAGATGGTGAAAACTCAAAAGAGAGGAATAAAGTTACACTTAAAATTTAAATAGGCTCAAATCGCAAGTTTTGATGCCATTACTCCATTAAGAAGTTGGCATCTGAGTTGTGCAGTGAATCTACTGTGAATGCTTTAAGTGGCGTCCAACACAAAGACAAAGATGTCTCCAAGAATTATATTTTGGAAAGATAATCTTCCCTGGAAGCAAGAATCATAAATACTTTTTTTTCAACCGGCAGCTCTTTCCACTGAGAAATATTACTGAAATTAAACAATGAAACAAACAAACAAAATTTGTTTTAAATCTTCTTGGTTGGAGTCCATATTAGGAAAATAGAGGTGATACCCATATTCTGTCTCATTAGTATATGCTTAAAGGGTTAAACCAGCAAAGCATTTCAAATGTCTGAAAAGAAAAATTGTATAAAGGTCACCTGGGGGCAGTAGGTCCTGTGTTGTTGATGGTTTGTAATTCTCACTCAAACGGCTGTATTGCCTCAAGGGCCTCTGCAGGCTTCTTACTGGTAGAGATGATCACCGATTTGAGATTTCACTCTTATTAGTGTCAGTGAAATCAAGGAATCCTGACGCTCACGCTTCGTTAATTTCCTACTAATCTGCCTGTGAAACTGACACTGCAATATGACATGTATTCATCAGCTAATAATGCTCATAAATTAACTGACGCTCAGCAAACTAGCTGACTTTTGCTTATATTGAATCTTTTTAACCTAATGACATAAAACTATTTTCTCTATGTGTTCTTAGAAAGCAAGAAAGAAATTGAACCCAATAATAACAAATGACCTTAGAAATAAAGCAATGTAAATAGACCCATTTTATTAATTTGCCAGCCTTAAATCTCAACAGGGTAGGCTATTCAAGGGTAGGGGTTGTGTCCTAACTTTGAATCCTGGTATCTAGCAGGATGTTTGGCGCAAAGCAGGTGCCCAATAAATGCTCTTTAATGCATGGCCAAGCGAAGAAAATGTCACACACTAAGAATATGATCATCAGTTAAACACACTCTTAAACTCAGATACGTCAACACATGCATTTCTGGATATCACTGTTAGGTTTGAAATATATTTGTGTGTGTGTGTAAACATATACATGTGTGCACATAGATCCATATATATCACACACACACACACACACACACACACACACACACACGATGTGTGATATCACAGAAGTAAGATTTCTAGTGTGCTGTAGTGTAGTGGTTGAGTCCAGGCTCTTGTCTGGAGTCTCCTGTCTCCTAACAGTGAGTTTGAATCCCAGCACCACCATTTCCTAGCTCTTTGACCTTGGAAATTGGCTTATTCTTTCTCTCTAAGCCTCTGTTTCCTCACCTAAAAAACTGCGACAATACAGAGTTGTTACAAGATCGATGAGATAACACACAAGGTTCTTAGCACAGCACCCAGTACACAGGAAGTGGATAATATTTGCCACCTATGACTATGAAACCCTTGCACTCTGCCTTCGTCAGGTCAAATAAACAAAGGAGGAAAAGCCTCACTCTTCACTCCAGACACGCCACCACCTTGCCCTCCAACTACAGTGAATCTTGGCTGTTCCCTCTGTCTGTCCCACTAGACGGTGTCTGCAAATCTCTCAGGACACGTGAAGAAGTGGCGACAGAGAGTTTGAGCTTCTGGAGTCCAGCAGCTCATGGGTGGGGTTTACCAGCCACGTGACCTCAGGAAACCTTCTCAACTTGCTTGTCCTCTCTAAAATGTGGTAAAACCTCTCTACCTCACAGGGCTGTCCTGAGGGCGAGATGTTATCAGGAAAGTTCCTGGCTCAATAGTATTATTACATGTTTGTATGCATCTACGTAGTTATCTATCTCCTTCTCTAATTTTTTAACTTCAGTGTCTGTCTTCCCTTCTCTGTACGTTCAAATTACCCTTATTATTCAAGGCCAGATAAAATGGTGATCCTTTATCCAGAAGCTTTCCTGATTTTTTTTTTGAACATAAGTTAACCTTTTCCTTTCCTGAATTTCCTGTAATTTTTGTAGTCACTTTCCACTCTCTACTTGACGTTTTCATTACTTTGTTTATTAGACCTCGAGGTCTTTAAGGCTTGAATCCGGATCTACTTTATTTATATATCCCATATATATCCCATTCAGCCTCTAGAATAGTATATGATCATGCACCGCATAATGACGTTTCGGTCAAAAATGGTCAGCATTTAGGACGGTGGTCCCATAAGGTTAGTAGCATGTTGTAGGGTATACCTAGGTTTATGCAAAATAGATGGCTATACCAACTAGGTTTGTGTAAGTACACTCTATGATGTTCAAACAATGATGAAATCACCTAATGAAGCGTTGCTTAGAATGTATCCCTGGCATTAAGTGACGAACAACTGTATATACCTCTGTGTGTGTGTGTTTATGTGTATGGTAATGAAAAATAGTTAATAAGCATCTGTTTTTACAATCTTTTTACTACTCTGGCTTATTCTTCAGAGATTTTGAGGTAGATATATATTTCTCATTGTGTGCATATGTACACGCTTATACACAGTTCACCATCCCCATAACACAGCTACACATGTATATTGCAAAGGGTATTAAACCTAGCTTAAAGTCTGGAATTAAAAATCTCAAAATGTTCCAGAAAATAAAATGTAGTAGACAGTACTAAACTCATTGTGAAATAATATTCTTCACATTGAAATCTCCCGTTCATTTTGAAGTTATTAAGAGATGAGACATTCTCTTGTAACACTTCCTGTATGTACTTTACTGTTATTATTCCAGGAAAAAATTTTGATCACTGTTACTCATTTATTACAAATGAAAATATTAAACTTTTGGAATCAACAAAGTAACGTTCATTGCTTTCTTGGCCTGCCACCATTCATACCTTTCACTTTTACCATTGCCAACATTCTTTCAGAGCCCTTTGTTAGTGAAACATTTCTTCAGCTAAGCCCCAAGAGTAATTCTTTCTTGTTTCAAAATGAATGATTGTGATGTTGGATAACATTCTCAATGTCATCTCTACAAACAGGTCATCAGTACTTCATAAGCTATGACCCATATCAGATAATCAAAGGACATTCTTTTAAGGAAAGCACTTGGTTAAAACTGATGAATAAGGAGTAAAATTATGAAATTGGGTTCAAAATAAAGTTCTAAAATCAAGATTTGATTTTGAATATCTTTAAGTTAACTACTTATTGGGCATATGTGTTAGTTATATGAAATAATTACTAGTCTTTATTTTATTTTCAAATTTTAGACCTGTATGTGGCTTTTACTCCCTAAAAAGGAAAATTAATGTCTTTTCTGACCTTTAATGTGCAAACCCACTAATGTAAGGCAAATTTTAAGAAAGATAAAATATCAGCCAACCTATTAACAACCGAAGTTTCAAATATGTGGTTAGGTGAGTTGACAAGAATGCTCCCCATAAGGAAATTATTTTGATGATCAGAATAATAAAGTCAAAGGGTTCTGGCAAATGATATTTTAAAAAATGAAGTATAACACAAACTTTCAATTACACACGTAAGTCCAAGTGGCCTCAGAAACCTTATGGTGAATAATAAAGGAAATGTATATTAAAATCTTGGCCATGCAGGCACCTTCAAAATATGCGGAAGCTGAATATCTTGAAGATGATTTTTATAACTTTTTTTAATTTCTCCCCTGTTCTCTAGCTTGGCTGCACAAGCCAGAATCTTAGGTGTCTTACTTGATTTCTCCCTTTCTCTCGCTGCTTGCACTCTTACTTCCCTCTGCCTCAAAACAATTGAATGAATTTTCGAGTCCTTTTGCTTCTACTCCTCAAATCTATGTATGTTTCCCCATCCCACTGCCAGCACCTTGTTTCCCATAGCACTCTCGTCCTGTGCTTGGATTTCTGCACAGCTGCCTAAGAAGTCATCTTCTTCTAGTGTTGCCCACTCCACTCTGCTCGTCACATAGCAGATAGAATGGTCAACTACCCTGCTTAAAAGCCTTCAGTGACCACCCTTTACCCTCACAATAACCCAGAATTCCCAGTCTGTCATACAGGCCCTTCATCCCCTGGCTCTTGCCCCCCATTGTACATGCTCGAGGCCTACAGAGTCACCTTTCCAAGGCCTCGCTGTTCTGTGCACCTGGTGGCCACAGCACCTGCACCGAGGAGCTCCTCCTCATCTCTCTTTCCGGTTACGGTTCTCACAGCACCTGTCCTCCTGGAGGCCTTCTTCCACCTCCACGCTTCTGTCGAGTGCCCCTCCTGACTGCCATGGGTGGACATCTATGGAAGCACTGATCACACCGATGTCATTTCCTGCACGGAAGTCAGGAAAGGCCCCTAACTTATTTCAGTTACTTTTCTGGTGCCTTCCACAGTGCCTCACACTTAACCGGTGCTTACTAAATGTTTGTTGAAGGAAGGAAGGAAGGAAGCAGAAGCAGAAGGACATGTGATACTAATACAACAAAAAGGAACACCACAAAAGTCTACCTAGTGACCCAAGAGTAACCACGACAGTGCTGAGCGTCCCAAGTGTGAGAAAACCTGGACTCAGAACAACAACCAACCAAACAAAAAAGCCCTTGACACTGTTGATACCGGAGTTTTTGTCTTGCTGGAGAACAAAGATTTTGGGGGTTGTGAGTAAAGTAAGCCAGATGCATCGCATACTTGTTGTCTGTTATTAGCACCAAAAACTATCATTGGAAAAGAGCAGAATCCATATAGAGGGACTGGTTTTAGTCTTGGACAGAGACATAATTTGGGTGGTCTGTTGGCGTTTTGAAGTTTAGATTTATTAAAGAAAAAAAACCTCATGATCAGAAATTTCAAGACTAAGTACCTTCTTTCTCTGTATCAGCACACTAACGTATTTTGGGACCAATATTATATATGACTAAACATACAGCTAAAAGTTGTACAAGCAATTAAAAATTTTTATGAAAGGCAAAGATCTAATCATTTGCAAGGTTTTTAATACTTGTGATTATCAAGTTAATTTTATGGTTTTACCACTTGAAGTTTTTGCACTAAACTCTATTTTCTTGCTTATTCCCAACCCAAAAGAGATAGGGAAATTTTATTTGTTTTTGAAAAATAAAGTCAATTAAGAAAAAGACGCACTTTCAATTTGAGATGACTTCATTTAAGATGGCTGAAATTTAAAACCCAAATTCAATCTTAAGCAGTGACAGTGGCCTTTTTAGGTGACCAAAACTAATATATCACTGCATGTGAATAAATTCCACCTGCCCACCCAAGTCCAGCTTAAAGACCACCTCCCCTGTTTATCATCCCCACCCCTCATGTCACACAGCTCTGCTGCCCATTTGTGATTTCTCCCGTCTTTAAATCTTCATGCCAATTTGCATCGTTCTATGGTTTGCATTGTCTGCCTTATAAGCAATATTTTTATGTTGGGATTTTTACTCCTACTTAGAGTTTAAGCTCTTTAAAGGATGGAAATATTTCTTCTCTCAGGATCCCCAACATGACCTAGATAACACAGTTAGTTATTGAATTAAATCTCTGACAAATAGAAATGACAAACACATATCTGTTTTCGGTATGATGCTTTTCATTTCATTACCAATAACACTCGTAAAATTCCAAGTCTTCTGGTAGCACGAAAACTTGGCAGTTACACAGTAATATTTATCTCATGAGAATCCCTTTCCATGCAATCTCATTTTTTCCTCACTTCCCAGAATGATTCTGAGATCCCACTGATATAATATTTTCCATATATATGTGACATTCATATCCACTCTTGTGCATTCATCCAAGATGAATTCGTACTTCATCTAACCTCAATGATGTAGGATCATTGCACATTTTGCTGGCTCATTTACTTTCCTCCAAGATGTAGTAATTAATCTCTCTTAATTTGGATCAGTTTTCCAAATTGCCTGTCTCAATATATATTTTATTTTATACACTTTTTGTATATAAAGATAATATTTTGTATTTTTCTTTAAAAATGTGGTACATAAGAGGCATTGATTCTCAAACTCTAGTTGGTGTGAAAGTTGATGTTTTTGCTAAAATGGGTGGTCCTGGGCTCAGCCATGAGAGGGAAAAAGAACAGGACCCAGGAATCTAAACACCTAAGAAGCAGCCCTAATGATGCTGATGCTGGTGTCCTTTGATGTCACCCTGGGAAACACTCACAAAGTGGAATACATTGACTAAGAGGCAGGAGATCTGGATTCTAGAGCCGACTCTGATCATGGCCAAATTCCTTAGCTTTTGTGCGCCTTAGCTTCCTCATCAGGAAAACAGGAGAGTTGGACTAGCTGTTTCTCAACTCCCCCTGGTGCTAATTTTTTTTTCTTTTGTGACTTTCTTTCAAACATAGGTTGGTAATAAGCAAAGAGTAGACCTTCAAACTGCCCCCAGTTCCAGGAATACAAGAAACCTGAGTCCTGAGCCCAGTTCTGTGACCTTAGGCAGATTCATTATTGTTCACCGTCCTTCAATCTCAAAATTATTTGAATTTATTCCTATAGTTCTTGTTTGCCTCATTTTATAGACTTGGATACAAGCTAGGTAAACCAAGTGTCCAGAAAGGCAGGCAGACTGGAAGGATACTATTCTCTAAGGAGTAAGCCCGTGAGTGACTACATATTCTGATTTTTTAAAAAGAATAACTCTTTATTCAAGAAAAACGATTGAAGGTAGGAAAATGAATTTGAATGTTACATTGCAGTGACCAGATTTATAATCTGCAGAGTTCATATATCTTTAACAAAAAGGAAATTTCCCAGTAATTCTGTAAAACATTATTCATCTTGCCAACTTTCACACTTCAGAAAAATAATCAAAATATATTATCAACCAAATTTTCTCTTCCCAAGATCAGTATAAACAAACATAACTACCCTTATGGGCCAAAGGAATTACTGTAGTTTTATAAATGTACTGAAAAGAGTTATTTAAAAATATAACGTGACTCGTAATAGCACTCTGTGTTACAGATTTTGGCCTAGAGAAATAGTCTAGAACTAAAACCTCATTCTGACTTAGCAAGATAGGAGCTTTTCAAAAATATATTCCATTTAAAATTGATGGACACATTCAAACCACTGAAGTCAAGAAAAGTTTAAGTAAGGCCAGTTTTCCATCTGGATGCAATATAATCCAGTGGAATGAAACAAAATATTGGTTTTGGTTTATATTTTTTGTGTGCTTTATGTGATATTTCACTGCTCTATGGGGACTCTTCTGTTAGTCTATTAAGAAATATCCAGTGTTGACATTCAATTCACTATTTCAAAAAACATCTTACTAGTAGCTTGCTTCTCGCAAGTAGAAAGTCGCTTCTTTTGGCAATTTGGATTTTAGTCATTGACAGAAGGTAAACGGCATGTAGCAACAAGATTTGGAAACCCCAGAAAAACAAAAAGACTATTCTGATATTCATATTTAAGTAACCATAACCTGTGTGCATGATTAAACAATTTCTTTGTTTCTATACGTATCTGGTAGAACACCACTATGGACAAAGAATCTCTCTTGTGAACACACACACCCACACCCATACGCCACACTCAGGGAAAGAGATATAAGGCAGTGCTTTCTCCAAAACAGACGTTGTCCTGAACTTTTCATGCGTTATCTCTCACAATGACTTTACACTTATGCAGGCACTAGGATTTATAATTTGCGCACTCAATTCCAAAATTCTCAAGTAAATTTAGAAATCTAAATAATTTACTCTGAACAGCAACAAATGGAATGTCAGTTGCTATTTTTGTAAGAATCATAGGCCACCATTTCTCAGACCCTGCAGTCTGTCTCAGGATCCAGCTTAATGACCTCAAAGGCAGCATTTCAAGAGATAGATGAACGAGACTTTGACCTCGGTGACGGGTGACATCACTGGCCCTCGGTGGGCTTCTCAAAGTGGGGAGGCCCATCGTGTCAGAGTGGGAGCTTATGGACATTTCCGATCCCTCTCCCCCACCCCCATAGGCCGGCTGGATCAGTCTCTGCATTGGTAATAGGTGCCCAGGCCACTGTCATGCACATGAGAGTTTGAGAACCACTAATCTAAATCAAAAAGAGGGGACAAAGCAAAAGTCAGATTGGTATATATATTTGACCAATAAACTTACCACATATGAAGATTCTTCTAAAACCAGTAATTTTCAAATAGGTTTTCTGAAACCATGTGGATTTTCAGATGTATTTTCAGGGCGGGTACCAAATATTTGATGAAAATTTCAATTAAAATATGTTTAAGCACTTAAAATGTAGTAAACATACCATGTACAATTAAATGGTTTTTTAACAATTTTGATTAAACATAGACCACTGCAGAGCTACTTCTGGGGTCAGGAAGACTGTCTCCTGCTGCCTCTGGCCTGAGTTTGAACTTCTCGTGAGTGTGTCCTTGACGGGAACAGTTATAGCTCTGCAGGCCTGTGTGTGTCTGCGCCTGTGTGTCTGCGCCTGTGTGTCTGTGCCTGTGTGTCTGCGCCTGTGTGTCTGTGCCTGTGTGTGTCTGTGCCTGTGTGTCTGCTCCTGTGTGTGTCTGCGCCTGTGTGTCTGCGCCTGTGTGTGTCTGCTCCTGTGTGTGTCTGCGCCTCTGTGTGTCTGCTCCTGTTTGTGTCTGTGCCTGTGTGTCTGCTCCTGTGTGTGTCTGCACCTGTGTGTGTCTGCGCCTGTGTGTCTGCGCCTGTGTGTGTCTGTTCCTGTGTGTGTCTGCGCCTGTGTGTCCGCTCCTGTGTGTGTCTGCTCCTGTGTGTGTCTGTGCCTGTTTGTGTCTGTGCCTGTGTGTCTGCTCCTGTGTGTGTCTGCACCTGTGTGTGTCTGCGCCTGTGTGTCTGCACCTGTGTGTGTCTGTGCCTGTGTGTGTCTGCGCCTGTGTGTGTCTGTGCCTGTGTGTATCTGTGCCTGTGTGTCTGCGCCTGTGTGTGTCTGCGCCTGTGTGTCTGCGCCTGTGTGTGTCTGCTCCTGTGTGTGTCTGCGCCTGTGTGTCTGCTCCTGTGTGTGTCTGCTCCTGTGTGTGTCTGTGCCTGTGTGTGTCTGTGCCTGTGTGTCTGCCCCTGTGTGTGTCTGCGCCTGTGTGTCTGCACCTGTGTGTGTCTGCTCCTGTGTGTGTCTGTGCCTGTGTGTGTCTGTGCCTGTGTGTCTGCCCCTGTGTGTGTCTGTGCCTGTGTGTCTGTGCCTGTGTGTGTCTGCACCTGTGTGTGTCTGCGCCTGTGTGTCTGCGCCTGTGTGTGTCTGCGCCTGTGTGTCTGCTCCTGTGTGTGTCTGCTCCTGTGTGTGTCTGTTCCTGTGTGTGTCTGTGCCTGTGTGTCTGCCCCTGTGTGTGTCTGCGCCTGTGTGTCTGCACCTGTGTGTGTCTGCTCCTGTGTGTGTCTGCGCCTGTGTGTGTCTGCGCCTGTGTGTCTGCTCCTGTGTGTGTCTGCGCCTGTGTGTCTGCTCCTGTGTGTGTCTGTGCCTGTGTGTCTGCTCCTGTGTGTGTCTGCGCCTGTGTGTGTCTGTGCCTGTGTGTGTCTGCGCCTGTGTGTCTGCTCCTGTGTGTGTCTGCGCCTGTGTGTCTGCTCCTGTGTGTGTCTGCTCCTGTGTGTGTCTGTTCCTGTGTGTGTCTGCGCCTGTGTGTCTGCGCCTGTGTGTGTCTGTGCCTGTGTGTGTCTGCGCCTGTGTGTCTGCTCCTGTGTGTGTCTGCTCCTGTGTGTGTCTGTTCCTGTGTGTGTCTGTGCCTGTGTGTCTGCCCCTGTGTGTGTCTGCTCCTGTGTGTGTCTGTGCCTGTGTGTGTCTGCGCCTGTGTGTCTGCGCCTGTGTGTGTCTGCGCCTGTGTGTGTCTGCGCCTGTGTGTCTGCTCCTGTGTGTGTCTGCGCCTGTGTGTCTGCTCCTGTGTGTGTCTGCGCCTGTGTGTCTGCTCCTGTGTGTGTCTGTTCCTGTGTGTGTCTGCTCCTGTGTGTGTCTGCGCCTGTGTGTCTGCTCCTGTGTGTGTCTGCGCCTGTGTGTGTCTGTTCCTGTGTGTGTCTGCGCCTGTGTGTCTGCTCCTGTGTGTGTCTGCGCCTGTGTGTGTCTGTGCCTGTGTGTGTCTGCGCCTGTGTGTCTGCTCCTGTGTGTGTCTGCGCCTGTGTGTCTGCTCCTGTGTGTGTCTGCGCCTGTGTGTCTGCTCCTGTGTGTGTCTGCGCCTGTGTGTGTCTGTTCCTGTGTGTGTCTGCGCCTGTGTGTCTGCTCCTGTGTGTGTCTGTGCCTGTGTGTGTCTGCGCCTGTGTGTGTCTGCTCCTGTTTGTGTCTGTGCCTGTGTGTCTGCGCCTGTGTGTGTCTGCTCCTGTGTGTGTCTGTTCCTGTATGTGTCTGCGCCTGTGTGTCTGCTCCTGTGTGTGTCTGCTCCTGTGTGTGTCTGCGCCTGTGTGTGTGCTCCTGTGTGTGTCTGCTCTTGTGTGTGTCTGTGCCTGTATGTGTCTGCTCCTGTCTAATTCACCCAGCCGGTGCAGCACTGCAGCTTCTGTCCCCTCATTCAATTAAATGCCAGATAAATTCAGGCACATTTGCTAAACACGTGCTCTTGGCATGGCAGAGTGACTGAATATTAACCATATATCAGATACCAGTGCTGTCCATTAGAAGTATAACTCAAGCCACATATATAATTTTAAATTTTCTAGTAGCCACTTTATAAAAAGAAAACAGGAAAAAACAAAAAGGAAAAGGAAACTGTGAAGTTAAAGATATCTAGCATATTATGATTTCAGCATCAAATTAATGATGGAACATTTTACATTTTTTATACTAAGTCTTCAAAATCTGGTGTATATTTTCCACTTACAGCATCTCAGTTTGGACTGGCTACATTCCAAGTGCCCGGGAGCCACGCGAGCACAGTATGGTCATAGATAAAACTCTCATATGAACTACCAGGAACTTTTTTGCCTCAATTTGCATTTCCCATAATCTCATTCTAAGTTTTAAGTGCTCTTGAGTCAACTTTCATATTTATAATTTTTTAAGAATGTGATGTAACAAGAACTCTTCAATTAGAAATAGGTCACCTTTGAAAACCAGAAGTCTGGAAAGCACACGGCAGTGGACCTGACAAGAGCATAGAGAGAAACAATGACTTGCCGTCAATGGGTCCTTTCACCTCTGTCCACCACACCCTGAGCCAAATGGAAGCAAGGTGCTGGAGATCCCCCAGAGAGCCACTTGGAACTTCCACTGAGTGTTACTAGTTACAGGATTCACTTTTTACAGTGATAAAAATCACAAGTCCTCACAGTATTTTAGGCTGTGAAATTTTTGTTTGGTAGTTCTATCCTTTCTGCCAAGTTACAATGTTATTTTAAAACAAAACATCGTGAGCATAAAAATAAGATTCTCAGGTTAGTTTAGCATAAATGTTACAGAAAACAATTGGAGTGATGACAAAGAGTATCATAGAGTACGTGGGGAAGAAACACATTTTTCTCCAGAAAAAGCTTATTAAACTCTGTGCTAACAAGCATATTTGATGAGTAGGCTGCTATTGAAAAAACAGAACCCTAATGTTATAACCCGAGAGAATAATCTAAGAAGGATTCAGCAGAAGTGATACATTTATTCAAAGACTAAGATGATGTATAATATTTATAAAGTCAACATTTTGACAGTATCATTACTGATGAGTTTCCTTTTCCTTCTTTGTTGAGTAGGAAAACTATGAGAAAGTTTTATTAAATACTTGTCACACAGCAGAAATGCTTAGGTTGAGTGGATAGACTAGTTTTCAACATACCAACAAACAAAATGGCAAAAAAGTAAAATAATTAAAAAAAATTTAAAAATAGCTACACAGGTGGTGCAAAATGAGTATTGGGGAAAAAGCAGTGAGCCTAGTGCCTTGCATAAACACTCTTTCTGAAAAGCTATTCATGTGTCATAGGAGAACATAAGCTACTGAGATCCTTCAAGGCAATGTTTGAAGATCACTCTAATTGTAAATGTTGTTAAAATGTTGTCTTGAAATTGCAGGGGTTTCTTGTTTTGTTTGGTTTTAGGGTCAATATGTGCAGTGGTCATTCCAGAAGTGATTTTTCATACTGAGGTTCTTTGGGTGTTTTATGGCAAGGTGCTGTTAAGAGTTCATTTAAAAAGAATGTCCTCTAGTGAAATCTCTCTCAAAAAATTGGTTTCACTGGTTTGCACACCTTTCTGATTTTTTGTGGTAAATAGAACAAGCCCAATTTGGCAAAGCTAGATCACATTATAGTGCTTATATATGCTTATAACTGCAGATACAGTGTCAGCAATGAAATAAATTTGACTGAAAACTCATATGAATACCTAGCTGAGGCAGAGTGAGAATCTCCTCACTGGACAATCTGAGGGCTTTTTAAACGCTGCATCAAACATCTCATAACGTTATAAGGTAACATTTGCTGTAGACAATGTTGTGGCCCCCCAAATTCATATGTTGAAACCTAACCCCCAAAGATGATGGTATTAGAAGGAGGGACCTTTGGGGGTGATCAGGTCATGAGGATGGAACCTCCTGAATGAGATTAGTGGCCTTATAAAAGAGACCCCCGAGAGCTGCCGTGTCCCTTCCACCGGGTGAGAACAGAGAAAAGACAGCTGTCTTTGAACCAGGAATCAGGTCCTCGCTAGACACTGAATCTGTTGGCGCCTCAGTTTTGGACTTCCCAGCCTCCAGAAGCGTGAGAAAGAAATTTCTGTTGTTTAAGCCCCAGTCCATACTGTTCTGTTCCGGCAACCTGGACGGACTAAACTGACGTTCGCCAGGGTTCACTGACGGTATGAGTTGTCTGAGGAATCTGTCGTTGACTCTCTCCAAGTTTAACCCTTGGCAATTACAGGATATAATATTTGTTAGATATTTTTAATGGTTTATTTTTAAAATAGAAGACTTTCTACTTTTCTTTCAGCTTCTGTTTCAATTTAATTGAAACTATTCTAAGATTGCCATACAAACTATTAAAACTGTTACCATTTGCAGCTAGCTATTCAGTTGCAACAGGATTTCCCCACATTACAGAAAAAACAAAATGCAGAAATACATTGTATGCTGAGTTTGATATAAAACTGCAAACACTGTCATCCAGACTTCATATTTTTGTGTTGACAACCTCATTCTTCTCATTGATTGCCTTTATAATGAAAATTACTTTGAAATAAAAAAACTATGTATTACTAGAATGTTTTGATCTCTTTCATTTATTGGAAATTTTGCATAAGATTCTGCCACTCAAAAGTTTGAAAACCACTGTTCTAAGTAAACATAATGTGGTGGAACAATTCCTCATCCTGAAACCAGAAGACCTGAGTTTGATTTCAGATTGTCACCAAGTAGATACTGTGACTTGGGGGGAGTTGCCTAGCCTCTCAGGCTCTCAGACTCCCAGATTGCTCACCTGTAAGCACAGCATCTTTGGACCACTCTGAAGGTTGACATCACGCTCTCTCTTATTCTCTCTCTGCTCTGGTTCCATCTTAGATTCATCAGTTCTCCCAGAGTGCCATGTGTCTTCCTACCAGAAGGTTTCTGCACATGCTGTTCCCTCCTCTTGGAATATTCTTCTCTTTTCAGTTAACTCTGACTCGTACTTAAATTATCAGTTCAATCATTGTCCCCTGAAGCAAGCGTTCTTTCACCTCTCAAACTAAGCCAATCCCTCTAGAAAGGACCTCTACTTTATGGGTTATTATCATTGGTAAAATTTTACATTTATTTTGATAGCTCTTTGATTAATCTCTCTCTCTCCTTTTAGATTGTAAACTATATGAGAATAGGGACCTCATTTGTTCCAACAATCATTGTCTTAGGCAAGTTTTTAAGCAAGTGCTTCAGTTTTTCCTTCCTTAAAATAAGGATACAAATAGTACCTACCTCAAAGGATTTTTGTGTTTTAGAGATAAAGTACATAAGACACTTAGAACATTGCCTGTCACATAGTAAATGTTTAATTCATTTTATTTGTTGAATGAATACGTGCTTTTTTTAGATTGTTATTTTAGTGTATTTAAGGTTTTGCACTTATTAAAGTCTCAAGAGCTTCCTCTCCTGTTACTAAGTTATTTTGAAAAAATAATTCTGTCCTTTGGATAGACCACAGTATGTTTATTTCTCTATAACAGAACAATTAAGTTTCTTCCAATTTTTAAAATAATAAAGAGCACTATGATGAATGCATTTTTACATAAGTGTTTTATTATTAGTTTAGGACACTTTTCTAGAACTGACATTATTAGATCAAAGAATAATATCTTTAATTTTTTTCTTAATACTTACTGTCAAACAAATATCCAGAGTTTGCTTTAGTATGAACCAGAATTGAATGAGGTTGCCTGTGCATCTTCATAACATTAATTGTTATTATATTAAAAATATTTGTCAATTTGATAGGCAAAATTTATTTATTATTGTTTTAATTAGATTTTTTTGATTGCTAATGAAATTTAATATATGTTCATATCCATCACTTCTTTGAATTTCTTTCACTGTGTATTTCTAATCATCTCACTTGCTATTTTTCTACTGTATGGTTAGTAATATTAGTTGATTCATATGAGTTCTTTGATCCTTAAGGATATTAATTTGTTGTCATATTTTGCAAGTATTTTATCATTTGTCACTTGTGTTTAATTTTACAAAATTTCTATACATAACGTCTACATTTTTACGCTGTCAGATTTGACCTTTGTTCTCTCCTCCACGACTTATACCTGGAAACTCCTTCCCTACCCTAAGACCATGACATGCATACAACATTTCCTTCTACTTTATGTGGGTCTTAACCAATTAACTATTAATCTGCTTTTGTGGTGTTCAGTTCGAAGTAGATATAAGAAACATTTTTCTAAACGGTCAGTTTTCCCTATAGCATTTATTAAATTATCCACCCCTTTCCCATTGTTTGTGAAGCTTTACTTATTACGTATTAAGTTATTTCATATATAGTAAAGTCACCTGGCCTCAATTTTAAAAAGTTTTAAATATTCTACCAAATATGACATTCTATAAATATCTCCACACATCTCATAGATTAATTTTGATTACTTGATTCAGTTTTTGAAGAAGTCATATTGTGGGGCTGGCCTGGTGGCGTAGTGGTTAAATTTGTGCTTTCCATTTGGCGGCCTGGGGTTCGCCAGTTCGGATCCTGGGCACGGACCTACTCATTGCTCATCAAGCCATGTTGAGGCAGCATCCCATATAGAAGAGCTACAACTCTACAACTATGATACACAACTATGTACTGGGACTTTGGGGAGAAAAAAAAGAGGAAGATTGGCCACAGATGTTAGTGCAGGGCCAATCTTCCTCAAAAAAAAAGTCATATTGCATCCGCGTGGCTCTTCCAGGACAGGTCACGCGTCTTCTTGGTGTCCATCATGCCTGGCACAGAGTTTGGCACGTAGTGGGCACTCAACATACAGTAGTGAAACTACATGAACTTTTTTCATGAGAAATATTCCATTTTGTGCAATAAGGGAAGGAACATGAAGCGGGCTACATAAACTGTGTTGGCTACTTTAGTTTCTTTTCTTTCTTTCTTTTTGAAATAAACACTAATAAAACAGGATTGATAGCTCTTGAAAATTCTAGTAAAGCAAGGAGATTTTCCAGAAGGTGGTTGCATCCCTTTATTAAAAGCATCTGTGTCAGAGCCATTGGCAGAGACCCAAACACCCTGAAGTGGCTGGCTCTGGGAAATCGCAGAGACAGAACACAGCCAAATTCTGAGAGGGAACAACGTGTAAAATCATACTGCATCTTAATTTGATGACCAACAGGGAAGATCTTTCTGCCTCATTAAATCCTATAAAGCAAGGTGATTTATGATGTCCTTGTGAGCTTAGTATGTAGCAAGAGAAATATATAACAATGCTACTACACAGACTTGACATAAGACTTTGTGAAGACACTTTGAGATTAATTTTCCTGTTTTAATTTTCTCTCTGTGTGATTGGTTTCACATTCAGTGTTTTATAATAGATGTTTATCTTCAGTGAAACATTCCTAAAGCAGAAAAAGAAGTTTCCTGGGAATATTATTTTAGTGAATATTCACAGTAATGAAGTTACATATCTCAAAAGATAAAAAATTCACCGACTTCCTTTCTAATATGGAAAATCATTACTGAGAGTCCACCCTGGATTGTCTGCACGGTGGGGTGGTGGAGGGTACGAAAATCACAGATGAACCTGACTGGTTTTTGTTTTGGAAGGGTTCCTGTACTTACATATGAATAAGAGGGTGACTTATCCCCTTGGGAATTCACAGCACATCAAACCAAATTAGGAAGCCAGGCAGCTGTGACCTGGTTTGGTAAGGGCCAAGAACGCTATAGAGTTTCACGATTGGAACTTGTGCCTCAAATGCTCCCGGGTTCCATGTGGGACAGGGGTCACCTCACCGACTCCTACACACACCACTCTGGGCCTGGGTTTTCCTCACAGCATCCAGAGTTGTACTGGAGGAAACTAAGGCTTGGTCTGAGAGATCTTGAGGGTGGCAGCCTGCAGGGGAGGAAAAGGAAAGAGGCCTTCGAATGAGCAGTGTTAGCCAGTAAAAAGTGGGACGCAAGATTCACCTGATACACACCGTAGGGAAAGCAACCCCATGAACTGAGTCCTGACCCCATGCTCATGTCATGGATGTGGAACTGTGGGAAGGGGGAAGCTGGAAACTGGCGCTTCTCTGTCTGATGCAGTAAATTTTATATTTCATTGTTTTGGGATGCTTTTGGGAAGGGTAGGAGAGGTGATGAATATTGGAATTAGAGGTGGGTTGGGGATATAAGGGGAAATGAAAGCTGTTTTTTGTTTTGGTAGTAGGAAAGGATATGGAGAACAGGTTAGAAAGAGACTCTAGTTGTTGCTACTTGGGGTTCCAAATATTCATCCAAATTCTGAAATCCTCACAACCTACAAATAAGTATGGCCTTTTGGAACTTGGATTAACCATCTCTGAGGGCATTAGAATAGAATCGTGAGTCATATTTTATGTATTTATTTTTATTGGCATATCAGGCTTTTTTCTTGAAGGAAATGAAAATCCCTTTCTACAAACAACAATTACTTAAGTAGTTTTCCTTGAAAAAATAAAAATAAAACCTCTCAGAGTACCCAGATGATGGGATGCATTCTGCTGTGAAAATTTTAATATAAGGGAACATATCATAATGGAAACAGCTTAATAAGCAGGGAATTTTCATGTGCTCATTTCTGTAAAAACTCTAGTATTATTTTTATTCCTAGTTTGGTGACAAGCAATATGTTCTCTTGGCTTTTGTTCAAGGGTAAAGCTTGCACAACCGCCTGTTGGGTTCTTTCATTGTTATTGTTGCTGCTGGAGGAGGTTTCACCACGACTCTGTCTCCCTACCAGCCTCCTGAATACATCCATTCATCTGAGAAAATCCTGGATTCCAAGATAACCTTTGCCATCTGGATTCTACCACAGAGCGTTAGGATGGAGATTGAAACAGGAGACAAGTGGTGGTTACTTGGAAATATCTTATTTTCCAAAAAACTCCATTTATTTACTTATGCTGTACTCAGAGAGGAGTGGAACCAAACTAAAATATTATCCTCAGCAGTCACTGAATTTAATAATCCTCCTCGGCATTTGACCACTCCCAAGCTCTTTCTATCTTACTCTCTGTGCCTCTTTAAACAAAGCTTGAAAATGAATAAGGAACTTTGCTGGCTCCTCCCAAGAGAAAAAGAATTCACCAGTGGCAACTACCAGCACCACATTGTTTATCAGAACATAAAGTTCGGTAGAAATCCCACAGTGACGTCATCCCCCAGCACTTGCTGATGAAGCTGGAGACATTTCCAAGATATTTTCAACTGGATTGGACACTTTCTGCAGGAAATGGTCAACCAACTCTCACTTCAAAGACCTTTCCTTTACTAGGATGTGTTTAGCTCTTAAAAGAATTGGAAAGTAACCTAAATCACAGACTCAGTCTAAATTCGTACTTAAAGGATTCCAAAAGAACTTCATGTGCTGTGATTGTTTTTCTATGTCTTGATAAGTTAACTGTAAATACTGATATTTAGGTGAATCTCCTTCTGAAACATTGTTAGACTAGTGGAGCCTTGCTATGGGGATGGAAAAAAGTTTGAGGAGTCCATTACATGGCTAACACACAAAAAATTGTCCTGGAGACAGACTAGACTTTCGGGAGGCCAAGCTACAAATGGTCTGAAAAGCAAAGTGCCCACACCGTAGAGGGGATCATGTGTAGCTGTGAGTTGAAAACTAGGATCAAAGAAACAACTTGTCAAAAGATTAAGAGATCAAAAATTTAGGTGCATTTACTTAGAAGGAAAAAGGAGTGTGGAGGGGAGTTGACGCGCTGTGCGCCAGCCAAGGTGCTGCAACTGAACCTGTTTCCTGTCTGTTACAATAAACAGTTCTGTCTTCTAATTGTCAAGGATGTTGGAGGGGACTGAACAGATGTAGGCAATTTTCTATTAGTAGAAATACATCGTAATCTTGAGCTCTCTTTTGTCAAGGAAATTTTTGGATGACACTGAAAGTATCCTTATGAAATTATTATTTAAGCAGATGACCAAGCTAAAGCTAGCAAAACGTTATTATCAATGTTGAAAAGTCTGAATGTTTTAACGTTACCTAGGAAAATCGAGACCAAAAAAATACAGCCTGTAGAGTTAGAGGACGTATGTAGGTTTGGTTTCCTCATTATAAAATGGGGATAACAATATTTACTTTAAAGATCTGTTGCGAAGACCAAATGAACTAACTGATTTTAAAGAGCTTTGCAGACAGTAATAGTAATAACAATGATGATGACAATAGGTGACGTTTACCAAGTGCTCACAATGGGCAGGAACTGTTCTGACCTGTACAAATGCTTTTAATTTTCACAACTGTCTTGCGAGGCAAGTACTGTTCTCATAACCATTTGACATACAAAGTGAGTCATGGGAAGGTTAAACAGCTTGCTCAAGGTCATTTAGCTATGAAGCGGCAGAGTCTGAATTTAAACTCGGGTCTTCTGTCTCTGGAGTTGCTTCCCTCTGTAAAGTGCACATTGAAATATTAGGAAAAACAAAATACAGTGTGTTTTGCCTAAAGACTGCCTGCGTAATAAACACAACACAAGTACCCTAATGGGACTTATGCAATCACAGCGGGGAGGTACTACTGTCATGTTGAGGAAAAATAAATCTATAAGTGGCTGTAGGGAGCAATAGAGCAATTCACAGCAAGGGCATGATTACTTACGTGGATAAATTGCATAATTTTTAATAACATTTTATTTGGTGCATGTGTATTAGATACACATATTTTTTTTTTAGCAAGATTCAGGAAGTCATAATAAGCCAGAATTATAGACATAACATCTGGAAGACTGGATCCTTAGGTGAGCCTTCTAAAAGACTCCTTGTTAGGTCAAAATGAACAAAGCGCTCATTATCTGCTGCCCTCAACTTTCAATTGAAACTGAAGTGAGACTTTGAAAACAGGAGGCATTGGATAGCACAAGTGGAAAGATTGGCTCGGATTGTCATCCTCTCGCATTATAGCTTGAGGAGTTCTTTTATTTTGAGAAGACATTTGTGATTCTTTCCACAAGCTGAACACACATTCACCCTGGAGAATGACTCCCACGTGCAGCTGACCTGAAAAAGTGATATGATATCTTGATGCTTTCATATTTCCCCCCATGAGGAGTAATAATTTGGGGAGTGTTTTAAGTTAGCACACAAGGCAGTTGGCTTTAAAAAGTTCCCATAAGACCACAGAGGAGATAAACACAACGCAAAATAATCCCCATGTTAAAACACACCAGCAGACTGATAAAATAACCAGCTTGGGAACATTTCATTCATTATAAAATGTTAGATGCTGTACTTCAAACACGATGGGAATCTGTATTTACTCTCTACCAGAGCGGAAATGGAATGACTTAAATGCCACAGACATTGTATTTCTACCTTAAACAAACACCTTTGTGATAACTCTATAAATCACACATGGGAACTGTCTGATAGAAAGTAAACTTGTTTTAAATAAAATTGAAATTCCAACCATTTGTCCGAGTTCCCACATGGAATCCACCCTCGCGTAGAGCTGTGTTCCTCGTGCAGGAACATAGCACGCAGCAGGGCACGTGGTGTCCTCACAGGTTCTTTTACTCGGCTTCAGAGCTGCACACACATGAGAAGCAGTAAAGAAACAACCTTGGAATTCTGGTTTCAGAGATGACACCAAATGTGGAAGACAAAGAAAATGTCTGAGGCCTAAGGCTTAACGTAGTTTTTTTTCATCTTCATAAAGAATGATATGGGGAGCTTCCATTCCCAGCCACAGTGAAGTAGCTGGTAATGATGAACTCATCCAGCCAGAAACAATTGAAAAACTGGACAAAATATTTGAAGCAACTGCTTTACAACTTTGGAAGACTCAGCTCAGAACCCTGGTCCCTGAGAGAGAGGAATCACACGATGAGAGCCTTTGTTACCCTGGGTCTCCCTTCAGCCCAGGGAGGTGGGGCCAAAGTACACAGGGCTCCGCTGAGCTGAGGGGGCAGACACTCCTGTTTGGGGCAGCTGGAGCGGCTAGAATGAGGAGCAGGCTTCTAGAGAGAAGAGAACTGGGAACTGCATGGAGAAGCAGCTCCGCAACTCTGCGGTCCAGCACCAAATTTGTGTGTGAGTGTGTCTGTGGTGGAAAGTGGGGGCCATTTTGGGAACATATACGCATTTTTACATCATTCACTTTTGGAAGTATTTTCTAGCTAGGAAATTCTATAGCTCTAGGACCCCCTGATTTTTTTTTCAAAAATATTCTCACGTGTCCTTTTGGCCCACAAATCTAAAGGACTATTCAGTATTAATATATGAAAACTACAAACGTGAGCCACGTTTAAAAGTTCCCAGTAGTCAAATATTTCCAGTAATGAAAACATATTATCATTTTCACATACCATTATTCAAAATTATTCACAAAATATTTTACTTTTTTCTACATACCAACTCTTCATACACATGACCTACACTGGACAAGACCATCCAATCAGCCACTGGAGAAAATTCACCACCCATCCAAAATCAGGGCACATGTTGGGTTTGCTTATGTTTTTCCCCGAACAGCTGTGGGTATGGAGATTTAATGGGCCACCTAGAATTTTCCTGCCACAGTTAATTACTCATAGGGACAGCATATGACTTAATTAGAGATCTCCAGCCTTCTTGCAAATAAAGACTATGTTTAATGAGATGTTCACTGTAATTACTGAATCCTTTTTCATAGTCAAATGTTTTCGCTTTTTCCTTTTATTCTAACATTTCAAATATTTTTCCTCCTATGGAAGATTATATATACAGGGTAGAGCTTTGTGTTATCAACTATATAATTATTAGTATGTAATTATATAATAACCTATTTTTAAACTCTTTCTTAATCAGGCTTCTGACACCAGCATGTAGGTTAATGACTCAGAATAATGCTCTGATATGTTCTAAGAGAGAGGGGTCACTCTTAGAGAAATTTTCTTCATACATGAAATAATATCCTTGGCTGTGTGGAAGTCATGTAATCAAAGAAAACCCAGTTGGTGAGTACTCAGGTGTATCCACAGGTGGTACCTATGTTTTTAAAGTAGTGACCGTAACCTTGGTTTGCAGAGGAGCGCGACCCATGGATGCCAAGGTACATCATCTCAGCACAAGGTCTTGGCAGATGAGAAGCTGGGTCCCTGATGGATGTTGTAGTGGGTTCTCTCTGGGGTTGATGCCTCACATTCTCCCTGGTGAACTCATCTGTAGTCACAGTTTGACTGTATATTGGTAACATTTATGCTTCAAGCTCAGACACCATTCCTAAATTTCAAACTCATATTTCTAATAGCCTGATTAGACATCCTTGTCTGTTCCCACAGACACCTCAAAAGCAATACACCAGTCAGGGATTTGGGTTGCAAGCCACGGCAACGTGCTCTGACTTACACGAGCAGTCGAGGATGTTACTACAGGAATAACTGGCAGCTTGTGCAACATCTAAGAGTGATGGAGTGTTAGATTTAGGCTCTTCAGCCAAGAACCACCTCCAAGATCACACCTGCACATTCATTGTGGATCCAGTGGTGCAGGTGCTGACTTCATGCTGCACCTGGCACTCTTGCCTCACCAGCCCTGGGCTCCGTACCCACCCCACAACAGGGCCCTGTTGCCCAGACACTTCATCCTCCATAGCAACTCCAGAGAGCAGTTTAAAAAATCTATGTAGATAAAATAAAAAATATAAATACATAGAATATTACATGTTGTGAAATATCACACAGGGAAGAGTGTATGAATATTTCTGCACGATTTAAGGAACGATACTAGAGCACCCACGTACCCGATCAGCACGGGAAACAGAACACCACAGACCATACCTTTGAGATCCCTTTTGTTCCTTTCCATACGCACATCCCCCTCCATTCATCCAGAGGAAACTCTCCTTCTGAAATTTAGGTTATAATTCTCTTCCTCTTCTTCCTCACCAGACCACCTACACAGGGACCCCCCAAACAAGATGTGATTTCATGTGGCCTGGTTTTGAACTTCATGAAAAAGGAAACAAACTGTTTGGATACTTGTGCCTCCTTCTTTCAAACTAGTATTTGCAAGCTTCCTCCAGGTGATGCATGTGGCTGCACTCTATTTGTTTTCCCTGTGGTTCGACGTCTAACGCGACAAGGTATTTATCCTTTCTGCTGTGGACAGACCTCTGGGTTGCTTCCAGGTTTGTTTGTTTTTACCATTAGTAATGATAGTCACAGGAATATTTTTACACACATATGTGTAAAAGTTTCTCCAGGTAAATATCTAGGAGTAAAATTGCTAGCTTGTAAAATAGCTGATGACTTAATATTTTCTAAAGTTGGGCCAATTTAGACTCCTATAGGCAGTTGACGGGCCTTCTCATTTCTCCACAATATTTGATATTATCTGAGTTTTAAATTTTTGCCAATTTGGTAAGTATAAAGTAATATCTCCTAGGAACTTAATTTTGCATTTCCCAGATTTCCAGTGCGATTGAGCATCATTTCAAATGTTTATGGGCCATTTTCCATTTCCTTTGCTGTGACAGTCCTTTTCAATCTTTTGCCCATTTTTCCCCCGTGAGAGGAATTAATATTTTTTTCATATTAAGACTTTTTTTCCAAGAACATAATACATATATCTTTATGAAGGTAATAGTTAAAATTTTCCAGAACTCTTTATTCAATAAGTTTTATAATTTTCTGTATAAAAGTCTTGCATATCTTTCGTGGGATTGTTAGGTGCTTTATATTCTTCTATTAAATTGTAAGTGTAAATTAAATTAAAATTACATTATCTAACTGCCTTTTTTTCAGGTGTGTAGAAGTGCAGTTGATTTTGTATATTCAATTTTTAGCCAGCATATTGTTAATACTCTCTTACTAATGATAGGAATTGTGAGTTCAGGCCTGAGCATGGCAGGGGAGCTTGTACTGGGTGAACCCTCCTTCTGATAACAACTAGAGAAGCCAGATAAAACATAAACAGTTGAGAGAAGGCTGCATAGCAACCAAAGCAAGCAGAAACTAGAAGAATGATCCTTGAAGCAAAGGTGAGCTCCGTCTTTCTTTGGGGTGCCAGGGAAGAGGGCTCAAGTGGAAAGGCACAATTTACTGGCTTAAGGAAACAGAGGTCAGAGTTTAGGGCTGCAAGAAGAGCTGGAAATAGAAGGGAACTCCAAAGAAGAAAAAGCCATGTGGGAGGAACCCTAAAATTTCTGCATAGTTCCTCTTAAATTGTTGACTGACTCCTAAATCACACACATACAGCGAGGGTCCCCAAGAACCTACAGAAGCTGTAGAAAGCTGTGGGCAGAAGCTAAGCCAGAACTGAGCAGAGACATGTTGGTGCAGGAGGCAGAGTTTGCAGTTCACCAAGTACGAGGCTACGTAAGTGACTTTCCTCCTATCTTACCAGGTCCTTCCAGAGCTTCTCATGAGCTGGGAAGAATAGATGGGTGAGCAATTAGGAATGAATTCAACTGTTCCAGTTGGGTTACCCTACCAACTATAACATGGAAGTTAAGAATGCACGTGGGCTCAAGTGAAATCTCATTAACTACATTTCCAAAATGACACCCTGGGAAAGGTCTAGAGGATTAAAAAAAAAGTCTCATTTAAACCTAAGTGAAAATAAGAAATGTAAGTATTCGTATTATTGAAAATATTTGTGATTCATGATGTGAGGACACCGTGTCTGTTCCTACCATTTATTCCCGTACATGCAGAGAAAATGACACATAATCCAGAACTTCTACTCTCTTAAATTGAAGAATAGAATTCAAGAAAAATAGCAAAATAGGGAAGACATTTGGAACCTCTTCCCTCTCTAGGGTTTTATCTATAACGTCTATTCCCCGTAGATGAGACAGAGTGGGCTGGAGCTGTATGTTTTAGGGGGGGTGGAGTGGGGTGACACACGTTCAGAGGACAGAGACCCAGACCGGCCAAGTGCTGACAAATATCAAACACAGGACAGATTCAGAGCATGGGGATTCTCCAACTTTGTAAAGTTGTACCCAATAGTTCTGTAAGTGGTCCAATAGGTAAGGATTTTAGTTACTGTTTTATAAAGAATTTTGAAAATTTCACTGATAAACTTTAAGATACCTTGAAAAAAGTTCTGGCTTTTTCTCTTACCATTCCATACAAAAAGTTCTCTAAAATGCGGTCCGACCTCGGGCCTTATCCGTGAACCCTCACTAACATGTCCTTTGCGTGTCCTCCACAGGCCTGTTCGGCCCAGTCTCTCCTCCTCGTGTCATTCCGGGCACGCTTTCTGAACAGCTTACTTCCAAGCGGCCAGAAAGAAAGAGGTGCACTTTTGAAAGAATAGCATCTAATTGAGAAAACAGGGTTGAAGAATTCTGAACGTACGGGATTCTTTTTATAATCTGAACAGAGAGAGGAGGACAATTACAGGGCCACAGAAGTGTGGAGAAGGAGGCTTGCCTTCTGTCCCTGTTCTGTCACTCCTTGAACAATCCAGCAAGACGACGCCTGCGAACACCACTCCAAAGAGTGACCAGCGTGCATTCCAGCTGCTTGCTGCACAATCAGTCCTTTCTGTCCACAAAAAGGCCCGGGATTCATGCTGGCGTTTGCATAGTGCATTTAGAGTCACGTTGGCCCACTCCCCACGCCCCTGCACCCACACGGGGAAAGCATGGGGAACACGGTGAGGTGGGCTGTGCTCGTGGATGCTGGAAAGGCATTCGGGCCCCAGCTTCCAGGCCACTTGTCTGGCCGTGTTCAAACTCAACTTTGGTGACATTCTGCACAACTGCAATATTTCTATAAACAACAATAATCCAAAAATAAATAAGAGAGGATTATGAATTCTCTGAAAGGGGAGGAGGCAATGTAATGATTAGAGCAAAAGGCGACAGTGTTGAATGTCTTTAGTCAAAACTACATTAAAAGATCTTGGAATCTGGTTGGTCTTTCTCTTTTCTCCCTTCCTCCTGCTCAATGTACTCATCAACTATTTTAAAAAAAGCATTTGTTGCCTGAAGCCTCTATCTATACACAGATAAACATGGGTGCATACATCATATAACACATTAGAGAATTAGATCAGTTTAAAAAATAAAATTATTTTACTAGAAAAAAATCCAGGTGTGTTTACTAAATGGGACATCTCACCTGGAAAAACTCTCAAGTACATTAAAGGCACTTTGGTCAACTGTTCACTTTAGTTCTTACACTTTAAATCAACTTTTTGTACTTGTTACATTAACATTACAATGTGACCAGGACTGGCTACATAATTTGCAGATCCCAGTGTGAAATGAAAATGCAAAGCCCCGTGTTCCTTAAGGGGCCTTGAGGATTAAGGATCTGAAGTTAACGGAGCATGGGACCTTCTGAGCACGGGCCTCTGCAACGGCACACATTGGACGCCACGAAGCAGGCCTGAACGTGCCTTTCAGAAAGCTAGAAGTTCCGCTCCTGGATTTACAAAGAGCAGATAAATTTTGCGTCCACAGAGGATGAATTAACTCTGTGAGATAAATGCACATGAGGAGTCATTCCTGAGTTACTCCTGCAGGACGGAGAGGAAGGGCCAGTCTCTAACCCTAGGTGTACACAGCTCTCCTCAGAGATCCCCGTATATCCCAGGAAGGACAGAGAAATTAAAAAATGCATTTAAACTTGTGTTGATGCTGTGATTAAAAGTAATACTAAGTCCCCACACACGTCGACATTACTTTACATCATGGTATTTGATGTAATGTTAAAATACAGCTAATGTCATGGTATTAGAAGACCATGACACAACTGGGAAGAAAGTTTATTGAGACCTTTTTTGGGTGAAAGTGACTAGAAATGTTACCTCATATCAGAAAGTCCACTTAAACATGAAGCATTACAGACTGGGGTGACCTGTTGTCTCTAAGTGTTTCTGGATTTTCAAGAACGTGTACTGATCCAGAAAGTGCTGAAATTTGCCAGAGCAAGGAGGTCAGTGATGCGGGCTGTGTGCTAAGGAGGGAGATTCATGGGGATCCCCACGCTTCATTCGCATCATCTAGCTGAGCCGCCAGCAAGGGAACAGCTGTCACCAGGCTGATGAGTGGCGCTCCGGGGTCTCGGGGGCATGTGCCTCCCTTTCCAGGTGGACATGTTTACTCATTCTGACTCAGCACAAGATCAGGTGCTTGTTACACTTGGTAATAATCTGGTCTTTGGCAAAGCAAATATTCTGGCCTTGAAAAGCCTTGAAAAAGTCCAGTTCAAACATACAATTTCTTGCCCATTCCCTGTGGTATTTAAATATAAATAAGACATTTGATATGATGTGAACAAACTCCGAAATGAGGACAATTCAAACCCAAACTGCCTCATTTACTTGGTAATTTTTTGAGGAAAAGTGTTCTATTCAAATAAAGAAGGGAATAGTAAAATACCTTTAAATTTGTATTACATTTTGATTTTGAAAAACTTAAAGTACCTTCTGAAATATTTCTCATATATTTCACTTTTTAATATTTATAGACTGGTCCTGCCAGGACATCCTATACAGGATACCAACTTTCATTTCTGTGCATTCTCATGAAAAACTCTGCAATTTCACTCAAAATTTTTTATCAGTTCCTCTAAAAATACCAGAGTTTACACATAAAACATCAAATTCACTTATAATTGCTTTAAAAAGGAATTTAATGTTTTGATGCTGTTTCAGATCAAATATGCACTATTAATCGAAATTACCTTCCAGTCTGTCCGTGGACCTCTTGGGACCTAGACTCGAACACGACCCTCTCAATGCTATTTGGGCCATGCAGACCACAGTGGAGGATCATAATAGAAGTTTCCAAACCTAGCAATTCCCTTTGGTCGTCATCACCTCTGAAAAAGCTCTAAGAGTTTCCCAAATATTGGGGCACCTTTGTGCGCCCCCCTGCTGCAACCAAGACGCGCAACGTGTTTTGTTTACCGCGCACGGAGGCAGCCTGCTGCCGCAGAGAAAGTGCAGGTGGTGGAAGCATGCGGACCTGGGTTAGAAGTCAAGCCTTTCCCGGCTGTGGGAGCTCCAGCAAGTAACAACCCCTGAAACTCAGTTTCTTCATCAATAAAATTGTCACCGATACGGCTTTGCTCACACAGCTTGTGCAGAGACTAAATGAATGTGAGCTGTCTAGTACAGTGTCTGGTCCAGTGCAGGTGCAAAAGAAATCTGAATTGCCTCCCCTATCGGTTCACTTTGTTTCTATGTCATTAGTCCACTTCACCCAGTAACTGACTAAACTCAGAAGCTAGGCTAGTTAGGTCCAGACCGATTTTAAACGCTGTTTGAATGGAAAAATAGACAAATTATTGTCTGGATAGCATGGTGGTTAGACTTTGAGGCCAGACTGCCTGGTTTGGAATCTGAATGCCACTTGCTCAGCTGTGTGACTTTGGGAAGATTATCTAAATTCTCTGATCCTCAGTTTCCTAGTCAGTAACATCAGGAGAATAACACCATTGACACCTCAGGGTTGCTGTGAGGACTGAGCCGGGCTGTGACTATCACATCTGAAGAGTTACGTGACTGTTAACTATCACTTTTCTTATAGTCATATTTATGTGAGGTAGAATAGAACACCAGATCTATTTGACTGTATCATGTAAAGCGGAGCTGAGGACACAGCACAAATTATATTTTCTTGTCAGGAGCACTCTTTAAAATATTTCTGAGGGTTAAGCCATAAGCCCAAGATATACAACGTCAATAGCAGGATTGGAGATCAAACCTAGGACCAGAAGAATAATTAGGTCTATTTTGCTGGTTGTCCATCTGATGATGATTTATCAGCCTTCTACTCTGAAATTAGGAGGAGGCCGTGGCAAGAGAAACATCGCTTAGAGAGAGCTCGGAAATCTCAAACACCCATTTTCACGTAACCATGTCCTGGTTTACTTGACGTGTAAAAAGGAGATCTTGCTTTATTTTCCACATTATGTCTATTGCTGACTCAGGGCACAAAGAAGAGCAAATTGTGTAATTTGAGTTGAGAGAAATCATTTTTGCAGTTGTTCTTTAAAAAAAGAAAAAAACCCTCACATAATGAGCCAAAACTCGCCCAGCGATCTGTGTGCTCCGCTTCCATTGACGTCACTTGGGAGTTGTGTGGGCAGAAACTGGCTGACTTCCTCCAGCATGTCTTTTGAAAACTGAACATATTGAAAAAAATGCACCCTTTTAATCTCAAACGACAGTAGGAAGAGGAATATCACGAGAAATTTTCCTGTTTACATCTAAACAAACTCCTATAGAGCCTGAGAGCCTCGTTCACAGAGTAATCCCCCTTGGTGTCCAGTCAAGGGAGCAGAGTCCCATCTGAGAAGGGGATTGTGTGGTGTTACAGCTAAAGTATCTTGGACATGACCTTGTTCAATTCCTCCATTTTTTAGCTACAGAAACTGTACTCAGAGACTCAGAAACATTCCCAAGGACAGACAGGGTCCAAAATGGGACTAGAACCCGGGCGTTCTGCCTTCTGGTTCCTTGCTCAGGTCAGGACAGTCGGATACGTAACAATCAGTGTTCCTCCACACTTTTCTCTGATTATGTAAATCCCAAGCACCAAATGACTGGGGGTCTGCGTCCTGCAGAAGTCACCGGTCGCTGAGATACGATAAAGTGATCCTGGTCCCTCTGAATTGAGTGCATTGTGGAGACAGTTCAAGGCTCATAAAATGCTCTGGGTGCAGCTGCTCCCTGGGTGTGCTGCGGGGTGTCCATTTAGAGCTTGAGCCTCCCCCCCAGGGCCTTCTCAGGTCCATGTGCCCTACTTCCCGTAGCTCAGAAAGGCCACCTCTTGGGGACAGGGAGAAGGGAGTTGCCCCAACTCCACCTCGGCTCCCCACCCCTTTCAGGTTTATTCTTCCAAAGATATGGTCTCTACTCATTCACCCATTTATTGAAAAATATTTATTGAACACCTCCTATAAGCCAGACTGTGAACTTCCAGCTATGGAAAAAATTCTCAAATTCAACCTTTAAAGAATCACTTAATAAAGGTGTCCAATGACTATTTCTCCCACCAAATAAGAGATCTTATATAAACCATAGTCAATTTCAGCCATCATCCATCTCACATACGTTGGAGAATATATAGATTTATTTTGCTCCTGAGTATGGATTATTACTTATTATTTAGCTGGCCTTGTAAATTCAAATCCATAGGAGAAGCTTTGTGTCAATGTGGAGTTCCCCCATCTCTGCTTCTTCCTAAAGAGAAGCATTCTTCACTGGCAGTAGGATGCCTCCTCTGCGGCCATCTGGTTTGAAGACCCTAGCAGTGGTTGCCACTTTAGTTTCTTTGATAAATGTCTGTGAGGGTCAACTTCCCAGCAGTCCTGTAGGTAGAGGTCCAAGGTCTTATTTGCCCCACTCTAGCATTGGTGCTGTATGGACCGTGGCATCCACAAATTTTGGTAAAAAGGCTTGGTAAGGTTTTAGAAGGGCAAGGGCATTCAGATTCACAGTGTCAAAGACCTAAATATTGAGAATAGAAGCTATTTCATCAATCTAATGTAAGTACTCCAGTTGAATGCCACCTAGACACTGGAAATGGAGCGAAGAGAATCTGCCACCATCTTCAACACTGAAATAACCGTGAGAAGGTCCAAGGTCAATCAAATAGCACATCAGTTGGTAATGCTGCGTATGGAAGGCTATTCTATATATGAGGATTTAAAAAAATAACAGAATAAGGAAATTATCCTAAAAATATATAGGAAAAAATAATTATTGTTACAGCTAATAGAAAATATTTAAGAATTTGGCTTCTAAATTAGGCAGCAAGTAGACATGCTGTCCATGAAATAGGAGCAGAAAGACATGAGGAGAAAGAAAAGGCAAAAACATCAGGATGAAAACCTATGACAACTAGCTGAATTAAAGGTAACGGGGTGAAATAGGGCAGAATTGAAAGGAGACTATAAGTGCAATAGAAATATCTGAGTTCTCACTGGAAAGAATAAAAATCAGAATTAATACTGCAGAAAACTGAATCAGAGACAAGAAAACCGACAGCTCTAAGAATGTAGCTCAAAAATCCAGACAATTGAGAACAAAGATGGCAAATGTGGTAGATGTGGAGGACAACGCATTAAAAATACAACCTGGAGTTAACTAATATTCCTAAAGAAGAAATAGAAAGGAGTAATGATGAAGACATAGCTAAGAAGCTCCATTTTCTGCTAAGAAGTTCCATTTACTCAGACTGAACATGCTGACTATGCCATAAGAAATTAAATTAAAAAAATAAGAAAGAGAAGTGTTCATGCTAACAAACTGCCTGGCAGAGGTTTCCTCTTATTAAAAGATAAAGAAATGTTTTTATAAAAACCAGAAGACATGAGGGAAAATTTAGCTAAAAAGGAGCAATCTTAGATGAACTTTAGACAGCTTGTGGAAAACATTAAATTCTTGAAGCCGAATAGGGAAATAGCCGGAATTAGAGGTTTAAAAGGATGTTAACAAAGAATTGTACACAACATTAAGTTTCAAAGGCCATGTAAGGGAATAACTAGAGTTCTGAGAGAAACGATGTGAACAAAGGATCACAGCTCCATATAGTTATCATCCACGGACACGTGACAACAGCAGAAGGACTCTGTCATATGTGCAATGGTTTCAAGAATATACTGCCCACGGATATTTCTTTAAAAATTTGCAGAAGATCTTTATTTAAAATGAAAAAAGGAGGAATCAAAGACTACTATAAACAAAATTAAAAGTCCCCAAATGAATAGTTATATTCTTGTTCTTATTTCATGAGAATATTCTTATTTTGCAGAGAATTACTATTCATAATATAGAAAGAGCCTTTATAAATCAATAAAAAAGTAGAAATATCCCAGTGGAAAATGGGCAAGGAAGAGAAACCAGCAATATGCACAAAAAGACACACGCATTTTTAATAAGCCATTTTAGAACTAAAATATCGATTTTTAACTTAATTGCATCTATATTTTATGGATGGTAGAATTACAGAAGATATTAATTATATGTTGAGTAATTTTTAAATATTCTACAATAACGTATATAACTGAATCCTTTTAGATCAGGAAAATGGAATTTTAAATAAAATACGTTATCACTGCAGGGCATGATTATACACCACTATTATCTTATATTTTACAATTTCATATATTTTCCAGAATTTTCACAGTTACTTTTATAAGCAGAAAAATAAAGTTGTATTGTTTTTCCAAAGAGTTCAGTTAGGGGATCAAATATATGCTTATTAATTCATCAAATAATCATTGAAGTATGTGATAAATCTCTTCTGGAGTTTATATGATACTTATCAGCAAACAATGAAAACCACAACCTGCAGACAGTGTGAGCTGCCTGTCCAGTACCTACAATATATATCACTTTTCTCTTCCATGCAGACAGAATGTGGTGTTGATCTGGGTATCAATGTGTCCTGCCACAGTAAGATAGATGCTTTGCAAACTCTCCCAGCAATAAGTGACCATTTGACATAGTTCTGATCTGTAAAGTCTTTCTCTTTCCCAGATATAAACAACAGACGTGGTTTGTTAAGTCTGCCTCCCTTCCTCATGCCTTAAACCTGGATGTGATGTCTGGAACAGCAGCAGCAATCCTGCAACCATTAGAGGGAGAAGTCTGAGGAAAAGACCAACAGTCTTGCAAAGATGCTAGCCCTGGCACAATTCAGCTATTGAGTGAAGGCTGGCAGCCACTCCAGACCTCCGCGAGAGGAATAAACCCTTTTGTGTTTAGACCACTGTAATCGCCAGGTTTTCTAGTCTTTGTAGACAAATGAATACTGATAAGCCATGGTACTGAATGATTTCTGATTTCGTTTCAGTTGCCAGGAAGCATGGCTAAGTTAAGTGTCCAAATTGAAGTAAGCAGTGCATGTCAAGGGTCACTTTCTCTTCCCTTTGTGTTGTTTCAGTTCAATATTTATTCTTAATTATCTAGCTTTATATTGTTTAATTTTGTTAAAATCTTAAATCCTTCAGTAAGTTGGCGAGACCCATATGCTAAGGGAATGTGCCCTTTCTCTGTTGCCACCTGCCCATCCCTTCCCCCTCTTCTGTGGAGTTCACCTTCATGGGTGTGTTCAACACTGATATTTCCGCAGGCAAGGGGCTCTGAAGGGAGCAATCATAAAAGTAGAAGACACGGTCCCTACTCTTACAAAACATGGAACCAAGTTGGGAAGATTAAAACACACACTTTTGTTCTCTGTCTCTCTCTCACACACACGCCAACGGGAAAGCACTTCTAAAGTTTCAAATAAGTCCCATTCAACACGCTCTCCCGAGTTTCTGCCTGTGCCAAGCATGGTGCTGGGTTCTGGAGATGTGAAAGTGGGAAGGACGTGTCTTTCACCTCGTGGGGCTTACTGTGTAGGTGAGAACACCCCTAAAACGATCATCGTGATGGCATACTACTGTAAGTGCTCTGATGGGGGTGGGCACCGGCTGCTGTGTATGTGAGCGGGGTTCGAGGAGTCCTTCTTGAGGGAACCCACATCTAGAAAGATGAGGTTGCTATGCTAGGTTGGAGAGCAGTATTTCAAGCAGAGGAAAGAGCATGAGTACACACTGAAGAGTGGGAGGGCAGACTACAAGTATTCAACTATTGCTGTAGCGGTAGTGGAGGGCAGGGAGGTCCAGAGACGGAGCAGGAACGCAGGCGGCGGCAGCACTGAGGAGGGTGGGGAAGCTGCCAAGGAACTGTTGGAGGATGCGAGCTCTGCTGCAGTGAGCATTGACTTTGGAGTCAGACTTACTTTGGTTTGAATCTCACCATTTTTGCACTCTTAGGCGAATTCTTTTGTCTCTCTGTATCCTCTTTTCTTCATCTGTAAAATGAGGATAGCAATATACACTTTACAGTAGCAACAGCCATAGTAGACGTGTTGCAAGGATTATAGCCGATATATGTAAAGCATCTAACACGTGACCAGGCATATAGTAGATACCCGATAAATGGCAGCAATGATTAAACTGAAGGTTTTAAAGCAAAAGATTGACTTGGTGAGCGAGGAACGTGGGCACAAGAGGTTAGGCCTGGATGTGAGTGCTGAAGCCACGAGGCCTAAGAAACTGCTTAGAATGGCATTGGTTGGGCCAATCCTAGGGAGTGATGGCTTAGAGCGGTCATCTTGGGGCCCAAGGGAGGTTTTTCTGGCAGTGACTCAGGGGACCGGGTCAACCTATTCATGTAGGAACAGGTTCACGTGAACCAAGGCTCATATATGTCAACTCTACTTTCAACTCTAACCCACCGCACCACTCCTGCTCTTCACCCAACCGTGAATTCATCAACGCGAGAAGAATGACTATCCCCTCCCCACGTTCTCACATATCTATCGCTCGGCACATTCTGGGCCTAACCTCTCTAGAGATTGTCCTCTGTTGGTTCAACAGTTAAACCTTCTATAAGTGGCACTAGTTTTGTAGTCAGTCACAAAGAAATATATGAGATGCAGAGAAAGATGTGTGGAAAAGGGTGAGACATTCTTGAGGAATCTGTTCCACAGACAGTAAGAGGATCGGTTCAACTGAAGAAGGAGGAACACTTGGGGCAGACTCAGGAGACCTGGGTGAGCCTTGGAGGGTGGTGGAGTAAGTGCTGGTTGAGGAGAGCAGTTGAAGGAGAAGTACGCCTACAAGGCTGTGTCCCTTCTACCCAGTTCCCCCTTGTATCCTTCTTGCTTTCTACCTTTTTCCCTTGGCCCCTCCGAGAACACTATAGCTAATGGCTTAACAAGCCCGGTCAGTATGCAAGAGAAGCCTTTCTCACTGGCAGAAAGCTCTGCCTGCTCCTAAGGCCTTAAGTGTTTTCAGGAGGCCTTATTCCCCTTCCCAGGCTTCATGAGTGTACATTTTAGCCAGTATTCCCAAACTGTTCTTGCCATAACAGCCCTGCAGGAGCTCACAACCACGTTGAATTCTGACCTTTGTTAAAACTCTTACAGGCAGACCAGCACTGAACTTAAGGCACACTGGATAAAGGACTTCTTTCTAGGTCAGGAATGGGCATCCTGGTGTAACTGAACTACCCACGGGCCGGCAATGTTGGCAGCTATCAGAGAGAGGTCACAGGGCACCAGGGCTCTTTCCAGTCCACAGGCAGATTTCTCCCCCTGAGCCAGGTTATCATGGCACCTCACGAGGGGCGGCAGCTTCACGTGGTGTGTTAGAAGTAAACCCGAGTTTGTCTTCCAGGGCTTGAATAAACAGCATCGACCTTCGACAGGAAATCCTTAGCTTTTACTACTCATTATCATCATTAAAGACTTCTAGTCATTTATTGGTTTCTTCTGGATGATATAAAGTTTTTTATTGCATATGTGCCTTCTGAAGCTTCATGTTATTGTCAATTCAGAGCCTGAATCTCAAAAAAAGCTTTATCTAATTCCTTCATTTTTATTTCATCACCTGATTCTCTTTACTGAACAAACAGGATTTGTCTGCTGTATCTGATTTGACTGCTTACAGATTTTTTTTTTTTTCTGCGTGAGGAAGACTAGCCCTGAGCTAACATCGGTTGCCAATCCTCCTCTTTTTGCTGAGGAAGACTGGCACTGGGCTAACATCCGTGCCCATCTTCCTCTACTTCATATGGGACGCCGCCACTGCGTGGCTGAGAAGCAGTGCGTGGGCGGGCGCTCGGGATCCGAACCCATGAACCCCGGGCTGTCATGTGAACTAAACCGCTGCGCCACCGGGCCGGCCTCTGCTTACAGATATTTTTAATGACAATTCATTAATAAATTTTTATTGTAATCCCATCTCAAATAGAGGGCATTAAGTCAAATTATCCAATACCTACAATTGAACTACAGTTATTTTTCTAAAAAAAATTCATTTAAAAAACTCTGAAATCAAGTTTTAGTTTTGCAAGCTAGACTGAAATTTCATTTCACGGAGTAGAAATGATGACTGAGCCCACCTGGGTAAACATGTTCCCGTATTTGGCGGGATCCATCTTCTACTGACATGTCTAAATGTTTCATTTTCAACTGAAATGACATGCTCAGGATGTACTGTACATTTCCACATAGCTGGTGGAAAGTGAAATGTCGCCGTGCACCCTCTTTGGACAGGTTAACTGCAGAGCTCAGTGGAATCACGCACTGCGTTCAGGGCACTTGGGGCGGAGGGAACACGGGAGACTGTTGTCTTGGGGTCTCCTCTCTCCTCCTGTCTCTCTCTGCCTCACGTTTCTCTCTTAGAATAGAACTCTGTTGTTTCCTTGGAGACCTCACCTCAGTCACCTTTTAAGGAAAATGAGAACAGGTTATAATTCTCGTTGTGGTTTTGCTGAGACCTAACGTGTTTGACTAATTTCCCAACTCCTTGGAATTCTCCATATTTAAACTCACTTGAAGCCAGGAGTTAAGGTATTATTCACTCTGTAGTTCATGCCATGTACAGTAACAGTGTAAATGAATGGTGTAGATTAAAAGAGAAATAATATAAAATGCTATATTTGAACTGGAATCATATGAAAAACTAGTAACCAGGTTAAAATATTTAACAAATAAACCTCCCAAAACTCTATTTGGTGTAGAGATAATGCATTTAGGTGTGGTCAGTGTTTTGACCTATAAACATTTAAAAATGGCAAGGTGAGTTTGGGAATAAAACTTTTTGTGATTGGTTTTGTTACTGATTTTTTTGTAGTTTCCATAATGGGCATCATCTTAATGGCTCCTTCAATTATCTTTTGGAAGTAGGTGGGATATAAATTATGCATGAATATATAAATGGATCAGGTTTTTAACTAGAATAAATGCCTTTAGTGACAGCTTAAAAGATCCACCTTAAATCAGCTTATAACATCTATTTTTAAATGACTTCAAAATTTGAAGTTAAATGTTCTCTTTTTACTTTAATGACAATGGTGTAATTATTCTTAGGATTAAGAAGGTATTGTCATTTTAAATTTCTGGCTAGCAGATTATCAATTCAAAGACTCTATAATTGTGTACCTGCTATATCATACTTGTACTTGTCATAGCAGGAGACACAGGATGAGTAAGAATGGCTCCCATGCCTACAGGTGTTTACAGTTTGGTAGAAAGTCTAAAAGAAGACAGAACAAAGTAAGTGCATAACTGAGCTATGAGATCTTCATGTGGGTTCAGAGAGGCAAGACCCTTGGGTGTGAGGGACTACGAGAGGCTTTATGAAACAAGTTCAATAGTGAAGGTTGACACAAAACACACACTCCCCCTACGCGTCTTCAGGGTGGTCCATTGCAAGTGTACTGAGCCTAAAGCATCGGCATCTTTAATAAAGATGGCGAAAAAATCAGCTTATTATAATTTGTACGAAAGTGATTAGCTGAACATTTCACATCATTTCTTCCATACATGAGCTTGGATGATGGCTTGTAATAACAACCCACCTTTGATACCAGTCAATTTTATCATTCCTGGTTATTTTCAGTTATCAGTGAATGGTGTTTGAATAACATGGAAGAGGTGGGCTATTATAATATATTCCCTTACCTGATACTATGCCAGTATTGATTGCAGTAATTATTTAATGACTAGAACTGCTTTTATTTTCTTTCATGCACTTTGCTAGAACATATGAAACGTATCTCTTCATAATCAAGTTAGAGTTATGGGACCTTAGAAGTCATATGGTTCGAATAGCTTTTTGATGCATCAGGTATAAAAATAAAGTGTTATGCTAGTCCTGTGAGGCAAGATTCATTCATAACGCCATTTGGGAAGGTACTTGGTAATAGTATCAGCTGTAGCTACTTGTTTTGTTACTTCAGATTAGTTATTTGATTCCCAAGTTTCTGGAAGCAGGTACAATTGAGCTGTTCTCATTAAGTCTGGTATAAACCAAAGATATATTTCACAGAAGCCAAAAAGGAGAACATGAATATAAAGTAATAAGATTGATTTCTACACATACCACTTGAAAGTCTTTAAAATAATTTCTGTTTAACCTTCAAAACCTTCATTCAACAAATATTTGATAACCCACTAGGTAGATAATGAACAATAATAATAACAACAGAAAAGAGAAAAACCAGTTCAAGTCCATATGTAGATAACTAAATTCTTGGTATTCATTTTTTAAATTCAATTTCTTGGGTACCAACTATAGGCCATGTGCTCTTCCAGCTGGGGGAGGGGAAGGGCAGGAGGAATCACAATAACAAGCGAAATCAGCAGCTACCCCCCTGGTGCTCACAGCCTAGCTGTGCTAAGCATAGCCAAAGACACAAGGTCAATACGGCAGGCTCCTTTCAAAGGAGTCTGCAGTCTAGTGGGGAAGGTGGTAGGTATATAATTACAAGGTAGAAAATGCTTTCTTTTCTTAATCAGGGTTATCATAAAATTACTTGGGGGGAATTTTTCAAAATTCATATGCCTGAGTTTCATTTCAGACCTAAACGAAAAAAAAAATGACTAGCAGTGAAACCCTGGAATGAGCAATGAAAAAGCTCTCTCCAGATGATTCTGGCATGGACCTCTGGTTAAGAACTCCTGGTCTAGAACTCCTTTGAATTGCTCGGATTTTATTATAGTGCATTCATAACTTCCATAATGCTCCACAGTTTGCCTTGTTTTTCCCAGCAATATTGATGAGACATGTGGATGGAATTCTTTACCGATTGTCAGAAAAAATAAAACTAGCTGGCCATTTCAATGCCTGGCGCATACACTCTTTCTTTGGTCTTAACGATCTATGACTTTCTGTGCCCTCATCTCCATACAGACTTTCATTTTAATGAGTCTCACTCTTTCAGAGTCTCTCCATCCATTATTTTTTGTTATTCTTTGAGTACTCGTCTTGAAATTGTAAGTATTGCTTCCGCTTTGAAATCTAGTTTTCCTAACACAGCACAATATTATAGTTAAGGTCTTGTCAGGAGGATCAGAAATATCTCTGCTCTTTAGCTTGGGCTGGGAGAAAATACACTACACTTGTAACTGCAGCATCACCCGTGGAATGTATCCCAGGGATGCCAAGGTGCATGGTGCTCCGTGAAGATGTGAGACCCAAGCCTGTTCGCAGCAGAAACCCTCTGAATCCTGGGAGCAGGTGAAACAAGAGCTTTGTCGGCACGTGCCTTGTGGTTGCAGGAAAGGAAAAGTTCCTTTTATCTATTGACTTTTAAAATTATATGTGAATAAACACTTCAACTTTCAGTAGTTTCTTGGAGAACAGGTTGCTCACAAGTAGAGAAGCACGAGTAGAGCAGAGGCGCCCAAAACATCCCAGTACGACGTTGACCAGGGTCATTTTCACATTAGTGATTTCTGCATTTCCCTCACGTGGACCTTGAAGTGTGTATTTGCTTTCCTGGACTTACTGCAACTTGTCTCACGCCAACAGAAAAAGGTGAGGCTGTAGTTGTTGCCTCTTTTGATCCTTCTCCACATTCTCCTTCTACTCATTTTTGTAGGTCTCTGAGGATCTCAGGAGGATGGTGCTGATTCCTTGGAGAGCTCATGATGCATACTTGAGAATGTCAGGTTTAGGGATTGCCTGCTGTGGCACCAGTGGAGTCAAGCTGTAACTTTGAAGCTGTGCACATTCCTTCTTACTGTTTCATCTCTCGTAGGACAAATCCCGGTGAACACGAATCGTTTACCTTCACCAGAGTGAACCAAATCAGTTGCAGTGCTCTGATCTCCTACTTTGGCCTGTTGGAATGCACAACAGGTCTGCAGCTCCAGACACTGCAGGGAACGCCTAGAACCTGTCTAATAAACTCACCCTGTTAATAAATCAGAGTGGAAAGAACAGTTTTGTAAGGAAGCTCTTGACTTGTCCATCACATCCCAACATTATGTTTCTTCAGAAATCTCTGATAATAGAAACTTTTTTTGGAAACTGTCCTTGTTTTATCAGAGCAAGTTTGTAAATTATTGTGAATCACGTATAGTACAAAGTAACAAACAGTATAATGGGTACCCTCAAGTCCCTGGCCCAGTCACACTCCGAGGTTGGTATGAAAAGGAAGCAAGATCTTCCAGCTGGAGCAAGCTGGGCAGGGTGGGCCCAGAGCCAGGGTCCTCCAGGGTCAGGTTGGCAGTGGCGCAGCAAGAGCTTGAATCATTTAGACCTACACTCCGACACAGGCCTGGGGCCTCTGTTGGTGGATCATATTATCCAAACCTCAGGACTGGTCTACAACGAACCAGTTTTCTGAAGAGAGCTTAAAGATGTCCTTGAGAATCTACAAATTGGCATGACCCATGAAAGATCAAACTGCTGAGTGAAGAGATTCCATTTATATTCTCAGGCAAACTCCAGAAAGAAAGTTCTTCTCCAAACAGAAGTTAGGCTCAAAAACAAGTAGAATATATTGCTACCATAGAAAAGGAAAATTAGAAACAAAGAGTAAAATTAAGCAGAGTGGCAGAAAGGCACGGGACATAGGGACTACCTCATTGCAGGTTAGTCAAAAGAGAGAACCATTCCCTCTTTTTTTTTAAAGCTCTATTGAGGTACAATTTATATAACATAAAATTTACTCACTGTAAATCTAAAGTTTTATGATTGTTCTTTTATCTAGTTGTGCAACCATCTCCACAATCCAGTTTTAGAACATTTCCATCATCCCCTAAATTTCCCATTGTCCAGTCTGTCGTGAGTCCCCACTCTGGCCCCCTGGCCTCAGCAGTCACTCATCTGCTCTCTGTCTCCATAAACTTGCCTTTTAAAAGACATTTCATATAAATGGAATCATGCAAGACATGGTCTTTTGTCTGGTTTATTTCACTTAGCATAGTGTTTTGGAGGTTCATCCAGTTGATGAATAGTATTCTATTGTATGGATATTCCACATTTTGCTTATTCATTCACCAGTTAATAAACATTCGAATTGTTTCTAGCTACTGGCTGTTGTGGATAAAGCCTATGTGAACATTCACATACAAGTCTTTGTGTGGACACATGTTTTAATTTTTCTTGTGTAGATACCAAGGAGTGGAACTGCTGGGCCATATGGTTAGCAAACATAATTTATCTTTTTAAGAAACTGTCTAACTTGTTTTCTAAAGTGGCTGTACCATTTCACATTCCCATCAGAAATGTATGAAATTTCCAATTTATATCTTCACCCACGTTTAGTATTGTCAGATTTTTGGAATACAGTCATTCCTAGTAGGTACATCATGGTATCTGACTGTGATTTTAATTTTCTGTTTCTGATGACTAATGGTGTTGAGTATCTTTTCACGTGCTTATTAGCTATTTGTGTATCAGAGAGAGAATTCACCGACTCTTCATGCCACTTTAGCCAGAAGTCCCACCCGTCTCCTTCTTGCAGTCCTCCCTTTCTCTGCCTTCTGGGGCACCATGCACTTATGTTTTTCACCCTCTCTCTCTGGCCACTCACTGTCAATCTTCTTTGTTGGCACATCTTCCTCCACTTG
This sequence comes from Tapirus indicus, assembly GCA_031878705.1. Lineage (NCBI taxonomy): Eukaryota > Metazoa > Chordata > Mammalia > Perissodactyla > Tapiridae > Tapirus > Tapirus indicus. The sequence goes on along the minus strand of CM062933.1, from coordinate 54,503,092 downwards.
ATTTTGTAAGGTTGGTGTTTCTCAGGGCTTAGTTTTTAAATTCTCTTCACTTCTCACTTTATTGTCTTCTTATTCATATTATTTTACTTCAAATGCCATAGTAATTATGTTAATTTCCAAACATATATCTGTAATCCTGTCTTTTCTTCAGAATTATCATCAACGTACTAACTGCCTCCATGAAAACTTCACTTGGATAGCTCATAGATGTCTTAAATTCTGAAACATGCCCAGGACAAAACAACAACCTCCCCTGTAAGACCTTCTCATCCTCCTTCCTCCCTCCCTCTCTCCTTCCCTTTCTCTATGCCTCCTCCTCATTCTCCTCCAGTATTCTCCATCAAAATAAATGAAACCATATGCTCAGCTGCTCCAGCCAGAAACCTGGGAGTTACACTTGATACCTTTTCTTTCTCACATTCCACATTCAAACATTCATCAATCCCTGATAATTCTACCTTCAAAGTATGCATCACATCTGTCAATTCTTTTCCATCTACCCCCCCCACACCCCCACCCCAGTACAGCCATCCTTTCCAGGGTAGGCTGTAAGAATCTCCCTATAAATCCATTCTCCACATACAAGTCAGAGAAATATTTTTTAAGATAAAAATCTGATAATGTTGTCTCCTTTTAGGCTCACACACACACACACAATTAAAATCCTTTACTTGTCTCCTATTTCTTCTAGACTGAAATCTGGAAAACATAACATAACCTAGAAGGCCATCCCTCAGCCTTGTCTAGAGCCACTGTAGGGCCCTCTCCCTCCTCTTTTGAAGCCCAGCCGTAATGGCCTTCTCTTGTATTCTGGAGTTGGGTGTGTGCTGCTTCCTCTGTCAGCAATACTTCCCTCTCCTGCTCCAGTGGATCAAGTCCTGCACATCCTTTGCATTCCTGCTTCAATAAATGTCTCTTCACCCAGAAAGACTTCCCGATTAATGTAGTATTTATTCCCCGACTTAAACACTCCAATCATAACATATACCTCTCTTTAAAGCACTTACCCAGTTGTAAGGAAATAGTTATTTGCATGATTATTGATATAACGCTTATTCTTCAAATTCTCAACTCCATGAAAACAAGAACCTGTCTTTTCCCCACTGTATCTCATGAGCCTGGCAGAAAAGCTAGCTCAAAACAGGTGCAAATGAATACTGTTTAAATGAAGTAATAAGTGAATTAATGCTTTTAAGTTCTCTTCAAGAATACAAAGACTATTCTCAGACATATTTTCCCTGACCAAGAAGGATGAATAATTGGAAAAATCATCTGGCCTGGGTATTTTTTTAAAATTTCCTTCTAACTTTCAGAAACCACACCACTTTAGATATGTTTATAGTATCTATGTTTGTTTTCTTTAAGCATATGTTCTTTGGGGTAGATCATATTAATCACGTTTATCTTCTGGGTACCCAGAATTACATAGTTGGAGAAAGATTTACAAACACTGAAAAACAAAGCTACTATACTTCACTATTGACTTAGTTTTGCTTCTTTGATCTATGTTTCTAAATACTTCAGGACAGTGACATTTATTTTACATCTGTAATAACCATAAATGAAATAACAAGAACCTATTCTGAAGCAACATATAAATATATTCTCCCAGGTTTACTGGAGATGTTGGATAATTTATCTGAGGTCACAAAGATAATTACCCAGAAATATAGCTCTAAGCCATTGGAAGCAGCAGAACACAATGGTTAAACACCTGGACTTTGCAGTTAGATCTGAGTCAAGTTTTGTTTTGTCGTTTACTAACTGTGTAACCTTGGGCAGATGACTTAGTCCCCCTAAGCCCCGGTATTTTTAATCTTTATAATGAGGCTCATTGGGATCATGGGCTACCATAACAATTACATGAGATAAAACAGGTAAAAACACTTAATGCAGTAGCTGGCGTAGAGTAAGAATTAAATAAGTTCAATAGTATTACAGATGGAGAGAATTAAGAGATGGCATTCCACAAGAAGAAATGATGCAAGTAAACACAAAGGAACATCTAGGGAAACTGTAAGCATAGTAGAATAGACAGTTGGAATGTAGTGGGAGATAAAGTGTCAAAAGGGAGGTTGTGGCCAGATTATGGAAGAATCTAAACATCAAGCTGAAAAGATTGAATTTGGTGCTAAAAATAGTGAGAATCCATTGAGAAAAGACTATGTGAGATTTTTTAGTTTACAGGTTTCAACTTGACTACAAGAAACTGCCATGCTTATTTAGAGCAACTAACTAATCTTTTCCCAAACGTGGATAATTGAGAGGGTAGAGACGAGCATAACCAATTAAGCCTTTTCAAGAAAAGAAAGCCCTTAATTAAAACATTTTTTATAAATATTGGTTAATTACTAAGTATAAGCCTTTGCTTAACGATTTTGAAAGCTGGCTACAGCACAAACATTCAAATCAATACCAACACCTGAGTGTACAGTTATCTTTTCTTTTCAGTCCTGTGTTAGCCATCACCACTTCATCTAACTGGTGTGTTCTCTTTTCTGATCTAAACAGATCCTTTCATGTTCTCTTACTTTTTCTAATGGGATCACAGTTCAGGGAAGAATTCTTTTCTTTTAGGTCTATGCAATTAATTTGCAGAGAAATTATGAAATAGTCAAAAGCAAGACCTAATGTTGTCTTTCCAGCCCCTAGCATAAGGCCTTCCACAGGACAAATGCTCAGCAAATACTTGCAAATATTTGTTAAGGGAAAGACAGTAGATAGGAAGGAAAGAAAAAAAAAAGAGGAAGGAAATATCCCTTAAAAATATCATTACTGTCCCATAGCAGTCCATTTGTCAGAGATGTTGCCTCTCCAAAGTGCTGTCTTTTATTTTCCTAAATATTTACAAACATTTAAAAACAACTGTTTATAAATGGAGATAAGCACTGATTTTCTGGTGGGTTGATGTGAGAAAAGTGATATTTTAAACATTTGAGCACAGAATGAACTGATGATGGGGAGACTGCACCCTTGTGTGATAAAGGTATAATTGATTCAAAACTCTACACTCAGGAGAAGTTTTATCACAACCACAACATAAAGATGCTTCACAGTGTCCTTAAAGGTGGTCACATTGCCTCACTGTTTTTCGCCTGCTCACTGTTTTTTCTTTTCCAAAGAGTGGCCCTGAGCGAACATCTGTTGCCAGTCTTCCTCTCTCTCTTTCTCTTTTTTCCTCTCCAAAGCCCCAGTGCATGGTTGTATGTCCTAGTTGTAGGTCCTTCTAGTTCTTCAGTGTGAGCTGCCGCCACAGCATGGCAACTGACAGATGAGTGGTGTGGTTTGGCACCTGGGAAGTGAATCCTGGCTGCCGAAGGGGAGTGTGCCAAACTTTTAGCCACTAGGCCATCAGGGTTGGCTCTCCCTTGCTCACTCTTTAGTAGAGTCAGTTGCCATCTGACTGGAGTTATTGGCTGTCTTGATTGAAGTAAAGCCCTTGTTCCATAAGACATGGAAGGGTTGATGTTAAGCTAGGCAGCAAGCTAGCAGCAAACTAAACTGAGTCAGGTTTTATGTCCCACTTAAAGCTGATGGAGCTCTCCACAACAGTGAGGCTCTCCACGATAGACTAAATTTTCACACATTATCAAAATGTGCCCACAAGTCTGTGATTTAATAGAGGTCCACCAGAGCATCACGTCATGACAGCTATGACCAACAGTTGATTTGACTCAGCTTTGCTTTTGTATCTCACAAGCTTTCTCCCAGCTCATTGGTTGGTATCACGATATGGAAAGAATGAAGATTCTTTCTTCTTGTCATCACATATGATTATTAAAATTCTATCTCATTCTCTTTCCAAACAGTCTTTCAAGCAGCTAGCTAGTTCTCTGAGTAACCTCCTTTCCCCCCACCCTCGAAGCCTAATTCCTTGGAATAGGGTCCTTTACACCAGAGAGCAGGATGTCTGTATTTTCCATTTGTCACAGATATTTTCTCTTCAAAGGACTATTTTTAATTTTTCTGAATATTTACAAACATTTAAAGAGAACTGTTTATAAATGAAGATAAGCACTGGTTTTTCTGAGAGGCTGATGTAGGAAAAATGATATTTCAAACATTGAAGTGTAGAATGGACTGGTGATGGAGAGACCAAAGCCTGGAAGACCACTGAAAAGGTGTTCACCGTTATACAGCTTCACCGAGATGCAGGTCTAGGCCAAGGTGGCGGCAGTGAGTAAAAAAAAAGGCAGGTTCTCAAGGTATCATGAAGAAATGCTCTCCTGGACATTGTGAATATTTGGCTCTAAGTGAGGGGGGAAATGAGAAATTGGGAGATGTCAAATGTGACTAAAATCTAGGCTCTGAAACAGAGAAGAAAAGAAACATGATGACAGAACTAGAAAATCAAGAGGAGAGCTGGGTCTGGGGCTTCGGAAGATCCTGAATGAGGTTCTGCATGAGTTAAAGAGAGTATGGAAATCCCTCTGGCTTTCACATGATTGACGTGGGCTCTGCCACCAACCAGCTGCGAGATCTTAGGGGAGACACTTAATGTACTGGGTGTCATCCCTGCATCTGTAGAATGCTACTTGGGTTAACTGGTCACTTCTAACTCAAAATTTCTATAATTTTACTAATTTGACTCTTAGGTAGACAGCTCAGTGGAAGAGAGTGAAAGATAAAGAGTAGTTTTGAGTTCGGGATCATGAAAAGAGCAGTGGAAGAAGGCAGTGAGAAAGATATACATGAGTAGGATCTTAGTGTTCAATAAATATTGGTTGACTAATCAATAAGATTAGAAATATAGAGTGTACCCAAGAAGAAGGGAAGAGAGAATTCCAGAAATACTGATGGTGTCCAACAGTATCAAATGCCACAGTCAGCAAAAGAGAATAAAACCCAACAAGGGCTCCTGGATTTGGCGTGTTGGATGTCAGTGACATTAAGAGAGTACCAGGACCAGGGTACAGATTTTGAGAACATGACGTACAAGAGCTATGGTTAAGGAAGGGTAAAAGAAGGGTCAAATTTGAGTGTGGAGAACCCAGAACCTGGGGAACATTTCTGTAATGGAGAATCAGGAAAATTTTGAAAATTATGAAAAGTCAAGGTCTACTAAGTGGTTACTAGAAGGATCCAATTTCTCCAGAGAATTTGGAATATGTTAATCACATCTATTGTTTAAGTAAAATACGAGGCTAGTGGGGACCCATGAAACATATAGGGGTATTCCTGTATTTACTCCATATGGACAGTATTGGCACCCGAACGCTAGGACTATGTGGGATCTGAGCTGCTAAGAGTCAAAATGGGTAAGAACTTATTGATATATACTAACAATCAGAGATTATTTTTATTTTACAATCAGAGATTATTTTTATTTTATTTGTTTTCAAGAAGATTGGCCCTGCGCTAACATCTGTTGCCAATCTTCCTCTTTTTTCTTTTTTCTCCCCAAAGTCACAGTACACAGTTGTGTATTATACCTGTAGAGTTGTAGCTCTTCCATGTGGGATGCCACCCCCACCTGGCTTGATGAGCAGTGAGTAGGTTCACGCCCAGGATCCGAATCAGCGGAGCCCAGGCCACCAAAGTGGAACACGCGAACTTAACCACTATGCCACTGGGCTGGCCCCAGAGATTATTTTACATAACACATTTATAAAATAAAGTAATATTCTCTGCATTAAATGAGTTCTTCCTATCAAACACAAAATAAAATTGCAACCCAAAGGACTTTGCCGATGGAGAAATCAACCAGGCAGATTTAGGCATGTCCATTCGACCTCGTGAGGCTGAGCAGAACCCGATGAAAAACCAGCTCCATTCACTGGTGATCTGAGTATATCGGAGGGCAGGACCCTAGTGTGAGGGGCCTCAGCACTGTCAGGGAGGTCCTGGCACAAGTGCTCTGGGTCTCAGGGGGAGAACATTGGTGAACTAGGACTATGTGGACTTTATTTTTTCTGACCCATATTTAAAGCCCTAAAAGAGTCTGGACCAAGGGCTGAGAACACAGCCTCCCTCAGTGGCTGGCACATATGAGCCCTTGATGAAAGTTCTTTGAATAAAGTAGGTTTCTCATTTATCTTGATAAAATTCCTTCACTATAATTGCCCCATTGACTAAAGCATTGTCTGTTATAGGATCACATTTCAAGCAAGAAACAACTTCAGATTTTGCAGACACAATTAGAAATCACTTTTCAGAGAAATTTGTTTGACTCTCCTGTGACTTGATGGCCTAGGAGAATTAGTACAGCTTATTAATAAAGATTAGATGTCAAGAGACACTGTCTCCCTAACCTTTGCTGAACTGTTATTTGAGCAGTAAGAAACCTCAGCATATGTGGGCTGGGCAGCCTTCAATGCCTCCTCATGAGGTCTGAGGGTCACGTCCCTCAACAGAGCTGTTACGACTCCCAGTGTATGTCCAGTCCATGCTGCAGCTTCTTTAGCTGACAGTGACCCATGGTCTTGGGCCATGTGTTTAACAGGCCTTTGGGGAGATTGTCCCAATATTAGGATACATTAATATTTTAATGGTGGTCACAAATTGTGTATAACCAATCCATTCTCCAAAGTCAACATCAAGATTTAAAGAAGAAACTTGACAAATTGGAGTGTATCACGAAAAGGAAACCATGAGCATGGGGGGCCTGCACACCTTGACAGTTGAGGTATGCCTGGAGTCATTGAGATGCCTTGCCCGAAGAGTGGGAGATTTGTCTTCCTATGTTTCACTGTCTGCCTGAGGAAGGAAGAACACGTTTGCTCTCTGTGGTACTAACATGAAAGAGAGACACGGATTTCAGCTCAGTATAATGGAAAACTTCATAATGAGTGGAAACGGCAAACTACTGGCCATCTAGTGAAATACTGAGGTCTCCATCCGTCACTGGAAGTTTCAAAGACGGCAAGAGGATAATCTTCATTCTCAGGATAGAACAGATGTAGTCAACAAAAGAAAAATGACAAATCAAGGGTGGTAAAGAGCCTGCCTTCTGAAGTCGCATGGTGCACACAGGGCAAAACCCGCTTTAAAAACCTGCATAGACGCCCTGCCAGGATTGAACACTTTTCTCATTATCACCATTTTGTCCAAGAAGGGAAAATTGCTATACATGGAAATCTTAAGGGAGAAAGTCCTGTAATCCATCTGTTAAGTCTGTGACATATATTTATTATCGAATCAGGTTTAAATTGAGGAAATGCTTAAGGAAAAGTGGCAGAAGGATTGATGAATGGAAAAGGAGAAATCGAGAATGTTCAAACTGAAAGAAATGTAGTGGAGTATGATTTGATATTGAGAGGAAGCAAACTAACAAAAAATGGGGCCAGGAAGCAAGAGAAACACAGAGGGAAGAAAGTTGAAAATCATCTTTTCTCAGTTGAAGACTTGCTTTTTACATGAAGCACAGAGACCATTTTAGTCAGCCCTATGAGGAGCTCAGGGAGGCAGGAGATGACTTAACAGAAGCCTCTGCTCCTAGGTGGTCACACTGCACACTGTCAACGAGAGCTTGGTGCGCCGTGACGTCACACGGGAGAATCAGCCGCCAATGTCACACTCCACAGCCTCTGAGGGATTCCCAGGACAAAGCAGGCCAGCTGCTCCTGCTGGACTTAACTTCTCATCCCAAATCTCATCGCTTCTTGCAAATTTAAATCTGATTGGGGAATGGTTCCAAAGCATATTATTAAAAACATAGCAAAAGATTTTACCTCTGCATAATAAAGAGTGCACTTATTCTAAACCTGTTCCACAAATTCAAGCAAGTGGGAAGAAGGAAGAGGTTCAGGTAGACGAGTCTTCCTCAATTTTGTTTTCGACTAATTTTCAAACATTTTTTTAACAATGTGTAACAAAAAGGATTGTGTAATTATTTCATTACACAAAAAATTATTTCAGCTGCCTTCTTCTAGAATATTTTGAGTTTCTCTAACTAAAGTCCCATGTAACAGAGAGAAAGAGAAGGGAAAAGTCCAGATGCAAGTAACTTGCAAATCGATTCGATTCTAGCGTCCATGCAAATTGCCTTACTTACAGGAAACTTGGGTTTTATTTGCTTATAGCCCCTTATAGTCATTAGGCCTACAGTTGCTGTAGATTTACAGGTCACTGCAGCAGGTATTTGCTATTAAAAATGTATTGCAAGGGTTGGATTTTAACATGCAGACCCCAGTCTTACTATTTCTTTTACACAACAGTGTGACTCTAACAGAGACTCTCAAAGATATGCCCTTCATGTAGCCTGACAAAACAGCACGGGCCACTAGCACGTTCCAAAACTTAAATGCAATAAAAGCAAATGATGCATACCCTCCCTGTGGGGCCTCTGTACTTCCCAGGCTCTGAAATACACTGAGGGAAATGTGCAAACGCCAAACCTGGTCTGAGATTTACCCCGAGATGACTCTTGCCCAGAAAAGAAAAAACAACTTTTTCTTTTTCAGTATCTCTGGGATTGGAACTATTAGCAAACTTATAATTTTGTTTATTCATTTGCTGAACTCTAGTATTATCTAGATTGCAAAGAAAGTATCCAGACAACTGCCTTCTTCCTGCCTGCTTCACCCCCAAATGCATCCCTCCCTCTCCCGACCAGCCCCAAATGGAAATTATTCAGCTAAGCTCTTTGAAATCCCCTTGGCTAAAGGATTTCTTTTATGTAGGAATCTTGGCTTTAACTTCCTCTGCCTTCTTCAACTTCAGGGCCCAGTGGAAGATCAGCTCTAAATTCTCTTTTTTCAAAGTTGCAGGACAGAGGAATAAAGACACATTTACTTCTTCATACTCACAACCATGCTCCCAAGCATCGCTCTCAGTCCTGTTTTACTTTCAGTTTTCTCACATCCAATCTGAAACCTCCCAGCCATCAGATCATGTCTGCGTTGTTTTCCCTAGTTCTACACATCCAATTTACCATTCCAACTTTTCTACTCTTGCTTGAGATTTCCCTTCCCTAACTGGTTAAAAAGCGACCCTTGGTTCCATCCATCTCAACTTCCGATGCTTGGCCCGCAGTGTGTGTTCTATAAGTGTTTGTTAGGTGAATCAACTCCTGAGACCCTCAATTAGACACCAGCGTTTCTGCATCCAAAGTATCTGGCCCGGAGCAGAGACTTCCCTGAGCAGGTTTTCTGTTTGGTCGATGATCTGTAGTCCACTGTTCTCTTCTTTTGATCTTCCCTCTGAATCCCATTTTGTTGACAGGCAACTCAAGCCCAGGAGGGTCAGGCTGGGCGTGTAAAGGAGGGGAGAGTGTCAGCAACGTCCATATGTGATTAGTGGGGTGAGGTCTTACTGCGCACAAAAACAAAGATCAGTGATTTTCTTGGAGCATCTGCCTTGATGGCTTGCTCACTGTTCTGCTCCACTACGTTAACATAAAAAAAATCAAGATTTTGGGGTTGTCTTTATTTCTTTAATTTCTTGGTAGATGTTTATATTTTTACATAATTTTGTACATATAAAAATTTATTTATATTTATATCTTTCCCACGTTCCAAAAGTCCTTTATATCAGTGAGTGTCAATAGGACCCACAAGGTTACAATTTAAGGACTCTACATTGAGTTAGCAGGAATATGTGTTGATTGCTACAGGGCCACTGAGTTCTTTCCCCAAACTGTCAGTGTGTGCATACACACGGGGGCTGTCCCACACTATCTCCCTTCAAATTATTCTTTGTCTCATTTATGCACATTTAGCCTTTCCAGCTAAATTTCCTTAAGGTCAGAGATTGTGTCTTAAACAGTATTCTCTTGCATCAACATTTAGTAAAATCTGGTCATTAGAGTAGTTATCTAAAAGTGGTACTGAGATGAATCTTGGTTAAACATTAAAAAAAGTGCATTTAAAAAAACTCCTCTTTTTGTACGTTCTGCAGAATTTGCCTCCACTAACAAAGAAGTGGCACTGTTTGATAGCCTCACAGCGTCAGTGTGTAAACAGACCTTGAGCTCTAGGCCTGGTCTTCTTGCTGATCAGTTCTAAATATTATTATTTACTATACATGTTGATGTTTTGACTGGTTTAAGTTTTTCTTTAAGAAAGATATACAAGTTTGGAGAATTGTTATCTGTTCCCTTGTTTGTTTGTAGAGGGGAAAAGGTCTATTTACTTCATTCCTTCTATAGAACAAAATATTTTCTATTTAATATGATACTTTTTGAAGCAATAAAAGGCTTCTTATTCATCTTTGTGCCTTTTCCCTAGTGTCATGATATACCCAGTTCACAGGGATTCAATAACTGCTTAAATTCTTTTTATAATTAATATAGAAGGGTTTTTAAAAGCATGATATGAAAATGATAAACCACAAAGTCAAAAATGGGTGAAATTGGTTACATAAAATTTTACATGGGTAATAAAATACAATAAACCAATTCAAAAAAGTGAAATATAAACTTCAAAAAATATATTCAAAGATATATGACAAAGGGCTAGTGTTTGTAACATAAAAAAAGCTCTTATGAGTCAAATTTTAAAAATGAGCAGGCCAATAAAAATATGAGCAAAAGTCATACAAGTGAATACCAATAACCAATGAAAAACGAACAAAACAATATAGGTGGATTTGGTAATATCTTTTAAAATTTAACTGTGCTAGAAGTTTTGACCCATAAATTCTAGCACTAGGAATTTATTCCAGAGATACACTAGCAATAAATGTGTAAGAATGTAGGTAAAATAATGTTTTATTGCATTCTTTGTAATAGTGGCATCCTATAAACAAGTATCTACCTGTAAGAATTTGGAGAAATAAATTTAAAAGCATGAGGTAGACCTAACTACATGTCTGGTTATGGAAAATGTGTCATACTTATTTTAAGTATAAGAGCAAGTTATGGTGGCATATTAGGTATAATCTTATTTTGGAAAATTAAATTGGTCATTATAAAATTACACAGTTGAAGTGTACATCTTGGAATATTGGTTCCAGCAACACGAGGACTGATCGAGGGACACCTTTTTCAACTATAAATGTACATCAGAAATGAAAGTTTGATAAAATTTGTAACAAAAGTTATAAATATCTTGTTAAACATAAAATAAACAAAAGAAAGTCCCTAAGAACCTGAGTAAAGAGGGAACTTAAATCCAGGTGTTCTGGTCATGGGAGAAAAGTGGCAACCTACAGGGTGTTGTAGCAGATGCTGCGAGTTCCCTGTCCACCTCACTCTGGCTTTTTAGGGTGCTCCTGCTGATTTTCAATGGCCAGGATCCCCATCTCTGTGACTTAGCGCTTTTTCTCCCCACAACTCTGGAAGGTTGCTCTGATTGTACGTGGCATGTTGGAAATGTCAGAAATAATATCTCCTCCTCCCCCTGCCCTAGTGACCCTCAACAAATGATTCCCCAGACACAGATACACCAGCTCCCTCACCCTCTGGGGTGGGACGATTATGAAACATGAGTTTTGCACCATTTCCCTGAGTTTCTCACTTTAATCGTCCACTGACATAGCTGGCTTAAAAGCACACTTTCAATGGGTTCCTTCCCCCTTCCTTCCCCTCTGTCTTACTGGGGTCCTGTGTACCCCCCAAAGAGTCTATATCCTTTGGAGTCCTTGTCTCAGGATCTGCTTTTGAGGGGGACCAAAACTAAGAAAGATGTCGGTGATGTATAAAACCTAGGGTATAGGATTGGGATTTTAGTGTCCATTCGGAAGCCAAAGTGAACAAAACTGGAACCAAGAGCCTGGCATTAACGTGACTCTGGGCTGCCCCTCAGGGAAAGGAGAAATAAAGGTCTTTGCTCATCATTCCAGGGAAATGACAAGACAGTTTCTCTTTCTGTTATACAGGGAACTAAAAAAAAACCTCATGTGAGAAATTGGAAACCAAGACCCGAGCCTGGCATTTGAATGGTATGGGAATGTAAAGCGTGGAAAATGAACGTGTGATCTGGTTCTAGAACATTTCTAGGACACTGTGTGGAAGAAAACACAAGGCATGCAAGACATGAAAAAAGTAAATCTCTGCTGAATATAAGCTAAATAATTGAAGAAATACAGTAAAAAGGAAAGCAAATTCACCAAGGAAGAATCAGTAGACAGGACAAGAAGAAGACAAGGTATCAATCTTGTCTACAACATCTCATCAATCAAGTTTGAAGGAATCCACAAAACAAGCAAGACAAACATTACCGGAGATAAATGAAGAGATCCAAATTATAGGGAGGAACAGGACACTGATGTAGGAATGGGCAAACTTTTAAAACTACAAATATATCTTCTAGAAATGAGAAATAAGGCAAAGATGAAAACTCAAACTTGGATCAATGGCCTTTTAGACATTACAGAACTGGAAGAGAAATCTAAGGAAAATTTTCACAATGAAGTATAGTGAAATAGAGCTGTGGTAAATACGAAAGAGTGTTTAAGAAAAATGGATAACGGGATGAGAAAGCTGAGCGTACAGTATGGATGTAATAGACGTTCAAGAAAGTGAGAAAGGGTAGGAGATGCAATTTTCAAAGAAAGTGTGGCTGAAATTTTACCAGATTTGGTGAAATATATGAAACATAGGATAGAAGAAATGTGAGATTCTCAAGCAGGATAAAGAAAAGTAAATCCAGATACTCTAGTGAGCCTGCGGAGTGTGAAGGGCAGCGGGTGGCAGCCCTCGGCTCTCTGCAGGGAGGATCTGCTGCAAGGAGCACAGTCAGCCGACAACCTCCAGCTGCTGCACCTTCTGGGTCTGCAGCAACGAGGCCACCCTCTCCCCAGACTGCTCCCAGCCAATGCTGGGCATGATGGGGGACTGTTGCCAAGCCCTTCTGGCCCGATGCCACCCTCTTCTAACAGGCAGTTCTCCTTAGGAGACCCCAGGCCTGGCGAGGACCTTGTTGCTGCACTGCAGGCGGAGCCTCCTCCCACACTCTCTCCTCCCTTCTCCTCTCGGAGGCAGAGCTGCTCTGTGGTCTGAAGGCTGGCCTGTCTACTCCTGCTCCCTCTGCCCTTTATCCTTCACAGACCATTTCCCCCAAGAAATCCTGTATTTCTCATTTTGTCTTGGAGTGTACTTTGCAGAGGACCTGAACAGACACAGAGAGAAACTCTTTAAAGCAACCAGAAAAGACAGCGCACCACAAAGGAACAACAATTAGACTCTGAAAATTGTTTTCAGCAGCAATAGAGACTAAAATGCAAGTGAATATTATCCTCAACGTGTTGAGAGAAAAGGACTGACATTCAGAGAATTCTATACCTTGTTAAATCATCATTCAAGAGTGAGGGTTACAAAGGACATTTTTCAGTCTAAACATGCAAATATTTATCGCTTACAACGGAAGTGAACCTAGAAAGGAAGAATGAGATGTAGGAAACCATGCTGAACAATGTTGGAAATGATAGGTAAATTTAAATAAGCATTTACTATAAAAAAATTTAAGAGATAATAGCTCAGTGTTTAAAAATAAAGTAGAGCTCAAATACAGACAATAATAACATGGTTTGGGGGCTGGACCTGATCTGATTTAAGATGATGTAAGTAAGTTCCTCACATTATTCTGGGGTGTGATGGAAATACTGAATATATATAAACATTTATATTTTAACTCTAGTGTGAGTGTTAAAAATTTAAGGATAATCGCTAAAACGATAAAAAATGAAATGTCTAATTTCCAAACCAATGGAGAGAAAACGAATTTAAAAACTCAAATCCATCCTGCAGAAAGCAGAAAAAGAGTAAATAAGAAGTAACAAAAAAAGCATGATGGATAGAAAACTAAGGTAAAATTGAATAAATAAATTTTAAAGTATATATGGATTTAGCTTGACAGTTAAGAGAGAGAGACTCTGATTGAATTAAAAAATAAAATTCAGCTATATGTTATCTAAAAAGACCCACCAAAAATATGCACTCACAGAAATGCTGAAAGTAAGAGGATGAAAAAAAGATATGTCAGGAAAATAGTAACCAAAAGAGAACTGGAATAGCAGCTTTTAATATTAGAATATTATTAAGATATTAATACTTTACTATTAGATGGAATAGACTTCATAGCAGAAATAAACAATTACCAGGAAGATAATCCTTCTGAATTTGCATTCTCTTACCAGGAAAACCTTGAGTGTACAAGGCAAAAATTGACAGAACTCCAAAGAGAAATTCACAAATCCGTAATTACAGCAGGGGATTTTAGCATACTTATTGCAGTCATTGATCCAGCAGCCAAAAAACTAGTAAGGGAATAGATGATTTTGACAACACAGTTAACAAGCTTGATCGGATGACTATATATAAACACCACTTCCAACAATTGCAGAAAATATATTCTTTTTTTTCTCACATGGATTTTTTTTTTTACAAAAATTAGCGACTTAAGCTATAAAGCAAGTCTCAAAAATGTCTAAGAATCATTTTACATAAGCAGCATTCCCTGAACACAACGCATTGAATTTAGAAATCAATCATGAAACAGAGCACTCTCCTTTCCACCTCTCACAGTGACAAATTTAAAATAACCACTTCTAAATAATTATTGAAAAGAAAAAAATTGTGGAATTTACAAAATATTTAGAAATGAACCACAATGAATATACCGTATTTTAAGGTTATGATGTTCAGCTAAAAAGGCACTGGGAGGAAAATTTATAGTTTCAAATGTATAAATTAGAAAGGAAGAAAGATTAAAACTCAGCAACATAGTAAGCCAAAAGTCAGTAGAAGAAAGAAAACCACCGGATTAAGGAGGGAAATTAACGAGGCAGCAGGAAGAGCTAACGGAGAGGCTCTGCCTCCGGGCGTTTGCACCCCCTGTGCCCTCTGCCCAGGACGCTCCTCCCTCAGATATCTGCGTGGTTCACTCTCTCGACTCCTGTAGGTCTTTGCTAAAAGTCACCTGCTCAGTGAGGCCTCCCCAGCACCCCGTTTACAATTTCATGCCCAGTCCCCCAACATTCCCTAACCGTCTCCCCGCTCTCCTTTTTTGCGATTATCACTCTCTTAACACGTGCATTTAGTGGATTGTATGTGGCCCCCGTTATCTAATTTTGCTCACTGCTGAATCTGCAGGTGCCTAGAACCACGTCTAGCTTATCAGTTTTCAATACATATTTGTTGAATGAATGAATGATTTTCTAGCTATTTGGGTGGTGGATGCGCTGATGTCTGTCCCATCATTCTCTACAGTGTTCTGTACGTTTGAAATATCTGCAATTAAAAATTCAAACTTTTTAAATAAAATAAAATATCTATGTCTATGAGTATAAACCAAAGTATTAACAATGGTTATCAATACCTACATTTTCATATTTTTCCAATTATTACATGTTTCTTTTGCTTTTACAATTACAACAAAGATAAACAGAATGCCCACCAAAATAAATCACATAAGCCTAGTTCATATATTTAGTGAATTCTATTTTTGTTTTAATGCACCCATTCTTTTCCAGAATTAGTGAAATTACCAGAACTATATCATACTATATGAGAGATCACTAAAGAATTCTTCAAAAACAATTTAGGCAAAGAAACTCCATAATAAAAATACTCACAGGATGTTGTATTATTTCAGTGAAAAAATTTTTGAGAATATTCTTGGACTCAAATGTTGAGTCTAAAAACATCTGGAGACAAAAGGACACTTGAAGGTATTGGGAAGACATCTCTGCTCCTGTTCTGAGATATTTTCGTCTGTCCTGTCATTCTGAGTATGTGGATTGTTCAGAAATTCAGATGTGTTTTCCGACAGAGGAAATTGAGAAGTTTGTGATAGAGGAGAGAGAAGGAAGTTAACCAAGAGTTGCCACGCACTGACAGATCACTAGATCAGTTTTGCTCCTGGCTTGGCCCCTCCCTCTTCAAGGTAAGTACAATCAGCATATACCTTCATTTTAGGGAGTAATTGTGCACATGGACTGTTACCAGAGTGAATTTTTTTCATGCATGTAAAATTAATTCATTAATGCAAGAGTAATAATAGTAATGTGGAGACGTAGAGTGTTAACACAGGTTATGTTTTCCAAAGTTCACATGCACACTGAGTGCAATTTATTGTGTATTAACTAAGCAGAAAGTTAATAAGTGGGCAGAAAAGTGAGGTTCCAGGTGAAACTACTGCGGGTGGCTTCAATCAACATGTCTGCACAGTTCTTGGTGTCTATATCTAACAGACCCACGTCACACATGGAATGAATGTGCACTGTGAGATTTTGTTAGTAGGAAGGATCCATACAACTGGGTCTCCTTCCTTGTGTCATGTTGAAGCAAAGAGCATTAGTCAGACAGAATAAAAAGGAAACCTCTGATTTCTAACCACTAAAGATTCTACGAACACCTGCACTTGACAGATTGCGTTCATCAGAGGAGCTATACAAATCGTATAGCATAAATATTTTTGTGTGTGCGATTTTTGTTTGGCAGTATCTCATGTGAAATCGAAAGCATCCTTAAAAAGACAGCAGCAGCGTTAGTGTAATGTGGACAATACTGCACGAGAAAAGTTTAAGCAATGTCTTTGTTGGGAAGTCATTGACAAAATTATGAAATCTTAAACAGGAATTCTTCCTGGCTTAGCACATGGAGCAGTGCTAAAATAGTAAATAAGGATTTGTAATGAAATTCTAGATTGCTTTCTAGAGCTAAATTATAAGGATGCTACTGATTATGTTTACATAAGATAAAACTTGCCAAGGCAACTGAACCCTTCCTTGCGACACTCAAGCCCTTAAGAAGGCTGGAATTAGACCGTTTCTGACAACTCACTGAAGCATCTCTTAGGAAAAATTAGAAGAGCTAAAGAGGTGACCTGATCAAAATGTTATCATGAATAGGACTTATGCTGAATTGTTTGAATTAGTTGTCTTCTTTCAAATTTCATTTCTATTATTATTGCTCCACATAATTAAAATCCTGCCATTCATATTTTCCTAAGGATCAGTTATTAAAATAAAAACGAAAGAGATGATATGAAGCTATAAAACAACAATAATGGTGAATAGTAGTTAATAGTTACTTAGATCTTTCCACCATATCCACACCGTCACACATGAATACATATTTTACATATATACATCAACATATTATATACATATATGATACATATATATAATCTACCTATTCTTACAACACCACTGTGAGGGACTTTTACAGCCAATATAAAATGAAAGGAAACTGAGCCACAGAACAGTTAGTGACCTCCTCAGGACCACAGCGTACATGAATGTCAATCCCAAGACTAGATTTGTGTGTGTGTGTGTGAGGAAGACCAGCCCTGAGCTGACATCTGTTGCCAATCCTCCTCTTTTTTGCTGAGGAAGACTGGCCCTGGGCTAACATTCGTGCCCATCTTCCTCTACTTTTTATATGGGACGCCGCCACAGCATGGCTGACAAGTGGTGTGTCTGTCCGCGCCCGGGATCCGAACCTGTGAACCCCTGGCCGCCGAAGCAGAGTGTGCGAACTTAACAGCTACGCCACTGGGCCGGCCCCCCAAGACTAGATTTTGAGTGTCCTATCCTTCCCCAGGGTTCTTTTCCTCAATTCATAGGCCTGTGTTTTCTACAATCACTGACTGTCTTATACGTAAGTGACTGTGGTCACAGGAGTGCCTTTCTCTGTCACCTGCCACCCCCACGTCATAGGCGGCTCTCTATCCTTGCTCTGCTAGGTCCAAAGAAGAGGAGCAGGAAATGTGTTCCTGGTATCCTAAGAAGTCGAGGCAAACATTTCCATAAACCTTGTTTATTGTGTTGCTTAGGGTCTATGTATTCTTTGACTTGGATTTCATATCCTTGTGGGTTACAAAGGATTTGGTGGACAGACTGGAATTCAAACTGTTGTAAATAACATAGTGTCTATGGTACAATTCTTTTCTAGTTCTAGACTTTTGTGACAAAACAAAAGTTGTTGTAAATTGGAGATGGCCACACTTTCGTGTGAAGGAAAATATATAATAATGGCACAATTGAAAGCAACTGAGCTCTCATTAGGGGCCACATTTAACTGATTGTGCTAAAAACATCTGAGAGTAAACATGGAGCAGCAGATTCATACCACAGTTTCTTTGTGCTGCTCTCAAGTATGTATGGAAAATTCCTGTCGTCGGGGTCCGAGCCGGAAGCCTCAGCCCTCACCGCTGGGCATGTATAAAGAGGCTTTCATGTCTACAGCCTCCTAAAGCAGGAGCGCTGGCGAGGCGCCAGCAGCATAGGCAGCGCCATGTAAAAACCAGATGCGTGTGCGTTTGAATCATTTCCTGGCTCCTCTCCTCTCCTGACCTCTGGATGCTGGTGGAAGGTTCAGTCCCCTCCTCTTCAGTTTACGTGGTCTTCCTAGGTGCCGGGGCTCATCCAGTGCCAAGGCTTTACATAGCTTATGTCTTGATAAATCGAAGCTCAGTTCTAATCTCTTCACTGAACAGTGCATGTCAACCTGAACAGTACTCCTGACTTCCTCCTGCATCCCCCTTCTCCAGCCTCACCCGCCTCAGTCTTCCCCATCTTGTCAACGGTACCTGCAGTGGTGCAAGCCAGAAATCTAGAATTCATCAGTTGTCCTCAAATGTATTTTATTTAACTGACATGCACACAACATACATAGTACTTACTGCTGAACCCAATCCTAAGGATACACGCACACACACACACATTTAATCTGTATAGCAATTTTATAAGGTAGGCACAATTAGCATCCTTCTCCAATTTTACAGATGAGGAAACTGAGAACAGGTTACTTGTCCAAGGTTACAAAGCTGGTAGGAGGCTGAGCCAGAATATGGACCCAGGGAGCCCAGCTCCAGAATCTGGGATCACAAGCACTGTGTATAGCTGTCCCTCCTTTTCAGCCAGTCGCCATCCAGGCCCATCTGTCCACTGTCAGACACTCACATCTGAACACTGACCAGCACTCCACCATCTCGCTTCTATCCAAGCCACCCTCCCCTCTCCTCTGGCCTTCAATAGCCACCAGCTGCCCATGATGGCTTCTAGACCCGCGGTGAACGGTCCCTTCTCCACCAGGGGCTGGAATGATCATTTTAAAGCATAAACCACTTGGTTTCTCTTCTCTGTCTACTTGGGTTCCATGGCCTCCCATTCGCTGTCAGAAGAGTAAAATCCAAACCATGCCCTTCCCCTGTGAGTGTCCACGCGGTCTGGGCACTGCCTACCTGGGCCCAGTCATCTCCTCCCATCTGATCATCTCATTTTGCTCCAGCAGCACTGGCCTTTCTTCTCTCAAACAAGGAAACTTGCTCTTTTCTCAGATCTTAGCCCTGCTCTTTCCTCTGCCTAGATCACTCTTCTTCCAGGTCTCTGCAGGGCCGCCTCTTTCTCGTCATCTCAGACACAGAGGACACTCCCCTAACCTCCGTGTCGCGTGTCCACATCTCCACTAGCAACCTGCCTCTCATCACTCTGCCTTATTTTCTTCGTAGCATTTAGCTCTTTCTGAAATTATCTGTTTTATCTAATTGTTCGTGTGTAAACTGTCAGTCTTCTCTCACTGGGGACGGGGATTCTGCCTTTTCTACTTCTATATCTCTAGTCCCTACAACATATTAGGCCCCCAAATCCCGGATGGTTGAGTGAACGAATCCTGGCTCTCTCACTTAAAAGCAGTGACCTTAGACTAAGTATGTAATCATTGGGAGTCTGAGTTTGCTCATCAAAATGGGGACCATCACACCTATATATTGGATACTTTCTGAGGGTGTTTGAAAGATTTAAGCAGAAATTAGAATTTTTTTCTCAAGACTAGTGTTCATGAATATAATGTATTAAAATTTGGGGCTGATTAATAGTTTGCCATATTTAGATAGTTTCATGTCAATCAAAAGAAGTTTATATCCATCCCAGTTCTAAGAGCTAACACAATTACTTATAATTCTAGATTCTATTAATTAAAGAATTAATATTAGGTACCAATTATCTGGCTATATACTCACATATCTGTACACGTATATATACACACACATACACACATATATACATGTATATGTATATACATGATTGAACCACGTGAAATTCCTGATATTTTACTGTTTTGGCCCAAAAAATGCTTATTTCAGTGGCTTGACCAAATATCTATATCTATCTATTTATATCTACATCTATCTCTCTATATTTACATAGACACACACATGTATACAACCTGTGAAGCAGGAAAAACAGAATCATCTGATTATTTATCTGAGACTTTCATAATAAAAAAACAATTGAGCCAGCATACTTAAGGCACCTAGGCCAAACTAAACAAGAGAAAATGTAGACTATTGGGCCTAAGTTCAATTTCAGTTAAGCACGTATAAGCATTCTCGTGGACTGAACACTGAAGACAGTTCTGAAGCTGCCTGTGCACTGTGGGGAGTCAGAGAAGCTCACCATATTATGATTTGGGGTGTCCATTGACAGCCCCCACAAACAAGATTCTTTTTAAGTTGTCTCCACATATTGATTTGTCAGACCATTCTCTTTGTAAAACATAGACACCGGAAGGGGTGACAGTCAAAATATTTAACCACTAGCATGACCAGAGGCACATGACTGGTATGCCCAGGCTGGCATCCAGCAGTGGAACAATGGCCCAGGACAAGGACGAGGACGCAGAGAACCTTCTGCTATGTGGAACTTGATACTCATCCTGGCCACACGGAAAAACTTCTCCTAGCCTGAAACCCTAATTCAGGCTATGATATCAGACCTCTTTGGAGCTAGATGACATAATTTCAGGCCCATTGCACAGTCAGAAAATAACTGAAGTCATGTTGCTTACTCAAGATTGCATGAATAACCTAAAGGCAGGTCAAAATTACTAGGTTTGTAAATTTTTTTAAATTTAAATTTGACACATTAAATTAGCTGAAAAATTCATTTATGGATTCCTTTTTCATTCCTTTAAGGAAGAAACACTAACATTTGTTGTGTTAAAAACAGAATAAATACTCATGTACATTTTTGCAAGAATTTGAGGAAGTGACAATTAAAAACTGTACCTAATTGCTATTTAGTTACTTAATAGTTTGTAAGAACTTTTGTTATTACTCTATAATGTGTTAAAGCTAAAAATGTCTTTTCAGTGTAAAAATTCATGGAGTAACACTTAAAACTTAGTCCTTTGGCCTAAATATTGTCAATTTTCCCTATAAAATATGATATCAATTGAAAATAGTAATATTTTGAGGGGGCCACCCGGTGGCGCAGCGGTTTACTTCGCGCTTGGCAGCCCGGGGTTCGCGAGTTTGGATCCCGGGCGCCAGCGGACGCACTGCCTGTCAGCCATGCCGTGGCGGCGTCCCATATAAAGTGGAGGAAGATGGGCACGGATGTTAGCCCAGGGCCAGTCTTCCTCAGCAAAAAGGGGAGGATTGGCAACGGATGTTAGCTCAGGGCTGGTCTTCCCCACAAAAAAAAAAAAGAAAGAAAATAGTAATATTTTGTACAACTTACCACTTATGAATGTGTTTTAATTTAACACGTTTCAGCATACATGTAGTAATTTATTTGAAAATTATTGAACGTCGATTGTTTTTAAATTCCAGTTCTCTCATTTCTATTTTGAAAAGAAAAAAATCACAATGTATGTAAACTAGAAATATTTATCTGTTTAAAAAGAAAATCAATAGAACAGTATATATCAAGCACATTTTTTTAACTGTTTAATATTTCTTCTCTACAAAATATTTTTTCAAGCTATTTGTAAATTGCTAACAAATAATTAGTGATGGTACTCTAGGTTAAGGACTCAGTATATGGATTTTGCGTTTGTTACCTGTAACGTCAAGTTCATCTGTGCTCCAAAGGTACCCAGCACTGGGAAAGCCTAAATAAGGTATGAGGAAAACACAAACACCCAAGAAAAGCTGACAAACTGCCAGAGGTGACAGATAAATGCAGAACACTGAAGACCTGGTTTACACAACGAGACCAGAATTTGACTGTAGTGTAGCTAAGCTTACTCCTGGGTATATTTTGTTCGCAACTATTTAAATAATTAATTTGCTAATTCCATAGGACATAGCTAGTGTACTAAAAATAAAATTTTTTGAGTGTTTGCAACACATATGGACTATCATTTTTATTCAGAGGCATTAGATTTGCTTGTATGGAAGTATAAACTGTGAAACAATTTGGATAATAGAGAAAGTTCCTAATAACTCATTGTAGCTAATCCATATCAGCTACTAGATAAGACAACATTAGCTTCCATGCACAAAAGTTATCAATCAAGAACTAAATGACACATTTTGGTAGATATCCTTGATTGGAAATGTGACGTGCAGATGAAAAACAGTCTATTACAAATAGTTCTTTGAGCTAAGATCTCTTTAGGATATGAGCAATCTTCAAAATGACAATGTTTGTCAAAGTATTACTGGCAAATAATAATTATAAAATAAAGTTATTGCCCTGATGAGATTGTAGTTCTTTTTTTTCTTTTCTTTCAATTTTACATAATGGTTATAACGGCCCTAGTGAAATCTGGAAGGTGAACGCATACTTACTTTTATCTACTTAGTTGATGATTTTGATGACTACAACTTCCCATTTTAAAATTTATTTTACATACAAGAGAAAAGCTAATAAAGTGAAAAAATGAGAATTTGCTTCTGGTACATACTGGAGTCTTTTAATAGCATATATACTATCATTAATGCTTTCTTCCCTTTCTCTCTTTCCACATCTTTAAAGAAAACAATGAAAGGAAAAAAGAGATAGCTGAATAGTACTTATTACGTGCCAGCCACTGTTTGAAGCAGGTCATATATATTCATTCAACACAAAATCAGATTCAGACAATCAGAATTATTAGTGCCACTGGTAACTGGGCAGAAGCAAGTGTAAATCCTATCCAGAGAAAGAGAATATTGCAATAGGCCTCGAGTTATCCCTCTGTTTTTTATATACAATGTCCAGTGCTCCATCAAAAATAAGCAGGAATATGAAAGACAAGACAATTTGATCAAACCAGGAGCACTAGCAGGCAATAGATACAGACACTCAAAAGATGTAAATAACAGTTACAAAGACTTTAAAATAATAAAAACAATATATTCAAGAATATGGTAACAGGGTTGAGAATTTTGACAGAGGTCTAGAAATTACACAAAGAAAAAAACCCTAAAAATTCTAGAACTGAAAAATATCATAACTGAAGTTAAGAACTTATTTAATGGGTTAAGTGACAGATTAGATACAGCTGAAGAAATAATTAGAAAAATAAAATGTTGGAAAATATTGGTCAAAAGAAAATGTCCAAAATGAAAATCAGAAAGACCAAAGGTAAACAATGGGGGTAGAAATATTCAAAGCTTAATGGACATGTAATTGAAGTCCCATCAAGAATGGTGAAAGAGATTGGGACAGAAACAATATTAAAGGAGACTATTAATGGTAATTTTCCAAAATTGTTGAAAGATATCAAGACACACATTTGAAAACCATACAAATTCTCACTGGGATAAATGCAAAGAAAACCACACCTAAGCAATCATGGTATAACTACTGGAACTCAAAGACTTAAAGAAAGAATTACAATAGTGAAAAAAAAGAACAGAAGATTACTTTTAAAAGACTGATTTCTGACTTTAACAGAAATAGTGCAAGTTATAAGACAATGTAATAATGTCTTAAAGTGGAGAAAGAAAATTAACAATCTAGAATTTGGTTCCTAGGAAAAGTGCACATAAGAAAAAAGATAAAGCCATTTCAGACAAAAAAAAAAAAACCAACCAAATAATCACTATACTAAAGGAAATCCTATATGTAATCTCAGAGATGCAGGAAGGAATGAAGAGTATATATGACTATATAAAACCATAATAACGATAATTACTGTAGGACTTAAATTATATAAAATTAAATACCTAAAAATAGCATACAGTTCAGGAGAGGTATAAAAGCAGTTAAGGCATTCACTCTAAGGTTCTCAAGTTTCCCACAAAGTGATAACACTACTAATTTGTGTTATACTTTGATTAGGTCAAAGATGCATCCTGTAACCTCAGTAGTAACCAGTAAAACAATGTAAAAGACTGTAAAAATAATAAGCTAATAGGAAAGGGGCAATGGAATGACAAACATACTCAATCCAAAAGACGACAAGCAAAGAGAGAGAAAGAAATATAGAACAGGAAGGACAAATAGAATGTACATAGGAAGTCAGCATATTTAAACTCAAATATATCACTATTACATTAACTATAAAAGGACTAAGTACTCCACTGGAAAGACAAATATAATCAGATTGAATGATAAAACAACATTTGCCTCTTGTAAAGAGACACACTGAAACATAAACATATAGAAAATTTAAAAAACTAAAGAATGGAAAAGGATAAGCCATGCAAACACTAACTAGTGGAAAGCCAGTTGCACAGATTTTAGTGTTGGTCAAAGTAGAATTGAAGGCAAAAGCATTAACAGAGAGAGGAAAAAAGAGATGTTTTATTATGACAAAAGTTTCAATTCACCAGGAAGATACAACAATTCTAAATTTGTATCTAACTAAGTATTTCTCGACCTTTTTTCCATTATCATCCTATCCCCTTAAGGAGTCTTTTCAGATATTTTTTCCCTTCTCTGAAATTTTAGTACCATATGAACTATATATCAGTGATACACTATATATCAGTTTATACTAGGTATCAGTGATATACACTATATATCAGTTTATACTAGGTATCAGTGATACACTATATATCAGTTTATACTAGGTATCACTGATACACTATATATCAGTTTATGCACTGAGTCTCTTAGGAGGGCCATAGACCATTGTGATACGTAAGGATTCTTTTGCTTCCCAAGAACCAATTATCACCCTCACTGGGAAGGTATGGTCCAGAACAGCATTAAAATATTAGTTTATTAGTTTAAATTGT
Organism: Tapirus indicus; assembly: GCA_031878705.1. NCBI lineage: Eukaryota > Metazoa > Chordata > Mammalia > Perissodactyla > Tapiridae > Tapirus > Tapirus indicus. The sequence continues at coordinate 54,478,313 of CM062933.1, read as the reverse complement.
ATAAAAATGCTGATATTTAACCACTTGATCTATAAAAATGGCAATTTCAGGGGCTGGCCCAGTGGCATAGCGGTTAAGTTCACACACTCCACTTTGGCGGCCCAGGGTTCACCAGCTGGGATCTGGGCGTGGACCTACTCACTGCTCATCCAGCCATGCTGAGGTGGTGTCCCACACAGAACAACTAGAAGGATGTACAACTATGACATACAACTTTGGGGAGAAAAAAGGAAAAAAGGAGGAAGATTGGCAACAGATGTTAGCTCAGGGCCAATCTTCCTCAAAATAAATAAATAAATAAATATTAAAAAATGGCAATTTCATATTGCTAAAAGGAAAAATAGGCAAATCCACAATTATGTGAGAGTCGTTAACATATTTCTTTCAGTAACTAATAGAAGCAGAAAAGAATCAGTAAAGGTATAGAAGATTTGAATAACACAATTAAAAAATTTTCTAATTGACATATAGAGAGCAATATGTCTCTATTGCTAACAAACACAGAATACACATTCTGTGTACCTAACAACCACAGAATACACATTCATCTCAAGGGCATGTGAAACATTTACAAAAGTTGGCCGTATGCTGGTCACACATACAAGCTGCAACAAATTTCAGAGATCTAAATCATATGTAGTACTATCTATGACCAGTAGAATTATACTAGGAACCAATGACAAAAAGATAACTAAAAAAATCCCAATATGTTTGAAAATTAATAAATGCACTTCTAAATAATCTATAGATCCAAAAAGAAATAGCAATTGAAGTTATTTTGAGTTGATAATGGAAACAGTACATTTTGGGATGCAGCTCAAACTGTTAGAGGAAAATTTATTGCTTTAAATGTATATATTCAAAAAGAAGAAAGACTGAAAAGTAATGAGCCAAAAAAAAAAAAAAACCCAAAACTCATGAGAAAATGGAAAAGGAAACTTTAGCAAACAAACCTAAAGAAAGGAGAAAGAAGGAAATAATAAAGGACTGAAATTAATAAAAGTACACATAAATAAAGAGGATTTAAAAAATCAAAAGTTATTTTCCTAAAAATCTAATAAAATTGATAACCCTCCTGGCAAAACTGTTGGAGGGAAAAAGAAATGGCACACTAAACTAATAGCAAGAATAAAAAGTGAGACTAATATTAAAACAGGGTATTATGAACAACTTCATGCTTATAAATTTGGATAAATTCCAAATTTGGATAAAATGGATGAGACCTAGAAATACATAACTTACCCAAACTGAAAATAAAAGTAGAAAATCTGAATAGCCCATAAAAGTTAGTAGAATTAAAACTATAACTAAAACTCATCCACAAAATATTCCAGAACCAGATGGATTTACTTACAATTTCTGACAAATATTTAAGGAAGAAGTAACATGAATTTATATAAATTTACCTAAATTGGAATCTTGATAAGGTCATTACCAGAAAGGATAATTTTAGGCTAATCTTTTCATCAACATACTTTCAAAATCCTAAAAGTTATTAGCAATCCAGAAACAAGGTAATAAGAGATTTAAAAAAAAAGAAAACCCATAACATATTGTGATCAAATTGGGATTATTCCAGGACTTCAAATTTGATTTGACACGATAAAATCAATCACCATCACAATAGAATAATAGAGAAAAATCATAAATAGCTATCAGAATGAACATTTCATAAGCCAAGTATTTATCCATGATGAGAACTCAGCAAACTAGGAATAGAAGGAAATTCCAAATATTATAGAGAATATCATACTGGATGATAGAATGCTAAAAGCTTTCCTTCTGAGATTGGAGACAATACATTTACCCACTGTTACCTCTTTTTAACAATTTACTGAAAATCCTAGCCAACGTGGTAAGACAAAGTTATCAATACTGAAAAAGAAGATATATAACTGCCAATATTGTTGGATAGCATGATCATCTACATAGAAAAATGAAAAGAATCTACAGATAAATTATTAGAATTCATAAGTGAGTTTAGCAAGGTTGCTAATAACAAATTCATGTACAATAATTAATTGTTTTTCTATGTATTAGTAACAAAAAGTTAAAATTGAAATAGAAGAGATAACATTTGGAATAGCATCTAAATACTAAGTACTTAGCAATATATCCAGCAAGGAATGTATAAAATGACCACAAAGCAAGCTGGAAGATATTATTGAGAGAAATTAACAAAGACCTTTATAAGCGGAGGGGTATACTATGTTCACGAATAGGACAACTCAGGAAAGATGTCAATCTTCCCAGATTGATCAATATCCTAACACCATTTTGTTTTTTAGGGAGGAATCTTAAGTTAACTCTAAAATTTATATGAAAATGTAGAGAATCAAGAATGACCAAAATAACCTTGAAGAAGAAGAAGAAACCAGGAGATTTTACCGATGGGTGAAAATATTTGTAACATAGATAGCAATCAGAGGTATCAAAATATATAAAGCATTGCTATAAATTTATATATAAATGATTTGATTAGACATTTGACAAAGAGGATATTTTCACAGCCAATAGAAAAAATGCTTCAACTCATTAATAATCAGGAAAATGCAAAGTAAAACCACGTTAAACTATCACTACCCACCTACCAAATGCTAATACGTAAGGTTATTGAGGAAGTGAACTATCATACACTGCTGGTGGGAGTGTAAATTATTTTGACCACTTTGAGCAACTTTGAATTTTCTAGTGAAATTGAACATAAACATTCTCTGTGGCCCAGCAACTTATTCCTATGTATACGCTCAACAGGAATACATGTACGTGTGCACAAAGACTGGTGAAGAATACTCAAGCCAGCACTGTTCATAATAATAAAAACTAGACACAACTCAAATTTTTTTCACAGTAGAATGAGTGACTAAATTGTTGCATATTCGGATAATTAAACACTATGCAATAATGAAAATACACAAAATACAGCTAGATGCAATAACCAATGATTCTGAAGATACAATAGTGAATGAAAGAACGGAGGAGGCGTGATGGGATTTTTGAGGTCACAATAATGTAATCGTGTTCTACTTCTTGGCTTGGGTAATGGTTACACAGAGGCTCACTTATAATAAGTGAACCATTCTGTACATTTATATGTTGGGTATTTTTTTGTACGTGTGCTATAGTTCAACATAGAAAGTTAAAAATAACATAAAAACCTACATTTCTCTTAAACATTTAAAGCACCCAACAGCACTGTATGCAAAAATAGTTGTAACTCCATGAAATAATTTTTATAACTTGTAGCAAATAGTACCAGTTGATACACACACGATGCTTACTGTCTTTCATACACTGTTCTAAGTGCTTTACAAATAAAACTCATTCAATCTTCTCAACAATCTTATGAGGCAGATACTATAAACACCTTCATCTTATAAATAAGTAGAATGAGGCCCAGAGAGATTATGTAACTTGCTCAGGGTCATAAGAGCTAATAAGTGAACCACAAGGAAGGGTGCCCAACTCTGCACTGTTCACCAATACGCTGTACGCCTCTCAGAGCAAAACTTCTGAAGTTTCAAGTGTCAGATTCAAACCCTGTGAACGCAGTTAGGATGAATCAATGCTGCTCCTCTCTACACCGGAAGCTCCCGTGTATATACATGTGGGGTAGACTGCTTTAACATTTTGAAACAGATATTTTCATGTTTTGCATAAACATTAAAAAATTTCTAACTCATGCTTAGAATAATTGAAGATGGATTTTAATCATATTGCATTTTAAACACATAAAAACAATTAAGTCGTCATTAAAAAGCTGGGGTTGAATACCACCAACTCTATTAGCTGTAACTTCTCTGGACCTCACTTGCCATGCCCTTAAAATGGGAATAACAAATCCTTCCCTAACAGGGATGTTCTGAGAATGAAGTGACTTGACGTTTGTGTTAGGAGCTAAGTGACTACATAGGAAAACAGATCCATCTGCACACTAAGTCAGTCTTAGAAATTTTAGAACCTAAAAGTGCCTCCCTTTAAATTTACGTTTTACAGACTTGAAAGTCAAAAACGCTAAATAACTGGCCAAAAGAAGTACTCTTAGTAAGACCAGCATCCGGAACTTGAACTCAGGGCTTTGGGTTCCAAGTTCAGTGCTCCTTGAAAAAAGTTTGATCCTTATTTTTTTCTTCCTGTTTTCCCTTGTCTCCCCCCACATAAAATACACAAACTGATTTTTAAAAAATTGTATATTATTGCCATTTAATTTAATAAATGAATTTGATTTATTTCTTTAAAAAAATTTACATTAAAGGAGACATTTTAATTAGGCTATGTTCTCCAACTCACTGTTTTTTTGACACAAATATCATGTAAAATGCTTTCACATACATTTGTCTTCAAGTCTGGGAAGGTCTGTGCCCTCTATCCCTCTCTCATGTGCCCACACACAGGCACATGGGGGCAACATATTAATGCAAAAGAAAACAATATTTCTCCATTATTTTATTTATAAGCCATTGAATTATTTTTAAATGATTAATAATTTTTTCATAATTTAAAGAGATTTGTAGAGAAGAGTTTAGAATGTTGGTTCTGGTCATTTAAAACCACTATCACACACATTTCTATCTGTTTTATAGTTATCTCTTTTGTTTTATTTTAACTTAAAGATTATTCTTTACTCCAAACACAATAATAAAGGTCAAGAAAAATAGAAAATAAAAATTACTAAATAATTTAAATGACTAATACTTAAATTTTCCAAATCAAACTAGAAACTAAATTGAAATTAAGTTTCCATTTAATTGAAAAAGCAAGAACACTAGTCTTAAAAGACATGGAAATATACTATATTTCCATCACATGGAAAACAACTTTTTTCTTAAATTTAATGACCTTTTCTAAATCAAGGCATTCTTTAGACCTCTGTATTACTGCAGCATCTCCTTTTACCAGAATGCTCTACACTTTGGTGAATGACTGAGTTCTTTCATCTGACTAGAGCCAGCTGGCAAGTAGCATAATGAGAAAGGAAAATGAAAGTCTTTTTTTTTTTCCTCCTGAAAAACCAAGAAATGATAAATCATATTCAGACTGAAACATTAGTTGCTTGTATTACTGCACAAACTACACATCTTAATACAAATAGTGTTTTCTAAATAAATGATATTATAGTATATTTTATTTTAAAAGTCTATATATGATGTGTGGTTTCCCTAAACACTATTTGGATAAATATAAATGCATAAAAAATTAAACCAAACTGACCAATTCCAAAACAGAAAATTTAAAATGTTAAAATGTTCAAACAAATAAAATATGCACAGTAAAACATGTGTATTCCGTTTATGGAGAAAGATCTCAAATAGTTGGGCATGCAACTGGACAAAAAGTTTTCTTAGACACATGTAAAGTGGGAGGAGCTCTGGGCCTTACTAAGCCCTTCGTTCTGCACTTGAGGAGCAGGTGCCCGGAGCGGTGATGGGCCCACCGTGGCTCCAGCAGCAGTGATGGGCTACCATCTCCTCCCTTCCAGGACTCCTCCTCCCAGGTCCTGCTGTGCTCCCAGCTGTGGCAGAGGCGCATGGGAGAAACTCAACAGGACTGAAGGAAGAAGCTAGCGAAGCAATTTAGAAACAAAATAGAACTCTCTTGTTTTACTTTCTAATTTTCCTCTCAACTTCAAATGTCACACAGTAATAAATAAATATAATTTTTTCCATTGTATATATAATAACTTATGGGGGAAAAGCTGGACAATTCTAAAGTGTGTATATATTCATATATATATATATATATGTGTATATATATATATATGAAAAGTCAGTTTTGTTCCCATCCCATATTCAAAGTTCTCCTCCCAGAGGCATCCTTTGTTAAAGTTTTAATTTGAATTTCTAGAAATTTTCCATCAGTGTATGTGAATGTGTATGTGTAGTTACACAAATGTTAATGTAGCTTTTTTTTCACTTAATACATCTTGAAAATAATTCCAGATTTGTTCATGTAGATCTATTTCTTTTTCTTTTTCTTTTTTTTTTTTGGTGAGGAAGATTAGCCCTGAGCTAACATCTGTTGCCAATCCTCCTCTTTTTGCTGAGGAAGACTGGCCCTAGGCTAATATCCGTGCCCATCTTCCTTTACTTTATATGGGACGCCGCCACGGCATGGCTTGACGAGTGGTGTGTATGTCCCTGCCCAGGATCCAAATCCGTGAACCCCGGGCCGCCAAAGCGGACTTAACCGCTATGCCACTGAGCTGGCCCCTCTATTTCGTTCTTTTAGATAACTGTATGATATTCTATTATGTGGATTAAAATAAAGTATTCAACAACTCACCTGTTATTGGGTTCAGGTAGTTTTTGATTTTTTATATTACAAACAATGCAAAAAGAAACGTAATTTGATATGTTCTTAGACCAAGATACACTAGAGTCAATGAATATGTAAAATATTGACCATTTGGTATCTTTAGATATCAAATTGTGACCAATTCTGGCATATGTTAACTCCTTATGTCTACACCTGGACCCACAGAAACACCCCTCATGCCAGACTAGCCCTGGACACTACCTCCCATCCCAGGGGAAGAGTATTCTTAGAACTCAAAATGCTTAAATATCCTTCAGTACATTTAAGTCATGTATAATCTCCTTTTTTGTGTGTCTGAAACAGTGGGCAAGTAATGATGATTTTCCTCATGTAGAAAGGATATTTTATGTGTTTCTTATTTACATGTTAATTATGACAATGTAAAACACAAAAGGTATTAATAAGAAAACAATCTGAGCAGGAATTTTAATAAAAAATTTTATGTGAATTCACGAACCACTAGAAAAGAAAAACTAAAACAAACATTACTCCAAATTTTACAAAATGAAACTATCAAAATCTCATTACCAATCTTAATTTTTTCCGTCTTCCCCTTACAAAGACAAGAAAGGGAGGGAAGGGAGGGAAGAGGGAAGGAAAGAAGGAAGGAAGGAGGGGAGCAAGCTGACATGTACAACATAAACTTTCTTTACTGGTATATTGGCTAAGGCTATTATTTTCATACTGCTATACTGTATGCAAATAAATGTATAAAGCATCCATGAAAGGATTTAGATTTTCAGAATATTGGGGTATTTATATAGTAGTATATTAAGAATTATATATTGCTTAATAGATTTCTGTGTGTTTTGTGTCACGTTATCTTTAGGTTTATCAGCAATTACAAACCCTGCTCCCTATTCTCCACGTGTCAGCTGTTAACTGTAAGCCCCCTCCAGAGGAGATGCCAGCAAGGATGCTCTGACCCAGGTAGGACCCACCAGTGTCTGGATTAGGGTAATCGAACTGCATCAAATCCCACCACTAGAATGAGGCAGTCACCCCGTCCCATCAGGGTGAGGTCTCAGAGCAGGTACTCAATGGACAACCAATTCACCAAAAAATGTTGCTTCTGAGGACTCCTCCAACTTAGTTATCAGCATGTTTTCGGTTATTCTCTGAAGAAACCAGAAGTGGAGTCGAGGAGACGTTAAGTGAAATAATATAGATAATCTAGGACAGTGCTTGGCACTTAGGAAAAAGACACTTGTCGTGTAACATTGAAGTCCCTGGCTGCAGTGAAGGCATAGCACACCCCTTCCTGTCGAAGGAGGGCTCCAGCCGTAGTGCACACATCAGCCTCCTACAAGACAGATGGGACAAGGCTGGGGGACCTTTCCTGGGGAGCAGCAGTCCTCCTGGGGAGAAAGTCTGCAAACCCCTGGGTCTTGTTTTGTTTTTGTTTTCCTTTGGCAGTGAGAGTATTTTGGAGGTGAAATCATGTAAATTTGGATAACTGAGTAAAGGTAAACTCTAAAGGGAAGTGGTAGAAATAAAGGGTGGGAGAGGTGGAAGAAAAAACACACCAATGCTGTTGAGTCAATATTGATCTTGTCAGGGTGAAGTACAGAGCTTGGAAAGGAGAGAGGCATCCTAGAAGGATTCCAACAGCCTCACTTTAAAGATAGGGGAACTGAGGGCTCCCGAGTTTAAGAAGTTTGCCTTAACCCCCACAGGTTGTCTATGGAAGTTCTGAGTCACTAGGTGAGGTTTCCTGACACGGAGGGCACTTCCCACCATGCCACATTGCATCTGCGATCTAGCCCTTCACAGCTGTGGACCTTCCTCACTTGTATCAACGGCTGCTGGCACCTGGGGCTGCTGTCCCAGGCCTCCAAGGACTCCTGCTCTCTCTGACTCCTACGGGTTCCAAGTTCAACTGATGATGGCGAAGAGAACAATGCACTGATTTAATGCACCATCTCAGGCCTGTCCAGGAGCTTAATCAACCAATGGGAAAACTTTGGCTCCCTTTAACATTACAGTTTTTAAGAAGGCCATTACAAATGTATTATTTCAGAAGAATGACAGTCCCTTCAACTGATCATATTAAAGATCACAATAATAAGAATAAATATGCATATAGATAGAAAATTTAGTTTTTTCCTGAATTCCAATTTGCATAAAGTCACCTCTTCTGTTTCATTTTTCATCACCACCTCCCTCCCAAACTCTCCATTTCTCTGCACAGACTCCACTATTTGTATTTGTTTATATGTTCAACCAGAATATAAGTTTCCTGAAGGTGGGAATCATTGCGTATCTTTTTGTGTGTGTGAGGAAGATTGGCCCTGAGCTAACACCCGTTGCCAATCCTCTTTTTGCTTGAGGAAGACTGGCCCTGAGCTAACATCTGTGCCAGTCCTCCTGTATTTTGTGTGTGGGATGCCGCCACAGCATGGCTTGATGAGCGGTGCATAGGTCTGCACCCAAGATCCAAACCCGCAAACCCCAGGCCGCCAAAGCAGAGCATGCGAACTCAACCACTATGCCACAGGGCCAGCCCCTTACCTATCTTTTTATTCACTTCACCTCAACAGGCATAGCCCTTGACAGGTTGAAAGCACACAGTAATGTTTTTTGAATAAAGGTTTGACACTTTCACATGTATATATAAATGCAAATTTTTAAAAACTCCGATTTGAGAAATAAGAATAACAATAAAAAGTTTGATCTAAAAAAGATTGTTAGAAATAACGCAATACAACCAGCTGCTTTGACAGATGATGAAACTGAGGTCAAGAGTAAGCAAGTGGCTCAGAGCCACCCAACCAGTTGGAGCCTGGGTGGGGATGCCCACTTGTCCCCTGTGTCTGTCTGCTGCTCTTTTCAGCGTGTTCCGTGCAGTCACCTTCCACATACGAATTAAATCATTCAGATATCGAAATGGTGGGAAAGTGTAAGTGCTCTGATTATGCACTAGAACTCTGACACATTGCACTCTCTGCATTCAAATCTCCAACAATGCCTGGGACATAGTAGATATTCAGTCAGTTTGGGTTTCTACATCCCCCTTTCCCTTCTCTCCTCCAAATTTCCAGATCAATCACTTTAAAGATTGCTAATACACCAAGTATGCATTGTCTCATGAATCCAAATTAGCATGTTGACAAGGCCACCTAGGATGCTTGTAGAAGCCAATGGTATCAACCCCAAGGCTGCTCCCACGTGAACGACGGAAGTGCTCCCCAAGGCGCATTCTTGGGAGAAATGGGGATGCTTTGAGAATAAATGGGGATGCCACCACGGGGAGGCACTGATAAAGAGGGTCTCATTGCATTTCCAAATGCCAAATCCCTTCTTCTTCAGCCAGATATGTCTCCTAGAAGAGAGATTCCTACTTGTCTAGACTCCTTTGGGATACATGAGTTGAATCCATGGGATGGTGGATTCTTTGGATAAGAATTTCTGTACATTAAGGGCCTCCCAATAAGTTATCTACCTCCCCCTACAAGTTGCCCCCCAAAAGTCAATATGAGTTGAACCACTTAGAATACCTGTTAGCTTCTACATTAAGGCATTATAAAGTCTACTCTGATTCTTAATTTGACGGTTCTCTGTAATATAATGAAGGCTTTTAGTCTTGCTTGGGATTAGTTTACCACTTAATAAATTCCTTCCAACACTATGTTCTGTGAGTCAACAAGCAGCTTCCCCTGTGATTTGAGCCTGGCTAACAACAAATAGAGTTTGGAAGATTGATTGCCAGCAGAGGCATTTTCCAGGTGGTGCATTCCCACTTTGAGGAAGCTTGATCATTTTACTTTTGCATCTGTTTGAGTAAGATGTCCTTTGGCTGAAAATAACACACGTCGACGTTTGGAATGCCCTCCTCTGTACCACTGATGTGTTGATTTCTAGATTATATTTTAGGCTGGACTAACACCAAAAACATGTTTCAAAGGCACTTGAAAATGCCAAATTTGAAAATCACTTAAATAATTTACAATACATGACGGGCAGTGAATTCTCAGCAAACATTTAAACTAGGTATTTATTGAGAACCAAAAATGGGTAGCTTTGTGTTGAACACCACGTAGGCATTAAAAGATGTGTTGGTGCAATTATTTTCCCTAAGCTGATGCCTGTTGCTGACACATCTTGAATTTTTCCACCCTTGCCCTAAGTCACTTGATTCAAAAAAGAGTTTCTCCCAGCTAGTTTGCTGACATATGGTCACCACCGATTTTGTCTCATGTTGTCCAACTGAGGCAGTACAGTCTGAAATCAGACAGCTTACAGTGTCAGGTGAAAATCCTTATAAAGAGGATACAGGCTTTGGAGATGCAACTAGTCAACTTTGGGTTTCTATTTGAGACAAAAAGCGACTTCATTTTATTAGAGAAAATGTCAATCAAGACGTAGCTACTGACACCCGTCTTTGTTTCACCAGCCAGTAATAAAAGATAAAGCAGAGGAAATGGAGGAGCTGCAGCTAGGCATTTCAACACACAAAGTCCTTGTTTTCCCACGAGGCGCTGCAGAAAAGCATTGTCCATTCACTGCACATCCTCTGCATTTCGGAGCTGATATTTTTGCGGTTCTTAACTTGGTACATTACAGTCTTCTGCCGTTAATTTTGTTAACCCTTTGAAACACACTGAGTGTTTGATACCTTGCTTAATATTCCTAACATGACCCAGTTTTTAACATTTCTATTTCTCAATGTTGAGCATAGAAACCTTTAAAAAATCAAGTAAGAAATTTTGGAAACAAAGTAATGGCTTCAAGTAATCCTCCCTTATTTGCTATTGCATAACTTCGAGAAGGGTAATAAGGAAATCCATGTTAACCATATATTACTTGAATTGCTTTTATAAAATTGACTCTGGATTGGAATGATTTTTAGCAGGGGTCCCCCTCAACACACCATAACAAAGTGCCATTGAAAACAACAGTAGCCCCGCGTTATCTGCCTGCTTCCTGCAGCATTTAGCGTGTGCACTGTACCCGAATGCACACGTCTACCCCGGGGCAAAGAGGTTTCCTCTAACATTTTCGTAGTTACTCTGGCTAAAGCACATGAAGAACAGAATCTATAGATGATTAATTATTCCCCAGACTCAATCACTTAAGTCCCTAGTTAAATATCTCACTCTGCTTTCAACTATTGTAGGAAAAGATAATTAGCAAATTTGCAGTGCTAATCACGAAATTTTTATTTTCCTTTATAAATAATAAGATCTAAATTATTGGTCATATAACTCAGTGCCTGCATCTCCCCTGTTGACTTGTAAATCCAGAACATTTTTTAAAAATGCAACAAGGTGATAAAGTGCATTTTCCTCAAGAATATGTTTTCCGACACACATTCTACAGGTTTTTCTACCTTCAATCTCATTACCAGCTTTTTCCTCTCTCCCTGCTATTTCTTTCTCTTCGTCTGCTATCAACCGAAACGACAAACTCAAGAAAAAAACTGATCTCCTTTTTCCCTGCTCCACAACCCTCACCAATCTCTTTACCAATATTTTCCCATCCTGCCCCACCAAAAAGAGAAATGACCCGACTCAAAGATTTACACCAGAGAAGAAATCACGCATTCATTTTTTTTTAAAAAAAGCAGCCCTCCTCAGTGGGGCTCAAAGTGCGGTGAAAATGCTCGAGTCTGTCCTTCAGCTGGTTGGAATGAAAGGGTTAATTCAGGGTAAGTGATAATGTGTAGTCAGTTCGCCTAGAAAAAGGAAGGAAATTCAAAAGCTGGTTGCTGTAGTAACCATCACAGACCAAAAAATATATATGTCCAGGTTCATTTTAAATAAAATCCCTGCCATCTCTCTGGGATTCTGTTCTCTCAAAAAAAAAAAAAAAAAAAAAAAAGTGAGCTTGCTGCTTAAATTCATTGTACCTACCTCAACCATTAAACAAGACATTTAACCATAGTGGCAGTTCTGTGACCTTTGAATGCCGTGAAATCTCTGAGCGGTGCTGCTTGTTCATGAAGACTTGTGCGGCAGAATCCAGCAACTTCATCCAGGATTAGGAATATAATTAAGTAAAAAAAAAAAAAAGAAAGAAAAGAAAGAAAGAAACACGAAAACACACAGAGCAACCGAGAGAGAAGGAAGGTGGAGAGAGCCTCTCTGGGCGAGTCCACCACTTTTCTCCCAGACAAGTGCTGGGACGGAGCCGAGCCACTGCGGTGCCCAGACCCACCGACTGGCCGGGGGAGCAGGCGGCCGGCCTGCGAGGCTGGGAGGTGCTGTCAGTTGCCACAGGCAAGGAAAAGCAGAGACCAATCGGCTTCAACTCTGGCAGCTTACTGGAGTGGAGCCTTTTCTGTTTGTTTCCTCATTTCAAGAGTGACGTCAAAGGGTTTAGTTTTTCCTCTGCATGTGCTATTAATTTTAAAGTGCTGTGCTGTGGGAAGAATGTGTGTGTCTGTGGTTAGCCTGGGCACCTTACTCTCAGGAGAACCCAAGGAACATTTTCTATATTCAGGAATAAGTTTTTAAAATTTAAAAACCCTTGCAGTTAGGTGTATCAAAAAAACACGAAAACAAAAAAATAGACACAAAACCCTGAGCTAAATAACAGTAGCAAGGTTTATATTTTTTCCAAATGTGAGTGTATGTACACATGCCCACTTCACAGCTGTTGCTTATTTTTGAACTAATTCATTTTCACCCTCACCTAGAAATGAGTCGTTAACTAATCTTTATAGCCATGGATGCAGAATTGCACACGTGAGCCGGTGAACAGTGTTATGTGCAGTGAGAAATAGAGATTGTGTTTAAGCTGCTGAGCCCTGCTCTTCCATCTCCCCTCCAGCTTCTGTGGTGAAGCGTGGGGACCATTCATGCTGGGAGATTCCCTCCTGCACCCCCACAGGGAATTATTCACGAGGCAGGCGCGGGGAGGCTGCGCAGGAGGCTGGGTCTCCATACGTCCTCTCCCAAAGGGTGTGCAGGCACAGTTTTTTAGGGACACTTCCTTTCCTGGGCACAGCTCACCCCGTATTTCTCCTCTTGCCCTGGAAGTCTTGGGGGTGGCCATCTGCTGTTTCTGCCTCCCCCCATCCTCTCTCTTCTCTCCCCGCTCCATTCTGATAACAGAACCTCTTCTTTGCTTTTGGAAACTTCCCTTCCTCTATCTATGGATGCATAGACTTCCCCCCCACTCCCACCCCCACAACAGAACTATAAGGGGCATGTGACCCAAACTGGCCAATCAGATTTCCCCATTGCTCTAGATAGAGAATGTTTCAGGGGTAGGCACCACATTCAGAAAGGCCTGTGTCCTCCTTCAAATATCAATACTGATTCTTTGAGAAAGAAGGTATCTCTCTCTCTCTAAGATCCTATGTGGTAGGGGTAAGCAAGCCTGTAATTGTTGGGGTTCATCTCTGACGCTGAAGACACAGCAGTGAAGAAAACAGATAGGATCTGCTTTCACATCGTGTACATTTGGGGAGCGGTGAAGACAGGCAGTAAAAATAAGTAAATATATAATGTCAGTGGGTAATAAGGGCTTTGAAATAAAGGAAAGGAAGGGCACAGAGTAGTGTGTGTGTCTGTGTGTGTTATGTGTGTGCACATGCACGCGTGTATGTGTGTGTGTGTGTGTGTGTGCATATTTGCATGTAGAATTGGCAGGATTTCAATGTGTGGGCTATGAGAGAAGGAGAGGAATCAAGGATAACCCCCAGGACCCTGGCTTGAGCAACTAGAATAGAGTTGCCCTCGCTGGTACGGGGAAGGTGAGGAGAAGAAGCTGGTGTTGAGGTGAAAGGAAGCATGGTCTAGACCTTTGTTCAGCAGCAAAGATGTACTGCTCGCCTGCTCTGCATCACTACACTGTTCTAAGTGCTGGAGACCAAGCAGAGACCAACAAACACAAAACCCCTTGCCCTCATGAAGCTTAGATTCATCTGAGAGATACAGACCATAAGGATAGATTAAAATTGTTATAGGGTATTTAATAGTGATAATATTGTGGAGAAAAACTTCTGACAGGGCAGGGTTACTGCTCAGAAAGGGACTTAACAATTCTACGTTGAGTACCAGGGAAGGTCTCACTGCAGAGGTGACATTTGAACAAGACTGAAGTTGATGAGGAAAGAAGAAGGGGCAGAGCGTCCCAGGCAGGGAGGATGCCAAGTGTGAAGGCTCTGAGGTGGGAGGGTGGCGATGGCAGTGGGTCTACAGAGTCAGATCATGCAGGGCTTTCTAGGACCTTGTAAGGTCTTTGACTTTTACTCTGAAAGACATAGGGTTTTAAGCAGAGGAGTGAGGTGATCTGACTCACATTTTGACAGGATTGCTGTGGCGGCTGTGTGGAGGTCAGAGTGGAAGAAGGGGGGCCCATAAGGGGTATATCGCAATAAAACAAGCCAGAGACCATGGTGGTGTTGACCAGGATGGTTTTGGTGGAGGTGGCTAGAAGTGGTTGGCTTCTGATTATATTTTGGTGTTAGAGACATTAGGATTTGTTAAACGGATTGGATGCTAGGTATAAGGGAGGGAGATGAGTGAGAGGAGCCAATAAAATCTCCAGAATGTTGGGTTCCATCAAATGGAAGAATGGAGCTGGCACTGACCAAGAGACAAGGGGAAGAATAGGTTTTGTGGGGAAGATGAAGAGTGTGACAGTGACGTGTACCTTTGGCTATAAGATATCTACAGGAGTTGGTAGGTAGGTGGTTGAGTATACAAGCCTGGAGTTCAGGGGAGAGTTTGGAGCTACAGATATAAATTTGGAAGTCATTGTACACGCCTAGTACTTAAAGCCAGGAGGTCAGATGAGATTACCAAGGGAATGAGTCCAGATGGAAAAGCTCAGGCCCTGGCAGTCCAAGACTACGTAGTCAGGAATATGAGGAAGAACCCACAAAGGAGACTGAGAAAGAGCCTCCAAGAGGTAAGAAAAAAGCCAAGAGGGTGATATCTTGGAAACCAAATGAAATTTTCAATGATCAGCTTTATAAAATAAAAATTAGATGGAGACTGAGACTTGACCCTTGAATTTAGAATGTGTAATCATTTGTGCCCTTGACAAAATCAAGTTCAGTAGAGAAGAGAGGATGAAAGATCGAGAGGCAGTGGATGGATAAGAATTGGGGGCAGAGAGTGTGAGCAATTCTTTCAAGGTGTTTTCCCCAACTAGAACAGAGAAATGGGGCAGAAGGGAGAGTAGAGTCAAGGGAACATTTTTAACATGAGAGAAATATCAGCATTTTGTAGTCGATAGAAAGATCCAGTTGAGAGGAATAATTAGTGATGCAGAAGAGAGAGGGGAAGATTGTCAGGGCACAAATGGAGTGTGTGATAGGCAGAATGGCCCTCCAAGGATGTCCACACTCTAATCCCCGGAATCTGTGAATATATTATATTACATGGCAAAAGGGACTTTGCAGATATAATTGAGGTTATGGATCTTAAAAGAGGGAGACAGTCCTGGATCATCTGGCTGTGCTCCATCAAATCACATGAGCCCTTAAAAGTAGAGAACTTTCCCTGACTGGAAGCAGAGGAGAGATGCAGCAGCAGCAGAAGTTAGAGAAATGCCAAGTTTCAGAAGTATTCAACACACTGCTCCTGGCTTTGAGATGTGGGATCCATGTTCAAGGACCAGAGAGAGGCCACTAATAGCTAAGGGCTGCCCCCCCCACCCCCCCCGCTGACATTCAGCAAGGAAACAATCACCGTAGTCCTACAGCTGCAAGGAATTGGATTCTGCCAACAGCTTGAGTGAACTTGGAATGGATTCTTCCCAGAGCCTCAAGAAAGGGATACCGCCCTGCTGACGCCTTATTTTCAGCCTTGTGAGACTCTAAGCAGAGTACCCAGCCAAGCCCACTTACAGATCCATGAGCTAATAAAGTTTGTGTTAATCTGTTACAGCAGTGATGGGACACTAATATAGAGTGATTGGCTTTAGAAAGCAGCATGGATGATTCATCCATAGAAAGAGAAGAGAAGGCAGAGTAAATGATGGGAGTACTGTTAGGTGAGTTGTGGTGGTGGTGCAAGATTGTGAAAGTTCTCTGTGACTTCTAATTTCTCAGTGAAATAAGAATTAGGAGTTGACAAAGAGAGAAGATAGGAAAAGTGGTGGAGGTTTGAAGCGAGAAGGTGTGAAGTAGTCATCCAGGAAAGTAAAGAGCAGGAATTATCAGAGAAGTAGAATATGATGGCCAAGAGCACTAAGGGACTATTTGAGTTTAGTCCTTATCAATTAAAGTGACACCAGACCCCATGTTACCTTTACAGTATCTATGAGACATCCAAACAGAAATGTCATATGGGCAGTTTGGATATAATTCTGGAGAGCCAAGGGCAGATGAAATGGTACTGAAATCCATGGGAGAGCACGAAATCACTTAGGGAATGAGAATAGACTCAGGGTCTAAACTCTGGAATCTTCTAACATTTAGATATTGGGAAATTGAGGATGATCCAGCAAGGGACACCAAAAAGGAGTAGCCACAGAGGTAGATGCACAACCAAGATAGTGGTCTCTCAGAAGTCAAATTCCAATAGTCAGTGCATCAGTGCTATGGACTGAACTGTGCCACCCCCCGACCCCGCAAATTCATATGAGAGGTTGAAACCCTAACCCCCGATGTGACTGTATTTGGAGACAGGGACTCTAAGGAGGTAGTTAAGGTTAAATGAGGTTATAACGATGGGGCCCAATCCCATAGATGTGGTGCTCTTATGGGAAGGAGAGACTCCAGAGCTCTCTCTCCACCAGGTCAGGAAGTGGCCGAAAGGTGGCCATCTGCAAGCCAGAAAGAGGGCTCTCACCAGACACCAACTCTGCTGAAGCTTTGATCTTGGTCTTCCAGTCTCCAGAACTGTGAGAAAATAAATTTCTATTGTTTAAGTTTCCAGACTATGATGTTTTGTTATTCAACCCGAGTAGATTAGTACAGTCAGTTACATGAGTCAATGAATTCTTTTTTTTGCCTGTGACCATGTAAGTTGGCTTTCTGTTAGTTACGACAGGAAGAGTCCTAACGAATTCAAGATACAGTGTCACTGTTTCCTAGAGGTGACTGTCAACTCTCCTCTCCCTGATATAAATACTTCACCATTTGCAGCTTGAGAAACTTTAAGGATATATCTACATCTATCTAATCATCTCCACCAAATGGTAATATCCATCTAGGACTGTTGTGTTTAAAATATTAACCGGTTTTTTGATGCACCATTATTTAACACATACTTTGGAGTGTTCTTTGAAACTCAACATTTGAAGTGACCACATTTTCTGCAATTTATTATTTACAAAAATAATCTAAAAGGAGCCACCTTATTTCAGCCTCTTCATTTTCTTCCCAAATCCCCTTCTTAAATAGCCCATGACTCATAGAAATGACCACTCTTAGTCACTTTCTTTCCTTTACAAGTCAATTCTCTATTTTCTCTATTAAGGGAATAGAAAATATGATTCTCCTCTTGCCTCATCACTAGAATAAGAAATTCCTCAGTGACCTTACTTATGTTAAATTTGCTCATGAAATACTTATTGAGTATATATTATCAACAGAATCCAGTGGTTTATGTTCAACATACTTTTGGGGTTGACAGATCAATAGGATGCAATCTCTGCCTTCAAAAGTCATATACTCGGCTTCAAGTGCAAGACACATAGTTTTATAATAGTGATACAATCATGATAAGAGGAAAGATACAATGAGGGAGCCAAAGGTGGAAAAGTTACAATGGAAATTCAGAGAAAGGGGAGATTACTTCCCATGGGGGAATTTGGGAAGCATTTGCGTAATGCAGGAGATTTCACTTGTCCCAAATCAGGAAGACACACATTAGGTTGAGGGACTGACCTATTGGTTAAGTATAATGGGAGTATAGGATATGGGAAAAGAATAATATATGGTGACCCCCAACATGGCAGATTAGTGCAAAATTATAGAAAGTTAAATCTGGAAATTGGACTTTACTCGTTAGGAAATGAGGGGTTATTAAGGGTTTATGAGAAGGGTATAGTAGCAGTAGTGTATTCCTATTAACAAAACAGTCTAGTGCTGGATGCAGACAATCAAACATGTGATTACAATACAAAGGAATGAGTAATGTGGTAGGCGAAGTTCAGGGTGATTTGGGAGTGCACAGGAGAGAAGTCAACACCAGACCTCTGAATCAACAAAGGCTTCTCCCTGAAGACAGTGACATCTGAGATCAGCTCTGAAGGAAAAGTAAGAGGTACTCTGGTAAAAAGGGGAGATACCTGAGATGAGTGGGAGATGCTTCAATAAAAACAAGGAGTGCAGGGGGAGCAAAAGCGTCCCATGCCAATGGATAACACTTCCAAGGACAGAGAGAAGATGAGTATGGCTCATTCCAGGGACCAAAGCAAGTTCAGTTTGGTTGGAGTGATAAGAAGGGAAGACAGTACAAGGCCTTTCAATCATATTAAGACTGTGTTCCAAGAGAAATGGGGATATAGTTGACAAGTTTTAAACAATAAAGGACATGATCAAATTTGTATTTTTAAAATATTACTTTGACAGTGGTGTGGAGACCAGAAGAGGGGAGAGCGGAGACAGGAACACCAGGAGGGAAGTACGGTCGCTCGGAGCAGAGTGGTGCTAATGTGGAAGGAGAACTATGAGCAGATTCAACAGTCGTCAGGAAATGTCATCAGCAGGATTCGGCGATGGATGGAAGGTGAAAGATGAGACATATACTGTGGGATGAGAATAAGGAATGAGACAGTCAAGGATGACACTCAGGTTTCACACATGACAAATGGGTGCCCCTTACTGAGTTAGGTCTGGCAGGAAGATGGTAAGTTCAGTTTTGAACTTAACATCAAAGTGGAGAAAGATACATCGTGATGAAACTCAGTAGAAAATCCTAGGCTGGAAGAGGAGTTCCGGGTGCCATCACTTTGTGAAAGAAGCCATAGGAGCTGATGGAATCACGCAGGAAGGTGCCTAGCGTGAGAACAGAAGAGGGTCTGGGAGAAAACCAAAAGGAGCACCAGTATTTAAGGACGAGGCCAGGAAGAGAAGCCAGTAAAAATATGGACAAAGAGTGGCAACATAAGAAGAAAAGAGGACATGGTGTCATAGAATCTAAGGAAAATCGTGTTTCGGGATGTAAAATGTTGTGAACAATGTTAAATGTGCTGAGAGGAAAACAGACAACATCTTTTATAGCTACTGAATAGCTGTAAAAACTCAAACACTGTGGTACTGATGTAAATATAAATTAATAGAAAAATAAATCAATAGAATGGAATAAAGTCAAAAGTGAATCAATGTGTATCCCAAAACTCAGTGTACTGTACAGTAAAGGCATTATTTTAAATGAGTGGACGAGGAATGGACTACCTAGTAAATGACGTTTAGACAAGTCCAGCCATTTGCAAAATACGGCATCCAAACATGTCAAACTTAGATTCATTCCAAAATCCATTTACAAATATAAACTGCAGTTAGATAAAAGACTTAAACATGAAAAACCAAAACTATAAATAGTCAGAAAATATATGATTGGATGCACATGATCACAAAGTAGAGAAGATCTTCCTAAAAAGACACAAAAGCAAAGGTCACAAAGAAAATTGATAAACGATCTCACACGAAAATTATAGTCTTCTGTATGATCAAAGACACTGTAAATAAAGTTAGAAGACAAGGGATAGGTCGAAAGATATTTTCAACCTAGATAAAACATAATTAATATATATTATTACACATTAATGTATCTCCATCAGATTTATAAAACGAGAAGAAAGTCTAGGAAAAAAACAAAGGAACACAAGTATTTAAGGGTGAGGAAAAGGAAGAGAAGCCTGTAAAAATATGGACAAAGAATGGCAATAGAAGAGGGAAAAAAAATGTGGAGTCACAGAATCCAAGGAACATTGTGTTTTAAGAAGGGTGAAACAGCCAGGGTTTCAAAATTCAGGCATTTTAAGGCTTTTGAAAGGTGGGACAGGTACAATCTCTAAGACCCTCAGTGGGGTCTGGGGCAGCTGGTCCTCATCTCTCTCAGCCCTTCTCCCCTGGTGCAGAGCCCCAGGCTCCGTGCTCTCCTCCCCATAGTCTTACACCTGAGCCTTTGGGTGCACACCAGCCTTCCACATCTGTCAGCTCGCCACTCCTGTCCATTGATCTACACTCCATACCAGCTTCTCCTCTCTGTCTCGCTGTAAGCCTATCTGCCAATCTGAATCTTCCTCCCTGTTGGTGACTGGGTAGCAATGCAGTGAGAGTACCTTAATGCTTTAGAAAATGGAATTTTACTTCTTCTTTTTTTTTTTTTTTTGGTGAGGAAGACCAGCCCTGAGCTAACATTCGTTGCTAATCTTCCTCTTTTTGCTGAGGAAGACTGACCCTGGGCTAACATTGTGCCCCTCTTCCTCTACTTTATATGGGACACCGCCACGGCATGGCTAACAAGCGGTGCGTCGGCAGGTGCCTGGGATCCGAATCCGCGAACCCTGGGCTGCCAAGCACGAACTAAACCGCTGCACCACCGGGCCAGCCCCTGGAATTTTACTTCTTTACAGGAAAGTTATTGGTAGGCATAAAGTAAATAATATTTACAAATATTTATTGAGTGCCTACTATGAGCAGGAACTTCTATCATCAGCAACAAAATCCAGTAAGAATGAATTACTTACAATATGATGAGAGAGAAATAATGGCTCCACTGCAGGATTTTCCTCCTACGCATTGAAAATGCTTTGCATTTCAAATTATTTTCTCTTTTCCTTCTACCACTACTGATCTTTCACCCGAACTGTTTCCCGAATCAATAGACTGTCTTTGGAGAACCTGTCTCCAAAGGGCTAACTTAACTCAGAGCCACGGCAAAAATATATAGAAAGGACAATCGAAAGCAAAAAGCAAAGAACTTCTAGACTCTACCATTTCAGGCTTATCATCAGCCATTCTCCATCAGGGCAAACTTGCAAATCCCAATTTCCCTTTGGCTACCTCCTTCCTCACACATAGCTGGCCTCCCCCTCCCCCTGCAGCCACCACGAGCCTTTTTCGCAGGCCCCCCCCCCCCCCCGGCCATCTCCATCCAGCCACCTGTGTGCACACCTTCTTGAAGGCGGCCCCTTGGCAGCGTTTCTAGTTCCATTCTTCACTCATTTTCCACCCATTTTTCTGGTCCATTTCCCATTCCTCTACTCTCTGCTGCTCAAGGTGGAGCTGTTATCATGTCATCAACAGACCTTTAGAAAGTGTCTATTCTGAACATGGTGGATATCTGGTAACCTCATCTACAGTGAAGTTTTTATAGGAGAAAAACAAGTTGTGTCAGGACTCCTGTGGCTATTTACTTTCAAACTGGAATTTTCTAATCTAGAGACATCCCATGTTATGGATTGAATTGTGTCCGTCCCAATTCATATGTTGAAGCCCTAACCCCCAGCACCTCAGAATGTGCCTGCATGTGGAGATGGGGTCTTTCAAGAGGTCACTAAGTTCAAATGTGGTCACATGGCTGGGCTATAATCCAATATGACCACTGTCCTTATAAGAAGAGGAGATTAGGACATAGACAGGTACAGAGGGAAGACCATGTGAGGACACAGGGAGAAGATATCTGTCTAGAAGCCAAGGAGAGAGGCCTCGGAATAAAACCAACCCTGCTGACACCTTGATCTCGGACTTCCAGCCTCCAGAACTGTGAGGAAATATGGTTCTGTTGTTTAAGCCATCCAGTCTGTGGTATTTTGTTATGGCAGCCTGAGCAGACTAACACATGCCAGAATGCAGATCCTAAGGCAAAGACTTTGGGGAAAGTTGCTTCTTCAGAACACAAGAGGTAAAGGGTCTTGTGTATAGACTGCTTGTATGTTTCTTTTCATTATATCATATATATTTTCCCATAATTTATGTTTTGTTTTTCTTACTGATTACATTTTTATATTGCTAAAAGTTTTGTTTTCTGCAATATAGAAATTATAATTTAAAAGTTCTAATTTATTACAAACAAGTTAATGGTTAATTACTTTCTTTGCAAAGTTATATCAGGATTCCTTTAAATAGCGATTACCCTTAGTGCATTTAAAATAGAGATTCCATTTATAAAGGTTTATTTTTTATGCATTTTTAAAAATGCTTGAATTTTTTGAGTTATTACAAAATGGATCAACATTAAGAAAATTACCATTGCAAAAGTTCACATATATAATAAAAATTAAAGTTCAATTTTTAACTGTATGGGATTCCCTAAAATAGCAAGCTGTATGAGGGCATTTAAAAATCTGAATTCCATTTAACAAAAGTTCAGCTCACATGTTATTTTTCAGGAATCTTCTAGCGAGAAGGCAAACACTGCACGTTTATTTTAGGAAAGAACACACAGCTTTCTTAAGGATTCAGTGGTGTGCCACCATCAGGTAGTAAGTGCAATGAGGTCACTGGACCAAGTCTAACCAGCTGTACAACGCATTCCCAGCACCCAGTACAGGACCTGACATTTAGTAGGCCATCAATACCTAGCTGTCTAATGACTGAATCAATGAACGAATGGGAGAGGGTGAAGTTACATGCAAGTTGAAGGGTGTACTTCAAAGAGACTATAAGGTGGTCCTACAGCAGCACACCCAATAAGCCGGGAGCAGTTAAATTGTGCTGGGAGTCCAGATTATATGAACCCAGAGGAAAGAAACTGGATACTTTAGTGAGTGATCCAGGCATGAGGTTCTTATTTTGCAGGTCAAAGGTTTTGGTGGGCAGGGCAGTAGAAGAGATATTCCACCTAGCGATGAAGGAAGAGCTCAGGAAAAATTGTCTCAGGGAGGGTTGCAAGCAGCAGGAAACTCCACCTCTACATGTATTTGGGGGACCTCAGAAGAACAATGGAAACACACGCAGGACTGGTATAGTGTGGGTGTGGACAGTAAAATGAGAAGTATTCTATGACAGCAAACCAGATATTCCCTGAGAAACAGATCCTTGTATTAAAGGAGGGATCAATTTAGTCCTCTCAGATCTCTTATCTCAATGTCATTAAACGGCTTTAACCAATCTCTTAAGAAACAGAACAAGTGTATGCATCTTGCAGCTTCATGACTGGGGAGATGACCAACTTTTAAAATGATTGGATCCACCTGGATATGGCTAAGCCTTTACCACATACGCTATAGAATCCCTCTGTAAAAGACCCCAGGGGTGTGGGATGACCTTCTTCTTCAGATTTACAATCACATGGGGGTGACCTTGAACATTTACCTGAAGAGAGGGGCAAGTGGGTACAGTGTGGGTCTGCCATGTTGGCTACAACTGATGTGCTAAGCAAAATTTTTAAAAAACATTTGTCAAATTGTGTTAAATAATCACATGTAAATTTAATTTTGTAACATGAAAACTCAAATGTTTAGTATGTGAACATGTAGACATATACATACAGCATTTTGAACACCTAGGATGACACTTTCACCTTATTTATTGAGGTAGACATTTGTCAACGGGAAAATATTCTTGATTCTCAGATTGAAGAATAGCTAGGGACACGTTTCAGCAAGGGATTGAAAACATGGAGCATTTTTTTTCTCTAGAGTGGTCAGTTTTTCCCCATTACCTTTCATGCCTGTCTGTTGCCATGGCACAGGCCAGGCCCATGTTTTCTATGCTGCATGATCTCAAATCAGTACTGACTTTGTCACCTTCTCGTGTTCGCTGGAGGTTAAAGGAGCATGGACATCACTCCCATGCACTGACCAGTGAAAAAGCTGCAGGGGCCAGTAACTTTCTAGTGTCTTAAGAAGCTATGAAACTGATCCAAACATATCATTCCTGGAGTCCAATGCAAACAATTGTAAGCTTTTACTTCTCTCCTTTTCATCATTGTCTAGACATCCAGCCTTATTCCCCAAGCATGTGCCAGAAGTCTCTCACCTAATTCCACTGAGAGCTAAGAAAGCTCCTTCTAGCTGGCCTCTATGATTTGCCCTCCAGTTCAGGCTGAATTGTAGCCCTGAGAATGACAATCATCCCAAGAGGTGCTTCTCCCTGACTCTCACAGAACCGCCATGCACCTCCCATTCCTGGTCATAGCCCACGTGAACTTCCCTGAATGGGTTCTTGTTTCCAGACTCTTCCTTGCTCTCTCTCCCTCTGAACTCACTCTTTTCTCTTTGTGGCGACAGCTCTTTCACCCCTGATTAAATCATCATGCTGTCAAACACTCACTTCTCTCGGTTCTTTCCCTTCCTCCCCAGCTTGGCCTCATTTCTGGTCAGCATCCTGCAAAGCTGTTATGATCTTCTTATTCAATTTCTGGGAATCCTTCAATTACCAATTATTATTCAATTATAAAATAAGTCTCAGGAAAATCCCATCTAATATTGAACAACACTTTGTTTTCTCCCAAAGCTGGGGATAAAATGTAAATTTATGACAGGAACATTTTCTCATATTTTCACAAGTAATATTATGGGTTTAACAAAAGCCAGAATGCTAAAGATTGCCCAGACTTCTACATGGAAATAAATGGTTCCATATTTATCATCATTTGCTGTATATTTTGTATCCTTCATTGTGCAAATTATGGTTCCCTGCATGTGATAGGTACCCGATTAATTATTCAACACTTTTCTCAAATGCTTTCCCTCTGCTGCTCCTAAACACAGCATCAGATTGGATAGCTAGCCTCTGTGTCTGCAGAGAATATGTAACCTTAGCATGTACTGCACTTGTCTCCATGGATACCAAATTTCTGTGAATGGCACTTACAGTGAAAAAATCTATAGGGGGAAGCTGAATTTTGCTCATTCTTTCAGCTCAGGTCCTCTTCCTGACCCCTTTTCTCCTCCATTTTCCATTCCAGGCTCTGTATGGTAAGAATCCCAGCACACTTCATGCAACAGAAATCCCTTGTATTCAGATGACAGGACACCATGCTGAATGTTTTGGACTCTGCTCCGTGAGCATCTACCTGTGGAAGCTGAAGCTGCTGCAGGAAATGGGAGGGTAAAAGCTTAAGTCTATTTTTGACAAACTCTAACAGGGATCCCCAGCTTGAAGAACTCAGAAACCTGGGGTTCACTAAGAACAGTAATTCCAGAGGGGCAGGAATCTTAGAGCAATTTTTACATCTTTAAACAATAAGCCTTCACCACCCAACAAAATTATCAAAGTTCTTCATTTTTGTTTGGAACTTGGTTAGCAAACCCCTGGTTACCACCTTGTGCTGCTTAAAGCTCTGATGGATTGTTACATTTGTCCTTAAATAATAAAAACAGAAAATATGTTTATTCCTATAGTAAAAGGGGATATATTTATGTGATATGAACAGAAACCTGAGTAGGAAGTCAAACTTTATGTAGTATGCAGTCTTCTTTGCAGATGAAATCTTTCAAAATTGTAGTATCCATTAACAAAAAGAAAAGGATCCTTGATGATTAAAAAAATTTTGAGAGATAATGCTTTGCTTATTTGCTTGTTGGTTTATATGTTCTATTTTAATGCCTAAACTTGCTTCAGAGCAACAGACACACTAAAGTTAATTTCTGGCATATTTCATCTTGGCTATTTGCTTGTTCTGAACTTAAGCAGGGAAAATAGATCTCAGACCATTAGGTGAGGAATCAGATATGACTCACCTTGCTCAAAGGCCCCATGGCAAGACATTGAGGGGCCGGAGCATGGGTACCTGAGAGACTAAAGCTGAAGGTGGCAGGGAGACGAGTGCTCCCCCGAGGCCATCGGGTTGCTGGCAGGTGTGACCCTGAGCATGGTGCAAAGGCTATTTCTGCACTGTCCTCCGAGTGTAGCCAGTTGGGACTTCCTGGCAGGACTCTAATGGCTTTCCAGGAAGAAAGGGCAACCTGCTGGGGACTGAGTGTTCTTTAGGGGTCACCTTGTACTGCGCTAGGGTCAAGACCAGGGTCCAACACCAACAATAGCCTTAATGACTAGACTTTCTTCTTTTCTCTCACTAAAATACATGCCAAGTTTGGGATGTAAAGGGATCTTCCCCCATTAAAAAGAACCCATTTCCATATTCAAAAATCACGCTACCAACAGTGACAGGTAACTATGGGTGAGGATGGCAAGAATTCCTTCCTGCAGACAGCTGTCAGAGTCAAGCCCCCTCCCACACTGTAGGGATGGTTCTGGGAAACCTGCTTGTTTGTGCCATCCTCTTCGACATTCTGAAGCAAATCTAATGAGCACCTCTTCTCCCTTCCTTTCCAGGCAGGCGAAAACAGAAGTCCAAATATTACTCGTTCAGTAGCAGGTTAGTACCAGATACACCTGAGAGAGACACAAGGCTTCATTCCTGATCCGAAATTTAAAGCTTGAAAAAGAGATATTCTCAAAAGACAGCAAAAATATGTCAAGGGAACTGCAGAAGCCATCACTCTGGGCACATCCTGACTTCAACATTAGCACACCCGGTAAGTGCAAAGGCACATAGTGCTACCGTCCTCAGTGACGGGAACATTCTTGAAAAGGAAGAGTTTATGAACTGAATGATATCTACCAATTATATCCTGGAAAATGTCAACTCAAAAAAGGACAATTCAAAGAAACACTCAAAAAAACAGAGTGGGATAAACAGCAAAATATTATTGACTTCAGCGAAAACCTCAGAGCACACTCCACAAACCGAAGGGTAACTTAACTTGGCCTTGATTCTAACAAACAGAAGGTAACGCCACAGTTTTCTCTGATACACTGTGTACAGCAGAATTTGCTTTATTATTTTTTTTTACAAATTCTTCATTTTTATACCGTTGAGCTTTTAAGAATCTAATGAGAGCAAACTTTTCTCTTTGTTTTTACCTTTTCTCCCCCAACTCTTTGATCTGCTTCTCCTTTTGCTCCACAGTTGGAAAGCAGATGGACTGCAGTGAGGGGAAGTGATAAGTTCCTCGGAGGAGGGATCATGTTTTATATCTCTTTGGAAACCCCATTGTTAGTGAATAAATACATGTATGTTATCCTCCTAGTGTCACCTACAGGGAAAGAACACATCGCCTCGATGTTTAGTATAATTCTTTTGTTAACACCGGCAGCGGTCAGGTCAACTGGGCCGTGTCAAGGTGAGAGGAAGGGAAAGGCACTTGCTGAACACTGAGAACCTGCTCTGTGCTGGTGTCCTCATACGTGATCACAGTCAATTCCCTGATGACTCTGGGAGAAAGTACCATTGTCTGCCTTTTACAGATAAGCAGATGGAGTCCCAGAGAGAACGCCAACCTGTCCAAATTCACACGGCCGGGAGCTATGACTCAAACTCAAGTATTACTTTCTCCAAACAGCATTGTTTTTCCTTTATTTTCCCTCTAAACACAAAAGTGAAGCATGAAGATTAAGTCACTGACGAATCAGGTTGTAAGAGCATTTAAAACTCTTGGCACTTCAAGTGGCCCCTACCAATGAATGAATGATGTGTTGAGCACTCACTGTGTTCAAGGTATGTTTGACATACAAATGAGCCCAAGCAGATACATTCCTACGACCTTTTACTGTGGGCAGCTGACGCCTGACGTCAGTGATCTGGATAATATAACACTCTGTGTTTCCGGGAAACTATAAAGATGATTAAGGAACTTCAAATATCTTTTAAAGTAGACAAAAATAATCTATCCCGAGACCAGTGGTAATATTCTCTCATTAGTATAAATTAGGTTCAGTGCTAAAATATTATTTTCATATGTGCAATAATCATTGTGAAGCTAATTTTGTAGCCAAATAATCTTCTGATGCTAAAAGTGTCATTAAAATTAATTGACCTTTTTAGAAGGTGTTTAAAAAGTTTACCAGACATCTGAAAGTCTTGCCCAATCACTAGAGGTACCTGGATGCTGATGTTTACCAGCTTCCTTCTTGCTCGGAATCCAATCAGGATTAGACCATCGGGATTACAGAATTTTGAGAAATGGTGACCTGTTAGCCATTTGTTCCAGTTCTACCACAGAGTAGCCATGGAAATATGGAAAATCAGGATCTGGGCGATTTCTTAGAACACAGCCTCCATGAATGTTTGATAACGTGTGAAGAGGGATGTTTGTCAGGGGTCCTACTCTTCTAAACTCAGTCCGTTGCTCTGAGAGACAGCACACTCATCTAGATACACAGCACTTCTGGAAAGAGCTTTGCCCTGGATCCCTGCCTTCTTTCTTCCTTTCTGTCTCGAGTTTCCCTCAAAGTTCCCCTTTCTCTACCTGGATGGGAATAGGCTGAGGGCTATTTGGCAGCTAAGCCTGCAGACCAGGCACTAAACGATGACAGGACCAGAGACCTTACCTCTCACCTAACGGGGTACACGGGGCTCATAGGGGCCATAGACACCCCCAGTTCTGGGGGAAGCACACATTTAGGTCCAGGTCAGGTGGAGAACAGTGGAACTAGACACAGTGGCCGAGCAGGTCCTGGAGGTGGAGATGGCATGTCTCAGATGCTCACCACAAAGGAAATGTACTCCCCACAACTGTGACCCATCCAGGCCCCTGGGTCGTGTGCTGCTCAGCGTGGAGAGTGCCTTCCAGAGCAAACAGCTCTTCCTCAGCTAATGTTTGCCTGGGCAGTGGCCCAGGCAAGCCTAGGAAGCAGAGGTGGAAGGAAAATCCATTCTAGATCCTTATTGGGCCACCAACTCAGGAGGCTAGGTGCCAGGCTAGTAATTGTCAGGGTCCAGCCAACCCTTCCTGACAGGGCGGACATTGTTCTCAAGCAGACCTCGCATCAGAAGAAAAATCTCTACAGCGTAACCACAACCAGACCCTCTCCCTCGCTGAGATGCCGTACCGCTGCATCTGTGTCCCCCCTGGGTCTGGGGAATCATATCCCTCTTAGTCCTGTCAAGAAAGAGTCCCAGCACAATATTAAATGCGTGGTTTCCTGCCTGTGGGTGAGGAGATGTCCTCATATCTACCTTCTCAAACTGAAAGAAACAGTTTCAGGAAGTTTTCTGATGAAAACCTAAGGGAGACAGAAGGAAACTTTAAGTTTTCACGATTTATTCTTCTCAACTTTTGATTGTTCGCAGGAAGCATGCATTACTTTGCAATAATTAAAAAAAAGAAGATCTAGAAGGAATGAATTCACTTCGCCATTTAGCATAAAATCATTATTATAAATGAATTTACAGATATTAAATATAATGTGCGTGTTTTATTGAGTGCTGAAGGAAGCAGTACGATTTAATTGAGGATTTCCTGTGCTGTCTGGAGCTGAGAATAAGGGATTGTATTGTGGCCTCCTGTCCCTGTTTCCCTTTCCCCCAGAGCCTCATATATCAATCAAATAAAATTAGTGTAATTAGGAAGTCGACTAAAGACAAAGGGGTTCTTCCTCTAGATTTTTCAAATGAAACCCAAGCACCATTATAAAGCAAACAAATTTATCTATTCACTGAAATTAAGTGCATATGGTCATTGCAACTTCAAGGAACTCAGATAATTTGAGAGTCAGATCACTCAAAATACAAATGAATTCTCAGAGAATAAACACAGGCTTTGACCATAAATGATCAGTGTTTTCTTCCGATCGTGGTAACTATGTGACTCCCAGGCAGGTGTCATTTCTGTTTCCAGTGACTCCTGCTCCCACCCCATTGCTCAGCCCAAAACACCTGCTTCCTACTCCTGAGAGCAGGGGTTGGTAATGGTGTGGCCACTGGCCAGGCTTGCAGAGGTCTGTTCTATTAAGATCAGCCCGGGAGAGAGTAGAATCCTACAGGGGTTGTGGGGCACTTCTCTCTCCTGTCTATAGTCTACAGTAAGCTCCTTGCAGCCAGCTCGCCTCCCCTAGCTGGGTGGAGACAACTTCAAGAGGGTGGCGGGAATTTCAGAAGGTTGAGCAGTGAATGCGAGTGGAGGAGATGATACCATCAGGGAGGACTCTCTGGCTGCAGAGAGAGAGAGAGAGAGCAGCGAGGGGAGGACGCCAAGTCATAACCAAGCCACCTTAGGTTGGGTTGAACTTAGTGTATCTGTAGCCTTAGGGGAACAGCCAGGGAGGATGGGGACCTCTGTTGTATGTTCATCCCGGATTTCAATTGAGTGACTTCAGATTACAAAATATTTGATCCATTATTTACATGTTTGTTTTAAGAACCAGAAATCCCCTTTAAATGATAGAATGAATCCCACAGATGGGTGCTCCACGTACCTCACTACAGAACTGCAGGTGCTGGGTCTCCACGGGCCACATAAGAATACAAACCCGGCAGCCACTCAGCGCAGAGCACCACAAAGCTTAGCTTGTGGCTTTCAGTATGACTTAAAAGTATTTAAAAATAATAATGTACTTTTTCCTGTGCTTTTCTCTTTCACTGTTCAGTGCACAAAAGTTACTTTTAAAAATGCTTGTTTTTTCTTAGAACACTACTCGGATAGTGTTGTTTTCTGAAAAAAATAAAGCTTCTTTACAAAATCTGAAGTTCTTTTTGTTTTTCAATCACTGCTTTAAACAGACCACCATTATGAAAAGTTTAAGTGTGGAAGAATTAGTGGCCAGTAGCTGCCAAACTATATGCTGATAGTACTCATTTCAAGAGAGTTTGTAATGAGTGCTAACCAACTGCTGAGCGATTTCCGACCTATGATGCCCATTGGTTCAGCTTGGTTAACAAGAAATAGCCCTGATGTCCCTGCAAGAGATACTAGCTGGTAGGAATTGAATTCTTGCTGTGTGGCAAAGAACTTTATCTAAATTCATTCTACTCTGAGACGCGAGCCTCACCAGGCCCATTTGATGAAGCAGAACTCGGAGGCACAGAGGCTACGACACGCACAGATCCCATGGCTGGGGGGTCATGTCAGAGCAGGACTCCAGTGCAGGCGTGACTGGCCACAAAGCATGTGTCCACTCCCCTTAGGCTGCAGCTCTGGCCATCTGAAGGAGGGAAAGGGAAGTTAAAAGCACCGAAGTTCGTGCTGTGCAATGGCAGAAGTGAGCCTGTTCTAGCAGGTCCCTTTGGGATAATGTCTGTACCTGTAAAGCTGCACCTGATTATCTAAGGACCATCTGGTCCCATCTGGCCAGGACAGCTTAGATCTGCTGAGACCAGCTCTTCGTGCAACCTGATCCCTGAAGTTCTTTTCCTCTTCCTTTTCCTCTCAAGCTTCACCTCACATGCATCGAAATGCAGCTAATCCAGAAAGGTGACATCTATGTTCTGTCCCACATCTGATTGTTTCAGTCTATTCCTTTAAAATATTTATAATCTTTTCTAAGTCCCATTTCATATCCTAAGTGGCTAATATCCAGCTTGCCTAACTGATGTAAATGATGGTACTAAAATGTAACCTGCTTGTTGTTTTAGATACAGATTAATGGTGGAATTAGAATTGGATAGGCTTCATCATGTTTCTACACTATGGCTACTTGATAAAAATTTAAATCTGGAGATGTAATGTACAGCATGGTGACTATGATTAATAATACTGTATTGTATATTTGAAAGTTACTAAGAGAGTCGATCTTAAAAGTTCTCTTCATACAAAAAATTTGTAACTGTGTGATGATGGACATTAAATCAACTTATTGTGGTAATCATTTCACAATATACACATATATCAAATCATTACATTGCACACCTAAGACTAACAAAATGTTATATATCAATTATATTTCAATTTAAAAAATTTAAATCTGCCTCTTTATTAATTTGGCCTTTTTGATACGAGTTCAATAAAACTTCACTTAGATTTGCTAAATGAAAGAACAAAAGTATATTAGGAAAGCTTTGGTACAACATCATATTCAGGCTGAAATGACGAGCTGGAATAATCATCACTGATATGTGTCAGAACTCTGCAAAATCTATTTTTTCCCTTGGAGGAAACAGCAACATCAATTGCCTTAGATCATTTTTAATTTCACAAAATACATAAGGACAAGAAATTTTTGCATATTCTGACAGAGCTGTGAAAATGCATTTTTTAAACTTTTGCTACCAGATCAGCTTTTGCTGAAAATGTTTCCACGGTCTCCAATCTTCATGTGCTTTTTCTCACTGTCAGGCACAGAACGACTTTCCCATAAAAACAAAACCCGTCTGAGGAGTGTTCTCAGCAATTTTAAAGGACTGCCAAGGAGCACCCTAAACCCTGTGGTCCTGATGGTTTCACAGCTCACACGCCTCCAAGCCCCTGCCCCCAAGTCGTTCTGGGGAGGGTTTGTTTTCCCTCAGTTGGTTTTCTCAGCCAGACTCCATAGCTCACGTCAGCAAAGAGACAGTCAAAAATATCCTTAGTGTGTGCCAAGAAGTGGTAACCACACACGTACAAAATAGAACCGTTCTACTGGCTTTTAGCTCCATAGACAGCGAGGCAAGTGACTTGCAGGCTGGCTGAAGAGTTCATACAATAATTCTATCCTGGGTAGGAAAGGTGGTTCGGGTACTTGTCTTACCTACATCAGCAAAGAGAGGAAAAAACGGAACAGGCCTTGGTGGGTTTTGCTTCTGGCTGCTCCTGGTCCTTCATGTAGAACATGTCCTATGAAAACAGCACGGGCAAGAAGGTACCCACAAGTATGTTTAGAGAAGTAGGCTATAGAGTACGTCCACAACACGACACATAATCACTATGTGGGGAAGTCAAACTCCCGCTGGAAGGGTTTGCATTTACAGCGGCAGTGACTGGCCTCGTATCCCTGCTCCTCTGCCCCCTCCCAGCCGCGTTTACTCCACCTGCGCACCCCACTCCCCGGCCCCCAAGTTAACCCCTTTACTCTGGCAATGTTGGCGTGGCATCCACCCACCAGTCAGATCCGTAAGAAATTATCCAGCTGATCCATCCGTTTACTACAACCCTTCCTTGAAGCCTGACTCCGCGTGGATACCGCCACCGCTGCGTCAGCTAGAATTAGACCCGGCGCAGGTGCTCCGGGACCTCGCGGACCTGAGAGGAAACCAGCCAAGCAGAGCACAGGGCACGTGGGAACCGAGGCAGGCGAAACACGGGAGCTCCTTCTCGGTTACAAACTGGGAAAACGAATTCGGACCATGACTGTAATTTCACTGTCTGCTATTTGCTTTTTATTGCTCCTCAATAATTAACATTAAAAAAAAAATTTTTTTTAAGTGGAAAGAGAGCAGTTGACTTTCTTCAGTGCAGCAATTCTGAGGATCTAGACTAACTTCCCAGCAGCCGGAGGTGAAGACAGCCCATCGCGGAGACTGTTGAGGGCTCTGAGAAGAGACACACAGGCCACGCGGCAGGACAGGAGCTTCTTGGGGGCCGGCCTGTCCCAAGAAATGGTCCCACATGCGTATTGGTGGAAGGGTCTGTTCATGTGCCTGACAGCTGAGCTTTACTCATGAGTGTTCAAAATGACCCTTTATAAGGAATTTTTTCCTTTTTGAGATAGATGTCTTAGAGAATGTGTATTCAACTCTCGAATCGATCGCTGAAATATGTGAAACTTAAGAGGAAACCTCTTTATCATCTTGAAGTCGATTAACATGTCCTTTGTGTCCCAGGCGCTGGGTTAGACCTGGAGGACCCAGAACTCGGTGGTATGTGGTTCCTGCCCTCAGGAGTGGACAGTCAAGATGGGGAGCCAGGTGAACAACCTCACACGTGTGTATGGCTGGCTTATCCATGGTTTAACTGATTTAGTCATTTTCCTGCTCTGAATAGTTAAGTTCAAGTCTTGAAAACAAATTCCTTTATGTCATCCAAAAAAAAGATACATATATGTTTTCTTTAAAAGATATATATATAGATAATTTGTTATATCTTGCACATTTCTTGAATTATCATTTTTCTGAGAAATTCATGATTAATTTCTCACATTTTCTTGGTGTGGGGTGTGGTGGGGAAGAATCTTTCATTTTGGAAATTTGTTTACTAAAATATTGAGAAACTAAGATCAAGAAACTTCATGCTGGCTTCTTAGCTCATGACAGCATCTTCTGAAGAGAGAAATGAGCTTGGATCCACCAATTTGCATTGGAAAAAAAATGATTTGACATGAGAGAGAAAAACACAACTCACGTGCCCTGGAAATAGTAAGACGAAGGAAAACAGAAAGGACAGAATGAGCTGACATAACAGACTTTTATGAATAAAATTGAGATTCTAGTCATTTATGTGAAAAATTATACATAGATTTGGTATTAGAAGTCTTTTTAAAAAATTTTTTTATTATGCTATATTATGTTCTTGTGCTATGTTTTCTAATGCTAAAATGTTAACATTTGGGGAGGCTGGGTTAAGAGTACACTGGAGCTCTTTTGATAATTTTTGCAACATTTTCATAAGCCTGAAACTAACCTAAAAAATATGGACAAGTAATAAGTTCAAACAGAAACTAGTGGAGCCAAGATTTGAATCTAAATATGTTTGACCTCAAAACTCTGCGTTTTGACCACTGCATTATTCTATCTCCTCCCCCCCCACCCTTTTTTAAGTAGTGAGGTGATTCTATCCCTACCTGTTCTTCAGTAACTGTGTTTTCTACCTGGAGCCCTAGTTCAAGGAGACTGAACTTCTAAATCATGAACTCAGGCGATTCTATGACCAGGCTGCCTATTTGGGGATCTCCTACACCACTTATTTAGTAACCTCTTCAGCATAATTTCCTTCAAGCTTGGACAAAGTATTAATTTTCTATCACCGTGTATCAGATTTTGCATATATGTATGGCTTAAAACAACAATACACATTTTATTATCTTCAGGATGGTGTGGCTGGGGGGTTCTGGCTCAGGGTCCCTTAACTGGGACTGGAGGATCCACTTTCAAGATGGCTCACTTACATGGCTGGCAAATTGGTAGCGGCTGTTGGCAGCACGTCTCAGTTCTTCTCCAGGTGGCCTCTCCCTGGAGTGTCTGTATGACACAGAGGCTAGATTCGCCCAGAGGAAGTGATCCATGAGAGAGAAAGCCAGGTGGAAACTATCCATTTTAAGGCCTAGTCTAAGTCACATAACATCACTTCTGCCATATTTTATTTGTTAGAAGCAAGTCACTAAGTTGAGTCCATTTTCAAATGGAGAGGAAACTATATCCCACCTTATGAAGGGAGGGTGTAATGTCAAAGAATTTGCAACATTTTTAAAACCACAGTATGTGTATTATGGCCAATGATACATATCCCATACTTCATGCCATGGATTCATCTGGCTATGGATTAATATTTCTAATTACTGCTCCTTGAAATAATCTGACCCAAGAATTCTTTCCATATTCACACCTAGGACTTTGCCAAATCCTCAGAATAAGTCTCTTTATTTAAATGACTAATAACCAAGCAATACCCACTTAGGACAAGTGGGCATTTATTGGCTTGGATGACCCAAGGAAGTGTTGAACTAACCAAATCCTAGGATAGGCAGTCATCCAGAGAAATAAGTGGAACCAGGAGCCTGTATACTGATAGGACTCTCTCTCCATGTCCTCTCTTTGCTCTTCTTGGAGGGTCAATCTCAATCTTTCTCACTTTAGATTAGTTTTCCACAGATGGCAGGAACCATGGCTACCGACAACTTCCAAAATCACATTCCACAGCTCTGCCATGAGAGAGGGTCTTCTCGTACTCTGCTTGGTTCCAAGTTCAACACACCAAAGAAGAGCCTGGTTGGTCCACCTTGGGGCCAGAGGAGGGGCAGGATCCTGTCACCTGGAAGCTCCTGTGCTTACCACAAGGTGGCTGTGGATGAACGAATGGTCAGCTTTCAGAGGAAAAGGGTGCTCTGGAGGAGTCGGCAGGGAGAGGAGGGAGAGTGATGGAGAGACAAACGCAGGAGCCCTTTGAGAAAAAGTACCCATCTTGATAAGGATTGATACAAAAGGCGGAAATATCATTTTATTTTCACACAAATTCTACGTATCCCATTTAAAATCAAAATAGTGACAGAAACAGTATTTATGTGGAATCCACACACTCTTTGTTTTGATGAGCCTCATTTGTGTGGATACTCACAGTCATAACTGGATTGATGTTAACATAGTTTAATTAGAACAACATGGTCAGTGGATATGTTCTGAGTTTTAATTTGAACCCCCAAGCAAGTGTTTAAGAGCTGGTTCTAACCTTTTGTCAGTTATAAAATATATGGTCCCCCTTGGGCCTTTTAGCAATGTAGGAGACACTTTGACAATCTTTTCATCATGACAAGTGGACTGCACTTCCCAAAAGGGCAATGAACAAACTGGTGACACCCAACTTCCAAGAAGTGAAAACCATTAAACTCTTACAACAATTCTTCTATTAATCGTGTGTGTGTGTGTGTGTGTGTGCGTGTGACAGGGTGAGGGCAGAGTCCTTGCGGATGCAACTCTAGGTAGTTGCACATGCACCAATCACCTATTTCTGTTTGAATTTTAAATAGATACAACAAGTGAGCCAGTTTGAGAAAAAAAGTCTATGAGTGCTGGGTGCATAAATAAAAGTTTTCAAAGAAACACCGCCCCACATACTTGATACTTTCTTTATAAAATATGCATATACTATGCACTTTCTTTATGGAATTACATTTACTTTAGACAATTGGCTTTTGGGCAGGCACTTTCTTCAGCTCCTCTTATGGCCTGCTTCACAAACCTTGCCCCTCTAAGATAGTTCTTGGTCCCTCTTGAAAGGGGTAGTAGCTGTTTTTAAAAATCTCCTTTCTGTCAACTCATCATAGCAATCAACTTTTTCTCACTCCCGCCCGGCACCGCATGAGCTTCCCGGCATCTCCTCTTTCATCCTGACCTGTCCGCAGGCTCTCCAGTGACTCTACGTACATGCAAATGCTGCTCGGGGCCCGTTCCATTTTGCATTGACTCTTCAGCATCTGTTTCTGGTCAACGGTTCTGATAAAGTAATAGTTCTTCCTCAGACATGTCTTCTCAGCAGACCTGGCTACTCTGACAGCCCACATGCCAGCTGCCTACTTTCTGGCTCCCTCCTCAGAGTAACTGATGTGTATGAGACAGGCAGAGCTTCATTCAGCACCTCCCATTCCACTCTGTGGTCCAGCTCCTGCCAACCCCTGGGGGATTTTATAGCTGCTGATTGCTCTTCCCTCCCCCCAACAAGTTTACATTCCTGCCTTTCCCACTTCAGCTGGACTCTTAAATAGTAAAGCCATTCATTGATATGTAAGCCTGGAAATACTAGACTAAAGGCGAGGAACATTGACACATAGCAGAAGTATCCCGAATGCCCCAAACTCTTGAGAAAGGTGCCTTTTAGCCTTTGGACTACACAATGTCAGTTTTAGTCTTTGGCATGGGAGAAGCAAGTCCACTTTAAGAATGGAGTCAACGGCCCCAGATCTAGCTCTCCAATTTCCTTTGTCTTGTCCTCAGCAAAACTGTCTCTTAGAACATTTTAGGCGATGTAGGGCCTCTTTTCTCACTCACTGCTGAGACTGGTCTTTCCTCACCAGCACAAGCAGCCCAAGACAAGTCTGTAGCAACTGTGCAGTAAGGACAGTGCACTGGGAATGCTGGCCCATCAGCCAGAAGAGAAGCCTCCCATCCTCAAGACGTGGGCCTTCACCTCGTGAAAGAAAAGCTTCCGTTGAGCCTGGGACCAGGCCCCCCACATGGCAGCACTCCTAACCAAGCTGTCCCTCGGGTACATTTTCAAGGGCAAGACACAGAAGGCCCTGCCCAGCATCTTAGCTCACATTCAGCTGAATCAGCTGCAGGCTTCTCTGCTGAGTGCCTGAGGCTGGGAATTGTAATTAAATGCTTCACAAAACTGTCCTTGACTTGGTTAATGTGTTGGGTTGGGGGGACCTTTGCTGGTCACTTCCTAGAATTGTTGGTCAAACTCAAGTTGGTATTTGAAGACTCTGAACATTGTGAGGTTGCTGACTGTCAGATCCAGAGCTTCTGCTCTAGGTCTGGCTCAGGAATAGAGCCCTAGATTCTGGCAGAGGTTTAACATAAATGAAATTGCTCATTCACTCATTGATTTGTTAAAAACCCCTCAATGAGTGAATACCAAGTACTCCCCACTGTGCTTACAGATGAGTTCCAGGGGGGCTTAATCACTGCTCAGACCAGCCCCCTGTGCGGAAGAAGCTCTTCTTGTCACTCTGAATTCTTCCACCAGTTCTTTCACATCAAGGGCTCATTGTGTTCTTCTGGGTCTTCTGCTCAGAAGTCTGCTCAAGGTCTGGCGTCTCCTCACTGGCAGCCCACCTTGATGCCAACAAAGTGCAGTCTTTAAAAAGAGTTTGAGAAAAAAACTGAGAAATAACACGGCAAAAAGAGGTCCTTTTCAAAAAATATTTTTGGTCAGGCCAGATACCAAACAGGCTTATGTCCCATCAAATGATAAACCTGACCCTTTTGCTCCACCCACCCAACAAGACTAAAATACAGATCTATCCTTCTGGAAAATCTGGAAACTTTACTGACTTGGGATTGACAATATGGAAATGTAAGCCTGTGTCTTTCCAAAATCCAGCCCTGGGTGGTAAAAGCCTTTTTGTGGCCCTATCAAATATAAGACTTTTTTAAATGTTAAGACTTCATGCACGGGTCCGGCCCGGTGGCGCAGCGGTTTAGTTCGCGCTTGGCAACCCGGGGTTCGCGGGTTCGGATCCCAGGCGCCAGCCGATGCACAGCTTGTCAGCCATGCTGTGGCGGCGTCCCATATAAAGTAGAGGAAGATGGCATGGATGTTAGCCCAGGGCCAGTCTTCCTCAGCAAAAAGAGGAGGATTGGCAATGGATGTTAGCTCAGGGCTGGTCTTCCTCACCAAAAAACAAACAAAAAAAGACTTCACACAATGTTGCTTCAGTAAGGTCATTCAAAGTCAGCCTCATCCATTTAACCTTCAGGTTTTAACACTCCATGCTAACATGCAAAAATTTCTCTTTCTAAAGCCACCAAATACTCATCAGAGAGATAGTTTAAAAGAAAACATGTTCACAGTTATTGTCAACAAATCCATTTATGGAACTGTCCAAGACACTTAGATAAAATGAATCAAAGAAAACAATGTGTTTTCATGATCTCAGGGAGGTTAGAAAGCTGGGCTGAAAACACCCACAAGGACATACAATGTTTAGTCCTCTCTCTTAAGGGGCCCTCAGGTTTGGGTTAAAAGGTTGGAACGAGGTCAGAGAAATCCTCCTAAAGCTGTGAAGACTGAGAATAGCTAAGGTGTTAAGCCTGAGCCCGAGTGCCCAGAGAGCTCCAGAAGATGGGACCAGCATGTTGATAAACCAAGTAAATAGCCTTGGGAGCTTCACAGTTCATCTGTGGTGTGCTGTATTTCCCAGGATGTGACTTCAGTACGGTTTTGAAGACTACTGATAAGGATAATAAGTGAAACGGATAGACTACAGATCACATGCGTGAGGTGCTGTTTGAAGTGTTTCCATGTATACATAATATGAGAATGAAGACGGTGTCAGAGCTTCTGTGGGAAGGAGGCATAGGACAGAACCTGGGGCACTTGTAGGACCTGCAGTGTGTGGAGATAGATATGAAAAGGAGAAACTCAGCAAGTACGGAATTGTGGTCTTTTGTTATTTCAGGCATGTTCAGCTTAACATCACAACATGATTTTGACTTTCATCATGCTAAAGGATGATCTACTCTGTAGTGTGATAGCAGTCATGGAATACCAGCGACCTTCCCTAAGACTGTGTCACACGACTAAGGACAGCTCTGGATCTTCCCTTACATGATTCCTGAGGTTGATAAAATCTAGGGCAGGATATAGATTTGGGGGGCAGGACCAAGCAATACTGTTCTTCACTGGCTCACAAATCCTCTTGAAAATGGAGAAATTGATACACAAAAAAGGAGAAAGTTCAGAAAAAAGACGTAATTGGAAGGATAACTATTGGTCAAGTGATGCTAGAAAGTCTATCTTCCTCAGCGGTTTTCTAACTTTCACAGGCATCAGAACCACCTGGCAGGGCTGCTTGTTTGAAAAGCATACTTCTAGATCCCTCTCCCAGAGAATCTGACTCAGTTGGCGGTAGGTGGGGAGTGGGACCAGGAACATTCTGAACAAGCACACAAATGGCTCTGATGTAGAAGTTTTGATAAAGACCACACCTTAGAAATACTTTGAAAGTCTTAGAAAAAAAGATAATAGAGAAAATAGTCAACACGAAACCTAAAAGGAAGAAGGACAGGAGAAACACAGGATCCGAAGTCAACAGGGGCCCAGATAGGAATTATGTTACAAAATCACACAATTAGTGAGGTATGATAGGGAGCAATTATGATTTCTTATTTAGTTATTGCTTATTCTCTGCCCATTTCCATTCAAATGTCTAGGAAGGCAAAGGTAATAGAATAAAACATATCTATTTTGAGAGAAGCTATGTGGGGCACGGGGAAGGAGTGGTGGAAAATCCATCACCTGTTGCCTGGTGTGAATGCCACATGCCTTACGGGACTCCAGAGCCCGTTTTAATTGCTTACTTGTGAGTCTACATTCCTGAACGATTTCGTCGCTGCCGGGGCCTGGGGTTCATCTCAGGTGTGTGAATCCGGCTGGATCAAGCCCGGTGGGGTAAGAAACACATGTGGAAATGCATAGCTGCTGATAAAGCTTGATGTTTGAGGAGAAGGGAAGTAAGAAAGAAGCAGCTCTGAGGAATGTAAATGGGAGAATTTCCGTTTTAAAGTTCTCATCACTGGAAATATTAGATCCAATAATTACGTTTAGTGCTCTGTAAATGAAGATAACTTATTAGTAATTAAAAATAATCAAGTAGTGATAAAAATAACGGGAATAATTATTTTATCACCATTAACTCTCTTTTCAAGGTATCTGAGGACTTTCAAACACTAAGTAAAATGCATAAAGTGATTCACTGCCCAAGGAGCACATAAAATGAATATAAATGACTGATTAATAGGAACAAAAGGTGTGCCATAATATGCTTAATACTTTTTAACTAAGCAAAATATGTTATTCCTTACGTTTAAAGAAAGTTTCTAAAATTAACATCCTCAGTGGGTATTCTGTCACATGCTAGAGAAGAAGCCTGTTGATATTTAATATTTTTTCAGTAGAGTCTTCTTGGATTATTTCAACAGGACTCACTATATCAGGAAATAAAATTCCTTAAAAAGTGCAACCAAGCATACTTGATAGAAACGGAGGACAAACTGCATGAAAATATCTTAGAGTGAAAAAAAATAGACATCACTCAGCTGTTGCCTTTTTAAGCATCGTTTCCCCCTGTAATTCAAAATTCCTTTTCTGCTTTCTGACCCACGGGCCACTGAGCTGCCGCAAGAGCTGTAATCATGGGCAGCACTGCTGACGAGGCTGGCCTCGGGCCCCTCTGCACCGGAGAGTAGTAGGGATTTTATTGGAAAACCAGTTACTGGTGAAAGAGAAGCGGATGTGAGGGGCAAAGCTCAAAGGACCTAGAAATAGCAGCCACTGCTGTCATGGCTTCTAATTTAAATAGCAAATGCTCCAACTCATAAAAAACAAAAAAACACCACCAACAGAACAAACGTGATGGGATAGTCCAAGATGATCTGTATCTTGGGTCAAACTATTCCTTTAAAAAATATTGTATGTAAATGAAGTAAATGAAAGGGCCTGGGTGGAGAGTGCTGGACACACATAGTTCCTGAGAGAGTCAAGTTGTGTGGGAGGTAAGGACACCAAAACGTGCCCACCACTGATTTGAAATACCCAAGCGGAAGGGTTGGGCATGGTTTTGGGGTACAAAGAATGATACTCCAGGGTCCAGTTACCCTCAACCTATTTGCAAAACCTACTATTAGTGGCAAGTGACAAGGGCAGGGGGTGGACTGGAGCAATGTGAAAACTTCCCCCCAGCAGCACATTGGCAACTAATGTTCTATAATTTCCTTGTACTGACCACAGAAGAGCTGGTCATTATAGCTGTTAGGTAGTATGCATTGTTGTCATGTAATATCATACACAATAGAGTTTACCACAAATACTGCAATGAAACTTTAAACGGTAAAACCCTAGGAAAACACTATGATTTGCAGAGCAATAGTTCAACAGGAAGGAAATGTGTGACTTTCTATGGGCATTTACGATAAGTGGAGGAAAATAATAATGTTTAAGGGTATTTGAAATGTGCCTTTGAGTAGAAAATTTCAAAATAAAGAGTAATGAAGAGGAATACCATGCACTAACATTATTAACCATTTCATGCAAAAGTACTTATTTATATCAGTAATTTTACTGAGTTCTTACAATTCTGGGTACAAGTGTGAATTATGTGAAGGTTTTCTTTCGTGTTTCCCATCTTCCTTAACACCTTAAATATCCAGGTTATACGAACTGCATCCTCAACACACATGGATTAAAATTTCCCTTCTGAAAAGGGATCTGAAAAGCTAAACCTGCTAATGATTCTTATATCCTATCTGTTTCAAAATATTGGCAATTTAAGTTTTAGAAGGCTTAAACCAAAAGACTGAGTCAAAAATGCTATGATGCAGGGGTCGGCCTGGTAGTGTAGTGGTTAAGTTTGTGCACTCCACTTCAGGGGCCCGGGATTTGGCCCTTCCTCACCAAACAAAAAAAAAAAAAAAAAAAAATGCTGCGATGCAAAGAATTCCTGGATTGTTTCTCCTGAAGCTCCAGACACAAGCCCTATTTGTTATTCCTTGCTGCCTCTATGTGATCGTTATACCTACAATCTCTCATTTTTCCTTATTAAAATGCCAATATATTTGGGAAGGAACACTTATTATGCCTTATTAGCCAATAACACACAACTGAATTTGTATGATCTTTTCTTCTCTAAAAGTTAATCAAAAGTAGGTTTGTTAGGAAACAAGACGGTGATGTTAGCTCTAAGAGGAAGGGGAGAGAAGTCCACTTACTCACGATTATATGCCAAGCACAGTGCTGTATCTACGTGATACGACGCTACACATATTTCATTTAAGTGGCTGGATGTAGGTAGTGTCTC
Source organism: Tapirus indicus (assembly GCA_031878705.1). NCBI lineage: Eukaryota > Metazoa > Chordata > Mammalia > Perissodactyla > Tapiridae > Tapirus > Tapirus indicus. Next base: position 54,435,217 of record CM062933.1, on the reverse strand, counting down.
CACTTTATAAAGGAGAAAATTGAAATTCAGAGAGGTAAGTCTAATTGTTGAAGCTCACGAGTGATAGAGACTCAAACCAAAAGATGTGTGACTACAAAGGCTTTGACTGTGTAAGGAGTACTGAAATCTGAAGGCTGGAGGCATACAGGCCCCACTGGAGTCCAGCAAAGCTGACCCTGCCACTCACCCTCAAAACCGGACCGGGAGCAGATCTCTGATTCCCTGATCCCGGCCGAGGATTCTCTCCGAGAGACCACACAGAAGGCGCTTGTGCAACAGTCAGGACCAGGGCTGGGCTCTTTTGCCCAGCAGCCTCCGCCGGTCTCCATGAGTCAAGCCAGACCTTTTATTCCAGTCTGGGCAACCAGAGAGGAGAGTCCACCTGTGCAATACCTGTTTTGGAAATGGTAGGGGAAGGAAGCAAGGGGAATTTGGCTCCCTCTTCAAACACCTTTTTAAAAGCACCAATGAATTCTTCAAGGCAATTGCTCTCACACGTTGTGTTGAGACATAGGGGTGTGTGGTGCGCTTGTGAGAGTCACGGCACAGACAGGGAGCCCTCACAGTCACGGAGTCACAGTCCTGAAAAGGACCATAGTTAAAAAGACCAGAAAATCTCACCAAAAGCAGGCAGAGGGAGAATTAGGGCTGAAACATTTTAAACAAGCTATTGCATGTAAGTTAAAACAGTAGAAAGTCTAGAAAACATCCACTTTTTATTTATGGATGCTACAAATCTTCTCCAAAATGTGTTACCATAAATCAACTTCTTCAACCCATCCGGTGTTACCAAACCATCTAATCAAGGTTGGTTTTTATAAAGTACAAATGCAGGGTAAACAAAGAGGTTTTCCTCTAAACTGAACAATTTTCATAATTATCTCTGGAGCCAACCCTCTATTCCAGTTCAGGTGATGTGAGATCCAAGTTGACATTTTTCCTTGAACATCACATTCCCAGGAATCCTACATAATTTCCAGTACAATAGTAACTTGTACTTCTTTCTTCCTTCTGACGTCAAGGAAGCTGACAGCAGTGTGACATCTTTGCCGTTTTTTCTACTGGGGTCTTAGACTGCTCTTATCAATCTGTACAAGCTCATTGTATTTTCAACATACTAACTGTGGTATGTTATATTTGTGCAGGTATTCTTTCTCAGTTATCTTTAACATTGGTTATTTTAATGTAATCAATATTGATGTTTTGTAATTTCTCCAGTGATTTCTAAGCTAAGAACGTCCTTCCTACCCAGAGATAAGCTAAGTATTTATCTATAGATAAATCTGTAGATTATCTTCTGGATTTTGGGGGTGATTTTTTTTTAGCATTTCATTCTTAAATCCTATTGGAATTTATTTTGCACCTGGAGTAAAGTGATGATATAAAGTGATTTTTAAATAAATAAACAACTTTTTAAAACACTATTTACTGAATAATTGACTCAACTTCCACAATGATCTGTGAGGTCAACTTTTATCATATCATGTCACTATGTATATTAAGATCTATTTCTGGGCAACATATATTTTTTTGATTGATTTGTCTGAATCCTTTTGTATACTGACACAAAAATATGAAATATTTTTATGTATGAAAAGGCAAGTCAACCTTTATACTTTTTTCCAAAACTTTGATAGATATGTTTATATAAATATAATTATATGCACTATATACACGTATTCTCATATGAGTTTTGGTTTTTTATTTCTTTACAAAAATAAAAAAATTTATTATTACTTGATTTTTCATGGAACAATATCTAAAAACAAAGCATTCAATACAACACTGACAATACATGATACCTCACAACTGTTGAGAGTTTGTATATGCCAGACATATTCAAAGTACTTTAGACACTGTAATAATTAATTTTATGTGTCAACTTCACTGGCATATACCTCACAAATCACAGTGCTCAGATGTGTGAGCAAACACTATTCTGGATGTTTCTGTGAGGGTGTTTTTGAATTAGATTAACATTTAAATCAGTGAACTTTGAGTAAAGCAGATTGTCCTCTATGATATGGGTGGGCCTCGTCCAGTCAGTTGAAGGCCTGATTAGAACAGAAGACTGACCTCCCCTGAGCAAGAGGGAATTCAGCCAGCAGATGGCCTTCAATCTTGAGCTGCAACACTGGCTCTTCCCTGGGTCTACAGCCTGCTGGTGCACCCTTCAGATTTGGGACTTGCCAGTCTCCATAATCGCATGAGCCAATTCCTTAAAATAAAGTAAATTTCTCTCTTTCTCTCTATATATATATTTATTATATAATATACAATATTATATGCTTTATACACATTTATATACATATATGTATACACACGTATATATACATATACATCCTATCGATTCTGTTTCTCTGGGGAACTGTGACTAATACACGTGTATAAAGTCATTTGTTCCTCACGACACCCCAAGGGGCAGGCATATTTTCACCATCTTTATGTCACAGGTGAGGACACTGAGTCTGGGAAGCTTCCATAGCTTGTCCAACATCATTCACTCAGTAAGTGGCAGGGTGGGGATTCAGACTCATTGCCTATAATCTTAATAATGCAAATATACTTTTTCAGATCAATGAAATTAACTTTAAATAACTATTTTGCTGTCTTTAAAAAACAAAATAATACTTTGCGGTTCCTTTTTTGGATTTGAAGCCTTTCCAGGGAGACCCAACTATTTCAGAGTGGGAGTTCTCCACGCGGCTCTCAGAAACGCAGTCCTGCGGGGCTGGCCGCTCTCACTCCCGTCCCTCCTGAGTGTACAGCTGAGGTTTTCAATCATCGTATGACATATGCCGATGTCACTGCTCTGATGTTAACAGGTAGTGGGTTTATTTTTGTTAATTTTGAGTGAATTAATAAATAGTTTTAAACTTCTCACGTTTAACTTTTAATACAGTAAATATTTATTGATATAATCCTCATAAATAAAAGCTCTTTGGAGTCCTAAATAATTTATGAATATAAAGAGGTTCTGAGACCAAGACGTTTGAGAACTGCTGTTTTAGAGACATAACAAAAATTAAGAAATTTTAATGAAATGAATACCATTATTTATCAGTTTGGCAGATGCAATTTTACAATTTTTACAGAATTCTTTAATTCTTCCCATACTCAACTCTGGGTAAGAGAGGGAAAAAAATAAACTTAAAATGAATCTTCACAAATATCTTGAATGCTATTTTGAATTTTTAAGGTTTTTGCTTGGCCATGGTCAGAATAATTTTAGGCCCCGGATCTTTAGTCCAGTCATAATTTTTACCAATTCCAAGTGGAAAAATGTTATCTTACCTTCTTACAATGGCAAATAAAAGACTAACAAAACATTTTACCGACTTTCTCAAATGTCAACTAGCGGACGTCTGCAGGAGAGCCCACGGGAAATGCATGTGGTGGGGAAAAGACGTGCCTGCTGGCGCTTGGGGTCACAGTGACTCTGCACTTTCTGGTCCAGCTTCCCGTGGGCTGCCTGGGGGCGGTCCACATCCCCTGGGCATTCTCCCAAGGTGGGGCCACAGCCGTAGGGACTTCACGTCACTTTGCAGAGCGTTTCAGAGGAGCAGCAGCGAAGCTGGGGCAGAAGGAAGTGAGCCCGGCTGTTCTTAGAGCAGTCACCTCCTCTGGAGCTGCAGCTTGGCTCTGCTCCGGCCAGAAACAGGAGGGAGTTCAGAAGGCTCATCTTCCCCCTCCGTCTTTGGCAAATGTGTGTTTGCCAGTCCGCCAGGGAAAATGCAACAGAGTGGCTGCCTCGGTGTCATTAGGTGAGTCAGCGAGATGGAACAAAGGAATCCCTGGCTGACAGCTCTCTCTCACAGTTTGTGGAGAGTCTTGTTCTGTCCAAATCAACAACACTATCACTCCTTTGTTTGCACAAAACATCACAGTTTGCGAAGTGCTTTCACAGTCATTATATCTCAAGGACACTGAGAGGTAGATCAGGCAGGTATTGTTACCCTTATTTTACAGATCAGAAGACTGAGACGCCAGAGGGTCAAGGAATTTACTCAAGGTCATGGGGAGCTGGAGCCTCACCCTTGTCTGGTTTCAGTCCCACATCAGGCCCACCGGCCATGCAGATGGCACACATGGCTGGCTTCCTCATTGCACCTGAAATTACCTAATCGCAGGCAGCTTTTTTGCACAAATGTATTTGGAAAGAAGGTAAAGAGACAAAATACAAAGGTAGAAATTGAAAAGGAAGAGAAAAAATTGGGTGGAAATGCACATCTTTTTATAAAATTTGTGACTGCTCTCATTCCTTTGCTAATTATTCATAGAAAGTCTGAGGTCATCATTGTCAACTTCCAGAAATTAAAAAAAGAATTTTGTACATGCACCAAAGACATCATTTAAGGTAATATGAAAACACCTGTTGACACAAGCTTTTCTTCATGAGTGTCAGTGACCAAGATGAATCAGGGTGCTGAGGAGATTCCAGGACTGGGACCGGAGACCTTCAGCATTCACCAGGACGCTCTTTCGAGGTGCCTGAGAGTGCAGAGACGGCAGCTTCGGTTCCCCAGTGCGTGCTCAAGGCAGAATGGCCTCTGCAGGACGTGCTAGATCTCCTTTAGCCATTAATTACTTTTACAGCTGCTGCTCTAAAAACAGAAGGGATAAAAATTGCACTGTGTGTTCCACTGAAAATGCAAAGAGGACCAGCAAAAAGAAATCCACAGACTCTGCCTTGAGTCAAATCAACTTTTCCTTTAATGTGTTCTTGCCTATTTGAAAAATCACTTATAAGAGAGTGCTAACAAATAACAAAACATGAACATAAAAAAAGTTCAAAACCGTTAAGGAGTTAGGAGGCGAAACACTGACAGTCTGGTGAGTGTGGGGGCTGCTGTAGGCTTCCGCCCCTGCAGGACGTCTAGACATGGCGTCTGGAATGCTCTTTGTGCCTGGGTATCTGACCGTGCCTCTGTCTTGGTGGATGGGAGCTCATCATAAAATCAAAACAAAAAAGCACTTCGTTTTCACTTTATTTTGTAGGCTGAGATTTGTACGTGCTCCACACTCGAAGACGAGTGTCCACCCTGAACACCCTTACAGCTGTGGACAGTCCTCTTCGCTGGTTATTTCTACCTGAATTCTTCTCCATCCTCTAGTCTCTGCTTCTCCACGTAGCCCCAGCTTTACACAGCTGCAGTTTCAGGGCAAATCTCATTCTTCCCTCAGAGGGACATTTATTTGCATAATATTTGCAGCTTCCAATTACTCCCTGAATAAGTGCCCTTTAGGATCCTCATGGGCCTGTGGTTGCTGCTATTGTAAAGAAGTAGCAACAGCAAATGCCAGCTTTGAAAAATGTGTCTGAAACCAGGAAAGACTTTTTTTTTTTTTTTTTTTTTTTGTGGGGCAGACCAGCCCTGAGCTAACATCTGTTCCAGTCCTCCCCTTTTTTGCTGAGGAAGACTGGCCCTGAGCTAACATCCGTGCCCGTCTTTCCTCTGCTCTATATGGGACGCCGCCACGGCATGGCTGACAAGCAGTGCGTCGGTGGGCGCCCAGGATCCGAACTCGCGAACCCCGGGCTGCCAAGCGCGGACTAAACCGCTGCGCCACCGGGCGGCCCCCAGGAAAGACTTTTTAGAGGAAATTAAATGTGAATATCTACTCTTCTAACCATTCCCTTGTGTGGGTTTTTCAAATGAAGAATTGGTTCAAGATAATGGGAAAATCGTTAGCCAAAGCAATCATCATACTTTCGAGGTGGTGTCTTTAAATTACTGACCTCTAGACACCCCTATTTCTGATGTACATGGCCTTTTGTATTTAACTTCTCTCTTTAATTGGGCATATAATAATTGTTGTACACAGTCAGACTTCTTTATGGGTATGCAATAATACACTGGCATTCTGTTCATGGATTTACACCTTGAAACTACTTTATGTTTATAGCTGGGTTAAAAAAAATAAGTTATTGGATGGACTTCAAGATTTTCTAAACCATACTAAATTCTGTTCCATAGGAAGTATGTTGTATGCATGTTCTAGTGCCTTGTTTGGTAATGGTCTTCAGATCATATACAAGTCTTAAAACTACAGCAACCTTCCTATTTGACAGGGAAATTTTTGCAATAAATAAGCTATTATAGGAACGAGAATGTCAGACTTTTCCTTCTCTTCTCCCACTTAGAAGATTTTTTTTCAAATGAATTTAGAATCAGTGATCCTACACCATCATCAATAATGGCAGGGTATGGGCTCTGGAGGAGACAACCAGGGGTACAATCCCGGTCTTTCCACTCTTAGCTCTATGACCCTGAGAAGTTCCCATACTCCCCCAAGCCTCAGCCTCCTCCACTGTAAAATGGGCATAGTGGTAGCACCCAAGTCATCTAGTCGTTATGGACATTAACTAGACAACACATGTAAGAAGTGCAGCATGGGGGTAGGTACATACTTAGAATTAAGTAAAGGAGAGATGTCATTCTTACTTTCTCCAGAATCCCTGTTTGTGCTGTCCCTTACAGAGAGGTGGGAGGGAGTTCAAGTGTATTAACTCTGCTTATCAACAAGCCTGCAGATGCACACATATTTGGGAGACGGGGATGAGAAAAACAATAATATCAGGATCATTTAGTTTAAAGTGTAAACAGTTAGAGGGGATTTTAACAGCAATGTTTAAACTGAAGATAACAGAGAGGAAGTTTAAATTGAAGAATATAAAATTTAGGTTCAGAAGAAGTAATTTATTAACTAGAACTTCCTGGTTACCTGTGGGATTTTGTTGTTTGTTCATTTTGATTAGTTCTTATTATCTAGTCTAAAACCAGAGTCCTTACTTTCATCTCCACTCCAGTCGGGCCCCTGGTCGTGTGGATGTTTCCTAGCTCACATCCATCACTTACTTTGTTTTAGTTCCAATGTTACCTCCAGGCTGGCTTCCCCTCCTGTTACACCTGCATTAATGTGATACCCTCCCGATATTCTCTCCAGCTTTTAATATCTTCCTTCTTCTACTCAATCCTGCATTCTGCCAACAGGTTAATTTTCATCAAAAACCACTTCATTTTATCTCTCTGATTTCCCACTGCCTCTGTGGTCAGATTCTAATTCCTTGGTTTAGCATCCAAGGCCCTATAGAATCCAGTTTAACTCGCCTTTCCAGCTCCGTCCTCCGTCCCCATCTCCTCTAATCCACCCTCCTAGGGAGGTGGTGCAGCGTGAGAATAAAAATGTGACTCCAGAGCCGGCTGCCTGCCAGGGACCTCCAACTCCAACACCTAATGGTTTTAGACTAAAAGTCCAGATTTTCTGAATTGTGGAACAAGCATTACACGTACCTACTGAAGGAGGAAATGTGGGCTTCACCCATTGGTAAGGGTCCTACTTAAATCTGCAGAATGGGCAACTAGCCTAACTCCCATGTTTAAAGTAATCATCTCGATGGAGACTGCAAATGTTCCCACTCCAGAGACAAAGCATGGCCGGCAGCCAAAGTGGGGATTTAGGGCAATGAGATCCTTTCATGAGTCCCTTAGTCAAACTCAGAAGAGTCAGTGGGGAAGGGCGGCAGGGACTAGAGTGGTGAGGCTGGAAGCACAAGCTTGTTAGAGGGCTAGGAGTCTGTCTCTCCATTCTGTGCTCTGTCCTCCCTTCCCCACCCTCGTCCCGTGGGGAAGAGTGCCCAGAAGTGCAAATCACAGTGTCCCACAGGGTCTGGACTGCCATCTTCAGCTGCCTGAAGGTGGCAATGGGACTTGTGGTGAGAATCGCAGTTGGGTGGGTGTTGGTGTTGGAGGTGGTGGGCAGCCATCCAGTTTGCATCTGGGCCTCAGCCAGGGGATACTGAGGGCAGTAGTTTCCTGGCCTGTTTCTCAGATCCTGTGGCAGAACAGCTCTCCATGACTCCCTTAGCTACCAAGATCTCACCAGTTCCCAGATTTCCCTGGTTCCACTGCTACCTGCTCACGGGTGGGCTTTGGTATTTAGACCACAATCTACCCAGAATCCTCTATATTTCCTGGATGATATTTATCATTACATTTTTACATCACCAAAGTTCTTTCGAATAATCATAGTAACATCATTGAGCCTCTACTGTATTCTACAACCTAACCATGTTGCCTCGAATCTTCACACTCCCGTCACCCCACTTTATGATGAAGAAACTGAGGCCCACTTCGGGGAAGTGGTGGAGCCAGGACGCTCACCCAAGTCTCTCTCCCTCCAGAGCCTGAAGTCTTGTGGCTTCCTTCTGCGGATCTGTTTATCTCTCACCCTTCTCATTTGCTCCCCACAGCCTTGATCTTTCTCTCATCCCCAGCAACGGTCTGAATACAGGTTCCGGCTCTGAGCTGAGGCAAGGTCCATGAAATCTCCTGCTGCTCTTTCTCCGCCATCTTCTAACATAGGACGAGCTTAGAGGATGTGAAATGTAAACATTACAGTTCCCATGCTATTCCTTATAAGGGTTTAAAAGAAAATATAGAAAGAAAAGCAAAGGGAAGCGAGTAACTCAGTGCTGTGTCTGTTAGTCATAACAGAGCGAAGGAGAGAGTCAGCCCTAGAATATAGCAAAAGGTACATTTAGAAGACAAATTCAAAATATTTAGAACCACCTCATAAAAAATTTATGGTCCCTCTTATGGCCTTCATGCCAAGCAGTCAATGCGTCAACAGATCTTTACAGGGTAACTGTTATGTGACGAGAACGGTGTAAGTGGCCGCAATATTTCTGCCTTACTTTATGAGTTTATCTTTCCTATTGAGCTTCTTGTAAACTTTGCAATATTCCTACTTTCAGGCTAACTATTCTAAAACTTTAAATAAATTATGTTAAATGAGATGCTAGCAGGACCAATGAAATTTTTTAAGACCGTACTTGATTGGATTCATTCATTTTTATGACCTCTTTGTCAGAAAAGATGACATGCTTGTTCATATATAATGACATTCTTATAGCTTAAAATTTGGTTAATAACTACTGTTTAGACCTCCATTTTTACTTTCAGAACCGATATTTGAATGCTGGATCAAATCGCTAATGATTCTTCTGCAGCTCTCGTTTCTCCAAGTCTACCGAACTGAAGCTCTGTTTAAAACACAAATGAGAAAAGCCAAACACTAGCTCTGTCACTGAAGTTTTATCAGACTAGCAATCCGGATCATGGAACTATCTCATAACGGGTCCCAGTAAAAATATCCTTAATACCCTTTACCCATGAGAAACTATTTCACCAGCAAGCAAATGTCTCATTTTCTAAACTCTGCTTTAACCACGTTATCCTCATGACTGATGTCCCTTTGATGCCTGAATTATCCACCTGGCGAACCTGGTCCTGTGCCAACGGGCACCGTGAGCCCCACTGAGCAGGCCCTGACCGACGTCCCACCTGCCAGGCAGTGTTCTCCTTGCCCTCCTGTAGGTCTCTTCTTGTCTCCCTTTCCCAGGAGAGTTAAATCTGTGCAGTGCTCAGTGACAGGGCAAACCTCCACGTAGAACGTGCATGCACACAGATGGGTGAGAAGGTCTTTCTCAGCAAAACTTAAGGACAACTGGCCTCTCGACTGGAAAACGTCAGAACTCTCGCTCTGGAAACCAGGCAGCAGTCCAGCTGTACTCAGTGCTATTTTGGGGGGAATCCGTTCTAAGAAGTTGTCATTTTCATGAGAATAAGGTGCTTATTCCACCACAGAAGTTTTGACCTTGGAAAGCATCCCTTTGTAGTTCTAATTTCTCCGGGGGCAGAATTTTTCTGGCTTGTTTTTCTCTTCCGTGTTTGGACACCCGAGTCCTCACTTTGTGAGACTCTGCCTCCTCGGTGCCCTCTCCAGTGGCAGCTCTGCCACACTCTGTAGCTGAAGTAAAAACAGAAACAGTTAGGAAGTTAAGTCACGCCAAAACCTATTTTTCCTCATTTGACAAGTTTTCTTTTGCTGTATCTATAAAATTGCTTCAAATCACAACTTCATTTTGGAAATGCTAATTTTTTTGTACAATGCTACCTTTTTTCGTTCTTCCTGCAGAACAATGAGTGAAGGGTGTCTATAACAATGGCTTGTTGCTGTCACATTATGATACCTCCTTCAACAATCCCCAATATACTGGGTATGGCACAAAAGATACTAAAGTATCTTTTTTATAAGTGCTGTTAACAAGATAAGCTTCTGTTGATAGATTACGCTGATATTCAGTTTCTGTCATTTTTCAATAACATCTTGAACATGACAGTATTTCTGTTTGACCCAATGGCCTGGGGTGCTGATGAGAGCTCAGGCTTTGAGGAGCAGAGGCTGGTTCATTCTTGTTAAGTAAAGCAGCACATTATTGATTTTGGAGTTAAACCAAATTGACATTTTCATGACTGTTATGGACTGAATATTTGTGTCCCCTCAAAATTCATATATTGAAGCCCTAATTGTGAGTGATTGTATTTGGAAATGGAACCTGTGAGGAAGTAATTAAGGTTAAATGAGGTCGTAAGAGTGGGGCCCTGATGCAACAGCATCCGTGTCCTTGTGACAAGAGACACAGAGAGCTTGCCTGCTCTCTCCCCGTACACGTGCACCAAAGAAAGGCCACGTGAGCACCCAGCGAGAAGGGGGCCATTTGCAACCCAAGGGGAGTGTCCTCACCAGACACCAGCCCTGCTGGCTTCTTGGCCTTGGACTTCCACTTCCAGAAGCATAAGAAAATAGATTTTTGTTGTTTAAGTCCCCCAATCTATGATATTCTGTTATTGCAGCCCGAGCAGACTAATACAATGACTAACCTATTTTCTTGAAAAAGTTTAGCTAGTTATTCTTGAATTGGGCAATATACAAAATATAGATAATGCAACCTTAAGTTTTCCAAAATAAATTTCTATATTGGAGTTCTTGAAAACTGTGATCACTTTTGGCTTCAGGTTTTTCTCTGTGAAATACCACTATAAAATGAACAAGACCGTTGAAATCTCACTAACATCAACTTAAAACTACTAATTTAGGCATATGGACACTCAAGTTTCATCATAGTTTTTAACTTTCAGACAAGATGTAGCAAGACAGCTCATTGTCATATACAGATCTGTAGAAATTGCTAAGAATTGAAAGTAAAAACATTTATGAGTTCTAGGCAGTTTATAAACTAGAATCTTGCTTTCTGATGCTTATTCATTAAATTATTTATAGTTAAGCAATATAGTTATATGATTAGGTCAATAAAGTTAAGGAAACCAAGTAACAATTGCACTTATGGTATGATTTGCATTGTAGCTAAAAGACATCAAAGAAAACTTGCAAGAATAGTGTTTTGTTTGATAAGGAAACATATAAATTTTTTGATTGTTATAAAACTCAGAACTATATCGATCTCTAGCATCTATTATACAATAAAGAACTAATTTTTCCATGGTTTCTCCCCATAAAGAATGAATAACCACAATTTTCATGAGGTCACAAAATACTATCTTTCAAGAATTAATTAACATTTGATAATTATGTAATATTTTACCTGTGGACATTTTTTTGATTCAGAAAATAAGGATTAATTTTATACTTAATTATTGGAGAAGCAAACCAAAACAATGATAGATGAAGTTTTAAATCAAATTGTAAATATCCATAATCCAAGCAATAAAGACTAGAAATGTCTAGAACATTTCCATATTGGGCAAATGTATCAAATCAATATAGTAGTTGTTCAACACTAGCAGATGGACTGGAGCAGATTGGACTGAAAAATGACAATGCTGTCACAAAGTAACTATACCTGGAAATGGCATACTTGTGAAATTCAAACTAATTCCTGGTACTAGAAGAGACCTTGATAAAATAGCATTGCCGCCTCCAACCAGGTTAATTCATACTGTAATACACTCTCAGGCATACCTTTGCTTTTTCTTCTTGATATTTGTCATATTTGCAATTAAGTAATCATTTGTACAATTCCTTATGTGACAAGAGGCTGTAAGCTCCATCGGGGTGGGGCTACACTGTCTTGTTCACGGCTGTGTCACCAGTACCTACAACAGTAAGCGCTTGATAACTATTTGTCAGATTAAGGGACAAACAGAAGGGGGATGGTATGAGAATCTACAGCTTAGTGGATCTACAAATGCAAGCAATACTACCAGATAGAATTGTGGGAGTGACGGACAGATCAAAACAGAAAGAAGACCCTGCTTCAGGGTCATTTGTATGTCAGAAAGTGAAAAAATACCTGAGGACTTGCAGAAAATGACTCATCCTATTTCCTGATGGAAATCTCCCACCTAGTAAATTCAACCGATTTTTTAAAATAGCAAATACCTAGTTCATAATACGTTTGGTCAGGATGCACTCTGTTAGAATATTCCCCGTGTGACTACATGGAGTAGATACAGGCTGTGCAAATATTCCAAACTAATTTAAATGGATGAGTCAGGAGTTATTTAAAGCTCACAATTGTAGCTACCAAAAATCATGGCTTACTAAAAGGCTTGTAAGAGGATGTAAAGCCATGATTTAAATATATTCTTAGTCACTAGATTCTTGATGAACTCAATTCTTTGCAGAAAGATCTGTATTATTGAGAGAGTTTTCTGAATGAAAGCAGTAAAACATGGAAGTATATTCTAAAGGCTTAAATTATTTCTCAGTGTGGATAATGGAGTTACGTATTTTAAAGAAAAATTCAATTTAACTATTCAAAGGCATCTTGTAATAATAGAGATTGAGGGGACTTTCTGTGCTTCATAATGCGTGTGTGTGTGTTTTCCTTATCTTGTTTCACTTTTTGTTTTTTTATTTGCTTTTTTGTTGTTTTTTTCTTTTAAAAGTTTTGGATTTTTAAAATTTATTTCTCTCACTATGTTTTGTTGAAGCATTGCAGTTTTTGTTGACTGTCCTAGGAGCTGATTTCATTGATTGGTGGAATGAGAATGGCAAAGTCTCTGAGCAGACACTGTGTCCTCGTGTGGGCAGCATCAGTGATCAGAAGATCTGACGCCCTAACAGCCCCTCAGGGTCCAGTGGACACTGACTGCAGCCTGGGGAAGCCGCACGTGGAGACGGATTCTGTCTGCTTCTGGGTTTCAAACATACAACCACCGCGAGAGGAATCTTACTGCTCTACATAAAGCTACCCAACTGATGAGAATTCATGCTAGATAGTTCCCCCAGGTTTGCTCAGCTTTTTGCAGATGATGAACTTTTTTGCTAAGTTAGAAACTGAGCCTAGTAGAAGACAATTTAAGCCGGTGCACAGGTGAACATGAGCAGTAATTGTGCATATGCATCCTATGGATCATTCTGACTCTTCTGATCTTAGTTATTTCCCTTCCTCTGGAATCTATGGGCAATCACAAAGCTCAGTGATGGCAGTAAGAGGTCCTGGAACAGAGGCTGAAGGGCATGAGAATGGTAACTGTTGAGGAGGGCCAGGACAGGGAAATTTGATTTAGAAAGGCAGGAAACAGCTGCTGAAGATAGTTCACAACTTAAAAGAAAGTGTGCATGGGGGCATAATAAAAAATAATTTGGTTTCAAATTAAGTAAATATTTGAGCACCTTTTATGTGATAACCCCCACAGAAGTACAATCACATACAGTAAAATGATAGAGATCAAATGAAGTGCCTAATCAGTGTGACGAGTTTTGACAATCACATACACCCACGAAACTCAAATTCCTATTGAGATGTAGAGCACATCTATAGTCCCAGCATGTCCTCTTGTGCGCCTTCCCACGTCCTTCACCCAGAGTTACCACTTTGCTGAGCTCTTCGATCGAAGATTAGCAGAATAGTACAGCATGTACTCTGTTGTGTCTGGCTTCTTTTACTCAGCATCATTTTTTGAAGTTTATCAATATTATTGCACGTGTCAGTAGTTAGTTCTTTCTACTGTTGAGTAATATCAATATATTGTATGAATACACCACAGTCCTTTCATCCATTCTCTTGTACATGAATATTTGAGTTGTTCCTAGTTTTTAGTTATTTCTGAATAAATCTGCTTGGAACATTTTTGTACAAATCTTTTTATGTACACGAGAAAAACGTTTCTGTTGGGTAAATGCCCAAGTGTAGGGTTGCTGGGTCATAGAGTAGGTGTATGACTAACTTTATGAGACACTCTAGGCTGATTTCTGAAGCGGTTATACACTGTTTTATAGTCCTATCAGCGACGTATGACAATCTCAGCTACTCCATGTCTCCTACAACATTTGGTGTTGTCCGTCCTTTTAATTTTAACCATTTTGATGGGTTTGTAGTGGTAGCTCATTGTAGTTTTAATTTACACTTCACTGATGATTAATGAGACTCAGCACTTTTTAATATGCTTATAATTTTTTGTGCATAAATCTTTCTTTATAAAGTATCCATTTAAGTAATTTACTTATATTTATTGGGTTGTTTGTCTTATTATAATTGAGTTGTAGGAATGTTTATAGGTTTTAGATAAAAGTCCTTGTCGGCATTGATAAGCAGAAGATTTTAGTTTTGATGAAGTCCACTTACCAAATTTTCCTCTTATGATTAATACATTTTGTGCTCTAAGAAATATTTGTCTCTCCCGGGGTTGCAAAAATAATCCTCTATTTTCTTCAAGAAGTTTTAGAATTTTATCTTTTACATTCAGGACTGCCAGCTATCTTGAATTAATTTTTATGGATGGTGTTGAGTGTGGTTTAAGATTCATTTTTTTTCATATAAGTAGTCATCTTTTGCAAAACCATTTGTTAAAAAGACTTTCCTTACTCCATTAAGTTATGTTGGTGCCTTGGTTAAAAAAAACATCAAGTGACTATGTAAATGTGGATCTATGTCTGAATTCACGATTTGCTTCCATCAATCTATTAGTCTATTTTTATGCAATACTACACCATCTTGATTATAGTAAGTTTTGAAATAAAATAATATAAATACTCCAAAGTATTCTTTTATTTATTTATTTGGTGAGGAAAATTCACCCTGAGCTGACATCTATTGCCAACCTTCCTGTTTTTGCTTGAGGAAGATTTGCCCTGAGCTAATATCTGTGCCCATCTTCCTCTGACGAGTGGTGTAGGTCTGTGCCCAGGAACCAAACCCAGGCTGCCAAAGCAGGGCATGCCGAACTTAACTGCTGGGGTAAGCCCTGAAAGTATTCTTTTATTCCAAGATTGTTTTGGCTATTCTGAGTAGTTTGTATTTCCATATAAATTTTAGAATCTTGTCAACTTCTACCAAAAAAACACCTTGTTAGATTTTGTTTGGGAACACTTTGAATCTATAGATCAATTTAGACAGAATTCACATTTGAAAATATTGAGTCTTCCTGTTCATGAACATGGTGTATGTTTCTATTTATTTATATCTTCTCTAATTCCTCCCAGCAAAGTTTTGTAGTCTCAGTATAACAGATCTTGCACATATTTTATTTAAGTTATTTCTAAATATTTTATGTTATTTGATGCTATTTTAAATAGTATTATATTTTTATTTCATTTTCCAATTATTCTTTGCTAGTACATAGAAATGAAATTGATATTTTTTATTGACCTTGTATCTGTGACATTGCTAAAATCACTTATGAGCTCCAGTAGTATTTTTTTAGATCATGTAGATTTTTCTACATATGTGATCATGTTACCTGGGAGTAAAGATAGCTTTACCTCTTCCTTCTAGTATTTATTAGAAATTTGGGTATTTCCTTTCTTTTATTTCTTGTTTTCTGGTCTTGTACCACTGACTGAAACTTGTAGTAGGATGTTGAATAGAATGAACAAAGAAGACGTTCCTGCCTTGTTTCTAATCCATAGGGAAGTTCTGTCTGGAAGAAGGAATGGCCAGATACACATCAACACGTGGGCTATGGCTAATGGTTTGGTTAGATGATCATCAATTAAAAGGAACATGATTGTAAAATCAGTGATAGTGAGGTTTGGGAAGAAGTATGTGGATGGACCTCGGGCATAGATCATGAAGATATTTGTGTCCCACACCAGTGCTCACCAAAGAGTCAGTTCAGTAGAAGAGGACACAATGATCCATTCTGTGGACCTGAGTGAAACTGTTTCTGTGGCTACCCCTGTATTTGTCCAGTGGGCTCATAAACAAAGTGGCCATGGGCAGCAGGGAAAGAGGATTTGCATAGCAAATATGCAATGTATATTTCCACTATCAAGGCTGATATGATAACAGCTACTGCTGAGTTCCCAATCTGCTATCAGAGATTAGTACTGAGCCCGAATATGACACCATTTCTAGGAGGATCAGCTAGCTACTGGGTAGTAAGTAAATTATTTTATTCTCATCCAGGAGATGGATACTTTGTTCTCACTAGAATAAAAACTTACTATGGAAATACATTTGTATTTCCTGCCTGCACTGCTTCTGCTACAATGACCCTCTGTGGACTTACAGAATATCTTCTTCACCACCGTGATGTTCCACACAGCACTGCTTCTGACCAAGGAAACCATTGTACAGCTACGAAAGGGCAGCAGTGGGCCTTTGCATGTGGAATTCCCATATTGTTGTCTTCTCCATCACTCTGAAGCAGCCGACCTGACAGAATAGCCTTCTGAAGACTAAGTTACAGTGCCAGATGGATGACAACACCTTGAAGGGCTGAAGTAATGTCATCCAGGATGGGGCATATACTCTGAATCAGTGTCCAGTTTATAGTGCTTTTTCTCTCATAGCCAGGATTCATGGGTCTTGGAGTCAAGAAGTGGAAATGGGAGTGGCTCATCTCACGATTTACTCCTAACTAGTCACTAACAAAATTATTGCTTCTCATCTCCACAACCTTGGGTTCTTCTGGTCTAAAGATCTTAGTTCTCGAGATAGGAATGCTTCCACCAGGGAACACAGAAATGGTTCCATAAAATGGGAATTTGACACTGTCGTCTGGCCACTTAAGGATTCTCATGGTAGTGAATCAGTGGGCAAAGAAGGGGGGCTTTATACTGGCTGAAGTGATTGATTCTGACAATCCAGAGGATGTTAAGTTTCTCCCACACTATGAGGGTAAGGAGTGTGTCTAATTCATGAAATCTCTTGGGACACATCTTAGAATTTCTATGTTCTGTGATAAAAGTCAATGACAAACTACAGCAAAACTGCTAATGGCCCATAACTTTCAGGAATGAAGGTTTGGCTTATCCCACTAGGCAAAGAATTATGACCAGGCAAGGTGCCTGCTGAAGGAAAAGGAATACAGTGGAAGAATCAACTTACAAATGTGAACTGAAACCATAATGATTAGTTGCAGAAATGAAGACTGAGTATTTCTTCCTAATTTTTATATGAATAATTTGCATTTTTATTAACCAACTATATTTTCCTCCCACCCAGCATACAACATAAGATGTGTTAAGTAGCTAAGTTTGTATCTCAGTATTTAAGTTATAGTGTATCAAAGAGGGAGTGTGATTCAGCTAGAAGAGAAATGAATATTAGCCAAAATTGAATAAAAGGATTTTGCATCTTCTTTTGGGGACACTGTTAGCATGTTTTCATTTGTATATCAGATACTTTTATCGTGTTATGCAGAAAGATGTTTTACAATTATCCTTATTTGGAAATTAAGTGTGGTTAAAGGGAGTATATATGCGTGGCAAGTGGTAAAGGGATAGCCTATGGTAACTTCGTTCTTGTCAATTTAGCTAAGCTGGAACTGTTTCTCAGAATTCCTTTCACTGTACCATTGCAGCTTATGATTGGCCACAACAGAGATCTGTGTGAGATTAGAAAGGTGGAAAAGAAGTCATAGCCAGTTTTTATACTGTGAAGGTTGGCATAGGCTAGGCACTGTCACAGCTCTGGTTCACCTGTTGCTGTCAGGGAGCAACGGCTGGGCTTACAGTTCTTCTAACCAGAGCTACTGTCTCAGATCCTCTGAGCCCCAGGCCAGGTCATACACAGCTGCATGGAGAAGGTTGCCAGCCTAGGTTGCAATTCACTGACATCATCAAAATTGGAGGGAGTGAGACACTGTCACTTGTTCCTATTTGTTCTATTTCTTTCTTCACAGATTTCAATATTTTCCCCACAGGTTCCCTCAAGGTTCATCCTTGTTCTCTTCCACTTCATGTCTATATTTCCCTGTGACTTCAGCCCTAACACCAGCACAGAGACAACAGCCTTATATAGACTGTTTAACCAGCTCCCACAAATGCATAAGGTCTAATACTCAAAATATATCCCATATTGTAGATCACTTATAGTAGTTCTCTTACCTAACTGCACCCTAACTAATACGCCCTGGTCTGGCCTTCTTTGTGTTTATCCTGTTTGGGATTCGTTGAGCTTCTTGAGTCTGCTTGAAATTGTAAAAGTTACTGAGACTCCATTACGAGTTTTCAGCTGCTTTTTCTTTCTATGCTTCAGTTGGATAATTTCCATTGCTCTATCTTCAAGTTTAATGATAGTCTCTTTTGCAGTATCTAATCTGCTGATAAGCACATTCGGTCAGTTTTTAATTTTTGACATTGTATTTTTTTCTCCAGTATTTCCTTTTCTATAGTTTTCATTTGCTTATTGAGATTTCTTATTTTCCTTTCCTTATTTTCTTTTTTTCCCTTTAAATCCTTGAATATTTTCGTAATAGCTCTTGTAAAGACATGGTTTAGTAATTTCATTGTCTGTGTCACTTCTGGGTCCGTTTTTATTGAATAAATTTTATTCTGGTTATGGGTCACATTTTCCTACTTCTTTGCATGTCTAGTACTTTATTATACACCGGGCATTATAGATGCTTCATCATTGACTGTCTGGATTTTATTGTCTTCCTTAATAGAGTGTTGCACTTTGCTCCCATAGGCAGTTAATTTATGTGCAGTAGAGTCTGATTATTTTCTGCCTTGTTGTTGAGGTAGATCAAGAGAAACCTTTTCTCTAGGACTAGATGACCCCTCCTTCTCAGGTATGGCCTTTCTGGAGTTTCTGTTGACTGCCTTGTTCATAGGTCATTTCTCCTTGGCAGGTCAGGAAACAAATATCTCCCTGCTCAGCCTAGCTCTGGGATTTCACTTCTCAGCTCTTCAAAATTTGTTCTTTCCTGGTAGTCACATTTTGTCCCACCTCAGGGAGTTTCAACTACTTATACACAGCTCACCATTCAGCCAAAGATTCAAGGGGATCCTTACCCAGATTTCTGGAACGCCTTCTCTGCACAGCTCATTTCCCTCCAGAACCCTGCCATACACATTCCAGCCACCTCACTGGCCCTGAATTCTGACCTCTGTCTTCTCATCATGGGGAGACTGTTGGGCTCTGTTGGGGCTCCTCTTCCCGAGACACAGTCTAGAAAGTACCTCTGGGCAGAAAGCTGGTCCAACTGCATGGCTCATCTCAGTTTTTGCCTTTATTTCAGGGATCACAGTCTTGTGCTGCCTTTTGTTCAGTGTCTAAAAGCAGTGATTTCAAATATTTTTTCCAGTTTTATAGTTGCTTACGGCAGGAAGCCTACCGTGATACCAGTTCCTCTCTTATGGCTGGCAGCAGAATTTGTTTGCTCTACTCTTATTTAATCCTGACAATAAACAAATCTATTCACATATATTATGCTTGTAGAGGCTTAATGTTAAACCAAATGGAATGAACTCCACAGCAAGCAGAACTACTTAAAATTCTTCTCTCACCCCCCTCCACCCAGGATTTGATAATCTTAAAAGCAGAATCATTTGAATGCTCAGTCTTTTGTGTATAAATTTTTATTTTGTTGCTTTTGTTCATCTCAGCGGTTGTCAAATTTTCTGTACATAAGAATGACTGAATAAATAAATGATCCCCTACCTAATGGGGTATTTAAAAGTTGTTCTAGGATGGTTTGACTCTAATGTATTCAAGTTCAGTTTTAGCCCCAATGTAAAATGGGGCTATATGTCTTGGGGGATATTGGGGTTATTTGATTACATTCTGATTTGTTTAACTGTGAAAACTTTCCAGGACAACTCAGTTCTGTAGAAAGGAGATGGAGTGAGGTCTTTTTGTGCGTAAAGCATGTAGAGGGAAAAAAAATCCAGAGAGAAAACTAGAACTGGGATACTAAGCCTTAGATAAGAAAATATAATCTGTATCTTAGTTTTTTCTTCCAATCTAGATTGGAAAGAATATATATGTCTAAAGGGGTGCTCCAAAAAAATAGTGTCAAAGACAGTCTTCCACACTGGGAGGAGAAATGAGGGAAAACGTTTGTCTGTATGTGACATTCTGAATGTGTTTGTATCCTTAGTATTTGTTTTCCTATTGCTCTTCCTCAGTAAAGTCTTTTTGATTATCTGAGATTCCAAGCATCTTCCAAGAAATTTTTTTTATGTTTTTCAAAAGAATTTTAATTTGAAATAAATAATTTTAGACTCACAGAAAAATTACAAAAGTAATGCAAAGAATTCTCCTGTACTTTCAATCTGATTCCCCAAATTAATATTTTATCATATTTGCTTTCTGTGTATGATTGCGTGTGTAATTTTTTTGACAATGTTACAGACATAATAAGCCTTTACCCCTAAATGTTTTCATGCTATTTCTTAAAAACAAGCACATTCTTTTATATAACCACCATACCTGATCCAAGATCCAATCCAGAATCACAATTTGCTTTTAGTTTTTGTATGTCTTTAATCTCCTTTATTCTGGTCTGGTTCCTTAGTCTTCTTTGATTCTCATGATCTTGATACTTTTGAAGAGTATAAGCCACTTATTTTGTAGGATATCCCCCAATTTGGATTTGTCTGATGTTTCTTCATAATTAGATTCAGATTATACATTTTGGCAGGAATAGCACAAAAGTGACCTTGGTGCATCACATCAAGAGGTTGTCAAATACTGATTTTCTTGACTTGATTTTTTAAAAGAAAATCCTCGTCGAGATTCACAGGGTCCACGTGATCTTGCCTCTGCTTTCCTGGTAGGCTCTGCTCACTGTACTCTCCCCTCATTCTAGGATCCAGCTCTGGATGGATCCATTACTTAAAGAAAAGTATTGCTGGAAAAATTCCAATTTCTACTATATTTACCGTCTCCAGTGAGATCTGACATATACTAAAGTTATGTTTTAATTTGGCCCATAGCTTGTTCAATGATGGCTACTCATCTAGTATGAGAAACGAAGAAGAAACCTTTGACACAGAGCAGGCAACACCTCCTGTTTTGTACTATAATCTGGTGTCATTTTCAGTGAATGCGGTCAGATAGAGTTGTTCTGGGACTTTGTTTGGTCTTTTTTGGTGGGGTAGGAGGGGGCTGAAGCCTTAAGAAGAAAAATGTGATATGTGTGTCTGCTACGTACTGTTTTCTCTTTGTTTTGCAAGACGAATTGAACTACTTTTGATAACACGAGTAAATGGTGGAAAATGCTAAAAAAAAAAATCCCTTGAAAAGATCATGTTCTGTCTAAGGTCCTTCATACCGACAGTTGACCTGAGACACCACCTCTTCCTCCAGCCTCCTCACTTCACCTGGCTGGCCGTGCCATCTGCCAGCTCTCCTGACCCTGGAGTAGTACAGTAGTTCCCCTGCTTTTTGTTCCCCATGGCCCTGCCCTGGAATGCCGTTTGACTGTTTTAAATACTTGTTTTATGTGCTTCTTCCCAGCTAAACTCCTTAAAAAGTGTGATATTGGTGTATTCTTAGCACCTAAAATCCTAGCACAGTGCTTGGCCCATAGACTCTTTTAAAATATAATTTTGAGTACATTTGTTTTAGGGTGTAATTCTTTTTGCTTATCTGGAAAAATGAAAATAATAACTCTTATTTGGGATTAAATGAGTCAATGAATGTTGAATGCTCAGTACAAATGCAGAAAATTCGAATAGTGCTCCCTAAGTAGTGGCTGGTACTATACTTGTTACGAATCCACTGTGCACCCTGGGACCACGGTGTGAAAAGTCCAAGCCTGAGGCCACAGTGGAGGAGGCAGCACCCGACAGCCAGAAACCTTAAGAAGAAAGCAACGTGAGGGAGGCAGAACAGTCCCCTGGGCAGCCTTTCTGTTCCTGCTCAGATGTTCTCTTCCTGGAGCCGACTTTGAAGTAACGGGTTTTTATTTACTGAGGTTAAAGGTAGCTGTATGATCAATGCCAACTCTGGGCACAGTGATGATTAAGCAAAAGACAAAAGGCTTGGTGTGCTGCAGGCCACTCAACCCACTCGTGACATCACGCTGGCAGGGCACGCCCTGAGTAACATACGCCTGATCTGGAGTGAGGCTTCTCTGCCTGGAGTCTTTATTTTCTGCATCAGAACGTGTGTGTGTCACTTGCACAGCACAGTGATTTAAAGGATAGGGTCAGAAGTCAAAATGCCTTTGAGACCTTGGACACATAATGTGACATCTAGTGTGCCACAGATTTTTTTATCTCTAAAATGGTGATACGAATGGTTCTTGGTTTATAGGGTTGTGAGAATTAAGTGAGCTGGTCTGCATAAATCACTTATACTAGACAGAATAAGCACTCAAAAATGTTACCTGCTGTTACTCTGTATGTGAGTATACGTGAGCTTGTGTGGGGGACACTACCATCTCCCTGGTCTTTAATGGGCCACATCATTCAGGGATGTCCTCACTTTTCAGCTTCATGTAAATGTTTGTCCTGGTGTAATGGTTTACTGTCAATGTGTAGATTGCATTCTCTCAAATATTCTCATTCGGGAATTTAACCTCCTTCAGCAGGGAAGCACTGTATTTTTAAATGTTCTGTTTTGGATACAGTAGAGGCATCTGATTGGAAATATGCCAAATTTCCTGTCATGGGCCTGTAATCAGCAGCTGGCATTCTTGGCTAAATATTTGTGGTAATGTTAACGTGAAGTCTTTCAGTGTTTAGTAAACAAATAAAAAGATATTTTTTCTAAATAATAAAAAAGTTATTTCAAGATTACTTTCTGAAATGCACACTATTCCTTTGGTCGACACATTGTATAGTTAGGTTTATAGAATGTAGCTTTATTTCATTCTTCTTTGCTGGAAAGAAAACATTTGGATATGCTTATTCCTATGCTTTTGGGAAAATATTTGCCTTAAATCCTCCAAGATTAGAACTTTTACATCCAGTAGCTGTAATCTCAACTAACTTTATTTGCTTATTAATTCTGAGAAAAAGATAATGCTATTTTTAATGGGTTTAGTAGAACCATTTTTGTACACATAATCTTTTTTTTTTTTTATGAGGAAGATTTGCCCTGAGCTAACATCTCTGCCAATCTTCCTCTATTTTATATGTGGGTCACTGCCACAGCATGGCTTGATGAGCAGTGCAAGTCCGTGCCCAAGATCCAAACCTGCGAACCCTGGCCGCCAAAGCAGAGTGAGCTGAACTTAACTACTATGCCACTGGCTTGTCTTATTTTTTTTTTTTCACTATTTTAAAAAGAACTATATCTTTTTACAATTTCAAGAACTCAACTGCTGTGAAATATTGTGCTCTGAAGGAGAAAAAATGAAGCATGTAAAGAGACTTTTATACATTGGCTAATTTATATTAATTTAAAAGGAAATTGTTGCATATGGTTCTGAAATGTTAAAAATGCAATTAAATCACCAGACATAGAAAAAAAGTCTTTGTCTTGCTACCATACTCATGGTTCTGGCTGAAAAAAGAAATAGAAAACAGATTTTCTAAAGCGACTTTCTCTTGTCTTTGCACTTGCAGGAGTCTGTAGCTCTCAACACTTGTTCCGCGTGCTCAACAAATGTTGACGGCACCTGGGATAACTTTGGAATTCACTGTTTTTATTACGTTCAAAATATGAGGATATATTAGTAAAAATATTTAGTGGAGTTTCATAGCCAGAGTTATTATGCACTAAAGTTTTATTGCCTTAAAATGCAAATACAAAAATTCAGATTATGCAAAATTTTCCATTAATGAATAATTGAGCATTAGCTAGCAGGGTGATAGGTGTTATGTTATTTGGAGGGAATAAATAGATAGATAAAAACATGCTAATATTTTACTATGATTCTATTTGCTATAATTCAGCACAGATAAGCACAGCTAACCAAAATCCCACTTTCTGGCTGTACATTTGATACTTAAATAATAAGGTACTGATTTTTAAAAATTTGTCATTTTAATAGCTCTCCTGCAAATACATATTTATGTGTGTGTTTTGAAAAAAATTACCATAGGTTGGATTAAATTCCAGTCTTATTGGATAGAATTATTATGTTAGTGTTTTCTAGCCAGAAATAGAAACAAATATTCTGACATATGACCTAATGAGCCGGGTAAAACATTTACAATTGAGAAGTATGCTGAATAAATTATTTAATTTCTCTGTGATGACAATGCATTGTAGAGAAATCCCTATTTGTAAGTAAAATAGATTATACTCCCCGAATATGTAGGTTTCGGGGCACACAGACTTTCTATTAACATTGGTGTAACTAATTAGTGGAGATTTTCAATCTGTAGAATTGGTTTCATAGTGGGATAAGCTCTGCCTTTTACTAGATTCAAAACAGGTGTGGTCAAAAACTAAGCTTCTTATTTCTTTAATTACAGTTGAAACAGGTCAACTTTTTTAACTTGACAAAAAAAAGCAAACTTAAAAATTGAGATTAAATTTATCTCAACTTTTAAAATGAAAGGGTTTATAAAATGCACTCATTATTCGAGATTCTTTTTCCTCCTGAAATGTTGCAGTTCCTAGCATTTGTTTGATATTTTACATTTTTCAAAGAGTTTCAAAATACGTAATTACACTTGATTCTTACCACAGCCTTTGGAGTGAAACTGGAGAGATGTTGCTAGCCAGATTTCATAGATGAGTAGACTGTTCTGGGAGTGTATGCTATTTTCCTCCGTAGCTGATGTGTGTCTGCGTGTGTGTGCACAATGCACATGTAAATGTCAATGTTTGTACTACTGTAGAAATAATTGGAATTATATGAAAAGCAATCATGGATTCTCCAAATTCCATCAACATTAAAAAAATGATTTCACCACATAGCATTTAGGTTAAACATTTATTTTACAAACATTTGTTATTAAGAGGTCAAAGGTACTTTTGTTTATGTCTAGTGGGAATACAAAAGACTCATCAAAATCCTAACATTTATGGAAATAAGGAAATCTTTTGGAAAAATTCATACATGAAAACACAATTGTAATTCATTCACTTATTCAACAAATGTGTTTTGAACACCAGCTGTGTGCCAGGCTGTACTCTAGGCACCAGGCACAGAACTGTGAACCAAACAGACGAAAATCCTGGCAGGCATGGAGCTTGCATTGTTTCCTGATCAAAGTCGGCAAAAGCGATTTCTCAAAAAGTATGTCTATACAGGGATCAATGAAAAAGCCTTGGATTCATGATTCCTACTTTCTTTAACTGGTAGGTTTCCTAGCAGCCCCAGGAAGCAAGTATTGAGGAGGAAAGAAAGAAACCAAATTTCACCCCATCTAGTAAACATGCAGACTGACTCCTAAACATGCAACAGTAGTGGCAGTATTTCAGGAATGTCACACCAAAACATAAATTGAAATCCTAACAACTGATAAATGGCATTGAAGAAATGTTTGTTCTTTCTGTACTTAGACAACGGAGTCTGCAGATGTCATCTCTTATCCAGACACCAGGTCAGAGGTCTAATCTCAGTCCCATTTCCAGATGTAGGATCAGATTAAATATTTTCTCGGTAAAGGAGAGAATGAACATGGACAGTCTGCAATAATCTCAATTGGACACAGAAATGGAAAAGTGAACGATCTCAATCTTTCCAACTGACTCCAGCATTTGGCTGAATATTTGGGGATATTTTGAAGGTTCTTTCCCAGGAGACTCCCTATACAATAAAAATTTGATTTAAAACATTAAATGAAGAGACACTGAAGATATGTCTGGTTTGATTAGAAATTGTTTCTAACCATAAAAGACAAAAATGAAAGAAGAAACCACTTCTCTGTGCTTCGGAGGCTTTAATCTCTGATACTTGTACCCGTCAATGTTCCTTCCTCCCTCTTCTCCTTCCTCATCTTAAACTATTATTATCTTACAGTAAGAACTGAAAGTCAGGGGGAAGTAAGGAAGTGATGCAGTCCACTGAAACCAGGGCCACCCGGGCTCTTTGAGAAAGATAAGAATCCAGGCTCACCATCAATATGTTCAGAAAGAGCCGATAAACTTCTCTTTGCAACCTACGGCAACATTTAGGAATTCATTCAACTGGGAAAGCAAGCCTTAAATTTAACTTAAATTTCCACTTCTATTTATGGAGGCAGAAAACAGCTGGTTCTCATGCTTCACATAAAAACTAAATCACTTTTCTAGCTTCAAGCTGAATAATCTTGCTTTCTTTAAACTTTCTCATTATGTTCATATAACTGAAAGTGACATTGAGATGTCATCTGGCCCTTTATTCCATATGTAGGTTTCACATATTAGGATAATAGAGTAATGATACCTGAGTCCATTGGACCTGACTAGTTGTGCCTCCACGTATTAGTGGTGGGAAGACAAAGGCCAAACACTTTAGTGCCCATATGGGACAAGCACTCTAGCCACTGCAAAAACACAAAAGATAAACTGTGCTTATTCCTGATTCCACATTAAACAATCAGCACTATCTACAACTTCTGATTTATACCCTACTTCATTCCTTTGTTCAGTGGTTCTTATACTTATTTGGATAGGTTACCATTTGATCCATCTAGATTCAAAATATGGTGAAATATATTTTCTCAGCTTCTAAGGTGTTGTTCATTATGTGTTCACTGAACGTTCCGTCAGATGTCTTTCTATTTTCGTGTTTCTTACACACAAGAACATCACTACCACTGTATCTTTAGGGAGGATTTTTGACCTGATATGTCTTATGGCAATTTAGAATTTTCACAAAAAAGTATTAATCTTTCCTTGGAAACTTTTATTCCTAATATAAGAACAGAATAAAATCAAAGTAGCTTTGGGTAAACTTGCACATTTGGAAGCATTTAGCTATTTAAAAAAATCTTAAACTTGGAGGCTGACATATTTCTAAGTTTTGGCTTCTTTGGCTGTGCAGCCTCCATGAAAACAGCCCCGCCCATCACCAGCCGTGAAGAGCATTATGTTCTAATGTTTATATTGTATTTGGGTTGCTTCTGAGCTACTCATCAAAACCTTGACTTTGTGGTTTTAATATAACTTTCATAGAAACATTAAGAACAGATGTATGAGCCAATCAAAAGGCAGAAACTATGTAAATATGGCAATTAAATCAGCATAAATAAAAGAGTAGTCTGCATTTTTTCTGATTACCACAAAGAAACATAAGATTATTATTTACTCATTGGTATAGAAATATGTTCTGAAATAAAAACAAAAGTACCATGCTTATATTTTTTACAATCTTACATAATGCAGTGGTATTAATGGAAATTATTATAACTTGACTATATGGTAAATTTTTCCTAAAATGTAATCAGTATCAATTTACTTAACATCTACTTCAACATAAAAAAATGATTACAATGTCATGGACCACATTTCAAATCTTAAAATTATCCATCTACATATATTTTAAAGTGTCTGAATATAATTTGTTTAGATAATGTAATAAATTCTCTAAGTAAATTTCCATCAAATGTGCATGTTAGAAAATGCTTGTTGATTGCTCAATAAGAAAGCATTACTTTTTTTTTTTTTTTTTGTGAGGAAGACTAGCCCTGAGCTAACATCCGTTGCCAATCCTCTCTTTTTGCTGAGGAAGACTGGCCCTGGGCTAACATCTGTGCCCATCTTCCTCCACTTTATATGGGACGCCGCCACGGCATGGCTGACAAGCAGTGCGTCGGCGGGCGCCCGGGATCTGAACCAGCGAACCCCAGGCTGCCAAGCGTGGACTAAACCACTGAGCCACCGGGCCAGCCCTTAGGGAACATTACTTTTGATATTTCTTCTACTCGACATCACAATTTCATGTAGTGAAAGAATTTTAAAAGTGAGAGTCCTTCAAGATTAAGATCAACTGCCTGTTTTAGAGATCTGACAGACAGTTGCACAGTTAGTTGAGAAAGAAAAAATGAGATTTTAGTTAACTGAACTCTGGTTCTTTGGTACTTCTTATTTGGTACCCATGAAAGGGAACAAAACAAAATTCTAATGATTAAGTTTTACTCTTTGGTCACAAGTCTAACAGCTTGTTTGTCTGGCAATGGTGAGAGGAGTTTCAATGATCAGTTGAACTTTTTTGTTGCTGTCAAGTATGAATTCAATCACTTCCTGACTCTCCACATCTGTTGGTGCAAACGATAGTCATGAAGTTGAACGATGAGACTCTGTGGCCCATAATGAGTCATCAAAACCGGGGGAGGGGGGCAGAGAGAAGAAATACTCGCAGACAAGCAGGTCCCTTGGTATTTTCTGATGCTGACGACGACAAACTATGTTTAATTCTAGAGAGTCACATGTAAACCAAATGATGTGGGTTTTTTTTCAATTTTCTTCCAAACTAAATGGGGGGCAGCCTCTTGATACCTCACTGACTCATGACCTCTTATTTCAAATTCAGCTGCCAAACAATTATAATACTTATTGTATACCATAAGGCTGATCAGACTTATCTCAAGAAGTATAATTTCATGGCCATCTCTCTACGCATTGTAAGCAGTCTAAGAAGGCTTAGTTCACTGCAAGCTGAGCAGCTGTAGCTACAACTTCTTCATACCACACACTTATGTAACTCTCACTATTTGAGACATTTTGGGAAATTTGTGACTTTATTTATAACTAACATGAAGCTTTGAAAGATATTTATTAATTGGTGTTTTGGTGAAGGAGTATGGGGGAAGAAGTTGTTAAAGGCACTACCTCAGATAAATGTGGAATTCTTCCAGATTGGCAGTTTGTGATTCAAGGAATTAGTGGGTAATATTAACTAATATAGAATAGTAGATTATATATATCTTAATTATTGAACTTCTACTGCATTATGATTTTTTAAAAATCAACTTTATTGAGGTATAATTTATATCAATAAAATGTACCCATTTTATGTGTGCAGTGTGATGTCAATTGTGGCAAATGTAAGCCTTTGTGTAACACTACTCGAATCAAGTTTTAGAACATGTCCATCACTCCACCAGGTTCCCTCCTGCCCCTTTGCAGTCAATTCCATACCACCCCCTTCGCAGCCCCAGGCCATGACTAATGCGCTTTCCGTCACGATAGATTAGTTTTGCTCGCTGTAAAATTATATTGAAGTGGAATCGTGGAAGACAGACTCTTGAGTCTGGCTTCTTTGGCTCGTGGTAATGTCTTCAAGATTCATCCATGTTGTTGCATGTATCAACAGTTTGTTGTTTTTATTGCTGAGTATTATTTCATTGTATGAATGTACCAGAAAATATTTATCCATTTCCCTATTGGTGGACTTTTGAGTTGTTTCCAGTTTGGCTATTGTGACTAAAGCTGCAATGAATATTCTTAGATAAGTCATTTGGTGGACATGTGTTTTGGGTGAATACTTTGAAGTGCTCACAGAGTAGGTGTATATTTAGTTTTATAGAAAACTGCCAGAGTTCTCCAAAGCGGTTGTCTCTAGCAATGAACGAGAGTCCCAGTTGTTCTGTATCTATTCAACATTTGTACTGGCCATTTTCCCCCTAAATTTCAGCCATTCTGATGGGTGTGTGGTGGAATGTCAGTGTGGTCTTGGTTTGCGTTCTCCTGATGACTGACAATGCAGAGGTTATTGGGCATTGGTCCATTTGTTCTTTGTTCCTTCTTTCCTCTTTCCTATTTTCAATTAATTAAATATTTTTAGTATTTCATTTTACCCTCTGTTAGATTATTAGTTATACCTCACTTTAGTATTTTTTAGGGGGCTACTCAAGAGATCATAATAGTCAACCTTTAACTTTTCACACTCCACTGTCAAATATTATACCCCTCCATGTACAATGCAAAAAACAACAATATACTTCTATTTCTCTCCTCCTGCCCTTTGTAGTATTGTTTTCATACATTTTAACTTATAATACAGTCTTATTATTTTTTGATGTCACAGTCAATTTTATTTTAAAGAAACCACAAAAAGACAAAAGAAATTATTATTTACCACGTATTTACATTTCTGGGGCTCTTCAGCCCTTTCTGTAGATCCAAGTTTCTGCCTGGTATCATTTCCCTCAGCCTGAAGAAGAGTGACAAATTCTCTCAGCTTTTGTTGTGTCAAAATGGCTTTATGTTGTCTTAAGAAGGATGTTTTCCTTGGATATAGAATTCTAGTCTGACAATTTTCTTTCTTTTTCTTTATATTAAAGATGTCATTCCATAGTCTTCTGGCTTATATTCAATTCAGTGATCATCCTTATTTTTGTTCCCCTGAATGTAATATGTCTTTTTTCTCTTTCTCTTTTTAAGATATTCTCTATATTATTAAGATGTTCTTCACATTACTGGTATTCAAAAACTGGTGAAATGTACCTTGTATGTAGCCCATCCAAAGATGTTTTCATCTCAGATATTTTTTAATTGTAGAAATTTTATCTGATTCTTTTTTTATATCTTTCACTTCTCTCATAGCCAAATAAAACTTCTCATATTCATTTTTTTTCCACTTGGCAAAAATATCCACCACTTGATAGAAGAATCTTAAAAAATGTGCTTATGGGTAACATTATCTTTTTGTTTACTTGTTTGTTTTGCAAATTGGAACTCCTACCTATCAGAGTCAGAGAATCTGCCTGTGGTTCCTGGATGCAACCCTTACTACTCATTTGATCATGGACAATTTAACCTAAGTCTTCGTATGCAAAATAAGTTTACAAAATCCCATTCTGGTGTACTGATTCACTAGAATAATGTGGGTGAAAATGTTTTGTGCAAAAGCTAAGCACACACGGGCTATTCATGTTTCATTAAACTATTTAATAAAATATTTACAAGAAATAATTTTCTGTAGAACTTTTTTTACCTAGAACATTCAGAGCCTGAGTGCTAGCTATCCAACCATTAAGGAGCTGCCCGAATATTAATATCCACATTCATGTGTTGCCATTGGGAAAAAGCATATAAAAGGGACTACATAACATTCTCCAAATACAAAACTACTTCCACTGGCACACTGTAAATCTATATGTACCTATCTTAGGTCTTCATGTACTTGAAAAATTTGAAGAATTGTCTTTGGATCCAAAGAATACCAAACCTTTCTTGAGTAACGCTGGAAAAGGAAGATTTTTTTGTCACTTCAGAAGGCTCTTGAACGCGTGTAGCTATTTCTTCACAGAGAAGAGATTCTATGTCAGTATTATATAACAACTAGTGAAACTCTACAGTCCAGGGATAGAGGTGACATTAATGGTTTTTATGTTTGATTCATTGTTCTTATATTCAGGATGATGTCTTCAATTTCAAGTAAGAGAAAATCCCAACTCAACTTGCTTACAAAGTGTAAAGATATTTATTATCTCATATCAAGACCCAGGATCTTTCCATTGATCTTCTCTACTATTGTAAGTGAGCTGGTTTGCCCACAGGCATGGTGGTACGGGCTGAACTCTGTCCCCACCAAATTCATATGCTGAAGCCCTCACCCTCACTACCTCAGACTGTGACTGTATTTGGGATAGGGCCTTTAAAGAGGTGATTAAGTTAAAATGAGGCTCTTAGGGTGGGCCCTAATCCAATCTGACTGGTATCCTTGTAAGAAGAGATTTGCTTCCACAAGGAGAGACACCAGGTGTGTACAAGCAGAGGGAAAGACCACATGAGGACACAGTAAGGTGGTGGCCATCTGCAAGCCAGGGAGAGAAGCCTCAGGAGGAACTAAACCTGCTGACACCTTGATCTTGGACTTTCAGACTCCAGAACTGTGAGAAAATAAATTTCTGTTGTGTAAGCCACCCCGTCTGTGGTATCTTGCTACAGCAGTCCTAAAGAACTAATGCATGTGGCTTTAGGGTTGCAAGATACTGCCGTAGTTCTGTGCATCACATCTATGCTGAAGCAAAGAGACACCATCACTTCATCTTAAAAAGAAGAATACCTTTTCAAAACCAACAAAACCCACATCCCTGCATTTACACTGACCAGAAACGAGTCCCATGCCTACTGTTCAACTGGTGAGTGGCGGGGCGGGCGGGGGAGGTTTGGCGGGGAGGATGAGACTACCTACCATAACTGGCTTGACCCAATTAATATTTTCTCCTGAGGTGAGGATGGGGTCACTTCTCCTCAAGTAGCACAAGGCCTGGGTGTATATCTGTGGAAAATTGAGGTCTTCAGCAAAGAAGAAAAAGAAAGTGAGTACAGAGTACAGAGTGAGCAGTATCTGCTGCAGGTGTTCTACTATATTCTGAACTAGAACCACACACTTGCAATGCACTGTCGTGATTTATAACTCTTGTGACTCACTCGTGACGGCTTTTAAAATCCTGAGGTCTTGAGCGGTGATCCCTTTATCCGTACCCCAGGAAAGGTGTTAATCCTAATTTAGATTCCCTTCGAGGAATATTATTCATCACAGCTCTACTGACACTTAACTTTAAAGGACAAGGAACAAAGATGATGTGTGTACATTTGCATTCTTTGTGGAATAAGGGCTTTCCACACACACACACACACACACACACACACACACAAACAAAAGGCAGGGGGCAAAAAACATTCGAGAAAGAATGTTTTAAATGGATTTTCAAGTTATTTGAAACAAACTAACTTATGTGCCTTCAAATAATTTAAGAACGTACATTTACTTACATAGAATTTATTTACCAATTACAAATCACCTTTACCAGTGTTGGTGCGTGCAGTGCCTACAAGGATCTCTTATTCAATAGATTTACCTAGTTCTCTGTTATTGCATTAGGTTGATTCTAGTTCTTCCTCCTTTTAAAAGATTTTTATTTCATCAAGTCATTTAGATTTTACATATTAACTTCCTTTGCTGGTCCTTTCTTCATTTTCTCCCTAAAATTAACTCTCCCCATCTCAACATCCCCATGGGGTGACTCAATCTAACACTTTGATATGTGATTCTGGAGAGTTCTGCACTAAATCCAGAATTAGGAAAGTGACATCTTTGGAATGGATAGTTAACTCAACTACTGGTTGCTAATATAGTTCCAGGTTAAAATACCACATTTCCTTTACAAACTACATATAACTAGTTCCTCATTGCATTCCCAAAGGAAGAGAAGAGGAATACAACTGAAATATCCAAGACTTTCTAAATCAGGCAGAACAAGTATTCATATCAATAAAGAAAATTATTAAGATGTGTTTATATGTGAAAGAAAGAAGCATTTCCCCTTGGACAACTAAAAGATTTCTACTTTCATGTAAATTTACTTTATTTATATTATCCTGATTTGTAACTGGAAGCAAAACCACACCATTTTCCCCCAATCTCTTGAATGACATTTCATTCTCAAATGAAAATGTGATCCAAACCCTTAAATTCTTTTATAAAGTAGGTTCTCATTTTTATTCTAATTATTTCCATGTATTTTATTTTTATATTGGTACAAGAATCCCCAATTATACCAAGAAAAAAACTCAATTGTAAGATTTAAAGAAATTTGAAGTAAATTTGTATTGCTACTTTCTTTTTAAGCAAATGAGTCAGAGAAATTTTTCTTTTGCTTTGATTCATTAGGGCCTACCACAAAGTACAATTTAACACAAAATAGATACATTTCCTTTGATATTGCTGTTGCCATTTACATATTATTTTAGTTGTAATCTGTAACTTGTGCTCATTATATAGGCTTACTACCTTCAAAATCTAAGTAGTTCAAATAATATTTAATATTTGTATGAGTTTATAATTTTAAAATTCGTTATCCTGTTTGATCTACATTTAAAATGAATAGTGGGAAAAATGCATTACTAGAACAATTTTTTTTTAAAAAAGAAAGAAAGAAACTGAGATCTATAAAGGTTACTATTTTTCCCTAAGTTTCACAGCTAGTGGATAGCAGAACCATGACAAGAATTCAATTTCTCATTCAAAGAAGCATCCTTGGAAAAAAACCAAGTAAATGAAATTATAAAACCACAAACCCAAAACCAGATTCATAAACATCTTTATCCAGGAGTAAGTCTTCATGGTGGTGTAGAAACCTTCACACATAGAACATAGATTCTGTTGAACATATATTTTATTGAATGAGCAAATAAGTCAATAATCAGCACCTTCTTAGCAACTTAATGGAGCTATAATGGCACATTTTTGCCTCTCAGTTTGTTTTCTCCCTCAATCTTTCTCCCTCTTGGTCTTACTTTAGAAACTAGAAAGTAAGTTTGTGGGAAGAGCATAGGCCTTTGAGTCAGAAGTTTGAGAACAAGTAGAGAAACAAGTCTTACCACTTGCCAGCTATGTGAAATTTCAAATATATCTCTGCTTACAGACAATATCCTGATTGCTGCATGGAGAGCAGGGGTCCCCACCCAACCCATCAGTCCCACTAAATCAAAGAGGCTGGAGTTCAGAGGGTGGGGCAGTTTAAGCACCTAGAATCTATGAACTGTGACATCTGCAAAGAAGCAACGGTTCTAGAAGTCTATGTAGGGGTTCTCTGCAGGTCCCTGAGAGAGGGCTGGGTTATACCTACACCAGGTGAGACCATCAGAAGCTTACAACTAAACCAAACCCTACATGAGTTCAAAATGACTGAATTCCTTGTTAAAATAATAAACATTCATCATAGAAAAATAACAAAATCCAGAGATGTTATTTCCAATATCCAGTGTTCAGTAAACAATTCCTTAGACATAAAAAGAAGCAGTAATCCACAGTCAAGGGGATAAAAAGCAGACAATAGAAACTAAACCCAAGATGGACAAGAAAATAACCCTAACAGATAAAGAGATTAAGGCTGCTTTTATAAATATGTTCAAAAGTTAAAGGAAAATATGTTAAATAATTAAAGAAAAATATAATCTTAATGAGTAAACAGATAGGGAATTTCAGCAGAGAAATGGAAATCATAAAAAATAATCAAATGCATAGTCTAGAAATGAAAAACTACAACAACAGAAATTGAAATTTTATTAGGTGGGCTTACCATCCAATAAAGCAGCCAGAGGAAGAAAACATATGCTACATATAAGGGAAAGAGATCGATTTATTTCATCTTCTCATCAGGATAAAATAGAGACCATAACACAATGAAATGATATCTTCGAAGTTCTGAAAAAAAGACTGTCAATAGAGAATTCACTATCCAGGAAATTTTCCTTCAAAAACAAAGAGTGAAATACTTTTTTCAGGTAAATAAAAGCTGAGCAAATTTTCCACCAGCAAACTACTCAACCAGAAATTCTAAAGGATGACCACGAGGCCAAAAGGAAATGATACCCCAAGGAAATTTGTATCTATAAGAGGGAATGAAACACCCCAGAAATGGTAAATAAATGAGTATACATAAAAGATTAGGGTTGTTTTCTCCTCTTAAAGTACTTAACATATAATTAATGTTTAAAGCAAAAATAATAAAGTTGTAAACAGAAATTTATATGTATAAGCATAAGTCATTTTATTGCATCTTGCCTTATTGCACTTTGCTGATTTGAGTTTTTTACAAGACCCTCTACCAGCAAAAAAGATTATGACTCATCAAAGCCTCAAATGATGGTTAACATTTTTTAGCAATTAAGTATTTTTTAATTAAGGTATGTACATTGTTTTTTAGACAACAATGCTATTGCACACTTAATAGACTACAGTATAGTGTAAACATAACTTTTAAATGGGCTGGGAAACCAAAAATTTTGTGTCACTTGCTTTATTGCAATATTTGCTATATTGCAGTGGTCTGGAATTGAACCCACAATATCTCTGAGGTATGCTTGTATGTAGAAGTGCAAACAAAAACAACTTTTGCACAAAGAATGAGGAGATGAGTAAATGGAATTGTGTTGTGGCAAGGTCATTATATTTGTGAAGTGGAAAGTATATAGTGGGAAGCGGAAAGTAAGAAGGTAGCAGTCAAAAGTGATAAGTTTTAGGCTTGAAGAACAAACAGGTACAATATTAACTCTAAATAAATTCTGGTAAGTAAGGATGTATATTGTTAACTATAGAGAAGCCAATAAAACTATAATAAAAGAGGTATAGATAAGAAGCTAGTAGAGAAAATAAAAATGGAGCATTAAAAAAATTGATAAACAAAAAAGAAAGCATGAAAGGAGCAAGAGAGGAATTCGACTATATCAATAATACACTAAACGTAAGTGAACTAGTACCCATGAAAAGACAGAGATTATCAGACTAGATAAAAAGCAAAGCCCAACCTGCTATCTTAAGAGATGCACTTTTAATATAAAGGCATAGGTAGGTTGGAATAAATGGGTAGGAAAACTCTACTATAGAAATAATAAACACAAGGAAGGTGGAGTGGCTAAATTAATATCCAACAAAGTAGACTTTGAGACAAAGTACATAATGATAAAACCCAAATATCAACAGCAGGTGAAAGGTTAAATAAACTGTAGTATTTCACACAATGAAATACTACGCAGCAATAAAAAGAAGGGACTACTTCCACATATGAAAACATGGCTGAATCTTATAGACATTAAATTGAGTGAAAGAAGCCAGACATAAAAGAGTACCTATTGTGTGATTCCACTTATATGAATTTCTAGAATAGGCAAAACTCTTCTATGGTAATAGAAAGGAGATTTTTATTTCTGGAGCAAGAGGTCATGGATTTACTATAACAGGGCATGAGGGAATTTTCTGGGGAAACAGAAATAGCCTTTGTCTTTATTTGGGTGATAGGTACACAGAAGTGTACATTTGTCAAAAGTCATCCACCTGTTCATGTAAAATGTGTAAATTTTATTATATACAAATTAGACCTCAACAAAATTTATTTCTCAAAAATAGTGTAGGGTAAGGAGAAACATTTAGTTTGATAAACACATATAGAGTACCCACAATGCTTCAGTTGCTATCCAGACAGAGATAGAGGCTCTTACCCTACTGTCTGGTGGAGGATGCAAGAGAGCAAGTGGATGACTTCAGAAGATTGTGATGAACATTGAGGAGATACACAGAAAGGTGAATCCCTATCAGCCTGGGGCATCAGAGAAGGTTCCTAGAGGGAAATGAACTTTTAGATGTTGCAGTCAGGCACTGGCAGTGAGGCTGGGAAGAGATATGAGTGAAATCAGCTGGTTAGCCTTCGAAGATTTGAGCGATTGATCAAGTGGAGTAATGTGGAGATACCTTGAAAGGACAAAACAGTGCAAATTCCTTTTTCTCAAAGGGTCCCAATGTTGTATCAGAGAGATGAATATATAATTTCGTTTCAGTGTGGCTTATGTCAGAAATATGTGCATAGAGGCAAGAGTACCCATCTCAGCAAGATTCTGAAGGATGAATGGGAGTTTCTGAGAGACCAAAAAAAAAGCACATTCTAGGGAGAAGAAAACTTTGTCCAAAGTTAGCTTATTGTGAGGATCAAATAGGCAAATTTAGAAGTACTCATGATAATACACCCAGCATATAGTAGGCACTCAATAAATGTGCTGTTTTCATGGAAAAGATTTTCTCCCACTAAGCTGTGAAATCCTTGCGAGAAGCAGGTTTTACTCTTGTTTGTTCTGGCAGCACTTTTTAAGGAGATTCTAGCCCATATTAGGCAAAAATTCTGTGATAAATGTGGTTATTCGGTTCTTATAGAAGGCGCTGTGTTATTAGTCATATCAATATATTCTCAATTATTTACATACTCCTGGCTAAATTTCAGGTAGATGTTTATCCAACTGCAACACAAATGTAAGATCCAACTACGCAGCAAAATATCTGAATGGTTAGTATTAGAAGGATCAGTCATAATGAGAACTTTGTCTAAAAATACCAACTTATGTCCACTCTATACACCTAAATTCAGATTCTGATAGATGTAGATTTGGTGAAAAGATGAAAAGCTCTAATCTCCTGGCACCTAAGATGAAATGTCTAATGACAGTTTTCAGAAAAAAAATGTTCAAGGTACTTATTTTCAATTGTACTATTCTTTTTTAGAGCAAGGAAATTTCACCAGCACAGTGGTCATCTTCCATGTTTTAAATGGCTGTACTTTATGTTTGGACATTCGTAACAGGACTTGCCCAAGGCAAAGGCTTAATTTTAGCAAATGTAAGTTAAAAAAATAATTCCACCAATGGGCTGCATAAAACCACAGCATATTTTTATGTCCTGTGTTACAGGGAAAGACCAATGAGTCCCACTTCTAAACATGTGACAAGGTGACCCTGTGCTTCCCAACAACTGCACCTCCTCAGAAAAATGTGACTAATGATTCCAATCTCAACAGGCATTTGTGAACATGAAATTCAATAACATTGTAACATTGCTAGGATAAAACTGGCGCATAGCATCACTCTATTTACACTGACTCCTTCCCTTACAGGAAAAAAATTACAAAATTGTATTTACGTACGTATTTTCCTTCAAATAGCATTTTTTTTTGAGGAAGATTGGCCCTGAGCTAACATCTGCTGCCAATCATCCTCCTGTTTTTTTTTTCTCCCTAAAGCCCCAGTAGATAGTTGTATGTCATCGTTGTATATCCTTCTAGTTGATCTATGTGGGACACCTCCTCAGCATGGCTTGATGAGTGGTTCATAGGTCCGCACCCAGTCTCTGAACCTGCTAACCCCTGGCTGCCAAAGTGGAGTGCACGAACTTAACCACTACACCACCGCCCGGCTCCTTAAACAGCATGTTGAAAAGCTGATGCATGAGAAAGTAACTCATCTATAAAGTTAAAGGAAAAAGAAACTGTATAACCATCTATTTAGTAAACATTCTTAAAATTCTCCCATCCCATCCCCCAAAGTATAGTTTGGTTTTGTTCTCAATTTTTAAGCTTAAAAATGAAAAACAAAAATTATCTTTTCAATAAATAAAAAGTATTAATTTATGACCTTTGGTGAGATCAGCAGACTAAAATGTCCAAAGTGTTATTCAGAGACTTAACATGTTCCCAAACTCCGCAGAGCAAAAAAGAGAATCTATTTCTTACTCTCCTTTAAAAAAGAAAAGTAGACAAATAACGGAGTACTTATATGACTTTAACTTTGGAAACAGAAACTAAAGTTTGTTGACTTAAAAAGCTTCTCTTCCTCTGCTTTTGATGCAAGCAATACATCTTAATGCTTTATAAATATACTTTTTAAAGTAATTATGCTCCTGAGAAGATTCTTGCAGTACATCTAAATGTATATATTTTTATGGCTCATATATTTTAATCTGAAATTTTCTTTTTCCATTCAACAACATGTCATGGACATGTTTCTATGCTAGTAGATTCTGACATCTCTCTTTGCTTTTAATGAGATAAACTAAAATGTACTTAAATAATGACAGATGTGGTTTCAATTTATTGTTCAAGACAATGTGCTGGAGTGAACATTATTATACACATATCATTACACATTTTTAAAGTATTTATTTATATTAAATTCCTAAACATTGAATTGCTGGGCCAGAAGATATACACATATTCAGACTTGATAGCCACTGTCAAACTGCCCTCCAGAAATTATGTCTGGAAGAAAGTTACTGGTAGAATGGCATCTATATGGAAGTTAATCATTATTTTTGGCTTGGGTTTTTTCCTCTTAGTTTAATATGTAGATATAGACACACACAAATATGCACACATACATACATAAATTAAAGCACATACATATATTTATATTCTTTAATATGTATTACTCATATGGAATATGGATGTGTGTGTGTGTGTGTGTGTGTGTGTATAAAATTTCCAAATCTCCATTAGAATAAATTCTGCATTCATTTATATATAATCCTGAGTCCCCCATCTGTCTGCCTGGGAATCTCAAAAGTTTCAAACAATTTCTCTTTGTTATGAGGGCTTATATTTAATTGGAGAAATCTGTTGGGGGTGTGGAGGAAGCAGGGTGGGGAAGATTCTTCACGTAAAAAACATGCCTTTCAACATTGTTAAAAATATAAAATATTGCCTGAAATTTTGCCAAATGACAGCTGGGTGTTATTAATTAGAGGCGGAGGCCAGGCTGCCATATTAGTTTTCTATTGCTGCTCTAACAAACTACCACAAGTTTAGTGGCTTAAGACAACTCAAGTTTATTCTCTTCCAGTTCTGGAGGTCAGAAGTCCACAACGAGTCTTAGGAGGTGTCTTAGTCTGTTCCAGCTGCTGTAACAGAATGCCATATGGTGGCTTAAAAACAAAAATGTATTTCTCCCATTTCTGGAGGCTGGGAAGGCCAAGATCAAGCCACCCTCAGATTTGGTGTCTGGTGAGAGTAAGCTTCCTGGTGCACAGATAGCTGTCTTCTCGCTGTGTCCTCACATGGGGGAGGGGCGAGGGAGCTCTCTGGGGTCTCTTACAAG
Source organism: Tapirus indicus (assembly GCA_031878705.1). Lineage (NCBI taxonomy): Eukaryota > Metazoa > Chordata > Mammalia > Perissodactyla > Tapiridae > Tapirus > Tapirus indicus. The sequence goes on along the minus strand of CM062933.1, from coordinate 54,394,980 downwards.
GGCACTAATCCCCTCATGGGGGCTCCACCGTCATGACCTCACCACCTCCCAAAGGTCCCACCTCCAAGTACCATGACATTGGGGATTAGGTTTCAACACACGAATTTTGGGGGAACACAAACACTCAGTCTATGGCATGAGGCTAACATCAAACTGTTGGCAAGGCTGGATCCTTCTGGAAGCTCTAGGGAAGAATCTATTTCCTTGCTTTTTTCAGCTTCTGGAATCTGCCTGCGTTCCTTGGCTCCTGGCCCCTTTCTCACATCACTCCAACCTCTTGCTCTGCCATCTCACCTCCTACTGCTGCCTTTCGCTCTCTAATCTTCCTCTTACAAGGACCACTGTGATTATATTTAAGGCCCATGCAGCTAATGCAGGATGATGTCCCCCTCTCAAGACCCTTAACTTAATCATGCCCATGAAGTTCCTTTGGCCATATAAGGTAACGTATTCATAGGTTCTGGTGATCAGGCTGTGGACATCTTGGCAGGGAATAGGGGAGGAGGCGTTCTGTCTACCACTGTTGGTGAGGGGCGTCTGGGCCAGACTAGAGGGCTGGGTGTGGGGGGTCTTCTTGGTTAATTATTGGTAATTGGACAAACACCTATGTGAAGCAGGCCCCAGAGGTGTTGATCTGATGTGCTGGGCCCCCACAAGGCTCTTAGGCCTTGATGTAGTAGCTCTTAGGTAGACAAGGGAATGTTCCAGAAGGAAATCCAAACTCCACATCCCTGAGCGTGACTCCTTTTCTGGTTCAGGAAGGCTGGAGCAAGCTCCTATTTCGTATAAACTCCTTAAACAGCAATATTTCTACTCCTCAGCTGTCACTGACTTACTCATCTACCAAAACACCTTCTCTCTGAAAAGGCACTTTTTGTCAGATATCGAGATACATATTTACTGCATGTTTGTTTGTACTTCTCCCTTTTCCAAAAATAATTTAAGGCAACTAACAGTGAAAGACGGATTTGTAGAACAGAAACAGAAATATAAAATTCCAAGGAGAAGTACTTAACACTAAAATATAATCAGTGTGCATGAGTGAAAAATTGGCTTTGGGGGAACTAATTGCTTCTTCCTGATCCTCCACATAATTTCCTCTAAACCTGTTATTCCCATAGGGGACCAGTGAAATTGTAAGATTAAAAACTTAGGGGGGAATTAAGAGATTCTCAAACTTTATAACTAAAGTTTTGCTATCTAAAGTTGCTCCACAACTACTTTTTATTTTCTCAAACCTTCTCAGGTTTCCTAACCTATTACGTATCAAGAGATGAAGCCCCATCTTAACCTAATCTGTCTAGCCCATATTTGAATAAATGTCATCAGAAGAGGAACTCCAACTATGGGACACATACAGAAATGTGGTGACTTGATGAGACTGTCTGTTGGACAGGTGGCCAGTTGATGGATTGAGTTTCTACTTTTTAAATATACTGAGCACAGTGAATGGAAAGTTAAATATATAGAAAAAAATCCCATTAAGTTAGTGAATTTAGTGCCTATTTCCTATATATTACTAATCAATGAATTTTTCAGGACTGAAGTGCCTAATATTTTACTCAGTTCTCTGATAATGAGGTATATTAACTATATTTTCTGTATTTTTGAAATATAGCATCTGGGGCCTTGCTGACTGGGGAGAGATTGCCCTTCCCAGGATTAGCTAATTCCAAGAGATAATAAATATTAGCATGACTTTGACATACAAACTAACCAATCCCAAGTCCATACCCAAATCTGCTTCCTTTTATCAGGTTCCTGCAGTCTCGGGCACTGTCCCTCCTGCTCTAAATTGTCCCAGAGCCAGGTACTAGACAACTAGGGACTACACCTATAGCTCAGATCTAGCCAAAATTACTCAAACTAGCCAATCCTAAGCCTGCTTAGCTTGCTCACCCTGCCTCGCCCATTCCTTCCTGCAAAACCCACAGTTAAGGCTCTCTTTATGCTCTCCCCTCCCTCCTTCTGCCTCCTGACAAACTGGTGCTTCCCCACGCAGCCCTGCATACTGTGGCATGCCCACTTCTCTTGGGAAACATGAGCAACTATCTCTTCAATGGCATGATCTCCTGATTTCTTGACCTCACCACACCTGAATAAAAACAAAATCCTTGGTGCATTTTAAAACATAAAGTAAGCAAAAGAGAACAAAAGACCATCCTTAGTGATGGGCATTTTCTCAGCATATTCTTTGTGAAGTGTCCAGATATATGGCTAAGATGATAGGCAGGTACCTCTTGCCTGCTGAGTTTTGGAATTCTAGGGCAGAAAAAATTAAAAGATGTCTGACACAGTTCCTTTCCCATATTGAGTTTCCAACAAATTCAAAGACAAATCAGAAAAACCTACAGAAGGCAGGCAGGAAATTTGCAGAATTGACACATGCTTAAGGCTGTTTTGGGACTGGATGGCTGATTACAATGTATTCTCTGGTCCTATAAATTCAGAGTGTGTAGGCAGCTATGAAATTTGATTCAGAGAAAAAAGGTTGATGTTATAAAAGTGTTGCTTTTTCACAAACAGTTGCTGTCATAATTGACAGAGGCTCTGTCTTCCCTCACGGGAGGAACTTTCTCAGGCAGAATCCTGCTCGGTGCCCTGTGTTTACTGTATTATCAGTGGCAAGATTTCCCTCAACTCAGTTGAACTGAGTTTAGGCCTTTGAGTCTGCAGGAACCCTCCACACAAGAACTGAGAAAAATCAGCTGGAAAAGATCCTGAGAGTTATAACAAATACGCTTATAGTTAAGTCAAACATCCACTTAAGAAGTTCAGTTCCATTCAAAGACAGAGCCATAAAATATCACATTACACAGAGGGTCAGGCCAAATTCTAGGTCTTTAAAAATGTTCATGTAGAATACAAAATTGCTTTGTGTCTTGCAAATGTAGGATGACATTTGATTGTATAATAAAAAGAATTATAACATTTCTCTTTTATTTGAACTTATATGTTGATTTCTACCTACAAAATGAAACCCATAGTATTTCCTACATTAGTTACATATGAAGATTATTCCTTAGTTAGAGGGTGGAGTAATTATTCCTATTTGTAACTCTGCCTCTTCCCGACAATTTCCTTTTTCTCACCATCTGCAGTTCAATCTCAAAACCTAAAGCTATTTTTTTGTTTTTCTTTAAAACACTTTGTTTGGCAAATCGGTGTGATCCTGGTCCCCATGCGCACGTTAGGTGGCCACATCCATCTGTGCGGGTGAATGATGAAGGGTTTGCAGCGTAGATCTGCAGCTCTGTGACCCTCTGTACCCTGTGCTTGATGCTGCCAGCAGGGGTGTGTAACAGTCGCTATAGCACCAATGGACACACGTCCCAGAAATTCTCTACTGGTGTCCTGACTTGCGATGTGGTGCTAAGATCTGCATGTATGTGATTGTGGAATCTGTAGTACTAGACAAGATTTTTTCAAATCTTCAAAGTCCCCGGCTTCTTGAGGCCAAAGTTATTTGTATGACAGTACCAGGTTTAACATTTCTCTGCTTACACAAAGTGGCATTTAAGAAAATATTTCTTCTTTGACCCATTGAACAACATCCCATTTTTCCTTTGACTTCTACATCTTTGCACTGGCAGACTAAAGGAAACACTTTTGAAAACACTGATTAGTGGTGTATATCTTTCTTCTTCCTTTCGAACTGTCCATCAGAGTAGCTGAAGTATTCCTTTAATTACCTTCTCTGGTGTTCACTCATATTCCCTGTAATATTTTAATATGGATGAGCAATGAATTACGAAGCCTGCGTGTTTTCTGAGATGCACGTAAACTTGGAGTCACAGCAAGCTCACTGAGTGAATTTGAACTTGTCCTGCTCAAATCATGGCCTTGGATTAGTTTCCCTTGACCAAGCGGCCCTCCGCTAGCAATGCCCTCCTCCTCTCTTTCAAGCCTCTCCTCCTGTGGTCCTCTCACCTGGCTCGCTGACTCCAGGCCTTTGCAAATGTAGAGAGCAGGCTTCCCTGGCCCCCACCTCTGGCCCTCTCTCTGGGATTCAGCTTGAGGGTCCCTCCTCCTCTCCCCTTGATCCGAACATCTGAACATTGCCTCAGGAGAGGCAACTCTGCCTCTGTCCCAGGGCCGAGGGACTCCTGTCACATGGGCCAACTTAATCCAGCCTTCACACCTGGGGCAGGGAAGCCAACAAACACGTGCTTACTGACGTGTAGAAAGTCATTATTTTCTGGACAGATTTGGGGCCCTAAAGGTAAATGGCTTACTTAACTAACATTATATAGTCAAAGGAAGTACTATTGTGGTTAGTTGATAATGTGAAGGGTAAAGTGGAGTAGATCAGGAAGGAGTTCTGAGAACCCTCTGAAGACAATTTTGTTCATAACTCAGCATATTTCAAAGCTGAGGGTATCTGTCTTTCCAAGAGGGATGCCTTTTAGATCCAGGACTGGCATAACAGATGGGATCTCTGTCCTATCATTTATTTTAGTGGAAATATCCTTAATGTTTCACAATTAGGAAATATGTTGTCTGATAGTCTTTCTGATATCAATGATGTTTCCTTTTTCACTAGTTTTCTAAGAGTTTTTATTAAGTCAAGAATAGTTATTGACATTAAATGTTTCATGCTCTTTTACATGTATCAAAGTCATCATATAGTTGGGTAGTGGTGGCACTAGATACAAGGACAGATATAAAAGATATTTTAAAACTAAAAGAATGGGGGTTTGAGAGAAATTGGGGTAAGGCAGAAGTGAGAATGAGGGAGAGAGTGGTGTCAATGATATTATTCAATGTGTTCTTATAATGGAAAAGCACTGAAAAAATTATTCAATAATAAGGGATTGGTTTACTATGTCCTGGGACAAATAAGTATCTTATGTAAGGTCACAAATAAATTTAGTATCTTCCTTATGGTCACACAGCTACTAAGTGGTAGAACAGTGATATGAACCCAAGAAATTTGCCCCAGAGACTGTACTCCTAACCACCACACATACCACCTTCCACCAAGAGAACTGTCAGTGTTGAACCAGTAAAGATGCAAGTATATATTTAGCCATCTGGTCTAATGTTTACAATACCCTGTTAAACAAAATAAAGATTTTTTTAGATTTATACTTATTTTATAGTATTATACCATTTAATTAAAAATACACTAATATTTATATAGGAAATATATATGAGAAAAGTCTATAAGAGTCTACACCAAAATGAAGACTAGATAACAAGAATCAGGAATGCAGAAAGTCATTTGGATTAGTCAGTTTAAGGTAAATGTGGTGCAGTTAACAAATAATTCCCAAATCTCGGTAGCTCACAAAACCACAGGTTTATATTTCACTCAATTATATGGTTACAGACTGACTGAGCTTCTGCTCCAAGGGTATGTTGAGACCAAGGCGGAAGGTGCAGCCCCTCACTGTAATATGCTGTTCTAGAGGAAGAGAGGACAAAAATGTTGGTGGAATCAGGTGGTGACTCAAGGATTTTGCTTGAAAGTGCAATTTCCACATACATTTCATTGGCCCAAACAAGGTATGTGGCCAAGCCTCATGTCAATGGGGCAGGATGTATAATTTGGGGGTTTAGAGAACTGTCAGGTTAGAGAAAGATCCAGTAGGAAAAAGCAGCACATTATTTTAACAATAATACAACTGATGGAACAACTGCCAGGATCGTCTGACTAATTTCCTGGAGTGTGTCCCTTTGTCACGGATTCAATTTTGGATAGGTTGACCACATAAAGACAAATAGCATCTTAAAGGACATGAAAGTTATTGTTTCTTTTACTGAATAACTTATTAACAATTAATTGGCAAAAAAAGATACATCATACACATTATCAATACATTATAATTATTATAAACGATATATTTATTAACATTATCAATACTTATAAAAAAAATTAAAATCATGATAAGAAAAAATAAAATAAACTCAAAAAATAAAATAAAATAATCTAAAAATAAAATAATCTAAAAAATTATGTCAATTTTAAACAGTGAAAAATACACACTGTAAAGGGTGTGCCACCTCTTTAAAAGATGTCAAAAATACTGGGCCAGATCTTGGGAACTTCCAAGATTAGCAATGGTTTAAATGTGATGAAGAGTACAAAAAGATACAGACACATGTGTAGAAATATTATCCGCTGACATATTTGAATAGAATGCTGCTGATATAATCAAAAGAGCTATTTGTTAAAAAGTACTAAATTCTGAAACTGCACAGTTTTTGACATAATATCATTTGTGACACATAGAAAACCGTTACTAGATCTTCCATAAGAATAATGTGAAAGAAAAATATCATGACTTTTTATTTAAAAATACCTTCATTTTACTACAATGTTACCACACTTCAGAATCATCCAAATATTGATCCTACCTACCAATCACTTCAAATTTATATCAGTATTTGACAGAAATATTTACTTGTATTTTAGAAATAAGAGCATGACCAATGAAAAGATAAAAGATGACATGGAACATCATAGAGATTTATAACACAGTGATGAGCAGATTTGCATGTTAACTGGGCAGTCAAAGCTCCAACATATACATGTATTATGGAGCATCATAAATATGGCATATAATAATAAAATATATATAATATTATATATATCATAAGCAGAGAATGGAACTGTGTGAAGCTGATTATTACAAATGAGAAGTAGGAAAGATTATTATAAGCTGCACTTTTTCACAACAAACCCCAACCTGAACATAACTTTCATTTCAAACCTCCTCTCCCCCTGCATCCCCTCTTGCTAAGAGGGGCACCTTCTCTGTTCAGGCTACAAAATGTGAGGCCATCCTCTGTCTCTCCTTCCCATTTATTCCCATCATAAATCATTTATCAAAGCATGTTGATCTTATTTCTGAGATATTTTCTCTTTGGTAAAAGCTCCCCACTCGTATCCTAACTGGTTGTCTTTCCCCCAGCCATGTCCTCCTCTCCAATTTCCCCTATTGGAGAGGGCATTCTAAAATTTATCTGATTATGTAACCCATGTCCTTAAAAATCTTTGCTAGGTCCAGCCTGCATGTAGAACGAATCCAAATCTTCTCAGTCTAGAATTCAAGGCTCTCCCCAATCTGGCTACAGGCTATGTTTCTAAATTTATCTGTTTCTAAATCCTGCTTTCTTCCTACACCCTCAACTTCAGTCACATGGGAAATCTCACCTTTCACCCCTCTCATTCTCCAGGCCTCTGCTGGTGCTGTCCCAGCTGCATGCTCTTCCCCAGGTCTCCACTTGTCTCCATCCTTCTCAGACTGCAAAGAGCAATTCAAATCTTATCCTCTTCAGATAGGTTTCCAGGATTTACCATCAGAATTCTTTTTCTTCCACGAAATACAATGGAAAAAAAAATTTGAGTTAAAAAAATTGAAGTGCATACTAGCTTCATTTTCATCGTTATGATCATGTTTATCTCTTCATTTCCTTTGCTGGCTGTTATAGCTCTTTGTGTGCATGACACAGCATTTGCACATACTGTGTTCTCAGCAAATGTTTGCCAAGGTGAACACGAGGGAGACAAGGCCACAGACTCTACAGACAGACTACCTGGGTTCAAAGCTCAGCTCTGTCACTTAGCAGCAGTGCGACTTTGTGCCCCAGCTTCTTATCTGTCAAACGGGGATGATAACCATGGTGCCCACATCATGGATTGTCATGAGGGTTAAATGAGTTAATATACTGAAAGCACTTAGGAGAGTCCTTGGAACATAGAGTTATAGCTACTAATATAAACTAGGAATATTTCCACAAGATAGATGGGTAGTTCTTCACTTATTTTATCTTTCTAAGCTTCACTTTCCTCTTCTAAGCATGAGGATCAGAAATACCAGCCCTGCTTCTATATAGGGTTTGGGGGGAGGGTAAGATGTATACGACAGTCAATTTTAAACTGCAAACTGCTACATAAATGTGAATTCTCGTGAATATTTCCCCTATGTTAAAGAAAAAACAAATAGCCATGGTTAAGAAGAAATATGAGAATTAGTATCAGGATCATTAGCTATTTGATCAGGGCAATTCAAAGCTATACTTGCCATGCTGAGATGGTTTCATAAGCCAATAAAATTTATTAAGAGTTGAAAATTAAGTCAGACATGGCTAAATGCATGTTTAATACAAATGGTGCCAGGTCCTGTATTGGAACAGATGAGTTCTTGGGCTGTCAAGTGAACATAATTTGAGGTCTAGTTAGTTCAAAGGGAAACTGCTACATCCGTGATCTTCCAGCATAGACAGACGGCCACTCCATAACCACGACAGACACACTTAAAGCACAAATAACAAGAAGTCATAGGATACACACACTAAGTGTCCAATAATCACTGCCTTCAGGAGATATAAATGTGAATCCCAAGGTTGCTGTGTCCTTCGTGCCGGGGCCAGGATCGGTACCCAGATCTTCCGAACCTCAGTCAGCACGTGCTGAATTGTTTACTGCTCCGTGAAAAATAAAATAGGCCCACAAAGACATTCGCAGTATCCATTCTGAGATAGTAATTTGATGTAACTAAAGTGTGGTATTGATCATGTTAAAGTTTAGTGTGGCTTAAAAATAAATTATGCATTACTTATTACTACAATTGAAAGAATGACCGTACCTCCTGAAGAGGATGACAGAGGGGTAGTTTGATTTTATTAAAGACATCAAAATAATGGGCCTGGTGAGCCTTGCACAAATACTAGAAGACTCCTCGACCTATTCAAGAGCCCTAGAAACAGTACACTTTTTAAAAAGCTATGTACAAATAAGGATAATAACAAGAAAGAATCATCCTCTTTCCTTAAGATGTTTTTCAAGGACACAGAGAAACCAAAGCCACTCAACTTTGATGCCGCGTCTCTCTTCTCTTGTGAAGGAGATTGATCTTCAAGCTGAAAAGGGTAGAACAAATGTGGTCAGAAAGGGTTTGCAGCGCATATCAGAATTGACGCTACAGTGAAGGAAAGTCTGATTGCTCTAGAGCATTTCAAGTTCCAGGGAAAAAGATTTCAACTAATGTAAGGTAAGATGTCTAACAGTAAGAATCATCTCAAAGTGGAATGGACTGTCTTTTTAGGATGTAGGAACCCTGTCTCTATAAATGTTCAAATGCAGGAAGGGCAACTAGGAAAACTATATCCTATCAGATGTGGAACTTGAGTTCTTGCTTTGAGAGAGATGTTGAAATAAATGGCCCCAAAGGTTCTTTACATTTAAAATTCTACAATTTTCTGGAGAAAGATAAAAGAATTAGCATAGTACTAGTTGACAAGTTCTATGTGGCTTTTGTTAACGAGTTCTTTTCCTGAATTTTCTCATCCAAACCAAGCATAGATATGGTAATTAGATAGGATACTATGGCTTATTCCATATTTCTTTTGTCTACTTTGACCCAGTCCCCTAGCATAGATCTCAAAAGAACATCCAAGTTCCAACTGGGTTCAGTTACATTGTAATTGTAGCCTTGCGAAAAACAGACACTGGGGGCTTCCATTTCCTGTGTTGTTTTCACCTGTAGGAGTTTATACGGAACAAATAAAATAATGCGTAACAGACTGTTATGTAAACTGGACTTTTGTAAAGTGAACTTCGTATTGATAAGTTCTTAACCTGGTTATTGCTTCATGACATCAGTACATTGGAGACAATCCTAGTTTGGCCACTGGTTTATTTTAGAAGGAAACCCTAGAAATTATCAGAGAGGTCTCACGATGTCTGGTTCTAACAGTAAGACAAAAATATATTGAAATTAAGTAATGGCAAAATTAATCTAATTGTATTTATAAAAAAAATGTTTTCATGGAAGCGTCATGCATCATATGAAATTGAATATTTGTTGCATCTTGAGGTAATTTTATTAAAAAGTGTAGGCTAGGCTTACATAACAAACAGACTCTAAAATGTATAATACCTCATATATTATAGAAAAATATTTATTTCTCTGATGAGTGCTCTGACAGCTTCTGTGGCCTCCAAGGATTACGTGGTTGTCTCCACCTCAGTCAGCTGGAAGGAGCAGGGGGCGTGGCAGAGGACCAGGAAGGCGGATTTCATGAGCCACGTCTGGAAGTAACATCTGTCTCTTCTGCGCCCATTCCACTGACTAGAACTCAGTCACGTGGCCGCACCTCACCGCAGGGAGACTGGGAAATGTCACAGAACTCTGTGCTCACGAAGAGAAAACGTATTTGAGTAAACACTGGTATTCTCTTCCACAGTTTTATACATTTGTGCTATGAATGGATTTTTTTTCCCATGAAAAGATACTTGTCCAAAAAATGTCATATCATAATAATGAATTAATGCTCTGTCTACATGAATTTTTAAAATAAAATCATGATAAAAAGGTAGATGGTAATCTAAGTAAGAACAGTCATAGTAAAAGAAGAATCTAATAGCAGAAAGAGATGATTTTCAGGCTAAAGCATGTGCTCTTGCTAGGTGAAAGCCGATATCTGCATCGTATGAAAAAGGCAAACGTTTTCTCAAAATATAAGTTTTAACCTAAGATCATCAAGATAATCTTCCTTATTTTACAGTCTAAATTACAGAATTTCCTCCCAACATGTAGTTCTGTTTCTCTTTTATTTTGCATACAAGTTTCTGAATACTAAGGCTATTTACAAAATTTAAAGACAACTTTTCTGACTTTAAAGAATTCTGCAGTTTTACTGGCAATGGGGTTTTATTCTGTAATTCGATGAAAGTTTTATTCATTAAATGTTAATAGACTAATCTTTGTTAGCATCATATACATTTTATGCACTATTCTGTAAAATATGGTTCCGATGGAAATTTTTCAATGCATCTACAAAATTATTTTCATCTATAATAAAGAGAAAACAAAAAAGCTTACTCAAATTCCTATTTCTCATATCTTCTAAAATATTGGCACACACTGACTCTCCTTCTGCTCTTGGCCCTGTTGTTGGAATATAATTGCACTCTTGTGAAAGTGTAATTTCATTCAGAAATAAATTATTACCATCTAAGGAGCCAGGTTTTTACATTTTCCTTTGTTGCCAGATTTAATTCACCAATATGTTACATTAGTTTTCGTGTTTTTAAGGTATTTTTATATATACTTTGAAAAGCATCAAAAAGAAAACAAAATATTCCCTTTTCTGAATAACCCAAAAATTGAGCACAACTGAACACTGGAAACGAGATCGTATATTGCTTTCAGGAACCTAGTCAATTTCTTAAATATCAGAGAAGACAAATGATCTCAAGAATAGCAGACAGAGCTCTGAAATTGGAGAGAGAACTCCTTAGGAAAATAAATAACTAAATGGCCTTCAACACGTGCCTCATTAAACATGAAGCACGGAAGAACATAAAGACAGTAAGAACGCGACGATGTCAGCTTAGAGGCCAACTAAAAGAGAGAAGAGAGTCCTAGGTACAAAAGTCACGCCAGCATTTTGTCTCCAAGGCTTTTCTCCATCCTATTTTCTTTAACTTCCTCTTTTGCCAAGTAACATGTGTCATGATCTCATTCTCTCTCTTCTCTCAGTCTTATTTTTTTTGCCAAAAACTGAAGTGAAAAGTTTCCTTCAGAAGTTTCCGTTTCCATATGCTCCATGTGTCCTGGTTAAGATGCTGACCCTCTCTGTACCAACCATCAATGTTGCCTGAAAACATAACCTTGATGGACTTCATGCCAGGAAGGGAAGACTTCCACTGACTTTATCTGGTGTCATTCTAACAAAGTTAATGACTTGAGCAGAAAAAAAACGCCGTTCTTATACACCATCCTCCCTGGAAAGATGCAGAGATGAGGAAATAAAGTGCAGAATTATCCTAGGGAAAATAGCTTTCTAAGAAAGGAAAGAGAAAGGGGCTCTTTTTGGAGATGGGGGTAAAATCGACAAGGAAACGGGTGAAGGAGTCAGAGGCTCAATGAACGTAACGTACATTGGAAGCTCCCAGAATGCTGCCAAGTAGCTCTTCTGAGTGTGTTGAGCAATTTTCTCATTGTTTCATTTTATTTTCTGTACATACACTCTATACTTTTTATCCTCAAATGCATACACATTGTTAAAACACCAATAAAAGACACATAATTTTAAACTGAGAAAAATCTCTCCACGGCTAAAGTTTTTATACATTAAATAATTACTAAATATTTACCACATTTTCCTCTTTAGTTGACCCACCCTGCCACATGGGGATGCTCTGACCGTAAAAGAATGAGCTCGCCATTCTTCTCTACTTTTTCAGTACGGACAGTTGTTTAAATCATCTGATGGGCAGCTGCTTCTTTAGGAGGCACTGCTCCAGTGAAAATGGTGTCTGCAGCTGTGCCTCATTTAGAAATCAATTTGTTGTCAAATGCTTCCTATGTGCTTGTTTTTCAGATTTCTAAAGACATCCTTTCTCAAAAGTGGGCCCCAAAGGGGCCTACACCAAGACACATTAAAATGAAAATGTCCATAATTAAAGATAAAGAGAGAATCCTAAAAGCCTCAACAGAAAGGCAACAAGTTACATACAAAGGAAACCCCATAAGGCTATCAGCTGACTTCTCTGCAGAAACTTTACAGGCCAGAAATACAGTAAAGGTACCAGAAAGATAATATGAAAGTCAAGAGGCAAAAGTACTAAAATTACCTATTTCCATGATAAGAGGGTAATGGATACACACACACACACAAAGAGGTTAGATATGATATCAAAACATAAAATGTAGGAGGAGGGGAGTAAAAGAGTAGAGCTTTTAGAAAGAGGTCAAACTAAAGAGACCTCCAACTGAATATAGATTGCTATATACATAGGTTATTATATATGAACCTCACAGTAATCACAAACCAGAAACCCTTAATAAATACACAAAAAACTAAGAGAAAGGAACCCAAACATAATACTAAAAAAGCCATCAAACCACAAGGGAAGAGAGCAAGAGAAGAAGAAAGGAACAGAGAAGAACTACTAAAACACCAAGAAAAAAAGTAACAAAATGGCAATAAGTACATACATATCAATAGCTACTTGAAATGTCAATGGACTAAATGCTCCAATCAAAATGCACAAGGTGGCTGATTGGATAAAAAACAAGACCCATATATATGCTGCATACAAGAGACACACTTCAGACCTAAAGACACTCACAAACTGAAAGTGAAGGGATGGAAAAAGATTCTCCATGCAAATGGCAATGAAAAGAAAGCTGGGGTAGCAATACTCATATAAGATAAAATAGACTTTAAAACAAAAACTGTAACGAGACACAAAGAAGGACACTTTATAATGATAAAGGGAACTGTTGATGCAAATAATCCATAGCCAATCTATAAATCAAAACTGGGGTGAGTTTTTTATGAGCCAAATTTGAAGACCATATAGCCCGGGGCCTTTCCTTCCCAAGGAAGAAAGGGCATCAAAGAAGTGGGGTGTACAGAGTGGTTGTATACCATCAAAGAGCATATATCACATATGATTGGAATGTCCTTTTTACAATAGTCATGAGACTGTCCTGTCGGCAGAGTGATTGATGGGCACAGCAGGTAGCAGGTCTGTTGTCTCGAGTTGGGTGGTCACAGGATGAGCACAGCATTCAAATCCTAGCCTAGAGAGAAATGCTTACCCTTAAGGAAATGCCAGTGTGGGGGAAGTTGCATCCTTATCTTAAGGGCATTTGTTCTTGTCTCTGGGACATGGTAAATACTCAAAGCAGATAAACAATGCATGCTCAAAGCAGATAAACAATGCATATTCAAAGGCCGGTCAGGCCCTTTTGGAAAAACAAGGTCAGGCCAAATTTGTTTTACACCAATGGCTTCCTCATATGCTCCAATATATCCTATTGCTTGCCATTTTATTTATCAGAACAATCCAAGAGGATATTACACTTGTAAAAATCTATGCACCCAAAATAGGAGCACCTAAATATATAAAGCAATTATTAACAGACATAAGAGGAGAAATAGTGGGGGACTTTAACACTCCACTCAGACCAATGGTTAGATCATCCCAACAGAAGATCAATAAGGAACATTGGTCTTAAATGACACATTAGAACAGATGGACTTAGTAGATATATACAGAACATTCCATCCAAAAACTGCAGAATACACATTCTCTTTCAAATGCACGTGGAGAAAAGAAAGCATCCAGGATTGATCACATATTAGGCCACAAAACCAGTCTCCATAAATTTAAGAAGATTGAAATAATACCAAGCATCTTTTCTGACCACAGCAGAATGAAACCGGAAATAACTACAGGAAGGAAATCAGAAAAGCCACAAGTATGTGGCAATTAAACAAAATGCTACTGAACAATGATTGGGACAATGAAGAAATCAAAGGAGAAATAAAAAAATACCTGGAGACAAACATAAATGAGAATACATGCCAGAATTTATGGGATGCAGCAAAAGCAGTTCTAAGAGGGAAGTTTATAGCCATACAGGCCTACCTCAACAAACAAGAAAAATCTCAAATAAGCAATCTAACAGTGCACCTAAAGGAACTGGAAGAAGAAGAACAAACAAAACTCAAAATCAGTAGAAGGAAGGAAATAATAAAAATCAGAGCAGAAGTAAATGAAATAGAGACTAATAAATAAATAAATAAATAAATAAAATAGAAAAAAAATGAAAAGATAAACAAAATTGACAAACCTTTAGATAGACTCACCACAAAAACAAGAAAGAAGGCTCAAATAAATAAAATCAGAAATGAAAGAGGAGAAATTACAAGGGACACCTCAGAAATACAAAAGATTTTAAGAGAATACCAAGAAAAGCTATATACCAACAAATTGGATAATCTAGAAGAAATGGATAAATTCTTAGACTCATACAACCTTCCAAAACTGAATCAAGAAGAAATAGAGAATTTGAATAGACCAATCACCAGTAAGGAGATTGAAACAGTAATCACAAATCTCCCCAAAAATAAAAATCCAGGACCAGACATCTTCCCCAGTGAATTCTACCAGACATTCAAAGAAGACTTAATATCTATCCTTCTCAAACTCTTTCAAAAAATTGAAGAGGAGGGGAAGCTTCCTAACTCATTCTACAATGCCAACATTACCCTGATACCAAAACCAGACAAGGACAACACAAAAAAAGAAAATTACAGGCCATTACCACTGATGAACATCGATGCAAAAATCCTCAACAAAATACTAGTAAACTGAGTACAACAATACATTAAAAAGATCATACACCATGACCAAGTGTGATTTATTCCAGGGATGCAAGGATGGTTCAATAACCACAAATCAATCAATGTGATACACTACACTAACAAAATGAAGATAAAAATCATATGATCATCTCAAAAGATGCAGAAAAAGCATTCGACAAGATGCAGCATCCATTTATGATAAAAACTCTGAATAAAATGGGTATTGAAGGAAAGTACCTCAACATAATGAAGGCCATATATGACAAACCCACAGCTAATATCATTCTCAATGGTGAAAAACTGAAAGCTATCCCTCTAAGAACAGGAACCAGACAAGGATGCCCACTTTCACCACTCCTATTTAACACAGTATTGGAAGTCCGAGCCACAGCAATCAGGCAAGACAAAGAAATAAAAGGGATCCAAGTTGGAAAGGAAGAAGTGAAACTGTCACTATTTGTGGATGACATCATTTTATATATAGAAAACCCTAAGGAATCTACCAAAAAGCTTTTAGAAATAATAAATGAATATGGTAAAGTTGCAGGATACAAAATCAACATACAAAAATCAATTGTGTTTCCATACACTAACAATGAAGTAGCAGAAAGAGAAATTAAGAACACAATCCCATTTATAATCACAACAACAACAACAAAAAAATACCTAGGAATAAACTTAACCAAAGAGGTTAAAGATCTGTACACTGAAAACTATAAAGCATTGTTGAAAGAAATAGAAGAAGACACAAAGAAATGGAGATATTCCATGCCCTTGGATTAGAAGAAGTAACATAGTTAAAATGTCCATACTTCCTAAAGCAATCTACAGATTCAATGCAATCCCTATCAAAGGCCCAACAACATTTTTCACAGAAATAGAACAAAGAATCCTAAAATTTATGTGGAACAATAAAAGACCCCAAAGAGCCAAAGAAATCCTGAGAAAAAAGAACAAAGCTGGAGATATCACACTCTCTGATTTCAAAATATACTACAAAGCTATAGTAACCAAAACAGCATGGTACTGGCACAAAAACAGACACAGAGATCAATGGAACAGAATTGAAAGCCCGGAAATAAACCCACACATCTATGGACAGCTAATTTTCGACAAGGGAGCCAAGAACATACAATGGAGAAAGGAAAGTCTCTTCAATAAATGGTGTTGGGAAAACTGGACAGTCACATGCAAAAGAATGAAAGTAGACCATTTTCTTACACTGTACACAAAAATTAACTCAAAATGGATTAAAGACTTGAATGTAAGACCTCAAACCATGAAATTTCTAGAAGAAAACATAGGCAGTAAGCTCTTTGACGCGGTCTTAGCAGCATAATTTCAAGTACCATGTCTGACCAGGCAAGGGAAACAATAGACAAAATAAACAAATGGGACTACATCAAACTAAAAAGCTTCTGCACAGCAAAGGAAACCATCAACAAAATGAAAAGACAACCTAACAATTGGGAGAAGATATTTGCAACCCATATATCTGATAAGTGGTTAATATCCAAAATATATAAAGAACTCATACATCTCAACAACAAAAAAACTAACAACCCAATTAAAAAAGGGCAAAAGATCTGAACAGACATTTCTCCAAAGAAGATATACGGATGGCCAACAGGCACGTGAAAAGATGTTCAGCATCATTAACTATCAGGGAAATGCAAATCAAAACTATAATGAGATATTGCCTCCCTCCTGTAATTAACAACACAGGAAACAAGTGTTGGAGAGGATGTGGAGAGAAGGGAACTCTCATTTACTGCTGGTAGGAGTGCAGACCGGTGCAGCCACTATGGAAAACAGTGTGAAGATTCCTCAAAAAATTAAGACTAGAACCACCATATGATCCAGCTATTCCACTGCTGGGTATTTATCCAAAGAATATGAAAACATGAATGTGTCAAGATACGTGCACCCTATGTTCATTGCAGCATTGTTCACAATAGCCAAGACTTGGAAACAACCTAGGTGCCCATCAAGGGACAAATGGATAAGGAAGATGTGGTACATATACACAATGGAATACTACTCAGCCTAAAAACGAAGAAATTCAGCCATTTGTGACAACATGGATGGACCTTGAGAGTATTATGCTAAGTGAAATAAGTCAGAGGGAGGAAGTCAGATACTGTATGATCTCACTTGTAAGTAGAAGATAAAAACAACAAACAATCACATAGAGACAGAGATTGGATTGGTGGGGTTACCAGAGGGGAGGGGGGGATGGAGGAGGGTGAAGGGGGTGATTAGGTACATGTGTGTGGTGATGGATGGTAATTAGTCTTTGGGTAGTGAACATGATGTAATCTACACACAAATCAAAATATAATGATGTACACCTGAAATTTATATAACATTATAAACCATTGTTACCGCAATAAAAATAAAATAAAATGGGAATAATAACAGAAAAAAAAAGTGGGCCCCATAGAAGCCAGCCAGCCTGCAAAAATCAAGGAACCCATAATGTGGTTTAAATTTATTTCTATTAAAACTGGCTTAGTTCAAACCTCCTGTAAGTAGAAGGACACTTGTCCTGGGTGACAAAAGGAAGGGGTGGAAATAAAGTAGAAAACAAAGAGGAAGAAGAGATGAGTCAGAATCTCTCATCTTAATCAAAATTCATCTAAGACAACATTCTGAAACAAGAGGCCGATTTGGCACTACCTCACCTCTTTTCTATACTCCAGTCCCAGTTTCTTATGCTACGCTAAGAACTTCCCACCGGCATCTTTCTGCCATCCCATAATCCATTTTTCTCAAATTAAAAATCTTATTCTTTCAGTGGCTGATCTCAAGTAGGAAATAAAATAAATCAATTACTTAAAATAATTTATACTAAGTTAAAATGAATTATAAAATTATACCTCACTGATGATATTTGCAATTTGAAAAGAAGATGCTTATTAGTCTAAATGGTTCACTAATTTGAGAAGTTTCAACCAATGCAATAAAATAGAAATTTCAAAATTTCTAAGGTTTTTCAAGAAGACATAGATCTCGCTTTAGAACTGGAAAGAAACCTCTGTCAGGGTTAGGAACAGGATGGGGGCAACTCAGTAGAGGTCCTTTGAAAGTATATCAAGTCTGTAAGTCAATAACGGCTTACTATGACTTTCACACAAATACCTACGTATTCAGGAGCCCCTTCTGTTGGCATTTCATAGCGGAGGGAAAAGAAGAGGGTATGGAGGTTTTCTCAGAGACCATAATATTTCTACTCAAAAGGAAGAATTAGAGTCCAGGGGAAATATCATCAATGCAATTGATCTCCTAGGCCTACAGATGCTTGCTCGTATTTTACAGGGAAACTTTTAGAGAACATGTAGAATAAGGCTAAATAAAAGGGAGATAATTAATGAGACAGATTAAAGTGAGTTATTTGGAGGTTAGACTGATTTTAGGCCTCAGGCTTAAGGTTCCATATTGATCATAACCATACATAACTATAATTATGGTCTATTTTCTTCATTTCTTGAAGCTATATTTCATGCCTTCAGGCCTCTATTTCTGTGCTTCACTCCAATAAAAGGCACATTTATTTTAAAGAACTGGTGAGTAGTATCTTCTCAGGGAGATGTGTATTTTAAAGGAAAACAGGAATTTTAATGGAAGGGATAAATTCCTAACGGTGGCATTTTAGGACTCCTGGTGTTTGACCTGCTCTTGGGGGTGGTGGCACCTAAAGGCATCCCCCCACGTAGTGGGATAGCTCACCCACTAGGAGAGCATCCGGGCTATTGTTTTGATCACTTTTAGAACATTTTTGGGGTCAGTTACTAGTAGTGCACTCTACAGATTCATTATGCTCTTTGCCATTAATGCCTTACAGCATTAATGCTCTTTAATTTAACTGACCCTTATTCAGTGTTAGAAATACCCTGATTCTCTGGCACTACAAAAATGATAAAACTTACTCAATAGGAAAGCTTTCTCCACTGTGTGTATTTGTAGCTTATTTTCAAATACCCCTTCCCTAAACCTAAAGCTGAATCTAATGCTATTTATTCCTAACAATGTAACCCATCATTGATATATTCATTTCACTTGTATTTAAAAAATGATAAATCTGGCAGATTTTCCTTTTAAGAAAAATTCAATTTGTAATCGCAAATTCTAATGAGTGCTGGAAACCTCATTCAGGCATTTCTGTCTGCTGCCACAAAAATTTCATTTCTGTTAATATACTTTCAATTTTTGTGTTAGAAATGAACCTATCTTCTTGTTACATTTTTCTACTCTTAGATTCTTTTCTCAAATAATTTAGATTTCACAGAAGTCTGAATCAGGGATATAAGGTAAAAACCATGATATTTGCCATCAAAGTTTAATATAAGTTTATTACACTTCACTGATTTGCTTACATCAGTAATTAAAGGCAAAGTTCCGAAAAATAGCATTTTGTTATCTAAAATTAAGGACGGGAGAGAGGAAAATAAGTATCACATTTTTATAGGAAATTAGTTCATGAAACATAAATTGAATTACAATTGCTACGTCTTACCATTATAATTTTCTTTTCCTCCTGGGGAACGCATTTCTGATGGAACAAAGGTAGAACTACATTTTAGACCTTGACCAGTTCAAGTCAATTCCGCAAACATGGAGCACTTCTTATGCGCGAGCTACTGTGAAATACCACACGTGGGACTCAGAGATGAATACGACAAAATCCCTGCAGCCAGAGGATTTACCATCTACCAAAGAGAACAAGAAGAGCACAAAAATAATAAAACACAAGCCTGGCTAGAGAGAGAGCTATTTGGCTTACTGGAAAAAAGCTTGATCTTTATGCCTAAACAGACCTGCTTTCAAACTTGGCTGTGACATTTAGTAATAGTGTGTCTTTGCACAAAATACATAAACATTTTGAATGTAATTTTCCTCTTCTGCAAAACAGGGATATCGAAAATTGCCTTAAAATCTTATCACAAGAATTTTGGGGAATAACAGATGTAAAGTGCCCAGCAAACAGTAGATGTTCCAGGTTGGTTTCCTTGAAAGAGACTCTGAAATGGAAATTCCCACCTAGGAAGTTTATTATGGTGTGCCCTCAGAACTGACACCTGTTTGGGAGAGAAGGAAGCAGGACAGGACAGAGGGAGAAAGCAGGTTACGAAGCAGTTTTAACAAAGACCTTGGCAAATTGCCTGGGGAGCTCTGGAGCTGGATGGTTCTGTAGTGTTCTCTCAAACTGGGGTAAGGGAGGCCTGTAGAGCCCTATAACTAGAGTCTTTGGATGCTGACTACCCAGGGGAAGAGATATCTGCGTTCAGCAGTGGCTTTGTTCCGTGAAGGGCAACTGCTGGAGCTGAGGGCAGGGGTCTCTGCTGGGAGGGGTTGGCCTCTAGGACCTCCGGTAGCAGGGGAATGACAGCTTGGGTCCTAACAGACGAAGTAACGAGGAGAGAGGAGGAGGAATTGGGGGGCATACCACACCGTCCATTTTAAAGTTAGCACTAATTTTCTTGACACTTAAAAGAATTTATAAACATAATGCATGCATAAGAAAATTTGGAAAATACAGAAAAGCACAACATTTAAAAAATTTATATAAAAAAATTTATATCAATCAACTTATATCACATAACACCATTGTTAACATTTTGCTATATGTCTTTCTAGTATTTTCTAAGCATATTTATTTTCCTCTGAAATAATGGCATTATACAGTTACTGGAAAAATTGTGTCCTGTTTTTTTTCATATTGTGAATATTTTCTCATATAAGCAAATATTCTTTTACAAGATTATTTTGGTTTTACTGTCTTCTATTATACAGTATTCC
Organism: Tapirus indicus; assembly: GCA_031878705.1. Classification (NCBI taxonomy): domain Eukaryota; kingdom Metazoa; phylum Chordata; class Mammalia; order Perissodactyla; family Tapiridae; genus Tapirus; species Tapirus indicus. Next base: position 54,374,067 of record CM062933.1, on the reverse strand, counting down.
AAAATTTGCCAAACTAAAACTACATTATTGGACACTTAGGTTTTTACAATTTTCTTTTACTTTTATGAAAAATACTATAATGAACAATACTACACATATATTTCTACTTCTTTAGCAAAAGTTCATAGAAATGAAAACTGTTATGCCAAAGACCATTTGCATTTTTAAGGATTTGATACATGTTGCCAAGTTATCCATTGAAACTCCTGCAATTGTTGAAGCTTTCTCTTCCCTCACCCTTGCCAAGATCGGGAATTATATTTCTTCTTAATCTGTGCCTGTTTCAAGGGCAGGTTTTATTATTAACATGTACAAATGCAATGAGAGTAGCAGAAATCAAACAGTATCTATGAAGATTCAGAAGTGGAAGAGATTACATCCAGTCAGGAGTGATGAGAAAAGATTTCCAAGAAAAGGAGACAGACAACATGGGCCTTAAGTAGTAGATAGGATCTCAGCAAATAAAAGTGGAAGGGATCCCAGATAGAGAAACCATCAGGAGCAAAGACAAGAGTAGGAAATAGTGAGTACTCTGGTTTGGTGAGAATGTAAGAGAGAAATAAGACTGGAAGTAGAATAGAACATAATGTAGCAAAGAAATGGTAAGAGGAGTTCAAATTTGAACAATAATCAATAATTGCCTGACAGTGGTGTTGAAAACAACTTGGAAGTTATGATTAGATTCATTCATTTGTTCAAGAAGCCTTTATTCGTCACCTGCAATATGCCAAGTGCTGATGTCACTGAGGAAAGCACACAGAAATCCCTGCCATTCTGGAGCACACAGAGAGAGAGCACAGAGAAAGAGAAGGAGGTCACAAGAAGAATACCATGTTGACAAAATGGGTGAATAAAAAGTCAGATAAGAGGCACAGGGCGTGTAATAAAAAGGAAAAGCAGGAGACACGGTGGAGGAAATGCTGAGATGGACGAGGGAATCAATGTAGAGAAAGTGAGACTGGTACAAACTGAGAAAAAGACTATTGGACTTGGCAATACAGAGATCATCAGAAATGTTTTAAAGAATTGTTTTTTACAGTGATGGGAAAAGAAGCCAGATTGCATGGGAATAAAGTAAATGGTGTGGAAATGGGGGAAGTAGAATTTCCAAACTGGTCATTCCAAAAACTGGACAGTTTAGGGAATTTGAGAAGCAGGATGAGATCAGAAGAGAAAACCAATGTTAAAGGAAGGGTTTCAGTTAAATCGTAGGTATCTATGAATAAATTTTAAAATATCAACAAAAACAAGAGTTAAATTTTTGTGATGTCAGTTGTACACCCTTCCTGATGAGCATAAAAGAAACTGAATAAGTGGAGAGGTTACATGTGTATGTATAAGAAGACCCGCCATTTGAAGGATGTCAGTTTCCTGCAAACTAGTACATGATTTCAATGCATTATCAAACAGAAATCCCAGCAAGTTTTTTCATGGAACTTTACAAGTCAGTTCTAAAAGTCACACAATGAATAAATTGCAAGAAAACACACAAAATTTTTGAAAAATACATAAATGAGGGTGCTTGCTCTATCAGGTATCAAAACATATAAACAACAGTGTGGTATTGGTGCAACAGTAGATAAAACAACCATTCAAACAGAATATACTCATACATGTAGTGGGCATTGATATATGAGAGGCTTAGCTTCAAATAAACAGTGAAAGACAGTGAAAAAAGATAAAATTAAAATTAGATGCCTACATTGTAGCATACAGAAAAATTAATTTCAGAAAGTATAAAAAAATAAAACAAAAAGTTTTTAAACCTTTCAAGGCATCAAAAGAAGATCTAGTGGTATCAGTGCATGACTTCAGGGTAGGGAAGGCCATATTAAATAAGAGAGAAAAGCCAAAAATGATAGTGTGAAAGATGTATAACCTTGATTATATTAAAATGTAAAAAGACACAATATACATAGTTGAAACACAAGTAACAGACTGCAATAAAATAGGATTGTGTTGTATAATAACAAATGAAGAAATAGCATCTGTAAAGTATAAAAATTCCCACCAGTCACTGAGAAAGAGACAAGTAGAAATAAAATCCATAGTCAATTCACACAAATGAAAGGCAAACAACTGATAAACACGAAATGCATGCTTATCCATACTGGAAATGATGGAAAAAATAATATACCAACTGAAAAAGTGAGATGCCATTATTTTACCCAAAAGATAAAAGAATTTAAAATATCGAGAATTAATAAGGTAGAATGTGAGCTTAGGCCTCTGATTCCAAAGGTCCCGTTCTTAACCACTATTTCCCTAAAAGAATGAGAGTTTCGTTACTGAACAAGAACGGTTGTTCAGAGGGTGGTCCCCAGATCAGCAGCATCAGCACCTGGAACTTGTTAGAAATGCACATCCCCAGGCCTACCCAGACCTGTGGAGTCAGACTCTGGGGTGTGAGACCCACAGCCTGTGTTTCAACAAGTGATTCCCATACACGGTCAAGTTTGTGAGCCACTGAACTAGAAGATTGGAGGATCATTAAGGACCTGAAGCAGAGAAGAGAGAGAACCAGCTGACCAGTAGAAGTGAGAGGATGAATGCAGCAGAAAATTTAGGCTTTATGAGGGGAAGAAAGGAAATGCTAGAGTTTGAGATATTAGTAATAAAATGGTTTTAAATGATGATGAGATTTAAGTTATGATCGTAGAGTGGCTAAATTGAATGAAGATGGAGATTGTGGTTTTGTTAAGATCATAGAGGTAAGACCAGGGAGTTGGAAGAAAAACCAAGAGTAGTGTTGAAGCCATTGTGTTGGCAAGAGGAATGAAGCATGGACATGTGCTTAGTATTGAAGGTCTGGAGAAATGGTGGAACATCCCCTGGATATCAGCTGACTGTGACAATGAGACAAGTGTTCTCTTGTTAGATGGAATTCATTTGGAAAAGCCTGGGACGTTTAGTGATGGGCTAGGGAGACAAGAGGCTTCCATTGGAAAGACTTTTGCAATATTCCATGATATTGAACATTATAATAATTTGATTAATATCAATCAATATATTAATTATTAATATTTAATGTGATTAAAATTATAACATGATATTGATTCCATTTTATTTTGAACAGAGTAATAATTTTGTATCTGTTGAACATAAGTAGTGGGAAACTACATTTAACATATAAGGGAACATGTTAACCAAATATATATCTTCTCCCATACATTGCTTCTGATTCCCCATGTCTCAGATTTTCAATAGTTTAAAGCTTAGGAGAAAGTTAAAAATAAAAAAGTTGAAAAGTTGAAGGATTCTACTCTTAAATCTTATCTTGTCAAACAGCAAAATCACCAGGAGTGTCTTCAAGGGACCTTCTTCTTCCATATGTCCTCTAATCCTTGGCTTCTGTCTTGCTCTTCCTGGATGAGTGGCCTAATCTGAATCCTCTGATTATAATCCTCCTTACAGACCTGGGGGAACTACTTCTTAGAAAGATGTCATTTAGAACTGAATTCTTAATCCTTATGAGTCAAAGATTAATAAGGAAACTTCAATAGTGTCTATGGTAAGTCTTGGTCAATCACCAAATGGAAGCAAGAAATGAGTGTGCCTCAGCACGGCAGCACCATGCCCTCTCATCAGTGGGTTAGTGATGGGGACATTGTAACATACAAAAATCCACAAAATGTCACAGTTTTAGGCAAAATTCTTCAAAATCCAAACTGGCTGCTATGGATTGTAAGAACTTTTTAAAGAGGAGAACCACGGCACACTTTCTTCCCCCAAACACCGTGGAGGCGCTTCCAGTGTTCAGCATGAGACAGTGTGAAAGATGGCAAAATCAACCCTGGAATTAAAAAGCAAACAAACAAAACACAGACTTTATAGGCTCAGACTCGAAAGGGCTGTACTGTTCTCTGGACAGAAATGAGGCTGTAGGCTGGTGTTTCAAATGAGCCACAAGTTCTCTCTCTGTCCCAAGTGGGAAATAATAGTTGTATTGAATAACAAATTAAAAATGAATCCACTTCTTTCTCCTTAAAACTTAGTAAGTGCTTATGACGTGGTCTTTGTGCAATTCTTTAGTTAGTGAATGAAAGAAGTGTGTGTGAGTCTACACGTCCATTGATCCAAAATGAAAATGTTAAGAACAAAAAGAAAAAATACTTCAAGAAACCTAATTTTTGAATAAAAAACAAACTAATGCCCTTTGGGGTTTCAAATATGCTGGTGGTGCTGGCATTGCCCCTATAAGATTTTCGTCTCCACAAGCAAAGAAGCGCAGGGCAGTTTCGAGGACCTCTCTCTCTCCATTCACAAGAGGAAAATATAAACGCATTTATAAAGATCAGTTTGGGACTTTATTGTTTTCAGCCAAAGACCATTTGAAGACTTATAAAGAGTCATTGTCATATGATTATTTAAATAAGGATCAAGAGGTAGCAAAGTTGAATGCTCCCTCAGTAGGTAATGCTTCAAAATGTATTTAATAAAAAGGATATATAACAGAAACAAGTCATTATGCTACTTACCTGTAATATGAAAATTTGATTCTTATTTTTAAAGGAGTCGGGGTATATTAGAGAGTTTTGATGGTAAGATACAGTTCTTATCACACAATAAATCACTTATCTTCTCTGCTTTAGTTTCAAGTGGATGCTAATTTTATTTACTCCCATGAATATTCTGGCTTTGTTCCAAATGTACAGGGGAGACTGTGACAGGCCCACTAGCCTAGGGAGAGTTTATATATGCAGCCTGTGAAACGAGGAGTGTGGAGACACCGACTGACTGTCATCCATGAACAGGATTTAGAACAGGTTGCTGGAAGTAGTTTCTCCTAGGCCTCGGGAGTCACAGACCAGTGTGAGAGTTCGGTGAAAGATCTGGACCCTCTTCTAAGAACAATGCCTACACAAGCACATACGCCACATTGTGCATAGCATTTCATGGGGTTCATAGATTCTTTGACACCTATCCATGGACCTCTGGGAGCCTAATTACTCCAGGTTAAGAATGCCCGATGGCTCATCTGAGTTCAAAATGTCAGGTTGCCTGGATAGGACAGTCTACTGAAATATATGTTCACTGTAGAAAATTTAGGAAATACTAAAAAGCAGGAATGATCCCATGAGATCCCTTGTGCATGATAAAATCACCATGGTCCCATCACCCACAGATAAGCCTGCTTAACATTTGGGTGTATATTCTTCCAGTCTCTTATCCAAGTAAAAATATATTTGTCCACAAATAGAATGATACTGCTCATAGTATTTTATTATAGCTTTTTAATTGAAATATTGTGATCAAATTCCCATGCTAGAAACATTCAGTGGTATCATTGTATTTTACGAAAACGCAATAATTTAACCAAGTTTTTATTATACAACATTTTTGTTCTGTCTAAGTTTTTACTTCTGTAATAACTACTGCTATGGAAATAATTTTTTGCATGATTCATGCTTATATACCATAATCACTTTAAATTATCTTACGCCTTCTACAATCTCCTTGTCCCAGATGGCCAACCTGTTGAACATTGATTTTAATCAAAGTATTCGTTGCTTGCTCATGAAATATCATGCAAATAAAAGAAAGGAAGATAACTGAATTTGTCTGCAGTGCTTTTAACCTAAGGACTTAGTGATCACGATATAGTGTCAATGGGGCATGTAATTCTTACCGCTCACTTTGGGGGGCTTGGGGTGGAGGGGCAGGATGTTTGGTTGGTTTGGTTGGGTTTGGTTTGCTGTGATGTGGTTTGGATTTTGAATTCTGTAATCATTTACCTGTAGGTTCTAATTGAGGGGAGTTCAAACCCCATACAAATTCAAGTTCCTGTGATGCTGAGAAATAAATGTTGAAAGGTTGTGTTTTTTTCTTATCACTTTTTATGCTTTCCATATTTCCCACTTGGTTTATCTTCCCCAACTTGTACTTTCCTTCCTTCTTTTTGTAAGGCAGCATGAAGTACTAGAAAGGATGAAGGCAGGGGGAGAGGAGACCTGACTTGGGGCGAGCCTTCGACGAACTCCGAGGGCTCTCAGTGCTAAAAATCTTTTCTTCTAGACTGAAAGAAAGTCAATACGCCAAAAGACAAACACTAGTTGGTTCTGGCTAGGGGTGTGTGTGATATTTTCTTCCACTTTACGTGTTATATTCTTTCTACATTTTCTAAATGGGCCTCTATTAAGTTTGTCATCAGAAAAACACAAGCAAGATACTGAAGTGCATTCTCTGATCCTAATTTAACCATGCGAACCCCATGCTCAGTGGTCTTTCAGTCCTGTCTCCTAGGGTCACCCCAAACAATAGGGCCATTTCCAGAAAACCAATGTTTCATGCTCTTACAAATGAACAGAATTAAGGAGACCAAATATCTACCCCAGCTTCAAAATCCTGGAATAGGTCTGTTCAAGACACCTTGACAGAGAAACTGGGAACCATTAAGTAACTGAATTATGTTCTCCATTCTATGCACATTTTGAGTCTGAATGAAGATGTAAGAGATGTAAGTGATGAAACTGAAAGCTCCCAAGCAAGACGAAAGATTTCATCTGACACGAATGGCTGATCCCGGGATTTGAGGTAGGCTCATTCCAGTGTTGACTCACTTGTTCTTTCACTCATTAAAACCTTGTTTTGTGTTTCCCAGTGCTAGGCAGTGTGCTAGGGTGTAAAGTAAAGAACAAAGCTGACATGGCCCTGCCTTCATGGTGATAACATACTAAACAGATAAATGTGTTTATAAACAAAAATTTATAAATTCTTATTATAGGAAGGGCTTACATTGCTTAAATGCTTACCAGGTACCACGTACCGTGAAGTGCTTTAAATAAATGATCTCGTATATTCTTCTTAATTTCCCTAAGAGGTAAGTACTATAGATGAAAAGCTGGGGCTTAGAGAGTCAGATGCTTTGCCCAAAGTCACACAGAGGGACAACGTTTGAATGCAGCCTGTCCGTCTTTCACACCAGTGCTGTGACAGAAAACAACAGGATGCAGAGAGAGGGTGAGAAGGGAAAATAACTTTTCTCGGGGTCAAAGGAGGCTCCCTGGAGGAAATGGCACTCAAGTGAGCCTGAAGGATGAGGAGGAGTGAGGGAGGCTAGCAAGCTGGTAGGGAGAGTTTACTCCTGTAGCATTCAGGGTGTTTCTGATCTCAAGTTCATGCAAATTAATTATTTATAAAGAACTGATTTGCTTTATAATACAGCTCTGAGATTTATTAACCATAATGCATTTGGAATAATGAGTCAAGAGGTCCTTGCTCTAGAACATTCTTTTATTCCTCTTCTTTGCTGTGCTTTAGAATAATGTACTCACAGGGACAGCTGCCCGCCGGCACCCCAAGCAGCCGCGTCCCCACTGACTTGTTTCTGGGGCCCTGTGCCTTGCGAGGTCACTTATGCTCAAAAACAGTCAAATTCTGTCACTCTAATGCTCTATATCCAGCACACCCAACGCTGTCCTGCAGGATAGGGGGGAGGGAGGGAAAAAGGGGATCGTGGCTGTAGATGATAAAGACCTAGAAGGGAAAATAAAATATGCCAAATATTCACATCTGTGGGGTATTCTGAGATCAAAGAATTTAAGACTATCTTTATAGATACTTACAAAAACAAGTGAGCTGATAGATAGTTAGAGACATATAAACAAACAGGCTTTCACACTCAATTTCCCCAAATGAAAACATACATCATGGACCATAGAGATCCATCACAAATAGCCAAATGTTAAATAACCAAATGTTACATTTTTAAATGCCAAGGGTCTACTGCATATACTGCACAGCAGGTGTATCCTGCTTTTTCTTTCATTAAACACTATTTTGTAAGCATTTTCCTGTGTCTTCAAATATTATTTTAAAAATTCCGTGTGATTTTATAATTTACTTCTGTTATTCTATTATTGCACATAATGATTTATTCCTAGCTTTTATTTATAAATAAAAATAGGATGTTGTGGACAAGTCTTAGTACACTTTAAATTGTCTCTTTGGGCTGGATTCACAGTGGGGGAAAATGTATCACTTTTTTAAAGCTCACTTTCCAGAAATGATGTACAATTTCCACTTCTAGCAGCAATGTGAGAAATGGTCACATTACTATACTCTTGCCTGAATTAAGTATTATAAGTATTGTTTTACTGATAGAAGACAACAGCACTTTTCTGTGCATATTTTGCTTACTAGTGAGCTTGGATATTTTCTACTTTTTATTGTCCTTTTGTATTTCTTCTTTGAATTGTCTTTTTTTTATTAGGGTGTTTGCTTTTTATCAATTTATAAAACTCTTGCTATATTAATTACATCAACTATTTGCCAGTCATTTGTGTTGCCTTTTTATTGGTTACATTTAAATCTTTAAACAATTTTGGAATTAGTTTTGGTTTGTAACATAAGTTGAGGGTCCAATTTGAGTTAAGATAGATAAACTTGTTTTTAAGATAGTCATTTATTATAGATAAACTTATTGTATTTAAAGTCTTACCACATTGAAGAAAACATGCACAGAAGTATCAAATAATCACAAACACAGTGGGCATTGTTGTGTTGTCCTGATTAAGTGGCAATTCCTGTGGTGTTTTTCTTCTAAGTGTGATGTTGGCCCTTGGCTTGTCAGCAGGATTGCCACATAGACGTTCACATGGCTTATGACTTTATTTAGGACTTTTCCATTCATATCCTTAAGTAAAATGAATCTAATGATTTGTTTTATGTGCTACTTCCATCCTATTTTTTGATATGCATATTTTCGTGCAGATATAAATTTTTGCCTGCTCATCACACCACCTACTTAGGAAACTGTCTCAACCACAGCTCCTGCTATTTAGGTGATTGTGCTTCATAACAGTGACTCTTTCCCCGAAACAGTTGACTTGGGCGCAGCCCCCCTGACTGTGGCGGGATATGACTGTCTGAGCCCATTAGATTCCCTCTTTAGGAACATGAACTAAAACATGCTCAGACACTGATTGGGTTAGAAGTCAGACAGAAGTCGAAGGACGCTGTGAGATAAATAGGGCGGTGGGGAAGCCGTGTCCACAAGCCGAGTTACGAGAACGAAGAAGCTCGGAGGGAGCAGAGGAAGCTGGCTGGCAGAGATCCACAGAGAGCAGCAGCGATGTTGGGAGAGAAACGGTGCAGCCCAGAAACCAATCCCCAGTCCCAGTGTTTGTGCAGAGGTGCCTCACAGGAATCCCGCGTCTTTGTGACCTGACAGTATTGATTCTTTTTTCCTTCAAACAAACACAGAACTAAGTAGAACAAAGATCTTAATAACTTCTGAGAATGAATTGCACACTCACCAAATTTTCCCGGGGTGTGGGATTAGTTACGTGTTTCCAAGTTCTCCTCGTAACGGCTAGGAGTGACCACTGGCGATCCTACTGATCACAGGTAGTACTTCTTCCACATTACTGCCAGGCACTGCTCTGAGCACTTCACCAAGATGGACTCAATAGCTACAAGAAGTTTCACTGGAAGGTAGATGGTACCTTTTTAAGAGTAAACTGAGGCATAGGAAGGCTACACGACTTGCCCAGAGGCACTGCACTCCGTTAGCAGGAGGCAAGGCTGGGACTCGAACTCGGGCTGGAACGGACTCCACGTCGCCGAGACTGTAGCGCAAAACCGCCCGCAGCCCGTCTTTCCTGCAGGAACGCTATTTCTATGGTCAATCTTTTCCCATAGTTCCTGCTCCTTGGTTAAATTTGGATATTATGTATTTATTCATGAAATTCTCGTTTGTCTACAGTTTCAAAGGTGGAAGCAGAGCTGAAGATTCTATCCTACGCTTTTAAATCTTCTTTGTGTCTCTTTTTCCCCTTTCCAATTCTCATTCCCAGTTCTCAATATGTATTTATCTTTTTATCACAATTTCTAGAGGGTTGTCTATTTAATTGTTTTCCAGTTTTTAACACTCTAACTTCTATTGCTTTACTCTATAACTTTTTAAATTTTACCTTGTATTTATTTTTTCCTTCCTTAACTTTTGCTGATATTTTTTGGAACTTCCTGAACAAAATGTTCTGTTTATCTATGTTAATTCTTTATTGCTTAATAATGAAATTACTTAAGCTTGTAAATTTTTCCAGATTATAACTTGGCTGTATTCTATAAATTTTAGCATACTCAAATATATCATTTTCTGAAAAACCGAGTATAGTTTTAATTTCATCTTTGAAACAATAGTTATTTAGAAGAGAGATTTAAAAAAAATGTTTATTAGAAAAACTGTTGAAACATTTGCTATAAATTTCTAGATTTATTGCTTTATGGACAGAAAATAGCTGTATAATTTTTGAATTTGGGAATTTACTGAGATTCTATCTGTGGTGTTAATAGTGTTAATACCCCAGACGCTTTGGGGACAGGATATATCATTTAAACTTTTAATTATTTTATGCAAATGATCTGTGTGATCATTCATTCTTTTTTCTCTTAAATCTGTCAAAGGCTAAGATAGATGTGTTCAAATCTCTCAAATGATTTCATTTCTCTCAATTTTCAATTGTTTGTCTAATAGTTTGATGCTAAGTTACAGTTCATAATTTATATCTGTCTGAGTCATAACTTTTGATACCATAAAATGACTCTCTTTATTCATTTTAACGATAATATTCATTTTAATGCTGTTTGCTTTCATTTTATTTTGCCTGAAATTCATGTGGCCACCTCTGCTTCCTGTTGACATTTCCCAGGTACACCTCTCTCGGAGCCTTCCTTTTTAGCCAAGCGGGGTTTTGAAAAGGAGACCCGGGCTAGGGCAGCAGTCACGGCGGGGGCACTGGGTCGCCCGGCCTGCTTTCACTTTCTGGCTCCGGGGTGGAGATGAAAAGAATGTGTATGAGGAAAAGTCTTGATAAATAAAAGACTAAAGAAAACTTTCTTAGCTTGATAAAATCTATAACAAAAGTACTTAAACATGAATGTTACCAGAATTCCTTTTAAAATCAGGAATAAAACAAAAGATGCTCTGTGTTATAGGTTGAATTGTGTCCCTCTGCCCTCTAAAATTCATATATTGATGTCCTAATGCGCGGTACCTCAGAATGTGACCTTATTTGAAAAAAAGGGTTTTTACGGAGGTAATTAAGTTAAAATAAGGACACTAGAGTGGACCCTAATCCAACATGACTGGTGTTTTTATAAAAAAGGGACATTTGGAGACAGGTTTACCGGGAGAATTCAAACATGAAGACGGCCATCTACAAGCCAGGGAGAGAAGCCTGGAAGAGAAGATTTCCTCACAACCAACCCTGTCAACATCTGGATTTCAGACTTCTAACATCCAGGGCTAGAAGATAACAGATTTCTGTTATTTAAGCCCCTCAGTTTGTGGTCCTTTGTCATGTCAGTCCTAGCAGACTAATACCCCCTTTATCATAAACGCGTAACTGGAGGGACTAGTCATCCCAGTAAGCATAGAATAAGAAGTAAAACGTGCAAAGATTGTAAAAAACATTACTGTCAGTCGTTCCAGAAAATATAATTATATCTGCAGAAAACCCAACAAGATCTACAAAAGAAGTACTAAAATTAATACAATTAATTAGAGAATTCAATAATGTGGCTGGATATAAATCAGTACAGAAATCTGTTGCATCAACAGAAATCAACAACAATGGAAAATGAAATGTTATAGACAATAGTACCATTTATCCTACTGAATTATAAAGTACTTAGGAATCTAAAAGAGTGTCCATGATCTTTACAGATATAATTATAAAACTTTTTTGAAAGTCATTAAGAAGACTTAAACAAATAGATGCCATTGTGAGTATTAGATAAAATAATCCACATAGAGAGTTTAGAGAAGATGTAGACCCATGTGGGCACACACTGTAAGTTGTAGCTGTTATGTTGATTGTTTGATGATGGTTGTGACTTCGGTGAAATATTTAAAGTCCTGTTGTTTTAGGTGTGTTCCTTGAAAGCAGCAAGTGGTTGTTACCCCTTTGCTTTTTGGTTTTATTAAATTTGTGAATTACCTTTCCAAACTTATCTGCTATTTCATGCCAAACCCTCTAGACAAATGGCATTTGTTACATCCCACAAACATATTTATATAAGACTTTAAAATATGCAAATAATACTTTCTATTGCTTAAGAATACATATAAACATGTAGTAAAAATTGAAATAAATTTAGGTTCATGGTAGCTCTGTGTGGAGAGAAGAAAACAGAGAGCAGTACACAGACAGGGGTCCGAGGGGTGTGTAAAGTTTCATTTTTTAAGCTGGGTGTGGATTCATTACTTTATCCTTTATTTGATGTTTTATGTATTCAATATATATCAATATGAGTTAATTAGAAAGAGACCTGATAACTGTTCATCCAAAATAAAATTAAAAAGTGAGGGAATTCCTTTCAACTGTAACTCAGTATGTGTCATCAATAAGATGCAGTTTTACAAGACTAAGGCAATCTTGGGCAGCTCTGAGAAAAACACTGCTCAGTCAAGGATGATACGAGGGACTCTATTATTTACAGATTCTCGTTTATTTCCTTCTGCTAGAATGTGAGCCTACAAGGGCAGAGATCTTTTGTACACGTGTGTATGATACAGACATGCTTTTGTTAGATTCAACTAGTTAATATTTCCTTCAGGATTTCTCTATTTCATAAATCATATTATTCCTTTCTCATAGTGTTTTCGTCTGGTGTTGAAGATTCTTTTTTAGCCTTTTTTCCTCTCCTTATATTCTCTAGAAAAATTTATGTAAGATTGGAACTCTGTGTCCCTTGAACATTTGGTAGAAGTTGTTTGTGTAATTATCTGGGACGTGTGTGTTTTGCAATGGGGAGGTTTATAACAACAGCTACTACAAATATCCCCTAAATTTCAATTGCTTCCCACACAGGAGGTTTCTTTATCATTCATCACTCCTGTAGCAGTTGGATGCTGGTCTAAGCGCCTCTCCTGGTGGCTCTCTTCTAGCTTTTTCTACTGCATGGCTCCACCATCTAAAATCTCTTTACCTTTGGCTGCAAGTGAAAGCAAGCCAAGGCCCCTGTGAAACACTTTTGGGGACAGTCCTGTAAGCGATACACTCATTTTTGTCCTCATTCCACCAAGTAGCACCAGACGTGTGGCTTCAACCTAACTGGAAGGCAGATGCACTTCCAGGAAAAGGAAATAGCTTTGGTGAGCATCCAGCCAATCTCTGTCGTGTGACTGATTTCAGTCTCTGTACTGTTTATAATTCTATTTAAGTCTTCTACCTCTTCTGGATTCAGTTTTTTAAGCTCTATCTTTCTTTTTTTCCTAATTTTAAAAATATATTTCCATAAAGTTGTTTTTAGTATTATATTATGAAAGGGTAAATCTTTGCTCTTTCTGTAGTTACATTGCACTTTTTTTAATATTGTTTATTTGTGCGTTTTATTTCCTTTTTTCTTTTGCTCAAATTTATCACAGCTTTGTCCATTTTATTAGTATTGTCTATAAAACCGCTTTGTCTTTGTTTTCCTCACCTTTGTTACACATTGAATTAGTTTCTGTTCTCACCTTTATTAATTCTTTCAACTTCCCTTGGGTAATTTCCATTATTATTTTATAAGTTTCTTAATTTGAATGTTTATCTCATTAATATTCAGCCTTTCCTCTTTTCTAATGTAAGCATTTAATGTCCTATCTCAAAAATATCCATATTGAGTGTCTGTAACAATGTACAGTTTCTAAATGTTTCCTAAATTTCACATAACTATTACAAAGACTGGATTAAGACATGGAAGAAGGCCAGAAAAGGGAGAGTCCTTTATTCTCTGAAAGTATTGAACTTTTATACGATACAAAAATTTGACCAAGAAAAGCAAAGTGTGCACTGAGCCTGGAGGTGGGTGGGGAGAAGCTCTATTATAAATGCCACACAGCCAGGCTGCAAAATAATGCTCTTTTTGTTTCTCTCTCACATAGAAATTTAATCATTATCCCATAAATACTTATATATATATTTGTACAAAAGGTGCCTATAAGTTAACCACACATGCACTGTGCTTGTGCTCAGAAGGACTTTCTGCTTCAAAGACAGAGCCCTCCTTTCCAATACAACCTACAAGACAACTGTCAGCATTTTTTAAGCTGAACCAGAAAATGGGCAGGCATTTGTTAAGCAACAAAAGTACCTCAACTGACTGGGATTTAAGCCATTGACGTCAGCGCACATTAGTCAAAATATTTTCCCCTCCTCCATAGCCCCAAACTGTAAACACCTAGCTTGTATGCAATTAGCCTGACGCCATCGGGAGAGCGGAACAAGTGAATGTGAAATGCACTCCCCCAGAACGGCTGCCAGGTTGCCAGAAAAGCATCTTCATTCCTCTAACTCATGTGCAGAATTGTCGGTGTCTGCTCTGTGCACAGCACGTAGGAGAGAGAGAAAAATGTAAATGCTGCCATTCTGAACATATATGTGGATGATCTTGGGAACCAAAAGCTGGGTGCAAGCTGGAAAGAGTGCCTTCCCTGTATGAGCAAGAGTAATTCATTCTTTCAATATCCCTGCATTTTTCTTTCACCCTTTCTGCTTCGTCATTTTAGGACATTTACATTTAAAAGATGAGTATATTTTATTGCTTCTTTAAAGCCTGATCATGACGACTTACTACTTATAGGATTTTTATTCACAGCATTGCCTTTCTGTAGGGAACCCATGGTAGGAAATTCTCAGTGTGTGGTTTATTGCAGTACAACATAGATTACGTCAAATTTGCAGACAACCTAACACAAGAATGGGTCATGGGAACCAAAAATGGAATGAGCTGCTGGAAACCTAGAGGTATTACCCAGAAATGTGGAAAGTCTCAACTCTCCTGCTAATTTGCAAAGCTTTACCTAGTTGTGGAAAAGGCTAGTGGTCATTACCTACAGAAGAATGAGGGAACATCATCAGCGAGCATTCTCCCCCACGGCTGAGGGGTACCTCCCACAGCCACCTGCACCGTTGGGAATGGACCAAACCTGGCCAGCATGGGAAGAGGAGGAAGTAGGTAAAGAGAAAGAAGCTTACCACTGGCACATTTTATTTAATACCAGGCTCCTAAGAAGGTATGATATTTTTCCTCCCTTCCATATGAGGAAAGAAAGTATACCATACATTTTCCATGTTTTTCTCCCTATAATTATAAAAATGCAAATCTCAAAGAATTTACCAGCTAAGAGATCATGAGAATCAGGCATAAAGCTCTAGTATCATCTCACAATTCAAAATCCTCAGCAGCACAACGGAACAGGAATGATACTTAAATGGCACGATGAACATTGTTGGGACTTTCTGGAAATAAATATAAAACTCTTCTCACTGAATATGCCAGAACCAAAGCTAATACACACAGTCAGGACACTGTGGGAAGGATCAGAAAGTTAGAGCTATGCTATCCTGAGAGGCTCACAGGCTCTGGGGTTAGGCAGAACTGCGCTGGAATCCAGCTGCGTCTAAGACCTTAGACAAGCTGCAGATCTGCTCTGCTGTTTAACTTCTAATCTGTAAAATGGAAATAGTGGTTCCTAGAAGCATTAGTGTGCAGATAGAAAAAACGTGTGTAAACATCTGACATACAGTACATACACAATAAATGATAGATTTTATTATTTCATATACCAAACATTAATAAATTACTCAGTGTTATGAATTTTTTGATATTTGAACCATATCTCTATTATACAAGGGTTCTCCGACACTTGGAGAGTTTATAAAAACAAGCCAGATTCCACATGTCCATCTGAGAGATTCTGAGTTGGTGGGGTAGGGTGGATGCCATGAATCTGGACACTTTGCTGAATTCCACACTTGTTCCTAATGACTAGCTAGGTTTGGGATAATGAATCCATGTGAGAGTGAAGTTCCAAAATTTGCTTTTGAGACAGACAGGAATTCTAGCAAGAGATTGGGGTTTATGTTAGAGTTCAACCTTGATTAATCCAATGAGAAAGGTAGTTATATTAATCCAAGTGACTTAGTTCCTCTCAAAGGGCTCATTTCTAATCAAGTCCCTGTTCATTAATATAATCATCTTTATCAATTGTGATGGCCTGAAGACAAGCAAACATGTCTCACACTCATTTCATGAAAGCTATACTTACCCTTTGAAATTTCTAGGAGAATGGGGAGTACCCCAAGCCCAGCACTGGTACTATATTTTCAGTGTCGTGCATGATTTTCAAGCACAATTATGACTGATGAGAATATGAATTTTAAAACAGTATCAGCTACTGTTAGAACTCCTGGCCATGCATTCCTGGGATCATGTCAGATCTAGATCTCTGTTCATATTCTCTTCTCTGTGTTTCTGCCTTTCATAACCTTCCTCATCACTTCTTGGTTAAAATGCTTCTTCTAATTCTATCTTACAGTTTTCCCAGTTGCCATTTCCATTTAAAAGATCTCTGTCTTTGGTCAAAAATCTGGAATTAATAAGGTCCTTTTATTCTGAATATCTCAAAGTGCTCTGCAGATGTTAATATATCCACATACTGTAGATGTAGTCAGTGACAGAGGAATGGATAACCACTCTCTTAGGAGCAGATTTGGGCTGTCATCCCAGGTCAAAAGTTGCAAGATTGGATGTAAGATCCAAGCAGGTTATACGTATACAAACTGTAAAATTTGACTATATGTACATCTACATGAAATGTCAAGTAATTACAATGGAAAAGTTAGTTCAATGTATAAAAGAGAAAAGGTATACTTTAAAGATCTAGTTGCATCAAATTTTTAAAATTTGGAAGAGCACTTTTGGGTCCAAAAGTTTATGTTTCTGATTCCTGGTCTTTTTCCAACAGAGAATTGTTTTGGAAAATTTGAGTAAGGTCTATTCAGCAGCTTTCAAATATACAGTGAGCCAAAACAAAAAGTGAACAGGGGCTGAAGAGGATGATTCAAAGCATAATTTTTAAAATGACATTTTGAGTGGAGCTTATTTCTCACAGGGAATACTCTTTTTTTTCTGAAGAGCAGAAAATTTTCTTTTAAGGTGAGACTTGAAGAGAAAAAATTCACATCTGAAAGCACAATATACAAGGCAGAATAACAAAGCTGCTCTTATTCCAAATTAGCATGTAAGAGTTTTTCTCATCCAGAAGTGTTAGCATAAGTGGTCATTTGCTATCAGAAACATATAACTTTTTGTACAGAATATTAATATGGATTAACAGCATATTGATTATTGTATGCAATAGAAATTTTCAGGAAAATTCACAGCAAATAAAGGTTCCAGATTTACACAAGCAGTTTTCACTAAGAAAGGAAAAACTTAGATTACTTCTCGAACAGAGTTCAGTTTTTAATTTAAAGCACCACACACACACACACACACACACACACAACCACATGCGCAATATAAGGTCTACTTGACAATCAGATGTAAACGTCCATGGATATTGAAGTGTTTCTTTTGGCTTCAACGCTCACCGACTGTAAATGCCACGTGATGTGAATCGCACAGGAAGTCCTGCGGGTTTGAGCTCCTTCCAAGCTGGTGCTGTCACCATCGATAGACAGAACCAAAGGAAATGATTGGATTTGATCCCTTTTTTACTTTTATCCCTAGAGAGTACTTTTTAACAGGCTGTAATGCATTATAACTTACGAGAAACAGAAAGAGTATGTATATTAACTGGCATTTACTCTTCTTTTAATCACTTCTGATGCTAACAAATAAAGTATATAGGAAACAGACCTAAACCTCCAGAATTATCATAGAAAGACTAGAGAAGCTACCTATCCTATTTCTTTTTAAAATTTTTCCTTTTTAAAATAATTGCTATATTAAAATAATGACTGAAAAATGCATAGACTAATAGAAGAACATCCGTGTTTTCACCAATAGTTGAAAACTGGTAACGTTTCTTCATATTTGCTTTTCTCCCCCCAACAAATACTGCAGAGAAAGTTGAGGTCCTCCCCCCAGAAGCAGCCAGCAGCCTGTCTCTGATGGGCCGCAGTCTGGCCCTCTGGGTTTCATGGCTCCAAACTTGCCCTTAAATTAGAGCCTTGGGGATCCAGCTCCGCATAATTGTGCAATTCCAGACCCCATGCAAGGGATGTGGGCTGGGTTCCAGTCCTTCGTGATGACTCTTCCTCTTGGTTGAGTGGAACTGATCCAGTCCCCTCTCCCTACAAGGTCCCACCTCCAGCTTTCCCTGGGTGCTCCCCCTCTGGTCCTCCACCTTGGCCAGCACACACTTGGCTCCCCGTCCTGAGCAGGCACTGAAACCCCAGGCCCTCTGTTCTAGCGCGTCCTGCCTGGCCAGGTTGCGGGCAGCTCTAGGCCCCACTCGGCTGTACTTTCTCTCTGTTTTCCAGCCCCTGGCAATTTTTCTTTTTTTCTGAACAGAATGGTTTGTTTTTGACATTTGTAAAAATAGTCCTCTATGATTTTTTTCTGTTTTTGGAGTGTGTCAGGTGGTTTTAATATATCCTCCCACTCTATTCTTGACCTAAAAGCCCCCTATTATCTAAAGAATTAAAATGGGTTTAAAAAGACAAAAGCTTAGAAAGAAACAAAACATTATAATTTAAAGAAAAATTTTTACACATCTACTATAGATAACACCATTCATTCATCACATATTTATGGAGCATGTAGCACGTGCTGAAGACTTGGCAATGAACAAAACAAGCAGAAAGAAAAAATCCCCTTGCTTTCCTTTCAGTGGGGAAATATAGATGATGGATAGATAGATAGATAGATAGATAGATAGATAGATAGATAGATAGATAAAATATGTAGGAAAAATAAAGTGGAGGAGGAAACTGGAGAATGCTGGGATTGGAGAGAGCTTTGTAATTTCAGATGAGTAGGTCAGGAAGGCTGACCACGAATATGGAGAAGGAGCAAGCGTGACACCCATCTGATGGAAAACCGTTCTCAGGCAGAGGAAGCAGCAAGTGCAAAAGTCCTCAGACAGGAGCTTGCCTGGTGTGTTAGAGAAACAGCAAGTGGCCGGTGTAACTGAAGTAGAGAGAATGAGTGGAGAATAACAGGAGATAAAAATCAAAGGTTTGTGTGGACAGACTCTGTCAAATATTGTAGGCCATTATCAAGACTTTGACATTCACTCTGAGTGGGATGGGAAACCAGTAGAGAATCTGGGGCAAAGAAGACCGATTATGTGACTATTGCATCATCTAGGCAAGAGATGATGCTGGACCACCTGGAAGCAGTGGAGGAGGTAAAAAAAATAGACTTCAATGCATTTTGAAGGTAGATTCAACAAGATTTGGTGACAGATTAAATATCAGGTATAAGAAAAAAAGAGATCAAGGATAAAGCGTTTGACCTAATCACCTGAAAAAATGGAGTTGGCATGTAGTAAATGGGGGGAAGACGGCAACAGGGTGAAGTTGTTGAAGGGAATCAGGAACTCAGTTTGGAATATATCAATTTTGCAATGAAAGACAACCAAGTGGAGATCTTAAGTAAATACTTGGATATAAGAGCTTGGGGTTCCACAGAAGGTTTGGTCTGGAGATTAAAGAGAGAGAGAGTTAGTGTATAGAGGGTATTTAAAACCAGCAGCCTGGATGAGATTACCAAGGGAAATGTACATAAAAAAAAGAAGCACTATGGAGACCGAGCCTGAGACCTTACAGCATTCAGAAGTCAGAGAGACGAGAGGCAACAAGCAAAGGAGGCTGAGCAGGAGAAGCCTGTGACATTGGGGAAATCTAAAGGAAAGTGGGGTCTGAGAAGCCAAGGAAAAGAGTTTTAAAAAGCAGGAAGTGATCATCCTTGCAAAATGTCACTGATAAGTCAAGTAAGAAGAGACCTGGGACTGGATCATTAGATTTAGCAACATAGTAGTCGTTAGTGACCTTGACAAAATAAATTTTACTAAAGTGATAAGGTCAATGGCCTGTTTGGAGAGGTTTCTAGAGAGAATGGGAGGAGTGGAATGGTGAAAGGAAGAAAGGGTGTAGAAAATCAGTTTTAGAATGTTTACTTGTAAAGAGAAGTACATAAACAAACAAGGAGGTAGAAGAGGAGAAGAGGAGGTCCTCTCCTGAAGAGGAGAAATGAGGTCAAGGGAGGGATTTCTCTTTTTTTTCCAGTTTTATTGAGATATAATTGACATACAGAGCTGTAAAAGTTTAAAGTGTACAGCATAATGATGTAGTAAAACAATTACCACAATAAGTTTAGTTAACACCCATCATCTCATATAGATACAAAAAGAGAAGAAAAAAAATTTTGCCTTGTGATGAGAACTCTTATGACCTATTCTCTTAGCAATTTTCAAATATCCCACACAGCAGCATTAACTTTAGTCATCATGTTGTACATTACATCCCCAGTACTTATTTATCTTAGAATTGGAAGTTTGTACCTTTTGACCACCTTCATTCAATTCCCCCATCCCCCGCTCCCACCTCTGGTAGCTACATGTCTGATCTCTTTTTCTACGAGTTTTTTTTTTAAGATTACACTTATAAATAAGATCACATGATATTTGTCTTTCTCTGTTCGACTTCTTTTACTGAGCATAATGTCCTCAAGTTCCATCCATACTGTCACAAATGACAGGATTTCCTTCTTTTTATGGCTGACTAATATTCCATTGTATATATATATATACCACAACTTCTTTATTCATTCATCCATCAGTGGACATGTAGTTGTTTCCATGTCTTGGCTATTGTACATGATGCTGCTATGAACGTGGGGCTGCAGACATCTTTTGGACATAGTATATTTGTTTCCTTCAGATTTATCCCCAGAAGTGGAATTGCTGGATCCTATGGTAGTTCTATTTTTAATTTTTTGAGAAATCTTCAAACTGTTTTACACCATGGCTGCACCAATTTACAATCAGTGCACAAGGGTTCCCTTTTCTCCACATCTTTGCCAGTATTTGTTATCTCCTGTCTTTTTTATGATAGCCATTCTAACAGGTGTGAGGCGGTGTCTCACTGTGGTTTGATCTGCATTTCCCTGATGATTAGTGATGTTGAGCACCTTTTCATGTACCTGTTGGTCATTTGTATGTCTTCTCTGGAAAAAGTCTATTCAGGTCCTTTCCCCACTTTAATTAGATTATTTGGTTTTTTTTGATGTTAGGTTGTATGAGTTCTTTTTTTGTTGTTGTTGGTGAGGAAGACCAGCCCTGAGCTAACATCCGTCGCCAATCCTCCTCTTTTTGCTGAGGAAGACTGGCCCTGGGCTAACATCCTTGCCCATCTTCCTCCACTTTATACGGAACACCACCACGGCACGGCTGACAAGCAGCACATCAGCTGGCTCGTGGGATCGAACCCGCCAACCCCAGGCTGCCAAAGCGCAGACTAAACAGCTGCTCCACGGGGCGGCCCCTGTATGAGTTCTTTGTATATTTTGGATATATCAAATACTTGGTTTGCAAATATTTTTTCCCGTTCCATATGTTGTCTTTTCATTTTGTTGGTCATTTCTTTGGCTATGCAGAGAATTTCTTTCTTAACTGGGTAAATATGAAAGTTATCTTCTGACTGATTTCACAATGGTAAGAGATGAAAGGCCACCAGCTGAAGGTGAGGATGGTGAAGAAGATCTTTAAGTTTAGGAAAAGGATGAGGAATGGTCACAAGGAACAGTGAATGAACTTAAAGTGAGACTAGTCAACACGATTGTAGTTATTTTCCAGCCACATTCATCTTAGAGAATATAGGTGCAAGATAGGCAGAGAGTTGAATTTTTTGATGTAGAGTTTTACCAGATGAATAGTATAATGTGAGAGCAGGGCAAGAAACTTGAGAGTGTGTGCCAGGAATGAATGTAATGATGAGCAGTGGAATCTAAGCTGTATAAGGAGCAGGAAAGGAAAGGGTGAGTTGGATTGCTAGATGTGGTTGTTGGAGAATGGGATGTTGAAGGCTGGTGTTATGGATGGAAGGTTGTTGGCAACGATAAGGTCTAGGGTGTGACCCTGGGAGTGGGGAATGAGGTAGAAAACAGGACAAGATCCTTGGAGGAGAAGAGGTCAAGGAACTGAGATGCCTATCAACATCTAGGTAAATGTTGAAAGCATGCATGGGGCTACCTCATGGAAGGAGAGTGAGTGACATGCAGATGACTGTCACAAAGTTAGAGCGGTGTCAATGGGCTGATGACCTAAGACTCAAAGCTGGGAATTTGGGAGAAGAAGCTAAAAGAATGGTCTAGAACAGTGCTTCCCACAGAACTTTGTGCATTGATGGTAAAGTCCTGTATCTGCACTGTCCAATTGCAGAGGCTATTGAGCACTTGAAATGTGGCTAGTGGGACTGAGGAAGTGAATTTTTACTATTGTTTAATTTTAATAAATTTAGATGTAAATAGACACATGTGGCTAGTGGCTACCATATTGGACAGTGCAGCAATGAGAAGCAAGGAAGACATCTACCTTAGCATTAGGCTCAATGGACCAAAGATACAGAGAAAATGGGTTAGCTCCTGAGAAGCCTGTGGAGGAAGCAGTGTCAGATGAGAGCCAGGTTTCAGTCAGAGAAAGGTAGGATACAGGGAATACTTTTCTGTGAGTGACTATGAATTCCAGAGGGCAGAGTGGAAGAGTTTCAGGAGTTGGGGATGGGGATAAATAGGGAAAGAAAGAGAGATGTATTCATTCTCTCCATGTGTATTATAATTATTATCGTCTTTATGCCTTTTGAGGACAAGGTTCATATTTCATTAATTTATTGTCCCTTACAAAAACCAACACAATGCCTTACACAATGTTGTCATTTAATAGACATTTGTCAAGTACATTAAAAATGTTAAATCTCTGCTAGATAAGAGTATTCTTATTGATAGTCTCTGAAAGACAGAGTCTGGACAATATTTATATTGCACTCTACACTGATTGCTCAGGTGACAAATGATAGATAGGATCTCAAATGTTCATCTAGGTTCAACCATGTCAACAGAAGGCAGCAATTCACTCTTAGAGATCAAACAATCTTGTTTATAAAGTAAATATCTAATGAGATAAAAAATAGTTACTAGTTATTTAACACTCTCTATGTGCCAGTTACTGTATTTTACAGATATTATTTTATTTCATAGCAATTCTGTGATAGGTATTCATATCTACATGTTACAGAAGGGGCTAGTGAAGCTTAATGATATAGCCATTCTGTCCAAAATCATATCACTAGTACGTATAAGAGCTAAGATTAAAAGCCAGATTTTCTATTTCACATGACTGCCTAATGTTTCACAGGTTACTAATTTGAAGGAGGGAAGAAATAAATGAAGAAGATAATTTTTGTTCTGTCTTTAGTTGGCCTTTACAATTGTAATAGTAATGAAATACAAATACATATTGTTCTGTGTTTGGTACAAAAAATTTACAAAAGATTCAGTGATTCAGACAAATCAATCAAATACAATCAGTTTCCAGTCGCAGAAGGATAATTATCACTGTATTAACTCAAATAACTGAGTGATAATATTTGCAAAAATTTAAATGTCAGATTAAGTCTTACATTCGGTAAAAATCATTGCATGAATTAAGAGATCAGAGCCTACAGTTCTACCTTGCAAACACTTCTACGGACATATTTTCTTCCTGTAAGAAATTATAAAGTTACAAAGGAAAATAAAAGGTAAACATTCGAGTGCCTACCGTATGTTTCTGGCATTGGGCTGGTGACTTTTGTCACAAGAAACTGAGTTCAGCACCTTTTCCGAGGTCAGAGGCTGACACAGTGCCTGGCAGGTAGGAAGCACTGGCTTGTTGAATGGATGGGAAAATTGGAGAGATCCCAGTCCCGGGCGTGGTGGTATGAAACCAAGTTTTCTGTTCTTGTTTTGCCAATTATATTTTTAACTTTCTGTTATTTTGCTTTCTATTAATTCTTTCCATTCCACCTTCTGCAAAATAAGGGTGACTTAGATGAATGGTCCTTCACAGTTGCAAAGTGCAATGACTTTAAGTACCACCTCTGATTCTATGTGCTAGTTGGACAAGTAAGAAACAGAATGACCCTCAGCCTGGACTTGAAAGATACAGAAGATGAAGATCTATTTGGTTGGGATTTACTGAAACAAAAATCTTCCTTATAACAGAAATTATATCCAACATTCCTGAGGTTAATTTGCAATCAGGATGTTTACCCAAAGTGAATATTTGGGAGAATCTAAGAAAGATGATTTTTTTTCCCTATCTTACGTTTTACCCCTAGTTCAAGAATGAAGGTAAAGTAAGAGACACGAATATATAAATCCTCTAAAATGACTAAAATTTTATTCCAAAGTAATTTATTCCTAAAGCATATATAGCTTTTCCCCCTACTGGGGTGTTTTTGTGATGTCTACAATTTCCTTTGCCCCCAACTCTGTAATAGTTGTTTCATAATAATTATTTGACTCCTTATTGTCATGCTCATCCACTGCCTCCCCACCCCCAGAGAGGCCACCTGGCCACACCTGCTGGTCTCTTTCAGCCACTCTCTATTATTTCTTTGGTCTTTTTCTTTAAGCACCATCTACATTTATCTCATTGATTTCCCTGTTCGTTGTTTTCTTGCCTCTCCCTTCACCAAATCAATGCTCAGAGTCTCCGGTGATGTATTCCCTGCCACATTCCCACCACGGACAGAAGCACCTGCCCTTTAGCAGATGCTAAATAAACATCTTATCAAGTGAGCGAGTGAATGAATTTCTCAAGAGAAGCAGCCTTATTCATCTTTAGATTCTGGTGCCCAGCACAGGAACTGATGCATGGTGGGCATCCAATAAGCACTTGTTGCCTAGAAGTGCCAAAATAGGGGATGATCCTTAGAGTAATTCTTGATAAAGATACGTAGACATGTTGAACCAAAGAAATAATAATATGTTATTTTGAAAGCTTTTAAAAATCCTTCTCTAGAAAAAACAAAATTGATTTTATTGAAGCAAAATACTTTTTTCTTAAGTGGGTAGGAGCTAAGAGAAAAAAATTAAGTCCGCATCATTATCTTTGCAATATAAACAGTTTTGCATGAGGTAAAGTACAAATCGTATCGACAGCTTTTCTCAAGTGTCACTCTTCTAGGTCTTTTCATAATAATAACGACTTTATTACTGAGCACAAACTATGCGCTAGATACCACTAGGCAACTTACATATAATATATAGAATTATCTCATTTAATCATAAAAATCTCTTTAAGGTGGATATAATTAACCTCAATATGTAGCCCAGAGATGTAAGGTGGTCAAGATCACAGAAATCAGGTTGAGCTTGGGTTCTGGTTCAGGGCCCCGCATGCCACAGGGCCATTCACCCACACGAAGTGTGTGTTTCAAAGAGCTGGATCCTCAGAATTCTGCACACTCCACACAATTTGATTTCTACAGTTTTTCTTTAAAAAGTGGTCTGTTTTGTCTCGCGACCTCCCAATAGATGAATGGCTACACTGGGTATAAAGCAATCTAAAGGGAGATTCCAGAAAGAGCACAGGCACAGTTTTCAGTTGGCGAACATTACTGCTTAGTGAATTCAATACACTAAAAATTAGTGTATTCGATAACTGGACCCCCTTGTCCAGCTTTCAAAGATCTTTCTCACCAATCAAAACCCTTCACGTGATTCCAACTACTACCTACGTGCCACCAGTGACGCCCAGGCCACTGCCTCCACACCACGTTGCCTAAATCCAATCCTAACTTTCTATGTCCCAAAGACGTGCCCCAAATTGAACTTGGCCTCTTCACCCATAAACTTCCACACTCCCTATTTTTCATACTTTGGTCCATGACTTTGCTGTACAATCAGTCACAGAAGCTAAAAACTTTAACAGTTCTTGAGTCTTTCCTAGCCTTATGTTACAACATCCAATCAGTCACCAAACCCAATCCGTTACACTTCCTAGATATTCCATTTATTCACCAAAAAACATAACAGATATTGATGGAGCACTCACTCTGTGTCGAAGATGCTGCCCCGGCTGTCTCTGTCTGTTCTCTGCTGCATCCCCGCTGCCCCTGTCCAGATCGAGTCCTTCACCCCCCACTTACGTCGATTTGTAAAATACTGTCCTTGCTTGGATTCAAGCTTCCAGTGTCCTGACACACCTCACGCATATTTTCCACTGACACTAGAATTGTCTTCCTAAAACACAAATCTGATATTAAAACTATTGGCTTTAAAGCATTCCTCTCTCCCTGGAGGCCATAAACTTACGTTTTAGAGCAGCATTCAAAGTCCATTACACTCTGGTTCCAACCTTTTATTCCTGGCTCAAATTCTGCCCCCACCCTCCTATGCTTAAAC
Organism: Tapirus indicus; assembly: GCA_031878705.1. Classification (NCBI taxonomy): domain Eukaryota; kingdom Metazoa; phylum Chordata; class Mammalia; order Perissodactyla; family Tapiridae; genus Tapirus; species Tapirus indicus. The sequence goes on along the minus strand of CM062933.1, from coordinate 54,347,901 downwards.
TTCTCTAAAAGGTCACTGCTTCCCCAGCACACCACACACTCGCCTGCTTGTTTCTTTGCAAAAGTTGTAATCTCTGGTAGCAACGTTTTTAGTCTTCCTTTTGCTTTAGATTTCAAGATTCAGCTCAAATACTGGCTTCACTGTGAAGCCTTCAGATGCTCCCAGGAGGACTGGCTCACTCTTTTCAGTATGCTTTCAGAATGAAGGGTATATCATTATACCATTTATTACCGAGGGACTGAATATACAGACAGACAATGGCAAGATCATATATGAAAATAGAACTTTGACCCACAACCTGCAGCAACTTAGGCAGAAAACCAACCCCCTCATCAATAATAAATAGTCCAGAAAGCCAGCCTGCTGTAAGTCAGACTTGTAGGAAGTCAGACTGCTATCTCCAGTAACAGTCCAGGAAGCTCAACAGTAACTTCTCTAACAACCAGCCCAGAATGGCCAGGACTTGATTAATAACTGACAGCTTCCTTAACTTTTGTCCCCACTTCCAACTTAGGACCACCCAGGGAAAGCCAAATTTGTAGCCCTAACCAATCACATAGGACGCTCTGCTTCTAGTTATCCTGCCTACAGCTTCCCCATGCCAATAGTCTCCAATCAGGACATACCTAAAGCCTTCCCTTTTTTATGCTATAAAGCTTTCCCACTCCTCTGCCTGCCTTCAAGTGTCTGCCAAAACTCAAGTGATGGTGGCTGACTCCTTTGCTATCGTAAGCTCTGCATAAACAGCCTTTGCTTTTCTCATTTGGTTGGTCTTCGTTTATTTCTACCTTACCTAGCCAGGACCTGCCACATAAAATTACTCAATAAATGATTTGTTTTTATTGATATTATAGTGGTTTTTGTTGGATGGCTGCTGCCACCACATGATGCTTTTCACAACAATCCATCTTTGTTGTCATAAATTTGTTAATAATATTCCCTCATTATCCAGTTAAAGTCTGTAAGATCTGTAGTGATGTCCCCTCTTTAATTCCTGACATTGATAATTTGTGTCTTTCCTCTTTTTCCTTCATCAACTTAGCTAGATATTTGTCAGTTTTATTCATGTTGTCAAAGAATCAGCATTGAGTTATATGAATTCTCTTAAGTTTTTTGTGTTTCCTGATTTCTGCTCTTATGTTTTTAATTTTTTTTCCTTCTACTTACTTTAGGTTTAATTTTTCTTCTTTTTCTAACTTCTTATGGTAGGACCTTAGACTCTAATAAACTTAGATCATTTATTATTGATATTTCTCCTTTCCTAGTATAAGTAGTCAGATCATTTTGAGGCTTCTTTCTAAGTTTTGTTTGGGTAGGTCTGGAGGAACTGTTACTCTAGGAATAATTTAGACCACTACTAGGGTGTAGCCCTTCTGGAGTCTTACTACATTCCCCACGTGATCATTGAGGGCTCTCCGTTCTATCTGATGAAAATGCAGATGACTCCCATGTCTATGTGAGTTGTGGAAACCTGTTTAGCTCACAACTTTCCTGTTGCTCCTTGTCCAACCTTGTAGAGTTCCACTCTACACATGCGTGTCTTAATACCTTTCAAAGATTCATGGGACCCCCTATGCATATTTCTGGAACTCTTTTTCTGTGTTTCTACCTACTCTTCAGAACTCTGCCCCACCACTTACAGACACCTCAGACTTCCTAAACTTCAAGCTCTAGCTCCTCAATTATGTAAGACAACTGGTTTTTTGCTTGGAATCCTCCTCTCTGCTCTGCAGTGTGAAATGTGTCTCCGGAAAGAAATTCTGTGCAATTGTAGGGCTCACCTAGCTTGTTTCCTTTCACTCAGGATTCACAGTCTTGTTGTTTGATATCTGAAAAGAGTTGTTTTTATATATTTTTGTCCAGTTTTATAGTTCATTAAGGCAGGAGGGTAAATCCAGTCACTTTTATTCCACTGCTGTAAGCCTTGCCTTCACTCCTGACCCCCTCTACTACATCCCCCATGCTGCTTTCAGAAGGATCATTCCAAAATGCAAAATGACTTCCCTGCTTAAAGTTTCCAATAGTCCCATAGCCTGACAATGCTCATAGCCTTGGATAAATGCCGAAACTTTAGAATGACAAGCAAGGTAATTATGCTTCAAACCCTGTCTTCCTTTATAGTCTTATCTCCTGCCATGCCCCCTCCTCACCTCACCCCTCATACCTTAAACTTCAACCATATTTGTAGCTCCTCAAATTCTCATCCTTCTTTTTGGCTTTGGGCCTTTGTACTTATTCGCCACTCCATTTACCTAGAACCCCCTATACCCACTCTTAAAATAAAATTTTGGAACTTATCTCAACTATCAATTCTTTTAGGAAGGCAAATCTGACCCCTGAATGCCATATTCAAGACCCCTCCTATGTGCTTTCATAGAACCCTGTGATATCGGATTAGAACACCTGCCACCTGTCCCATAATTATCAATGTTTTCTCAGACTTCCCTACAAGACTGTAAGTTTCTTGATGCAATGTTCTTATCGCATTTATTTTTCTAGGCCAGGCACCTACACACATGCCTCACACATGTCAGGGGCTCAGTGTCTGTTGAGTGCGTGAGAGGGTGAATGACCCTGCAGTTAAAATGGGCATCTGGGTTCCAGGAGGCAGGTAGTCTGATGTTACAGAAGGAAACATGGCTCTGAAGCAGCAGTCAGCAAACACGTCCGTTAAGGTCCAGATGGTAAGTAATGTAGACGTTGAAGGTCACATAACGTCTCTGTCCTGTTTTTTCAAACTAACGCTTTAGAAGTGTAAAAACCATTCCTAATTTGCCAACCCCTATTCTAGAGTTACACAGACCTGGGTTTGAATCTTGACTCTTAATCTTATTAGCCATGCAAATGTGGCCACTTACCAAACCTCTTATCTGCCACACGGGAATAATAATAACACTGATCTTCTAGTGATGCTGCAAGGATTAAATAAAATCATGTGTGCTGAGGGCACGGCAGTGCGTGGCATGCAGTGGTAATAATATCCAATGTTTACTGAATACCTGTACGTGCCGAGCACCGTCCCAAGCCTCTGCTATTACTAAGTCACTTACTCATCACTATGTCCTGTGACATAGCACGGTAATTATCTCCACTTTACAAACAGAAAACAAAAGGCAGGAATGAAATAACTCGCATAATGGCACTAATTAGTAAATTGCAAAATTGGCATATGAATCTAATTCATTTTATCTTCTAACCTTCTGATAATCAGTCTTTTATAAAGTAAAGTTATTTTTAGAACTCTCTTAATCTCTCCTTCTCATGATTATATATGCCAGGATGTTCAATTCCTATCAACTTCCTTCAGAGATGCTTCTAGTTCTTTAATGACAGGGAGAAACCGCGCGGTTCAGTAGAATGGGCACTGATTATATATGATTTTGTACATCTTGGTTCTAGCCAGTCATTCTGTAATTTTGAAAAACATCACTTCACCTCCATGAATTTCAATTTTCAGAAATCAGTATGTGTGGAGACATATGGATTTTTATTGATAAACATGAGTGGGTTATAACCCAATAGAAAATTACACAGGTGTATTATCAGGAGTATTATAAAGCAATTAAGAAAACCATTTAATTTACATCTATGGCTTTAATGCTAGTCACTGCTCATTTTCATTCGTTTTAATGAAATTTTTATGTTGAACAAATTAGATTATTGGTGAATTCTGGGTGGGGCACACTCAGGACACACTCAGTTCTGAATTCAGTAGTGCATTACTCACGGTGGAGCTCAGCATAAAGTTCAGCAGATTTATAAGCAAGTGAATATTCTCACAGAGAGAAGGGTCACCAGAGTTTGCCCAGATCTGGCAGTGTACCAGAAATCACAGGCTGATCTCAGATAACCGAGCTTGAAAACTTCAGGACCTGTGTTCTTGAGTCAGTCAGTTCATCTCTATTTCCCATCCATGGAAACAAGCTCCTTGTTTAAGCAGATGATTCAAGCACTTCTTTAGGTTTGTACCATAAAAATATAAACAAAAATTTATTTACCCTCGTAAAAGTATCTGTGAAATTCTTCTAAAATTGACTCTGTTTGCACAAGATGCCACTAAAATTTTTTGAAATCTATAATTTCCTTGAAGCTCCTGGAAATTCACTAAGATATAATAAGCATAATCTTCAATTACCTTTTGCTTAACACATACATATGTTGTATATTTACATATGTATGATATATAACATACATATTATTTATGCTAGTATATATTTCTAATTTAGACTGAATATAGACAATTTCCAGAACAAATCTTAATATTTTATGGCAGTAATTGTTTTTCTTATAGCTATCAGTTGATTGTACCCAGTTTTCTTGTGATATTATTTAGAAAATATAGTATTTGGAGCCACTGAATTTCCTATAAGGTGGGTCACTCAGTCTTTAAGTTTAAAAGAGTCCTTCCCATTTGGAAGCAGTCTGATAAGCTAATCAGCACATAGACATGACCACATAAACTAACCAGCATGTAGACATGACCATATTGGGGCTGAACTCCCTGCTCTGATCATTAAAATCACCCGGGTGGTGGAAATTCTCAGTCTTGATCCCTGCCTCCATCCCACTGTGGAATGGGTTTGACTAACAAAACTCATGGAACAAACCCCACAGACAGAAGAATAAATGGGCGTGAAACATAAAATTTTTCTTTAAAAATTACCTTCTGTTTATAAAATTAACGTATGTTCATTGTAGAAACTTTGTGGTGTAAAGTATAAGCACGATAAAAATTAGCCCAAATATTACAGCCTCCAAGCTATAAAGTTAATATTTTGATGTATGCTCATCTAGTGTCATACGTTTCCACCCCCAACCTCCTGTTTGAAAAGGTTGTTAAAATAACTCTCTTTAAAGAAATCTTTCCATTGCAGATGCTTTCCCTGACTCCAGCCAGTGACCTCAGCTTTTCCATGTTTAGGCCAAGCTCTGCAATTTGCTTCTGGAAATGTGGTTAGGTCTTAAGAGTTCATGTGTACTTGCAAATTCGTTTTATAAAAGTGAATTTCTTTGCAGTTCCCACAAGCAAGGACAGATGCTCCTGCAGGCCATCTCTCTGGGCCTCGCCACTGATAACATCCCGTGAACTTGCTCTTCTGCGTGAAATGTATTCCAATTCCTCATCATTTTTTGCATATTCAAAATACCATACAGTAACCAGGGTCATAATTTATTTCTACAGTTGAGATATTTATATCATTCTTATGTTGGCATTTTAAAAACATATATTAAATTCTTAGTTGCAGTTCAACTTGCATTTTTATTTCTTGTCGTCACCCTGCCCACTTTTTAGCAGAGAGTTAATGAGCAGTAAAACAGCCAGAAGACAGAAGGAGAGAGAAGCAAAGGTTGGAGAAAGTACACAATGTTTCAGAGAGCATTATATCATTTGATTTTCACTCCCAACTATCATAACTTGTATTTGCAACAGGTGAACTTTATTCTGTTTTTGACTGGCACGTTTTCTAATAGATCTGGCTCCCTGTAAATACAATTTATAAATCTATTAGCCAACCTTTTATAACTGTCATTACATTTACGACATTCATAAATGTCATGGAGAAATATAATAAGTAGATGCCTTTTTCCCCATGGACAAAATCGTTGAACAATCCTGGAACAAATATATATTTTATACTGGACACAAAATACAGCGGTCATAGGTAGTTTCCCAAAGAACAGTCAGCCACTTTCTCAGTGGTAGAAAATTATCTTTTTTCTCCTGCCCTCTGCTCCCTCCTTGCCCCACAGTCAGACCTACTTCATTCTTACCTGCCGCCTCTGCTTTGCCCCAGTCCCCAAAATAGGTCCCAACCTGTGGCATTGGGGACTAATGACCTCCAAACCACCAGCGTGGGCTCAAGTTCATTTCACCCTTCTAGGTAATCTTAGGCTTCAGTCCTGATAACCAGATTTTTCCTTGTTCCCGAGCCTCAATGCCCACCTTGCTCCCCAGGCCTGAGAGCTAGACTGCTGTCTCATTTCTGTGGATGACTGAGATCCGCCTCCTGCCTTATCTTCCCCAAGACCTTCCTTCCCTGGAAACCCTCCTTGACGCTGAGATTCTGTTTCATGCTTGCAAACATCCCTAAAGCTAACTGCTTGCCTTTGTAAATTTCTTAGTCCCCTTTCTGCACAATCCAATTTTTTAGCAAGATCACCCATCACTTTTATTTCACTCTGAACACATATTGCTTTCTTGATACCCTTTAAGATACTATATTCTAAGTGACTTCCACAGTTTCCCATATTCCAAAGCTAGGTCCACCCTTCCCTCCACCTCCATGCCCCCTGTGGCTGCTCAGGTTCCAGACCCCAGCCTCTTGGCTGCGCTCAGGAAGGTCCCTGATGGCCTTGTGCTGAAAATGGTGCACCTCTGAAAGTCTACACTGAAGACATAATTTCTCTGGGTATCCCATTCAGGACAACTGCCAAATGTCAGGAAATTGCTTTCCTTAATGCAAATATAAAGATGTATTCTCCTGACCAGAATGTCATTGCTGGGGTCCACAACTACTTCCCAGTGGTTCCTGCCTCCACCAGGGACCCCTCACTTCTGCTGCTGGGGCTGGGGAAGATGTATTTTGAGCTTCCTGAGATGACCCTCAGATGTACATTACCAGAGAAACAGTGTTGTAAACTATTGTTATGTGTAGCTGACAGCACCATTCCTCCTATCCTAAATCATATAATACATAAATCTGGATTTGTGAAGAGGCCCAAGGACTTAACCAACATTTAAAATATTACTTCAGTGGGCTGTCATTTTGATTTCCAAATAATCAATTCAAAACTAACTTTAGTATCTAACATTCATCATATAAGACACCTTCCAATTCTGCTTCATAGGTAGCTGAAATTATTTCAACAGTGATAGCTGTATATGTAGATTGTTGAAAATAATGTGATTAAACATTATAAGTGAAAACAGGGGCCCCCAGGTAGGCAGTCATGAAATGGTTCATTTGGATTTTGGTTTTTGTTATTAAGGCAAACTATCTTGTAATCCCTGTTAGTCTTAATTTTCCCATTGGGCACAGAACATGATCATGGAATGAATGCTTCTATGTAATGAGGAAGAAAATGCTGGTTTAGCTTTCAACCTGGAAGATGGTGTCTTCCCACCAAAAGCCGTAGACGGTTCTCAGTAGTACTTACTATCCCTATTCACAAATGAGAAAACTGAGAATAAAATAGAAATATATGAACCAGAAACAAACTGATACAAACTTAGTGTTTCACACAGCATTTATACCTGTAAAATGTAAAAAATCAAACTATAGTAGTATTAAAGAAAAACTCTCAATACATTAGAGTGGGAAGACTATATAAGAATGACACAACCCCAGTAGCTAAAAGAGAAAAAAACTGATGAATGTAACCATGTGAAAATATATTTTTAAAATTACTGCCTGGCAAAAAAAAAAAAAAAAAGTCAAAAAACAAATGACACACTGGGAAAAAAATATGAGCTACCCACATTCCAGACAAAGAGCTAATTTCTTTCATCTCTGAAGAACTTCATTTATTAATAAGGAAACAAAACCCAGCCCAATATAAAAATGAGAGAGATTAAGAACAAATATTTCATAGTAAAGTAAATGCATATGATTTTAAGCATATAAAAAGAGGCCCAACCTCATTCACAATAAGAGAAGTAGAAGTGCAGACCATTTTGTACCTGCAAAACTGGCAAATATCAAGGAGTGGATAATCTATTGCATTGCCAAGGGTCTGGAGAAGCTGGCACTCGTATTTTTGACATGGGATAAAATTGGTGAAGCCCTTTTGGAGGGCAATTTGTGAATATCTATCAATACTACACATGCACAAGAATTCTGCTGCTGGATGGGAGAGAGATTCGTTCAGCTTTGTCTCCAGTAACAAGAGACTGGAAGCAACATCATGCCTGTCAGTAGGCGACTGTAGGTTGTCAAGTAGACGCTTAAACGAATATAATGCAGTACCAGGCCATCAGCAAAAATGGGACAGATCCATATGTGCTACCAGAGGAGTCCTTGAAGATTTGCTGTTAATTGAAAAGAGTAAAGTATGGAACAATGAATACAGCATTTTATTATTTGTGGGAGAGAAAAAAATGTATACATATATGTTTGTGAATATATGGGATATTTTTGAAGGCTACACGCAAGTAACCAGTCAACATAATCGCATTCCAGGAATCACTGAGAAAACAGGAAAAGGAGAGATTCTGAATTTATAAGCACAAACTTTTGTACCTTTTACATTTTGCACTATGTGTATGTATTAACTATTCCAAAAATTGGATAAAATCTGTTCAGCATGAGCAGAGATACCTGAATCATGTAAGACACACAATTTGTAACTATTCTCCTGGGGCCTAGAATAAACAGACAAGTGAGGTAACATCCTTAGTAAGTTATCTCTAACCAGCTCTTTTCCTATTTGGCATGATGACCCATTAACTCTGGGTTTTTATTACAGATGAGGCTGCTGTTTGCAGAATCAGGCGTTGTCCATAACTTTGGCCCAGCCCCAGGTCTACACCTTGTGAAGTGGGCCCATACATATTGTGGTAGCTTTAAAACATGTCCATAAATTCCTTGATATCCTTTCTTTCACGAGGTGGAGCTTAATTCCCCTCACTCGGAGTGTGGCCTGGACTTAGTGACTTGCTTCTGATGAATAGAACACGGTGGAAGTGATGGTGTGTCGCTTCCAGGATTAGGTCACAATCAACACGGCAGCTTCTGCCTTAGTCCCTGTCTCATGGGTCATTCGCTCTGACTCTCTGAGGGGAGTGCCGTGGGGTAAAGAGCTGAGACTTCAGCCCATAGCCCTGTCAGTAGGCCAATTTAGAGGTGGCGCCTTCAGTCCCAGCCGAGCCTTCAAACAGTTGCAGCCTCAGAGGACACCTTGGCGGCAGCTCCATAGGAGGCCCCGAGCCAGAAGCAGCCAGCTAAGCCGTTCTCCGATTCCTGACTTGCAGCTTGTGTGAGACGACAAATGTCTGCTGTTTTAAGCTGCTAAGTTTTGGTATAATTTATTATGCAGCGACGAATAGCTAACGCACGTCTTCTGCCCCCGCCCCTCCTTCCCAGAGAATAGACGTGTCTGTGGGTTCACCACACAGGCACTGCTTGCTCTTCTGTTTGGTCCATCTCCAGGGACAGTGAACTCAGGGACCCTCTACAGCCACAAGTGGGAGGAGAAGAAGAGGTCAAGAGAGGTGAGATAACCACTATAGGTTCTGGCGGAAGAGAAAGAAAACGAGAGAAGAAACACATCAGAATATTCTTCACACGATTCTCAAATTACTACATAAGAACCTGTCTCAGAACCTGCTGACTTGAACACATCTGGCTGGTTTCTTTCAGGCTACTTCCTACCATTTATTCCCCAATTTCGTTTCATCGTCCCCCTCCCAACCCAGGTGGTACACACTCTTAGATAAGAGCTGGAAATGGGGAAGGATTTGGGCTTATATAACATTGCAACATCAACAAAGAAAAAAGATGCTAGCATAACTAGCTATTTTTTCTAAACTGCATCCTTTTTATAAATATGTAAATTTTGTTCCAATAAATTTCACCACATACATTCTGGGGTCCACAGTCAACAGAGAATGCAGCATTTAACACTTTACCTTATAAGGCCTTCATGTTCTCTGTCTCTCTCTCCCCCTCTCTTTCTCTCTCACCACCCCCACCCCCACTCTATGATTTGGTGGTATTACTTCTGTAAACTTCTTTGTCTCTCAATGGAACTACAATTTTAAAAGATTATAGAAGTCTTTCCAAAGGTCAAAACTGAAAGAAAAGTACTTCACACTACTAAGGGCTATTCTGAAACACACATGAAAGCATGGAACTTTAAACTCATTCCCTTTGACATGCTCACTTCTATGCTATTTTTTCAGTTTGCTTACTACTAGAAAAACAACACCGCCCAGGCTTTACTTCTGCTAAGACTCACATGTCATCGTTTGTCCTCTGGCCCTGTTGCTATTTCACCTGACAGAGGAAGGAAACCAGCAACTTGTTCCTACTGTCTAGTGAAGTTTGAAATCACACCTTCCTGCCAGTTGAGCTCATATCCAGCCTGCCAGAGGTGAGGCTGCACCCATGTAGCCACTCCCTTTCATCCACCATGCTTACTGGGCTCTCCCCTAGTTTCTGGGTCTAATATACTATTCCAGACCAAGACTACCAATCTTGCTTTGAACCCTTACCCGCATGGTTGGGAACTGATTCTGTAGACCAAGATGACCGTGCCTTCTTCTGTGTCTCTGGCATTCCTCTCCCGGACATTTCCCCTACCTCTCAGGCTGGTTCTAAGGCCCATGCCTAGTCTGCTCTGGGGACATCCTGCTTTGGGCTGCAAAGCAGCTTGAGGCCTAAGCTACGAGGGCAATCCAGGGATCCCAGCTCTTGAACCCCCAAATCTGGGTTTCTCCCCACCTGTCCTCCCTGTCGACAAGAGCTCTGTGATGGAGTTCCCAGCATATTTTGTACCCAACACCAGTCCCGTTACGTCAACCTTCCCCCAAACCCAAACCAACTCGAGTGATCCTTCACGCAGAGGCCAGGCACAAAAACTTAGTCATTTCCCCCTGTTGTCACAACAGGAAAATATGCACCAGTTCTTCAGAACTTTTGTTAAGGAAAGGGATTTTTGAAATGAAAGAAGGGGGAAAGGAGGATAAAAGTGAATACGAATAGTACACATTCTCTTTAACAAACTATGGAACAGGGAAACAAGAGCACAGAGGAGTGGAAGCCCCCCACTGCCACCACCCGCCCGAAACTAATGTGAAGGAGAGGCTAAAGCGTGTCTACACACGAGGTGATTGTTTTACTGTTTCTCACATTAGGCGTGTTCCAAATATCATCAAGAGGAATAAAAACTAATTATGCGTAATTAATTAATAGGCACTTCTGCGGTAGTAATGTCACATCAGCAGGACAGTGATCTGCGTGCATCTCTCACAAGGTTTCCACAGCCCACCACTGCTCGCAGGACAGAAGGCACGTGCCTCTGCATGTCTCCCAAGGCCTCCGACAGCTTCTGACATATCCCGCTTGCCGTGTACACCCTCCCGTTCCCACCAGGCCCTGTGCTCTTACATACCATTTGTAATTCTCAAAAGGTGCCATATTCTTCTCTGTCTCTTGGCCTTTGCACACCCTGTACTTTCTGAAACGCTCATCCTTGCCATCCGTCCCACCCCCCTGCACTTAGCTGGGGAACTCTCACTTATTCTTCAAGGCTCAGTTTATGAATCATGTCCTTGGCTAAGGCTTTCCTGACACTTCACACACTGGCCAGGAAGAGTTGTACAGTCCCTTCATATCACCTTTTGCTGGGGTATGACTTTAAATTCATACCTGCCTCCATTTTAGACAAAGGTCAAAGGTCACATCATACTCTTGTTTGTGGCTCTGCTAACAGAAACAGCGGCTGGCACCTAAAAAGTCTTCAATAGGCATTTAGTGAAAGGATGGATGGATGGATAGACGAAAGGATGGAGGGATGGATGGATGAATGGATGGATGGAAGGATGGATCATGGGGAGTAAGAATTTGTCAGGGTTTCCCAAGGTAGCAGATACCGAGATACTGTGGTAGGTTCTATATAAACTCCTTTTACATAAATATTCTCATCAAGGAGATAAGGAAACAGAGGCTCAGAGAGGTATAATCACATGTTCAAGTGCACACATTAGTAAGTGGTGGAGTTGGAATAATTTGGACCTGGGTCTGTTTGACCCCAAAGCCCACAGTCTTTTCACAGCTCTATAATTTTTTTATTCTACTGAGTACAGCCATGGCAGAAATAATATATTTAAGAGAATATTTTTAAAGAGAAATATCCTAAGAAAAACAATTTAGAGAGCTACCATAGCTTAAAGGAAATGATTAATACTTAAATATCTTTGCTTTCCATCTCTTTTCACCAATAACTTACTAGACTATGAGGAGGCCTCCCGAGGGCTGCCCTGTCAGGAGGTCGTACCTGAGAGCGAGGGGAGTCGGCTTTCTCTCTCACCGCAGCTCAGTGCGGGCCTGCTGGCCAAGCACACACAGGTATCTCGTTTTTGAATCCTGTTTGTCTGAACACCCAGGATGGTCTTTAGGGCCATCAACCCCGTGTGAGCTGTGTTTCCGGGCCGGCAGGGCTGAGGGCTGGGCCCTGGACCTACGGTTCACCCGCTGCAGCCAGATCTGAGAAGGACCCCCTGGGCACCACTGTCTTTCCCAGGCAAAGCCTTTGAGCGGTGACAGCTGCAGGCCACGAAGCGGGTCAGCTGCACCGCAGTTTGTTTCTACGACGACGAAGAGCAGCAAGTGCGAGGGGCGAGGCCGAGCCTCGTCAGAGGCACCGGCGGCCGCGACGCTGGGAGCCTGAGCTGGGCGTCACTGCTCCGCCTGCAAGCCCTCACTTCAGCAGCACCTCGGAGGCCTACGACTGCAATTTCAAACCACAGAGAAAACAGACCCGCTCAAGCTTTTGTTCTGCTGAGGAAGCGCATGATTTCAATGAGTCTGTTTGACACACGCCTATCCGACTTCCCTCGGGTTTCTTGCGAGTCAGCCGTAACGCTATTCCCCCGTTCCGACAGGATTTATGCATTCCACATCTGGCATTCAGCAAGCATATTTTTCTTCCTTTTTCATTGAACTTCTGCCCATACACACATACAGGGTCTCATTTTAATAGCGGGATTATTCCCTGTGTATTTAAATACCCAGGACACAGGAAATCATCTGCAAGAACACAGTGAGCTCATGGTAATATCACTTTTCCCCACAGCCCAGTTGGAGTCAGAGACAAAGGCAAGATCCAGAGCTTATAGCTCAAGAGTTTCCCAACGTGATGGACTGACCTTAAGTTCCCTTTGCTGGTTCTTCACGTCGCACAAATTAAGAAAACGAAATAGCACGTTTATTCTAAGGCACAGGGAAGGAAGGGATAATTTTTTTTCTTTTGCAAAGTCAATCTGTACTCAGCTTGCAGGAACGTGAGGAGGCATGCTCACGTTCAGTTGGCTGAATGAGGGAGGAATCGGAGGGTCCGTGGAAACCCCTCTCCCAGGAAAGCAGGGAAGGTCCCTCGACGGCCAAACGTTGCTCACATTTGGTCATAGTTCTCTCAACGACATATTCAGAATGCAGAAACCTGTACTTATTGAGCACTAACACGTCTTGACCATGTTCCACTTAATCCTCAAAAAAACTGTGCTAGGGAGGCATTCTCAGCCCCACTTTACAGATGAGGAAACTGAGCGTGGACACCTAAAGACTCAGCATGTTGCAAGGGAGAGCATCTCTCCCAGTTGGAAATTCTCTCTGTGGGCTGGGGTTTCCTAGGATGCTCTTGCACGGCAGCCCCAGGAAAGTCTGAGAACACTCTCTACTCACAGCACACCGTGAACAGACCTCCTCAGGTTCCACCCCCAACTCCACCAGATTAGGGACCAAAGATGCTCAAAGTGGTGGCTCTGAGAGGCGGCAGCTCTAGAAGTCCTTTCTCTGTCAAAGAACAACAACTGAAAAATAGGTTCTGTATGCTTCAATGTATTCTATTACTTGAAACATTGTCATCTCTTTCTGGTACTTATGTCAACTCTCTGTCAATCTGAACATTTGATTAATCTGAATACTTTATTCCCCAATCATGCCAGAGAAATAAACCATTTGTGAAAGTAGGATGCCTCTGCTCTGCCCGGGACATGACTACCCTCCTCCCAAGTCCTTAGCAATGCCAAGGCTTTCCCTCACCTTGTCTGCATCTGACATTTTGCTGGTTCTTACACCGCTTCCTTTTCTGTGAATGTCGTCCTTTCCCACCTGTCTAAAATCATCAGCATTAAAACCTGGTTCAAATCTTCCTCAAAGCCTCCATTATTGGCCCCATTTTTCTTTTAATTCCTTAAATATGCCCTCTAATCCAGTCTATACAACCTTGGAACCACATGACTTGGTACCTATTCTCAACACTTTGTAGCTAATCTCTAGCCATTTTCCCTATAACACTCTTTGTCTCCCTAACCTTATTCAAATTCTTTGCTGAATAGAACAGCATCATCACTATTCTGAATCTTGAAATAGTGCATGCTCCTAGTCACATAGGTCCAGTGGCGTGCTGGAGCCCGCTTGTGCCAGCTTAGGAGAGACAACCGTGTGCCCCGTGCTGCACGACTCTTCCCAACTTGGTTTTCAGAGACATCATGTTGGTAGCTTGAACTTGGCCATCACGGGAGTATTTGCATCCTGGAAGTTAGCAAATGCTACAAGTCAAGGCTTTGTTTTCCTCCTTTGGAGAGCCAGTCCGCCATCACAGAGTCCTCGCTGTTCAAAGTGTGGTTCACAGACCAGCAGCATGGACATCCCTTAGGAGCTCGTTAGAAATAGAGTCCAGCGCCTCACCTCATGCCTCCCCATCAGATTTTTGATTTTTTTTTTTCAGTGACGAAGAGTAGCCCTGAGCTAACATCTGTTGCCAATCCTCCTCTTTTCGCTGAGGAAGACTGGCCCTGGGCTAACATCCGTGCCCATCTTCCTCTACTTTATATGTGGACACCGCTACAGCATGGCTGACAAGCAGTGCGTGGGTCTGCGCCCGGGATCCAAACTGCAAACCCGGGCCACCAGTGTGGAGCATTCAAACTTAACCACTATGCCACCAGGCTGGCCCCACAGATTTTTTCATTTTTTAACGAGGGCTTTGGGTGATTTGCTTGCATATTAAAATGTGAGACAAGGAACTTCTAAAATTGCCTCTTAATATCCAGAATTGATTCATTATGCAAAGATTGTGCTCAATACATTTGTTACATTGATTGAAATCCACAATTTGGAAGTGTTTCAATTCTCAAGGCTGCTTGACAAATGCTGAGATATATTTGTCCTACTTACAGAGTTACTGCCGTAAAACTCTGATGAATGTTTTTAAAAGTTTGAAATGGAACAGTGTCCAATAGCTGGAAGAAATCTAGATTTTTTTAATACTACATTAAGGACACAGCAAACTAATAGAGGAAATTAAGAGGATTTTCAGACTTGCAAAGTGGCAAAGATTTGGGACAGGGCATGGAACTCTTTTTTTAATGTGCAGCTTTGGTGGATTTATGGTACCTAACATTGTACATATCAAAGAGATTTTGAAACAGTGGACTAATATTAAGAAAGCAGCTGTGGAATCTCTTTATTAATGGCTTCTCCAGTGCAGTAGTAGGAGAGCAAAAAACCCTGGTAAATATTAAGAATGAGCCCAGAAGCACACAGGAAACTTGCAATACGAATTCCAGTCTGCAGTAACAGACGTTTCTGAAGTCTACGTCAGTGGAATATCTGCGAAAGAGGCTAGACAGAACAAGAACGGTAGGGTCAAACAGCTTGACTTCAAATTCCAGCTCGGCCACTTCTAGCTGTGCGACCTTAGGAAAGTTACTCTGGACTTCAGTGCCTCACCAGTAAAACGGAAGTGTGAGAATATTACCGACTTCATTGCATCTGGTGGTTGTAAGAGCCACTCCCACTGGTGGCCTGTGGTGAAGCACACTGACTCTGGAGCCAGAGGATCTCATCTGAATCTCGGCCCTAACACTAAGTGTGTAACCTTGGGCAAGTTCCCTTATCGTAAGATGGCAACAGAGAAAATGAGTCAGTCTATGTACAATGCTTGGAAGAGCCCCTGGCCCAAAGTTAGGGCTCTGGAAATATATTACCGTAGAGTTCAATTAAAAAATTTTTTATGTATTTTTAATAATATCTATCTGTTATCAAACAAATCAGTTTGGGTTGGAGTAATTTAAAAGATATGTATGTCCACATCTCTACAGATCAGAACATCACCTACAAAACCCACAGACTTAGAAATATTTTAGATAAATAAGTGAAAGTGTTCCAGCCTAAGGCAGTGGTTCCCGATGTCTTCTGGGGAACTTTAAAAAACACTGATGACTGGACTGCACTCCCAGAGATTCTGACGTAAGTGGTCTGTGGTGTGGCCCAGGCATCAGGAGTCCTCAAATTTGCCAGGTGACTTTAACGTGCAGCCAGGATGAGAACCACCAGTCCAAGGGCACGTTTAAGCAGATGTAAGAAACAAGCATGCAGTGATTTAGGGGTAGCAGATTGACACACTGAAATGGCCTGGATGTGGCTGTTAACTTTTCCATTTTGGGGGTTGGCCTGCTAGCTCTGCAGGTCTAGAATCTTGGGGACGGTGTGCGTATCCAAGGTTGATCAGCTTGGAGGGACACGGGCGAGGTCAGTACCTCCCACAGCTTGGACTCAACAGAGACTTACCTCACTTGAAAATCAACTAATCGTTCACAGTGAGTACTATCTCGTTCCAGAAGAAACACCTCTCTGGGAAACGAAGTTAACATTACAAAACTACTTGACAGACCTAAGAAATCAGAAAAGGGTCCGGGATACTTGGGGAGGAGGGTGACCCTGAAGCGGTAATAAACTAGATTCTAGATTCTAGACCAACGGTTCTCAAACTTGGCTGCATATTAGCATCTCCTGTCCTGGGCCATACTGCAGACCAATTAAGTCAGAATCCCCGGGAGTTGCACCCAGGCATCAGTAATTTTTTTAAAACTTTCCTAATGATTCCAAAGGGCAGTCAAGTTTGGGAAACAAGGAGATTGTTGTTCTTCCCATAATACTGCAAATTCCTCTTTTCAATGTTTCAGTTCATTTGATAACACTTAAGTTTATACTAAATTGATTTACAGTAAACTTGATTAATATAGGAAATGTGTTAATACCCCCCAAATACCTACAAGCTTCCTTTTTGATACAGGTTCTTTTAGATAATGAGAATATAAATTAATTATTGAATTTATATCATCCATTAAGCATGATGAAAGTATTCCAAATATCAAATTGTGGGAAGTATTAGTTCATTCCTGATTCTTAGAAGATAGGAGCTATTTATCTGAAGTTGATTTGCATTTATGGTATACATCTTATGAAACTACAGAGAAAAAGTGAAATAAGTCACAAGGTTTTGTGACTCCTTTTATGACACCACATTGCAACTGCAAATGATCAGTGAATTGGCATGAACAATTAGCGGTGTGTCTTGTCACCTAATTGCAATGAAAATGCTCTTTCCTTTGAGAATTGGTAGAGAAAAGATTTTCTGCATCTCTCTCATGTTCATTACCAAGTGCAGTGAACTGCAAATAATAGGTACTAGGTAATGTTTTTAAAATTAAATTGCCTTCTATAATCACCAAGACAAAAAACAACAAATGTTAGAGAGGTTGTGGAGAAACGGGAACACTCATTCACTGCTGGTGGGAATGCAAACTGGTGCAGCTTGTATGGAAAACAGTATGGAGACTCCTCAAAAAATTAAAAATGGAAATACCTTATGATCCAGCAATCCCACTATTGGGCATCTACCCAGCGGACATGAAATCAACCATCCCAAGAGGCTTATGCACCCCTATGTTCACTGCAGCATTATTCACTATAGCCAAAATGTGGAAGCAAGCCAAGTGTCCCTCAACTGATGATTGGATAAAGAAGATATGGTATATATATACAATGGAATACTACTCAGCAATAAAAAAGACAAATTTGTCCCATTTGCAATAACATGGATGGACTTAGAGAGTATTATGTTAAGTGAGATAAGCCAGAGAGAGAAGGACAAACACCACATGATTTCACTCATACGTGGCATGTAAACTAACACGGACAGAGAGAACTGGTTGGTGGTTACCAGGGGGAAGAGGAGAGGGGGGTGGACACAAGGGATGAAGGGATGCATCCACATGGTGACGGACAAATAATAATGTACAACAAAAACCTCACAATGTTACAAATTATTAAGACATCAATAAAAATTTTAAAAAGAAGCTAAGATATTTAAAAATTAAAATGAAAAGAATGCAAAAAAAATAATAAATTGCCTTAAAACCTTTTCTTCTCAGACCAAAGCAACATCCAGAAAGCAGGTCCATCATTGTTAAGACTTGGGCTTTCCTTCTTGAGTATATCATGAATGTTACATGAACATATTACTTAAGTGATGTCAAGAATGTGCATTTGGAATTAAGTTTTAGAGCATTCCATTTCGTCCACAGGAGAGCATTTCCTCCGCTCAACTTCAATACTGTTAATTGACCTTTAGAGAGGATCAGAAGTACAGCCTGCTAAAGGTCACCACCTCTAACCTGGTCCTCCCTTTCCCGCCTCTAGTCTCCCCACTGCTGAGTCCTTGGTTCAAGGGAACTTAGGCAAAAAAAAGCTGGGGGAGTTGGTTTGATCAGAGCTCTGTCAGCGTAATGGGCTGTCAATTTCCGTTTGCATACTCAGTCTCCCATGTAGAATTAGGAAATTCAGACAACAGTTTTCTTAAACCTGATTGGGAATTTGAGGCAAAATGGCTACCTTTAGCTATTTACAATATTTGTGAAAATACACGTAATGATGGAAATTATAAAAAGGATGACCAGTTCTGTTTTTTCCATCCTTCTTATTCAAACATTTCTTTCTCATGAATTTGTTTGTCTTGCATTATCAAACAACTAAAGAAAATAAATGGCCTTCATGAGGACTGATCTTCAACCCCAAATAAATAACATAGCAAGTATATTTTATTTATATTGTATTACATTATATTCTGTTATATTTATCTTACATAAACAGTATATTTTCTAAATTTTAATAACATTTTATTTAACTTAACGTATCCAAAGTATTGTCACTTTAATGTGTATTCAATATAAAACGAGCTATTTTACATTCCATTTTTTTTGTACTATTTCTTTGAAATCTGGTATTTATAGTCTGTATCAATTCTGACTGGCCATTTTCCAAGTGCTCAATAGCTGCGTGTGGCTGGTGACAATTACATTGGACAGTGTAGCATTAGACTATTTAGTGCCTATCCTTTGAGTGTCAGCTTATTCTTTCCTTCCTCCAGGAATCCAGTTTCTTCTGTCTTCACGTGCCCCTGATGAGGTGCCCCTTCCCCGTCTTCTCCACCATTAGCACAGATCTCCATGTATAGGACTGAGGGTAGGGGCTGTGTCTCCTTTCACCCTGAAATCTCTACTATTGCACCTGCCAGTAGGTACCAGATACATATTTGCTGAACAAGTGAATGGTCCAAGGTCACAAAGTTAGTTGCAAAGATTAAAGAATAATGTCATGTGTAGTCTCCCACCATAGAGCTCCTTCCATGGTTGCCACCCCATTAAGATCATTGGTCAACTCAGGGTGGATTCTGGCTGGAGAACTGGATCTGGGATCCATCTCGATAGCAGCCGCTTCACTGCACCCTTACCGTGGGCCAGGCATTGCACTAAGGGTTTTGTATACATTCTCATCTATACTCCCACCAATGTGGGCTCTATTACTAGCCCTGTCTTATAGATAAGAAAGTTGAGGTTCCACAAAATTGTAGCTAGTAAGAGAGATTGCTGGGATTAGAATCAGGTCTTTCTGACTCTCAAGCGTTGTTCCTAAGTAAACAGCTCCTTTGAAAGATAACTTCTTGTGTGTCCTTGGGCAAGTCCCACCCTCTCTTAGGGCTTTGATTTCCCCAGCTGCAAAATGACGAGTTGGAGTAAACCAGCAAAACTGCAGGGGTCCACAGACTCTAAGGTCTTAGAGCCTTTGGTAACCATCTTTGAGACTGATGAAGCACAGGCAGTCCCTGGGTCCCAGATTGCATATTTAGGCAGAGAAGCAAAAGTCATCATTATGTGAAAATATTTACTAATGAACTTACCACTTAAAAAAAATCAGTTCCCCTTCAAACATTTCTTCTCACTAACTCCAGTGTCTAATCCCAACCACGGAGTCACGTGAGTCTGCCTTTGGCTGATTTTTGCAGATGAGTAAATTCAAGTTCAGTTCAGTGTAAAAGGATTGCAGAGAGACGCTGCATGTCCTGCCGAAGATGCAGGATTTCATGCACCCAAAGCCACTGACAACTCAGGATCTGGCAGGCTTAGGCCAGAAAAGAAAAATTAAGAAGGGTTAAGACACAAATGTTTCTTTAAAAATGGATTAAAACCTTCACAGTTACCAAAAGGGAGTCTTTGTGCTGTGAAATCAACATGAAGTGAAGGATGTTGATTATGCAGTCATTTCATTTTGGAAGACTTAAGCTTGCCGCTTTGTTCAAATAATAAGTGTGTAGTTGCAGTCAGAACCTAAATTTTACATATAAGAAACTTTACAAATTTCAATTTCATTTTTAAAGTAGAGCCCTAAAACAAATTTTTTAAATATACAGTTTACTCTGAAATTGTGTCCCATGTTTTTAAAAAGTGGATTCATTCTCCTTGGCCTTTATCCTGGTACTAATTATTGTCAGTTAACAAGGCCAGCCTGGTTTGCAGGTGGCCCTCTCTAGGCCTGGAAGGTGGGACTGGAGGCCAAGAATAAGGTCAGGCCACAGCCAGGGTGGTCACCAAACACTCCCTCTCCGCCTCTCTGCCCAGGCTGTGACGGACATGGACGGGAGGGAGGGAGCAGGTGCTCTCTGCGGGCCCAGAAACCAGTGAAGCTGCAGAATGAGCTGAAGTTCAGGTTCGAGCGGATGAAGCAGCTACCAGGACAGAGTCAGGCCTCTGTGTGTGTGTGAAGGGCCCTGAATGCGACTTCCTCCTCTAGCAATCCCAATCCATGGACCTGGTCTGCTCAGAGCAGAAATCAGACAGAAATCAGACTGGGATGTTCCCCACTGTCTTATTTGTAACAATGGAGAAACTGGACACAACACAATTGCCCAACCAAAGGGGGCTCGTCAGGGGTGCAATTGACCTTTTTTGTTTGTTTTTTTAGAGCAGTTTTAGGTTCATAGCAAAATTAAGAGGAAGGTACAGAGATTTCCCCTATACCATCTGCCCCCCCACATGCATAGTCTCCCCAGTTATCAACATTCCCATCAGGTGGTACATTTGTTATATTGATGAACCTACACTGATGCATCTTTATCACCCAAGTCCATAGTTTACCTTAGGTAACACTCTAGGTGCTGTACATTCCATGGGTTTGGACAAATGTACAATGACAAATGTGTCCACCATTATAGTGTCATGCAGAATGTTTTCACTGGCCTAAATGTCTTCTGTTCTCCATCTATTCATCCCTCCCCACCCCAAACTCATGCAACCACTGACCTCTTTACCGTCTCCATAGTTCTGCCTTTTCCAGATGTCACATCATTGGAATTACACAGCACGGAGTCTCTCAGACTGGCTTCTGTCACTTGGTAATATGCATTTAAGTTTCCTCTGTGTCGTTTCATGGCTTTGTAGCTCATTTCTTTTTAGTGCTGAATGATATTCCATTGTCCAGATGAACCACAGTTTATTTATTCACCCACTGAAAGACATCTTGATTCCCTCCCAGTTTGGGCAGTTATGGATAAAGCTGCTATAAACGTCCACGTGCAGGTTTTTGTATGGACATAAGTTTTCAGTTTCTTTGGGTAAATACCAAGGAGTGCAATTGCTGAATCATATGGTAAGAGTGTGCTTAGTTTTGTAGGAAACTGCCAAACTGTTTTCCAAATGGCTGTTAATAAACATATATTATAGATTAAATAAAATGAATTGCATCAGGCTCATCCAAAGCAATGAAATTCAGAATCTTGGGGCAGGAACAGAGGGTGGAAGGGAGAAGACCCAGAAATTTGTACTTTTGTAAGCTCCCCAAGGTGAGTCTAGTGCATCAGAAGTTGAGAAATTTTATCATTTAGTGCCCTTGTTTTTTTCTCTGATCTCAATAAAATATGAATTCTCCAAGAGACCCCTGGACAAATATGTCTTCTAAAGTGGGACATGCACAGGAGGCCAGCAGAATTTAACAGCAGTTTAAGACTACTCTGTGTCTTGGATAAGTTAATTCACCCTGGTATCTCAGTTTCCCCATTTGCAAATGGGAGATAATATTAGTAGTGACATCACAGGGTTATTTAGGTATTAAATGAGACGTTTGTGAAGTATAAAAACATAGCTGGACATAAGGCAATTTCATAATAAATATTAACTATTATTTTTATTGATGTAATCCAAAACATTATAAAAATCTGGCTGGAACTATAATATTGCACCACGTGTTTTACCCACAAAGTAGGGGGAGGAGAGGTTGGGAAATGCCCAAAGTATTTGAATTTAGAGTGAGAGGTCATTTACATACTCTTATGACTGGAAAGGACTTAACCTTACCTGAATTTTATTTTCTTTATAGACTCTGTTACTATAAAAAGACATCCCTTAAATTTCTACCAGATTGCACATCCAGGACTCTTTAGAACAGTGTGTTTATTTTTAATTTGAAGGTGCCCTTGGGTGTTCCATGTTCACAGGCAAAACCAAAGACCTCAAAAGTGTTCAAGCCTTGATTGGCCGGTTTGTGTTGGAATGTAGTTTGCATCCCATACCTTCCTGAGCTGCCATGAACTGGAACTCAGAAACATTTCCCTGTGAAGGAGCTCCGAGAATCCTGTTTGTTAGCTCATTGACTCAGGACCAAATTCTAAGCTGACATCCAGAAAAGTAGTCAATTTTCCCCACTGGTTCAAGGAGGCTTCTTTTGTTGCCACAAACACATTCCTTTAAGATTTTATTTATCATATTAATTCTATAATGCTTGAAATAAAATCTTTCTGTTCTCCTTCAGTAACCTAGGACCATGTATGAAATCTCTCTGGCTTTATAAATTCATGAATCCTGAATAAAATAATTAAGCAGAAAACAAAATTCAAACAATTTCTTTTTTTCCTGGGTGCTTGGATCCTTTTAAATTAAATCTAAAATGCTGTAAAATTATTCTTACTCTATTGTGTCTTTCATTTCAGTCATTATCCGATTAGGAAGTATTTATAGGGTGCCCAGTTCTGTGTCTATCACTATGGAGAAATCTAAGATGCTTAAGAAATGACCCCAACTCTGAAAGACTTTATAATCTCACATGAAGACAAATACTAGCCATAAAACAATTATAACAAAATGTGATTAAGTATCAAATGGATGTCAAAGGAGTTCAGATAAGGAACTGATTAGCGGTTAATTTGGTCCCTGGAGGGAAAAAAGCATTGAAGAGTTTACCTTCAGCAAGCCCTCAAACCCTGGAAGGAGGGAGTAAATTTGCAACAGGCGGGGATAATTTAAGAGATTATTCAAAATGGAGAGAACAGTAAAAACAAAGGACTATCTATTTAGATAGTCAAAAAATAGCAGACAATTTTTCGGATAAGATGGAATTGAATGCAACATTTCCAAACATATAGAAATAGGGACAACAAGTATTTTTAGATATTAAATATATAACAAAACTCAAAAGGAAAGCTCCACATGCTAGAAGCAAACAGGGAACGTAACAATGAGTCAGGAAGGGAGAGATTACAGGTCCCAAGGCCTGGGGTTTTCAGGGCCAGAATCTGGCCCAGGAAAATGCAAGCACAGCAGGAATCAGAACTGGGCTTCTTGTGCAAAATCAGGAGAACCCCAAAAGCATTGCACAAACCATGAAGGAACCAGAACATCTCTGCCTGCATACCCAAGGTAGCTGCTGGCAATGAGCCAACAGCCCCACCCTGTGGGTGAGAAAGGAGTCTTCTAGAACCCAAGACAGAGCTGCATGTAAGAGTGGGAGGTGAATTGTCATTACCAACGCACTCAGAATACCAGGCTGAAAAACCAACACAAAAAATGATTCAGAATCAGCGAGTCTTGAAGGTACCAACAGACACACCAGTAGAAATCACCCCAGGGTACTTATCTGGATCTCCAGAAAGGATCGTTCCCTCTGAAGAAAACTCACAAACAAAAACCCTAAGACAAAATAGGACACTCAACTTGAAGGACAGTTCACAGGACATGAGGAACTAGCAATAATAGAACAAACTAAAAGGGAGTTTACAATAAGTGTGTTTGCAATGTTTAAAATGTAAAGGAAGAACTTGCATCTGTAAAATAAAAACAGAAAGTTATGAAACAGGCTCTCAAAAGCCAAGTAAAATTATCGTCATTAAATTTGGTTTTTAATTCAGCAAATTGATGATACAGAAGACAAGTTATACTTGAAACGAATTCAAAGATAGAACAGATCATCTCTGTAGCATGATGCAAAAAACATAAAGCAATGGAGGATGTAAAAAAGAAGTTAGTAATCCTGGAAACAAGAATTACTCTGTCTCACAGCAATTCCAAAGGCGTGAACAGACCAGATAGACAATATTCTAAGACATAATGATGGAAAATTTTCCAGAAATAAAGAGATATAAGTCTCAGATTGAAAATATCTACTGAGGGTCAAGTAGAATAAGTAGAAATATGAGGGAAGAGATCTAAGTGAGGCAAAAAAAAAAAAAATGTGTCAAAATTTAGTGAGTCATGTGGTCATTTGGGGTCAGATTACAGAGGCTTTAAGAACCAGAGTAAGGAGTTGCAACTTTATCTTGTAGAAAATGGGCTCTATTAACAAATTTGTGGCTGGGCCACGATAAAAAAAGTAGTACTTTAGCATATTTGAAACAGGAAGACTGCAGTGATATTTTCCATTAAAGAACTTTCTATCCAAATTGTTTTATATCTTTTCTATATTTTATATTTTCATTTATATTTTAGAGTCAAAAAGTCCTTCCTAATATTCTGAACTGTTACTTTCAGATATTATATTTACAAGAGCTAGTAAATGTAAAGATGTAAAAACAAAAAATCAAAACAGCAGAAACAAAACCTTAAGAAGCCATTTAGTCTGTATTCATTGACCAAAACCTTTTCAAATGAATCAGACAGATAGAAATCTATTACTTAGAAGTATTTAGAATGATCTCCAGAGAGGCAGACATTCATTCGTGTACTTGTTAAAGACAAAGTTGAGGGCCAGGGTCTGAGGAAACGGGGTTGATGAGCCAGTCCCTTCCCCCAAGGTGCTTGCTCAGCGTTCAGTGGGGAGACAACCACTGCTTTAACACAATAACGTGGGCTGTGCGCTGGGCCTCAGAGGAGGACTCCTAACCGAGCCAGTGGAGGTTCGGGAGACCTCTAAGAGGAGGTGACGCTGCAGCCGCATCTGAAAAGTGGGATTAGTTGAGTGGACGCCGTTCTAGACCTGCAGGGCACTGCGAGCGCCGGTTGTTTCTGGTGGAGACGTCCTGGACACGGAGCTGGAGAGAGGTCAGCGGGGCTGGAGCACGAACTGCTTTCTAAGCGTCATGCTACAGAGTTGAACTTGACACCAGAGGTGACAGAAGTCAGTAGACGCCCTGTAGAAGCAAAGGCCAGGAGTGGATTTGTGTTTGAGAAGGATCACGTTGAGAGCCACGTGAAGGGGGGATTACAACGGGTCAAGACCAGCTAGGGAGACCAGTGGTAGAACAAGTCTCAGCAGACATGAGGAAAGCTTCAATCAGGCTTCTGGACGTTGTAGACGGAGAGGCAGATGTTTCTGTTTCTTGTGTTTGTGGCGGGACTCTTCGCAAATGACCTCTCCTGTGAGCCTGAGGACGATGCGGCGGCGGCAGAGCAGGCGGAGGCGGGGAGGCGCAGGCCCGGCCTCCCCTCGCGTCCTGCACCGCTCCTGGGGCGCCCCTGAGAAACACGCTTTGGAAACCACTGCACTAAAGAGAGAGGCTTGAGAAGGAGAATCAGTGTTTCCACCCACTTCAATAAACTCTTCTAGTGTCTAATAATCTGTAGTGTCGTGTTGCTCTTTACTACCGTCAGCAAATCTCTGCAAGAGTTCATAAGAAGCCTTGCCTTATTTCTTGAGGTGTCAAATAAATACCGCACACGATAAATCTCTCAGGATGTCTCCAGCCTCTGCAACCATGCGTCAAAACCCAGTTAACTGTAAGCAGACATTCTGACCCTCTAGTTCCTGAAGCAATCTGGGGGGATGATTCTGGATCCAGATTGCAGAAACAATGTTTTTAGGTCTCACCTATTCTCATTCTACATTCCCTCCCTTAGAAGAATCATCCACTTGCATGTTTTCAATCTCTAGCTGTAACTGTGTGATGATGTACACATATCGAGAGCTAGCCCTGAGTGTATTTTGAGCTCTAAATTTGCGGTTCCTACTGGACATATTGAATTAGGCTCCACAGACACTAGTACTGGCCAAAATGAACCTTATTTCTCTACTCCACAGCTGCTCCTCTGCCAGTTTTACTCACCAAGCTGAGTACACTGATACCACTTAGTACTTACTCAGTGCCACATCCTGTGCCACTTCCCAGTGACTCCTCGCCGAATTACCTCAGTTGTTTGTTGTTTCTACCACCTCAAGACCACTAGCAGCTGACTGCCTCCTCTCCAGTCCCACGGTGGCTTTCATCTAGTTACCTGAACTTGCCACGGCAGGGACTGTGGTGCTCAGCAAGCATTCCATCTGCTTCCACTCATTTCCCAGACTCTTGTGAGCAGGCAGAGCCAAGTAGCTGGTTGTGACTACAGAAAGAAAAGACGTGTCACTCTCATCCTGAAGCATAAAAGAGCCAGCACACAGCCCTGTAGTTGCCTCTTTCCCTGCTGCAGTGACTAAAATTGCCGTGTGTCCAAATTGGTGCAGCCAAAACCTGGTGGAGCCTGAGTCCCTGAGTGACCTTGTGGAACAGAGCCCCTGACAACCTGCATAGGGCTTGTAGAAAGTGAGAAATACCCTTTGGCTGCCTAAGGCACTGAGATTGAAGCATTGTTTGTTACCACACCATAACCTAGTTTATGCTAACACTCACTGATGGGTCTCCTCGTCTTCAGGACAGCGCTGCTCCCATCCTCGACACAACCTCAGAAGTGATCTTTCTAAAATAAATATATCACCATGGCACAAACACTTCACCCCCATGTCCTGCACGAAACTCTTCAGGGGGCTCGCAGATTCCAAGGCCTCTGGCATGTCTGTAAGGACTTGTCTGCCACAGCTCACCTTACAGCCTCAGCCTCTCTCTGCGAGAGGCTCTTGACATTCCTGCAGAGCCCAGCTAACCTCGCACCCTCAAGGGAGCCTCTTCGCTCCCTCCTGGGCATTGGAGGGTGCCGCTGCTGTGTGCAACATCCCCCTCATCTCCCCTAGACTGCCTGGCAAACTCCTCTCTCTTGCTCAGGACTCCTCACAGATATAGTTTCTCTGTGGACGCCCCTCCTGACTCCAAGAGGCAGAGGGAACCCCCTTGGACGGAACCCCACAACATTCTGTACTGAGCTCCGCAGTACATCACGTGGAAGCATAGTTCTTTGTTTCATTCTCATTCCCTTTATTCCCTATGCTCTTGCCTTTCTGTCTATTCCATTCTTACCACTAATTCCCAGTCACAAAATTCCTCATAATGAATGCCACAAAACAACCAGCCAAAAAGCTGAATCAAACACAAAAACTAACACTAGAGTTTTTACCAACCACATTTTACAAAACAATGTAACAGGTTGCTTTCCTTTCTTTCAACTCCATTTATCGAATATAGGGAATGTGCTTCCTGTGGATAACACAAGATAACTCCATATACATGTAGGCATTTAGTTCATTTCTTTTTAATGATGAGCGCAATTACATACAAGAGGAGGGTCTGAAGGAGAAGAGGAACTACGTTGATGCCTAATTTTATCTATCTGAAACTATAATTTGCTACTGATGTGCAGGCAAAGCCGAAGCAATTACCATTACCTACATCTAAAATTAACGTATTTGTAACTCTCATAACAACGTTTTTTTGGTTGATAGTGTGGAATAATATTTGCTTTTTTTAAACTTGAATGTTTTCTATTCTCTTAGTCATTATCACACCTTTAATAAAATGCATTAATTTCATCGTTTTGATCCATCACAAAAATGTTTTATGCTTTTAATGAATATGCACTGAAAACATGTCTTGTGCAAATCACAAGAAATTAATTTTTTGCCTTATTTCTAACCAACCAATTATGGGGACCATAACCAAGAAATTAATTATTCTGCTTTAATTTTCTGATTGGGCATTCCTAAGGATTTCTTATCTAGGGATCCTTAAAGTCACTTGCTTTCAGCTGCAAAATGGGAAAGTCTCTGAAACTAAAGGCTTTATGGTTTGAAAAAATCTAAAGACTCAAAGAGTTATGATTTTTTAAATTCTTTATGTTGTTTGACTTCAAAGCAAATGCATACAAAACAAAACTTTCAAAAACTGTGGAAAGGGGTAAAAGACCAATTTAGAAATTAAAATCAGTTGATGTCTATCAATGAGTCAAGGAATCAGCTGACACTCACAGTGTTAGGACTAGTTAAAACTAAATCATATCAGAGTGTGTGGAAAATTCTAATTTTAATAGAATTTCCCCTCTGTGGGTGAGGCAGGGCAGGAACCAGACTCAAATGATAAAGTTGTTCTTACTTTCACTTCTGCAATTTGATAGTTGTCTGCCTATTTATTTTTATAGATACATGTTCTTTCATTAAGTGGCTGTTTGTTGACCATTTGTATTGTACAAAACATTGTAATAGGTCCCTTAGCTTCAATAACACCTGACCTAGTTCCAGCTTGAAATTTTTAGGAATTCTGAAAGCATTAATACATAAAGGCTTAAATTTTCAAGTCCTTCAACCAAGATCATGTGAGAGAAATGCCAGTGAAAGAGCCAGTGACCCCTGTGATTTCATTTGCTGGCTCTCCATGGTATCCCTTGTTCTCCACATCTCATCCATTTAACTGTAATTTACAAACCTTCTCATTAGCTTGCACCATTTTGGCAAAGATTGGATCTGGCAGCTTAACATATAACCTTTCTCTGCCATTGAAAATGTAATAGAGTACTCTGTAGCCATAATATAAAACCAGCTTTCAGGACCCATGTGAAAGATGCAAGTACAAATGTAAACAAGTTGGAAGGAGATGGAAGGGAAGGGGAGTGGATGTTGGAGGGAGAAGGCATATCCACAGCTTTCCTCCCTCGTTCTGAAGTCCAGGCACATGAAAGAACCCCTGCAGGGTGGGAGCCAGCTGGCCGGCAGCACTTCTGACCGTGGAGGCAGAGGCCGCTCCACAGACCTGCATCCTCTCTAATCCCACAGCTCATTATGCAGTCCCCTCACTTGGCCTTCCTTCAGCTGTTTTCCTCATTTCAGTACAGAGGAAACCAACGCTAAAAATGTTTTCTGTATATCACATTAACTTTATTTCATCCTGATTTATACTTCTCTCTCTCTCTCAGGAAAATGGGATGTGGTTTGGTTCTCTGATTTGTTTCCACTGAGCTCTCTGTTCTCTGTCAGGTCACTTAATCCCAGGAAGGTTCGTGATAGGTGTTATGTAGACTGCTTCATGTTATTCTGTACCTTGCCACCTTCATTTCCTTTTTGAATCATGTTTTGTTGGTTCTGCTTCAAATTATGAGACAGATTGCTCCCCAGAGTGCATGACATCATGCATTTTTAATGGATGTGACATGGAAATTAAATGCTTTTAAACCCTTCTGAAACAGTAGTAAGATGGATCCATTACCACATTGGTTCCATTTCTAGTAGAACATTTAATTTAAAAATTTGTAGCAACATGTCAGTAAATGGCAGGCTTCCAGCTAGTGCTTGTGGAAACCACCTTCTGGAAAAAAGTGTGGACAGTAATGTATGATGCTCTTGTCAACCTGATCATCCTCTTGTTGTACGACATACAACTGCTCCTGGAGGACAGTAAACTACCCATCTTTTCCTTTTCCACAGCTCCAACATCTGGCTCAGGGTCTAGAATATAGTGGGTACCTAAGAAATGTTGACTGAACGAATGAATGAGTAAATGCTGGATCATAGAAACTTGAATACTTGCTTGTGGATGGTAGAAATATGAAAGATTTTCTTTTTTCATCTTCTCAAGGTAAACACCTTAATATGATAAAAGATTTTTTTCTTTCAGAAAATGAGAGTACACAGTTGAATAGTTTCCACCTCTCTGATCTTTCTGGATAAAATGTCCTTTGGCTACCTCTCCAACCTGATTCCCTACTGCTCCCACTACTACCCGAAACTACTTCCTGGCCCTGGCCTCTTCTCTGTTGCCCGTGAACACATCGAGAATACTGACACTCCAGAGCCCTGTTCTTGCTGTCTCCTGTCTGGGACGCCATTCCCTCCATGTCCCCCTGGCACGCCTCCCAGCTTCATTCAGGTCTCTGCTTAAGTGTAACCTCAGAGATGTCATCCCTAACCACCCTAATTAAAAGCACACTTTCCTCATCACTTTCTCTCCGGTACTTGTTGCCATGTGGCATCATATGTATTTATTTGTTTATTTTCTGTGTCTCCCACTAGGGCATTGATTCTACGAGGGCAAAGACTTGTCTATTTTGTTCACTGCATATCCTCAGTGTCCAGGACGGTGCCTGTCAATAGTATTTGGTGAATGAATAAATAAATGTAGGACTTGTTTAGTTAGTAGGATGTTTAATAAAGAGGTAGCACTTATGGTGAAAAGAGAACTAGTTTGGGGTGAGGAGGATTCAGTTCTACCGTTTACTAATCATTTAACTTCACTGAGTCTCAGGTTTCCTCTCAATGAAAAAGGTATAATAGGCCCTGCATTGAGAGGACAGAGGGAACAGCGGTTTCAGGAAGGATTGAGACAGAAATGGACGTGTTTTCCAGACCATGAAGCCAGGTCTGTGTGGAGAGGAGGAATATAGGTTAGGAGTAGAGTGAGATTTCTAAACTCTCTATCTTATCTAGCATTTGGAATATTCTTTCTCAGTTTTCTTCAAAGCAATCAATTATCATGGCAAATTAATCTAATAATTACATTTTAAAAATTGCAAAGACACTTAGAGAACCTCAAAAGGTCCTCGATTTCATTTGGAAGCAAGAAGTGCAGGACGATTTTTTTCCTTGCTGTCTCCCCTGTATCCCTTTAACAACTCCTCAGTCCCACTCCAAGAGACTCTGGAGGTGCTTCCAATCAAGGATTCTCCTTTTCCACTAAGGGATGGGCGTGTGACCTGGGCTGGCTAGTTAGCATCCTTGAATCTGGGACTGAGATTAGCGCTGGCATAAAAGCAAGTCTCTTTCCTTCTGGAAAGACTATGTGTGCTGGTTGCCATATTTTTCACCACCTGGAAAGGAGCAGTTTAAGTAGAAATGATGCCAACACAGAGAAAGTAGAGTTAAGAGATGAGAGATAAAGTCCTGACAACATGTGAACATGTCTGAAATCAACTCTACTTTTTATATCCAGACCTTCCAAGCTATGTGAGCCAACGAACAATCTTTTCTTTAAGCTAGTTTGAGTTGCTGGGCTCAACAACAAACAAATACAGGAGGCGACGGAGAAAGCAGTGAGATTGAGTTCTGCTCTGCAAAAATCGAGAAGACAAGGCTTGATCCAAAGCCCAAAAGCAATAGGGTGGAACTAATTCCTGCATTTCATAAAAGCACAGCCATTTTACTGCCCATCCACCCCAAATCCCTAGTTTCGTCATGTTCTTGCTTCCAGCCTCAGGTCAGGGGACTCTGTAGCTGTTTGGAGCTGAAGAAATTCCAGATTTCACTGGCTGGTGAGGAGGGATGCAGGGATAGGATTCCAACACTATGGCTGGTCAGCAAGAAAGGAGTCACGTTCTGGCCGTCCAGGCTGGGACTCTGAATACATTGTCACACACAATCATTAACACTCCAAACAGATTGATTCTGAAATACGGTTAGTGCAAGTCAATTGAGTTCAAGAAATCAGGTTGCTTACAAGCAAACTTTTGAAGCATATTACGTTCCTAAATTGGGGCCCGTCAATAATTTCTCCCACTGTAAACTTGTGCTTGCGTGTGTGTGTGTGTGTGTGTGTGTGTGTGTGTGTGATTAAGCATTCATTCTTAGTTACTAAAGAATAAAAGTTTTTAAAGTACAGTACAGGGAACCCTGGAGGTCCCTGAGACCCCTTCAGAGAGTCCATAAAGTTAAATATACTTTCAAATAGTTCCAAGACACTGTTTACCTTTTTCACTCTCATTCTTGCACAAGTGTACAGTAGAGTTTTCCAGATGATGTGTGATGTCATAACAAATTGAATGGAGAAATAGATGAGAATATATCTGTTTACTGTTAAACTAGACATTAAAGAAATTTGCAATATAATGTCAAGCAATGGCACTCTTTGGAAATTATAGTTATTTTCCACAAAATATATGTTATTTACATTAACAAGAAACTGGTTTATTGTTTTCAAATGAGTAACAAATACATATTTTTTAATTTCTCATTTTTTTCTTTTTCTTTTTTCACTCTTCTCCTCTATTCTTTTTTTATTATATAAATTTCAAGTGTACATCATCATATTTCGATTTCTGTATAGACTACGCCATGTTCACCATTCAAACACTAATTACCATCTGTCACCGTACACATGTGCCCTGTTTCCCCTTTCGCCCTCCTCCCTCCCCGCTTCCCCTCTGGAATCTACCAATCTAATCTCTGTATCCATGTGTTTGTTGTTGTTTTAATCTTCTACTTGTGAGTGAAACCATACGGTATTTGACTTTCTCCGACTGACTTATTTTGCTTAGCATCAGACCCTCAAAGTCCATCCATGTTGTCAAAAATGGCAAGATTTCATCTGTTTTACTGCTGAGTAGTATTCTGTCGTGTGTATACACCACATCTTCTTCTTTTTTATTGTGGTAATATTGGTTTATAACATTATATAAATTTCAAGTGTACATCATTATATTTCTATTTCTTTATAGATTACATCATGATTATCACCCAAAGAGTAATTACAATCCATCACAACACACAAGTGCCTAATCATCCCTTTTGCCCTCCTCCTTCCCCTACTTCCCCTCTAGTAACCACCAATCCAATCTTTGTCTCTATGTGATTGTTTGTTATTGTTTTTATCTTCTACTTATGAGTGAGATCATATGGTATTTGATTTTCTCTCTCTGACTTATTTCACTTAGCATAACACCCTCAAGATCCATCCATATTATCACAAATGGCTGGATTTCATCGTTTCTTACAGCTGAGCAGTATTCCATTGTGTATATATACCACATCTTCTTTATCCATTCATCCCTTGATGGACACCTAGGTTGCTTCCAAGTCTTGGCTATTGTGAATAATGCTGCAATGAACATAGGGGTGCATGTATTTTTACACATTCGGGTTTTCATGTTATTTGGATAAATGCCCCGCAGTGGAATAGCTGGATCGTATGGCAGTTCTACTCTTCATTTTCTGAGGAATCTCCATACTGTTTTCCATAGCGGCTACACCAGTTTGCACACCCACCACCAGTGTATGAGAGTTCCCTTCTCTGCACATCCTCTCTAACACTTGTTTCCTGTCTTGTTAATTATAGCCATTCTGACAGGAGTGAGGTGATATCTCATTGTAGTTTTGATTTGTGTTTCCCTGATAGTTAATGATGCTGAACATCTTTTCATGTGCCAGTTGGCCATCTGTATATCATCTTTGGAGAAAAGTCTGTTCAAATCTTTTGCCCATTTTTTGATTGGGTTGTTAGTTTTTTTGTTGTTGAGATGTATGAGTTCTTTATATATTTTGGATATTAACCTCTTATCAGATATATGGTTTGCAAGTATCTTCTCCCAATTGTTAGGTTGTCTTTTCATTTTGTTGATGGTCTCCTTTGTTGTGCAGAAGATTTTTAGTTTGATGTAGTCCCATTTGTTTATTTTGTCTATTGTATTCCTTGCCCAGTCAGACATGGTACTTGAAAATATGCTGCTAAGACTGATGCCAAAGAGAATACTGCCTTTTTTTCTTCTAGAGGTTTCATGGCTTCAGGTCTTACATTCAAGTCTTTAATCCATTTTGAGTTAATTTTTTTGTATGGTATAAGATAATGGTCTACTTTCATTCTTTTGCATGTGACTGTCCAGTTTTCCCAACACCATTTATTGAAGAGACTTTCCTTTCTCCATTGCATGTTCTTGGCTCCCTTGTCGAAAATTAGCTGTCCGTGGATCTGTGGGTTTATTTCCGGGCTTTCAATTCTGTTCCATTGATCTCTGTGTCTGTTTTTTTTGCCAGTACCATGCTGTTTTGGTTACTATAGCTTTGTAGTATATTTTGAAATCAGAGAGTATGATACCTCCAGCTTTGTTCTTTTTTCTCAGGATTCCTTTGGCTCTTCGGGGTCTTTTGTTGATCAATATAAATTTTAGGATTCTTTGTTCTATTTCTGTGAAAAATATTGTTGGGCCTTTGATAGGGATTGCATTGAACCTGTAGATTGCTTTAGGAAGTATGGGCATTTTAACTATGTTACTTCTTCTAATCCAAGGGCATGGAATATCTTTCCATTTCTTTGTGTCTTCTCCAGTTTCTTTCAACAATGCTTTATAGTTTTCAGTGTACAGATCTTTAACCTCTTTGGTTAAGTTTATTCCTAGGTATTTTATTCTTTTTGTTGCGATTATAAATGGGATTGTGTTCTTAATTTCTCTTTCTGCTACTTCGTTGTATAGAAATACAACTGGTTTTGTATGTTGATTTTATATCCTGCAACTTTACCATATTTGTTTATTATTTCTCAAAGGTTTTTTGGTGGATTCCTTAGGGTTTTCTATGTATAAAATCATGTCATCTGTAGATAGTGACAGTTTCACTTCTTCCTTTGCAATATGGATCCCTTTTATTTCTTTGTCTTGCCTGATTGCTTTGGCTAGGACTTCCAATACTGTGTTAAATAGGAGTGGTGAAAGTGGGCATCCTTGTCTAGTTCCTGTTCTTAGAGGGATGGCTTTCAGTTTTTTGCCATTAGAATGAAATTAGCTGTGGGTTTGTCATATATGGCCTTTATTATGTTGAGGTACTTTCCTTCAATACTCATTTTATTCAGAGTTTTTGTCATAAATGGATGCTGTATCTTGTCAAATGCTTTCTCTGCATCTTTTCAGAAGATCATGTGATTTTCATTCTTCATTTTGTTAATGTGGTGTATCACGTTGAGTGATTTCTGGATGTTGAACCATCCTTGCATCCCTGGAATAAATTCCACTTGGTCATGGTGTATGATCTTTTTAATGTATTGTTGTATTTGATTTGCTAGTATTTTGGTGAGGATTTTTGCATTGATGTTCATCAGTGGTATTGACTTGTAATTTTCTTTTTTTGTCTTGTCCTTGTCTGGTTTTGTTTTCTGGTTAATGCTGGCTTTGTAGAATGAGTTAGGAAGCTTCCCCTCCTCTTCAATTTTTTGAAAGCATTTGAGAAGGATAGATATTAAGTCTTCTTTGAATATCTGGTAGAATTCACTGGGGAAGATGACTGGCCCTGGACTTTTATTTTGGGGGAGGTTTTTGATTACTGTTTCAATCTCCTTACTGGTGATTGGTCTATTCAAATTCTCTATTTCTTCTTGATTCAGTTTTGGAAGGTTGTATGAGTCTAAGAATATATCCATTTCTTCTAGATTATCCAATTTGTTGGCATATAGCTTTTTGTAGTATTCTCTTATAATCTTTTGTATTTCTGAGGGGTCCATTGTAATTTCTCCCCTTTCATTTCTAATTTTATTTATTTAAGTCTTCTCTCTTTTTTCCTGGTGAGTCTAGCTAAAAGTTTCTCAATTTTGCTTATTTTTTCAAAGAACCAGCTCTTGGTTTTATTGATTTTTTCTATTGTTGTTTTAGTCTCCATTTCACTTATTTCTGCTCTGATTCTTATTATGTCCCTCCTTCTACTGATTTAGGGCTTTGTTTGTTCTTCTTTTTCCAGTTCCTTTAGGTGCACTGTTAGATTGTTTATTTGAGATTTTTCTTGTTTGTTGAGGTAGGCCTGTATTGCTATAAATTTTCCTCTTAGAACCACTTTTGCTGTATCCCATAAATTCTGGCATGTCATATTTTCATTTACATTTGTCTCCAGGTATTTTATCAATACTCCTTTGATTTCTTCAAGGACCCAACCATTGTTCAGTAACATTTTGTTTAATCTCCACGTATTTGTGGCTTTTCTGATTTTCTTCCTGTAGTTGATTTCTAGTTTCATACCATTGTGGTCAGAAAAGATGCTTGGTATTATTTCAGTCTTCTTAAATGTATTGACACTTGTTTTGTGGCCTAATATGTGATCAATCCTGGAGAATGTTCCAGGTGCATTTGAAAAGAATGTGTATTCTTCAGTTTTGGGATGGAATGTTCTGTATATATCTACTAAGTCCATCTGGTCTAGTGTGTTGTTTAAGGCCAATGTTTCCTTATTGATCTTCTGTTTGGATGATCTATCCGTTGGTGTAAGTGGAGTGTTCAAGTCCCCTACTGTTATTGTGTTACTGTCTATTTCTCCTCTTATGTCTGTTAATAATTGCTTTATATATTTAGGTGCTCCTATGTTGGGTGCATAGATATTTACAAGTGTTATATCCTCTTGTTGGATTGTTCCCTTGATGGTTATGTAGTGCCCTGCATTGTGTCTTGTTACAGTTTTTGTTTTAAAGTCTATTTTGTCTGATATGAGTATTGCTACCACAGCTTTCTTTTCATTGCCATTTGCATGGAGTATCTTTGTCCATCCCTTCACTTTCAGTTTGTGAGTGTCTTTAGGTCTGAAGTGTGTCTCTTGTATGCAGCATATATATGGATTCCGTTTTTTTATTGCATCAACCACTCTATGCCTTTTGATTGGAGCATTTAGTCCATTGACATTTCAAGTAGCTATTGATATGTATGTACTTATTGCCATTTTGTTACTTTTTTCCTGGGTGTTTTAGTAGTTCTTCTCTGTTCCTTTCTTCTTCTCTTGCTCTCTTTCCTTGTGGTTTGATGGCTTTTTTAGTATTATGTTTGGGTTCCTTTCTCTTAATTTTTTGTGTCTTTATTAAAGGTTTCCGTTTTGTGATTACTGTGAGGTTCATATATAATAACCTACATATACAGCAATCTGAGTTGAAGGTCTCTTTAGTTTGACCTCTTTCTAAAAGCTCTACTCTTTTACTCCCCTCCTCCCACATTTTATTTTTTTGATATCATATCTAACGTCTTGTTTGTGTGTGTGTATCCATTACCCTCTTATCGTGGAAATAGATAATTTTTTCCTACTTGTGGTCTTCTCTTTCCCCCTTAAACAAATCCCTTTAGCATTTATTTTAGGACTGGTTTCTTGGTAATAAACTCCTTTAATTTTTGCTTGTCTGGGAAACTCTTTGTTTCCTCTTCCATTCTGAATGGTAACCTCACCTGGTAGAGTATTCTTGACTGTAGGTTTTTTTCCTTTTAGCACTTTAAATATATCATGTCACTCTC
This sequence comes from Tapirus indicus, assembly GCA_031878705.1. NCBI lineage: Eukaryota > Metazoa > Chordata > Mammalia > Perissodactyla > Tapiridae > Tapirus > Tapirus indicus. Next base: position 54,310,706 of record CM062933.1, on the reverse strand, counting down.
TTTTAGCCTGAAAGGTTTCTGTTGAGAAGTCAGCTGATAGCCTTATGGGGTTTCCCTTGTATGTAACTTACTGCCTTTCTCTTGTGGCTTTTAGGATTCTCTCTTTATCTTTAATTCTGGACATTTTAATTATGATGTGCCTTGGTGTGGGCCTCTTTGGGTTTATCTTTTTTGGTGCTCTCTGTGTTTCCTGTACCTGGATGTCTGTTTCCTTAGGTTAGGACAGTTTTTAGCTATTATTTCTTCAAGTAGGTTCTCTGCCCCTTTGTCTCTTTCTTCTTCTAGGACACCTATGACACAGATGTTAGTGTGCTTGATGTTGTCCGAGAGGTCCCTTAGACTCATTCTTTTTAATTCATTTTTCTTTTAGCTTTTCAGCTTGGGTGACTTCCTTTAGTCTTTCATCCAGCTTGCTGACCCGTTCTTCTGTATCATCTACTCTGTTTTGAGTCCCTCAAGTGAATTTTTCATTTCCAGTATTGTATTCTTCCTTTACGATTGGTTCTTTTTTATATTTTCTAGTTCTTTATTGATGTTCTTACTGAGTTCATCCACTCTTCTGCCAAGATCAGTGAGCATCCTTATGACTCTTTGTTTGACCTCTTTGTTGGGTAGATTGCTCATTTCTATTTCATTTAGTTCTTTTTCTGGGGTTTTGTCCTGTTCTCTTATTTGGAATATGTTCCTTTGCTTCCTCATTTTGCCTCTTTCTCTGTGCTCAGTTTTCTTTTCTTTTCTCTTTTTTTTGTAAGGAGCACCAACCTTGAGCTAACATCCTTGCCAATCCTGCTCTTTTTACTGAGGAAGACTGGCCCTGGGCTAACATCCATGCCCATCTTCCTCTACTTTATATGGGACACTGCCACGGCATGGCTGGCAAGCAGTGCATTGGTGGGCACCTGGAATCCGAACCCACAAATCCTGGGCTGCCAAAGCACAAACTAAACCACTGTGCCACCAGGCCAGCCCCCTCAGTTTTATTTTCTAACCTGATAAATTTCAGTGGATAGAACCCACAAAAATAAAAGATCTTTGAGGTCCTCAATAATTTTTTGTAAAGGGCTCCTGACATCAAAAAGTTTGAGAACTGCTGTAATGAATGAACCATCTGAAAACACATTTGGGTAAAATTTGTAATAACTGGATATTGCATAAGTTTGCTATCAAATCTAAACTCCATATATTTTTAAAAGTCTGAAAGTGACTTGTGGTAATCCTCAGGAATAAATTCTTATTGTAATTTATTAGAATGGCATTTTACATGTCAATGTTGATTTTAAACATTGATCTGCTATGGAATGCTATCATCTTTAGCACACCTGTACTGGTCAAAAAATATAGTACTGTTATTATTATCATTTTACAGATGAAGAGGCTGGGCCTTTTTAGCATTATCATCTAAAGCAGGTGCCAGCAAATTTTTTGTGTGAAGGGCCTGGTTGTAAATATTTTTGTCTTTGCAGGACATGTGACTTCTGCCTCAGCTGCTCAGTTCTGCTGTTGTAGCATAAACGCAGCCATGGGCAACATGAAAACAAATAAGCGAGGCTGTGTTCCAGCAAAGCTTTACTTGTGAACACTGAAATTTGAATTTCACATAATTTTCACATGTCAGAAACTATTATTCTTTGATTTTTAACCACTTAAATATCTAAAAACTATTCATAGTTTTGTGGGCATTCAAAACCAGGTGGCAAGTTGAATTTGGTCTGCAGGCTGCAGTTTGCCAACCCCTGGTCTAAAGTATGTTCTACACAACTTTAATCCTTTGAAAGCCTCTGTGACAAAGGGTTCCATGACTAAATAAGTTTGGGAAACTGTACACTGTAATTTAAAGCCTCTGAAATATCCTTCAAAAGCATTGTTTTGTCTCAGTCAAGCAAAATTTTCAATCAAACCTAATGGATCACAGAAACACTTTCTTTCAAATAATAATTGTTTTTTGTTTTCAAACTACTGTTCCATGGAATGTATGTTGGGAATTATTGCTCTAAAGGATCCCAAACTCAAATGCCTATAGGCACACTCTGCATGATACAGGCTCTGTGTAAGAAAATAGGTATTAATCTGCTCACACCTGTCCAGTAACATCGCTTCTTAACCATGTGCAGGACAAACAAAATGGCCAATAAAACATATATTTATTCTATAAGGGCATAGCCCTTAGGCATCAGTTAGCAGCCAATGGTGTACCGATTTATATATGGGGGAAATGACATCACTGTGTCGAGATTCATTACCCAGGGAAGGTAATAGGGACTAGCTGCTTCTCTTGACATGAGTGATACCACATGCAGCTACCTCCTCAGGGAACAGTAGGGAAAGACATAGAAAAGATGTAATTGGAGGGGTATAGTGAATGTGCTTGTGCTTTGGTCATTACATAGCTGATTCTGTGTGATTTCCAGGATGTTTCCCAAACTTTAATGTATAAACAAATTATCTGAGATCTTGTTAAAATGCAGATCCTGATTCAGTAAATCTGGGTGGTACCCCACACTGGTGATTTGTGGTTTCAGTGTTCAGGAAGGGATTCTTGCCTTGCACAAATTCAGTGAAATTCAATGACCAACTCAATAGAAGAATTTGTATGTTCACAAGATCCCCAGCAATTCATATGCACATTTGAGTCTGAGAAGCACTGCTCCAGAGCCAATTTCCATGAACGCATGTTCTCAGGGCATTGGAAAGTCAGGCCAGCTGTACTAAATAATCTGCACCAATAGTGAAATATAGTCTGAGTGTCCTTGAGTAAATAAGGAAAGAAGAGAAGAATATCTTCCCTTCTAAGACTCTGTTAAGGGAGCATCTGCAAAGTCCAGAAATGATTTGTGAGGTAACCCTGGTCTAATGTCTAATGAATCTACATTCATATCCAGGAGAATGAAGGGCAAGAGCTCAGAGGTCAGTTATAAAAACTTCTGATGTCAGAGATTGGCAAAAATAACTACACAGTAGAGCCACAAAATATCATTTCAAGAATGCTAAGTTTCAATGGAAATATTCCCATTAATGAAAACCATCAGGATCACCAGTAGTGAGTAATCGTAAAGCCACACTGTGTGCCTGCAGCACATCCTTTGGGGAGCTGGCATAAGGTGGCAATCAAAAACTTGGTGCTCTCTCTTTCAATCACAGATCACAGAATAGGGACACACATTCTGAAAGGTTTACAGATATTATACAAGGCACATATACATAAAACAGAAACCTTATGAGGATATTTGACAAATATTTGTTGAATGAGCTCAAGACTATCAGACTTGTGTCTTGAATAAGAGCTGAAATTCGGGTGATTGTTGTCCTAATATTTTGGGTGACATTTGTAACATTCCTCAGCCTCAGGAATGCTATATCTTAGCATTTTGATTTGGGGGTGTTGAAAGAGGGGTTAGGAAGGGTATTGTGTTTGTAAACCAAGTATTAAAAATCAGCAAGAGATGTTTGGGACACCATGCTAAGGTGCTGGGGGGAAAAAGGCATGTTCTTGTTGATAAGAATATTGAGAGTTCAAGAATGGGACCAAGAAAATTGAGCTTTTAAGAAGTGGTCACTGATGGACAATAAACAAAGGCACCCACTCAAATGAAAGAAAGCAGCACAATTTCATTTAGCTCAAAGTCTAGCCAGGCAGAGTGGTGCCCTTAGAGGCCACTTGAGTCCTGGAGAGCTCTCCCTGGGCACTGCATGAACGGAGGGACTGGTACACTCCCTTTGTTCACAGACTCAGCTTCCTGAATCCCCCAACTCTTTCATTCCTTTCTCCTCACTTATTTTTTCATCCCCTGGCTTCAGGACTGGCTCCCTGCCCCATCACAATTATGCTTTTATCCTCAGCCTTAAAGCACATTCTATCTCTTCTGGCTGTGAGCCCAGCCACTCATGATCCTAATTTTGCTTCCTCATTTCTCCAGTGAACTCATGACCGTCTCTGGGCAATGCCTCTTTATTTCACCAGATCCAGAATCATTTGGTACTTATCCTGTGTTCCTCCTTTGGAGACAGGGCCAACACACTCCAGGTCTGATCAAAACAGACCACATTTAACAGCCTGCCCATTATTCTTTGTTGACCCTGAGCTCTCACGCTGCATCTTCTCATATATATTTTCAGCTGTGCTTCTCTCGACTTCATCACTAGACCATTTCTTATGTGGGGAATGTCTGCTTTCACTTTTTTAACTCTCATGGAAAGGAAAAGTCCCATATTCACCAAATACTTCCCAAGTTTTGATGATTGTGTGACTCTTAGGAAACAAGAAATACTTACTGAATGCCAACCATATGCCTAAATTGATATAGTTGCATAGACTTTGGCTGATATGTTCTCTAAAACAGCAAGAGATCACTCATTCATTATGAACCAACATACATCCACCAATGGCCAATATGCTGTGTACATTTCTCACCTGGGTCAAAATCAGACAGGTAGCTAGCTAACTTTAGGCCAATAAATGTGCCTACATTTTACAGTTCAGATGACCTACTTTATACGTATATTCACCACATAAAACAAAGCCACTGTAAAACTATTTGTAACTTAGTTGAGCTAAAAGTATGGAACCTTGTTCATAAAAGAAAGTAATGTTGGCAGCTTTAAGTAGGTACCTGTTCTAGATATAGCTAATCATTTTTATGCACATATTAAAAATTTAAAAACTTTCAGGGTCAGAAGATGATATTTTCATCCTTAAAATGCAAAATTCCATATACAAGAAGGTTTTTCCTGATTAGTCAATACATAATGAGTCATACAATCTCATATAACTTCAGGTTTTTTTGTTTTCTTTTGGTGAGGAAGATTGTCCCTGAGCTAACATCTGTGCCAATCTTTCTCTATTTTGTATGTGGGACGCCACCACAGCATGGTTTGATGAACATTGTGTAGCTCCACTCCCAGGACCCAAACCCGCGAACCTTGGACGGCCGAAGGGAAGCACACAAACCCAACCACTATGCCACCAGGCGGGGCCCCCTTCAGTTTGTTTTTAAGCTAAATCCAGAAGTAAACTTATTTTGTGTAAGAGCAGAGCTTTATACAGCTCTACCTGCTCTGAACACGTGAATGAAGGAAGACAGCTTGATAAGGTATATTGCTCACTCACCTAAACTGAATGTTTACCTATTGTGTAATTATATTCATAATTACCAAATAATTAGAAGGCATAGTTAGGATGAAAAAAATTCACTCTAAGATTGTCTTTGAAGTCATTTTTTTCTTGTAATATTTAGTTTTAGTTGGTTATTTACAGCTTACTTGGAAGCTTTTGGACACTTGAAAATATTCTTGTGGCTTTTGAAGCATTTGTCCTGGTATGTCTGCCTGCCATAATGTAGAAAGATTTTCATGGTGGAAGTTACCTCCCCACCCAACTTGGTTTTGCTCTTCCAGCATCTTCCATTTTTCATCCTAAAGAAAATCACAGATATTGGAGAAATCAAAATAACAAAACCCTCATCTTTTAAGCATTTACTATATGCAAATACGTGCATTATCTCATCGAAAGCACAACACAGAAGCTCTATGCAAGGTTTTCACCATTGTATGTACCATTGGTAAATAAACCAAGACTCAGAGAGGTTAGCTGCTTTATCCAAAATTGCACAATTAGTAAGTGATGAGGCAAGTTGGGCTCATGTCTGACTCCGAATTGCAAGTACTTAATAATAATAACAACAAGAGCAGCAAATATTTACTGAGTGCTGTCTGCCAGGCTCTTTACAAAGCACGCCCCAAGGTTATCTCAATGCTCACAAGAGCAGCGTGAGGTAGATTCTTTTTAAATCCCAATTTTGTGGATGTGGAGCTCAGGTATGAGAAGTGAAATAGCCCGTGTGAGTCTACATTGCTGATGAGGAGTAGCATCGAGACTTGAACCAGGCTGGTCTGAATCTAGCACCTGCTTCCTTGATCACAAGACTCAATGAGGGACACCTATTTTAAGAATGTATCTTAACTCATCCAGCCACCAGTACTACTCTTATGGATACAATTTATACGTATGTAGTGTATTGTGAAAAAATTGGTATATTTGTGTCAGTGTTTGCATTTATTTAGCCTCTACCACATGTCAGGAATGCTAGGTTTTGTGGATACAGAAACAAAGACACCATCTCTGACCCAGAAGCTCCCGATGGAGCTGGAAAAGATACACGCTAAAAGATGCTGTCAGAGTAGATAAGAGGGAATGGCTCTCTCTTCCCACAGCACCACAGAAACGCTTTCCAGAAGAGATGAAATTTAAGTAATGGGTAACGGGTGTGGTAAAATCGTCAAGCCATCCATATTTGGTGCGCAGTACTCTAGGCTGTGGAAGCACGCGTGAGAAGATATCCTGGCCCGAGAGAGGAAAGGCAGTTGTCTCATCACCACTCAAGGGAGAGTGTGAATGACACTGACCCAAGAAATGGGCAGGTAAACAGCATCTGACCTCAAAAGGGCTTTATCATTTTTAAATTATTTATTTATTCCTTCATACAGTTGACAAATATTTATTCAGTATGTGCTACATATCAGGAACTGCACCAATCACTTAGGAGGCAAGAAGCACAGTTCTGGCTGTCTAGCCAGGTACTGTGTTATTTGCTCCTCTGAGGAGTTTGAATTGAGAGGCACTGAATGAATTTAAGCAGGATGATATGACTGATTTCATGCTTGGCAATAATTATCCATGGGTAGTGGTCTGTGTTGGAAAATCTGGTAAAATTTAAATAATTAATTACGTATCTCATGATTTCCATCATTTCTATTATCTCTTTTCTCTTACTTAACCTCAGTATAATTTTATTCTCATTGTCTAGCTTTTGAAGGTGGAAGTATAGAACATTGATTTTAAACCTTTGTTCTTTTCTAACAAAAGCATGTAAACACTGCTTTAGCTGTATCATCACAAATTTATAATGTTTTTTCATTATCATTCAGTATAAAGTTCCCATCATAATTTTTATTTGACTGATAGGTTATTTAGAAGTGTGTTGCCTAATTTCCAAATGCTGGATATTTTCTAGTTACATTTCTTTTATTGATTTTTATTTTAATATAGTTGTGGTCAGAAAAAAATACTCTGTATGACTTCAATCTTTGATATTTATTGAGCTTCGTATTATGACCCAGCACATGTCGATCCTGATGAATGTTCCATATGTACTTGAAAGAATTTATTGATTAGATCAAGTTGGTTGGCAATATTTTTAAAATCTTCTATATGTTTACTGATTGCCTACTTGTTCCATCACTTACTTAAAAGTGGTGTTAACATCAACAACTATAGATCACTCAGGGTTCTCCAGAGAAACAGAACCCCTAGGATATATATGTGTATATGTTTACATATATATATGAGAGTTATTTTAAGGATTTGGCTCATGTAATTTTAGGGGCTGGCAAGTTTGAATTGTAGGGTAAACCAGTAGGCTGGAAACTCAGGCAGGAGTTAATGCTGCAGTCTTGAGGCAGAATTTAATCTTCTCTGGAAAACCTCAGTTTTTGTTTTTAAGATCTTCAACCATTGGATGAGGCCCCACCCACATCACCAAGAGTAATGTCCTTTATTTAAAGTCAACTGATTGTGGATATTAACTACACCTACAAAGTACCTTCACAGCAAAACCTAAATTAATGTTTGATTAAATAACTGAATGCTGCAGCCTGGCCAAGTTGACGCATAAAACTAACCATCACATTAACTGTGAACAGAAAGCTGTCCATTTCTCTCTTTGCCCTACAATTTTTTTCTTCATACATTTTGAAGCTCTGTAATTAAATAAATATACACTTAGGATTGATGCTTGTTATGTCTTCTTGATGAGTTGACCCATTTATCATTATAAAATACCTTTCTTTATCTCTGGTAATGTTCCTCATCTTGAAATCTCCTTTGTCTGGTATTTATGTAATCACACTAGCTTTGAAGAGCTTAGTTTTCTTCTTGGTGTTTTTTTCCACCTTTCTGTTTTCAATCTGTCTGTGTCTTTTTACTTAAAAGTGTTTTTTCTCAGGAACATCTAGATGGGGTTTTCTTTTTTGTACATTTTGATCATCTCTGCCTTTTAGTTGCAGTGTTTAGTCCATTTATCTTTAATGTAGTTATTAATATGGTTAGATTTTAATCTCCCATCTTATTGTTTTCTATTTACACCATTTGGCCTTTATTCCGTTCTTCTTTTCTTGTCTTATTTTTGGCGAATAAAGTAGTCTCCAGTGTTCAGTTCATTTCTATCTATTGACTCTTGATATGCTTTTTTTGTTTTTTACAGATTGCTCAATCTAGAAATAATAATATTTGCTTTTAAGTTTTCACAGTTTCCCCTCAAATAATGTTATGCTACTTCACAAACAATGTAAGAACATTATAACTGTAAGGTTATAACTATGAAGGGGAGAAAGAGCATTCTCTACCCACTCTGGGTCCTTTCTGGCTGGGCTACAAATTAAATTGACATGAGGCTGAATAGCAGGAGAAAATCAAACAAAGCTTTATAACATATATACATGGGAGAGACCTGGGGAAACTGAGTATCTCCAAAATGGCAGAGGTTCTCCTCTTAAATAGACAAATGAGGATATTTGGGGTTGTATCAGTTATGGGAGATTACCAGAAAAGCACAGTAAGGTTATCATGCAGATTTAAGGCCTCGCTGCCTTCCACATTGACAAGTTTCTAGAGATGAGGTCATCCACCCCTCTTCCCAGTGCAGAGAATGAGATACCTTTACAAATGGAGATTTCCCTTACAAATGAAAATGTCTGGTAAACAGAACTTTGATAAGAATGGGTGTAGCAAAGACCCTCCCAGTCTATCGATACCCAGAGTTTTCCATGGTGCCGGCCTGTCCCAGGGACAGGCCTTCCATCCAAATCCCTTCAGACAGTTAGTGGGGGTGGGGAAGGTCAAAGAAGCTTCCTTTGGTGCTTGAGGTGGCCAATTCTGGTCCCCACAACTGTAAAATGTATCCCTTTTCTGGCCATTGTGCTCCTTCTCCATGTGCCATAAGCCTAATACATTGTTATTATTTTTATTTTATGTAGTCAATATATTTTTGAAGAAATTAAAATATATAGGTATGTTTGTATTAAAAATAAAAATGCTAAAAGAGTCTTTAATATTTAACCAAATATTTACCCTTTCTGGTGTTCTTCATTGCTTTCTGCAGGTCTAGGGTTCCATCTGGTACCATTTCTCTTCAGCCTGAAAACTTTCTCTCAGTATTTTGTGTAGTGCAGATTTATTGAAGACTAATACTCTCAGCTTTTGTCTACTGGAGAATGTTTTTGGGGTTTTTTTGCCTTCCATTTTAGGATATTTTTGTTGAACATAGAATTCTAGGTTAACTTTTATTTCTTTCAGTGCTTTAAAGACATTATTTCACAGTCTTCTGACCTGTAAATTTGGTCATCACTCATTTTTTTCCCTACATAATGTGTCTTTTTCATCTGGTCACTTAAAATTTGTTCATTATTTTTGGTTTTCTAACTTAATGTTTAGATGTATCTAGAATTGGTTTCCTTTATGTTTGTCCTGTTTAGGGTTTGCACGAGCAATAGGTAGAATTCTTCTAGGAAATGTATTGCACAAATCCAAATATATCACACAGAAGGTAGCATGGAAGGCTTTCTGGACCAGATACTCTACAAATCCAGGTGTATTTTACTAGAGGGTAAAGGACTCCTATGCCCTACAGGCCTGTGAGAGCACCAGGCTATAACTTTCTTAAATCATGGTGGCTGGTAACTTCTGGAAAACAAATTGCCCTTTTGGAAAAGATAAGACCACATTTGGAAAATGTGTTAATCTCTTGTATTACCATTAGGAAAACATAAGATCAGACAAGTAATTTGAATAAATAATCTGCATATCTGACACTCTATGGGGAATTTTGTTTGTTTGGCTTGTCACATGTTCATCCCTTGGAGCTGGTAAGAACAAAGCATTACACTTTCCATGACCATAGTAGGTTGTTCTAGTCAAAATACCCAACAACTGGAGCAGTCGTGTCCAGGCCACCAGCAGGGAGTTAGCCAGCAGCAGTGGACAGCCATCACAGGACATCAGCCTGGGTCTGTGATGTGTGGAAAGGAAGAGGAGACTAAACAGGGATAGAAAAGACCTTAAAAGGCACGTCCTTTTCTACCTTTGATTTTGAATTCCTCTCTAATAAATATCTACCCTATTTTTAAAAAATATGGTGGGGGAAAAAACTCACAGACCATATCAGGAGTTTAATTTTTAATCTTAATACTTTAAATAATTATTGATCACATCTTGACAACTTTTCTTTTGAGATTGCTAGTCAATCTACAGGATTTCAAGCTGAAATAACAATATTCTTTAATTTTGCCAGAACTGCTGATTAAATTCTTTTTAAATCTTGACATGGATCCAGTCTGGAAGGACTGAAGCCAAACTGAACATCCTGTGAACTCTGGATGAACAGTTCATTTACATCTGGATGTTCTGATCGAATTTGAATAGTGTGCTCTTGTATCCCAGGAGAAAAGAGCTAAGTTCATGTCCATGCTGGTTTGTATCCAAACAAAAAGGAAAATAAATATTAATTTTGGCATACAAATTTATTAAAATTATATATTTAGGTATTTTCTTTATAAGAAATACTAATTTCAAAATGCAGTTTTCTAAATAATAGTAAGAAAAATAAAACTATAAAATAATCTTTGTATTTTCCTTGTACATTTTAAAACTATGCCTTGCAATAATTAATGGGAACTGAAATACTCAACAGCTGCAATGAAATGAATCAATATTTGTAGGGTTTTCTTTTACAAATAAATAGGATGATTTTCTATGCCAATAAATTCAAGCCACAGATAATTATTTTTGTAGCTTAAAATTTCACGTTGTTTGTTACTTTGCTCTGTACCAAAACTGTAGTTTATCACATAAAACTTACAACACACATGAGATGGTAGAGTAGGCATCATTCTTTTAAAAATGTTTCAAAGGTTAAGCAATTTGCTTACTGCAAAATTCTAATTAATTTAAAAAGCTAAAATAGAAATTCAGGTTTCTTTTACATAATGATTATGGTAATTCCATTTCTATAGTTGAGAGCTGTAGCATGAAAGAAGCAAAATAGCGAATTTAAGTATTCATTCATTTACTCATTTATCCCACCCGTTGTTCTTAGCATGTGTTTAAGCTGGAGATAAGGTGGTAAACACAACAAATACATTCTCTGCGTTCCAGGAGCAATCAGAGTTGCTTCGGGGATAGATAACCAACAAATTGTGCAATTAATTGTGTAATTAGAATTGTGGTGAGTGAAATTAGGCAGAAGTACCCAGAACGAAGGAACTTCCAGTTTCTCTGGAGAAATGACAACTCGACTCAGACCCGAAGGACGAGAGTGAGATGGGGGGTGGCATATACGCAGAGGGAAGACCCACGAGCGACAATGTGGAGACTAGAAGGAGCCTCGTAGCCTAGGGGATTTACAGGTCTGCAGGAATGCAATGCAGCAAGGGACGGGGAATGTCAGAGGGGAGGTTGGAGGTCAGCAGGGGCCAGATCACACACGTCACTGTGTGCCTTACTAGGGATCTTGGTCTTCATCTTAAGAGCAATGCAGTAGTAGTTATTAAGGAGCCTCAAGGAGGGAGAGAAATGATAAGATTTTGCTTTTTAAAAATCATCCAAGTGGAGAATATATTGACTGGTTAATAGTAGATGAGGGGGAGTCTTTTCTGGAAATTCAGCCCAAAAACGGAGGGAGTGTTTTGACTAGGGGTGGTGGGAATAGAGATAAGAACAGTCCAATTTAGTGACATCTAGGATGTAGAATCAACCAGAATTGGAGATTGATTAAATATGGGGGTTACAGAGACTAAGTAAAGAATGTTGTCCAGGGGCCGGCCTGGTGGCGCAGCGGTTTAGTCCGCGCTTGGCAGCCCGGGGTTCACTGGTTCGGATCCCAGGTGCCCGCCGACGCACTGCTTGTCAGCCATGCCGTGGCGGCGTCCCATATAAAGTGGAGGAAGATGGGCATGGATGTTAGCCCAGGGCCAGTCTTCCTCAGCAAAAAAGAGGAGGATTAGCAACGGATGTTAGCTCAGGGCTGGTCTTCCTCACCAAAAAAAAAAAAAAAGAATGTTGTCCAGGATGCTGATGTGTGCAGTTAGTGGACATTGGTGCATTTGCAGAGATGGGCGGCACTATTTCACCAAAGTAGCTCATAAGTTTCTTTTCTGAGTGATGGGGAAGGAGACAGACACGATCAGGAATCGGGGTTTGGCATACCGAGCTTGATATACTCATGAAACGTTCAGTGGAGACAATGGGTAAGCAGTCTCGTGTGCCCAGAACTAACAGGAGGGGTAAATCTGCAAGAAGGTAATTGAAGCCATCAGGATGGGTGAGATTGCCCCGGCAGGGCTTCCCAGCAGAAGTTCTGCAGAATCCTAGGGTCTCTGAGCTATCAACAGGGCTCTCGTGTGAAAGAAGGATTGAAAACACATGAAACATCTGGTTCTGAACTTCACATGCTGCACAATGAGATGGGCTGTGACCGAGCATTCCCATTAGCAATTTTGTTAGAGATTTTTGGCCCCATAAAGCAGTGGACAGAAGGACAGTGTTCACTGGGATGAGTCCATTCTTAGATTTTGATGCCAGGTTGGGGAGGCCTGTGATGTCTAATGAGAGCTGTTCTCACACAAAGAAGATTCACAAGAGATGTCAACCTCTCCTTCTCAAATTACCTTCCCCCCTCCCTTTATGCACAGCCAACTGACTTCAGGAAGCGAATAAGCTTGACTGATGTAACAGAAAGTCAGAGGGAAATTTTCATTCCCAAGAAGATACTTACACACCAGCAGTAATGTCCCCCCTGCCGCTTGCTGTTACAGTAAATGCTGCAAAACGTGGACTACGGAGGTTAAAAGTAAATTATATTGTGAGGTTTTTCCATTTCTAGACACTTTCTCACTTCGGTGTGTGCTTTTCGGTTTTATATTTTATTTGCATCACAAATATGTCTGATGGTCAGGTCTGGTGATTTCTCAAGATGAGGTCTGAGATGGAAAAGGAGTCTTCTAGGCTTGGGCCTATGGAAAGTTTTGACAAGGTTAATGATGAGGAATTACAATCTTCTGAGTCAACTCACTGCACCAGTGCAGCAAGGGACCCAAAGAAAGTTCCCCCTCACAACGAAAGCCACTTAATGAGCTCTATCTGTTGTGCAGTCTGTGATGAACAACTAAAAAGGCAGCAGTAACTCCAGCAAAACTGAAAAAGACACCTACAAACCACAGCCATGTGACAAGTAAAGATGCTGGTTATTTTAAAAAGCAATTTGAATCTCAAACAAACAGGATAAAGATTTCGGTTAAAAAAAGTCACATTCAGGGGCCGGCCCGGTGGCGCAGCGGTTTAGTCCGCGCTTGGCAGCCCGGGGTTCGCGGGTTCGGATCCCGGGCGCCCGCCGACGCACTGCCTGTCAGCCATGCCGTGGCGGCGTCCCATATAAAGTGGAGGAAGATGGGCACAGATGTTAGCCCAGGGCCAGTCTTCCTCAGCAAAAAGAGGAGGATTAGCAACGGATGTTAGCTCAGGGCTGGTCTTCCTCACCAAAAAAAAAAAAAAAAAAAAAGTCACATTCAGTAAAAAGGCTCAGAAGGCAAGTTATTTAGGAGTTAGTAGGAACATAATTTATAACTAGAAAAGGAAAAGTTGTGTAGTTGATGAGAACTTAATAACAATAGCAGATAAAATTATAGTTAACAAAATGTGAGGGTGAGATTCTGTAAAAGAAATAGTTCCACTCTCAACCAGTATGACATATTGACATATGGACGATGTGCCACATGACGCTGAAGAGGTTTTGTATAATAAACTGGAAAACAACAGCTTCTCTATCCAGCTTGATAAACAAATTTCACCAATAAATGTCATGCTGTAGAATTTGTAAGATTAGTAAATGATAGTGAAATTTAAGAAAATTTTTTCTACTGCACAATGCTGCCCCAAACAAGTAAAGACCAAGTACATCTGATGTTTATGTTTATATCTGAAAACAGAAGTTTACAGAACCTCATTGGCGTCTGTGTTGATGGCGCCCCAAGAAAATTCACATTCACACTGACATCACAATACACTGATTACTTTCCAGAGAGTAACTGGTGTCAAAAACTCTTGAATACGAAATGAAAAAATGTCTGGATAATAGTATAAAATGTTTATTAAACAAAGACCAGATCACTGAAGATAGCTTTAAGACAGTATGAAAATCTGAAAGGGAACACCTATACCTCCTGCATACAGAAATCCAGAGGCTTAACAGAGAGACAGTTCTCAACAGGGTGTTTGAGCCAAAAGAGAATTAGAGGGGCACTTTCCAGATATGAGACCAGATTTTGCTGAATGATTCGAAGATAAAGAATAGCTGCAGAAAGTAGCCTACTTAGCAGACATTTTTCATCACATTATCCAGTTGAACATGTTTTTACAAAATCCAGGAAAATTTGTTTTACTTCAAGTGACAAGATGCCTGAATTTAAAAGAAATTAAACCTTTAGAAAAAATATACTGCAAAAGAAAATTTTGAAATATTTCAACCACTACTTGGGTTTGAAAGAGAGGAGGGACATGAGCAAGTCTTAAGCCGTCCTGAAAACCATCTAGAGAACTCGACAGGGACAGTGCTTCCCCTTTCAACCCAAGTGCGTGACTGTGTGAGGGACCTTTCCTCTAGATTTCCTTCCCTGCATGAGGACTTGACTTTGAGGGAAGAGGAATAACTTTGAGCTGAAGTTTGCTTATGGACTCAAGATGACAATTAGCGCTCTGCCCCTAGAGGAGTTCTGGATTTCTGTGGAAGCAGGGCATCCTGCCCTTATAGGGAAGCAGTGGACATCTTGCTGTGGTTTCAACTTCTTTCATTTGTATTTCTTATTTAACCAGCATCAAAAACAAGGACAGAAATTGTCTGATTACAGTTGAAAATGAAATACGTGTATGCTTATCTTATATATTTGACCCGGAACTGTGTATTTTTGCAGCAAAAAACAAGCACAGGTTTCACATTACATATATAAATTTCATTCTTAATTTTTTGTTCAATCTTTTTATCCAAATATAGGTCTTTAAAAGAGATTGAGAAACTAACACATTTGCATAGTAATGTAACTGCTAGGCCTATATTTGAGCCTAATCACGTCACTCAGAAAATATTTTGCCAAAGTATCATATAAAACACTTTGGCTTTGATATATATCCTAAGCTATTTTTTATTTATATTGCTTTGGCTTATGATTTCAGGAGGTTTACTATTCAGCATTGACAATAAATCTTTGTGTTGTAAATAACAATTAAAATCAATTTACAAACTTTCATTAAATTAAATTGATCAAGTCTACCTTTAAAAAAGTAAATCTCATTTTGGCTTAAACCAGCTATTTCATAGAAATTTATGCTGTTTGCCATGAATTTTAAAAATTTATGAACATAAAATAAATAAATTCCTTTAAAGGTAAGCTAGGCTTAATGCCTTTTCTTTTTTCAATAAAGGTGATCTAAAAAGTCATTGTTAGTCATAAAAAGGGGGAAATGCTCTTGCAATACACTATACAACATATATTGTATAGAAAGCATATATCACATCTCATTAGCATCTTGTATAGTAGAAATTTGGGATAAGTCTTTTAGGTCTTCTTGGATGAGGTTTGAAAATATCAAGTAGGAAACTTCAAAAAAAAAAAAGAAAAAAGAAAGTTTCCTCGCTCACCATTCAAGCTGATATCCTTAGTGAGACAGGGAACCATGCGAAATGAGTAGGCTGGTAATAAATTGGCCAAAATAAACATATCCATCAGAAACCATCATTCTCCCCTCAAAAGAGCAGTAACATTATTACTGGTTTATTATTTCTACAACTTCCCAATCATGGTAACATACCAGGAGCTGTAGAAATAATAATTTTTATGTAGGGATTCTCTAAGACCAGAAAACTATTGAGTGAGTTTGGTCTAGGGAAGAGAAGAGGCCTGGGATTGAAGCTTGAAGTTCAATGTTTGCAGGTCAGATGGGTGAGGATTCACTGGTAAAGGAGAATGAGGAGCAACTGGAGAGGTAGCAGAAAATCTAAGAGGACCCAGTATCATGGGAACCAAGGCAGTAGAGATTTCCACTAGGATGGAATGATCAGCTCGATTATACTTTGATAAGAGGCCAAGTGATATGAAATCTTAATAACGTGTGCTGGACTTGGCATCGATGGGAGAGGTGATTGATGACTTTAGTTTATCCTTTCCAGGGAAGGTTAATTAGTACATGTGAGCCAAGGAAATGGGGCCACTGAGTGAAGACAACTGTTTTCTTTCTATGCTATTATCTGTATCCAGGTAAAGAGAGAGAGACTTAGGGTGGTAACTGGAGGGATTGAAGAGACTTTTTAAATGAAAAGATTTGTATATGTTTAAGTGTTGATAGGAAGGATCCATTAGAAAGAGAGAAGAGGCTACAGAAGAGAAAAAAGATAATAAAGAGAAGATCAGAAGGAGATGGGATTCTGAGTACGGTAAGAGGGTTGGCCTTATGGCAAGAAGGGTCCCCTCCCCTCCTGCAATGGGAGAAGGAGGCAACAGTGGGCACAGAGGCAGGTCAGCTTGGAATGGGGAAGGAGAGTTAGGTATAGCAGACTGGAACCCCATCTTTTTACCTTTTAATTTTGTGCTCTCTCCATTACATAACAATGCCTAAAACAAAACTTTCATGTTAAAATAGCAGCATTTTACAATATTCTATCCCTCTCCTTTCTTTCCCCCCTTATTCCAATACCCCACTCTGCTCCCCCTGTCCCCAAGGGACCAAGAACAGTGAACTCTTTTAAGGTTGTTAAGTAGAGTCAACAATTCAAAGCCCTTTGTGGACTCCTGTTGTGGTGAGCGTATTTGCCAGGAATCATAACCACAATCGGGCTTTGACTAAGAACAGAATCCATATGCCACTGCTCTTATCAGGCATTAAATCAAAAGAGGAAAAAAAAATCCTCTGAATTCAAGCACATACATGTTGCTCCCCATTCTAACTTCCTGCACCGTGTCAGTGTATATTGTGAATGCTTTGGGATTTAGGAGGTTTCTGGGAAGGGAGATTATTTGTGTTTTGAAGGAGGGTAGGTAGGGATACAGTAAGTGAAAGATTAATTGCTTCTTCCAAGCAGGAACCAAATCTGAGCTACATTCAACTCCTCATTTTAATTTTGATTCTAAATTAGCTTTTAAAATCATAGCAAAGTGGACAAATCAGTAATTCTGTGTAGTGCAGCACAGGGATTAAGAAATCATTTGTTACAAATTCCTCTAAAGGAGACTGTGTGTCAGGGAAACAGTTTCATTATACAGAAATATTTTGACCTATAGAATTTTAGATTTCCATGGCCACAAAATTTCTAATTAGGTATAAATAAAACTCCTACAGGCATTCATTTGTTTATACATGTAAAACTTTATATTTGGCTGAAAGCTCTAAACTTACAATCATGAGACTTCTTGACAGTTCCTGATAGCGTCAATGAAAACCAACCGGGGAGAGTCCACGTTAATCACTTGGTTGGCCTTCTAGAAATGCTAATGTTGTCAGAGTCAACGAAACGTCAGCCAGAGGAAGGAAAATCCATGCTCAAGGATCTACCTTCAATTACCAAAAGTAACTTTGTTTTCTTCCCAATTTCATTTTCAAATGGAATGAAAATAAAACACCAGGGAAAGTCCATGAACCTTAAAATAAACCTTTGGAAATTTAACATTGTGGAAATTTGACTTTCCACAAAGAAATGTTGAATTTAAATTTGAATATTATTATACACCTTCTGGCAATTTTTGAGTTAGACATACTCAGTAGGAATTACAGTTTTCAAGTGACTTCCGAATTTAGACTTGAGGACGAGCTCCTGGCCCCAGTTACAGACCACCACCCGCCCTACCTCACAGCCCGCTCACCACACCACCTTACTTGATGTGTTTATAGCGTGTGTCACTATGTGAAATAAATGTTTGTTGAATAAATGGGTGGATTTACTCATTTCAAAAAATATTTATTGAGCCCCTATCATGTAAAAATAATTGCCTCTCTTTCTTAATCGTAAACATTTTTAGCGGATGATAGCTCTGACTCAGGATGTAGACAATCTTTTGTCCTTTTGATCGCAGTGTTGAAAATATAAACTGCATTCTGTGATGAAAGCCAATTGTATCAATCATGTATTTTGATAAAGCCATCATAAATTACTAATTTTTCACAAAAATTTTAAAAAGCTCTTTGTGCTCATTTTGCAAGCAAGACTGTGCAGAGGTCCCTCAGTGACTCCTCTCATTTGTCACTTTTGCATCTGGGCTCCCATAAAATATTCCGGGCACTGTGCTAAACACTGTACCTGCCATATCCCACGGGATCCTCACAGAAATCCTTTGTGACAGGGACTATTATTTACCCCATTTAACTCATGAGGAAACTGAAGCTCAGAAAGATGAAGTAACTTTCCGCAGGCGACACGACAGTAGGAGACAGACTGTAGTTCATATTCACTCTGTGTCCAATCCCTTGCCTTTGATCATTGTATTATATGTCCTCTCACTCGGGAAAAAAAGCTCCTCCCTTTTTCAAAAACTTGATGTTGTCTCGTCCTCACAGAAGCCACCAGCACCAGGAGAGGTGGCAGGCCATCTCAGGGAGGCCACAGAAGTCATGGCCCCTTTCCCTTTCCTAGGAGAGATATGTTTAAATAATTTTAAAAATACATTTTTTCCACGTCGGCTCACTCTACTTCTTGCTCTATGGAGTTTTACAGCACGTTTAGGAGCCTCAGAGGTTTACCCGTGTCCCTGGCCCCATTCACAGACCATCGTCTCTGCCTCAGAGCTGGGGTCTAAGCAGTGCCCTTCGGCTAGAATCACTGCCCCCTTCTCTCCATCAGAAACACGACTTGATGCCTTTTCTCCTCAACGCTCCTCAAGACTCTCCTCAGTGAAGTGGTTCCTGAAGGCCTTACCTGACTCACGACAAAAAAAAGGTTTGCTCATCACTCTTGAGGGTACTGCCGTGCTCTGAGGCCACAAGGCGGGGGGGGGGGGGGGGGGGCTGTCTTTGTTGTTCTCCCCCGAGAGGCAGGATTCGTCCTCTCTACCCTATTAAATTGGAGCTCCTGGAAGTAAACATTCTGCAGGAAGTGTGCTCCCAGTAGTTACTAACTGAGTCCAGACTGGATTTTGGCAAGTGATTGTGTCACTCTGATGACGAGGTCACCAAATCCCTTCCCGCTCCGGGTGCCACCCCCCCAAACCAGGAAGCACATGGCGCTTCCTGACCCTCTGGCACCTACAGGAAATGCCTGGCTTTGGGTCATCCCAGCTGCACTGGCTGGAAGCGCCAGCAGAAGAGACAGAGGAGGAGCTGACACCAAACCCAGACGGCAGAGGGACTTCTGTCTGGCCAGGTGTTTGACTTTCTCCACCTGCCCCTGCTGTTCCTCCTCCAAGTCATGTGGGCACCTAAGTATTGGCTCTGTATCACCAACATAAATTTTACCAGTCCACTTAGATGTGAAGTCTAATATTAAATGATATGAAACACTTTCCCTTAAAATATTCATTTTTTCTTAAAATTCTTCAACTCTAAATTGTTACTATCCTCCTAAAATAATGAATTATTTTATAACAAACGGGAAGACCATTTCCCTTTGTCCTTAAAAAAGAACATAAAATTCCAACTCATTTTAACTCTCCATCCACCAACAGAAAGAAACTGTTCACAGAAAGAAAACAAATTAACTTGGAGCCACAGAGAAAAGAGTAAAATAGCTAAAATTTAAATAAAATAGCTAATATTTATTGAACATTTATTGCTGTGTCAGTTCGGACCCCCCAAGAAGCAGCCGCCAGGACAGGATTAGGTGGGAAGCGCGGCGCAGAGGGCAGCTCTTGCCGTGGACGAGGGGCGGGGGGATAACCTCCAGCCTGTGTTGCAGTCTCTCATGCTTCTCTTATTTAGACCCTAATGGAACTGTCTGAGTTTTGACACTATAGTATTTTATTTGATTAACCAAAAAAATAGCTGGTTAGTTTGTCATAAAAATTACTCATATCTGACATTAGCACATGAATTTGTTTTTATTGTAATTTCAAAACTAACGCTAGCACTCAGAAAATCATAGGATGGAAGCAAGTTTGAGTGACTGGGACCCTCGAGGTCATCAAGTCCATCTTTTCACCCAGACAGAGATGGTTGTTCAACTTTTCCCTGAATGTTACCCTCGGGAGGGGAATAGCTTTGTCACAAAGCAATCCAGTCTATTACTAGTGAATTTTAATCATTGGAAAATTCTTTTTTTAATTTATTTTTATGTGGCCTTTAGGAAAATCTTCCTATAGCCTTCCCCCTAGACCTTCAAGAAGCGATATTAGAAGAAAGTTGCTGGGAGCCTCTTCTTCTCTGGCCTGGGATAATGAACCCCAGCTCATCTCATTATTTCCTCTATAATATTGCTTCCAGAATCATAACCACTTCAGTCACCCTCCTCCAGATGTGCTATTTGTTTTTCAATACCCTTCCAAGAACTTGATTGTCTAACCAAATGGAGTGACTAGTGTTGAACACTGTGGGATGATCTGGTCTCTGTCTTTCTCTTAATGAATTAGATCTGGGGCATCATATGTCACAGCATTGCTTCATGTTGACTTGTACTCAGTGAAACCTCTAAACATAGAACAGTAAAATTAAATCCAGATAGAACCTCAAAGATGACCTTATTCCAATATCCTCATTCTCGGAAAAGGAAATTAAGAATCTAAAATATTTTGTGCCAAAAGTCACACAGTTAATTTGTGGGAGAGTCAAGATTATATTAAAAAGTCCTAATGCAATGCTTCATTTTTTAAAAATTTTAGTCTCACACAAAGTGCTGTTGAGCTTGTTCTTTCTCCCCATCCTCCGCTTAAGTCATTAGTCTTTTGAGCTAAGCGCAAAATTTTATCTTTATCCTTTCACATGTGATATTTATGGCTTTGTGGACTCCATGAAATCACCAGTCATTGGAGCCTTTTTTAAGATTCAGTGAAGAAAATTGGAGAGTGATCTGGTGAAAAGCTGAATCCCTGTATTAAAATAATTTTCTGATTCAAAATGCTGTTTAGTCCCTCTCACCTCTCGAGGGGAGCCCGGTCTACTGCTCTGCCTGGGTCAGTCCCGTTGCCTTGCCTAATTTCTTGATCTGATAGCAAAACATCCGCTTGGTTAAATAACACTTCTCACCCACTTCTTAAGCACCAACCATCCTTGTCTTCATCCCAGGCAGGTGTGCCACCTTAGAAAGGACTTTGCTTCTGGACCTGAGTCCTTAAGTATTAACCCCACCTACTCACTCCATTCAGTAGGCATCTCAGCCTATATTCTGACAAATAGCCTCCCCTAGCAATGATTGGTCACACCATTTCACTTGTTCTCTCTACTTTCCCAGAGGGCTAAGGCTTATCGCCCACAGAATCTCAGAGTTCGGCACCATCATTTCACCTGTTCATCTCCACCTATTTATGTCCACCTACATTTTTTCAATTATTTGTAACATGTGTACTATATGTAAAGCCCATATTGGCTGTCACCTTATTCATTCGGTACCTTGTTAAAGGTGCTATTCAGTACTGTTGTTAAAGCCTCTACCAGTTTCTTCCAGTTAATACACAAGTGTACATCAAATCAAAGAAAACAATGTTCTGAAGACCAGTGTATGACGTGTACATCTTAAGTGTATAAATTATAGATCTTTTGCAATCAGCAGCAAGTGTTGACGTGCAAAGTATTTACCAGCTCTCCTGCTGCAGTTCCTGGCTCTAAGACACTGACGGAAGCACTCTAACAACCTGGCCTACAGACCCTATGTGTTACACTGTCATCACACAGGTCTCAATTGCTAACTCAGTCATTTCACTTTACCTTCGGTGTTTTTGTTGCTGTTGTTCTCAGTTCTGTTCCTCTTTACATTTCTTGCCTCCCTCCAAACATAGTATGGAGATTAAGTTATCCCGTATTCTGTGGCCAGCACGGTCGAGGAGAAGAAGGAAGACTACCTAGACAGCACTCCTCATTACCGTGCCTCTTCCCCACCTGTCCATCAAGGATCAGGAGGGGACAAAGCTCTGAATGAAGAGCAAATCATCTAAAGTTTGCCATTCCCTCCTGGTAGCCACAATGAACCATGGCAAGCTGAAATCTTATGTGCTTCAAGTCTCTTTCTTTCACTGACCCACTCGTTCATCTATCCATCCAAAAGCAAACAAGTAAAAATATTTCAGGAGCTGTTTCGATGGGCCCAGCAGTTTGATCTAGTTAATTCAAGGGAATATCAGGGTGATAAAGCCTTTCAATGTTCTGAAATTTAGCAGAAATTCACAGAAGAATGAATGAGAGTTTTGCACTTGGTTTCAGAAAAGTAGGTTCTTATGAAAACTTGGACTTACTGGAGCCTGATGTGGTAAGGCTGGATGCACTCTGCATTTGGTTGACATTGCCCGAGATGCCCTGAGATGCCCTGTGTGGAGTCCTCATCATGACTTAGCTGATCCTCTAGATAGAAGCTTTGCTACCCCACACTAGTGCTCCCCAGGAATCATGAAAAAGTGTTCAACCAGTCTGGGGGAAGTCAATCAAACACACCAAACACAGGAATTATTGAGGCACTTTCCACTTGACTAATTCTGAGATCACGAATCTATTTATTTGCAACAACTCGAGGCCGTCTAGTCCAGGGCAGGAGCTGAGCTGCCTGCGTTCAAACCCAGGCTCTGCCACTGACAAGTAGTATAATTCTGTGCAAATGTCTTAACATTTCTCTGTCTCAGTCTGTCTATCTATGAAACAAGGATAGTAATGATACCTAATTATCAAAAGGATTAATAAGTTGATACATGCAGAAAACTTAAATAGCATATGGGAAATGCTATAAATGTTAGTTATTAATATAATTTAACCTCAACATTCTAATCATAAAAATGATAACGTAAACATACTCCATTATGTTTCAACTCCATAGCTTGTGAATCCTGGCTAGAAATACTCATATACTGTCCACATGTCTTTGGTTTACAATTCCTTGATCTACCCAACCCCAGACCATACTCAATGTGACAAATCAAAGGATTTTCTCCTGTTGGTGAAGCTCTGCCGTCAGGCCAGTGAAGGCAGGAAATGGCTGAAGCCTCTGTTACATGAACCTGATGTTTATTACTACGTGTGAACTCGTAGGCATATAAATGTCTCTTCTTTCAAGGTTCAAGTCTCCAGCTTCAGTGCTACATGGAGAACTGAGGCAATTCTACAAGTTCGGCAGACAGGCAAAGGGCAAATGAGAGAGGTGAGAATGTGGTTTTAATTAGCCTGCTAATTCTTTCAGTATTTTCCCTCACTTGAGCATGGAGGCAGTTCTGGACAGACTTAAGCACGCATTCACGTACTCATAATAGCAATTGAAAGAAAATATTTTAAACATGGTGGGTTATACTAAAAACCTAAAAACAAACAAACAACAATCGCATCCACCACCTTGAACCTACCAGTGTTCTTTCATCCTGCAGGACCCCAAGTAGGATATGGATCTACGGCAGAGAGCTCGCGAGAACCACCACAGGAAGGAAACAACTGGTTAGCAGCTGCCCAGTAATACCAGAGGCCAGTTTTCATGAAAATGAAAAATAACACATTCAATTAGAGCCTAGAAGCTAAACTTCTTACCCCTGGTTATTTTGCGGCTAAACAGGAAGTTTCTCCCATGTTTTATTCCCTTCATACTTGGGCCCAATCCTAGGTTAAAGGCAAAGAAAAGACAGGAATTTCTGTCACGTTATCCACCTTCTAAATCTAAATTCAAAACTCATATTCATTCAAAGTCAATATGCACAGCAGGTCACGAGAGAGAGTGTTTTGTTCAAGGAAACCCAAAGAAAGCATGTTAATTATAACTTGTATTTACATAGCACCTAACCTCGGAGGAGTTCAAAGCAAATGCACTTGTGGAAAAGGTCAGACGGGAAAGCTGTGGACCTTCTTTTCCATTCCACGTCATCCACGTAAGGTGGGGTTTCCTTTCCTGGGTAAGTTTAGACGTCGTCAGGAAAGTCAAACCACAAGAGGATGATGCCAGTTGTGCTGCAATGTGGTTGACATTTGTCTCTCTGTGCCCCGCACAGCCCTGTGGTAGAAAGTCTGAATCAGCTTCTGTCAGAACTGACTTTGTTATGTTACACGATCAGAAGCTTTTATTGCTAAAAAGACAAATCTTAGCACTCTTGATAAAGCTCAGCTTGATACCTAAATAGCCAAATAAATCATTAGTAATCATCTAAAAGGCTGCTAATGATGAGTGTTTAAATTCTGAAACTGCCAAATAGAATAATGAGATAGAACCCATTCTTATTTCTTTCTGATAAGAAGGGACAGTAATAATTTAAGAGTATAAATTTATGGAAAATATTGACTGATCACTATTTTTTGCTAGGCATTGTGAAGAATATAAAGGAAAACCTAAAAATTCAAGGAGGCATTAAGATGTAGTAGAGAGATACCATTTGTACAACCAGAATACGAGGCTATAGCACGATGTGAGTTTACCAAAAAAGAAACATTGTTTCTAGGGTGGGAGAGGTCAGTTATATCCACAGCCTTGAAGGGCAATCATTACTCAACAGACAGAGATGAGGAAGAGAATTGGGAAAAACTTTCAAAGAGGATGGAATGACAATAAGACAAGACCAGGCAGTGGAAAACATGTGGCATATAAAGGGAGCAGTGAGTTACACAACGTAATGTGTCAACTATGTCTCAGCAAAGCTGGGGGCAAACATGGAGCAGTGAGTGGCCCAGTGTAGTCAGAGTCGGGTCAGGGTCAGAAAAACGATGACAAGGAGCACAGCATTGAACTTGAAAGTGAGGATGTGAATCCCAGCTCTATCACTTAGTGATCTTGTGACGCTGAATAAGTTATGTGAACTCCTCAAGTCTCAGTTTCCTCTTCAGTAAAATGGAGTTAATAACAGTATACACATGATTTCATATGAAAATTAAGTGAGATAATCCCTCTGATGCTCACAAAGGCAGAAAGTATGTTATATTCATCTTTATACGACTGGAAACAAGTGCAGTGCTTGAAACATAGTGAGTGGTCAGTAAGTGTCAGCTTCCATGATTATTATGAATTTTTAGGTAAGACTAGAAAGGTGGTTAGAGCCAGACCACCAAGGCCTTGACTATCAGATAAAGGGGTTGGGTGTATATAGTGAGAAATGGAGAGACACTGGTAGGTTTTGTGATCAGAACATTTGCTTAAATTAATCTAGAAAATAAACTGTACGGAGCCTAGAGTTAGGACTATCAGTGAGGAAGCTAAGGAGACCCTAACCCACAGTGGTGCCTGCGAGCGCGGAAAGAGGAGACAGAGAGGAGAGACTTCGTGGAGGACTCGGGAGCAAACCTAAGACAGCCACAGAATAGTCTCTGTATCTTCATAAAAACAAACAAAAGGGCTGAATTCAGAAACGACTTAAACTGAACATTAGACTGAACACTGGGATAATAAAACAAACCCTAGGGCTTGAATAACCTTAAGATATAAATTCCAGATAAATTAGACATTTACTGGCAGAAAGCTTCCATCTTAACCAAGAAAAAGTCAGGAAACAAGCTATTTCTATGACTTACATCTAAATCTAAGTCCTAAGGGAGACATTTATTCAATAAAGTATTAAGAGTGCTGACTGGTAGCCAAGCTGCCAGGTTCCATCCCAGTCCCACCACTTCCTGGACGTGTAGCAAGTTACTTAACCCCTCCACACCTCCACCCCTCCGTCTGCTGTATCTGTAAAGTACCGGTACCAACTGGCATCTAATTAATGCCAGTACCTATTTCAAAAGGTTTTTGTTAGGATTAATGATTGAATACACCTTAAACACTTAGAACTGTGCCTAGTACATAATTTGCCACCGATAAATGTTAGTTACCTTAATTCCTGAGCTATTCTTATTTGATCTGGGCTGAGATTTACTGAGATTTCACATGGATCAATCCCAAAAGCTATGCCCCTTTCCCTGTGACTAGTTGGCCCATACACTATGATATACTGCCATCCCAATAAGGATGATTAATTTTCCACTCCTCCTCACCCGCCACCAAGATTTGACAATTTTGCAATTTGACATATTATTCCTTCTTGCACGCATCCTGCATATCCACATCATTCAGTGGAAGGATGCTAGGGACCAAGTATTATGGCTTCAGACGACTGATAATAAACTTATCAAAATAAATCCCTTATTTGGGTTCAAAAATCTCAAATACTTTCAATACTTCTATGGTTTAAAAATGTGAGATTTTCAAATACGTGTCACAGAAACAGAATCTGTATTGAAAGCTCATCCTGTATAGGGATTTAAAAGAAAAATGAACCAACTTTGTGTTATCTTCTTGGATAATGAGTTTAAAAATAACGCAAAGTGTGGGGCCGGCCCAGTGGCGCAGCGGTTTTGTCCGGGCTTGGCAGCCCGGGGTTCGCAAGTTTGGATCCCGGGCACCCGCCGACTCACTGCTTGTCAGCCACGCTGTGGCGGCGTCCCATATAAAGTAGAGGAAGATGGGCACGGACGTTAGCCCAGGGCCAGTCTTCCTCAGCAAAAAGAGGAGGATTGGCAACGGATGTTAGCTCAGGGCTGGTCTTCCTCACAAAAAAAAAAATAATAAAATAAAGTGTTCTGCTATTTACTGTCACACAGTAGACATTTACTGTACAACTACTATATAAAAACATGAAATGTAGAGAATGAGCTCATAAATAATGAAATATTACACTATCACTACATAATTACTATATAAAATATAAGATGTACATTAATTCAAGTATTTTATAGTATCATTCTAATATACAAACTTTCATTGTTGATTATGGGTCTTTTCAAGCCTTTGGTGATTAATTACTGTTTAATGATAGACCAGCCATTTCAAACAATTCACTAGCTTGAAACTGTTTCTTGGATCAATTCAGCATCTGCTGAAATCTTAACTACCCTGAAATATTAATTTACTGTCATCTTGACATGCTAAAGGAATTAATTCCTTCACTCACTATTGCGCATAAGTGCGTGAACTGGAAATCCCTATTTCTTGATATCTGAAAAACATAAGAAAGGAAGAATGAGCTACAGACTTTAAAAACAGCATTCAGAAGGCTGAAGAGTGAATTATTGCAAGTAACCACCATTCTAATTTCTAGGCAACTACCTTATTCCATTAAACATTCTCCTTTAGAGTAAAGTAGAGTTAAATGTATCTCAACCTGTAGCTCACTGATCAGGAAGTGACAATCGTCAATGCCTAAAGAGACCCCTTGAACATCAAACTGACCTTTCCAGAAAGTGAATCCAATTTGGTGCATGGTTATTCTGCAAGTCAAACAAAAAGACCATTCATGATTATTTTATAAAACCACACGTTTGTCACTCTGTGATATTAAGCAACATAATTCAGTGTTCACATCTGTTATCCTCTTGTTCTCCTTTATCAGCAAATAAAAAGGAAACGTGAAAGCAGCGCATTGATCTTTAACCAAAGGGAAAAGGAAAATACTCCCCCTTTTGCTTATCAGTACTGGCAAACATACTGCCCAGCTCTGGACTCAAGAAACCCTACAACTACCTGCAGACTAAGGGACAGTAACAACCTTCATATTCCTCCCGACAGAGTTCCCAGGTGCAATGTATCTCATTACCTCCTGGAAACAGGGCATATATGTTAGGTTTGCAGTGTCTGTTCGATCCCTCTTGTTCTTCAGGGTAGAGAATAAGCAGGAAGGAGGAAGCATCATGGCTAAGAACTCTAAGAACTCAAGCATGCAGTGAAAATGCCCTGAAGTTCAAATCCCAGCAGCCCCACTCACTGAACGTCTAACATGGGGCAAGCTCCTTCTCTAAACCTCAGCTCTCTCATCTATAAAATGGATGCATGCAAGGGGTTTAGCACACATCCTGGTACAACACGAGCCCTTGATTAATAGTAAACAGTAAGATTATTATTACAACTTATTTTCCTCTGAGCAAAAAGAGAATTATAGCGTTTTGCGCATGGCCGAGAGTGGCAAATTCACTCAGCAGGAAAAGCGTGAATGGTGAGAGTGTTTGTGTCAGTGGATGAGGACCTTTGGGTTAGTTACCATCAGAGCAGACAGCAGTAGAGAGGCCAAGATTCAACTTTTAAGAGCATGAGTAAGACCTATTGTTATGGAGCAGCTATTGTTTTTTTAATCAAGCAAGTAAATGATCAAAATAATTCTAGCAGTGTGTGTGGAGGATGACGTAGATGAAGGAGGGATTGAAGCCTAGTGCTCAGTTAGAAATCTTGTAATAATTGACGCTGGAGAAGCTCAGGGCCTGAACTCAGACAGAGCAAGGAATTTAGTGAAATGCAAGAATCCTGATGCAACTCCAACACCCCAGTTGTCACTGGATTCCACGTTCTCAGCCTCAAGCCCGTGAGGAGCGTTGGTCTGTGTTACATGGAGAAAGGAAAAAAAAGCATTGCCCATAGTGAAGTTCATTTTAGCTAGAGTTACTGTCCTGAAAAGATTCCTCAATAGTAACTAATTTTACAATTAATTTAAGACCCATACTCAGTTGTTGGTTTTTAAAAAATAATATGGATAAAAAGAATAAGGTAATAAAATGACCCTTTAGTTATATATTCTGTGAAATGAGAACAATAATGATACCTACCTTATCACGTTATTGTAAGGATTAAATAAACTAATATACATAGATGGTCAATATCTGACATGTGCTACGCAGTTCTGGTGAGCAGTAGCAGTAGTGATAGCATTGTTGTTCAGAATATTAGGAATCAGATGAGTCCATATCTAAAAAAAGTAAGAGAAAGACCAGCAAATTACCATGGATTTCATCTTAGCACTCCACTCAGATCTTTACTGTTTTTGATTTAACATATGATTCTTAGGAAACTTTAAAAAAATGTTATAAGTGAGTAAAACTGACAAACAAAAAGAATGCTAAACATGAAAATTAATGGACACCGAGGAAGAAGAGAGGAAAATAAAAAGCAAAAGCTCTAGGGAAAGAAAGCTGATGCTTATCAGGGAGGATGGCTTCATACATATTAATTCATTCAATCCTCAATTGCTTTATTCCCAAATTTATCACAAAGGAGGCATTAAACAGCAAATTAGACACAGCTGAAACTGAATTTGGGAGGTAAAAGACAAACTTAGAGAAATTCTTCTAGAACTCCGACCGCAAGTGTAAAGAGACTGAAAATACGTATACGAGGCCAGATCCAAAGAACCAGTCGATGTATAATAGGAATTCCAGAAGGAGAGCAGGACAACAATAAATATTCAAAAAAACAACAGAAAAAAATATTTCCTGATGTAACAAAGAAAGGCTTTGGTCTAAAAACTGAGGATACACATTGTATTTTAGATGGACTTAGTGAAAACAGAGCCACTCTTACATGAGTCCAGAAATAACCAATATTCTTCAGGTGCTGAAGTTGTACTACTAAGTGTGGGTCTGGGCTACTAAGAAGTGGGCAAGGGACCACCGAGCCGTCGTCATTTGTGCTACTCTGACACATTCAAACCATCTCAAGTTCTTCCTGGCATGAGTCAGAGTAGTAAAATGTGTGTGTGTGTGTTTGCACACACACACTCATTTGTATACCCAGAGAAAATAAAGACCTAGGGCGGGGGGGGGGGCATACCTAATTTTCAAACTTGTTTTGAAGCTACAAAAGCGTTTCTTCGGAAAAGCTCTTATCTGTAAGCTCAGTACCTGAATAAGATTAATGTAGAGCATTTTTGGTTGAACCTGGTGGGATGAACAGAGCTCTACTCTATTAATTGTGATTAAGGATCTGCTGCTGAAATAACAATAGATTAAACTAGAAAGAAGTTTCTCTCTCCTGGTTGTAAGCAGTCCAGAGTTGTCACGGTCAGGGGTCCAGGCTCTTTGCATCTTATCGTTCTGCCATCCCTAGGGCTCTGCTCATATCCACATGGTACGGGATGGCTCACCACCACACCCACAGTCTGTGCAGCAGAAGGGAAGGACAAGACCCAGAGGTTGCCCACACTACTACTACTCACAACTCATTAGCCAGAGCGTAGTCACATGGCCAAATCTCCCTGCAGAGAAAAATTAGAACTGTAGTATTTAGCTGGGCAGCCACATGCCAAAATAAAGATTCTACAGAATTAGGTGAAAATAGATTTGGAGGACAACCACCAGTCTCTAACACAGTCATCTATCAGCCTTTCACCAAAAGAGCCCTGAAGCACTTCTGCAAATGTCCCAGGGGCACATTATGAAACCCTAAGTGACAGGAAGAGAACATTTCATCCAATAATGACAGAAAGCACATTCCTAGAGAATGTTTCGTGTGCATTTGAATGATGGTGTTTTCTGCCATTGTTGGGCCATTATGTGAAATTTTAGATAATTGAAATAGAAACAGATTTATGTCCTTTAATCAAAATGGAATTAAGTTACACATCAAAAGAGAGGAATATGTGGAAAATCCCAAATATTTAGAAATTAAACAACACACTTCTAAATAACCCAGGGTCAAGAAGAAATCAGAAAGGAAATTAGAAAATATTTTTAACTAAATGATAATGAAAGCACAGCATATCAACATTTATCTGATTCAGCTAAAACAGTGCTTAGAGGAAAACATACAGTTTCAAGTGTTTACGTTAGAAAAGAAAAAATTCTAAAATTCACAGTCTAAGCTTCCACCGTAAGATACTAGACAAAAGAAGAGCCAGTTAAAACTAGAGAAAAGGAAAAAATAAATACATAAGCAAAACAATCAATGAAATAGGAAATAGATAAACAATGAAACCAAAAAAATCAAGAGTTGATAAATATCTACCTAGATTTATCAACAAAAAATGAAAAGAAATATACAAATTGTCAATACCACGAATAAAACAGGAGCATCACTATATGTTTTACAGGCATTAAAATGATAATGGAATATTGTGCATAAGTTTATTTAGATGAAATAGAAGAATTTCTAAAAAACAAATTAAAACTGACAAAACAAGAAATACACAATCTGAACAGTCTGTAATCTATTAAATTAACTGAAATTGTAATTATATTCTGCTCACAAAGGAAACATTAGGCAGAGGTGGCTTTACTGGTGAATTATATCAAATACTTAAGAAATAAATAATATCAATATTACATAAATTTGTCCAGAAAATAGAGCAGGATGGAAAACTTGTCAGCTCATTTTAGAAGATTAGCATTTCTCTGACACCAAAAACAGGCAAAGGCATTACCCAAAAAATTCTTAAAGGAAATGAAAAACTGCACACCAATCTCCTCATGAATGTGGTTGCAAATATTCATAACAGAACATGACCAATTGAGTGCAGCGTTATATAGAAAGTATAGTACAGCATGACTAAATAGAGTTTATTGCAGGACTTCAAGGTTAACAACATTTGAAAAATCAATAAATGTAATTCAATGCATAAACAGAATAAGTGAGAAAAATCCATAAGATCATCTCAATTGGTACAAAAACCAACACTTTTTTTGTGATTAAAACTCGCTGAACCAGGAATAGAAAGGAACTTTCTCAACCTGGTAAGAGGTATTTCTGACAGTCGTTCAGCTAACGTACTTAATGTTGAAATATTAAATGCTCCCCTCCTCCCCGTAATTGGGAACAAGAAATGATGTCTGCTTTCAGCGTTTCTATTCAATATTGTACTGGAAGTCCAAACCAGTTCAATAAGAGAAGGAAAAGAAATAAAAGGCATGCATATTGGAAAGAGAAAAGTAAAATTAAAATGTCTTTGTTCACAGATGACATGATCATGAATGCAGAAAATCCTGAGGAATCTGCAAAAAAAAATCTATAGCATTAATAAGTGAATTCATGAAGGCGGCAGGATATAGTCACTATATAAGAATTATTTGTGTTCCTACTTACTAGCAAGAAACAATTGCAAAATAAAAATTTTCAAATGCCATTTATACTAGCATCAAAAAACAGGAAATTCTTTTTTTTTTTTTTTTTTTTTTGTGGGGAAGACCAGCCCTGAGCTAACATCCGTTGCCAATCCTCCCTTTTTTGCTGAGGAAGACTGGCCCTGGGCTAACATCCGTGCTCATCTTCCTCCACTATATATGGGACGCCGCCATGGCATGGCTGACAGGCAGTGCGTCTGCGGGCGCCCGGGATCCGAACTTGCGAACCCCGGGCTGCCAAGCGCGAACTAAACCGCTGCGCCACCGGGCGGCCCCAAAAAACAGGAAATTCTTGATGCTGATAACTTAATAAAATTTATTACATTTTATAATATAATATAAAATATAAAATTTATTATATTTTAATAAAATATGTGCCAGACCTGTACAAGCAAAACTATAAAATATTGCTGCAATAAATTAATGAAAAATTAACTAAATGGAGACATATACTATGTTCATAGATTGGAAGATTCAGGGTTGTTAAAAGGCCAATTCTTTCTTAAAAGGTATATAGTTCAATGCAGTCTCAACCAAATTGCAGAGAGCTTTATGATAAAAATAGACAAGCTGGTTCTGATATTTAAATAGAAATGCCGAGGACTTAAAATAGCCTAAACTAATTTTTTTTTAAAAAAAGAACAAATTTTAAGCACTTACTGTCTGATTTCAAGACTCACTATAAAGCTACAGTGATCAAGACAGTGGAGTTTTGGCTTAAGGACAAACACAAAGATTCACGGGATGGAATATGGTCCATAAACAGACCCATACATCCATGGTCAGTTGATTTTCAACAAAAGTTCCAAAGTAATTCAATGAAGAAAGAATAGTCATTTCAACAAATGGTGCTAGAACAACTAGATATTCATACAGGAAAAGAACTGAGCTTCAACTCATTTCATACCACAAATAAAAATTTATTTGAAATGGACCACAGATGTAACTGTAAATGCTAAAACTATAAAGTTTAAAGAAGAAAGTAGAAAAGTTTCACAATCTTTTGTTAGGCAAAGATTTACTAGATAGAACACAAAAACGAAAAAAGAACCGACGAATTATATTTCAACTGTACATAGTCTGCTCTTCCAAAAACACTGTTGAGAAAGTGAAAAGGCAAGCCACACGCTGGGAGGAAATCTCACATTACATATGTCTGACAAAGAACTTGTATCCAGAGTACATAAAGAACTCTCACAGTGAGAAGCCTTGATAGGAAGAGCACAGACCATCTGAACAATTACTTCATTAAAGAAGACGTGTGAATGACCAAAGAGCAAATGAAATATGTCCAACATCATTAGTCATTAGGGACATGTAAATTAAAATTACAGTGATATATCGCTACAGGTACACATTTGAATGACTAAAATTAAAAAGACTGACAATACCAAGTGTTAGTGAGGACGGAGAACAACTGGCACTCTCATACATTTTGGTTGGGGGAACAAACGGTGTGATCACTTTGGAGATCAACTTGGCCGTTTCTTGGGAGTGAGCTCGGAAATTCATAAACAACTCTACGGAGTCCCTTTCCCAAACTCCTCCCTCTGTGCCATCTCCCCCCTCCTTTGGGGTCCCTGAAGCTCCCCTTTCCAGTCCTCCAGCAAAAAGCTGGCATTTTGTTTATTCCCTCTCTGCCACTCACTTCCTGTGACTTCATCTACACCTGGACCGAGTGGTGGGAGGACAGAGAGAGGAAAACAGCAATAAGAGTTTGCCCCACCCTCTGGGGACCATTCATCCTCCAATCGAAGATGAAAGTTCCCTTCCCTCAGAGTTTGAGGCAACTCTGAACCTTCACTGCCACTCTTATCACAAGCAGGAGACCACTTTCCTTCTCTTAGAGTCCGAACCAGACAACTTCTGGAGCTCTTGCTGTCCACTCCAATGTGCACTTACAAATTTTGGCTGCCTTGAGTCTAAACAGAGGATTCAAGGAAAAAATGGTGAACTCACCACCAAATTCATGGTGCTTCAAATTCTGGTCTTCTTCCCCACCACATCTGCTACTATTTATGTTTTAGTCCTCAAATATCTGCTCTGTGCATTCCATTCAGGATTTATGGCTGCATTCCGTGGGAGAGGCAGAATAGGACGTACTCTAAATGACTCTCACCATACTTACCCTCATCTCCTCCACACTGTTGCCATAAAATATGGCAACAAAGAACTGGGCTTCTATTAAGTATTTTACTGTTGTTATATGAAGCAAAATTTTCATCTTAGAGAATAGAAACAATCTGGATACTCACCAAGTACAACCATGTACAATAGCAATAAAACTGTCTCAAAACAACACTCCCTAGCCAATAAATACTTAGTGAAGAATTACAAGTAGACTATCGGGGGCAGGATTCATCAGGAATTCACATAATTTTTTTTAATTGTCAAATTTTGATTTAATGGTCAAAATATAGTAAGTGATTTTGTTATATATTCGGTAACAATTATTTTCACAGTGGGACTTGTTCATGCAGTAAACTCTTAAACTGGTGACATTGGTATATAAAATATGTAGTGTTTAATGTCATTGCTTTGTCAATAAATGCATCTAGGTGCCTCTTTCACACATCACAAGTAAATGTTGTTTTGAGTTCTAGAGCAAGATTCTGAGAAAGAGTTGGAAGAGATTTGAGGAAGAACCTGCTCAAATATATCTTCCAACTTAGGTGCCAAGCAAGACTAAAATTCTCCCCACGGAGAGTCATTTCTCATGACTTACACCACCTCTCTTGGTTGATAATGCAAAATCCATGGGGCGGAGGCACTGAACACTCAGTCGTCCCCCCTGCCCAGACTCCCACTTTGTTACGAGGCACTCATCCCGCCCACCTGCTGAGCATGTTCCCAAGGCCCTGCCTCTCTGGAGCAGCCCACCTCCATCTAAGGGCCAGTCAGTGGTTGGGGGGGGGGGATGGAGTACAAAGACTTGCCTCGATTCAAGAAAATTTGGAAGAGCCGTCTGAGCTTCCCTTGGGATGGCTGAAGATGGTTGGCGCATCTCAATTCCTCTCCTCCTAGAACTTGCTTCCTTCACTCCATCACAGTGGTCTTGCTGAGAGCCTTCTCCAGTAACCCTCCCACAAATCACCCTGTCTCTGTAGTCCGTTTCCCTGATCTGGCCTCAGACAACTGAGCAAGGAAGGGGGACGGGAAACACGATAAGCTAACAATACTGTTTGTAAATTAGATTTCCACATCACTTTCTTGCTTTATAGAAGAAAATTAGCGCAATCCAAAGTACTAAATCGCCTAAGAGGAGGCAGAGTAAGGGAGGAAATGCAAATCTTCAGTAATTTACCTCCAAATGATGTGTATAAAGCAGTTACCAGAAAACCACGGGAATATTTATTTTCAAAGGTGTTTGGTGCATCGTTATATATAACAGTGAAAACAAAATAAATGTCCAAGAAGGGGGGGCATTGCTTATTAAATAAGTTATGGAAAACTCATATGATGGCTATTCCATTAAAAACCACGTTATATATTATTAAGAGGAAAAAAGTTAAACATATATG
Source organism: Tapirus indicus (assembly GCA_031878705.1). Lineage (NCBI taxonomy): Eukaryota > Metazoa > Chordata > Mammalia > Perissodactyla > Tapiridae > Tapirus > Tapirus indicus. Next base: position 54,275,147 of record CM062933.1, on the reverse strand, counting down.
ATTGCAATTGCATTAAAAATGCTTATTTATAGATATGCGTTTTTAAGATAATGGTGATTTTGTTTCTGGTGAAAATATGGATGATTTTTATTTTCTTTACATTTTTCTGATTTTATAAATGTTTACGATGAAAGTGCATTGTTTTAAAATCAGAAAAATCATGATTTTATAAAAAATTGACAAATATATACCTACACCAAGTTTCATAGCTAATAAAAATTACTAAAATGAAAGATAAAAAATATGCTTTCTAGAGGTTTATTATGCTTTTAGCTGTCTTTTAGACATTAAAGAATGGCATAGAAATAATTATTTAGTCAAGATACTGAATTTGTAGAATATTTCAATGATTTGCATAAATTTACTAAGAAAAGGCTCCTCATTTTGTGGAGCTCAGTGGGAACTAGCTGTATTTTAAAATTGAATCCTCAAATAATGTGGTCAGTCTGTGTGTATTTTTGAGTTCAAAAGAATGTGTTTGGTGGATAGAGCAGTTTGACACTATGATTTTAAATATAGAATAATAAGTATACCAAATAATCCATCACAAGTATATATTAGAAATACACAAAGACAATGGCCGGGAACTAATTCTCTGTGTGCTTATCCTTTATATGATTCAATAACCAAATATAAATAAATATACATTAAAGAGATGTACACAGGAAGTGGAAAAGAAGTATCAATGAACAAACAAGTGCAGAAATGGATGTGTGTTCTTTGAACTGGGGATGAGACACTACAGATGACGATGTAAATAAATGATGAAAAGCAAATATTGTACAGGATTTATGATGATCATTACTTGGTAGATTTGAACCTACTAGGCCACTACATATATATCCCATATATTTGTAGGATATTCTTCCATACACCAAAGTGAATTTTGCTTGAAGTTTAATAAAAGGATGAAACGGACAAACAATAATGTACAACTAAAGCCCCATAGTGTTATAAACTATTAAGACATCAATAAAAAAAAGTTAAAAAAAAAAAGGATGAAAAGACAAAAGCAATAGTGACTTTTTTAACCAAATGATATCTTGTGTCCTCATATACAACTGTTTTTGTTGTTTTTACTAAGGAAATGAGTTACCACACCAAAATGGAAAAAAGAAATCACAGTGAAGAACATAATTGACAACAACGACAGCCAGACTCAGGAAGGGACAGAAACAGAGTCATTGAGAGAAGGGGTTGGTCCTCGTTTCACTGAGACCCGCAGAAGCTGAAAAGTTACTAATTCTATTAACTCTGCCCTAACTGGTGCGGATCTCAAGGTCATTCTCTTCAGCAGCAGAGGCAGGATAAATGCTGTGGAAGTGGCAGTGGGACACACAGAATCGGCCCTTCAGAAAAATGGACTGACTGTGGTTGGGCAGTGGCCAAGGAGACAATGAGACACTGCACGTATAGTTATAAATCTCACCTTGGATACTCACCAAGTACAATGGCAATGGATTTGTATTTCTAATAGTTTTTAACTGACCTAACTAGAAAAATTTGGCTCACGGCTAAAAAGTAATATCTAAGGTAGGAAAGGATTATGTCTCATCCGGTTTCATATAAAACCAGTTTTGTCGAGCGCCACAGAACATCAGCAGATCAGAGCCACGTCTACATCCACGACAAATTGAGAAGTTAGAAATTCCAAGTTAATGGCAAAAATTGCTTTTCATTACTACAGGTGTGCTAACCAGTGTGTTGCTGAGGACTTCCAAACTATCCGGCCCTTCAGTTTGTCTTCTATAGAGTGTTTTCCTTTTTTTTTCTCTTATGGTTGCAACTATATAAATACCCAGGGAATCCTACCATACCAGTAAAGGAAAAAAATAAAAAAGAAATGAAAAGGAAAAGGAAACAAAAAGAAGAAAAATGAAAAGGAAATAGAAGTTGTCAGCGAGATGTTAGACTGGGAGATGGGAGAGTTGTAAATATGCATACGTACCGAAGCCTCAGCTCCAGAATTTGCTCTAGAATCACGGAATGTAGTAAAATTAAGGTTCTACAGAGAGTCCCATCCTAGTGAAGGCCACATAAAGAGCTCCTTTGTTTATTTTAGTATGTTTTGTTTTGTGTTTTCTGCTAATTAAAAATTAGCAGAAGATGAAATATTTCAAAAATAGCTTCCCAATGAGTCTGAAATAATGGAAATGCAAAGATCTGAGAGCATTCTGACCTATGAATGACTTGATCCTTTATTTAGAAAGGGACTAACCAGAAGGCATCAGATATTCCTCTGTGTGGTACTCACCATTCACAATGAAATCAAATATGGTCAAAGGGATGATTTAACGATCAGAGGCTCACCCAGCCCTTCTTTACAGGGAAGTATAATCAGCTTTTCTGTGACACCACACTAGGGAGATTTTCTAAAAGTGCGCACTGCGTAGTGAACTTAAAATAGCAGTGAGAAGCAGCTGACCAGATTAATTCACTGGTCACCAGCCCAGCACCTGCCTGGGGTTCTGGATTTACAAGGAGAGTATAAACAGGAAACTGCTCGTGAAACTGTTCCAGCCTAAGAGAGCATTTTAAGGGAATTTTTCCAAAAAACATTTTTAAGGTTCTGCAAGAGAAGAGAGTGAAGGGCTCAAGTAACATTTAGTTGAGATTTTTAGTCCATTAGTAATATCAACATATTTTTTAAAAGCAAAAATTAAAAGAATGATTTTTTCCAGCTTTGTTTAGATTGATAAATAAAAAATTGTACATATTAAGGTTGTGCAACATGATATTTTAAGGTGTACAACATGATGATTTAATATACATTGTGAAACGATTAGTACAATCAAGTTAATTAATATATCCATTACCTCATATAGTTAACGTGTGTGTGTTGAGAACATGTAAGATCTACTGTCTTAGCAAATTTCAAGTATATGATACAGTATTACTAACTACAATCACCATACTGTACATTAGATCCTGAAAACTTATTCATCTTATAACTGAAAGTTTGTATTCTTTGATCAATATCTCCCCATTTTCCCCACCCCTGGCCCCTGGCAACTGCCATTCTACTCTCTGGTTCTATTACTTAGACTTTTTCAGATTCCACATATAAGTGAGATCACACAGTATTTGTCTCTGTGTCTGGCTTACTTCACTTAGCTTACTGTCCTCCAGGTTAGTCCATGTTATTGCAAATGGCAGAATTTCCTTCTTTTCTATGGCTGAATAACATTCCACTGTGTGTAAGTACTATATTTTCTTTATCCATTCATCCATCAACAAATATTTAGGTTGTTTCCATGTTTTGGCTATTGTGAATAATGCTGCAGTGAACATGGGAATGCAGATACCTCTTCGAGATACTGATTCCATTTCCTTTGATATGTATACCCAGAAGTGAGATTGCTGGATCATATGGTAGTTCTATTTTTGATTCTTTGAGGGAACTCCATACTGTTTTCCGTAGTGGCTGCACCAATTTACATGCCCACCAACAGTGTACAAGGGGTCCCTTTTCTCCACATCCTCACCAACACTTGTTATCCCCTGTCTTTATGCTAATAGCCATCCTAAAAGGTGTGAGATGCTGTCTCATTGGGGTTTTAATTTGCATTTCCCTGATGATTAGGGATGTTGAGCACCTTTTCATATACCTGCTGGCTATCCACATGTCTTCTTTGGAAAAATGTCTATTCAGGTCCATTGCCCATTTTTAAATCGAGTTACTTGGGTTTTTTGCTACTGAGTTGGATGAGTTGCTTATATATTTTGGATATTAACCTCTTATCAGACATACAGTTTGCAAGTATTTTCTCCCATTCTGTAGCTTGCCTTTTTATTTTGTTGATTATCTCCTTTGCTGCACAGAAGTTCTTTAGTTTGATGTAGTCTCACTTGTTTATTTTTGCTTTTGTTGCCTACGCTTTCGATGTCGTATCCAAAAAAATCATTGCCAAGATAGATGTCAAGGAGCTTACCACCTGTGTTTTCTTCTAGAAGTTTTACAGCTTCAGGTCTTACATCTAAGTCTTGAATCGATTTTGAGTTAATTTTTGTATATGGTGTAAGATAAGTGTCCAAATTCATTCTTTTGCATGTCCAGTCTTCCCAACACCATTTATTGAAGAGGCTGTCCTTTCGCCATTGTGTATTCTTGGTGCCCTTGTCAAAGATTAGTTTACCATTCATGCATGGGTTTATTTCTGGGCTTTCGATTCTGTTCAATTGGTCTGTGTTTCTTTTTATGCCAATACCATACTGTTTTGGTTACTACAGCTTTGTAATACAGTTTGAAATCAGGAAGTGTGTTGCCTCCAGCTGTGTCCTTCTTTCTCAAGGTTCTTTGACTATTTGGGTCTTCTGTGGTTCTTCAATATCTTTCACCAATGTCTTGTAGTTTTCAAATAATGATTTTTGAAATTATTTCACCATATCATTATCAGCAAGTGGATTATCATTATCATTGGAAGAGGATTTCCACTTATAACAAAGAAACAGATTCAATCTTTGCTTAATTATTTATCACAAATGGTGTACTTGCAACATTTTCTCTGATGCCTAATTGATGCCTTAAAGAAGAAACTCTAGATTCCTTATAATGCAAAGACTCTTGGATGTCATAGGAGTGAGATCTCTGCCACTTCTATCTACAGAACATGGGTACTAGGCCAGGATGTAAGCCCCTGTAACACAGGATCACCACTTGCTTCTCTAGGAGGAGAATTAGTCTAGACAATGCCTTAGCACCACTGCCTATCCTCCATGGTAAAAAGTTATCTGAAACCTTGCTACCTAGTGGTGGATTAGAATGAATACATAAAACACATTATGATGGTATATAGCTGCATTTATTTTGTAAATATTGTATAAATAATAATGTCAGGTCTTCAAATATATTTCATCTTTATGTTAAGGCCAAACATGAGAAATCATTTAGTTAATATTAATTAGTAATTAGTAATATACTAGAATAGCATTATGCTGTGGACTACTTAGATTTCTTTACTATTCTCTGAACGTAGTTTACACTTTTCCATGGCTCTACCATTGTTCATGTCATTCCAGTGCCTTGGTTCACAAAAGGCAAATGAAATTATAATTTCAACCACCCTCATGCCCATTCCACTATCTGGTAACTGTGTTCTCTGGGAAACTGAAGTTTGTTAAACATATGTAAGAAGGCCCTGATTATGGTAATAATTGCCAATTTTTTTTTAAGAATTTAGTAAGTGCCAGGATTTTCAGATGCTTTCCGTACAGTGTCTCATGTAATCTTTATAATACCTTAAGAGGTAGGTTCCGTTTGTATGCCCATTCTGCAGATGATGAAACTGAGGCACACAAATTTCTCTTGCTTAAGGTCATGCAACAAGTGTGTGAAAAATGTTGGAGTAATATTTAAGTAGTTTGATTCCAGGGCCTGTGTACTTACTGACTTCTCTATACCGTTTCTTCCATATGTTAGGGTAGCTGGCATCTCACAAATGCTGGAGCTGTCTTCAGAATATGGGTTTTGCTACATCTTCAGTGAAAATTCTTCCTAGTCCTACCCCATTCACACTGCTATAGAGCTGAAAACAACTCCTTTGAGGTGAGTCAAGCGGTCACTGCTTCTGCAGACTGAAATCCTTCGTATGTTAAGTCTTGTAAAAACACTTAATGAGATTTCATATGTGCTAGAAAACCCATATGCATCTTGTTTTGTTTTATTTTTTGCTTGCAAGGAAGGAAGCAATCTTTTTGTGTTTCGTTTTTTTTTATTATAAAATATCATATGGTCAGAAACCTAATGAAAAGTTTAAAGAAAACAAATACACCATCCTTCAACTCAGAGATAACCTGTGTTAACATCACAGGTTCTCTGGTTCCACGTAGTGTTTTACATAAATCAGAGAAATGGAAAGATATAGACTCCCACGTCACTTGCAGATGACAAAAACATACTAGTAAATATATGAAAAAAAATTCACTCTGATATAAAATGGAAAATACACTGAGATACCATTTCTCATCAGTAATGTTAGTAGAATAATGTATGATTCAATATTAGTGAAATTTGGCAGTATAAGGATTATTTCAAATTGGTAAAAGTGTAAATTAGTACAATAATGTCATTTATAGGAGTCTCTCCTATGGAAATTATCAGAGATACATGCAAAGATACATGCACAAAGATGCTCATTTAGGTATTATTTTAAACAATAGCAAAGATCCAGAAACGTCTTAAATGTCTAATGACAGAGGAATGGTTAAAAAAATCTAGTAGATACAGATAGTGGAATCTAATATAGCCATGGTCATTTATTTTATTTTTTATTTCTTAGGACATGATAAGATCCTCACGAAACAAATTTTGAATCAGGAAATGTGTGCTTTTCCAGACTCCCTGACGCTTCAGCGAACAGATCCTTGGGGACCCAGTGCTGGGTTTGGGGCATGTCTCAGTCCACAGGGAGGACTCACACTATGGGGAAGCCTCAGACACGTGTCTCCCCATCCACCGCCCTCACTCCTGAGAGCTGCAGTTGAGTTAAGCAAATGTTTTTAATGAACATATAGAATTTGTAGACATTTAGTCCAATTCACAGGAATACAATGCATTACACAAAGACCAACTCAAAATCCAGACTATCATTAAGATTTGTTGTGAAAATAAAGACCCTTTAAGGCTACAGTGCTACAGTGTTCACGTTACAGGTCTTTACCATAACTTTTAAAGTGACAGATATACCATTTATCAAAACCTGCTACAGAAGAAAAACACATAAAGCAGTTTGCACACACACACCCCACACACCAATCCTGTAAAACTTGCATCGTATCCTGAGGACTTACAGGTTAGGGTTTGTCATTACTAGACACGTTCATACACAGGACTGCAGTTCTGAGAGCAATAATTTCTCATAACAGCAGTTTTGATGGAAGTCTTTTAAAATGCTGTGAATTATTTCCCTGGTTTGGAGCGTGTACGAACGGAGAACTACGACAGAGAGGAGGCTGCCTGGTCAGGTAGAAAGTGCTTCTGAGAAGGAACGGGACGGGGAGAAGCAGGACCAAGAGTGGAGACAGGCTACCATTTCCTCATCCAGCCAATGGGGGACTGACATCCACTCAGCCTGGGTGGCGTGACTGCCCTGCTGACCAAACGTGGCAGGGACGCGAAAGCACTCTGGGCAGTTACACCTCTCAGGTGTTAATGATCACTGGGCCACCACAGGAGCCATTCTGAATCTGTTTCTTCACCAATACATTGTGGAGATGGAACCAATTTAAGATTTTTCAAACCGATCTTTTGCAATAGAGCTCACTTTTCAAGTCAAATCTCACATGGAACTTTGAAATACAGAACCTATGGAACACTGGTCTCTAACCTGCAAAGTCTGTCATTTAAGTTAAGGATCTTCCAATAAAAACCGAGGAATTCTTCATTACCTGCCTGCCTGCCTCCACCCCCAGTAGTCTCTCATTGTGTCAAAAAATAAAATACCTGCTGCTGCTTTTCTTAAAAAAAAAAAATATATATATATATATTTCTATATATATATATACACACACACACATATATATAATGGCTAGTTAAGGTCCAAATTAATTTTCTTACTTTGTACTCAAAAGCAGAAAATATTTAGTGGGTCCTCAAAGTATATAATAAACAAAATGATTCTTAGAAAGTTTTATTTTTAACTCGTATTCATTAGTTTATTAGATGTCTGCATTAAAAAGGAAATATTCTACATACCTTTGGTTGATTAATGACTCTCATGCTAAGAGGAGGGTCATTCATCAAAGTCATGTGACAAATGAAAGGTATATTGAGCAAAAGGAATATTTTCTGACTTCTAACAATGTTCCATTCATCAGATCAGACTGACTTTTTTTTTGTTAAACATGAAAGAAAGCATGACAACTGTGGAATCCTTTCCAAACCAGCCTCTCTACCTCCAAAATGACTTTACCATAAACCCTGAGCTATTTCCTCCTTCTGCAGAACCAAGCAAGCACTATTTTTATGGAAACTATAGCTGGGTGTGTAAGTACGTATAACAGTATTAAAGTACTATACTTTAATATGAAAATACTAATACCCTACTTTCTATACATTGAATTTCTCCTATTAATTTTATTAACAGTCCTATCCCTTTGCCCGAAAGAGAACAGGCTATCATTTGTGATGTGACTGGACAAGGCTTTCCTTTAAGAACTGTAGCTATTTTCCACGGAAAGTTTGGAATTCGCAACATAGAGTATCATTACCCGTATATTTTCGCTCAAGCTAATTATAATGAAATCTTCAATATCACCTTTAAAAATAGAAATAGGTTTTCAGTCTTTTTATGGTTATAAAAAAAATACCTGTTAAATGCATGAAACTATAAATAAAATATATTTAAAAAGTAAGAAAATAAAATCGCCCATAGTCCTCTACTTAGAAATATTTTGATAAATATCTTTCCACATATTTAACGCACATATAACTACATGTATGATTGAAAGAGGCCCCTACTTTTCACTCAATCAATGTAACATGGATTTCTTTCGTGACAATAAATATAAGTATCATTATCTTAATGGTTCTCCAGTAATGCGTTGTGTGGACATAGCAACATATATTTTTACCAATTTTATATTAATGGAATTTAGAACATTTCCAAGTACTTACTATTATAAATATCAGTACTCAGAAATGATATTCCAAATATATAACAGGCCCAGGTATCAATCAATCAAAAGTGATGCCAATTACAGAAAAAAGTATAGTCTTACATGTGCAACTAGCCCTACGTTAGCCTGGTTTATACTTACACAATTTTCCATGCTTGACTATTTTTCTGCCATAAGTTCTTAAAAATGTAACTGTTGGGTCAAAATATACACCTTTAAAAAGGATTTGGAGGGGCCAGCCCCATGGCCTGGTGGTTGAGTTTGGTGCACTCATCTTCGGCAGCTCCGGTTTGGATCCTGGGCACGGCGGACCTACACCACTTGTCACTGGCCGTGCTGTGCTGGCAACCCACCTACAAAACAGAGGAAGATTGGCACAGATGTTAGCTCAGGGATGATCTTCCTCAAGCCAAAAAAAAAAGAGGAAGGTTGGCAACAGATGTTAGCTCAGGGAAAATCTCCCTCAACACAACCACCACCAACAACAGAAAGGATTTTGAAGCATACTCTCAAAATGTCCCTCCAAATAGCTTATTATCCATTTACACTCCTATCAATTAGCTAGTTGATTGCATTATGGCCCCAAATCTTTGCTCCTGCCTGTACCCATGTCCTTTACCATGTGACTTTGCAATGGCTCCTATTAAAAGATAAAAGATATTTCCCTGCCCCTTGATTCTGAGTTTGGTCAGGTCACTTGCATTGTTCAAGGATACGTTGGTGGATATGACACAAGCAGAGGCTCAATAAGCACTTACCCAACTGCACTCTTGATCTTTTGCAGAACCGCCCCAGGCAAGCCCTGCTGTGAGACAGGCCCCAGCAACTCACAGAAACAGAAGCAAGCCTAGCAGAGACTGTCCTAGAGCAGAAAGCCCCAGCCAACCAAAGGACCTCTAAGTTATGGTAACAAATCATTGTTTTTGCCATTGAGTTTTGGGAATGCTTATTACAAAGAAATGGCTAACTGATACAATAACTCCTCTAATTTCAACTTATTTGGTTAATTTTTGTGTTTGTTGGACCTTTACATTTCCTCCTTTATGGTTTCTTTGCTCATGTCACTCATCATTTTGGTTAGGGTACTTACCTTTTTGTTATTGATTTGTAACAGTTCCTTATATAGTAATGGTATATCTCATTTATTACATGTGCTGTCATATTTTTGTAGTTTATTATTCATCTTCTAACCTTGTATGCTGATTTTAGCATACAAAGATTACAAATTCATGTAGTGAAATCTATCTATATTTTCCTTTATTAATTTTACCTTTGGTGACCTCCTTGGAGAGATCTTCCTCCTACCTCAAGATTTAAAAAATATTCATCCATATTTTCTTTTAATACTTATGTTATTTCTGTTGGATATTTGTTATATCTGGAATATATTCTGGTATAAAGGGATGAGGTAGAGAATCTAACATTATTTTTTTAAACAGACAGTTGTTCCAATACCATTTACTGAATAATTTATCTTTATTCCATCAACTTGAAATAACAAGTGCATCATGTAGCAAATTCTCCCTAAATGCTTGGATTTGTTCCTAGACATTCTGTGTCATTGATTTATTAATATACTTCTATTCAAGTGCCTCAATGGTTTATATTTTATCAGTTTTATACAATTTTAAACCTTGGTGAGGAAATCCACATCTATTACTCCTTTTACCACAAAAAAACTTGTGTAGGGCATTTTAGAAACTTTTTCTTCCAAATTAATTTTAGAAGTATTTGTCAGAGTTTTCAAAAAAAATCCATTTGGATCTGATTAATTTAGATAAAATGACTATTTCATGATATTTAGTCTTTTCATTTAAAGATACGGCATATCTTGTAACTAATTCAAGTATTGTTAAATCTCATTATTAGTATTTTGGAACTTTTCATCAGATATGTTTTTATATCTCTATTTAAATCTGTTCTTAGGCATTATATAATTTTTGTTGCTACTACAAAAGGACTCTTTTTTCATTAGAATTTCTAACTGGTCATTCCTTGTACAAAAAAGATATTGATTTTGTAACTAGTCATTTTATTAAACTGTTTCATTCAGTAAATTTTCAATTGATTCTCTTGAGTAGACAACTATATAGTCTTTGAGGAACTCCTCTAAAATAAATAACATTATAAATAGATCAGAAAGAAAATAGTTTTGTTTTAAAATATGGAATGCTTTATTTCATGTTTTATGTATTCTGCAAAACTTTTATTGAGAAACTGACAGCAGAGGTTACACCAAAGATGATTTTCAGCGTCCTCTTAGTTGTAAATTTTCAGAATATCCTTCACGGTCTTTTTTAATCTGTGCAGACTGGCAGGATTTTCTATTTACAAAGTAGGTGAAGCTTTTAGTGAAAATTTTTATAAATCATTAAAATTCTATTTTAGATAGTAAAACTTGCTGGTGAATACTGAAAAGCTCTTCTTCTGGAAGGCTTAACAATGCTGCTCTCTCAATCAAGAGCTTCTAGTTAAATGCCAGTCAGAATCCCCCTCTAGGTGCTAGTGGACAACTTGCAAAATTCAGATCCACTCAGCTGTCATTCCTAATATGAAGAAGAGAGTGAGGTCCAGGTTGCAGGAAGAATGTAAGTGAATGTGTAAAATATCCTCTAGGTAGTATTTTTCATTTTGTTCTAGGTGTTACTATAGTTTATAAATTAAGAAATACAATCATATTTATGTTTCAAACACTGTTATTTAATAAAATGCTTTGTAACTTATAAAATTAAACTCTAAACCTCTAACAAGCTAAACTTAAATAATGAAATAAAACAGAATGGAGGAGACTGATTTCTATGACTTTTTTCTTCCTGTAGAGAATTAAAACTGTTTTCACATTAACTATACACTGTCCATATTAGTAACATTGCAACAAAAAATAAGTGAGTGAGATATATAAAAACCTGAACTCCTTTTAGATAATCTGTGTTTTCCTGAAAAGTTCTATGGACAGAGAATTTCCAGAATTAAACAGTATATTTCATTGATTCCAGAGCATACTTTAAAAATGTTTTAACTTCTATGAAATCAGAACGCATCTTACAATGAATGCTACGTCATCATTTAATTGGAGACATTCTTTATTCCTTAGTGATACATGAAATAATCTTACAATCAGTGGGATTTAAGATGAGATCTACTATCACTTATTAAACACAACAGAGGAGTTCAGTAGTTTAAAAGTTATTATACAACATTTTATAAAGGAGTCCTTTGAAAAAAATCATCTTTCTCTAAACTAGGCTTTTTAAAGTCATTGGATTATAATGTTTTAGGGGTTATTACCTCTTTTAAAAATTAATTGATAGCTATTAAGTATCACCCCTAAGACTGTGCACATGCCCCAAATCTCACACAATTTCATGAATTTTATCCAGCGATAGAGTTCTTTCCTGAACCCCTGGAAGAGTGCTTCTTTACATAGCATCAGCTGTGAGATTTTAAGACCACAGAGACACAGAAATCACACCCTTCATGAGATTCTAATGCACAATCAAGACTGACACTGCCTTCCGACTAGACCAAACTCTGGTTTGTGGATTATCTGCATTAAAATCACACGTTGTTTCTGTCACACGCAGATTCCTGGACCCTGTGTTAGATACAATGAATCCGAATCTGTGGTGGGTGTGGCCTCCGCCTTAGTAATCTTTGAAAGCTCTCTCTCCTTGCTACTCAGATTGTGGTCCACAGACCAGCAGCATCCACATCACTTGAGAGCTTGTTATAGATGCAGAATCCCCGGCGCCATCCCAGAACTTCTGAATCAAAATCTGCATTTTAATAAGATCCCGAGTGATTCACAGGCACATGGAGGCTTGAGAAGCAGGAATCTAAGAGATTCGAATGAGCAGCAGGGTTGAGGATGACGCCTAAGCAACGCATCTTCCAGTTCCGCAATTCAATTACAGAAATTATTGTTTCTAAGTGGTTTTTTCTTTAAAAACAAATATTTTGCAGTTAAAGAGAAAAAGAAAGACTCATCTTGCTCCCTAAGACACAATTTACCATCAAGAGACAGAAGGAGGATGAGGAAGTTCCCCGAAAAAGGGGACCATCTCTCCCCAAAATCTTAATTTCTCTTAAAATATTAAAAAGAGATTTTGAGGCTGGAAATGGCTAATTTGCTGCCATCCACTAAGATACTCCCTTAACTTTATCAGAAGATATTTCTCAATATTCTTGAATTACCGATAGATTTACAACTTGGACCACTTATCCTTGCTGAGTTATAAGGACACAATTATCTTTCTGTTTTTCCACCAGTTACTAGGAGTTAAAGACCTATAGTGTATCATCTTATCCTTTCTCCCATGAAAAATACCACAAAATGTTCTCAGGCTTTAGGAAAAGCGCAGCTAAGAAATACTATAAAAAGAGAGAGATCAGAGAAGCAGGCTTCATTGAGGGACCGTGTGTGTGTGTGTTGTTTGTTTTCTCCACAGGCTCAGGAGTATTACTCTGCAGTAATGATTTCTGATTTTATTTTTAAGTTTTTTGTTTGTTTGTTCTTTGTTTTTAATCATGGGAAGGCAAACTAAAGTTACAAGATTACTTTGCTAATCGCCAGCATTTTAGAGGAGTTTTACTTTGTTCTGTAAATGGAAAGATAAACTGACACAACCTTTTGCATGATCCATAACTCTCCAGAGCCTGTGAGAAAACCACAGGAGCAACCACATTTACGCACATTAGCACCAGAGTAAAACCACGTGAGCTACAAGGTGGAAATAAACAGGCTTGGGCCAGTGCCGCTGGCATGCACTTGTGATGGAAACATCCAGAAGAGTGGCCTTCCAGATAAAGCCCCACGAACAGCAAACAACATTTAACCCGTGTGCAAGGACGCGTGTTTCCTCAGTAATGAGTGCTAACAAGACGCTGGGCTCCGTGTTATCTTTATTGTAGTCTTTCTCCTTCAGTCTTTTGGTAGAGGATTAACTATGAACTCTGAACCGATCATTATTATATTGACTATCAAACTGGCCACAGCTTTATTACTAAGCTTCTCCAGGTCGCTCACAGACCAGTCTTCTGTTTACTATGCAAGATTGCCAACTCTGTCATTTCTGCCATCTTTGTGAGCAGTTAATGGAAACCAGTGTTACCACACAGCATGTGGGTGACCCACTTGTGAGGAGGGAACTGGGATCTGTCCAACAGAAGGGGGAGGCTAGGTAACCTCTTGGTTATTTTGTCTAGAGAAAGCAATCTGTGATTTGTACCATCTCTTTCTGGAACAGCCTGCTTCTTGGTCCTGGGCTGGCAGCTCTATCAGCGACTCTGCCTGGGATGCTCTTTCACAAGAGGCCCTGCTGGCCACTCGGGTCTCCCCTGACTGCTGCCTCCAGAGGAGCCCCAGGTCCCTCCCTTTCTTAGGACTCGGCATTATTTCCTTCAGAGCACTCATCACTATCTGAGATAGATAGATAGATAGATAGATAGATAGATAGATAGATAGATAGATAGATAGATTTTTTTAAATTTTGAATACTATCTAGCTTTCCCCACGAGAGTGTTTGCTCCAAAAGGGCAGGGACCTTGTCTGTCTTGTGACCAACTATATTCCCAGAACCAGAAGAGAGCTTGGCCCATTCATGGCTTTGAATAGTCACTGAATAGAAGAATGAGCCATGAGAGCCAAAGGAATCAACTGTTAGGAATATCTAATCATCTGATGTGTCAAGTATCAATATTAATTTGCAATGAGAAAGCTATGGTCAGGTAGAATAATTTGTTTAAAATTAAAACATGGGCACTTATACAGTCTGCTGTGTTAGATCTATTTAGATCAGAACAGGTTAATCTGTCTTGCGCTGCTTCTGTTCTATTCTCACAGGAGAAAGAAGCACTTCAGCTGCACATTTAAAACTTGAGCCATGGTCCTCACACCGCAGCCAAGCCAGAGAGGGATACCCCAATTAAAAGTGCTGAATTGAAGCAATAATCAAAAACCTCCCAAAATACAAAAGTTCTGGATCAGGTGGCTTCTCTGGAGAATTCTACCAAACATTCAATGAAGAGTTAATACCTATCCTTCTCAGAATATTCAAAAAAATTGAAGAAGACAGAACACTTCCTAACTCATTCTATGAGGCTAACATCACCCTCATACCAAAACCAGACAAGGACAATACAAAGAAGGAAAATTACAGGTCAATATCACTGATGAACATGGATGCAAAAATCCTCATCAAAATATTGGCAAACAAAATATAGCAATACATCAAAAAGATCATACTCAATGATCAAGTGGGATTTATTCCAGGGACTCAGGGATGGTTCAACATCTGCAAATCAATCAATGTGATACACCACATTAACAAAATGAGGACTAAAAACCAGATGATCATCTCAATAGATGCAGAGAAAGCATTTGACAAGATCCAACATCCATTTATGATTAAAAACTCTCAATAAAATGGGTATAGAAGGAAAGTACCTCAACATAATAAAGGCTGTATATGACAAGCCCACAGCCAACATCATACTCAACAGTGAAAAACTGAAAGCCATCCCTCTGAGAACAAAAACAAGACAAGGGTGCCCACTCTCACCACTCCTATTCAACATAGTACTGGAGGTTCTGGCCAGAGTAAGAAGGGAAGAAAAAGAAATAAAGGATATCCAAATTGGCAAGGAAGAAGTGAAACTCTCACTGTTTGTGGATGACATGATTCTACATATAGAAAACTCTAAAGAATCCACCAGAAAACTATTAGAAATAATCAACAACTACAGCAAAGTTGCAGGGTACAAAATCAACTTACAAAAATCAGTTGTATTTCTATACACTAATAATGAACTAGCAGAAAGAGAACTTAAGAATACAATCCCATTTATAATAGCAACAAAAAGAATGAAATATCTAGGAATAAATTTAACCAAAGAGGTAAAAGACCTATACAATGAAAACTATAAGACATTATTGAAAGAAATTGAAGATAAAGAAATGGAAAGATACTCCACACACAAGGATTGGAAGAATAAACATAGTTAAAATGTACATATTACCTCAAGCAATCTACAGATTCAGTGCAGTCCCAATCAGAACCCCAATGACATTCTTCACAGAAACAGAACAAAGTTTTCTAAAATTTATATGGAACAACAAAAGACCCCAAACAGCTAAAGCAATCCTGAGAAAAAAAGAACAAAGCTGGAGGCATCACACTCCCTGACTTCAAAATATATTACAAAGCTATGGTAATCAAAACAGCATGGTACTGGTACAAAAACAGACACACAGATCAATGGAACAGAATTGAAAGCCCAGAAATAAAACCACACATCTGTGGACAGCTAATCTTCAACAAAAGAACCAAGAACATACAATGGAGAAAGGAAAGTCTCTTCAATAAATGGTGTTGGGAAAACTGGACAGCCACAAGCAAAAGAATGAAGTAGACCATTATCTTACACACCATACACAAAAATTAACTCAAAATGGATTAAAGACTTGAATGTAAGACCTGAAACCATAAACCTCCTAAAAGAAAATATAGGCAGTACACTCTTTGACATCAGTCTCAGCAGCACCTTTTCGAATACGATGTCTACTCAGACATGGGAAACAAACAAACAAAATAAACATGTGGGACTACATCAGACTAAAGAGCTTCTGCAAGGCAAAGGAAACCATGAACAAAATGAAAATACAGCCCACCAACTGGGATAAAATATGGGGTTAATTTCCAAAATATATAAAGAACTCATACAACTCAACAACAAAAAACCAAACAACCCAATCAAAAAATGGGCAGGGGGGCTAGACCAGTGGCATAGCAGTTAAATTTGTGTGTTCTGCTTCAGCAGCCTGGGGTTTGCCAATTCAGATCCTGGGCATGGACCTACACACTGTTCATCAAGCCATGCTGAGGCAGTGTCCCACATAGAAGAACTAGAAGGACCCACAACTAGGATATACAACTATGTACTGGTGCTTTGGAAAGAAAAAAGAAAAAGAGGAAGATTGGCAACAGATGTTAGGTCAGGGCCAATCTTCCTCAAAAAAAAAAATCTGTATTTTGAAAAAAGAAATGGGCAGAGGATATGAACAGACATTTTTCCAAAGAGGATATACAAATGGCCAACAGGCTCATGAAAAGATGTGCAACATCACTAATTATTAGGGAAATGCAAATCACTACAATGAGATATCACCTTATACCTGTTCGAATGGCTATAATTACCAAGACAAAAAAAAATAACAAATGTGGAAGAGGATGTGGAGAAAAGGGAACCCTCATATCCTACTAGTGGGAATGCAAACTGGTGCAGCCACTATTGAAAACAGTATGGAGATTTCTCAAAAAATTAAAAATAGAAATACCATATGATCCAGCTATCCCACTATTGGGTATTTATCCAAAGAACTTGAAATCAGCAATTCAGACTTATGCACATCTGTGCTCATTGCAGCATTATTCACAATAGCCAAGACGTGGAAGCAACCCAAGCACCCATCAACTGTCAAGTGGATAAAGAATATGTGATATATATATACACAATGGAATACTACTCAGCCATAAAAAAGACAAAATCATCCTATTTGCAACAACATGGATGGATCTTGAAGGTATGATGTTAAGCGAAATAAGCCAGACAGAGAAAGACAAACACTGCATGATTTCACTCATATATGGAAGATAAACAGACACATGGATAAAGAGAACAGATTAGTGGTTACCAGAGGGGAAGGGGGTTGGGGGCAGGGCAAAAGGATAAAGGGGCACGTGTGTATGGTAATGGATAAAAATTAGACTATTGGTGGTGAGCACGATGCTGTATAGAACAGACAAGTAATAATGTAAACCTGAGATTACACAATAATATAAACCATTATGATCTCAATAAAATAATTGAAAAAAGAAGTGCTGGAGATGTTCCTATTCTTGCACGATACTTACTTAATATAGGTAATACAAATCCTTCCAAACAAATGGGTTTTCAATTGAAATTAAAAAGCATTCTCATATCTTGGATGCTTACTTTATTGCCTTATAACCCTCTATAAATGTGTCTATTTCCAAATTTAAATGATATTTATTTGATTCCAAAACAGACTGATTCACTGCACAACCTTTCAGTCTAGGAGGTCTCCAACTGTCAACTGCTCAGATGTCTGTGATAGCGTGTCATGCTGCGTAAGTGTGAAGTGGAGGCTCCCCAGAGAGAAATGAACCTTGCTGAGAGAGAGAATTCTGAGTCAATTACCTTTCCTGCTCAGTGTAGGCACCAGAATCTCTCATTTAATACTTGATTCAGTCCACATGATCCAGGTACCCACAAATATCAGCACTTGAAAGTGTTCTATACCTTGATAACTTGCAAATAACCAAAAAAAAAAAATCTGTTGCAAAATGCTGAGTCCACATTCCAAAATTTTCTCTACCCACTCATACTCTCCAAACTTGAAGGCATATACAGTAGGTTCTGATGAGTTTCCAGTTGCTCCACAAAAGGTTTGATGATGACCTTCGGTCAGTTTGGAAGGACAGTCCACGCAAGGATTAAGAACACAGACTCTCGAGTCAGACGTCTGGGTCTGAACGCAGCCCTGCCAATTGTTTGCTGTGGACCTTGAGGAAGTTGCTTGGTCTTTCTGAACATCCGTTCTCCAGGTGAGGGAAATACCAGCACTTACCTCAAAGTGTTGTCGTGAGAACTAAACGTTCCGAGGCATGTGAACTGCTCAGCACAGTACTGGACACATACTCAGAAAGAAAGAGACGATAGCTGTTTTGTGGCCAGTAACTTCCCAATTTGTAGTTTACCTTTGTAATCATATTGATTATATTAGTAACATGCTGAAATTTTCATTTTGTCATCAAATCTACGTCTGTACTTCACAATCTCAGTCGCAGTGGCTTCCAGATAACTGAGCACCAGCTGAGGGTTCGGTCCTGATGTCACTGGGTCCTTCCTGTGCCTTCCGCCCCTTGTTGCTGTTGTCTCACTCCAAGGCATTGTCTCTGCAGCTCTGTGTTTTTTCTCTCCATTTTAGTCTTTGTTGGCTTTCTGAATCATTAGGTGGTGAGTCTGTATTAGCCGATTTCCATGGAAGGTCCCGAATCTGCCTCTATGCCCTCCACCCAGTTGTCTGTCCCACTCAGTTTCTCCCGTGATCCATCTGTCCCCTCACAGTGGGCAGACCCCTCTGCTTCAGCCCCTGCATGAACTGGCTTTCTATACCCTGGAAACGGAAAGGGGGGCTTGTAGAATGAGACCTCTTTTGGTAGAAAGAGACATTTCCTGGTTGAAGTTAGAGCTGAAAACAGATTCTCCCTGCCCCCACTGCCCACAAAAGTGAATGTCAACATTTGCTGTAGGACCCATTCAAGTATCTACCTATCTGCCCCCAAGAACTTAGGATATTGCCATCGAATTATTACTTGCCTAACGTCATGAGATCGATGAGATCACGGATTTGAGGATAGATAAGCATGAGCTCATTAGTAACTTCCACAACTACTGATAATATATATGGCCAAGAGGCAAGAATTTTGTTTCTTATTTTCAGGAGTTTGTAAAAAGATCATAATTAGCTGAGAAAATGTCAACGAGACTAATTTAAGTATTTTAATCAATTACAATTTCTATTAAGATAAATTTAATAATGGTAGCTGTATAGTACAAGTTAATGCCAGTCATTGGTGTTCAATATTGACCTTTCAGGACTGTATTTGCCTTGATGATATTCCTCTAAAGTAATGCTTATATTTTTCTGATTACAAAAGTAAAACATATTTGTTGTAGAAAAAAATTTTAAATATGCAAAAAAAGTACAGATAAAATCTAAATAACCTGGGTGTCCTCTTCACTCCCTTTTAGACATGTCCCGATCTGGCCATTGTCAATACTTCTAATTATAAGTCTGAATTATCAAGCCACAAATTTGGGAGCAGACATTTTCTTGATCACTGAACCTATTTTCTGTCTCAGGCCTTTTTGATGGTAGAAACATAATATTAGCCAATACATAATACAGTTGGTTCGTTTTAAATTTTTCCTCAGTAAAATCAGAACTTCCCTACCTGTCTTCTTTTTATTCAGGATTATAGTTTCATTCCAGAGGCTTACGTAGGAACCAGGCATCTGGAAGGTTGTGGGATGTGGTGGGTGTCTGGTCTTCAGTCACCATGTCCCAGGACAAGTCCGACAGATGCTGCTGCTGGTGTCACCACAGCACCATGCTCTTCACATGGCCACCACAGAAATCTGCTGCCAGGAATTAACCCTAACCTGCCCCCATCCAAAAGGACAATACTATTTAGAATATTACTTTTCCCCTACAAGAGCATCTGAACTTGAGTTCCATGCCTGAAGAAGGATGAGGGTGCAGATTGGGATAAAGTGAAGTGAACCAGATTTCCATCCCAAGGAGTGCAAGTGAGGGACCAGGAAGAGGGAGACAAGGCAGGATAAAAAACCAATATAAAGGGGTGTGATTGAGATCGATGCTGTGAAGAGTGGCTCTTGAGAGAGAGAAACACAGCCCTAACAGACAGGATTTGCCTGGAGCCATCAGCTAGGCTTTGGTTTTGGTAAGACCTGGCACTCACAGCCAGGTCTCAGTGTTCTCCGGTTAGACAGAAGTACTTTTCCAGAACATTGACCTCAGTCAAGGCCATGCTGTGACTGTAATGGATTAGGACAAAAAGATTACTTCATAATCATATCTGAAAACGGATGAAAATGTGAACATTGTTCACTCCATAAATGACCAAGCTTCTCTTTAACCTGGCTAACGTGAGTGACTGCCACTTCTTCACCAGTTATAGATGTAGTCTCACTTTATTCCTCCCACCTTATAGATAAGATTTAAGATACCCAATCTTAGGATTATCCTCGCTTCCTGACACCATTCAATCCAGAGCAAAGCCCTGATGTCTTGAACTCTCCCCAAAATACCTAACAGCTAAAAACTCTAAAAGTCCTTTCTAATTACCTTTTACTGAGATGTCCCACAGTTCCCCATGGGGTACGTTCTCTCTGTCTGCAACAGGCGTTAAACTCAACTCGTTCAGCTACAGATGTGTTCCTGGTTGTCTTTGGCAGTATGGCATTGACGCTCTGCTTGGCCTCCTGAGAAGTTTACAGAATGCCTCCCAGACTTGTCCATCAGAAGGAGGGAGACAGAAGGAGCTGTGCATGGACTCAGACCAAGCAAGTTCCTGCCACTTCCTTGATGGAGAAGCCGTGAGGCAGAAAGAGAAGTGAGCTGGATTTCCATCCTAGCTACCTCTAGAATCAAATGATTCCTCTAGAATGCTCTGCAATTCTCTTCTTAGGGCTTGCCACACATTCAGATCCCCCACAGACACTTTAAGTAACATGGGATTCCCTTGGACACTAGAGTCAAGTGGTGGGGCTACTTTCACTGCAGCCTGGGCCAGCTGGAGAGCCTTCTCTTGCTCTGGCCTTACTCAAAGCTGGCAGCTTTTTAGGTCATCCAATCAACAAATTCAGCAGTACTCTGATATGTGGAATAAATTATCTCCAAAATTTAAACAGGCCTACTAAACGTTGAAGGGTTCAACAACTTGTTCTTTACTTTAGTAAAGATATCTATCTTTTCATGTCCAAGACTCCTGGATTCAAAAAAACTTACTGAGGTGTCAGACTTCTGTATTTTTCTTTCTTTCTTTCTCTTTTTTTTAAATTGATGTCTTAATAGTTTATAACATTGTGGGGTTTTAGTTGTACATTATTTTTTGTCCGTCACCTTGTGGATGTAACCCTTCACCCCTTGTGCCCACCCCCCACTCCCCTTCCCCTTGGTAACCGCCAATCAGTTCTCTCTGTCCGTGTGTTCATTTATATTCCACATATGAGTGAATTCATGCAGTGTCTGTCCTTCTCTCTCTGGCTTATTTCACTTAACATAATACTCTCTAGGTCCATCCATGTTGTTGCAAGTGGGACAATTCTGTCTTTTCTTATGGCTGAGTAGTACTCCATTGTATATATATACCACATCTTCTTTATCCAATCATCAGTCGAGGGACACTTGGGTTGCTTCCACTTCTTGGCTATAGTGAATAATGCTGCAAGGAACATAGGGGTGCATAAGCCTCTTGTGATGATTTCATGTCCATTGGGTAGATGCCCAATAGTGGGATTGCTGGATCATAAGGTATTTCTATTTTTAATTTTTTGAGGAATCTCCATACTGTTTTCCATAGAGGCTGCACCAGTTTGCATTCCCACCAGCAGTGAATGAGGATTCCCATTTCTCCACAACTTCTCCAGCATTTGTTTTTTGTCTTGGTGATTATAGCCATTCTAACAGGTGTCAGGTGATATCTTAGCGTAGTTTTGATTTGCATTTCCCTGATGATTAGTGATGTTGAACATCTTTTCATGTGTCTATTGGCCATCTGTATCTCTTCCTTGGAAAAATGTCTGTTCATATCCTCTGCCCATTTTTTGATCGGGTTGTTTGTGGTTTTGTTGCTCAGTTGTGTGAGTTCTTTATATATTACAGAGATTAATCCCTTGTTGGATAAACGATTTGCGAATATTTTCTCCCAGCTAGTGGGTTGTCTATTCATTTTGATCCTGGTTTCATTTGCCTTGTAGAAGCTCTGTAGTCTGATGAAGTCCCACTTGTTTATTTTTTCTTTTGTTTCCCTTGTCCGAGTAGACATGGAATCTGAAAGGATCCCATTTATGACCAATGTCAATTAGTGTACTGCCTCTGTTTTCTTCCAGGAGTTTTATGGTTTCAGGGTCAGACCTCTGTATTTTCAGGAGTGCATGTACACTAAGGCACCTAGCATACAAGCAAATTTTCTTGTCCTATCATCATGATATCATCGATACAATGGATGAATATGATGTCCTGTGAAATGATGAGATGGTCAGTGCCCCAGGAACTCATGGAATGAACTAGTAAAAAACTAATTCTTTTGCTGTGTTTTATATTTTGACATAGAAAAAAGCAAGATCTCAATAAGGAGATCATAATTGGAACAGTTGCTATAAATTGCCTGAAATTCAATTCAAAAAAAGGCAAACACTCCAGAGTAATTTATACAGCAGCATTCAAACTATCCTCCTTGGAATGGGTATGCCTAAGTAAATCTCTTAGAAAAATTACCAATGAAAATATGAGAGCAGCTAAGTTTGGCAAAAATAAAGTAAAATAAATAAAAATGGCAATATTAATTTCAGGTAAAATTCATTAGATTAAAGGAAGAATGTCAACATTTATAAATAGGCATAATTGATAAGAAAGATATAACAGTTTGAACCTTCTGCTTGAAGAATTTTCTTTAACAGTTTTTGTTGTACAAGTCTACTGGTGACAAATTTTCTCAGTTGTGCTGTGTGTGTGTGAAAATTCATCATTTGCCTTTGTTTTAAACATATTGTCGATAGTATAAAACTTAAGATGTTTTTTTCTTTTGGAACTTGAAAGTCATCTTTTAGTTTGCATGATTTCTGACAAGAAATGTGATAATTCTTCTCTGTCACTCTACATAATGAGTCCTTTTTTCTCTGGTTTACTTTCTAAATTCCTGTTTATAATCAAATTTGTAAACATATTTGGCTCTTTTTTGTAGAATAGTCTTCTCCCCCACCCCCATCTAGGACTCCAGTTACATGTATGTCACACCGCGTGATATTGTCCCACATGCTCTGTTCATGTCTCAGTCTTTTTTTTCTGTCTTTGCTTCGTTTTAGACAGTTTCTATGCCTGAAAGTTCACTGATTTTTTCTTCTACACTGTCTAATCGGCTATTGACCCTATTCAACTGTATTTTCCATTTCAGACACTGTATTTTTCAGCTTTAGAAGTTCCATTTGGGTTATTTCTTTCCTCATCATATTGATGTTTTCCTCAACCTTCTTGAACATATAGAGCACATTTATAATGGCTATTTTAACCTTTCGTCTGCTAGTTTCATCATCTCTTTAACTTCTGGGTGTATTTTCTGGATTTGTTTCTATTTTTATCTGATTGTAATCCTATTTTCTGCTTCTTTGCATGCTTGGTTAGTTTTATAGTGCCATTCAGGGTGAATTTTATGCTGTTCTTTGCTGGGTTTTGTTGTATTCCTTCAAATAGTACTAGGTTTTGTTCTGGCATGCAGTTAAGTTACTTGGAATCAGGTAACTTTGAGTTACCTGAGTCTTTGTTTTTAAGTTTATGGGTATGTGTCAAGAATAGCCTTTAGCACAGCGCCAATTTATCTCCGCGACTGAGGTGAAAATCTTCTGAGGATTCCACCCAATGCCCTTTGTATGCCAAATGATTTTCACTTGAATGGTGGAAACATAAACTATTACCAACCAGTGTGAGTTCTGAGAATTGTTCTGCCTCCTCTCTGTGTGATGTGTTCCCCTCCTCCCCACCTGTCTCAGGCAGTTTCCTCTCATGCATTATGGAGATCAATATTCAACCAAAGAGTTGTGGGAGGTCTCCGCAGATTTCCAGAGCTCTGTGCCTGTGCTGCTCCTTCCTCACTGGTACACTGCCCTGCTAATTCTAGCTGACTTGGCCTTTGTGGACTTGAACCTCTTTCTGTTCAATTTAGCTAGCTCCCTGGTCTCTGATTGCACCCTCCCTAAGATAAGCAGTAAACTGACACAATTGTAGAGCTCACTGTTTCTTTTCTATAGGGGATCACAGTCCTGTGTTATCTTCTGTCCAATGGCTAAAAACCATTGTTTTATAAATATATTGCCTGGTGATCTATTTGCTTTGGGCGGGAAGTCCCTATTACTCCATCTTGGATGGAAGTGAAAGGAACACATAAAAAGTTTTAAAACTGCATTCAAAACTTCTGTTTTCATTGATTTTATTTCAATGATAAAACGTAAGCAAAATAACAGGCACAATATTTGAAGGCCAGGAAAGTGAAATACATTGAGAAACAAGAGGACATGCCATACTTGGTAAATCATCCTTTCAACCATCCCAGTGTCTGGTAAAAACATACATGGGTGTGTTGAATCTGATTTTAATTGTTTAAGGGAATGAGGATGTTTCACGGTATTGTTTTCCTGTTTAGTCACATGACATTTTTCCAAACTCTGAATGCCTACTTACTAGGAAACATACTTTTTGAATCAGGAATAACAACTAATTCAAAGAGATTTAAAATGAAAAATCCTGCCTTGATTATCTCTTCTCCTCCTAGAAGGAGAAGGATTTCTAAGAACTCACTTTTGATCCATCTTCGTCATGGAATCAATTAACTGTTCCATCATGACAAAATGAAAGTCATTAACGTAATATTGTTATGCCCTGTCTGGTTTCCAGTGCTCCTTTCATATTAAAATTGCTTTCTAAAGGCATCACATAATTTCTGCCTCTTTTAACTAGACTGGCAATTTCACACTTGTGAATTACCCAAATTTAAGACCCCAGAGACTTTTAAGTGCCTACGTGTTCCCAGAGAGTCATTAAACTCACCAGCATTTGCTCGTAGTAACTCATCCTTCTCGCCAAGCCCTTGGTGAGTAATTCACTCTGCTGATCCATCCCTCACATTTGTTCAAAGGTAAAAATTGCTTTGAGAGGTGCTATTAAGTCTGCTTGCCAAAATAGTGCCACAACTGATGCTTAAGTAGTAACCACTATGGATGGCACTTACCCTCGTGGTCTTATTGTTGCTTTTTATGTGGTTTTAAATGTGCCATAGCATTTCATTTTTCCCACAGAAGTCCCATATGCACAAGGTGGCAAAAAATGTTTGTTCCTTTCCAATTGCAACCAATATAAAAATAAGGACAAAAGAAACCTTGCCTCTTAAAATCAAAAATTTGATGTGAACATGTGAACACAGAAAAATCTCATGAATTAAAAAAGAAAAACCAGTGTAATGAAAATCCTAATCACAGAATTTTTAAAAAAGAAATAGAGTACTCTAACCCTAATAGGTTATGTACTAATAACCCTATTAACTGAAGTCATTAACAAAGAAATATGCCATCAATAAAACAACTTGTTTTAAAGAATGAGTTAAATACAACCATCACTTTTCAAATTCACAAGCTTTCCTGTGTGTAAACTATTACATTATCACGTGATTCTTCAAAGTCAGTGTCAATGTAAACTTCAATCCAAGTGAGACACCCTAAATTATGAATTAGTAGTAATTTTACCATAAGAGTTTTTAAATCCTTGAAGACATTGCTTTTTGAATATACAAGAAGGAAAATTACATAAAAAGACAAGGTATTAGTCCACCTCCCTAATTTCAATGGAGAAATTATGTTGGAGTTCAACTTCCAGAATTTTCATTGATAATTTGAATGTACTTGAAATAAACAGCTGTGAAATAATTTATTTGCCTATGTCATACAAAGCAGTAGCTCTGTGTCTCATCAGAATAGTTGAAGCCAGCAGAGGGCTCACAGGACAAATGTCTGCATTGTTGGGCCACTTTTATTGCCCTCCTGTAAGGTGAGTGGGTTCTGAAATCAGACAGTCCCTGGTTTGCATTACCGATAGACATTCACTAACTATGCTGAGAATGTGCTTGGCATGTAATTGGAGCTCAGTAAATATATGTTAAATGAGTAAAGGAATGAACTGGGCAAGTAACACACCAAGCTTTCCCCTAAAATAGAGGCAATATTAACTAATTCTCAGGGTAAATATGATAGGTTATAGAGATTAGAAATAATGCCCTAAAAGAGTTCAGTACCATGTCTGACACTGTTAGTACTCAAAAAATAGTTTAAAAAAAACCCCACATATTATTAAACAAATAGCCCCTGCTGTAATCCCATAATTCCCTCTCTCTTTCTCAGCGCTCTATTGCTACCATGTCCCCCTCACTCTAAGCAGACAGATTTGCCTCAAATTTCAAATAGAAAATAGAGGCCGTTACATAGGCATGCCCCCACCAACTGCAGCCAAAACTGTAAACATAAGTATAGGCACCCCCATCCTTTGACCCTTTTCTCTCCAGTCACGACAGAAATGTCTCTCCTTTCTCCCGACCACTCTTCCAGTGGCTCCCCCTTCCTCCTATCTTCCCAGGGGCCACATTGGATCAAGCCCTCATCTCTTCCCTCTCTCATATATCTTCAACAAATCTTCCCCACTCTATGTTCTTTTAAATGGGCTCTCTCATGCAAAATAAAATAAACTGTTCCTGGACACCACATTCCTCTCTGGTTGCTCTCTTCTCTCTGGCTCCAGTACAGCCACACATCTTGAAAGACCCACTTCTCCTTGCATGCTCAGGGAGCCGTTCCCCAAGGGTTGCCATGGGCCTCTCTTCCTGAGAGGAATCTTAGAAGAGAGAGGTCTGTGGGATGAACTACAGTTCCCATCCCTGTGATTGGCCTCAGAGATGTGACAGGCACTCATCCTCTCCCTTATCCATTATCTGTTAAAGATTCCACTCATCTTCAGCTGTCACCTAGAAAGCCTTGGGGCTGACCTGGTGGTTTGACCCAAACCTTCATTCCTGAGGGGACTGAGGTCTTTCTAAACATAGGCTTTGCAGATCAGGGTTGCAGCCTGTGTCCACTCACAGTTACAGGTGGGCAGTGGAATGCCCAGGGGATCACCTGGCGCCATATGTATTCCTCCCCACTCCTACTGTGGGAGAGCAGCCCCACATTCACCTGCTGACCACCCCTGCTGAGATGGTGACCTCTCTCCTTGTTTTCTGATTCCTGGACACAGGGAATACAAAGTGCTCTGGCAGTAGCCATAGCTTATAACTCAGTGGGACCTTCACTCTGTTCCCTAGCAAGAGTGTGCCCTCTTTGGGGACACAGATTTTGTGATGATTAATTTTATGTGTCAACTCGACTGGGTCACTATGTGTTCCAGAATGACTGACACTATTTGTCAACCAGATATTTGTTAAACATCAACCTGAGTTTTCTGTGAGGGTGTTTCTAGGTGAGATTAACATTTGAATTGGTAGACTGAGTAAAGCAGATTGACTTCCCCAGTGTGGGTGGGCCTCATCCAATCCACTGAAGGCCTGAATAGAACACAAAGGCTCTCTCTGCCTGATTGTTTTCAAGCTAAGACATCAGTCTTCTCCTGCCTTCAGACTCAGACTCGGACTGTAGCTTACACCATCAGCTCTCCTGGGTCTCAGGTCTTTAGACTCAGACTAGAACTATACCGTTGCTCTCCTGGGTCTCCAGCTTGCCAACCACGGATCATGGGACTTCTCAGTAACCGTGTGAGCCAATC
Source organism: Tapirus indicus (assembly GCA_031878705.1). Taxonomy (NCBI): domain Eukaryota; kingdom Metazoa; phylum Chordata; class Mammalia; order Perissodactyla; family Tapiridae; genus Tapirus; species Tapirus indicus. Next base: position 54,247,348 of record CM062933.1, on the reverse strand, counting down.
CAGACTTACAATCCTGCAGAGTCCAAAGTTGCAGGATGGGAAGCACAAAGGCCCCCAGTGGGTCACTGAGAGTGGGCCCACCCCTGCTTCCACCTTTAGTACCCAGAACCATGTATTCTTCCTACTGGAGTCACAATGCCATATGGAGGTCTCTGATTTAATGAATATACTACATCCTGAAGGATGCCACCCCATCCTTGAAGAGTATTACATCCAAAATGGCCCTGCCACTGTACCTTTAGAAGACCATTCCAACACTGTGGAACCACTGCTTCCAGATGGTGGAGGAAATGATATGATCACTGCATCCCATGGTCATAGCCTCACCTCCACACCTCCATCACTTGAATTGAGTCCCCCATCTGAGGCTATGCTGTGTAGGATTCCATGCCTGTGGATCAGGTGTTTGGTAAGCCCCTGGATAGTAGTGCTGGCTGAGTCTTTGTGAGCAGGAAAGACAAACCCACATCCATGATAGGTATCTACCCCCAAGTGGACACACCTCTGGCCCTTCCAGGAGGTAAGAGGTCCAATATGGTTGACTTGCCACCAAGTGGCTATTTGGTCTCCTAAAGTAAGAAGGCCATTTCAGGGCTCAGCATTGGTCTTGGTTACTGACAAACTGGACTCTCAGAGGAAGCAGTGGATACATGGGCCTTGTAAAGGGGAGTCCCTGCTGTTAGGTCATGTATATCCTCCATCTCTGCCACCACAGCCACTCTGTTCATGTTCCAGGGTGTTCATGTCCCTATCCTGTCAGTTCCCGGTGACTGATCATAAAGACTGGATGACGCCAAATGGCCAAGTCACTCTGTCTACGTGGTTGTTTCCATGTGGAAACATGGTTGGTTCCATGGTGTGTGCTTGCTGGTAGGCGTTAACATCCAGTAAAAAATCTTCACTCCTTGTGAAGGCCCACTTCCCTTAGCCTTTGTACGCCTTCCCCTACTGTCGGCCATTTCCACTTCACTCAGGCAATTGCTTTATCCAGGTTTCTGAGATCCACCTGAGCAGCAAGTTTGTTCCAATGCCTGGGGTCCTTGTCAAAGTGTTAAACCCTGTGTCACAAGAAGGTACTCCCAAGTTCATGAGTTTCTTTTTATACAGTCTTACTCCTGGGCCCCCTTGCTTAAGCCTTGTCAAAATCCAATCACAATGCACTCCCCTGGCTCCTGCCAGTACATGTTAACTAATTCTGGCCACTCCTTTGGTGTGTTATTTCTTTCCTCTTGTCAGGCCCAGAACATCCCCAGTGGGGTTGTATTGGGACTTAACCTTAGTTACCAGCTAGGACAACCAGGAGAGAGGGTGGGGGCATTCCTGAAGAGGACATTTGTTGTCTTGTGGGGGAGAGGCTTCTGGAGAATCTTCCAAAAAGGAGAAGCAATAGTCCTTGCTGGGGTGAAAGTGTCAACCTCTACAAGTTTTGTGGGTTCAGGGGCCCTGTAGAGCCAAAAACCCTAAGGAACATTCTCCCAGATGTCTCCATCCTATATGTCAGGATCCCAGACCTGCTTTGGCTGAGTATTTAAACATCCCTGAGGCTCTGTGACTTCAACTACAAAATCCTGTGTCTGCTCCTCAGCTGGGTACGTTCTTCCTCTGTAGAAGATAAGGGCTTATTTGTAAGCCGCCAAGTCCCCCTGGTGCTTACAGTTAGCTCTTAACTACTTGTTAATCACCCCTCAGTTTCCCATTATCTCTTGTAGAACATCAATACAACTTGGCAATAATCAGCCCTCTGGCTGTCTGGTTTCCCAAATAACGAGTGAAAGCTTAAGGAATCAGGCCTCCCACTGCAGCAGGCCCCACATTCCTCTAGGATGAGGTCCTCCTCGCCATCTGGGCAAAGAGCAAGCCTGTTCCCAAATCTCATCTTTGTGCCTGTTTTCTCAGACCCCTCCCAGCATTCCCTGTGCCAATGTATGTCCTCTAAGAAGCAGGTGCCAAGATAAGATTAGACACGTAAGAGATTTATTGCAGGAAATGTCTGTGAAGGATCAAGGAGGATGGGTCAGAATCAGGCAGGGAGAGGATTCAGACTGGGATGCTGATCTGACTCCTGTGAAAGAAGAGTGGGAAGGAAAGATTGGGTAAGAAATCCCCAGACCACAGCACAGTTGTGAGAAAATTTGGGCCAGGCCAATGGACATGGGAATTCCCAAGCAAAGGCTTCTCGCTGGTACTAGGGCAGGAATGGCCCTAATGCCTCCGCCATGCTCAGTCATCGGCAGGAGCAACCAGGGGAAGTGTGACCTAAGCTTTCACAGGAGCAGCAACTGGAGGCAATCCCCATGCTCCCTGAAGCTGGCCCTCTCAAAGGAGATCTGAGCAGCGCAAGTCTGCGGCCACCACACTGGTGTGCTGGAACACACTGAGAGATGAGAGGAGCTCTGCGGTCCTGTGGGGAGGTTGGGAATGAATTAATGATGAGTGCTTAGGAAACTAAACTCGACAAATATGTACTGGTAGGGAAAACGAGAAAGATGTACAAGAAAGAAATATGATGATAATTCACTATGGTTCAGTGGCGAGTTATATTTGAATAATCATAATAAGCATGAAATTTAACCAAGAAAAATGTACCAAAATGATTTAATCAAAAACTACATTGGTGGGGCTGGCCAGGGGGCGCAGCAGTTAAGTTTGCGCTTTGGCAGCCCGGGGTTTGAGGGTTCTAATCCGAGCACCAGCCGACTCACTGCTTGTCAGCCGTGCCGTGGCGGCGTCCCATATAAAGTAGAGGAAGATGGGCACGGATGTTAGCCCAGGGCCAGTCTTCCTCAGCAAAAAGAGGGGGATTGGCGACAGATGTTAGCTCAGGGCTGGTCTTCCTCACACACACACACACACAAAACTACATTGGAAGGATGGAAAAAGGAGGGTGTGAACAGGGAAGTGGGGGATGAAAGAGACCAAAATTCATACCTTCTATCATAGGACGTCGTTAGCTAATTTCTTGGAATGAAGAATTAAGAAATAACAGTATAAGCAGTTTATCTAAAAATATTAAAGCAAACAATAGAAGTAACAACTAAAATGATTGCAAGTGGTGTCTCTAGGGAGCAGGCATCTGTGGTGGGAAGACAGTTAGCAGAGAACTGCTGTTTCTCTTTTTAAGACTATGGTGTTATTTGACTTTTTAAACTCTGTCAATGTTTAACTCTGATTAAAATTTAAATTTAAAAGGTGAATAAAGACTGTCCAGTACTTAGCTGTAAATTCTAACGAACGGTTTCTGCACTTCTCAGGTGTTCTATTGAAAGGACATTAATACTTCTGTTGTATATTGAGCTCATCGTCCTTAAAGGGACATGTCTTTACTCTCGTGTATATTCCCCTGGAAGTATTTCGGCATGCAAAATTCAAAATATCGTCTACCGTGTCATTAAGAGATTCTGAAAGGAATGTTTTTAAGTCAGGCAGGGGGAGTTTTGTGGGGTTTTCAGCTCAGTTTTCTGATAATACTCACGTGGTTCCGGATCCACGTGTGTCAGCTGTTATCAGCTGCCTGTGTGCGCCACTGAGCTCGCTCTGTGGCATTGTCTGTAGCCAAAGGAAACACAGAGGGAGTCATCACAGCAGCTCCACACATTTCCACCAGTTAAAAACAAAATCTGCTCCCCCACTGGCATTTTCGCACATACCTTCAACAGCAAGCGTATTACATCATAGCAATTTTTAAAAAACCAAACAAAAATAGATTGTATATGGATTCCGATAGCTGCTAATTCAGCCTTAAAAACAGAGTTTGTATAAAGTCAATAATTCCAGCACACCCGCTCGTCCCTAAATTTGCATTGACCTTTCCCACAACAGTGTCACTTACACGTTTGCTCAGAGCCATTTCTGCAGGCTTACCTCTTTCTCTCACACCTGATTCAGGCAGAAGCTCATCTTCCAGGAGGTAAAATCAAAGCCCCTCCCCCCCGAAAGAACATGTCTTGTGAAAATCAATTTTGAACGGAAATGATAGGCAATATTCATCATCATAGACACCATGTATACGTTGTTCCATAACACGAGGTGCTGGAATTGTTCAATTTACCTTCTATATCCAGTTATTCCTGGGTCTGGGTAGGGAAGAAGCTGATCAATGCCAGTCATTGGTCCTTACTCCTGGTCCCTTCAAGGGACTGCGCAAGGACCCCCGGCTGACAAGGCGCAGAGGAAACGGGAGGACCCAGGTTCTTATCCCACTGTGGTTGGCCTCCCTGTTCCTCCTTTGAGGGCAGCCTTCTGCCAGGGCACACTGATCCCTGTCCATCATCGGGGACTGCAGTGGAGCAGCCTGCAGAGATTACACAGATGTCTCCTCCCAGTCGGTCCCCTCGATGGACGTCACCTCAACCACAAGAACGCTGAGGGCTGCCCACAAGCTGCACAGATGCCCTCCTGACAGTCCTCCACAGGAGCAGCCAGCTCCTATTTCTTTTCCTTTCTTTTTCCTGATAAATCTGTTCCACTAGAGCAGAGAAGAGGTAGAGCATAGGGGAAATGGGTCCATCAAATTATTAATACCTTGTCTTGCCACAGTTATCAAAATGTTTTCAGTTACTTGTCCACTTTTCCTTAAGGTAGTTAAGAGTGAGGGTATCAATGCTTGTTTTCATGCCTCAAAGAATTCCAGTAATCCTTTGCCAAGCATGCTCTTGAAAAGTTCTGGAGCTGGCAAAACAGTTGGTTGGCAATACTTTTTCATAGAAAATAAAAGGTTGAGCAGGAGAAAAAAAAAGTTTGGCCAAAATATATAATATTTAAAAGCAGAGTAAATAAAAGTTTGGAAGACATTTTGTCCAAAACAAATCATATCTGTCGCTAAAAACCTGTTCTGGTAAGAAATGTTCCGCGAGCTCCTCTTTCGGTTATTCTAAAACCACTGCTGCTGTCCTGTGATCTGTGGAGGCAGATGTACTTGCAAACTTGACTGTCCAGTTAAAAAGGTGGAGAACCATCACCTACTAGCTTGAAATTGAACGTCTTCCATTTGCATTCTTCCCATATATAAACCCTACACACCCTCATGAAAGGCAAATGAAGGAAGAAATGCCAAAAAAAAAAAAAAGAAAGAAATACACATATAAATTGCTCCACAACACTGGAGGTGTTAGAACTGTCAAATTTCTTTATTTTGCTACATCAAATAACACCTGATTGTGAACCCCACTCAACGAGGATGGCAATAATTTCTACCTGAGTAATAGCTAATGTCCCCCAACCCCTTTTACAAAATGCTTATGCCTTTTTATAAGTTATCAAGATGATTAAGAAGTATTATTTTCCCAGACTAGTCTTGCATACATTTGTTGAAAGGATAAAATTTTAAAAATCTTTTCTCTCTGCTTGACCGCCATAGACCTACATCCAGGTCTGAAAGAAGAAAGAGAAATCTGAGGGTTTAGTATTCTTTTGCTGCATAAGGGTCATCTGAGCACCTGTTAAAATACTAATTTTGGGGTGCCATCCCTGGAGATTATGATTTAACGGGTCTGGGGCAGGGCCCAGAAATTCGTATTTTGTGTATTTATAAAGTTTAATAAATGATTTTGATAGCCAGATTTGGAAATTCTTGTAAAGGACTGAACTAAACCTCATGTATATAAAAGATCTCAGATTTTAAAAATTTGTATAAAAATTTAAATCACTATAAATGGACCCTGGAGATCTAAAAACTGTGGTTGGCAAGAGATTACTATAATTTTGTGAGATATAACTTTATATATATATGGCCCTCTGCTTTTTGTTATTTTGGTGAAATATGCATAACATAAAATTTACCATTTTAACCATTTTTAAGTATACAGTTCAGTGACATTAAGTACATTCACACTGTTGTGCAGCCATCACCACCGTCCATCTCCAGAACTTTTCATCTTCCCCAGCTGAAACTTTGTCCCCATTAAACATTAACTCCTCATTACCACCTGTCCCAGGCCCTGGCACCCATTAGACTTTATGTCTCTGTGAATTTGACTCCTCTAGGAACCTCAGATAGGTGGATTCATACAGTGTTTGTGTTTTCGTGACTGGCTTATTTCACTCAGCATAATGTCTTCAAGGTTCGTCCTTGTTGTAGCACATGTTAGAATTTCCTTCCTTTTTAAGGCTGAATAGTATTCCATTGTATGGATATACTACATTCTGTTTATCCAGCATCCACTGAGGGACACTTGGGTTGCTTCCATCTCTTGGCTATTGTGAATAATGCTGCTGTGAACATGTATATACAAATATCTGCTCAAATCCCTGCTTTCAATTCCTTTGGCTATGTACCCAGAAGTGGAATTGCTGTAATTCTTATAATACTCTTTATAAGAAGGAGGAATGCGTGCATATATTTTATCCTAAAATTCCTGGGACAGAAATGTAATTCCGATTTTCTAAAGTAACAAATGTAAGGCTGCCCTCCCATTTGTGAGTTTTCTCTCTACTCGCTCCTTCCTTTCACGTCTCCACACCTAAGTTTGTTCCTATTTTCCATCTTCTACAGGCTCTGCCGTGGCCAGTTCACCATTCCCGTGACTTCAGCTCTGTTCTCCTGCTCATGGTTTCTAAATTCACCGTCAAGCCCTGGACTATCTACTCCAGTTTCTGCTGCCTGATGAGCCATATCTTTGTGGGTGAATAAGCTGTCTCCCAGGAACATCGTTCCATTAGCCATGTCCTCTCTCTCCTGGATCTTCCTCCTCTGGTTCTACCAGCTCTTTCCTCATAGGCTACAGCTCTGCTTAAAAACAGAAACTCTTTGTATCTTTAAAAACAAGAACACTCAAGCCCGTGTCCCTTTTAGCGGTCACACACCTATTTCCAATGCTGAATACAGGCACGTGCATGCACACACACACACAGAGACTTGGCCTTTGCTCTAACTAATGCACAGGATGATGTGTTCACCTTACACTTTGCCCTAGTTAGTAGACCCAGTAACCAGGGAAACAGTCCTAGTTTTCAACCGAGACAGAAAATAAGAGGTCTTTCAGCTAAAGATTAAAATCGAAAAGCAGGGCTGTATCATTTCCCTCACCGCTACGTTACCTAGATAACAAGTATAATTCCAAACCCCGTTACTTCCCCTGCCAATGTGCACACATGTGCACGCGCGCGTGCTTGCGCACACACACCTTTCAAGGAGGCAGCCTGTCACAGACCTTCCCTCAAGCCTGAAGTACAGTAAGGCCCTGGCCAGGCCCCTTTGTCCTGCCTGCTGCCAACTGCAGGAGCACTGAGTCACTTGCTCTAATTGACCAGTGGCCAAACAGCCTAAGGCTGTTTGAAGTCTCAGGCCTTCCAAGTACCAGAAATTATAAAACATACTTCAGAAAAATCTGCTGGAGTCTCCGAAGTCAGACTTTCTATTCAAAAGCTGCCTCCTCACCAGACAGCACTCAGAAATCGTTTGCTGGGCTCCCGTGGCTGTGGAGCTGGGACAGTGGGGGTGCACAGGCGGCCCAGACTGAGCTTCAAATGGAGCCTTATCTCCAGCTAACACACACACACAGTGTTTTGGGGGTGAAAGTAGTAACTCTCTTATTAAAGTGGCAGGTGGTGGAGATTGTTTCTTTACCTCCAACAAAATCATAAGAGAAGAGGAGAACAGGACAAATTTTAACACCTGAATCCTAACAGAGGAGCACAGCCCTGCTGTTTGAACAGGAGCCCTCCCTAGGCCAGTGCACGACCAGTCCAGACACTTCCTCCTACCCTCGCCTCACCTTTCCGGACTCTCCATTCTCTCCAGCCACAACCATGCTTCCGTAGCAGCACTGCATCTATTCTGCCGGGAATTTGAAACATAACACAGAAAAGCACTCATGCATCTATTATGTTAGTTTCTTTAATAAATTATGTTTTGGTGGTGGTGCAGTGAAACTGGCAGTTTCATACATGGCTAATTGCAGTATACTCAAAAATGTATACCCATTTTCTAAAGGAATTTGGCTGTATGTGTCAAGAACCATAAAAAATGTTACACACTAACTTGGTAATTATGCTTCCTAATAATATAATCAAAAATGGGTGGAAAATGATTATGTATATATACATATATGAAAACATATATTTCTGGTAGTGATATTTTAGTAGAAAAATGGAAGACTATCCAACAAATGAGCAATGTTTAAGCAAGTTACAGTACAAATACTTGGACTATTGCTACATCTACCACTATAAGTAAGGTCGTAAAAATATTGTAAATGCAAAAATGCCCTGGACAGACTACTGAATACAAATAAATACACTACAGCTATGTAGAAATCTGTCTAAGACAAAAGCCTGTGAGGATGGATAGCAAAATTTACACAATGGTATGTTAAGGTGGTGGCACTGTGCTCTTCCCTATACTTGAATAGTTTGTAACATTTTTCTATTATTTTTATAATAAAAAAGTGTCTGGCATTTTTAAGCAGTTAGCACCATATGGCTGTATAAAATCATTATTAAAACAGCTTTACAATGATTATGAATACATATTCTCTAATACATAGTAATTTTAGTTTCTTTTTAATGCATATGGATTATGTTTCTCATTTGGAATTCATCTAAGATGATTCAATCTAAAAACCTGATGCATTTACTCCACTTAGTCTGCTAACCCAGCTATTTTATGGTCTATTGCCCAAATAGATGTCTCCAATGTGTGCAAATACAATGGATTTTCAAGCTCATTCAATCCCTAACCATACATCCTGACTGAGGCTTGAAGTTTATATTATTTTACCTCAGATACTAATTAAATGGTTCAGACTGTGTGATTTTCAATGACACCAAATGAAATTGTCACAGATTATATGGTGTTGCTTTTATCACTGTATTCGTGTGAGAATAAGTACCAGCTAGCAGCAGAAAATATGACAAAAGGAGGCTAGAGCAGAGGCAAGAGATTTTGTTCCACTGATTATGTTCTGGACAAAGAAATATGAAAGAAGTAAATTGGCTGAGGACTTTTATCTATTTAAAGGTAATGAAAAAGCATCACATCAGAACAAACGCATGCAATGTCTCATTCCTGTTTGCACATAATGTTAATGAAAGATGCATCCTGATCACAGGACTGCATGGGACCACACAGATAAAGAGGGACAAAAGTTCTGTGGGTGGCGATTTAGGGAGAAGGAGGAGGAGCTGCAAACTGAGGACTCCCGATCATCACACACTCCCGCCCCATCTCCTGCCTGAGCTGCAGAGTCAGGAGGGCTCTTGACAGGCTGTCCGGAGCTTCAGGGTCGTCCAGTTGCTTCTATCTTTTGTAAATGAGTTGTCACTCTCAGAACAAAAAACAAGAAAATGTTTGTGTTCAGAGCACCTGTCAGGTGGGGTTTCAGCAAGGCGCCACCTGTTTCCTCTTTGCCAGTGAACAGCCTGGTTTCCAGGCGTCTTGATGCACAATCACTGGACAACCGGACCGGACCACGGCCAAAGTGAGGACGTCTATTTCCCTGCTCAGTGTCTTCTGAGCAACAGTCAGTTGACTTACTGGACTATTTCAATCTGCAGTATTTAGGAGTTTATGCTACTTAGTGCCCTGGTTTTATCTGAAATTTTTGTTGGTGGTGATTTCTAGCCTTTATTCCAGGAGCCAATTTAAATTTGTTGTCAAAAGCCTCCGATTACATCAAGTCGAAATTGATCAACACGCAGATTTGGAAGGAGCTTAGCAAATATCTATTAAAAGCCTAATCATTTTGTAGATAACAAATCTGAAATCCAAAGAAATCAAGCAACTGGCTTAGTTTCTGTAACTCTAATACTGCGGGAGCTGTAACCCACGTGTTCCGGTGTTGTTTCATCTGTGCCATCCTGCACCCCATTCTCACTCCACATTAGTCTCTTTGCTGACTTAGAATCACAGGATTTGAGAGTCAAAATTATCTTTAGATTAATCAATTTGGTCACATAAAGTTTTTAAATTTCTGTGTAGCAAAGAGAAAAACTCATAGACAAAATCAAAAGGCAAAAACAACTTAGAGAAACAATTTGCAGCATGACAAAGGGTTTCTCCCTCAAAGGGTTCTTTACATCAATAACAAAAAGGCTAACAGCCCACTAGAAAAACTGGAAAAGGTTTCATTGAGCAACTTGTCAGCATACTGGGATCCCTTTGCTGCCCTTCTCTGACAGATCTCTTGTCTCCTGGATCCTCTTTCTTCATTTATCCCCTCATTTTCAAGAAGCACACCCTCCAACAGTTTCCTGAGAAAGGGTGCAAGAAAGGTCAATATTTTGAGAGGGTAGAGGTCTGAAAATATCTTTATTCTATCATACATTTGATTGATGCATAGATACCTCTGTGCTTGAAAAATAATACACACAAATTGACATAAATATTTCTATTTCCTTCTCAGTTAGCCACAATTACTTATTAATGGGATGTGTTTGATACTGGGCACTGTGCACTTCCCAGACTTTGGGATCAGACTGGATGCTGTCACTCTCATTTCTTGTCTCATGCTGATTTTCACTGAGTACTTGCTTTCAATTGCAACAACCAGCTTTGTAAAGACATCATTGGAGGGAATGCTCAATCTAAAGTTGGGACTGTGAACTGCCTCGATCTAGTAGTTCACAAGGTGTCCCAGAGATATCATTATCACTGCATGTCCCTCCAGATTTAAAAAGTCCTGTCACGTTGTTGCAGTGCCCTGGGACACATCAGTGTACAATGTGGGAACCTCAGGGCTAACCATTAGGGAAAAAATAAAGTTAGATCCTTTTATTATGTATGCATAATAGGAGTACATTTTTTCTGAGTGTGTACACTAAATACACATATAATGTGTATATATACACACACGCACAGACATATACACACGTACACAAATGCATGCCATTTTTCTCTGTGTGTGTATATACACTAGATATACCAACATATATGTGCCATATACATGTAAATGCTTTAAAAATTATAAATTGATATACATCAAAACAATGATGATTGTCTCTAAGTCGTGATTTATGGATGACTCTTACCTTCTTCTTTATGCTTCCTATGTTGTTTTATACGTCATGTAAGGTTCTATTTTATAACCAGTGAAGACACTAAAGCTCCATTGTGAGCAAAAGAAATTAAATTAAACACTAAAAACATAGACCCAAGTTCCACCCAGCTTCTTCCTTTAATGAAGAAAGCAAGTTTAGAACTCACTCAGCAAAAGGATTTTCCTACTGAGAATGGCTTTGAACCACTGTAAATAACCACATTAGAGACAGATGGGGGTAAAAGCAGTACCACTCTGTAGTCCAGCTAATTGCTCAGAAGAACCTCCCTCATTTGTGAGAAATCAGTCATAATGGAAAAAAAAGGAACAAGCACAGGATCGAAGCAAAAACACTCTCAGGAAAAGACAGGAAAGATGTATGACCAAGAAAATAGACATCAACCCACAGGACACACCTCAAATACGTTGCCATGAAGCTGGTGAAGACCCCGAACAGTCCTTCTGGAAATTGGAGGACTTAATGAAACAATGGCCTCTGTAAACGCTGGAAGAACTGGGGAGGAAATGGAAGGGAAAATAAGACCATCATAAAAATAGAAGTCATATTTGGAAGCAACAGAAAGGAGAATAGGTAAAACAAAACCAGGGTCATGAAGGGCAGGCTTGAGAACACTGAGCCAAATCCAAAGAGTTTAAAAGGACTGGAGAGAAAATAGAAGCTGTAGAAGACAAAGGAAATCAAATACACACTTGTTGTCTCTGAAACAGAAAACAAGAGCTTTTTATAGTTGTTACCAATTTTCTTCCCTGGTGGGACTTGAACCCATGATCAGCCCTTTCTTCCTCAGAGGGTCCTTTTCTGTTCAGCCACAGATTTGAAATGAAACTGAAGCTGAGCAGTCAACAGCACATGCTTTTATTCAATGGCCAAAGAACAGAGAAGTAGGAACTATGTTCAAAAATCAAATTCTTAGCTCTTGGGGCGATTCAGCAGCTGTTATAAGGGGTCAAAGTAATGAAGGGGAGGAATATTCATAGGTATTCCAGGAACTGAGCAGGCTTTTAGGGGGAACAAGAGTGCCACCACTTTTCTTTCCTTAAGTGGTTGTATCTTGCTGTTGCCATGGCAGTTGTCAACAGTCATGGCATAGAAGGGTGTGTTCTACAACATGGTAATATATTATAATGAGCATATAGTGAGCTGCAGGGTCTATGTCAGGTCAAGTCAGACTGCCATGTTGCCTTCAACTGGTTTTAACTGGTCTCAACTATGTGTCTCAGCCATCTCCTCCTTCTTGTCTTTGTGGTTTTCTATAAGCTAAAGAAAACATGTTAGGCTTGTTCTGAGCAGGGCTGTGATTAATGTCCTATGGGGTCAGGGGCCGGGGTAACATAGTTAGTATTGTCCAGGCACTAAGATACCAACGTCAGACGTTTCAAACATGGATGAATTCAGGAAATATAGTCCCATGAATACTCCTTAAAGAAACAAACTTCAGCCAATCAATAAAAGGAAGGAGAAGCTATGGCTAAAGTGATGGCAGTGAGCAATGAATCTGTGTGAATGTAGAGCTAAGACTGACCTCCCGTGGCAATGGCAACCACAGGTCAGCCTGCGGACTTATCAGCTGCGCTAATGTGCAAGGGACTATGACCTGTCCAAATAGGAAGATCGTCGTGAGACAGCATGAGGGGTCAGGGGGACAAACTGATAAATGCTGTTTAAAATAAACGATTCATGTACAGTCTAAATGATACTCTCTGTATATTATTTTATGGTTATAAAAAGACCCACTAGAAACCTAAGAATATACATCCATTGGAGAAAATAAATGGAAAGGTAATAACAGAAAAAGAATCAAATAATAAAACACAGAGTACTGAAAAGCTAAGTTTGAAACAAAGTGACACAGCAAAGTTGAAAATAAAAGAATCAGCAGAGACTTACATGGCAAATATAAACGAAAAGAAGGTGGGGTCATGACAGTGGTATAGACAAAGTTGATTACAAGTCAAAAAGCACCAAATATTCAGAGAAGGGGAAGTTAGAACAATGCCTACAATCCACGATAAAGATCTGACAGTCATGAATATTTATGCACCAAATAACAAAATATTCTTAAAACAAAAGCAAGAAATACAAAAAGAGACACACAGAAATGTAAATAGATGTGGGAGACTAATTCATCTCTCTCAGTGATAACAAATTAAGTGGAAGAAAAAATAACGATGAACCAACTGACGTAACCAATAAGATGGACATGTGAATTTAAATCAGACTCAATGCACTTTTCCAATGCACACAAAACATTTTTGAAATTAACTATAAATTAGGCCACATTTATATACTTAAATACTTATATATCTAAATAATTGACTTGAAATATAAGGCATTCAAATAAAAAAGTTGGGAAAAAACACAAAATAGACAAAAGGAAACAATAAGAATGAAAACAGAAAATAGAATTAATAAATAAATAGAAGAGGTCAGTCTTTGGAAGAAAAAAATAAAGTTCATAAACCACGAGCTGAACTAATAAAGAAATCTGAGAGAAGGCACAGGGGCCAGCACAGTGACATGGTGGCTAAGTTCTCATGCTCCGCTTCAGCTGCCTGGGGTTCGCTGGTTTGGATCCCAGGCGTGGACCTACACACCGCTCATCAAGCCATGATATGCAGCATCCTACACACAAAAACAGAAGAAGATGGGCACAAATGTTAGCTCAGGGACAATCTTTCTCACCAAAAAAAAAAAAAAAGCCAAGAAGAAATCTGAGAGAAGACACAAATACACAAACAACAAACAAAATGGGTGGCAGGGTTTAGCATAAAGTCTTGCACATAAAAGTGCCCAGGAAACATTAGCTGAATGATTAAAGAAATTAATTAATGAAGCTACTTCAGATAAAAAAATTTTAATTACCATGTTTCATTCAGTTCTAAGATGTACATTTTAACATCTTTGAAGTTCAGACTTATCTTGCTCTTGATGGTATCTCACAATGGCTGTGAGTGAATTTGCTTATTTCGGGTGGCATGACATTTCCCACAACAACCATTTAGAACCATTTCAGAAGAAATACAAGTTCTGCTCATTGGCTGAGCACCTTCTATTGTCACCTTCTAATAAGATCAAACAGTGCCATCATCAGAGATGCAGAAGGGGGGCTGGCCTGACCGGGCCCGGTGGCGTAGTGGTTAAGTTTGAGCACTCTGCTTCGTCGGCATGGGGTTTCACAGGTTCAGATCCCATGAGCGGACAGATGCACCGCCTGTCAGCCATGCTGTGGTGGCATCCCCTATAAAGTAGAGGAAGATGGGCATGGATGTTAGCCCAGGGCTAGTCTTCCTCACCAAAAAAAAAAATGCAGAAGGAACTTGGAAAAAATTCCCAGAGACAATTGTAAGTTTTGTTTTAGAAAATGCCATATCGCCATTTCTCAGTTGGCACAGAAACAGTATTGAGTGGAAAAACATAACATCAATGATTTTGCCTCAAAAAATAAATCAGAAAAAGTCAAACATTGGATGTGAAGTTTCATGATTGTCTCCAGAGCCTAAATCCTTTGTGGTCTCCAGTTTGATCCCTGTTGTAAAGTTCCCCATGTGGTAACAGTAACACACCTCCCAGGACAAGAACCCAAACTGGCTCTTCCATCCCTCTCCCCCCATTCTACAGCCCAGCTCCGAGACTGGGCCCTGGGCCCCGCACTCAGTATCCTCCTCCTGGGTCCCGGAAACTGACTGCCAGACCTCAAGATTTCCAAGTCTCACCAGCCCCTGTGTCTCCACAGATGAGTTCCACTCTGTGGGTGGAAAAGCCTAATATGACTTTGATGTCCATATATCACACTGTTTTCCAGAATTATGACTGGGGATGACAGCATCCTTTGAGTACCAGCCCTAGACAGACCTCCTCCACGATCTGGACTCCTCGATATTACACAAGACTAAATTCACTTAGAAGACCTTTGCCAGGACATGATTCTTGGCTCCAGCAAAACAAAACAGTAGGAAGGAGCGCACACTTGGCATGAGACCCACACATCAGCGGCCTGAGAAGAAGGCCCAGAAAAGAATATTAAAATAATTTGTTTTTCAGGCCAAACACAGACAATTAGGATTCATGGTTTTGAGCATTTTAAATAGTAATCAAATGTTACACTTTTAGTATACATTTTTATTCATTTTGAGAAGTTGCAACTAAAGTAGTAGGCTAGAAGGGCTGTAATTTTAATGGCAAACATTCAAACAAACAGATGAATAAAATTGAACACTTTGGTAGCAATATAACCAGCATTTAATCACAAACTCCATTCTGGGAGGAGACCCAAATCTTAGTAATAAGCTAGGATTTGTTGACAAGATCTCTGTGAAGGACAAATAAATATCTATTAATAAAGCCATGGTAACAATGCTTTCATTAATAGAGGAGTCATTAAAAACAGTATCAATATGACCTATTTACTTTTTCCTATATAGGGATTGCTAATCTGATTCCCATATTTTCAGTGGGAAAATTTTGACACAACATTTTTGCATGACTTTTAGAATTGTCCATCACAATTTAAAATGGTCACATCCTTTGGCTCAATAATTCTACCTCTAGAAAAATATCCAGCAGAAATACTTACAGAAGTGTACAAAGATGTATGTTCAATGACATTCACTGTAGCATTTTTTGGGAAACTAAAAATTTGGAAATAACCCAAATGATCCTCAACAAGGTCAAACAAATATGGCACACTCATTCCATGGAATACTAGACAGTCAAAAAAAGAATTAGTAGCTCTTTATGTACGGATATAAAAAGGTGTCCAAAATGTACCTCAAAATGGAAAAAAAAAATAGGGCTAATTACAGAAGAGTATGTACAGCATGACTCCCATTTTTACTAAAAATATATATGCTTATCTAAACACAGATGTACTAAAATTGGTTCTTTCTGTGGAGCAATATAATAATAATGTTGCTTTCTGTGTTTTATAATGTTGTAGGTTTTTTTACATTTATATTATCCCTACAATAAAAAAAAAGATTCATATATATCTTATAATGCTGCCAGTACAAGAGCAATTCAGAAAATGTCACTCCTCTATTCACACCTCCTGTTATGCACGAATTGTGTCTTTCAAAAATTCATGTGTTGAAGTCCTAACCCCCAGCACCTCAGAATGTGATCTTATTTGGAAATAGGGTCACTGCAGATGTAATTAGTTCAGTTAAGATGAGGACATTAGGAGGGGCTCTAATCCAATATGACTGGTGTCCTTACAACAAAGGGAAAATGTGGACACAGACATACACACACAGGGAGGATGCCATGTGAAGATGAAGACAGAGATCAGTGTGATGCTTCTACAAGCCATGGAACGTTCAGGATGGCCAGCAAACCACCAGGAGCTAAGTGAGAAGCATGGACCAGAGTCTCTCTCACAGCCCTCAGGAGGAATTTTGCCTCTAGATGTAGAAATTCCGTGTGAGTTCCTGGACTTTGGACTCAAGACTACGACATCAACTTTTACCTGAATCCACAGTCTGCCATCTTGTCCTACAGAGTGGGGATTTGCCAGCCCCCACCACCGCATGACCCAATTCCTTAAAATAAATCTCTCTCTGTGTCCCTCTCACCTCCTCTCTCTAAATATAAGTATGTGTATACACATCCGATTGGTTCTGTTGCTCTGGTGAAACTAACTAACCCTCTCCCCTCCTCCCCCATTTCTGCTGAGTAGATTCAAACTCCATAATCTGCCATTGAAGACCTTTCTCGCCTGGCCCGGGACCACCCTTTCCCTGGCATTCGTTGGCCTGTACCATCTAGCCAGGTGGAAATATCCCATGCTTTCCCACTTCCATATTTTTGCTTATATGTTATCTCCACTCAGTACATAAAAACATTACAGTATGTGAAATTAGCAAGATAAACCGTGAAACATAATCACGATTTTGTTTTCATGCTTTTAGTAACCACAATATTGATTTCACAGAATTTTATCCTTTTGTTAAAAAGTTGATAACAACACACTCTGTTAAGACAGGCTCCCTTTAAAATTTGCCTCAAATATAAGAATTACCAACTCTTCAGGTACTTCCCTCTTCTTTCCTCCTTTCTCTACAAAGTCCACATGCCTCCTCTCAATCTGTAAAACCCTGCCCATCCCCCTAACTTGCTAAATCTTACCTCTGTCTTGACTATCTCAACACCAGGGATTCTCAACCTTGGCATTATTATCGATGTTTGGGGCCAGATAACTCTTAGTTGGGGGTGAGGGCGCTGTTCCGCATTGGAAGATGTTTAGCAGCATCTCTGGCCTCTTCCCACTAGACTCCAACAGCACACCTTCCCCCGTTTCCCCACCCCACCAGTTGTGACAGCCAAAAATGTCTCCAGAAATTCCCCAAATCCCCTAGTGTGCAAAATGGCTGCGGTTGAGAGCCACAGCCCTATAGGGCACTCACACCTTCCCTTGGGCGGTAACAATATCGAGGGCCTCGCTCTGTGTTGCCAATGAAAAGCCTTCACCATAATTCACTTTCTCTATTTTCCCACCTCGCTTTTTCCCCAGGTAAAGGATGAGAAAAACAGTATCAGAAAAATGGAGGAGATTTTAGAAAAAGAACACTAGATTAATCATATTGTTCTTTGATTGAAGGAGAATTATTCAGCACAGCTCTTATGTGACTATTTCCACAAAGCGTGCTATGTGCTAGATGAGAGAAATAATTATCAAAGATAAATGCGTTCTTGTTCTATTATTTCATTGGTTATATGTTAAAGAAAATGAAAACCTCTCTCAAGAGCTTCCTAATGAAACCCAGTGATTCACCCTTTCTCAATTAAGAATAGACATCGTAATCAAAGAAAAAGCAGTTCTTCAAAATGAACAAGCGTATATTGCAATGAAGCAAAATCCAGCAACATGAAATACAATAACCTGTTCTGATACTTTTATTCTGCTGGGGGCAGCCAAAATTCAACTGTCAAGCTTGGAATGACTGAGCAGTGAGGTCAACTCCTGATTTTCCACGCCGACCAAGACGAATATGTCTGACCTAGAAGGTCATCGGTCTCCATCCGTTAACTCAAGTGTGTGAAGAGTTGTTTTTACTTGACTCGATCTAACTGCTATGTCAAACCTGATGCTGCAGTGGTGGTAGATGTTGTGAAAATTCTATTCAGTAAATTTAGGACTCTCCTCTCTTGCAACACTATCTGGGAATTGTGCCACTTCGCTGGGTTTCTGCCAAGGAAGGGCCCTAGGCCTCGCCTGCAACACAGAGGATTACAGTGGAAGCCCTGGGGCTGCAGCCTGTCTCCCCTCCCAGCACCCTCACACCAGATGCCCCCAGGCCCACCCAGCATGTGCATGGCAATGCGGCCCATGCATCACCTGGTGGAGGCTGGGACAGGCACTGGAAACTTCTCAGGCCCAGCCAGCAGGGGATCCAGGTGGGATGGGATGGGCCTCTCCCCTTGGCCCTGCAGAATCGCAGGGAGAGGCCCTAGTGGGGCCTCCGGGGCACAGAGGTCTGAGGTGGGACTGGGGCCCCTTTCTCTGAAGCCATTTGTATTGTCAGCACATCCTCTCTGTTTCCTTCCTCTCTTCCTTCCTACTACACTCCAGAGAATCTTCCTCTCCAGAGGGGAAAGCAACAGTCACCCACGATAATTCCCCCAAGTAATGTCTACACTTAGAGACTCTCCATTGCCTTAAATGTGTGATCTTTTTGCCAGGAATTTTCCTGGATTTGGGGGTTTTTCAGTTTCGTTTTTTTTCTGTTGTGTACCATGTCCCATCCTTTCCCTGAGATACTGAGCAGAAAGTCACTCTGCAGTTTAAACAGCAGGGAGTAGAATTAATCAATGAAAGGGGAAAATAAATTTATATTTCTAAAAATATTATAATCAAAATATTACATGTATTTAATTCTTATTTGATAGTGAGTCTATATTTGATAATGTCTGATGTCCTGAAAACTCAATCCAAACAGAATAATGGGACATGTTATGAGGTTTTTCCCTCCTGAACACCTTCATGCATTTCATTTGAATTAAAAGATGCACTAGTGCTGCTGCTGTGCACCTAGGGTCTGAAGAGTCTCTAAGAGATAAATCACATACAATATGGGTGATTCCAATAGGAGGATACAAATCATAGGTCCTGAGGTCCCCGGTATTTATACCTCAGGAAGGCACAGATCTGTGCTGTGAAGTGAAAGTCCTAGACACTAATTTCATCTCCCAAGCGTCTAGACTTCTCCCTGAGCAGGACAAATCCAGCTCATAGAAGGCCCTATTAGACAGACTTCCCGCAGCTGCTGTTTCCACCATAAGGCAAGGATCTTGGGAACTAATTAATCCCGTTACCTCCACACCTGGAGCAGGATGTCTTCCAAATGACTCTATCAGTTAAGTGTCTACGGCTGCAAGCAGCAAAACCAATTCTAGCTAATTTAAGATTAAAAAGAATGTTTGTTTTGTTTTGTTTTTGCTGAGGAAGGTTCGCCCTGAGCTAACAATATTGTTACACGTGGCTGAAAATTCTGGAGCTGGATGGTTTCAGACAAACTTGATTCGGCCCTCACCTTAGGGGTTGCCTCGCATCCTCAGCCTCTCACCTGGGGCAGCTGAGGGGAAGCCAGCTTCCTCAACAGCTCCAACAAAGGTCCAGACTAATCCTGGGCTCTGTGCTGACCCATGCACTGCGATGATCGTGGGAACAGGATCCCACGCGGACAGTCTAAGGAGGAGGTCAGCAAACTTTTTCTGTAAAAGGCCAGAGAGTAAATATTTTTTACTTTGCAGGCCACATGGTTTCCATCTCAACTGCTCAGTGTCATTGTAGCACAAAAGCAGCCACACATAAATGAGTGAGCATGGCTGTGTCACCACAAAACTTCATTTATGGATACTCAAATTGGAGTTTAATATAATTTTCACATGTCATGAGATATTCTTTTGGGGGTTTTTTGCAACCATTTAATGATATAATAACCATTGTTGACTCTCAGACTATAACACAGGCGGCGTGCAGGACTTGGCCACGGGCCGCAGCTGAGCAACCTCTGCTCCAGGGGACCCACTTCACTTGAAGCACGCGGACCACGTGAGGACGAAGAGCATCCCTCATAGAAAATTAGGGTCGTGAGTGCTGACCGGGAACAGTGATGTCCACCCAGCACCGTGGTGCTTTGCATGTTCAGGCCCCAAGGGCTGAGGGGTGCTGCCCAGCAGACTCAGAGAATGCCTTCTGAAGCTAGAGGCACAACGAATGGGCCACCTCCAGCTCCTCGTTGCTGTTCCTAACTCCCACCACTCACCACTGGGGTCATCCAGGAGGCAGAGCCCATGTAACTGGCTACTTTCTATGGCATCAACAAAGCAAGCAAGCCAGGAGAGCTTGCAGTCAGGAGAGCTCTCACGGGCTAAATGTGGACCACTTGGTCAGGGCCCAGCTCACAGTCCTACTGACACAGAGAAATCACGTGCTTTAGGGTGATCCACATATTCTTTCATTTACTCAACAAAGAGCTACTTATTGATCACCACATTGTTCTAGGCTCTGGGGAAAAGAACGAAGAGCAGAGAACAAAAAAGAAAAAACCTGCTTTCGTGAAGCTTATTAATTAATTAACTAAAAGTAAATGGAGAAAACAGAAAAATAAAGCAGGGAAAGGAGTTAGGGGATGTTGCCTGGTGGTCAAGGAAAGCCTTAGTACAAAGATGACATCCAAGCAAAGATTGGAAGGAGAAGAGGTAGTGAGCTCTCCAAACACCCGGGGAAGAGAATTTTAAGCAAAGAGCCTAGCAAGTGCAAAGGCCCTGGGGCAGGAGTGTGACTAGCATTTGAGGAGGCGAGGATGGCTGGAGCAGAGTGAGGGAGGGGGTGAGTAAGAGGAGATGAGGCCCCAGAAGCAGTAGGGAGGGGCGCACATCACTAAGGGCCCTGGAGGCCATGGTACCAACTTTGATTTTTACTCTCAGTAGAGGAGCCATAGAAGGGTTTTGAGCAGAGAAGACACGATTTGACTCACTCTCTTAAGTGATCATTTTGACTGTTGTGTTGAACATAGAGTTTTGAGGGGCAAGGGTTGGAGGCAGGAAGACCAGCAAGGAGGCTGTTATAATAACCTAGGTGCCTCGGCCTCCATTCGTGAGCTGAGAACATTCCACTAGTTGAACTAAAAATTCATCTTCAAGCAAGCACCCCAGGATAGCCTACAGTAGACCAAGACATCACGTAGCTCTGAAGAACAGAGGCAAGTACAGTTGCACCAACATCCACTGCCTGAGTTGGCTCTTGTGTGAGCAGATGTCACCAGGGGAGCCCCAGCTGACACCCCCGCCCTGCACAAGGAATTGAGAGAACAGTGCTGTCTCTGACCTGCTATTACCCTCAGCCTCTGCAAACCCACTGCCCCTTTCATTCCAGAATATGTCCACTCTACACTTGGGCTCAAATGTCTACTGCCAGCACTGTGTCCATTCACTCAAGGTCCCCACTCGGCCGCACTTCTCACTGCTGGGACTGAGCAAACTTAACCAACAGGCATCGTCTCTGTGCCAAGAGGTAGACGAGACGTCACCAGCACACTCTCCTGATGGGTGAGCGTCCACTTCTTACCCAGCACGCACATGCCGCCTTTGAGCTTACAGGCTCTGCACACCCCACAAGGCTATTTTCTTTGGCCTTGCAAGAGCCCCACACTCTTTGTGAAAAGAAGGAAAAGGGCAGCATCAGAGTCTCTAACCCGTATTTACAAGCCACGGTGTGACCTACGACTGCCAGTTGGGCAGCACCACCTGGGAGTGCCCTGAGAAGCGCATACCTGGGACCTGAAGGGGAAAGATTTTATACTAAACCCCCATATGATGCCAGAGGAGAGATCTGCTATCCTAGAGTGAGAGGGTCCAAGGTGATCAGAGAGGTTTGCTGAACCCCGGGGCTCAGAGGGACCGGCAGAAATTCATCCCCCATTCCCCACCATTTCTGCCCTGATAACTGCCTCCACCTAAAAGGTCACGGGTGCGAATGATGCCTGGCGTCGTCTGCGACCTTCTGGTGCTGAAGTTCATGTCCACTGCTGACCTGCTGCTCATCTGCCCTACCCACCCTGACCCTAACCCGTGTTTTTAAGATGAGCTGCCTGGTAGCATCATGGGGGAGGGGGAATACCAACGCCCACGCTTCCCCCCTGGCGGTTACCTCGGAATTTCTGTGAGTGAGGTTCAGGCGTCACTCGGGGCGAGTGTCGTGTGCAGACAGGGTTAAGAACCTCACCTTCAGCTACCGAAACCAGTGCTTCCATTCCTCAAGTGAGGACCAAACTCACTCAGGGAAATCCAAACACAGAGCAACCTTTGTCCCTGAACCTAAGTCAACAGAAAACAGGTCCCAGGCCAGGCCCACTCTCCCTGTGGGATGGGGAGCTGTTAGCTACCAAAGCCCCCTGGAGCGATGGAGGGTCTTCCCTTCACCTCTGCTCTGTGACATCCAGCAAAGCTATAATCCAGCTTCCCCACTGCCCATCCCCCAGAAGAAGCTGGTTCCAGTTCTCTGCTTCTGGACAAGCAGCCCCAGTGCTTTTGCACCTGTCACTCCCTCTTCTTGGAATGCTCCCCTCTCTGCATGCTCTTCTCTCCAGGCCCTTCTCCACCTCAAGGCAACAGCCCCCCAACCCGGATTACCTGTTTGCTGTCCAGTGGTCCCTCCTTCTTATTGTCACGCACTCAGCACTCCACATGGTGCTGCTTTTCATCGAGTCTAGGACACCACCAATTACGAGATACACCGTGACTTCATGAACGCTAAGGCACAAAATGAGTGGTCAATAAAATTATAATGCTACTCTCTCACAACTTAGAATTTTCATTCCATACATTTTGAGAGAATTCTTTTAGTGCAGTTTTGAGATATATCAAAGGTTTTGCTAGCATTTCTTATTTAATCAACTTAGTCTCAATTTTTCTTCAGTCAAACCACATGTCACAGAAAGTTAAGCAGCCGCTGTCCAGGCTCAGCAGGAAGCTCCTGTTATTGGTGTTTGACACCCAGTGATAGTCCCACGTGATGAACTAACTGGTCACATCAACCCCTGTTGTTCTGGAATTTCTTTCATCTCTGCAAAGGGATCAGGCAATTTCTCCCGCCTTTAGTAGAATTGCTTGGCACGTGATACCAGTATTTCTCAGACTTTACTGTGCTTATGAATCACCTGGGGATCTTCTTAAAATGCACATTCTGATTTTGTAAGTCTGGGCTGGGGCCTGAGGTTCTGCATTTCTAATGAGTTCCCTGGTGATGCCAACGTTCGTGGTCCAGAGACCCCACGTGGTGTGGCAAGGAGGTAGCAATCCCTTGCGTGTATCTCGGTCACAACACCATACACAACTGATTCAACTCGTGTTTTCCTTTCTTAGGACCCATAAAGCAGTTTATTAATTTGCAAGAAAATAGGAAATGGGAGTCATCTCTCCAGTGATAAATACTTACCTCACTGATACCAAATCAACAGCCCACTGCACTTTCTAGCATTCCTGCATAAGCAATAACTTTTCCTCCCAATGCTGAGTTATAGTGCAATTTTTAAAGGCATTTCAAATGGCAATTAGCTCCACTCCTGCAGTATCAACAATGTCAGTGAAGAGAAGACGGTATGAACAGCTATGACCAAGACTGCAACCACATGACCCACCTGGCCGACAGCGTTTGTGAGATGCCAGCAATCGGAACATGCAATCTACTTCGGAGATGTAACCCTGTTACCAAACCAGGCTCATTGTACCCGCCGCACAAAATGCCAATCACCGAGAGGATGAGTTTGCAGCAGAGCAAGGGTTTATTCACAAGGCAGCCAAGTGAGGAGACGGGACAACAAATCTCAGATCCGCCTCCCGGAAAATGGGGGTTAGGGATATTTATGGGATACAGGTGCGGGGTGGTCTGAAGTGTGGAATAGATGATTGGAGGTGAAAGAAGTGAGGTAATTGAAGACTCATTGAAGACTCAGACTCACTGCAGGGAAAAAAATGCTTGCTTTCGTCTTGATGCAATACTGTGGTGGTCTGTGTTCTGCCTCTTTCCCCAACTCCACTGTAAGCTACTGGAGTGCAAGGACTGGAAAAGCCTTTGCCCTAAGCACAGAGCCCAGGGTCAGGCATGAGGGAAGTGCGTGAGCGCCGATGTAGTCCTGATGCACTCCCCACAGTGTGTTCCGGCTGGGCTAGGAGTCTATGACTCACACTTATTTGTAACACACATATCTGAAATGTTCTCTGGCTGTGCCTACCCAGGGCTTGCTGCGAGCAAACTGGGACAACAATGTGCCTTTGAGCTGACACCAGCCCGAGGTGGTGGAGTAGATGGTAGTGGTGTTAAATAAGGCTCATTGTGTGATTCTTTGCGACACTGGTCCTGTAATTTGCGTTTTCATACCTTATGACTGACTCACTCCTTCACTCCCACTCTCCTGGCTAGCCTGTGCTTCATTTCTCCTTTTTTTCTGGCTGATGACTCCAGTCAAATAGAAATTCGGTACCCTGTGTTATTATTCACTCAGGCCTTTGTTCACGAGCACCTCTGATACAGGTATATGAGTCTCACCTCCCAAAGGAAGTGAGGAAAGAATTGTGTTTAGTATATTACAAAAGCGTTTCATGAAACAGCGTGTTCATTAACACAGAAGCTGGAAATATAGATTAAATAAATATTGCTGAGGAAATCATGCAAAATCTCAGTAACTGTAGAAAATTAGATTTTCATGATCTGATTTTTTACAACTGAACCACAATGCATAACAAGAAAGCTATTCAAATAAGAAACGTCCTCCACCTAAAGCAATCTCATTGGAATAGAAATGGACACTTTAGTCCAAAATGTGAGACTATAAATGGAGTCATTATATTTTGGGGCTGGAAAGAACCTTAGAAATCATCTCGTCTAAATCCTTTCATGTTCACAGGGTTGGGATCTTTACAGGTCTTCCCATCCTCACAATTCTAATTTTCTTTACAATTTTAACACTCTTGATTCATTGGGAAACATGAGAGTGTTCAAACACTTGATTCACAACAATAAAACTTTTTATATACGTTTAAATCACAAAATTTAAATTAAATATTCCCCATTTAGAGAAAAGAAGCAAAAAATCATTAGAGAAGGTTCTGCCCATGCTCTCTGCCCCTATATAATATAAACCACTAAAAAATGCAACAGTTGACTCTGGCTAGGAAGATAGACAGCCAATAATGTTACCACTCAAGGGTACTAAAAGTAACATTGTTTCTCCTAAGATTTGGAGAATGGAGAAATCAAAGAAAGATTCCATTTTGTGTGTGTGTGTGTGTGTGTGTGTGTGAGGAAGATTATTAGTCCTTAGCTAACATCCACTGCCAATCCTCCTCTTTTTGCTGAGAAAGACTGGCCCTGGGCTAACATCCATGCCCATCTTCCTCTACCTTATGCGGGACGCCACCACATCATGGCTGACAAGCAGTGCATCAGTGTGTGCCTGGGATCCGAACCCGCAAACCCTGGGCCACTGAAGTGGAGCACGCAAACTTAACCATTATGCCACCAGGCTGGCCACAAAGATTCCATTTTTATAGTAGAATAATATGCTTGTAAGGGTAGAGGGAAATATCCTTAAATTTTAAGCTAAATTTTTTCCACAACATAATTTTAAATGTCTTTCTTTTAATATTCTTGTTTGCTGTAAAGAAAACAGAGGTTGTTCCTAAAAGAACACCTTGTCTTAAGCTAAATTCTTTGTAGGAATCTGACTGCTTGAGTCTAAAAACCCTCCCAAGAAGTGGTTAGAGCTGGCAGCAATTTTCCATCACTGAGAGCACTTTAGTATGTATTAATCTTCCCCAAGCAGGTATTTGTTGAGTGTGGGCCTCTTTTAGATCTTGTTCTACCATTCTGTATGTGCAAGAAGGTGGAGTGTCAACCCAGAGCGTGAAAAGTATTAATGTGCCTTTAAAAGGGTCTAATTTATAGCTAAAGGAGCTTAGTTATTGAGGTCAGAGCCACCTGGTTGTATTTCCCTTTCTTCTCACGTAAATCCACACAGTGGATATCCATACAATGGATGGTCTATATGATGGATGGCTGCAGACTTCCATCAGCTGCCTTGGCCCTAACTAAACCCTGCTTCTCAGTTACTTACTTTCATGTCTGGCTGGAGCAGAGTAGGCAGAAAACCAGGAAACAAAATCATTTCAATTTCTTTGCAGGAAGGACAAAAAGTCAGAAAATCACACTCCAAAAAAAACTGGAGCTGTGGGGACCTCTTGTGGGATGATTTGCTAGCAGTCCTTAATAAAACAGCCCCAGAGTAGAATCCGAGACAAGTTTTCTTTGTAGGTTCCCTACTCTGATGGGCCTACTGAGACCCAATGGGCCTGTTCCAACCTAGAAATGCCTATACATACATAAAGTTGTCAATTAAGTGTTAACTGCATTATTATTAGCAACAGAGCTTGCATATAAACACACATCAGGAGTGATGTAAATAAAGTATTAAGTATGTTAAGACATCCTAGAATCTTCTATCCATAGGATAGAAAAGAACTCTCCAACCACCCATCAAATATTTGATGCTCCTCTGTAAGGGATCCAGTCACAAGGGAGTTTGGGAAGAGATTATGGATAAATCAAAGCTAAACCACTAGGCATAGTGTTCAGTAAATGAATTCATGGAAAAAAGTACTTAAAAAGAATCATCTTCATACTTATCATGAATATCTTTAGGCCTATAATGAGTAATGAAATAAATTGGGACATCTTCTGGCTAGATTCCTAATACATCTCTGGTTGATGAGAAGAAGAACAAGCTATCTATTGGTATCCCACGCGAGGATGGGCTTCTAGGCTGAATGACCCAGGGACCCAGGCAGTAGAGCAATCACTACGGTAATTCTTTTGTCTTTTGTGCATAGCAACACTTCATACACATGCAAAATTTGAAGACTAAGTGAAATTCGTTTTTTCTGCCAGTTAATATTTAACCTACTTGTTACCTTTATGAGGTAGCTAAGTTAAAAAACAATTACTGTTGATAAAGAAATTAGTTTTCAGAATTCTGTGTTTCTTCTGAGTTTATTTTTCAGTTTCATGTTGCCAAATTCTTTTCTTTGTTCTTCATAGGATAGAGATTTTAATCTAATGTAACCACATGGCAGGCAAGCAAGCACTGTTGTTATTTTATAGGCTTGTTCTAGATATTCTGTACCATTTGTATAGATTTGTATGTTGTAATTTGGTGCCTAGTGAAAAATACACAGAAATACATGGTAAATATTGACTGGTATGAATGAATGATTTCATATAAAAAAAATTTAAACTGGATTTGCCTTAAGAGAAATTTGTCTAAATTGGTCAGTTTGGGGAAAAATTTCAGTGAAAACAATGCATCTTGATTGTTTGGTAAGAGCTTTTCTGAATAAGAGAATTTGCACCCATATAAAGAGTGGATTGGAGAATAAATAACCTTGCTAAAAATATCAGAAAATAACAAGTAGGAAAAATAACTCCCTATTAAAATGAACATGCATATTGCATCTCTTTTCATGCCTTTTGGTCCTTTTACTACTCTTCATCACTTATATGATAAACTACCTCATTCAGAGAGACGATTGTCAGAAGCAAAAACAGGTTTCTGTGGATCACTGAGAGCAGAGATGGATAATACAGATTAGGTCATCTGGTCCAACCCCTACTACAGTAAGCCAGCATTCCTTTCACAGCAAGGGCGTGACAATGGTGTCTGATGATTCCGCGCACCTCCAGAGTGACAGTTGATGGAGGAGATAAAGTCATTGTCCCATATTTACAGAAATATTAGAATATTACCAAAAATATATAGTGCTGTATACCCTGCTATTGAATAAGAAGTAAAATAATTAAAAGTGAATTGAATTAAAACATCCATCCCCTGGATCTAGCATTGTGATGGTTTAAGCATAGTCACTTGGACTTTTATCACTGGCATTTCATCAGAATATCTCCATTTTCCATATACTCTGGAATATCATTTTTTCAAATTTCCTCTCAAGAGTGTTTCCTTAAGAATCAGATTTGTCTATGAATTCTTGATTGAGAGATCTAAAATATACCTAAAATTCAAATAATTATCATGTTCTTCTTTGATTTTTTTCTCCTTAGCATCCAGTCATGTGCTAGAAATAAAGGCTGCTGAATACACATTGCAAGGCTAAGAACCAGGTTATCTGATATAGCTGTTCAGATGTTAACAAGTTTTCCTTTGCTTATACTTGATTCTAAAGCAGACCATTTGTTTAAGAGACTGTGCCTTGATTGCAAAGCCATTAGAAACTACCCCTAAAATAATATTTTCTATTTTAAAAAAATGTTATTTCAACCTTGGAAGTCAGTGTCTATTAATAATTTATGGCTAGGTTTTAGAATTAAGATATAAGAAGAATAATTTGAGAATTTAGTAATTGCTTTTCCTTTGCTTGGAGCATTTATCTTGGTTTACATAAGTATAATACTTTTAATATCCTAACATTGATATTCATAAAACATTTAAAATAATTTTAATTTTTAATGATATAAACTTCCAAAATTAAAAAATAATCAGTAGATTCCACTACCCAAGCAAAATTATCTTCATATTTGCATATTACCTTTTAGATCTTATCCAAAGACTGTCTTACTTTTATATAGTTGCAATTCTAGAGTACATACATCCCACCTCAAACACTTTATTTCTATTTCCATGTTTTCTACGGTCTTCATAAGTCTAACTGTAGAGGGGAATAATGTTTTATCATGTTGGTATAACATCATTTATTAATCACCTTCTTTATGATTACATAAGTTGTTTGTGGCTTATTTGCTATTGAAAATGATGCTGCAATGAGCATCTTCATATAAAAGTTTTTGGAGGGTTTTATTATTACCAATAGTTTGTGCTCTCTCTCTTTTGAAATAGTTTAGGAGCTGTTGGTCACAGCAAAAAAAGGCAATGGTCTTACTCAAGTGAAAGGACTATTTACCAGTGTGTGGGCAGGATTATTATACCAACAAGGGTGGGTGAAGTACACAGAGGCTAGCAAAAGTGAGACGCCCTTACCAACCCATTAAACCTGAGTGCAAACACACCAGGCCAAAAGCCTGCTAAGAGATGGAACTGTGACCAAGGGGACGCCCTGTGATGAGCTGTGGATGTTGAGGAACACAGCCATTACAGAACTGTGGTGAAGTTGGGGAGGGCAGGATAAATACTCCTACCTCTCTCTCCTGCCTTCCCATCTCCTGCCTTGCTGCCAAGTGGTGAGCTGGGCTGGAAGCCAGGGAGTGGGGCGGGGAGAGATGGTGCCTGGTGGTCCAATCTATCGAGGTCAGCCCCTGGGGCACAGGGAATATACTGGCATCTGGAGGTGGGATGCTAGGCAGAAAATAACTACCACAAAAGCCCTATATTTTATTAGTTCAAAAATTGAAGAACAATATTTAAATTTTCAAATGTTCCTCAGCACTCTTTGATCCCTTTCCTGCTTTATTTTACTGCACAGCACTTGTTATTCTTTAACATATTTTATAATCTATTACTTTATTTCATTTACTTTCTGTCTCTCTCACAAGAAAGTAAGTGCTTTGAAGGCAGAATTTTGTCTGTTTTGTCCATTGCTGTGACCTCAATGTATATTCATTGAGTGAATGCATATATTGAGAATACCTAGTGAATCAGAGAAGAAATCTTCACATAGGACTCTTTAAAAATATAAATAACTGTTATAGTTACAGTATAGTATAATTGTATACAGGATAGTATAATAATATAGTAAAAGAGTATAATTGTCCTTTAGAATGGCCTGTCTCTGAATTGAAGGCGAGACACATGAAAAGCTTGGATCTCCTGTTTGCTCATGCTCGTCATTTAAGGATAAAGTCTTGAGAGACTAACGGTCCCAGCACGAAGCAGGTGTGTAGTGTTCATCCAGCCCCTACTCTGGGCCAGGTGCTAGTAGAAGCATCACACACATAGTCATGGCAGACCGACACTAACTGACACGTTTCCCTGTTCACCCCCACCCCGCCGCTAGACACTACAATTTAAGCTCCATCAGAACAGAGACCTTATCTTTCTTGTTGACCACTGTATCCCCAGCTGCTGCAATAGCACTTGGCACGTCGCAGATGCTCAATAAATATTTGTTGAACGAATGTTTTTACTCTTTGGCAGCAAAACTGTATCAAGGAATTTATGGGCTGTTTTGTTTATATCAGATTAGCAAATGACTTATGTGATCAAATCAGTAATAATAGAGTCAATCTAATACACTGGACTTTTAAAATACATTAGGCAACAATCAAGGGAATCCATCACTTTGGTGACCCTATTTAACCCTTAAAAAGTAAGAAACAACTATTACTACATATCATAGTGTTATTATTACTACATTTTTGTAGATTTTTCCTTCCACCAAACATTTGTAGATCCCTACTGTGCCCAAGGCAAGTGATGAGCATAAAGATTTAACAAGAGATGGTCACTCCCTTCAATGAGCTTATGAGTTAACAAGGAAGATAAGACATCCTTGTGTAAGAGAGACACAAGCAAAATGCTACTGGAGCAGAGGACATTGAGTCAGATTACCCGGTTCAGGATCCCCCGTTCCCCACCTGGTAACTGTCTGTCCTCAGGCACCGCAGTTTTCCTTGCAGCATCAGCTTCAGTAACATACTCCATGGGGCTCAATTAAATACAATGAAGTCTATAATGTGCTTAGCAAAATACCAGACACAGACAGGACTCACGAAATGCCGATTGTTAGTGCTGACAGTTCCTATGAAAGGATTCTTTGATTTAATTAACTGCTATGAACTTTGTTTTACATAAAGTTGAAAAAATATTTGCTGGTATTACCTCTAATAATTACTACTCATTATAATTTAACTAATTAGTTTTATTGGACAAAGAGTAACCTGCATCTGAACTTCATGATACATGCCTCAACAAACAAGCAAATTATTAGTCATAAATTAAGATTATTGAATGAAAAGTGGTTATATGGGAATAAGCAATTTTCTTAACTAGCTTATCATCCACCAAATTATGGGAAAAGGAGGACTTTTATTAAAAATGGAGAAGTGTTCAGAAAACTTTGCTCTCTGTGGGAGAGTTTAGCTCCTTAGTCTGCAGAACAGTCTATTGTGTGATACTGTTTACCTTTTACTTGATTCTGGCACTATTCAAGTGTCTTCCTCCACAAGGTAACTATGCTTTCCTCTATAAAATATTGTCTTTAACCATAAGCGTCTGGATCAGAAAGTCTTGTAGGGCAAATACTGTTGGAAATATGCAGGAATAGTGTCAGAATTATCTAAAATTTGGATCATTCATTAGTTCTTGAGCAAGACTTTTTTCCCAGACTGTTACGGCCACATAGGTTTTTACGTTCACAGATGTAACATTTGAAGTATCAAATCGAAAGATCAATGTTTCTAATTCAAGCATCATCCCACAGATACGGAAACTCATTAAAGAGACCTATCTGGTGCATCCCACATTTCAATCTGTTTTCCACTAAGTATTTGAAAAACAAAACCCCAAAACTCCTAATTGTTCAAGCATGTAATTAAAGTTCAACATTAGAAGGCTTCTGAAAGAATTTTGATAGTGATACAACTAGCCTGGTTTTTATCCTATACACACACACAAATTTTGTCTCTGCGTTATCTTCACTCCAGCAAGGGGACTGGAAAATGTAAATGTGTTACAACTCTGAAACTCTGGAATGACATTTCTAATCTGAAAAGTCAAAGCTGATTTATTCCAGATATCATTTGACAGAAATGATACATCAAAAAGAAGTAAAATATCATGAGATTTTTATCGCAAATATGAAAAGCATATATATACTTTCAAAGGAGAAGAGTGGGAAAATTGAGCACCTTTAAATGTCTTCAAGATTAATGGTAAGACACTCTGAACTGGCCATGTCACAGAATAGCAGAGGAACTGTAACTCAATTACAGTCTTCACATACATAAGTTACAGTTTTTAGAGACAGTTTTCACTTTGGCTATGTATTCAGATGGTATTATAATCCTATCAATCATAATGCTTTATTTCATCATGTTTGAATCAGATTTAAGCACACAGCTGTAGCATGTTGAATTTTTAAGAAGCAAAGTCAGTCCAGTTTTGTGAGGTTGGGCTTTTTATTTCATATTTGAATATATTTTTCCTGGAAAGGAAAAACAGTTATAGCAGTACCTGGTATGGTGCCATGAACATAGTAGAGGTTTAATAAATATTTATCTCTGTGGAAGTTAGAAGAAACGCTGATCTACACTCTGCATGGTATGTTGGATGAGGACCACATTGCTTGCGAAAAAGCATAAATGTTTGGTGCAGCATCTGAATCTTAGACAATTTTTGAAAATGATTATTTTGCAGAAGGCCTAATCTGCTACAGAAAGGATAACATGTTACTTGTAACTATGATTAAGAAGCATTAAAATCTAAAGAACTGTTTAGAAAAACAGACTCTACAAAATGCTGAAAATTCTTACTCTTTTGTATTGTGATCTGATTGGCCTTGGCAGCAGGTCCAGAAGAGAACCCCAGCTGTAGACCTGGAGGACAGGGAAGTAAGCCAAGACTAGCGGGGGCAGGGCCAGGCTGATGGCTATGACTATAAATCTCCTCCCAATTTCAGCTTCTAAGGGGACACACCAAACTTGAGTCTAGTCCAGGTTGATGTTGATAGTCATCATCTCAAATATGCCAGGTGGGAGCATGGCACCAGAACTTGGTTATGTGGGAAACGTTATTATCCGATGGATGACAGTTTTATGTTTAGAGGGAAAGGAGTTGTCTGTATTAAAAGAGGGCCTTAGCCAGTGGACCATGGGGGAAGAACATTGGGATGGGATCCAGATCCCCCAGAGAGAAGGGGCTGGCAAGACTAGTCAGCTTCTCAGGCCCAGACAATTTGGCTAGGATTCAGGGCTGGAATCCATGACCAGCAGAGGATGAAGTGCAAATGCAGAACAGAGGCAAGAGTCGAGGTAGAGCGTAGGGTTAGAGCTGGGACCAAGGAGCTTGATATTGGCGGCCACACAGATGTTTACACAGGCTCACTCAACATCAGGCTTAGGGCAATAGATGAGTTCCAGACACTATTTATTGATAGGAATGGAACTCCTGACATCCTGCCAAGCTCGAGCCTCATTCGAGTTACAACTTCAGTGTGTTGTGTCTACAGGTTGGTGTTATGTAGTATCTGCTTCTTGGGCATGGCTATGCAAAAGCTATCAGTTTGAGGCATTAAATTTTTATTTTGGAATAAACTTAAACAAACCCAAAACTATATTAAAATTGACCACTCACTTATATACTGGAATGTCAGCTTCACAAAAAGGATCTTTGTCTTTTTGTCCACTGAAGTATGCCATGTACCTAGCTGGCACATAGCTGGCATCCCACAGGTATTTGTCAAATTAATCAATGAATTAACCAAATATTGTGCCACACAAATGACCTGAAAGCTTCTATGTTTGCCCCGAAGGAGACCCTTACCTCCTGTAGCCAGGAGGGCTGAAATTGCTGACAATCAAGCTCAGAAACTCAGTCTGCAACTGGCTTAAGTGCAGTGCACGCTGAACGCCCAGCCTCACCAGTGTCTACTGTTAAGGTGAAGGCATTGACCGGGAAAGAAGGGATCCAGAAAGTTGGAATGGGGATATGTGGGAAGACTCAGATGATGCTGGGGACAATTGAGCCCCTAAATTCTGATGAGTCTTCTTTGCCAGTGGAAGCAGCGTCTTCACCCCTGTCAGGGGAATTGACTCTGCATTGCCTGAGAAAACTGTAATGGCCTCCCCTGAGGAGTTGCCATGGAAGACAATGCTTAGTCTCCTCAGGACCAACAACTGCCACCCCTCTTTGCTTCTACACCTATAACTAGACGCAAGTCTCAGAAGACCCCTAAAGGTGAGGTACAAAGTGTGACCCATGAGAAGTGTGCTACACTCTCAAAAAAGATAACTTGAGGTTTCTGATCTATACAAACATAAATCCAGGGTATATGTGTGGGAATGGATATAAAGGTTGTGGGATAATGGTGGAAGGAACATAAAATTGGATCAGGCTGAATTTATAGATATGGGCTCACTAAGCAGAGATTCTCTATTTAATGCTGCAGCTTGGGGAGTTAAAAAGGGCGCTAACAGTTTGGTTGGTTGGCTAAAACGTGGACCAAAGTTGGCCCACAGTGAGTGAGTTGGAAATGCTGAACCTGCCTTAGTTTGATGTAGAGGAAGGGTCTCAAAGGCTTAGGGAGATGGGAATATTAGAGTGTATTTGTCATTTAAGACCTATTCACTCACCCTGAGAAGGTCCAGAATACATACCTTTCACCACAACTGTGAGAAATAAATTAGTGAGGGGAGCCCCAGCATCCTTGAAGAGTTCTGTGATCACTCTTCTCTGTAGGCCAGACCTTACAGCAGGGCCTTCAGCCATTGAATTGGGAAACCTGAATGGAATGAGAATAACTGGGTCCTGAGGTGGCAGGGGCAAAATGACAGTGCTCAACCACCAAAGGCAAGGTGGGTGTGGTTACCTAATGCACAGCAGAGTCAAAGCAGCAATCTGAATGGTCTGATTCGCACTGACCTATGGCATTGGCTAGCTGACCGTGGTGTTCCCAGAAGTGAGGTAAATAGGAAGTCTACTAAATTCTTACATGATCCGGATAAGCAAAAAAGTTCTAAGTCAATGGAATGAAAGTCTAACCTGAATCATAAAAACAGAGTCGTGGTCTCTCAATCGTTTCCCAGACTTGAGCCAGTTTATAGACCCAGAACGCCTTGACTAGAGGGGAGGCCAGATCCTCTTGAGGAAGGACCCCAGTACACTGCCAAAATTTGTGCTATTAATCTTTCTCCCAGCCTCTCCCACAGGGGCCTATGGCTTTTTACCAGGGTGACTGTGCACTGGGGAAAAGGAAATGATCAGATCTTTTTGGGACTACTGGACACTGGCTCTGAACTGACACTAGTTCCAGGAGACCCAAACCATCACTGTGGTCCATCACAGAGTAGAGGCTTATGGAAGTCAGGCCGTCAATGGATCTTTAGCTCAGGTCCATCTCACAGTGGGCCCAGTGGGTCTCCCAAAACCATCCTGTAATATTCCCAGTTTGGGAAAACACAATTAGAATAGACATACTCAGCGACTGCCAAAATTCCCACATTGTTGTCCTGACTTGTGGAGTGAAGGTAATTATGGTGGGAAAGGCCAAGTGGAAGCCACTAGAACTGCCTTTATCTAGGAAAACCGTAAACCAAAAGCAATACACATTCCTGCAGGGATTACAGAGATTAGTGCCACCATCAAGGACTTGAAAGTTGCAGAGATGATGATTCCTGCCATATCTCCACTTAACTTGTCTACTTGGCCTGTACAAAAGACAGATGTATCTTGGAGAATCACAGTGGATTATTGTAAGACTAAGGATGTGGTAACTCCAATTGCAGCTGCTGTACCAGATGTGGTTTCATTGCTTGAGCAGATTGACACATCCCCTGGTACCTGATATGCAGCTATGGATCTGGCAAAAAGCATTTTTCTCCACCCCTGTCATTAAAGCCCACCAGAAGCAGTTTGCTTTCAGCTGGCAAGGCCAGCAACACACCTTCACTATCCTGCCCCAGTCCAATGTCATAACTGAGTTCACAGGGATCTTGATCACCTTTCCCTTTCACAAGATAAGGCCCATTACACTGATGATATTATACTGATCGGACCTAGAGAGCAAGAAGTAGCAAGGACTCTAAACTTATTGGGAAGACATCTGTGTGTCTGAGGGTTAGAAGTAAATCCAATAAAAATTCAGGGCCTTCTAGACTTCAAGATAAAAAGGTAATGAGAGACAAAGAGGGGCAATATATAATGATAAAAGGGACACTTCACCAAGAAGACATATCATTTATAAATATCTATGCACCCAACACAGGAGTACCAAAGTACATAAAACTTCAGGGCCTTCTACCTCAGTTAAATGTCTAGGGGGTCTAGTGGTATGGGGCATGTCAAGATATGCCTTCTAAGGTGAAGGATAAATTGTTGAATGTAGCTCCTCCTACAAGCAAAAAAAAAAAGAAAGAAAGAAAGAAAGAAAAGCACAACACCTAGGTGGCCTCTGTGGTTTTGGAGGCAATATATTCCCCATTTGGTTGTGTTACTCCAGCTCTCTTACCGAAGGAACTGAAAAGCTGCTAGGTTTGAGTGGGGCTCAGAATAAGAGAAGGCCCTGCACGTGTCCAGGCTGCCATAAAAGCTGCTCTGCCACTTGGGCCACATGACCCAGCAGATCCAATGGTGCTTGAAGTATCAGTGGCAGATGGGGATGCTGTTTGGGGCCTTTGGCAGGACCCTATACGTAAATCACAGTGCAGGCTCTTAGGATTTGGGGACAAGCCCTGCCATACTCCACAGAAAACTACTCTCCTTTTGAGAGAAACAGCTCTTAGACTTATACTGAGCCTTATTAGAGACTGAATGGTTAACCATGGGCCACCGAGTTACCATGCGATCTGAGCTGCCCATCATGAGCTGGGTGTATTCTTATCCACGAAGCCGTAAGGTTGGGCATGCACAGCAGCACTCTGTCATCAAATGGAAGTGGCGTATACGTGATTGGACCCAAGCAGGCCCTGGAGGCATAAGGAAGTTACATGAAGAAGTGGGCCAAATGCCCACGGCCCTTGCTTCTACTACACTGCCTTCTCTCTCCCAACCTGCACCTATGGCCTCATGAGGAGCTCCCTATGATCAGCTGATGGAAGTAGAGTGGCCTCAGGTCTCACTTACAGACGCTTCTGCATGATATGCAGGCACCACCCACAAGCGGACAGTGGCAGCTCTGCAGCCCCATCCTGGGACATCCCTCAAGGTCAGAAGGGAAATCCTCCCAGTAGGTAGAACTTCAAGCAGCACCCCTGACTGTTCATTTTGCTTAGAGAAAGAAATGACCAGATGTGCAATTATATATTTATGGGCTGTGGCCAATGGTTTGGCTGGATGGTTGGGGACATGGAAGGAACATGATTAGAAAATTGGTGAAGAAATATGTGGATAGATCTCTGTGAAAGGGCAAAAGACATGAAGATATTGGTGTCCCGTGTGAATGCTCACCAAAGAGTGACCTCAGCAGAGAAAGATTTTAATAATAAAGTAGATAGATGATCTGTTCTGTGGATACCAGTCACCCTCTTCCCCAGCCAACTCCTGTCACCACATGATGGGCTCATGAACAAAGTGGCCATGGTGGCAAGGACAGAGGTTATGCATGGGCTTAGCACCGTGGACTTCCACTTACCAAGGCTGACCTGGCTATGGCCATTGCTGAGCGTCCAACCTGCCAGCAGCAGAGACCGACACTGAGTCCCTGACATAACACCATTCCCTGGGATAATCAGCCAGCTACTTGGTGGCGGGTTGATTACATTGGACTCCTTCCGTCATGGAAGGGGCAGCCTTTTATTCTTACTGGAATAGACACTTACTCTGGACATGGATTTGCCTTCCCTGCATGCAATGCTGCTGCCAAAACTACCATCTGTGGACTTACAGAATGCCTTTTCCGCCATCATGGTTTTCCACACGGCATTGCTTCTGATCAAGGAACTCACTCAACAGCAAGTGTATGGCAATGGGCCCCGTGGTCATGGAATTCCCTGGTCTTACCATGTTCCCCACCATCCTGAAGCAACCGACTTAATAGAACAGTGGAATCGCCTTTTGAAGAATTAGATACAGTGCCAGCTAGGTGCCAGTACCTTGCAGGGCTGAGACAAGACCTCCAGAGGTCTGTGTATGCTCTGAGTCAGTGTTCAATATATGCTACTGTTTCCCCCGTAGCCGGAATTCACAAGTCCAGAAATCAAGGGGTGGAAATGGGACTGGCACCATTCACTACTACTCTTAGTGACCCACTAGCAAAATTTCTCCTTCCTGTTCTTGCAGCTTCCTGCTCTTCTGGCCTAGAGGTCTTAGTTCCAAAGGGAGGAATGCTTGCACCAGGAGACACAACAACGATTCCACTGAACTGGAAGTTAAGACTGCTGTCCAGCCACTTTGGACTCCTCATGTCTCTGAATCCACAGGCAAAGAAGGGAGGTAGTGTCCTGTCTTGGGTGATTGATTCTGATGAGCAAGAGGAAATTGGGTTGCTACTCCACAATGGAAGGAAGGAAGAGTATGTCTGGAATAGAGATCCCTTACTATTCCCACGCCTTGTGATTAAGATCAACGGAAAACTACAAAACCCAATCCAGACAGGACTGCTAATATCTCAGACCCTTCAAGAATGAAGGTTTTGGTCCCTTCATCAGGTAAACAACCATGACCAGCTACGGTACTTGAGAAAGGCAATGGGAATACAGAACGGGTAGTAGAAGAAGGTAGTTATAAATAACCAATTACAGAAACCAGTTACAGAAATGAGGAGTGTAACTGTCATGAGTATTTCCTTCTTATTTTGTTGTGAATATGTTTTGTATATACATATGTGTATATATAAAAAATACATTTATTTTCTTCCCTCTCTTATTCCCTTATAATGTAGCATAAGATGTATTGCCTTTATATCATAATATTTAAGTATTGTTAATTTTATATCATAGTATTTAAGTTACAGGATATCAGGGAGAAAGGTAAACATCACTTTACTTCCTCTTCTAGGGAAGGGGTTAGTGCATTTTCAGTGGTATGCAGGCTAGTTGTTCTCTTAGGTAGAATGACGACTTTGTTATTGTCTTCATTTGGAGATCAAGTATGGTTTAAGGATATGCGTATGAGCGCCAAGTTGACAAGGGGTGAACTTGTGATGGTTCATTTTAAGTGTCAACTTGACTGAGCCATAAGGTACCCAGACATTTGGTCAAACATTCTTCTTGGCATCTCCGTGAAAGTGTTTTTGTATGAGTTTAACATTTAAATTGACAGACTGAGTAAAGCAGACTGCCCTCTCTAATGTGGGTGGGCCTCATCCAAGTTGTTGAAGGCCTGAACAGAACAAAAAGGCTGACCCTCACTTATGTGAGAGGGAATTTCTCTTGCCTAACTGCCATCAAGCTGGGGCATGGGTTTTTTCCCCCCTTCAGACTCAAACTGAAACACCGGCTCTTCCTGGGTCTCGAGCTTGCCATCCTTTGGATTAGAACTACAGCATCATCTCTCCTGGTTCCCAGGCCTTTGGACTCAGACTGGAACTATGCCATTAGCTCTCCTGGATCTCCAGCTTGCCAGCTGCGTATTTTGGAACTTAGCCTCCATAATTGCATAAGCCAATTTCTTATAATAAATATATATACATATATGTGTGTGTATATATGTATACATAAATATGAAATTATATATATAATACATATATATCCTATTGATTCTGTTCCTCTAGAGAACCCTGACTAATACATGGAGTTGCAGGGTTGGTTAATTCAGTAGCCTAACAGCATCAAGGACCAGATTCTTGCCATCTTCTCATTCTGCCATCTTTAGCATCCTGGTTTATCATTTTATGCTGGTTCCCCTCATGGCCCAAGTGGCTGCAGCAGCTCTAGACATCACTTCCTCATCCAGCCACATTCAGAGTCAGAATTATGTCACTATTTCTTCAAACATGTTTCTTTTTAAAAGCAAGCTTTTCTGAGAAGCAACCCCAGCTGACTTCCCCTTATCTTTCATTGGCCAGAAGGATCACATGCTTCTTCTTAATCCAGTCTCTGGAGAGCAGGATAGAATTACCATGATTGGCTAAGAGTAATCATATTTATTCCCTTGAGACAGGGGATCAGAGTGACTTCCCCTGAGCCAATGGCTACATAGACAGTGAACAACTGAACAAGTTTGTTGTTGTTGTTTTTTGCTGAGGAATATTGGCCCTGAGCTAATGTCTGTGCCAATCTTCCTCTACTTTTTATGTGGATTGCCACCACGGCATAGCTGACGAGTGGTATAGGTCCACGCCCAGGATCTGAACCTGCAAACCTGAGCCATCCAAGCGAAATGTGTCAAACTTAACAGCTACGCCATGGCCCAGCCCCTGAACAAGATTTAACAGCAAGAAAGAAGGGGAAAGTGAACTTGAAAGCAAATACCAGGATCAGGATGGGCTATAACTATCCTACTTTTAGCCCTCATTTCCATGTAGGTGGGAATTTTAAATTTTCCTAATGGTTTTGAACCTCAAAACTGGATTTTCTCGCTAAGTGACCAGGAGCTGTGGGACAACTGAGTCCACAGCCCAGGTCTGCACCCACCCCTTTAAGACAGAAGCACCCCGCCGGTTATGGGGACTGCTGGCACCTTCAGCTCTTATCCGATTCCTCCTTGGGCACTGACCCCAGCTGAAGAAAGAACCCTCATCCCCTCAAGTTGCAGTGGAGAGGGGCTGGGAGACTGGTCTATGCAAGAGCAGAAAGAACCCTTTGCCTCAATGCTGGGGTCATCGCAGCTCCAGACCTCCCTGTAGGATTGGTTGAGGTCTTTATTGTGACAGCATTCTAGTTCAATCTCTCTTCACCCAATCCTGCTTTCTTCACCAACCCCCAGCCCCAGGCACGGATCCTAAGAGCCCATCCAAATAAATCTCCTGTACACAAATCTTCTCAGAGTCTGCTTTCTGGGAAATTCAGCCTGTTTGGTATCAGACCACAGAGGGGACTAGCCCACAGTTTGTGGGACCTTCAGGTATGCTCCAACGATGTTCTGACCTCTTCAGAGCAGGAATTGTAACCTGTGGTGAAATTTATTACTTTGTTTGCCTTAATTGGTATATAAAACTTCAAATTTCAGTTCAAATTTTTTCTAATATAGCTATGTAGATCGATATATCCAAAAAAAGAAAAAGAAAGGCACACAAGCAGATTTCTAAAGAAAAGCTTTAAGCAAAAGATTTGCAAATTATTCTGCCTTTGTGCTGACATCTTTCATAAAAGGGGATGGCCACCTTTGCATAACTTACTTTAAAAACAATGGTCAAAATATACTAGATTCATCTGCTCCCATCATTACTAGGCAGCGCCTAGGATCTCAGAACCCATTTGGAGATTTTTAAAACGATCTCCCAAAGACAACACCTCTGATACAGAAGGCACTGTCTTGGAGACACAAAAGTGAATAAGAGAGATTGCCCAAGGAGCTTACACCTGGTGGGGTAGACAGAGAAGTGGAAGGATGCAGTGTCATAAATGCACACGGGGGAGGGAAGAGTGAGACGGCCAGCATGTCACCTCACTCAGCCTACAGATAGCAGAGGCTCACCAGACGTCAGTCAGAAGTGCACGTAGCAGAAGGTACACTTGCAAGGAGGAAGGGAATTTCTAGGAGACAGGAACATCTGCAAAGACCCAGAGATGAGAGGAACATGGATCTCTCCAGACATTTTCTGAGTGATATGGAGAGAATGAAATTCAGTCGAGATATAATTAGTTAGCGCCTATTGTGGAAATACAAAGATGGGCAGCCATCCTCAGAACTCTCAAGGTACTTGCTACAGAGTGAATCCTGTGCGCCCTCAAAATTCATGTGTTAAATCCTAATGCCTGATGTGATGGTATTAGGAAGTGGAGCCTTTGGGAGGTGAAGAGGTTATGAGGGTGGAGCCCTCATGAATGGGATTAGTGCCCTTATAACAGAGGCCCTGAGAGCTCTCTTGCCCCTTTGGTCATGTGTGGACACAGCAAGAAGATGACTGCCTACAACCAGGAAGTGGGATCTCACCAGACACCGAATTTGCCAGTGCCATGATCTTGGACTTCCCAGCCTCCAGAACTGTGAAAAATCAATTTATGTTGCTTATAAACCACTCAGTCTCTGGTATTTTTGTTATAGCAACCCAAACAGTACTTATTGTACAGGAGGGATATAGAAACACCAGTGTTCATTATATTTATAAATGCAATGTGGGATGAGGGCTCAAAGGCATTAAAGCATAGCATAAGCATTCTAGTCTACCCTGGGGAATCAGGGACCGTGTCAAAGGAGAGGTAGCATTTGCAGGGAGACTTGAAAGAGAAATAGGATTTTGACAGGTGGACATGGTAGGTGATAACACTCCATCCAGAGAAAATAATGCGGAAAATTACAAGATCATATGGTATGTTCCTCTGTTAAACATGGGAGAGCCTGGCATCTTCCAGGAACTACATAAAGTATAGTGTTTCTGGGGAGGGGATGACAGAGGAATGATGGAGCTGGGAAGGCTCATTGTAGGCCACATGTATCAGGTAGATGAGGCAAGCCAACGAAAAATTGTGAGCAGGGGAGTGACATGCTAAAGTGCCTTGGAAAATCGTGAGGAGGTTGGATTGAAGAAGGATGAGACCTTCTGCTTCCAGGGGCTTCTTCGTCATCCAGGTAAGACATGATGAGTGGATGTGGAGGGAATGGAATGGACATTTAGTAGGTAAAATGGGAAGCAACTAATATATAACAGCGAACATTTATAAAAATCTGTTTGTCGGGCACTGATATTGTGCAATCACGGAGATGCCAGGTTCTGGAATCTGACTTCCTGAGTTCACTGTGTTTCCACCCATTACGAGCCATCATGGGCAAAGTGCTCAGTTTCCCTGGATCTTAGTCTCCTTATCTGTAGATTAGGACCTACTTCACAGGACTGCAAGGATTAATCAGTTAGTATGTGAAAGACATCCCAGTGCCCAAAAGATAATAAGTACTCAAAAATGTTAGCAATTATTATTATCTCATTTTACAGATGAGTAAACTGTAATATACTTAGATTAGGGGTAGATAGCTAATTTATGAAATGCGTTTCAAACTTATATTTGTCTAACTTGAGAGCATGGGCATATATGTATAACTTTCAGCATGACCCCAAGTCCTCTGACCAACAGACTCTGTGCTCAGTGATAGAAGATTGAAAGGAGGAAGAAAAGATTTCAGATGATCAGATGCTCTGTATATGATTTAAATGTTTTATTTACACTTTGAGTTTCCTATAGTCTCAGGTTTGGTCCTCAATAATCTTGAATTTGAAGATTATACCCTCCTACCTTCTTCTCAGAGAAGTTTCCTTCACTATTAGTCCTTGCTGTCCCCCGTTACCACTAAGTAACCTGGAGGTGGACAACAGACCTAGAAGCCGGGCTGGACTAACCAAATTCTCTTTCCTGAATATTTGCACTGAGAAGGTTGGTAGCTGAGTAATGTGACAGTGGATGGAACAGACCATTTAGGGGAAGCAGTAGTCTGTTTCAGGTTAACGATTAAATCACAGGCAGGATATGGAAGGCTTTGAATTGCAGATTAAGAAGTTCTGATTTTATCGTATTGGCAGGGGAAAATCACCAAAGATTTTGAGTAGAAGAGTCACTTCTTGAAAATAAATAAGGATATTGAATTTATAAGGTTGTATAAGGTGAATTGAAGGCCAAAGAGGTCAAGTTTATTGGGGACATAAATTCTTAGGTCAGAGTAGTGACAGTTGCTATGCAAAGTAATGGGGATCGATGCAAAGGCTTTTCTAAGGAAGAATTTACAGGACTGGGTGATAGATAAATATAGAAGGCAAATGAAAGAGAAGAACCAAAAGTAACTAAAAGATTTTCAGTTTAGAGTGCAAACTACTAGAAACACAGAATCTAAGAGGCAAAGATGCTTTTAGGGCGTTGAATTAAAATTTTTAGCACATTGAGTTTTGGGTAATGATGGACCATTTAAGTGGAAATATTAGTTGGGTGCTTGATATGAAAAGATTTCAGAGCTGGAAGGTGTCTTAGAAATTATCACAATCTAATTGCTTTATTGCTCAAGTGAGAAAACTGAGATCTAGAAGGATAGATAATTTATCCAATATAACACAAGTAATTAACAGAGAATGAGAACTAGAACACAATCCATTTGGCTCCTGATCCAGTGTTTTCTTAGTTACAT
The DNA here is from genome assembly GCA_031878705.1 of Tapirus indicus. Lineage (NCBI taxonomy): Eukaryota > Metazoa > Chordata > Mammalia > Perissodactyla > Tapiridae > Tapirus > Tapirus indicus. Next base: position 54,203,468 of record CM062933.1, on the reverse strand, counting down.
TGTACTGCCTTCTCTAACTGCTTGGTTAGAGCAGAAGATATATCAAAATTATAACATTGGGAGAGGTCTACAGTGATAAAATATATTGGAGTCATGAGATCCAGAAAGTAGAGAGTTTACAGCAGAGATGGCAAACAATTTTCAACTTGCATAGCAGCCTCAGTACATTCGAGGTGACTGCATGGATAATGTATTAAAAACAATTCTGAATCTGTGCCCAGGCTTACTGGGAACAAATGATATGATCATTAGTGATCCTGGCCAACAGCAAGTTTGGAGAAACGGGTAGCATATATGTCACCTATTGCTATCACTAGTCAGAAAGGAAATTGCAGTCATAACCATGAGAAGAACTGAAAATATTTGAAAAGATAACAGTCAGTAAAAATCAAAATTGCTGGTTTTGCATAAGGTAATAACATTTCTATTATTTGGTTCCTATCTTAAATGGGAGGTGTCAGATAAAGTGCTGAATGCTGATTGTTATGCTGGAAAAATGAAAGATTTGAATATTTGGGGGGTCATGATGGAAGAGGTTGAAAAAGATTGAGACAAAAAAAAGAGGGAGAGAGAGAGAAACATAAAGTATTAATTGAACTCTTACATAACCTGGCTTATTTGTTCTGCACTTTCCCAGACTTTAGCTTAATTTGATTTTATTCAGAGACTACCTAGTAAAAATTCGTCTGAAATAAATTGTGCCAAAGTCAAGATTGTGAACTGATCACACACATTTATCTTCTCTTCTTCCTAATAACCCAGAAAATGGTTATAAAGAAAACATATATATACCTATATACACACATATATATAATATATATGAATATATACACAAAATCAATAAAGAAGACAGAGAGTAGACCAGCAGGCAAGAAATGTCATCAACTTTCTTAAAGAGAGTATCAGTTAGAAGAGTGGTGTAGTGAGTTGAATAGTGTCCCCCAAAAGGATTTGTCCACGTCCTAATTAACAGAACCTGTGATTTGGAAAAAGGGTCTTTCCAGATGTAATTAAGCTAAGGATCTTGTGATGAGGAGACCATCCTGGATTTTCTGGGTGGATCCTAAATCTAATGACAAGCATCCTTATAAGAGTGAGGCAGAGGGAAATTACGCAGACAGAAGAGAAGCCCCTATGAGGCAGAGATTGGAGTGATGTGGCTATAAGCCAAGGAATGCCAACAGCCACCAGAAGCTGGACAAGGAGGAATATATTCTCCTCAGAGCCTTTGGAGGGAGTGTGGCCCTGCTCACATCTTGATTTTGGACATCTGGCCTCCAGAACTGTGAAATAAATTTCTATTTTTTAAAGCTAGCAAATTAGTATTTGTTATGACAGACACAAGAAATTAATGCAAGTGGTTTCTAAAGAAGCTGAGAAAATTGGACTTGCAGAAATATAGAGAAGCTCAGAAAACACTAATTGGGATCAAAGAGTGGAAGGTGGAGGTAAAAATGAGAGAATCAGGGGCCGGCTGGGTGGTGTAGTAGTTAAGTTCATGCACTCTGCTTTGGCGGTCCAGAGTTCGCAGGTTTGAATCCTGGGCACGAACCAATGCACCACTCATCAAGCCATGAGTGGCGTCCCACATACAAAATAGAGGAAGATGGGCATGGATGTTAGCTCAGGGCCAATCTTCCTCAGCAAAAAAAAAAAAAAATCTTAAAAACAAATGAGGCAATCAATTGAAAGTGACTGTAAGTTATCATTGTCCCTCCCACCACTCCCTCAATCCAAGAAGTGGAATGCCCAGCAGCCAGGTATTTACCACTCTAGCAGAAAACTGGAAGGTTCTTCTCTATGGAAACTGCACTGTCTGGATAGAAGCAGGGCAGCTGATGTAGCTGTTCCCCAGCCCAACACCCTAAAGCAAAACTGACCAGTTGGCAAGCCCAGCCCACAACCACAGAGCTCTCAGTCAGCTTCTCATTGCCTTATTTTTAACAAAGGAAGGAAGCCCAGACATTTTTTTAAGGCTCTAGAATTAAACAGAGGCCTGAGATAAACAGGGAAAATAGTCCACACAGAAAGTTGAAATAATTCAAGAAACAGGAGAGAACAAAAAAAAGGAAGGCAGTCTATTTATTGAATAGACCAGAAACAGTTAGGCCAGTTATTAACTCATTGCCTCTCAGCTCCAAGCTCTTTTCCAGGCTGCTGATACTGAAAGTACACTCTGTGCTCAACATCTGGGCTTTGCTCACTGGCTAGACGGAGGCCCTGCTGAAGAGGGCACTGAGGGGCACTGCAAGGTCAGAGGGGAGGAGGTGCTCCTTGTTCTGGGGTTCTTTTTCTCTTACGATGGATCGAGCAGGGGCCAGGCCTGTGTTTGCCTCAGCTCCTGTGGCAACCACCCACTCCTCAGATGTCCAAATCTCTGCCTCTGGGTCTCCCCCCTCGGAGCTTCCAAGGTCCTTCCTTGTTCATTTTTCCCTTAACCCTACGAGTAGCAGCTGCTCGCTGCAGTTACTACCTCTGCATAACTTACAGTTCTCTTTTACTCATTCTAGAGGTTAGTGCATCTTTTATTTAGTACAATTTACTTAGTGCACAATTATTTTCCCTATTCAAATTACAGAGGTGATAATTTTTGCCCTGACCAGACCCTGTTCAATACAATAGTCAATAAAATAATGAATCTTTAAAATCCTATAAAAATAAACACTAGAGATCAGGTAAAACTCTCAGATTGTGAAGTAAAATTTTCAGTAGATGGTTAAAAGATAAAGTTGAGAAAACCTCCCAGAAAATAGAACAATCAGTTAAGAGATGGAAAAGATGGGAGGTGAGACTGAGATGTGAAAAGGGGAGTAAGTGGAAGGGAAGTGTAAGGTTAGCAATATCTTCATCTCACAAAGTGAGTGACGAAAGATACCATATATAGTTGATCAAAAATAAAGGGGTAGGTGTATTATTTACAGTTACAAGGATAACCAAAAGAAAAACCAAATATAGTAACAGTAATGCTTGTTTAGTGCTTTAAATGGATGGAACCATCTGTGCTCACAATAATCCTCTGAGGAACGGACTATTAGTATCCCCATTTTACAGATAAAGAAAAAGGGTCACAGCGATGGAGTAACTTGCCTAAGCTCCCACGTCTGGTAACTGGTGGACGTGGGGTTCCAGAGTCTGTGCTCTTATCTATTAACTCGATCACCTCCTTCTGTGACTTTATTGGGAAGAGATGGATGGGAAGGTAGAAAGTTATGCAAATGAATTAAATGGTCTCTCTCAATATTTAAAGCTGATGAAGTGAGAACTAGTGACAAGAGATAGAGAGGTTATCACCAGAAGAAACAAAACCAGAACCTGTTTGAAGGGGTTTGTTTCCTCTCAGGAGCAGCTTTGTGGGAAGGAAGTGGTGAACCAGGAATTTGTCATTTTCCCTTATAAGTCCTTCTGTACTATTTACACCTTACTTTGATAATGATTTATTCTAAACATTTTAAAAGACATAAAATTAATAATTATCTCAGCTAAGGAGAAAAAGAATGAGGTCATGAAGCTAAATTACACACAAAAATCATGTATTTTTTAAATTTTACATACTAATTATATCCTAAAAGCCAATCGTAAATGTGAAAACAGGAAAGTCCCTTCTCACTTGCGGTCAAGACATCTGACCTGAGTCCCTCAGAGAAGGAGGCCTGATAATTACTCACAACGGGGCTTGGGAAGCCCCTATTTTCACACTTTGTAAGAGAGATGAAGCTAGTTCTCAATAGTAAATAGATGCTATTTGACTAATAAGATGAAAATTTAAGCATTAGCAGCCACAAAGGGCCTTACAACTCAGGAACAGGAATGAGTGTCTGAAATGTGCCTTTTATCCGACCAGAGGGCCTCTTGTTGTAGATGAAAGATGAAATGTCTAGAGAGTGGTCTTTAATGACAGGAAAGGACTCTGGATTCTTGTAAGTGTTGCTAGACAGACTCTGGTGGAACGGGCACCATTCTGTACTATATTAATTAATCTAGAAACTATATTTCTCAGTCCTGGAATCAAATGCATCTCATCAACTATTATAATTTCAAACTGCTAGATTTAACTTCAGTAAATTAAGTGGTTTGGATAACAAATGGATGCAAAATGAAATGTAGTAAGGCTTTACATAGGGACCTTTTAGGCACCAGCAATGATATACATCAGTATGCTGCCATCTAGTGCTCATTGCTATAATGGATTTTTAAAAAAAATTCCTTAGTCTCTGGAAAACATTTACCTAATAAAATGGTATTCATATGTAGACAACAAATCTATAAACAGCTTTATACACTGTGGGAAGCTCAGTGAATTCTGACCTAACCCATATCTATAGGTTCATTGAATTTTCTTAGCACATCATCCCACAGAAAGTTTATGACTCAATTTTTTCTGTGTCATCTGCTAAATTTGAGCGACAATCACTATTACAAGGCAATTACTATTAACTCATAAAATTCTCTGCAACAGGTATTAAGAGTTGAGAGAGAAGGAATTCCTTTTTATCCAACATGTCAAAGAAATACTCTGCAAAAAAAAAAAAAAATCTGAAAATCAGCTGGAAATGCTGACTAAATTGCATCGTTCAGCTCACTGAAAAGTAAAGGAAATTCTCAGGGGCCCAAGGAAAAGAGAGAACTGAAACAACAGTGGAAAGCAGGGCCTGAAGGCACTTCTACCCTGGGGCATTTGCTGATACCCTGAATGTAGTCCCAGAACGTAATGGCCTCCCAAAACAGAGGCTATGAGGCCTTGTTCACTGTGGGAATTAAGATCTTTGCACAAAACTGGAACCCTCAAAAGACTCCACCAGTAAAGAGAGACAAGTAGGCTTGAATGTCTGGGCTGACGCTTGGGTAGAAAAAAAAATCGTCTCTCCAAATTATAAACATAGCCTCTCTTACATGGGATTTGGCCAAATTTATACTAACCTGATAGGTTGTATATGGGGTATAAGAAAAGGAGAAAGGTGAAAGATTACTCCAGCGTGTTTGGATTTGGCTGGAGTAACTGGAAAAATGGAGTTGCCATTACGTGAGATGGAGAAAGCTTCAAGCACAGTTTGTCTGAGGAGGCAGAAAATAAGGAGTTCATCGTCAGAAATGTAAGTTTGAGATGCCTATGAGACATCTAATCAGAGAGATCTACAGATCTTCCTTGACTTACCATGAGGTTATGCCCCGATAAACCCATCATAGGTTGAAAACATGGTAAGTCAAAAACGCATTTAATCCACCTAACCTACTGAACATCCTAGCTTAGCCTAGCCTACCTTCAATGTGCTCAGAACACTTACATTAACCTACAGTTGGGCAAAATCTATCACAAAGCCTATCTTATAATAAAGTATTGAATATCTCATGTAATTTATTGAATACTATACAGAAAGTGGAAACAGAATGGTTGGGTGGATACAGAATGGTTGCAAGTGTATCAGTTTACTCTCGTGATCGCGGGGCTGACTGGGAGCTGGGGCTCACAGTGCTGCCCAGCATCATGAGAGAGGATCAGACCGCATATCGCTAGCCTGGGAAAGAGCATGATTCACAATTCCAAAGTTTCTACTGAATGCATATGGCTTTCACACCACTATAAAGTCAAAAACTCGTAAGTCGAACCGTAAGTCAGGGACCATCTGTAGTATGCAGTTGGATATATGAGTTTGAAGTTCAGGAGAGAAGAACAGGGTGGGGAGATACCTTTGGGAATAGCCTGTACCACCACAGGACTATAGGGACTGGAAGAGATCACCAAGGGAGGAAGCACAGACAGAGAAGAAGTCCAGGAAGTTAGCTCTGGGTTATTCCAATATCAAGAAGTCAAGGAGACAAGCAAAAACTAGCCAGGGAGACCTAGAAGGAGGAAAACAGAAAATGTGCAATCACCAGTTAGGAAATATAATGAGAAGTTACTGCATTCAAAATAGCACTAATATTATGTAAAATACTGAGGAATAAACTTAATAATAATATGAGAGACTTATATGAAAGCTCTCAAGGTAAAAAAACCATATCACCTTTTGGCATTTTTATTATAATTGATAGAGAAACTCTGGACTAGAAATGATACAGTATGAAGCCATTAAAATGAATAAGATAGATGTATAAAAAGGCTTCTTTTTATACATAAAAAGCCTTCTAGGATAATAATACATGATAAAAGACCAAAACAAGGTGGTAGGACAAAATCTACAGTATGAAGTTGTCTTTATAATTTAGTATATGCATGAAAGAAAGTCTGGAAGAAAGTATAAAAGAATATTACCAGTGATTAACATATGGTAGACTTTCAGTTTCTACATTATAAACATTTGGATGATTGGTCGAATTTTTGGTATGAGCACATATGAACATTATTAACAAAGTTAGAATTTTTTAATGATGTTTATATGGCATGCATAATAGCATGGAAATGAAATTATAACATAATGTTAATTGAAGAAATTAGAAATAAGCATCTTACATACGTTATGACCAAAATCAGAACATGCAAGGAAAACAGACTGAAATTTTCCAGAAGAGGCTGATTAAGATTCTCTTTGGGTAGTGGTACTAAGTATTTTTTCCTTTTTTCTGTGGTTCTATACCTTTCAAATGCCCTGTAATGTGAGTTTTCCTACTTTTATTGTTCCTGTGTATTATGAAAATTTCTAAAGAAAGAAAGAAAAAGGATAATAAAATACCAAGTATCTATCCAGTTTCAACAACCACCAAAATTTAGATATACAGGTGTCATCTTTCTACAATTTGGTTTTTTTTTTTTTCTGGAATATTTTAAAGCAAATCTCAGACATCTTGTCATTCTATGCTATGCACTTTAAAAAGTCATACTCTTAATACATAACCACAATACTATTATTTCCTCTATTAAGAAATTAATAAAGATTCTTTAATTACATCTAATACTTAGCCCATATTGAAAAATCTCTGATTGTCCACGACTTGTCTTTATATAGTTGGTTTGTTCTGAATGAGACTCCAAACAAGGTCCACTCACTACACTCAGTTATGCCTCCAAAATCCTACTCCAGCAGTGCTAGGGACTCAGTTGTGTCCCCCACAAATTCAAATGTTGAAGTCCTAACCCCCAGTACCTCAGAATGTGATGTATTCAGAGATAAGGCTTTTGAAGAGGTAATTAAGTTAAAATTAGGTCATTAGGGTGAACCCTAATCCAATATGATTGATGTCCTTATAAGAAGAGGAGATTAGGACACAGAGGGAAGATCACGGGAGGACACACGGAGAAGACAGCCATCCACAAGCCAAGGAGAGAGGCCTCGGAAGAAACCAACCCTGTTGACATCTTGATCTCTGATTTCTAACCTCCAGAATTGTGAGAAAATAAATTTCTGCTGTTTAAGCCACCCAGTCTGTGGTCCTTTGTATGGCAGCCTGAGCAAACTAATATAGGCTCTAGGGCCAACATCTGTTCTGATTGGTTAATGCACATCCTGTACTGGGGATTAAATATTTTGTATATCAATGACATTTATGTTTTATTCAATAAATTCACTATTTATTATTTATTAAATGTTTTGAATAACATAAATCTATTTTCATGAATGGTTGGCCAATTTTATCATTATTACCACCACTACTACTCTTAATTGCTTGTCCCTCCTAGGACCAGTAAAGTGACCTTGTCTTGCACCCTTCATATCTGCTTTCTCCAGTTTGAATGGGGCTCATTAATATTACTACATACTCAACTGCTTACTGGATATATCCCAGTGAAACTAAATTTTTTCCTTCATATCTGCTCTTCCTGCCTTTCTACTGTTAATTAATTAGCCATTCTCCACCCAGTTACCTAAGCCAGAAACCTCAGTACCTTTAAAACATTTTTATAATTTTAAAATACATTTAAACTTACAGAAAAATTGCAAGAATATTATAAAGAACTTCTAGATATCCAACTATCTAGATGGATAAATAGGAGACACACATGTACACACACACACTTTTATCTATATTTATTTCTGTATGTGTTTACATATATATTGAAAACTGTGAGCTCACGCTGACATATCCGATTCAATTCAATACCACCACAAGGGTCATTCCGGAATTCCTCCTTTCCCCATTTGTAAACTCCCTTCTCTGTTAGCAAGAAACTTGGCTCTCATTAGCCTCGATATGTTTATTTCCTCACTCCCCTTTCATATAAATTTCACGGCCCTGACATGCTTGCCACCTCTCACTTGGCAAGAAGGGGAAGGAGTTAGTCATCATTTTTTATTCTTTCCTATCACTCACTGCTCCATCTAATGAATCAAATCACCAAGTCCTGACATTTCTACCTCCTACAGATCTCCAGAATTGGTGCCCTTCTCTCCATTTGACTGTTCCTACTCTTGCCCATACCACCATCATCTCTCACATGGGTTACAACAGCATCTTAACTAATATTCCTGGATCTAGATTTGCTTTATTCCTATCCATTTTTTTCACACTGCAGCCAGTTATCCTTCTGAAATTAAAATTTGATCATCTGACTCCATGAAAAACCCTTCAACGGTAACTCATTGACCTCACGATACTGTCTGAGTCTCGTCATAACGTGCTTATCTCTCTCATCTTCTTCCGAAAGCCGCTAGCCTCGTTCTTTACCTTTCATTCAGCTATGTGGAATTTATTTCAGTTCTCGGATTATGCCAAGCTTTCTTTTAATGAGGACTATATTCCACCTTTCTCTACCCAGAAGCCATTCCTCACCTGAACAACTCTACATTCTTTAGGTCTTTACTTAAATGTCACTTCTGCTATGAAACATTCCCTGACAACCTCCCCGTCCCTCAACTACACCTCTACAAGGTATTGTAAAGGTCCAGGCAAGAGATGATAACAGGTGTACGTCTCATTCAGTCCGATAGACTGGGGAATGTGTAATGAAAAGAATACCTGACTGAGAACGAGCAGCGAGTTACAACCTCTCTTTGTAAAAGTGGGTACTTATATCACAGTTGTAAGGATAGATAAAAAGTATGTAAAACAGCGACAATGCACAGCTCCTAGGAGGAGCTCAATATATGTCATCTATTAGTCATTCAACAAATGTCCACGAAATACCAACCGTTTGATAGATATTGTGGTAGATGCTGGGGCCAGAAAAATTAAAATACGATGCAAGCCATTAAAATATAATGTGTAGAATGAGTGTCCAAAGCATAATAGGATATATAGCAGCAGTGCTTGGAGGATGTAGGCAACCCGGTCCATCAAAGGATGGACAACATTTGGGCCAAGACACGAAGGAGGAGGAGTTCACAAGGAGGGACCTTCGGGGGAGGGGATAATACGTGCAAGGTCTGGGGCATGGAAGGGTGTGGGTTGTTTTGCACGGGACACATACTTCAACACTGCCCAGCATAAAACTGAAAGGAGGCAGAGAGAGACGAAACTAGCCTCGATGACCCCAGGGAGAAGGAGGAAGGCTGGCCTCGGGCGGTGGGCGTTCGGCTGGGCCGGCCATTCCCTGGGGTGTTAAAAAGGTAGAAGGGTCACGACTGGGTGCAGGAGGCACTTCGGACGCTCTCCAGGGTCCAACCGGAAGCCTGGAGGGCGGTGGTGGCCGACACCCAGACAGACGTCCGGAGAGGGGAGGCACCGGACGGGCAGCGTCTCTCCCGCCTTCCCGCGGGGTCTGCAGACGGGACAAGCTTCGCCCGGTGCGGTGACGGGCGGGCTCTCCCCGCGCAGACGGGCGGCAGGCGACACGCGCGACCGCGGCGGCGGGGCGCCCGAGGGCCAGGGCGGCGGGTCCGGAGGTTTCCATCCCGGTGACTCAGCCGCAGACGCCGGCAGAAGCAGACAGGGCGGGGGCGGCGAGAAGACGACGACGTCCGCCTTCCGCTCCACACGGCGAGGCGACGGCGCGGGGCGCTCGGGGGCCGTCTTCCTCACGGTCCGTCCACACCCCACGCTCAAAAGACAGTTCGTTTCGTGGGGCGAGCGCGGGGGTCGAGCCTGCCTCTCAGCCTCGCGCGGCCCTGCTGTTTCCTCAGCACCGGCTGCGGCACGGGGGCGCCGACCGCATTCCCGGGGTCCCCCGCGGGGCTGCGGCCTCGCGGCCTCCTCGCGGGCGCGACCACTCCCGAGCGCGTGCCCGGCCGCAACCTGAGGGCCCGCGGTGGGGCGGGCGCGCGCGCGCGCCGTCTGCGCAGGCGCCCCAGCGCAGCCCCGCCGGGCGGAGGCGGAGGCGGTGCGGGGGCGGGGCCGCGGTGGGGGCCAGGTTGTCATGGGAACGGTGGCGCGGGCCGGCGCTGACGTCACGGCGGCGCGCTGTCCGCACTGCGGCAGCCGGCGGGCCCTCAGAGCTCGGGCGCTGGCGGCGGGGCTGGCTGCGCGCCCCTCGCTCCCGGCCCGCGCGCTGGCGGGAGCGGCCCGCACCGCCGGGCGTCGGACGTCTGCGCGCTGCTCTCCGTGAGTACGGCGGGCGCGGGCGCTACGGGGTCCGGGTCCGAGGCGCGCTGCCCCCGAGGGGACGGACGTGGCCCCGGAGGGACCCTCCCCGCGCCGTCCCGAAGCGGCGGAGGGCCTGCGTGAGTCTGGGGTCCCCGCTCGGGTCGGACGCGGCCTGGGTGCCGCTGCGTTCTTTGAGGGGCCCCGGTGTGCCTCTCGAGCCCGTGAGACGCCCCTGAGCGCGTCTGGGGAGAGGCGATCGAGGTGTCCACGCAGAAGGCAAAAGGCGGGTGACGGTGATGGGGTCGTTTCCCTACGTAGACGTACAAACAGAAAAAGCGCGGACTGGGAGGAAGGCCCCCAGCTGTGCTGCGTCTCGGCGCCGCTGGATCGCTGCGGCCCGCCCCGAGGGCGGGGGTCAGGGTGCCCAGGGCCCTGCGCCTGTGGCCTCAGCGACGCGGTGTCCGCTGGGCTGCGGGACGCCTGCTTTCTGTGAGGACCCGGACGTTTAAAAGGAACACCTGAGAGGAATTTAAATACCGCAAGTTTTTTAAAACCGTGTTTAGAATCTTATCTGTGGAGACTGTCGTTGATTTATCAATGGACTGATGAAGACGCGGTTTATGTTTCTTCTCCCGTGCTGTAAAATGCGGCGAAGGCGTGAGTTATCCAAGCCTCTCAGCTTTTTCTCGGTGCGATCTATAGATTACTGGCTGATAATCAGGTGGTTAGAGAAGAAGTAAACTGAGACGAAACGTCATGCAGTTCATTTTCCTTTTTAGGTATCTCTTGGCACCTGTAAAGGTTTGTGAGGGGAGAGCTTTGAAGTAATGGCGTATTTGAGGTTCAGGAATGTCATTGTAAGTCAGACCTTAACTTTTGACCATAGTGTTACTAATCAAATATTGGTCATTAATTCTGTAATGTATTTGCTGTAGTACACGTTAACATTTAGAGACGGTTATTTCTGTAATGTATTTGCTATGTTAGTAATATTAGTGTTTTTTAATTCAATTGTGCATTAAACTACTAAGTAATACTAAATAATGTAAATACATAATTTACTTAATAGTGTATTCTATCTCTTACATAATTGTTTATTCCTAATACTATAAGAATGGACATAAAGTAATTTTGAGCACTTACACTGCGCCAGCCACTGTGCTGATCACTTTGCTTTTCATTGTTTCTTTTTCTCCTTACAATAAAGTAGGTGCCATTTTAATTTCCCAGGGGAAAAAAAAAGCCTTAGTGAAATTAAGTAGCTTGTCCAAGGCCGCACATTGAGTGAGTGGTGAAACAAGGGCTTAAGCCTGAGTCTTGTTGACGCTAGAACCATTATTACTGCTCCCACCCCACCCCCACTTTTCAATAGACGTATAGATGAAGAGAGCACAGGCATGTCCCTCCAGAATGCTGGCATTTTCGTGGGAGTCACAGAACATTTTACCAGGGTGAAATTCAGGGCTGAGGTAGAGGGATGTATGAAGGAGCACAGAGAAGAATTATTTAACTGCCCCTCAAGGGTAGGGTGCTCCCCAGAGAAGATGCCATTCGCATTTAGTGTCGAAGGATAGTTAGGAGTTTGTTAGAGGCACAGGGAGGAAGGGCGTGTCTCAGCAGAGAGAGGTGTAATGGTACAGAGGCAAGAGAGAGTTGGGCACACTTGAGGGCCTGCAAGAGATTTCACGTGGTTGGAGCATTGAATGTGCGTGGAAGTGTGGCCGGAGAAGGGGAGGTGAACCAAGGCAAGAGTTCGTTTCAGAAGTAGCCGTGGACCCAGTGGTGAGGACTTCATATTTTTTCCAGTGGGTGATTGGGAGCTAGTGAAGAGTTTTAAACAAAGAAATGATACCATCACATTTGTATTTTAGAAGATTACTCTGGTTACAGTGTAGAGAATGATTTATTTTTGAAAAGGGTGGGTGATGGAGGCATGGAAAACAGACAGCAAAATCCTTCCATAGTCTTTTTGTCCCTCAAAGCTACTGCCTCATGTCACTGCCTTTGGGAGTGGGGGAACACAGTGGAAGCAGAATTGTAGAAAGAATATCTACATGTTTATTCTGCAAGTCTCACCTTCCATTCATTCCTCCACCTGTGGCTGCCAGATTTCTGCCTCTCCATAAACAGCTTTGCACGTGTGACTTCTTGGCTGCAGATCTAGTGGATACTCTTCAAAACTTGCAGCAACTTTTGATACCACACAGTGTAGACCACTTCCTTCTTAAAATCTTTTTCCCTTGGTTCCTATGATACTTCTCTTTCTCAATTTTTCACCTATCTCTCCAGTGTCTTTTTACTTTATTGTGTGGGCTCCCAGAATTCTGTCTTTGGTGCTTTTTTTTCCTTGCGGCCATCACATGTATGAATGATGCCTGGTTCTTCAGCCCAGATCTCCTTGCTGGATTACTATATTGCTTACCAAACATAATCTGATTATAATATATATAATATAATTATATATTTATAATGTAATATATTTTTTCATATAGTAGTATGGCCATCATTTTTGAAGGGCTTGCCATGATCTAGGCATTGTGCTAAGTGTTTTACTTGCATTTTTCTTATTTAATCTTTACAAAAACCGTAGGAGTGATTTACTGTTATTATTCTCTTTTGAAATATTAGGAAATTGAGGTCCACAGAGATTAATTTACTGACAGGTAGAACTGGGATTTGAATCCAGGGATCTGACAATGGAATCAAAGCTTGTAGCCACTTAGTGCCCCTCACATACCCAGTTCAGCATGCCCGGCTAAGCTCACTGTCTCCACAAGAAATATCTGTTACAGTTGCAGCTAATGTTTGTTGATTGATGCTTGTTCTGTCTAAGGCACTGTTCTCAGTCATTGAGCCCTTACAACAACCCTTTGAGTAGGCACTGTTGGACTGATTGTTCAGGTGAGGAAACAAATTGCCTAAGGTCACACAAGTAACCATAGAAGACTAATCCAGGACTTGGGTTTTAAACTACTCCACTATACTTGTCCTATACTGCACTATATTCCAATTAATAATACTTCTGATTATTCTAATTATTCTAGTTCCAGAAACATGAGTCATCCTTGACTCTTTGCCCTGCCTCTTCAGTAGTTTTTATTTAATCTGTCTAAAATGTCATAAATTTTCTGCTCAAGAGAAAAGAAAACAGGTTAAGCTGAATGTGAGTAAACCTTTTCTTAATGATTCATAGTCATGACATAGTTCAGCTATTTTCCTGTATGTTGAATGACCATGGAATACTATAAATATTAAATCCTTATTTGCTTTATATTTTTTCTACTTATGTGCTCTCAGGGGTAATTACTGACGCTGTCATTGCACTTGCCTTTGCAGCCTCTCTCTTTTCTAATGTGGGGTAGATTGGAGAGTAGATGACCAGGTTTATTATTAGAACTATGTCTACTAGAAAGAGTAAATTTGGTTTCCTATGGTAAAGTATAGGAGTTTTCGCTATGTGGACTTAGTGGTGTCTGTTTTGTCTGTATACTGGATAGTTGACACATAAGTTAACTCACATAATTAGGTGTATTTGTATAATCACTCTTTTTAGCGTTTCTTCTCAGACCAAACTGTCCAAAGTACCCCTAATACTAGAGGAACGTGAATGTGGATCCCCAGGGATCTGGAGCATTAAGTGATAATTGCTGAGCCAACTCAAATTACGTTTTTTTTTTTTTTTTTAGTAGTCTTCAGTTTTATTCTCAAAAATGTATGCATATCATGTTCTAATGCAGGAATTAATATGTTTTGGGCTCACCTCCAATCTTTAAATAAAATTGGCAAGTCAGGGGGCTGGCCCAGTGGCATAGTGGTTAAGTTCGCATGCTCCGTTTTGGGGGCCTGGGGTTCGCAGGTTCGGATCCTGGGCGCAGATCTATACACCGCTCATCAAGCCCTGCTGTGGTGGCATCCCATATACAAAATAGAGGAAGATTGGCGCAGATGTTAGCTCAGTGACAATCTTCTTTAAGCAAAAAGAGGAAGATTGGCAACAGATGTTAGCTCCGGGCCAGTCTTCCTCAAACAGACATTAAAAAAAATTGGCAATTTGGGAATATATATTCTGAGTTTATCCATGGTTTTGATACACAATGATACAAACCTAGGTGTTTATTTGACAAAGGTGGTATGATTGCTTGTGCTAACTTTCTCTGTTGCAGCAGCATTTTCAGTGGCAGATACAGAAATTTAAATTCATTTATCTGTGAATTTAAATTCATTATCTGGGAATATGCTCCCCAGAGGCATACTTTCCTAATAGTGTATGCTCTTGGGAAAGTCAGTCTTGAGATGGAATTTGGTTTCTTCAATGTGTATTGAAATGTTCATTATTTACTTAAAACACTTTTAAAAGTGTGTTAACATACCAAGTTAGATGTTTACTGCCTTTAAAAAATTTTTAAGTTATTTCATATATATAAATATTTTATTCGAATATGGTCCAATTTGCTTCACTTTATTTCAGACTCTAAACTGATTCAAGTGTATTCAAGTCATTTGCATGTGATTTTGATAAGAGAACTTAGCTTTATTGTTATAAACCTGATGAGGTAGTGGACAAACAATGGCATAATCTTACGTGAAGAATATAGTTTTTACTTGGAAATTCCATATTATAAATAAATCGTCTTTGTTTTAATAGGATACTGATTGAGTCAGTGTTTTACATTACAACTCAACGCTCTCCATAAAGCTGAGATATGCCCACTGGTAAGACTTTTATGAAATTTATGTATGCAGTACATATTATTTATTGTAAAGTTTGGATGATTTTAAGGGGTTCTTTGATTCCTGAATGAAGTAGATATCATCAACCAAATACTATATTTAGAGATATTTAATAGTTTGATATTCAATTTTCTATTTAATGTTGGTGATTATTAGTATATATTCAGCAGATAGCAGTTTGGGACTCAGCTGGACAAGGTAAGTGATAGTTAGAACATATGATTAGTTGTTATTCTTTATCATCGAAATGGATGTTTTACTCTGGAGCAGGCATCAGCAAACTTTCCTAAAGGGCGGTCTAGTAAATGTTTTAGGCTTGGTCTCTGCTACAACTACTCAACTCTGCCATTGAAGCACAAAAGCAGCCATAACAATTCTTAACTGAATGGGCATGGCTATGTTTCAGTAAAACTTTGTTTACAAAAACAGGTGACTGGTAGAGGAGCTCAAAGTATGGCTAGAATGTAGGGACCTAAGGGGGTGTTTGTCTTGATTTGAAGCTGTAGAGGTAGGCGGGCCAGGAAGTAAGAACTCTGTAGGGCATGTGAAGGACTTGTTTTATTTTGTCCTAAGTGAAACAGGAAACTTACAGGGTCTTAAAGCAAAGGAATAACATCTGATTTATGTTTTGAAGGAAAAAACAACTTTCAGCATTTAATATTTGTTGAATCCTGATTGTTGACTAGGCAAGTGTTAGCCGTTTTTCGTACAAATTAATCTTTGACATAAGATTATTATGATTTTACAGATAAGAAAGATGAAGTTCAGAGATGTTAAGTAACTTGTTTGGGGCCACATAACTAACAGTGGTAGGTGCGCTACTGTGCATCATAAATGAAAGTTAACTTAGCAAAGGGAACTTTTAGAGGGAGTAGCCCAGAAGGTAAGAGGGATACAGGTGAATGTGGTGTCACCAAATCCAAAAGAAAAGTTTTTTAAGAAGGAAGGACTGCTCAGTTGTTCTGATATAGCTGGAGAACTCATGTAGGTATTTACAAGACTATGTTCTTGAACATAATTAGAATGCAGATATGTGTTATACTAGAGTGGTGTAGAAAATGACATGAGTCTTTATCATTTGTAGTGGAGAGTGAAGCCAAAGTAAAAACCAAAGTTCGCTTTGAGGAATTACTTAAGACCCACAATGATCTAATACGTGAAAGAAAAAAACTGAAGAAAAAAATTGGCAAATCTGGAGAAAAACTCTCAGTGAGTAATTGATCATTTGGTGATGGTGACTTATATATCTGCATATAATTATGACTTTCAGATTAAAACTCTAAGGAACTTTGGAAATTAAAAACAGTAAATTTATGTTATGGTCAATAACACATGGTAAAATAAAGTTTACATTAGAATCATCATTATTCTTGAAGTATTGAGTTCAGTCTTGAGTGCTATCCTATAAGAATAACATAGACAGACTGGTGAGAGTGAGTAGGGATAGTGGGGAAACTCAAAACTAGCCATATTACACATGTTTGAAGAAAATAAAGATTTTTAACCAAAATTGTGAAGAATTTAGGAATATCTCAGTTCAGATATTCAATGGCTTGTCTTTATTTAGACTTACTCATGTGATTCTACCCAGAAGAACCCAGAGAAATCAATGGAACCTTAAGGCAATAATTATCCTTTTTGTACTTGATTATTATTTTTTCACTTTCAAATGGTAGAATTTTTGACAGCACACTTGAAGGGATTAAAAATACAGAATTGAAAGTAATACTAAACAGATCAGCAATTAACTACAACCTGATTCCCAGGATATTTTAAAGAGTCTGTAATAGTATCCATAATTAATGTACTATTCACTCTTCAAACCTTTCTCACTATTTCATTTGCACCTTTTACTCCTTTGACTGTAATCTCTTGTGTGTACACACACACACACACAAACACAAATAACTTCATGGTTACTTGGTACATAGTATTTCTTTGGCAAGAGTTTTATGATGAGTTACATACACCCTACATTTTACTTGTAGCAAATTTTACTCTATTTTGTATTTTGTCATAGGACCAGTTCATTTTAATATTCTATCTGGTAGCGATCAGTGTAACAGTATATATTCTTAAGTGAAGAAAAATAAGTACTAACATTGGCCAGAATCCAGCTGTACACATGTGAGGGATTCATAATACACCAGTGTACTACTGCACACCAGTTTAGAACTCCTGACAGAATGGGGCAGATTAGGATACTACTCTAAAATAGAATATGCTTCTTCTGGTGGTACTGGTGCACAGTACGGTTGAGAATAGTGGCATATGGAGGATGGAACGTTGCATATTGTATATGCCCTCCCTTTGGGCAAGGTGGTGTGCATTGGACAAAAGCAGAAAGAACCCTGGGAACAATTGTCTGCAAGATATTTCTATGGACTCATTTAGTCAAAGTAGAACCTTATCTTTTCTCTCACTGGCAGAACTAGGCTTCGTGAGCATGAACAAGATGCGGTTTAGGCCAAGAATGCCAGATTAAATGGATAACCAGGAAATGGGCAGAAGACATGTTCATTTGCCTAAGGTCTAGTATAGATGTTAAGGACACTCTAGTGTGAGGTGACTAAGCATAATCTACCCAGCCCCTCTTGGCAAACACCAGGCCATTCAAGGTATCTTTTTATTCAGAGATAAGTACACTAGGAAAAAATATTTAGAGAGAGATTTTTCTGCTCAAAAGAAGGGACTATTCCTGGAGGACTTAGAGAAAAACAAAATATTTCTGAAATGATTTACTTTAGGAACTAGAGGAGGAATACCTGCGTTTATTTAGGAGATAACTGAGTGCTGTCTGTCTTTCAAGCACTTTTCTAAACATTTTATGTACATTCACTCATTTTTAATACGGACAACAAAATTATGAGGTCATATCTCCATTTATAGATGAGGAAACTGGTTCACAGAGTATAACTCTATGAATAACTTACCCAAAGTTACATAGTTCGTGGTAGAAGCAGGATTCAAACTTGACAGTCTGACTGCAGGATCTACTCTCTTAACCACAACCCAGTACAACCTCTTTTAATAAGGTATGAAGAGATAGGACCTCTTCAGAACAAGAACAAGGAATCCCCTGTACAGAACAGGGTGAGATTGAAAAGGAAGCAGGCTGAAGTAAGAACCTTAAGCAAGGAAAAAGCCCTAATAATGGCAGCTTCATCTTATTGTTTTTTTAGCTATATATCAGGCATTGTGATAAGAATTTTACTAATACTATTTCTAATTCTCATGTTAATCGTGAAATGTAGATATTGCAGCTCTTATTTTGCACATGAGAACTTTTATAAACATCTGAACAGAAACCACTTAACAAAGATGATAAGTGGTTTGCGAGAGCCATATAGGCAGAAACAGAATAAGTGGGATTTAAAACCACAGTCTCTCCATGTACTTTCTTCAGTTGCTTCTTTAAAACTATGTCTCAGGCCTAAAACAGAGTTGGGAAAATCTAATCATTGATGTGGAAGACAGATTTGAGGCATTCTTCCATGAGAAGAAATGGCTAAAACTAAAATGAAAGAAATAATAAATAATGAGAACGTATAGAAATACTTGACCTACAAATAAGTGTTTTCAGGCAGTTATATGGAGCAGAAACAATAAAAAAAGCATGATGAAGAAACCTTCCTGAGATTAAAAGAAGATCTAGGAGATGAGTCCATCTGACATTCCGGGTAAAATTTATGAGATGACAACTATACTAGAAACTTTTTAATTTCAAGAGAAAAATAAATGTTGTAAACATCTAAACAGAAAAAGAAACATCAAGTGCATTTCAGAATTCTCTCAAAAAACACTAAATCTGAAAGACAGTGGAACCATATGCACAATATTGAGAGAAAAATTGGAATCTGGTCACCTAATTTGTCAGTCACTTGTGAGGGCAATAGTGAACATGTGAGTTATCAGAGAATTGCTACTAGCGTTCCCTTCCTGAAAAAAAAGCACAATACTATTGAAAATGTGTTAGTTCAGTATGTAGTACCATTTCCAGAGACATGAATCAAAATTAAGAATTTAAGAATAGAGAATTTGTGATCTGAAAATATATCTGGATGAGCCTTGGAACTAGTTAAATGTATAGAACTTTCTCAATTATTATTTATGCCAAAAATGATTACTGAAGATTTATTTTAGATATGCATATATGGTAATATGAAAAACAGATTGTTCTCAAAGGTTGTGCAAAGCTTCCTAGCTTGCAAAGAAGGAAAATGTCCTATAACTATTACTCTATCTAGGGTGTAGTCAGAAGTTATTTCATCCTGGAGTTTGAAATAAGTAAAGCAAATAATATGTCATATGTAAAATAGATTATTATACTTTCAAAGTCAATAAAGGTTAGGAAAAACCAAGTGAAATAGATTTTTCTTAAAAAAGGAACAAAAGTAATGAAATAAATTTAAATTAGAATAAACTCTTAGTAATGACAATAAATGTAAATGGTTTAAGCTTCCTATTTTAAAAAGCAGATTCTAGATTTTTAAACTATCAGGTGTTCTGCTTGCAACATTCTCCCATCAGACAAAATGACATAAAGTTTAAAAATAAAAGTTTGCAAAAATATGGACTGAGAGTTCTAAAAAGAAACTTAGAGTTGTCTCAATTAGGAATATATATTGAAAGAACAAAAAAAACTAAATAAAATATGAACAAATTGAATGTAATGATATGTTAACAGAATACTGTCTCAGTCAAATAGTTTCTCCCGAAGAAATAGCTTAATAATTAGGTATCAGTCAATATCAGTAAGTCAGTACAAATAAGTTGAATAAAAACCATATGATCATATAAAAATAAGGGAGAAAGCCATCATATTTTAGTTAGAAACAGGTCATTAATGATTTTTTTAAAAAAATTTTGCTGTTCATATAAGTGATAATTATGTACCCTCTGAGGTACGTACATGATGTCTTGTGTATGACTTAAGTGGTTTTCCATGGCCCCCATTGAGAAGGGAGAGTATTCCATGAATGACCTATGGGCACCTCACCTGTAGGTACTTTAAAATCAGGACCCGTAAGGAAGATCTCTTTTCACCGTAACTAATATTCTTGAAATTTTAGTAAATATAAGACATGAATCATAAATAATTATACCAAGCTTTTCTTCAACTAATATTTGTCTATATCTACTGTATGCCAGGCAGGATGCTAAGTGCTTTACATGCGTTAAATCACCTAATTCTCACAAGAATCCTGTAAAATCACTATAGGTTGGAGAACTGAGGCGCAGAGGTTAAGAAACTTACCCTGGATCGTACACTAATAAGTAGTGAATCCAGGTCCTTCTGACTCCAGAGCTTGTGTTCATGACAACCACGCAGTACTGCCTCACTGTTAACGCCAGTGTGTAGTGTGGGCAGATATATGACATTTAGTGAGGAGAACAAGTACTCATTGTTGATAGTTGCACGGGATAAAACCTTTGTAATCTTGAGTTATGAATAGATTTCTCAGGATACGAAAGCATGAACCGTAAAAGAAAAAAGGGACAAATTGGGCTTTCTGAGAATTCAAAACATTGCTAAGAAAATGCAAAGATAAGCTATAGGTTGAGAGAAGATATTTGCAGCACATTATCTGGTAAAGTGTATCTAAAACATTTTAAGAACTCTTAGAACTCAGTGATGTGAAAATAAACAACCCAGTGAAAATTGTCAAAAGATTTGAACACTTAACCAAAGAGACACAGATAGCAAGTAAGCACATGTAAATATTTTCAATGTCATTAGTAATTAGGGACATGCAATTTGAAACAATAATGGATAGAATTACACACCTGTTAGAATAGCTGAAAAATGAAAACTGACAATGCTGAGTCCTGACAAAGATGTTAAGTAACTGGAACTCTTGTACATTTGGGAATACAAAATGGTACAGCCACTTTGGGAAGCAGTTTGGCAGTTATTTAAAAAGTTAAACATTTACTTGCCACATGGCACAGCAGTTCCACTTATGGGTATTTACTCATGAGAAATGAAAACATATAACATTGCAAAACTGAAAATAATTGAAATGTCCATTAACTGGCGTATGGAGAAATAAAATGTATTTATCCGTACAATGGAATACTGCTCAGCAATAAAAAGGAATAAACTGCGATAAATGCAACAACATGGATGAATCCCAAAGTTTTATGCTGAGTGAAGGAAACCAGACACAAAAGCCTATAGACTGTGTGATTCCATTTATATGAAATTCTAGACAAGACAAAATTATAGTGACAGAAAGCAGATCAGTGGTTGAATGGAGCCAGGGCATGGAGTGGTAGGGGTTGACTTTGTAAAAAAACATGTGGCATGATAGAAATGTTTAGCGTCTTGAGTGTGGTGGTGGTCACACATCTGTAAACATTTGCCAAAATTCCTTTAATTATACACTTAAAATTGGTGAATTTTATTGTACATAAATTATATCTCAATGAAGCCGATTTTAAAAACAGACAAACTAAAGCAAAAACCAAAATGATGCACAGAAGATAAAGATGAAAGGATGGGCAGAGATATAATAGAACATGAACAAATGTATTCGAAACACTTCAAAATTCAGTCATGATCTAATCCATGAAATATTAAATTCCATAAAGTAGACCTTTTCTTTTACTATAGTATAACAAAACTAGAAATTAATAACAAAAGTTTAAAATTTGTAAACTACTTGGAAATTTAAAAACTATCCCCTAAAGCATAAGGTGAAAAAAAGGAAATCAAAACCACAAAAACAGGATATTTAAAAAGTAATGAAATGTCAGTACAGTGCTACGGAATGTATGAGATGCTACCAAAGACACTCTGGGAATTATATTTATTGCAGTGGTTTTAAAAAATTAACTGAATAAGACAGAAACATAAATAACAAATGTAGAGTCTCATTATAAAATTAAAATGTTATTACGAAAGTTGGCAGATAATGGAAGAGAGTAAATAAAAAAACCGAGCCTCATCTGATTAGCTTTCCCAGGGTTTCGTTTTTAAGATCTTTTCTTCTGATTCTTCTATTTCTAATTTTTTATGTTTTTCCAATTATATCTTTCAGGAGTGTCTTCACATTTTATATATATTGCCACTACATTTCTGGTACTCACTGAGAAAGTAGAAAAATTTGCGTGTCAAAATTTGCATTTTAACGTAATGGAAATTCAGGGTTATTAGGTATGACTATATTCATAGAGAGAAGTCAAAAATAAGTTTCTGAAAGGTTAGCAATGATTTTCCTTGTGTTGGGCAACTAGAATTGAGCTTTTTTGGGTCTTCTTTTTCTCTTTGTTTTCTGTATTTTTAATTGTTTTCTTACTGTTTTAAGTTAAGCATGTATTGCTTCTAGATACAGAACAAGTGAAAATAAACTTATTATTTTTTGTTTGTTTGTTTTTGTTTTTGTGGGGAAGACCAGCCCTGAGCTAACATCTGTTGCCAATCCTCCCCTTTTTGCTGAGGAAGACTGGCCCTGAGCTAACATCGTGCCCATCTTCCTCCACTTTATATGGGACGCCGCCACAGCATGGCTGACAGGCAGTGCGTCGGCGGGCGCCCGGGATCCGAACTTGCGAACCCTGGGCTGCCAAACGCGGACTAAACCGCTGCGCCACCGGGCGGCCCCATAAACAGAAATTATTTTTATTAGATTTGTTTTTAGGGAAGATTATTTTGAGGATATGGCTTGGAAATTTATCCTTGAAGAATAGATAGGATTTGGAAATATCTTTTAGGAAAGCAAAAGAATCTTGGAGATGGTAAAATATTGGATATATATTGGGATACTAGGGTTATTTTTTTAACATTTTTCCATCTTTTCACATGTATTAGATATTTTCTAACTGCTTTTAAACATGGGGATTTTCAAAAATTGAACTTCAGTTTTCATTGGTAAGCTCATCCTGTTTGGGAGAATTCTTCATTTTGACATTGGCTTCAGTCTTCTAGCACTTTGCTTTTGTCCATTCTGTTTTTAATACATCATTTCAGCTTTATGTTTCTTGCTCAAAATTTAAATTCTAACTTCTCCAGGTGATCTTTTTCATCCGATATGCTTTTTAATTTCTTTATTAATAAAACATTTTAAATTCTTATCTTGTTTATGCTATCATTATCCTTCATTGTTAATTTTTCTATTTTATTGGGTTTGGTGACTTTTCCTTCATTGTGCTGTTTCCTTCCGTGTTTGTTAGTTTTTACTTGTCTAGTTATCTTTCTGTTTGAGAATCTCTTCTCCTGCTGGTTGGTTGCTTTCAACATAATCTGCTTTTGCTGATAGTGAGGGTTGAACTTACTTATCTTTCTCTAAACCCAGCTGCTTTATCCTCTGAATACCGCCCTCTGGCTGTCTACCCAGCTGCTCTATCCTCTGAGTGCTGCCCTCTCTCTCTCTACCCAACTGCTCTATCCTCTGAGTGCTGCCCTACTGTATACCCAGGTGCTCTGTTCTCTGAATGAAAGTCACCATCTAACACAAACGGGGGTAGGGGACAGAGCTGTCCTTCCCAACTCCTCAGTTGATCATTCTCAAGCTTATCCCCTCCTTCTTCTTGTATTACTTGACTGAGCTTATGGCTTCTCCAGAACCACGCTTTTCTCCAGAGAAGTCTTTTCCTATAGTCTGTTGTTTTCCCTCTTATTTTCTTAATAGATTTAATCTTGCCTTTTTTTATCCTTGGGGAATTTCTCAAATATTTATTTTATTACTAGTAACACTCCTTTTTGATTTGTAGCCTTTTTTTTCTATTAAAAATATCTCTCATTTTAAATAATTTTGATTAGAGAAAGAGGTACAGGCAGTTACTTAGTCTGTCATGTGATTTAACTTGGTAATATCTAATACTTGGCAGCATTTTCAGTGATACATTTGGACTAATTGTAGAGTAATCCTAGAGCTATAGACTTTTGGTTTTAGAATGTAATTATGAAGCCTGATAAATGACCTGTGTGTGTTTTCTATTGTGGATCCTGAAATGCTTTAACTCAGTGGCTTTTTAAGCAGTTTCTCAGATATGTCTTAGAGTATGGATCGTTCTGCCAAAGGGGAAAATAGCATTTGAGTTCTGAGCAATTAATTAATGAGTTAATTAACTCATTTAATCTGAAGTTAACTTTCAGACATTACTAATCTAATGCTGGGAGAATAAACTAGGAAAGTGCTCAGCAGATGCTCTAGAATGGTATCACTGTGTTCAAGTAAAAAATAAAATAAATTTCCTGGTGTTACACCTGCTGAACACTAATCATTGTGCTTTATCTTTATATAACTAAACTTCTTAGCTGAAACTTTGTTGTATCTTCTTTTCCTAGCTTGACACTGTTAGAAGCAAGCTTCAGAAAATTACAGAAACTAAAGGTGATGATGTAAGTCTTACTAACACTAATGACCCAGAGAAGAGCATGCGCGTCACTAAAAACAAACTAAGGAATCCAGAGTCAACAACTGAAAATCCAGAGGATGATGTTAGTATAGAGGAAGACAAGCAAGAAAAGGCAAATAAAAAGGTTCTAAAAACAGTGCTCCAGGTGACTGCGCAAGAAATGGAACTGGAAACTCCTGAGGAGAAGGTAGATTCTACACATGAGAAAGCACAAGCAAAGTCACAGCCAGCTGTCGCTCATCAGAAAAGTGAGAAGGCAAATGAGGAAGAGGAACTGATGCAAGCATACCAGCTCCAAGTAACTGAAGAGATGGCAAAGGAGATTAAGAAGAAAATAAGAAAGAAACTCAAAGAACAGCTGACTTACTTTCCCTCAGATACTTCATTGCATGATGACGAATTGAGCAGTGAAAAAAGAAAAAAGAAAAAAAAGAAAGTCCCAATCCTATCTAAAGCTGAAACAAGGTACTTTACATTGATAATTATAAAATGTCCTGTTAAAAAAACACTGTTATTTTCAGCTTTCGGGTGATATCTGTAGTTTCATGAAGAAGATTCTTAGTCTTTCATTTGGACACATTGCCAGCAGAGTAATAACACCTCACCTTTACTTAGCATGTTACTATGTGCTAAATGCATTACAAGAATTAATTCATTTTTTCCTTATAACAACTCTATGAGGAATAGTAATATTATCATCCTATTTTGCTGATGAGGAAACTGAAGGGTTTAAGTCACAGAACCAGGGGGAAGCTGAGCCAGAACCTTGGCAGGCTTGCTGTAGAGTCTCTACTCTTACCTGCTCACTGACATCTGCTTGTTAAATAATAGAAACCTGATTACTCTCCCTTTTTTGAGTTACACATACCTGTTGTGATATATTTATATAGCATTTTTCCATTGTTAGACAAATAACATTTGCTCGCTGTAGAACATACAGATACAAAGAAGAAAATAAAAATCAACCATGCAGAGATAATCGCTATTAGCAATTTGGTATTCTTCTAAGACTTTTTCTTTACACATGCTTGTACATATATGCTTGCGTATACAATGTGAGCCTCTGTGAGTATATTCATGTTTATATGTCTGTCCTTGGGGAAAACAAGATAAATAATGTCTTTTAACTACCAAAATTAACTTTGTTTTCTGCAATCCACATTTAGATACACAGCTTGAGGTGGGAACATTCTGTATTTGACCATACCCTTGCATTCAGAGGCAGTTTCCCCTAATGTCCTCCTCTAAAACTAATTCCCCTCTTATTAAAAGGTAGACATCCTAGTGGTAACAGAGAGACGTCAAATAGAGTTGCTCCAGGTACATTTTAGTATGTGTATTCATTATCTGTTTCTGCATAAAAAAGTTACCCAGAATTTAGCAGCTTAAAACAACAAACATTTATTGTCTCATTCTTTCTGTGGATCAGGAATCTGGGCGTGGCTTAGCTAGTGCCTCTGACTCAGGGTCTCTTG
This sequence comes from Tapirus indicus, assembly GCA_031878705.1. Classification (NCBI taxonomy): domain Eukaryota; kingdom Metazoa; phylum Chordata; class Mammalia; order Perissodactyla; family Tapiridae; genus Tapirus; species Tapirus indicus. The sequence goes on along the minus strand of CM062933.1, from coordinate 54,177,507 downwards.
CAGACTACTAGTGTCAGCCCGGGCTGCAGTCATCTCAAGGCTTGGCAGATAACCTTCCAGACTCACTCATGTGGCTGTTGTCAAGTCTCAGGTCCTGACTGGCTTCTGGCCAGAGACATCAGTTCCTTGCCGCATGGACTGCTCCATGTGGACTGTTCACAACATGGCCACTTGCTTCCTCAGAGCGAGGGCTCCTAGAGAGAGAGAGAGATACTGAGAGAGAAACAGAGACAAGACAGACAGAGAGATAGACACAGAAGTCACAGTCTTTTTGCAACCTAATCTTAGAAGTGGCATCCGTTACTTTTGTCATGTTGTGTCTGTTAGAAGTGGGTCATTAGGTTCAGCCCACATCAAGGGAAGGGCATTACACAAAGATATTAATGTCAGGAGGCGGAGGTCACTGGGGGCCATCTGAAAGGCTGCTCAGTGCAGTACACGATAAAGCTTTTTTCTCACAGCTACCATATCCTAGGAACTGGTAAGCCATACTCACTATTAACTAAGGTTAGTTTATGAATTTTAAATAAAACCATGCCTTACAGGACAGTGGCATGCAAAGGGTAATTGTTCTCTTTAAATAATAGTATTTGGTGATGTGATAAAGTAGCATGGCTTCTGGAATCATTGATTTGAAATATTTTTTAATCTTTTTATTTCTCAACCTTTTTTTTGAAACATGGCTAAATACATTGGAAGTCAATTTTTGATAATTTAGATGCAGTTTTTTTACTTGATAAATTACAAGCAAACTTTAATAGGCCAGTTTCTCTCTACAACTCTATGCTTCTGGGCTGCTGCCACTTACCATTTGTTAGTGTCTGTGATGCAGATTTTAATTTTAATAATAGCCTTCTGAAAATGTAGTGGCACAGCAGCTGCTGGAAAACACAAAGCACTTAATTTTTTTTTTTTTTTTGGTGAGGAAGATTAGCCGTGAGCTAACATCTGTTGCCAATCCTCTTTTTGCTGAGGAAGATTGGCCCTGAGCTAACATCTCTGCCCATCTTCTTCCATCCTATACACGGGATGCCTGCCACAGCATGACCTGATAATCGGTGCACAGGTTTGTGCCCGGGATATGAACCTGCGAACCCCGGGCCGCTGAAGCGGAGCGCACAAACTCAACCACTTCGCCACAGGGCCAGCCCCACAAGCGCTTAATTTTTAAAGAGAGGCAAAAGTTAACTCTGAAGCCTCTTGAAAACAGAGCAAACTTAGAGCACTTATTTTGCTTTTAAAGTAATTTAGAAATTTGTTCATTAATCATTTACTTGGCAGCAGGGTGAGGATGCTTTGATCAATCCTATGTAAAGACAACCATTGTTCATAAAGTACAATTTCATTTTTCCCTGGAGTTTAGAGCTCAGTTTAATTTGGCTCATGGGGTATATAACTCATCACCAAGTATAAAATAATACCCATAATGCCTAGTTTGACAGCTGACCATTTTAGTGCATAAATATATGTGTAATAGCTTGTACTTGGGTTTTATCTGCAGTACATTGCCCATCTCTGATGACACAGTTGAAGGTGAACAAAAGGAATCTCCAGTTGGAGCAGTTACTTCAGATTCTCATCAAGATGATGAAATAAGCTCAATGGAACAAAAGGTAGAAGATGGCATACAGGATGACACAAAATCCAAACCAAAAAAAAAGAAGAAGAAGGCCAAAACAGGTTTGTTATCCAAATTAAATGAAAAATATGTGCCTTGGTAGAATTAACTTGATTCTAAGACGTTTAGTCTTTGACGCTAAAGAAAACCGAGTCCCAAAGGATATAATGGAAAGTAAATTATCTAATATAGAATATTTGGTACTTGTTCTTGGATTCATCTAGATTAAAACATTCATTTATTTGTAACTGGGTCTCTGTGATGAGTTAGTATTGTGTCATCTCTAATTCTTGACTTAATTTAGTTCAACTCTAGGATGACATTAACTTTCTAGTTGCTATTGTGGCGTAGAAGATTTCTTTATGCCATTGAGTTTAGAGCCCCTAAATAATTGACTTATAGTTATTGAAAGCTATAAATGGTCAACAGCCAGTAAATGTTTCACATGTTAAGGCTGCCTCCCTCTGTCGAACGTGGTATCTTCCCAGTTCCTCAGCCTCCTTCAGCTTCTGTCTTCCTCCCCACTATTCCTTTTCCCTCTGGCCTTCTGTCTTCCTCTTTACTCATTTCTTTTCTCTTATTTTTCTTGTTATTCTTGCCTTTTTCCTACTTCTTACATCTTTTTTTTTTCTTTTCAATTTCTGTTTAATTGGCCAAAACTTGGGACTAAAGTAGGCAATTTTAGAATTTATGGTACTTAAATATGCCTATAAAATCATCATCCAAATCAAGAAACAGAATATCAGCCTCCAGAAGACCCCTTAAGTCCCCTTCCAATTGTTGCACTAAAGGAGTAAACACTACCTTGACATAAAACACATTGTTTATTTTTGCCTGTTTTTCTACTTTAATATAAATAGAATCATAAATACTGTGCGCTTTGTGTCCGGCTTTTTTTGCTCAAAATTATTTTTGTGAGATTTATACTATTGTTGCATGCATTTGAGCTTATTCCTTATCAGTTCTGTTTTTGTATTGTGTGGATATCCAGTGTGTGAATATACCACAGTTCATTTACCTCTTCTATTGATGGACATTTGAGTTGTTTGTAGTTTGAAACGGTTACAAATAAAGCTATAATGAACATCCTAGTCACATCTTTTGGTGAGTGTTGTATACATTTTTGTTGAGTGTATTCTTAGCAATAGAGTTGGTATGTCATAGATTATGTGTATTTTTCACCTTGATAGGTGCTTCTCATTTTTCAGACTTTGTTTACCAATTGATACTTAGCAGTATTTGAGAGCTTCCATTGCTCTACATCTTCACTAACATATTGGTCAGTATTTTAAAATTTTAGTCACTCTTCGAAGTGTTTGGTGATATTTCATTTTGACTTTGATTTCCATAACTAGTGAAGCTAAGCATCTTCTTGTCAACTTTTTGTTGGCTACTCAGATTTCTTTATTTGTAAGTTTGTTCAAGTCTTCTGTGTATTTTTTAAGAAATGGAAAATTGTGTACATTTTTCTAATTGTGAGAATATTTTGTATATCTAGAGAGCAATCTTTTCTCAGATAAAAATACATATACACATATATATTGTAAATATCTTTCCACTGTTTTATTTTTTTTTTCTTATTGGTATCTTTTGAAAAATAGCATGTTCAAATTTTATATAGCCCAATTTGTCTATTTTTTTTCTTTTATGGTAAGTACTTTCTGTGATTTAAGAAATCTTTCCCAAGTCTTGAAGATGTTTTTCTATATATTATTTTCTAAAAGTTTTTTCTTTCACTTTTCACATTTAGATCTGCAGTTCATCTAGAATTGATTTTTGTGTATTGTGAGAGGTAGAGGTCAAGGCCCGTTTTTCTCCCATGTGAATATATAATTGACCTAGTACCGTTTATGAAGGGAGCATCTTTTTCTCTGCATTGCAATGTCACTTTTATCATAAATAGCATGGCAATGTAAATGGGTCAGTTTCAGTAGTCTCTATTCTGATACATTAGACAGTTTGCACCAACACCACCATCTCGTAATTACTGTAGTTTTATAATAGGTCTTGCTATTTAGTGGTGTACATACTGGAGTGTTCTTCCTCAGCGTTGCCTGGACTCTTCTTTAACCTTTGTGTTTCCATATGAATTCTAGAAGCAGCTTCTCAATTCTTTCACGCACCCCCCCCCCGCCTGTGGTTTTGATCCAGATTGGGCAAATCTAAAGAGATTCACAATTTAACAACTCTAAATAGACTTGATATCTTTGCAAGGTATTGATTCTTGCTATCCATGAAATTGGTATGCACCTCTATTTATTTACATTTTCGATTTATCTTGGCAATATTATAAATTTCAGCAGAGTCTCTCCTTAGATTAATTCCTAAGTGTTTGATATTTCTTAATGCTTTTGTAAGGGGCGTTGTTTTTTTAAATTTTGTTTTCTGTTTGTTTGTTGCTTGTATAATCTGTAGAAATATAATTGATTTAAAAAATTTTTAACATTATATCCAGTGTTCTTGCTAAATTCATCTATTACTTCTAAGAGTTTATCCATATGTTTTGAATTTTCTACATACACAGTCATATCATTTGTTAATAATGATAGTTTTATTGCTTCTTGTTCAGTCCTTATGTTTTATTCTTTTTCTTGCATTGATACACTGGCTAGGACTTCCATTACAGTGTTAAGTAGAGGTGGAAATAATAGGTATCCTTCTCTTGTACCAACCTTGAGGAAAAGCTTCCATTATTTCACCACCAAGTGTGATGTTTGCTGTATGTTTTTTGTAAATATGCTTAAGATTGGTGATTACCTTCTATTCCTAATTGGCTAACAGGTTTTTTTTTCTTTTATCATGAATAGATACTTTTGTCAGGTCAGAATTTTGTCAGGTTTTTCTGTGTCAACATGATCATTAATGTAGTTAACTGTTATTTCAATATTGAAGCCATCTTTGTGTTCCTGACAGGAGTGGAGGGATGCACTGAGTTGTGATGTAGTAGCTGTCTCTCTCTTTTTATTTTTTTTTAATCTATTACTGGATTTCATTTGCTAATACTTTTAGAATTTTTGTATCTGTGGTCACAAGAGAGATTGGTTTGTAATTTTCCTTTCTTGTAATACCCAGAGTTTTTGCTATCAGGGTTTTGGTGATCTCAAAAAGAGTTGGGAAATGTTTCATCTTTTTCAGTTCTCTGGAAGTATTTGTATAAATTGATGTTATTTCTTCTTTAAATGTTTAGAAGAATTTACTAATGGAGCTTTTTAGGCCAAGGTTTTCTTTGCGGGAAGAATTTTAAATCAAATTTAGTTTCTTTAATAAATATCAGACTTTGTCTTCTTTGTTTCTTCTGTCAGCTTTAATAGACTGTATTTTTTGAGGAATTTGTCCATTTAATTCAAATTTAAAAATTTTGTATGTCTATAGCATCTGAAAGGGTGCCTACATGATATTGATAATTAATTTTCTCTTGATTTCTTGATCAGTCTCAGGATTTTCAGTTTATGAATCTTTTCAAAGAACCAAGCTTTAGCTTCGATTTTTATCCATTGTACATTTGTGTACTATTTTAATGATTTCTTCTATTTATATTATTTCCTTCTTTCTACTTTCTTTGGGTTTGACTTGCTGTCCATTTTTATAAGATAGATTTTATAAGATTTCAGTCTTTCTTCCTTTAAATGCATTTAAGACTTTAAATTTCCATCTAAGCACTACTTTAGCTGTATTCAACAAGTTTTTGATAGGCTGTGTCTTCATTATCATTCAGTAAAAATATTTTCTAATTTCCATTTTAATTTCTCCTTTGATCACCATTATTTAGAAGTATATTATTTAGTTTCAGGCAGCAGGTGATTTTCTAGTTATTTTTTTATTTTGGTTTCTATCTTCCATTATCAGAGAACTTATTGTGAATGTTTTCAGTCTTTTGAATTGATTGAGGCTTTCTTTATGACCAGCTTATGGTCAGTTTGGTAAATATTCCATATGTGCTTGGAAAGAATGTGAATTCTGATGTTGTTGGATGTGATGTCCTGTTTATGTCATTTAGATGAAGTTTATGTGTTCAGCTCATCTTACTGATTTTTTTTTGGTCTGGTCATTCTATTAGTTATTGAGATGGGTATTAAAATTCCCACTATGATTTTGGGTTTCTCTGGTTTTCTTATTTCTGTCAGTTTTTTTCTTTATCTATTTTGAAGTTATGTTATTGAATATATACGTGTTTAGGATTGTTATATCTTGCTGTCAAATTGACACTTTTTATCATTGTCTTAGTCCGTTCAGGCTGCTATAACAAAATACCATAGACTGGATGGCTTAAGCAATAAACATTTCTCACAATTCTGGAGGCTGGGAAGTCCAAGATCAAGGCATCTGCAGATTTGATGTCTGGTGAGGGCCCACTTCTTGGTTGCAGGCTGGCATCTTTTTGCTGTGTCCTCACATGGTGGAAGGGGCAAGGGGGCTCTTTGGGGTCTCTTTTGTAAGGGCACTAATCCCATTCATGAGAGCTCCACCCTCATGACCTAATCACCTCCCGAAGGCCCCTCACCTATTTATACTATCACATTGGAAGTTAGGATTTCAACATATGAATTTGGGGGGGGGGGGGATGGGCACAAGCATTCAGTCTGAAGTAATCATTATGTAATATCCTTCTTTATCTCTAATAATTCATTTTCCCTTAAAGTCTACTTGTGGTTTGAGTTTGCATAGTACATTTCCCCATCCTTGTTTCTCCATCATGAGCCACAGTGCATCCCCAGGTGATGCCAATATGGTGGGGGAGGGGTAGCCTTCAAACATGTGCTTAGTCCATGGTCCTCACGTCTAGGCAGGGCTTGCCAGTACTCCTTTCCTCCCCCACCCCACCACCAGGCCCCCTGCCTATGTCTGCTTTTCACCCCCTTTGCTTGGACCGCAGTGTCTCTGCATTGCCTTCATCTCTTTTCTTCCCCCATACCAGGACGTGTGGGGCTTGGCCCCCAGGCTGTAAACTCCTTAGGGAAAGGCCCTCAATAAATGTAAAGTGCTGCTGCCCCCACAATTCTCTCATTTGCAATCTTTCTGTCCTTATATTTATCATCTTACTGTTAGTTTTCTGTTTGGTTCACCTCTTTTATGTTCCTTTTTCTTCTTCTTTTGAATTATTTGAGTTTTTTTTTTATTTGCTCCCTCTATTAACTTGTTAATTATACATTCTTCTACTATTTTTTGGTCATTACCCTGGAGAACATTGTTTGTTCTTATTATAGTCTAATATAAATTAACTCCCTAATAAAATACACTTCCCCAACACTGCTAGAACTTTAGAATAATTTAACTCCATTTGAATTTTGTCAGGTGCTTTTTCTGTATCTGTCCCTCTCCTGCCATATAGGTTCTTATCATATGTTTTAGTTCTACATATATTTTAAACTCCACAGATGCTGCAGTTACCATTTTGTACAGTTGATATTAATTTAATCACCCCAAAATTTACTTTTTCCTTAATGAATTTTCATTTTTCATCTGCTTGAAGAACTCAGTTTAGTATTTCTTTTAGTACAGCCCTGCTAATTCATTCAGATTTTGTTGTGTTAAAATGCCTCTAACCTTCATTTTAAAGCACATTTGCTAGTATAGAATTTTAGGTTGCAAGAAGAAAGCATGCCATTGTCTTCTGGCTTCATCATTTCTATTCCCAGCTACAGTCTTATTTCTGTTCCTTTGAAAGGCTTGTATCTTTTTATCCACTCTGGCTGCTCTTTAGATTTTCCTTTTGTCTTTGTTTCAGTGTTTTATCATGCTGTGCCCAAATATGGTTTTGTTGGAATTGACCCTGCTCAGTGTTTGCTGGTTGATATTGTTTATCAGTTGTGGAAAATTCTTAGCCATTATATCTTTGCATATGGCTCCTTCACCATTCTCTCCTTTTTTTTCTAGATTATAATTTCACATAATTAGTTCTTTTGCATGTGTCCACAGGTTTCTTATGTTTTTTCCCCCCATGTTTTTCTTTTCTCATTATGCTTCATTTTGGATATTTATATTGCTCTTTCTTCTGGTTAATGAATCGTGTCTTCTTTTGCATCCAGTATGTTATTAGAGACATCTATTGCATTCTTAATTTCAGTTGTATTTTCAGTTCTAGAATGCTTGTTTTTTCCTCATGGATTCCAATTCTCTGTAGTCTCCATTTCTAAAAATTATTTTCTCCATCTTTTCCTTTATTTTCTTGAGCATATTAATCATAGTTATTTAAAGCCCTTGTGTGCTAACTCCAATCTGGATCATCTGTGGGTCTGCTCCTGTTTTCTTTTTCTCTTGGTTATTGATCATACAGTCTTGCCTTTTTTATGTCTAGTAACTTTTTATTGTATACTGGACATTGTGTTTAGAATCCTAGAGGCTCTAGATGATTTTGATTTTCCACTAGAGAGGGTTTCCGTTTCCTCTTTCTTCTCTTAGGTAGATAGGGTGGGCAATTGGTTTCAACCAATGAGGAATTGAGCTAGGTCAGGGCTGAATTGTAGTTTTGGTAAGACCCTATCTCTGATTTGCCCCGTTCCTAGGATGTGGCCCTCCAGGTGTTTCAAATTGAGAACTGGCAGGTATCTGTCTCCTCAGCCCTAAAACACTGTGGGAGATTCAGTTTTGCCCTTTGAGGTTTTCACCTTAGTCCTTTAAGCCTTCTGCCCCATGCAGCTTCAAAATTTGGCAAGTGTCTTGAGAGGGAGACTGGCCGTGTGTTTGAGGCCCCTCAAGTGTCCAATTTTGTCACTCCAGCCCCGCGTGAACGCCAAAATCTCTGCTGGTTTCTCTGTCCCCCAGTAGGGGCCTTCTGCCAGGGGCCACGCCTGGATTCTCAACCTCTAGCTGCGCCCAGAATTGGTAAGTGACCCCAGGTGAAAAGTGGCTGTAGGTATAAATTGACCATGCCCTCTAGAGCTTCATCTTTGCCTCTTTGGTTTCAGGCCCCTCCTCCTGGTGGGTCATTGTTTCCTAGAACCACAAGACTGGGAGATTTCACTGCCTCTTTAGCCTCTCACATAGCCTCAGAATTCAGTTTTGTGAGGAAAAATGGCCCTGTGGTTGAGGCTTCTCAAATCTCTGATTTTATAACTCTAGCCCCAAGCAACCACTAAAACTTTTGCTAGTTGTTCTTCTCCCAGTGGTGACCAAGCCCTGATCCTCAGCCTACACCCTGAGTCAGCATGTCCCCAGAGACTGAAACAGCTGCCGGTCCATCAGCCTGCCTCTGAATGATTCTCCTTCTCTGGAATTTTAACCCATCTATTATATGTTGTTTCTGTACTTTTCTGATGTCTTTAAAAATAAGGTTTTTATAATTCTTTGACTTTTCCGAGTTACTGTTACCAGAAGCGTTGACCTGCTACATTCTACCACATCCTACCCAGAAGCAGAAATTATAGTTATAAATGAATTGAGTGATGTGTATTCCACTTAAAAAAATACCTAGATAAAATTACTTTTTTGTTTTTGCCTCTAATTATTTTCTTTTTGTGTTGTTAGTATTTGTTACGGAAAAAAAGGAAAGATTCCTCATCCTATGTTAATGCACTAGCGAATACAATATTTTACTCTCAGAGTGTAGTTTGCTATTGTCTGTCTTTTTCTTTCTTTTCCCTTGAAATTCCATTGTTAACAGAGACAATTATGGATCGTACAGATTAGGTTATATGTAAATTCAACATATATTGTTGAATATATTGTTATGGGAGCAATTAATTATAATGTTGATTTTCTTCCATGCATGTAGTTTCAGATGATAATGAAGACACTGATGGTGATGGTGTTCATGAAGTAACAAGCCGAGATAGTCCAGTTTATCCCAAATGTTTGCTTGATGATGACCTTGTCCTGGGAGTTTACATTCACCGAACAGATCGACTTAAGTCAGATTTTATGATTTCTCACCCGATGGTAAAAATTCATGTGGTTGATGAGAATACTGGTCACTATGTCAAGAAAGATGATAGGTAATTTTTTTAACTGCACAGCCAATCCTTGAAATTGAAACTGTTTACAATAGAAGTCCTCTTTTCTGCCATTGAAAGTCAATGGGAATAGAGCTATGAATTTGTATTAGAGAATAATTTACTAGTTGTAGGTGTTCATCAACCGTTGATATTGATCAGTATGTTTTATAGAAGAAATGGAGAACATCTGTTAATTCAGCAATTCATTTTAAGTGGAGGGGAATTGAGAGAGCTTCTTCCAAGCTTAATGACTAATTTATGGCATTTAACTTGCATTATAAGTCATCTTGTGTTGCACCGTAAATGCTTTAGTTGTCTAACTTCATATTTTTCTTTTGAAGTTAATATGTTACAAGGGCCTCAGGTGAAGTAAGGGAGTCTTCAGTTTTGTTTTTTCCTAATAATACTTCCATAGCTAATACATGCTTGAAGGCCCAAATAAAAAAATACAGTAAAATAAATGATTATACTAGGATTCAAAAAAATTATTTGCTTGGAAAGATGGCAGGGATGGAAACATGAAGAGATTATCAAAAAGGTCATTCACTTATTCAGTTGTTGTAGGGAATACAAAGAAAATTTGATACACCTTGAAGGGTTTATGATCCTGTTGTGCTCATTTTCTTATTTAAATCTACTTTACTATTTTATCACAAACTTATTTAAGATTCTGAAGGAGTTCCTATGCCGAAGGTATAATCATACTTCTCACTTTACATTTCTGTAATAAAATAATTCTGTGAAACCAACTGATAGTATATAAATGCAAGATGATAGTAAGGTACTACCACCTTTAAGTCTCATAAAATTTATAGTTTTCTAGATATTTATCAAAATAATTTTTCCTTATGTATCACAGTTATTCATTATTTCTGGTTGCCTCACCTGGAACACTACATTTTTATTTTTATTTTTTTCTCACCTGAAAATTATCATAAAGAACTGTATTAACGGAAGTATCTTTTTTGAACAGTGAACGACCTGTTTCATCTTACTATGAGAAAGATAATGTGGATTATATTCTTCCAATTATGACCCAGCCATATGATTTTAAACAGTTAAAATCAAGACTTCCAGAGTGGGAAGAACAAATTATATTTAATGAAAACTTTCCCTATTTGCTTCGAGATTTTGATGAAAGCCCTAAAGTCATCCTGTTCTTTGAGGTATGAATTGAATAGAGCAGTTTAAACTAAATTTTAGTTAATATTTTAATAGCACAAATGTAAGCTATTATTTTTAGTAGTTCCGTAATACAACAAAATAGTGTGAGAATTTGATCCCTAAGATTTAGTGTTTGTAATGTGCTACGGAGATGCAAGTGAGAGATACAAGTAATAGCATATTTGCTGAGCATTTACTAGTGCTAGTAGTCAGCCATTTGATTTACTCTGTATTATTTCTTACAATGCTGTGACTGTTAACTGAAGTGATGAATCTAATCTATATGTATGCAATCCTCCATTCTTAACCCATTTCACAAGTGTAAACTCTTTAACTGTATTAGACTGCATAAGAGTTTGTATACTACTTGGAGAAATAAAGATGAACATACACAGATCACTTGACTAATACAATGTAATATGTAACCAAAATGAAGTAGAACTTCTGAGTTATGAAGGGTTAGTGGAGGGTCAGAGCAGTTAGGGAAAGCTTTATGGAGTAGATGGCCTTTGAGCTGACTTATTCTGATTTTTTTACTGAAGGAAATCAAGGTTTAGAGTGTAAAGTGATTGCCCCAAAGTTACTCCAATTTTAAGTACAGTCATGCTCCGCATGACGATGTTTCTGTCAACGATGGAGCACATAAACGGTGGTCCCACAATATCAGTACCATAGAGCTGAGGTGTGTAGTAGGCTGTGCCATCTAGGTTTGTGTAAGGACACTCTTAAGATGTTCGCACAATGACGAAATAGCTCAACGATGTATTTCTCAGAACATGTCCTTGTCATTAAGCAATGAATGACTGTATAGGTAATTTGTATTTGAAGATAGTTTGAACCTAAAGTACCACATTTCTTTTCTCTACTTCATGTTATCTCTCCATAAGCAAAGGGAAATAGAGAAAGCCTTTCTTCCAGTTTAAGCTTGATGGAGAATTTTAGCATGGAACAGCAAGGCGTGACCAGAGCCAATGACTGATTTTTGTAGAATTACTTGTTTTTATGATCCTTAACTTTCAGATGATCTATGTGTGTTTATGATATGACTGTTCACCATTTACATCTGTGATTATGTTGTATGATTTATACAAAGGTGTGATTTTTCGACAAGGGATATAATTTGTATCTCAGGAAACTCAAAGAAATTTGTTGTGTTATAATGTTCTTTCATATTTGTTTTAGTATTTAAGAAAGATAGATCATTGGATTATAATACTTTTGGTTGCTTCTTAAGTTTTAACATAATGTGTTATTGTCTACAAAGCTACTTTTTGATTTCAACTTTTTGAGGGTTTTTGAGGACAACTTGATAATATCTTTCAGAAGTCTTTAAAACTATCATTCCACTTCTAGGGAAAAGTGTCAAGTACACAAAGATGTGTGTGCAAGGATGTTTATTTAAGAACTGCTTAAATAGCAAAACTTTTAGGGGAACAAATCTCTTTGATCAGTAAGAGGTTTGGTTAAATTAATTATGGTTTTTACTAAATTTATGATATTTATAATGCAGAAGAATACTAGGCAGCCATTAACATGATGATATACATATGTATGTATTGACTTGAAGAGCTATCAGCTACATATTTTATGAAAATAGTTTGCAAAATAACATTGGATTTATAGTAACATATATATTTAGGAACTCACAGAAGAAGGTTTAGATACATGTAAGCCAGATGTTAATGTTGATCATCTATGAGTCTGGCTTACAAGTTGTTTTTACTTTGTTACATATTTTTCTTATATTGTCAGGGTTTCTTCCACTGAGCTTATATTAAATCTGAAGATGTAAGTATATAAAAGAGAAGGATAAATGGAGTCCATATTACATTTTTTAAGCAAGTCTTCTATAAAGATTTGTTATCTCAGCTGAGCTTTTGATAAGCACCAGTAAGTTCAAAGTGAGAGTCTCTGACAAGTACCTGGAATACAGACAATCTTTGTGGCAGGTTGGTTGTAAATCCATAAGCTGTAACATCTCGATAGGATGGAGATGTGTAAGAAATCCTCTTGAGAAGCCTAATGACAGCATATATCCACAGAGAAAATCTCCAGGTTCAGGAAGGTGGCCCAAGGAAGGACCCAGAGATAAGGCCATGAGTTTTTTAAACAAACTGTCCTTTGAAGTCTGCTCTCATACATTAAAAAATGATCAAAGCCTGGGGCTGGCCTGATGGCGCAGCGGTTTAGTTTGCGCTTGGCAGCCCGGGGTTCGCGGGTTTGGATCCCGGGCACCTGCCGACGCACTGCTTGGCAGCCATGCTGTGGCGGCGTCCCATATAAAGTAGAGGAAGATGGGCATGGATGTTAGCCCAGGGCCAGTCTTCCTCAGCAAAAAGAGGAGGATTAGCAATGGATGTTAGTTCAGGGCTGATCTTCCTCACAAAAAAAAAATGATCAAAGCTTAAGAATTCTATGCCTGGTATATTTGTACCTAGACTGTAGCTGAGGTAATTAACACTTTATCTTGGATTATTAATAAAGTTATTAATAAAAGGTAAAATGGTCAAAAATGGACCCTCACTAACTGGATTAGTTAACTTAAAGGCAAATGAAATTAAAAATGTTTTTCCTCCCTATGAGGAAAACAATTTTAAGTGTATAAATGATTTTTTTTAAGTTTTAATAATATATTATTAGAAAATATTAAATTTTAGGTAGCCTGGTATTCTGTGAAATGATTTTTTTATACTTATTTACAGATTCTTGATTTCTTAAGCATGGATGAAATTAGGAATAACTCTGAAATTCAAAACCAAGAATGCGGCTTTCGGAAAATTGCCTGGGCATTTCTCAAGGTATGTTTTTCATCCATTTTAAACACTTATAAAATAATCTTCAGATCTGATTGGCTGCTTTTTGGCGTCAGCTTGGTTTCCTAGAAGGAGCTGCAAGCTGCAGTGAGACTGGGGGTGAAGCTCTTCGTTCCACGGATCGCACTCACTCAGATTCCTAACTCTTGATTGATGCCAAGTGTGCAGGCGCACCTTTGGGCTCTGAGGATGCAGCGCTGAAGAAGACACACAGCCGGTCATCATTCACTCAAATCAACAAATACTTACTAAACCCTTTCTGTGGGGCAGACACTGTTCTGATCAGTGAACAAAGAAGACAAACTCCTTGGCTTCATGGACTTCATATTCTAGCAAGAAAAACTGACATAAAACAATTGATTACACAATTTATGATTATTTACGATTTTTATAAATACTATGAGGAGTTATGAGGTGGATGATGAAAACATCCTGTGGGGTCAAGGAAAGGTTTCCTAAGGAAGAGACATTGAATCTGAGCATTGGCTAGATGTTGGCAGTGGGAAAGAGAGAGTTTTGGGTAGACGGTACAGTATTTGCAAAGACTGATGTTGGAAAGAGCAGGGTATCACTCAGATGACCAAAAGAAGGCCGTGAGCTTGGAAGATAGAGTCTGAGAGGAAAATGCTGCCTGAAGAGACTGCTGAGTAGACAGACAGGTCTTGATTACACACGATCTTCTAAGCCATTACAGCAACAGGAAGCCATTGTAGAATTTTAAATAAAAGGCTAAAATGATCTGATTTATATTTTAGAAAGATTATTTTGCTGGGTGGAGAATGGATTAGAGAGGGTGCAAATGTATATACTGGAAGATTAAGGTAGAAAATTCTTGCAGTAGTCTAGGTATAAAATAATGGTGTCTTTGACTAGGATGTTTCCGCAGAGATGAAAGACGTGAATAGATGTTTAAAAAAAGATCTTCATTTTATTATTATTTTATTTCTGTCTTCAAACATAAATTTGAGATATAAAAAGTCTTGAGTAATTAACCTATTTTGTATTATCTTATAAAACTTTTCCATTTGTGTGTCCATCTATTCAACAAATATTTATGGTTTCTGGAATGCCAGGCACTCTGCTAAACACAGGGCATTCATAGATAGATTAGACATTGTTCTTGCCCTCCAGTTCAGTTTCTGTGTAAATATATTACCTACATTGTTGTGTGCTGCAGAGTAGAGCTGTGAAAACCCAGGTGAGGCACTCCATCCATGTTACGGGTTAGAGAGAGGCTTGAGGTGTGATCTGGCTGCAAAACGGCAGCCAGGGTGGCTGTGGTGAGGAAGTAGTTCTAGTTTGGCTTTAGGCATCAGCTGGTCCAGTATGCCTCCTTTATAACCTGTTATACCTTTTTCTGTACCCCCTCTCATACTGATTTAGAGCAAAAACAACCAAAAAAGATCACGTCATCTTCACATAGGAAACATTGCCTTCTTGTGGTCTTGTTAGAAACTGCTGGCATTCCTTTCATGCTAAGGTTTGTGCAGACCTGCCCTATTTGCTATAAACTGCCCTTGGGAAACAATAATGTATCTGATGGCTTGTTTACCTTAAGTGTCACATGGATTTGTGTGTATTTATTCATCTTATGCCATTGGCAGAAATGGCAATCAGGATTTCTCTCTGATCCCATCTCCACCGCCTGTAAAGGGTAAGGTATTCTATGTGCTTCCTCTGATGTAGCACTTACATATCTCTTTCATTAGATTGTAAGCTTTTCAAAGTCACCAGTGCCACCTTTTGGGCAAATTTGTTGAACATTTTTAGTCCTTATTTTACCAGATCTCTTCACATTTAATATATCAGTCTCTTGAAACTCTTTATTTGATAATATCACCAGCTTCCAGCATATTAATGGCACACAGAAAGTGCTCAGTGAATATCTATTGAGAGAATTAATAAATGTATGGAAACAGTGACTAGAAAAAATCTATCTTTGAGAAAGTGGCATGAATCAAGTTAAAATTTCAGTTGGTTCCAGGGATGTCCTGAGTAATTATAAAGTTATCAGAGTAGTCCAAATAAACCCCAGAGAACTCCAGGTGTGAGACTTTATCTTAACCCTCGACTTTACCTCAGATCTGAGGCACTTTCAATTCTTTTAGCACATATGCATGACTATTCTTGCAAGCTATAAAACAATAAAGCCTTATTTATTCAAGTTCTACATTATATAATTTATAACCAGACTGGCAGAATATTGGCTGGATCTTAGTTGTTTACTCATGCTAAGCAGCATACTAGTGTAAACTGGATTGCCTGGTGAATATTAAGCCAACGTATGGAAAGTATGATTTAGAAGCTGGGGAATAATATCTCCTTAAAATGATATTATTCCCGTATGAGTAGCTTCAGGCAACAGTAGTAGGGTTTATGAAGGGAGTCTTGAGTGCTTAATATTTAATGACTGAACATTTTTATTACTCAATTTGAAACTTCTTTACCCCTCTATATCATAATGTCACCCCTCAGCTTATGACCTCCATTGACTGCATCCTTCCTTAGAGGGGTAGGGAAAAGATGGGCTATATTTTTGCCAACTCTGTTTATTGCTGCCTCATTCCTGAACACACTGCAATCTGGATTTTGCTTCAGCTATTAAAGCGTCTCCAAGCAAATCACCAATGACTTCTATTTGCCAAATTATTGAACATTTTTCAGTTCTTTTATCATACCTATGTACATTTAATACATTATTCTCTTGAAATCTGTTACCTGGTTTTCTTGACACCATCCTTTCCCGGTTTTCCTTATACCATTCCTTTTGTCTTCCACCTGCCTCTTTAATTTCAGTTGTACTCATGGTTTCATTTTTAATCCACTTTTCTTAGACCCACTTTTCTTGCCTGTGCTTCGGATTTCAGACATTTCAACGTGAATGACCCATGGATATCTCAGACTCATCACAGCTGAACATCCTACCTAAATCCCTTACCCTTCTCTATCTGCTTCTTCAGTTGGTTACACCACCATCTGCCCAGTCTCCCAAGTTTACGGCCTTAGAGTTGCTCTGTCCATTTTAGTAGCCACAAGTCACATGTGGCTATTTGAATTAAAATAATTTAAATGAAACATAATCAAAAATTCAGTTCCACAGTTGTACTAGCGACACTTCAAGTGCTTGATAGCCATGTGTGTGACTAGTGGATGCTGTCTTGGATAGCACAAATATAGAACTTTCCCATTATCACAGGAAGTTCTGTTGGACTGCATGCCTTAGAGTCTTTCTTTACTCTTCATTTTTTACTTTCCAAGTTGAATCTGCCAGTGACAAATCGTTATTGAGTATGTTCCTTGCACTCAGTCCCTACTCCTCTACTTAGTCATAGTGTGGTGAAAGAGCACCTATTTTGACTTGGTGAGATTTTTATTTTTCTTGTAAGAATCTTCATTTATTTAGCTTAAACATAACTTGTTTTGATAGTTTTTTTTAATTAAATAAACCTTTTTAAGAAAGTAGACTAAAATATTTTTAAAAATGTAATGAGTGGCTTGAATGAGTTTATCTTACTCTTTGAAAATGATTTTGACCTTTTAAAAATTAAAACATCATAAAGTTTTATCATTTAAAATACTGCTAAAAAAATGGAAAATTTGTGTTTAAATAATATGCATTTTATTCTTTATCATTATTATTTCAAACAGATGTGTATTGATCACCTCCTTTGTGCAAAACAACGTCTGGCACAGTAACGTAAATGCTTTACCAACAGTCTGAAGTTGTACAGATGAAAAGACAGCTATCAGGAGAATATTTAAAAAGTCGTTTGGGTTACTTTTTGCCAAAATGGTCTGGAACTGTGCTTAACCAGCTGTGTCAGTGTTCTTTCCTTTGCTTTATAGTCTAAGGAATTTCAGCATGTGGTATTAATCTTCTTAAAATGAGTTTTTGACCATATACTATCGCTTTATTTGCAATGAAGATAACATTTTATTTGAATTCTTATTTTAAGCTTCTAGGAGCCAATGGAAACGTAAACATCAATTCAAAACTTCGCTTGCAGCTATATTACCCGCCTACTAAGCCTCGATCTCAATTAAATGTCGTCGAGGTTTTTGAATGGTGGTCAAAATGTCCGAGAAATCGTTATCCGTCAACGTTGTACGTGACTGTAAGAGGATTGAAGGTTCCAGAATGTGTAAGTTAACAGCACATATAAATACACATCCTCTGTTGTTGAGATTAAATGGTAACACATTTTCCTCTTCTAAAAAGATAAGGTCTCTAGAATTATTTTAATAGATTTCTAGCATAGAAAGGTACTTTCAGAAATTATGTATTAAGCCTGTAAAGGTGATACTTAAAAGGTACTTAAATGAATTTTAAGTACTAAATGTAAGTTTCACTGTTAGGAAAAATGTTTTTTTAAATAATATTGGTTTTTAAAAATTAAAGAAAAAAGAATGGTTTAAAGCAGGAGTTGACAAATATTTTCCATAAAAAAACCAGATAGTAAATATAAGGCTATGCAGGCCGTACAGTCTCGGTTGCAACTTTGCCTTTGTGGTGTGAAAGTAGCTACATAGACATATGTAGGTGATAACTAAACAAATGGGTGTGGATGTGCTCAATAAAACTTTATTTACAGAAATAGCAGGCTAGATTTGGCCCATGCCATAGTTTGCAGACCCATGGTTTACAGGCTCATTTTTCACAATGTTATTCATATAATCAGTAAATGATATTTCTACTGCTGTTTTCCATAGATTAAAATTATAAATGATTTTAGTAAAGAATTGGTTCTAAATGAGGTGAAACTTTGCTTTTGTCTTATTTGCTATAAGATAGTTCAGGTCAGTTGCATATTCTGTAGTTGATATTTAAACTGTGACCACAGGGTTGATTTCCATTGATTTGAATGAAGTTAAATTAAATCTGTTTTTAAGGAATGGAAGATTTAAAAAACTTTAGATCTTTACAGTATCAGTTTTGTGACTTTAAAGCCAGAGATTCATGCTATAACATCTGGTAGGTATCGGTGAAGAGGCAGAAGCAAAGGCACAGGGTTGTTAAAACCATTTCATGTAACTGTTGGAGTTCTGGGTTTTTCTCCTTCCAACTTTTAAGGCTTTTTGGTCATAGGACTATAATTTCAAGCAACTTTGATTTTATTTGAATAATGTACAAATAAAAGTAGAAGTTTTTCTAGAGTACCTTTTGAAAACATTTCCATATTGTTTGTTTCAGTATTTAAAACAATATATACTAGAAAAGAAAAAAAGATTAACATGATATATAAATTTTCTCATTTTCTGTACATATATAGATAAAGCCATCTTACCGTTCTATGATGGCTCTTCAGGAGGAAAAAGGTAAACCAGTGTATTGTGAACGACACCATGAGTCCAGCTCAATAGACACAGAACCCGGATTAGAAGATTCAAAGGAAGAAGTCAAGTGGAGACGGCTACCCGGGCAGGTGAGGCATTTGGTCACACGGGTTTGTTTAGGTAGTTATGTCTTTTAAAACTCCAGCAGCTCCCAGGGTGACTAGCTTGCTACTTAGAACTCGCAAATTATCCTTGTTTTTAACCACAATCTGGTCTTTCCGTTAATTCATTTGGCAAATAATAGTGCCTAAGGTGTGCATAAAAGTACTATCTTGGGTTCTTTCTTTGGGCACCTGGGCAGTTTTATGAGTTTGCTAGAGCCACCATAAAAAATACGCAGATTGAGTGGCTTAAACAGTAGGAGTTTATTTTCTCATAGTTCTGGAGGCTGGGAGTCCCAAGACTAAAGTTTGGCAGGGTTCGTTTACTCTGAGGCCTTCCTCCCAGGCTGGTCTTTTTTCTGTGAGTGTACGTATGTGGGGTTTCTCCCTCTTCTAATGAGGATACTAGTCTTATTAGATTAGGACCCCACCCCAACAACCTCATTTTAACTTTATCAGCTCTTTAAAGACCATATCTTCAAATGCTGGTACATCCAGAGGTACTGGGGTTAGGGCTTCACCATATGAATTTTAGGGGACATAATTCAGCCCATAACAGTAGTAAAAAAAAAAAACCATAGATTTTTGATATCTGTGAGAGGTATGTCTCCTAATGGATTTTATTATTTAAAAAACGGGTATTTTTTTGTGTGTGTGGATTCATGTAACTTTTTATAGTCCCTAGCTTCTTCCTGAATCACATTTTGATGGAGACATGTACATGTATACTCTTCTACCACAAGCTGAGTGGTATTTAAGCTTTTACTGAAGTTTTCTTACTTGGTTAGCATATTTTGCAGTGACAAGAAGCATTGCTGATACAGTTTTGCAAGTCTCTTACTTGTTTCCATTAAGAGTAAAGTGGTTCATTTTATACATCTGACCATTACCAGATGCAGTTTATCCAAAATCTTAATTTATCTGAACATTCCATATATACATAAGAATGATTGTTTTCCTAGATTTTTTTCACTTTCTCTGTTTTACGTCACATTTGACTTTCTTTTTGAGGCCAATTTTTACAGATACATCTGAAAAGCATTTTTAAATACTTTGAATATAATATGGAGAGAATAACACTTAGACTGTACCCTTGAGGACCTTCCACATCAGTTGGGGAGATAGAAAACAGTTACAGTGTTGTTCACTGTCAGGGGTGCTGCAGAGAATTCTCAAGGAAGGGTAGGTATACAAATAATTGATCAGCACTTCTCAAAGTGTCATTTGGGGTCTGCTGGGAGTCCTGAGACCCTTTCAGGGGGCTTGTGAAGTCGATCTATTTTCATAATAGGATCATAATGATTCTAATAATTTCATAATGATTTAGTTTGTCTTTTTTCACTTTTATTCTCTCACAAGTGTAGGCTGGAGTTTTCCAGACGCTAAGTGATATGTGATATCACAAGAGAGTGAATGCAGAAACAGTTAGGAAAATCTAGCTGTCTTTTATTAAGCCAGATATTAAAGAGATTTTCAAAAATGTAGAACAATTCTACTTTAGTTATTTTTCATAAAAAGACATTATTTATGTTAACATTTATTGGATTTGCTACTGTTATTTTTTAGATGAAGAAATATTTTTTAAACTTCTCAATTTTAATTTCTAATATGATAAATAGCTATAGATATACCATGTAATAAACAAAAGCTCTTTGGGGTCCTCAAAATTTTTTTAAGATTGTAAAGCATCCTGAAACTAAAACAGTTTGAGGATTGTGGATATGAAGAAGGTGAACTGGAGTGGTGGGGGAGGGTTTATTCATCAGGTTGGTGGAGCTTGAGATAGACTTTAAAGGGTGGCCAAGTTAGGGTTGGGTGAAGAGGGACAGGGAAGGGTATTTCGTATGGGGGCAAAGTTGTCAATAAATGGGAAAGGACCTGTTGTATTCATCAGCGCTCAAAAACTTGGCTGGCTGGACACCAGTTTGTGTAAGGCTAAAGTGGTGTGATAGATCACGCCCACGTTGTAGAGTGTCTCGAGTGGTAGCCTGATCCTTGACTGCGTGGGAAGTAAGAAATAATGGACGGTGTTTGGGTAGGAGAGAAGCGTGGTAACAGCTGTATTTCAGCACAGATTAATGCTAGCGGTGGCATGTAGGAGATCCCAGGGTAGGATACTTCAGAGTGAGGGAAACCTTAGAGATGGCAGTGTTGTCACTGATGTGTGAGGTGAAAGGGTGTACCTTGGGGTAATCATGGCATAAGGGAGAAATAAGAGATGAATACAGAAGAAAGAAAGAAAACCAACATGATTTAGTGACTGACAAGGCAGTAAAGAAGGGGAAGAGTCAGAGATGCTGAGGACCTTTATTGTTACATCATTAAACTTTCATTGAGTGCCTGTTCTGAGTACAGCATCAAACCCTGGGAATACAAAGAAAGTGATGGCGGCTTTAGTGATTTTGGCTGAGATGATGAGGCACAGAGTTTTCCTGAACTACACCTCCTACTCTTAAGAGCGGCAGCAAGGGATTATAAAACCCCTGACTTTTCCTTCGTTTTTATCCTCTCTTTACCTCCTCTCCCTTTTCTGAATCATCTGGATGGAGAATGGAGAAAAATGATTGGTAGCATGGTGTCTGGTCCAGTATTGGCACCTAATAAATGTCTGCTGAGTTTTTCACCTTCCTAGTAGCTGCTTACAATGCTGCCTCCCAGCAATGCTGCTCAGTCCTAATGCTGCTTGTGAAAACCTGGTGCCTGTCTAGGAAGCAGCCCTTGGACTAATAGTCTTTGACTAGGCCTAGTAAGCTGGGCTTGACCCTCTAAATAATCCTTATTAGCTGTATGTAGTGATAATGGTTACTCATGGGGTTGCTGTGATGAGTATATGAAAAAACATTTGTAATACAGTACCACATTCTTGGTGTATAGTGAAGACCCGATATATGTTTAATTGAACTTTCTGAATAAGAAGAAACACAGGAACTAAGGCTCACTTGGAAGAGGTAGAATTAGGGCAAATAAAAGTAAGCACTATTTTCTACATTAATACATGGAAAGTTTTGGTTTCATCTGGCAAGAGGGAATGAAAAGGTAAAAATTGTGAAGAAATCTTAATAAAATTAGTGAATGAGAAACCAATAGGAGGTGATTGATTACTTCGAAAATACGTTTTGGAAGGCAGCCACAAATGTTGGTTGTTTTAAGAGAGGAAAGGAGACAATGAACATTCATACATCCTGGACTTAAGCTTAGGCCCTATAGGGCATTTATGGTCTCACAACAAGTTTGTGGCTCAGCAAAAATCACTGGTTGCTGTCATAGAATAAGACTGTGACACACATTATTTTTTGTGACTAGATAAAAGCAGTGTGGTAGTGACAGCTTTAGAGTGTCAGATATTGAAACTTTCTCTTCATATTTTAGGTGAATTAAGTACTAGTTAGACGTGAAGTATAAATTCACTTAATTTTATGGAAAACTGATTCTATGTTTCAAAAGTAAAGTGGTTTACTATGGTTATCCATCATTCTGATTACTTTCTCTTCCTCTGCATCGCAGTAAAGGGACTTTAAAAAAACACCACCACTACAGTAATTGAAATTAACAACTAGCCTTCATATTTTAATGTTTCTTAATTTATATTTTTTAAATGTATGTTTTTTAGGCTTGCCGTATCCCAAACAAGCACCTCTTCTCACTAAATGCAGGAGAACGAGGATGTTTTTGTCTTGCCTTCTCCCATAATGGGAGAATATTAGCAGCAGCCTGTGCCAGCCGGGATGGATATCCAATTATTTGTGAGTAAAAATCCTGTCTCTTTAATCTGATTGTAGTCTATATGGAGGACAGTCTTTCGTTCTTAAAATTCATTGAAATCTTAATTTGAGTAATCCACCAGCACTGCTAAATTAAAATAGATTTCTCCAAGGAAAGTAACAGTCCTTTTATAATTTGGGACTTTTCTAACAATATATGTTCAGAAGTAGAATGAGAATGATCAAATGAAGGATGGTAAATTTATTTTTAAAGCATGCAGGAGGATTTTTTTAAGCATTTTCTATTTTAAATATTGAAATTTTGCAACATGAAGGATTAATAAATCTTTTGAGAAATTTTAGTCCAATGTGGTCAGTTGATAGCTGTGATAACTTGAATTATGAAAGCCTTCAAATTTGTTAAGCACTAGAACAGTAATAATTGGCTCAGGAGTACCTAGATGAAGAATTCTCATTATAATTGAGAAGTCAGCAGAAAGGCCAAAAATCCACTCTCAAACTGCCTTTAAAATATTTAGGAAAATATATTAAAAATAAAAAATATTTCTGTAGCTTTAGAGACTTATTTTAAGTGTGCGTTGTTGTATTCTTCTAGACTTAGAGGCATTAAATACCCTCCCTTACTTCTCACTTAATAATGAAAACCTCGTCTCAGCGGAAGAGCTGGCTCCTCACGGGCACTGGCCCTGAGCACCACGTTGTGTTGAACTTTCCTCAGCTTTATGCACTTATTCCTCGGCTGCTTCGCTTGTTTTCAGCAGGGACTCATGATTGGCTAGATTAGCATTTATTAAAGAAATATTCTTCCTCATGAAATAATGTTAGCTTTAAGAAATACAAAATTGTGTAGTTTGATTACAACTATGCTATTTAAAAAATTCATGGGGGCCGCCCGGTGGTGCAGCGGTTTAGTCCGCGCTTGGCAGCCCGGGGTTCGCGAGTTCGGATCCCGGGCGCCCGCCGACGCACTGCCTGTCAGCCATGCCGTGGCGGCGTCCCATATAAAGTGGAGGAAGATGGGCACGGATGTTAGCCCAGGGCCAGTCTTCCTCAGCAAAAAGGGGAGGATTGGCAACAGATGTTAGCTCAGGGCTGGTCTTCCCCACACACACACAAAAAAAAATTCATGAAAACCTATGCATGGGGAAAGATTCTGAGGAAACATACTGAGCATTTTAATAGTGATTTCCTTCTTTGGGGCAGTTGAGAGAATTATTTTCCTTCTGATTTATATGTTTTCAACATTTCTGTGATAAATGTGTTACTTTATGCTTAAAAAAACTTGTTCAAAATGCTGTGTAAATTTAGATACACTTATTGCTTAAATCTCAAAAAAAACAGGAAAAGAATCTTTGTCTTTTGTTTTTGATTTTTTGATTATGATGTATCTCCTCGGAATTCATTTAGCTTGTAGGATGTGCAGATAAATGTTTTTCACAAATTTGGGAAGTTTTCTGACCTTATTTCTTCAAATGTTCTTTCCGCTCCTTCCCGTTTCTCTTCTTCTTCTGGGACTCCCATCCTTTCTCTGGTTCACTTGATGGTGTCCCACAGGGCTCTGCAGCTTTACTCCTTGCTCTTCATTCTTTTCCTTTCTGTCCCTCATACTGCCTAATCTCAGTTACCTCCTGCAGGTGCACTGATTGTTCTGCCAGTTCACATCTGCTATTAGCTCCTCTGTTGAGTTGTTTATTTCAGTTACTGTACTTCTCAACTCTAGAGTTTCTATTTGGTCTTTTTTTTTTTATAATTTCTGTCTCTTTATTGGTGAGAAATCATTCTCACACCTTAATTCTCTAGACACAGTTTTCTTTAGATCTTTGAACATATTTACGAGAGTGGATTTAAAGTCTTTGTCTAGGAAGATCAGCACATAGTCTTCCTCATGGACAGTTTCTATTGACTCTTTTTTTTCCTGTGTGTGGTCATACTTTTCTGTTTTGTTTATGCCTCCATAATTTTGTGTTGAAAACTGGATATTTTAAATATTACAATATGGCAACTCTGGAAATCAAATTCCCCTATTCCCCCCCTCCACCCACCTGCCCAGGGTTTGTTGTTGTTGCTATTTGTTTAGTAACTTTCCTGGACTAATTCTGTAATTCTTTATTCTTTGTCAAGTATTGCCTTTGAAGTCTGCCTGGTTAGCTTAGTGGTCAGCTAATGGTTAGAAAGAGATTTTTAAATGCCTTGAGTGACTAGGTCTCCCAGCCTTTGCCAAGGGGCTGTGTGTGTGTGTTTGTTGGGATTCACTTTCAAAGCCTCAGCAAGCGGTTTACAGCTCTGCCTTAGCCTTCACTTCCTGTTTGCACAGAGCCTCCTCAGGTCAGCCAGAGTGAGAGAGAGGGCCTCTGGATCTTTCCTGGGTGTGCACACAGCCTTTGACGTGCATGTGTCCTCCTAGATTCCCAGGAATAAGTTGGAGCTTTTCAGAGTCTCCTATGGACATCTCATTCCCTGTTGTTTCCTTTTAAGTTTTTTGGTCAGCCTCTTACCCTCAGCCAGCATCACTGCCTCAGAAGCTATGCCATGATTGTGTCATGCACCCTAGGGTCAGGGCTGTTTACCCAGAGCACTCAGAGCCAGGTCACATAAAGCCAGGCCCTGAGAATGGATCCTCCAGGGAGCTGGCAGACTGGCTGATAGTGATAACCCTTGGGGAGGGGGCTTTTAGAGATCTGTAGGCCTCTTCTGCCCCATTTTGTGGCTGCCAGACTGCTGGTTTTTGTTGTAGGAGGCTGTTGGTTTTTTTTTTTTTTTTTACCATTTTTTTTATTGATGTCTTAATAGTTTATAACACTGTGGGGTTTTAGTTGTACATTTTTGTTTGTCCGTCACCTTGTGGATGTAACCCTTCACCCCTTGTGCCCCCCCCCACCCCCCTTCCCCTTGGTAACCACCAATCAGTTCTCTCTGTCCGTGTGTTCACTTATATTCTATATATGAGTGAGTTCATGCAGTGTCTGTCCTTCTCTCTCTGGCTTATTTCACTTAACATAATACCCTCTAGGTCCTTCCATGTTGTTGCAAATGGGACAATTGTGTCTTTTCTTATGGCTGAGTAGTATTCCATTGTATGTATATACCACATCTTCTTTAACCAATCATCAGTCGAGGGTCACTTAGGTTGCTTCCACTTCTTGGCTATAGTGAATAATGCTGCAATGAACATAGGGGTGCATACGCCTCTTGTGATGGTTGATTTCTTGTCCATTGGGTAGATGCCCAAGAGTGGGATTGCTGGATCATACAGTATTTCTATTTTTAATTTTTTGAGGACTCTCCATACTGTTTTCCATAGAGGCTGCACCAGTTTGCATTCCCACCAGCAGTGAATGAGGGTCCCCATTTCTCCACAACCTCTCCAGCATTTGTTGTTATTTGTCTTTGTGATTATAGCCATTCTAACCGGTGTAAGGTGATATCTTAGTGTAGTTTTGATTTGCATTTCCCTGATGATTAGTGATGTTGAACATCTTTTCATGTGTCTATTGGCCATCTGTATCTCTTCCTTGGAAAAATGTCTGTTCATATCCTCTGCCCATTTTTTGATCGGGTTGTTTGTTTTTTTGTTGCTCAGTTGTATGAGATCTTTATATATTACTGAGATTAATCCCTTGTCGGACAAACGATTTGCAAATATTTTCTCCCAGCTGGTGGGTTTATTCATTTTGATCCTGGTTTCATTTGCCTTGTAGAAGCTCTTTAGTCTGATGAGGTCCCACTTGTTTATTTTTTCTTTTGTTTCCCTTGTCCGAGTAGACATGGAATCTGAAAGGATCCCTTTATGTCCAATCGCAATTAGTGTACTGCCTATATTTTCTTCCAGGAGTTTTATAGTTTCAGGTCTCACTTTCAGGTCTTTGATCCATTTTGAATTGATTTTTGTAGATGGCGATAGGAGATGGTCTACTTTCATTCTTTTGCATGTTGCTGTCCAATTTTCCCAGCACCATTTATTGAAGAGACTTCCCTCTCTCCATTGTATGTTCTTTGCTCCTTTGTCGAAGATTAGCTGTCCATAGGTGTGTGGTTTTATTTCTGGGCTTTCAATTCTGTTCCATTGATCTGTGTGTCTATTCTTGTACCAGTACCATGCTGTTTTGATTACTGTAGCTTTATAGTATATTTTGAAATCAGGGATTGTGATGCCTCCAGCTTTGTTCTTTTTTTTCAGACTTGCTTTAGCTATTCGGGCTCTTTTGTTGCCCCATACAAATTTCAGTAGTTTTTGTTCTATTACCATGAAGAATGACATTGGGATTCTGATTGGGATTGCATTGAATCTGTAGATTGCTTTAGGTAGAATGGACATTTTAACTATATTTAGTCTTCCAATCCATGTGCATGGAATATTTTTCCATTTCTTTATGTCCTCCTCAATTTCTTTCAATAGTGTCTTATAGTTTTCATTGTATAGGTCTTTGACCTCCTTGGTTAAATTGATTCCCAGATATTTTATTCTCTTTGTTGCAATTGTAAATGGGATTGTCTTTTTGAGTTCTCTTTCTGTTGTTTCATCGTTAGTGTATAGAAACGCAATTGACTTTTGTAAGTTGATTTTATACCCTGCCACTTTACTGTAGTTGTTGATTGTTTCTAGTAGTTTTCCGATGGAATTTTTTGGGTTTTCTATGTATAAGATTGTGTCGTCTGCAAATAGTGAGAGTTTCACTTCTTCATTGCCTATTTGGAGTCCTTTTATTCCTTTTTCTTGCCTAATTGCTCTGGCCAGAACTTCCAGTACTATGTTGAATAAGAGCGGTGAGAGTGGGCACCCTTGTCTTGTTCCTGTCCTCAAAGGAATGGCTTTCAGTTTTTCCCCGTTGAGTAGGATGTTTGCTGTAGGTTTGTCATATATGGCCCTTATTATGTTGAGGTACTTTCCTTCTATACCCATTTTGTTGAGAGTTTTTATCATAAATGGATGCTGGATCTTGTCGAATGCCTTCTCTGCATCGATTGAGATGATCATGTGGTTTTTATTCTTCATTTTGTTAATGTGGTGTATCATTGATTGATTTGCGGATATTGAACCATCCCTGTGTCCCTGAAATCCCACTTGATCGTGGTGTATGATCTTTTTGATGTATTGCTGTATTCGGATTGCCAATATTTTGTTGAGGATTTTTGCGTCTGTGTTCATCGGTGATATTGGCCTGTAGTTTTCCTTCTTTGTATTGTCCTTGTCTGGCTTTGGTATCAGGATGATGTCGGCCTCATAGAATGTGTTGGGAAGTATTCCATCTTCCTCTATTTTTTGGAATAGTTTGAGAAGGATAGGTGCTAAATCTTCTTTGAACGTTTGATAAAATTCTCCAGGGAAGCCATCTGGTCCTGGGCTTTTATTTTTTGGGAGGTATTTGATTACTGTTTCAATCTCTTTACTTGTGATTGGTCTGTTCAGATTCTCTGTTTCTTCTTGATTCAGTTCTGGGAGGTTGTACGCTTCCAAGAATTTGTCCATTTCCTTTAGGTTGTCCAATTTGTTGGCGTAAAGTTTTTCATAGTATTCCCTAATAATCCCTTGTATTTCTGTGGTGTCTGTTGTAATTTCTCCTCTGTCATTTCTAATTTTATTTATTTGAGTCTTCTCCCTTTTTTTCTTAGTGAGTCTGGCTAAGGGTTTGTCAATTTTATTTATCTTCTCAAAGAACCAGCTCTTTGTTTCATTGATCCTTTCTACTGTTTTTTGGGTTTCAATTTCATTTATTTCTGCTCTGATTTTTATTATTTCCCTCCTTCTGCTGATTCGGGGCTTTGTCTGTTCTTCTTTTTTCAACTCTGTTAGGTGCAATTTAAGGTTATTTATTTGGGATTTTTCTTGTTTGTTAAGGTGAGCTTGTATTGCTATGAATTTCCCTCTCAGGACTGCTTTTGCTGCATCCCATATGAGTTGGTATGGTGTATTTTCCTTTTCCTTTGTCTCCAGATAGCTTTTGATTTCTCCTTTTATTTCATCAACGACCCATTGGTTGTTCAGTAGCATGTTGTTTAGTCTCCACATCTTTGTCCCTTTCCTAGTTTTTTCCTTGCAGTTGATTTCTAGTTTCACAGCATTATGATCAGAAAAGATGCTTGTAATGATTTCAATCTTCTTAAATTTATAGAGGTTTGCCTTGTTTCCTAATATATGGTCTACCCTTGAGAATGTTCCATGTGCACTTGAGAAGAATGTGTACTCTGCTTTTTTTGGGTGGAGTGCTCTGTATATATCTATTAAGTCCATTGCGTCTAGTTTTTCGTTTAAGTCCATTATTTCCTTATTGACTTTTTGTCTGGATGATCTATCTATTGATGTAAGGGGGGTGTTAAGATCCCCTACTATTATTGTGTTATTGTTAATATCTCCTTTAAGGTTTTTTAGCAGTTGTTTTATGTACTTTGGTGCTCCTGTGTTGGGTGCATAGATATTTATAAGTGTTATGCCTTCTTGGTGAAGTGTCCCTTTTATCATTCTATATTGCCCTTCTTTGTCTCTCATTACCTTTTTATCTTGAAGTCTACTTTGTCTGATATAAGTATGGCCACTCCTGCTTTCTTTTGTTTGCCATTAGCTTGGAGTATTGTTTTCCATCCTTTTATTTTGAGTCTGTGTTTGTCTTTAGAGCTGAGATGTGTTTCCTGGAGGCAGCAGATTGTTGGATCTTGGTTTTTAATCCATCCTGCCACTCTGTGTCTTTTGATTGGAGAATTCAATCCATTTACATTTAGAGTGATTATTGATATATGAGGGTTTAATGTTGCTATTTTATTGTTCATCTTCTGGTTCTTTTGCATTTCCTTCGTGTCTTGTCCCTTGTGTTTCGGACTGCAAATTCAGTTTGGTATTTCTGCATGCTCATTCTCTTGGTTTTCTCTTTATTTGTCATGTGTGGTTCTTTTCTGGTTATTTGTTTAGTGGTTACCGTGAGGTTTATATAAGCGATCTCCTGGATAAGAAAGTACATTTTCGGATGCCTCCTTTTTCCTGAGGCTGGGTCGATTCAATCCCTTACCTCTTCCCCTCCTTATTTGTTATCTCTTTATTCCAGATTGTGTCATGAATGTGTGTTCCCAGTGATGAGCTTGATGAATTAATTTTTGATGTTATCCAACTGTAGTTTGTTCTGGTTTAGTCTCCTTGCTGAAATCTTTGTATCCCCTTTCTCATTTGTTTTTTTTCAGGCCTAAGGGCCTTCTTGAGCATTTCTTGTAGTGGGGGTCTTGTGGTGACGAACTCTCTTAGCTTTTGTTTATCAGGGAGAGTTATTATTTCTCCATCGTATTTGAAGGATATTTTTGCTGGATAAAGTATTCTCGGCTGAAGGTTTTTGTCTTTCATGATTTTGAATATATCATTCCAGTCTCTCCTAGCCTGTAGAGTTTCTGTCGAGAAATCAGCTGAGAGCCTGATGGGGTTTCCTTTGTATGTTATTTTGTTTTTTTGTTTGGCTGCCTTCAATATTATTTCCTTGTCACGGGTATTTTTCAAGTTTGCTACTATGTGCCGAGATGATTTTTTATTCCTGTTTATATATTTAGGTGATCTATTGATTTCATTCACTGTTATTTCCCTCTCGTTCCCTAGGTTGGGGAAGTTCTCAGCTATTATTTCTTTGAACAAACTCTCTGCTCCTTTTTCTCTTTCTTCTCCTTCTGGAATACCTATTATCCTTATGTTGCTTTTCCTCATTGAGTCTGATATTTCTCGAAGAATTTCTTCATTTCTTTTTAGTCTTAGCTCTCTCTCCTCCTCTATCTGGAGCATTTCTGTGTGGCTAGCCTCAATAGTGCTAATTCGTTCCTCCATATTGTCAGCTCTGCTCTTTAAAGACTCCATTTTTTCCCCTATCTCGTTGATTTTGTTTTTCACCTCCAGTAATTCTGATTGGTTTTTCTTTATGGTTTCAATCTCTTTTGTGACGAAATCCCTGAATTCGTTGATTTGTTTCTGTGTGTTCTCTTGTATTTCATTGAGTTTGTTTATGATAGCTATTTTGAATTCTCTCTCATTCAGGTTATGGAATTCTGTGCCTTCAGGGTTGGTTTCTGGGTGTTTGTCATTTTCCTTTTGGTCTGTAGCCCTGACAAATTGTCGCAAGGATCCGACGGGAACAGCCTTATTTTTTCCCCTCATGATAAAATTGGTCCTGCAGTTTCCCCCTGCTGCCACTGGATGGAGATCGCGAGCGGTTTGCTCTGAGGCGGCTGCAGCCTCCGGAGGGATTATGCTGAAACGCCGGGTGCGTGGGGGGAGGCGTCCTCTCTTTCTCCTGCTTGACCCGGGTGTTTCCTTTCTGGCTCTCTCAGGGTGTTTGCTACACCCCCTAAACAGTCCATCGTCGCTTCCCAGTGGGGATCTCGCGACAGTCTGTGAGAGCACCTGGATGGCGATAGTTTTCCCCGCTGTGGGCCGCCCCTCCCCCCTCTGTCTGCGAACCGCGCTGTCTTTGCCGATCGATTGGGGAGGGGGAGTATAACTTCTTACCTCTCCTCTCGTCCTTCTGGGCTTTCTGTGCCTCCACTGTCCGATGTATGGCAGCAGGGGTTTCTTAGAAGTCCTTCGTAGTGTTTGATTGAGCTCTGTTGGAATGTGAATGATGTTTTCGTTGTGTCGTAGGGGGCAGAGATTCAAAGAGGGAATCTCACTCCGCCATGATGCTGACGTCACTCTCCAGGAGGCTGTTGGTTTTTAAGGCCACTTTGGAGTTTGAGAGAGGGGAATGGAAACAGGACAAGTTAAAATACCACAGAGCTCAGTGTTCTTACTGAAATTCAACTGTTTTTCTTGAATAAATGTTTCTCAGATTATTGCAAGCCTTTGTTTAATTTCCAGAGTTCTGAAAAAGTTAATTTTGACAATTTTTGCCAGTGTTCTCATTGCTTTCATGGGGGCCGCAGATTTTCTGAGGTCCTCACTTTGCTCTTCCTGAAGTACTTCTGTACTGCTCAATATTTTAAAGGGCAATTGGTTTTACCACTAGGTGGAAGTAGAGATTTGGAAACTTGCTTCTGAGTTAAGTCATTATCTTAGAAGATTTCATTGTGTATGTAACATACCAATACCACAGTGCCTTGTTTATCAGATTGGGTGTCTGTTAATTCTCTGACGGTATCTATCATTTTAGTATAAGATTTTTTTTTTCTCCCCAAAGCCCCAGTAGATAGTTGTATTCATAGTTGTACATCCTTCTAGTTGCTCTATGTGGGATGTCACTTCAGCATCGCTTGACAAGCGGTGCATAGGTCGGCGTCCAGGATCTGAACCGGCGAACCCTAGGCTGCTGAAGTGGAGCACATGAATTTAACCACTACGCCACCGGGGTGGCCCCCAAGACTTTTTTTCTGACAATAGTACACTTTAAATTTCTTGTTACTTCAAATAATTAAAATCTTGTTTGGAATTTAATTGATTTTCGGATAAAATAATACCTTATTCATGAAAGCCCAAATTACAGAATCTTTGAAGCAAATTGCAATTTAAATGTTATTATTTAATTAATAGATTGATTATCAAAGATTATTAGGAAAATTGCTTTGAAGAGATGAGAATAATTGCTAATTGCAGCATAGTATAAAATTTTGTGTGTGTGAATTCTTGTGTCTAAAGCAAATGAAGAACTTAAGTGGATTTTGAAATTTTTTATGCTGAAAACATCTTTGGTGATAATATAGATACTGCTTACCTAATGTATAAATTATTATAAAATATGAATTTTTATATTACTAGATTAAGGATCCTCTATCTGGAAACCTACTAATTTTTGAATATTTTTTATTAGTATACGAAATTCCTTCCGGACGTTTCATGAGAGAATTGTGTGGCCACCTCAATATCATTTATGATCTTTGCTGGTCAAAAGATGATCGCTGTGTCCTTACTGCATCATCAGACGGCACTGCCAGGTTAGTGTGCTTGAGAAGTCCTTGTTGTGTGTGCTGTTTGCCGTCAAGAAAAGCGAGGAGAATGTAAAGTGCTGTAACTACTCTTGGGCCTCAGTTGTGTTTTGCTTATCAAGGGACTGTCATAAATATGTATCCTGCAGACTGACTGATTAAATAAATAGTAGTGAAATCTTTTTTCTCGAAGAAATTTTTGTTAAATATATTTTATCTATGTAATATGTAATGTTTCCAGTCCTCACTCTTTACATGATCATTATTTATACTGTTTGATTAATACTTTGGGCTGAGGTTGTGAAATAACTGATATTTTTCCTAGAATATAAGCTCTTGATGGCAGCGATTCCATCTTCACTGTTAGCTGGATGCAGAGGCCGGGATACAGTGGTGCTCAGTGTGCAGTGTAGGGTAAATAAATGAATATGCACCTTATGTTTTAAGAGCTTCATAGATTGTCAAATATTTGTATTTTTCAGAATGTCAGTCTTAAAATCATTTAACCCCTTCCAGTTTAATAAGTATCACAATAAAATATTGTAAAAGCTACTTTTTAGTTTCATTTACACTTTTTTTAGCTGCTTGTTCTACCTTGGATGTATTCTAAAAATATTAGGCAGTTTTTCAAGTTGCTTTTGTATATGTCATTTAATTTGATTCCAACAAATGTAGGTGGATAGAAATAAATATTTATTAGTTCTATGGACCAGGAAACTGACACTTAGAGCAGTTCGAGATCCATTCTGACTTCACTCTTATTTACTTCTGCCTCCTGCTCTTTTAACACTTTTTTTTTTGCAGACACTTCTAGTGTCTGGGTCCCTTCTTCTGTTATCTTTTCAGCTTCCTTTTCAATATGAAATGTCTAATTGATTAAGATGTTATCGTTACTGTTTAGTTTATATTTAAATGGAAAAGATGGCAGTTGGTAACAATAGATTTCCCTTTCTATCCAGCTGGAAACCTACTGTTAGTTCCTCTTAACAGTATCCTCGAGAACCTGTCTGGTCTGTTTGTTTTTTTCAGCATCGCCTTTCTATCTGATGCCAGGTTATGCTGGAGAAAAATACCTAACCTTGCTAGGGCCTGACTGGATTGTAAGTCTTACAATCACCTGAGCTCTCATCTCTGCTGAGCAATCCTTTTACTTATCCTTATTCAGCTGTCTTTTCTCATTCTGCTGACAGTAGATCCAAACCTTACCACGCTTCAAGTTCTTAAACTAAATCAGTCTTCCCACTTTCATTAGATGACTGGCTTCAGTTTACAGTGAAATGTAGCCAGACATGAACTTCTGTATTTCCCTCTTGTTTCCCACCTAATATCTATAAATGTGCCCATCTTTATATCTGTCCACCTTTGTTAAGAAAGAATTATGGGCACTGACACCTTTAAGGCTGGTCTTTGACCTGTGCTTTTAATCTCAGTCCTTCAATCTACAATTCTGTTACTTCTATTTCCTACCTCTCTTGTCTCTTTAGTGTGTTTCTCTCTATTGACTTTGTCCTCTCAACTTAGAAATATGCTCAAATCTCCTTATGTAAAAAAATTTTTTCTTGACTCTTCCTGCTTTCTAGACTATCGTATTATTTTTCTTTCTACACCATCAAGAACATTCTACACACATTGTCTTTCCTTCAGCCCAGTTAGTCTGGCTTTTGCTTCCACCGTGCTATACAGACTTTGCTCAGGAGTCAGCAGTTCCTGCTCATTCTGAGATCCACTAGCCAGTTTTAGTCCTTACCCTGTTTGCCTTCACTGCAGGAATTAATTACTGACCAGTCTTGGAATATCTTCAATTCGTGGTTTTCATTGACACCCTCTTCTGTTTTCTTTTTGTGACTCTGACCAGTTCTCATTCTCTCTCTCGTGCTTTTTCCTCTGTCTGTTCTCTGTAGATGTTTACCTCCAGGATCCTTTGCTTGATCATCTTCCCTGATTTGGTGTGCTTATCCTAGTCTCTCTCATCTTCCTGGCTTTGAATTTCACTTTTTTTCTGTGTTTGACTTTCTATTACACACTTCTATCTGAATTGCCCAGTGACTCCTCAAGTCCAAAACCAAACTTACTGAAATCACCATACTTTTCCCCCCCTTTTTTAGTCCTCTTATATATTTTTTAGTGGCATCCTTATCCACTCTTTCTCCCAAGCTGGGAACTCAGAGCAGTCCTCATCTCTTCTTTCCTTCCCACCATTCCTTTCCATATCTAAGTAGAACTACAGTCTGTCAGTTCTCCCTCCTAAAAGGCTCAGCATTCCATCACATCCTTCCTATGCTCATGCTGTTGCCTTAACTCAAGTCCCCGTTATCTCTTGCTTCAACTGCTGCTGCTAAACTTTCCCAGTGTTCAGTCTCTAACTCCTCCATCTTTGCTATGCTAATATTATCTTTCTAAAACCATCTTTCATAAAGCCTTTATTTAAAAAACCTTTGATTACCACTGCCCTTTGGAAGATGTCCCAGCCGCTTAGCATGACATGATAGGCATGTCCCTTGTTGACCTCACTTCCTTTTCTGGTGCACTTACCATGTACCCTCTGCCTCACCCACACAGTCTTTTGAAATACACTAACATCTCATCTTCTCTGACATCTCAGTGCCTTTATCTTCCCTACTCTTGCTTTGCTTAAATGCTCTTCTCCCACCCTCCTGCCCACCTCATTCACTCAACAAACACTAAAGTGCCTTTTGTGAGCCAGAGTGGGCTCATAGTCCTCATTTGAAACCTAACTCAGATTTCACCATTTCCTGAAGCTGTCTTAGATTTATTTCCCCACACAACATACAATGTATTCTAGTAAAGTATACTTTTTCTTTGTGTAGCTTTGAAATTGATACTAATTTAGGATTCTTTACATCATAAAATATTATTGTGAAGGATTAACTGAATGAAGAGGGAAACATTGTGGCTAGAACCAAAAAGACAGTGAGGTTTTTGAAAGAGGTAAGGAATACTTAACAGTGAATAAGCTCAAATCAAAAGGAAGAGAATTAGAGTTACTAATGCTCAAAAGTGGCAGAAGTGTGGGTTTCTGCCCATGTCTTCTCTGTTCCTGGGGATCACTGTCACATGTTATCTTTAGTGTCTCCTGAGTAACTATTTCCCACTGGTTAGCTCTCTGCCATATGGGTTTAACCTAAATTCCTTGTTCAGTTGTCTTCAGCATCATCTGTATTTTTCTCAAATCAACAGTTCCTAGTATAATCAGAAAGACTTTTCCATGTGTAATGGCTCCCCAATAGGCCCACGTGTCCCCACTCCACTCCCTCCTCGTGCATTCTGTTTTAACTTTATGTTTTTTTCTTTTCCAATTCAAATAACTTTTTGTGTGTTCATCTAGTCTTCACAAATTTGTGTGTTCTTGTTCTTCTCTGTCAGTGATCAGCCTGATTTTATCCCAAACCCATTAATACATTTCTTTTTTGTGTGTGTGTGTGAGGAAGACTAGCCCCGAGCTAACATCCATTGCCAATCCTCCTCTTTGTTTTTTTGCTGAGAAAGATTGGCCCTGGGCTAGCATCTGTACCCATCTTCCTCTACTTTATATGGGACGCCGCCACGGCATGGCTTGGCAAGTGGTGCATTGGTCTGCGCTTGGGATCCGAACCTGCGAACCCCAGGCCGCCAAAGCGGAGCGCACGAACTTAACCACTATGCCACTGGGCTGGCCCCAGTACATTTCTTTTGATCTTGGATTCTACCATTGCTTGGGTGACTAAAGCTATCACTATACCAGTTCAGTTTTTACATAGAAAGCTTTATTTTTATATTAAAATATTGTGTCTATTTTAATTATATTGAGCTGTTTTTAAGATATAATTGCATCATTTATGCCTGTTATGTAATATTTCAAATAATGCTGCTAAGATTTGTTAGCAAGCAACTGAAGGTTTTATCTTTTAACGGTCTTCTTCATATTCCCTCCAAATTAGTGATTTTGTTCTTTCAGTAGGTACTATATTTCATGTAACATATGTTCATTGAAAGTTTTACTATGGTAAAAATGTTCATGCAGGAGCACGTGCTTTATTTTTACTTGAAAACATGCTCTTTCACTTCCTTCATTATTGGATTTTTCGTAGTTGAAGATCATATCCTGTATATTAAGCATCTGCTGAGAAAGCTCATAGAATGTTATTCTTGAATAGCAACTGTATTTTTTCTTTTATTGATAATTTTGAAAAGGACTTAATTTGCTTTCGTTCTTAGTAATTAAAAGGATGAACTATAAATCTCCATATTAAAAATGTAATATATTCTTTTAGTTCAAATAACTTAAACTTAAAAAACTCCAATGTTCTACACTCATGAGCACATGTCTGTTGCTAGATTTTGCCTATTTTTATACATGGACTAGAAGTACAGAGTATCTAACATAATAGTTTAACCCTTAGGGTTTACTCTTTTGCCAAAACTGTAGCAATGACAATAATATTAATTTTTTAAAAATCATGCATTATTTGGAGGAGGAGATAATGAGAATGTTAAATATAAAATGAGTACTTAATTTAGGGTAGCCTAGTTCTGTCAAAATATATTTATTTTAATCTGATTTTACTCAAGTATTCATATAGTAATTTCAGTATGGCTTTTAAATCTTTGGATCTTTATCTTCATGATCTAGGCTTTGAAATTACAAATATAAAGTTAATAGAATATCTTATTCTCCAAATCCCCACTAGTAAGCACTTTGCGAAAGCAATATACACAACCTAAATGAGAAATCATTAAAGTTTCTCTCTATGTTTTATTTTTTATGTGTATTGTACTAACTGCGGTATTTTACCAGCTATTTGATGTGTTTAATCAATGTCAAAAAATAGCAGCTTTAAAAAAGACAGACATACCCAAATACAAATATAGTTTTTTTATTCTACAGTATAGATTACAATTAGTAGACAAATTAACCATTATACTTTATAATAACTGTAAGAAATAGCTTTGTCAAAATGTAAAGAACCCCAGCCATCAAAATATGTGATCACATTATTTTTTATTGTTATAAAATTTAGTTTATCATTGGCTGTTGTCACTCACTTAAGTCCTTTGTCTATACTGGTTCTTAAAGAAACTTTTAAATATTTGGTTTCAGAAACAATGTGTAATTTTTTATCCTTTTCCAGGATATGGAAAAATGAAATAAACAATACAAATACTTTCAGAGTTTTACCTCATCCTTCTTTTGTTTACACGGCTAAATTCCATCCAGCTGTAAAAGAGCTAGTGGTTACAGGATGCTATGATTCTGTGATACGGATATGGAAAGTTGATATGAGAGAGGATCCTGCCATATTGATCCGACAGTTTGACACTCACAAGAGTTTCATCAACTCTCTCTGTTTTGATTTTGAAGGTAGGTCAGAGAATGTATTCCAAATGAAGGCTAGTTGCATGAAGAATTTTTTTTTAATTTTTTATTTCACCAGGATAATAATTATTTTAAGCTTGAGAGGGATTTTGTGTATTGAAGATTGTTTGTGCATATTTAGATTTATGTATATTTTGCCAATCATGTGATAGACCTGAACATAGATTAGGCACTAAGGGATTTCTGTTTATAATTTTGAAGTCATTAAATTCCTAAACATTTAAATTCAACTAATCTTTGCTGTAACAACCAGTCATGTTCCAAATTTCATAAATATATTTGATTGGATTGGTGATTATCCCCTTAATACGTTGATTTTTTTTTAAAGGCCTTTTAAAAGTTAAAAATAAGGAAGATGGGGGAAAATCCCAAAAGAATATTGAAAATACTTATTTTAAATGTAGCCACAGGATTTTTTCTAAAAAGTACAGAAACATATAGACGGGAGATTTGCAGTTACTTAAAGGTTTATCTTAGTATATGAATAATGTCGATAGTGTTTTAAAGATGTAAAATACAGGTTATTTTATCAGCTGAAATAATAAAACATTCAATAAATCTGTTAAATAGTCACCTTTTACATTATTTCAGACACTAGATATGTAAACTATAGCTATAATTAATTAGTATGGGATCCAGATCAAAATGATAATCTGCTAATGTACTCAGTTCAACTCTAAGGATGTTAATAAATTGGAATGCATTCAGGGAAGGTCAACCAGGAGTAGAAAGGTATCTGAAAACTCTGTTATAATAGAAGTAGCTTATACTATAAAAGAGATGGAGAATTTCTTCAAATATTTGGCTAAGATATCCGTATTTGAAAACAGTAATCAGGCTGTGTCACTCCAGTAGATAGAGATGGGACCAAAGCTGCAGAAGACAGATTTTCTTTGCTCAGAGTTAGAAAGAACGTTCTAGTACATAGAGCAGTTCATCAGATGAATAAGCTGCTTTGTAAAATATTAAATTCACAATTGCTGAACAACCATCTGTTCATGATGGTGTATAAGATATTCCCTAGTGGATGTGAAGCTGAACTTGATGGTCTCTGAGGTCCCTTTCAACTGTAAGATGGTTTGACTCTAAGAATTGGTGTTAAACTGGGACACCTGTTATTTATTATTTTATTCATTCTCTGATCATTTATTGAGTTCTTACCAGGTCTCAGGCCTTATGCTAACAATATGTTATTAGAATATGGGTGATTTTCCAGGAATATAAAACAGATTATATAGGTTAATAAAGGTAAGCAATACAGATACATATTGGATAATTCATATAATTTGTTTGACTTAGGAATTTGAGCCATATACACATGCACCG
Organism: Tapirus indicus; assembly: GCA_031878705.1. Lineage (NCBI taxonomy): Eukaryota > Metazoa > Chordata > Mammalia > Perissodactyla > Tapiridae > Tapirus > Tapirus indicus. The sequence continues at coordinate 54,138,245 of CM062933.1, read as the reverse complement.
AGATGCTCATTTCTTTTTGTATTCAAATTCAAGAAAGTGACAAAGGAAAATAAGTCATCAAAAATAATTCAAAAGACGGGCCGGCCCGGTGGCGTAGCAGTTAAGTTCGCATGCTGTTTTGGCGGCCCAGGATTCACTGGTTCAGATCCCAGGCGCGGACGTACGCACCGCTTATCAGGACATACTGTGGTGGTATCCCACATATAAAGTAGAGGAAGATGGGCACGAATGTTAGCCCAGGGCCAGTCTTCCTCAGCAAAAGGAGGAGGATTGGCAAAGGGTGTTAGCTCAGGGCTAATCTTCTTCACAAAAAAAAAAAAATAATAGTTCAAAAGAGTGAAGTATTATTTAAAGATGATTGGGATTTGATTGTGAGTTATGTTTGATTGTTTGGCCTTTTTTAAACTAAAATGTCTTTTAATAGCCCTCTAATTTGTTGACTATTTTACTGGGATGTGTTTTCCTAATTTCATATTATTTGTTTCTACCTCTGAGAAACATTTATAAGTGAGTAGTTTTATTGTTTTAAATAGGTCATCACATGTATTCAGGAGACTGCACGGGGGTGATTGTTGTTTGGAATACCTACGTCAAAGTTAATGATGTGCAACATTCAGTGCGCCACTGGAGTGTAAATAAGGTACAAAATTGTAGTTCATATTTTGAGATTTAATTAAAGAAATTGGAAAAAAAGTCGAGCCACATGACTTTAAAATAAGATGTCACAACATTCTGTTCTTTGTTTTCAAAAAAATTAAGTTTTTCTCAGTCCTTGAAAAGTCAATTATCATTGATTAATTGTCATGTCTTCCTGATGGCTAATTGATGATATGGCGACTTAGTGAAAATTTTCTTCATTTTGGCCAGCCTTTCATTTTTTTGAGCCGTAATTTGCACTGTGGCATTCAGTGATCCATTAGTGAAATTTATGCTAAAATGAGGTATATGTTATATTACTATCTGTAAGTAATAACATATATTCTGCTGTTCATATTCATTTTTTTCTTGGTCCAATAACATTGCTCTAAAAACAGTGTGTTCAGTGTTTTAGTCACAGTGCTCTCTTTCAAAATTTTATAATCAAAATTGTGTAATTATGAGGGGGATATATCATTTAATGACAATAATTGTTTCATTTGAAATTTGCTGAATAGGCAGAAACAAATTAATAGTCTTTCATCTGTAGAGTAGAGTGTTTTTAAGGTGGCTTGTATATTAAGCAATTTTCTTGGTGTATATTTAGTATTTTTTAGTTAACAGTACAAAATGAATCATTAAACCTGAGTTTTATATAAATTGATATAGTTTGTCTTACATGCTGTACCTTTGTTCTTCAATTTTTCTTCATAGTAGATATAACAGTTATTCTCATTTGAAAAAAAGACTAAATGAAAAAGAATTTCCATGAAATTTAGTTAAGTCTATTGAGTCCGTCAGATCTGTTTGAAAAACAGTCTATTCTGTTTTTAGTCATTCTCATCTAGTCTGTCAGGTTAATGAATGTTGGGTTGAGACTCACGTTGTGGCCTAGTTCACACACTTTGAGAAGGACTTTCTAGTTACTGTGTACCTGAGGGATTGGCAAAGCTCCAAAGGCACCAGTTCCAATCGTTTGAGTCTACAAGGCAGAATCGATTATTTGTGTGAAAAATCATGTGTTTCTTTACCTTAGTATAGTAACCAAAAGGCAAATTTACCTTGAAAATCTGCAGCCTGGTGGTTACTTGAGACAGTCAAAAATAAAAAGTTGGGAAATGAGCTGGAATGTCTTTTTAGTGGCTAATGCCCAAGGACAAACTAGAGCCTCCCTTTCTTACCTGGTCCTCTTCAGCCAGCCATGTGGAGAATGCTGAGTACACTCATCTGCCCCCAGATGAAGTGCCCCTGTGCTGTTGCACACTCTTTGGTACAGGACCGGGGCTTCAAAACTGGGACTTTTTTAGTTTCAGCATGAATATGATAAAGAAAAATAGGGAGGACATCATTAACAGATACTATAGACAGTGAGCCTGCCAGCCCATCTCTGAGTTATACCCAACACTGAATTGTTGTCCAGTTTTCTTTCTGATTTTGCACATTTGCATCTGTGTAAATGTTGCTCAAACCCTCAACAGTGCATCCCTGCCCCCAAATTGTTGTAGTTCAGCTCAGTAAAATCCCCATCTCTGGTGTCAGTGTTTGACTTTTTTCTGTAACTTTTAAAATGTAGCTAAGAGCAGGTCTTCATGTCAGATAGCAGTAGTAGGTGCTCATCTGCCGATGTGAGGATTGTAGAAGTTTGTACCCCACCCCCTGCTGGTGCCAACCCAGCTCTGCAGAGGAGATCCTCTAGGAGGAGAAAGCAGAGTAGTAAGGGGTCCCGGAGGGAGAAGAAGGTTAACTCACAATTCCACCTGCAGGTTAAAGCAGACTTTCCTTTGACTCTGGACTTTAGTCTAAGCAGTTTTGTATTTGCAATTTTTTTCTTTCTCCTAGTAACCAAACAGGAAGGACCTTTCATAGTTCCTTTTATGCAAGGCTTGTTCAGGCAGATTCTCCTTCAGGGTTTATGTCTTTTTTGATATCATTAGTCAGGCATCTTCTATAGCTGCCTTAAATAACCATCAAAAAAAAAAAAACCTTCACTTAAAATTACAATCTAAATTAAATGATTTCAGAACAAGATGCCAATAACATACCTTTTTCAGGACAAGTGGAAGTAAGTGTGTGAAGAAATAATCTGAGACTGAAATAGAAGTTAAAAGTTAATCCTACACTTTTGAATTTATAAAAATTGGGGGCCTTCTTATATGGTGATAAACAGAAAATGCAATGTTAGAAGATGTGTTTGTAGGAAGTGCTTCTTGTTTGGGAATATACTACAAAAATACTTACTAGTTAAATGTGGTGTTACATAACAACCAGAAGGTACATTCTGTCAGTTTTGTTTTCAGCCTTAAACTGAAGTTAGCTGGGAATCCTTTTGCTAACAATTTTAAAGCATCCTGTATAGTGCAATTGAAAATGACATTTTAAAATTAAATTTGTACTCTAAAAAGCATTTAACATTAGACAAACTTTACAGTGGTAATATCTTATAATTCTTTTAAAATTCTTTTAGGAAATTAAAGAGAGTGAGTTTAAGGGGATTCCAATAAGTTATTTGGAGGTTCATCCCAATGGAAAACGTTTGTTAATCCATACCAAAGACAGTACTTTGAGAATTATGGATCTCCGAATGTAAGTATATTTCAGTATTGACAGGTTAAATACTCATAGAATAAGTAATGAATTAATTCACATTTATAAAATGCAGCTATGGTTCTCAACTAGATAGTTTCGTCCCTCAGGGGATATCTGGCATTTTTGAATGTTGATTCTAGTACCTGGTGGATAGAAACCAGAGACACTACTAGGCATCCTGTAGTTCCTGAGACAACCCCCCACAACAAAGAATTGTCTTTCCCAAAATGTAAACAGTTCTGAGGCTGAAATAAGAGGGCTTTTGATTAGTACATCCTTGTTTTTCTTTTTTGTTTTATTTCTAAATAAGGCAAATGAAGGGAAGTCTCCTTAATGTAAAGGGTGAAAGCAGAATTTTGGGAACACCAGTGTGGACTTCTGGTGTGCTTTTGTCTTAGTGTTAAGAGTTCCTGTAAAACAAATGAAAGAAAGCTGTTCTATTAAATTTCATTATTGTATTCAGAAAGGCAAATGTGGTAATCTATATTAGTTTATTCTGCAGTTATCTTTTTTAGGGCTAACCATTTAAGCCCTTCAATATTTCTCTGGAACTGCTCAAGACACTGGCATGGGTGCTGTGGGAGAACGATAAGCAGAATTCGCTTATCAAGAGTTTATAATCTAGTTGTAACACATACAAAATAACGCACAAAACATTTAATTAGGCTAAATTGTGAGATCTTCTAGGGCTGGAATTTGTTTCTTCTTTTTTTTGTGTACATAGAATCCATGTCATGCCTGACAGATCGCAAGTACTCAATATGCACTTTTTAATGAATATAAATATATAATAAAAGGATTATATTTTTCATGGCGTCAGTAAAGCTGACAGCTATAGTATAGTTTTCTGTTAAAGGCTCTATGGAGAGTCTGGCCTTTGAGCTCAACCTTGAAGGATGCATAGAATTTAGACAAGATGGAAATATTTTCAATAGAGTGGAAAACATGAAAAGCCTGGAATAAAGTTTAGAGGTGGGATAATATAAGTTGTGTTCAAGACAGAGTGAGTGAGTCTGTATGAGCATAGGTTTCTTGATAAGGCTGAGAGAATTTTTAGCATTAGAGATTAGAGCAGATTTTAGAAGGCCAGGCCTAAGGAGTTTGGTTAGTCTCTTTTTAAGCACTGTAGTATTCAGCTTAAGATCATGCTTGGGCTCTAGAGGCAAACTGCTTAGAGTCAAATTCTGCCTTTTCCACCCCTTCCTAGCTGAGTGACCTCTCTGACCTCTGTGTACCTCTCTTTCCTCTTCAGTCAAATGGGAGGAATCATATACCGTACTCCTGAGTGTTTTGTGGGGAATAAACTAGTCGTGTAAAGCACTTAAAACATTACAGCACATAGCAAGGACTCCAGAAATGTTTGACTCAGTAACCTCAGGTCTGGGAATTTATGTTAAGAAAATAATTATAAAACAGTGTAATAAAATATGTATACAAGATTGTTCATAGAAAGCATGTTCAATGTAAGAGAAAGGTGGAAACATCCTAAGTGTTGTCCAACAATAGAAAATTTCTTAAGATACATTTAGACAATGATATAATATATACCTATTAAAATGATAATGCATTATCTATATTCTCTGACATGGAAGGCCATTGTTCGTGATTTATTGTTGACTGAAGAAAGCAGTAACAGAGCAGTGTGTGTAATGTCCTCTCTGTAAATCAGGGATGATTCTAATACCTACCTGGCACATAGGGAGCACTAAAACAGTGTTAGCTATTATTCCTAAGTGAAAAAGCCTGGAAAGTTGTATACCGTATTTAAGAGATGGTTTGATGCTATGTTTTGTCTAATATTTCTGCAAGGATCAAGTATTCATTGTGTGATTTTAAAAATTCACCACATGGGAAAAAAATAAGAATATAAAAATTCTGTTCATTTTTTAGTATTTTACTAACGAACTCAAATGCTACTTCCATAAAGTAGTCTCTCTCCATAGCTAGAAACAATCTCTCTTATCCAAATCTGCAAAGTACTCTTTCTGTTCTTCTTTTGTGGCACACTCTACCTCCACTTACTGTTTTACATTGATGCACTTCTACTCTCACCTGCCAACTTATGAACTTCCTGAGTTCTGGGACTGTCTCCTCTTTATTCTGCATCCATCATGAGATGTATCCCCCATAACAGGTTCTCAACAATTGTTTCTTAAATGTAAATGAAGTATTTAAAAGAGAAGTTTTTCTACCAGCAGTCTTTTAAATAAGTGAGACAGGTGACATTCGTAAAATCTCTTTTGTGTATAGATTGGCAGCAAGAAAATTTGTAGGTGCAGCAAATTACCGAGAGAAGATCCATAGTACTTTGACACCGTGTGGGACGTTTCTTTTTGCTGGAAGTGAGGATGCTATAGTATATGTTTGGAACCCAGAAACAGGTAAATATTTCATTGATCTTCAAAACAAAAATTTTTTTTTTGATTTTTGAAGAAGTGTGAAAACTACCATTTTATGGGATAATTTTCAAGGAAATTCTGGTTTCAGATTCTCAATTATGTTTTTCAAAATTGGAAAGTCAATAATGGGACTCAGCTACAGTCCAAATTTATATTAAATTCTGTTCTTTATTATTTTGATGTCTTCATGGATTTAGAATTTCACATTAAACTCAAGGTTTATTATTTCCTTTGCCTTTAATGAGATATTGTCAATCTTAGAGAAGTATTTAATGAGGACTGTAATGCACAATACAAAATGTTATAAGCTGGCTTTGGACTATAACTAGATATACAAATGGTTAGACATCTGCAATATGTGTTTATTAAAAACAAATATATTCCTGTCAAAGTTTTTGATGTCTGAAACTTAATAGCAATTTACCGGAATTATTTAATTCCATTTTTTTCAATAAAATAAACTATTACATTGGGAAGTTCATTTGCACCACACTGTTGCTTTTCAAAAGAAAAACTGAAACTACGTAAACATTTTTTTGGAATAAGTTGAGAGAATTTTATAAAATTTACCTTAAAATTTCTTTAATGAACAGTATTTAATTTTACCTTGTTTATTCTCTTGATCTTTCCTTTAGGCATTTTTGGCCAGTCAGTTCACTTTGTTGTTTTTTTTTTTATTACCATTTTTTTTTATTGATGTCTTAATAGTTTATGACACTGTGGGGTATTAGTTGTACATTTTTGTTTGTCCGTCACCTTGTGGATGTAACCCTTCACCCCTTGTGCCCACCCCCCACCCCCCTTCCCCTTGGTAACCACCAATCAGTTCTCTCTGTCCGTGTGTTCATTTATATTCCATATATGAGTGAGTTCATGCAGTGTCTGTCCTTCTCTCTCTGGCTTATTTCACTTAATATAATAACCGTCTAGGTCCTTCCATGTTGTTGCAAATGGGACAATTGTGTCTTTTCTTATGGCTGAGTAGTATTCCGTTGTATGTATATACCACATCTTCTTTAACCAATCATCAGTCGAGGGACACTTGGGTTGCTTCCACTTCTTGGCTATAGTGAATAATGCTGCAATGAACATAGGGGTGCATATACGCCTCTTGTGATGGTTGACTTCATGTCCATTGGGTAGATGCCCAAGAGTGGGATTGCTGGATCATACAGTATTTCTATTTTTAATTTTTTGAGGACTCTCCATACTGTTTTCCATAGAGGCTGCACCAGTTTCCATTCCCACCAACAGTGAATGAGGGTCCCCGGTTTTTTTTCTTACTGTGTTTTTATACTTTAGCATCAATTCAGAAGCATTACATCTTTTTTCCCTTTCAATAAATGGATCTAGGCTCCTTGCTTTTTGAATTCTGATTTTCATAGGTTCCTTAGACCTCTTTTAGCCACTAATAATCGTATCTTTAAAGCAGATGGTACCTCAGACAATCTCTGGAAAAAAATTAAAAAGTTAATTCCCCATGAATCCTCCCCCAACTGGAGAGTCTCTTTAGTGTTAGAATCCTGCAGTTCCTCCCTTAGTTCTCCCTGGAATTCCTTGTTAGCTGACATTTGCTCAGCTCTGTCAGATCTCAGAGTCAGATAGATACCTCTCTACTTCTAAGTTCTTTGCCTTTATTTTGTGTCTTGAAAACCTCATTGAAGAGGTTGGATTGAGAAGTAGAGAGAGGGCCAAAAGAAAGGAAAAATAATTGATACAATGGTACCCAAATATTTAAGGTTTTCCTGTAAATAATGTGACCTTCATCACTACTTACTATAAATATTTTTAATAAGTTGCAGAATAATCATGAGAAATATCTGAGACAACAAATTATTGAATGTCTTTTCTTATTTAGGAGAACAAGTAGCAATGTACTCTGACCTGCCCTTCAAGTCACCCATTCGAGACGTTTGTTATCATCCACTTGAAAATATGGTTGCATTTTGTGCATTTGGGCAGAATGAGCCAATTCTTCTGTATATTTATGATTTTCATGGTAAGTCGACTGCTTAATAAGTAAAGAATATTTAGAGTAACCTTTACATTTAGACTGAACCAGGAATCATGAACTCTGAAAACTATCATCCTTTGTATTAACAAAGCTCTCTTGAATATACTGTAAGAGCCAGATTAAATAGATTATAACATTTTATTTTTCTATAAGCACTATTGTTATGGAGTTTAAATATCAGCAAAAGTACACATAATGGTTGTGTCCTTATGTTGGAATCTCAGACAGGTAGTTATCACTTTCTTTGTAAATCAATTTAAATAAATAAAATTCACCTAAAAATTATTTGGGAATATGTTAAAACTAACTTTAAAAGGTAAGTAACATTTAGGAAATATGGATCTTTAATGTTTTCAGTTGAATATTGAGTTAATTTCTTATTCTGTGTTTTTGTTTTTTACTAAAGCACATAGTTTTAGTAAGTTGTAGTTTTGAGAGTTTCTTAACATAAAAAAAAGGCAAAAGGGCCAGCCTGGTGGTGTAGTGGTGAAGTTCACGTGCGCCACTTTGGCGGCCTGGGGTTCACAGGTTTGGATCCCGGCAGCAGACCGACTCACCGCTTGTCAGCCGTGCTGTGGCGGCATCCCATATAAAGCAGAGAAAGATGGGCACGGATGTTAGCCCAGGGCCAGTCTTCCTCAGCAAAAAGAGGAGGATTGGCAACGGATGTTAGCTCAGGGCTAATCTTCCTCACAAAAAAAAAAAAGAAGGCAAAAAGTCAAATGTCTTTTTCTACTCTAAAATTACACTATTCTATCATCCTTAGAACTAGTAAGAAAATAAAGACTTTGGACACATCTTTCAGGAATAGCATGGCATTTTTAGAATTATTTGGATTTATGCTGTTTTTCATGTATTTCTTTAATTTCTGTTCTGAAATTAGGATTTCATTTTTCTGCCTTGTAGTGATAGTGCTGTCACTCCCAAAATTGCAATTCCATTTTCTTCATATATTAATTCTTACACAAAAATAAATTCTTAGTCTCTTTGATTTGTTTAGGATGTAATGGATCATCATTCACTGTTTTTGCTAAGCTAGGATGGTTTACACACAATGTCATAAATGCATAAATATACAAGTATGTATATAGGTAATATTAATGTGGAACTATTTGGAGAAAGTGTTTTAAATTAATGAAGTGTGAGTGGTTAAGTTTATTATGTTAAGACAGATTGAATTGGTTAATGGTTGTGATAAGTGCTAAGTTATTAGGCAACTGAGTTAAGTTCTAAATCTGAAGTTCTTAATCATAGTATGGATTTTATTATGCTTTTTCAGGTGAATTATATTTGAAAATAATGTGTAAAATTGAGATGTCTTATTTTGAAGAATTTTACAAAGAAGAAATAATGAATTTCTCTAACACATGTAAATTTACAGAACTCTATTACTAATGGTGAAATTGATAAACAACACAATACCATTTACTATTACAAGCAAATGTTAGCAAAAATAAACACTGCCTGATTGTAGGAAAAGACAAATGGATTTCTCAGATCATCCCATGTCTAGATCTGGTGTCTAATTCAAACCTGTATCCTGAAACAGGTCTTTTCTTTGAACCCACTCTAAATCTTCACATAAAGGAGCAGAGTTATATGTAAGTACTTTATAATTGGAACTGTTATACAGGAAACAGGCAGCACAGTTATTTCCTCAGACTCTTAAGAGGTTTCACAACAGTCTTCATTCAATTTCTAATTTGCTTTTTTAGGCTTTTGAAATTTTCACTACAGATACAAGCTAAACCTCCACTCTTAACTTTTTTCTTCAGTTATTTTTTGTCATTGATAGAGGGATTTCATTATTATATTAGCCCAGTTAGGTTTGCCCATTTGGGTTTTAGACAATAGGCATTTAGACTAAGAAGTCCATTCTAGAAGTGTTAAGTAGAAAGAGCAAAGTGTTTTAGGAGTTCAAAAACATGGGTTTTTGGCTCAATTCTGTTTTTGTGGTGACCTTGCACAAGCATCTTGCCTTCCTGAAGCTCCATTTCCTTTATCTAGTAAATGGTAATAATAATACCTGTGCTACCTAAGAGTATTTGTGAGGATCCTATGAGACAGGGACTGTGTAAGTACTTTGTAAATTGATGAGCACTGTATTAAAACAAACAAAAAGGTAAAATGGGTTTTAATCATGCTCATCCAACCAATATATACTTGAGTTCATGGGAACTTATGTTTTAATATGCTGATAAGCATTTCTGTATGGAATGGAACTGAAAAAAAACTTTTTTCCTCTCTTTTACTCTTTCTGTTGGCAGCCTTTTCCTTTTGTTTATTAGTGTGTGTACCTTTCTAGGTCAAGTTGTATTAGAAAATAAGTGCACGAAGTTAAGAACATTATGTTATTTCCATGCTATCGTAACAAAGAAGAGGAAGGATTTCTAGGTGTTTTAGAAATGAAAATGTTCAAATAATACACATATGAAATTAAAAGTATTTTGTGCAATGGACTTAGAACACAATTTTAGATATACTAAAACACCTTTGCAAACAAATTAATACTTAAAATGTTTCAACATTTTCCCAACTCTTCACTGCCTATTTTTAAAAAGAGGAAGCTTAGAAAGAAGTTACGTAATCTCAAGCAATCCAAGATTTAGCACAATTCTTGTGAATGGTGTATATCCATAAGAAAATGAAAAGTAGTTTCAGACTGTAAAATATTTTGCTCATTAAATACAGGCCCAAATCATGAAGTCAAGTAGTCTTTAAATTTTTCATTGAAAATTATAGTATTTGTTATTTACCTATTATAGTTTTGTCTTGCATTTGATTTATTTTTTAATACAGAAATATTTTACTCAAACTTTCTTGTCTGAAAGTAAAGTTTACATGTATCTTTACCTATGTCTTAATGGTATAAAATTTAAAAGATATACAGCAGTTATATGATTTTTAAATAGTATTTATCAGAGCTGCTGCTATGTTTAAGTAATTTTCAAGGAAAATGGAGCAAGCTAATTTTTTTCATAAGTTAAATAAGCTGCGAATGAGACCACAATGGTAGCTAAATGTATCATCCATCTTTCAGTTCTAACAAAATCTGTGAAGAGTCAGCAAGCATCTTTCCCTGTTAAGCATATGTTCAGATTGTGGTCTTTTGGGTCTTTCATTCTACTGACTTTTTGCTTTTTTTGGTAAGAAATATGATTTTTACTTTCAGAAGGCAGTTTTATTTGCCTGGTGTTGAAAGGGTTAATCATCTAGTAATACAAGATTTAGTCACCAAGTCTCACAGATAATGTCCTTTCAGGATTCCCATCATAACAGAGTGCTAGTCAGAGAAACGGCTTCTGCTGAATTAAGTGCATAAAGCTAGGCTTTAGCAGTTAATGTTCTGTTATTAATCAGTCTTTGTCTACCTCAGTCTCTAAGACCGTCTTCTGCTTTAATAATAATCATAGCTAATACTTACAAAGCACTTCCTATGTTCCTGGTACTGTTTAATATATAATGTATAAAAACCTATAATCTGCTTACAAAAATCTTAATGAGATAGGTACTGTAATTTTCCCCATTTTACGGGAGCCAGGACTTGGATCCATACAGTCTGAACTTGGAGTCCATGCTCTTATTTGCTACACTAAACTGCCTTTTTAGCAGATTTCCCAAAATATTAGCTTTTGATTGTCTAATAAGCAAACCTTTTATTTTTTCCTACAATACCATTTACTCTCTGCCCCTCTGTGGAGTATATGGTTTCTCTGTGTTATCTATACTTTGTACGAAGCAGAGATGGAGGCTTATTCATCTCTTTACTATCAGCGCCTAGCCTGAATACTGACACATAATGAAAATGCATGTAGTATTTTAAGTAGAGTCAAGTCTTAATTTGGAAAGTTCTCAGCATTATTTTATAATCCCAGGTAATGAGCCTAGGTTTTCACTAGATGGCAGTATCTCCTCTGAATCAGTGTTAACTCTGGAGTGCTCTTAGGTTGTAGTGGCTTAGGCAAGACAAAGTCTTTAGTGAGCATCTGTTGTGTGCAAGTTGAACAGGGCTGTTAAACGCAGGAATCAGACTCAGATTACCGTGTTCTTATCCGTTCTTTTGTGCTTCCTAATTATTAAACCTCTGGAAGAATTCTAGTTAAACTGAAAAGCAATCTCTACCATTGACAGTGAACATGATTTTATTTATAGAATCCATATTCATTAATGACCACCTACACTGTCATTGTTGATAGCTTTATTTTTCACACTGTGTGATGTGCTTTATCGGAGTTCAGGGCAAAGTATATACCTTTATGTTCTTATAAAAATTTTGTTGTTTAACTTGCTTGTTGACCCAAAACCCATGGTGTTTCTAATGCCCTGTGCCTCCCATAGTACCTCGTATATTGCTGATGTGCCATAAATGTCTGAAATAAAAATTACAAATCATGTAGAATAGCATTTTTCCCTTAAATTTTATAAAAATATAGAAAGAAAGGCATGATCAGTTAGTAAATTTGGGGCTAATAATGATAGTGGTGGTAGTAGCTAACATTTATCAAGCATTTACTATGTGTCCCCTACTCTTATGAGCATTTTACATACATTGTCGCGTGCAGTCTTCCAAAACCCTGTGAGGTAGATGCCATATTGTCCTCACTTTGCAGGGAGAATGAGGTCATTTGCCTGAGGTCACACAGTTGGTAAGCAGTACAGCTTACTAGGCTGTCTAGCTCCAGAGCCTGTGCTCTTAAAACATTAAGCTATATGTAACAGCTACTTATTTAGTCTTTGGATTTCCTATTTCATGTTGTAAATTAAGAAGGTAGCCAGATATCCCTGTGGTAAAATGTATCGTTTTCAATTTTAATATTTAGGAGGACCCCTTAAGATTAAAAGGAACTTGGTTATCTAGTATATTATTAATAGTTCACTCCTTTACAAATGTTGGGGTAATTATAATGCATTAAGCCATTATATCCTCAATATAGTCCAAAATAGGAATTTTCTCTATTATGTAGCATTAAATTTTAATGTAACTACTTCTACAATGTTTTTATAATAGGATAATGTCTAGTTGAAATAAATTCAATATCCATAGTTGTATATATAATTTAATGGTGTTCTTGAAGTGCTAATGATTCAAAAGCAAACTCAGATATTGTAATCCTCATACTTGGATAAGATTATGCAGTAACATATATAATTGCTTGTAGGTCAGAGTTTTAAGTATCTCATCAGCCTAGTAGGAGAAATTAAGAGAAATGCCAAATTTTAAGATATTGCTGAAACTACCTGTTTCTTGGTTGTATCCTGAAGCATCTGTTTTAATATCCTTCACATGATGGATACTTTGATTTGAAAACTTATGTCATTCAAGGATTGAGGACATATGGAAAACTTAGTAATGGCTTTGAGCATAAACCAGAGCCCTGAATTCCTATCAAGGCATTTTTTTATGCTTACGTTGGTGCTTTTTAAAGTGTACCAAGAAGGAAGAATGGTATGGTGCAAAATAGCCAATGGTGTGGTGGGAAAAACTGGGGCAGGAGTAGAGTGTTGGGGTTCTAGATGAAATGCGATCACTTTGTCTGACCCTGGTCAGATTATTCAGCATTTCTGCTTCTGTTTTTTCACCTGTAAATTAAAATAATACCTGTTTTTATCTCAGTGTTTTGTCAGAGGATAAATTGAAACTATCAAGCAAGACGTGGAGCATGGATAGATTAGAATTCACGAACCAGGCTTCAGTGGAGAAATCCTAGATATTTTCTGTAGCAACATACACATCACACACTTGCAGTTGAATAGCATGATGTGTGATCATTGATTGATAATGGAATAGGAAATCAACAGCAGGACAATAGCATGTACTTCAAGAGATCTGGAGATAGTTTATTATATTTTGATGTTCAGCTAACAGATTTGCCAAATGATGGTGAATGCTCTCCCATTTGGTTGGCTATGAGACGTGAATCTATTACAGTTTCTTCTACAGCTTTTTGAACAGTTTTATTAATGACACTTATAAGTCTGCTTGACATATAATATATGTCAAGGAAATACAAGATTACTAATGGGTGCTTGAGATACACCCAGGCTACTAGAATTGAAGTGTTACTCGTAGAACTTCTTTGATTCATCCAGTCTCTCAAGATTAATTGAAGCAGGAACAAGTCAGACCTGGTAAAATACGGTAAAAAACATTATAAGCCCTTGAGCATTCTTGTCTTGATCCATTTGGACTGCTATAACAAAATACCAGAGACTGGATGGCTTATAAATAACAGAAATTTATTTCGTACGGTTCTGAAGGCTGGGAAGTCAAAGATCAAGGCACCAGCAGGTTCGGTGTCCAGTGAGAGCCTGCTTCTCGTTCATAGACAGCACCTTCCAGCTGTAACCTCACATGGTGGAAGGGACACAGGAGCTCTTTGGGGCCTCTTTTATGAAGACATGAATTGCATTCATGAGGGCTCTGCTCTCATATCCTAATCACCTCCCAAAGGCCCCACCTCCTAATACCATCACCTTGGGGGTTAGGATTTCAACATATGAATTTTAGGGGGACACAGACATTCATACCACAGAAATTCTCTACACATAGCACATGTTAGAGGAAGAAAAGGAGGATGCTACATAAGTGCTGAATGCTCAGAAATTAAAGAAGTAGACCTTCCAGCTTACAGTAATCATATTATAATTAGAAAGAATAATTTATAAGTAAAGGAATTAGGTATCTAGTAAGATGACTATACACAGTGACAAGGCTATATATAAAAACAGATGTTGAACAAAGGAATTAAGTGTTAAAGCAAAAGGAAATCTTACTGTTAATATAGTGTAAGAGAAAGAATATGTTGGTTTTTTAGTTGTACTTTATTATAAAGTCAATAACATAAGTACACATAGGCTTTAATAACAAACCTTGTATTCGCTTCAAATGCAAAGGGCACTGGATTAAAATATCTTATTTCCTCCATTCTTCCTCCTATAAAGATAAAAATCTCCTGAGAAAACCATGTTATTTTTTATAATTGTTTAAGGCCAGAACATACACAAAAGCACTGAACTTATTATATAAATCAAAAGATTGTCAGTTATGAAAACATTTTAAGAATTTTTTAAATTATGTAAAATTTAGAATGCCAAATTATAGCTAATTGTAGATAAATTTAGAAGTATTTTGATGTAACATTCCTTTAAGCAAACATAGTTACCACCTCTGTGTTCTCAGCACCTTATCCATTCCTCTGCTGTACCGCCTAGCACAGAGCAGTAATTTCTTGTTGACCTCCAAAAGGGTCAAACCCAAGGAGGGAGCCCGGTGTCTTGTATTCCCAGAGCCTGCTCTGGTATGCTCCTCAAAGAGTGATGGAAGGATGCAGATGAGACCATTAACATTGTGAGTTTTAAACATACCAGGTTAGGTTAAAGCTAAGTTTTAAACATATGAAGTTAAATTAGCACAAAGAAGAGAAAATGAGGAAGTGGAGAAATTAGTTATTTAATTACATCATACTCCAACTATGGCCTATGTAAAAATGTTTTAGAAACCTTTGAAATGTTAGAAGCATAGAGATTGAAGGAATCTCAGAAATCATCTATTGTAACCTATTTTACAGTGAAATCATTTGTATATTCTTATACAAATAGATGTGTATATTTGTGGAACGTGGGGGAGGGGAAAGAATGCAAGCACTTGTAAGCAGCTTCTGTTTCTAGTATCTGAGAAATTAGGTATTTGTGAATATTTCTGTAGCTTTTTTTTTTATGGCTGTCTTCACAGAAATAGAGGTGCTAAAGATAAAGTAGGGTGTCAGTTTGACTCCTTGAAATCTAGTCAGATGGCTTTTGTATAGAAAATTCCCTTTAGACAACAGAAACCTGTATTCATAATTGTTTGGGTTTCTTTTTGTTATCTGTATCCATTTAGGCCAATTTAATCCTTTCTGAAAGGCATCTTAATGCCTGGAAAAATAAACAGATAAGTATTTAGGCAATACTTTTTATTTTTTACTAGTTGAAAAAATTCCTTTTTTAAAAAAGAAAAGTGTAATACATGTTTAGCGTAGCATAATACTTAGGAAGTACAGTTTGGCAAAAAGAATAAGATAAATTACAAAATCCTACTATCCTGTATAACTGTTACATATATCAGCATATGTGCTTCTGTGCACATTGACTCACTTAGAGCTTAAAGTGAAATCTTGGTTGACTAGTATATATCAGGCAGGTACAAAAACATGGGGACTGAGAAAATGCCATTAAATAGTTAGACCCGGCTTTACTTTCCATTAGTAGCAGCAAAAAACAATGAAATGTGAAAGGACAATTTAGAAAAGCAAATAAGGCGGAGATCGTGGAACATGATTTTCATGTGTTGATTCATTCATCCCTGACCCATCTACTAATGTTAAATCTTCCAAATGCCAGTCCAGAGAGCGCTTTTCTTTTACAGCTTCAAAGTTTCACTTGTTCTTTAAACAGTCTTGAATATTTGAGAGTAAATAAATGTTCTGAGTCTTATGAAAAGAAGTCCAAAATGTAAACTGAAAAATAGTAGTCAAACCCATAAAAATTGAAGTATAGAAACAGCTACACTTTCATCTGAGAACAGTAATTGGTATTGAGGAATATGCATCTCTGAAAGAGTGAATTGTAAGCAAATCTTCTCCCTGGATAATGTCACCTGGTATGTACGATCATCCAGGTCTACAGGGAGAGAGCATCAATTATTATTGAGCTCTTCATTTAGAGTGGGTGAACAAAGTAGGGCATGAATATAAAGGTCAAAGAAATAAATTTTTTTTATATGTGCTATCTCAGATTCATGGTTGTGAAACCAAGGTTGATAACTTTAAAAAAAAAAGTGATCATCCTTGCAGATACTCATTATATTGTTTTATAAACTTTTTTCTTCCAAGTAATAGTATATTATGAGCAATTTTCCATTGTGATAATTATACTTCTGTATATAATTTTAGTGGCTGAATTCTCTGATTAGATGAATACACCATAATTTATTTAAGCAACTGTTGCACAATTTCACTCTTATATGATTTTTAATATTTTAAACAATACTTCAGTACACACCTGGCTACCTTTATTCAATTTGTTCCTTAGGGAAAAATATCTCGCTGTACAAAGGGTTGGTTAAACAGACAGAAAAAAAAGCATCACTTTTAATTTGTCTTTGTTTCCTTATTAATTCTTTCTTTAATTATTAGTGAGGTGAATGTATTTTTTATTTGCCACATAGTTCTTTTTGAGTTTTCTGTAATGGTCTTTTGCCCATTTTTCTGTTGGATTATTTGTTTTTAATTGATTTTATGGAGACTTTTTGTATATTAAGAATATTAACCTCTTTTATCACTAGTTTCTCATTGCTTTTGTGTGAGCAGCTTTATTAAGGTATAATTGACTTACAGTAAATTGCACATACTTAAAATGTACACGTTGATATTCCAGATATGTTTATGCACTTAGACCATCACCTCAGTCAAGATAGAGAACACATCCGTCCTCCCCAGAAGTTACTTTGTGCTCCCTTGTATGTTCTCCCTACCTCCCTTCCCCCCAGGCAATCACTATGAATTAATTGGCATTTTTTCTAGAATTGTATATAAATGAAACAATATGGGTCATGTACTCTTTTTTTATCTGGCTTCTTTCACTCATAATTACTTTGAGATCTATCTGTGCTTTAGAGTTTATCAATAGTTCATCTTTTTTACTTTTGAGTTTTATTTCATTGTATGGATATATCACAGTTTGTTTATGCATTCACCTCTTGATGGGCATTTGGGTTGTATCCTGTTTTTAGCTATTACAAATAAAGCTGTTATGAATATTCATCTACAAGTCTTTGTATTAACACATGCTGTCATTTCTCTTGAAGAAATTCCTAAGAGTAGAAGGGCTGGATCCTATTGCACATGTATGTTTAACTTCTTAAGAAGCTGCCAAACTGTTTTCTAAAGTGGTTGTGCCATTTAACATTCCCACCAGTAGTGCATGAGTGTTTCAATATCTCCATATCGTTGCTAAATTTGAAATGGTCAGTCTTTTTAATTTTAGCCTTTCTAATAGGTATGCAGTGCTATTTCGTTTTAGTTTTGCTTATTCTCAATGACGAGTGATGTTGAGTACCTTTTCATGTGATTATTTGCCATCCACACATCTTCAGTGAAGTGCTTGTTCAAATCTTTTTGCACATCTTTTAAATTGGCTTGTTTGTTTTCTGATTATTGAGTTTTGAGAGTTAAGTTTTCTATGTACAAGTGGCACTCTATTAGATACATGATCTGCAAATATTTCCCCCAGTCTTTGGACTGTCTTCTAATTGTCTTAATGGTTTGATTAACAGACATTTGAAATTTTGATGAAGTCCAAAATTATCAATTTTTTCTTGTATGGATTTTGGTGTCGTATCTAAGAATCTTTGTCTAATCCAAGCTCACAAAAATGTTCTGTGTTTTCTTCTAGAAGTCTTACAGTTGTAGGTTTTACATTTAGATTTGTGATTCATTTTTAGTTATTTTTTGTGTGTGGAGTAAAATATTGATCAAGATTCATTCTCTCACATATGGATATTCAGTTGTTCCAGCACTGCTTGTTGAAAAGACTATTCTTTCTCCACCGAATTGCCTTTATACCTTGTCCCTACATGCTAGGCTCTCTATTCTGTTCTCTTGATCTGTTTATCTTTATACTGATAACAAAGTGTCTTGATTACTGTAGCTTTGTAAGAAGACTTGAAGTCAGCTTGTGTAAGTCCCCTTTGTTCTTTTTCCAAGTTGTTTTGACTCTTCTAGGTCCTTTGCATTTCCATGTGGATTTTATAATTTGATAATTTCCCCAAAAATAACCTGCTAGAATTTTGAGTGGGATTAGGTTGGATATATAGATCATTTGGGAAGAACTGACATTTTAACAGTAGTGACTATTCCAACCGTGAACACAATCTCTCTCTTTATTTCGGTTCTTCTTCAGTTTCTCTCAGCAGTGTTTTGTAGTTTTCAGTGTGCACATCTTTCATCAGGTATTTCCCAAAGTATGTCATATTTTTTATATCATTGTATGTGGTATATATTTTTTTAAATTTCAACTTCTGATTCTTTGTTACTTGTATATAGAAATTCAGTTAATTTTTATATGCAGGTCTTGTATCCTGGAACCTTGCTAAAGTTGATTATTAGTTCTAGTGGCTTATTTTTTAGATTCCATTCAGATTTTTTACACAAATGTGGGACCAGGACCTGAGAGTGTGTACTCCCTTAAATTTTCTTCCCTACATCCATCACTTGCCTCAGCATGGTCTTAGCTCTGCATGGATGATTATATCTGTAAAGAAAGTTTTTTTCTTCCTTGTATACGTTTTTGTCTGCTTTTTGGTAATTTCAAGCAGGAGAGCAAATCTGGTCCCTTTTACCCTATTTTGGCCAGAGGTGGAAGAACTTTATTACCTATCATTTGCTTTTTATTTATTTTTTGTGTGTGTGTGTGAGGAAGACCAGCCCTGAGCTAACATCCGTTGCCAATCCTCCTCTTTTTTTGGTGAGGAAGACTGGCCCTGGGCTAACATCCGTGCCCGTCTTCCTCTCCTTTATATGGGATGCCGCCGCGGCAGGGCTGACAAGCAGTGCATTGACTGGCGCCTGGCATCTGAACCCGCGAACCCTGGGCTGCCAAAGCATGAACTTAACTGCTCTGCCACTGGCTAACCCCATCATTTGCTTTTTAAGTTCGATTACAGTAGGTTTTTTTTATTTTAATGAAGACTCTTTAAATGTTCATGTAGCAAAATCTGTCCATCTTTTATATTGATGATTCTTAACGTTTTCTGACTCATACAATCTTTTGATAGATAATCTGACAAAAGTTATGGACCTGATTTCCAGAAACATTTATATATACATGCACCTATTTCTGTATGTAACTTCAGTGGTCCACAGAATCTCTGAAGGCTCATCTGTTGAGTCCATGTTATGAATCTTTGTTGTATCAGTTTCTTTTTATGTCATGTTTAGAAAGGCCTTCCACTTAAAGTTATGTAATTAAGGAAATACTTTTTAAAATGTTTACTCTATATTATTTCTCCTTTGTATATACAAGCAGACATTTAAATTTTTCAAATTCATTCATTTTAAATGATCAAAAGAGACAATGTATGTGAAAGCATCCTAAAAACGGTAAAATGCAATACAGATGCTGTTGTCCTCCTCCTCCTCCTCATCATCACCAAAAACATTCACCCTTTGAGCTATCTTTGCCTCTCTGGGGAATTAAATCCAAAGAAAGAATTTTTTATGTGTTACGAAAATCAGCCCTGAGCTAACATCTGTTGCCAATCCTCCTCTTTTGCCTGAGAAAGACTGGCCCTGGGCTAACATCCACACCCATCTTGCTCTACTTTATATGTGGGAAGCCTGCCACAGCATAGCTTGATAAGTGGTGCATAGGTCCACGCCCGGGATCCGAACCTGCGAACCCTGGGCCACCGAAGCAGAGCACGCAAACTTTACTACTATGCCACCGGGCTGGCCCCCAAAGAAAGAATTAATTTGAGAAACAAAGTAAACTTTGAAAGTACTTATTCATATGTGGTCTATAATGAGGGAAAACAGAAAACATTATAAATATTTAGTAATAGGAGAGTGCATAAATAATTTATGGTGTTTCATTAGATGAGATGTGGTAAAGCATTTAAAAATAGCAATTTCATAGTTGTAGAAATATGAAAAATTTTTGCACTTAAATTGAAACTGTTAAATTTTATTTACACTATGATATCTTACATAAAACGTACATATGTGTAAAGATCAGGAGGCGTATAGAAATATGAGAACAGTTTTAGGGAGATGGGTTTGTCAATAATTATTTTTATTGTTTTTGCATTTCCTTTTATTCTATTATATTATGCCTTTTTTTTTTATATGATGTTTTCTATATCATGTATTTAAACTTAGGCTCCTGTCCCAATTTGTTATGTTTACTAGACCAAGATATTGCTTGAGCTTTAAGGCTCAATTATAATACTGCCTGACATGAAATTATCTGTGAAATTATTATTTTTCCTTCCTTACAATTTTATAGTATTTAATAATTTCAATTTTTTCCAGTAATGTCTTATTACCCAGTATTTAAAATGTATTATGCAGTTTCTGATCATTTGTTTAATGCTACAATTTCATGGCTTAATTATTTCACTATGCTTTTGATACGATGATTTAAACTAATATGGATTCATTTTTCCAGTTGCCCAGCAGGAGGCTGAAATGTTCAAACGCTACAATGGAACATTTCCGTTACCTGGAATACACCAAAGTCAAGATGCTTTGTGCACCTGTCCTAAACTGCCTCATCAAGGCTCTTTTCAGATTGATGACTATGTCCACACTGAAAATTCTTCAATGAAGATGCAACAAGTGAAACAGAGACTTGATTCTGTCACAGTATGTGTAATTATATTATGCAGTTAAGAAGTTGGGAATTTTAAAACCATTTTGATGCTGTTTTACATTGCCATGCCAATAAATATTAATTCAGTGAAGTAAGTTAGTTACTTAAAACTAGGCTTTCTTATACTTTTATAGTTCTTTTCTGGTACTTTTTCTAAAATCACCCACTGCAGTAACCAGACTGAACTTAGGAAAATCTATCATGCTTTCCTGGCAGGATATCTCTGTAAAGACCAGCCCAGGACCTGTTTCTCTGTTTAAAAATATGTGTGCGTGTATGTGGGAATATATACAATACACACGCACAACAAACACCAACCTGGGAAAATATTTACATAAAATATATTAAAGCAATAGCCTCCTTAATATGCAAAAGCTAAACAATGAAGAAAAATAGAGACTTCAACAAAGAAATGGATAAAAGAAATAAACATGTACTTCTAAAAAGAGTAAATGCAAATGTTTCATAAGCTTATTAAAGGTTCTGTCTCAGTACTAAGAAAAGAAGTGCCATAGAAACCAGTTATTGCCTGTAAAACTGGAAAATAGGTAATGAAAATGAGGAAGAGGATGCTTGTTTAAAAGTAGTGTGCTGTTCTGTTAGTGATAAGTTACTACAAAATCTTTCTCAAAGAGAAATGGTAAAATGTATTGAGAGGTTAAATACCCTTAAAAATATTTATGCTCTTTGACCATAATAGTTCTTCTAGTTAGAATTAGCCTTCAGCTCCTTGAAGACAGAGACTGTGCAGTTTTGTTCCTTGTTGTGTTCTCACCTTTCGGCACAGTGCCTGGCACTTAATCAATATTATCCCTTTCCCTCTTCCTTTGATAGGAATCTTGACCAGCTTTAAACCAAATATACGAGGAACTACACTGGGACACCTTTAGTTCTGACTATACTTTCTTCATCTCTCCTTTTCTTTCTTTACAAAGTTGAGAGAGTTTAAGGTATACCAGAGTACAGATCACACTCAGGCTCTGGGTTTAGGTTTAGTTGGAATATGCAGAGAATTTTTTTTTTGTATTTCTCACTATAAATTTTAGAATATAGGACTATAAATTACTAAGTTTATTTCAGTTTTGTAATTCTTTATATTTTAACATTTTAAAATGATTGAATAATGCATGGTGTTCCAAATTTTAAAAGGAAGTATAAATAGATAAAATTGAGTTAAAAATTACAGAAAAATATTTCTTCACTAGGAAAAAAAAGAAGTGTCCCTAGTCTAAAATCTTGCATAGCAAAATGACTTCATCTACAGACTTAAGAGCAACTTAGAGACAGATATATAAAAACAGATTTCCTACAGTCTGTCAGTCTTTACACTGTAAAATGTAACATCCTGGAAACAGCCCAGTCTTGTAGTTTTTCTCTGACATCATTTTATATAGCTATCGTTCTCAGTTAAATAAAGGATATAAGAAGAAGAGAAAGTAGATATAAAGGAAAAATAAAATCAAGAAAATATTTTTTAAGAAATGAAATTGGAGGCAAGGCGGAGGTAAATTGATAATTTATTGTAAGAGAAAAACATTTCTCTTAGAATCATTAGTTTATTTAGCTTTTATCAAATCTTTCTTTTTAAAAATTATTTAGAGGCTATCTTTGCTTTGGGATTGAGGTAGATAGAGGTTGCCTTTGGTAATGAAAACTTTGTCTATTTGCTGTGGTTTTTGAAAAACCTTATTTTTCCTATGTTGAAAGAATTCACTGAACTTTTTTTTCAAATGCTATCTGCAGTACATTTTCTCTCAGAATGTATACACAGTCATGCGTTGCTTAATGACTGGGATACATTCTGAGAAATGTGTGGTTAGGCGATTTCATCGTGTACACATCATATAGCGTACTTAGACAAATGTGGATGGTATAATCTACTACACACCTAGGCTATATGGTACTAATCTTATGGGACCACTGTGGTATATGCGGTCTGTTGTTGACCAAAACACCATTATGTGGCGCATGACTGTAGTATGTATGGGAATAAAAGCAAAATGTCATCTTTATTCCCAGGGCAGCTCCATTCTTTTCATATTTTGCAAGTATTTAGGTTGACAGGATTCCCACCTTTTGTCACGATGCCTTTTTTCTTGTTTCCTGTAATTGTATATTGGTAGACCCCAATTCCTTTTTTATGTTAGGTTGTTACTTAGTCTATTAAAGACTGTACCACTAGTCTTTTATATATAGAAGTCTAATAGAGAAGACTGTATTACTGAGGATACTTCTTTCTTTGTAACCACAATAAGAATGTTTTTCAAATAAAATATAATGCAAGTTTAGGGGGTGATTTTTGTGTATGTGTGACTTTCATAATAAATTCAGTTTAGTAGATATTTAATAGGTGTTTACTCAAACCCGGACAAGACCTCACAGTAGACAGTGTCTTGAGGGCACTGACACAACTCATTCTAAGTTTTCAAATCCAGAAATTTGATCTTGTCAGCGTATCCAGAGTTGCCCAGAATCTGGGGTACCTACAAAGAGTAATCAGTCCCACAAAAGTTGATTTATAAACTTAAAAAACATCTTATAATGAAAGGTATACCTTTCCAGCTTCCTGAACACTCAAGACCACTCTCCCTTTCTAAAATTAACTCGAAACCCAGGGTAATGATCACAAGAGTTGATTGTTAAGCAGAGTCATGGGAATAGGGATTGGATGGGTTTGAAAATGTTTTATGCCAGTTTTGAAAAAAGGTTGATTAATTTTCTTTACCCCACAGGAGATTTCCCCTTATAGTGATTGGTGATAACTAACATTTATTTAATTACGAGCAATAACTGACATATTGAATTCCTGAGACTGTGCTAAGTGCTTCACATGCTCATTGTATTTAATCCTCAAAACCATCCTACCATGTTGGTGCTGGTATTATTCCCATTCTACAGAAGGTGAAGTTGGGGCTTACAGAGGTCAAGCAGTATCTCCAAGGTCGCACAGATGGAAGCATTAGAGCTGAGATTCTGTCCAACAGTCAGAATTCCATGCCCACAGTCAGTTTTACTGTCTCCTTAGTGATGGAATTACTAATATCCTTTAGACGTAGTGTCTGTCCTTTAGAAATTTCTGGATTAAAAAATTGATGTTCCTCTTTTTTCTCTTTTTTTTCTAAACTCTACATTGTTAACCACTTTTCTCTAGTTCTATACTGGGCTGAGGATGTATATTGGTTAACCTTAATTGGGCTTGAGTATTTTTTGTGTCTCCTTAGCAGCAGATTTTCAAATCGTCTATTATATGTTGACTTTTACTAGTTTCGTTTTCAAAAATGCTCTTTCCTTGGCCTTGTCCCATGAATTGTAGGAAGTTCCTTTCTGTAGCCCCTTCAGTACTGGTCATATACTTCACCATTCTGTAGTGTTTATTATTAGATTTCCTCTGAAATAAATTATTAATATGGGAACTATATTTCTGGGGATTGTTATTTACAGAGATAAGTATATACTGCAATTAATTCAGAACGTGTCACTTAGACATGTTAGTGTTCTAGTACAGAATTTTCGTATTTGTGCCAAGTTTGTAGAGGACACAGTTTTTCTTGAGACAGGTACATGTGGGCCCTCCAGAGTTTTGTTTGTCAGTGCCTTTTGTTTTGGCCAATTAGATTTACTGAGAACATGTCATTAAGTATTTTTCTTTAATTTACACTCTTTCCAGCTCATTGGAAACAATGCATAGTGACAACTGCAGGGTGATAGGTAAAGAAATGCTTCCAAATGTTGATTTTGGTTATTAAAAGATTAACGTCTGAATGTGTTGAAAAGAGTTGATATTTTATTAAAATGAAATTATGAATATTTCTTTACTTATTATATTGTATTTCTTTTAGGAGGTGATACGAGCCTGTGCTACAAAGGTAAGTAGTTTTTATTACCAGGAAGGTAACTTTAAAACTATAGTTTTCATTGTGATGCACCAAAGAATTGAAATTTATCATTCATAGTTTTTAATAGAATTTTTACAAAAGTTAATCTGATATGTATTTTCCTTCTTTGAGCTTAAATTTATCAAGGAATTATAATACTGAAACGTTAGAATTCAGCAAATGGCTTCATGTTTTTGAAGATTTACGAATACTAAGTGATTGGGATATACTTTCAGTTAAGGACCAGCAAGGTCATTTCATTCTCTGAGAAAAATATTATATGGTACTTAATAGGTAAGAGACACCAATACAGTTCTAGTGGGTATATGCTGAGTAAATTGTATAACTCCTGAAATGCATGCAAGCTGCACGTAAATAGCAATTATATATTACGCTGATAATGCTCCTGGTCATTTATACCAATGTTTCACACTTCTTTTCCCATTTAACTATATAACAATCCTGAGAGGCATAACTGCCGATTAGATGTTATTGTTATTCTGGTTTTAGAAAGGAGGAAGCTGAGGCTTATCCAGTTTAATTTGCCCAAGACCCCAAAGTTAGTCTAAGAGTGGTAGTATACAAAAAGGCTCTTGATTATTAAACAATTTCAGCTAAATTGTATCTGAGATGCTTTCAACACAGCAGCTTTCTTCCTTTTACAAGCAAGGTTATTTTAGGTACAAATAACCTTTAATTCAGTTGTCAAGACAATAAATTTTAATTTAAAAGAGTTGGAATGGTACCACATGTTTGTGCTTCCCTCTTCTTCTGTCCACTCCCAAAATTCAGTTAAATAGTTAGACATCCATTCATTTATCAAATATAATTGTATGTGTCACAAAGTAAAAGGGTGAGACATCCAGAAGGGAAGGAATTAGAATGGTGTTAGTATGTTCAAAGACTGCTTTATATAATGCCAGTGCAGTGGAAATATTGTTTTATTCAGTAGATGCCTACTACCATGTGGCCTGCACTTGGAATATAGAAGTATGTAGACTGTTTTCTCTTTCTGCATGGGGCATCTTATGGAGGAAATGTGTCAGAAAACACTGGGCTTACCCCATCCCTGAGCTGTCCAGTATCAGTCAGAACCCATCACTTTTTAACCTAATTATCACAAGTCGACAGGATATGGAATATAGACAAGGGGAAGGAAGACGGGAAGAAGAGAACCAGCTATATTCTCACTTAGGCTGCAGATGTTCAGGAAGCTTGTTCCTGATAGCAATGATTGGTGTAGTGATTACAGCTCCAAGATTACCGAATCTTCTTAAGTATGCATAGTATAGAGAACTGGAGTCAAAAAAATAGTTGATTCTCTGACTAGCAATTCAGAGCTATTTCTCTTTATTTTAACAAATGTACTATATACCCTTCTTTTGTAATGCTATATGAATGTCCAAAGAGTAGAGTGTTCTGCACATATTTGGCAAGGCTTTGTGGAGAACATCCTCTGCTAATCTGGAAACTCCCTGAGGATGGAGGATCATGTTATTCATCTTCGTATCCCTAGTACTTAACAGAAGTCGAATAAAAGCTCATTGAAAATTTGATGATGTATTTGGAAATTAATCAAGATCTAGAAGGATTAACCTTACTTGTGTCGTTAGTTATTCTTTTTTTATGACAGTTTTATTGAGATATAATTCACATATCGTAATATTCACCCTTGTAAAGTGTGCAAGTCACTGGTTTTTAACCATTTTCACAGTTATGCAACCATCACTACTATCTGATTTTTAGAACTTTTTCGTTCCCTCCAAAAAGAAACCCTGTATCTCTTAGCAGTGATTCTACACACACACACACACACACACACACACACACACACACACACACACACACACACACACACACACACACATGCGCGCTCACACACGCACGCACACCCAAACTCCTGGGAACCACTAATATACTTTCTGACTCTATAGATTTGCCTATTCTGGACATCTTATATAAGTGGAATCATATAATATGTGGTTATTTGTTACTGGCTTCTTTCACTTAGAATAATGTTTTCACAGTTCCTTTGTTTGTAGCATGTATCAGTACAACTTTTTATTGCCAAGTAAGATTCCACTGTATGGATATGTTACATTGAGTTTACCCATTCATCAGTTTATGGACATTTGAGTAGTTTCTACTTTTTGGTTATTAAGAATAATGCCACTATGAACATGTGTGTTTTCATTTCTCTAGGGTATATATCTAGGAGTGGAATTGTTGGGTCATATGTGTTTAACATTTTGAGAAATTACCAAACTGCTTTCCAAAGTGGCTGCACCATTTTAGGATCCCACTTGCAGTGTATAAGGGTTCTAGTTTCTCCTCCTCCTTGCCAACACGTTATTTTCTTTCTTTTTTTTTTTTATTATAGCCATCCTAGTGGGTAGGAAGTGATATCTCACTGTGATTTTGATTTGCATTTTCCTAATGACTAATGATGCTGAAGATTTATGATGTGCCATTTATATAGCTTCTTTTGAGAAATGTCTGTTCAAATCCTTTCCCATTCTTTAAAAAACATTTTTTTTTTTGTCTTTTTGTTCACTTTAAGAGTTCTTTATATATTCTGGATACAAGTCTCTTAACAGATAGATGATTTGCAAAGTTTTACCCCATTTTGTGGGTTGTCTTTTCACTTTCTTGATGGTGTCTTTTAAAACAAAAAGTTCTTAATTTTTATGAAGTTCAGTTTATCTATCTTTTCTTTTGTCACTTGTGCTTTTGATGTCATATGTAATAGAAAACATTGCCTAACCTTAGGTCCCGACGATTTACTTCTCTGTTTTCTAAGATTTTTCTATTTTTAACTCTTACATTTAGGTCTGTGATTATTTTAATTGTTTTTATTTGTTGTGATGTAGAGGTATAATTTCATCACATTGCCTGTGGCTATCTTGTGGTCCCAGCACCATTTGTTGAAGACTATTCTTTTCCTGTTGAATGGACTTGGCACTATTGTCAGAAGTCTTTAATCCTAAAAGCAGAGTATTTTTATGTAGTTGCTCATCTGTTACATCCAGGATAATAAATTTTCACCAGATGCCTAAGTTTTTTCTTCCCTAAATCCCAGCCAGATTTTTATACTGTTGGAAAATTCAGTCTTTTTTTCCGTTAACATTCTTTAAACAAATATTTATTGAGTGTCTACCAAGTGTTTTTTTTGTACTTAGGATATAACAGAGAATAAGAACATTTTATTCTAGGGAGACAAACAATAAAAAAGAAAATAGATAATTTCAGACAATAGGTGATGTGAAGAAAATAATATAGGTTCATGGGACAAAAAATGACTGGGAGGAGAGGCTGCTCTCAAAGGATGATCATGGAAGGGCTCTCAGAGAGAAACACCTGATAAGGAGTGTCGACGCAAATAATCCATAGCCAATCTATAAATCAAAATTGGGGTGAGTTTATTATGAGCCAAATTTGAGGACCATATAGCCCAGGGCCTTCCTTCCCGAAGGAAGGAAAGCACCAAAGAAGTGGGGTATACAGAGTGGTTATATACCGTCAAAGAGCATATATCATATGTGGATGCAATGTCCTTTTTACGATAGTCACAAGATTGCCCTGTCTGCACAGCCATTGATGGGCACAGCAGGTAGCAGGTCTGTTGTCTTGAGTTGGGTGGTCACAGGATGAGTACAGCAATCAAATCTTAGCCTAGGGAGAAATGCTTATCCTTAAGGAAATGCCAATGTGGGGGAAGTTGCAACCTTATCCTAAGGGCATTTGTTCTTGTCTCTGGGACATGGTAAATGCTCAAAGCAGATAAACAATGCATGCTCAAAGCAGATAAACAATGCATGTTCAAAGGCCAGTCAGGCCCTTTTGGAAAAACAAGGTCAGGCCAAATTAGTTTTATACCAAATGGCTTCCTCATATACTCCAGTATATCCTATTGCTTGCCATTTTATTTATCAGGAGCTAGTCCTGTTCTGCAGAAGTCCTCATTCGGAAATCAAACGGGAATACTCAAGGACCAGAAAGAAGACCCATGTGCTTAAGTAGTGTAGTGAGTAAGCAAGGGGGAGCAGTGTTTCATCATAAGTTTGGAGAGGTGATCAGGA
Organism: Tapirus indicus; assembly: GCA_031878705.1. Classification (NCBI taxonomy): domain Eukaryota; kingdom Metazoa; phylum Chordata; class Mammalia; order Perissodactyla; family Tapiridae; genus Tapirus; species Tapirus indicus. The sequence continues at coordinate 54,109,249 of CM062933.1, read as the reverse complement.
GATCATGCAGGCCTTTCAAAAGGCCTTGTAAGCATGGGAATGTAGGGGAGGAAAAATTTTCCCTTCTATCTTTCTAGGTACTGAGGTTGGCCTAAGAATTAAATTGACATAGACAGATTAACAGGAGAAAAAAAATTTTTAATTACATGCGTATGGGAGCCCCATAAAGATAAGAGATTCCAAAGGCTGCCAGGCAATTAATTGAGGCTTATATGCCACCTGAGCTGAGAAAAGGGATAGGGGTCTGGGCCTTCAAAGAGGAGGAGGCAATTCATGGGAAGGTGAGAAGAGGAAATGTTTGGTAAGCAAAAGTTGCCCTGCCATGCAGATAAGTCTCCCAGGTGAAAAGTTTTCTGAGATAATAGCTCTCTTCCTGGTATAGACCCTCTTTCTAATGTAAATTTCCCTAACAAAAGGGTAAGTTTTACTCTGTTTTCAGAACTCCTGTCTGCAGTTTCTCGAAAATAATCCCCATGCCTAAAACGCATGTTTTGGGGTAGCATACTCTGCCACCCTTCAGTAAGGAGTTAGGATGTTGTTTTGATTAGAGAAACAAATGATTGAGGTGTTAAGCTGGGGAGAATGTGAGAATGGATTTTACAAGGAGAGTAAGAGTCTTCTAAGAAGAGACCACTTAATACACTGTTAGGCTAAGAAAGAGGAGATTATAGCCTAGACTAGGATGGTGTTAAAAGATAAACTGAGGCATATTAAATATTTTAAGAGTTTATTTGAGCAAAAATTGATTTGATTTGGGCAACGCCAAACCAGAAGTTGTTAGAAGCCTTTCACTGATAAGAACTGGGGAAAGACTTCTAGAGAGAAAAGGTAGAAGTAAAGCAGGACATTATTGATTGGCTATAGCTTAAAGCCTAGTTGGCTGTGATTGGTTGTCCTTCAGTTTCAGTTTCCTAACTTTGAGGAATTTATAGGCTTAGATTTTGGTTTGTTCATGTAGGAGCCACAGCATCAGAGCCACCTCAATCTAACGGTCTCCTTGTTTAATTAATTTAACTATGGTAATAATGAAGACACAGGCAATGGACAGATTTGAGATATACTTTGGAAGTAGATTCAACAGAATGTGGTGATGGATTGGACGTGATCTAAGTGAAGGAAAGAGGAATTAGGAATAACCTCTGTGTTGTTACTTTCAGCAATTGCACAGATGCTAGTAGTGCTTTTTAATGAGATGAGGACTGCTGGAATGGAGGGAGCAATTTAGGAGTGGAGTTTTGGATATGAATGTAGCTGTGAGGTAGGCAATTGGATATATGAGTCTTGAGAAGTCAGGGCTCAAGTCATATTTTTTAAGCTGCCAGATTGGTTAAGATCACCTGAGGAGAGCGTAGCAAATACCTGAGGCACTGGTCCAGGGGCAGGATGTCAGGGAAGCCAAGAGGGGTTATTTCCAGAAAGAGGAATGATCAGCTGTCACATGCTACTGAGAGAGTGAGTAAAATGGACAGAAAATTGACCATCGTATTTGATAACCTTGATGGAAGCTTTCATTAAGTGGTGGAGATAAAAGCACAATTGATGTCAGTTGAAGACAGAATAGGAGCTGATGAAGCAGAGACTATGTAGGCCATTCTTTTAGGAAGTTTTGACGGGAACATAGAGGAGCTGGAGGGGAATAGTAAATGGACAATATTCAAGCATATTTATTTGCTGATGGGAATAATTCAGTGGTGATGGAGAAGTTGATAATGTACCACAGAGGTAGTAATGGCTGGACTCAAGTCCTTGAAAAGGTGAGGAGGGCGTAATCTTGAATACCAATGGAGAAACTAGCCTTAAGAGAAGGGATTTTTTTCATCTTTTCTGATAGGTAAGTAGGTAGAAACTGCGGGTAGATGCTCATATACACGTTTGATGATGGGAAGATGAAGGCGTTCTCATCTGATTGCTTCCAAGATAGGAACTGGTATGAGAAGTCTTGCATTGCTCTGAGTTGCAATAGCCCTAAAAATCTATGTAGGAATTTGCAGTTTACAGTTTCTTTGCTCTTTCCCTTGTTAAGGGCTGGATTGAAGACATCAGAAATAGTCTTGCCTGGAGTCTTATTTCCATTAAGCTTTGTGTGATTCCTCACAAATGGAATTAATCTGTTTTTCTCATGTTCCCAGACATATTTATTCACACCTGGCTTGTTATATAGTTGGACCTATTCTGCCTTAAATTATAACTGATTTTGCTGTCTTTTCCAGAATTAAATTATGAATTCCCTCAGGAAGGAGCCACTCTATTTGCTTCCTACCTCCCTCCCCTCGCTGTCCTCCCTCCCTTCCTTTTAAATTTTACATAGTATTGCCTCCACCTCTAATCTTTACTTGTCTGAATTTCCACACACCTCTGTAAGCTTCTTAAAGCCAGAGGACTTTATCTTTTTTTAGATTATCATCACCTACCCTAGATGAATATAAATGCAGCCAAGCTAAAGTTTATTGAAGAATGCTGTAAAGGTAAAGTAATGATCTATATTATAGTCTAATCTGTCTTGGAACATATTATTCACTGAAAAATAAAAAGGTTTAAAAAAGGTAACTTTAAAAAGTTTAGATATTTTATCATGAAGAGAAATAAATAAGCTGAGATTTGAGTAGAATAGTGGTTTTCAATTATTTGGAGAGGTTTTTTTTCTAATAACTTTTTTTAACGCTCATAATTATTTCTTCATGGCATTGCAAAAGAGCAAATTAAGTTTTATTATTTTGACAGTATTCGGAAGACTGGCTTGACTGTAGGAGTAGTATAAGCTACAATAGGCCACTGAAAGAAATTATGGAATTTCATTACTGGAAATTTTAGAAAACAGGAAAACTCCTTGTTTTAGGGAAAACCCGTTTTCCTCAGGTGTATCTCCTTTACTGTCACACTACTACCACTACTCACTTGTGACACTAGATATGTGAGTTTTTTCCCCACACCAAGCAATTCTATGACACCAGCAGATGTGCTACAATTTAACTCAATTCTGACACTGGAGATAGTGTCAGATCCTACAGATTAAGGGCTCAATCCCACAAGACTGCCCCCTTCCCACTTCAGTTGCCAATTGCAAGTCCAGGTTGTTAACCTGTGCTTCTGACTGATGGGCTATAAATCAGAGGCTCCCACAATCCCCTCAGGTTTGATTAATTTGCTAGAGCAGCTCACAGAACTCAGGAAAACGGTTTACTTAACTGTTTACCACCTTATTCTAAAAGGATATGATAGAGGATACAGATGAACATCCAGATGGAAGAGATGTGTAGGGCAAGGCATGTGGGAAGAAGTGCAGAGCTTCCATGCCCTCTCTGGGTGCACCACTCTCCCAGCACCTCCATGTGTTCACCAACCTGGTAGCTCTTCAAACCCCGTACTCCTGGCATTTTTATGGAGGCTTCATCAGGTAGGTATGATCAGTTATTAACTCCATTTCTAGCCCCTCTGGAAAATGGGGATGGGGCTGAAAATTCTAAGCTTCTAATCATTTCTTGGTTTTTCTGGTGACCAGCACCCATCCAGAAGCCCACCAAGAATCACTTTATTAGAACAAAAGACATTCCTATCACCCAGGAAATTCCATAGGATTTAGGAGCTCTGTGTCAGGAACCAGGGTCAAAGACCAAATATGAGAACAAAAGATGCTCCTAGTGTTCTTAGCACTTAGGAAATTACAAGGGTTTTAGGAGCTTTGTGCCAGGAACTGGGGCCAGAGACCAATATGTATTGTCAACTTAAAAAGCAAATTTGCCTTTTTCTTTATCTCAAAATGAGTTTATTTGGGAAATAGCCAAAAGAATTGCAATTTGGGATGTGCATGCTATGGCACACCATGGGAAAATCTGGATAAGAAAGAAGGGGAGCTGATTTTAAAGAGAAAAAGCTGGAGTAGGAAGGTGCTGTTCTGAAGGGAAGTCCATTGAGGAAAAGTAGCAGTTCATGGCGGCAATGGCTTCTCATTGGCTGTTCTATGGTGCTTCTCATTGGCTGGGCTGTTGCCTGGTGTGGAGAGAAGTCTTCCTTTAGTAGTAAGTAGCTGTACTTCCTGTGGGAGGTGCAAATTTATGTCTCTTCCTGTTTGGAGTAATTGACAATGTGTGATAGAGGTGAGAGCTCCTCCTACAGGCCTTCCTGACTCCAGTTTAGTTAAGGTTTCTTTTATTAATTTCCACAATATATGTTTTCTCTTATTTCACACTCCCATTTCTAGATTTAAACTTGAGTATTAAACCATGTAAATTAATGAGTTCCTTACTTTTAAGCCTGTTAGTCTATAAATCTTATCACTGAAAAGTTACATTTGAGATCTTGAATACAAATACCATGTTAGCTTTGGGTAAGGTTTTAAAGCATGCACTGCTTTCACATGTATTAATTCATTTGATTTCTTTGTGGTTCTTATTAGTGCTATACCAGCCATTTGCTAAAGAAAGATAAACAAAACCTGGTCCTTACCCTCAAGAAGATTACAGTCTGGTGGATGGTAATTAACAAAATAAATACACACACTAAAGTGTTACTAGTGCTATGATAATCAAAGATATGGGACACGGTGGAGAGACAAGAAAGGAAGAGGTGAATTCTATTGGGAGAGTCTGAAAGGCTTTTCATACATGATGTACTACTTGAGCTAAAGCTTGAAGAAGTTGGCATCCACCAGAAAGGTGGAGCCAGGAAGGAAGGCCATTCCGGGAAATGGGAACAGCATGAGCTAAGTCACGGAGACATGAAACAACCTGGCATGTTTGGATAACTATATGCAATTTGTTGTAGCTGGAACATAGGAGATGGAGCGATAAGATTGGAGAGCTAGGTAGTTGTTAAAATACAGAAAGCTTTGTATGCCTTGCTAAAAAGTATAGACTTTATCTAATGGGACAATTGATGATGGGTTTTAAGCAGAAGTATTACTCAATAAAATTAGCATTTTAGAAAAATCATCCTGGTAGCAGTATAGAAGAAGAATTAGAGAAGCAGACAAGAGACAGGGAAACAAATCAGGAAACTGTTGCAGTAGTTTACGAGTGGTAAGGAAGCCCAAACCAAAGCACTGACTGTGGAGAAAGAGTGGCATCAGATGCAGAGCATCTGATTGACTTAATGACTGACTCTGGGGAGTGTGAGGAAACAGTCTAGGATGATTTCCATCTTCCTGGCTGGGGTAACTAGGTGGATAGTGACAGCTTTCCCTGAGAAAGTAAATAGTGGGCAAGAGATTAGTTTAGTTCTGAACTTACTGATCAGAAGAGTCTTAGATTTACGAAACATCAGCGTAGAAGGCAGATGAAGTGACACAAACAAACATTATTGCCCAGGGTGATGATGTGGTGTGAGGGGAGAAGAGGGCCCAGTGGGTCTAGCAGATGACACTGATAGGCAATGGCTGGATAACCAACAGAAAAGGTTTTCCAGAAACAGGAGAGTCATCAACAGTGTCAGGTATCTCACAGGCCTGAGTGAATCTGCTCCATTTGATCATTTGAAGTCCAGGGTGACTTTAACTTCAGATTTAGTGTTCAGTGGAGAAGAGCTTTGTTGTAGCTGGTTGAAAGTGAACCGTGTGGTCTATGAATAGCAGTTATGTGCTGTTTTTCAAGGAAGTTTAGCTTTCAATGAAGCTTAAAAAAATTATGGAATTATAGTGAGAATTTTTGTTTGTTTGCTCTTTGTTTTTGTACTAAAGTAGAAAGATCTATGCTTGTAGCCTGTAGGGAAACAGCCAATAGAGAATTTGAAAGTAGAATTTGAAGGAGCTTTAAGGTTATCTCCAAGGCAACAGATGGAGGGATTAATCTTAAACAGAAGGACACTTCTTCCTCTGACACTAGAAAAAAAAGATAAGGGTAGGTGCAAGAGGTATATTTTTCATAGATTTGGAAGTGAGAATTTCAGGGTATTCAAGACCAAATTTTCTCTGAACTAAGGAAATATACTGAGAGAAAGGTAACGGTTTGGAGGAAACCAAGATGCGTTGAAGCAAATTGACTTTCACTAAAGCATATATTGCTGGATAAATGATTTGAACCAGAACTAGCTCTTAATTTTGAGGTTCACACAGGGGAGTCATATCAGTCATCTTTGACCCACCAATCCTTGGTATGTATATCAAAGGCTCAAAAAATCTTGATTAAATATTACAAAATAAAACTTTGTTATGACTGATTCCAATTAGGATTCTCGTTTTAGTTAATACAGTAATGATGAACTGATTTGGGGGGAGGTTTTCTGGCACCTTACCCTACTGTAAAATTTCCTTTTTAACAGTAAGTATTTCTTTCTAATCCCTCACTTGACTGTCTCAACTTTTAAGGAAAATATCTGGAGACCTAGAGATCGTGTTTGAATTTCTCTTTATGACACCATAGGCTACTCATTTCTTAGTTTTACTAACCTAAAAATCATGGAGATGTAAGCTGCTTTGGGGATTTATATTATGAGAATGGTGAGATCCTGACTGCAGATACCTGAATCTCACTGTGGCTCAAGTTTTCTGTTTAACTTGTTCTTTAATATTGGGATTTTAATTTTTAGAACAGAAATGATTTACAACAAAACATTTCCTAGGTATTGGGGTTTTTTTGCCACCAGAACTGTCTTTCAATTAAAGTATTATTTTCATTGTTGTTCGGATTTAGTGGAAAAAGTAGGTAGGTGTCTGGAGGGACAGGGACAAATTTGGAGAAATTTGTGAATGTAAGCATGCAGACAGTATTAGCATCTTTTCAGTTATCATTTCAGACCATTTTGAAGTGTCTTCACAGCTTGAAACTTTAAAAATAATTCTACTTGAGGTGAATGTAGCATATAAGCTAAAGTCAGCTAAAATGATTAGACTTGTAAGAATATATGGAAATGTGTGTGTTATCTCTCCCAGTGGTTTTAAAATTTGACTAATCACTAAAAGATAAACTAATTGTTAGCTTGTTTAGTTTTGTGCATTCAGTTTTAGGTTAGGGCAATGACGTTTTTAACGTGAAAATTAACCCCCTCCTAGAGAATTAGTATTTGCATATTTTACACAGAGCTGCTTATACCCTGAAAGAGTAGGCAAAACAGTTTTGTGATTAACTTGGTAGAAGTTCTAGGTGATTTTTTTTCTTTTACTCTGTTATGAATTTCATTAATTTTTTATGCTTTCAGTTTTCCCCAGCATGGAGATATCAAACTGACTTTGGCAGACTGTGGTTTTTGCACGAAGCAAGCAGAAAAGTGTTGTGAAAAAAGGGTAGATTGTTGTAGGGTAGACTATCTTAGCCAACCTTTCTGTTGTTGTAAAATTATTAAGCAATTCTTTTCCACAGCATATGTTTCAAAAAATAGGTATTGCTCCACTCTATTTAATGGTTATTATTATTTTTCTTCCTCTAAATGAAATAGTGAATATGTGTAAACTAACTTTGAAAATATTAAGTTCAAATTTCAAATCACTAGAAGAATTAACAATTATCCCAAACCTTAAAAATTGAGTTATCTGCTCTCTTATGTTGCCACTCATCACTTCATGGACATTTGAATAGTCTCTAAAGAAATGTCAAGAAAGAGCAGAATTATAAAAATGCTTAGGAAGAACATGTAATTGTAGATTATAGTTGGGGTTTTTTTAAGAACAGCATTTTATTTTTAAAAAGTGACAAGACTTTCTGTTTGAGCAGAGGTGTATAAATATCCTAGTATTCTAGCTTTCCTGGTATTCTTTTTTGTTTTAGCACAAGTAAATTTCTGAAGAGGAAGACTGAAAAGCATGGAGTATGTGTGTGTCTGTGTCTCTCTAGCATACACCTGTTCTTTTGCACCAGATTTCAAAATGCGTTGTTAGACATGTAGGATAAAAATTTTCAAGAACACAGAAGTAAAACTGAAAAATGATTCTAAAAAGAGAAGTGGATTAAATAGTTAAGGGATAAATATATCATTCTGTGTATAGTACTTCCATTTAAAAGCATAGCACTGAAGAGTTTACTGCATCATCGTACTAGATTACATATTCCTAATTACCCTTACTTCTAGTTATGTTAATAACTAATATTTATATAGCACTTTATTTGTATAGCATGTTATGATTTCCCTTTGCCAACATGCTCTATTTAACGTATTTCTTATTTAATATGTTATTCAGTGCTTTATGGTTAGCATTATTACCAGTTCATCTTTATTGCTCCCCCAGCACATTCCCATTGAAGCGTACATACTATTTTTATTATCTCCATTTAAAGATGGAAAATGAAGCTCAGTGATGTTAGGTGATTTCATTGTTATTTTAGGTATTATATTAATATAAATAGTCAACATTAATTTTGATCAGTGTTTAAAAATAGCTCCTGATAGAATTTTTAAAGCTGGATAATTTTTTTAGCACTGATGTGGTATTTGACCCCATCTAACTACTTTGAAAAATATTTTTGGTTTTTATGAGATGGTATCATAACAGTTGAGGAACTTTAGAACTATATTATCATGTGGTCTTAATTAATTGACTTTTTTACCAAATATGTAAAAGCTCTTTTGCTTCAAGAGAAAAACTTAATCTAACATATACCATGAGCTGTCACTGAAAGAAGAGAAGTATTTACAAACATTCTGTAAATAATGAGTCAGATAAAGGGCATGTAACCACAAGCCACTACTACTTATACAGAACATCAAAAGGGAATTTTTAAATACTAATACAGTGGAAGTCCTCCATGTGGTTTTGATTATTTTAAAAAAAAGGGAGAAATAAAGGAGCTATTTTCATATACTAATATTTATATACCATAAACTATCAGTTAACATTTTGTTAATTCACAGATTACTTTTTTGGAGTAAATTAGAAATTCAGACTTTCAAATTTTTCAAAATTCGATCATTTTATCATAATTTTTGAAAGTGATAAACAATAAGGATATAATGAATGATTTATTAATAATTAAGAGACTAGATCATTGCTGAAGTTGTCTGTTACAAGATGAATTTACTAATTTACTAAACATTTGAAACTTTTTTTGTGAACTGTTCTTTATTTTCCTACCATAGCTGTACTTACAGTGTTGCACTTGTTATGCATTTCATTTCTCTGATACTATTGTACTCAGACAATCATGGTAGGTTTTTTGTGTTATACAACATTGTATTTACTTACAGAAATTTTACTTTATCATTATTTTAATGCTGTTTTTAAAATTACCAAGTTTTTTTGATACAGTGGAAACTATTTCACTTGGCAAGTTAGGTTACAGCTGTGTTATCTATGTCACCATGATGTATATAAACATGAATATTACAGGTGTTTTCTGTGCATTCTCTGAAAAGGAAGTACCTGCTCTTTCATAAAATGCTGGAGAAATGGGGGTGTGAAACATTTTAACTCTTTCTTAATTGAAAGCAGTCAAGGAGTCACTTTTATTTTTGCATAACTTTTAAGACCACTCTAAGTTATTAATAAAGTCAATTCCATGATGAGTAAACTTGTTTTAGTAAGGCGGATTTACTTTGCTGTAGTTATGCTTTCATTACCACCAGATTCCTTCCTTGATAAAAACTAAGAAGTTTTGTAAACTTTAAAAACGAAGCATATAAATTATTACCACTCCTTTTGAGCTACTGTGTGTCCTGGTTTGCATCAAAAGCAAATATTTCTCATCCAGTTTTTGCATCAGTAACCCAGGAAATTACGGTTTAGTTTCTGATTTGCCTTTCCTATTACAGGTCAACAAAAATCTCTCGTTTCCTTCAACATCAGCCTCCTCACAACAGCCTAAGTTAAAACAATCCAACGTGCTGGCTGCTCATCAGATCCTGAGTCAGTTTGGTTTCCCTGGGACTGGTGAGCCCCTTTCTTGCTTTGACTTCTTTTAAATGTTTAGTGCTATTTTTAAAATGGATATCATTTATTCCACTTGAGAAATATAGCTCATAGCATTGTAATGGTCAGTTTGCACACTTGATGAATCATATTATAGTATCATTTTTTTCTTTAAAAATCACTACCATTATTTCAAAAGCAAATTTGAATTCGGTAACTTTAATAGTAGTTACTCTCAACCTCTTTTCTATCGAGCAAAACATCTATAATATTAAATCTGATCAGTTTCCCTTGGATAAAGGAACCACAGTTTATGGCTAAGGCCGTTTTATAATTCATTTCAAGGAAAGCCAAGGTAAAATGTATTTTGGCAGAAACAGGATGCAACCTGCCAGTGATATCATGTTTCTTCAAAGTTGGCAAATTAATAAAATATGCAAAGAACCTAGTTACAAAAATCTACACAAATCACTGAGTTGAAATGAACTATACAATTGCAAATTTTTAGGCTAATGTTTTAAATTAATTTGAATATGGATTTCAAAAGATATCAAAGAAAAAGCATCTAGGTGAGAAATGCGTATTTTTAGTATTGAAAGATGACTATTTCTGTTCATTTATGTTTTTGACAGTATTTTTTCTATTGAATTCTTTTAGAGATAGCTGAGAATAACAAAACAATTATCTTTGCCAAAGAGATTATAATAAGAAATTTGAGCTTGAAAAGATCAACAGAATTTATTTAGAAATTTGGGGACAATATTTTCTACTTTGAAAGTATTTGGAATTCACATATGCAAGTTATTTTAATATTGCTATAGAAGTTACATATTGCAGTGGGAAGACTCTTGGATCAAGAACTCTAATGTTCAGTCCTGGCTATGTCTTTTATTATCCTTATTACCTGTGAACCTTAGAATCTTCGTTTGAAAACTAGAAATCATGTTTGCATTAAGTATTGTTGAAGTTCAAATCACATAGCACATATGAAACACTTTGTAAGCATAAGGTACTAAATGAATATAATATATTTACATTGTAAACATGATGAGTATGTGTATGCCAGCTTTGGAAATACTTTGAGTTCTAATTTCAAATCACTGTAATAATTAACAGTTATCCCAAACTTTAGAAATTTTAAATTTCTAGTGTTCCAGATATCTGCCAGAAGTTGGAGCAATAATGTTAGTCATTCTTATGTATAATGGAGGGTGCGCAATGTGCTACCCCTTAGACTCTTATTCTCTGCACCCTAACTAGATACTTGGTTGGCCTTCAGACCATGTCATTTTAATGACTAGGAGGGAGGGAACCTATCTTCACCACTTGATCCCTGTCATCTTTCTGCTGAGGTCTAAAATTCTTCTAGGAACATATCTTTCATTCCACACTTCAGGATTAAAGGCATAGAACATAAATGTCTGGTTGCGTTAATATATTGATTAAAATTCATTCAAGTAGCGTCTTAAGGTTATCGACCAATAAGGTGTAGATAATAGGTATAAAATTCTTTCCTCTTCTGTAAAGGGAAAGAACAGAGGATAGATAGGAAGTCCTTTGAAATGGAAGAGTGATTACCACTGAGGCAGATAAAGAATAAAGGGAAAGCCAGATATGATGAAGGCAAGCCTTGCAAACCTCACAGTTATGCACAGAATTGGCTTCGTTTACCTTCAGTTTTCATATAGGCTTTGAGTGGAGCTCTTATATCATCCATGTCTCTCCATGTGTGCACTAACTATCCCAGAAGCATTACCAGTAAGCCATATGATACATTGTAACACTGCTTCACTTGATTTTGTTTTAGTTGTTAATATGCCTGACCTCATTTTAAGGCGTATCCTCCCTATAAAATTTATTGACATATTGCTGTTATAGAAAAATTATAAAAGCAGAATATGTAGTCCATTGCAAAATGGCCAAATTAATTCATTTTATTTATTAAGAAGTCAGTCTTTGTGGAAAAAAAAGAATCCTGCACTAGGAAACAGGTGAACTAGTTTCTACATCTGGCTCTCTTTCTAAATGCCTATAGAATCCTGAGCAATTTCTTCAGGCATCAGTTTTCTCATCCCTACAGGTAAATGAGGGATCTGGATTTGGTGAGTTTCTGTCTAAAAAATGCTGTGATTCTATTCAATATTCAAACCAGTTTTAAAAGGGGATAAATAGTTAAGTGTTCCTGACTATACAAACGATCTATTAGAATCTGAAATATAGGACTACGGAAACAAATAATGTAGATAGGATGTTTAAAAATAAATGTCTTACTGAAAACCCATGTTAATGTTCAGGTCATATCTGTAGATGTTTGGCTTGGTGAGTATAAAAGGCTGTTTACACAAAGCTAGTCAATATGGGCCCACTAGCCCTCACACTAGAGGCTTAAGAGTAGGGGTTGATGTGATATATATTACATATGAGTTCATATGCTGGAAGACTGGGCTCCAAAGTGGGTTTATGGTCTGCTGTAACTTCTGTTGACTTTATTCAGGGTAAGTTCTAGGAAATCAAGACTGCTGGAAGAGTAAGTCTTTCTTCTTTGGTTTGTATTCTTCAGAGTTTCTAGAACACTACCTTTATTCATTCTGAAATCACTTTATGTGGCTACTTTGTTTAAGGCTTTTTCCTAAGGATATAGACTAAATATTATAGTCTGCGCCCTCAAGGAGCTTACAATCTGGTTATGGAGGCAAATGAGCTTGCAACAAATTATATCAGAGTGTGGTAGATTCTAAAATCACAGCATAAACAAAGGGTCACTGGAATAAAGAAGGATAGAGCAGCTAAGAGGTTTCTCAAACTTTACATGTCCCAGCAGAACTCTTGCCCCCAAACCCTTCCCTCCACTTGCACTTCCCCTGTTACACACAGGTCTCCCCAGGCCCAGCTCTCCCAGCACCTTAGCCCGGTTGTTTAGGTAAAGCTAGGGGCCATTCTTGATTCCTCCTCTTCCCACCAGTCCCCAGCTTTCACTCTGATCTGTTAGCTTATTCTCCCCATAGCAGCCAACAGGAGTCTTAGAAAAATAAAGTATTATTTTCATATTATTTCCCTGCTTAAAACTCTTACATGGCTTTCTGTCACAATTAAAATGAGTTGCAGAGTCCATGCCCTGCCTTATAAAGCCTTCTGTGATCTTGCTTCTGTCTTTGTCATTGGTGTCATCAACAGGTGGAGGTTCAGGAGGGCACACTGAGCCATGGAGCAGGTAACCAAACAAACCATTAGAAGAGAGCTTGATTCGGCTGGGGACTGGTTTGACTCTTAGTTTAGCTGGAGGAAATGGTGAGATGGATGTGCTTAGGAAGAACTGAGTCTGCAAAGGTAGATTGGTGTCAAATTGTGCCCTACTGAGGAATTCACATTTTATTCTCTGGATAAAATAGAGTTGTTCAAAGGTATAAGTATGAAAGAGATATGATAAAATGTGTTTTTAAAAAATACAGTGGATGTCTGAGCGAGGGATGGGTTAGAGAGGAAAAAAGGTGGATACAACTCTAGATACTTATTTTAAGGACTGTTCATCAGGCTATTACTGTGGGTTCTTAATTACAAAATAATAAAGCAGCTAATCCTATTAAAATTAAAACTATAAATCTTCCCTGGGTAATTTGTGTAAGAAAGAAAACTATGCAATTTTACTTGTCAATTATTCCTTACTTAAGCTGGGGAAAAATTTAATTTTGACATTTTAGGTTAAATTGTAGATTATAGCTCATAACGTTATGTTGCATTTCAAAACTGTTTCCATATTTCTTTAGTCTATTGAAGAAAATCTATTAAACAATAACAGCAACTTCTATTTGTATACGAATTTATTTGTATATATCCTCATTTGATCCTCAGTAAGACTCTGAGAAGCAGGGTAAACATGAAAATCCATAGGGAGTGAAACCTAAGACTATAAAACTCTTGCTATTCAATCCCTTTACAGTGACACTGAGCAGCAGAGGGCTGACTTGTCAGAGTTCACATAGCTGGTGGCAGTTGTCTCACTCCTAGCTCAGGACTTCTTATACTTACACACCCAACTGCCTATTCCGAGAGGAGGGCACAGTGTAGGAGGTGAAGTGGATGCCTGTTCAAGACGCTCAGCAAGGCTGTACCTGGAACCACTCCTTAGTCCCTGGCCCGTTGTCCTCCCGCTCTGCCAGGTGGTCCTCTGGCTGTGGACGTTGTCTTTTGTTACTGACTTTAGAGGTCTGCGATGTACTGCAGAGTAATAACCTGAACAGGACTACTTGGAACAGGTGTAGTTGTTAAAACTGAGGTGTCAAGAGGGTATTTTCTGAGGATTAATGAATATACATTTTTATTTGACCTTTAAATATAATTCTGTGTTTACCAGTTATTAGATTTTTTAAGGTCTGGTTTCAGTGAAACTGTGGTATTTAGTCTCCAGTCAAATCTAGAGATTCTCTACAGAGAAATTTTGTTCTGTGATAGTTTGTCTGAATCCCAGATCCCATTCAACCATCTCAAGAGTCCTTATTGTAGAAGTAGATTTTAACATATGGGTCACTCAGTAAGAAATAAAATCAACCACTGTTATGGGAGGAGAAATTAGCAGGAAGTGCTTATTCTGTAGGCAGTGGGGTAGTTGTATCATCTTTGCGTGTTTATGTTTGAAGGACAGCATGTTTCATTTTCATGTGCTTAATATATCTTTCCACAGTATTGTGCTAAACTTTAATTCATATTCATAGATAAGTAGAGTCATACAAATAAAATGATTCATTTTTCTTATTATGACTTTATTAATGTGATCTTTATATTGTCTTTTTTAACTGTAGACTTGGAGTTTGATGGGGGAGGCAGAGTGTGACATGGTTTTTAAAAATAATCAATAGCTCCTGTCTTCTCCATATTTTGTTTGCACTCTCCATTAGACCATATAAACATATATTAAACTTGATAGCCAACCATTTAATCTAACTTTTTACCATATCCTAAACAATCAAGATATTTGATTTAAATAAAATCATAATATTATTCAGATGACTTCAGTATTGGTTAAGAGATCTGTCAAGTTAACTTTTGTACTTCTACATGTTGAATAATATTTGAAGAACTGTATTTTCCATTTATTTTGCATGGCTTTGGGAAGTGTGCACTTATTCCCTTGACTAGCTCTTAAAATTAAGAGCTATTTTTCCAGTTAAATTTTATTTTTATTGTTTTCAAGATTTCAGTATTTCTTAAGGTTTTAATTTTTTATAGAAATGCAAAACTTTTTAAATAATATAACAAATCGAAAATGAATCCTGGGTCCTAATTTCACCAGAAATTCTGTGATATCCTTATATAACTCATTGTAGAAGGTAGATTACATCTAAGCCGGAAACATAATGGTTCTCGTATTTCAAAGGAAGGAAAAGAAAACATTTTGGCAAAAATTAGGAATTAGAATGACTTTCAATAAACCCAGCTGATGGTAAAAGGGGTTTTCCATTTTGAGGAAGGTAAAATGAGCCTCAAAGAACTTTCTCATGCTATCAGAATTGGCCGAGTTTTCTGTTAGTATTACTTAATGAACTATTAATTGAAAAAGAATGTTTTATTGAATTCTGATTTCAAACCTCCAGAATTCTAAGACTTCAGCTCAGGTGGTGGAATGGGTGAAAGGAATTAATTGACTATCGTAGATAATCTACAGAATCAACTGATTTTCTATAGACTGATGTCCTTAAATGTACTTTATAGTACTAAAAACAATAAAAAATGTTTTTATTATGAAACAAGAATTTGTTTTCCAAAACAACCATCTTTCTGAACTCAGCACATGTGCATTATGGTGGAAAAAGCATAGGCCTGGGGTCAGGAAGCCAGAAGAGCTGGGCCTGAGCCCAAACACTGCCCCTTTCCAGCTCTTATCTTGGGTAGCTGACTTTCTCTCCCAGTTTAGTGTCTGTTTTCTACTTCATAGAATTGTGAGGATCAGAAAAATATTTTTAATACTTTGAAATCTGTAAGATACTGTGAGAATAGACAACATGAGATTTTATGGGAGATTCTTTTGATTTTTTTTTTTAAGTTTGAAATGAAATGCAGTTTGCATTGTGGCCAAAGAAATGGAGGAAATCTTATTTTTAAGACATGCTTTAATAAAAGAATATGTTAACTGATGACTATAGAAAAAAGAACATATCAGAGAGGCAAATAATGGATATAGAATTTTGAGAAGCATTCAAAAAAGACATTAAGGGGCCAGCCCAGTGGCACAGCAGTTTAGTTCATGCTTGGCAGCCCAGGGTTTGCGGGTTCGGATCCTGGGTGCCCGCCGATGCACTGCTTGTCAGCCATGCTGTGGCGGCATCCCATATAAAGTAGAGGAGGATGGGCACAGATGTTAACCCAGGGCCAGTCTTCCTCAGCAAAAAGAGGAGGACTGGCGACGGGTGTTAGCTCAGGGCTGGTCTTTCTCACAAAAAAAATAAATACTAAAAAAATAAATAAATAAAACAAACAAAGACATTGAGATGACTCATTTTAAGAGGAAAGTTTTCAAACAAGCATCTCAAACTTAAATAATCCACTAGAACCCGCTTAACTTTTCAAACTTTAGATTTTCATGTAAGTACCAGTCAACAAAAACCTTGGAGGTGGCACTATTTTCATGTTTGGATTTTTCTGGGCACTGAACAAAAGACCTTGATCCCCTGGATTTTCTTCCTTTAACACATCACTATTTTATATTTCTCTTCCACAAAGACTGAGATTTCATTTGTTAGATTTTTTGTTGTAGTTCATAACTGCATTCTCTAAAATTAATGTTTATTGGTACATTAAAGATATAAAGTGCCATTTTAGTAACCAATATCGGTATTTTACTAAGTAATTCTCCAGTGATCTGAGTTAATCCACTTGTTAAAAATTAAAACTTATCCTCACTTGTAACGGAAGCCCCTCTATTTCCTGAATAATAAATGTCGTTTGAAGTAGTATAGTGTTTCTAACCATGTTGATAACTTAAAATAATATTCTACGTGTTTACTATTTCCTAATTTAAAAATCATTTTTATCAACTCTAGTAAATATTAATACGCTTAATGAATGGTTCTTCATGCACAGGGATATGCATTTAGTATTAATGTTCCCATTGAGGTACCAAATGTCTTCTAATACCCTCTGAGAGGAGAAATCAATGCAAACTTTTCTCATTTAAATCTGCTGATTTGAATGAGCTTATATTTGTCCACTATTTCCTAGCCATTTATTTTGTAAGAGCCAATTTTATAGGATATTTATATGGTGTATATGGTTCAACCTTAAAATTTTCAGCCTTTTCCCCCATCTGTTAAAAACAGAAAACTTACTTGAAGCTTTTCTTCTTTTTCAGTCACATTTTTCTGTGTGTGTGTGTTAAGAAACTACTAAATTTAGTTGTCAAAGGATGCTGTAGCATTTGCTCAAAAGTGTATTAATTTTAAAAGTGAAATAATTATGTTAATAATCAGTGAAAAATAAAAAGAAGCAATTGAAAACCATAAACTATAAAAATTAAAATGTGATCTTGTTGATTTAATGAATGTGAAAACTATATAATTTAATCCCGACATAACCAAAGTACATGCCAGATCATTGAATTTGAGTTTCCAAAGTTCCAAACTTTCCAAAGTTTTCCAATTGATGTATTAACAGCTTCTTAATTGGCCTTTTTAATAGTTTGATGATTTGTAGAATTTGTTTGCATGTAGTGTCTTTCTTTGAAAGATCAAATGTAAAATTTTTGAGAGTTTAGGTAAGGTTAAACAGAGCTCTCATAGTGTGCGTGGCTCTGAGATGTGAAGTCTAACCTCAGAAAAGGTGTTCAGCCTCAGACTTGTGTAGAAGGGTATGCAAGCTAACCACTTGCTGCGATGTGTGTGACAGAAAAGTAGTCACTGCACGAGTGAGCTTCTGTTGCCTGAAAGGAGCCTCTGTCCTTGACTCTTCTGTCTCACTTCTGACAGAACGACAGCATTGCTGTTTTTCAGGGGGAAGCTGTGAACCCATCTTGGACTCCTCCTTCTCCTTTCCTTTTTCTAACTGGTCAGTCTCAGAGCCCTCTCATTTCTTTATTCTAGGTCTTTCTTAATTCACCAGTCATCCTTTTGATCTTTATGCTTTCCTTCTTGTCCTGTTTATTCCTTTTTTCTAGTATCACAGTTTTGTGGATGTCATTACATCTTCATAAATCTCTGTAAGTTCTCTTCTCTGAATTGATGTTTCTCCTATGTTCAGTTTTTTCATGTGTTTATTCTGCGTTTTTGTTTCATGCCAGTGGCTTTTCCTTTGTATCTGTTGATCCTTGGTATCTGTATTTTTATTTTTATTTTTTTGTATGCTACTGTTCCCATTTTTTATTTGTTTTTGTGTTTCTTTGCAGGGAAAGATTTGCCCTGAGCTAACATCACTGCCAATCTTCCTTTTTTTTATTTCCCCTTCCCAAAGCCCCAGTGCATGGTTGCATATTCTAGTTCTTCTTTGTGAGCCGCCACCATAGCATGGCAACTGACAGGTGGGTGGTGTGGTTCTGTGACAGGGAAACGAACCTAGGCCGCCAAAGCAGTGAGCACTGAGCTTTAACCACTAGGCCATCAGGGCTGGCTCTGTCTATTTTTAAAAATGAAGGACTGGGTACAAATATGGTGTTCCCCTTCTTTTGTGTAAATAGCTCTATAATCCACTATTTTGTTCACTTTAGCAGAAAGTCTATTGAGAACTTTGTGTATGTGGCTAAGACATTAACTGGCAACTTATATTTCAGGTAAACAGGCAAGATAAATGAGTCTACCTGTCAGGCTGTCAGAATGAGGATAAGTGGGACAATACTGTCCACTTCAGAAGTCTTCACTCTTCCCAAATGGTTTGTTCAATATTATTTTTAGAGACAATTCCACTTTTTTTTGCCTATGGTTAATGCTCAGCAGCATCCATTTTTTGTGTGATCTGCAGCCTGTTTGGCCTACGTGTTTTACATATGAACCTTCAGTTATTTCTCCTGGGTTTTGTTTTGTTTTGCCCCATACTGAACATGCTGATTCTGTGTTCACAGGGCTCTGAGTATCATTGTCAGAGAGATTCTGTGCCTCCTGCAGCCCACCATCATGGTTTCAGACAGATGTTTCTAATCACTTTTCATCTTCTGTAAATTTGTTGAGCTCTCTAATCTGTTCTTTCCAAGCTCACCAGTGACCTTCACATTGCTAATTCCATTGGTCAATTCTTTGTCCTTATCTTACTTGACCTATTAGCAGCATTTGACAACATTTGATCGCTTCTTAATATGTTGGTTTCTGGGACACCACGTTCTTGGTTTTCCTCTTATCTCATTAACCACTACTCTTCATTCTCCTTTGCTGATTCTTCCTCTTTTCTTCCATGTCTTATTAGATCGTTCCACTACAATCTGATCCTCTTTTATTCCCGATATACGTTCACTTCCTTGGTGATTGTCATCTCATGACTTTAAATTAAACCCATATGTCGGTGATTCTCAAATATTTATCTTTAGCCCAGACCTCTTTTCTGAACTCTAGACCTGCACGGTCCAATACGGTAGCCTCTAGCCTCATGTGGCAGTTGAATACTTGCAATGTGCCTAGTGTGACTTAGGAACTAAATTTTTAATTTTATTTTGTTTTAATTTATAAAGCCTCATGTGGCCAGTAGCTATCGTATTGGACAGTTCAGACCTACAAAATCTGCTTCTATGTAAATCTTCATTATCTGACACCAGACAAATCAGGTGTTACAATATAAAGAATAGATTACAAGTTTTCTTAATTGAATACAGATAATGCTTTTAATGTTAAATCTTCCCTGAATATAATGTTGAGGATTTCATATTTCATCATGATTGTGCAGATGTTACTAATAAGCAATATTGATTAACTTGAATAGAGACTCTAGAAGTTTCTTATTTTTCATATTTAAATCAATACATGATGTTCTGGTAGCACTTAACCAGCAGGTCAGAGACACCCGAATTTAGACCCAGATTCTGTTACTTGTGCTATGACCTGAAGCAAGTTATTTCATCTTAGTGACTTGTCATTTGAAAATAGAGGATAGGAAAGTGTTTACTGCAAGTGAAAGTTTTTAAATACCAACCTATGTTTGACTTACAATGCAATAAGAGTTATAGATAGTATCTTTATGACTGTATTCAGAACTCTTTTAATCATTGAACCTTTTTATTTTAAATTTACCTAACTTCCCATTAAATTGTAGAAAGAGAAAATACTTTTTTCTTAGAATTAAACTTAGTGAATGTCTTATGTTAGAATCCATATTCCTCTACTACATAGACATTTTTTCAAATTACAACTTCTAGGCATACTGATGAAAACATTTCCATGGCAAAAGTGGTTTTTATTATATAATTCTAAAGTAGGAGACTTTGAAGGTTTCGACTTCTTTATCAGAACATAATTTGTATCATGGTGAAAGTGATGAATGTTTTTTACTGCTGTGCCTCCAGTGCAAAATGAAACTGTCAGTAATCAATTCACTCAAAGGTGAGGCTTAAAGGGAGAATTACAACTTTATATGACTGCTGCAGGCAAAGTGAGAGGGCAGGTTATAAAATGGTACATTAGTTTTGACCAGGCATAACTTGATTGTTTTTATAGTTTGAGAATAAGACTACGTTTGATATTGTTTAATATCAACCATAAGACACATTTTACTATTTTTGTACTCATATTGAAATTGACAGTTTTTCCATTTTTAAGACAATTAGGCATAGAAAATGATTTTATTACAGTATATTTGCAAATATGTAGTTTTTAAAGTAGATTTTCCTATAATTTTTTTCTGATAATAAAATTAATGCATGGTTTTAAAGAAAATGAGTATTCCATAATTATAAACCCTTTTTCAGTTGCTGGATACTAGGATTATTTTTAATTTTTCTGTATTATAGTGAATATATCTGTAAATCAAAATGTTGACCACATCTCAGATAATGAGAAATATTTTAATTCACGTTTAAAAGATCAAATTTTACTCCATATTAATCATAAATACTCATTTCTCTCCTTTATATATACCTGCACAGTAACATTTTCACGTGTTTCACATCACTGTCCATTTCAGTATCTATGTTCTATGATTCTGTGAAAAGTGATGAATTTAAAAACCTAGTAGTCATTTTTTATTTACTGATTTTGCGTAGGGTGGCACTGCTTAGAACCAAGGAAGCAGCTCCTCATGTTCCCCTCCGGTCAGGGGGAAAAATGAAATACCATTTATATCATAAAAATAATAATTTTTGTTTCCTTTGTAAATTCCTATGTCCCAAAGTTACTTTTTTAAAATTAAGTCTATGACAAGAAGTATTTTAGTTTTTAAACATTTTGGTTTGTGTCTGCTGAAGGCCCTGGAAATTCAGAGGAGAAGGCTCTCTAAATTAAGTTCTCATTGACTCTTACTCAGTTAGGTTATATTCTTCTGAGATGTACTCAGAATAGCCCTAAGGTTTCTCTTAGAGTAGCTAAGTGCATACTTTTGCATTTTGTGGTTTAGTCAGTTTGGTCTGGATAGTGAACAGTCTATGATATCATAGAATTTACTGGTAATGTTTTCTGGAAATGAATATCCATTTCTTATTGAAAATGTCAACTAACAGTGGAAATTAGGTTTAGGAACCAGACCTTCTGGTAATGATAGAGATGTCTAGATAATGTTGATTTGTATTTTCCAGAATTTTAAATGTGTGTTTTTAGGAAACTTTTTCCTTGAATGAAATTGTGAAGAATCACTCTCTGTGTTGTTCTTAGTCAGCAACTTGCCTCCAAGTCTGAGAGCCAAGTTGATGACAAATATGGAAACTAAGAAATGACTAAATGGAGTGACTGGTCATTTTTTAGAAATAATTTAAGAGGTTTTTGCATTGTAAATTTTCAATAAGTAAAAAGTAGAACATTGTTCTAATGTTCTAATTTCAGGCAATCTACTTTTTTCCTCAACTTTCTCCTCTAAAAAACATTCAACTGTAATTTCATAAGGAGTAGAAATTAGCAATGATTTTTGACTGGTGTCCATTTTTTTCTTTTTGAGCAGAACCAGAAATATTGTATTTTAGTAGAAGCGGTCTAACAAAAGCTGTTATTCAGAATAAAAAATAAAAACCTCTTTATACTTTTTCAAAAATAATCCAGACAGTTCATCAACCAGTGTTTATGGAGAGCCTACTGTGTGACAGGGAGTGTGCCAAGCCCTGGGAGAAATGGAAGATGAAAGACTGCCCTCAAAGTCCTCCCAGTCTAGTTGGGAGATCCAGCAGGCTGAGAAATAGGTATAGTATAATGGGAGTGAGTTTAACAGGAGAGCAACATAAAACACTAAGGGAGCACAGGAAAGGAATCAATCTGATTAAATATATTATCCTTATAAAGTACTCTTAGTTCGATGGCCCTGCTTAGAATTCTTTGTGTTCTTTGCAATATAGAACAATATCATCCACTTAAGACTCCTCTAATAGCTTAGTTTAGAACTAGGAGTCTGAACTTTGTTGCTGGCTTTTACAAGGCTAATGTGTTGGAAGTCATGTAATAACCTTAATTACTGTGCTATGTCCTTCAGATCTGCCTCCCAAGGGTGTTCTGGTATTCTGGGAATAAGTAAGTGAATACTTATAAAGCACTCCAGTTCTTTCGTATTAATGTGTAAGACTGACCATGTGTCTGTTTGTGTGCATGTGTGTTGTATGTACTTGCCCTTCTTTTGAAAGGAATCAAGTCTCACATTTCACAACTGTTAAATTTGTCTGAGCAGAGTAGGTGGTGAGCAGGTTTTTATTTTGGCCAATTCAGAATCAAGAAGGTTTGGGAGTTTTAGGGGGAATGTCTCTTATTTTCTTTTCTTGGCTTCTTCTTTCTTTTATTATTTTAATAACATTATGAGGCTTGATACTTAATGTCATCTCAGTCTTTTTAATCTGTATATTTTCAAGTGAAGATTTAACAAAGAGTTGGAAATAAAACACTTTAAAAACTAATGTTAAAGGCAATTATAAATGCACGGTATAGCAGTTAGGCACGTTAACGTATTAATACTCAGTGAACTTTTACAGGGGAGGTTGGTATAGCATAAGAAGCATATTATTTTTAAATGACTTGTTTTTGCTTTGAGTTTTGGAAAACGTCTTCTAAATCATCATGCTTGTATTCAAAATTTAAATTTATTATCTCTCCCAAGAATTTAAATTATGTCTTTTATGAATGAACCTGAGAAAATTTCTCACCTTCGTACATTCTCAATACCATACCAGTGTAATAGATGAAAAAACGTTTTCCATTATTAAATCCTTTCTCATTTTAACTTTGTTTTGTTTTGTTTTGTTTTTCAAATTCTGAAGGATGTTTAATTCCTGCACTTGCATATACTGGGAATGCATGATTCATTCCGTAAGCACCCAGTGAGTACTTACTCTGCCCCAGGCACTGTTATAGGTGTTAGGTCAATGTATCCATGAACAAAACAGGTAAAAATCCATGTCCTTCTTTAGCTTACCTTCTAGTGGAGAAAGACAGACAGTAAGCAAATAAATAACAAGCAAAGCAGGGACGGGGGATAGAGTGAACTGGGGGCTGGAGTTAGGTTGCTGTTTTAAACAGGGTGGTCAAGGACGTCTTCACAAAGAAGCTGACACTTGAGGACAATTTTGAAGAAGAAAGAAAACCATGTTGTTTGGGAGAATAGCATCCCCAACCAAGATCCCGTGTCGGGAGTGTGCTTGGTGTGCATTTCGAATAGTAAAGAGGCCAGTATAGCTGGGGTGGAGGGAATGAGAGGGAGAGTAGAAGACAGGCCAGAGGGGTAGCGAGGGGTCAGATTGTACAGAACCTTGTATAAATGAGGGGCAGAACACCACCCCACCCTCAGCACTGACAGTATTCACTAGAGACATGTTTTTAACAGGAGGATGTGGGTGGGATTTTACAGTTTGATACTTGCTATCATACGAAAAGTGAACAAAGTGTACTGGAGAGCATGTGTGACAAATAATCCCTCATTGAGAAGACAGTATGTAAACTAATTGTCGTAAGATGAGAAGACTGATAATCATAAAGGATATTAGGGCATTCCAGCCAGGAAGACCAATTAAAGGATGATTTAATAATTGAAGTGGGAGAGCAGGACTGAAGTAAGAAACTGGAGATGGTACATCTCTAAGTACTGGAGACTGGGAATGTGAGTGGTAAGGGATAGAGAAGTAGAATTTGAGGATAACTAAGGCTTCTAATTTCTTCTAATTTTGAATGAGTGGATGACAATCCAGTAACAAAAATAGGGAAATATAGGAAATTGGGAAAAGGATTATGAATTGTATTTTGGATATGTTGAGTTTGAGATGCCTAGAAGACATTTGGAGCAAGATCGCTACCAACTTGCTCATCCATTTGAAGCTCATTTATTAAACATCCTACTATGAGTCAGTCTCTTTGGTAGGAACTGGACTGCATACTTTGAAATATAGGCTCCAAGCATAAGTATAGATTAAGGAGTGAGTGGCATATGTATGGTCTTTGAGTCCACAGGCATTAATGAGATAAGCTGGAAGAGGCTGTTGAATGAAAAGGGGCCAAGAGACTAAGAACCATTAGGATGACTGTAAGGTTGATAGCTTGGATGGTTGCTACCCAAAAGGCAGTAAAGGAAAAAATTGAGGACACAGGCAAATACAGGAAGCTTCCTTTGGTGCTGTATGTCTTTTTTTTTTTTAATTCTTCACTGTAGTGACAAATCTGAATAAAAAAAGAAATAACCTAA
Source organism: Tapirus indicus (assembly GCA_031878705.1). NCBI lineage: Eukaryota > Metazoa > Chordata > Mammalia > Perissodactyla > Tapiridae > Tapirus > Tapirus indicus. Next base: position 54,084,717 of record CM062933.1, on the reverse strand, counting down.
ATTATGATATTATACCCTTTATCTTTTTTGTACCTGTACTTGTGATTTTCAAGGTACCACACTATTATTGTTAAAACAATTAATATTAGTGTTAAGACTTATAGATATTAAATTATATTTTTAGGATTGAACACACAGAATTTAAGTATTTTGACCGTGTCTGTATAATAAATGTGTCAATTTTGTTAGAAACATATGTGACTGTCCTCAGATTGAATCCCTAGAGCATATCACAAAAGATGTAATATGAACAGACTTTAGTCTCTTGTTAGAGTTTACTGAGGAAATTTATCAAATACTGAAAATTATATGCAGTTCTTGGTAGTTTTTTTTTTTTCTTTTTGCTGAGGAAGACCGGCCCTGGGCTAACATCCGTTGCTAATCCTCCTCTTTTTGCTGAGGAAGACTGGCCCTGGGCTAACATCCGTTGCTAATCCTCCTCTTTTTGCTGAGGAAGACTGGCCCTGGGCTAACATCCGTGCCCATCTTCCTCTACTTTGTATGGGACACTGTCACCGCGTGGCTGACAGGCAGTGCATCGACGGGCGCCTGGGTTCCAAACCCACGAACCCCGGGGTGCCAAGCACGAACTAAACCGCTGCACCACTGGGCTGGCCCCTCTTGGTAGTTTTTAAATTGAAATAAGTATACAGGATTTTGACTGATTATTGGTTCGCACAATTAAATTATTTGGGCATCGGCTTAAAAGTCAGTTGAAGAAATGTTAATGTTATATATTCATTGGATCAGTGAATTTAATTTTTGATTAATATTTGGGAATAAATAGCACAGATCATCGGAGACTGGCATAGCCAAGAGATCTTCACAGAGGTGTGAGGTTTAATGGAAGCACACAAAGACTAAATTATACTCGTTCTTGATGGCAGGGCCGAAACCAGGAGCCACATTGTGTGGCTGATGCGGTCCTCACCAGAGCACTGCCCACTTCTCCCTGCTTGCTGTGTGCTTTTTCACAAGAATGAATTCACCAGTCTCAAATTTCAGGGACCCTTTCCCCGCTTCCCAGTGTCTCACCTGCTCATCCGTGTTCACATACCCCTGGTGGATGGGTCACTACCTGTTTCTGTGACCAACTCAGGAAAGCCTCCTGTTTCGTGGGTTTGAATATTCACTATGCTTCACCTCTGTGGTCTGTGTACGCTCAGGGCCGTCAGCCTTTGACGTTTCTGAGTTTGGGGGAATTTTTTCATTCAATGTAGGAAAAGTACAGTGTTCAAAGAATATTCTCCTTCTGAAATCTTTGAAATATGTACCCAGTAGATAGAGGGCTTCCCATAGCATCCTGAAAAAGTCCAATATGAAATAAATATTAACATTATACTAGGCTTAATGAGGATAAGCCACTTTGATTCACATTTATTAAAAATTCATTTTAGATGAATATTTAGAAAAATATTTAGAATATGGGATGACTATCAGTGGAGAATCTGAGGCCTGTTTTGCTGCACAATATTATAATTCTCATTTTTCTCTACTCACGTATTCAATCAACAAACATTTATTGAGTATGAACTATATGACACAAGCAACTAAAGCAAGTTGTGGTAAATGTAGTGAGGAACTGCTGTGGTAGAGGAGTGCACAGGAATGCGAAGGGAGGGGCGAGATGGGGAAGGGTGTCTGAATCAGAAGGGAGGTGGGGAGAAGAAAATCACAGACTCTCTCCTGGAGAACAGGAGATGATGTTTGACCTGGACTTTAAAGGATGTCAGGAAACAATTAAGCTAAAAAGGGATGTTAGAAAGGGAGAGAGCATCAGTATACTCTGACGGAAGCCAAGAGTGGCAGGGGCATGGCAAGGGCAAATGTCGGTGAGCTGGAGTAGCTACATCCTGCGTGCCATTTGAGTTAAACAGTTTGAGTTAAACGCTGAGGAGGGTGATTTTTATCCTGAATATTAAGCTGTAGAATGACAAAATAATTTCCCCTTTAGAAGAGTCACTCTAGCAATGTGGGATGTCATTGGAAGGCCCAGGGAGCAAGTCAGAGAGTTTGGTTAGGAAGCTCTTCCAATCATCCAGATGAGAAGAGAGTGTCCAAACCTTGTAGTGGGATAGAGAGGAGGGGACAGATTTTATATACTTATAGGTATCTGTGTACATATATGTATATATAAATGTATATGTGCATATTTTTTAATAACAATATTTTTAAAGTGTGATAAAGTCAGTATTTTCACCTCAGGTTATATGAGGCAAGCCAGTAAGTTTTCTGAAGCAGAACTCGTTAGAATATCTAACCTTTGTCATATAAATACTAAATTTAATCTTTCTGTCAACCTATGAGATACATATTGTTTCTGTTGTACTGAAAGAGGAAATAGAGGCATAAGTGGAAAAATAACTTGCCCAAGGTCACATATGTAATAATTGCCAGAGCCAGTCTTCCAGTACATACAGCGTGGCTCCAGAGTCAGGATATACTAATAAGTTGTCCTTTGAAGTGTATTTTTTTCTAATTGTAAAGGAACAAAAATGAATAGAGATTATAAATAACTCATACCTCTGATTTGGGACAGTAATTTTCCCAGAAAATTATTATTTTTCAATAAACACAGGAGATTTATTGAGTGGAACTGTCAACATGTAAAATATAAATACATATTATCGTACCTATTTATTCATTCATGCATTAATTTTGGAGCTTTCTTTTATTTTTAAGAAGATGTTCTAATCAATCCGGAATTGGGGGAGGAGTGTTTTGGTTTTTTTGTTGGCTGTTTGTTTTAAATAATGCTGAGAGATTTTTTTCAGCGAGAACTTTAAACCTGTTTACTCTGCTTATGTGGAAGATTTTGTAATGTTCAAAACCATTAAAATTTTGCTTGCCTACTATAAGGTCATTAAAAGTCTATTAATGACCTGTAATTCTTTCCCCAACTTTATTTTGAAATTTTTTAAAACCACAAAAAAGTTGGAAAAGAAAAAGGGTCATATAAAACTTCTGAATTCACCACATTTGCTTCTTCCCTTCAGAAACTTCATTCACGTGTCTGCTAAGAATAAGGATATTCTCCTGTGTAACCACACTTCCTTTATCGCATCTAGGAACATGAATAATGATTCTGTAATATCATCTAGTAAACAGTTCATATTCACATTTTCCTAATTGTGTCTAAAATGTCTTAAGCAATTTTTTGTTTGCTTGCTTCATTTATCTAGCATCCAATCCACAGTCACACTTACATTGGTCATGTCATTTTAGTCTTGTTTAATCTCAGTTAATCTAGAATCTTTTTGTTTTTTTAAGGCATTGACTTTTTTAAAGAGTCTGGCTGAGCCAGTTGTGCTGCAGAATGTCCAGTGTTTTGATTTTATCTATTCATCGTGATTTGATTCAAGCTAAACTGTTTTGGCAAGAATACTGTAAGTGATATTAAGTGATATGTACTATTTTGCATCACATCAGGTGGCATATAATGTCAGGTTGTCCCACTGTTGGTGTTGCTAAATTCAGTTGTTTATTAAGGTGGTTAACACCAGATCCTCTCTGTTGTAAAGATAAATTTTTCCCTTTGTAATTGCTGAGTAATGTGTGGGATGATACTTTGAGACCATGTGAATATTCTGTTCCCCAACAACCCTACACAGTAGTTTCGGCATCCATTGATGATTCTTGCCTGAATTAACTATTTCAGTGATGAGGGGTTGCAGAATGGTGGGTTTTTAATGTTGTCATTGTTTCTACATTTATTGTCTGGTGTTCGGTCAAGAAGAGCATTTCCTTTTTTTCTTGCCTGTCTCTTTGAGTATTATGGACTTTTCTTCATTCAGTTTGTTGTACTTCTTCACTATCATTTTTTTCGTGTTGCTCAAGTTGTCCCCTAATTTGGCAAAGGGGACATGTCTATTCCCATGTCCTTTGATATGAATCAGTTAGAGTACTTCCTTGTGTATAATGCACCAGGTTCACCTGTACTTTCCCTGCCCCAAAGCTGGAATCAGTCATTTCTTCACAGAGCCCTGGATAATGGAATTTAGAAACTAAAATTTGGGACTAAGTTCACATGGCTATTGGATATCATTGCTTCTAGGACCTTCCAGTGGACAAATCTAGGAAATCAGGTTTTAAAAAATCAATATATTTATACTGCTATTTCCAATTCAAACTTTAAATTACGTTTATTGTATATTTATATGTTCTTACTTTATATATAATAGGGAGACTTGTCATTTGTCAACAATATAGGTTGCAAATATTTTCTCCCAGTTTGTCATTTGGCCTTTGATTTTGCAGTGCAAAAGTTTTGTTTAGAAAAGCTTTCCTCATACCTAAGCTTATAAAAGAATTCACTATGTTTGCTTCTAGGATTGATATATCTTCGTTTTTAGCATTTAAATCTCTAACTTATTAAAGAGTTTATTTTTCTGGTTTATGGTGTGAGGTATGGATCCAATTTCTTCTTCAAAATGTCCATCCTGTTGTCCCAACACCATGTATTAAAAAGTATCTCTTCCTCTTCATATACCACCTTTCCATATGTACTTGTATCCTTTTCTGAACATTTTAATATATTCCATTGGTCTACATATCTACTCATGTGTCATTACCGCACTGATTTAATTAGAGGCTTTTTACAATATATATTCATATGTTTACGTGTACTCACTGCTTTTTTTATCCCCCCAGGGTTTTTCTAGGTATTCTTGCATATTCTTCTATATGAATTTTAGAATCAACTTGTCTAGTGATGGGGAAAAAAAACTTTTTTTATTGGAATCACATTAAATTCATATATGATCTTGGAGAGAATTGGCATTTATATGATGTTACGTTGTATTGTCTCAGAACAAGGGATCTCTTTCCATTTGTTCAAGACTACTTGTATGTCTTTCAGAAGTATTTTAACATTTTCTTCATACTGTTTTGCACATTTCTTGTATTTATTCAAGCATTTTTATCTTTTATATTGCTCTTATAATTGCAGTATTCTTTTTCAGTATATCTTCTAACTGGTTTGAATATGTAAAGGATATTAAATTTTGTATATTAGATTTTATATTGTGCTGACTTTCTGCTTAGTTCTGCTATTGGTTGTGTTAATTTTAGCATTGATTCTTTTGGACTTTCTAGATATAAAATTATATGATCTGAAAAACAGTTTTACTTCTTTTCCAGTTCTTAAGAAGTGTTTGCAATCTCAGTATAGACAATTTTATATTAAATTTGGCAGGAAAGATCCCTGTTTCTAAAATTCTGTATTCTACTGGAATATAATAAATTTTATTTCATTTTTTCCTATCCATAGATAATCAAAGCATAATTCTCTCTCTGCCTTATATAGAGATTCATGGTGATTTCCAAAAGTCAAATAGGATGATATAAGTATTGCCTAAAGCAAATAACTTTAAAAAGGTGTCATGAAAGGGAGGGTGGAGGGTCTCCTGTCTCTAGCACAGTGCCTGTGCCTAATGGGTAATCCGTAATCATTCAGTGATGATACATAAGATTGCTGGATATATGTTCTGGCTTCAGAATCGGGCACATATTGCTGCCCATTTTTGCTTTTGCAATAAATCTGATTGTCTTTGTTCTCTCTTTTCTTTGATCATGGTCCTGGGTTGAAGGTTGATAGAATTTGGGGAAACTAAAAAATATATAATTCTGCTGTTCAAATCAGTCAAGTACAAATGGGATAAATGTCACATTCTGATTTTCTACAAAATAAAATACCTAAAGTGTCTCCCAAGAAGCGTAAAATTTCTTCCATTATCTTCTCTAGCGTGTGTTAATGTCTGGAAAATTTTTAAGTGATACACTTCAGTTTTACAGTAAGTTTAGAAACATTACCAAAGGAAGTAGTAAATTAACGTTTTTGAAAACAGTTCCAGAGCATTAACTCAAACATTGTAGCATATGAATCTGGTTGATATGGCATAGATTCCATTCATTCTGTTAATATTTGAGTCAGCTCTTGAGGACCTTCTGTGTTTCCTCTGGACCAGGCACTGTGGATACAGAAGAATAAAATCAGGTTCTGACCACAGGGGCTAAGCAAACACATAAATGGGTCTGGGGAGTTTGTGAGGTAGTGCATGGGTTTCAGTCGTGGTACTGCTGCTCATTGGTTATGTGACCTTGGAGTGTTACCTGTCTGCTGATATACTTTCTGAAAGCCACTGTTTCCCTTCCTTAAAATGCGGTTGTCTTTGTTGTTTGTAATTAACTGTCTTAAAATTCTTGATAGTTGTTGAGTTTTGTTTGCTTTGTTTTAATTCAAGAGGTCCTCTAATTCTCCCATTGTCATCAGTAGCGCTGCCAGTTCTAGAAGGTTATTTGGTCATCTTCAGGTTACTGAAACTCCTTACGAGAGTTGTTAGTTTTCTTTGCATGCTCATGGTTTGTGTTCCCAGCTATCCTGATAGAGGTCTGAGCTGTAGCAAAAAACAGAAACAAGCCTGTCTGACTGTTATCCCTCTGCTGAGGCACAGGAGTAAGTTTCTTCCCTCAAGTCTCATCAGGTGCAAGTTACAGCCATCTCCCAGGGATGGGGCCTGGAAGCAGATGCCCCCAGGTGTGTGGATCCCTTTGCGTATCAACCCCTTTTAGGTCCATTGTGGTCCATAGGATCTGCCAGGCCCTTGATGTACTACAAACATTGAACTGACAGAGCCAATTACACAGATTTATAGCTTCTACTGGCAGAGAACTCCCAGTGAACTCTGAAAAACCCATTTTCTGCTTACCCCTTTTGAAGAGGCCTGTTTTCCCTGCACAGGTCCTTGCTCAGCACCAAGGAGAACAAAGCCCCCCCCCCCCCCACCTCCACCTCTTGCCTGACACACTGGCACTGAGATCCCAGAAAAAAACTTTATCTTCTGTAATACTCTCCCGGGTCTGCCATCCCTCTTACCTTAGCCTTTATAGGCTTCTCAAAAGGAACTAGAAAATAAACTACATGATTTCACATTTTAAAATCATTAGACAAAGTGAAAAAGGAGATGCTCACCGAGACAATTAAGTGGAAGGATTATCACGAGGATAAAAATCATGAAGGTAAAAATAAAATGAGCTGCACAATTAAACAAATAATAGAATAAAGTTTCCCTGAGCAGAAGAATGATACGACTCTGCAGATTAAAGGGCTTATCAAGTCCCAAGAAAGATTAATTATAACAAAGACACTAGACATACCCTGGTGAAATTCCTGATTTCGTAGATAAAGGGGAAATCTCACAAGCCTGTACATAAGAGGAACAGGTTCTTTACGTTGGAAAGAGTCAAATGAGTGTTGGACTACTCATTTAAAACTCTAGAAGCTGGCTGATAGTGGAATAACATATCCAGACAACCAAGGTAAAGGATTTCTTATCCAAAAATCATTATTCAGACCAAGTATCATACATCTGTTGACAAAGGAAGGCATATTTGGATATACAAGGATTTAGAGAGTACTCTAACCAAATGACAACTGAATTAAAACAAATCTCAAGACATAGGGGAAAACAACAGATTTTTCTTTTAGGCATAGGGGAAACATTACATTTTTTCTTACAGTATTTTTTGTTTTATAAATTCATACTTAGCACTTCAGCAAATTCCTATGCATTTTCATCCATTTAAACTGTATATGTATACCAAGAACAGAGAAGTAAAAGCCTTTGAAGTTTAGTCTTGTGTGGAGCGAAAAGGTATTAGTATAGTATCTTGGTTGGAGTATAGGAAAGGAGGAAGAAAGGAACAAAAATACATGCAATAAAATAGTAAGATGGCAGACTTAAACACAGCTGCATCAGTAACAGCATTAAATGTAAATAGTCTAAGCATTAAAAAGCAGAGATTGTCAGACTGGACAATCTAGTGGTAAATATTTATTGACAGATTGATTTTCTTGATTTTCTATTTGATTGATTTACTCTACAGATGCTGTATATTCTTAAGTTCATTTTGAGGTATTCTAATTTAAAAATATCCCATGACAAATTGGATATTTTAACTGTATTCCTGCACAATTAATATATTGAGTGAACAAAAATTTAATTTAGAATAAATACAAACAATTGTATTTTCATTTTATTTAATTTTTCCCAGAAAGTAAGTGTCATGGTGTTCCCCAGAGAAATAGAATATGTATGTATCTATATACATAGAGAGAGAGATTTATTTTAAGGAATTGGTCCACCGCGTTGAGGAGGTTGTTGGCATGTCCAAAATCTGCAAGATGGGCTGCAGGCTGGGGACCCAGAGAAGAGTTATAGTTCAAGTCCGAAAGCAGGCTGCTGGCAAATATTCCCTCTCTTTCAGGGGAGGTCGGTCTTTTTCTTAAGGCCCTCAGCTGATTGGATGAAGCCCACTCACGTTATGGAGAGCAATCTACTTTGCTCAGAGTCTACTGATTTAAATGTAATCTCGTCTAAAAAATACCTTCACAGAAACATCTGGAATGTTTGACTGCTACCACAGCAAGCTACTTATTATGAGCTTTCACTTATCATATACCTTAATAAAAGTGAAATAAGATACAAATATAGATTTTTTTAGGCAAAATTTACTTAAAATAGGAAGCTATTTGGGGACATTTTTCCTCAAGCTTATTCATTTCTGTATACTCCTTATTGAAAGCTTGAACAAACATGTATGATTGTATTTCCAAAAGATGTTTCAATAGGCAATCTAAATTTAAAACTAAGATCAGATCTTTGGATAATCCACTTTTAAAAATTCTAGTTTTCAGGGGCCGCCCGGTGGCGTAGCAGTTAAGTTCGCGCTTGGCAGCCCGGGGTTCGCGAGTTCGGATCCCGGGCGCCCGCTGACTCACTGCCTGTCAGCCATTCCGTGGCGGCGTCCCATATAAAGTGGAGGAAGATGGGCACGGATGTTAGCTCAGGGCCAGTCTTCCTCAGCAAAAAGGGGAGGATTGGCAACAGATGTTAGCTCAGGGCTGGTCTTCCCCACAAAAAAAAAAAAAAAAAAAAAAAAATTCTAGTTTTCAACACGTTTTTATTCTGAAATTGAAACTGTAAAATGTGTAGTTTTTTTCTTTGTAATTTTATAAGTTGAGATGTAGATTTGGGGGGTTTTTAGTTTTTTATTGTCATCATTTTGAAGTTACTTTCTAATTAGATAAGAATTTTAAAATCAGTAGTCAGCCTAGGTCAGTTTTATAGCAGTCAGATTATAATAGTGAGAACACACATGGAAGATGTTGCTAATTCCTGAACCCTGTGATATGACCACTCTCATTTAAAGACCCACACTTGTCGTGCCAAACTGTTCTCAGTGGCTGCAGCTAGAGAGAGTTGTGGGAGTGTGGGGGCTGGGGAAGGGAGGATTTCACCTTTGGTTCTGTATGCTTCAGGATTATTAAAGTCTTACAATAAGGCTCAGCATTATTTGAATGTTTTCCAATACATTTTACTTGGGGTTTTTTTTAATTTTTTAATTCAAGGCCAATGTTACTCTGAATAAAAATGTACCTTTCCATCAAAGTTACTTTAAAGACTTTGTTATTACACTTACGTTAATTTATTCTGTAGTATTTCTTCAAAAAAGGACATCTGTGTTTTACTAGACTCTTGAGGTCAGAAATCATAATTTATCCTTTATGGTTTATCTTTTGTCACTGAGTACCAAATAGCCTCTCAATAAATCTTAGTTGATTGAATAAATGTAGTACAGTGCTTTGTACTTCACTGGCTAACAATAGATGTTGAGAGAATTTTTTCAAAGAAGCAAAAACTATTTTTTTAAATCATTGTTTTTTTTAAATCATGTTTCATGGTACTTTATTTTGAATATGCTCTTGCAAAGTGATAAAAAGTGATTGTTTTGTGTTGATCTTACTTAATCCCTTATCATAGTTTAAGAAAAATGAGTTAAAAATGCCTGTGAGAGGAACTAGTGTTTTGCTTCAACTAGGAATTTTGCTAATTGCTACTGATGGTACATTGTAGTTCTCACTTCTAACCAGCCCTGCATGTGCACTATTTGAACAAACTATTCTACTATCCTATCTCACATGTTGCTTTGCTGATGGACGGAGATTGAAAAGTAAATGAGACCCACACCTGTGTTCATTTTTAACTTGAGCTTGACTTTGAACTAGTGTCTTTACAGATGAGATACAATGTGTTACATCCTTAGAAGCTGTTTATCACAAAGAAATACAGTAGGGGACAGTGGGAACAAAAAGGTAAATCCACACATGATAAAAGGATTTTTCTCAGGTTTAGCAGTTTATCATTTTAAAGGAGAGAATCAGGGAACTTTTTCTTCTTCAGACACTCCATGGTGATTGAATAAGTAGCAGAATATGTCATAGTAGGAAGTCAGATGATCAAAGAGAAATTCAAGTAGATTTATTTATTCTTTTTGAGGAAATAAGTGATTCCTTTCATAGCCTTTGTGATATTTCTTTATGAAAACTTGACAACCTCAAGTGAGAAATAAAACTTTCATGGAAGAAATGCAGCAGAGCAGAGATAATGGTATAATTTTCGATCTGAGAGCAGAATATGGACACATCTTGAGCTATTGCATAACGCCACTTGAGTGGGGAAATGGGCTTAGCTCACCTTGTCAGGTCTCTTAGTTAGCTGAACCCTCCAGCTGTTTCTGACCAAAGAATTCATGATACAACTTTAAAGGCTCCTGCCATCCAAGTGAGGCTTTTTTCCTGTAAGCTGTCAGAGTTATGTCTTACTGACATAAATGTTTTTAAAATAAAATGGATAGGTATAATAAGCAAATATTCACGGCCTTTTCTTTTCACAGGGATTATCAGCATAGAAAGAAAGCCTTGTAACCATCATGTGGATACGGCGCCAACGGTAAGACAACCTATTTCTGCATTGTTAAAAGCTGATAAGAAGCTGCAAAAGGCTATGGCGACACAAAATGCCATTGCAGAAAACTCTTGTAACCTAGGTCCCTTTTGCCAAAAGTCATATCCTTTCAAGAAAATTAACCTCATCTTTTCTAATTAATGAAGAAAACTTACTAATTTTTGTCAAGATATAGGGAAATAAGATACTGTATCATTTTACAGGTACTTGTTTATATTAATGCTATAAATACAATGTTTTTTAATTTAAAAATATTTACTATAAAGTATTAATAAGTAATGTAAATCTTTATGCAAATTGATTTACACCCTTTGTAAACTGTGATATTTTGTGCACCAGCATCTTTATTTAGAGTGAATGTTTTGTAGTAGTGAAAGTTCTCTTATGGGTTACTAGGCTTTATTATTATAGAAGTGAAATCTTATCTTTTATTCCTCTTCTGTTACTACCAGACAACAAAAGGCATTTAACAATTACAGTCTATTTACAATCTATTTATTATATTGAAAATAATTTTATAGAAAATAATATGGAGGGAAGACAAATTTCCTTTTTAATCTCTGAATATAATAGTGTATGAAATATACATCAGTTACTAGTTCTCACTTGAAAAAGTCATAAGGTGATAGAGACTAGAGTATATCTTACTCTTCACTAAGTATAACTTTGTTTCTTTTCTATACAATAAGTCTTTCAAGTACTCCGTGCAATTCATCATTTCCTGTGTAATGTTTTTTTGAAGAAAAGAAAGACAATAGTAAACTATATTTGAATTTTATTGATAATTAATATTTCCCTCGTGGGAAAATTGACTCCATTTTCTATTTTTAATAAATCCATATGATTGATTCAACGTGTTTGAGAACTTAATATGTGGGGCTCCAGAAAAATCTAGTGTTTGAAGAATGTAATCATCAGCGTCATCATAGAAAAGTACTTGGCTAGAGTGTGTGTGTTATCCTTTAGTAAGTGTGCTGAAAGAGTAGCCAGAACATTATGTAAATTTTATTCTTTAATATTAAAAAACTGAAGATTAGCAGTTGTGGGAAATAAATCATTTTTAATGTATTTGAATAATATACTCATTGGACTATTTTACATACTTTTGAATTTTATTGTTATAGGCTTTCTTGTGGCACCTGTGTTTACATTTCTGGCTTTTTTGTACATTCTGGAGCTCAGAAAAGTGCACCCTGGGAGTTTTTTGTTTTACCCTGTAGGCTGATTGTAGATTCCTGTGTTAATTAAATGATAAGAGAACTGAATCCTCATGAAATCATGAGAAATAATGGTATTAACATTTACAGTAGTGCCCTAATGATCTCCAAATGACTCCAATGAATTAGGAACAAAATCTCATACATAATAGTTTAGGTATTGTTGGTCTTTTAATTATGTTTTTCCAGTTGGATTGTTAAGTGGTAGCTCCTAATATATTAATCACATCCCTACTCTGTGAGTCAGTGAGTTTTAAAAACTAGGTTTATCCAGGCACTCCCCAAACACCGTTAGTTCCCCGGGTGTGGACTTAAGCCAAGCTTCCTTTTTGATGTGTTTTTCTGCGCTCTTCTTCTGTCTCCTTACTACAAACTAAGCAGATTCTCCTTCCCCTGTCCCTCACAGTCCCCCAGCTTGCTGGCAGTTAACCTTGGCCCTTTTTCTGTAACCTCTAATGAGAATCACATGTCTGTTCATTACCCGGTGTTCCCCAGTCCCCAGGAAAGGTACAGTCTGATTTTCACAGAAATATCATTTTACCTGATTTCCATCTTTGTACCTATGTGCTCTTATTTTCCTTAAAGGGTTTAAGAGAAGGAAATATTTAGAGATAAAAGAAATAGGAAAAAGTCTGTCTAAAAATTTAACAAAATGGGATATTTAAAAGTTCAAACTTTGTATGATACGGGTCCCAGAAGAAGAAATATTCCTGGGGTCTGAGAAAAACAGAGAAAGGGAATGGGCCAGGATTTCAGAAGGGCTGAGGCTGGGACCCCAAATGACTTCTTGACCTCATGCCTGACCAGCAGTGGCCAGTTTACCTCTCTGCACACTTCCCTCTTCTCCACATGCCACCACAAATGGCTTGGGTCTAGTAGAGTGCTACGTGCTACTTACAACTCTTCAGGAGGTGAGAGGAGTGAGACTTTCTGAAGCCTCTATAACAGGGAAAGATGTGTTTCTTGACATTCCAAGTTGGAATGAACTTTTCAGTAAATATATGGTTGCAGAGGATAGTTTGATCCTAGAGCACTATGATGTGGTGCGGTGTTCTTTGAGTAAATATAGATTAGCCTGAGAACAAAACCACCTCTGCCCCTTGGTTCTGTGTTTTCTCTCACTCTCTTTTTAATTTACTTGTTTCCTTTTTTTTTTTCATTATTACATGAACTTTAATTTTTTGTCTGGAATTTAATTCTTTCTGGCATAAACAATATCATATCTGTTTTTGAGGTGCCTTTGATAGAGAGTAAAACAACATATCCTGCGTGACATGATGCCCTCCATCAAAAAGAATCAAACCTTTCTTCGTAACTGGCTATAATTTATAATTACTACTCACTTTTTTTTGCATTCTGAGCTCTTAATTTTGTTCATTTCTAAAAGTTATTTTTTCAAGAAATATAAATTGAGAGGTTTATTATTTGAGTCTACGTATTTTAAAATATCTCTCAGTTGTCCTTGCATAAGACAGCTTGCCAAGGTTTTTAATTGTTCAGACATAACCTTTTCCCCTCAAAACATTGTGGAAATTGATCATCTTTTGACTTCTGGCATTTAGTATTTCAGGAGAGACATTGAATATCAGCCTGATAGTTATTCTTTTGTGTAGGTAGTCTGTTTTGCCTGCCTGTGTACTATAGATTTTCTTTATACCTAATGTCCTAGTTCAGATTTGATGGTTAAATGTGTGGCTTTCTTTTCACTATTTTTGTCCTGAATGGTATTCACTCAGACTCTTTACTATTGTCGGAAATAAGTCATTGGACAATCATGGTGTCAGATTATGTGAAAATAATTAGATGATGCCACTTTAAGAACTAGTTACTGCACTTGCTTATAGCCTACAGCAAGTTAAGGGTAATATCAGACTCAGATTAATCAGAGGTCATTGTCTGAACCCTGAAAGGCAGGTATAAAAGTTAGTTAATAGTTAAGTCAGCACAGGCTTGAGTCTGTATTTACTTTAAATGACGGACTTATTTGCAAATCAAAGAGAAATAGCAACTAGCATAAGGAAGTCTTCCCCCTACATGTTTGGTCTTTTCTTATTTGAGGTTATTACATGAGGAACATAGTTAAAACAAAAATATCTGTCCTTTAATGTGCAATCATATGCACAGCAGTTCCCATAGCTTTTCATATTTTCTGGTGGAATTAAAACATGGTAAGCTCCACTGAATATATAAAGAATTTTTAGTGATTTGAGGAGAATTATTTTTGAATCTCTTCCAGTGAAAACTGATAGAAAATTCAGCTAACATTGATATGGCCTGTTGTAATCAATTGCTGATTTTCGTAAAGCTCCTGCATTCCGAACCTGTAACACAAATATTACTTCTTTCTTTTTATTTTATTCTGTGGTCCCACAGACCCCATTAATGAGAACAAATTTTCTTTTAATAAATGGATTTTTTGGCAGTTTATAAAATTACAACTTGCATTTCCACAGAAGTCTACACTTCTACCACAACAGGTTGAAACAAAATCCAGGCTGTCTCATCAGGATTATACCAGTTATGGAACACTTTTGCCATTCATATCTAAATATTGCATTAATTATTAGGAATAGAAATATCCTAACTTGATTGGAAATTTAAATGTGGACTCATTGTTCTTCATCTTTATAAGACCAACGAACATGCTTTTAGTTTATTCATTCTGCAGTCACACTCCTCGGTTTCCTAAGGGCGTGACTGATAAATTTTTGTCACATAATTTTTCATCAGTAGTAAACTTTAGTCTGTTTTAGAGTATTTTATTATTCTGAAAATATATATGATATGATTGTGATGTTGCTTGTCCTTAGTACTAAACTTATTCATAAATGTACTGATCTGAATCACACAAGTTAAATTTATTCTGAGACTCTTGGATCATGTGATACCTGCTCTTCCTCTACAACATTTGAGTTGTTTTTGTTATTAGATTGTCGTCATTGTTTTGCCCACTCTGTAGGTTCACAAGAGTACTACATATTGCATTATTACACATTAGTATAATATACTGTATACATATATTTATGTAAAACATGTCTTTCACAGTTTAACATAATATTTGGGGCAGCTTTTTTATGGATAAATACATGAGTTCTACTGAAATGTCTTTGATCCAAAGGAAGCACTTTATTTTCTCCAGTCTAGAGAAGTTTCCAGGAATTCGTAGTATGTAAACTGGGATGAATGTGCCCCTATAAAACTCATAAAATAGAACCTATAGCCAATCTCTTCCTGCAGGTAATTGCAGGGTGGAGGGGGAACTGATGAACTATAAGCTTTTATAACTTAAGTCATAAAAGAATCTGTTTTCACTTATCAATAAAGTAGCAATTCAAAGCTGTTCTATTGAAATTCAAATATAAATGCAAAATAGGTTCTCCTTTAAGACCACTTGTGAGTTGTCCCTAATATAACATTTCTATTAAGTATCTGCACATTAGTTTTTTCTCCACACATTGTATATTAAGAAGCTCATGCTGATTTTTCCAATTAGCATATTCCACTGACATTTATGTTTTTCTTAGACTTCTTTCCCCTAATTCTCTTTTGGCTTTGCTAAATTTTTCTACCTGACAGACTTTTAAGATTCTGAAAATTTTGTATTACTGGAGGACTATAACATAACAGTGGCATAGTCTGAATTTATTTTCTAAATTATCAGCAAGCATTAGTATACTGTGTGCACGGGATAGTACAGTACCAAGCACTAGGTAGGTATGGGAAAAGTAGAAATACGAAGAAGTATAAAATGTGCTTTGTGTCTTTGAGTAGCTCTTGGTCTCATTAGAAAATTGAGCTGTAGACAGTTAAATCCCAATACAGGAAATGGATAGAAGTTCAGAGCAGTGTGGAGCAGGTGTCATGTCACCAAGGCAGCTTGTGCTCTAGTCCAGGAATGTGGGGTGGGCCTTGAGCACTGTAGGAATTCCCAGGACTGGAGTGGTTTGGGAAGGCTGTTTAGCATAGGAAGGTGCTGAAGTGGATCATAAAGGAAGGATAGGATTTAAAAAGGAATAGAATGTTCTAGACTAGAGTAGTAGTGTGGCCAGAGATCATGGGAGAAGGAAAGTACACACAGTTTATAGATGGATAGATAGTTTGACTGAAGGGGAGAGGATTTAAGAACATGAGATAGAAGATTGGAAAGGTAATTTGGGCATGATTTATGAAGATCATTGGCTGTTAGGTAAAGAATTAGACTTTATCACTAGTAAGACATTTGAGCATGAGAATAATTTGATCAAGGGGGTAATGTTTTTAAAAGATTGATATGAAAGCAGCCCATGAAATTGCAGGTGGGTGAAGCTAGGAAGAAGGTAAGTGAACTGTGGAGCTACTGTAATCCACATTTGAGGTGGTAAGGGTCTGAATAGGAAGGAGCAATGGAAATGGAAATAGAGGGTGTGATTATGAGAAAGATTTGGAGATTAGAACTGATGATGGGGACTCAAAAGTGGTAAGAAATTATTCCAAAATTGCACAGACAGGTTATTGAGAGAATGATGACTCCATTAACAGATTTTTTTTTAAAAAAAAACAGGAATGAAGGATGATTTTTAGAGAATAATGGATTCTGTTAAATTTCAAGTAACCAGACATCATGAACAAATAAAAATGTTCAGCAGAGAACTGAGAATATAGGTTTGGATCTCAGAAAAGAGGATGAGTTTGAAGATGTAAATTTGTTGTGCTTAATAGACCCATCCTCCAGCCTGTGGAGTCCAGGAGGGAGATAGTAGTAGATAGGGAGGTAGTCAGAGGCTCAGGCCTAGGTTGTGGGAAGTCATATGTATCATCACGGGCAGGGAGCAAGCAGATTCTTCACAACAGGTGTCCAAAGGCCCATCCAGGAAGGAGGCAGATATCCAGTGTTTAGAAGAAGCTGAGTCAGCAAGCAGTCTCCTCCTCACCTCCCAGATCCATTCTCCACAGAGCTATCTATCCAGAGTATATATACGATCACGCATTAATGATCCAGCAGTGCACCCATCTCCTGCCAGTCGAAAACTGAGCTGAAGTCCTTCTGCTACTTTTCTAATCTTGTTTCCAGCTTTTCCCCAATAATCACTCTGGCCTCTGAGCTACTTGCAGTTCCCTAAGCAGCTACTTGCAGTCTCTCACACTGAGAAGCAATATTGGAAGAGGGGTTAAGAGCACTGAGTTCAGAAACAAATTACCTGATGTCAAGTCTGGGTCCGGCCACTTTTGTTCCAGAACACTTTAGGCAAGTTTCTTTACCCCTTTGTACTTCAATTTCCTCGTCTGTAGGTGGGGATGATAATTCCTGCCTCAAGGATTGTTGTGAGGAATAAATGAGTTAAGATACATTGCACCCCACTCAGTATATTTCTGTGTACCAGATATTGAATTCTATTTAATCACAAGAGATGGCCAAACATTAAGGACAAGAACATGTACCATGCCTGAGAAGTAAAACTAGGTCCAGAATCAAAGGGGGGATCCCAGGCTGCCAGCTAGGTCAGGAACATCAGGGAATCTGATGAAGGTTGCCACAATGGCCTGCCTTTGTCTTGACCAACCTTCTTTCTTTTTCTTTCATTTTTTAAAATTTGTTTTATTATGTATGTGTGTATTTACTGCATATTGTGACTCTCACTTGGAGTTGATGCAGAAGTCCAGTTACACCAGGACAACAGGCATAGTGGGGACTACCTTGGGCACCCCTGAATGTGTGATCAGTCACCTTATTCATCAGTTCTGTACATCAGGACAGCTAGAGTGATTTTTTTAAAATGTAAGTCAGAATGGGTTATCCTCCTGCTTAACACTCTTCAATAACTTCTCCTTAAGTTTAGAATGAGACCCAAACACTTTTCTGGGGCCTATAGAGCCATCATGATCTAGTCTCCGCCTGCCTCTTCTGTGTGACCTAATGAGACTCCCCACTCTGAGTTTCTTGAACACAGCCAGGCTTTCTCTCACTCACCCATAGGCCTTCAAACACTTGGTCTCTCTGCTAGGAATATACACACCTTTTGCATAACAGGCTTTTTCTTTAGATCCCAGTAAATGTCAACTTTTCAAAGGATCTTCCTTCAGCATTCTATCTGAGGTGTAGGTACTCTCTACTTAGTCTTTATTATTGCACCTTGTTTTTTCCTTCTTAATACTTATATCAATTTGTAATTTTTTATTTAGTTGTTCTCTTGTTTATCACCTGTCTTCCTCAGTAGGATGTAAGTTCCATGAAAGCAGGGACCATGTCTGTCTCATTCACCACTGCTTATAAACTGTCAGTAGATACTGCTTAAATGAATATATTCTGAAACTGTAGAAATAAATAAGAGCAAAGAGCCAGGCTGGACTTCAGGGATCTTCTTATTTAAAAGCTTGGAAGAAGAGCCCTCACAGAAGACAGATAAAGAGAGAAGAGACATAGGAGACCTAGAATAGTGTAGCATCTTGGCAGCCAGCGGAGTGTGGAACTGGAGGGAGTTTGTGTGCTATCATAGGTACCCAGAAATGTTCGAGAAGAGTGGGAACAGGGCTCTAGAAAGGAAGCTAGAGGGCACACTGGGAGGCATGATGAACTGGAAGCAACTCAGGAAGCCTGTCATGAGAGAAGGATGGAAAATAGAACAGCAGTTAACTTAGCCTTTTGGGTATGTTGCTGACTTATTTCACAAAAGGAAGGGCAACCACGAGATGAACCTATATAGAATGTGAAATAAAGCAAATGGTTTTTTTCCATGTTCTTCAAAAGTGAAAAATTAAATTTTGGTATTTATGCAACATTATTACATTCAGAATAAACATTTCTCAGATAAAAGGCAGGATCTAGCAACATAAACAGGACAGGAGAAAGGTGCAGGCTGGATTTTACATCTGATAGAGGAGGAGTCCGGGCCTTTGTGGGAAGGTCCCTTCCCAAGGGAATTAATTACCTTTCTAGTTGGTGAAATGAAGAACGCTGAAAAAGTTAATCTTTCAAGCCCACTTTTGGGTCTAAAGTTCTGTGAATCTTTTTCAGCTGCTATTACTGTTCCAGGACAACATATTAAAGCAGAAATACTAAGCAAATCTCTGGTAATCATTCTTTGAATGCTCACTCATCCTCTCTGTCTTTCTTCCTATTCTTGGGATTCAGTTAGAATTCACTTCCATATATTTCACACACACGGCAGTTATGTTCACCAAGTCACGGAACAAATGCCCATCACCATATTGCTATTGGAAGTTTCATGCAGATTAATTAGTGGACATAGGTTAGTTGTCTTCAGTAGATCAAAAACCAAGTCCCTTCACTGTAGGACAAATCTCTCCACCTTCGTAAGCCCAGTGCTTGGTGAAATGATGCCAAGCAATAGGATATGGTGTCCAGATAGCTGTGCGATTTAGCCAGCAGACAGGGGTTAGAGGGCATGTGTAGTGCAATGGGAAAGAGGGAGGGCACTAGTTAGGCTGCCTAGTGTGCTATTGAAAGAACGCCCAGTAACCTTTTTTGTCCATTTCAATCTCTGTCGCTGTTTTTCTTAACACAAGAAAAGGCATGTTCAGTTATACAAACTGATAGAACTTGAGAAACAGGCTAATCAAGAACAATTCAAAAGAGCATAAATATGTTAAAACAGTACATCTAAAGCATTGGAAAACCGAAGAAATTAAAATCATTCCATTTTAGACTCTAGCTGAGGAACTCCTCTCAGGTAAGCCAGTGAGCTGTCTAGAAGTATGAACACATGGTTCCCGTAAGACCTTGCTCCAGAGGAATTGTTTTGGTCATTTTCCCCCTGAGAGCAGCAAAAAGAGCAAGTGCTGGAAGGGAGTCTGTTCCCTCAGGATCTTAAACTGGGAAGACAGGAGCTCTGTTACATGCCATGAAGGGGAGGTGGTGATACGCCCTGCCCAGAACACTTGATGTCATCGTAAGTCAGTCCAGTCTGTATTTCCGTGATACAGACTAGCCTGTGTGCAATTAATAAAGAGATGAATGGTGTCAGTAGGAATGCAGAAGAATTTTTTTCTGCACATTGTAAGTGATAAAGCAGTCAGGGACAGCTTTCTCACAATCCAGTGGAAAGATTGAGCAATCCTAGAAAAAGCTGAAGTGCCTTTGTTCATGGCT
Source organism: Tapirus indicus (assembly GCA_031878705.1). Classification (NCBI taxonomy): domain Eukaryota; kingdom Metazoa; phylum Chordata; class Mammalia; order Perissodactyla; family Tapiridae; genus Tapirus; species Tapirus indicus. The sequence goes on along the minus strand of CM062933.1, from coordinate 54,064,609 downwards.
AATATGGTAGCTTCAGTAACTGCAAGTACAAAAGAAGAAGCTGCAAAGACGTTTTCCCTAATTTCAAAAACTTGGTTTGTTTAATTGATGAAGACTAAAACCTGGAATGGATTTTTAGTTTTGATAAACTGGTCTCTATTGAAAATAAATTCTTTTAAGGACCCGCATTTCAAAGGAGGCCTACTGGATGCCAGGGCGGATGGCTGCAGGGCTGGGGCTGCAGATGCCTGGAGAGACAGAACGCAGTGTTGGTGCTTTGATTAGCATGGTCAGTTCCTGTCAGTGCCCTAATTACAAAGTTCTGTAGATTTTAAATCGTCTGCAACAACTGCATTTTTTCCCTAAGCCCCAGTATTTTAGTTCATGGTTTTACAGAATGTGAGGCTTTATAGCAGAAAAGCCTATAAAAAGTTATGAAATTTTGTCTCCCCTGGTAAGATGCGTGCTCCATCAGAAGAGGGGTTATGCATGTGTCTCTTCAGCGCTGCAGTCTGAGCACTGCGCAATGCATTGCACAGACTGTTACCAGCTGTTATATAGCTGATATTCATGCTGATCCTGTCTCCAAGAAGAAGTTAATCATCATTATATCAAATTATTAACTTACTAATGCTTTGTTGTGAACATTAATGATACACATGTACTGAATACCTACTGTTACCAGTGTATCTTTATTTCTACCTTCTTTTCATGTGCATAATTCTTATGTGGGTATCATTGTTCCCATTTTCTAAATTAAGCAACTGAGGCACTGAAAAGAAGAGGCTTGCCTAGGATCACACAGATAGTAAATATAGAGCCAGGAGATTCTTTTCTTTTTTAATTAACATGTTACCTAGGAGCCTCTGGAGTTCTTGATATTTGCATCAAGACTTTTCCAAAGACAGCATTGTCTGCTAATGATGAGATATTGTCGTAAGAGTATTGAGACATAATCTCTACACATTTCTAGTCGTTTAGCTTCAACATATAAGAAAGATGGGTCACCAGTTACTAAAGAAAAAGTCCCCTTACTTGTGGATGCATTTTTTTCTGGAAAACAAAAATTAGTTCTACCTTATAAACAGTATATTTTCATTAATTACTCAAGTTTTGTACTTTGCTGCAAATGATTAGTATCTTAGCTCTTCTCTGCTTCTAGACCATCATAGAACAGATCAGTTTCCTCTTCTATAAATGCAGCTTTTAAGATGTTTGAGAGCATCTGTTTTATCTTGATCTTCTCTTTTTTTAGGCTAAATATATCCATTTTCTTCTACTTATCTTAATATATATTGATTCCATTCCGGTTTGTTCACATCTTTGGAAAAGTGGCATCCAGAACTAAACTTAATTATTCTCATTGTGATATGAAAACTGTGGTGGTATTTTGGTTTCTGTAATCTGGATACTGTGTTTGGTATTGAATTCTGACCTACGCTAACTCCTTCATGTCCTGAAGACATGCTGTCAGGACGTGTTTCCCACTGTCTACATGTTTGTGTCTCGCTGCCCAGTTGTGTCTCTGGGATGGGAATGGTGATAGCACCTGCTTCGTTTGTGCTGCTTTGTTGGTTCGTGTACTGAGCACAGTGTCCAGCACACAGTAACCTCCCAGCTATTAGCTATCACTGTTTGACCCTAAGTGCAAAGCTCTCCATGTATCCTTGCTGAATTTCATCAATTTATTTTTGACTCACTATCCAGTCTGTCAAAATTCTTTTGAATCCTGACTTTTTCCAGCTATGGTAATAGCTCTCTGCCAAATTCTGTAACACTGACAAATTTTATGCCCCTTATTAATTGCCTTTATTCAAAACATTAGAAGAATATTGAACAGTGAACAAAATCAAAATAGCAACAATTTCTTTACCTGTGGCCAATTTGTTTTTATTTTATAAGTCATTTTGTTTGGGGGATATTATTATTTAAAAACAATTTCAATGTTACATTGCATTGTGCTTTAGCAAAGCATTTACTTGCATGTCTGTTAAAATAAGATTTGGTGATTACTTGAAATTTTCCTTCCAAACAATATAAAATTTGATCCCTTTAAGGAAGCATTAATATAATTCATGGCAGAAACCAAAATTTGAGTTGATTGTGCCATAAAACAAGGGAAACAGTTATTTAGAAAGGAAAAAATTTAACTCTCATTATCACATGGATATTGTTTCCCATTTGGGGAGAAATTTAATAAAAAGTTATCAAACTAGAGATCTGTTTTTTCCTGCCTGGATGGACATTTACCATCTGCCACTACTAATGTTCCATAGAATCTTTTTTTGCGTTAATAAACATATACAAGTTTGCCACCTTTCTCGTTCCTCTGATGCTGTTTATCCTGCATCATCTCAGTGTCCCCAGAGATCGGTCTTTGGCAGAGACAGCAGCACAGCAGTCTGTAACACCGACACCTCTTTGTATAACCATATAATTAGGTCACAGATTAGTTTAAATCATGAAGATTGTGTGTTTTTAATGAAACTTCATAAAGTTTTCTTGTCACTGTATCTCTGCCTGGTAATATCTTATGGCAGCATGAGCAGACTTCTCTGAGAGCACTTTTTGGATTCAGAGCTTATTTTGCCAAACCTAGAAATAAATTTTTGTTTTCAGAAATGGAGTGGGAATTAGTAGATCTTTATTTGGTTTGGAAGATATTGTTACATTTATAGTTGTGGGTGTTCTCTAGAAATATTTTACTAGAAAACACCATTCCTCTGTGATAACTCAAAGAACTTTAGAAGTTGAATGGTAATATAGTGATGCACCACATAAAGATGTTTCAGTCAACAATGGACATATATAGGACAGTAGTCCCATAAGATTAGTACCATAGAGCCTAGGCATGCAGTAGGCTATACCATCTAGGTTTGTGTAAGGACACTCTATGATGTTCAAACAACGAAATCCTCTAATGACACATTCTCAGAAGGTATTTCCGTCACGAGTCTCAGAAGTGACACATGACTGTAATTGTACCTAGCATTTATTGGCCACTTACTATGTATAGGTACTGTGCAAAATGTTTTATCTAGGTTGTCTCACTTGAATGTCGTAATAATTCTGTAAGATAAAAGTAGTATTATTGGGCCACCCGGTGGCGCAGCGGTTTAGTCCGCGCTTGGCAGCCCGGGGTTCGCGAGTTCGGATCCCGGTCGCCCGCCGACGCACCGCTTGGCAGCCATGCTGTGGTGGCGTCCCATATAAAGTGGAGGAAGATGGGCACGGATGTTAGCCCACGGCCAGTCTTCCTCAGCAAAAAGGGGAGTATTGGCAACAGATGTTAGCTCAGGGCTGGTCTTCCCCACAAAAAAATAAAATAAATAAAAAGTAGTATTATTATCATTTGCCATTAGGGAAACTGAAACACAAAAGGTCTTTAAGAGTCTACTAGAAACATTTAAATTGAATGTGTTAATGCATTATGGTAGATGAGCCAAAAATATTAACTCCCTAAAAGCCCAATCAGTTTATGTGAATAAACCATTAAACTCCACTCAGTGGCACAAGACAGATTCTGTGGAAATTGGGAGCAGTTCAAGTAATATCAACAGCAATTAACACTTATAAAAACAATTCGTAGTTTTAAAAGCACTGCTCCGTACTGTGTATTCTCATCTGATCTTTGTGTAATCACTGTCACTTGTAATGGGATTAGGTAGGGGTGGTAATGAAGGATGTAGACAACTGAGCACCACTGGAAAGGTTGACCAGAGTGACAGCTAAACAGGGTCATGAAGGCCTTGATTTGAGGAGGGGACACAGCCAAATACAGATACCCCCTTTCTTAATAAATCTGCCATGGAAGTTATCTAAGAAAGCCAATTTCCAAAATTTTTCTAGGGAAACGTCCCATCCACCTACCAAGAAGTTTTAATCAGATATGTTTTGAGGTTAGTGGATAGAGTCTTAGTGGATTTCCTGGGATAGTGGCACTTCAATTCTAGTAGCTGTGGGATGGGTTAAAGACATAAGTAGTGGAGAGTAATCTGGATGTGAGAAGGGGATCTTGGGGTTTGGTGGGAAGAAAGGGGCCCAGAAGCTGTGGTTTTCTAGTGCACTGGCAGAGTCACCTGTGACCTTGAGAAAGGAAATTGCAAACACCTGCTACACTTCAAACTATGCTACCCACATGCCACAGACAGCTGTGTGAAGAGCAGGAGTGAAGGAATGAGAAGGTAATTGTGTGTATCATCCAAGAATGAGGTGGTTGGGCTTCGTCCCTTCTTCCTTGAGACCTAGTTGTAAAGCTCATTGTACGCGCTTAAGTTTCAGCTGATACCTAAGTATAAATGACGCCTCAGTTGACGTTTCTAATCTTAATTGTTCTTTCCGTTCTCCATTCTACTAGAGTAGTCTTTATAATAAGTGCTTAGGCTGTTACCCATTTGGTAACCCAAAGAACCTAAAAATAAATATAGCTCATTAAAATTCCTCTCTTCCCTGGGACTTTCATTGGGCCTTTCCACTTCAATTTTCTGTCACTGGTACTACCAGCTGCTTAGTTCTTACCGCAAACCTTGGTAATATATTAAGCTTCTCTCTCTTATGTTTCACATGTAGTGCCTTCTCCTTCCTATATATTTCCACAGTCTAATCTCTCTTGTCCGTTTCCATAGCCAGAATCAAGGCTGTCTTCTCTGACATGGAGAGCTATGGTCTCCATCTCTGTATTTTTGCTTATATCTGTTACTCTCTTCATTATAACCACCTTCAATTCCCATAACCATAATTTCTATAATTTTTTTATAACAGCTTTATCTGGATATAGTTCAGGTAGCATAAAACTTATCCTTTTAAATTCTACAATTCAGTGGGTTTTAGTATATTCACAGAGTTTTGCAACCATCACCACTCTCCAGCATATAACCCCCCAAAAAATCCCGTGCTTGTCAGTAATTACCCTGCCTCCATTGCCTTCTCTTCCTAGCCCCTGGCAAATACTAATCTACTTTCTATTTCTATGAATTTGCCTCTCCTGGACATTTTTTATAAATGCAGTCATACCCTGTGTGGTATGTCTCTGGCTTTTGTATCTGGCTTCTTTCACTTAGCATAACGTTTTCAAAGTTCATCCATGTTGTAGCATGCAACAGAATTTCATTCTTTTTCATGGCTGAATAATGTTCTATTATATGAATATACCACATTTTTTTATCCATTAATCCATTGATGAGCATTTGGGTCCCTTCCATTTTTAGCTGTTCTGAACATGCTATATGAACATTTGCATACAGATTTTTGTGTGTACATATGTTTTCAATTCTCTTGGATATATAATTGGTAGTGGAATTGCTATGTCATATGGTAACTCTATGTCCAACATTTTGAGGAACTGCCAAAATGTTCTCCAGAGTGGCTGAACCATTTTACAATCCCACCAGCCATGTCTGAGGTTTCAGTTTCTCCCCATCCTTACCAACACTTGTTATTGTCATTTTTATTATAGCTATCCTAGTGGGTGGGAAGTGGTATCTTGTGATTTTGATTTGCGTTTCCTTAATGACTAATGATGTGAGCATCTTTTGAAGTGCTATTTGTATGTCTTCTTTGGAGAATCTATTCAAATCCTTTGCCCATTTTCTAATTGGGCAAATTATAAATATATTTTACTATATAATTATATAAATTAGATATATTTTTAAATGAATACTCATGTTATATATATTGGATTCAGAGCTGCTTATACCAAATGTAGAAAGAAGTTAGCAGATCTATATTTAATTTGGGAAATAGGATCACATTTATAGCTGTGGATGTCTTACAGAAATATAAATATAATATTAAATAAATATAAATATATATAAATATAAAACATAAATATGTTTATATTATTTATATGTAATTGGGTTTGTCTTTTTATTATTGACTTGTAAGAGTTCTTTATATACTCTGGATACAAGTCTCTTATCAGATATATGATTTGCAGATATTTTCTCTCATTCTGTAGGTAGTCTTTCCTCTTTCTTTATTGATCTTTTGAAGCACAAATTTTTAATTTTTATAAAGTCCAACTTATCTACCTTTTTCTTTTGTCACTTGTGCCTTTGATATCATATCTAAGAAACCATTGTCTGATCCAAGGTCACAAAGATTGACTGCTTTGTTTTCTTATGAGAGTTTTATGCATTTAGCTCTTACCTTTGGGTCTGTAATCCATTTTGAGTTAGTCATTGTATATGATGTGAGTTAGGGATGCACCTTTATTTTTTTGCCTGTGGCTATCCAGTTTTCCCAGCACCTTTGGTGAAAAGACTAGTCTTTCCCCATTTCATGGTCTTGGCACCCTTGTCAAAAATCAAATGACCATGAATGTAAGGGTTTATATCTGGACTCTCAGTACTATTGCATTGATCCATATGCCTATCTTTATGTCAGTAATCTACTGTCTTAATTACTGTAGCTTTGTAGTAAGTTTTAAAATCAGGGTGTGTCCTCCAACTTTGTTCTTTTTCCAGATTGTTTTGCCTATTCTAGGTCCCTTGCGTTTCCATATGAATCTTATGATCGCCTTCTCAATTTCTACAAAATTTTTGATAGAGATTGCATTGAATCCGTAGATCAAAATTGAGGAATACTTTCATCCTAATAATATTAAGTCTTCTGGTCTATTAACATGAGTCTTTCAGTTTATTTAAGTCTTCTTTAATTTCTTTCAATGATGTTTTGTGGTTTTCAATATATGGTCTTAGACTTTTAACTGTTTTACTTTTTTTTGATGCTATTGCAAATGGAATTGGTTTTGTATTCAGAGTGTTCATTCCTCATGCATAGAAATATACTTGATTTTCTTATATTGACCTTGTATTCTGCACCCTTGCTGAATTTATTAGTTCTAAAAGATGTTTTGGGGTTTTTTCGTAGATTTCATGAGGTTGTCTCTGTACAAGACCATGTCATCTCCTAATAGAGATAGCTCTACTTTTTCCTTTCCATCTGGGTGCCTTTTTTTTCCCTTGCCTAATTTTTTCTGGCTAGACTCTGCAGTACAATATTGAAGTGGCATGGGTGGATGTTTTGTCTTGTCTTGTTCCTAATCTTAGGGGGAAAACTTTCAGTCTTTGACCATTAAGTATGTTGTTAACCGTGCATTTTTGTATATAGTCTTTATCAGGTTGAGGAAGTTTCCTTGTATTCTTAACTTTGTTGAGAGTTTTTATCAGGGAAGGATGTTGGATTTTGTTCAATACTTTTTCTGTATCTGTTGAGATAATTATGTTGGTTTTGTCCTTACTGCTCTTAATATGGTCTGTTATATTGACTGATTTTCCTGTTAAACCAACTTATCATTCCTAGGACAAATCCCACTTGGTCATGGTGTATAATCCTTTTTATATGTTGTAGATTCTGTTTGCTAGTATTTTGTTCATGCTTTTACATCAGTATTCATAAGAGATCTTGGTCTGTAGTTTTCTTTTCTTGTCTAGTTTTAGAAGCACAATAATACTCCATAGAATGAGTTGGAAACTGTTCATTTCTCTTTTATTTTTTGGAAGAGTTTGTAAAAGACTGATGTTGTTTCTTATTTAAACATTTGATACAATTTGCTGATGATGCATCTATGCCTGGGCTTTTCTTTGTGGGAAGTTTTTTGATTGCCAATTTAATCTCTTTACTCTTACACATCTATTCAGATTTTCTTTCTAGGAATTTGTCCCTTTCATCTAGACTATTTAATTTGTTAGCATATAGTTGATAATAGCACTCTCTTATAATCCTTTTTATTTTTCTGGTACCAGTAGTGATATGTTCTCTTTCATTCCTGATTTTATTAATTTGGGTGTTAACCTTTTCTTTTCCACCCTTAGTCAGTCTAGCTAAAGTTTTGTTAATTTTCTTGATCTCTCAAAGAATGAGTTTTTGGTTTTGTTAATTTTCTCTATTCTTTTTCTATTTTCTATTTCATTTATTTCCATCCTATGTTTATCATTTTCTTCTGCTTGCTTTGGATTTAGTTTTATTTTTCTGGTTTTAAAGTTAGTGCTATTGATTTGATATCTTTCTTGTCAATAAAAGCATTTACAGCTATAAAATTTCCTCAAATCAGCTGCTTTTGCTGCACCCCATACATTTTGGTATATTGTGTTTATCTTTTCATTTATCCTTTTCTAATTTCCCTGATGATTTCTTCTTTGATCCAGTGGTTATTTGGGAGTGGGTTATATGATTTCCACACATTTGTGAATTTCCCAAATGTCTACCTGTAACTGATTTCTATTTCATTTCATTGTGGTTGGAGAACATACTTTCTATGATTTCAGTTTTTTTTTTTTAAGGCTTATTTTATGACCTACCATACCGTCTATCCTAGAGAATGTTCTGTGTGCACTTAAGAAGAATATGTATTCTGCTTTTGTTGGGTGGAGTGTTCTGTAGACATCTGTTAGATCTAGTTGGTTTATAGTGTTGATAAAGTCTTCTGTTTTCTTTTTGATCTTCTGTCTAGTTTTTCTCATAGAAAGTGGGATATTGAAGTCTCCAACTATTGTTGAATTTTCTATTTCACATTTCAGTTCTGTCAGTTTTGCCTTATGTGTTTTGAGGCTATATTAGGTGCATATGTATTTATACTTATTTTTGTCTTCCTGATTGATTGACCCTTTTATCATTTAAAATGTCCTATTTTCTCTCTACTGACAGTTTTTGTCTTAAATTGTATTTTGCCTGATATCAGAATAATCACTCCAGTTCTGTTTTGATTTTTGTTTGTATAGTATACCTTTTTCATCCTCATCAACTTTTTCTTTGTCCTTAAATCTAAAATGTTCCTCTTGTAGACAGCATATGGTTATATCATGGGTTTTTTTTTCCATTCTGATAATCTCTGCTTTCTTTTTGGAATGTTTAATCCATTTACATTTAGTATAATTACTGATAAGGTAGAATTAAGTCTACAAGCTTTGTTTTCTTTGTCTGTTGTATTTTTTGGTTCCTTTATTCCTTCATTACTCACTTTGTTGGGGTTAAATTAATATTTCTTACTATACTATTTTAATTCTCTTTTTATTTTTACATATTTTCTTGAGTTGTCTTCTTAGTGCTTACCCTGAGAATTGCAATTAACATCTTGACTTAAACAATCTAGTTTGGATTAATACCAACTTAATTTCAGTAGTATGTAAAAACTTTGCCATAACACAGCTCTTTTCCCTTCTGCCTCGTTTGTGCCATTATTGTCACACAAAGTACATCTTTAGACATTGTAAGCCCATCAATACATTTTTATAATGATTTCTTTACAAAGTAATCTTTTAAATCAAATGGAGAGGAGTTACCAAAAAACATACACTTATACCATCTTTTATATTTGCCTATGTTGTTACCTTTACCAGTGCTCTTTATTTCTCTATGTGGGTTTGAGGTACTGTCAAGTGCCTTTTTGTTTCAGCCTGAAGGGCCTCCATCAGTTTTTCTGTAAGGGTAGGTCTGCTAGCAACGAACTCTCTGTAATCATTTATCTGGGAAAGTGTTAATTTCTCCTTCCTTTTTAAAGAATAGTTTTGCTGGATAGTGAATAATAGGTTGAGTCTTCTTTCAGCACTGAATGTTGAAAGCATCATCCTACTAACTTCTGATCTCTAAGGTTTCTGGTGAGAAGTATATTGTTAACCTTGTTGAGAATCCCTTCTATGTGATAAATTGTTTTTCTCTTGCTACTTGCAAGATTCTTTGTCTTTGACTTTCAGCAATTTGACTATGATATGTCTAGGTGTGGATCTTTTTGAGTTGAGCCTACTTAGAATTTGTTTAGCATCTTGGTTGTGCAGATTAATATTTTTCATCAAATTTGGGAAGTTTTTGGCCATTATTTCTTCAAATATTTTTTCTCCCCTTTCTCTGTTTCCTCTCCTTCTGGGACTCCCATTATGCATACGTTGCTACACTTAGCAGCATCCCATAGATCTGTGAGGCTCTGTCAATTTTCTTCATTCTTTTTCCTTTGTGTTCCTCAGACTAGATAATCTCAATTTACTTATCTTAAAAGTTCACTGATTCTTTCTTCTGCCAGTTCAGATCTACTGTTGAGCCCCTCTAGTGAACATTGTGCTTTTCAACTCGAGAATTTTTATTTTTTTCCTAAATAAATTCCTAATAAATTATTTTTTATTTTATTTTTATTTGGTTTCCTCTCGTCTTTGAGCATATATCTACTGATTTAAAATCTTTGTCTAGTAAATCCAATATCTGGGCTTTCCCAGGGACAATTTCTGTCGACTTCTTTGATTCCTGTGTAGGGTTATACTTCACTCTTTCTTTATGTGTCTCATAAGTTCTTGTTGATAACTGGACATTTGCAATAATATAATGTTGCAAACCTCAAAATCAGATTCTCTGTCCCCACCTCCCCATGGTTTGTCACTTTTGTTATTATTACTGTTTGTTTAGTTAGTGACTTTCCTGGAGTAATTCTGTAAAGTCTGTATTTTTTGTGTTGTGCAACCACTGAATTGTCAGCTTGTTTAGCCTAGTGGTCAGCTAATGATTGGACAGAGATTTCCTTAAATGACTGGAGTCCTTCAGCCTTTCCCAAGGGGCTTGTGTGTGTGTTGGGACATGTTTTCAGTACTTCAATAGGCAGTTTATAACTGTGCCTTACTTAGACTTCACTTTCTGCTTGCCAGACTGTCAAGGTCAGCCGGAGGTGAAAGATTAGAGCCTTCCTTGGTCTTCCGTGGCCATACACACAGTCCTGCACATGTACATGGCCTTCTAGATCTTCAGGAATGTGTTGGAGCTTTTCAGAGTACCCTGTAGACATGTCCTTTCCCAGTTTTTCATTTTGATCTTTTGGTCAGCCCCTTGTTTGTCCTAACTTGTATCACCATTTAAGTTGCCACTGGTTGTTTTTGACAAATGCCGTAGGGATACAGCTGTTCACACAGCTGGCTCTGAGTCATATCAAATAAAGACAAGCCCTGAGAATGGCATTTTTCAGGGGCTGCTACATAGGTCATATAGTGGCACTTTTCTGGAGGGGGTGATTGGGAGGCATTCTATCTGGCCCTCTCCAGTGACTGCTAGCTTACTAGTTTTCACAGATACCATAGTTGTGAGTCTGTTGGTTTTTAAGTTTACCATGGAGCTGGCAAGAGGGTAATGGGAACTTGACAGGTTAAAATGCCCCAAAGCTTGCTGATTTTACGAAGATTCAACTGTTTTTCATGAATACATGCTCCTTGGATTGTTGTCAGTATTCTTAAAAAGTTGATTTTGACAATTTTTGCCAGTGTTCTTGCTCTTATGGAAGAGCCAGTTTTCATTACTCCCCCATTCTGAAAGTGCTTCCTCTCAACTCATTTGTTCTTAAGCTCAGAGTTTTCCATTTGCTTCTTAAAAATTCTGTTTGCTTGGGGGCCAACCCGGTGGCGGCGTAATGGTTGAGTTCGCTCACTCCGCTTCAGCAGCCCGGGGTTCGTGGGTTCGGATCCTGGGGGCAGACCTATGCACCACTTATCAAGCCATGCTGTGGCAGGCGTCCCACATATAAAATAGAGGAAGGTGGGCACGTATGTTAGCCCAGGGCCAATCTTCCTCAGCAAAAAGAGGAGGATTGGCAACAGATGTTAGCTCAGGACTAATCTTCCTCACCAAAAACAAAAAATTTCTATTTGCTTTCTGTTTTGCCATTTGAAATACTGTTTAAGTTTTAGAGCCTCCTACTCTGCTGCGTGTATCTCCATATGTATCACAATAAGAATTATACGCTGAAGTGAGGGCATTTTCCATCCAGCTTCTTCATTATCCTTCTAGTATTATAATCTTATCTTCTTCCCCACTAAACCAAATGCTCACATGAGTGTACATGAGCTTTTCCTAGAATATTTGGATTGACATTAGAATTAGAAATAGACAAGCCTCAGTGTTTAAATAAGATGAGCAGTTAATTGTTGATTCTGTCTGTCTAATTATTGCTGTTAGCAACCTAATAATATATTATTTGCAAATACTTGAATTGATTTTTGTTTAAAAATACTGTCTGCGTCTAGTTCTTTTTTACTGGTAATTTTATATTTACTCATAGCTCATGGTTCGTTAACAAAATTTAGAGAAACTCACTATACTTTTCCGAAGTAATTCATAAATAAATTATTCTGATATTCATTATCAGCATGTACCCTGGTAATGTTTATTGACAACTTAAAGTAGAGAAACAGGAGAGTAACTTGTGCAGATATTACAGGTATCCCTTGAAAAGGGCCACCAGACCAAAAACAATGAAACATCCAGTGAAGCAGAAGCTCCCTGAGGGAGGGCAGGAATTTCTCTCTTGTTCACTGCTGTCCCCCCAGCCTGTGAGAGCAGCTCAGACACAATAGTACCTAATAATTATTGCTGGATGAACAGATTTAATCTTTCAATTCTGCTTGTTTTTCTATTTTAAAATTTTCACTGATCCTTAAGAGGTTGTGGGATAACCTAAGAAGTGTTTGCTATGACTCCTAGTTGCAGTTTGAGCTTGAGCTTGTTGAAAAAATGACAAAGTAGATGTGAAGTTACTCAGATCTGGAGCTAGTCAGCACTTCAGTGAGACAAGAGAGAAACTAAGCAAGACAAGTAAAACAAGAGGAAAGGAGGAACAGGTTAGCTTTTTGAAGTTGTGCCAGGAACAATTTGTTCTCAGATTAGGCTTTATTTTTAAATTATGTTTCTTACCCATTCGGTTGCATACTTAATATGTGCAGAAAAAAGTATACATGTTTTATAAAGTAGATCATTGAAATAAAGTATTAACTAAACTTGCAGTGCACCAGAATCACCTGGAAGGCTTGTTAGAATACAGATTGCTGGGCCCATCCCCAGAATATATGATTTCAGTTAGTCTGGAATGCGGTCCGAGAATGTGCACGTTTAACAAGTTTTCAGGTAATGTTGCCACTGCTGGTCTGGAGACCACACTTTGAGAACTAATCTAAACCAGTGACTCATAATTCTCCTGTTGCTGTCCCTCCCAAGAAAGAAATTTAAAGTACACTATTATTTTTCTTCACTAACAAAAAAAGTCTATAGTGCAGTCTGTAAAGGTTTGCATCATTCTCTTGATTTTTTAAGGAAATATCCAATAAAAAGATACATTTTAGAGCCTTTTTCAATGAAGCACTAATGATTCACTATATCAAAGTATGTGAACTGTAATTTCCAGTAAGAAAAGGTTTAATTGATACCAATCACCATATAAAATGAGTAGCTTTATTTGTGAAGTCCCAAGGTCAAGTCATTCCTATTTGTCAAAGAAGAAAGAAGTATTTCCAAATGGTAAATTCAGAAGAAATGCTTTATCATTACTGTCAGTTGATTATTACTAGGAGTTTTTTCCTGTGTAGTATTACAGCAATCAAACAAGCTTTTCCAATTCATGTATGATCACAAATAATATAGCCACACTATTACCCAACAAGTTAATATTTTAAATTTACTTTAAAATCTATGAATGTTGTACTTTTGGAATAGTTATTTGAGTACCTGGTATGATAGAATGTTAAAGCTGGAAGGGATGCCACATCTCATTTGGTTCAAACCCCATAGTTTACAGATATCCAGTCTGAGCGTTTTCTGATATACTGTAGCCTTGGAGCCCAGACAGGACTGGAAACTCACTGTCTTGATTCCTAGTTTGGTCTTCTTTCCATTACTCTTGGTAATTCTTTACCAGAAGTTATCTGGAATTAAATATTTTCAAATATTTGTTTGATGAGGTATTTAAGGTTCACATATACTAGCACTATGTAGCAGGATAGGAACAGATAGTTGTCTGGTACAGGGACAATAAACTTTGTGCAATTATTTGCTTTCTTTATCTCTGTTTTCTTAATCTATTATTATCTAGATAAGATCAGTTAAAAATAACAGGACCTTGGTTTCCTTTTTATAAGTATCTTTAGGGTTGTGTTACGTAGTATTCATGGAAATAATCCTGAGACTATATATATTTCTGCCACGTGATGCTAGAAATAGGGCTTTATGTTTCTTTTTTCCTCTCATGAAATAAAATATAGTCCCAATGTTATCATTACTAAAGGAATCATTTGAATATTTAATAATGTACTTCTGTACAATTCAGGATTTATTGTTAAATTTGGTTTTCTACTAACATTTTTTATCTGCTCTTTTTTTCTATTTTAATAATAAAGACCAAATATTCCTTAATTGATATTATTGAGAAATGAGACTTTCTTAAACCTTATTTTATTTCACTTGTTAAATAATTCCTGGGGGCAGTGAGCAGGCGCAGCGGGGTGGGGGCTGGTGGGCTGACCAGACCTGGAAGCCGGAGGGCTGCAGCATGGCTCACTGGCTGGTACACTGGTGCTCAGGTGCGTGGTGGTTGGCAACAGGGTGGCGGGCAAGACATGCCTGTTTGTGAACTCTGCCAACAACGCCTTCCCAGAGGAGTCTGTGCCCACCGTCTTCAACTACTACACAGTCAGCATCACCGTAGAGCGCAAGTGCTACCTCCTGAGACTCTGACCCAGCCCGACAGGAAGACTATGATCCCCTCAGGCCTTTATCTTATCCAGAAACTGATGTCTTCCTTATATGCTTTTCTGTGGTAAATCCAGCCTCATTTCAAAATGTGAAAAAGGAGTGGGTACCAAAACTTTAGGAATATGCACCAAATGTACCCTTCTTATTAATGGGAACTCAACTTGATCTCCAAAGTGACCTGAAAACTTTAGCAAGACTGAATGATATGAAAGAAAAACCTATATGTGTGGAACAAGAACGGAAGCCAGCAAAAGATATAGGAGCATGCTTACTGTGTGGAGTGTTCAGCTTTAACCCAGAGGGCTTGACGACTGTGTTTGATGAGGCTACCATAGCAATTTTAAATCCAAAGAAACACAGTGGAAAAAAGAATAGGATCAAGATGTATAAACTATTGTTCGATTACGTGAGAAACATCTTCAGTGGCCAAGGAAACAGTCCATTTCTCTCAGAAAGCATTTGAAATGCCACAGCTATACCCAGGCCTCCTATAAATAATGAAGTTTAAAACTTGAAAGAAAAATAAACCTTGTCCTCAGAATTCTGTAAAATTCATTAAGAATGTTTCCTAAAGGTCCAAAAAGCAGCAAACAGCATCTGAAGCCACAATCTATTATAAATACTTTATTTCAACCAGAAGGTACAATCTCTCAAGGGTTTTCTTAGTTTAAAAACGTACAATCACATCATGTTGTAACTACGTAAAAAACAGTGCTGTAAATGGAGCTGCCCAGCCTAGCCCATACACGTTTCTGCACAGTCCTCATAGAATCTGCAGAGCTATCTTCTCCTTTTGCCCCACTTAGCTGTTCTTGTATGTAAGTTATTTTCTATTCCAGTGTATCCAGAATAGTGAAATCTGACTTCGTCAGCCATGTAGCCAAAAGTCACTCCAAGCGTACAGAAGATGGGCCATACCTGAGAAAATGTATGAGAACAAAAAAAGAACAAATTTTTTTCCACTTGAGCACAAGTTAAATATAACCTAAATATTTCCATATTAAAGTTTAATGTGCTTTCTTAAAGAATGCCAAAAGGGTGATAAGTTCATAACTGCATTTATCATGAACACTAAAAATGTACACATTTTGCCTAAGCTGTAACAGGGTTTCTGGAAAAAGCTAAAAATAATTACTAGGATGTTACTTTTTATTTCACCTTATATTAATTGGTAATAATTCTGCTAATAATCATAAGTACCCTTAATAAGTCTTAAGCTGAGTACTGATCTTCACATAACATGATAAATCCCCATGAGGAAAGAACCATCAGAAAGAAGTAGGCTGCTCAACAGAATGGGAATAATTCACAGTCCTGACAGCCAGAATGGAAAACCCTCCTAATATGTGTGGCATCAGGTAGAGTTATCAGGAGGATCACACTCTGGTAGTGAGGTTTACTGAGCCCCAGAGTAAAGTCTTTCTGGGTCTGCTCTAACAGAACTTAAAACTAAATCTGGAAAGGGTCAAACTGATCTCATGTAACTACCTGCTGGGAAAAGGTCCAGCACTCTTTAAAGGAACACAAGAAAATCCAGCACTCACCAAATAGAATTCACATGTATTAGTTTTCTAGGGCAGTTGTAACAAATTAACCACAAACTTGGTGTGGCTTAAAATGATTCAAATTTATTCTTTCACTGTTCTGGAGGCCAGAAGTCTGAAATCAAGTTAAGGAGAAAGCACAGGGAAGGTGGTGTAATCCATATGCCACGTTGGCTGCAGGCTGGCACAAAGAAGTCTCCCACCGCTTATGGACCCAGCTGCAGCAGGGCTGGAGAAGTGCTCAAGTATATGAGTTTATTCAACGTAACTTAGCTTGTTGAATGACTTGGGGACCTTATGAATATTGATTTTTGGATTGCATTATAGATGAAGTTGCAAGGAACATCTGCTGTGAACAATGCTGGTTAATGTCTCTTCAGTACACTGGTTTCAGGAACCACTGAGAGTTCTTCAGAGACAATTATAATAATGAAAAATCTCTCAGAAGATAATACAAAGCCTGGCAGACTGCTTAAACTAAGAAATAGTATCTGGCAAGCACTGCTATGAAGACTGAAATATGTATGTCACAAAAAAAAACTTGCCAGTGGCACTTCCACCATGATTGTGCCCGAGCAACTCAGCAAGGTTGGAGAAAGAGGAGGAGCTCTGTTTCAAATATGTGAATAGTGGTCAAAATTTGACCAAGTGGATTTTGCCGAACATCTCATTTCTCAAACCTGTCATTACCAACATGGGCACATAAACTCATATTTTTAAACATTTGTTGCAGAAAGTTTTTATAACTGCTCTGTCAGCTCATGATTTGGAGCGTATTGCTGAGGATATTCTGTCATACGTACATGCCAGAGTACTGTGTACAAGGAATGGTACGTTATAGAAGATACTCAGCAAGAGAATGATCAGACAGATTTTCTGTGACCAGACCTACCAGAATAAGGAGAAAATAGAAATAGTATTAATTCAAGACAAACCTCTTGATGGGATTTTGTCTCCCAACTTTTTTAAGGAGCTGTACTTTATCCTAAAACAGTTAGATATTAACAAAATCTAATTGGAAATGGGAAAGACATGATTTATGCAGAATCCACTGCTAAATTAAAACCAGCGAAGAAGCTTACTGTATGTACTACGATGTTCAGAAGAGAGTAAGTGGTCTTCCAGTGAGAAGATAAGAACATATTGGATAAAAATACACACTGGAATACACTCAGGTTCTCCTGAGCTACATGGCTTTTGTCATATGCCTTCAGTATGAGGAGAGAATGGTCATAACTCCACTGCCAGAATGTGGACTGTTGGCATGTGAAACACACTGATTGCTCATTGTATGGCATTTTTGTGCTTAAATGTCAATAATGGTATGTTGGTGACATGCTCCAAAGACTGTTCTTTGCTTTGGGGGGTATAGCCTCCCCAGCCATCACCCTTCTAAGGATGTTGGTTGTGGAGTTTGGTAACAAGGACATTGTTTCTACATCAGGAGATAACATTATAAGAGTGTATAGCACAGTACTGTAAGCTGGTTAGAACGTAAAATGGGTACAAGTGGGGCATTACCCTTTTGCAGTGCCAAGATGGGCTGGTAGTGAGTGATTCATCTGACACCATCAGGTTTGGGACTGTATTAGTCTGCCAGGGCTGCCATAACAAAATACCATAGACTGGGTAGCTTGAACAACGGAAATGTATTTGCTCACAGTTTTAGAGACTGGAAGTCCAAGATCAAGTTGCCAGCCTAGTTGGTTTCTCCTGAGGCCTCTCTCATTAGCTTGCAGACAGCTGCCTTCTCCCTGTGTCCTCACTTGGCCTTTTTTCTGTGCACATGTGCTCCTGGTATCGTTTCCTCTTTTTAAAAGGACCTCAGTCCCATTGGATTAGGACCCTATGCATTTACCCGTAATTATCTCCTTAAAGGCCCTATCTCCAAATACAGTCACATTGGTGGTTAGGGCTTCAACCTATGAATTTTGGTGGGGGGCGCAAATGAGTCTGTCATAGGGACATAGAGTATGCAACATGTTTACAAGGACTAAAGGACCATACAAAGTGGGTATGCTGTATTTGATTATGTAATAAGGATAATCAGTGGGTACTTGAATGGGAAAATTGAAATGTAGAATCTTATGGGTCTTGGACCCCTATACCTCTGAAGGGACTCTTCTATCAACACACTGTGGTGGAAAATTCAGGAAAAGTTTTCTGACTCCAGTTTGATGAATTCCAGATTGTCAGTAGTCCAGACAAGGACACAAGCCATTGTGGGACTTCCTAAAGGATTCTGTTGCCTAAGCTGACTCTCTCCTGCTTTCCTTCCCAGCAGCCACCTCTGGCTCCAGATAAATGAGCATACATTGACCTCAGACTTGCTTACGTCTGTGGTCATCAAAGCTGTGCTGTCTCTGTACCAGAGCCAGGATGAGGAACAACAGGAACAACCCCCCACAGTTTCCTGGGACTGGGTTTCATCAGGAAAGGAGCACAGCGGGGGAGACCCAGGATAGTTGGTCTCCTCAGCACGGCCACCTGCTTAGGTACCACTATCCAAAATGTGTCTCATCTTTCATGAGTGGTTAGGCTCTCCTGTCCCTCCTCCTCTCTTCTCTGCATCTTCTTCCCCATGTTTGATTCTAGGTACAGATGGCCTATAAAGGTATTTAGTTTTGAAAAAAAATGAAAGAAAAAAACTGAGTTTAAGTCCTGATTCTACCACTTACTAGTTTACTTGACTTTAGGCAAGTTATTAAATTTCTCTGTACATAAATTCCTCATTCATAAAATTGAAATAGGAATTTATGCCCTCACAGGATTGTCATAAAGGTTGAGTAAGATAACTTACGTAAGCAGCAAGTGTGGTACCTAGAACATGGCGGGCACAGAACATGGTTTCGCTATCCTCCTCTGTGATAATGCTAGGTGGGAGGAAAAAGGAGAAGCAGTTGGGAGAAAGAACAATGAAGGGAAAAGTTAAAAGTTCCACTTTTATGTAAGTGATTTGGCATCAACATGCTATGAGTTGTAAATGACTTGTAAACTTTAAACAACATCCTGCATGGCGTGCTGTAAATTAGGGACTGTGCTGAGCAGTACAATAGGAGTTGCATTTGTACCATTTGACTTAAATTATCATTGCTGCCCTTATACCATATAGTGACAGCAGTTAATTCCAAATTTATCCATTAAAACTGCCTGGTTGATGTGTTAAAAAATATTGTATTGTAAATTAATTAAAGGGTACCACAAAAAGTTTTGTGAAGTGTTATGGAATTCCCTACTTAAAACTTCTCTGTCTTCCCATTTCCCATATTATGAGTCTGAACTCCTTCACCATGCATGACCTGGCCCCTGCTTACTCCTGTAGCCTCAGCTTCTCCCACTCTTCTCTCTAGGCTCTTACCTCTGATGCCAGGGTCCCACCACATCGAACTAGTGTGTGTTTCTCTTGCCTGGACTCTCACACATGCGGTACAGTCTGCCTGAGACACACTTTCCATCTCTTCACCTGGCTAACTCCTGATTATCTTTTATTCTCCTTCAAAGCCTAAATGAGTTACCCCTTCTAGAAATTATCCTATTTATCATTGTATATTTAGCCCCTAGCATGGTACCAGGCACATTAGGATTTCAGTAAATACTTTTTAAGTGGGTGAATCAGTACTGAGCCTAAATGCAAAGGATTATAATGATAATTTTCCATTACATATGCAGTTGTTTAACCTATAAATTTTCAAATCCTGTTTAAGTAGAAAAAAGTAGTAGTTTATTCTTTAGTGTACATATTATGTCCTACTTGATACAGTGCATCACATCTAGAATGGGTTGAGGTCAGCCTCCTTCCTGCTCTAGGGGGTTTGTAAATGCCTGGGCAGCCATTCATTTTGACACTTGGGTTTTTCAAAAGAACAAAAAATGAAATATAGTGACTGCTGTAATAACACAAAGAAAAGGATTCTCATATAAAGGCTTTTCCTCTTAAATTTGCATCTTTTGAAAATAAGCTATTTATAAGGCTGTTTTAAAAGATAGTCAAAAGATTTAGATTGTTGGTAGAAAATATCAAAAACCATGTGTTTGTAAAGAAATATATCTCAAAAAGAGACATTAACAATAAACCAAGTGATCACAATTAAGTTATGTAATCAGGTTGTCTCATTGAGCTTTTCCTTTCGTAAAATTGTTGACATTCTGAAGAACTTTTTTTTCAGATACATCTGCTCAACACAGAGAATGAGATCTAAAGGTAGTATAAAACAATTCTAAGAAAGTGAATGGTGTGTGAGCTTTTTTTTATTTGTTTCACAAGTAATTTACTTTAAAAAAATTAACATCTGTTATTTTGAAGCTAATCTTAGTGTATTGAATGCTCTTAACCATTTCTCAATCCCGCAGTCTTTTATCTTGCCTCCCCTGCTGTGTTCCCACCACCCCTGATCCCATTAGCAAACCTTGAGACGGCCTCAGACTTACCAAAGGACTGCTTTGGTTTCAGCTGCTCTTCTGCAAGAGGAAGTGAATGTTGGGGGTTTTCTTTGTGGCACAGTGGTGATAAAGCTGTGGTGGTCTTATCTCTCTCTTAGGTAGTGGCTCTTTATGACTACACAGCGAATCGATCAGATGAACTAACCATCCATCGCGGAGACATTATCCGAGTGTTTTTCAAAGATAATGAAGACTGGTGGTATGGCAGCGTAGGGAAGGGACAGGAAGGTTATTTTCCAGCTAATCATGTGGCTAGTGAAAGTAAGTTTTATGCTCCCTTCCTGGTTTACTAATATGGTATAACTGATAGTCCAAGATTTTATCATTCTCTACCCTTTAATTTACTCTCTTTGTAATTTTTGCATATGTCTACCAATGGGTATTGCTTTTCATTCTCATGATGCAAAAAAATGAAAAGGGGGAGGCACAAGTATACTAGAAAGCGATCACATTCTGAAGTTGGAATATTTGCTGCGTGGACTTCTCATCCCAGAGGACCTGCCCATCTGGCTGCCAGCCGGCTTCTTCAGCCCCTTTCTCTGCCTCCTGCCTCACACACAGTCATGTCAGCTCTTCTCTTGTCCCAGTGACTCCTCAGCTGACAGGTTCCTTAAGAACCTCTAGTTCCCCAACTCCCGTTCTTTTCCTTCATGTACCTCAGTCCCAGCTGTTAACCTGCTGAAACAAAACTACAATAGATTGTTTCGTTCTTCAGTAAATTAAGCCCTTGTTTGTGAAAGGGGAAAGAAATGAGCTGGAGAAGAAATTCTAAATAAGAGTTTCTGAAAGCTGTAGATTTATTGCTAGGCCTTGAGAGGTGAAAATAGAACTAACACCGAGTGCCTGAAAATAAAATAGTTCAAAGACTCTGAAGGGAAGAAACATAGTTGTGCTTCTTCAGAAGAATGCTTCTTGTCACCAATTAACTTGACAGTGTGGTAGGAAAAACACCACACTCAGGTCAGGAAAACTGATTTCTGATCCTGGTTTGACAGCTAATACTGATATGCCTCAGTCTCCTCCTGTAAAATGAGGAAGTTGAGCTCGATCATCTCTAAGTTTTCTTCCAGAAGTACTAAAATCGGATAGTTCTGATTTAAAACGTAGTAAGGCAACCTTGAGAACACTCTGTTTTGATATTTATTGCTAAGTCTTTTGTTTTTGCAGAGAAGTAATTATTATAAGTAATAGTTGGTTTTCAGGCTAGTCTGTGAAACTCCATTTAATCCCAACTGTAGCTGAACAAAACTGCTATTGATTTCTAACCTAAGTTCTGAATTTTGAGAGCAAAAGAGATGAAGGAAAGGAGGAAGGATTTCTTCCATGAATCCTGGAGGCTGGGCTAAGCCCTGATGGAAGCATTTCCCTTTGGCACCTCCCACTCCCTTGTCTGCACCCTGGTACTTCCCAGTGCCGTCTCTCACTCAGGGCTCTAGGACTCAGTGCAGCTCCCATCCTCAGCTCATCTGCGTGCTCAGCAAACTCCTCCCCTCAGAAGTACTACGTGTCACCTCTCTCTCCCCTAACAAAGTCCTTAATCTCCTCTGTGCCACTGTTTTAATTCTTTTTCTCTGAATAATAAGTGACTAATAGCTCTAAAACTCTTACCTGAGGTATATTTTTATGTTTAAAAGAGGATGCATAATGGAGAACACTTAAGACATTGTGGAAGGAAGGAAAGTTTCATTCCCGGTCATCTCCCCAAAGCTCTGGATTTCTAACTTCCAGACCATCTCAAATATCCAAGTTCCTTCCCAGCTGGAGTTGGGCAGAGGTAGCTTCTGTTTTCAAATAAATAGCTGTCTGCACAATCGTAGTCACTCTGGAGTGTATCTGTCATTTTAACTAGATATTACAATCCATTATTTCTTCAAGTGGACACATTGAAAATTTTTTTCACTTGACAATATGAAAAGATTGTGTATTTCCAGGCAGGATGGTATTAGGTGCCTTAACTTTAGAATCTAATTAGTTTGCAAAAGTAACTTCTTAGGCTTGCAAATCTTGAGAGGCTGTAGATATTTGATTTAAGTGGATTGAAAATCCAATAAAATTTGTTTTTCTTCCATAATAACCAAAGTGAGACTTCTGAAGCATACTGCAGTCATGGTCGATGGCCCCATGCAGAAATCAATTCCATGTCTCAGGTAGTGACCATCCTTCAACTGCCATCATTCCTTATTGTATCCCAGAATCATTGATGTCTTCTTTTGGCATCTGTCACTGCTTGTTGAAAAAGCCTTGTAAAGGCCAGAACAAACAGAAAGCCTGAGAATATAATTGAATTCTCACTTCATCAGGGATTATTTTCCTTTCCCTTTTATCCTACTTTTTACCTGAATTTAACAAAAATTTGCTTGTCCAGTTTTAACATTAGAGAAAAAAATTACTTTCAGCAGCATATTCCACTCTGAAAATGGTGGAAATTGTCCTTTGTCTGAAGCCAAATATGCAAAGCAAATGATCTGAAGGAGTCTATAATCTGAACAGATCCTTACCACCTGTTCAGCGGAGAGTCATGTCCTCAAGAGAACACCACAACAGAAGACGTTGTCAAAGACTTACTCCCTTTCTGTCTTAAGCTATTGGAAAGAAAAACAGGATCAACTTCCCTTAATCACATCTAACATCCTTTCCAATAAGAGACAAAGAAACCCAATAATAAAATCAACCCATACACAAAGCCAATTAATATATCTCATAATCTTAGAATTTTCATCAGGTCTGTTTTAGCAGTTTCTCTCAATTCAGTTGCCCAAGTCATTTAACCTAATTAGATTTTCTTTGTAGCCCTTTAAAATTCCCACATGACTTTTTAGATTCAATATCACATGTAGATTAAATAGATTATATTTTTAGATTCAATACCAGGTGTAGATTAAATAGATTACTTAGATTATAAGAATCTTAGATTCGGCACTGTGAGTAGATTCAGTATTGTGTAGAGTCCTAGCCCCGTGCTTATTTAGTGCTTATTTATCTCATACCATCTTCCCAAGTTATCCTTTCTCCACTCTGCCTGGCAAAATCTTACCTATTCTTCAGAGTCTGACATACCTCCCACTTCCATTAAAGCATTTGCCATCCCCTCATCAGAATTTGTCTGTTACTACCTCTCTTTCAAATTATGCCACATTCTATGTTACAGTTAGTTGTGAACATATCTATCTCTGACCAGACTGTAAGCTGCTTGAGAGCAAAGACTGTCTTGCTCATCGTCATGTCTCCCCCAGCAGTCCCAGCAGACAACCTTGCATATAGCAGGGCCTGGTAAATTTGTATTGAGATAAAATGAGCGTCTGCATGACCACATAGCAAGTGAGAATGACACCTACATCTCTGAAATCCTGCTGATGAAGACTTACCTATCATAAGTTATGTTCCTTTGATAGCTGATATGTAAGGCTACAAATCATCTTAACAATAAGTGCTAGGTAGCTTGTTACACCAAGAAAGGAAATATCGGTCTCCTTAGTTTTATATCTGCCCCCCTCCATTGCTGTTTTTTTTTCCCCCATGGAACAGTGCTCCTCAATTTGATTACATGAATTTCTTTTTCAATTCCAGCACTATATCAAGAACTGCCTCCAGAGATAAAGGAGCGATCTCCTCCTTTAACTCCCACAGAAAAAACCAAAATGGAAAAACCTTCTTCAGCTCCTCAAAAGGTAAATGTTTTCAAAAATAGGTATTGCATATACCTATTTGATTTTCACTCTCTCTGGATAAAATATTACTTTATTTTTCATACTTATGTCTTTCACTGTATACATTGTAATTTCTTTTAACATTGGCACCAACATTATGAAATATATAAGGCAAATATTAATGTAGCCATTTTTCAGATAAGGAAACTGAGGAGGCTCAGAGAGATTATAAAGTAGACTCCCAAGTCACAGACCAAGGGATGGGACGAGGACCCAGAGTGGAACTTATGGCTTTAAATGTGATGCTGTTTCCACTCTACACTTGTTTCTGTAACTGTGATCCTGACACTGTCATCGGCCCCTCCTGAGGGGCACACATTTATGCTGAAGGTCGCCGGAGCCCACAGAATAAAGTTCTATCTTCCCCGAGCATTCCTTTTACTCACTAATCATTTAAAATGTTTTCAGGTTAAAATGAATATGGATATATTATCGGCTAGAGAAATGTTATGTTTTTTAGCCTGTGTCATCAGATCCCTCAGGGGTACCAGTCAGTATTCTTTTGACGTTAGTAGTACTGTGGGAGAAAAGTTTAATAAACACTGTACTAGCATATATATTACTTATTAAACTTATTATGAGACATTATTATATACACACACACACATTTTTTTAAACAAATTCCATGTCATGATAGAGTTTTTGACAGTCGAGCCTGTCCTGTATTGTTCAGTATTCTGCCTGTACCTGTTGAGTGCTGGCTTCCATGCTGAGCACCCTGCCAGCTCTCACTGAAACAAGGTTGAGTGCACAAGGTGCTTGCCCTTGAGGAGCTATAGGCTGGTGAGACCCTGCAAGCAGGCATTTCCAGTGGATTGTGGTGGAAACTGTAATGAAGATCTATGCAGGTGTGTTGGGAACACACAGGAAGAAACCCTCTAAATCTGCCCTGGGAGGTCATGGTTAAGCTGAGGCTTATAGGATGAAAAAGTATGTGCCAGTAGATGATCTTAGAGAAAACATTCTAGCAGGGGAATAACTTGAGTAAGGTGTGATATGGTACAACTGTGTTTGGGGAGCACAAGGTCTAATGGAGAGAAGGCTAGGAGAAATGCAGGGGCCAGGCCATGGGGAGCCTTATGTACTCTCCTCAGATGCTTAGATTGTACCCTTCAGACAAGGAGGATCCCCTGGAGAAGGTAATCCAGGGAGTGACATGTACAGATTTCCATGTTAAAAATATCGTTCTAGTGGCAGCATAGTGATTGGGTTAGAGGTAGCTAAGACCCCGGGGCAGGAAAATTAGGAATCCATTGACATAAAATATAAACGCCTGAACTAATGGGGATGGAGCAGAGGGGTCATAAGGTGTGACTGACAGGGTTTTATGATTGATTGGATGTGTTCAGTGAAGATGGCATCTAGGATTGCGCTCAGGGCCCTGGCTTATTATACATCTGAATGGATAGTGGTACCACAGAAATAATAAAAGAATAAGAAAGACTTAGGGAGATAGAGATAAGGAATGGTGGTGAGTAGGAATTGATGAGTGCAATTTTAGATATTTTGATTTGTTAGTCGTGTCTGTAGTTCTCCCAGGTAGAAATAGTCATCACTAGGGAGCCAGAAATGCAGGATTGGAATTCCAGAGAAGGTAGGGCTTCAAAATAAAATGGGGAGGAGTTAGTGTATTCATTGTATTATACCTCTAGAGTTGAAGCTTGTGATGAAGGAGATAACCCAGGAAAAATGTTCCAGAGTTCTGAGAGAAGAAGGCCAAGGACAGAATCTCAGTTGAACACTGGTATTTAAGGGACAGTCAAAGGAAGAGAAGATTAAGCAAGAATAACTGAAGGGGAAGGAAAGAGCCAAAAAAAATAAGTGCCCTGGAAACCAGGGGAGAAGAGAGGTTCAAGGAGGGTATAGTCAGTAGTGTCAGAAACAGCCAGTCAGTTAGGTAGTCTAAGCAGGTAATCAGGAGGGCCCTGGCCCCTGTGCACTAGTATCCCTGATTGATACTAGTGTGACAAGACTGAAGAGTAGAATGGGCCTCAGCAAATGAACTTGAGGAAGTCATTCCCAGTGCTTCACTTGAAGAAAAAAACGTCGAGCAGTGGCTGGAGGGAGACACAGTTCCAGGAATGACTTTTTAAATGTTGGAATGACACATAAAATTATATACTAAGGAGACAAAGCCAATGGACAGGTCCAGGGTGAAGATAGATAAAGAAAGCACACATGGATCTTGGAGGAAGGAGGACGTTTTTAGATTGATAGATTAGTCTTGGCTTGGAGCAGTGGATCTCAGCTGAGGGTGATTTTTGCCTCCCAGGAGACATTTGGCAATGTCTGCAGATATTTTTGGTTGTCTCAACTGCAAGGACAGGGATATTACTGGCATCTGGTGGGTAGAGGTCACAGGTGTTGCTAAACTTCCTAGAATATACAGGACATCCCCCCTCAACGAAGAATTATCTGGCCAGAAATGTCAGGGGTGCTGAGCTTAGAGCAGTACCCCTCTGAGACAGGTACGTGTGATGAGGATGCGGATAGGTTGATAGAGTGGAAATCTAGAAATTAAGGATATCTTATGTTCTCCAAAACAGAAAAGAAGGTCCACTTCAAATGTGAGGGTCAAAGGAGTGAGATGGGAAAAAGAATAGTGACTGTTAGAATATCTGTAAGGACGGAAAAAGCAGGAGCTCATTTGGGACATAGAAAGAGATTCCTGAGTGGTTCTGGGAGCTGTTGCTTGAATACCATAAAAGTGTAGGTGGCATAATTCTGTGTAGTCAGATTTTTTTCTTCATTAGTGCTCAGTGGAGAAGGCAGATTTGGTTTGATATGTAATTGGAGTTGTTATGGGTGTGATAGAGGACAAGAGGGTAGAAGACTTGATAGCATTGGAAAGAGATTCCCTGGAGTGACACACCATAGAGGATCAGCCAGATTGGAAAGGATATGGAATCAGGAGAAGACTGGCAGACTTAGAAAGCAAGGTTCTTTGCAAGGTTGCAGTAAGCCACCCACGCCCAGATGGAGGCAAAGTGTCATACAGTAAAGGAGTTAACAGACTGAACTGTGGTGTGTAAAGTCAGAAACTCTTTTGCTTACTTAATATTTCAGATGTCAAGGAGCTCAAGGTTATGATAAAGTCTCAGAGTATGTATAGGAGCTGAAGTGAAATTGAAAGATATGATTAGAACTGAGCTAGCCAAGGAACCAGGACCCAGAGTGTTGTGCAGGTTGTCCTCTTGGACATTAAAATTCCAGGATGATTGCAAGAGTTGGGATGAAGGAGGCACTGGTGAACCAAGAAGTTCTTAATTCTTGGTTAGAACAGGTGTCTCAACATTGGCTTCGCATCGAAATCACCTAAGAAATTAAAAAAATAAATACTGATGCCCCTCCCCACATCCACAAATTGATTTAATTGGTCTGGAATGGGTAGATTGCAAAAGCTTTCCAGGTGATTTTAATTTGCAGCCAACTTTGAGAACCATTGTGTTAGAGTGACCACAGGGTCCGAAGGTAACAGCTGCAAAGATAAGTAGGGGTATTATAGCCAGGTGTCAAGGCATCCAAGGAGGAGTGCTTTGAAAGAATAATAGCCTAAAATCAGCAGCAGAGAGCTAAGAGGAGGACAGTATAACTCCAGGCCCCGTGGTTCACAGTTGGGTTGTGTGAGAATGAACAGCCTATGCTGCAAAGAACTGAAAGGAAAATGTTTCTTGGTAAAACGCCAGTTTCAAATACAGCAAGTATATATGGTGATGGTTGACTGTGACAGTATAGGGACTACCAGGAATATAGTTGAAAGGGCTTGCAAGGAATTTGACTACAGGTAAATGTTACATGTGTAGTATTACCCATTGTTTGGAATTCACTAGATTTAAGAATTTAGGAAGATGCTAATGTAAGTTCACAACCTAAAGATGTTTAATGCAATGAAAACATTTATAACCTTGGCATAGGGAGTCATTGTGACAGCTAACAATATTTTAGTCTGTGTCAAGAACTGTATGAGATGCTATGAAAGACACAGGCTTTACTTGTAGTGGCGTACTGGTACCTCTGACTCTGCATCATGCTGACATCTGAAGTTGGGGTCACCTACCCCCCACCTCTGTGTGCTCCTGTCCAATTGCCTTGAAGTAATTCTACCTCAGCCAGAGGAGATACAGGGAACTCTGTCAGCATCTCACTGGTTGCTGTGAAGTTGGCATTGCCCCTTCCTCTTCCTGACGTGCCTGTGTCCTGTGGGTAGAGACCTCCTACCTGCTTCCAGGACTCCCTTCTCACTGCCTGTCTCTCCTCTGCTTAGGAGATAACTACTGCATCATAGCCTTGGTCTAGACCATAGTTGATTTTTAAAATTTTGCGTGCCTTCTCCTCTCATAGACCTTCTCCACGCTTAAAATATACCTTTATATTCTATCCCAGCAGACCAATCCTTCAAATACCCAACTTGACCCTTGAGATCTGCTTCAGGCTAATCCCACTGCTGCCCAAAGCCTAATTCTAATAGACCTCAAGAAACTTGCAAACATGCAAAGCAAAACATTTAAAAACATAAAATAAGTAAAGCAAGGGAGTTGCAGAAGATAAGAATCCATTTGGGCAAGGGAATGGAAAAGTTGCCATGGAGGAGATGGAACTCAAATTGGGCTGTGAAGTTTAAGATGCATGGATTTCTTTTGTTGAAGAACATGATTTGATCTGCATTATCTGAAGCCATGTGTTAAAACAGAATTCTACATATATTTTGCCCCTTAGGAATGTACCATATGTTACATTAGTTAGTTAGACAATGTTTTACTTCCCTGTGGGAGAAAGTATAAAGAATGATCTATGCTTATGTAAAAAGAAGTCCCTGAGAAACGTGAATGTTGCCCCAGATAATCAAAATGCCTCGGGTACACCCTGAGTCATGACGCAAACAGCCAGCCCTGAGACACGTGTGACTGGGCTTTCTTAGCACCTGGCATAACTCATTTCTTCAGTTTGGTTCCTTCATCAGAATATATATGGTCTGACTTTATCAAGATCCTGCCTTATAAACCTACCACAAATTCTCAGATGTTTACTTCATGTGCAAGTTTTATTTGTATTATCGTTTATAGGATATGTTAAAAAAAGAACATGAAAAGTAGTCTGATAAGTGACTAGAAAGGGGGGAGTCCTAAGTTCATAGAATTATGGAACTGGTGACCTGGAGGGGACCTTAGAGATTCCTGGTGATTCTAGTCAACTCCTTCATTTTATACATGACGAAATCGAGATCCAGAATGGTCATAAGAGGTTTTTCAGAATGACACTCCCAAATAGGAGCTCGGCCCCCCCATTCTCAGTCTGGTGCCCTTTTTCCTCCACCACCTAGTCAGCGACACAGACAGGCAGCTGTTACCTGCACAGCCAGCCACGTTTTGTGCCACACTGGTGTCTTACATCCCTGTTTCATGTTTGTTTCATTGTACCCTTCTTCATGTGGAGGGCTTTAGAATTGTATTCTCTCTACTTTTTGAGGAAAAAAGGAAAGAAACCTCCATAGTTTTCTTTCTTTTTTAAATTATTTCTATTCAAACAATGGAATAAGAAGTAAAATTATACCTTTTAATAGCTTGGCAGCTGCTTGCTCTTGTAAGTTCTTCCAAGTGGAACACACCTGTTCTGTTACTAAATGTGCCAGGTACCTTCCAGCATTTCATCTGGTTCATGGAAACGTTAGTGGGTGATGGCAGCATTTGGCTCTTCCACCACAGGAAGACGGGACAAGCTTGAGTTAGTTATTCTCCACGATAGACCAGAGAGTTGCTGAACAAATCAGTAACTGCCTATACCACCTCCAGGTGGGAGTAGGAGAGTGTTTCCCTCAGCTTATTCCAGAATGTTTTTTATCACAGCGTGCTGTAAATTTGCATCTAGTAGAAGGGAGAAAATTGGTGCTATCAGGGAGGAAAGAAACTCAGAAGCTTTGAAAAAGGTAGTGCTGACAACTTTGGTTTATTTGTGTTTATATTTTGGACTTTTTTTTTTTAGATTTTTTATTTTTGACAGCCTAAGCATTAATCTATATCATTCATTTATTTGGGGAGGAAAGTTGTTAAAATTCCTTTTTTTAAATTATTTTAAGTTGTTCTACTATAAAAGTAATATATGCTCATAGTTTTAAAAATTCAACCAGTAAAGAATAGTGTAGATGGAAAATAAAACTCCTCTGTCCTAATATTCATGTTTGCTCTAACAGTTTCTTACGTATCCTGCAAAAAATGTTCTCTGCATATATAAACATACCTGTCTTTATTCATGTCTATTCTTTGTTTTGATGAAACTAGGATCATACTTAATACTCTGACTTTTTTCTGTCACCAGTATATCTTGGACATCTTATTAGCACAGACAATTGTATTTTTTTAACAGTTTCAAGGTATTGAAATACCCAATTTTCTTTTTTTATCCCTAAAATGCCCAGTTTTTTTTTAATTTCTGAAAATGCTGTTTTCTTTTTTTATTTCTAAAAAACAAAACCCAAAGTAGAAAAGTACCTTCTGTCTTCTATAGTGTTTCAACTGACACAACCAAGTATGTTTTTGTATAAACACCAGATGTATAGTAATA
Organism: Tapirus indicus; assembly: GCA_031878705.1. Lineage (NCBI taxonomy): Eukaryota > Metazoa > Chordata > Mammalia > Perissodactyla > Tapiridae > Tapirus > Tapirus indicus. The sequence goes on along the minus strand of CM062933.1, from coordinate 54,033,891 downwards.
ATTTCTCATAGGAATGTTAGATTATTTTTGTGAATGTGGAGAAATTACTGTGATGTTTTTGCTTATGTCTTTCTTTAAAAATCATTAAGTGAATAATAGTTACTAGTTTTGCTATTCCAAGATGATTATAAAAATATCCATTACAGCTAATCTCTTCATATGAGAAGAGTGTTTTAATTATTTTTAGTGTGTTACTTAGCGTATGGAGTCAGTAGAGCAAGCTAGATTAATTCAGAAGAACTGGCTGCTAAACTAAAGTACACACTCCAGTTACAGACAGGAACAGCTGTGTTCTTATGTAGTCCAAAACAAGAACAGAGAACCCAAAAACATCAGATAACTCGAGGGTAGTTCCTCTTCCAGCCAAACACACACACACACTTTTACATTGGTAATTCTGTCAATCTCCCAGAAAAACAGTAGATACTAAATAAGTTGCCTTCAGTGTGTCTGTGTCATATGTGTCTGTTTTAGTCTACAAAATATCTAATTTTCATTTACCCTCTTCCTCCCCAAAGTAGACAATTCATTAAAGCCTGGATTAATTGTGATATATATCACTATTTTCAAAAATCACATCATATAGAAAAAAATTGTTTCCATTTACTAGTCCTTGTATCAGGAGTACATCTGAATTGTTCTTAACCGTAGAAAAAGTATGGTTTTACTACTGTGTTAAGTCTAACAACAAATTTATAATAGACAGTGGTTATGGTGAGGCAGATTTTCCAAATACCTAGAAGTTAATGTACCCTAAATCATTGAAAATACAATCATAATTGTTATTGCCTCCTTCCTATTACTAAAGAATAATATCAATTTCTGTCTTTTTTTATTTTAGTAATTTTATTTATCAAAGAAAACAAAGTTTATTTGTCTCTAATTTGTTGTATTAAATAAATAAAAAATAATTTACACTTGGATTTGCTTTAAAATTTTAGGAATATTTGAAATTTTCTTCCTTTATCTAAAGAGAACTAAATCAAAATCTTAACTAATAAGTAAATTAAAGCTAAAGTACTTATTTGTGTCCCATGAAGAATCTCAGTGCAGACAATACTGATATCTATTTCTTTTTTCCCCATAATTTGTTTCAATAACTTATAAATATTTTGAGGAAAATATTAATTTCAAAAAATGTTATTAACATTTGAAAAATACCTATTAGTCTAGAGAAATAATATGTCCCACAAAGAAAGTGAGTGCGACCCCGATGATGTGACAGCAGAGCCAGTGTGAGTCACCTCACACCCACAGATTCCACTCCCAATGATGGAGCCCCTAAATGTTCTACACGGAAGAACTCTCACAGCCTCCAGAATCTCTTAGCCTGAAGGGAGCCCAGAAGATCTGGACTCTTCTAAAGGCCTGAATCCAGTTTTGCTGCTCATTCTCCTTTCACACGTCTGCCTCAGCCATTGTACTTGACACATGTCTGTCAGCCCCTGTTTTGTCTGTGCCCCCAGCAGCTCTGTTACTTGCTACTTGGAGCAGTTCCCCTCTGTGTTTCCAGGACCTCTTACTCTCTAGAGAGTGAGGCCCAACAGACTTCTTGTCTTCTTAGTTTATCTAGCCTGGGAGCAGGACCTAGATAATTGCCGGTGGTTCTGAAATAAAGGGTCTGTGAGAGAACCCCCAGTAGTCTCCACACCAAAACTGAGTTTGGGGAATCTCTCATTTCTTTGATGTCTTCCTAACTCCCATTACTTAAAACTTACACAGAATAAACAGAAGGGCGAAATTCTTTTCCAGTTTAGCAACCCACTGATTATTCAGCTGATCTGTGTCTCCGAGCCCAGCCTCTATCACATCTCGTTGTCTTATACAGATGTTTCATAAAAATTCAGTTTAGAGAATTACATAAATTCTTTATAAAGATTTCATAATTGTTTCGATAAACCACTGATAAGTATTCGTAGGACATTCCTTCATGACTCTGAGAAGGCAATAGATTTTAATCTTTTAGTATAGATTTTAATCTTTGAATATTGAATGTACATAACAGTATAAAATAAGTGATGTTGTACTGGGTCAGTACACATTCCACGTGGCCCAGTACTCTCTCTGGCAGTGACTTTAAAGGTAGTTTGATAGGATAACATGGTGTTTGTGTCCATGATGATGTTTTCAAAGGTTAACCTAAATATCAGTAACATCCCTCCAATAATCTATTGTAAATGTAAAATGTGAAAGATGTTATTGGGAGAACTTCCCACCAATCATTCCTAGTCATAAATTGTCCTTTAGATAGTGGCAGAATTTATTATCATCAGTCACCCTGTCTTCTGACATGACAGCATGAACTTTCTTCGGAAGTGCTCTGATACCCTAACTCTGCTGTCCTCTTGTTTTGTCAAGCACTCCAAGTTTCTCAGCATTGGCATTGTTGGCATTTTGGGCTAGATAATTATTTGTTTGGGGGGAATATGTTGTACATTGTAGGATGTTTGGCAGCATCCCTGGCCTCTATCTACTAGAGGCCTGAAGCACTAACCCCCCTCCAGTTGTAACAATCAAAAATGTCTTCCAGGGGCCGGCCCAGTGGTGTAGCGGTTAAGTTCACTTGCTCCACTTCAGCGGCCCAGGGTTTGCAGGTTTGGATCCTGGGCACAGACTAATGCACCACTTGTTAGCCATGCTGTGGCGGCATCCCATATAAAGTAGAGGAAGATGGGCATGGATGTTAGCCCAGGGCCAGTCTTCCTCAACAAGAAGAGGAGGATTAGCAACGGATGTTAGCTCAGGGCTAATCTCCCTCACACACACACAAAAAAATGTCTCCAGACATTGCAAAATTTCCCCTGGGGGGCCTCCTACCCTGAGTGAGAACTACTGCTCTATTTTAATAGAAAAGTATATATAATATTATATATGTTATAGTGTGTGTGTATATATATATATATTAGGATATAAGTGTGTTTTTCCTTAAATTACAATTCTTATTATTTTAAGATCCTGTTAATGAAATTTTGCTGTTATTTTCCGTTACCTGCAAGTATATAAGTAATGGTGTTGAAGTTATAGACTACCCTACTTAAAACCAACAGCTTCACATAAAGATATATTCAGCTATGTGAGGCTTAACGTGATGAGTATATGCAATGTCTCTTAATTAAATATAGATATCTGTTGACTACTATTTGTTTCCTTTGCTTGAGAAATTAACTGTTTGCTCATCTTTACATAAACCGTGGAAAATTAACTGTCTGCTAATGTTCTTGTTGTTATTACTTAGCAGTCCCAGTAATGTGGTCATAATGGTCTCTGATTTTAACATGGTTCTCCTTTAGTTGACATAAAAAGGAAAGGATTTTTTTACTTAAATGTCTTTTTATCCACATGAACCATGCATACAATGAAAGATCTTTATCAACATATTGGAACAGATTTGCTTTCATCATTCTTCTACTGAACTTTTTTGTACGTAAGTCTTTTCTTTCTTTTTACCCTATTTCTGCTTCCCTATTACTGTAGATGTGTTTACCAGTAACCTCTTACACACTGCTGTATCTGACACAAAGGAGGTAGAATGTTTGATAGACCTCCAGAGATCAACATCTCTTTGTGAGAAAATGCTCTCTGCCCATGTTATGCCAACTTGCAGAGTTACTGACTAGACAGTCGTTTCCGAGATCACTGTAGAACAGCAGGCCTGGGCCAAGATCATGAAGGCTACATATTGCCCTGTCCTTAAACTCATTGGCAGGTATAAGTCTAAGTTATATTTCCAGTTGAATTTTCCATGTAAACAATTTTATTCTATGGGTCACATTTTTTATCACAACTTTTATAATTACCACAAATACCATGTATAATTTTTTAGTCTGTTATAGCAGATAAATTTCTACATTATAAATATCATAAAATGAAAATGTGGTTTGTGCTTGTATTCATAGTGGATATAAACCTATTAAAAGAAGACAACTAAAGAGCAAATTTAAAAGCAACAGGACCAAATAATTTTGTTTAAAGCAGTATGAATAGATACACATATGTACACATACTGAGATGATGAAGAATAAGGAATCACTCGCTTAGACTGGGCTGCAGGCAGACAGGCCAGAACCTCCCCTTGATCAGAAAAATCTCTTTTCTCCCATAATCTCATAGCATATTGTTTATTTCTTATTGTATTTATCACCTGCTATCTCAGTGTCAGGTTATTTCTACATATATTTGCCCTTGATAAATTATGAGCCTCTGAGTCATTGTGTCTGTTTAATATTGTTTGTTGAGAGGAAAATGGAAATCCTTGATGGGTAGAATGATTGATGGGTAGAATTGATTCTTACCTTGATGGTAAGAATCAAGATTCAAACCAGAGGGAAGAAAGAAGGCAAGAAAGGGAGGAGACGGTAGTGGTCACAACAAAATGTGCTTATTGGCTGCTATGCTGTAGTCACTACGTCAGCTTCAGACACAGAAGTCAGGAATTAGTCCTGAGCTCACCTGCCCCCCAAAATTACCGGTTTGATATACGCCGGATTAGTAGTTCTCAAACTGCTAGGCCTCAGAATCACCTTGGGTGCTTGTGTAAAAATACCAGTGCCCAGACCCTACCCCAAACATGCTAGTCTTTCGGAGGTACTCCTTTATATTTGTGAGAGCCTCCTTTGTAGACACAGAAATTATGGAATTTTGCTAAAGGATGCTCTTCCAACCTCGTTGGAGGAGTAATGTATCTGCTTCAGGCCCCTTGATCTCTGGATATAAACTTCCAGTTGACCTGACTGTATAGCAATCTGTAAGCCATTCCTTCCACATAGCTATAGGAAACCAATGAGAACCAACTTCCCAATAGTCACATCCCCCCACAAAGTTCCCACCTGAGTATTTTACATGTCGGATATTCTCAGTAAATGACTATGATTTGATTGAGACAGAATTCCCAAAAACTTGAGAGATATGTCAGGAATAAGATTGGAGGAGGTAGCAACTAAGAACAGTAAATTAGTAATTTGGTTGTTGTGCAGAAGTCATGCTGAAGAACAGAGTCGATTCTTGTTATTCCTAGTAGTTACGTTCTGTCGATTCACTGTGACACTGAATTAGCAAATCCTGAACCAGTGCTCCTAGGGGAAGTACAGGGGGAGGTTCCTGTGGGCCTCTGGTCACCACATTTTTGTCAACCAGTCCATACATAACCTTGTTTTATGTGTGTTTCTGTTTAAAGACACTTTATTTAATATACATCGTCAATTCATTAAAATTGAGCTACACCCAGCAGCACTACAACTTGTGCCTGAACTAACACACGCGTTTTATCTGTAAGGCACGTCGGCCTTCTTGCACTTAGTCACACTAGACAGCAGTTCAACACTATGCTTAGGGACCATTTTAAATAGCAAAATCACCAACAAAAAGCACAAAAATTCGAAAAACATGATACTAAATAGGCCACAAAAAGGACGCTTGTTTATAGCATAAGAGCTG